>CM030007.1:119138625-121631379 GCA_017639485.1 Pluvialis apricaria
GCGTGTTAACTAGCTGAAGTGATGAACACAGATAGTCTTTTACACCAGTCTCGGTCTTACACTTCTGTTAGGACTAATGCAATTAGTGCACTTTTTGCAAAAAAAAAAAAAAAAAAAAGAGGGGGGAAAATAATCCTCCCACGGAAGCTGATTCTCCGGGAAGGGGTTGTGCTCAGCACACCCAGGCAAGCCGCCAGCCTCGCCTGGGCAGGACGCTGCCACCAGGCTGGGCTGGGGTGTAACCACCAGCCGAAGAGGCTTGGGTCTCATCGCCGCCCGTCTCCGGTGAGGCAGGGCACGTGGGCGCCGCCATGCCGATGCAGTCTGCGCGGCCCCTTCTGTCCTCGGCGAGGAGAGACCCCCTCATTAGCGAGTGGGAGACGCGGGCAGACGGCGGGCGGGCAGGAGCTCGCCTTCCTCCTTTAAAGCGCAGCTATATTTAGAGGCAAACTGCAAACAAAGCAACGGTGAGCTGCTGCCGCCCATAAATTATCCAGCGGCGTGGGACGCGGAGGGGCTCATGGACACCGCCTGCCGCTCCTGCGCTGGTGGGAGCACGAGAGGGACCCAAAGGGAGGAGATGCTGCTTTCCCAATCCTTGTGAGGTTTCCCCCCCCGCATCGCCCCCAGCCCCCATCTCACCCACACTCCCCCTCCTCAACCAGCCCCGGCAGCGGGAACGGAGGTTCAGCAGATGGTTGCCATGGGTTACCTCTGCGCCGCAGATATTCCCTTCCGAAATAGCAACGCTAATTGAAAACAGGGGCTCCACACTGTCACTTCAAGGTTCGCTTCAGCAGGCTGGCAGTCCTCGCCGGCAGGGCGCAACCGGAGCTCTCTCGCCAGCGAGCTGCAACGGCACCGGCAGGGCTCACGGGCCCCAAAACCTCCTCGCAGCCCGGGTTGGCCTCACAGTATCCCTCGCAGATGATGTGCTGGGGACCGGGGTTACTTGCCCACAGCGTGACCTGGCCCAACGGGGAGGACCATCATAGCACAAAGCCTGGTGAACAGGGCCACAAGAAGGGGAGGACGATGGAGGGACAGTGACCCTTGGCAGGCGGTGGCCCCACTGCACAAGATGCACAAGGCTGTGGGCAGCGATCTCTAAATTACAGAGGCGAAGGCCATGCCCAGGGTTACCCAGGCGGTCAGCAGCCGAGCTGGGAACAGAGCCCAGCTCTCCTGAGCATGGCCCCATGCTCACGCTCCCTCTGGTGAAACGGTGCTTTTAAGAGGAATTTAGTGGGAATTTAGGAATTTAGGCACTTTGCTACGCTGACAAAAAGCTGGCGGGGTGACCACAGCATGAGTGGGATGATAATTAGAGAGCCAGGGTACTGGAGGAGGTGCCTGGTGAGGTGCTAGAAGGATCAGTGGTAGGTCTCATCTTACTTTAACCCATTCCTTTTTTAGGACGATTAATGTGTAATCAGTAGGTTTGCAAAATTTCGATAGCGTAACCTGCTGCCACCAATTAGCAAGATATTTCCATTCTGCAGAGGACTCTCAACCTGTAGCGTGGACTATCGTTACAGGTAAGTCCGCAAGCAATGAGGAAACCTGGTCTCCTGCTCTTGGAGACTGCTTTCCCCCCATCTCCCCATCCCACACTCAGGGACTTCCCAGCTCCTTTTCATGCACTGTTCCTCCAGTGCTGCGAGGAGACTGTCCCTGCCTGGCCCAGGGCTGCTCTGAGGATGCACTCACCGCTGCTTGGGAGACGTGGTACGGTGGGGGCGAGCACAGGAGGGTCTGTGCAGTGCTGTTCCTGCAGTCTGAGCAGTAGCAACACCGCTTCTGCATCAGAAGTTATTACACTTCTGATCTATTCAACTCCTACGCTAGTAACGTTTTACCCGAGGCTGCACCACTTCACATGCAGATAAGACTTTGCTTCTAAGATGGCAGATAGCCTGGTCGACGTATCTCTTCTTGTGTGATCCCTTCCAAAAGTTCAGCTCTGCCTTCCTTGGTGCCAAACCAAACCCTCTCGCCTCCCACTGTTTCAGTCCTAAGCACCTCTGGGTTTGATCCCTGGTGCTGCAGGCATCTCCAAGATCTGCTCCAATCTCTTGTCAGGGTTTCTTGGTCTTTTATGTGATCTCAGTGGGACATTTGCAAAACACTGCTGCCAAAAATCAGGGCCTAAAGGCTACCTTAGCATCCCTTCTCATCACATCCCTAAAAAATGAAAGTATAGGAGTGGTAACATCAGTCTTTGCATTTTGCCAATCATTTTGGGGGACCAAATTCCTTGCCAGGAGCTTTTGTGCCCTCGCAGCATTGCCTCTCTCATTTTCTTGCCCTGACTATGTTTTTACTTTACAGACTGCTCAGAAGATTTGTAAGAAGTTCTGATTTAAAACAAACAAAAAAAGAGCTACTCCAGTTACTAAAAAGAGCTACTCCAATTACTCCTATGCAATCTTAACCAGCCCTCTTAGCTCCCGCAGGGTTTGCTTTGCCTTCTGCTTGCACAGACAAACATTGGAGGTTGGCACTGTCCACGTGAGGGAAACCCACCAACAGACCGAAAGTTGTAGCATGAACATGTTAGGTTATCAGATTCATTCTGCATAAGGCAACAATATCAAGAGTTTGACATCATCTGTGACATCTGGAAAGCATCAGGGTGCCTGCAGTGCAGAGCAAAGTACTTTGGCAGCGCTGCTGGGGGAATTACGCTGCTTGCAATGCGTTAGCACAACGGGCGATGATGTGCCAGACTGTGGAGGCATTATATGATGCACTGGAGGATGACCGGTCTCTCCGTATCCACACAGGCTGCTAAATATCATCCAATGTGCTATACTGTCAGAAAAGTATTATACTGCTCTAGGAAAGCTCAGAGGAGATTTGACTTAGCAAAAACTGAAAGAGTTTAAGATGTCTTTCCTGGCCAGATGTCAGCTAAGGGTGCATGAGATCCCATTCTATAAGTTTCCTAGGAGGTACTCTGACTGCACTATCCTGGGTCCCACTCCGACCACAGCAGGAAAGTAATTGCATCCAGAAACCAAAAGGAGAACTGATAAGTGGAGCAAGATGAATTTGAGTTAAAAAAAAACAAAAAGGGTAAATATTTTCCTGACAACAAAATCTGTTGAACCATAAAAGAAGGAGCTCCCCTGGCTGAGCTGTTTAAGAGTAGACTAGAGGACACAGCCCACCTTGCTCTCTGAAGCAGTGCAGAGAGTACACGCCAAGGAACAGATCTTTTTCTTCAGTCACAAGCCCATATCATTGGGAAGGCAGCCTCTTATTTCACTTTTTACAGCCATCAGAGAACCAGTGCTGGATTTCCATGTCTACCTAGCTCAAGTCTGGCAGGACATGAGCAAATTTTAGGGAAAGTAGCCAAATCTTTCAGCACAGCATTGCCAATTGCTCCCCAGAGCAGTCATCTCTTGCTCTGAAAAGCACGCGCTGCAGTGCAGGGCCGAGAGCAGCAGGGCCACGGCCACTTGGCTGGCTGGCTGAGCGAGCGCGTCTCATTAACAGGGATTCATCAGCACCGTTGTTAATAATGCAGGAGCTGCTTGTCTCTGGGGGAGTTCCTCAGCAAAAACTGCGCTGCTTCTGTATTTCAAACACAGCCTCTGCTGGCGTGATGGGCTTCCAGGCTGACAAAGCATTTTGGTTATTTGTTATTCTCAAACGGCACCTCAGTGCTGAGCGGTGACAGAGCTGAGAGGTACATCCAGAGCAGGGGAGACCAAAGCCAGCCCTGTGCCAGTCTTGGACTTATCCATGTCTCAGCATCAACAGGGTACCGGTGTGGTTGCTAACGAGAGCACTCCGGTCGTCTTTGGGTCAGGCAAGAGCAGGAGTTCAGTCTGTCCTGGCATTACGCTCTGCTCCAGTCACCCCACTGTAGGGAGAGGGGATGAGTGGTCCTGCTGTCTCCAACCTCCTTCTCTTTTTGGATGATCTCCCTGGAGCCTTTGTGGTGGCCTTTATGGCTCTGCCAGCACAGGAGAAACTGCAGCTGGGGCCAGACTCTTACATGAGATTGCTTAGTCCTCCCAGGATTGCAGCCTGTGTGAAGGATGGAGTAGATGTTGGAATTCCCTGTTAGAATCACTTGGAAGCCTTATTTTGTCATTACACGCTTGTGTATGGCAGCACGTGGGATAAGGGATAATTTCACACTGTGTGATAGGGATGCTGTACCGTGCCCTCTCTAAGGCCAGGCTGCCCACTGCCAGCCTGCGAGTTCTGCTGCTGGTGGGGCTGGGCAGCCTCAGGATGGAAAAGGTGCCCCTTAACATTCTCCCAGAGACAAAAACTAAGAAGAGGAGACTTTAAAGTAATCAACCTAGCAAAGCAGCCTGTTAAAAAACAAACAAAAAAAACCCCAAAAAACAAACAAACAAAAAACCAAAGCTGCCCTTTGGCTGCTGTAGGCTTTTCTCTAGCCAGGCATCTTTGGGCATGCATAGAAGCAGCAATCTCATAAAGAAACAATTGCCAGGGCTTGTATGGTGGAGTTCCCCAGGAAGCGTGAACCTCCAGCCAGGGCAGCGTGCCCGTTAAAAGCAAATGTTTTGATTGAGGTGAGATACCACCATCCCCTGGGAGGACTGAGCATGCCCTCTCTCATCCTGGGCTGGGAGGTAGAAACAGCTACGCTTGCTGGCTCGGCTGTGGAGACATCACATGCTGGGGTGGGTCCTGGGGAGGACACATCTCTTGTCCAAGGTGGGGAGATGCTCTACCCCAGTTACTGAGGACACCCAGCCCAGCAGACGGCTCACATGCAGGAGGTGTGCATGGTCGGTTCAAGCTACCCAGTGCCTGCTCCGGTACGTGCACAGACATTGCATCCCTCTGCCCTGAGGCACCACGTGGAGTGATGATGGCAGATGGCTGCAGGGATCAGCCTGCCGTCTGGGACTGTCATACGTCCTGCCCTGTCTGCCACAGACAGATCCCAGCTGATGGGACCAGTGTGAAAAAGGGAACACCATGGGCCAAAGCCCAGAAACATATCCAGTTGTAGGGTCAGCGTGACCAGCACAAGGTCCTAGGGACACCCAACTTCCAAAGCAACATTTGGTAGTTCACCCTTAGAGAGATGAGCTCTTCCTTACAGACATGCAGTGCGCATGGATGGGCAGCCCCGGTAGCAAGTGGTGTGATCCCCTGCCTCGGAACGGAAGGCAGCGCCATCCTGGCCTTGCTCAGGTGAGCATCTCTCTCCCTTTTGCAGTTAAACCAGCAAAAGAAGGGGGAACGTTGCTCACAGCACTCTCTGAAAGTATTGGAGAAACTAACAATGTGCTTGCAAAGCCCTGCAAAAATTCAAAATATTGCGATGACTTTAGCTAAATAAAAGTCCTTACCTCCAAGTCTGGTTAACGCTCATCCTGCTGCTGAGAGGGGCAACGGCTGTGATGCACGTGGACTTCTCGGTGGATGTAGGGAGGATGTCAGAAGAACGGCTGTGGGGCCAAGCCAGCCCAGCTGCCTGGCAAGAGATTCATCAGCTGATTGTATATTTCTGTAAGGAGCCAAGAGCAGTGCAGATGGGAGCCATACGCATGGCTTGCCTGAGGAGTTGGGAAGTTCACCCTATTCTAGCCCAGGACCCTAGGGCTGCTGCAGCCGTGGCCCGTGTGGGAGCAGTCTCAGGCTGCTCTGGTATTGGTGGCCTAAGACCCCAAAATCTCAGTGCTTAGGAGGAAGCTTACCTTACATCCACGTTTCCCTGCGTGGGATGGGTCTGTGCTAAGGTATAGTCAGGCAACGGGCGGTTGCAGACAGCTCCTGCTGGAAGACGATGCTTTCCAGAAAGTGGATGCTGCAGCCCTTCACACCTGCCCTGCTCTGCACTTTGCTCCAGCCACCCCCATGCTATGGTCCCTGTCCCACCACTGCTTGTTTGGGCAAGTTAGGCAAAGGCAGGTGCATCTCTGCTCCATCATCCAGATCCCCACAACTCCTCTCTCTGGTGCCCATACACCTGCCCTTGCAACTCAGTGTTTCTGTGGCTTCTCCCGTCATGTTCAGGTCACCCCAGCAGGCTGCCCTCCTTTGTGGCATGGAAGAAAGGCTTTGGGAGCTTTTCACTGGGAGCTTTGAAAGAAAGGCCTGGGGGACTCCCAGTGTCCTCGGGGTATGCCGCTTCCCTTTAGGGAGGAAGGGCTGCACCCCCTGTTGTCCACACAAAGCCCTTTCCATCACTGCTTTCACCTCCCAGCGAGCCCCTGTGGCCACTCAGGGAGGAGGCCCCCAGGTCCTTGCTGTACCACTGCTGATCTACCCCAGCCCGTGACACTCTGGCTACGCTCTGCCAGTGCCTGCAAACTCTCTGCCCTCCTCTCCGCTCTACCCGTGCTGCTAAGTAAACCATATCTAAACATAGAAAACTGGCTAGCTTGGGTTTGGGAAAGCACCCAAGAACTCAGATCGTTTCCATTCCCTCATCACACCCACAGAAAACTCACGAGCTGTCCAGCCCAGTACACCAGGCACTTTACATGCCAGGCTTTGAGAAATTACTGTGAATTCTCATTTTGGCTAGGTGTTAGCACAATAGCGCAGGCTTTTCACCATTGGAAAAAAGAGGAAATATAAGGAAACCGCAAAAAAGAGTGACGTGAAAAAAAACATCAGAATCTTCCTAAAAAGGTCCAAACATAGGCATCAGTCTGGGAAGATGATCTTGTTTTCTAACCTCCCCCCACCAATGTAGTAAGTTGGACTCCTTGAACTCTGTATCCGTGCCTGGCAGGCCACAAGAGTAACGCCTTGTTCCCACAGGGACTTTCCAGTTCAAAGCTTGGAAGAGCATCCATCAAGACCCTCAATTTCTGCGGAGCCTTTGAATCTGCATGCTCCCAGACGCTGCCCGAGGCTCCCTGGGAAGGCTTGTGGGTCAGTGGCGGCAGAAGGACTCAGCTGCTGCCATGCAGGCTCCCAAACCTCTGCTTTCCCAGGCCGGGGCAGCACAAGGAGACAATGAACAATTGTTCCTCCCCCATCAGGACTGAATAACAAAGCTGAGAGCGCCAGGACTGAATAACGTAACTCTGAAAGCCAGTTGCAGTAAGTTATCTTCCTAGGCGCCTATAGGACCACTCGTCAGGTGCCCACTGTTGCTTCAAGCTGTGGGAAGACCCATTTTCTCTACCGGTTTCTTGGAGCAGGCAGAGGAAGAGCAAGGTTTATCCTGACAGAGGTTAAAGTTGGGAGGAAGAAGGCAGAGAACGAGCCCTGGCTACCAGCCCTGCTGCCTGGACTGTACGTGCCTGCTTTCAGAGGCCAGATGCTGCCAGGCAAACAAAGATCTCCTTACATTTGTTTTAAAGCTCGAAGAATCTCTTGAGATAAACATGCTAAATTAAAGATAAAAAGCGCTGTGGGTTTGCTGGCAGCCTCTGTCCCCGTCCCTGGGGATAAGCTCTTGCCTGAGTTCCACGTGCATCTTTCTGCTGTGTGCCCTGACCAAGGGTTGCACCCAAGGGGGGTGCCCCTCTCCCGGGGGCCTGGGACGTAACAAAATCCCTCTGCCCCGCTGCCTCGGCTCCCTCTGACGGCAGGTGTCCATCCAGAGCAGCACTCTGTCCCAGTTTCCATTTTCAGGATCTCTTGGGAGGATGTTAAATCCCGGCTAGCCCTGGCTGTATTTAAAGTGATTGTAATTCACATGGATTGGGCTGTGGTTATAAGCTGAATTACATTCCGATTTAGCAGCAGGGATTAAGGCTCTGCATTTTAACTTATTAACCCAATCCGAGTTAAGGAGAATTCCTCTTGCTGCCCCAATAAGCTCCTGCGCAAGGAAGCACGAGGCTACACGGGGGGGGGAGCGATAAGGATGGGGAGGGAAGGGAGAACCGTGCCCAGGCTGGGTCCTGCGGCAGGGGGAAAGCAGAGGAGAGGAAGCACGCAGAAGGGGCTACAGCACTTGTTTAGTGTTTCCTACGCACAGGAAATTTCCTCCGTGTTAAACCTGGGAGAAAGGGGTACAGGAGTGGTTTATTCCCCAGCTAGCAACCAGGGAGGTGTCTGCTGCTCGCAATTGCTGCTCCCGCCTGGGCCAGTGATGCTCTGGCCCCAGGACCTCAGTTGTCTCCCTCCCCTGGTCTCTCACTGGAGATGCCTACAAGAGTTAGCTCTTCTCTTTGGGCTGTACCAGTGGTGGGACAGCTTGCGGAGACCCTTGCTGTTCTGGGTGGAACAAGAGGAGCTGCGCAGGCAGCCCAGCATACAGCGATGCCTGTCGTCACGGCTCCTGAGCGGGAAGCCCTGCACCTCCAGACCCAGGGTTATCTCTCTCTCTTGCCATCAGACAGACAATTGAAAACAGCCCAAGCACACTCTGGAAAAACTTCACTCCACTTAATATTTAATGAAAACCCAGTGTAACTGTCATGTCCTTTTCTGTTTTCTCTCACTAACGCTGCTGGCTGCACAGGTATCTGTGTGTAAACAGAGCCCGTCTCCTTTCCGCTTGGTTGTGTCTCCCCAGCTCGGGGCACAGCTTGCGATACCCGTACTCACCTTCAGAGGAACTCCCCAGGCAGCCCTGCCAAACACAGCACGACTCCCTGCACGGTGCCCTCGCTGCTCCGGGCATCTGAGGGCATCGCAGCCCAGCCCAGAGAGACCGAGGGACAGCAGGCTCTGGAAATCACACCCACCGTCGTGGCAGGGAATTGCGAGGTCACAGCTGCGATGTGGCATCCCGCTTGCCTCCGTGCCAGGAGCCCGGCGTCGCACACCACATCGTTCTCACCTCCAGGCCCTGCAATTATTGGCAAGGAGGGAGGGAAGGCATGGTGCTTTCATTCCCCTGCCTGTGCTGAACCACCGGGTTGTAACATATCCTACTTGCTCCCACAGTGTGAGTTGCAACCAGAGCTGGGTAGACGGTAAGGGAAGAAAAGGTGGGATGTGTTTTTGTGAAACAGTTTTTCCTCACAAAATGAAGCAGCACATGGTGGGGGGAGGAATTTAAAAAGTTTGATATTTGTCACCAACATTTTCAGTCCAAAATAATTTTCCTTTCAAAAAAACAACCACCCCCCAAAACCCAGTATGAACAAAAAGTGGTAGAGAGGAAGTTTCCTTCCCTCCCTAAATGTGTTATCACACTGCATAGAGACTTCTCTGACCGATTCTGCCAACTCAAGGGTGACCTTTGGACTAGGGCTTACACTGTCATTTGGAAGCTGGCACCAGACAGAGGCCCAAGAGCACCACCCTTCTTTGTACGAATACAAAGCTGAGTTACTGGGCTCTGTGGAGAACTGGGGGCTCTGCCCAGGAAATCGGGAGAGGATCCATGTTCCTCTGCACTGAGGTCTTCCCTGCCCGAGGCACGGCAGTGCACTGAGTCCAGGGCAGGGAACATACCCCATTGCTCACCAACAAGACGCCCGTTTCTCCACGCCCCACACACAGGAGCAGAGTTGCAGAACCCCTAAGCCTTGGTCTAGAAATCCCAAATCTGTTGCTTGCTTCTTGAACTAAATGCTGGGGGGGGCGGGTAACTCCTGGGATTAGGGAGAAAAGAGAAGACCTCATTTCATACCACCCTCACCTTTTTCCCTGACCCCAGAAGATGCCCCTGCCGGACGATGCCCCTGCCAGCATCCCCCTCTGCAGGACAGACATGAGCTGTGGGGAGGAGCCTCTGCCACGCACTGTGTAACCCTCTCAGAAAAAGCAGACCCCAAAAGCATGTCTGCCAGGGAAGAGCAGGAGCTAAAGCAACACCTGAGAACTGCTTTAAGGATGGGGCTGCCCCCTGTGGCCTCCATCCTCTTGAACTTCGTGGCAGAACATCCCCATCGCAAAACATCCACGCCAGAAAACCATGTCCAAACCAAACCCTAAGGGGTAGGGGTGGCAACAGACCAGGACAGAGACCCTTCCCCACAGAGGCAGCTGCCACCGCTGGGAAGCCAAGACATGCTCTCAGATCTGCCAGCCCGTAAACTCTCCCTGCTCTGGTCAAGCAGAGAAATGCCGTCTCCCAGGCATATCTGGTGTGCCTCAACAACAGTAAATTTACTTAAAGAAGAAGAAAATGGCTTAACTAATCTTTGGTCACTCAGCTTAACTTCTGCCGCTGACACAGCAGGAGGTACTCGCAAGCCCAATAGCTTTATTTATTTAAGTGTATTGATTTTAGCCTAGATTGGAAGAAAACAGGCGGATAAAGGGCAGGAAATTCCTCAGCTGTGAGAACCACACAGAGTACTAGAAATCAGATTTAAACTAGCAGATGAAAATACATTTGCCAGAACAAGGTAATGAATCATTCTGCCAGGAGCACAGAGATCTGGCCAAAAGCCAAACCCTGCCCACTTAAAAGCAGCAATTTGGGGTATTAAGTGGTGACTGTATTCCTATCACTGACCATCATTTAATATAGCAGCAATGCTCGATGGCTCCCAACCAGAACTCAGAGTCTCCTGCATAAAAAACAGAGCAAAACCCGTCAGACCTTCCCCCAAGACCTTATTTATAATCAATGGCCTCAGAGTCAATCAGATTCAATACAGGAGGGTTAAGCAAGAAGAATAGAGGAGGGCAAACCATGCCAGAAGTGTGCTCCGCTACGTAGGTTCTGCGCACGAGCAGTGCTCAACGGCAGAAAACCGCAAAGAGCACAGAGACATGCAGGAAGATGACAGGGAAAGGATTTTTGGAGGGTAGTATCTTGTTCATGTGCCAGCTCTGATTATCTGATTAACTTCTTTGTGATAGCCCAGTGGCTGGGACTCCACGAGAGAGGTCATCATCTCCGTTCCCTGTTGTCACAGGTCTTGCCTTAGCTACTGGTGCAGTGTGACATTGTCCCATGGAGATAGGCAGGGAAAGCAAAGCACCTGCAGGGAATCCTAAAATTACATCCCAGGGGCTACTGGGAAATGAACATATGCAGTCTGTGAAACTGGTTCCTACCTTCTGTGCCAGTGGGGAGGCCTTGAGCAGCTCAGAATGAGAAACCGGGCTTCAAGTAGAAACCCCTCTCCTTCCATGGGAACCTTCCTGAGAGCCTCTGAAGATGTGGAGATACACTGAGGGACCCATCCTGTGAGCATAAAGGCATTGTTCAGTGCAGAAGATGGAAGAGGCAGAGGTATCAGAGGTGATGGGATGGCTGCCCTGCATTGAGAGATGAATAGGAAGCATGCACTGGATTTCTTTTTTTCTCCCAGTGAGTGCTCTGCTCCTTCCAACGCTGGCGAGGCCTGAGCACCATTGCCAGTCACCTATGGCTTTTTCCGCTCCTCTGGCAGAAAAGGCCCTCAGCATACCAGTGAATATGGAGGCAGGAGCTGGGCTGTCCCCAGTCCCTCAGACCCACGGTGGAGAGCCTGTGCCCAGAGGCTTCAAGTTCGCCGTTTGCAGAGATGCCAAGAGGCTATTCCCTGCAGAAGGGACAGCATTGCCAAAGCCAGGAGAGGGGCGGCATTCGGCCGAGCAGGGGAGCAGAAGGAGCAACAGCACAAGCACCAGCTAGGAGCGTGTTTGAAAGCAGGTAGCTCAGGCAGCAGTACACCACCGTAGAGCACAACTTTTTCCCAGCTGTACAGGGAAATTTACCTGGTTTAAGGTAAACTTTCGCACAGCTAACAGGCTGTGGACTTCCATGCCTATACTCACAGCAGTTTGCGAGCAGCAAGCACGTCCACCAGAGCTTGCATCTCCATACCCTCGGAGCAGGCAGGCAGGGAAGAGCCTCCCCCGCCTGCACCATCTCCCCATACCCTCTGCTGCGAAGGACCTTGAAGGCAAGTGACTCGCAGCTACAAAGATGGAGGCTCACTTCTGTCTTGCAAGGGCAGAAGGGATTCTCCCCAGCAAGGTCGGGCAGGTTATTATCAGAGCTAACCGATATTCCCATAAACATTCATTACTCGCTGCCCTGCAGGCACTGCAAAGGGCAAAGTTTGTCCCTGTTGTTGAAAACAAAGATACGAGCATCCGATCTGATTTTTGCAATCTGAAGCCCTAGTGACCCATCTAAGCCCGAGGCAAACACACAGCAGGAAGAAACTTTGGGAAAACCAGATCGTGTCGGTGGAGCCAGAATCCAATCCAAGATCTGCAAAGCCAAGATACCCACAAAGCGGTGGGCCTGGTGTCTTTTAGTTACACATTTGATAGTCGATGTGCTGAATTGTAAAGATATTTTCTTGAGGAAATTATTGATTTGTCTCCCCTCCCACTGGAAAACTGCAGGTGAAAGACACTCAGCCCAGCACTTTGTGAGAGCCTCCACTTAACCCAGAGCTGTAGGATGGAGTGTTTTCACAGAAGCACTGTCTTCCCCTCACACCTGAGCATCGCTGGGGAGGAAAGTTCAGTTCTGGGAGCCAGAGGGAGCTGCCTTATCACTTGGCAGGGGTTTACACAAACCTTATTCTCAGTCTGCACAGGTTTTCAGGCTCTCAAGCTTTGTTTTGAATTCTGTATTCAGGACAAGTCCAAAACTTCAGAGCAACCGCAATCTAAAGGGGCAGACTGATCTGCTCTTGCATCAGAGTTGCACTAAAGCGGTAGTTTCTTATAAGGAAAGGCGCTCTGATGCCGTTCATCCCAGCGCGGTGGGAACTTGGTTAAAATGCTAATCTGCAGACAGGGTTAAGATTAAAACACAGTTCAATCTGCCATTTTTCAGATGTCACTAAACGTGATAAAAATCCCCCAAACTATGGATGTAACCTGTCAAACCCACAGCTTGCCCACCAAGGAATTGGGGGGGGGAAATCATACGTGCTCAGCACTTCTGGAGAAAGACAGGCAGGCTGCGTAAGTCTCTGAGCAGGCAGCAGGTCAGCCTACATTGGAATGGCCAGCTGTTTTGCTTACACAGAGGGACTACCACATTGCAAATGGTGCCCCAGAAACGTACGCCCCCGTGGCACCGGGGGGATTTCGGTCCTCCCAGCGCCGCTTGGATCCGGGCCCAGGTTGCGCACCTTAGCAAATCCTCGAAATAAACCGTGGGCAAATTTGACTTTGTAACAAAACCTAATGCTGGCAGAGTTTCGCTTCGTTTTGAATGCTGCCGATTTCACCCTTCAAGCCCTTGACCAATTGGGAGAAATTGGCAAAGGGCCCCGTTTAGCGCTGCACACATAACTGTGCCCAGCGAGGACACGAAGCAACGACAACAAATGCAGCAAAAGCGCTTTTTAATTATTTAAACACATGCTCTTACATGGTGCTTTCACCTAAGAGGAGGGAAGGGTCCAGGCTCTTACTTGCACAAAGGAACTGTGAAAAAGGCCACCAGAGAAGATGAGCACCATGCCCAGCACTTGAAGCCTGGAGGAGAAGGCCCTTTTGGGCTGCTGATAAGCAGCACGCTACTGGAGCATTACACTGGCATACCTGCTGCTCTGCATCTCGCCGCCAGATTTTTCTAGAGGTGCCGGATATCCAGAGCGCTTCAAAACCTCTCTGAGGCACAGGCAGAGTATCCCAAAGCCCTTAACCACCGAGGGGCTCTCACTCCGCGCTCTCCTGCCCTGACGCGGCTCCAGAGCCCTCCTGGGCGCCTCATTGAAACCCAAACAGCTTTGCCCACTAAGGCAGCGTTTCTCAGTTTCAGCTGGCAGCGAGGAACTTCATGTAATTTTTGTCAATCTAATCTAAGGTGTGAGCAATGCTTTCCCTTCCATCAGAAGCAACGTACTTTCATGGGGCCTATCTTCTGTAAACATCTTGGACCTTCAGTGAGATTTCCAGGACACTATTATTTCCCTCAAAGCTGTTCAGCATTTCACCTGTGCATCACCCACATGTGCTTGCTCTCCCTGCAAACTGCTGCCAGGAGTGGAAACGTGACCCCAGAGCCCCATACCATACAACTGCCTGCTCCTGGCCTGGCAAAAACCACCTTGGAGTTTGCCCAGCCCGGCAGTGAGCACAAGAGAGCCCGACATACCTGATGATGTGGGAGCCCAGCACTGCTGGCAGCCGTGGGTGGTGGGGAGGCTCAACCATCTCCAGGGGAGAGGGTGGGAGGATAGGGAACAACTCCACCAACCCATGGGGGAAAAGCTTGAGGGACTGAACCCAAAACTTGAGGAGGGTGATCCAAACCCACCTTTGTTTTAAGCAGCCTGGAAGTTGGCAAAGAGGAAGGATGGGGTTTTGCTAATTGCTGAGGTGGCTGGCAGCAGAGAAGCAAATTCTGGCAGGGGAGAATTTATCCTCTAAGCTTGTTATCCTGTCAAAAAAGGAAATGAGGTTAGTTGAGGCTCATTTGTTTGTGACGAACTCCTGTCTCTTACTATTTATCACCATATGCTATTACCAACTGACTTAAGCCAAGTGCATTGTAGTTATGACAAGGCCAGTGGCAATGCAGAGAGGAGGGGACAGGCCCCCAGAGGATCACCTGTCCACCTCTGGGCCCCCAGAGGTCCCCAGCACAGGGTCTCTCCAGGCTCTGCCATGGGCCAGAGAAGCACATGGCATCACTGGTCTGTTCAGAGGGGAAATGTTCAGTTTGGTGCATCAGTCTGAGGTTTAGTCTGGGGATGAGCGAACATCTCCTGTAGGACTGAGTGCTCTTCAGTGTCCTCTCTGCTGCCCCAGAGCCCAGGTTTCCCCCTTGCACACGCCAGAAGGAGCAGGGGGATTAGATGAATGACTACAAATTCAACTGCCTTTGGAAACAGAGGATATTGAGGACCATACACAGTATGTTCAACTTTCCCAAGGGACTGGCCAGTCTTGAGTGTCAGGAGCGCTCCCTGACTGAAGACGGCCACATGCTAACGCTGCGTGGAGGAAAGCTGCAGAAAGGAAAAGCTTCATTCAGAGAGCAGCAAAGCTCTTTCTGCGCTGAAGGATGCGGGGGCACATGCTGAGGCAGCAGCAAGCCCAGCGAGACCTGAATGAAGTTCCCGAGAGTTTCACAGTGGGTCTCAAACAATGGCAAATCAGAGGATAGGAACATACTTAACAACTGGCTCTGCTAGATTTGTGGGCCTTCTCTGATGAGATGACACATTTACTTGACACATGTCACACCTACCACTTGACTCCAAGGCTGACTCCAAGTCAACTTTAGGGAGGACTGTTGTAAGGCATTTGACATTCGACTGTACAACACTTGATTAAAAAATTAGCAGTATATAATATCAATAAACCACACATTAACTGGATTAAGCACTGGCTGACAGATCTCAACAACTAATTGTCAGCGGTGAATCATCTTCAGATGGGAGTGTTTCTAGCAGGGTTCTTCAGGGAGCTGCTTGAGGCCCGACACTTTCCAGCATTTTCATTGCTGGGATGCAAATGCAAATCTCAGTGCTGTTACAGTGCATACATGACAAAGAGACTCAAAATGATGAATAAAGAGGAGCACAGGGCAACCATACAAAGCAATCTCTACAGCTCAGTGAGCAAAGCCCACTTAAATAAGTGGCATTTCACTGCAGAAAGTTGTTCCCGGAATAAGGAGTGCCAGGCAGACTCCTAGGGTGCCATGTCTGGAAAGCAGAGGCTCTGCGAAGGATTTTGGCCATCATGATAGAATATGAACTAACAGCATAAAGCTGTGGCAAGAGGGTGATAATGGACATACGCTCTGGGAATAATGAGTAAGCGAGTCATATACACCCTTGATGTGCGTTAGCAAGACGAATCCCAGCTCACTGCCTCTACTGCAGTGACAACACTATGAAAAGATTGCTGGAAGAACCAGGTGTAGAAGGAGCCAAATGATCTCAGTGCTCTAGAGGGAAAAAAGCCCCAGATCTTTCCAGCAGACATGTAAATTTATTTTTTTTTGTATATCAACAACAAAATTGAGAGTTGAAGGGAAGGAAATGCCAGGTTGAGTTGTCAGTGAGGAGGAGGATGGGGAATAAGAGAGGAAAGGTGCAAAGGTTGAAAGGGATGAGAACCTGGAAGTGGACATTTCCAGTGACAGGCTGATGTGCTCAGCTGGGTGAAGGGGACAGCCAGAGAAGCTCCAGACCAAAATTCAGAGCAAGCTGTCAGGATAAAACAAGGAGCTGGTAGCAGAGGTTTTTAAAGGATCCAGCAAGTAAGGGAGGAGGAAGAAGTGTGGTACTACAAGACTGAAGAATAGCATCTGATGGATACACAGACATGCACACAGGCAGCACGTAAGCACTAAAGCCTTGTACACCTCATGTGAAGGGAAGGCTGAGATGGAAGACAAAGGTAAATAAAAAACAGAGGCAAGATGGGTTTTACAACAGATAAGTCATCTTCTGCACAGGTGATACTGCTTTGGCGAAATACATTCCTAGACAAAGGCACGGCAGTAGATCTCATCTATCTGGACTTCACAGAAAACGTCTGCTAGTGGAAAATTAACAGTTAAGCCAGCAAAGCTGAGGATTAGTGCAAGCACTGGAAGATGAGTAGCAACCCAACTAGAAAGGATAGAAAGGAGCTGGTAGCGGGCAGCGTTGAAAGGAGGACAGGATGAAACGCCTTTCAGTCTGCTGGTTTTCTTGTTTGGTGTTTTTTAAATAACCTTAGCACAGAAAAGCCAAGGGTATGCTAATACAATATTTTGGTGACAAAGGGGAAAGCATTGCCCATAGGGTGGAATACTGAAATTCGCAGGAAGGAATAGATCAGTGTGAGGAGCCTGGCAACTAAAAACAAATAAGAGACAACAGCCCAGAAGCTAAGGTCTGGCAGCCAGGAACAAATAGCTTGAATACCTCTCACTCACTAGAAGAATAGCAACTGAAACTGGAGGGGGAGGGAAAAAAAAGCATGCTTTTTCCCCACCGGTTTCCTACCTGACTTAGTGCCGGACTGGATGGGACTGCCTGAGAAGCACAGGTATAACATTGGTTTAACCTTGCCGTTCACAGAGGGAGGCGGTATCCCTTGCCTTCTGCACGCTGCCCAGCAGCCTCCCCGAAGACTCAATAATCTCTTCGTGGGTTGGTCTCTTGAGATCGTGCTTACAGCAGCTGGGTTTACATCATATATTAATGAGCTGATTTTCTCTGCAGCCCTGTAAAATAGAGCAGAAGGAGAGAGGGGTGAGACTAAGACGCAGAGCTACCTACGAGTTTTGGTAGTAATAAAATGCCGAGGGGTGATGAGTTTTGTTACCTAGCACTTGATATGCTCTGTACTTCTCCAAAGGAGACCCCAGCATGTCACAGTATCCAAAACACGAGGAGCATGCAGCACAAGCAGCAGAGGTGGTTGGGTGGGCATCACTTCACAACTCCGCGTGGGAAGCGTGTGCAGAGCTGACCACAGGTATCCAGTGGGGCTGGAGGCGCTTGCATTTCTCAAGCATAGCAAGACTTTTTATGAACATATTTTTCCCTGGTCTCACTCTGAGAAACAACAGAACCAATGTTGCTGAAGCTTCTGTTTAAAGGAAAAAAAAAATAAATACAACCATAGCCTGGGGCAGACATTTGGCATGGAAATACTCAGCTGCAACACTCAGGGTCTGGCAATGCTACAAGCACCTGAGAGGAAGGCCTCGGTCAGCAGTGTCCATCTCTGGCATTGCTCGGTGCCACTGGGGCTGTGCGGCCGCCACAAGCCTGGAGGTTCGCTCGCCCTTTCGTGCCCCTTGGCTGAGACTGGAGCTGTCAGAGCGCCGGTGTTGCCTTCTGCTCGAATCACGGCACTTCCAGCAACACAACTGCGAGGGGGCAGAGGTCCGGCATTGATCGGGAGGTAAGAGCTACTTATTGGATTAAGGCTGTTTCCTGGAGGAGTTCACTCCGGCGATCCCTGTCCAACAGCTAGCTCTTCATAATGGGTCTGTCCTATGGCGAGGGGCCCTCCCACCAGGAACCTCTGGGATCCAGACACAGGCATTAGGATCTGAATTTCCGGAGAGTTTAGTATTGTTCTGGCCAGTCTTCACTTTTTTTTAACGCAGCCTTTACAGCAGCACAAAGCAGCGTGGGAGAGCATGTTTCCATGTTTCCAGAGCACACTGGGGGCAAGGATGCTTCGTGCAGCTGCGGCAGCCGGGAGTGCAGTGCTCCCATCTCCTGCCTCTGGGCACGAAGGAGGTGGAGCAGTGGGGGAGAGCCAGGAGGTTACTTGTGCATGCCCCGGGGCAGCCATTTGCTCAGCAGTCTGTGCTGCTGGGGGCAGGAATAGCAGAGCCCTTTTGGAGTGGTTTCCAAGGTGGGATGCTGCTTCTTTTTTTATCATTATTATTTTTTTAAATGATACCCATGTGGCTGTGATTCACAGTCATGTCTGGTGTCTGTTTTGGGAGGAGCATGGTCAAAGCTCAGAGATCGAGAACTTCACTGAGCTGCTGCTGTGTTTGGGGGGGGGCTCTTCCTCTACCCTGCAGAGGTGGGAAAGCCGGGATGGCAGTACTGCCCAGAAACCCAGTTGGATTGCTACCTCCCAAGCCAAAGCCTCCAGCCGCATGGCTGCCATGTAACAGGTCTCTCTACGCATGCAGCATCCAGCCAGAGCAGGACATCACAGGGCCAGCAGCCAGCCCTCATGCTTCTTTTTTCCTCTATATTGGAAGTGGGGGCAAGTCCTTTCCCTCTAAATCTAGCCTGCAGAAGTATGACAAATCTCCCTCTTTCACCCAAACTTTCCAAAATAGCCCCTCAAAACAACAAATAACCCCAAACCAACTGCTACACTTTGTTTTGGAAGGAACCAGAATAATTTGTTAGTTCAATTTGCATTTTCCTGTGAATAAATACATTCCTCTTCCCTGCATCCCACCAAAGATCTGCTAAGGTCTACCCAGGACTTCTGCTGTGAGGTGATTTGCAGACATGTTTCCCTATGGAAAAGGAAACAAAACTCATGGGGTCCAGCCATAGAGCTTCTCACTCTTACAAGCAGCATATGCCTCAGGTCTCCAGGTTTTGACAAGCTTAAGGCAAAACCTCAGAAATCCTATAAGAGCAAGGCTGTCTAGACTAGATGAGTAGAAAAGAGAGGCTGGAGTCTTTCGGGGGAGACAGAGAGAGAGGGAGAGCTTTCCAGCTCTCCTCCCAGATGGATGCAAGCAGAGCAAAAAATAAAAGATGTGGGTAAGTGGTCAGGACCTGACACCAGCCCATGTCCTCTCCCTTCACTTCAGTTTTACGACAAGCAAGGCACACCAGCAAAGCAAGGCTGCCCCATTCCTCCCCACCAAAGCATCAGCAGAAGACTTACTGCTGGCAGTTGGACTTGCCAGCTTTGCCCAGGCCCTTGTGTCTTTCCTTGGGGGGACACAGCCGGGAACAAGGCCAGCATCAGAGCTGAGCACGGGCAGAAGCAGCTTTTTAGTGGTGTGTTTCGACAGTGTGGCATGGAGAAGCTGTCTGCCTCCAAGCCCTGGGCTCGCTGTCAGGGATGCCCTGTGGAAGAAAGGAGCCAGCCCTCGGCCAGATGCCCCTGAGGCATAGGACATGTTGCATGGTTGCAAATTCACGAGAGGGTGACAATTAAAAATAGCAATAAAGTTGGCAGCAGTAACATCCACTCCTCAGAGCGAATGGCATCACTCAGCTTGTGGGGCAGCTGCCCCAGTCCGCCCAGGGTGTACCCCTCTGAGCAGGGGGACAGGTAATGTCCCCTCCTTCAACTGCTGCAAAGGGGGGCATGAAACACCCATGGAGGTCTCACAGCCAGCAGAGCTGCCAGTCCTCCGCATTTCCCAGGACATTTCATGCAAGCTAAAACCCACCTCTGTAGCCTGACCCAGAAAAGTGTTGTTCCCTCTCTTCCCTCACTGCTGTGTGGCTGCAGGCTGCCCTCCCTCCTGGAGGCAGGCGGGTTTCTGTGCCAGGCCTGCCTCCCACTCCTCCTGGACCTCGCATGATGGAGCGAGAGTTTGGGGCTGGAAAACCTGTGCTCAAACCAACCATTTGCGCTGTACCTCTGTTTCCTCATGCAGGGGTAATAGTTACATCCCTTTGTGAAACATCCAGACCCTGTAGAAGAAGTAGTGCTGCTCAGGACAGAGACGTTAAAACAAAAGAAGTAGGTAAGGAGAACAGTAAACTAGCCTGGAGAAATGTTGACATTCCCAAGTGCTCGTTCAGACAAAGAAACACCTCCTGCCAACTGTTAGCACAGACCTTCTCGCAGGTGAGAGACGTGCCAACCAGCCTGGTGGCTGCACAGACCCAAACCAAGGCAGATGCTCCGGCTGTGGGCCTCGAGGCACCGCTTGCACATGCCCACTGCAAAGCCTGGCTGGCTGTTTTCGGGAGACACGCACCTTTCCCTGCAGGGTGGCCCCCACTGCAGGCAAGGCAGGCACTGCGGCAGCAGCCTGTGTGCTCAGACATGTGCTGCCCGCTCCCCGGCTGTGGGGAGGGTCACCCTGGGCTCCTGGTTGCCTCCACAGGCTGGTTTCTCCCAGCATGGATGCTGTCGCTATCCATTTCCCCACTGAGACCTACAGGAGCTGCATGGCTCTGGCATGACAGCTCTTTGACCTGCTTCCCCACAGAGCTGAGCTGGCAGTGAGGTGTAGGGAGCCCCATAACACCAAGGGCCAAGGTTGGTGAGATGGCTTGCTGCTGTGGGAACAGCTGCTTTCTTAATGAGGGAGCTGAGCTGCCCTGCTCAAGCCTGCCTGCATGGCAAGGACGTCCCTCACACTCCTCCCTGCAGGGAAAGCCGCCAAGTGCATCCCCCTGCTGCCGCCTCCTCCTACTCCTCCTCTCTAGGCTACCATCCGTCTGACAGCTGGGACCAGCGCCCGCACACACACACACACACACCCACCCCTCAACCCATTACTCATTTTCCCAAACTCAACAGGACTGGCATGGTGACTGGAGAGTCCGAGTTTCCCAGTCCACACTGGGTTTCTATCCACCCAGCCCCGCTCCTTCACGCAGGGGTGGAGGTTCCACGTCCAGCTCTTTTTGCACATCTCATCCTCCCATCAGGTTCTTGGCGGTGTGAGGATGCAGGCGACCCTTTGCCCGAGCAAGACCCGCGCAGGCAGCCAGCCAGCAGCCACCAGTTTCCCCCCTTGCCGGTGGGGGAGGCAGCTCCCCATGGCTTTCACCAGGCGAGCACTGCCACACAAGCTGGAAATGCAGGGACCTGCTGTCCCCGGAGCAGCTCAGGCACGCTAGCGCTTTGGCGTGCAGGGCTGCGCTCCCCTGCTCAGCGCTGGGCCATCTGTGTGCCCTCCAGATCAGGGAGCAGCGAGTTCCCGCTGCTCTTAGCCCGGCACCGCTCGAACCCCACACTTCAGCGCTAGGACCCTCCACGCTCCTCCCTGACAAAGGAAACGCAGCTCTTGGCAGGCCCTTGTTATTTCAGCTAAGGCTCATCAACCATCCTTCTGTCACTAAATGCCTTATTATGTGCAATTAATGGACTGACTGAGAGCAGCTACAAAGTCGTTCTCCCCATGAACCGACGGAGGCAGCTGGGTTACTTCTAGTGATTTTCTAATGCTGCCAGCTTCATTACTAAATGCAGCTGTGCAAGGGGAGAGAGGGAGGGAAGGCAGGCAGGGAAGATGAAGCAAATGAGTTAGCTCAAATCCAGCAGTCAGTGCCTTTCAAACACCCCCAGGCAGCGTGGCAAAGAGCTTCCTGCCATCCCCGGGCCGGCACGTCCCTTTGAGGGACACTCCAACACTGGTCACCGTCCACAATTACTTACAAGCAATCGGTGGCTCCAGCCCTGCCCCACACAGAGAGGTCTTTACCGCCGTCTTTAACTTTTTTTATTATTATTAATAATACAACAAGAGGAAAGCGAGATAAGAGCAAACTGACAGTGTAGGCTGAAACAGCTAATTTGACTGTAGCCAAACTGCACTCAGATGTGCAAAGCAAGAGAATAATTTCCTCTCTCTGATCTCTCAAAGATCATCCTCTTAGATGTCACGATTACATTTGAAAACAGTCTGACGGTACTTGAAGTCGGTGTCCCTTGACAATTAACCTATATGTGCACACCCGTCACGACTTCTTGCTGCAACACAGGTGTGTGTTTTGAACCACTACTACACTCCCCACATAGACGAACGAAAACAAAAACTAGGTAGCAGAGGGTTCCTAAGCCAGTCCCAGACAAAAGGACACTGGTCTCACTGGAGCGTGGCACTGAATTAATCTGCCTTTAGTAATGCCTTGTTACCAAAAATAAGAGAGTTACAGCTGGCATTTATGCAATCAGTTCTTCCACTGTGCTAAGGCAGATCCTAAGGACAGAGTGATAAGGAATTTGTTGTAGCTTATTTAAAAAAAAAAAAGCCACGTTTCATGTATTTTAAGTCCCTCTGCCTTATTTCCTCTATGCAGAACGTCTGGTGCCCTTCTACCAAAGGACATCTGATTATTTTTTTTTTTTTTTTTTGAGGATGGGAAGTACAAAAGAATATCAGACCTGTAGATACATAAATTTTGGGGCCAAATTCATCTCTGAGTGAAATGGACCTAAGCCCTTTGAAGTAAAGGGCGAGGCAATTTCTTAGATTAATCCTAATGACCCAAGCCAGAACTCATGGACAAACCCTTGCAGGGCTTCCAGCTCTTGAGCAAATGTAGCCTGAGCAGCTGTTACATTTTGGAAAGCAAAATGAAACCCCAAGGATTTGCCTTAAAGCAATTTACATCCATCCTAACAGTAAAACACTCCACTTTGAATATTAACAGAGGGCTGGCCAGCCTGCCGCGGCTACAGATCTGAGGCACGCGAGTACCTCTTCTTCTGCTCTGCTGGGCTTTGGCTAAAGACAGAGAAGTGGGGAAAGCCCCTTCTAAAAACTCTTACTGGGACCCTCATTGAAGCCTGGCAGGAGTTAGGATGGCAAACATGCACTCTTAGAGTAAAAGTTTCAAACAAGATCAAATCATGAAAGCTTTCCTTAGAGAGGAAAGACAGTGCAAGTACTGCATGAGGGGAAGAGCCACGCAGCTGCATGTCCACTCCAGCATGGGGTGATGAGGAGAGGCACCAGCCGCACAGCACAGAGCTGATGGGAAGCTGTAGCCTTCTTGCCCCTTCCCTCTCCCTGCACGCCCAGGAGATCCTCTCCTGTTCACAGAGACGGGGAGAGGAACCGTCAATGAACCTCGGTCAGCCACCTAAGGAAAATGACTGGGGTGGGCAGCTTCCCAGGAGGTTTCAATGGCAATGCGTCCACCAAGGGCCAGACTTCACTCTCATGCCCAAGCGCACAGCAGCTCTCCATCATTGCCGGTTCCGCTCCCAGGTTTGCTCCCAGTTGTTTTGGCACTATTCAGGACATGAGCTGCCTGCCTGAGAGGTGGTTTTATAATCTTGGTCCTCTTCTCCCTCCTGCTTCCCCCACTCCACCTACAGTTTGCCTTTCCTCAGCAGAGAGGACTTTTCAAGGCACCACCAAAGAGTAGCAAAGGGGCTTTCTGCACATGTAACCCAAAGGAAAACATGAGATGCTATTTTCCACTTCAGCCAAGATGTCTTTTTAAAACCACGCAAGCTGGGAGCATCTTCAAGGCTTTGTTGTTTCTTAAGCAGAGGGGGGAGCACTAAAGGTTGAATTTGAACGCTAAAAACATTTCTTTGAACTGGCGAGATTTACCAGTGTGCACATGGCTCCCAATACAGATGCACACTTGGAAAAAAAAAAAGGAAAAAAGAAAAGAAAATGGAAAACACATCTATTCCCCCTCGGTTTCTGTCACCATTTGATTCCACCGCACTGCAGTTTTACTAGGGAAATTATTGGGGGAAAGGGAGTTAGACAGCATTTCCCTGACAGCAGCTTGTCAACCTGTTCTTTGAGTGTCAGGAAAAAGAGCTGCATCTCACGTCTTTAAAGTGTTATTCTGCCACACCAGAAGGGGAAGACACACACCCGGCTTCCCTGGCACCACGTGCCCGTCCCCCCTTCTCCCTCACCAGAGCTGCTGCCACCGCACATGGCAGACCCGTGGCCTGTGTCCCCCCAGCCCTTTGGCTGCCCAGCCCCAGGCCCTCTGGTTTCTCCTCGCTCCGACCCCAACCAAAAGCTCACCATCAGCTGCGTCCAGGGCGTGCTGCACCTCTTCAAGGGATAGAGAAGCAGGCAGGGACGCTTGGTGCTGTTATCGCTTACAGTGCAGCTTTTGTCTTCCCTACTGACTTGGTCCTGGCTGGCACAGAGGGGAAATCGCAGTGAGATTCTGTGACACCCCACCTCCATCTGACATTGCATAGTATACAAGGGGAGAATAAGAAATGTTTCTGATGAGAATAACAGCACAAGGTTCTCTCCCTGTGAGAGGGGGCATGCAATCACTGGCAGCCCTCTGGGACCATTCAGCACACCCATTTTTACGGTGGGTCTTAGAGAAGAGGCTCCATCTATCTTACCTGGAGCGTACAGCACTGACTCGAACTTGCGATGCTCTGAGTTGATGGCTGCAGACAGCCCAAGTATTTCAAAGGCAAAGCTGACACGGTACAAAACCCCCATCCACTCCATCCCATGTTATCTGGACAGGGTCACGGTTGCTCCAGCAGCCATCGATATTATTGGAGCACAACAAAACACTGCTGCTGAGCTGCTGCCTCACACGTGCTTTGAGCCCAAAGAGCAAGACCTCCCAGATAGTTTCATTTCAATAGGAAATATCTTCCGGGCTGTAAATAGCCCAATTTTTCAAGCTCCTGCTTTCTAAAGATGAAATACCCCAAGCCAAGAGCGGGCACTTCTGGAAGCGCGGGTTTAGCATCAGGAGAGGAAGGGACGCAGCTCGCAGCTGCGATCAGGTTATCTCCCGCGATGTTTCCCTGGCAACCAAAAAGCTCAAGGTCTGGGTGACAGTTGCAAAGTGTAATAGTTTTTGAAAGCCAAAATATACATATTTTGTCAGTTAGTGCTGTGCTTCCCTTGAGATAGGCCAAAGGATCAAAAAGAAACTCCACCGAGAGCTGATTAGCCTCCATGTAAACAGGGCAGACAAGTAACTTATCAACATACCCCAGCACCTGGGGGTTAGCCCTATGTTTCCATACTGCTTGCACACCCAGACAGCCACCATTTATTGAGGACCTTAAGATATCATTTAAAAAGCATAATTAAGGGAAACAAAATACACCTGGGACACATTCAGGAACTACCATACAAACACCAGGCTAGAAAGGCAGAAAGAGTGCAGGATGCAGTGGAGGAGACAGGAGGGGAGGGAAGGGAATGGAGGGAGCCAGCAGCAGTTCCTTGGTTTGGGCTGAAGGTCTCTTCATCTCCACCCATCTTAAAGCCAGTCATAGAATTGCTAAGGTTGGAAGGGACCTTTAACATCACCAAGTCCAACCAGCTACTGCCATACTTTCACCATAAGAGTTTGATCCCCACCCCAAGTGCTCCTGTAGGACTAGACCAAAAACAAACCCACCATAGGCACCAAGGCTTATATACATACCCTTTGCATTGCCTTTCTCTGCCTTATCTCGTGACTAGCTACAGCTGTCGTGGGAGGGCACCCAAAGAGGTTACAAGGCCAATCAACTCATGTCCCCACCCCTTTCCAATTCTTGCTGCAAGGGGTGCACTAAAGAATAGGCAAGAAATAGCATTTTTTTCTTCCAACCCCTAGCTTTTCTACTGGGAATGTTTGTAAGGTAGCGGCTCCAAGTGGTTTCTAGCTCCTTTATATGGGCCCTCAGGATCAAGGCTAGGTCAGCTTTTTTTCACAGGATCATTGCTCTCTGTTTTTATGCCCCATATTCCACTGGAGCTGCTGTCCTTTGAAAATTATTTTGCAATATGAAGTTTCCCATCTATTTCTGAGCAGTGGCAGGTGTGTAAAGAATCACCCTCCAGGTGATGCTGCCCACAGCTTAATAACAAGGTTACGCGTTTCTTCTCAGATGAGGTACTGAGGTGTGAGTTGTAGCTTTCAAGACAAGAAGCATTTGTGAAAACAAACTTCTGGTGGTGGTTACATCAAGGGCAAGAAACTCAAAGCTCTCCTGCAGCGTGGGCAGAAGTTGGCTGCTGCAACGTAAACATCTGAGCGTGTGTTTCTTTCCCCTCCCTCCCCATCCCTCTTGCTCGGTTCCTTTTTGTTCTGGAGGATCTGTGAACAGGAGCTCCCAAATGCCTAATGACCTGATCAGGTGCTATTCTGCTCCACAAACATTTGCCTCTGGGAACATAAACAAGCATACGTCTGGCTCCATATGGGCCATGTCTTCAAGCTGCTGTCTGTGGTTGTGCTGTGTGGAGGCTCAGGTTGGGTGATGCTGAAGATGCGTAGCTAAAGGATGCAGCACCTGCCTAGCCCCTCGGCTTTGAGAGACTGCTGAACAAGTAAAGTGTAGACCGCCCTTGTTCCCAGCAATACGTTGGGATCCAATTGCAGAATTATGGGCGTAATGCCAGGGCTGTGCTGCTCCTGGTGCTTGCGATGGTCAAAAGAAAAGCAGATGGTGCTGGCCGCCTCCTTAGGTGTATGGCTCGGGTGCCAGCCATGCAGTCTGGACAGGACAAGAGATGCCTCCGGAGAAGAACTCTGTCCAGGTACATGTGAGCTGCCGTGTGGTCCCTTTAAGGCAGTTTTGCTGCTGTGGAAATATTTATAGGAGGCTCATCACCATGGTATCTGAGCACTACTGACTAATGGGGCATATGAAATGTGCCTGGTTGTATTTGTTATTAATTTCTTTAAGGGTGGATTTTTTGACATTTTGTTTTTGTTCTCTGCTTCAATTTGGACATGCTGCTTGTGTGTATAGCACCTTTCATAGTGGTGTCCCTTGAAGGCACCGTGGAAGAGATGAGCATTGGGAGTGAGGATAATTAAAGGAATCCTGTCAGCCAGTTCCATCCCCAAGGTTTAGAGGTGGTTTAAAAAAGGAAAGAGGAAGGAGGCATGGATGGTATTAAAGCCATCAGGAATTAAAATGCTTTCATCATTTAAAAATAAAAATTCAATGAAATGGGTCGGTCACCGTTTCTCCCCACTTCTGGGATGAAAGGAGGAAAGCGACACTGAGAAGATGGTGACCGCTTGGACCAAAAAAGAGTGAAGGGAAGGGAATCAGCAGTGACACCAGCCAGGATGAGGGATGCTTTCAAAGTATATGACTTGAACGTGCTAGGATTTTTTTTTCATTGTAGCTAAAAAAAAAAGAATTATATTGGCAGTGATCCTAGAGAAATAAGCCCTGATGAAAAAACAGAGTCAAAACTATGACTTTTCTTTAAATAGACAATTTTGCTGGTGCAACTGCGTAGAGTTGAATACTTCCGTTAGCCCCTTGGCCAGATCTCGCCAGCTGGCAGCTCTCTTTTGCCAAAGCCGCCTTTTGTGAAGACAAAAAAAGCACATTGCAAAAGGGAAGTGGTGTAGCGCAAATCCTTGCTGCAAGATCACAGTCATGGGGAAGTATTTTATGGTTTTAGCCTTTCCACAATGGGATTGCTGGAAAAGGCTCTTGATATGCATCCGTACTCTGTGCTGTTTTGTGTGATGGCCCCCGAGGGCTGTTCCGCTAAGCACCTGGATCAAAGCATCCCAGCTATGTCCACAATTCTGGCCTTTCCAGCTCTTCCCAAACACAGCCACATTGCCCCTTCCAGCATTTACCATGCCCCGGATTCACCTACACTACCTGCGGTTCTGGATATAGGGTGACTGTCATTAAGGCAAAAAAACCCCGCTCCTAACCAGAAGCGATGGAGTCAGGAATCCAGGGGATTGCCCTGTGATTTTGACATATTCCATCTATGCTAGTACCTAGTAATAAACAGAGGGGCAAAAGCCTGCTACTCTGAGCCTTGTTGAAATCTCCAGACCTTGGAGGCTCCAGGGCTAGAGCACAAACCCCACACTGTTGCCGGTGTATGAGGCAGGGATGATGCACCCTCTTGCTGGGGTGCCTGCCCTCTTCCCGGCTGCTCAGCAGATCTTAGAAGTCTCCACAGTCAACAGGACAGGTCCACCAGCACAACCCACGCTTTGCATCCGAGCAATCCTCACTCCCTTTGGGCTTGTGTCGCCTGGTGAGAGAACAAGGGTGCCAAGCACCCTGCAGTTTGGAGAGGGAATAGCATGGGTGAGCATGCCAGCGGGCAGCAGAGGGCAGCTTATTCCACTCATCCCTTCGTCTCCATCCTGGGACTGCCTAAAACTCAGCTCCAGTTGTTTCTTTCTTTGCCTGTGAGCACAGGCCTGGCTCTGGCTTTCCTTTACTTTCCAGGTGCTATCAAAGTCACAAATCTGTCAGATCCTGGGGAAATCGGAAGCAATTCCACCTCTACTGTGGCCAATGGGCTATGGCCAGGTTAGTTAGACTTGCAGGTTTGCCTCTGCTCAGAGCCATCTTCCAAGCTTTCCACAATGGAGTCTTTAACACTGTGTCTGAAAGGTGCAGGAAAGTCAGTCCAGATCCCGAGAGAAGCCTGACAGGTTTCTCTTGCTGGGCCATGTGAATGTCCACGTAACCCCTTAGCTTTTACCAGCAGAAATCAGATCCTGAAATAGCCTGGATAAATGCAGTCAGTCATTTTGCAGCCCTATTTAAGCCACAGGACTCCTTACACAAATCCTTACAGCGAGATCAGGTTGCCTACAGAGACGAAATCTGCCTTGCGAAAGGTGAAGATAGGGTCCAGCTGAAGGACTGCAAAATGGGTTGGAAAGGCTGCAGTGGCACACCTGCGGCACCGGTGCTTTTGGAAGAAGCCGGTGTGAACATGAAGGTCACATTGCCCTGGACCAACCGTATCTGGGGCTTCACTTTTTGTAATCACCTCCTGCTTACAAACAGGGACCTGAAGAGTGCCCTCAGCTCTACACTGCCCACTTGGAGGACCTGCTAGCCAGCACAGCCCCTTGGGTAACTCCAGGGCAGCCAAGTGGCAGGGATGTTGGCAGAGCACTCGCAGAAGCTGCGATGGCTGAGGACCAGTGAGACCATTTGAGGCCAGAAGCCGGTAGGTGAGCCTGGATCACCCCCTCGTTTCGTGCGCCCGATGTGCAGTGAAGCGGCCAAAATGAGAGGAGACAGCCCTGACCTGGAGTAGCCGAGGAGCACGTGCAGGCTGCAGAGGCTGCCAGCTCCCAGCTGCCGGCACCGTGGGCAGCCACCACGCCGTGGGGCGCCGGCGGCGAGCTGCTGCCTGATGCCAGGGGAGCCAGTGACTCCACCACCGCCCCCACGCCGAGCCCTGCAAGGCAGCTCCAAAGGGGCTTCTCCCCGCTCCAGCATCATCCCAACAATTAACACTTATAGCTCCAGGGTGGAAAGGAGACTGACGATGCTCTCCGCCTGAGCAAAGGCACTGGCTGATTTCCATGCTCCTTGGCCCAGGGATTATCTCCTACTTTTTCACCCTGGGAGGAATTGTCATTATTACTCCATGGTCTGACCCTCCACCAGCTCTTTCTTGCATGTTTCCCTTGCTCTTATCTTTATAATCCTCGGCTGCTGGTCTTCAACAGCTACAGTTTGAGATTGGGAGCCTTGCAAGGCTCAAAATGGCTTTAACTCTTTCTTCCCAACAGCAGGCTCATTTTAAGTTGTCTGCATGACAATGCTAATGGCACCCAAACTCCCCTGGATGGCACGCACCCTCTCCTGTCCTCTGTGAGCTTGGCTCCCCCAGCGCCTCAGGATGGGTACAAGAAAGCATCTTTTCCACTGTCCCTGTCCTTTTCTTTTCATTTCGTTTCATTTCATTTTCACCTTCAGACCTATGGTCCTGCTTACCCTCGCCTTCCCTGCTCTCTCACCTTGTCTACATCCTAGCCCCCCTCCAGGGGCCAGCTCGTCCCCCCTCCCGGCAGCCATTCCCCCCCGTGCGGAGCAGGGCCAACACCAAGGCAGGTCTGGAGCAGAAGAGGTGTCCCACCAGCCCTGTGGGGGTGATGGCAGGCGGACCCGCCATCCCCAAAGAGAAAGGCTGCTGCATTTTCTCGCAGCTCCCCGCTGAGCCCCAACGTCCCTGTCCCCTCGGGCTCAGGTGCCGGGGAGGCAGGCAGCGGTGGTGGCACATGGGTCTGAGGTCTCAGTCTCAATCTAATCAAATCCATGTTTTGTTTTCCGTAACACAGTCCTTTGAGGAGCTCATAACCTGGGATGGGGTACATTCCGTAGGCAGATAGGATATTCCACTTGGCGGGGGGGTTGGGAGCGGGGGAATGCCATTTTGCAGCAACTATTCTAATTCCGCAGGTCAGTGGTAAAACATTTTATGATTTGTTTAGTTGTTTCCCAAACATTTTGAAGTGGTGTTGTTTCAAGATGAAGTTCTGTTCTGAAAGACAGATATCCAAAGAATGCAAACAAAATGTTATTTTAACCCTCAGATATCCACTTTTCTTCCATCCAAATTTTTAATTTGGTCACCAAACAGAAAAAAAAATAAATCAGATTTTCACACTGCCTTATTCTGTGAAAGGCAAGGTATTAAGAGGGGCAAGACAATTCTGTGCAACTCGTATCCTCACCTTTCTAAATTCTTTCTAAAAGCACCGAGGGCAGATTAAATTTGTGAATGCTCACAGCCCCTCAGACTGGGAATGCGATTAGTAACTGATTTATGTCTTCTGGTAGCAGTGCAAAGGCAACTTAAGCAGGAAATAAAAGCAGATTCTGTTTGCTGGCTTTGTTATCTGCTCTTCTGCAAACACACTAGCAAGATCTAATGGCAGGGAATTTTAACAATCTTGTGTTCATTAAAATAATAATTTTCGTACCATTTATTACACATAATTTCACAATCCTCTTAGTCCTGCCACGTGGAGAGGGTACGCTGCTGGCCCCACTGCTCCTTTGTATTGGGGATGACATTTGGTTTGGCTCTGCTTCCCATTCCCCTATCTTGTTTGGACAGAGAAAAGTGCTTCCATGGAGGTGTGTGCTTCAAATCACTTTCAGTGCCTGTGCATGGACTTCTTTGCCTACTCCTCCCAAGGTCTGGGGTAACATCTAGCCTGTAGTGCCCACGAGAAACAGGAGAAGGTGCCACAGTGAGTACACACTAACCTGTCAACATTTTATATTGTTGAACATATGAAAATGTTTTCAGCATCCTTTTTTAACCTCTTCCTAAAGCACTTCATATACTCCATAGATTTTGCCAGCACAAGCGTACCCGCCTGGATAGGAGAGACTTATTTACAGCAGGACAATTGCTGTGTGGATGTGATTTGAATTCTTTTGCTGCCAATCATCACAGGCAAAGCAACGGGAATAGCATTTGCGTATCGACATCAGGGATTTTGCAGCATAATGCATAATTCAGTCGGTTAGGTGTGCGATATTTCTCTCCTGACACTGCTAATTCTCGCCAGCAAGACTCACCCTCTCACCCTGTGATTTGCTTTTAGCTGCTGCTTCCATCACACAGTCCACGAGGATGCAAAGAACATATTAAAGAGCTCACAGTTAAATCAGGTCCCACAGAAACAGGCGTGCCATGCAATTCCCCCCCACCCCAAACGTGTATTTCATAACAGGGAATGGCATTTGTCAGGTTTTTTACGTTTACGTCTCCCCATTAGGTTCCCTTGAAGCTGCTCAGCTTTTTTTCTTGAAGGGGTGGACATGTTTCAAATCCCAGCACACTGGCAGGAGTAGGTGCTCAACCAGTTCAGTGGTCCCCCTTTCAAAAGCATTCGGTTGCTTGACAGGGAAGCATGTTTGTTCAGACGCCCTGGGAGCCCACCCTGGTGTCAACTCACCTGGAAGGAGGGTTTATCTGTGTCCTCCGTTGTGTTTGCCCGGCTCCAGAGATAAGCTATCAAAAGCTGTTTCTTTGCTGGGGGAGGAGAGAGAGGAGGAAAGGAGGAGGAGGAGGAGGAGGGAAATCGATACGGGGTACCATTTGTCAAAACATTAGGCCAACTGATGCTTTCTGAAGCACTTGGGAATACAGGCAGGCTATTCTGCCTCGTTTTGCTGAACTTGATGATTTCAAAGTGAATGAGACACAACTGTGAAATGTGGCAAACAAGGAACTTCCATACACGCACCAAAAAAAAAAAAAAAAAAAAAAAAAAAAAAAAAACAAACAACCCAACCCCCACCAAAAGCACCAAAAAACCACCCACTTGTGACCAGGCAAGTGCACAGTCCTTCCTGACTGGGTGACATCCCTCCTCAGCAGCCCCAGAGCACCCAAGAAACCCAACAGATTTTTTGCCTGACAAGCCCCAGGGAGACTAAGCTCCACCAAACCCCCAGAACACAAAGATAACAGGTGTAGGATGCCCCCCCTTACTTCTGTAATGGAGTGCCACCAGGAAAACCCACCTTGCCCTCTGCTCCCCACCAGTCAAGGCTCAGGGGCATTAGGGTATATTACCCCTGTATCACACCAGCTACCTCTGCTTGCAGGTGATGTGGGGAGGCGAGGTGACGTGCCCAAGGCCACCTGCCCTCAGGTGCCCATGGCCACTGCTTAGTCCCTCAGTTATCACTAGCTCATGATGCTTCACCTTCACCCTGGGGGGACAAGGGCTGCTACAACACGCTTCATGCAAGGTCAAGTGCCTGTCACCAGCTGCACTGGATTTGTCCCCAAGACCTGTGAAGGAGAAGCTGTCCTCTCCCCGCTTCCCCAGCATGGTGAGCCCTGGTCCTGCCTCCGGCACCGGCACCTTGCCCGCCCCGTGCAGCTTGGCTCTGCCCCTCCGATTTAGGGGAGCTGGCGTGTGCTCTGCCACCTTCAGTCGCCACGTAGCATACTGTGGCTGACAGGAGCAATAAGGGACCGGCCTGAAAGCCAGTGCATTATAAATGATTTATTGGTCTAATAAAGAGCCTCAAATTATCCACCGCCTCCTTCCTTTCCTCCCCTCGCCCCAAGGACCAATACAGCTACTGTACAAATATTTTCTACCTCACATTATGTAATGTCACAGAGAAGAAAAACAAGTATACAGCCCCCCAGAGAGCCACCCAGCTGGCGGCCCCCCCTGTCCCCACCAGCGGGCTGGTAGGCTGCAGCCTCCGTCACTGCAGCGCAAGGCATCGTTGCCACACAGCTGGGGCAGAAGCATCACTCCACGCTCAGTCACGGGAACCATTTTGCTGCTCTTCTCTTCCCATACGTAGTGCCTCTTGCCTCCGGCACCCCAGAGAAACTGAGTGACCTGCCATCTCCTCACAGCCTCGCTGTTCCCTAAGGGCTGCCGGCAGCCAGGGGTATCTCCTGCCCGGCTGTGTGGACCCCGATTCTCGCCCAGCACAGGGATGGGGCTCTCACGGTTGAGGGTTTGAAGCCCCAGAGCCAACAAGAGGTGGCTGAGCTGGAGGGTCAGCCAGGCCAGTGACTGGAAGACTTCATTAATTTTAGGAATGGAGGATTTTCCCCCTGATGTGGGAGCCCTCATAGCTGACCCAGCCTCCTACTCACCATCCTCATCTCTAATCCATATACTACTCCATCACCATCCTTTTCACAGCAGTCAATACAAATCTTCGGTTGATAAAGTCTGGGAGCTTGTTATCTACTATTACGCATGTAGCTTTTTTGTTCAGGTCCTCGGGGACCTTTTCTCCTCTCCATTTAGCCTAACCTCCTGCGTGCCCTCGTGCCGATTACTCCAGGCAGAGCCCTTTCTCAGGATGTGTAGCTATACGAGCCACGCTACCCGCTGAGAGAGCACAGGGTCTTTCCTGCCACACAGTTCAAGCCCACAAGTCCAGCCTCTCCTTCCAGCTCACTTGAACAAGTCACAACTTCTCACCATACACGGGGCAGGAATAATAAATTAACCTACTTTAGATGGCTTGCAGGCCTTAACAAGTAACCGCTGCTAAAGGGCTCGCGGAGTCTCAGAAAGTGGCACTGTCAAACAGCAGAATATTATCATCCTCATCATCGTCTGCTATTATCCTGAAGATCGTGAGGTCAGATGAGGTGAACTGAAAAAAACAAAACAGTCTTAAATATTCAACATCAAATTATTTGAAGTGTGGTAAAGGGGAAAAAAAAAAAAAAAAGAAAAAGAAAAGGATAAAGAAAAGCTACAGCTAAGTTGTCCTTCCAGGCATTTTAGCTTCAGCATGTGACAGCAGCCCCACGACTGCGGGGCTGCCCCCTCCTCTCTGCATTCCACAGGGAGCACAGGAGCTCTCCCGGGCAAGGTGGGCATCCCAGGGCCCCCCACAACTCCCAGGACCCTCACCAGGGCTAACGGCTTCCCGGGCGCAAACCTGTACCTGAATCCATGAGGTCTCCACAAGTGGCACCGGGCCAGCGGGACCCAAAAATGCTGTTCACCAGAGAGGGGAAAAAAAACAGCTGGGGGAGTGATGAAGAGATCTGGGAATGGAGGGACACCTACCTGGGGCCTGAACTGCTTGGCCAGGGTAAATAAGAGAACAAAAATTCTGGGAATGATGTTATAAAAGGTGTATTTTGACTACTTACATTCCTCACAAGGCTGACCTATTTAGAAGCTGAGGGACTTTAGCCCCCCAGGGAAAATTAAATAATACTGTTAGGAAACGGGGACTGCAGGGAAAGAAGCGACCCAAGGTCTCTGCTGCACACACTCGGTGGGTGCCCAGGCAGTCTATGGGCAACCACACTGGACTATCCCGATGGGCTGACAGTCCTCCCTTACCTTTATCCTGAAGGCACACAGCTACACCTCAGCCTGTGGTGGGGCCCAGCGCGGTTTGTGGGGCTGCCCTTAGGGAGGAAACACAGTCAAAGAGGAGACTTAAAAGCCTTCGCCCCATTGCCTCTAACAGACCCAGCCCTCCCCGTCTCCATCACCGCACTTGGTGCAAGGGTGTGTGCGGGAGGTGCCCCTGTTTCCAGACATTTTGGTAACAGTAGATCTCTATATATAGTTTGTTTGTGTCTTTGTGCGTTTTCTTATTTTGAATGGGAAGATGGCCGAGGCGATACATCTCACCAATCGCACTGCGTCGCGGTTTCTGATGGTACAGACGGGCAGGTCCCAGGAGGACTGAAATCCCCAGCCTGGGGGCAAGAGAGGACCACAAAAGAGGCCACAGCTGAGCAGCTAGGGGTGAGTCAGGGCAGCCCCCCGGGCGCTCGCTCTTCCCGTCAGTCAGTAATGGGTGCCAGCTGAGTCTCCGCAGGGGCATCCCAGCTCACACCTCTCCCTGCCTCCCAGCCTTAACCCGCCACCATGCCACCCCAGAGCCTCGGCCCTGCCACGTGGTTGCTCGAGCCCATGCGCGGGATACTTTGCCAGTTATTTAAACGAGCTTCGCACCTTATCCTGATTTCAAACTGAAAGGGTCCCGTTTAATGGTGCACGATTGCTGGGAGGCCTCAATGTGATGTTTTCGGGTTGTGGTGGAAGGAGATACAGTTTGATTTCGTAGTTCTCTCCTATCCAGTCCCCAAAGCACTTGATTCTTTTCCAGAGTGGAAAGACGCTTACATCCATGCAGTTTTCAAAAACCTCTACCCCAGGTATCTGAAGTAAGAGGGAATCTACACCTCCTCTGCTCCTACATCTCATCACTTTCACCAGAGAGATGCCAACTCCTACCTCCATCAGCTCACACATCGTATTTCCAGACACGCTTACTGGTGCTTTCTGCCTTGTTGTCCCTCACACTGGAGAAGACTTCCCATAAACATCTGAAAGATTGCTTCCTCCTTCTCCTCTAAATGCTTACTATAACACACCTGAGGACTGCAAAATCCTTCCCAAGCCCCAGGCTGCTGCTGTGCTGAGGCTACCGCATATCATGCTGACCAGCACAGTCCCCTTGCCTTCTTGCGCTTCTTCCTCCTCTGCCTGGAGTCCTCTGTTACGTCCTCCATTTACTATGTAGGCATTCTGTGGCAGGAAACATCTTCTCGGCTTTTGATTTTATAGTACCTTGCAGAAATAATCCAGTTTCACGTTCTGAAATACGAATGGGCTCAAAGGTGCTAGACAAATGCACGGAGGCTGGACCTGTGCGTAGCTATTGCAGTAGAAGGTCTAGGCATGTTCATTTGCTCAGGAAGCTTTTGAATTGGTGACGAAGCCCGAAGACGTGAAGGTTTACCTGAAGACACATCAGTCTGCTTTTGCTCTCTCCATATGCTCCTTCCCTAAGCATTTCCTATTAGTCCCTGACAATGCACCACAGCTAGTGCAGGATAACAGTTCGGTGCATCCCAGTCTATCCATTTTCATGTTCTTTTTAACTGGGGCTGTAAGAAACTGCAAGCAACAAGGAGAAGCCTGATTATTGATAATTGCCTACACCTGTCTGCTCCCTCCTGCGCTCTTCTGCTGCTCTACGCTGAATAGGTGCAAACAGGCTGAACTTGCCTAAAGCTGTAACAGTAGATTTCAGTGGCCGAAGGGCAAAATTTTAGGACGCTAGTTTGTCTTAATCTACCCCTTTCTCTCAAGGAGAGACACTCCTATGGGAGGCACTCAGACTCCAGAGCATAATTTCTGATTACTTTATGCTTGACATCCAAGCCAGAGCAACTGTTAAAAGCAACAGATAAGTAGAATATAAAAACGCTACCAAATAAAACCACTTACCTCCATATACTCAACATCTCAGTACAAAGGACTGGGTCTGAAGAGCACAGGCTCAGGACTTGGGGCTCCAGGGAAGAAAAGGCAGCAGTGCAGGGTGTTTCCACTCACAGTCGTGAACTCCTGGAAAACACCTGGGAGGTGGCTCTCCACACCTGGCTCTAGCATCGCCCCCAACCTCAGCCAGCTGCTGCTCTAACCTTCCTTCTGCAGGTGCAACCAGCCCAACGAGAGAGCCCGCGGTGTGGTAGTGGTGCTTGGCTAAAGCGTAGGGACAGCCTGGGTGGGCGGCGCGGGTCACAGCACCCACAGCGCCCGTGTCAGGCTGCCTGCTGACTCCGGCCTTCACATTAGCACCAGGGAGGCCCCCTGGGTTCTCCCACATCCCCCCAGCCCTCACTGCATATCAGCAGCCCCCTTCGCATCCCTCCCGAAGAGCTGGCTCTCAAAAAAAAGGGAATAGGAGATTTTAATCTGAAGTCAATTTAAATGACATCAGCGTGCCCTCCTGCTCTCTGAACAGGCACTGCATCACAGATGGTTTAATTACACCACGTGCCCCCACCTATGTGTAGGTACCGGGCGGGACGTTATCCCCTGCGCTCTGCCCAGACTCCCCTCCACCGTGGTGGCACGGGGGCATCCGTGCGTGGTCTCTAGTGTAGGACTGAGCGGCCACCCCGCACAGGCAGAGCAGCCCTGGGAGGCCGCGCGGCGAGCCCTGCGGCCGAAGGCACGCCGGCAGATTTGCTGCCCACAGGAGACAGCTACACCGGCTAATTGGTCGCCTCCTTGACAGCTCCAGCCTTAACGCTCCCGCTCCTTTACATAACCCGGGTGATGTGAAACTTGCTACGGCTGGTTTGGGATTGCTGGGGAGCTGGCGCAAGTGCTGGTGGAGTTTTATTATTACTGTTATTTATCATTATTTGCATTACAATAGTGCCCTGGGGCCTCTGTTAGGATTAGGACACAGTTGTCCTGGGTGCGGGGAATATTTAGCTGGAGACTCACAGCTGGGAACAAGGTGTGTGCTTAAACTCCCTAGGAAAAGCACTGCTGTAGCCCGGTGGGTTTTAGTCTTTCCTACTGTCTTAACATTCCCGCTTCTGACCATGGCACCTCCTGAAATCCGCCAACATTAGGAAAGGCTTAGAGGCCAAGCAGGAGTGCTTTTTTTTCTGATTAACAGAGGACGCTGGCCATTCCCTCACCATCCCCAGGACTAAAAGGCAGTCCAGAAACGCAGGAGACAAATCATAAAGTCTGCCAGGACCCCCAGACCCGAAGAAGAGCCATGCTCGTGATTGGGTTGGCAGCACCTCTCTGCCCCAGCACCGCAGCAGGAAGGTGGTGGGCACGGCTGGCGGGGAACAGCTCTTCTCTTGCAGGTCAGCCCATGGGCTCCCGGCCAAACTGCTCAGCTCTCAGCATGGCCACGGGGAAGGAGAACCAGGTGGAGAGAGTGTGAGCTGCCTTGGCTCCTGCCCCTCTCCTGAGCCTCCGTGTGGGTTGTACAGACAAAACCGAAGCCAGAAGAGCTCAGCAGTTGTTCTCATTTTCACAAAGCAAACACCCCAAAGACCCAGAAGCTCCTAAGGCATAATGTGGCAGATACCTAATGGCACATAGCAGTGCCAGGCAACAGCTTAAGAAATGCAGTAATGATTGCCCTGTTACATTATGACCACTTCTTGCTATTTATTCAGCCCCATTAGCATTTGTCAGAGCAAATGGAAACCAGTCACTGTCCCAAGGAATTCAGTCTCTTTCAATTGTCAGGCCATAAAAATTCAAGGTGTGGGATGTGGGGATAAGAGCTGAAATCACAGTTGAAACGTGAATGTCATTACACACATTAAATCTGACTAGGACATCAGGCTGAACACCACTGTGCTTCAGACATTGACAAGAGCGTCTGTTGACCAGGTCTCATTTGGGTCATCATTTCTCCGGCTGTACACCATTACAACCTTTGTTTAGTCAACAGCATCGCCACTCCTCACAGTGGACGGGACCTCAGCTGGGTACAGAGGAGAAGAAAGAAGCCTGTAGCCCCCGTGGGACAACCGCAGCAACAAGCAATTCAGCATCTGCCTCCCACCCAAACACTGAGTCTGGCCAATCCTTGTGAGCTACTAAAAAATCTGCTGAAGTTATACCTATGGGAGAGAAAGGGCTGAACCTGGCAAAGACTTTCCAGACTGGTTCCAGGTCACAGTCAGACCAACACCCGCAATGTGAACATCCTGCAGCTGCCCCCCAGCAGAGTGAAGTGGTCGAGGTCTAGCTAGCGGGGCTGGGCACCTTGCTTCCCTCTTTGCCAAAGCTGCCCCATGCGCTCTGTCCCCTGGCTCTGAGAGCGGGTTACCTCTGCCATGGGAAGTGCTCTCAGACTCTGCTTTTTCCTCTTCCACCTGCAGGTCTCCTCCCTACCTTTAGGAGCAGCAAGTGAACACAGCCCTCCCTGCACAAGAGAAGCTCTACCCAGATACCCCATGCTGCACTCCCGGACACATGGTACCAAGTCTGATGTCACTGTGTGCCCCTGCATAAAAGATCATTTTAGATGTTCAGTGCTGAAGGGCAGTCAAGTAAAAAGCTTCCCCACTAGGCTCACCCAGCAGTAAATTTATTAGCACTGGGACTTCCTAGATAACATAGGTGGAAGAGGGCAACTTGCTGGTAATGGGGGAGAGACAGCTCTCCACTGCTCGATCAGCTGGCAAACCTCAGCAGGGACCGTGCCTCCAGCATTCAGCAAGCCTGGCTCAGCATGGAGTAAGTGAATCTTGCTGTATTTAAAGAGATGGTCTCAAGGGTTCCCTTTTAATCTCATCTCTGTTTGCAATTCCCCCTCCTGAGCCTATGAGTAACGTTTCTTTCCCCTTCAAGTGCTACTCTGCTCTGTTCAATTTTCTCTTCATCCCTCCCTGCCCTCTCCTTCCCTCCGCTATCCCCATCCCCATGTTTCTTTAATGGAGCTTGAAATTATAATATGGTGATTCAGCTTCCTTTCATGTCTGCCAAGAGTCAGTGGTGCAAGCCTGGAAATAGGGCTTGCTGGTTTTCTCAGCCTGGTCTGCAGCAACCTCTTTGCTCACACTGTGAGGCTGGAGACCTTCTTCCTATCACAGGTGGCAAGGAGGGGAACTTCCCCAGGAGCTCCTGGGGGTGGCCATGGCCCACTGCGCAGTCATGGCACACAACACAGCAGGTCCAGAGTGTGTTATTCCTCACTGGGCATATGCACGTGGATTTGCTGGGGAGTGTTTGAGCTGAAGGGCCTAGGAGGTGCCAGGGAATGTGCCAGCTGGAGTCCCAGTGCTCCCTCCCTTTCCCAAAACCTCATGCACTGGCTGTGTTGGGGCTGGGACTCACCCAAAGCTGATGCATTGACCTGTCTCCTAAAAGCTCTCAGGGCCCCATCAGGGATTGACTTGTAGCTCAAAGATTTGCCTCCTGAAAACAGCTTCTGTAGGTTACACCCAGGTTACAACCTTCTTATTATTTCCTTCTTCATAGTACAACGGCAGAGCTGCAACGTCATAATGAAATTTCCTTCTTGTCCTGCTGATGCCCATGACTGCCCTCTGACACCTCTCAATCTTTGCCCTGCCCTGGTCCTCATTCTTTTGGCTTTCACACCAACAGACGTGCAGCCCCCTGTTTCCTCTCCTTAGGTCTACTCCCAGCTGCACAGACCTCACACTCTTGCCTCAGTCCCCAGTTAACCACTTTCCCTCTCCCACAAGCATAGCACATGCTATGGAAGCGAGATTTGCCAAACACCCTCCCTGCCACCAGCCCAGTCTTGCTCTATTCTTTTCTTTCTTTCTTTCTTTCTTTCCTTCCAAGGAACATTTCTCCTCCTGAACGGAGAATTTCTTGTGCCACCGACTCTTTGCTCACTTTCATTTATTAGCTTCCAGGTGTTCCAGCTTTGCAGTCACAGTGTTGACATTCTCCTGGAAGAAAGAGCATGCAGTCCAGCTCCTACCAGTAATTCCTGCTTGTCTTCATCCTTTCTAGATGAGCATGTTGTCTTGGCTTCATTTTGTCACCTCTTTCCCACCTGCTTCTCTGCTCAGCCCCTTCTCTTGCCTTTCCACTCAGTGCACGTACTTTTTTACTGCACATTTCACATATGTTCATGATCCATGCTCTAAAAACCCACAACATCTTCCTTTGACTTCACCCCACTCGCCCGACCATTTTCTCTCTTGCACCTTCTTCATCCGCAGTCAGTCTGCTTTTCTCAACCCCTTCCACCGCAGCATTCGTGCTCTCTCTCCCCCTCCCACAGGATGTACAGGGCTCTCGGGGGGACAAACACGCTGCGTCCTGCCCCACTTCTTCCCGCAGCACAGTGGCATTGTGCTGGCCTCTGCCTGTGCCCTGTTCTGGAGGCTCTGGTGGCTCACTGCGTGGCAGCACTATGTTCAGGTGTGCTCCCCTGCAGTCCAACACCTCTGTCTCACCCCGGGATGAATGTCGATGATTGGCAATAATGACTTCTGCCAAATTCCCCTTTACTTTCAATGGCAGTGATGTCTGTCAGCAGGCAGTTAGCCTGTCCCTCCATGCAGTGAGCAGGAACAAAGAGCCATTATATGGATATGTGCGCGCATGAGGTGACCATTACCTTGAGGACTTCCAGAGTCAAACAGCATGAATTTTTATGGCTCGAACCTGAAAGCTGGACTGCCTGCTAGGGAACAGGCAGATGTCCCCTGTGGGTCAGCTACAGGCGGGGAACCAGCATCCACTGAGCTGTGAGTTACGAGTGCACGTGCAGCAGCAGGGATGTATGAAGTGAATGTATAGGTGCTAAGTAGGAAACCTCGTTCAGCAGGCTGTCAGCGTGGTTGGGAACACACGGGGAGTAACCAGCGTGCCTGTGGGTACCGTACCACTACCCACAGCAGAGACCACTGTGGTGTGCGAATGTGAGCATGTGCCTGTGCTTAGAGCAGCCTGGACGTGTGTTCTGGCCGTTTGGGTTAATTGATTTAGGAAGTAGTTAGGCTTTTCCTCCATTAGTGAGGCAACCGTTCCTCCCTAGAGCTCATCCAGGGACACTTTCCAGTAACTGTTCAGATAACAATAAATGATGCATGAGCTAAAGATACTACGTCAATAAGGAGAGGTTGTATAATAAACAGGAATTACATGAAGGGAAGGGAAAATAAAATCCCTAATTCAATTCATAAAAGTGAAATCATCCGTATAAAAGGTAGAAAGCTGGACCATTTTGAAGAGCTGGCCATTTTTAGGAAGCATCAGTAATCCATCTCATCTACCATTTCTGAAAAATCCTATATAATGGTAGCTCAGTCAAGGCAAGACTTTGCTGTTGGCAACGTACAGGAATGTGAGCAGTATCACTTTGAATAGACTCAGAGTCCTGTAGTGTCCCTTAACACCTCCTGCGTGCCAGAAGCCATTGGAGCCCTCTCAAGTAGAAGCACCTGCCGGCAAAGGCAGAGAGCAAAGAGCTAGTTGTGCCCCCATGTAGGGAAAAGCCATCGCTGCAGGACAACCAGCATATCCCAAGCCAGGCTCTCTGATCACGTCACCAGACTACTCTTGGTCCCCTGTACGTGCCCCGAAGATGTGAGTTTGCTATGGGCACTCAGGATTTTCAGGCCTATAGCAGCTGTATCGGAAGTCAGGGTTGTAGCTAAAACCAGCCCCAAATCAACACACAATTACAGAACATGCCCCCAGGAGATACCAGAGCCATGGCATTGACATACCAGCAGAAATGTTTTTAGTCATGGCCTGTGTGCCTCTCTACCCTCCTGTACTACACAACACATGGAGCAAGGACCCTGACAGTACACAGAAATCCAGAGATGGACATTGACGGTTATGCTACGCTAGAAACAGGAGAGATAAACTATCAAAAAGCACCTTCTGTTCCTTTCTTCAGTCTCATGCAGAACCCTCCTTTATAGGGGGACACAAAAGAAGGCAAGAGGGGAAAAACATATGAATTTACCGGTCCACCTGGAGCTGTAAACCTAAGGTCCATCAGTTAAAAACCTCATTTCAGATTATTTTAATTGCAGGTACAGTTGTTTAATGGAGAGTGTCAAATGGCAGCTGGACACTAAGGTCATGTTTGCCTGAGATAGGTGCTCTGCTTTGGATTACTTTCCTTGTTGCAATGCACAAGTTGCTTCACATGAAAGTGTCAACTTCAGCAATCTTGGTGTAATCTAGGGGTGGAGTCCCACCGGGTGAAAAGTCCCTCAGAAAGCCTGCAGGGCCAGAGACTGAAGAGTCTCTTCTGCCCCCAAGAGATGCTTCTTTCTCATGCAAGCTCAGCTAGCCTGCAAAACAGAAGGAAACCCCCCTCCCACTTACTTGGCTCCACTTCCTTGCAGCTGCTAAGACGATAGCCCTGCTCCTGCAGACCTGAGGACACCTGTCAGAGCAATGTCAAGAAGGAATTAATTATGGTGACAACAATTCTCACCACCATATGGCGGTCAGAATGGCTCGGGAAGGGAGAACACCTCTGTTTTCTCACCTTTTTTCACCCCAGGAGAAGCTTCATTTCTGGATAGTTCATGACAGGGTGACAGTAAGCGTAGGGCCTGTCTTTGCGCACAGCCCTTCCTCTTAACCTCTTAACACGAGGCTGCTGCTTTCTGGCTCACTGGCTGCTAATATTTCTCAACACTTTGCTTAGGAGGAAAGCCAGATCACAGGTAGGCCAGTGGCTCATTCCCTCTTGCAGTCCCTGCCCAGGAGGAGTTTGCCTTGCCATCCCACTCATTGCCTTCCTCTTCCTCTCTCCTTCTCTACTGCTGTGTCAACGTTCTCTCCTGCTGTCCTCTCCCTGAAGGAGGCGAGGGAGTCTGGATGGCCTGAACCTCATCTCCTCCACAGCAAGCCTGCAAGGAATCTTCGCTGTGGCCAGGGATGCTCTATCAAGTCCACGGCAATGGTCTAGCCCCTGGTAACATGGCCGGTCTTTGCCCAAGCAATCCATCTCAGGGAGTGGGAGAGAAATGATTTAGCTGTGTGGTGCCATTGCCTCCTTAAAATCATCCTAAAATTTGGAAGAGCAGGCAGGTTATTCTCCTACTATGTCACCTTCTGCCACACACTAATAGGCCCATACTGGTTTCGTTAACCTACTTTTCTGTGCTCTAGGTAGCCCAAGATCCCCTTTTTCATGTATTTCTCCCCGGTTTCTCATAACCTGTGGCTCAAGGGCTTTCTGAGCAAGAAGGCATGTTTTTCTTGTGTTTAATAGAACTTAGGAGGTTTTTTCCCACAAGTTTGTCCAAATGCTTTTTGAACCATGTCAACATAAACCCACAGCATACTGTGGCAGGGAGTTCCCCAGATTAACGGCACCTTGTATTAGTATTCGCTCCCTGTTGTTTTGAACATCCAGCATGCTGGCTTCAGCTGTTAACCCTTTATTCTGGTAGGACAACAGCTAGGGAATGGACGTTCCCTGCTTGCCCTGTCTTTGCTGTTTCTGATTTTATAGACCTCTATCAAAAACAGTTCAGCAAATTCTCAGCTGTCAAATTCAGCCCTTCTCAGGCAGGATGCACTGATTTATGCCAGCTGGGGTCCTGGCCCTCCATCCTCACTGAAAATGCAGGATGACTTCTAAAGACTAGGTAAGCTTTGTGAAAACACTTTGTGTAGTGAAGGTCAGTGTCTGTCTCAGGCATTTTCTGTTCGTGCAAGACATATACAGCTACAGTTTTCAGTTCAAAAATTTCTTTTCAAGACAAAAATGGCAAGTCAAAGCAGGCATGAATCCACTGACCAACAGAGAAATTTGTTCCACAGCATTCAAGGGAGCTTTCAAATGAGACGATCAGTGTAGCTCAGGCTTAATACAGCTTTACATCATTAACAGTTAATGTTGAGCCAGAACAGTGGAGTAAGCTGTACTTATTGCTAGTCAGATAGTCTGCAATGGCCAAGGAGAAAATAATCACTAAAGGCAAGAGGAGATTAAAGTGAGGTGACAATGTCTGAGTGCTCGTTTTTCTAAAAATTGTAGATTTACTTGGCAGTGCTCACAGCCCATTTATTCACTGATACTCACACAAGGAAGGATAATCCTTTTCCTTCACCAACCTGTTTATAGCACGCCATCTCCCTTCCGTAACCTCAGCTCAAGTGACTGCGGGCACACAAAGCATCAGGCACACTTCAGGAAGGGACTGGCCTTCTGCTTTACAGGTGGCACCAGGGGTCCAGGATGTGGAGGTTCATTTCCTACCAAGGGCACGACTCCCTGGTCTTCTGCAACCCAAAGGAAAGAGAGAAGAAGCCACAGTAAAAGCATAAGAAAAGCAAGGAGGAAGCAGTGCAGTATCTCCCTCCCAGTGACCCAAGCTTATTGGACACGCTGCCACAAGCCCCTCACCAAGGAGACCCTCACAATGCCTCCCCTGAAGCATCGCTCCTAACACAAACCTAGATATAGATGATGTCATTTGGCCCCGAGGCATCACGGCAGGAATACAAGATGCTGCCTTAGCGATGCTGCAGCTTGCCTTTGTTCCCCAGGGTGAAACCACGAGGCCAGATTCTGCCCTTGTCATGAACCAACACCGCGGCAGAGAAAATCAAGCTCCTGAGGCTACCAGCTTGCGCGAGATAAACCAACGGCGGCTTTCCCTGCTACTGGCTGCTGTGCCACACGGATACCTATACTGCTGGAGAACAGGTTACCCCGGGTACCAGGCCGGAGTTAATTTGCAGCGCCGACAACAGACGGAGGGTCCCTAACCCCTAGGTGAAACCTGACATGTTTTTTGATTAAAGTAGTCTCTGAGCATGGCAGGTTTTTGTGCTAATGATGACAGGCACACACTTGAAGAACCGCCACCCCCTCTTCTTGCAACAGTCCTTATTTAGCAAATAACAGGAAACCCGAAGAGCTCAAAGCCTGCAGATTGTTAGCGCCCGTACTCCTCACCCACCTCCACAAACCACCACGGTGTCTGACCTCCACGGTGAGTGGCTGTACTGTGCCTAGGCACGTGTGGTCAAGCAGCACTTTTTTGTGCCAAAAGAAAGTTTTGGAAGGGGAAACAGCCCTTCTGCTGCATTTGCAAGTACCGCTTAGCCAGCAAACTACACAAACCTGGGTGTGAGAAATAGCGATGGCACCCTGCAGCATGGCTAGCAGCAGGGAACACAGCCAGAGCATCCAGAGTGCAGCTGGGGCTTTATCCCTCCAAGCTGGTGAACCCAGGGGTGCACTGAAACCAGTCAAGCTGCTTACATCAGAGAGCAGGAACAAAAATCCTACTTGTGAGCACAGCCAGGCAGGGAGATGAGACATGGACTGCCTCCACCTGCCTTTGTTCACCACAGGGGATCTGTGTTCCCGAGTCCCCTGCGCAGGGCTGAGATTCTTGCTTACAAACTACAGTCCGCTCACAACATTTCCTGACACTGCCTCGTGTTTCCAAAGGCAGTCGCTGGTTGAGGGCAATTCATCTGCAAGTGATGCATTTATTGTTTGAGAGCTACCAAGCAACTCTCTGTCCTGTCTCGGGAACTGAAAAACTCAGATCTTTAGCACACTTTAAAGCGGCTTTACAAAGACAGAGCCCGCGTTGGGAAATGTGGGCTGTGATGCCAAAAAAGACCAAGGCTCTTGACAGGGATGCAATGGGACATGTGCTGTCCCAGGCAGATGGATACTTAGGCTGGATTGGCACTGTTCGATCGGCACTAGAAATAGAAACTCTTGCTTAGTTCCTGCAGTCAAAACATCTGCTTCACACCTCTTGGCCCTGGGACCTTGAGCCCAAATTCAAGCGCAGCTCTCAAAGGCAACATAGACCTAAGTACCTCTAAAAATAGTAGACATAACTAGGATTTCTGCATGAACAGGGCATACACAGCAATAATTTTTGTTTCAAAAACATGAACCTTTCAAAATATCTTACAAATGAGACATCCAGCAGCAGGACATTTGTATGTGTCCATGCTTCAGTGACAGTAGTTTTCTCTCCAGCTTTACCCATTAGGCAGTCCCAAGATGTAACACACCGTTGGGCTACAAACTCACACAGAAGGGATCTCCTTTATGTGAAAAGAGTTATACTGAGGCCCCTTTACCCCTTCACCAATGTAAGTGGTGAAACCAAAGCACCGCTGTTACCTCATTCAGCTTTTATCTCTTAATAAGAACCTGAACAGGCACTAATCCTGGTACTAGAGTGCCTTTTTTTGGCTTAGCTTATGCAGCTTGTGAAGGGATTTTTGCTGAACTGAAGAAACCCAAACCCCCAGTCACTGGCACCCTGGGATGCAAGAGCTCAGGGCGGGAGGTGGGTTGCAGCGAGGTAAAACCCCACCTGAATAGCTACACCTTAGTATCTGGTAAAACTACTGCATATAGACAAGGCCTTAATTTCAGCACAGGCTTATCCTCTCCAGTTGTGTGGTCTCCCATGCCATGCTTAGCCTCTAGTTCGGCATAAATGAGACTGTCCCCAGACTTACCTCTTCGAACCCATCTGCCCCCCTCTCTGTTCCCCTATGCCTTCACAGATAGGGTCCTCTGATCTGGTCCTTGTCACTGTGGCAGACTTCTTGATGTCTGCTGCCACTCGGAAGAGGCTCTGGCCTGTTTCACTGAGTGTCCAGCCCTCCTAAAACTTCAACCATCCAAAAACATTTTTTTCACAAGAGTCTACTTTTCCTCTCCTCTCCTCGGACTTGAACCTACCAGGGACACAGGTGGAGTCAGAGGTGCCATACGCACTGAAATACTGGGAAGCCCACAGTGCCCTTGAAGGGCTGGAGAACACCCGGGCACCCACCTCCATCTTTTTGTACCTTTGGGTTGAACGCTTGGGTCCCCCATCAGACGCCAACGCAGCGATTGAAAGCTGCTTGGCGTTACTGCTGTTATTGGTTCACATTGCTCTCCTTGATGGCGCATTAGATCTCGTGCTGAACAAACGCCTCGGTGCCTGCTCGGAGCCTGCTTTCCCTCCGCGCAGCCCCCTGCCAGCGCTGGCTTCCAGGGTGCCAGCTGTCACTCGCTCTGCGTCCTTCCTGCCGAGACGCAGGCGTACCAGCACAGCAGCAAAGGCACACAGGCAGAAAGACAGAGAAAGGCATTTGGAGAGCTGGAGCGGCACCAAGGGAGCATGGAATAGCAAGCGAGGAGAGCTCTTCAAAGAGGAACATCAAAGCATCAGAGACGGGGAGAGAGAGCTGGGAATGACAGATCTGGTTTAAAGAGCCATCTATCTCCCAGCTCTTACTATGTAAATTACTCCTGCTCACTGGCTGCCGCTGCTGTGGAGGTAATTGCTAATATTTTTTGGAAGCGTCTCCTCTGTGCCAAGACACCAGGCCTTCTGCCCCGCTCTCACCGTGGTGTCGGTGGCAGGGATGTCCCCCACTGTGTGGGAGCCATGCTGGCCACGGCGTGCCAGGGTAGCGAGCTCCTTCTCAGGATGGCGCAGCTGTGCTGGTAAGGGTGGGGGGCCGGCAACCTGCTCTTTGGTTGGCCCCTTCTCCATCTGCCCTTCCCAGCTTCCAAGCCTCTCCACAGGCTTCTCACTTACCACTGTTACCCTCGGTCCTCCCATCCCGTCTGCTCACATTATTGCATCCTCTCCTTCCTGGCCTCCTCCATCCCACTCCACCTTCCACTACCCGCTCCTCATCCTCGCATCTTCTGTGGGCTCTCTCACACCCTGGCCCCTTTCCACCCACCTGGCTGAGTACAAGACTGCCAGGAAAGTGCCTTCTTCCACAGCCTGAGCAGCACAGTGGGGCGAAACGGATGCTGGCCAAGGCTGGAGTCAGCAACACTGAAACGGAGAGGCTGAGGAAACGCTCAGTGCTTTCTCTCGTCAGGTTTACAGCACTTGCATCTCGCAATTGAAGAGGAGGCAGACCATAGCACCCAGCCCAGGGCCAAGGAGGTGTGCATTGCCTTTTGTAGTCTCTCCATCAGCCTGTTCCTGAAAGCCAGAGCTTCTTTCTTTTGGAGGAGAGCTGAGCATTTTGATAATGTCGGTGCTTTGACGGGAGCCAAGCTAAAGCTGTTCACCAGATACCTCCCCTCCCTACCTCGAGAAGATCCAACTCCAAGGCCAACCAAGCATGCCCTCAGTGAGTCCCTCCTCCTTTCTCTCCACCCACCCATTTCCCTTCTCTCAGGTCTGGTGCCTTTCCTGAAAACTGGATACCTTCTCCCTTCCTCACAAGGTGACATGTCGCTGTGGTCCGTTTGCCCCTTTCCACTCTTCAAGCCCCTCAGGCTCAGCATGAACTCTTTTCCCCATCCCTCCTCCTCCAGTTGCCCTTCAATGACTATTTCCCAACTTGGGGAGGGCTAAGCACAACTATGAGTAAGAGGAGAAAAGCAAATGAATATCTGAAGAGGCTGGGAGGCACGGAGTTATTGTGGGAAGACACAAGGCTACTTGTCTCTGGGAGTCTTCCCCACCCTTGATAAAAATATCAGGGATATGGGTCACCCCAGTCCCCATGGAAAGTAGTGAGAAAGAGTGGATGCACTGCCCTCCCAAGGGTTAAGAAGTAACACATTTTCTTCCCTAGCTTCATCTAGCTCGGTGGAGGGAACGAGGTCCTGAAATTCACCTTATGGGCTGAAAGTGAGCATGAGAAATTGCAGCCCAAAGGGTCAATTTTCCAGAAATATCTAAGTACCCAGGAACGGGGGCTCAAAATGAAAGTGTCTCTCGAGCCATCTTTTTTCTTCACCGCTGTGGTGTGATAATAAGGTGCTTTTTATGTAAGTGACCTATTTTCCAGGGAAGCCAGTTCTCCAAGTGGGGAATTGGAAAATGACGAGTGCAGCAGTTTCGTACTTTAATATGTTTTCATTCTCCGCAAGCAACAAGCAGCTACTGTACCCAGAGGAGGGAGGAACTGTCTGCTCTCATCAGGGATGCTCCCTGGTGCCCAGCCCAGACAGGAGGCGAGCCCACGCCGTGTGCCCTGCAAGCCCCCGCCAGGCAGAGCTTCCCCCTCGTACCTGCTGACAGAAAAGCCTTCTCTCCCTTCCCAGCTATTTTTCTGCAAAAGCCACTAATGCAAGGCTGGGGGAAGAAACCGAGGGGCCAGACAGTCGCACAGAGGGGGGGAACGGTGAGCTGGCTGTGGGCTTTGGGATGAGTCGGGAAGGAGGGGTCATGGCTGGTAGCAAGCCCTGGCTGCCCACTGTTGATGGAGCAATGTGGCAGGGAGGGGCGCCAGGCATGCTGAACGTAAAACAGGCGGGAAAAGGGGGACAGTAAAGGGAGGGAGGCATGGACACCCTTGTAGGGAGGCTGAGCACCGAAAAAACACTGCCCGCTAGGAGACAGATAGGTGTGCTTCGAGTTTGGTATAAGCCCAGAGCACGGCTTTAGGGCACGAAAGAGGATGCTTTCCCAGCTTGAGGAGAATGATTCCTCAGGAATCAAACCCAACTCCCTGCCCTCATCTCCCAGCAGTCGTGTATGGCATGAGGGCCATCAAACATCAGAAATTAGCCCTCTCATGTCCCATCGCCTAACCAAAAAACTGCAATAGCCGGAACACTGCCCATGAGTCACCTGGGTGGCACGATCAGATGATGCTCACAAGGAAGATGAAGCCAAACTTCCTATACATGAGAAGCCCAGTTAAGGCTTGAGTCCATCCCATAACTACGAGCAAAAAGGGAAGCATCAGCAGAAAACCTCTGTGCCAAACAGCAGCAGTTCACTCCCACAGCGAACCCAGCCATGGCACGGCTGCGACCCCATTCCCACGCTTCCCCACACGATGCCTCTGCCTGCGATGCTCTGACGAGCACAGTGGACCTCCTCCACTTCTGAGGGGCCTTGTACGAGGGAAGAGGTAGCACCGGTCCCCCAGTGTCGCCCACCACCTCAGCATGACTCCCTGCGGCTGTCGGAAAGGTGTGAAGCCCCCCCTGAGACAAGGCTTGACCTCCCTTTGCCCGCTGCCTTGTGTAACGCCTGCAGGTCTGTGCCCGCTTCTGCCAGATCGACATGGGAGCAGCAGGAGACACGGCACCCTGCTCCTCCTCAGCACGTCAGCCAGGCAGGATAGCGCGATTAGATTTTGTCCGGCAATGAAATAGTGCCAGCATTGTCATTTAGTGTACCCCAAGGAGCAGAGGGAGAAGTACATGTCTCTCTCCCAGAGGAGCTCCCTTTATGTTCAGGCACGTGGCATCGCAGCAGTTACACCCCGCTCACATGCTAAGGGTTCTCCCTTTGCTAAAAAACTCACATTTTTAAAAATTAAAAGCCGTGATTCTGGCATGAGAGATGCATTCACCAGGGACAAGTTTCAGCTCACCAAGCTGCTGTGAATCAGTAGACCCCTTCGCCCCAAGGCATCAAGAGAGATTAAAAACCATTAGTACACTAGAAAGACAACAGCGGTTTAATCAAAACATCTTGGGAGCAGCTTATGAATACTGTTAGCAGGCAATATTTTCTAGTGTATTTGTCTCTCATTAAGAAGAGCCTAACTTAAGCAGCTTCCTTTTGAGTTTTTGCTTTCTCAGACTTGAATTTGGTTTAATTGCTAGCTCGCAGGACTGGCTGGCCACTCGCCGCCTTCTGTTCCTCCTGTATCCATCACTGCAGTTCGGCATTCCTGATTTTGAGCCAGGATGCTGATTGTGGCCTCTTTTGTTTACTGGTTTCCTTCCCCTGGTATTTGCAATTCTAAATAAGTTGAATATTTATTACCAGCTCATCATTTTACACCGAGGACTGAGCTCCCCCCAACACGCACACCCAGACAGTCTCCTTGGGGTGAGGGGCGCCTTCCTCTGCCCTGCCGTCGCCCCACAGGCAGTCCCCGGGGGCCGCCAGGGCCAGGGATGCTACCTCTGGATTCACAGGGAGGACAAGGTGTTTCTCCAAAAGAGATGGCCAAAACCGCACTCACTGCGTGTGCCCCAGCAGGTTTGGCGAGGCTGGTCCCTTCCCCACCTGGTCTTGACCAGCTGCCACTTCAGAGGTCTCACATGCCACCACTGACATAAGGTGCAAGCAGGCACATCAGGCCAGGGGCTGGTCCCTGCAGCCCGCAGAGGCCACAGCACCGCTCTTGGGCTTGGTAGAGGCAGCTGTTGCTGCAGGGTGTCCAGAAATATAGGGGCTCGCTGCCATCACGTAGCAGAGGAGAGTCAGGAACGGGCTGTGGACTGAAGGAGGCTATCGGAGAGAAAGACCCTTCATTTCCAGTGCTAGGGTAAGCGCTGCCTTTGCTCGCTGGCCAAATGCTTGCTGCTGGCCTCTCCTCCTGGCTGAGCTGATACCAGCTGGCAACACCACGCACAGGTTGGAAAAAGACTATCTGAGAAACACGGGCAGGTAGGAAGGGTAATGCTGACGTGATCAGGGATGGCTTCGCAGGGGAACAAGGCTGGGAAATCCCAACCACTGGGCTGTTGCTTCCCTTGTCCACTGTGCACAGCTACAGAAAACAGCCCTGCTGTTGTGCTGAGGCTTCCCGGTACAGCCACGCACAGAAGAAACCGGGCAGGCCAAAAGGAAGTCGCCACAGAGCAGCATCCAGCGAGGTGGTACCCACTCTTGCACCATGCGCCAGCTGATGCGTACCTGATCTGCGCCCTTCTCCCTCTCCCCTTCACCGCATCTGACAACCACGGAGAGGCACTCTTCCGTACAACTAGCACAGAGTGTGGCTACACCTGTGTTGTGGGAGGTTATCCTTACGGGGTGGAGGTGACCTTCCTCCAGTCCCTCTTGTGTCCACGAGACAGTGAACACCCTAAAACTCCAGAATGAAAATATTTCTCTTTCTACAGGATTAACAGCTAAAAAAATCTCCCCTTCCCAAACAAAAAAAAATAACAAAACAAACTTCCTCCTAACTCTCCAAAGGAAAGCAAGCAGCATTCAGAGTAAGATTGCTGAAAATGGAACAGCATGCCTCTCTGTCATCCTTTTTTCTGACAAAATTGCCACGATTTTCACACCACTAGGCTAATACACACCATCTAGCATTTGTCCAATCTTTTTTTTTTAAATAACCCAATCATGGAGAAGCTTCCATCAGTTCCCCAAGATGCTGTTTTACAGCTCTGATCTTAAGAACTTCTCCTGCTTTTCAGCCTATGTGTTGTTAGGCTTTATTTCATTGCTCTGGTTAGTCCACCTGCCAGACGTCCAACACACCATCAGAAGGCTGCTCAGTTATCGCACCTTGACATGCCACCGTGTGACTTCCGTGAAATATAGGGCTGAAATCTAATCTACGCGCCTGTAGCACAAAGCTATTAAGACCAGGTTGTAGATTTATAACAACACACTTTTTCTCCTTGTCACTGGCCCAAGGACTCGGCGGCTGCACCTGCACTACTGTGACCCCGGGACCCAGTTTGTTGCTTGCCCGCACCGCCTGCCTCTTCATTCAGATGGGACACAGGAGGAGCGGCAAGGGTGGAGGAACCCTTGTAGATGCCACCTATGCCCCAGCAGCCCTGTCCCACCTCCTCGCACAGAGGTATCAGAGCAACAGAACAGCCCAGGGTCTCTTCCCAGCCCACACAGAGGAATTTGGAGTCAAGCTGCCCCAAATGGGGACACCACAGGGGTTATATCTTGGGTCACACTAAGGCCAAGTCGGTCAGTATAGTTGTGCAGATGGTTGCATGCTTTGGGTGACTAACAGCATGAAGGATTCACATTGACCTTCTTTCCTTGCTGAGACACTCAGCAAGCCGAATGCTTATCTCTCCAGATGGGTCCCAGCTGCACGTCTCCATCCTCTTTAAAGCTGTAAGACCACAAGAGGTTTGAAAGCTGCTGCAATAGCCATGCACAGCATACTTTGGAACATCCCAGCAAATGGTGAACATGGAGCCTCTGACTCTGCTCATCGAAGAGCCTCCGGGTATTTAAGGCTATCAGAGAATGAGCTGAGGAAATAAACAGGGTGTCTTCTGCCACACAGCTAGGCAACCCACTCGCATCGCCTGAGCCACAAATGCCCTTTTCCTGCACCTTCCAGCCTGGCCTGCCACGGCATGGGAGATCCTGATCACCACACAGAAAACCTGACTTACAATATTCAAGTTTAAGACACCTTCCAGCTCCTTCACTGGAATCCATTTCAGGAAGTCCCCCAAATCCAGATCAGGGTAAATCCCTGGGTAATAATAGTAATGCCCCTGAGGCCTTTGTACTTTCAGCCAGCAGAAGATGGGACAAACTCTTCTCTTAAAGCAGCCTCTTTTGCACCAGGTTACATCTTCCCATCTCCTGAACAGCCGTGTGATGGGCAGGAATTCACTCGTCCAGAACTCGACCATCTTGGGGCTGTGAGTCAGGGCGCGCAGAAGTTATAGCAGAAAAGAGAAGTTGCAGGTGTCCAAAACACTTAATGCCAGTATGGAAGATCAAGATGCAGGACTGGTGGATCCCAGATTATGGCATGGCATGCTTCAGCGCTCACAAGACCCACCTGGGCTTGCAGAGTGGCTCGCAGGGCACAGCGTGCCGTTGCCCTGCTCGTACGTCCCAGGCCCACTGCGCAAGGTAGCACCAGCTTTGCAGGTGAGCCTGAATGGCTTGCAAACCTCTGGTGTCCTTAGAGGCCGGAATTAGCCACCCCTGCCTCACAGCACAAGGCATTTTGTCTGTAAGAATGAGGGGCAGCATGGGGAACTTCCAAACACAGGCAAGAGCCCAGCTCCTTGCAGGCACCCTCTAACCTGCATGCTTGGCTGCAGCTCCGGCGCTGGTGGGGCGACTCCACCCTGCAGACCCCTTCTGCTAACGAGCAAAGCCTTCTGCACGTTTTGCAGATCCGCCACAAACGAACAAGTAGGTCATTCCTGTAATCTCTTCAGCTGGGTATTAAAAAAGCTTGTCCAAATTTAAGCTTGGGGTGTGTCAGCCTTATTACTCCCAAGGGCTTCTGTTGGGTGTGGCAGAGGTGACCCCAAGGCTGCTGAAGTTAAGGAAAGCGTTTCCAACGGCTGATGAGTACCCTGCATCACACTTTCCGAGACTCCCTGGCCAAACCAGACCTGCAACGGAACCCAACTGCCCCAGTCCCAAACTGCGGACCGGGGAGCTGGGGACTGGACAAACAAGCTGCTTTTTTTCCAAGCACAGAGCGCTCCGAGTCCACAACGAGGGACTCCCAGGCTGCTGCCAGGAAGACAGAGAATTTTCTGAAAGAATTACTGCCTGGCATTTAGCTGCAAAGACCCTGATTTTATCAGAGAATATAGATGTGGGTGAACGTGCGGTGAGTGATGGCGCGTGAGAGCAAGACGGCACTTTGTTAGCAGCCCAGCCTCTGGAAACCGGAGCCTGTAAGGGAGCCGACTCCAACTCAATATTGCACAGCAAATTGAGGGTGCTCGTTGCACACAATGCAATAATTGTATCTGGGTCTAAATGAACTCGGTGCTCACTCCAGGATATAGTTATTATTACGGTTAACAGGAAGCTAACACGAGTTACTGCTCCGAAATGTACTGTTTCCTTGTCTCCTGATTGGATGCCATCACTCTCTTGCTCCTAACAGTGATTGCTTTCTGCAGCCTCCATCCATTTTCCCTGCAACAAATACAGCTGCCTTGGTTTTTGACTCCTTCCTCATTGCATTGATCTAGCTCGCGTTTCTCTCCCTCCGTCCCATAGGCACCCATAGCCTCCCAAATGTGATGCCCAGGCCAAAAATCAAAGCGGTACATTTTCACCAGGCAAACATACATCCAGATGCTGTCACACCGGGGACATCACACCACTGTGGGTGCATTCCAGTGGTCAAAACCCATCTACAAGCCAGTAAGTGCTTATATCCAAAGAACGAGCTCAGAACAGTTTTTCCAACATAAATTCCTTGCTCTGGCGTTTGAAGTGATACTGCCATAAGATTGCCTGTTGTGGTCTACTGACAGAGTCCAGAGATTTGCCTGCTCTACTGTTCTTCCCCAGCATCCTGGTCAGTTTTAATGTCACTCCTTACCAAAGAGGAGAGCAAAGCCCCAGAGCTCAGTGGCTTTCTGGGGGATGCAGAACAAGTTGATGTCGCAAACCCTGGCCCTTATTTTCCCCAAACGCAAAGCCTCATTCGCTACTTTTGAATGTTCACTTTCAAATACAGCATCTCTCTTAAGAAGGAGACAGTTAAAGATTTCAGAAGTCAACGCCGCATGCTTTTTCATGCTCTGGCTGAGATTCTCCTTTGAGCTACGCACTGACCCTGGCTTCACCTTACACAATATATACATTTCCATAAACGTTGCTGTTCATCTCAGTGGTGCAGATAGCTGCTTAAACAGCAGTTGACTGGTTTTGCTCCCCTAAGGAGCAGCACCAGCGCGGCTGACACGAGCCTAGCAGGTTGGATGGGCATTTTGGCTGGTGACAGCCCCTGCCCTCCCCCTTGAAGGTGCAGGTGGACCTGGTGCGAGGCTCACCTCCACAGAAAGGGGGCTGGCTTGGGCATTCACTCCCATGGCTCACAGCCAGAGGGTGGTTTAGGACACCACGTATGTTTGGGGTGTATGGAGAAACAAAGCACACATGTCCCATCTCAGGCACAGGTAGGCAGGTGCCCAGGTGGGTCCTCTCATAGCCCGCGCGGGTGGGATGTCGCAGCAGCCCAGGCTGTGCAACCACCTCAGCTGTGCAGCACCGCTGAGCCCTTCGCAGCAGCACCAGCTCTTTCACTGGGTCTACAGAGGAGAAATTGCGGGCCAAACCAGCAGCCCGGAGCGCAGCGGTCATCAGCCCCCGTGCTGGCAGGGCCACCGGGCAGGGGCTGCCCACGGAGCCCCTCAGGCTCGTCCCCAGCCAGCCTCGCCACTGACAGTGCCTCGACGCCCTCTCTTGGCAGCTGCATTTGCATTTCCACAGTTTTCAGCTGCTCGTTCTTGGAGGACCCGGCGGCTCGTACCCCTAGGAGACGAGCAGGGATGCTTGCCGGCACCAGCAGCGAGAACCAGAGAGAAGCCGAGAAGCAAACCCGAAACCAGCCAGCCCAGAGGGTGGGAAGAAGCGGGGGCTTTTTCTGACAGCTGATGGCTAAGCGTTAGTAACAAGGAGAAGAGGACACGGACCTGCGTTTTCCCCTGCTTTGTGTGTGGGACAGGACGTTCACACTCGCACAGCGCGCCGGGCGTTAGACACCCACCAGTACCAGGCAAAGGAGCTGCGCGGTGCGTGCTCGATGGAGAAGGGTCAGACCCTCACAGCTGGCTAGGGAGCCTCTGAGGGATATGCCGAGAAAGGGGGAGGACTTTTTGTTCGTTCTGAAATCGGGGAAGAGTTTTATGAGTAGCTTCCCCCGTAAAGCAGAGCTAGAGGACCACGGTACCGGCTGGCACTTACCTTACTGGAATGGTCTGCGTGCTGCGATTAAAACCCCAGGCTGCTCAAGCAAAGCCCTGCTACTGCTCAGGCTGGTACGTGCCAGCCACTGGGTAAAGAGCTGCACGGCAGCTCGCTGATGGCTGGGTTTCACCAGGGGATTCTCCTGGGCAGTGCACTGCAGGAGCTGCCCCAGGCTTGCAAGGGATACAGGTTGAAGTAACTTGGGTCATCGCCTCCCTCTGTCTGCTGGTGAGACACCAGGTACACAACCCCATAGTGCCAGCCAACCAAGTTAATCAAGCAGTGCTTTAAGGGACCAAATAATTGGCACCAGTGTGACTTGCCTGACTGCATGGGACAGCTATGCCATCCGATGGTTTGCCCACGGAGGCAGAAGGGAGCCAGGCAGCGATGGCTGGTAAAGCCCAAGTGCTGAGCGAGACCAAGAGAGTAAGAAAAAAAACCCCAAAAATTGGAGAAAAGACTATGCATTGACAGATGAAGATTTTAGCAGCAGGGATAGCAATCACTGTGTGCACTACAGGTACCTCATGGCATTGTTGCAAAGCTTAATTAACTAGCAAGAGCCCTGGGAAGTTTAGGTGCTATGGGAGAGCAAGGCAATGGCACTGATCCTGTGATGACCGCCACCTGCAATGTGAGCTGCCCTGGGGGACGGGGGGGAGAAAAAGATCTCTTCTTTAGATCAGAGCAATGCCAGTGGGCTTGACTGACACAGGAAGAGGAATTGCACCTCTACTTCAGGAATCTTCTTTATCTGTCTGTTTTGGGCACAAATAAGAGGAGAGAGATCATTTTGACAGCGGCGATGAGATTGCTTAGAAAATGGACCTGTGAAATTGATTTCTGAACTTGCTGTTAGGGGGTGGAAAAAAAGAATAATTTCAGGTTGTCCAGAAATGCAGATTTTCCAGTTTTCTTGCTGACATCTACCATGGAAAGAATAAACACTGTGGGTTGGCTAAATCCTTGCTTTTGACACAAAAATTCAGTGCCATTTACTTCATTTCCAGGGCTTGTGTTTTGCTTTATGCTTTTTTAAAAAAAATCATATTTCATAATGGAACATTATTTCAAAATGAAAAAGTGAAATGCTTTGTTTAGAAACTGTGGAAATAAAACATTTAGATTGAAAAAAAGCCACCCTCCATTATTTAATCTCAAACTATTTTTCGAACTTGACATGCATTTGCAAATGGATTCAGTTGCCCTGAAAATTGAGTGGTTTGGTTTTTTCTTTCTGGCTGATAGCTGCTTGGGGGGGTGGAGAGAAAATAGCCCATTTCTGCCTTGGAGTTCATTTGTTCTTGAAGCTTTTTAACGCAGCTGGAGTCAGAAATGTTCATCTTTGCCGTGGGAATGACCAGGCTGCGAAATCAGCTTGGGGGTGAGGGATGATGAAGGTGCATCGCCCCAGTGCGGCTCCTTCTGGCACGGGGAGAGCTGCAGCCCCTGCTCCTGCTGTGGTGCCCTGACACCTCTTCAAGGACGTTACAAGATTTGGGGTTGCACATGGAGACCTGCTGGGGAATGCCTCTGGGAACCAGAGCTCCCTGCCGTGAGGGATGTAAGAGCATATTGTTTCCAAACAGAACATCTCAGAGCTCCCCTGGGCACAGGCCCCCTGTACCACACCATTGCACGGGGCTGGGTGGCTTTCGTTAGGAGAAGCAGCAGCGAGGTGTGAAACCCGGCTGTAGGATATGGCGACGCAATCCTGCCCCAATACCCCTTCCTACTGGGACGGCAGTGGGGCAGCGTCTCTCTTTATGGAAGCGGTCTTTGCCGCTTATCCAATATCACTGTTGTTTATCCTACTTTTGCACTTCTAATTAAGCTCCTTATTAAAGCAATTAATTCTCCAAACACAAAACTGCAGCAAGTGAAAATTATTACCAACCAAATGCTGTTTGGTGGAGTGTGGTAAACGAGTCGCGGAGCACTAAAGCTTAATCTTGGTCCCCATGGATAAGGATTGTTGCAAGGAAGCCTTCCCCTACTGCTGGAGGGCTTTTTGCTGGGGCTCAGCAGAGGACAAGGGCAAAGAGAAGCACAGACACCCTCCTCCCCTGGGAGCAGCGCTAAGGGAGCCGCCAAACCTCATCCCTGACAACATTGTGTGGGCATCCTCTTATTTTGTGAAGTGCTGCATACATCAGGGTTTAATAACAAGTTCAGGATTTGGGGCTCCAAGGCCCGAGGGCTGCTCCTCTACACGAGCATAAGAGCCATGTGAAAATAAGACAGAAGGCCATTCCTCCCTCCAGAAGCCATCTCTTCCTCTCCACACCTCTCTCACCCCAGGCTGTCAGCTCTCCTACACCTCACCCCGGTGACAGCTGGGAAGAACTAAAGCTTTTTTTTTTTGGTATTTAGACACAATTACCCTTTACAGCATAAGGAATCTTCTCCCTACAAATCTACTGTTCCCAAAGGGAGGCTGTAAATAAGCCCTACCTTTAATTCTGGTCTCTTCTGAAAGAAAAGAGGTGAGGAAGAAACATCAACACAAGAAGGATGAGAAGCAGCTGGGGCTGACAAGCAACCTATCTAGCACAAGGAAGAAATTCCCCTGTACGCTGCCTGCCCCGCTCAGAGCATCCCGTGATTTGCCTGAGCAGCAAGGGCAGTGAGAAACATTTATAATATGGTGAGCAACAAGTGTAAGAAAACACCTTTTCCCATCCTCACCCTGTTGATAACTGTTGTGTGGTAGTCAAAGAGTACCTGCTCTTTCTTTCTTTTTTTTTTTTTTTTTTTTTTTTTTTTTAAGGGCAGAACCACTTGACCAGCTAAAGCTTTATTTCTCTCTCCCTTGAGCATCTTCCTCCCAACTCCAGACCTGCTGGAGTGGACAAAGCACCTTTCCAGGCACCCACAACATGTGTTTGGCAACCACAGTGCCTATCAACAAAACAGAGAGAGGATGAGCCCCAACACCAGTGAGCCAAAAGCAATGCCAGTAGCCCTACTGTCCTTTAACTTCATCCATCCTTTCCCCAAACCTTTCGTAACCATTCATTACACCACAGCATAACCTCCAGTTAGCAAATATCCATTTCCCACCACGTGGCCCCATTTCCCAGGGGATGCTCCCTGCTGTGGTTTGGCAGACAAGGCAGTCCCTGAGTTGGGAGCTAGTTGGGGTCAGGGTTGCCTAGTCCCATCTCCAAGTCTCCTCCCCAGCTCTGCTTTCTCCAGCATCTGGAGGCAAACAGCCTGTAAAGAGAACACTGTCCACGGAGTTTACCTTGTCACACTCCCACTTCTGCTCCAGCTCAGGCATTGTCCCATGACGATGGCCGGCAAGCCCTTGCACCGCCTTGGTGGTGCTACTACAATCATCAGGCACATGGACAGCCCTGCTGGGCTGCTGGTGGAGAGGTGTACCTTCTGCTGGGGGGAGAGCTGAGCCACTGCTTGCTCTTGTGCTCTACACAAACACATGAGCAGACACATGTTTTGCCCCTAATCAAGCTACAAGCTTAAACACTCGTTAGATTGATTAAAGGCTGCTGGAAAGGTCAGGGTGTTTTAAAAGTGGGCTTGGGGTACCGCCACAGCCAGCTACCACAGGTGTGGTAGGGGTTTGTTTGCCCTACCTACTTAACCTGGAGCCATCAGTATTTCACAGGAGGTGGGCTTTTCCCCTCCCTCTCCTGCTTTTACCCCAGAGGCCAACACAAAGTACTGTCCTTACCCCACATCACAGGGCTGTGCAGCACAGCCCGGCCTCGCCGTCACTGTGCCACCAGGGCACAGCAAAAGGGGACATATGTCCAGGGATTAATGGGCTCCCTGGCAGGTACAGCCCCTAAACCCTGTACAAAAAGACCCTGCCAGCAGGTGAAATTCTTCTCTGGGTTTCGGCTGTTTGAACACTGTCATTCAGGGGGAAACCGGGCTGACACGTGGCTAGCACAGCACCGGAAGACAGCAACGTGTGACAGACCGTGCCACGTGCTCCCGGGAAATGGCCCTGGCTCTTGCCCCAAGCACAGAAACAACACCTCTTTATCCATTTTTATGGCCATTTCTGGGTGCCAGCTGTGGAGCGGTGGTGCAAGGGGAAGGCTGCAGAGGACCTGGCTGCAGCAGGGGCGTGCAGGTGTCCAACCTCCAGCATCCCTCACCAGGTGCTCGTCTCGTGCATCAGCTGGAGGGTTGCAAGGGGGAGCTAAGCTGCAGAGAGGCCACCTGCTACTAACAGTGCTGCTGCTCTTCATTTGCATTTGAGAGCAAAAAAATTGGTCTGCTCCTTCTTCTCGTCACATGCTTTGGGCTCCTCGGGCGAACACGAGATGGGCAAGTCTCTGTGGATCTGTAGAAGGGAAGCCTGTCAGGCGGCTGTGGCTAGAGCACGGCGAAGGGCAGGATTTGCGAGGTGTTAAAAACGTGTTGAAGCCTGTCCAATCTGTGGCCATTTGGATCAGCCTGTCACAGGCTGGTGTCGTCCTCCAGCCACGGCAAGCGAAAGCGGGAGGGAGGCGCCAAGCCCGGGAGCCCTGGCAGCCCCCCAGTGCCGTGATGCTGAGGCGACACAAGCCAGCTCGCAAGTGAAGTTTCCTACTGGCATCCCGCGCAGCAGCGGGGGGGCTCCAGCCGAGACCCCCGCCGTGCACCACCAACGGCTCGCAGATGCGTTCGGCTCTTGCTTGACTTGCAGGGGCCCCTTTCTCCCAGGAGAGGAGGAGCACGGCCCCCGCCAGCGCTGTACGTGCAGGAAAAGGGCTTCGCTCTCCTTCTGTGCCTGCAGATACCGCAGTCACTAAACTTGCAGAGAGAATAGGACAAAACCTGCCTAAAGCGCCCCCAAACCCCACAGACGTTCTCTCTTGTCTCTTGGGTTTAGCTGTAGCAGCCGCAGCTCCAGCTTTCCTTACATGGCTTTAGCCAAAGTCAGGCCTCTTATGCGTCCTCCAGACTTTTTGCTTGCACGGCACCAAGCAGAGGAACTTTTCAGAAAAGCTTTGCGAGTGTTTAGTTCTTCCCCCGTGATTGACTCCAGCATGTCAGGGACCCCTTTTCTGCTGAGGTTTGAGTGACCCCCCCCCCGAGCAACTTGCTTTCCCACGCCAGGCAGAGCCAGATCACGGCAGCAGGGGACCTGTCTCTCCCTGGTGCCCCAGAAGTTCTGGATCCCACCTGCCCCTGGCTGCCAGGGGCTCCCAGCTACCCGCAGGAGACCTCCTGTCCATCTGGAAGAGGCAGAGCACCAAGCCCTCTGCACCACCAGAACAGGCCCTCAGCACGCACCGCATGTGTCCTTGAGCAGAAAGGTGGTGGCTCCCGACTTGACATCAGTCCAGGGGCCTCTGTGGTTTTGGTGGAATTCGTGAAACTGATGCCAGCCAAGGGACTGCCCTGTTGGATGTATCAGTGCTAGGGAAGCTGGTGCCTTTCTTTCACTGCCAAACAAATGACCCCTTTCTACGGCTGCCACCAGAGAGGCCGGTGCTGGGAAAAACCTCCTTCAGCTGAAAAAAATCCCACTCATCCGTCTGTTGGGAGGGGAGAGAAAGCAGCAAAACACTTCGGGATGTCAGCCAGGCGCTGTCATACAGCAAACAGCTGGCTGCCTCGCCCCCAGTGACAAAAACGCAGCAGCCTCGGCACGGGCAGCAGGAGGATGCAGTGTAAGCCGAGCACCGAGCATTGCTTGGTCCCTGGTGTTTGGGAGGAGGAGGACCGTGCTCTTCCAGGTGCTGCTGCACCCCAGAGCGGTAGGCGGATCGGAGCCGTGCCCAGCTGCATCCCGGAGAGCAGAGTCACATCAGCAGTGAGGCAACTCCATCCCTCCCTTCCTCCCTCCTCCCCTGCCACAGCACCGAGAAGCCTTGCAGAGGAGGCTGTGAGAAGAGCCAGGAGAGATGCGGGCAGCGCTCCCGGGGATCAAGCCGTTTAACGAGAAAGTGAGCTGCTGAAACGAGCCTGGGCATTAGCTCCTGTACAAAAGAACAGCAGAAATACCAGTCCTTCCTGCAGCAATGCGTCCTGCAAGACTGTGGGCCTCCAGTTGCATCTGCAGATGCTAAGAAACCAGGAGGCGAGGGGTAAGCACCCATGGGGCAAGAAAGTCCCGGCAACTGACAGGATCATGCCCTCTAGGACGTGCTGCTGCATAGGGAATGGGGTGGAGGAAAGGTGGCCAACCAAACCAGCTGCCATCCTTTTGTCTTCCTTCAGGAGGGCATCTAGCCAGCTGGTTGCCTCCTTGCCCTGGGGAAGAGGCAGGAGCAGACAAGAGCTCTTCATATGACTCTGAAGTAAGTGCTTTACTATAACCCAGAAATCAAAGAATCACTACTTCAGAAGGCGAGACAATATAGCAAGACACTCATTTTTCATCAGCCTCTGATCTCCCATAGCTCTAATTGACCTCAGCAGAAAACACAGATGTGCTGCACTTCCAGGAAAAAGAAAAAATCATGCCTCAGTGTTATCTCAGATATTCCCAGGAGAGGTAATAGCCAAAGAAATTCAGTTGTTCAGGTCTATCCACAGGAGGTTTGTGTCCACAAAGACATTTCTATTGGGCTTCTGGCTGATACTGAACACATCCTCTTTGATGTGCATTTTTGGGTCAATGCACACCAACGTCCTCCAGTCCCCTTTTATCCTGGATGAGCTGGAGAAGCATTTCTGATGGGAGAACTCATTTAACTCCAGAAAGCTGATCTCTGTCTGTACCCCCCAGGGAAATGGGCCCCAGCAGACGTGCCAGGAGGATTGCTGCTGCCTCACGAGCCCGGCGCTGTGGAGGGACAGGAGTGGTGCCAGTGAGCGCTGGAGAGCTGGGGGAGTGGGATCACTCGGTGCCCCTTGAACGTAGGAGCGGCACTGGGTCTTCATGGGCTGCCGCTTGCATGGACACAATAGCAGCACCTCCTGGCTCTTACTCCTCGCTTGGTATTTCTTCCCATTGCCTAAGACTTTTTTTCCCTATTGCAGAAGAGGTTTGCAAGCCTTTCAGCTTTGAGCAATACCAGCTGAACATTGAGGCTGATTTTCTTTATATAGATGCTGGTTTTCTCTTTCTATTAGTGGTCTCTGGAAGCTCCCAGGCCAATTGTTTGAGAGCATTTTTTATAGCTGCATGTGACAATAAGGAGAGAAAATATGCCAATACGCTCCCAGTACGGGAAGAGAAATGCCAGGTCAGACTGCGGGAAAGGCAGCAGCTTCCTAGAAGCAGCAGCCCCACAAGGAGAAGCAGTACGGCGAGGAGAGCAGGTCACCAGCCGTGCAGGTGGCATGCTGGGCTAGGAAGGGGCCAGGCTTGCTGAGCTTTTCAGGAGAAGCGTGGCTTTCCCTCACGCAAAGAGGGGATTTACTGTGGAAAGAGGCGGTGGGGAGACACAGGGGAACCACAGATACTCCTGGTGAGCTTGCTGGGTCTCCATCCCTCATCCTCCCCCCCTGCTGTAGGCACTGGAGTGAGGCACAACCAGCGACAGGACAGTGTGAACACCTCCTGTTCACAGCCGGGGATGGTACCTGACATCATTTCAGACTCAACGGAGAGAAGTGCTTATTCCCTGCATCTCAGAAAGGCAGCACTAGGGTGGAGGTTAGCTGCTGGGGCAGGATGAAATCAGAGGCAACAGGTTTCTGGACAGCTTTGGGGGTAAGATTACTTTTGGGAGAAGGAAGATCGTGGGCTGAACTTTCCCCACGCCTACCAGCTGTGCATAACTCAGACAAGCCTGAATCTTTGCACACTTCCCAAACGGATAACCCACGGGTTACGTGCATAGAGGCATACCAACTTCTTCTCCAGTTTCAAAGAATTCAAAAGGTGAAATCAATTCTGCATGTATTAGAGAGTACCAAGAGGAGGATGTCATATTTTCAATCACTACTTACATCTTGTTTACCGTTCCAGCCCTGGGAAGCGCACAGCCTCCTCACGGAAAAGCTTTTCTTCCCTCACATCTTCATTCATTAAGCAAGCTGTCGACAGAAGCCTGTAAGCACAAAGCCCAACCACAGCAGTGGGCTTGGGAGACTGCTTTATTTTTAGAAAGAAAAACCTCAAAACTACCATGTTTCTCCGGAGAACTAACTCTAGAACCATTACTAGTAAAAGCTGCCTTGAAATAAAACCATTTTTAACGAGTGCATTTAGCGGCAGTTTCTAGAGCCCAATGCTCTTGCAGTTTTATCAGAGGAGGGGAATGCTTTTTGGGGAAGGCACCCAGGGCCAGTGAAGGACTGTGGGGTAGGCAACATAACTGGCCTTACCTTGCCCATCACCCTCTCGGAACAATCTGTGATGCCTTTGCTCACAGGACCTGGCCTTTCCCCTCTGGTTTTGAGTAATGCACCAAGATCTCAGATTCCTAAGTGGTTTGCAGCGCGCAGTCCTTTTTTTCCCAGTAACTCTCATTATAGGCCAATTCCAACTTATAAATTCATTTATAAGCCAGTCCATTTGTGCAGACCGTCTTGCTGGAGGCAGACTTCTGCTTTTCTCCATCTCCGTCCATCCCTCCCCTCCTCTGCTGGAACCCCTAATAAGGACAAGCGCATATGAATCTGGGACGTTTCTTGCCTATTGCTTGGGTGAGGCAGGGGCCAGCGCCGGCCACAGCTTCACCCAGGAGCTGTGGACAAAATCAGAAAGGGGCAGCGAAGCTGCAACAGGGAGCCGCTCTTGCTGCCCAGCTACCTCAGGCAGTAGAGATGGTGGTGGCTTCTGCAAACACAGCTGTGCCCAGCCCCACGCTGCCACATGGCGCAGGCAGGGATGGGTTCCTCCTGCCTGCAAGTGGTAGGCAGGGGGCTGCTCCCAGGGGCTGCCCAGCGAGGGGTCTTGAAGCGTGCTCGCCCTGCTGCTGCTCCTTCTCCACCCTCTCCGAGGGAGCAATGCAAGCCCCAGCACACCCTGGCAGGGGGTCATCTGGAAGAGGAAGCGCTTGTCCTGGTACACCTCCATCTATCCCAGGACCCTCCTCCCAGTGGCCCTGGGATGCTTTCCCATCACCAGCACAGCCTCTGAGCACAGATCAAAGAGCGCTTGGGCAGCAAGCTAGGTACTGGGACAGGAGCGACCACCACCTTTGGGCAAGGAGAGACAGGAGAAAGGGAAACGATATAAGGGGAACTTAGCAGCCAGAAGGCTGACCTTGCCAGGCCCAAGAAAAGGCAGGCATCCTTCTCCAAAGCAAAGGGGCTGCCTGTGGCTGGGCCTCAGCCCCTTGGCTCAACCAGGCTAACCAGTGATGGGTGACTGGGTCAGCCCAAGCTGGAAGCTGGCCCTGGCTCTATAAAGGTGGGCCATCAGTCTTGAAAGGCTGAGAGAGTTGGGGCTGTTCAGCCTGGAGAAGAGAAGGCTCCGGGTAGACCTTATTGCGGCCTTCCAGTACCTATAGGGGGCCTACAGGAGAGCTGGGGAAGGACTTTTTACTGGGGCATGTAGTGATAGGACGAGGGGGAATGGCTTTAAGCTGGAAGAGGGCAGGTTTAGATTAAACATTAGGAAGAAGTTTTTCACTATGATGGTGGTAAGGCGCTGGCACAGGTTGCCCAGAGAAGCTGTGGAGGCCCCATCCCTGGAGGTGTTCAAGGCCAGGCTGGATGGGGCTTTGAGCAACCTGGTCTGGTGGGAGGTGTCCCTGCCCATGGCAGGGGGGTTGGAACTCGATGATCTTCAAGGTCCCTTCCAACCTAAACCACTCTATGAGTCTATGATTCAGTCACCTTTGCCACCGCGCTAGCAAGGACACATTGACCGCAAAGCAGTGACTGTGAGAAGGAGGCGGAGGGGGTGATCTCTGCCTCCCCGGCAGAGCCGACATGGAGACAAGCCCCCCGGGGACCACCGCTGCCTCGCTGTCCCCAGCCCTCCGACTGCTGTCCTGGGGCACAGCCACCTCCCCAAAACCCGCTTTATTTCCCGGGAAACCCCAGCAGATGGTGCCAGACTGTCAGAAACCCTCCGGGAGCCCGGCCCCGGCTTAAGCTCGGCTGGGGGCCCCGGGAGCTGCCGCCTGCCTCCCCCCTCCTCGCTGGCAGCCGGGGGGCAAGTAGGGGTGCGAGATTTTGGGGGGCTCTGCATTAACCGCTAGCAAAACCCCAGAGGCTGTGAGAGGGTCAGCACCCACCCCTTTTAATTCAGCCAGCGCTCGGTGGCCAGCATCGCATTGTTTCCAACGTTTTATTTTCCAGCGTGATGCTTGGTCCTCTGAGTGACCAGAGCAATGGAGTTTCCTCCCCCGCTTCTCTTGGCTGACTTTGCTCTGGGCAATTTATCTCGATCCTCAGTGTAAAATTTTCCTTTGCACCATTTCATCCTATTATTCCAGAATAAATCAGGATCATTTCCATGTCGAATGCCAGCAGAGGAGCACCAGAGTGGGGAAGGGATGGAGGGGGGGAGTTTCAGTGCTGACGGCAGTTCAGCCAGTTAGGAGACTTTCCCCTGCGCTCACGCACAGGGACAACAGGCCCTTCCTGATGACCACAGGGCTCTCCACAGGTGCCTGGGGCCCCCACAGCAGCAATCCTCTCCCAAACCTCTCACTGAGCAGGACTGTGCCAGAGGCCGGTGAAGATGCAGGAGGCTGCGTCACCTCAAGGACCAGCCACACCGAGGTGTTTCCACAACAGCTCGGGGGAGTAACTCAATAGCCAGCGCTGCTGGGTTGGCCTGGGAAAGCAGCATCCCGAGGTGCGGAGGTGAGCAGGCAGGCAGAGGAGCAGGCAGCTCGACCATCCTCCTCCTCCTCGAAGGGGTTGAAGGCCAGGGAAGGGCTCAACGGACAACAGTGCCCTGGGGGAAAGCAGCGCACTGGGCACAAGAGAAGAGAGTCGGCTTGGGCTGGGAGGGCCTTCTCAGTAAAAATACACCGATGCGCGACCCAGGGTGATGTGGGGTCTGTCCTGCACTGAGGGTGGGTCCGTGCCACGCAGCAAGCACTAGGCATTGCCCCACCGAGCCAAAGGTTTTCAACTGCTTGGGGAGCCCAGAGTGCTTTTCCCGTGGAGGACACATGCCCTTGTGTCAGCAGGACTGCCAGCAGGCAAACGTGCCTTAGACCCCAAAGAGCAGGACAGGCGTCCCCAGGGAGCTGCACAGCAAGGACAGAAAACTGCTGACCTAGAAACAGCCACCCGTGCTTTGGTGCTCCCAGCTGGCGGTGATGCAGTCACAGCTAAACAAAAGTCAGCTTTTAAATTACAGAGCAGGGAGCCCACCCGTTTCTCATCTACGCCCAACAGCTGAGCTCACCCACATGATATTTAAAACCATGACGCCACTGTCCCAGGCACGCCACTGTGACCTGGAGCCTGGGAGAGCTGAGCGAGCAGAGCCCCTCTGGAAAGCAGAGCTCAGACTGACATCCCAGCGCCTCAGGAGGGGACTTACTGCTTAAGCCTGAACGTGGGCGCTGTCTGGCAGAGAGCTGCCCACTCAGCTGTGCTTTTCTACAGCAAGTACCCTCTCCTTCCCTCCAGTCCAGGTGCTCATGCAGGGCATTGCACCACCAAACCCTGCTCTCTACTCCGAGGGCTTTTCCCAAGCCTGTCAGCTGGACCAGGTGGCTTTGCACGCTGGAGAGATTCTCCAGTCTGACCCCCAAACTGCTGCCTGAATGGCCACAGCCCTGGCCCTCTCATACACATAAGCCGTGGTCCTCTCTCCTCCCCGAGAAGCACCATCCCAACTTCCCCCTCCAGCAGGCAGCCCAACTCTGTGTCCCCAGCCACGTCCTCAGGATGTGGCCACCTTACCTGTCCCCTGGCCCTGCCTTCCAACCTACAGGCACAAGCATCCATGATTCTTTCCTGCTTATTTGGGGATTGCAGGTGCTTCAGCCTTGTTTTAGAAACATCTGTGTCTCTCTGCTGAGGTTGGGCCAACAGTGCTTCTGGCTGCTGGGGCTCTCTGCCCCAGGGCAGGGGTTTCTCCTTCCCCTCCAGCACCACCCGGCTGACACATCTAATCAAGGGCTCAGCAGCTGAAGCATCCTCCCTGCACCGCTCCTCGCAGCCTGCGTGCGTGTGTGTGTGTCAGTGCAACCACGAGCCTGTCTGGCAGGCATCTCGCAGCAGGCGGGCAAGTGCCACCCCAGCAGCGCTGCAAGGTGTTAGCAGCCACCCTGCAGCTGCCAGCTTCAAAAGCACCCCTGGGTGAAGCTTCACTCCAACTGAGGTTCATTTCCAGGCCAGTTTCCACAGTAAAGAAGCCTAAAAGAGCATTTTGCCCATCCCCATGGGTGTGTACTCACTGCCCTCTCTTCAAGTTGCAATGACATTTGATTGAGAGGGTAGCATTCTCAGCAATATTAAGGTCTCCTTGATCTATAGGTTATATTTCCACAAATGCAGGTGAGCGGATAGAGGATTGAGACCCCATCAACACACTGGCCTTTGCTTCCAGGCAGTTATGGCTCTCCAGGGCACGGTTAGGTATGTCCTCCCCATGGGGGCATTTTTAATCAGAGGCTTCAGCTTGTTTGGTTCCCACTGGGTCGCTGCCACCGGTGGGGCCCTCAGCCACAAACCACAGCTTCTGTGTTGCAGCAAGAAAAGATGAGACATCACCCAGCAGGAGACACCTGAGTTTGAACATTGCCACAGCTGAGAAACTAGGAGCAGAAACAATCGAGGACACCGGTGTGATTTCGCGTATTTAACCTCCTGATAATTCCCTCTGTCAGTATTACCTCTCAGCTTCCAAATCCTCAGTTTTGCTCAGAGAGAGGGAGATTTCTCTCAAGGCTTTAATTCTTGGGATTAGACACCTAGGAAACGCCTGTGCGGGGCACGCTGATGGGCTGTCTAGCCTGGTCTCTTGCCGTGGCCATGGGAGAGAGCACGCGGTGTCGGCCACTCCTGGGGTCTATCGCCACCATACTTCCACATCGCCCGTCATCATGGAGCCAAGGGTGTGAGAGGGCACTTCCCATCACTTCAAGTACCCCACTCCTGAGCCCGCTGTCCTCAAATGCCTCTCACCCTGCCCAAGCCTGCCGGTCCTGCCTGCCTCCCCGGGGGGCAGCCAGGGCCAGGCAGTCCAGCACCTGCTGCATGAAGACGCGCTTCCTTTTGTAGCGTTTTCCAAAGAGGCGTAGGAGTTTCAGTCAGCATCGCGCAGTGGCTGTGCTGCAGGGCTGGGTGAACAACAACTCCCTGTTCACTGCCTCTGTGGTTTAGCAAACCTCGTTTATATTCCTTACCAGCCTCCTCCTCTCCAAAAACTGAAGTCTTTTCACATCCCTCAGACATCAAAGGACACAGTTAGGGCTATGGGAGCCTAACCTGCTCCTAATCCTTGAAAGAGCCAATATAACCACATCCAATTCCATACCAGCCTTGGTATTCAAGTAATTGGCCCAGGCTGAAACCAAGGACACGTCCAAGGGCACTGGTGATACACATCTGGGGAGCTGTGAAGTCAACCTGAACACCAGTGCATAAACTGGTGTAGATCTGGCATGCACCCATCAACTTTAACCAGGTGACAGCTGTAGGTCTAGCCCATGAGTCTTTGACTGTGGGGTCATGGAAGGTTTTAAGAGAAGTGAGAGAAAGCCATTCTGAAAACTGCTGTAGGACTGGAAGTGTCGCATGAACAGCCTGTGCTGGTGCAGTGTGGTTTCAGTTGCTTGCAGTTTGTGTAGAGGTTTCATATCACACCATGGGACTCTCATCGTGTGTAGCCTGACATTTCTAGAGCAGGCAAAGACAGCGATGAATATCAGTGCATATGTAACAAGTGCTGGAGATATTATCTGGACCTCCAGACGGGTTGTATGAGGCAGTTACGAGACTCCAAGTCAGCTAGACTTCTACAACAATGACAAGCAAGAAAAATAATTCAGTAGCTCATTGGCTTTTCCACATACGTAAGGCCTTTGAAGGGACAGAGGTCACTTCACAATGATCCTTTCCTGGATGTTCTTCAAAAGTTTTTGTTCCTCCTTGATGAGTTCATCCCCCCTGCAACGATGTCCTTGATAGGGATGCCAACTCTGTCACCAGCAAACCTCTCTTTCCAGACTGCTATTTAACCAAAGGTGTTTCAAGCATATGCAGGGTGTGGAAGAGAGGGGGAAAGGAGATGAGTTTACACAGGGCTGATATGAGAGTTTTACCCTGTCAGAGAAGATATGAGAGCTTTACCCTGGCAGTGAAATTAAATGTCTGTGACACAGCTGAAGGCGAGCATCTGTGTTAGTAGACAAACACCCCCCAGGAACAAAAAAATTACATGAAAAGGGAGCTAAAGAAAGCAAACACCCAGGAATTCACACCACTCAAAGACATGGCATGATCCTATTGCAACCACTCCACCACCTGCACATCTGTGGCCATGCTGTGTGCTGCTGTGCACTGCCATTCCTGGGACAAAGTTTACAGTGGGGGACAACATGCTATGGGGTGTGGGTGGGACAAGGCACAGGAAATGGACCAAACAGTACAGCTGTGTTAACTTCTTTACAGATAGCTGGAGTGAGACGTGAACACACAGCATGACTGTATCAGCCTCCCGGCCACATGTGATGAGCCCTCCCACCACCCATCCCCAGCCACCGCATTTAGCCTTCAAGGCTAAAACATCACGTGTCCAGGGGTAGGTAACCTCAGAGAGAGCTGCTGAGCAGCATGAGACTTTGCTCAATAGGCTAGCCAGGAGGGAGAGAAACAAATTGCCGTGGCAGCTGCCAACCCCCATCCAAATGGGGGCAGCAAGCCATCCGGTGGGTTTACTGTGGTGGCCTGCAAAAGGGCCTATGATAAATCCATGATTGCTGACTCGAATTTTTGCTGCCTCCCTTGCCCTGGTCCTCACCACCTCTTTCTTCACTCCCCAACCTGAGAGACAGCGAAAGTGTCAGTGGGTTGCAGATAACACCACTGCATCAGTTTAGGCTCAAGGTATGTTTGAGGTACAAGTAGAATTTTTCCCTGTGATGGGAAAGGCAAGCTGAGAGAGCATCAGACCAAGAGCACAAATGCACCCTGCAGTATTTATGTGCCTGTGCTGGGTCTCCTTGCCTACAGCAGGGAAAGACCACCCAGCATTACCCCTAACATGAGATACCCTTGGGAAAGTCCCAAGCTCTAGAGCCGTGCCTCCTCCCCTCATGCTGTCATTCCCAGGGTGGTCTCACATTTGGCCACCGTGGCACCTTTGTTGGCTGGCCTCGCGACATTCGCCTCATTCCCCCGTGAAAGTAAAAAGACCAGGTCTGGACACAGGTGCTGCTGAGAATGAAACAGCCTCCCCAGGGTGGGGAGCAAGGCTGGGAAATGGGTTCCCACTTCCCTGGTCCCTGGCCATCCTGCCTGGAGTTTCATGGCACTGTTACCCCATGGGGCAGCACATCCCTTCCTGTTCCACCCCACGTGACATGAAGCAACTCTGGTTACTCCTCTGGCCAGCTCTGCTCCCCAACACACATCAGTCAACCGTCATGGTCCTTTCTGAAGCACAGGTAGCTCTCACAACAGTAAACAGCAAGGTATAAGACAACAGAAAGCTTATTCTTCAACCCCAAGAAAAGTCACCGGGGTGTCCCTGCAACAACAGGGAGCGCTTTTGATCCCTTTGCTTCTTGTAGTGCTTTTATCTGCATGACATGAAGATGCTGCAGTAGCTGGGATTCAGCAGCAGGTCCCAGCTGTTGTGACCAGCAGGTCTCCTCTACACCTGCTGGCACCAGCCCAGTGGATTCAGGCTGCCTTGGGAACTCGTGAGGGCCTGGCCCTGAGGATCTCAGTTGCTCCAACGGTGAAAGGTTTTAAAAACACTTGCAACCAGAACAGATGGATGGATGGAGGATGCTGCATGTGAGAAAGCTTAGGAAAAAAAAAACATCCTAGAGTAATGTCAAAACTATATTAAAAAAAAACACCTACATAACTTCCGTAATGCATCAAGCTCTGAATTAGCCATCTCTTCACGCTCCAACTCAAGCATGTGAAATCTTCTCCTGTCCTCGGAAGGGGAGCACCCTGGGGAGAAGCAGATCAAGAAATCCTTAGAAGCACTAAGGAAGCCTCAGCGGGCTGCCAGCAGCAGGGCCCCAACTTCAAGGGCACAAAACTTCACCTCCTGGGCTAAAACACCAGGTCTCTCAGCTCAGGGGCAGTGATCAAAACCAGTGATCTTCTCCAATGCCTAGCCGCTGGAGCAGAAGAGGGACACTTGTATTTATACACAAGCTGTCAGCACGTGCTATGCATGCAATGACCAATAACCTGCCTGGGATGAGCCCAGGATCCCCTAAGGTTTCACACAAAGGGCACCACCAAGCTAATGAGCTGCTGAGCACCTCATCACGGTTGGCCTAGCTACCAGCAACTTAAACAGAGAGAGATTTTCAGCATAGATGCACAGCATTCCCAATTCATAACCATAAAGTCATACACCCCTCCCCTTGAAATAGGTTTGAGTCCTGAAGCCAAAGAGATCTGCAAATCAAAGCAACCCAGGCACTTCTGCCTGCCTCCATGAACCATGCAGCTGATGGCCAGCAGTAGCATACCAGACTAGCAGAGAGGGGAAAGCTGTCATTACCTGGTGTTCAAACAGCTCACAATTTAGCCTGCTTGTGCTCACCAGAATTTAGGCTGCCTCAAACCATAAGCCCACAACCTCAGGCAAAACTGAGGAACTTCAAGCAATTTGAGAAACTCAGGAGCAGCAGAAAACCCAGGGCCAGAGCAGAAACATTAAATACAGTTCACCTTGCCCATCTGCAGAATTAACCGTAATCCAAGCATCCCTGCTGAAGCCCAGGGGTCCCGATGAGCAGCTTGGGGGAGGGAGAACCACTCATTCATGTGAAGATGGAAAGCCGAGAGAGACACCACCACCACAGAGGAGAAGGCAGGAATCAGGTGGAAAAACCATTTTTCAGGGCCTTGACAGTGACCCAGAGCACTCCCACCGCAAAAGGAATTTCTTTAAAAAGCACTCTCGCTGGGGATTTATGGGCGAACATGACTGTATATTTTACAGTACATTCTTATGGCCTCATCGGTCAATAATCTGCATTTAACTCAGTCCCTTCAGAGCGTGATGGGCCATAACGCTTGCGAAGCAGCTGCTACATGCTGAAATAATAATCAAGGAAGCAGAGAGCAGAGCTGATAATTGACTCTGCTAATGTGCAAGTCGGGACTTTGAGTTATTGATCAGCTGTGCTTCGGTGGCTCAGCAAGAGCACGGTCCTCTGTGCCTGGAGGTTATTGACTAGGATGTTACCAAGACGGGGTCCTCTCTTCTCCATACATACCCCCTTTTTGGATCATCACCTATTCTGGATTTCTTTCAACATTTCCCATGGGACTGGTCTAACATAGAACCCTGAAATTGCCCAGCAGAACAGCTTTGTCCCTGTTGCCAACCTGCTGGTGTCCTACGCACCCAGATATTTAGTATCGGAGACATAAATATGCAATGCTGAGGGCACAACGACTTTCACCCCTCAGTACCTCTTTCTGGCACCATCTTTGGCATAGGTACCCCTTCCTGTCAACCCCTTTTCCTTCTACCCTCCAAGTGAATACATCGCTTCCCTCTTCGGGTCTTCAACCCACCTCTCCTCCTCCTTCTTGAGTGAAAGCTTCCCTGCAGCTTCAGCCTGTTTCTCCCTGTCCCCAGGGGTCACTGTGCCATGGTTGATCAAGGTGCTGCACCAGCACCTCATCCGCCACACCATCATTGACCACCCGCTCACCCACCTCCTAGCTGGTCTTGGAGCCATAGCGATAAGCCACTTCCTCCACTGTTAGCTGGACGTCTGCAGTCACATCTTGAACATGGCCTTGCAAAAAACCTGCTGCAAAAGCTAAATAAATTATGTCAGACAGTTCTTTCTCAGCTAATTCACTGGTTTGTTCAAAGACTTGCAAGAGTTCAGGAAACGCGGTTTTCTTTTGCAGAATCGCTGCAGGTTGCACCTCCGAGCAGTCTTACCGTGTAAGCTTCACGGCCAATTCTCCTAATTTGCTAGGTATTGCATTCATTTGCATGCATGTCAAACAGGCCTATAATTCTCCAGATCATCCCAAGAGCCGTTAAAAATGTGAGTACAACATTCTCCATCCTTATCAAACATTTCTTTTTCTTCTAGAGTTGTTTTTTTTTTTTTCCTTCAAGGAGAATAGAAATATTTCTTTTCAAGATGCAGCCCTTTCATTGCCGTGTTCCCCAAGACCTCTTGGCTGTATGCCATCATGACCTGGCAGCTTGCTGATAACTTATACAGTCTGGTTGTTCCAGTTCCTCCTCCTTCAGTCTCTGATGCTATCTCGTCTTGGTCCAGAAACAAGCAAGGTCTGAGTAAGCACCTCCAGAACCACCTTTGTAGTGGAAACTAATGTGAAGGAATTATTCAGCCCTTCAAGAACATCTTTAGTTTCCTTAATTGCTCTCTTAAGTACAGGTGACTCAGACAATCCTCAAATATTTAAGCAGACCTCCCAGTGTAGGCTACCTGAGAAATCAATGCTTTTATGTCTCTAGGCTTCTGCCTGTTTAAACCTGCTTGGACTTTCTAAGACTGGGGAAAATGCTGTTAAGTGAAGGGCACAAAGGGCTTAGTCTGGGTTGTCCAAAAGCACTTGTGAGATGCTTTAAGCAAGTAGCTTCACAAGACTCTAATAATTCAGTGGACAAAGGTAAAAGAAGAGTCAGTGGCTGAAAGTTAGGAGCCAGACAAGCCCGATCAGGAAGAAAAAAGCCATGTGCTCTTAGCTGAGAAGATAATTATCCACTGTAGCTCACTCCAAGTGGAGGGCTGGAGTCTCTCCATCTTAACGTCTTCATCACTGCAACATTATTCAGACCTAACACAAGATATCCGGGTGAAAAGCTCTGTCCCAACCGAGGTCAGCCAAAATGCTCTGGCGGCCTTCCTGGCTCCAAGTCCCACGCATAGCACCCTGCAGCGCACATCGCCGCGCTCGGTCCCCGCTCCCTCCAAGACCCCAGCCAGACCAGCTGCTGGAAGCAGCCTTGCAAGATGATTAATGGCCAAGCAGCACCTAACTGGGGCCTCTCGCTCTCCTACACCACCGTGAAAGGAGCTGAAGAGGGGTGGGTAAGGTGTCCCCTGCCACCATCCCAGCCCAAGGGGCCCCTCACAGGTCCCCATCATGAAGGGTCAGATGATGTGCAGGCAGGGCTAAGGGCAGCCCACAAGCCGCCAGCCCTCTGTGAAAGCTTTTAAGAAGTGACTAAGAGAGGCGTGACATGTGGCCTGGTAACAGGGTGGGAAATAGAACCACAGTGCTGAGCGGTTTGTCAGGCGGTGGCTGCAAGTGACGCCACCAGAGACCAAGCCAGTGGCAGCCGGTGGCTCCACGTGGAAGTGGTTAGCTGCACTTTGCATGCTGGCATGGCACAGCATGGCACAGCTGCCAAGGCAGGAGAGCACCTGCGTCTCGCACCATGCCCCTCCTGACTAGTGTTGCCTTCTCTGAGCTCAAAGCCGAGCAGATGCTCTTCCAAGCCCAGGCAGAGCCCCTCGCAAGGCCAGCAAAATACTCTCTAGTGATTACTTATGAGGCTGGAGAGAATACTGATTTTCAGATATGAACCCCTTCGGCGCACAAAGATGTGGCAGGATCCTGCTGGTAATAATGTTGGTTTTGACTGCCAAACCAAAAGCCCATGGTGATTTCTTCCACATTTGCCATGATTTGGTGATTCTTAAAATGTTGAAGCAAAAAGATCATGATTTTAATTTTGGTTTCTTGTAGATTGCCCTGCAACCACCTTGTCCGTCTCTTAACTAGAAACCCTACAAGGGCCCTCACTTCCTCAGATCACTCCTTACTGCTCCGTGGGCCATGGCTCTGGGGCCAGCGTCACAGCTCTGCAAGCCACCCTTCTTCAGTTCCTCCTGAACACAATCCAAAAACAGAGACTTGTCCTGTTGAAATCCAGAGTTGGATTTCAAAGGAAAAGATAGGATTCAATGGCCAATGGAGCTGATAACAGCTAACAGGCTTCAGGTGCAAGTCTGACACTCCTGCTGCCCACCATCTTTGGCCACCATCCTGCCACCACCTCCCCGCCTCTTTGTGGGGAGGATTGGGCAGATTGAACTTCCCAAAATGTAGCTAAAGGGTCTATAGGTTGCTTCCACCAGATGACAGATGTCCAATGGACTCTGCTCCCCCTTCGTCTGCAGGAGAGAAGGACAGCTTCCCATCCGTCTCCAGTCTGCCGAATGCTGTGGGACGCACCCATGTTTCCACAGCTCTTTATGTCCCTTCTCTTTTTCCAGACTGTCTTTCCGACTGGATTCATCTACTGCCAGATGTTGCTCACCTTGCTGAGTCTGTAGCTCATGCAGCTGCTAGATTTTCACAGAGATTCAAAGTTTTTACCAAGAGTAGCAAAAAGTTGACAAGATGCTTGCAGTTTTGCTGTGGCTGGCAGAATGCTGAGCTGCAGCACGGGAAACAGGAAGGCTCTTTTTCAACTCACTCTCATGATGCATGAAAAGCCAAGAAACAGCAAGGCAGGCAGGGGAGCGATGGTTCCGTATGGAGACTCGAGATGCTGAGGGTCAACTTTGCAACTCAGAGATCTTGAAGACAGGGATTTTTAAAAGAAAAATGACATTTTACAGAAACAGATGTAAGCAGTTTCCAGACAAGCATCAGGAAAATTTTTTCCAAATGCCTGTGCCAGCTGGACAGAGCCTTACCTGGAAGATGTGTACACACAGAGCCCACAGTGGTGGGCAGCAGATCTGCAAAGCAGAAGCCACAGCACGGGCGCTGGTGGCCTCCCCCAGCACCAGAACTCGGTGCTTCCCACGAGAAAGAAGAAGCCACTGGCCTGCAGGGTGGTACACGTCTCGGGACTTGGGGTTCCTGTTGCATCAAAGACTTCCTGACCAATGATGTTGCAACTACTCTGTGCAGCCTCAGTGTGCAAACAACCCCTGTCACACACGCTGGGTGGCTGGGTCCCCTTTCCCTGGGGGAAAGGCAAAGCACTGCAGTGTGGCAGCCAGACAGGTTGAGTAGTACCCCTCGCAGAAACAAAAGTCCTGCAGACAAACCATCCACCCTCTAGGGCTCTCCTGGCTTTTGTTGTACAGAGGGACTCAAGGACCAGGGGGTCCTGGTGGACAACAAGCTGAACATGAGTTGTCAGTGCCCCGCTGCAGCAATGAAGACAAATCAGATCCTGGGCTGCATGCACGGGGACATTACTAGCAGAGACAGAGATGTAATCATCCCACTCTACTCAGCGCTTGTCAGGCCACAACTAGCCTACTGTGTCCAGTTCTGGTCACCGCAATCCAAAAAAGATGCAGACAGACCGGAAATAGTCCAAAGGAGGGCCACAAAGATGATCAAAAGGCTGGAGAACCTGCACTATGAGGAATGACTGAGGGAGTGAGGTCTCTTCTCCCTGGAGGAGAGAAGGCTCAGAGGTGACCTCGTCACAGTTTTCCTGTACCTAAGGGAGGCTACAAATTGAACAGAGGCTCTCACTTCACAAGGAGTCATATGGAGAGGACAAGGGGCAACAGGTACAAGTTGCACCAGGGAGATTTCATCTTGATGTAGGAAAGACATTTTTCACAGTGAGAACAATCAATCACTGGAACACAACCTCCCCAGGGACATGGTGGAGTCCCCATCACTCGAGGTTTTCAAGACAGGACTGGACAGGGTGCCAGATAATCTCATCTAGTCTCCCTTTCTCACAAAAGGTTTGTCCAGATGATCTTTTGAAGTCCCTTCCAACCTGGGCTGTTCTACGAGACTTGTCCCATCTCCAGACCTCATCCTCCCTCCAGATCTTTGCACCTCCTGGCCCCTATGCCGCACCCGCTCCCGGGCAGTTCCCCTGCTACCCAGGGACACTGCCTCCAGCCATCCCTCTCAGGGTCCCCCTCCCTCCCCTGTCTCTTACAAGGGGGAACCATGACTGCGCTGTCCCCAGGCAGCATGTGCTCTTGACAGGAGAAGCGTTGTCTCTGCTTGCAGACCCCTCACTGCTTCTTGTCTTCTGCAGGAGGATTTGTTCCCTCCCTTGTCGCCCCGTGTCCTGAAAAAGCAGAGAATAAAAAGGGAGACAAGTCTGCCACTTTGTTGCTCCTAATCAGAAGGGTACAAGGAGTGGGAGAAGCTGTATTTAGGAACCTGAGGGATTTTGGATATCCCACCCACGTACCCATTCAGCCAGTGGCTCCAGACGCCTCTCTGTCGTTTATCCTAATCCATCCCCTTGCGCTGCACAGCAATCGCTCTTCACCATGAGTTCACACAACTCCTACACCCACAGAGCACGTGCATCACCAGTCCCAAATAAATCACAGCTAATCTACCTATTTTACAGAAACAGGCAACAAATCACCCACTGACCATCCCGAGCCAGGGAACTGCTTTAGAAGGGGTGCTTCAAAATCCACCTGACATGGAAACAAACTCCAGCTCCAGGGCAGCTCCCAGCATTGGACAGTGCTGGTAGCTACCCACGGGTTTCACTATACGTGTGTGTACACATATCTATTGCCCATGCTGCCCTGCCTGAATTTGAAAATAGCTCCCCTCCAGCTCAGCGAGGAACATTTCTGCTCCAGAGTATCCGACCTCTGTCACATCAACAAGGGCCCGATCTGGGGATGCTGTTTTGGATCCTTCATCCCACTCCACAGCATCTGCAAATGAGATGGAGGTGGAAATGTCTGATCCAAACCCGAACCAACTGCTTCTAAGGTTCAAGACGAGTTTTTGGTCCTAATCCGTTACTAAATGCTGGAAAGTTCAGAGTGCCTTACAAGCCTGCTAATGAAGCGAGTGCAATAGGGAGAGAAATAAGAATCCCATTTCCGTGCCAGAAGTGAATTCAATTTTGTAGAGAAACTGCATAGTCAATACCAGGCGTCCTGTGATCACTCAGTTCCAGTCTGCTCTTTTCCTTCCCTAACAGGATTTTCCCAGCACTACTTACCTCATCAGCCTTTCATTGCTGCTAAGCCAGGATTCCCAGACAATCTGTCCCGCTGCCTCAAAACAACTTTCTGTCTATCACTAACAGGTCTGCAGCACCCATATGTCCTGCAGCCTCCACGTCTAACAACAGCCTTAATCTTCTTCCTTAACACTAGTTATCAAAGTAACACTCCGAGGCAGGAAGAGATGCTAAATTTCAAATCATTAGCAGAAAACAGAACCAATTATGAAAAAAAAATAGCCAAGAGTAAGAGATCTCACACTGGATTAAAAATAGATTATTTTTTTTTTAAAATTCATTCTCATGACTTCAGTTTGGCATGCAAACAGCCGGCTTTACAAGTTCAGAAGGGAAACGTGCCTGGCTAGGACACCAGCAGAGGTGGCCCACGTGGGGATGTACCACCCCCCCTCCCCGCACATGCCTGCAGCATGGAGGAAGGTGTCCCCAGCACCACAGCTTGTTTCGTGGGCCTGGGATGCCTCCCAGGGCGGACCTGGGCAAAAAGGGCAGGGTTAGCTTCTGTGTTGGGTGGCCGTGGCTGCTGCTGGGCACGAGGGATCAGAGGCCTCGCTCAGACCTGAGGAGGCAGCAAAAGGGTGACGTAAGTTGCTCTCCCCGTGCAAATCTGTTCAACACTTTGTACGCTGACATAGGTCACGGGCCTCCTCAGGGATTTGAAAGCATCTGAGGAGAAAGACTGTCCGTCAGGCACCTACAGCTCCCCTCATTAGTTTTGCTGGAGGGATGTAATTTCCTTTGACAGCATCCTTTCCTCACACTTTGAAAATCTTGGAGCTGGAAACCACCACCAAAGGAGAGACATAACTGCTGCCATCGCTAGCGTGCGCTTTTGATAGTAACAGCATGGCAGGCACTGATAAAACAAAAAATCTGTCCGAAAGCGGGGCAGAGGGGGGAGGATGCCTGCAAAGTGAGTGTGGCTCTCAGCAAGCACTAAGAAACAACTGAATCTCTGGGAGATGAAGCGCATCTTCCATCTCCCTGTCAGAGAAAGAATAGTTTCCAGCTGTAAGTGAAAACCGAAGCCCAGCAGTGCTTGGGGGCAGTTTCGGCTGCAGCTGCCCCTCGGCTGAGGACCCGGGCTCCAGCACCAGCTTCACAGTCAGTGATGGTCACTGCCCCGCTGCACCTAACAGCCCGGTGCAGCGACAGCACTGCTGGCCTCATGGGTGACAAGCGGGGGAGATTGTTCATGCCCACTCAACAGCAAGTCAACAGTTTCCATGTCGAACACGACGTTAAAACAGATTGTTTAAATGCCTTGAGAGTTTAGTTTGGCTGGGACAGGCACAGGGGCTCAGGGGAGGGAACAAGAAAACTAGATGCAATTTCCATGAGGATTATTTGTTCTTCAGCGTCTGAAGAGACCCGCAAGGCACTCGCTATCATCAGTGGGCTTACGTTCGTTATGTGGGGCTCTGTAGTGCTGCTGGGAAATGCTTGGGGGGGTATACAAATAGACACCTCCACAAATAAAAAGTTAAAAGCCAATGTGAAATAAAGAGAGAATAAGAACATGGAAAGTTTGCGAGAAGAAAAGTAGCCGCAGCTTGGCTACACAAAAGCTTCATCTATTCCAAGTATAGCAAATGGGAACAAAACTCTGAGTCAGACCTTATTTGTCCTATTAATTTGACTGAGCATAAAGTCACAGAGGGGGGAAGAAAACCACCACAAAACAGCCTTAAATAGCTTAAACTGAAACCAATCATTTACCAGCACACAGTCACAATAAAAGCAATTAGCATGCAAGATATTAAGAACCTATCCCATCTTTAAAATGTCTATGGGCCATAAATAGAGGTGCACAAAAGATAGATTAGGAACAAATTTCAACCTCTTATGCTATCAATTTTCAAGTTAATTATCTGATAATCACCACGGCATTCATTTACAAAATAAATATCCCATGTAAATTTAAATCCGCATGTAAATAGAAAAAGAGTTAATTAACGAAACAATAAAGTACCCAGCAATGTAAACACTCTGCTGACTCCACTCCCCATTAGTGGGAAGAGTCTGCTGATCTTTGTGCCGAACTCCCAGACTGAAGCACTGGGGTCTATGCATGGGGGTCTGTACTGCTAGCAGCAAAGCAACATGTGCTGTCATAAAAGTTTGTCAGCGGCGAGGAAGCACAAGAAAGCCTGGATCCCAATTCAACACAGCTTGTCCTTATTTCTACCTCCATCAAATAAAGCACATAAGCCTCCATGGAAATCACATGCTCACATCCTAAGCTGAAAAGGGATAAGCAAAAAACACGCTTAAATATTTTGCAGAATTAGATCCACAATCTTCATTTCATACTGCAGTAATTCATTTTCAGAAAAAAATATGTTTCTATGGAAACTTATTTTGGGTCCAGCGGAGAGATATTTTCCCTTTGATTCTCACTTTTGGAATCAGTCTTTCCTCCTGTATCCCTCTCTAGAGATGTTCTAAAAAAGCAGATTTCTGATTTCTTTGCCTGTTTCACAGCAAACTACTGTGTCTAAGTTCCCTCATTTGTTAAGCAGAAAAAATTCTCAACTATGGTATTGTGAGGGTATGAAGTCCTCAAATGGAAGATGCTGTCAAAAAAGAAAGGATAATCTAAAAACTTCATCTTGCCTAGTGGGCTACAGCTTAACGTGATTCACTGTACTGCGAGAGGATTCTAATGCTTTTAGATGCATTTTTAGGGAAAAAAAAAAAAAAGCAAGCACTGATAGGCAGTATAAAAGGAAGAGAAAACGTGAAGGGGTATGTCCCTTTTTTGCATCTTATACAGTTATATGTACAGCTGCAAAGTAAACACAGAATAAGAACATTAAAAAAACCTTGACGGTCAGACTACCTACTTCCTCACCTTGTCTCAGCAATGCCCAAAAGCACAGCCCTAAAGCAGAAGACGAAAGCAGAGCAGTCATATGTGATACTTCCCCAAACTTCTACCAAACCACAGCTCAGGACTTACCAGGATGACTAATTCATGGTTAGCAATGCTCGCTAGAGTCCCCTCTTGATCATTTTGTCCTGGAAAACACAAAACTGCAGCACAACATCCCATAACAAAGAGCTTTCCAACTTAAATTCATGTTATGTGAAAACCCTGCTCCTTTCCTTTCCTTCCGTTTGGAGGCCACTGCCAGCTAGCTTCTTCAGTGTCCCACTTCTCTCCTGCAGGCAGAGAAGGAAAGCCCAACTGCTGTCAATCCTTTCCTCGCCGTTTGAGACTTCTCACACGACCTGGGGTCGTCTCCCCCAGACTGACAGGCCCAGGGGGTTCAGCCATTCCCCCTCTGGAAGCCATGCCATGGCTTTCATCAGTCACCGCCAGCCCTCCCTGTGCCCTTGCCAGGTCTGCTGTCCTCTCTGGGGCTGGAGGAACGGTCCTGCACAGAAGGTGTGGGTGCCACCGCAGGTGTACACAGCGGCAAAATGATGCTTTCTATTCTGATTTGTATTTCTTTCCTGATAACTCACAACTTCTTGTTTGTTACATACACCTGGCTATTCTCACATCAATATCTTGCTTCTGAATGATAATGGTCAGCTCAGAGCCCATCAGTTTATATGTGAAGCTGAGACTGATTTTTTCGCCACCGTGTCCTACTTTACAGTCACCTACATGGAATGTCATTTGTTGTTTCATTGCCCACTCAGTCTCATAACACCCCTGTGCATTTTGTCAGAGCCAGCCCCCGTTCCTAATGCCTTGACTAACTTAATACTATCTTTCTTCACTTGTTAGTCATCCTCTTTTCCAGACCATTTATGTGTTCATTGAGCAGCACAGGTCTCATCACTGGTGACCTCCCTTTTCTGTCAGGACTATTCACTTTCTTTTCTGCCTTGCATTTTTAACAAACAGTTTATCCATGCAAGGACCTGCCAGTCTTATCCCATCGTTACTTAGTTTCTGTAAGATCCTTTGATGATGGACATTGTGGAGATCATGGAGACTCTTTTGGCTCTGCACAGACTCCATCCGTGAGATTTTTCTTATCCAGATGCTCACTGACTCCTTCAAAGAACCTAATAGACTTGTGAGCCACACCTGGCCTTTTTCAATAGCCAGATCATTTCCTCCTTGCTTGGTGCAGAGTTCAAGCTTCCCAGCTGCCTTCAGGTCCCCCAGCCTTGCTGTGTCTGACTGGTCTAGCGTAGCAGCTTGCAGAGCCATCCAAGCCTCTGAATACCCACCCAACATATACAACAAACTCTGGCCTTATCCTCGGCCCCAAGTGCCTTGTGTTAGTGAAGAGTAATAAATATCCCTTTAGAAACCTAAACAGGTCAGATCTTTGCCCATAACAGAGGCTCAGGAAGATGTGGTTGTCCCGTGTGAGCTACCAGGCTTCCAGATCCCTGCTTCTGGCTTGGTGGCCTCATTCCCAGGAGCATCTGAGTCTGCCCCAGAATAGTCCCATCAGTCGAGTCACGACAAGTTTTGTCCTGCTGAAGTCCAATTGAATGCCCAAATGATAGCACAAATTGAGTTACTTAGCCTCCCATACCTTTGCCTCCCCTGGGGAACGCACTGAATTGATGTTCACACTCTGAGACCAAAGAGCAGGATGCCCTTGCGTTGCCTGTACAGGATGCGTGCTTTAAAACATAGACGCTTAATAGCAGGACAGTATGTTCATAGCTTTCTCTCTAGGCACAGAGCGGCTAGGGGCTTACCACAGGCATAGCTTCCCAAGGACAGAAAAGAGAGGACTTTGTGCCACACTGCTGGTGGCGAGAGTTACCCCGCAACATCCCCATCCTTCCTCCCTGTCTCTTTAGACCTTCAGTAATTCCTCTCTGAATTGCCTGCCTCTCCTAACATTATCAGGCAGAAGCGTCCGTCCCACTTCATTAAGCCTGTAAGCCACTGGCTGGATGATATCTGACTTGCATCCGTTTGCAATTTAAAACGGGCATTTGCTTCAGATCAAAGCGGCAGCGGCAGCAGGAACAGAAATTAGCATCTCATGGTCTCTCTCTCCCTGGTTTCATTGCCACAGTGTGTCTCCCTCATTACCAGGGAAATGAAACGTCTTTACAGTTCAGGCTGCCTCTGCCTTTTATCCGGTGGCCACCGCGTGAGGCATTACTGCCACATTTAACAGCGATTGGTCATGGCCCTTCTCTTTCAAATGGGACAGTGGGCCTCTCCTCCCTATCAGCGTCCCATGAGGGGGCTGCGAGGAGTCACAGCCCCTCGTAGTTTGCCATACTGCTCCCAGCATTCACCCATTCACTCCCTCAATGCTTAAAATAATGATAAAACCAATGCTTCCCCCGCCAGCTGGTGAATTTTCACACTTAGTCGACAGTCCCAGAAACGAACGCTCCTCCTACCCCTACAAGGAGCAGGTACCATACACACACAAGGCCAGAGACCAGGTCACACCCTGCTCCGCAGCCACCCCCACCATGCTTTGCTTTCGTGATGGTCCCCGAGGAGGGGTCTGAGGACAGGCACTCATCTTGAGGACGGGCTCTGGGGTATGCCAGAGGAGCAGCTCCCTTCCCTCTCCCCTCGCTTTGCCCAGCAGCCCAGGCACACAACCTGCACCCCGTGCCTGCAGGGGGAACGAGCACGGTGTCAATTAAAGGACAAAATACCCCCTGCTCAGATTATTCTTTTTAAATAAAGCTGCCGGTGGAGGCGAGTGGTTTGCAATGGCAGTAGTGAGCTTGCGCCCACATGTCCCTGGAGAGCTCACTGGCACTGGCTGCAGAGGAGGGCTCAGCTCCCTGCCAGCGTCACTTATAAACATATGACTCTCCTTAGAAACATACAGGGGAAAAAAATTGTAATGAATGAAGGAAAGCAAGAAAGCCCAGGTGAGCATGTGCTCAAATTTGTTGCTTGCGGTATCCCATTTCCTGTCTGGACTGCAGAAGCAAGCGGTGCCTGGACCTCGCTTGCCAGTTTGCATTTCGAAATAGGAGCTGCTAGGGAAACACACTTCTGTTCGGTTTAAACGATGTCCGTGAAAGGATTTTTATCTTTTTTTTTTTTAATGCCCAAGCAGGTAGGGGACCATTAATCTTGTCAGTTCCACACCACTAAAACCAGCCTCTTTGCTGGCAAGTGCAGCTGGCTGAAAGGACACGGAGCTGGTCCCTCCTGCTTGCTGCAGTAGTGAAGCCAGCCGGATGCCCCATTACCTCTCCCACATCCTTCCCACCTCGAGCCCCATGGTTTGTACTGCTTCTGCCTGGGAAAGCATCGCTCTAGGGCGAGGGCTGCCCTTTCCTGCCCTGTGCAACAGGACTGTAATCCCGTATCATCTGCTGGAAGAAAAGAGGGAGGAGGAGCAGCATTGGAGGAGAAGGATCAAAAAGCCAGCAATAGGCAGATGTGACACAGCATTTTTTTAGTGGTTAAGAAAGGTTTAGAGTCCCAGGAGCGGTTCTGCTTTGTCTTAGGTGGCAAAGACCAAGGCTGAAGGATATGCGGAACAAGCAGGGGCTGTGGGAACCAGCTGGAGTGCAAAACGGCATCAAATGAGACTAAAGCACATACCAAAACTGCATCTTTTATTTCCAGTTTTTAAATATTTCATCACAGGAAAAAAACTGAATGTCGAATTTCACAACCAACTCAGAGTTAAGAGGAAGGAATGAAGAGACACTGGTTGAGAGGAGACATGCCAGGAGAACTCCAAGTCATTTGTTTGGAAGCGTTTCTTGAAAAGTTTGGGAACCTTCCTCAGCAACCTTGCCCTGGCCAGGCCAGGCCAGCACGCTGCTGCTGTGCCCCCTGCTCCCAGGGAGCAGGGCAGGCCAGGGAACCCTGAGCCACCGGCTGCCAGAGGATCCAAAGTATCTCCTTGCGTGCAAGCCACTTCCCGCCACCTCTGCACAGCAACTAACCCATCACCCACCCTCCCTCCTCACAGGATAGAGGAACCCTGCAGTGAAAGGTCCTCAGTGCAAGGTGAGAGGGGCACTGGTGCAATCCTTTGTCCCACCGCACGCTGGGCAAGCCGTCCCGGCGGTCACTGAGCACTGGCCTTGCTCCTGCCCAAAGGCAGGTGCCATAAAAGCATTCCAGGAAGGTGACGCAACACAGGGGTTATATTCCTACCCATCCCACCCTCACGTCATCCATCTTCTGAACACAGCGAGGGTCTGCCCACAACACAGCTCTTGTGTTTCTATAGCCCCATGCAAGTGCTTCCCAGTGAATTAATTCCTCTCGGATCCAGCTCTGCATTGCCCTGTAGCCCCTTCAAGCTGCTTTAAAGCCTATGAAAGGACCCCGGGCCTTCCCACCACATGCTGCCCTCACACAGGACATCCCCTGGGCAAGGGCGCACCCGGGGGATGGGGTGCGGACAGGGGCACTGCTGTGCTGCAGGGTCTGCTCTGTTGCACCGTTTTCCCCCATGGGGCTATAACAGCTAAATATATATTTTATCAGCTGTTCTAATTTACATCAGAGGCTGGACTTGGAAAAAAGGTGGCAATGGGGGTGGGTGAAGGTGGCCAAGAGCCCCGGTAGCAAAATCAACACCATCCCCTGACCCACCACACACACACACACAGAGCTCTCTCTCCCTCTCACACATTTACCTCAGCCGAGTGAAATGTTCTCTTTAAAAATAGGACTGTTTGGGAGCTTTTGCTGTGATAAGTTACAACTCTAAGTTCACTCATGGAAAAAAATACATCTTAAAAAATATAGCCAAAAGGTTTGGCGGTGATCCAGCAAAGCCATAAAAAAAATAAAGAGGAAAAATCCCCGCCACTGCAAAAACACACATTCTTCTTGCACACCCTTTCATCAAGGCCCTAGGCACACTTTGCAAACTTAAATTAAAACCTCTAAACCTGCGTGAATAGAAAGCTGCTACTTACATAGGCCTCTGGTTAACTAAGCAAAAATGGGAGAGAAGAAGAAAGTGCCCTGTTGATGAAGAAAACTCCATCTCTCTGCCGTCCTTCTTCCCCCCAGTCCACCAGACACAAAAAATCTCATGTTGCAGTAGAGTCTGCAGCTTTTTACATGAAGGTCAGATGGCAGCAAAGACACCTCCACAGACCTGCAACAGAGTGCCGAGGAGGCTGAGCGAGGGGCCAGAGCGGGCTTGGGGGAAGCACCAAACCCAGCCAGGTCACTCCCAGGGCTCGCACAGCTTACGGAGACTCACCCACACACGCGACTGCTGCAGTAGGGTAGGGGCCGTCCCACGCCACTGCCCCAGCACTCCACTAATGAGTAGCAACCTAAATAAGTTAAGTTTTTGAGCAGAAGGATGAACATCATCAAGACCAGCCTAAGACATGTGTAGAATGGGTTGTCAAGCTGTCTTGTTAGTGGTTTTCTGCAGTAACACCTGAGGAGGTGCAAGACACCAAGTGACAAGAAAAGGGCAAAATTATTTTTTAAGAGAAGGGGAAACTGAACACACCTTCTTAACTGCAATCCTCAGGAAGATACGGGGACAAAGTACTTACAAGCACCTAGAAGAATGCAAGAAAAAAAGAAACTTTTTTGGTTTGTTTTAAACAAGAACAGAGCATGTCAGACCTATCTAATCTCCCCCACAAGAAGGCTGCAAGACTTGCGGGAAGGGATAAGCAGTAGGCATCGTATATTCTTGACTTTAGCAGGGCTTGTGAAGTATGCTCCCAAGGCACTCTTATGGGCAAGCTGAGGAAACAATCCAAACAAAATCAGAGGGACAGCACAAAACTGGCAGATAAACTACGTGCACAGATTAATTGTTAGTAGTTTATGGTCAAAAATAGTTCCTTCATTCCTTTCCCACGCCCCTAACACACCTACATGTCCTTTCTGTATCCCCTAACTCTGAGCTGGGTGCCAGGCAGCCAGCGCATGGCTGGCTCGGGGACGGCTGTCAGGCAGCTCATACCACAGCCTTCCCGTAACGGGACAACTCGCCTGCCGCCTCCGCCTTCATCCAGCTACCACTTTTCATGAAACTTGTAGGAGTTTAACGTCCTGGGAGCATCTGCTTCTCTGTCAAAACAGACTGAAACTGGTCCATGAGTTAAAGCATTACCGAGACAGAATTAAGACAAACAGACAGCAGGATCTTTTATAAACTGGTGCGGAAAGCTGTTCAACATACCCATACAAACGGGGCTTCAATTAGATAGGAAAAGTCAACAGCCTGAACACACAGTGGAGAAATAACTTGCTAGACAGCAAATCTGCAGGAGAGGAGCCTGCCGATTGCGAGCCAAGCGCAAACAGTGCCGTGCTGTCACACGCACAGAGAAAATCAAACATCCTACTGGGATGCGTAAGCGGGACATAACCCGCAAGGCAGGGGGGAACCTCTGCAGAGAGCCCCACGTGCGGCTCTGAGCACTCACACCGTGGGAGAGACAGCTCGGGTCAGGGCAAAGGAAAAAGCGGCATGAGGTCCAGAAAACATAACCCACAGGGAAAGGCTGAGCAAGCTGCAGCCAGCCAGTACAGGCAGAGGTGGCTGAACAGGGAAGCAAGAGCAGTAGTCTTCAAATTTACACAAAAAGTGCTTTTTCAAGGAGAAAGGGACTGAAGCAGCCCTCCAGTTCCTCAGGATTCAGGGCAGGCAGCTTTTCAAGTTGTAAGGAAAGTGAAGGACTTCTTGAACAGATTATCTAGAAGGGCTGCGGTGTCTCCAACCCTCCCTCTGGTGAAAGGAAGCAGGTTCATAAACATCTGCCATGATTTCCATACAGCTGCTTTTTGTCTGAGGACAGTGCTTTGAGTGTTGCCCTGACGCCTTACAACTCGCTGGGACCACATCCCACTTTGCACAATTAAGGGTTGAGGATCCCTTGACTTATGGGGACTGGATTGAAATCGCCTTTCCTCTAATGCATCAGCCAGCCAGCCTTCAGGTAGCAGAGCTCCTCAGCCTTGAAAAAGTGAGCCTGAGCAGGATCCCAGAGCACAGAGGAGCTGCCCCGCAAGCACACACATGGCTTTTTTGTTACATGGTACAACCTGGAGATGTCTAATACCAAGTCCCAGTCATGCAGCTTCCTGACCCAGACAGCCCGAGGGGCTGGATGCTGTCTTCAACTACAACAACCCCAGCAAAGGAAGGAGCTGGAAAGTCTTTGTGCACTCATCTCCAAGATGGCTTGGTGTCCACTTCTTCCTTCTGGGACTCAAGAATCCATGCAAGTCCCTCATTGGGTCAACAGGATTTGTTTTCTGTGGATGGCTGTGCTACCCCTGCTATGGACTTTCTTCACCTGCAGCCAGTCTTGCTCAGTCCTCATGTTCTTGTGACAGGTGTTGTGATGAAGACCCATTTCCTTTCAGAGAAGATGATTTTAGGGCACAGGCACTCTCAGAACAAAGGGACAGCAGTGTCTGAGAGCTTCCCCAGCAAAGGGTGGGCAAGTGCGTTTAAGGCAAGTGCAATGCCTTAAATGGGACACCAATACTCCATTTCCAGCTCTGCCACTGGTTTTCAGCCTGCACACTACACAGATTTTGTCAAGTCACCTAAAATGAGTAGCAATCTGATACTTTTGTGTCACAGTGCAAAAAGAGATGTTTTTCCCCTTACACCTGTAAAGGAATAACACCCCTTCCATCCACAGTGGGAGACACATACTGCAAGGACCTCAAATATACCATGATGAACAGTGTGAAATGGGTGCGTACCTAACCTAAGAGACAGGAACACCTGTAAAGAAAGCCCTATTTGCTTAGTAATTCAAAGCCACTTGGTTCCACTGAAAGTAAACGTGCAATTTCAAGGACTCATTGCAAAAGCTACTACAAAACAATTAAAAGCCCCTCTGCAAGTACTCAGTCCTCCTCAGCTGCCTGGCTCTGCTCCTTCAAGTTATGTGTGCCGTTATAGACTGGCTCAGTTTTCTCAACCCCTTCAGTCCCTTGCAGTTCCATCAGCTGGTCTCCTGTGATGTTGCTCTTCTTGCTTTTTCTGTATTTGAAGTACCAGCAGAAGACAGCAAGGACCAGGAGAAGGATCAGAACCAGCGGTAAGTATAGGATGAAGTTCAGCAGGGGTGGGGTTGAGCAGATCCTAGACAAAACAGTCGACTCTGGAGAAAAAAAGAAAGAAAATAAAGTAGGCAAGGCCCCAAGCTAGTTTCAGTTTCTCTCTCCTATTGTTTCTATAGGTTATCTTCTTACCACTTTTCCCTCAATCTTCAACAGCTACCAATTTTTAAGAAATCATACAGGCTACCTGAGGAGAACAGTAAGAGAAACCAGGTAATTTGACTCAATTTCTTGTTTTGGGAGATCGGGTAGGGCCCTGGCTCATTCAGCTAAAACATCCCAACAGAAACAGCCCGGCTCTTTGGGTAACCCATTCCAGGCTGGGCTCAGTAAGGAAAAGCCACATACTCTGCACCCCCTGCCTGACACCAGCTACAGCGGGGTGAGGTAGATGTCTGTCAGAGGCTGCACCGCTGAACCGGGATGGACAAAAGGAAAGCAAAGGAAATGAGACCAAGGAGGTCCCTGTCTCCCCCAAACACTTGCCCCACCTTGCTTCTGCCGCTCTGCTATTCTATTTCAGCCACGCTGAGCTGCAGGCAGCTGAGCCCCATCCTGTCCCTGGCAGCTCCTGCAGAACGAGTCCCCAGTTGAGGTGGAAGCTGCCTGTACTGCTGGTGGACCCTCTGGGTACTTCAAAAAACCATGTTTGATCAGGTCTGTGCTAGCTGAAAAGCTCTCATTTGGAGCCTCTCCATTGTTGTCCTGGACTCCTTACAGCCACCCATTAATCCTGGCCATCAAAATCTCCTCACTTGACACGTAGCTTCAACACCACAGGCTGACTTCAAATGCAGCTGGTCTACCATGAAGGGTCATACCAACTCCTTTGGGTCTGTTTTATTTATCTCAAAGTGTTGTTCCTCTATTCTCCCCTTTACCCAAGACCCACGTGCAGATACTGAGCATGCAGGTCTGCTAATTCGAAGCTGTTCATGGGGGACCCATACAGCCTGGTGGGCTAGTTGTGACCCTAGGGATGAACCAACCTGGGGACTACTCCTGGCTGTGAAACTGGCTTTTACCTCTCTACCTCTGAAGCTCTGTACCCATTCATATAAATGGAAGCAGCATTTACTCTCCCATAGGAAAACAGAGAGAAGTCTCCACCTCTGTAGTACTAGGGAGGTATCCTAAAGGGCAGCATCAGTGATTAGAGCTGAAGTTACTCCTGGTTACAGGTATGCTTGCACATGGCTGTGTCATTACCCCTCAGAAAACTCTGAAACATTGACATTTGTGAGGCAGAGGAGCATTTTGAGATACCTGCATCACTGGAGAAACACACACACACCCCCCCCAAAAAAAAAAAAAAAGTGAGAGAGAAACAAAAAACACCTCTTGAATTTTTGTAAAACCATGAAAACCACTTGGCAAAAACACTTATACAGAAATTGGAGCAGAATTTTCCAGCAGTTACTGAGCAATTTTAGCAATGGTTACTCCACCAGTAACGGGTAACAAGAGACAGAGGGAGCTGATGAAGGAGAAATCTGAGTGCTAGAGGGAGCCTTGACGGACAGCAGCAGAAACATAACAGCAGGGGGATGAAGCGCTGTCAGTCCCTCCCTGTGCAATTAAATCCAGATTAGTTTTGCTGTAGGTGCAGAGTCATGTGAGCAGTCTCTGTGCCTGTCTGTGCCAGTAGCAGGCACAAGGGAGGGCTCTACAGGGTCCCCCTGAGCTCTTCCACATCGGTTGGCATTAGTAATTGCTGCAGAAGCTAAAACTATGTGTGGGACCCAGGCTGGCTTCGGGCACGGCAACACCAGGGCTGAAGGGATAAGAACTGCTGGATCCTCTCAGCTGGGTGCAACACAACTAGCCATATTTTTTTCTCCACGTGGGTCATCTGAGGCTCCTGTTTCCCCAACGAGGCAACAAGAGCATACTTTTTTTCCTGCCTGCTACCTCCTCAAAAAAACCCCTGTGTGTGCCTGACTGAACGCTTTCCTTTTTTTTTTTTTTTTTTTTTTAATTCAAAATTCTGTATGCAGAATCCAGCTCTGGTTTTGCACCCGGCATGCACCCCAACTCAGCCCCAAGAGGACAAAGACTGTTTTTTAGAGACCTCAGTGGAGGTGAACTTGCCAGAAAAATCACACTAAGATTTTTTTCCCCAAAACCAGTTAGCATTCTGGCCCCAATGGCACGACTGAGAGCAAGGGTTTGTGCCCATAGTCCTGCAGAGCCAACAAAGTGCTGCAGACACAAGTGCACTCAATGGTACCCTTCAGGCCATGTGTCTCACAGTCGGAGCTCTTGGAATCTCATCTCACCACCACCTCCCAACATTTACAATGCCAAACTCCTGGGTTTCAGCCCTGGCAGATCAATGGGACTGGGATTGGGATCTCCTTGCCTCCCCCACCAGACCCATAGCGCATGTCCCTCAAAGGGCTCCCCTGGCTTCCAACACAACTCTGGCGATCGCCCCAGCACTGACCCCCCTCTGCAATCCCTTGGCAACTCACAGAATCACCGAATCACCAGGGTTGGGAGGGACTTCTGGAGATCATCTAGTCCAACCCCCCTGCCACAGCAGGGACACCTACAGCAGGTTGCACAGGACGGCATCCAGGCGGGTTTTGAATGTCTCCAGTGTTGGAGACTCCACCACCTCTCTGGGCAGCCTCTGCCAGTGCTCTGCCACCCTCAGAATAAAGAAGTTCCTCCTCATGTTAAGATGGAACTTCCTGTGCTCAAGTTTGTGCCCGTTACCTCTTGTCCTATCACTGGGCACCACTGAAAAAAGACTGTTCCCATCCCCCTGGCACCCTCCCTTTAAGTATTTATAAGTATTGATAAGATCCCCCCTGAGCCTTCTTTTTTCTGGACTAAAAAGACACAAGTCCCTGAGCCTTTCCTCATAAGAAAGATGTTCAACTCCTCCTGGCTACGCTGCATCCCTGCCATTGCAGCCGGCATCGCCAGCAGACAGCTGCCGTTATCCGCCCACCCCTACACCCCAGCACAGCTTAGGCTGAACCGGTGCTGGGGTGAGCAGCCCCTCGCACCCAGCAGCGTTACCTGGTGAGGTGGTAGTGAGCTGGGTGTACCCCGAGCGCGCCGAGGCTTGCAGAGCCCAGTTCTTCCCCTCGCTCTGCTGCTGCCACTCCTCCACCTGGCAGTAATACACCCCGGCATCGCCCTCCTCCACGCTGCGCAGCGTCAGGCTGAAGTCACTGGCAGTGGGGCGGCGGAGGTGCAGCCTTCCCGCCAGGCTCTCCCGGGGGTACTCGATAGCACCGTCGCGGCGGAGGGTGAGCAGGGGCCTGATGTGGCCGCTCTCCTCCCGCTGAAACCAGGTGGCCGAGAGGTGGGTGGTGGACAGGCGGGCGGTGGACAGGCGGGCATCCTGCAGCAGGCAGTGCAGCGTCACCTCCTCGCCCTCCCTCGCTGAGATGCTGTGGTTGGTTTTCTCCAGCTGCAGTTTGCGCTCTGGGGTAGGATGCAAGCAGAAAGAGATGTTGCGGTGTTGCACTGCCATAGAAATCCTCCCGCCCGCCCGCTGATGGAAATCTCCTGGAGCAAAGCATGGGGGATCATCGGGGTGGTCTCTTGCAAGAGCCTCTGCAGGACACCCACGGGCTCCTTGCTCCTGTGACTCAGTCTCCCTGGGGTGTTCCCCTCTGCCCCCATCACCTCTATCTCCTGTTCACGACCTTCTGCTGTAATACTTCCTACCCCGTCCAAATAAGTGATAAGATATCCTCTGGACCAAAAGCTATTTCAGACGCTGGAATTCTCTGATCCACTTTACTTAGGGCTGCAACCCATAAGCCAAGTGAGTCCGAGAGAGGGAAGAACTGAGCCAGGGAGATCCACCATGCACCCCAGTGGTGCAGTGCCCGAGGTGGGAGCAGCTGAACCTTCAGCCTTGTTGTCAGCAGTGATGTGCTGTGGGGTAAGGAAAACTGAGTGTCTTGCTTCAGGGTGCTCAGGAGTACCAAGAAAGGGCTTCTTCTGTAGCCACAGAAGTACAACCAACCAAGCATACCATGTGTTAGAGGGAAAAGAAAATGCCACGATTCACTTTGTTATGAAGCATTAGGCATCACCTGCCCATGGCAAAAATACAAGCTTAGTTGGTTTGCGGGGATGTGGCAAAACCTGCTAATTCCGTATTTCCCTTTGAGAGGTACTTGACACCTCCTACACCCCTAAATCTCAGATCCAACGCAGGAGCCACTGCTTGTCCTAAGCCCTGCCAGCTTAGGAGAGGATTGGCGGGGGCCCCGTCCTAAATTGATCCAACCTTCTCCAGCAGTGCCTATACAAGAGATAACCGCCTGCTCACCTGGGAGCTTGAACTCCAGCGTGGTCCTTCCCGACGCTCTCTCTCCCAGTTTGTACCAGCTGTCTGCCAGCCAGAGCCATTCCTCTACCACGCAGTAGTACCTGCCCTGGTCCCCGGGGTTCGCAGAGAGTATCCGCAGCCAGAAAACATTGCTGGACACCCTCTGGCTCAGGAACCGGGACTTCTGGGCAGGAGAGCTGAACTCAGCCCCATATTCCAGTACACTGCTGTAGTCAGCCCTTAGGATTTGCAGGGGGGGTGCATCTGTCGGAGGAGGCGGCAGGAGGTACCAGGTAACGGCAAACTGAGAATTAGTCTGGGCAAACACGATCCTGCACTCAATGGCTGTGTCAGCACCGCCGGCAATCTCCACAGACCTCTCTTCCGTAGCTACCTGAAGCTTGCTTTCTAGAATGGAGGGAAAAAAAATAATCATGCCGGCTGCAGCTGCCAGTACAGGGGTGCTGGCGAGGAGAGGAGTAAGGCTGTCCTGGGCGACCCGCCGAAAGAGAAGGGAGGGAGGAAGAAGGTGCTCAGAGGACAAACACCCATGAGGGGATGCTGGAGCACGGGGGGGGTGGGGGAAGGAGGGAAAGAGCAAATCCACACACCTTTATTTGAACTGTGGTGGGGAATCACTGGGCACTACTGGGCAGGGGAGTAGTGTAGGAGGTGCCTAGGGGACCACAGGGCAGGAACGGGGAGGGAGGGATGGAGACAGTCGCCGCGTTGGAGCTTGGAGGCAAAGCCCCCGTCTGAAGCAAACGTGTCTGTCTACCACTGCTTCTATCAGCAGGCTCACACGTAAGTGACAAAACCAGCCCACAGCTTTGGAGACTGTGAACAAGCGGCTTTTGTCTCAGAGAAACTACAAAGCCTGCGTGGGTTTCACTAACAGTCGCCATCTCAGGTGTTTGCTGTGGTTATTAATCAGCAGCCACATAACTGGGTCTTGAACATCCACTGTGATTATACCCAGCAATCATTCAATTTAGCGCTGAGCAGTTCAGGAGAGGAAAGCCGTGGTGCTGCCTGCTGCTCTGCCGCCCCGGCAGGGTGCACGGCTGCTCCTGACGCGCCTGTGCCGCTCCTGGTTTGAGGGACCCCCTTCCCGCCGCACATCGCCCATTGCTGCCATCTTTCCTTCTCCTCCAGCAGTGGAAAGGCTGCAAACCAGCCTCTGCCAACTGCTCGCATTTCCCCTGGGCCTCCCCCGCCATGCTGAGACACCACATCTGTCAGATGGGGCCAAGCAGTCCGGTGAAGGAACACACAAAGATATCTGCCCATGGGTAGACAGAAATTACTCAGCACAAGACACCATCAGGGTTTTAAGGGACCGCAGGCTGAGTTTCCAGTCTTCGCATTTTCCTTGCGTATGAGCTGAGCAGTGGGACGCCCTGCGCTGCCGAGGCTGGGGGCAATGGAGATCCCTTAAGCTCAGCCCTCGGGTGCTGGTTTGGGGAGGCGTTGCATAGGACACACTGAGATGCCCCCACGGAGCGTGTCAGCCCTCTGCCCTCGGCTGCAGGCTCAGCAGGGCATCTCCTCCGTGGCACCTCCCTGAAGGATGCGTCAGGAGCAGGTTATGGAAAGAGCCTGTGGACCAGGAGGGGGCTGCAGCTTCTCCTGCAAAGGCCCATGGGGAACAGGGGACACCCCACACATTTCCCCTTTCCTTCAAGCATTTCTTCTCGAACCTCAAGCAATCCACTTCAGAGGCCATCACTGCCTCTCTTGTGACCAGTTAATGCAAAATAGCCCATCTGATGGCCCTTGACACCCCTGCACATCACCTCTACCTCCCTCTCAAATTTGCCAACAAAATCTCCCAGCTTACACACACTTATGCTGCTTTTTTTCTCTTTGCACCCCATTGCACTTCCTCCCTCTTCTCTCCACACTGCAGAAATATATTTTCACCACAAGGTAGACAGTTTCCTCCACAGCAGGACTCACACATTTGTAAGTCCAGATATCTGCTTACTGCCTCACCTCAGTGGTGAGGATTTCGGCAATGACCAAGCAGACTTGGGCGCACTTAGGAACCAGAGGCAAGCTGATGTCTTCCAACTTCAGTAGTTACAAGTGCACCCAGCCCATAGCCAGCTCTAAGGAAGCACAAATCTTCAGAGAGGGACAGCCTCCCACCTTGGAGATATTCAAAAGCCGTCTGGACATGGTCCTGGGGAACTGTCTGTAGGTGGCCCTGCTTGAGCAGAGGGTTAGACCTTGATGACCTCCAGAGGTCCCTGCCAACCTCAGCCATCCTGTGTTTCTGTGACAGGTGAACTGATCACACTGGAAAAAATAAGACTCTTGGTTCTTTGCCCACAGCAGGAGGGTTGGAACTAGGTGATTTTCAAGGTCCTTTCCAACCCAAATCATTCTATGATTCTATGTTTCCTAACTTCAGCTGCTCAGTACAGAGGAATATCAGGCAGCCAGCCTGCTGAGGGCCAGGAGCTTTATTCAGGGAGCCAAAAGTGAACTCTGCCAAAGGGAAAGAAAAAAATACTCCCCTGTATTTTAACTGGAGATTTTGCCCCCATTTCAAAAGCCACAGGAGAGGAGCAGGCAGGACCAGGGGAGGTGGTGGACACTGGGGACAGCCTTCCCGTGTCAGAGACATGGATGTGCCTTCCCCAGCTGCAGCTGCCAGGGACAGCGTGCCAGCGGAGCAGCCCCACCACTCATCGCAAGCAGCTTTCCTGCCTCTCCCAGCAAAAAGGAGCTCCAGGGAAGTCAGCTGTGGGGCCACGCTGGAAAAAAAACCCGCGCCTCCCTCCAAGTGAGCGCTGCTGCAGTCAGAGTCAGTGGGTAAAGACCCAGGACCTTTCTCCAAACCCAGAGAGGCTGCCAGCACAGGAGACAGCAAACTGCCCAGGGTGGCCTCTCGCTTGAGTATAGTCCGGCCTGACACCCACTGGGGCAGAAAATACTCCAGAGAAGCACAAGCTACTGGAGCTGAGAGGAGCCACGGGAACTGCTGCTGTGAACACTCGATTTTGATAAGAAAAATTGCTCTCAGAGAAGATCGCCTCAAGAGGAAGTGGAGCACTTGCTGCAAGGCCCCTTTCTTTCAAGTCCAAGTCTCCTCTTGCCCCCGCTAAAGATCAATTACTGAAAAGGGCAGAGCGGCTGCCTGCCTTTTCCTTCGGCACAGAAAGACGTGGTGCTGTTTTCCCTTTCAATTTCAATCTAATTAACCAAGCCGAGCCTCTCACTGCCCATCTCGCTGTGAACCCTGCCTGCTGACGCCATGCTTTCTGCCGGGCCTAGGAGCAGCAGAGCACACAGAAGGGCACGGCTGCTGCAGCGACCCATGCCGGCCAGCCGGAGGGGTGGCTGGGGTAAAGCCCCCCGTGGCTCATTCCGGCGGCGGGGGAAGCCACCGAGGGCAGCTGCGCTGGGAGGCTGACCGGAGCATCCCCGCTAGGGTTGGGCAGCAAAGCGCAGTATGACTGGATCTCCATCTGCCTGCCCAGGGCACTGGTTATGGGATTCCACCAAGAGTCAGATGCTGAACTACCTAAGCAGTCAGAAATGGAAAAGAGCCGTCCTCCTTCCCCTCCTGTTATGACTTTTCACACATGTCTCTCCTGTCACGACCTTTCACGCATGTCCCTCCTGTCTGAAGTTACAGGCCAGATCCGCAGTGGCATTTAAACTCCTAAAGCACTGACTGTGGTCCTTTAGGTGCTTTGTGGTAAACAAAGCGCTGAAGCAGAAGTCAAGAACCCCAGTATCTCTGTAGGCTCCAGCCATAAGATTTTATACGTGAAGAAACAAGCTGGTGATTTTCATGATTTGCAGCTTCATTTTCTGCAGCTTTGCCTCATCTCATCGCTGCTACAGCCGGCTTCCTTCCCAGACTTACTTCTCTACCTTCCCAAATATCCCTCGCTGGCTCGTGATGCCTTTCTGAGAGAGAGGGTACTAGAGCCAGCAGCCACCTCCCACTGCACATTGCCCCCTCCCAGTTCCCACCATCTTTACAGCATCGCAGGATCCAGCTGCAATACGTGTGGAGCCAAACGTCATAATACCCTGCTGCTACCGTCTCCTCCGTGTAGACGCTCTACAATCACACCTGCTCATCTTAATGCCATTTACACTACTAACGTGTGCTCACAGATGCTGTCTGTTGTCACCCCGAGCCTCGGTACCACCCTGCAGAGCCCCTGTCCCCGGCTGTCGCTGGGGTGTAACAGGGAGCACCCCAGCACCTGGCGCCGCAGGGGCGAGGAAAGAGCAGCAGCGGAGCAGGAGGGAGAGCACCATGGAAACGAGCCCGAACAGGGAAGGAAATGTATCAGCACACGCTACAGCAAACCCATCAGCTAAAAAACACGGAAAACACATAATTTCAGTTCACTGGATTGTGATTGCGAAAACCGAGGAATTAGAGGAAGGAGCACTTAATGCGTGAAAAAAGAGAGCAAGAACTCTCCTTTGCTGGCAGAACAAACACAAGGGGAAAAAAAAAAAAAACCAAAACAACAAAAACCCACAACCAAACCCCGGTATTCTCATGCCTGCCTCTGCAGGCTCAGAGATTTTGGCTAGAACAACCCCTCCAATTCCTCCCGCAGCCCCAGCGGCGAGCAGGGCAAGCCGACACGGTGCTGCTGCCAGGGGTGGTGGGGAGCAGGCACATGGTGGGGGCTGGCTGGGGGGGGCCGCCGTGTATTTGCAACATCTCTCTTCCATAAGAGGACGAGGCTGCCGGCGCGATGATGGCAGGCACGGCGGCAGCGCGGACCCCGCCTGCAGAGGTGGCCATAAAAGGGAACCCTGGGCAGGGCCCCCCGGGCCGTACAGCCCAGCAGTGCCTGGGAGCAGATGCCTCCACCCAGAGCCCCCAGCACCTTGCGGCTCCGTGCTGGCGCCCAGCCCGGCAGAGAGCCCTGGAGCTGTCTCAGCACACCTCAGATACAACGAGGGAAGCTCACGGGGACACAGACATATCCCAGCACCAGCTTCGGGGGCCGGTCTGTCTCCACCGCCCTCCAGAAACCCACACCATGGGAGGCTACTCGCACCCCCAGCATTCAACTGGGCTTCTTTGGGGCGGCTACTTCTTCCCAGAAGCAAGGCTTAAAATCCTGGTGGCGAGGCTGATCCCTGTATGCTTGGCATAATCTGTAAACAAACAGACACCATCTCTCCCCAACACCAAATTTTCCTCCAAGAGTGTTGTCAGGAGCTGTGGGTGCTGAAGAAGAAACAGGACAGGCTGCACCGTCTCATGCAGCCCCAGGAGGTGACCCAGCCATCAGTAGTCCTGGTTGCCCCTGGTCATGCTTGATGGATTTAAAGTTGCAGGAGAGACCTCTGCTGCAGAAGTGCCCATGGCACTGCTTACCTGGCAGAACCACCTTTATCCCCACAGCATTGGACCTGGTGGTGGCCGCTGGCTGCCCCAGCGGTGGGGTGTTCTTCCTCCAGACCTCCACCTCACACTGGTATGTCCCCTCATCAGCAGCCGCAGCGCTGTGGATGCGCAGCCTGAAGGAAGTGGCCGCCTTCGTCAGCTGGGCGCTCCCCTGGAAGCGTGGCTGTGCTGCCCCCCAGACCATGGTGCCGTTGGGAAAGACCCGGACCAGCTCGTGGTAGTGGCCGGTGGGTGGGCTGGACTGGAAAAGCCACCCCACAGACACCGGCACCTCCTCGAAGCTGTAGTTGGCGTTCACTTGGCAGACAAGTTCAAAACTCTGCCCATATCTGACAGTAGCAATTCGGCTTCTCAGCGTGGCGTGCAGACCGAGACCTGCTTGGGAGGAGAGAGCCCTTGGCGCCAGGACAGAAATCCTGCCCTGTGCCACCTTCCCACCACCCCTCCCACACAGCACTGTCCCCGCTGCCCCAGGCCCATAGCAGCCAGCAGTCCTGCTGCTCCTCTGCTGCTCTTCTTCAAGTTGCGCTGTGCTCTTCCAGCCCCACGCAGTCCCTGGCCCTCTCCTACCTCGCCCCCCGCTCTCCCACCCCCAGGCCCCCCAGCAACCCTGGGTTTCCTCTCTTCCAGGCTCCCCAGGGGTCCTCTGCTGATGTTGTTGCTTCTTCCCACCCGCCACAAAAGCCTAACGACTCCTGTGGCCCGACCAGTGCTCTCAGGCACCCGGCCCAGCAATAAGAAAGGAAAAACACCCTAAATCACAGCCAAAAGCTGCCTCTCCATAAAGGAGCCCATTCCAGCAATCAAAAGAAGAAACAGCGTGGGCATTGCACACTGGGGAGGTTAGCGGCTCTGTGTTCAGACAGGAGAGCGGGAGAAGCAATCAGATGCCAGCATCAGAGGTTTATCTCTGACAAAGGCCACCATACAACTCAGCAAGTGCCTTTGTTGAGCTTAATTACTGTAAGTAATTATGCTGCTAGAACAGATATTTTGTGTTTCAAGTTAAGACGACAGTCAGAAAGACCTGCTGAGCAAGCCACTGCCTTTCAGGTCTCCGGCTATTTTAGCTGTTGTTTCCCACATGTCTCTCCCAAAACATCTCATGGAGGACTCAAGCACCCTGCTAGAAATGGGGAAACCGAAGCACTCCAGGGCCAAATGACCTGCCCCAGGTCACCATGCAGCAGCAGCAGAGCTCAGGGCTCAGCAGATCTCTGTCCTACCCACATGCATCCACCCGCTTCTCCAGCCTTGCCTCCAGTGTGTCCAGCTTGAAAGCCCAGAAATAAGGGTGGCCCAACTCACCCATGGAGCTGACTGTCACTGTTGTCTCCCCCTCCTCTGTCCAGCTCTGGCCTTGGGACCACTCCGTTGCTTGGCACCCATACCGCCCGCCGTCACCCTCGTCCAGCGTGTTGGGAATCACCAGAGTGAAAGTGCCAGAGCTCGCCTTCTCCAGCCGGAGGCTCCCCCGCGTCCTGCCATCCTGGTAGGCGCTGCCCAGCCTCAGGGTGCCATCCTGCCCCATGGCGGCCACCAGCACCCGTGGACCTGGGTGCTGCGGTGGCAGGTGCCACCACTGCACAGACACAGGGCTGGTCGCTCCTTGCACCTTGCAGAGGAGGACCAAGGCATCTCCCGCCATGACCTGTGGCATGCTGGTGGACACGGACAGGTGCATGTGGCGCTCTGCAAACAACAGTTACAGCGTGGGAGAGGACATTGTTGTGCTCCTCAGAGAAAGCCAGAGATACTGTGGCATTAAATGGAGAGACTAGATAAATCTTGACATTGGAAAAGGAAAGGAATTTTCTGAAATTTTCAACCAGCCTTTTCTTATACCTTGGAGAGGGCTTTGTGGTTGGTGGTTTTTTTTCTTCTTCTTTAATGTCTTTTCTGGGACACGGATACATAAAGAAATACTTAAGAAACAAGAGTCCCAACAGGCAGCTCCTGATACATCACAATAGTCATCATCTCTAACTATGACAAAGAAACCAGGAGTCTCCTACACATCTTTCTTAGAGTGGTTTCTCACAAGTCATCCCTCCAAAACAGGGAGACCACACTGATGGAAATAGCAGTGATCCCCCCGCCCAGAAGTACCTGTTCTGCTGGGTCATCCTGTGACGCTCAGGAGTAGCAACAGGCGTTGCTCACAATTTTCTGTACCAAAGGCACAGGAGGACCCAGCCTCCCCAGAACTCTACCTATTTGCCCCAAAATTTATTGCAAAGAGACTGAGCTAAAGGTTTACACTTTGCTGACAGCTGCTGCATCTGTCATGCTAATGTTTGCCAGAGCAAGTGTTTTTCCCATTATTATCTACCAAAATCTACGGCACATTTGTGCTCTTGCTGCAAACAGCAGGCGTGTTGCCCCTACCAAGATGAGGTCAGATTTGAAGCGTTCCCCAGTGAGGAAGCACTGCAGACTTTACCCAGAAGAGCAGCCATTAGGATTTACTAACCTATAGGTTTCACGTTGACTTGGATGCCTGGTGACAGATTGGTTTGGATGCTGTGAAAGTCTCCAGGAGTCTTCACCTCCGAAACAGAGCAGCGGTATGTACCGTTGTCCTTCAGCCCCACCTTATAGATGGTGAGGACATAAACTGTGTTGCTGTGCTTGAATGCTCGGAGCTGCCCCAGCTTGGCTCTCTCCTCATATTCATCCTCCCAAATCAATACCCCATGGTGGTCAACCCTGGCCACTTCCACACCGTCGAGGAGCCAAAGCACTTGGAAGTGTCTGCTGCTGCTCTTCTGGACTCCCACCATGCAATTTAGCTGCAAGGTATCACCTTCAGAAAGGGAGTTTTCAGCAGCAGCGATGTCCACAGAGAAGTTTCTGCCTGTGGGTAATCAAAAGCAGAGTGGGTGCTGGGTGGCCCTGCCCATGCTTCCCTCCTGCAGCACCGATGGCCGTACAGAGGGAAATGGGAGAGAATTCTCTAGTGACATATTTTCTTTCATTAGAAAAGTGATCACGATTGAAAATTTTGCCCATGGGGCGACGGTTGCCAGCCCCAGGCACTAACCAGCAGTCGCAGGTGGAGGAAGCACCAGAGCCCTGAGGAGCTGAGCTTCCCCCCTTCAGAGCAGCTAACTCCTCCAGAGCAGAGCGCCCACCAGGACGGCCTCGGGCCACAGCCACCCCCTGCTCAGCTCAGGCACCCGAACTGAGGGCAGCTCCTGGAGCTGCTCTGCTTTGTGTAACAAATATCCCTTAAACCAGAAAGGGGCACAAAGGGGCTTTATCACTCAGCGGTGTTTTTAACTCCGCTGTCTGTAGTGGGAGAAGGTGTGTGGAGCATTCATGTTGCTGCTGGTCCCACACGCTGCAGCTCTCACTGGCTGCTGTGGGATGCGGGCAAGAGACACTCTCCAAGTTGGAGAGGATTTGGCTTAGTTAGTAAAGAAAGCAGAAATTACAAGACTTGTCACAGCACGGGGAGGTCAGAGGGAAGCAAGAGGAGGTGGAGGTCATCTCCTAGCCCTTGTCCTACCTCCCATACCAGCTAGCAGCAGGTGCCGAGCAAAGAGGGTGGTGACAGAGGGAGCACAAAGCCATCTTCCCCTTGGCAGACGCTCTTGGGCAGTCAGCCACACCTGAGGTAAGGACCGTATCTCTGGGTCCTATGATACAATTCACCTTCCTCGTGGGGCGTTCAAAGCCTCTGCAGCTAATGCCCCCTGGTTCCTGGCATCAGCCTGGTTGGAGAGTGGCTGCAGGCAGAGACCCACAGGGTGCCCCAAAACCCTGCACTGTGACCCCACACAGCAGTGGCACGGCCAAAAATCAGGAGGTAAGGCTGAGCCCCGACTCCCTGGGCAGGCAGCCTGGCTCACAGTGCTCCATCTCCTCGGGTCACTGTGGTGCCCCCCACGTCTGACAACAAGGGCAAGTTTGGAGGTAAAACAGAGCAGCTCCCAGACTGCCACTGGAAGGGCTCAAATAATTTATTGAAAGCAGAGTACCCTGTGAATTTAAACACTGGTTCATAAACAGTTTGCGAACAGGAATCCCAGCCGCTGCAGATATGTTTGGCATTCCCAAATATTTGCTGGAGAGTTTATAGAAACCGATGGAGCGGTTGGCCACCATCAGAGCGGTCACCAGCTCCCGGTGCGACGGGGCGCTCAGCCCCACAGCCCAGGCTCTCCCACTGGGTGCAGGAGAGTGACCCCAGCCCTGCAGATGTGATGGAGGGCTCATACACCCGCCGCTGCTTCCCCCTAGCAATACCGGCAGCTCTAATACTACCACCATCTTGTGCCCTTACCACCATCGCCTCCTTCCTACACTTAACAGCTACCACAGGGTAAATATTAAACTCTGGCAGGTTTTCTCCGTTTCTAAATGATCCTGTACTGCTGGTACCCAAAACCACACACTACCAGTCATGATGAACCTTCTTAAATAAGCAGATGCTGGAAAGCGCACCGACTGCCATCGCTCACCAGGCAACAGCAGATGGGGAAAGCACACAGTGCGTAACAAGGGGAATAAAGCTTTGCCAGTCAGCCAGGTTTTGGGAACCAGGCTCTGCCAGTGGGAGACTGCACTTCCCTCCCCCTCCCCCTGATACCTTGCTCCCCCGAGCCACACACGGGGCGCATGGTCCTTACCCATCCGTTTCTTTGGTTTCCTGCTCTGACTCACCGCCCTCCCACGAGACACAGGTTCCCCCTTCACTGCCCCAGCTCTGCAGCCTCCTCCATCCGCCCTGAGGCGTGAGGATGGGGTACACCACCTCCCCAGGCAGGTTTCCAGTGAGACACTTGCTCCCATTTTACCACATACTACTGCATACATTAAAGGGCATCAACTAGATGCAGCCTTGTCTTGGCTGTTTTGAGGTAAAACTTACTGGTGGGAAAGAGATTTTCGCTTCTTCTGAGCACAGCTACCCACACGCCGCTGGGGGAAGAGCAGGATGAGGGACCGCAGCCAGCAAAGGGCTTGTGGCAGGAGGAGTGGCAGGCAGGGTGCTCAGAGGAGCGGCAGCAAACACACAGTGCTGTAACCATCCCAGGGCAGTGGGGAGAGAGGGATTTTCGCATCGGCCCTGGGTGAGGCAATGCAGAGCTTGCAGATGCCAGGAGCCATGGGAAGCTGCTGGGCAGAGGGACCAGGAGATGCCTGGCAGAGACAGAGTGGAGTGGGGGAGGATGGGTAGCACTGGCAAGGGGTTGATTTTCAAACTTTCCTATTTTAATCCATCTCATACAGTCTAGCAGGTCTAAGTCTCCTCTTTCTAAATACCTAATACTACGTTTTCCTAGAGCATAAGGCCAGGAGCTTGGTACACCCACTTCAAAGCCCAGTCTGACCCACAGTCCCATTATTGCCATATATGAACTACTAGGAGGAGACATAGGGATGGTCTAATAACCAGCAACACCAGTTGCTCTGGAAGCCAGCACACTGGTGACAGCACCGACAGACAAGTCACCTCCAGCAGATGCTACTACCATGCAGCACACGCACCACATCCCCGTGTCCCTCGGTGCCTGTAGCCCAGGCACCATGATGGGCAGCTGACTATCGTGTGCTTCAGTTTTTGAGGCCACGAGTCCCTCGAGGCAGTCGAGCAATGCGGTTTTCCAAGCACTGGAGCTTAACGCTGCCAAGGAGCCAGGCTGCTGGGGGCACATGCTGCTCTCTCTGCTAACCCCTCCCATGGGCCTGCGAGGGTGCACCATCACTGCTGGCATCGGAGATTCAGCTGTATGAACCTCCAAAGTGAGAAGCACCAACAGCTCCCAAACCAGGGGCTTCCATGGCCCCGAGGACCAGCCTGCCCCCTCAGTGCCTGGCGGAGGCACCCAGACCCACCAGTGGGTCTCTGGGCTCTGGCGGGGGCAGGCAAAGGCTGCTGCTATAGAGCCTTGAATGCACAAGGGAGTTGGAGCCAACATGTGAGTTTGCAAGGGCCTTACCCTGGCTCATGACTGCCAGTGACATCCTCTCTGTTTGCTTGCGGGAGATGTCCTTCCATGTCTCATCAGGATCCTCAATCCACTCAGCCGCCTCGCAGTACAGCTGCCCCCCATCGGACGGCTCCAGTCCCCTGATGGAGAGCTTGTACGTGGTGTTCCCAATCTTGTTCAGACGCACGTCCCCCACCAGAAACCTCTGCGCATAAGAGGGCCCCGGCCTCAAGACAAAGTCCTTGGAGAGGGTGAGGACCTCCTCGACGTGGCTCTCTCCTGCTCCCTGAAGACGGTACCAGCTAACAGAGAGATGTGTGTGCTGGGTGGTGGACTTTGACACCTCGCAGGTGAGCTCCACCATCTCCCCTTCAGCACGGGTGAGGACCTGGGGTGCCATGGAAGCCGAGAGGGTGTCTGCGATCACTGAGCATGGGGGAGAAACACAGAGAGCAGCGGGTCAGGGGAAAAATAATTTCTTGGCCTTGATGGGCAACCTGCTGGTCACTACGAAACCACAGCCAGGCCCTGAGGGATCTGACAGTGTAGGAGAAATATCTTTTGTAGCTGATTGACAAGGCTTCCGTCCACCTACAGCGAGATGTGAAATGATTAAAACCTCAGCAGGGAAGAAAGCACAGCAAATCTCTCTGCAGTACCCTCTTCAGAAAAACTATGGGCAGTATTAATTAGGCAACCCCAAAGAGATTAACAAGCAGCCCCTCATGACCCCAAGCGCAGGCTGGCACACCACCAAGATAAAGGCGGAAACAGGGATGAATACCAGATGGAAGCCCCCTACCACTGTGTAGACCTGGTGGGCTCACAGTGGGGCCTTTCTTTCCCTTTACCTCTTCCCCCTCTCCATTGCATTCCCTCTCCCAGTGCTCTGCAGGAGCTACTCGCTCCCTCTTTCTGTGGGCATCCCAATTGTGTCAAGTCCTACACCCTGACAAGAGAGGACATCAATAGCTAACGCACAGAGCCTGAAAACTCCTGCCCTCCTAAGCGTTTGGCTGTGAAATGCTGTGGCTGCGTCAGGAACAGAAGTTAAAGTCGGGCCATGGGACAGCAGAGGCTTCCTTGCCCCAGCTGGGAGACAATGGCCAGAGTAACTTGCTGAGGGACCTCTGGGCATCCCAACCTCGGCCACCCGGGGGGGTAAGATAGCAATCCCACAGCGAGCAGAAGAAAAGTTTGTGCCTACCAGTGCCATTAATCTCCCCTTTCCCCAGCTGCCCCTCTGTCAGGGACCAGGAGATGAGCAGTTCTACCCAACGCAAAGAGTGGGGGCTGTGGCAGCCTGCCTGCACCCCTGCCTGGCAGGGAGCGGGGCTCTCCTTCAGGACTCACCTGAGAGGTTTGTCTTGGCGCTGTAACTCCCAAAGTACCTCTGGTCGGTGTTGGGCGTGTGGCACTCGTACACCCCGGCATCCCGGTGCTGCAGCTTGGTGATGTGCAGCAAGACAGCATCTCCCCGCAACCGCTCTACGTAGATCCCCCGGCTGTGGACGCGCTGGCTGTAGATGGCGTAGGGGAAGGAGGGGTCGGCGGTGCTGACGATCTGCACCTCCCGCTTGGGGGCCGAGGGCAGGTAGATGGACCACTGGAAGTTCTGCTCCGCCGGGCCCTGGTAGCCGCTCACCTTGCACCACAGCGTGACGTGGGACCCCTCCGTGCGGTAGAGAGGTCCTTTCTGAACAGTCACCACCCGTTGGCCAGTGCTCAAACCTGCTGGCAAAGAGTCAGCACACACCGTGCTTGCAGGGGTATATGCTACCGGAGGGCTGCACACCCAAAACAGCAGTGGGTCTGGGTGTGCACAGGACCGTAATGGAACACTGAAAAGAATGGCTGTGCAGTTGCGTTCTTTGAAGCACGAAGTCCAAAGGACTTCACACCCCTTGCAATTGTAAGAACAAGTTCTTGTAACAACAGACCTCAGAACTTTCTTGTCTCCTCGCACACTGGGTCACATGACAGAGACCAGAGCATCGTGGCCAGAGGGCTGTCAAGCCTGTTCGTGGCTGGAGAGCATCTCTCAGCCAGCTGTTCAGAGGGAGCAGCAACCAGGTTGAGATCACTGGAGGAAGCTTGTGGTGTGTTAAAAATCAAGAGGACCAAGCACTCAAGTCCTGCACAAGCTGGGAGGGAAAGGGAGCAGGTGCCAGAGCTGACCACTGCCAGAGAAGGAGATGCAACACAGAAGCCAAGGGACATGGGACAGTGGAGGGAACTGGCAGGCTGGTTGCTGCAGAGGTGCTCCACGGACAGAAACCGGGGAGGGCATGGGAGAGGGGGAAAGCAAGAGCTCCTCTGAAGGCAAGGGCACTGGGAGGGATCAAGAGCTCCCCCTATTTCTGCCTGCAGAAGGTTTTGGGGGGTGATGGCCACCCACACACCCTCTCCCCCCCCCAGAGTTCCCAGTGGTGACACTCGCTCTATTCTGGTGCCCATCACACCCACCAAGCAAAATGCCCACAGGACGTGGGCACCGAGTCAAAAACCAACCATGGAGACTGGGCCAGGAAAGAGAGCTGGTGGCACCACAGCCTAAGCAACCCTCAGAAAACCCCATCTAAGGGAAGGGGTGGCGAGGTAACCCCCTCCGCACCCCCAGTCCCCTCACTGAAACCCTGCCAGCGTCCGGGCTATCGCTTTGGAGTGAAATCACAGTGCCGAAAGGAGAACATGCCACTGCATCTCTTCCTGCGGCCACCGAGCCAGAGCAGTGGTGGCCATGGTGGGGCCATCCTGGCCCCGCAGCCCCGGCAAGGTGGCCCGCTGAGCCACCCACCCGCAAAGGTCCCGTGCGCACCGATGGGGTGCTTTACTTCCCCCTCACTTGCCCCAGGAAAGTCCCCACCACAGTGCAGGGCACTCACCCAGGAGGAGGAGGAGAAGGAAGGCAGCTGCCAGGCACCGTTCCAGCCCCATGGGAAACAGCTCTGCTTGGGTCCTCTCCCCGAGGGATGGTGGAAGGGTCTTGCAGGCAATGGTGACAGCCACCCTGCTATTTTGAAAGTGGCCGGGAGGAAGCTGCCTGACAGCGGTGGTTTCCTCCGCCTAGAAACAGCGGGGAGAGGTTGGGGAGTGGGGTGCAACAGCAGAGTAACACGCCTCTGGGAGGTGACAGCCGGCACCCCGGCCCCACACCGCCTGGGCAAGGGAGATGCCCAAGGCCCCTCCTGCCGCTGTGTGCGTGCCAGGTGCCCGAAACTACCAGCTGTGGCTTTGCTGTCCCACAGCAGCACGCAGGCTGACCCTCTGCCTCACGACTCCCGCTTCGTTGCGTGGAGGAGCTTGCTCCCTGCTCGCCAAGGTGGCAAGGGGCCAGACCCCAGGGAGAGATGGGGGGCAGATTTCTAAGGCTGAAGCTCCCCCCCTCAGCTATTTATTTTCCGTAGCTGCAGATAGCAGAATGATGCCTCAGGTAGAGAGGCTGGGTTGGCACAGCGCTCCCTGAGGATGGCTGATCAAGTTCTGCCTCGGGGTGCCATGGGGCACCCCGAGTGGGGTGTCTCTCCCACAGCAGCCCATTGGCTACGCCAACAGGAGACCCTCCATCATAACAGCCAGCCCAGGCAGATCACCACACAGCCAGAAATGGGCCAGGAATGCTCTCCTGTAAGCACATCCCGTGGGCAGGTACCTGCACGTGGGGCACCCTGGGCCAGCACCGCTCACAAGGAGCTGCACCAGGAGGGCTGAGGCCAGGGGACTGCTGGCCACAGCCCCCGAGGCAAGCGCTGCGGTGGCATCGGCTGCTGCATGGCATCATGCCGTTGGCACCACGTGGCCTGGGGCATGCTGCTGCTCCTGCCAGCAGGTGCCAGGGACATACTAGGAGGCTGACAGGGGCACATCCCAGGCAGGGGAGACCCAACCTCTTGGACATGCAGCCAAACACTAGCAAGGGCTCAAACCAGAGACACTCTTCTGAAGGATTTGTTTGGTGTGTTTTGGTGGTTTTTTTTTGGGGGGGGGCATGAAGGGGGTGGGGGTGTTTTGGTGGTTTGGGTTTTGTTCTGATTTATTTTTTCCCCCAGGAAGGATGGTGGCACAAAGCATTTACCCCTGAGCCGCGGTGCTCCCAAGACATCAACCGAACGGCTAAATTAGCTCAGGGATTCACAAGCAAAAGCCAAACGTAAAACAAGTCCTTTTACTTGATCCCAGGGGACTCCTAGAGGAAAGGAGATTCATGTAATGAACCAAAACAAACACGAGGTCCCTCCTTCCCCCGTTTAATAAACTGATTCATATGACAGCCTGCGGGGCCAGGAGATGGAGGCAGATGCTCCTGGCTGCAAGGCTCACGCCTCCATTAGCCGGCTCCTCATCAGCCTGCGCGCGCAGCTCCTGTAGCACCACGCAGCTCTCCAGAGAGCCAAACGCAGGCCGGCCGGGGGGACGGGCTGTTGCAGCAGGCAGAGAGGTCCCTGCAGGATCTCACCTGTCCCCTGTCACCCACCATTTTTGCAATGAAACTGAGCAGAGGAGCAGCACTTGTTTTGGGGGAAGAGCGTGCAACGCAGGGCTGAAACCCACACGCTGCCTCCCCAGAGGAGGCGAGCAGATAGGGCAGAGGCTAGCAAGTGGTGAAGTGCCCCAGCACACCTGTTGGTGAGGAGGTCCTGTGTCCCACAACAGTAGGACACAGCCATGCACATAGCCATAACCTCGTGGTAGGCTTCCGCTCCCTGCTGCAGGATGAAACCGTCCCATCTCAGAAGGAAAGGGATGAAGAGGTTTGCTTTCCAAGAGCAACCCGCTGCCAGCAGTGCCCCAGGGATGATCCTGCTGAGAGTAAGCCAACCCGCTTACCACTTTGGAGGAGAGAAAAGCATCTCTGCTACAGTGACAGAGTAAATTGAAAGGAAACTTGGAGTTCAACTTCAGTGAGCTTTTGACAGCCAGTGTGCGGATAACCACACACGCGGGGACAGTTTAACTCCAAGCTTGCAACTCTAATGATGCATGAGTCGCTGTTTACATTTGCAACCGAGAAACCGGGGAGAATAGGATTGCCTGGCCCAGCCCTATCGCAGGCAATGATGATGCTCTGTGGACAAAACCAACAGCTCCCTCTTCCTGGGACTGCGCAGTCTAAAACTTACTCTCTTCCTCCCTGGGAAATCAGCGCCATCAGACATATGGCAGGGCTATTAACCACGCAAGGCAGGGGAAAGGAAGAGGATCAGAGAATCCTTTACAAAGACAGCATTGCCATTAGAAACCACACCAGGGAAGCCAAATCCATGGGGGAGAAAGATCACCTTACCCTATTTTCCTGGGGATGACACCAGATGGAAAGTGAGGGGGAAAAACTTCTTGGATAGCACAGAGGGTCGGTCCCTGACAGTGCCTACAAGGAGCAGAGGATTTGCCTCCTCCGAGCCAGGCAGCGCATGTGCCCATGCACCTCACCTGGGGAGCTGAAGTGCCGCACCAGGGCCATGGGGATTAAACACTTTTGACCCCTAGCCCTTGGCACAGCCTGCGTACCGCCAGCGCCTCAGCAGCAGGGCCACCTCTCAACACACCCAGGCAGGGTACCACCATCTCCAACTCCAGACCACAAGGCTAGAGGTCAGGTTGCTTTGGCTTTCACGCAGGTGACCACCATCTTTAATTGCATGCCTCCATACCCATTCTCCTTCCTCTTGCCTCCTTGGATACCTTTGCAGGCACCTTTTTGGGCACTGCTCAGCCACCTTGGGCCAAAGCTTTCCAGAAAAACATCACCAAAAATGCAGAATGGGAAGTCTTACCAAGCCCAGTGCAGCCAGGGTGAAGTTAAACTCTACCTAAAAGGGCACAACAGCAGTTGGCAATATCCACAGTGACTTGGAAACCTCCCAGACAGACAAGTGCTGACCAGACACTCGCCTTGTGCACTGCAAGGAGCCTGGGGAGGGATGGGGATAAGGCAGGATCACTGCCACAGCAGGGTAAAAATGCTACAGAGGAAGCTGTTGAGGATGAAGGAGGCGACCCCATGGTCAGTGTTGGCTTTTAGGGGGAACAGACCGCTAAGACCCAAAAGCAATTAGGCAAGCATAGGGGACAGGCTGCACTCCAGATCCCCTGTCTATACGGCCCCCATGAGCTCCCTTCACCCCTTTTGGGTGCCTGGCATCAGGGCAGCTGTGCTTTCCTCTGCCCACAGTCATCCCATTCGTTGCTGGCTTTCACCCATGGCAGCAGTCTGCCCCACCTTCTGAAAAGTAGAAGCAAACCCCGCCTTCCAAAGGAAACCAAACCTCAAACCACATCTTGAGCAAATCCAGCTTTGCACAGGAAGGGTTTTTAGCCACTGCCAAGATTGCTTGCTCTGGGAGGAAAAAAACCAAAACAAAACAAACAACTCTTAAAAGGGAGAGTTCCCCCATGAGCTTTTGGCATTGCTATGCAACATCCCAGGAGCAAGCAAACTGCTCTGGGAGGAGCATGAGCTCTGGGGCCTCTGCTCAGCCCCACGGTTCTACCATCTCCTCAAACCCATCCGAGCCAGCCCTCAGCAAGGACCTGCCCTCCACATCTCTGTTCACGCAGATGAGCACCCTGGGGCTCCCCGAGCACCAAAGCACAGGTGGCAAAGGAGCTAGAGACTAATTTGAGGCAGCAAGGTCCCAGCAGAGAGGCTGAAGGAGGCAAAGACAACACAGTCCTCTCATCCCAACCCCTCCTAACCCTTCAGCTTGTGCGACCTGCCATGGAGCAGCATGGATAGGAGCCCTCCTCCCCAAAGGCTTTTTGGAGGGAAAAGGCACATGATGCCTGCGTGGCTGTAAACACACCTGGGTGCCTTGCAAAGGGCAGCTGCAGAGAGCTCCCTGCGTTTCAGGCTGCTCTTGCCACCTAACGGGGAGGGGGAATACAGCCCAGGGGTGCAGACTATAGGCAAGCTCTCCAAAAATGCCTCCGCTGCCTTTGCTTCACAGATCCCAGGAAGCACGTCCCCTCCACAGAAATGCCATTGCCACATACCCACAGTGACCCGGGAGGGGCAGAAGGACAGGGAGGGATGGAGGTTATAGCCTCAAAGTGAGGGGCTGGAGCCAGGCAGGGTGGGAGGATGCGGGGAAGAGCGCAGCATTAGCCGGGATAAGCTGCCCGTCTTGGGGGATGCGCCAGAAGCCTACAGATAATCAGGGGAGCTGGCGCAACAGACTTTGAAGTCTGCCGTCAGGTTTTCTCAACCCGGCTCAGACATCAAAGGCAGCTGGTTACTTCCCCCAATTACAGAGCAGGAGCCGGCCAGCTGCCTGGCTTCCCCAAGGCCAGCCGGCTCAGCCACGATCCCCCCGGGCACGCTCTCGTGGGCAGAAACCTCCTGACGGAGCACAAATGCCCAAATCCTCCAGCTGCTGCTGGAGCCAGGCTCCCTTTGCTGGGAGCTTGGCCTCACAGCTACGTGGGCTTTCACCTTGGGCTGCAGGAGCAGAGCGAGATCTTGGCGGATAAGGATATCCCCACTGACGTGCTGCAGAACCAAACCACCCACCGGTCCCAGGGAAGCCAGACAGCCACAAACACAGGGGGAAGCCTCGCAAAGGTGAAGGAAATAGCGACCTTTTCTCATGGCGGTGGGAAGGACTGCTTCTGTTACCCAGATCCTGCATGTCCTGAGCCCTTGTGGGACATGGCTACAATGCACAGCAAGGACAGGGTCTTCATGAGCAAAACCCGCAGCAGCACAGAAAGGCTGTTGCGATTGTTTTGCACCAAAAAACACGGTATCATTGGTACAGGAACTGAAAAAAAAAATTTAGAACAATTGAAAACTAAGAGCAGAATAGGCTGAGAAGTAGACAAAACACCCACCCTGTGCAACTGCACCTTTCTAGGACTCCAGCCGCTCTCAGTAGTGAGCAGCCAGGACTGGCCTAGGAGGTGAACGCCCACAGCTCTTTTTTGGTGAACTGGTGTTTACATCGTTTCTACTGCAAAAAGTCAAACAAGAACAAAATCAGCCAGGGCACTGCAGAGACACTGAAGTCCTTCAGGACAGTGCGATGGGTTATTCCTGCTTCCCTGCAGGAGCAGCAGGGAAACACACTTGTTCTGAACCTGCTCTGCCAGTGGGACCTAATCAGAGCCTGGACCACATCTCATGTACCTTATTCTAACAAAAAGTGCTCTTTAGTCCCCCACCCCCCTTTATTTTATTTTATTTTTTTAAATCTTCTACCCACACAAAAGGGCTGAAAAGCCTCACTCCTCTACAGCCATAGCTCCACCAGTCTGTAGGTTAGGCCAACAGTGCATGTCTGACGTAAATCTCCTGGACACCTCACCTTCACTGCAGGTGGCAGAAAGCTCAGGGAGGGGCACAACATGCTATGGGGGACCAGGAGGGATGCTGCACCGAGAGAACTAGTCCCTGCCAGCTCCTTGCAGCACCCCAGCAAGGAGCCAGCGCATGTGGCACCTCAGCAGAGGCATTGCTCAGCAGCTGCCTTTTCCTGCACCGCATCAGGCCCCGCTCCTCTGCCTGTGGGGCTTGTCTCCAAAGCAGCGCAGCCTGCTCTCTGTAAATCCCGGCAATCCCCCGCTGCAGCACACGCAGGGCCCGATCACGTCACCGAGCAGTCGGCAAGCGCAGCCCCCCTGCCCGGCTCAGCTCCTGCACAGTACCAGGAGCTGCGATGTGCCACCCTCAGACCTCTCCGCACTGGGCATTCGAAGTGGCATCAGCATCTTCTAGGCAAGCTGCATCATGAAAGACTGAAGCAGAGCAGCAGGGGGTTGCTGAGCCTGGTTGTTTCGGTTCCCGATGGACACAGCGAGGGCAGAGGCCAGGGAAGGAGAAGGGAGGTTAAGAGAGGAAAAGAGGGAGAGCAATCGCAGTGGGCTGTTGTTCAGTAGGAACTTACGTGGGGGAATACAGAACAGTATCATGTGTTGGGAGAGAAGCTAGGTTTTAATATTAAGCTGCTTATTTAGGTCTCTAAGTTATGGAGATGCTGCACTTCAAAACTAATTAGATTGACAGAGCTTGGATTCGATTACAGGATTTCCAGAAGCAAGAGGGTTTAAAAAAATAAAATAAAATAGCTGCCCTGGAAATGTTAGCAAGGGAATTAAACAGCCATTGCTGCAGCCAATTGTTAAATACATCTAAGCGGGGAAAAATGACAACTCCAGCTGCCAAAACCCACTGCACCAGTGGCTGCAGTAGGGAGCTGCTCTCCTAACAGGCTTGAGTGGAAGATGCACAAAATATGTGTTTCCCAGTACTAAAAGGTAGGCAGAGGGTCTCCAAGGTCCTTTTCAGGAAGCACGTGCCTCTCTCCGATGGCAGCGTGCGAATCTGAAAGCACACAAGATTTTTTCCCCCCTGCCATAGGCAGGCAACTGCAGGGCTGGGGCTGAAGAGGGAGAGGCTGTAGGTCTCACAGAGCAGCACAAGGGCTACCTGGGGAAAACCCACCACCTATGTAGTCAGAAAGTCCCATCCTTACCAGCCAGGACACTAAGGCTCTGTCTGCACAGGCAGAGTGTGGCCACCCCACCACTAGGAAGAACACAAAGCTAGGCTACTGAAGTGATCAAGCAAGGTAGCAATGGCAGAACTACACTAAAATCCCAGAACTGCCAACTTCAGTTCCTCTTGAAGTGCCTAAAGCGTCCTTCAGCTGTGAATATGAAGCTTCTCTCCAAGTACTCATATGCAGGTGTCCAAAGAAATTCAACTTGGTGTCTGAGGGGTTGTCAGAGTGGGACCTTGACTCAAAACGTAGTATTAACGTGCTGTTTAGTGGTCTGGATGTGTTTAGCTACCAGACAGCTGTATCTGGCCATGCAGTAGATGTTCTGTTCCTATATGCCACCTTTTCACCTTCCTTGGCATCAGTTTGGGTAGAGCACTCCGGACAACACCACCCCACATTGCCCTCATTGCCACACGAGCATCCCAAGAGCAGAACAGCAGAAAACAGCGTAGGCAATACTGATGTTGTTGCTGCTGCTGGTATCCTCCATTTCCCCTTAAGGAGGACGTCTTGGCTACAGTCACAGAAAGGCTAAGTTATATTTACACTAAGCCAAACAAATTTGCTTCAAACAAAAGGCAGGACCTGCAGTGAACTCCAGGGAAAGCCTGCGGGGTGCATGGCTTTGATTAAACAGAGACGTCAGGAAGAGTTGCAAATGTACAAACTAGATCTCACTTCTTTGTGCTTGGATTGTCAGTCTCAGTGTGAAAGCAACTCCTCCTTCAGTGTTTCCACTGAAGGGCGTGATAAAGGATGCATCCAGTACTGCAACACAGCAGCCATTACCTTACTTTTGCCTGACACCTTCCACCTAAGAGAGCCTGTAGCACCTCCCCGGCTACTCCCAGAGACTTGGGGAACATCTCTCACTGCTAAAACATGGGTCTCAGTCAAGTTGGGAAGAGGTGACACTCAGACGATATGCTGCCGGCACCACGGACACAAAGTAAGGGAGGGTTTAAACAGCAATGCCATGGCCAAGGGTCCTGAGAGCCATTCTTGTTAACACTGTAGACAATCAGGTTGAGGAAGGGGAAGTTAATGAATAGCAATTTACAAAAGACCTTTCTGGATGAATGCAGGGGACCGGGAGACAGAAAGGAAGACACAAAGAAAAAGAGAATAGCACCAAGCATGGACACCTCAGCGAGTACCTGAAAGGCTGCAGGAAAAGCCATCAGCTTAAAAGGACCTTAACATCTTATTTCTGAAGAAAATGTATACTTCTGCCAGGCTGGGTCCTCAGAGCTCAGCTTCTGAAGGGGCTCTCCCTGAAACATCAGAGACTGACATTTCTGAGCCAGGGGAAGAGGCTATGCTTGTCAGCCCACAGTGGTGGGGTGCTGGAGGGAAGAGAGGGGTCAGTGACAGAAAACAGCTGGTAAGGTCTGTCCCTGTGGAAGAAGGCCAAACACCCGACAAAGAAGACAGATATATTATCCTTTTCATTGCTGGAAGACTGGCATTATGGCAATGATTTTGCTCTAAATAAATACTTCAGGAAGCCTGGTCACTCACTACTGGTACAGCTACTAGAAGAGACAGCTTCAGAGGGACTGGACACTGGATAACACACCAGGGGCCTCAGTGTGAGACTTGGTTGACTCCTGTAGTCACACAGCAGAAAAGCTGCATGACTGAAGACTAGAAGCCTGCGCAAAGATATAAACCACAATTAGAGCGGACTGGATCCATCCCGATAACTGTAACATAAAGACTATTCTTATGCAAAGGCAGAGATGTTACACAAGTAACAAAAATGAGATTAAAATCCACCCTGGAACTGTTTTCACAAAAACATAAGTTATGTGAGAAAGGTCATTACAGAGATCTTGAGGATCCATCATGTGTCTCTCAGTTGAATAATGACCACAGCTATCTGCTGTGGCTTCCTCCCTCCTGCCTTAGCCCATCACTAGAGGGAGCTGCCATTACCTCATTTCTCTCAGTCCCTACCTGCCCGGCCAATACTTTTATACGTTTATCTTGCCTAATTCTTATGTTTTAGGTGAGCTGCACTTTCCTGTACAGCTTATGGTGAGAAATGGGTACCTTCAGGTTCTCCTTATTCTAAAATGCATGTCTCAAGTAGGTCAGATAAATTGCATTCTTTGGGTATCTGTTTCTCAAGTGCAGGGTGGTTAGGCCTGGGTGTTAAAGATGAATCCCATCATAGTTACCCTGAAAAATGACTTTGCTTCACACTAGGTACAGTGTTCAGCACAGTGGTCACTTTTCTGAAACTCACAGACACTGAGCAGCGTTTGTGTTATGACAGCAAGCAGCCGCTTGGGAGAGAGCAAGCCAAAACCACCTTATTCAGAAATAAAATCTGTCCCTTCTGCTTTGGCAAAGGGGATCTGGAATGCTTCTCTGGAGTCATTTCCCCATCAGAGATGCTTAGTTTCCTTGCATATTGTCTGGAGTCATCATGAGAAAAGAGACTACAAAACATTTGTGTCTGGTGCCAGCCTCGCAGGTGATCTGTAGTGGGCACTGGGCTGGAGCTCTGCGGCTTGAGCTCTCAGCAGATGATTCAAAGATGACCACAACAACATACCCCTGCTCTCCCTCAGAGATGCGAACACAAAAGAGCACGATCCTTTAGAGATGCAGAGACAAACATCAGTTTAAATGGCAAAGTCAAGAAGAGACTCCTGAAGGAAAGAACGGGAAAGGAAGGAGGGAAGGCAGAGGGAACAAAACATGGAGGAAATGAGCAAATAAGATTGGGGACAGGAAGAAAAAGGATGTACCTGAACACCAAAGGGGAGATTAGTAGTACTGTACTTGCATTCAGAACCTGCATTTGGCTGTAGCCATGTACAGCCTTCGTATACATCCAGGCAGATGCTAAGCAGTATGGGTGTTTTCCCTGTTTACCATAGCCCTAACATCCCAGCCGCTGCACACCATGCCCATGACCTTTGTAGAACTGAAGTCAGCACAAGGGCAACCAGAGCCACAAAGGCAACACTGGTCCCGTCCTCTCAGACATCTCTGTGCGTTCTCGGATGCCCAGTAACTGGTATGTTCTTATTGCTAGCTCTGCTGGAGGAGCTCTGGGAGCATCTTCCCTTCCCTCTAGCACCACCCTTTAAGAAACTTTGGGGAACTTAGTATCTTTCAGACTCCTTGCCATCCGCTGAATATGCCAAATCACTGGCAGGATCATACAAACAAGGAACCAGAGGGCATGAGCCAGGTTAATTTGCCAACAAGAAATAGAACTTCATGTCCATCTATCTGAAGCTTCATTACTCACTTCTCAAGCCAGCAGAGGTGCACTCAGACTAAGCCTGTGGTCTAGTCTAAGGCCCAGTACATGCTGGAGTTTATAAAATCCCACATGAACAAAGTATGATTATAATACTAAATTGCTTTCACAAAGTCTGCTTTGGCAAGTCCTTCCTTTCAACCCCCCTTGGCAGAGGTGGAAGCAGACCTGCGCGTACGCTTCTGGTACTTTGTGGAATGTAACTCAGCTGCCAGGGAGAGGAGAACAGCTTGTCTTTGTGGCAGCTCTTCTGTGACACCCGGAAATCCACAGAACCTGACTTCCTCAATAAACCAGGCATTCCCCTGGAGCTCTCGGTATCAATCATCTGCTGGCTATGGCCTCATGCCGTTTTCCTCAGTAATGGAAGGAAATCCCTGACAAAGGGGTGTCTGATAGAAGGCTATATGCCATATTTAAGGTGTATTTACCTCACACAAGAATGAGCAGTGACTTTTTCTTCAGTTAACATGTCTCACAGCTTGGATCAGTTACTAAAGGCTCTTTTTTGAAACACCACCTCTCCTGATACCTGCTATACAGACCTCAGCCCCCTGCAATCATAGAAATGTAAAGAATTCCACTGAAAAGGCAAAAGCCATACATTTCTTTCAAAGATTTGTATGACCAGCTTCACCTTCACATGACAAAAAGGAGGCAGGTCTCCTCATGCATTCTATTCTACTCCAGTCACATTCAGCCCAGTGGCGGTTTTAGGACTGGCCTGGGTTCTGCTGTGGAACAAGCACAGCCAAGCACATTGCCTAGGCCCGGTGCTATAGAAGCAACTAAACACCCAGGCTCTGGCACAAAAATGCTTTTCAGGCTGTCTCTGTGACACTAGGCAGCTAGGTACCTCTGTATGCAGGTAGCCAAGTTGAACACATGGCAGATACAAGGTGATGCAGGAGACTTGGTAACTCCCATCATTTACTGCAACACTCAGGCAGTTACTTGCAAGTATCCTCCTTCATCTCCAGACTTGAAGTTTCGGCTTTATTTTATTATAAAATCCTAACACGCTGTCAAGAACTGTATTAAGATCCAGGTCATCCCAGGGGGTGGAGGAGGCAAGAGGATTTCATAAAGCTAATCCAAACTTACCAGTAAGCTGTAACCCGCACAGCTGGAGGCCAACAGCTGCTGTCCCACAGCATGCCACTCATGACTCGTGGGCATGTATGTGTCAAACATCTGCAGCTGCCAAAGGCTCTGCTGAGGGATCAGAGACCATTTCTATTTCTCTGTCTCAGCTGATGGTCTCTGGTACCCCTTAGGAACTTACAGCTTGAGGCCACCTTCCAGCTTCCTGTAGGCACACTCTACAGAGGATATCTTTCCACGCCAGCTGCAACACCACCATCTGGAAAGAAGCCCAAGGTACACACCTTGCTGTCAACTGGCCTGCACTGCAGCAATTTCAGACAGAGCATGCACCGGTTTGAACACAAACCACCTTTGCCAAAGCCTGTCTTGGCCTCCCAAAACCACTTCTGCCTCAAGCAACTTCTTGTTGGAAAGCAAGTCACCTCCTTGCTGTACTATCGTGGTATCCTTACATGGTTGCTGGCAGGTGGGGGAAATCCTAAATTCAGCCATTGGCAAGGTAAGCAGGAAGTTTACTTCCAACGCTACTGATTTTCCCCCTGGTACCTTGGAAACGAGAAGCCTCAGGAAGGGTTCAAAGACTCAACATCTGATTCCCAGGTTTTACAGCGGATACTGAACACACTCCTAACTGTGACTCCTGGCCCTAGGTAGTCAAAAGGAAACTCCCCCAAGAAAAAGGTTGGGGCAGAAACAGGATAGAATCAGAAAACAATTACATTCCCCAAGTCATCACACAAATGTCGGCAAATATTTAAAACCTACTGTAAAATAGGGCTCATGCTTATTTTACAGAGTAAGCAGTGCTGGAAACAGGACTGTAAGGTTTACATTTGATACTCTTGCCTCAACAATAGTGTCTGCATAAATGCAAGGTACAAGGCCAGAACTGCCCATAGCGCAAACATCCAGACCCACAGCACAGACATAATCAAAAAGGCTCGCTCTTTATTTTAAACATAAAAAGAAACAATTTACACATCATTGTTAGAACTATTCGGTACCTGCATTCCAGAATTGTGCCAAACACTTTATTTTATAACTTTGAAATTAAAACAAAAGAAAGAAAATATCTTGCCCTTCTGCTTTTTGATGTTCAAGCTTATCCTGGATCAAAATTCCAAGTGCCTGGAGAAATTTACCAGCTTAACCAGGAGATGTGGCAACATGAATAGAGAAAGATCAACGTGAGCCCTTAGGATACTTTGACAATACCACAGGTTGCCGCAGGGAGGATATGGATGCTCGCACTGCATCTCAGGCAGCTTACTCTCCTGATACTCGGCAGGTTTAACACAGAACCAGATGCACACACACCTCCACTCACACAAACCCCGATCACACAGGAAATAATAATAATAAAAAACATGAAAAGTGACCTAGATATTTGTTTCATTAGCGATAAGATTCCCACTCTATTTTAAAAAAAGGGGATAATACAAAATTGGCACAAGTAGAAGGAAACCTGGGGGGTAATTCTGGCCCCTCAGCTCTTAGCCTTCCAACTACAGCAAATACAGGGTGGAAGGGGTTGCAGCATTGCCTTCCAAGGGGCTGGCAGCAGTATGAGCTAGCAGCAAACTTGCTTCACTTGGAATGACAAAGATGGTTTGTTATGGGCCATGAAGGAAGGTCAGCATTAGCTAAGGACATGGGGACCTTTCACTACAGCAGGGAGCTCTGACCAGAATAACCCTGAGTTTTTTCCAGCAGGGAGAAAGTGTGCTATGTTGTGTGCTTGGGAAGAGCTGGCAGTTCCCTGCTTGTTCATTCCCTAATTATTGCATTACAGTCATGATCCTCTCTCCCTAAAACTTAACCAAGAGCACAGAAACAAGGAGTCAATCTGCAAGGACAGAATGTGACTGACGCTGTGCTTTGAACTTCACCACCACTACCACCCCTCCCAAGATGCCCCAATGCCACAAGCCTCCCATGAAGAAAGCAGATGTTAATGCAGGAAAGAAGCTGCTAGATCAGTGTGGGAAGGACAGCCAGTATACCAAACGTCAGAATGGTGTTTCACAACATCCAAGGAAAAAGAAAGATTTTACTACACCACACAGGAGAGGAAGAGAAATTCTTGCTGTCAAAGTAACATCTGAGTGAATCCCTTCCTTTGGAAAGCATCGCTACGGATTTCTGGGCTTTCACAACAGAAGCTAGAGACTGCTTCTGCCCTGTTCCCTCAGCAGAGGCAGCTACACCTGCCTGTAACACAGTCCTTTTCAGAGCTCTTCCAAAAAGAAAAATATCAGGCCAGAAGGAAAAGTTGCTATGAATGTTCAGGCCAAAGTCTTCCAGGAGGTTTATAGGTTTTGGGTGTTCCAGTTTTGGAACAGTACATGAAATGTCTTAGAGAGTCAAATAACAAGTTGCAAGCCCCAACTCTGCAAATCAAGTCCATTTTGAAGATGTCTCACATTCAGCTTCCAAAAATCATTGGACACCTCTATGCATATGTATGTACACACATGTGACTGCATGTGTGTTCACATGTGGGAAGTGGAACAGCCTTCTAGAAATAACCCTCACATCAGCCTCAGAACAAAAGTCACAATGCAAGACAGGAAAAAAAAAAAAAAAAGAACCCGCACAAAGAAAACTTACCACAGAAAAAAATTGATTTTGGAGTAGCAATAGTGTTGAGTGCAAGGTTCCACAAACAGTAATTTTAAGTGAAGCCTTCATAGCACAGATACTAGACCTGCAGCTCCCCTGGAATGTGCAGTGGGATGAGATATTAGTGAAGCAGACCAAATACATAACATGCGTCTATACTGGCAACAGCACATCACAGCCACTACCTTCCATGGATGCTCTCCTTTAGCATCTTTCCTTTTACCTTAAAAAAAAAAAAAAATTTAAAAAAATTGAAAGAATTAAGCCCTGGCCTCAGCTCTACATTTCTCACCCTTCTTGATGCGAGCCAAACCCTGGCTGTGACGTCAGGTTGCGGTACAGTCCTACTTCCTTGTTTGTTTATACACAGTATCTTTATTCTGACTTTTATTGCTTAAAACACCAGCTGTGCTGGGAAGACAGAATTGCCTGGAAAAGGAGCTGCTCCCCCTCAGGAGCCAGCTCAGTGTATGTGGAAGACCAAAGCAGGACTTCTAGACTATAGCACCTAGGAATAGGTCTCAAACCCATGGGGAAAGCCCTGCTGCAGGCCCCTGTGCAAGAGCAGGATCATTGGAACCTGAAGGATTCTTGCTGCCCTCTTGGGCTTGCTCCTATTCCTACCCTGAGCTGTGCTTCAGCTACTGCAGATCTCTCACTCTGCTCACAGGTTCAAGGGTTACCACTGAGTAACTGGCAAAAGCAGCATTGGAGTCTAGCCTGTGCATTTGGCAATACATAGTTTACAAGTCTTTTCTAAACATGATCAGTTGGCCAACTGCAGACAGAGATCCATCTCACTTTTATTTTTTTTTCTCCATAAGTCACACCATCATCAGTTGGGCAAGGTCTCCCACCTCTCTGCCTAGGCCAGCAGAAGGCCAGGCGTTGTCCCTAGACACCACGTGCATCCCTGCCACAAGCAGAACAGGGTCTCAGGCACAACGTGAGCAGCTGTAGTGGGGGGGAAAGGAAGGTGGTAGGGTGGGGGAGAAGGTGGCCATAAGCAGACATCCAACAAATGCTTGTCTGAGGATTGACTCTTCAGGGTTGCCAAGTTAGCCCCTATTCACCACAGCTAAGAGCTTTGAGCACTGAAAATAAAATTAAAAAAAGCTTTAAAAGAGTGTCTCAAAGACCTCCAGGCAAGTTATGTTTTGGGGTTAACGGCAAACCCTTTGAAAGCCGGGGGAGAGAAGGCATGCTGACAACCACAAACCAATTCTTTGCCAGAACAGTCTCATGAAGCACCAGCAGAGGAACCTTCTCTAGCCTTCAATCCAATACAGAGAAGGCTGTGAGATACCAAGGTGGACAGAAAAAGGGAACAGGATGGTGTGAGCGGAACAGTAGATTGGTTAATACAATGAAAGTCTAACACTTCTACCAGTCCCTTTCCCACCCATCCCCCTGCCCATCATGTTTTCATACAGGGATAACTTTTCAAAACCAAGAGGAGGGAAAAACCCACCAAACAAACAAAAAAACCTTAGCAAATTTTGTCACAGGGCCCTGCTGAAAGAAGGCTCAACAGTTTGCACATTAGAAGGACATGATCCCTATGCAGAAAGTGCTGCTGGAAAAGGAGAACTCCGAGTTGCTAAATATGGCCTGAATGCTCTCAGGACATGCTGTGTAACAAGGAGAAGCTTGAGGTCCAGGCTGAAATCAGAGAGGAAACGCACTGTCTTGTCTGGGCCTGTGAGCAAGTGTCTCAGCACAGTCCAAGAGTCCTGTGAGTCTCTCCTGAAATGCAAGTGTGTCTGGCTCCCACGCTCAGTCCATCTCCATCGACATTAGCCGGCGACGCTCTCGTCTTGTTTCCTGTACTTCCTTCTTGCAGCACCAACGGGAGCTGCAGTAGCCAATGAGGCAGGATAAGAGTCCAATGACAGTGGCCAGACCAATGCCAATCAACAGGGGATACTTGAAAGCATTCAGAACTGAAAGAGGAAGGCAAAGTCATTAGATATCACTGAAAAATCCAGAGATCCCCTTTATTTGTTCTTGCCCAAGAAAGGAAAAAATCCCACATTATTCAGTCACGGGCAGATTAATTATTTCAGAAAGAAATTACACTACTTTCCTTCTCGATTTCTGTCTTTTGAGGTTTGGAAAATTAGTCCCTTACTGGACTCCCTTACCTCCTTACCCTAATTCTTCCTCCACCATTTCAAAGGCTGAGGGAGGTTGGAAGCACCAGAGGAACCTTGGAGTGAGACAGCAAAGTAGAGCTAGTTCCAAGAGTTATTCCATTACCTGTTCCACCTAACAGAAGCCTTGCAAAGTTGCCCCATCAGAGGCAGACTGTGGCTGCACTCTTTGTAGTATGTTTCCAAATGGCAAGGAGTAGACTGCTTTACACTTTGATTGATTAGAACTACTCAGAGTATATTCACTGCCTCTTAGCAACCCTGTCTAATAGACCTCCAAAGATGGTACCTGAACAGGAGATTTAATTTTTGACATCTACTGCTCAGTTAAAAGGCAGGGTCAAGAACTGTAAGGAGTTTGGGAAGTACAGTTATAATAGTTATCTGCACAGCAGGGAGAGCAAAACCTTCTGATTCCTTTCAAGTTCTTGGAACTTCCCAATATGACCTTTTCTGGAATACTGAGAAGAAAGCAACTAGTTCAACACCCCTCCTGCATTAATTTTCCTCCTTAACTACACGCTGAATGCAGCATCTAGCATGCAACTCGCTTCTCGTGAAATCTAGCAACACTTACAACTCAGGTTGGAAAGCAGATAAGGCATTAAGTGCAGGAAGCAGCACGTCTTGAGGTAAGGAGAGAGAGGAAGGAGTCAGAGCTCTGACTTTCTGTTCTCAGATTTGATATTAAGCACAACATGACTCTACTTCAGCATGCCCCATCTGCAAACCAAGGCTTCCTCCTGCAGACAGCAGAAGCATTAACACTTGGAGAGAATACTATGCCTTGATCGAAGGATGCCCCAGCTATGCAAAACATCACCAAGAGATGATCAGGAAAGAGAACACTCCAGTCTTACAAGTATGATCTGTTCCGGCCTACCTAGTCTACATAATCTGGAATCAGAAGCTGCAAACAATAGAAAAGGATAACAAAATGTAATGAGATTATTACAGGCACCTTTAAAAATAGCCATGGGAAATATTTGTCACAGAAAGACATAACAAGGTGTTAAAAAAAAAATATTGCGTAACACTTGTTGCAATCTCTTACCATCCATTTTCACAGACAGAAAGATGGGTTTGGCTTTGATGTCAGGTTCCCGCTGCCACACGCCAGTAGCAGATCGCACCCACGGGGTCACTACGCAGTAGTGGTTCCCAAAATCATGGTCCTCACAGCCATGCACACGTAGCCGGAATTCCAGTGGGCTGATTCTCTCCAGGCTGAGATCACTGCTCCCATTTCTCCTGCTCTGTGTGACAATCCCTCTCCGGTCCAGCGAGGCCAGCAAGACAGGCTCTCTGTCCAACGCAAATGAGCGCACAGCAAACCAGGAGACATCAAAGGACATATCATCTGCATTTGTGGACAAAGAAGAATTTGGACATGTTGGTGAGCTCTGAAGAGTATTCATAGTGCCAATTCTCAGCAGAAAGGTTAATCTGCAAGCAGCATAGCCAACACTGGTCTGACAGTGGGAGAAAGAAAGAAAATAAAGAAAAAAAGAAAAAAGAAAAGACTGCTCTGAACATGTCCTTTCTAGGAGGATTCAAACAGTGAACTGCAATGAAATGCACTGGAATGAAGAATGTAGCTGCACAGAAAGGGTGACTTACTACAGGGATGACAAAGAGGAGATTTCTTGCCTTCCTGCCTGCCATTCTAAAATTTATATTTCATCTCTGATCTAAGTTTTCACCAAGCAGGCCTAGTGTCATAATAAGTTCTATAACTATGCTGAACCTACATTGAAAAGGGATTGGAAGAGCTAGGTATTTGCTAGCAGAAAGTGACTTGCAATCACTATCTTCATGCAGGGCCTACACAACCACAAAGTCAGAAGTCTCTTTCCTGAGGACTCCTTCCTTACATTTCATCTGCCTAAATGAATACAGAGATTCCACACAGAGCACAAAAAATTACCTCAAAAAATACAAAGCATTCAGGAGCAAAGCCTGACCACAATGCTTTTATACATTTTTTTTTCCAGAGTTGTGGCTTACTGTCACACATCATCAGGCATCAGGCCTTGTACAAGTTCTACCACCCAAGGACATATTCTATAAAATGCACTTACAACACCTTTAACATTTAACATAGCTGACAGGTAGTCAGAGTTCATCAACACATCTAGCTCTTCCTATGTTCATGCAAGATCCTATTGATCCCATTAGCAAATCTCAGTCTTAACCCTATTAAGCTGATGTAGCTGAGAATCTACTTTAAAAATCACTGCTATTCTTTGCTAACATGAGCCCAGCAACACCTGTCAGAGTCTGAAACCTGGCATGACCTAGAGTATAGACAGGAAAGCCTGCTCACTTGTTTCATCAACGGGTCTTCTCTCCTGACACGTGAGCAAACTGATAGGCCCAAACTAGAAACAGAGGTTACTATTTCTGTCCTGAGTTTTGGGTACTAGTAGAATGTGTGCACAGGACTTAACCTTTTCACACCTAAGACAGACCCAGTGATTTTAGCGATGTATCAAACCTCAATTTGCTAGTGTTGAGATCTCTGAAAAATACAGTATTAGAAATCTGAAATTTAAAACTGATCTTTTGTCTAACTGAGTTTGCTTTTCTCAACTTTCACATTTGATCTCCAGGCTAATGGAAAAATTAAAGCCCTAAACCTGCTGCTGTACTCAAATTCTTTGCAGATATAAGTGAAGACAATTTTTAAGCCTCTATCAGGCAAGCTAACGCTTCAGGAAGGAAGGGAATCTTAAAATAATATTTTAAAGTAAAGTGAAGTAAAGGGACATCCTCAGCTCTGCTACTTGAAGTATAGCATCAGCTGGCCAGGTGGAACATTCCCCCTTCCTGCAGACAAAAACCACCCACTGTTTGGGGTATAATTAACTCCCCTGTAAGGTGCACTGGTTTTACAAACATCTTCAAAAACCAAACAAGACGACGAGAAAACAGATGTTACTACCAGAGAAGCTGGCTGATCAAACTGTTTTGAGAGACCAGCCAGTTTCCTGCCCTGCCTGCCCCGGCCAGCTGCTTCGGGTGACAGCACAGAACTTCAAGAGAGCACCTCGCTGGTTTTACAGCCCTACGGGAGGAGTAGGTTTCGCAGTCCTACATGGGTGTTAACATATAGGTCATTTGGACCAGCAGCCCTCACAACAATCACTCTTGCCCGCCATACTACAAGTACTACTATTAGTTACTTGGCATAGCTCTCGGACTGCTTCCCTTGAAAGTAAAGTTAATAAAAATTACCATAAACACATGTTCAATTAATGTGACCAAACTTTGACCTCTGCTTTGTGTACTCATCCAACTGTGGGAAACAGAGCCCCTGTTGGAGAGAGCTCTGTTTCTATAAACTACTCTGCCTCTGCTGCCTGTTTATGCCAAATACGGTAATAGCACCGGTCCACAGGCAGTCACGTTGGGAATGACCAATTCCTTCCAAAGATCATCAAGACTGCCATTAGCTCTTGTGTTTCCAGGTACCATAGGAGCATAAGGACACCTTCCAAGCTAAGTCCAACTACGCTGAATACACCATTGCACTTGCTAAAAAAGGTTTAAACAATAAATTTCGATATTAAGAAAAATAATCTAGCTTTGTGATTCCCAGGCAATTTGCTACCTTTGAAGAATTCCTTCTTTTCAGTCTCAGTTAATTTGAGGTTCCCTTCCCTCCACATACAAAGATGAGTGCAGGCACTTGCTGTCACTTTGAAATAGCTGAATCTATCTTCTGTGATTACAACATGGGACAACAATATTATGCCAACATATTTTATTAGTCAGTATACACAGTATGCAATTAGTGACTCACTACAGACAGTCAGAGGGAGGATTTGGCTCTGAGTACTCTTTGTCACTATCTCCCTTGAAATAGCTTAATACAGCAAAGTCATCCGATTCATTTCTGTATATCTCTGGTTTTCACGCAATAAAAACACAGGAAAATTTAGCAAAACCAGGACATAAATCAGCTGCTTTCTAAAGACCCATGATGAACACACCTAGCAGCTCCCAAATGCTAATAAATATGTAGTTTTACTGACATAAAACAGGTAACACTCTAGGCTTCCCAAAAGCATCTGTACCATTCCACACATGCCTTGCATCAACATTGACAAGTCACTCTCACAATATTTGTCTCCAACCTACAAAAAAAAACAAAACAAAACAAACAAACAAAAACACAAACAACCCAAGGACAAGAATCACACTCAACAGATAAAGGTTTCTTTCACCAGTTCCTTCCACGCTCCACAATGTTGTAATGTAGAAGGCCATCAAGGACCTCAGTGCCCTCAGGTCGTGCAGCTCAGCTGCTTTCATAAAGGAACACAAAGCATGGAAGCTTCAGAGCTCTTCCAGCAGAGTAATAGTGGTGCTATGCTTCCTCCCCTCCTCAGTTAGTAAGGATCATCAACATGTAAAGCACATCTTTATGCACATTTCAATTTGACACACAGGACTAAGCTGTCTGGGTCTTAGCTGCTTCCCTGGCCAATCGCTCCTCAAAACAGGGAATCCTATTTCTAGACCAGCTCTTAGGAGCCATGCACTTCCACTGCTTAGAATGGAGCTCTCTCAACATCTTGTTACAGTGCTGAATCACAATTTTGAGACCCTTTTTGTTTACTACATTTAAATGAGGTTGAATAGGGCTTCCTAGAGAGCTGAGCAAACCACTTCAAGCCATACAAGAGGTAAACAAGCTGGTTTTGTTAAATTCTCCAGAATGCCCACTGGGTCTGTCTGGAGCAGATAAAAACCATCTCCTTTCAGGCACCGCAATACTTTTAAATCCCTAAGCACATAGCCCAAGAAGGGGTGATCTGGGAAATCTAGAGAGATCGTTTGTGAAAATGTGTATTCAACAGAAATATCAGAAGTAGCTTTTATATCTTCAGGGCACAGAAGAACTACTATTCCCCCCTGACACACACATACTCCCCTTATATCAATTCAAAACACTAACCACAGCTGCCAAGCCAAAGGAGCATTTCTTTAGATGGAGCAGCTGCTGCCATGTACTGAGCTTAGTAATACACACTCCATTTCAGCAGGGTCTCAAAGAAGCAGAGGAAATTAAAGCACGCAGCAGTCACGCCAAAACCTTTTCCACCCTTTTGAAAATTTCCCACAGGGTGGGTACACACAAACACACACGCACACACACACAGAGTCTTGTGAATTGCCTCTACCAGACAAGGGTCCAACCCATAAGTAACACTTCTGGAAACAAATGGATTGATCTAACTGTAACAAAGAAGGGCACTGACAAAGATCATTGGTCATTTAACTTTTCCTCAGCTCCTTGGAAGTACTTTGTTTTTCTGATTGTGCAAACAAAGAGGGAGAACAAGTGGCACCTGACACCTCAACTTATTACAGGAAGCATACATACTAATCCACGTGCATGCTTCCAAAGTTGAGTGCCTGTATGTACAAGAGCAGAGCTGGCTGGCATACCAAGTGTGTTCAAAGTGTTTTGGATGCACATTTAGCAAGACATCCTGTGAAATTTCCTGATCCTTCTTTGCTCACAAGAGGCCCCAAAACACAGCGCTGCAGCAGGTCTAACATCAGAAAAGTAGGTGGCCTTCGAAAGCCATCATGCCCCTCAGAAGAGAGCCAAATGCAATTGCTTTGCTCTCCTTTCTCATCACATTCCCAAATGGAAAGACCATGTCTGTAGTGCTGTCATCTGTTTGCTTCTAAGAGATGCTGGCAGCTTTTGCTCTTTATCTGATTACCTGGTGTGGGGTTTCCCTAAAAACATGCCTCGTTTTCTCACTGGGATGAGACAGCCCTATTATTTTAACAGTCTTTGTAATGTTTGGCCCTCTTTTAAAAAGCAAGTTCTCCATTCCAGTTGTGAATTAAATTGTGATACTGACTCAGCATAGAGACAGATCAGAGACAGGATACAGGGAAATAAGGTTACTACTCAGGAAATACATCTTTTTGTTATCATATGAGCCCTTAAGGCCCCCCTTCACCTAACCTGCTCCGTTATGATACTGATCTAGTCCCCTCCATTTCCCAAGGCCAAGAAGGCAGGCTGACAAGGGAAGTCTGCACACCCTACAGCTGTTGCATAGATTCCAGCTGTTCCCTGCAGCTCTTCTGCTGGTCTGATCCAGAGGACCAGCAAGGACTGGACAGGGGCCTGCTTCTCAGGTCCATACGAAAGGCGAGGTGTCTCCACACAGCATGGCTGGTTAGGCTGCAAATCCTGCTCATTCAGCAACTGGAGGCTCAGGGCAGACTGAAAAGTTCCCTCAAAACCTGTCACAATACCACACTTTACTCCATTCTAGGTGTATCTGTTGCCTGTGCCTCATCTGCCCCATTACAGACTCAAAAAAAAAACACCCAAACCAACCCAAAACAACAACAACAACAAAACAAACCCCCACAAAACCACAGAGGCAGAGATCTGCCATGTTCAAGATGACATTACCCAGCTACGGAACAGATTACAGTGCTGACATTTAAAACTCTGCACTGGCTGCTCATGACCGCTGGAAACAGCATAATTTCCAACTCCAGGCATCATTTATCAATTCAACAGACATCCATGAACCCTTATGCAGTTGCCCAGTTAAAACTTAACGAGCAGCTCCTCGAAGAGGACACCTTTTTAATTCGATCCCTTTGATTATCCTTATCGTGTCAGTGCTTCTCCCGGTCTCAAGCTACTAAACAGATGAAAAACCATCACGAACCCAACTGCAGCAGAGCACTGACAGGAGAGCCCCACTATTATTAAGTGGCCTCTTTTCAAGTTTTAAATGAATCAAGGATGTTGAGGCCTCTTTCACATGGCAACCCCAAGCTTCTTTTAGCTGTCGAACACCAGCAGAAGCAGCAGCTGCTCCCTGCCAGCAATTATTGCTTTGCAAAGAAAGCAAGCTGCTTTGGGTACTGCCTCGCAACAATACCTGTAAGAGCTTGGGCACACCTCAACTTAGAATAGTCTTCCTGCTGAGCAGAAACCGCAGGACAGACTGAGGTATACGTACATGCATACATCGCTGTTTACTGTGTCCAGTATCCCAGGCTATGAATCTTTTGACAGCAATAAAGTTTACTCAGCTTTTCCTCCCTACCATGCATTTCAATAATACAATCTACAGACTTCTATCGTCTTTTCACAGGTATCACACAACTGTAATCTAACAAATTGCTTCCCCTTTACACTCAGACTTAATGCAGAACGTACATCCTGGAATTTCAGAGTGATGGGCCTTTACTAAGCTTGGTACTTCATCTCATCATCTACTACAATATAAGTAATATTTTCTGCACAACACCTCTTTTGTAGTAGCTTACATGTAGATTTCTAAAGTTTGCACGAAACATAACATCTTTATATTTAGGTAGGTATATACATTTATATATTTATATTTACATATATATTTATAGATTTATTTTAAATATATTTTTATATTAATGTATATAGGAATACTTTTTTAAAAAGCTAAACTCTGTCCAAACCCAAATTTTGGGTATAATAAGAGTTATTCTCACAGTGTTTTGATGAAAAGCAGCCCAGGAAACGTTTGGCAAGCAGCTAGGTTTTGAGCAATTCTCTGAACTTTTCAGCTCTTCATAAAAATTTGCCTTTAAAACATCCACTATCCTTTTCACAGCTTCTAGGTACTGTGTTTCTTTCTTCTTCCATACAAAAAAGGAGGCTCACCACTGGTGGCATCAGCAATAAACATTCAATTTTGGCATTTAGGCTGCAGTAGTCAATTATTGTGACGTTTAGATTTACATTAAGCCTTAAATTCACTCTGAAGTGTGTAGCTGACTGTCTGGGTGACTTTAAAATTTCTTTACAGATGACCATTTTCTCCTAACAGGTTTTGCCAATAGACCTCCTTTCCAAATAAAGGAAAGGGGAATAGTTTTCATGCCCCGTCTGGTTGTTACAGGCTGAGATTACCAGCAGTAGGTCAGTTGCTACAGCCAGCACAGGGGGGTTAGCAGTAAGAATGCTTTTTTTCCCCTCCCATCAGAACATGAAACAAAAAAAATCTTGTTTGAAATTGGGCTGTGTAAACCAAACATGCTTTCTTATATTTATCTATTTCTATAGGACTTTCAACGCTGCTTCTCAATTCTCCAGCCTCACTCAAAGGACATAGGATTGTAACTGCTGGTATTATTCTGCCTGGTGAAGGCAAATAAGTTACAAGTAAAATAATTTTGCCAAAATACCTGGCTCAAGTGCCATTCCTTCCGTTGTGACGATACACAGCAAATCTGCCAGTTCCCCCTGGTAAATTGTCGGGTTGTCAGAATGCACCGAGACATTAAACACAGGACCTAGAAAAGAGTAACCACAATTATTCATGACAGGCTTTTCTTCAGTGTCCAAAACCTTTCTTGCATGTTTTTGAAGTATTCTTTACTAGTTTGTGGAGACAGAGCTCTGAAGTAGGGACAAGCAATCATGCAAGATTTTGCAAAATAGTTATCCATTTTTAGCCATTAATTCCTGCACTAAGACAAAGTACGCAAACCACCAGACCTGTCACCCAACGTGGAGGCTGTTGCCCAAGTCTGCCTTCTACTGTCCTGCACAAAAGGAGCTGGTCTTCCACTGGTGACTTCTCTAAGAGCATGAGAGTTCAGGTCTTCAGGCTAACCCAGCACTGATCTTTTTGGCTGAGGCTGTCAATAGGAATTCAAGTTAGACCAAACCCCTATTTTAACAACATGTAATGTTCTGCTACAGAACTGAAACAGAGACAATACAAGAAGTGCATCTGATAACACTTTGCTGTGGGTTTTTCTTCAGGCTCTGCCACAGATAGCTTCTTCTGTAGAAGATGTCTCAAAGCCCAGGAGTACAGCAACTCCTTCAGTTGCAAAGCGGTGATGTTATTGATGAAAACCACTACGCTGTTATGAAATGCTCAGACAACATGAAAACATGTGGTGTTTGACTTCTGAGGTACATAAGCTAGAAAACAAAACTTCCCCAAATTTTGACAACTAGGTCTCTGGTGCAAAATTAACAAAACCACAACTCCTCAGATATGCCAACACTGCTAGTACTCTCTTTCACATGGCAGCAACTGAAGAATGTGTCAAAATACCCTTAGTGATTTCTCTACTAAACAAGGCAAAGGACACAAACGGGAGAAAAGCTGATGCTAATGATGGCCTCTGGGATGGCTCTGGGGGAAGGGGCCAGGGAACCCAAGAAGGAACTTGGGACTCAGATTAAGAGGTAGACCTTTTTACCCTCCCTGGACTCCACTGGCTGCTATCATTACCTGGATCGGCTACTTCTGGGACAGCAGCAGCAGCAACAAACATAGAAAGATGGTTTGGGAGGAAAGAAAAGCTGTTGGAAGTAGCACTCTTGCATGCTACTGTTTTAGTGCAGGAACTGTAAATTTGAAATCCACTGAAGATCAGTGGCAAACAATGCTTTTGATAGAGAACATTTAAGGAAATCAAACAAGACAACCCACTTGTCCCTTGCCCTCCCAACAGGTTTCTGTGGGAAGCTGTGTTCATAACTCCCCACACTGCACACACTTATCACATCACTTCCAAACTAAGGTTCTGGAAAGAAACTTGGATGTGCCGTGAAGCTAGAGCTATCATTTTTGCTGAAACTATTCTAGACTACAAGGGCCTGGCTTGTTTTGCTCAGCAGAGATTACACAGCACACAAAGACATGAATTCCAATTGCAATGCAATAATTAGTTCTGTGACCTCCAAAATTCCACCCCCAATTTCCACCGGGCACAATGTGCTGCTCTTTGTTATACCATAAATTTTTTTACAGCCCTCTTCCCTCCCCCAGAAGCAGTTGTACTTTGTACACAAGGGCAGTGTGTAGATGTATAATCCCAGAGGTTTGTACCCATTTTGACACTGGAAGTCCTCTCTGTTAAAAATTAAGATTGCAGGTTACCCCACCAAGCAAGGATAAAAGGGTGGTAGAGGTGCAATAGAGGTTACATCCAGACTACCAGCTGAGACTCCTACATGCTTATGCTGGAACATACTTAAGGAAATAAGAGACCCAGAAAGCTTTGAAGTTCAGCTGTTCAGGTAAGTGACTTCATGAGCAGTCTGCAGCCCTAGGGGACTAAAGAGGCAGCATGGACCAGGGCACTCCAGCCAACTGTAACCAGAAAAGTCTCAAGCTGTGTGTGAACTGTCACAGCAACAGAAACAAAGAGATTGTCAAAATCTGCCAGGAATATTCCTGAATTCCCAGCACATACCCTCTGCTGCACTGACTGAAGGCAAATCAGCACCATAATAATCCCAGTACTGTCTATAGCTCGGGGTCTATCCTAAGTTCCAGCAGCAAATGAGGTGACATCATGTCAGGATTATGGGACATGCTCTACTCCAGCAAACAGGCTCGGTCCTGACTAGATGCTGGCAGTGACTGAGCATGGGAGATGAACTACATGATCCCAACTTTGTCAGGCTAAGGATGGGCTGCCTTACCCCTGGCCTGGCAGGGTAAACAAGCAAAGACAGAAGGTGCATATAGACAGGACTTTTCAGGCCTTATTTGTAGGCTGAAAGTCCAGACATCTATGACCTTCTACAGACACTGGCTTCAAACCTTGGCATGGCAACAAACCACTACTAACACAGAGTGGAGCCTGAGCACTCCTGGCCATTGAATGTCACAAGGGTAAAAGCTAACTTTGTTTGGTCACTCAGCCAGGAAAGCCATGTATCATGGTAATGCAGCACTCCCTACATACTCTTCAGTTCTGGGTCACCAAGCGCATCTCTACCCTGCCTCCCACATAAAGAGTCAAAGCTTCCTGGGCAGTAAGAAGGCTGCTAGGCAGCATCTGCTTTGTCATTTCATGATCGTACTTCCCCTTGGTAAGCCACAAACAGTTATTTCCCTTTGGTTATTCCCCTACTAGGGTACATCTCCTGCAAATTACCATCTGTACCTCTAGGGAGAAATCACTGTCCTGTGTTAGAAGAACTGGATTTCAACAGAGAGTGGAGAGATGTGTCAGGGATTGTGCTCTTCCCTCTCCAGCTGAAGAGGGAAAACAATTATTTTTTTTATCTTTTTAAACTTAAGCAAGCTTCATTACAGTGAAAGCTTCTTAGTTCAGTCTTGAAAACTGTGTGGTTGCAACTTCCGAGGACGAGCACCTTTCTTCTTTGGAAGTATCTCAGGCCTTCTGCCCACATGGCCCATGCCCTGGGCCTCAGGCTGCCCTCAGGCATGAAAGGACAGAATAAAGCATCTTCATAGATTATTTTTTTTCCCCCCACTACAAAACATGAAAAGGCAGGAGGCTGTTTTCAACAAAGAACCGTTAGCCCTGAGCTGGACCACAAAGACCATTTAATTCCCCTACCCTCCACCATAAGGTACACTTGAGTCATCACTACACAGCCTGGGAAAGATTTGCAGAAGCTGACAACATGGCTCTAATCCCTCATTAAAAGTCATCTGCGTGCCACCTTTCTCTAAAGGAGGATTCTGGTCTTGTTTTTGTTCAGTTTTATTCTAAGAAAGCCAACCGACCAGTGCTTTTAACCTGGTTATAACTTGCCTGATTTATGTTCCCAGCTTAAACAATTTACTCTGGCTTCAGCTGAACCTGTCTGGCAACAGGATAAGAGAAGCAAGAATGAACTGCATGCCAATCTCAAAAGCAGCAGCAAACCAGTGTTTGTTAGTGGGTTACCTAACAAAACTATCACTTTATCTACCTGGACATCTGCTTTACTGCAGGTTCAAGAAAAGCACCTAGGCAAAAAACAGCACCAGAGCAAACACGGGATGCTTCCAGACACATTTTCAAGGCTCCTGAGAACCTCCCAAGAGGTCACATATGTGCCACAAATGTCTTCTGCAAGGTGCGTATCCTGTTGGGTTTTTTTTCACCCATTACCATCACACTGCTATATTCAAGAGGCCCTGCATCTAGACTCCACCAAGCAGTGCTTGGCACATAAAACAAGTGCTTTTCTTAAGTTTTTACTCTCCAAGACAAAAAAAAACCCAAAACCAAGCCTTAACCCCAAGCTTACTGTTGCATGTGGCAATGGGCAACTTCCAGTTTACACTGGTGACACCAACTATCAGGGTCTCAGCATCGCCACTTTCAAGCACTTGCAGTGTCACAGGAAAGGTTGGGGAGGTGACACGAACTCTCCTTCGATGAGATCTGAGTTCACGCTACATTAACACTGAGAAAAATAGAACTCTACAGATAACAGACGATGTGGCTTGGTTCACCTTGCCACAGTCTGAAATACTGTTATTGGCACCTACTGGTCACTTGGGAGAATAAACAAACCAGAATTTAGTTTCACTTGCAGGGTTGACAGATCAAGCATGACTTGTAAAGCTCATCAAGAACTAGTGTAGGAAAGTTGCTTAGGAGTTTGAAAGCTGAGAAATAATTGGATTTTAGTAACTTCAGGTTTGAAGATGTGTCATTCCCTCAGCTAATTTGGAAACTAAAGAGCACAGATTTACAAAACAAACCAGCATTCCTAATTCTAAGAGCTAAGCATCAACCTTCCCCTAAATTGCCATCTTCTGCTGAGACCTTTGATTTGAACTAAGCCAAAATCTGTTACTCACTATAGTAAAGCCGTATGTCACCTTAGATACAACCCCTAAAAGAAGTTTTCTTTAATAAAATAATAACAATTTTTTATTTAAAAGCATCTGCAGTCAAGATAGGAATAAAAAGAGTTTCCAGAATATTTCTTGACTTCTGAATGCTTGAAAAAAAACCTATATAATTTTAAACAGAAAGTGAGACACTGAGGTTAGAAGTTTACTAGTACAAACCTTTTATGGTAGATCTCATTGCTCAAACTACTGATTTCATGCAACCCAGGAAGGAAATTCCAGGATTCAAATCCTATAGTGATAGGTTTCCTCTAACAAGTGTATTGCAAATTCTTCCACATATGTAAATGAAAGGAAAAAAGTGTTTAAGCTGCACCAAATTTGGTTTACTACTTTGTGCTCAATCACATTCACACTGAACAGGCTGCAGGGCAGAAAGGAGGAGTTTAAGTTTATTGAGTTAATTTACTTAGCTTAAGGATTTACATATTGGAGAAAAATAAAAAATCCTGAGCCCTATTTACCTGATGTCACCCTATTCTCCCTGCTTTCCTTTCCTGCTCAGTAATCCAAACACCTTAAATCTGCAAGAAAAAGAAGGGGAAAAGGAAGAAGAATAACCAAGAGCCAGCTAACATCTAGATTTACAACAGAAGAGATCCTAATTACCTAGGTGACGTTTTGGCCTTTTCTATATCATTTTAGCATGTACTTCTCTGTAAAAATAAGGTATAGTCTCCCCACAGACATGAGTTACCTTTATTTCCCAGATAAGTAAAGTAGAGCAGAGAAAGGTCAAGTAAGCTGACTGACAACAGAGATCCAGAGCAGGCGATTCCACCCAAGAAGCCCGCGCCTAGTCCATTACTCAGCAGGGAGGCCTCAATCACTGCACGCAGCTTCCCTACCTTGCAATCAGCCAGCACCACAGACCACAATGGGGAAAAAAAAACTGATGCAACCCACAAGTCTTCCAAAATATTACTCATATCTGCCCTGGCACCAAATCATTCACTCTTGAACCGAGAATCCCATGACCTGCCTTTCTCCAGATAGAGCTCCTTCACCCACACTATTCCGGCCCCCTGCCCTCTCCCTGCTTCTTCATGGAGCTGCTCCCTAAGTTTTACCCAAAGCCTCATAATAGCTGTTACTGGAAGAAGCCCCCAGTAGTTTAGTCTGTGGTTTCTACTTCCAGCTACCAATTAATGCACACAGGCACACAATGACAAAGCACGTTCCTGCCCATTAACAGTGTCTGGAAAATACCAGCCTTTCTTGCCAAAGCGATTCTGCTGTACTGCTCTTCATTCACGTCCATGATTAAGGTTTCTTTCTTTTAAGAGTCTTTCTAGTCTCCTTTCTTGAAACTGAGTATCTCTCGGGGTCATTGCAGGGCATCATTTCATTTTAATTGCAAGTTCAACATCAATACTCAGCTCATATTTCAGCAGCTCTCAGTTTATCTCAGCTTCTTCCAAAGCGAATGATAATACATTGCTGTGCAATGAGCTCACATGTTCTGAGTTGAAGATTTCATCGAGACGCTTCCCTTAAAGTTCTTTTTTATTTTTGCCTCTCCAGAGCCTTCTGCCCTCTGCTGAATGGCACAGGGGGAAGCCAACTCAGAGCACAGCCAAGCTCCAAACGGTTCTCTCTCATAACATATTTCTCAATACGAGATTAAAAGCTTCCTTCTCCCTGCTTCCCTCAAGGGAAAAGAAAGCAAGTCGCTTCTGTGGAAATCCCTGTGAATATATAGCAGGCAAAGACGCTCTAAACGCTAATGTGGGTTGCCAGGTTCAGGGTAAAAGAGAAAATTAAAGTACAAACACCAAAGAATAATTTACGATGCCAGGATAAACCAGGTGGATTTCACAGAGACCAGGTGCCCTGGCATTAAAAAAAAATAATAAAAAAACAGCTGAAGGCTAGCTGGAGCCATTTGAACCAGATACCAGTACACAGACCTGCATCAGGTAAGCACTCTGATCTCAAGCAAGTTCCCGGCTATTTGACTCCCACCTTTGCCGGCCAGCTTGGCTAAGGCTGCAAGCAAAAGGGAGAATGAAAGAAAGATGCGCTGCCTCTCATCTGCTGCCCAGCCCTTGCAGTGCAAAGGCATTGCCACTGAAGCAACACCTCCAGGTTACCAGAAGACAAGTGAAAGATTTCAGGTTCGGTGGGTAGGATTCACAAGTCTCACAGGAAGCTATCTTGATACACTGGCTTCAGAAGGAGAACAGCAAGGAACAGAAGACAGGTATGTTCCAGGCTGAAAGCAAGGCTATATACACATACACCATCCAGTAGCTCAGGAGGAGAGAGGATGGCATTTGAGTTTCAGCAGAAGTGATGCAATGAAATTAAGAGAAAATTTCAAGACTAGCATTGGCAGCTGCTCTTTTCCCTCGCATTGCTGGGAAACCTTTGAAAAAGATGGCAGAACTTCTGTTCTAGACTGGGAAAACCAAAAAGAAGCACTGAAGCCTATTAAAGTCTTCATATGGGACAGCTTCCCTCTGCCCCCCCAAATAAGTTTAGTTTGCTTACAGCTACTGGACATACAGCAGGCATTCATTTTACGACATTAGTCTGGTGATCCGTGTTATTCATAAGGCCAGACCAGAGGATTCACAAGATCCTCTCTGGTCTTAAAATATATCCAGCAGAGAACAATCAGCCATTGACTGAATATTTGAAAACTAATGACCTACATTAGGCTTCTCACCATCACCCGCACCCCCAACTTCCAGTTTATATATTCAGTGGACAAAATCCACGTTTCATTTTTTAGTTCAGGAAGTTTCAAACAAATGCCTTTACATTAACACTTCAGATCATTAACCAAATGGAATAAATACGTCCCTCTGCAACAGCAAGTGGAGAAAGAAGAGGAGGTCTCTGCTTGCAGCCAGCAAGTTCTGCCTTGAATGGAAAGAATCTGAGCAAGACATTTTCCACAGATGTTCATGGAAAAACATTTCAGAGCACTGCCACATTTCAAGCCTATTGTGGCAGGAAACACTGAAGTTTCATGTGCACAGTCCCCAGCTCATATATAAAAAGCTTACAGACCTCCTGCCATTCAGACAGATCACATTGCACAATGTGTATGCACACTAAAAACCCCTCCTTGAAACATCACTCAACTCAGAGAGATCTGGATGGATGACAAACTGGAGGGAAGGATTTCCAATCCTAGCAAGTCTCCCTACCTCCTATCAAAGGGGAATCAATAAAAACAACTGAGAAAGAAATTCCTCCTACCACTAAAAGCTTCATGTAAAATCCTTTAAGGGCTTCGTTCTGCTGAAAATGCTGCTTCCGTATTGATCACCTCCCCACCTCATCCCTCAGTGCAAGCTGAAAAATGCTGTCAAAGTCCAAGCCTTCAGAGTAGGGAGGAGACTGGAATACCTCTATTTTTCAAAATTATACTGCCTTATTATAACCCCTCCAACAGTCACAGTTAAAATGTCCTTCTGCTACACTTTGAGAACCCCAGAAGTTAGTGCAATTGACTCATTAACAGTTTTCCTATCAGTGACAAACACACTCATAAGCTACTCATCACACCCCACCCTCCCTTTAACTCAGGATTTAGCAGAATGGTGCTTCCCAGCTTTTACAGTTGCCTGCAGAGCTGCATGCACCCCTGCTTTTTCTGATGCTCTGCTGTTAGTATCTTCCCTCCAATTCTGGGGAGCCCCTCATTCTCCCTAGATACCACTAGCTACCTCAGCAGTTCTGCCTTTCACCATTCCCACTAGGGAAAAATCTGGCACCAACTTCTTTTTCTGAAGAACAAGTTTGACAGCTGCCTGTACTACAGGATGCAAGACAAGGGCGTGATATCTGAGCTGTGCTTTTATAGCTGCTCCACAACTTTGCCATTACCTCCAGCTCTCTGACTCAGTCACAGTTTGCATCAAAGACAATACACCTCAGAAAAGAAAACCAAAGTAACACACCCACAAAATATCTTCTGCCTTCCAAATAATAATTCCACAGTTAGTCAATTCTAACTCTGCTCATCACATGTCATCATGCCCAGAGATGAATGTTCAGCGAGGATATCCAAGGAACAACTGAAGGACATGAAGTTCATCCATCAATTGAAGAAAGGAAGGTATTTCAAGCCAGATTCTAGTACATGCCAAGATTATTTTGGGAAATAGTTCTCCCGTAAATTGTGCCTGGGATCTCATTTCTCTCTTCGTTCTTTTGTAAAGAATGAAAGGCTGACAGGGCTTCAGGACCATCCCTCCCACTGCTCCAGCCCTGCTACTGGAATTCACACATTCCCAGGGCAGTGCTACAGGCTGCCTCCCTTTCTTCGCTCCATGCGCCAGAAATCCTATCTGGGTGAAGAGGCTGGGAGGAGAGAGTGACAGCAAAAAGTCATCAAGACTGCAACATGCACACTTCCCTCCCTTGCATACCTCACAGGTTTCCCTCTGAACCATGGATATGAATAGCATCCCACCAAACTTTTTGGATGGGAGTTCAAAGTGACATATAACACAAGCAATGTTGGGAGGGTCACGAACCACCTCTGCGCTGCAGGAAAGCCTCCACGTAAGAGCTTTAAGGGGTGGGGCTTGGGATAGATTTCATTCCTGCTGGTTTCTTGCATCACCCCTTTGCAAACGCTGCTCTGCCACTCTGTCTGACCCAGATATCAAGAGTAATAAGGCTAAAACTATAGCCCATTAAACCATCTGGAGAAGACAACAAATCTACAGCAATACTCAGTTGTGACAGTGCTGCACTAAGAGCCACTTTGAACATAGGCAACTAACAGATTATTTTCAAAACATCAGCTTACCATAAAACTAAACAAAAAGCCAACCAGAAATTACCTAGAACTGGAAGAAGCATTGAGCTGAGTCAGTGTCCTCCCTCCGGCCAGCTTAGGTCAAGCTGCATCTTCATTAGAGTTTGTATCAGGATGCTACATTTCAAAGCTTCTTACAAAGCAATGTCCTCATTGCAAGGCTGTTCCCCTACACTCAGCCCTTGTCCTTTTCCCAGTGTGCCTAGTATAAGGAAGTTCAGTTTCTAGAAATCACCTCATGGAGAACGATTACCTTAGTTAAGTATGCAACCAGAAGTCAGGCTGCTCTTGTCTACTCACAGACATCTCTTCTAAAAACCCTACAGCCCTACTATTATAAGCAGAATAACTCACATGAAGAGCAAGGGATGTGAGGAGAGACCTTCTCCCAAGCTGTGTTTGTGAATAGGAACAGGGGAGGGCAGAAGGTTTAAGATAAAGCAGCAAACTAGAGAGCTCCAACATAGGATGCACCTTTAGGCTACACCAAGAGCTCTTCAAAACCGCTCAAGAAGTCACCAGCTTGGTTTATCAAATCCTGAGATGAGCCTCTCAGTCATAAGTGCCCCACTATTATAAAAACAACTCCGTGGCACTTCCCACTCAACACAGCATGATAGGAAGGCAGGTTTAACGTGCATCTCTAATGATCCAAACCCACGCTGTCCCCCTCTCCCTGCCCCAACAATATACCATGACAGGCACACTTCAGAAAAACCTCAAGAGGCAGGCTATGTTACAGCTGAAGGTAAGGGTTTCAGCAAGGATGTGGGGAAGAGGATGCACTCATCCCAATTTGTGGAGCTTTGTAGTCCAGCCATAAGGGGCCTCTACGGTCTTCCAGTGGCATGATACACTTGCTGAGACTGCTGAAATGTAACCATTGCCTTGACCTGACCATTTTCTGCAATTACATCAACAGGAAGGTGTGCTCAAGCAATGTAATGCTATGCTAATCGAGTCTGGTTTGGAACAGAAATCCAGTTTATATTAACATTCTTTTAGAGCAGTTGCTACCTAACACCAATCTAGTGATAAAGCTGGCAAATGGGGCAGCAGTTATTCCATACTGAGAACCAGCTCTGAGCCTGCAGGACCATAAAAGCTGCATTAGTAAAGAAAAACCCAGAGGCTATGATTACAGCCAAATCATTAAACATCTTTCTGTAAACAGTCAATAGCACAAAGGACACAAGTACCACCAAAGGAGACAAGCAAAGCTCTCAGCCATCATACCATTTGGAGACCCCTTCCATGTTCCAAAGAGTAGGTATTTCCCAGAGACAGAGAAACCACTGGGAGAGCATCAAAGAGCTGTCTCCCTTTCTGGCTTAGACACGCAGCTGCCAGATTCTATACCAACCTGACGTCTGGAAGTCTATCTGGATAGGGTTGGATAAACCATTCACTGCTTCACGCCACATGCCACCACCACCTGGAGACCAGGCGGTCACCACACAGCGATACAGTCCAGCATCAGAAATCTGGGTCTGATACATCCTGTAGCGGAACTCATTCTCTTGGACCTTCTCCAGAACCACACCGTCCACACGAGTCTGGTCCGTCCAGTCTTCCAGCCGCACTACTGAATCCTGGTTCAATGAGATTATGCGAGTGGTTCCATTAGGATTCGACTGATCCGTTAGTGGCTTCTCAGCTGTAATGAGGACAGAATAGCGCGGCGTCTTGATGTTTTTCGAAGACACTTTGCATGTCATCTCAAAAGTGTGGCCTGCTACAAAGAATGGCTTCAATTTCACTGCCTCCACTGTAAGCGTGTAATCTGAAGAGGGAAGGAAATAAGCAGCAAGAGAGGGGTTAATAAATAGGTGCAGATATTTCTGCAGCACCTTTCAATCTAGAAGATAAGCCAAGTACTTTTTTTTGAGCAGCAAATCCCAGCACATTTATCTAAACATATATGGACATCCCAGAGTGCTACTCAACAGCACACACACACACCAGTACACAACAGTTTGGGACAAAATGCAAGAATTCAAACGAACACCAAATACTGAACAGATAATACAATACACAGGCCATAGCATGACAGTACCTCCAGGACTTTTTTTTATTCAGGAGTAAAGGTATTAGTAAGACAAGACTCAGAGTCCCAGTTTTACACTGGATCTGGAAAAGCACCCTCAGAGACAGGGTACAAGAACACTGCTGAAGTACTCATGACTAGTGACAAAAGCTACCACTAACTGAATTGGCAGCACTTAGCGTAGCTTCTTTTATTTCCTTTGAAAATCCATCCTAACAGTAATCCAGACACATTCAGCTGAACTCCCAAGATCAGCTGAAATTGCATGACAAAAAAAAGGGTGATAACACAAGAAGTCTACATCCCCAGCACCCCCATACACACACCTCTGTGTTGAAAGAGTTCGATATACTTCTGCCCTTACCTGGGTTCTTTTCCCTTGCTTCTCATGGTTCACCTGAGTACAAGCCTACCAGAAATCTTGTTGTTTCCCAACAGCCCAGTGGGCATCAAGAATGCCAGCAACACTTACTGCTCAGTTTCCTTTTCTTTCTTCAACATTCTCCAAGTCTGCCAGCACCTCAATCCCAAGAATCCCTTAATTACAGGGTTGGGGAAAATTACACATCTAGGAGCACAGCCCCAAGAGACAAAAAATACAAGCTCACAATACGAAATTGAGAAAATGAGGAGTGACTGAAATCAGAACCAGATAAAAAGAAAGGGAGCTGCTAGTTTCCAGGCACTGCGATGACGCGACAACCTACGCACTCAGGTTCTTCCTAAGGAAAGGGTGCTAGGGCAGAACACACAGCCTACAGCTGCTTCCCAAAGGAGCAGTATTGCAAGAATTCAGCCAGTCCAACTTGCTGGACTTAGCATATTCTCCCTTCCCCCTCTTATAAAAAACAGGTGTAGACATGTTAAAAAACAAACAAACAAAACAAAAACAAAAAAAAAACCACTACATAGATCACCTTTATGCAAGGTGAAACTTCTCAGGAAAAGGGAAATAAGCAATAGTGAGATTGTTACACATTCCCCAAAACTGAACTAAATGCAGTATTATTTATGCCCTCCCCACAAGAGCAACAAGATACTTGTCAAGATTACATTTTGCAGTGTTTTGCCTTGGAGCAGCAGTTTTCACAATGAGTAAACACAGCCCACAAGATGAGAAACCCGGTATGACAACTTTAAATCAGTACCGTATAAAGCAGATCACAGTACAGAGCTATATAAAGAAACAGCAGGAGTGAGAAAGGCTGAGCTTCTTCTAGTGGTCTAGCTGAGCACAGAATTACTTGATACTCCACACCAACCCCTCCAACACTTCCACCCGCTAAGCAAGTGGGAACACAAGAGTGGCACATTTAGGCACTCAGGGTACAATCACCACTGAAGGTGCACACACAGAGTCATTCTATAGTCCCTTGTGTGAGAACTCCTCATGCATCCGACTCCAGACTTCAAATCCATTTTTTCCTCATTCTGTGTCCATGAGATTCTGAGATCACCCTCTTCTTCATAAGGTTGCAGCATTTAGGAGCCCAGCACAGACCACATATTGCCACTTATTTTAGGAACCTAGTAGGCAATCATATTTCTATCTCAGAAGCACAAACAGCTAGCCATACTTCTCTGTCACATTTTGCTGCTTTCTAGGCCTCGTGAGGGGGCTCTGGGCAAAAACCCTTCCTGATGCAAACATTCTTTGTGCTGTTGATCTTCATGTCAGAGCACCGGATCCTAGACACCAAAAATAGAGATCTTGCATTTGGGCTCTCATACAGGTACTTAAGACAAATACCTTCACGTGATCAGAGCAGCTACAGATGTAGAGAGCCAACTCTCCCTACTATGCGGGCTCCGAATGCCTCACTTCAACTATTCCCTGAGCCACAGGTCAGGCAGCAGTACACAGGCGAGTGTCTTGTCCCCAGCAAGGACAGAGGAAACTTTGTTCCTAGACATCCTCTCTTGACTTTCTATTTGAGGGTAGCAGAAAATGCTGCTTCTACCAATTATTTTTGCCAATGAAAAGGAGACAGGAGTGGTGGTAGCATGGGACAGCAGCAGAAATGCTATCTGTAGAGCTGGGAGAAGAGAACATCTGAGGCCCAGAGATGCAGCTGGAGAACAGCGGTAGAATTCAAAAGGGTTAGAAATCAGGATGCTGAACAGAGAACAGGGAAACGTATTCTTATAAATGTCCTTTCAAAGTATTTTTCTACCTTTTAAAAATCCAAAATTCCTTAGGTTGGATGAATACAGAGGCACCTCATCTTATGTGAGGCTATAAGAAATGCAGACCAGAAAAGACAAAGGGATGCAAAAACCAGCACATACAGCTGAATGTTCCTTGATGCAAAAAAGTAAAAAATAATCAAAGGAACATTTCTGGATCTGTAATAATATTAGAGACCTGTGTATGTAGTAAAGTAAAACAAACAAACAAAAAAAGCCCCATATCCTATCAACTAGCAATGCCTGGATTGCCATTCTTAACAGTATGGTTCTGTGCCAGAATTGTTCTCCTTCAGTAGCAGCAGATGAAATGTAATTAGCACTCCATCACCCCCACCTAGAAAAGCATGTAGTTGTCTCTGCATGTAACAGTGCACATTATGGGAAAGAGGAGAAACCAAAGATTTGGCACTTAGGTTAGAAATAACAGTAATCTGCAAGAAATGTTAAGTGGAAAAGGAAAATTTCTTCACATTTCCTATGTTAACAAAAACTACTCATCAGATCTTACAGCATAAGATGGGTCAGAGAGGTCAAAGAACATTTTCTTCCAAGAACTGCATCCTAAGATCTCATTTCTGATCTTCCAAGAATTGCCAAGGAGGCAATGCCTGTGTCTTGACCACTACCCTGCATGCTTGTCGCTCCACACACACACCTGCAATCCCATACAGAGTCTCACCTCCTTCTTGTAAAGCTCCATGAATGAAAAGCATGATAAAACACACCCTGGTCAGTCATATACAGGAGGCTGCAGTCAGCAGAGTTTAGGTTGGAAAACAGTAGGGGGAAGAGATCCTAAGTAAACCATACCCAAAGCTTATAACCAGTTTGGGCACTACTCCAAGACAGAGGGCTAGCAGCAGAAGAAATCTTAGCCAAACTATTCAGATAAAATTTGAGTAATAAACTGTTCTTTGGAGCCTGACAGTACATGCCTCTGCCTTCCATCATGGGTCACTCCAAGTGGTTAAGTCACACTATAATTCTCTTGCTCTCTACCACAAAGTACATGCTCAGATTCAAGAGTACTTCCTGGGTAGTGACCAGAAAGAGTTTTCACCTAATCTAAGCCAGTCAAATTGCTAGAGAAGCCTAACAGCTACAAGGGCAAGGAGACTTTAGGAAACAGCAATCACCTTCCCTGCACTCCACTGACTCCAGTCTGAAAAGCAGCACAATGGCCGTGGCTAACAGCAACCTCAGAGCCTAACATCAGCAGCTTCAAGTAATGCCATCTCAATATTCATAAAGGCTTCTTCATCCCCCAGTGCACTAGCTAGATTGCAAGTACAAGGAATGCAACAGATATTAAGGTAATGACAGCTCTGCCTTCGTAGGAGAAGGAGACTATACAACACCCTGAGGTACAATTGTAGCCCCAGCAGCTCTGATAATACAGCAGACATATGAAAGCCTGCACCGCAGCCTGACACGTGTATATACAACGCAATGGCTCTCCCCACTGCTGCACGCACACACATAACTAGACCACCCTCATCGGCCTACTCCCCCGCCAAGCAAAGAGCACAAACACTTCACCCTCACGCAGCCATGAGCATGAGGAGCCCAGCCACCCGTGACCGGGGCTTGTACACCTAACAACGCACTTTCTTGTTCCTATACCCAAACTGGCACATACACCTGGCAGCTTAGTGCCATGGGTAGGGGAATTTCTTTGCTCAGGAGGAACTGCACGTCTGTACTATGCAGTGTCTATTATACACCAGCAATGGTAAAGACAAGCAGGTGGCAGAAATATCACCTGTTCTCTATTCGCAGGACTTCCTGAAAGATTAAGATGCCCTTGCTCCCAATTAAATGTGATGGGAGGGCCTGGGTAAGCATTTAGGACAAGTAACATTATGTTAAATACAATTATTTTGTAAATTAAAGACAGAAGTATTAACAAAACCCCAAATCATAGTACCTTTGGGATTTGGAATTTCAATTAAAAGATAATGTTCTCTTTCGCAAAGAATTCCATGCACATCCAAAGTTGACAACACTGGTTTAGGAAACAAGCACCAATTCTGCATTCCACTGCAAACAGCAATTCTGTTTTAAATATAGGTAGTACTCACACTGAAATTAATAAAATTATCTTTTAAACTATCAAACTTTTTTCTGTGTTGAAAATCATGTACAGAGCCAGTCAAAAAAGGTTTCCTCCCTTAGAATCATAGAATCGTTTTGGTTGGAAAAGACCTTTAAGATCATCAAGTCCAACCGTTAACCTAGCACTGCCAAGTTACCACTAAGCCATGTCCCTCAGCACCACATCTACACGTCTCTTATATACCCCCAGGGATGGCGACTCAGCCACTTCCCTGGGCAGCCTGCTCCAATGCTTGACAACCCCTTCAGTGAAGAAATTTTTCCTAATATCCATCCTAAATCTGGTGCAACTTGAGGCCATTTCCTCTTGTCCTATCACATGTTACGTGGGAGAAGAGACCAACCCCCACCTCACTACAACCCCCTATCAGATAGTTAGAGCAATAAGGTCTCCCCTCAGCCTCCTTTTCTGCAGGCTAAATAATCCCAGTTCCCTCAGCCGCTCCTCATAAGACGTTCTCTAGACCTCTCACCAGCTTCGTTGCCCTTCTCTGGACACACTCCAGCACCTTGATGTCTGTCTTGTAGTGAGGGGCCCAAAACACAGTATTCAAGGTGCAGCCTCACCAGTGCTGAGTACAGAAGTACAATCATTTCCCTAGTCCTGCTGGTCACACTATTTCTGGTATAAGCCAGGATGCTATCGGCCACCTGGGCACACTGCTGGCTCACATTCATCCGGCTGTCGAGCAACACCCCCCAGGTCCTTTTCCACTAGGCAGCTTTCCAGCCACTCTTCCCCAAGCCTGTAGCACTGCATGGGGTTGTTGTGACCCACATGTAGGACCCAGCACTTGGCCTTGTCGAACCTCATACCATTGGCCTAACTCGTTGATCCAGCCTGTCCAGATCCCTTTGTAGACCCTTACTACCCTCAAGCAGATCAACACTCCCACCCATCTTGGTGTCATCCGCAAACTTACTGAGGGTACACTCAATCCCCTCTCCTTTACCCCTTTTTACTGATTGGAATTTGTAATCTAAATAAGCAAAACAACAATATAATTAATGCTTTTCATTTTTGAGATGAGATAAAGATGCTTTCTTTGTCACTGTGGTGGAGGAGAGAGTAGAAGACAGACAGGAATAAACAAATCAGGCAGACCACGTCAAAAATAATGATGATCTATGATAGTGATTGGCTGCATTTGCAAAGCTGAGTAAGCAGAAAGACATGTGAGCATTATTGGTCCCAACAGAACAAAAGAGAAAAATAAGATAAAAAAACTTAAGTTAAAATGGGCAAACATACAACTTATTATACAACACACACAAAAAGGACTTGGACACCTTCACATTATGTTTACATTTTGAGCAAAGGCTTCCTTATCCTGAACACCCCTCTGTGCTGACTGACCTAGACACAACATAAAAACATTTCTCCTTTCTCAAAAACTCAGAACAACCTTTTCCAAAGTGGGATTTCTCCAAAGTCCTCCCCCCAAGCACTGCTCTAAAGTTAATACAGACAATGCAAGTAATGAAATAGTTGGAAGAAAAGCCCCTGTGTAGGCACAAGCTATCCGAGGAAGAGGCAAATTTCTGTTCTTTCCTTAGGCAAACACGTGGGAGCCTGGCTGCTTGCTTTTATAAGCACTGGGAGCAGTTAGGGACTCAAATCACCAGAGATACTTGTCAAAACAACAGTCGGAGAGCAGAGGCAGCAGCAGATTAACTCCTTCATAGTTGCTGGCTACAGCAGTGGGCTCCCAGCCGAGTCTGAAGCCCACACGAACAGGATACGGCCGGGGACAGGGCACGCAGAGAAAGGCAGCTGGGGCTGAGCTGCTGAAAGAGCAGGGGGAGCGGGGGGCACGTGAGGGGTAGAAGGGAAGGAAGGGAAATCAAACCTATATATTGCCCCCCCCCATATACATATAACATGCTTTTTCAGGAGGAGAACGTGTTTGTAGGAGAGCTCACTTTCACATCATAAATCCCTCAACTCCAAGTTTTGCCAACAAAATGTACTTTTCAGCATAGGGACTATAACATTTACATTTGCGTTGCAAAATTAGCAGAGTTTTTGGAATAAAACCAGAAACAAGGGAATATTCACACCTGTCACGATTTGTTTTCCCTCAGAAATGTCAACACAGGCTGCGACATTTCAACTCCAGCTGGTCTCTCTAGCTGCTCCGAAGGAGATGATCCATTACGCGTGCATGCACATACACACACACTCGTGTTGTGGCATAACAACTGAGCTAATTGTGACCAGCATTCAGCATTAATGAGAGATCCCACTCCCACTGGAGAAGCCTGCTTCAGCGAAAAAAATGATCTTTCCATGGACCATGCTTAGTTTGGGTACGAAGGGAGTACTGAGCAAGCAGCCCACCATTTCTCTCTCCACTGAAGCAGAATCACCACAGAAGCTCCCCAATTCACTGTTTAGGGATTGTCCCTAAACAACTTTAAACTGATTTCAAACTACTTGTCTCTGAAATACAGTTCTCTGCCTGTGACTGCCAGAGCTAGACTGTTAAACAAATGTATCAGGACTAATGCCACTTAGCTAAGTACAGATTTTTGCCAAAGACGTTACATCCTAGGTTATGCTATTCCTTCTGTCCCTATCCAGCAGACCCTCTTGCATGACCTCATGCCTAAGCCAAAGTGGTATCGCTCTACAGGACATACAGGATTCATACACCCATTTTAAACCAGCGTTAAGTGAATCGGGTTACTGTTTAGCTTCTAAGAAATGCTTCCAGAGTCAGTTTAAATACTGACCAGAGCTAGTTCACTTCCGCCTAAAAAAGGCCCAGATCCAGGCAAATCACTGAATGACCGTGCTCTGCCACCCACTAATTTTTTGATACTCTGGTACTACTATGCTCATAAACTTCCTCAGAAGTGCCTTCTAAACATGGGCTTGTAGGAGAGAGAAAAAACAACTCTCAAACTGGCAGATAGAAAAGACAAAGTGAGTGACATTCCTATTTTCACCTCAGGACAACCCTGTTGCTAGCAGCAAGATGCATCCTAGAGAGACCAAAATACTCTGAGTCAAGAAAGGGGGCAATGACCCCAGCATCACTGCTGGATGCCACCCCTGACACAATGACAGCCCAGCTCCTGGAAGTCTCAGCACAGTTTGATTGACATATCTCTGCTTTGCACTTCCACTCCAAACTGTTGCATAAAACTGGTGAGTGCTGTTAAGTAGTTACTTCCCTCCACAAATAAGAGGCCTTTACACAAGGCAACAGTGTTTTTCCTCTTCATAACACAAAAGCCCATTTCCAAAGCCTATTAGCAGGCCTTCTGGCTGATGGGCCTACTCAAGAGAAAACTATCTCAGCTATCCAAGTCTTTCAGCGAACAGGTGCAAGGTTCCTACCTTGTGTAGCCCAGAAAATGCTGACAGATGCAGAAGTCACATCTTTGCTCTTTACCCAGCTGTTGTTGCGGTGCCTACTCCATGCAGAGATGACACAGAAATAATCCCCTCTGTCACTTTCTGAAGTCCACTGGATTCGTAAACTGAAGGTGTCAGCAGCCTTTTTAGAGAAAATTATTTCCCCGTTCTGAGTCCGCTCTCTGCTCCTGTCCCCAAGCAGCAGAGTCCAGTCTGCATCCATCGTGGCCAGGAGTTCTTCTGTCACCACATCGTCACTGTGCAGGTGCCGCCTGTAGTACCAGGAAACTGTGAAGCGGATGTTTGCTTCGGTGTCCTGTGCATTTGTGATCCTGCAGTTGAGCTCTGTGGGGTCATCTGAAAACTTGGGTGTTCTAGAGGCATTCAGAAACACCTCGTAGTCTGGCTCTGCAGGAGAGGAAACCCAGAAGAAAGAGGTTAGAAGCTACAAGCAGGAGGGAGGAAGTGCCAGAGAGTATTCAGAGGTACGGCCAACTTCTAACATCCAGTCTGTGAAAGCACCTGAGCTAGAAGCCAAGTGCCAGAATATGCATTTTCTTAAAAGACCTGGGGACTGGGAACTTGGACTCCAGCTCTCAGACTTGCACCAGTCTGACAAGTATCCCTAGGCCTGCATTTCCAAACAAGACCTTTTGTTTCGTAGGTCTAGTCAAACTATTTCAGAAGAATCAGGACTAAGAGAACTCGTCGAGGAAAATCATTCCCTTCTTTAGGCCTGGCCCCAAGAACCCACCATGTGGGTTCAGTTTCAGCCCAACCAGTCACCTTTTGCACCTGTTCAAATGTCTGGAGCAGCCTACAGCTACAGGAGACTGGTTATTCTCTAGCTTTGGACTGACCAGAGACATCCTATTTTCCTAATTTCTCTCCAGGATAAGAGGCCATTTCCCATCCTGAAATGCCTTCTTTTTGACACTTAAACCATCCCATCCTGTCTCTACAACACAGTTTAAGAATGTTAAAAAATCAACCCAAAACCCAAACACCTCGCCCACCCACACACCAAAACCAGGGGGCATGGGTACCACCATTGGCACTGGCCACAAGCAGCACCAATAACAGTGCACAGTAAATTTCAGCAGGCAACATAATAAATACCAAGTAGCTTAAGAGTTGAAGATGTGTAGATCAGAAGAGCTTCATAGTCTGAATAGAGAAGTACATGGTGTACAGCTATGAGGCTGGAATACCTCAGGCTTGAAAAGGAGTGCCTGAAATTCATGGGTTAAGAATGGGGCTGTTGCATTTAAATCTGAAATAGCTGGCTGTCCAAAGCCTAAAAGCGATAAGGCAGTCGCATGACTATTTTCTCCCAGACTGCAGAGATAGTAAAGAAAAAAGATTACAGCAAGAACCTCACACCACAGAGGAAATACATACTTATTTACGAGTGTTAGAATATTTTTCTGTCTTTCTGTCTACTATAATTCAGAAAAAAAGATTAGCTTTCCAGCTGTTCGGCCAATACTCATCACATGGCTTTTACATCGTAAGTGTATTCAGCGCTCTATATTTATTACTTGCTTTATGTTTTATTTGGCATTTTGCCCTCCTAGAAACAATTAACCGAAGCTATAATTGGGACAGAGAAGGCAATCCAAGGCTAAAACTTAGGCTTAGCTCACCAATGAGCCAAGATAATAAAGCATTTTAATAGAACTGCTGCGCAAACTGTGTGCACATGCACTTTTGGACTTCAGATGCAAAGGATAAAAACAATTGTATTAGGCAAGCTGGCTGCTGCTATGTCAGCTTGCAGAAAAGATCTCTCAACGTTAAGTATTATGCATGCGGTGTCCTTGCATCTAGCAAGAACAAGGGCATTAATACACACCAGACACTAGGGTATCTAGTGATACTGATGGTGAGTTTCTGCAGTGTTAGGTAATGCACAAGCATAAAAGTACTGTTTACCTAAGTCAGTAATACCTACTACCAGTGAACGTAAGTGCACATTTTCAGTGTAAGTAAGGCAAAATAAAAAGAAAATGCACAGAATTCCTCTGCTTCAACCAAGGCATAGATTATTAATGGTGGCCAAAACCCACTTTTGGTGTAAGTCCCCATAGATCCTACAGTTACACTACTCTTCCTGTCTCATTCACAAAAGACTAGTCTTCTCCAGGGCCTCATGATATATTGTTCTTGCTCTGCAATTTTCTTATCATTCCCCTCATCTCCCCTTCCCCCCAAAAATAGAAGGCATTCAAGACCAATTGATATTTTCACAGCAACAAAGACTATGAAAGCAGAAGTCCTTCTCTAGACAATAATACAAGGAGGAAAAAGCTGCAAGAAACTTGAGTTCTTAGATAATCACTTCAGGTTTGTTTTATTTGCGGGCAGAGGAAGGACCGCTAAGAAGAGTTTTGGCTTTGACAGCACCACTCCATATAGGCACTTCACCCTTACAGACACTTAAACAGAGGATTTAGAAAGAATAAAAGGCTGGCTGGATAAACCTCATTCCTCCACTCTGTCAGCTGTCAAAAAACAGCCTCACTGACAGTTCAATGACTTAATACTCCAGCAGCTCTTAACTTCCATTAAGGAGGAGTTGGTGAATTCTGGATGCAGTCGAAAACCTCAAATGCTGAAAATTTATTCTACTTTCCCTTGCCCTAGCAACCAAGCATCTGCTGAAGAGCATGTTTTATTCTCTCCTGTTCCCAAATAATGCCAAATTGCAATGGAGAGAATATGAAATAGTCCCACAGGTACAGGCACTATGAGTGAGTATATGAGCATGCAGTGCACCTGTGCACGCATGAATATGTGTGCACGCATGCACATGCACCCAAGTGGGGGAAGAAGGGAACACTCACAAACTGAATGTGCAATTTGAATGAATGAGGACAGGAAATGAAGACATTCATCACTTGTGCACTTCTAGCACACACTACAAGTATAGTTGGAAAAGGCCATGGCTCAAGTGCTCTGCACAATGCTAAAATGCAAAATTTAAAGTCATTGTTGCCAAGATTTAACCTTTTAACAGAGCTATTTATTTCTGAACACCAGGCTTCAGAGTGGGCTTTCTTATATGCTGGCCTCATTCAGTACGTTTATATTGGAGGAGGTCTGCCCTTGTAACTGGAGAGTACCACCAATTTCTGATGACGAGAGGCTCTGAATGGGTACATTGAGAGGGTCTAGGCCTGGATACTTGCATCCAGTCAAAGCTGGGAACAAACACCAAGTACTACAGCTCAACCAGTTCTCCCCCAGCCTCACATTTAGGTTCATTCATGCTTCTAACACAACCATACTTTGTGAATTTTAGAAGGTGCACATACCTTACCTACAGCATCCTGCAACATCATCCTGAGTTTCACTGCTTCTGAATTGAAGCTATTCTCTCCAAGATTAAACTAGGGGACAGGATGGGTAGGCTGACATACCTAGACCTAACTCCTAAATCGACAGGCTTTTTAGAAGTTTTGCTGGAGCTTCATTTTTAGTATTTCTCCCAAGTAACTTTACTTCTAAGGATATTTGCATAAAGAGAGATCGCCAAAGCTTAAGAGTTCAGCTGGGATAATGCAAAGCAAAAGCTTTACAATCTGCAGCATGCATGAGACAGCGGATCTCCAAAACAGATTTGTCTTGGGAAAGGGGTGTAGGGAAAGATACTGTCAGCCTGCTCTTGTAGGTCAGGTAGATCAGATAAGCCTGTTAAATCTCTTACCTACAGCTTCTGTTCCTCATTCAGTCAACAAGTCTTAAATGAACAACTGTTAAACACAGCTGCTTCCAACCACCCCCTTGCAAAATAATGTGGACATTGATGGTATTAGAGCTGTAAGAAGGAAAAACTATCAAGAACAACTCAGGGATAAAGAAAGGAGAGAATAAAGAGGTCACCAAGTTTCTGATTTTTTTTTTCCCCTCTCACTGGTGAATTAAAACAACTTGCTGCAGAAATTCTGCAGTACCATATGGAAGCCATAACTTCAAGTGCACAAATAATCCTTTGCTTGTCCAAAAGGCTAAAAATCTACTCATCCCGAGGACTGAATGATTAAAACTGTACCACACTGAGTGGGGTGTAAATACTGCAGGAAAACCTACTTTAGTGGCCACTATGCTAGCATTGTTAGCCACAAGCTAGCTCTCTCTTACTCAGTCACACTACTCAACAGCTATGTGACATGGTCTTGTAAAACGGACTTGTGTGTTGAGGGAGGAGAATAAAGCAGTATAAAGTCATGTTTCATTCTAAACCCATCAGTAGGATGTGGTGCCTCTCTAGTGATTAAAACAACAAAACAAAAACCCAACAACTTTGAAAGGTACTAGTGTTCATTATGAAGTTCCCATTACAAATAATTTTTAGGGTATATGACTCAAAGATCAGGGGGAGCATCTAATCAATGTGTTCAGAGCTCAGAGAGAATGCCTGTTGCTGGATCAGAGCTCTGCTAATGGTACGAGGGAGGTGAAAAGGGACAACATGACAACAGGAGCAGCTTCAGCCCCTGGAAAACAAGGCAGGCTTTTAAATTCTATTTCCCAATTGCAGACTGTTCAATGACACCAGAAAGTGGAGCGTGTGGGAGGGACATGCAGTAACAGATCTGTAGATCAGTATTTTTATATGTGAGAGAGAGGTACCCTACATATAGATGATAGATGCAAATGAAAGAGAAACTTGCACAAAAGAGATTCTACAAGGTCCTCTCCCTTTTCTGATGGGACCAAGGTACATTACCCATGAAGTCTGAAAGTAGAATCACTCACCTAATGCTGTCACCACGACACTGACTGGTGCAGATATCCTCTCCACCGCCTTATGCCAGCTCCCGTTGTGCAGTGATACCCAGACAGCTGCTTGGCAGAAGTAGTAGCCAGAGTCTTCCACACCCACATCCCGCACCAACAGGCGATAGGAGTTCCTATCTACATGGCTCAGGCTGATAAGAGTTGAATCACTGACAACAGAATCACGGTCCATGCTCAGCAGAACCTGAGCATCTGACAAGGTATCATCAGGTGATGCAGAAAAATACCACGTCAACTCAGCTCGGAAAATACCACTTCTGTCTGTTGTGATGTTGCATGTAAGTTCCAGGGAGCCTCTTTCAGTCACAGACACATTGCTTGTTGAGACGACCACATCTAGAGCTTAGAAATGAAGAGACAAAAATTCAAACAAAAAATAATTTAAAAAAAAGTCCACTCTAATTTATCCAGGACTTCACATTTTCTTACGTTCTCTGAAGTAGCTTGGTAGCCCTAACTTCAAATACCTGTTGACTATTGAGCTGCATGATCTATTACAAGGGAAGTACACATTATGAGTCGAGCAAGGGATGCGTGACCAGGGTGCGGGGAGGAAGGGATGGATAACAGGATTTTTATAACTCAACAGCAACTGCTCCATGAAGGCTTTGTCCCAATCACAGATCGCATGTCACTTTCGCACAGCAGGAAAATGTGTACAGGATTTTCCATTCTCACAGGAGGGTAAAAGTGTTTTGGGACAATCTCTCAGAAGATAAAATGTCCACTGAAATCACTAGGAACTACATTAAAACTCTGCTGAAATGGTTTTGAGCTCCTCTAACAGAGCCAATTTAGATGAGAGTCAGCCACGGCCGCATGCTGGAGTCCTGACTGACCTCAAGTGTGCTGCAGAAACATGAAATGAAAGCAAACAGAAGGCAGCAATAACTCGTTATACTGCTGATTCGTCCACTTACTGTTCTGACCAACACACACTGAGGACTTTAAAGCAATGCCAATTGCCACCTAAAACACATTTAACATACTCCTCCACTGGCCAGTGAATATTTTTAATATACATAGCACATGTGGTCACAGCCAGCATTCAAACGGGAGCTTCTGCATTCTGTAGGTTACGAGGCTGGCCACAGCTTTGTTAAAAGAAAGCCGTGGGATGAACATGTCAAGACCAGGAGTAGCAAAGTTGGCCTTAAGTTACTAGTGAGAGGTGAACAAAGGGTGCTCTGTGTGTTGTTTGTAAATCTCAGTGCAAATCATTCACCAAGTTACTTGGCCATCACATGTCTTCACTTGCTCATTCCCTCATTCTGCATTGCCTAAAGATTAGATTTGGATCTCACTGCAGCACCATTCCCACAGCATGTAATGCACCTGCTCTTAAAGTCTCAAATGAGGCCAGTAGACCAGGCTGCTTGAGCAGTGGCTCTTCTCAGCAGATCTACGACCAGGATCATAAGCAAGAATATTCCCACCTTAAACAGGCAGCTACGTCTCTGGTGCAATTAGTGACTTCTGTGTAAAACCATGTTCTACTACATAATAGATACACATCTGTAAAAGCCTTCTAGGATTATTATCAGGAATGAAAGACAACATATAAAAGCAAGAGCCAAACTGAGCAGCCACAACTATTGCCAATAAAACCAAGCAATACTCATCTCGCCACCATATAGCACAGAGCAGTCAAACTGAACAGAGTGCACCAGAGTGGTAAAGCAAAGTCCACTTTCTGATGAGTATCTCATTGGAACTTCCTCCACTGTCTTATCATGGGATTGCAGTCAGTAGGAAAGCCTAGTTCATTTAATAAACTAATACCAGAATACAAAATAAGACTCATCTGCAAGATTAAGAGCAGCATTTCTCCAAGGAACACTTCTGTCTTCATGAAATAGGGACAGGCATTCAGAATCTGGTAGTACATGCATACAGAGGGGCTTCTAAAAGAGTTTACCCATATGTATACTCTCAATGCTCCTTTTTTGGTTACAGACATGTCTGAAAGCCTCACTTAGGGTTACATAATTGTTGTGCAAGGCACTATTAAAAAAAGACATATGATAAAGTCGGGCCCAAAGATGTCATGATTCTAGGAGATGAAATTGATGGGCAAGTACATTGAAGAGCAGCAACAGAAGAAACCCACACACAGTTACACAAGTAACCTGTGCATAACTTTTTTCATTAGATGTGTTAATTCAAATTTTGGGTTTTGTTTTTTAATTTTATAAATCTAACCCCATAATTTACAGCAGGTGAGAATTAGGGAAGTGCAGCAACCAGGCATACTGTTTACAACTCAAGTTCATTTTAGCATGCAAGTACAGAGGTTTCAGATGTCAGCACAAGATGCTCTTCAAGTCCTACTACAGGATGTGTGGGTAAAAATCTCCACAATATTTTGCTGGAGAATAACGTATCCCATTTAGCATAACTTTAAAATAAGCCTTCATGCCCCTGACAAAGTCCCAGTGCTGCCAATGACTGAACTAAAAATGAAGGAAAAAAAACCCTGAACAAAAAACCCACAAACAAAATCGCATGTTCAAACCACATTAAAAAATTGCACTATTACAGGTCCTGGCCATCCTCACCCTGTTTTCTGTCACTGATTAAATCCCACCTACTTGAACCAACCTCTCCAAAAGGGCAACAAAACAGAGACTCACAGCTCTTAATTAAGTAAGCCCTGCCTCAGCAGAAAGGACCTACAAGCTTTACTGTGCAACAGACACCCTGAAAAAGGGGGCAGATGGATCCTGTCAAATTTCACAGGCTAAATATCACCAAGATACTAAAACTACATCCACATGAGCCAGCAAAAAAGAGACAGCAGTTCTGGGTTCTCCCTATAGTGATTAAAGGATTACAAAAATAAAAAGATACCTTTACTGTCTGAATACTTCTAAAATTTTCAAATTTCTGAGGGACCATCATTGCCTGTTTTTCCACCTATTGAGTGACAAGATGCATGTGTGTGTCCGCTTCCCCTCCTCCAACTAACAGTGATAATGCTAATGCAATTAAGTGCTTAGCACATCTACTCCTGAAATCTATATGGGCAGGGATATCTGGATATCCTCAGCATAGCACTACATGTATTTTTGTCTCCTTAGTCAAGCATGTAATGATGTGTTTAACAGAACCATTACTGTCCTAGACCTCTGTCAACACGATGGAGCAATCAGAGCAGTGATCCAGTGTCAGTGATAAAAATCACTGGATAATTTGTCCTGTTAAATAATCACTGCCTTCCTCCTTTCTCTCGATCTTTCTATGCTATTTTAATAAACAACATACAGAAAAGCTACACATCTGTCACTGAATCACAAGCCACTCTTTATAGGGAAGCAGATGTTTAGTGCTGTGGGACAACCCTATGTTAACGAGAAAGCAGAAGGAAGGGTTCGGGTGCTCAAGGGTTAAATACAATGTTTATTTAAGAAACATAAAACACACAAGCAATCTGAAGTGAACTAAGGATGTGATGAAATCTAGGTCTAGGCATCTAAGAAGTTTCAGTCAATCCTTCCACGCTATCATCCCCATTCTCCCCAAAATAAAAGCAAGAAAAAATATGCCAAGCATTTTCTATCAACTCAGTTGTAAACAGTCCAGCTATCCAAACAGTACTCTAGGTCCTTCTGGAATGTATCCTCATTTAGTTCAGCTTACCCCATTTCAGCTCTCAAAGTATCACAGTCTGGACACACCACTGCTGTAGCTATGAGCTGTGACCCCAGCCCATCAGTAACACTCACCAGTCCGTTGGATTGCCACACTTGCTATCTCCACGCTCTTCTCCTGAATCTTCTGCCATGCGCTATCTGCCCCTCTCACCCACTCGCTCACAAGACACCTGTAGGCACCCCCATCCACCGACGAGGCCTGGGATACAGATAACCGATACGTGTCATTCGCTCCTGTGTCCAAGCGGATATCTCCATTACGGTAGCGTTCTTCATAGGCAGGACCCGGCTGGAATTTGCCCTCATGAGTCAAAGATAGGATGTCCCTCCAAGTCGATCCACTTTTGATCTGCCAAGTCACATGCAGGTGAGTGTGCTCCGGTGAGGTGGTAATTGCTGAGCAACGCAACTTGAAAGAGTCACCCTCAGACAGCCTGAGAGACATTGAGGAACGTGCTTTTGAACCACCCACTGATAAGCCATCTGAAATCACTATTAAAAAAAAAAAAAGACCAAAAGACACAAGCATCATAAAATGGAAGCAAGAAGAGAACACCCACACTGACCTGTTCAGATATGAGGCAGTGAAACTACCACAGAGCAACACCTGGCCAATAATTCCTTCTTTCACACAAAAAATATATTCCAGGAACAGGGAGATTCAGCTGAAAATCTATTGAAGGAAGTGCTCTGCTTTAAACAAGCCACGACAAGCATTCAAATTCATTTATCCTTCCACTCACATTAGTTTCTCATCCAAACGTCATCATTCTGCCTATTCCCATCCAGAACCATCTTGATTTTCATGGGAGTAAAAGATAAGACACTGAAAAAAAAATAGTCTCCCAAGTTACTACTTAAGAACTTCAAATGCAAGAGCAAAGCTAGGATATGAATATGCTAACGGGGAAAAGGAAGATTACCTCCTTCATATAGAAAGATCTCTAAATGACACTATAAATAAGAGAGAGAAGACAGGTTGTGTTTTTTACCTGAATTTAGCCTCTCTACCTGGAAGCTTAGGGACATTAAATGTTTGCAGACATCTTCAGAAAACCCACTGCTTAGTTTTCCCGTATTTATTTATGTATTTACTAGACAGAAAAAAAGGAAAGTGGTGTTTATAGTAAACAGCCTTTCTTCACTTCTTCACCTCACTTGCCTTTGCTATCATACATCCCAATTTTCAATTTTGGCTTTAGGAGAATTAAACAGGAACAGGGTGAAGAAAAGAAAAAAAATAAATCACAATGCTCATAAGCAACAGAAATTCAGCATTCTTAAGGGTACATCAATATTATAAACAAATTTAGAGCACACCTCACTCTTCAGAAATACCTTTCACTTGGACCTCTGCATCATAATTTCCCTGAACGGTGGCATCAGTGCTGGGCGTGGAACATTTGTATCTCCCTTGGTCAGTTGGCTGGATGTTTCTAATCACAAGTTCCACAGCATCGTTGCTGCTCCGTCTCAGTTTGATATCCCCGTGGCCCACACGTTTTTGGTACTCCTCAGAGGTGAATGTAGAATCCCAGGTACTCACTATCCGCACAAAGTCAGTCTCCCGGGAGAACTCCCAGTCAAAGTTCTGTTCACTGGGTCCATCGTAGTCACTAACATTGCAAGGGATCATCACCTCCGTGCCCACGACTCGAATAAGAGGACCTTTGGGCACCCTCACAATACGCCCTCTGCAGAAAGCTAGGCAGAAGAACAGAGAGAACACACAGTTAACAAAGGAATTAACAGGATAGACTTCAACCAAAAAAAAAAAAAACCCACCATGAAATAGAATAAGGTTGGGCACTCCACTCTGCAGAAAGCTAGAACTAGTAAGAGCAGTATTTCCCGTTAACATTTAATCTCGCTGAAGCAGGAGCCCCTAAACACACCATTTTTAGTGTAGGCAATCTTTGTTTCATTGATTATTTAGTAACACATTAAATAACTAAATAGTGAAGGAGAGAAAAAGCCATAGATCCAATAGGTAGCAGTTTCTCTAATAAAGCCAAGTGCTACATAAGACACTTAAACAACATTAATAAGTGGTTTTCATTACTACAGTGAGGATAATCTAATCAGGCATTTTTATAAATCTTCTGCTGACATCAATAGAGGGTTCAAAGTAGGAAACTAACTCTCCCCTAGGTTGAGGGACGTGAGAATGGTAAATTGACATTCTCCAAAAATGAGCGGAGTCTCTTCTGCCCTGGAGGGTCATGGTTTCTCTAATACAGGTGAGCTTCCTTGCCTCCCTAATTGATTTAAAAGAACGAACTGATTTCAACAGACACAGTTTGCTTGAAACTATTTCCACAACCACATCTGTTTCTAGCACACACTTCCTCTTTGGTGGAAGTCCCAGAACATGGAAACATGAGCAAAGCAGACTCCCTCCAGAGCAGAGGAACACACAGTGTTTAGACCGTGTTTTCTGGGACCGTCTCACTAGAACCGTAGAACAACAACAGCAGTTCTCTGCAGAAGGCTGGCGAAGCGGTATGTTATGCTCCAGGCAAAAGCGTGAGCAACTTAAACTAGCCAGAAGACCTGGCAAAGACACAGCAGGAAACTTTTCTGGTTGATTTGGGTCTGTAGCCCAAAGAATAGCCCCAGCAGCTGCACACGGATTTTGACAGGTTCTTACATCCCAAAAGAGCAAACTGCTTTGATTCATAGTTCCAACCAGATAAATCTTTTCAGAAAGCGAGAGGTACTGTTTAAACTCAGCCCCCAAACATGAAAAGCCTACTGCATCCTATGAGCTCCATATCCATAGGAAGATATTTTGGCAGCCAGGTAGAACAGGAGAAGCCAGAACACTGAAGGATGGATCTTGCTAAAACCAAGTAGATGGCCATAACAACATCAAAAGCAGTTGAACCAAAAGGTTGATCTGAGCTACCACAGGGGCAAAGCCAAATTTAAACAAACAACCCCCCAACACACAAAGTCCAGCAACCCACAACTGCTCTAATTCATCAGCTATATTGAGGAAGCCACCAGCTAGTGACATGAACACAAATATACTTGCTGAGACCTCCCCTCCTCTTACTCTTGCTGTAGATTAAGATGCCACTTGCTGGCTCAGAACCATCATGCCAACAGGTATCCAGGTGTGGGCTAAGAAGTTAATCTCGTGGAGAGAAACCACCCACTGGTGAACCTGTTATAAAGTGCAGCTTGTCTCCTCCAGAGCGGTGTGGAAAAGGAGGTTGTCCTGGTTTCAGCTGAGAAAGAGTTCATTTTCTTTCTAGTGATTGCTGTGAAAGGAATATGCCAGTAATACCTATTGTTTTAGTTGTTGCTAGGGGATGTTTAAACTTTTCAAGGACTCTTTTCAGCTTCCCATAGAAGTTGAGAAAGAGCATAGACAGAAGGAATGGCCAACAGAGTATTCCCTACCATAGACGTCATGCTTGGGATACAAATGGGAGTTGGCCGGGGGTGGGGAGCTGGGGGGAAATCAGCGATCACTGCTCAGGAAGGTACCAATTCACCGGGTGGCGAGAGTGACTTGTGTCATTGTTATTTTCCTTTTCTATTATTGTTCTATTAAACTGTCTTTATCTCAACCCAGGAGGTGGGGTTTTTTTCCCTTTCCTTTCCCCTCCTTTTCTCCCTCTTCTCCCTGCCCTTCTGGGGGGAAGGGCTGCTCGAGCAGCTGCGTGGTTCTAGCTGCTGGCTGGGGTTAAACCATAACAGACATGTTAAAGAATCAAGATTTCTGCGGACACTTAAACACTACACAAGCAGCTATACACACCGAGCATAACTACAAGAGAAAAGCATATTTTCATCCCCAGTTACAGCCCAGCAAACAGTTGAACCAAGGACTGACGCTGCCTTTACCTCCTCAGTTCATAACTCCCAGCATGCTCTATGCTCTTTGCTTTGCAGGCTGTTCACATGTACAGGCTCAGTCATAACAGACCGATTTCCTCACTGCCATGACCTTCTGTATTCAACAACGGTACTTCATTAAATTTATTTGTAAGGCAGACTGGGGTTAATCTCTTACCCCTTATATCCCTCACAGAAGACGGTTATTATGTACCTGATGAAGTGACTGACTAGCCTTAGTAAGGAAGCTGGACTTCTCTGCACCATTCACATGTGAATCAGAGAGAAAAACCTCCACTGCTGATGTGTTGTTCCACAACTAGATGTTTTTAAGGGCATCTCTCCAAACACAAGCACCATATAGTAAAATTATTGATACAGAAAAACAACCAACAAAAAATAAAGCAAGCTGCAGGTCTCCAGTATATTTCCTCAGAAGGTCTCAAGTTGCAGGCCCATTCAGTCCTTCAACTTACCCTCTTATAGAAAGCGGTAACAGCAGCAGGTAAGCTTCAAAGCACTGCCTGACAGCCAAAACAGCTTCCAGCAGACCACTGTGAGAAGAGGGCACCCCTCAAATACTGAGGTCTCTCTAGAAAACACTCTCCTTGTGACACTAAAACAAGACAACACTGTTCTGCACGTGTCTTCAGCTGTAGACCCACATACAGTGAGCTGCACTAATCCAATCTAGAGGTGACAAAGGCATGACTAATGTGGCAAGGGCTGCACATTTGTGTTTGAGATTAGCACCGACAGCTCAGTTTCTCTTCTTTCCAAGGTCACTAAAGACCCTTTGACACTAAATGAAGGTAGGGGGTGATTAGCACCTTCATAAGAGAAGACGGGCCAAAGGGAAAGATAGGGGCACTGGGACTTCTCAACGGATCTGTTCAGAGGCCATACCCTATTGCTGTAAAGCAATGACTATCCCCCTCCTCACAGCACAGTCCCACAAGCAATTCCAGTTTAACACAAAGTTGGAAGGAGAGCAGTGGTACAGGCTGCAGGAGAGAAGAGGGACAGCCTGTAACAGTTATAATTTTATACTTTACAAACAATAACATTTGTTACTGCTAAGATAACCCGGATTCTTGTAAGGCAGTAGCACACAGAGGCAGCATCACAAGAGAATGAGAACTTACTGCAGAGCATCTGCTGTGCCCTGTCCACAGGTAAGGAGGAGCATGCACAGGGCAGACAGTCCAAGGGTGAGCTGCAGTTTTAGGTGACCCAGAAGGGTCAGTATCCAGCAAGCTGTGAATCCAGGGTTCTGCCTTTTGTCCTGCAGCAGTCAAGAGCAAGAATATCCCTAGCTTCTAAACAAGGTGCTATGTTCTTTGCTGTGCATTAGGGATTAACATTTCATCTAACTGTAGCAGAAGGCACAGAGCTACAGACACCGATCTTGGCAATAGGTGAACTCTCTTTTACTCTGGCAGATAAATGAGGAGCTTTTACAAATATTTCATTCTTGCAGTGCCCTGTGTTACTCGCATACACGCCCTGCATCTTCCCAGAGCAAAGTTCAGCTTTCATGATATGAGAGCTTCAAACTCTGTAAATTTGTTGGAAACATTTATTTTTTCATGACACCTAATATATTTCACTGTTAATATAAGGTGACGTGTCCTTAATGAATTCACTTGAATCCCGTTTAACTGTAGAAACAGATGGAGGACAGAACAGTGTATATACTAGTGACAGGAAACAACAGAACTTTGACAATTCAGTATTTTTCAGTATCACTGAGACCAAAGATGTGTATTTAGTAGGAACTCAATAACTGTCTCTGTGTCATAAACTGCAACATCAAACCTGCCTGAGCACAAGATTAATTGACTAAATACAAAATTTTATATTTTCAGAGTTACCAGACCACCAGATGAAATTGTGTAAGGAACTATTTTCCAAAACAAAATGTAATGGAGCCCCTGTAAGGAGGCCAGCACACAAACAAAAGGGATGGGACTTGTTCCTTGGGCTCATTAGACGGGTGACAGGACTACCAGGCAACACTGGTGCTTTTGCAGGGCTGGGCCAGAAACATCCAAAAAATAGGGCAACCACAGAGCTTTCATGGCTGTTTTTCAAGCACTTGATTAGAGGATTCTCCCAAGGGAACACATGAAACACTCCACCAGGAACACTGGCAAAGTGTGGCTCATGGTAGAATAATAAACTGGACCCTACCTTATTAATAATCCAGAGGCAAGATAGCCCAGATAGCCTAGGCAGTTTTGAGCTAGTGTTTGTTCCCCTAGTAACGGTCCATGAAGTACTTAAATTAATTTGTCCCATCACCTAGATGCACCATCTCATTGCTGTCATTAAATGAAATCCTTTCAGAGAGGAGAACAAGGAAAGCAGATGACTGAATAGATAGGTTGTGAAGTCAATCCAAGTACATTAAATTTTAACCTGTCATTTTTAGGATAACCAAGCAAACAAGGCAGCAAAATTGTGCAGAATCTACAGAACAGGTGGTCTGTTTAAACTCTCAACAAGCTATACAACTCCTCAAGGAAAGGGCTGGTGAGGATTTCCTCTTGCATTAAGGACATTGCTATAGATGAGGAAAGTCTTCTAGGAGCTTCATTTTCACACAGGTTTTGCATCTATGTATCATTTATGAAAAAAACAAGATAAACTGTGGAGTCACCCACAAGGCTGAGATACCATTGCAAAGAACCGACTTCTGCTTCAGCACTTTCTTACACAAGGTGCTTCCTCCAGCCTGCGCTAGACAGTTCTATCTAATAAGAAAACATGTTCTCAAGGAGGTCGACTCTACGTCCGCCAGCCAAAGGAAAATGCAATGTGACATGCAGTAGGAAGCCAATTAAAGCCAAAAAAGTAAGAGCTGAAGAATGAGTAAATTGGCTCAGACTAAGCACTCGAGCCTCTGCATCAGAAAGACTTAGAACACACAGTCCAGCTCCTCAACCAAGGCAGTCACGGGAGACACAGCGACAACTTTGCTGATGCCTTTCATCTCAGAAGAGCTTTCCGAACAAAAGGTTGTTTCATTTGCCAACTAAACATTACCATGTCTGGGAAGGAAATACAGCAGCCCTTTCAAATTCACAACAGTTTATGACAGGAAAAAAATACTGCAGCCAACTTTGCAAATGGTGGTAACGATTTTCCTTCCCTGAACTCCTCCATTTATTTTCAATCTCAGCACCACTTTGCTGCAGCACTGTGTAAATGAGGGGGTTGAGCAGGGACAACCCTTGTTGTGCCACACTGGAGAATAAGCAATGGATTCCCCACCATTAAAGCTGTGCACTCTGCCTCCTATTTCTAGCAAAATCCCAGATCTCCCACTTCTGTACTGCACTGCTTAACTACAGTGTTTGGAATGCACGAAGCCATTTTACAAAATGGAGGAAAAAAAAAGATTCAATTTTTGCATTTTTTTTTGTCCCACCAAAGAGATACGTCCACACAAATACTCTTCCTATGTTTTGAAAGAAAACTGATCAGGCTCCCGCTGGGAGGCATTCGGCGACTTTCCCTAGTGAGCAGGCAGGTGAAGGGACAGACAGCACGCCACACATTCCCAGGGATTTCTCTGGGGAAAGAGAACTAAAGCATATCAGCATGGGAGATTATAATCCTTATGTCCAATCTTCCCCTTTTCCCTTTGCCTCTCTTTCCAGCTCCAATTATCATCAGGCAGCTACCCATCAAGAATGTAATCTGCAACTATCTAGGAGAGAAAGAACAAGTTATAACAAACATGCCTACAAAGTTTGAAAACCTTTCAATACCGTTAACACAATTTCTATTTTTATTTTTTAATATATAACAAAATTTTCCTAGAAGTGGCACATTTACACAAACAGCGTGTTGTTTTGGGATTTTCCCCCCTGTTTAAATGCAATCAGTTAAATTTTCTGTCCTACACTGTGTATGCATGACAGGTCAGAGAGATTAAGCAGAATAAAAGGAATTTCTTTAAGTACCGGAAATGCTGCTAACTATTGAAATTTCTTTACAGGTCTCAAAAAGGGAAAAAAAAATCCTGAACAAGTGAGATCTCTTACCATTCCTGTTTAACACATGACAACATCATACTCTTCTTTCCAGTGCAGACAAACACACAGCAGGGGTTGGGATCTATGCTAAATAAAGTGGTAGGCTCTGGCTACTCTTTCAAAATTACAAAGTTTAAATTGCCCTCATCAGCAGAAGCAAACTGCACCTTACAACCACACAGCCTGCACAGGGAGGGAACAAGAGGCTCCTTTAAAAGAGACTAAATTTGATTCCTTATGTCAAAGCTGTAATCACCACAGTAGCCGGAATCATCTAAAGCATGCAGGGCTCCCTCCACACCTTGCAAGCCAACAGAACTGTTTCACCTCCCCGACTGCAATACTCCCTACCTAAAAAAAGACTGATAGATTTTTATGGGTTGAAAGATCTGCAGCATATCATCTGAAGATATCAGAGAAAAGAGAATGAAAAAGTCCATGAGAGAGACATTTACATTGTTCTTTCCCAGGCGGCTAGGATTCTTTTTTTAGATAATGTAGAGCTCTTATCAAAAGGAATTAGCCTGGGTGTAATTGCTTAAAACCCATTATCTCGATCAGGATGAAGAAACGCATACTGCATCTTAAGTGAAGCCTCAGAAATGCTATCAAAATGCAAGGCTGCTGGATTGCTCTAATCTCCATGCCATCTGAGATATCTCAGAAAAGCCACATCTCCAGCACTGGGTGAAAAAGCAAGCACCTTCCCAGTTAGACCCAATCTATACCATGTGGATTAAGATTCAAATGAAAGGATTAAACCAACGTATTTTGCAGCACAGTAATGACCTGCTGTTTTCCCCATTCGCCCCCTCACACACCACCCCCAAGAAAAAGGATTTCAAATGCACCTAAGCAAACCACACGGCTTTCAACTAGGACACAGTTCTTCGTTATCACAGAACAGTTTGGGTTGGAAGGGACCTTTAAGGATCATCTAGTTCCAACCCCCTGCTGTGGGGTAGGGATATCTTCCACTAGATCAGGCTGCTCAAAGCTCCACTCAATCTGACCTTGAACACTTCCAGTTGATGGGGCATCCACAACTTCTCTGGGCAACCTGTTCCAGTGTTTCACTACCCTCATTGTAAAGAGTTTCTTCCTTATGTCCAAACTAAACTAGTCCTCTCTCAGTTTAAAATCATTGTCCCTTGTCCTGCCTCTACAGGCCTCGGTAAAAAGTCTTTCTCCATCTTTCTTATAAGCCCCGTTTAAGTATTGAAAGGCCCAAATACGGTCTCCCTGGAGCCTTCTGTTCTCCAGGCTGAACAACCCCAACTCTGTCAGCCTTTCTCCGTAGGAGAGGTGTTCCTGCCCTCCTCTGAACCTGCTCCAAGAGGTCCATGTCTTTCTTGTGCTGGGGACTCCAGAGCTGGATGCAGTGCTCCAGGTGGGGTCTCACCAGAGCAGAGCAGAGGGGCAGGATCACCTCCCTTGACCTGCTGGCCACACTGCTTTTGATGCAGCCCAGGATACAGTTGGTTTTCTGGCATGCAAGCACACATTGCCAGCTGATGTCCACTTTTTCATTCACCAGTATCCCCAGTCCTTCTCTGCAGGGCTGCTCCAAATCCATCCCCCAGCCTGTACTGATACTGGGGATTGCCCCGAACCAGGTGTAGGACCTTGCACTTGGCCTTGTTGAACTTTATGAAGCTCACATGGCCCCACTCCTCAAGCCTGTCAGGGTCCCTCTGGATGGCATCCCTTCCCTCTAGCAAATCAATTGCACCACTCATGTTGGTGTTACCCACAAATTTGCTGAGGGTGCATCCAGTCCCACTATGTCATTAATGAAGATACTGAATAGTGCCGGTCTTAATACAGACCCTTGAGGGACATCACTTTCACTCATCTCCATTTGGACACTGAGCCATTTAGACGCAGCCATCCAAACAATTCCTTATCCATCAAATAGTCCATCTATCAAACCCATATCTCTCCAATTTAGTGACAAGCATGTTGTGTGGGACTTTATCAAAGGCCTTCAAGAAGTCAAGACAGATGACATCAGTTGCTCTTTCCTTATCCACCAATGCAGTCACTCCATCATAGAAGGCCACCAGATTAGTCAAGCAGTTAAGTTATGCTGTGGTGCATCTTTCCACTTCCAGGAGTCCTCCTGCATAGCTGTCAGATGTTTGCTGCCTTATACGGCTAGTTAGCCAAGTTCTATCTGTCATCAATGGAGAGAAGCTCTCTGAAAAACTTTTCTCCCACTGCTGTTTATAGTTGGAGCCTAGGGAGACAACCACCTGAGCTCAGCAGAAAAACTAAACAGATTTTCCATGCCTCTCCCCCACCCCTTTAAAAAAAAAATAAATTAAAAACCCAATCCCCAAAAAACCCCATCACTCTGACTCTAAAACCAGAAAACACACCAGCACAATGGGCCAGATGAACATCCAGTGAGTCACACTTGATCTGTTCTGCCCAACACAAGTGTCTGGATGATGTTACTTTAGATAAATACATAGTAATTGGCAAGTTCAGATCTGGAAACAGCATTCAGAAGGCCTTATTACCTAAAACGACAGAGACAGTAAGAGAACAATACTTCACCATATAAAATACGCTATATCACTGCATATAGTCAGCAGATCGCCTGATCAGTGCGCAAAAAGATTTATTTTGGAAAAACTTGACCGAACTGTCTCACAAGAAAGAAAGCCTCCTTCCTCTGCCATGTCCCTCTGCTAAGGCAACTGCAACGGGCAGAACTACCTCTCTTGCTATCTCTTGGGCTATTGGGAATAAAGCACTGTTCACCTGTTCAGCACTACCCTGTTGAAGACCAGCTGACTAGCACCTCTTTCACCCAAGCACACAACTCATTTCAATTCTCTGTCAAAATAAGCCACAGGAATTTGTCATAAGTGCTTCTGTGGATTATTCCTGCTATAATACAAGGAGGAGAGACCAGTAAAACTACAGCGGAAGCTTGTAAGGCAGAAACCAGGTTGCATATGCAGTACTAATTAGAGTTTATAACACTATCGCCGGCTGCTGACAGCACAGATCCAACTGTGTACCACTGCTTCCCAGTCATGGGGAGAGGTATGCTTCTGGAAAGTAGAGGGGAAAGGAGAAGCCATATAAACCTTCCCCAGCTGTGCAAAGCAGAAGGCTAGTTTGTCAAACAAAGCAGCCCTTGGCAGGCAGAGAGCTGTGGCACGACTGGTCCAACCAGAACAAATGTCTAACAAGCAGAGATAATATTAAAGATCATGTTTTAGATTCCTCTGGATGTCAAACTCCTCCATCACATATGATCTCTATTTCCTTTCCCTACCACTGACTGACAGTTGAAGATAAAAGGCTGTATCTAAAGAACTACTTTTGATAAGTCTCCCAAATGCAGTTGGGAGCAAAAGGGGAAGGAGAGAAAAAAAACCCAACAATGAAATGCAAGGGTCAACATGCTGCTTCTTCCTAGGTCTCACCTGAAATACCTGCTCCTGCTAACGACCTTCATTTACTTTCCTCCATATAGTCTCACAGAACTCCATTTTTACCCTACTCTGCCAGAGCAGCCCATCACCTGGTGACATCTGACCCAAAAAGTCCAGGGACTCTGGAAGTGGTATTTAGACTGCCACACAAGACAGGTGATTTTCTATTGTTCTGCCTCAGAAGCAATTTGTGTTGCCAGAGGAGAGGTTCAATATGTTACATTCTAAGGAAAACAGTTGACAAAGCAGTAAAGCCCACAGCTCAAAGCTGAAGAGCTAGCACAGTTGGAAGCAGGGCTACAAATATTTGCAGAAATGCTGTATGTAAAGTATCTTCACATTTTCTTTAGTGGAAAGGAAGGACACAGGTTAAAAAACGTAATACTAATTCCAACTCAAGAGGAGTGTGTACATTTACCAATATTTTAAAAAAGTCCTCAAACTGAAATATACAGAATTAAAATCACTGCTGTTCTGCAACATCGTTAACTTGCACTTATCTATTATCTTAAATCTTTCCCAAAGCAGTTGGAACTGAGCAGAGCAGTCCAAATCCATTCGCTCTATACTGCAATTTCCTCTAGGCAGACACCAACCATTTTCTTTGCTCTATGTGGAATGCAGTACACCCCTAGGATTAAACTGAACTTTCTTTGGATTTAACTGGAGAAAACAAACAGACTGGTATAGATCATTTCTAAATCTGCATATACATTAACTAAAATCATAAACTGAGTATGAAAATCCGAGACACGACAAAGAAATCCAAATCCCAGCCAAGACCATGTTAAACTATAAAAGCTAATACATTTTTCAACCAGCACGATTTTAAACAGGACATAGCACCTAGCAGAGGTGAGAAAGCTGGAAAGCTAGAAGAAAGTATTTTTGTCAAAAGACTTTTTAAAAGATGCATGTATAGCAATAGCCATGTGTTTCATAAATCTATAACTTCACAATTACACATTTAAAAAAAAAGAAAATCCTGGAAAGCTCCCCTCTCCCACAAAAAAATTTCTTTATTATCATCCCCTTTTCCTCCCAGAGCAGAAGGTATTGATTTTTGTGAAAATTTTTTTGAAATTTTGTGGCACTTGTCTACCACAATTTAACCCAACACCCCATCCATACCAGCCAAAGTCCTGCCTAAAGCCAAATTAAGTCTAAAGGGGATCGGAAGACGAGATTAAAAAAGTCACATGCTTTCATAATCCAGATGTTACTTATCTTAACCTCCACTTCCCCAAAAATTGTTTTTGGGGATCATTTCAAATCTCAGTACACGAAGACTAGTTTCCCAGCAAGCATTCCACTGGATGAGCAAAGGCATCACATAGGCTTCAGCAAAAACAGCAATAGAGCAAAGCCCAATCACAGAAGCCAGCAGCCACAATGCCCAACAACCCAACACACATGCTAGGCTCTCAGGCTCTCTGGTTGGGATCCTGAAGGGCAGCTTCACTCTGCATCTGCTGTTGTGAAAGATTATGGAAGGAGGTGGCTGGGCAGCAAGGCTGCTGGAACTGCTGAACAGGGCAGCATATGGCACTGGTCCACCTTGGCTCCACACTTGACAATTGATTTGCAGCCATAGGAGCCAGTGGAGGGATGGATCTCAATGTTTACAGAGTAATCCTTTTCGTCTGTAATTTAATTATCTGACAGTCCCACCTTCACCATAAATAATCTCCAAGCAAGCGGCCACATTAAAAATGCCAACAACAGATGCACACAGAATGGGTGTTACGACATGGGAATGAGTGCCTGTGCCTCATCGGCACATGCAGGTTAAGTGCAGTAGCGCAGCTACTGCCAGCTCTTTTGCTGCAGAAGGTGTACTTGGACAGATTAACCGACTAGACCAAACTCATGCAGTAGAACAGGAGCAGTTAGGAATAGATCACAGGCATTCCTGGTTTCAGGCTTAGTGGTCATTTCACTGTATCACACTGTTTCTTTACATAAAGATGAAAACAGAAAGATACATACAGGTACACAAAGAAGACAAACAAATGCAAAGCAGACAGTTAGATTGTGCTCTATCAACTGGTGCCCCCATAGCTCAGGAGCCCCCCAAGGACTTCATTTGGGCACCTACACCACCACCATATCCGTACTGCTGTCTGCAACCTGGAAAACCAGAGACCATTGTTTTCCAACCCCTTCTCTCAAAGCCCATAGATCCAATTAGCACTAAAAAGCCAATTTCAGGTCATGCAGAGCAATACTGTTTAGTATGCTAATCTCTACGGAGCCTGCATGTTAGGAGCAGAGATATTTTTCTCCTAGACAAGAAGGAATTGTACGCATGCGTGGACACACAGAGTATGCTCTAAGAGACATCAGGGGTGTTCCTCCTTTAATACAAGATTTACATAACTAATTCTGTAATTGAGAACAGGACTGCAAGGTATTTACAGTACTTGTTGCTGCTGAGCTTTCATTATTTGCTGTGGGACTGACGATGAGAAAACTCTGTTGCCCCAGAAAAGGCAGCTAGTTTGGTCTCTGGCATAAAAAAAGTGCATACGTGAAATTACTCCTGTTTCAGGAAGACACATTTTTCATTACAGTGTTATTTCCCTCTTGCAAAGGAGAGGGTCAGCGGTTCAGAGGGGGCAAAAGGAGGAAAGAGGTCCAGATAAGAAAAAGATGAGAGATCAGGGACATAAAACGACATCTACAAGGCACGCAGGGATTCCGGTCAAGGTCTTTAAAAGGGTCTGTGTAACCCCCACACAGACCATTAAATAAAATTGCCCCCAGATGGGTCTGCAAAACAGCTGGCTTTAAACACAGGCATGCCACAGCACTCTTCATTATTTGAAAGAGACAAATACCAACACAGACAGTTCTGGAAACACAGGAAAAAGCTTCACAAACAACATTCAAATCAATCTGGTTGATTGCATTAAGACTTCTGAAAATTGAGAATAAGGTATTAGATCAGTAGATGGAACTCAAGAAAGCCTTTTTATTTACTTCACTAATATTTAAAAAGCAAAAAAGCTTATCTGCCATGACATAGAAATTTAAGAATAGCACGAGCACCTACTTTAGCACCTGGCACAGTCCAAAAGCAGAAAAGGCTGTAGAGGGCAGTTGGTGCTCAGGCCCCAAGAATCACACTGTGCGTGTTTGGGGGTTTGCATTAGACCGGGTTCAGTGCCATAGGCCAGACACCCAAGGGCACCTGAAGCACAGCACATACGCTCCTAGAGTGACACTTCTGGTTCAGTTACATCCAAAGGAATCCTAATTGCACACTCAGATTGCTTCCCAGTACAAAGCAATGAGCAGAAAGTGGGACAATAAGGAGATTCCCCTCAGAAATTCAATCCTCGCCCCAACTAAAATGGCAACAAAGATGCAGCCTGCATGCTCCTAAAGGATACTCAAAGGGCTGTTCACATTTAACTTGAACTTCAGTGTGGAAATGGGAACTCTTCCCTAAATCACAAATGTGAGCTGAGCCATGAACAAATGTATGGCTAGGATATGCAATCCACCCACACTCTGCAGTGTTGCTTATCCCTGGCTCAACAAATTTAACAGCCAAAATTTTCAAAAAAGCATGCAAGAGTCAAAAATTTGCTGGCATTCACTGCCTCCGAGAGCTTGAAGGCAAATTAACTGTGTAATTAGCTGTCCATGCCCCTAAATTCTACCTCTGGAAAGCTGTTCTCACATGTGAAAGGAAATGGTATTGCATGCAGCTGCTGTTTAATTTGCTAGAAGAATTTTACTAGACAAAAAGAGGAGACTTTCTGGAATGTGTGGGCAGGTATGCGCATGTAGGCAACATGCGAGAGATTCAGAACCCAGCAGAGAGCTGAACCACCTCATGCAAGACGCACCAGCTACAGCTCCACTCCCAATTACCCCAGTCCTGGACAAAACTGAACTCTTTTGTACTTGCACCTTCTAGAGCAAAACGAAGGAAAAAAAGAAACACTCCACTCTTGTGATCAAAGTTAGCTAGTTGAAGAAATGAAGAGGTTCAGTTTTCAAAGGACCCTGAGCATTAACCTTCTAGGGAACCAAGTCTCTTTATAAAGTTTCAGGCTTACAGCCTCAAGCCTTCCATCACCTCTGAAAACCTTGCCCTGTATTCAATGCAGGTATTTTGTTATCTCCAGTAGCAGAATAGCAAGAGCCAGGTACTTAATTGATGAAGTCCAGCAGTCTTCTCATGCTCCCCATCACAAATTGAAAGTATTTTCTCCCTTTGCATTATATGCCAGCAAGCTTTCACTGTTACCTGCTTTGATTAACTTGCAGAATTTGCAGTAGTATCTACACTCACCTATACCACCAATACTGAATAGCCTCCCTGGCATACACAGTAACACATAGCAGTACAGAATGTCACACACATTTAAACTTTTAAGAAGAATTTTATGCCATTAGACATTTGAGAAAACCCCACGTGCAGCCATGTAATAAAAGACCGCATCACAACATATTACTGCTTGGAGTCTTAGTGAAGTTTGGCATTCAGCCAGTAGCTACTAATTTTCAGATAAGCATGCCTAAATACACATCTTAAAATGCTTCCTGTTATTCCCACTTTTAAGAAATATATCTAAGAATGATTTACTTTGCTGCTGTCATTGGCATGCTGTGTATAGGAAGGTCAACACCACAGGTGATAAAAGAGAAAGGGAAAGTTAACATGCAGAGATCAGCTAATATGCACCATCACCCAGAACATTTCAGAAAACGAAACTTCAGAGGTAGCCAAATGCAACACTTATGAGCCAGCAAACTCTTGGAGGAAATATAGAGGAGTAATGGTTTTAAACTAAAAGAAGGTAGATTTAGACTAGATAGAAGGAAGAAATTTTTTACAATGATGGTGGTGAAACACTGGAACAGACTGCTGAGAAAGGTGGCAGATGCCCAATCCCTGGTAACATTCAAGGTGAGGTTGGATAGGGCTCTGAGCAACCTGATATAGTTGTCCCTGCTCCTTGCAGGGGGTTGGACTAGGTGATCTTTAGAAGTCCCTTCCAACCCAAACTATTCTATGATATCCAAGGTTAAACATGAAGATACCACCTCTAACTTAGGAAGTCTCCAGGCTACAGATGCTCATGAGACGACATACTCAGATAGTAACAGAGTGTGCTCACTCTTTCCTAGGTGTCTGCTCTTGGCCCCTGTCAGGGGCAAGACGTAAGGCTGAATGGATCTTTGATGTCATCCCTCCCTCTCCTTCTACAGCTTTAGGAAGTGAGAGCTTGGAAGAAGCACCCTTTTACTACTGCTGCTCCCCAGTGGCACCCAGGCTGGTGACTAGGCTGTGCCCAGCAGTGAGAAGAGAAACAAAAAAGGAATGAAAGAATACAGAATTTTCAAGTAACTCTTAAAAATCAGAAGAGAGGGAATCCTTTTCACAGAATCACAGAATCTCCTAGATTGGAAAAGACCTGTAAGATCATCTAGTCCAATCATTAACCCAACACTGACAAGCCCACCACTAAACTATGTCCCTAGCACTATATCTACACGACCCTTAAATACCTCCAGGGATGGGGACTCCACCACTGCCCTGGGTAACACGTTCCAATGCCTGATGACCCTTTCAGTGAAAAAATTCTTCCTAATATCCAATCTAAACTTCCCTTGGTGCAACTTGAAGCCATTTCCTCTTGTTCTGTCACCTGTTACTTGACAGAACAGGTCGACTCCCACCTCTCTGCAACCTCCTTTCAGATAGTTGTAGAGAGCGATAAGGTCTCCCCTCAGCCTCCTTTTCTCCAGGCTAAACCACCCCAGTTCCCTCAGCCACTCCTCATAAGACGTGCTCCAGACCCCTCACCAGTTTCGCTCCCCTTTTGAGTATGAAACGAGAGAAAGGCAAGTAGAGAACCAATATGACATTGAAATAGCAGGAGGAGGAGAATACAGTTTTTGAAAGATGCCCAGAGAGAAAATGCTTGTTTCTTTTCTGTTCCAGTCTCCTTGCAGAGCTGTTCTAGGTTACATTATTTAATAAGACAGCCTATGTACAAAATCAGTAGCTGTTAATATTTGGGTGAAACTTGGATATCCTGAAATTATTCAGTAACTAACCCTTAGAAGCAACTTACATTGAAACAGACAGCAGATTGCATTCACCCTAGACATCCTCACATTTGCTACATTGGGAAGAACGGTTATGTCCCATAGTACATTGTTCAACAGAACAAAAGACTCTACAGCCAAACTTCATCCCAACAGAGAGCATGCCAGCCATTTCCTGAACTGGTACATGTACGTATTATAAGAACTAAAGACAATATTGCGAGTTCCAAATACCCATTCCAAAAGCAATAGCGCACTGCATATTAAGTCTCAGAAGTCTCTCCTAGCCACTGTATTAACACAAAGAAACAATTTTATCATCAACTGAAAAGAAACAGTGTCTGGTGCAAACGCAGCAGCTGTTTAACAGCATGCAATATATAGCAGCGTAAGAACAGAAGTGGAAAGTACACCACCAGTTTAGAAAGTCAAGGGTGTTAAAATTCACCTGGAAAGTTGTAGATGGACTTGGCCACAGACACTACAATTAGCAGTCCACACTTTTAAACTGTGAGAGAAGATTCTTAGTAGTACTTTTTAAGCACCTTTGAGATTTCTAGCTAACAGGTCTCTCCCTGAACTTCCCCTTTCACTTGAGGGCAAACGACCCTTGGGTAACAAAGGAGATGTACTCAATGCACAGGGAGAGCCAATATTCCCCAGAGGTACTTCTGATTAGGCACAGAAAGCTGAAGTATGAAACATTGCTGTCCAGTGTGCAGAGCAAGCCCTGATCCCTTTATCAGAACATATCTTGGAAGCCATGTCAAGTCAAGGAGACCTGTTCACCCAGCCTTAGCACCAGAGACGATATGAACTGACACAGCGTTCAGAATGCAAACACAAAACACAGACCCAAACATTAAGAAAACAGGGAGAAAACAGAAATGTGAAATATATTTGTACCACACCAACCTATACCCAAGAGGTGTTCATTTGGCACTTAGGCCTTGAACTCAGGGTGCAAAAAACTGAACTGAAAGCCTGATCTCACAAACAAAGAAAAAAAGGATAAGTAAGAAAGGGACTGAATGCTGTGCAGTATCAGGAAATTCCCCTTGCTCTCATGCTTCATGATAACATCTGAAAAGATAGCATTGCTTGAAAAAGTCAATGTTATATCTAAGCCCCAGTGGGCAAAAGAAAAGGAGTTATGCCTTCATTAATACTCAAAGAGATGCAGTATACATGTAGTCAGACTTCTCAATGGATGGTTTAAAAACAATCTTCCTCCCAGCTCTGCATCTAGCCCTGTCAAATGTCAGCAATACACAACAATTTAAGAACCATAATAAAAAGAGTGACAAGCCCTGCATACATAAATACAACAAAACTGTTTATTTCTATTTTAATTTCTTCATTGTTTGTAAATTCATACTTTACAGCTTCAAAGTACTATTTATACTCCCTGCTCACTTTTTATTTTACTGCAACACAAAATCAACTGTGTTTAGCTCTCTTGTTGGTATGGAAGTCATAAATCATGTTAACAGCACTATCCTATAACAAAGTTTGTTTATTATTAGAGAGCAATCAGTATTATTACTGTTATAAGAAAGTAACAAAGTACCAGAAGGTACTGTTCGTGAAGACCTAAATAGAAGAAGGTACATAACAGCATTTACAAGCTCTAGTTAACTACACAACTTTCCTCTCACCTCACTCCCTGCCTCCCTATTTAATTTTTCAGAAATAAGAGCAGGTTTTTAGAGATTAATGATCTGAAGAGCATTTCCCAAGAGCTTAAACCAGTCAAAATCCACAACATCAAATTAAGACATTTCCAAGAATTCAAACAGAAGAGCACTCGCCATAATGCAATGTAAGAGCAGCCTACAAATGCCTCTACTGTTTGCAGTTTTATAGCGTAAGCCCACCAAGAGTCAAAATGCAGAGTACAAAGCATACAACCAGATCAGGTTTTGCCTTTCCCCAGACAAAACACAGATTATTTCACAGTCTTTGTCCCTTTCACAAGGAATAAACAAGCCTTGGACAAGGGATTACTAGGAAGTCCTAAAGTACAGAAGTCCAGTCTGTCCCTGGATTGAAAAGAAGCACTCTTTGCCTTTATCATAAAAGGAGATCATCTTTGCCAAAGAGAACTGGAGTTTGGGTTTGGAGTTTGGGTTTTTGGGGTTTTTTTTTGTTGTTTTTTTTTTAAATAAAAATCAGTTTAACACTTGAGTAATTATCTTTCCTGGGCAGTTTTGTTCAAGGTATTTGCATTTTTACCTGCCCCATTCACACTATAGTACTTCCACGTATTAGTAGTTCAATGCAAGAAATTCACTACCTGTCCATCACCTACCGTTGCTCAGTACAATCAGTGAGATCTCGCAGAACTCTGAGAACCTATTGAAAAAAATATCTCTACTGATGAAAAGAACCATCCTGATTAATCCGCCCGGCGGATGTATTCTTCCCTTCTAATCATGATGGGAATTCACAATTCTAATAAAGCTGTACTCGCATCACATTATTCAGATTACAGAATCTCTGGAAAAAGAAAGCTCTCAGACATGGTGCTGTAAATCATCAAAAACACTCCTTATTCCTAGCTGACAAGTCCTTTAAGAAAGCGTATGTACATAGCTGACAACTAGGGAAGAATCACACGCATGGTCAGTCAACTGGTTATCACTGAAACAATCATCTGTTAATCAGCAGAACTCAACAGAGATGATAATCAGAACCTTATTTTCTACAGGAAGGATACATATTTACACACTGTTTAGCCCAAACTTTGAGTGAAACCCACCCAAACAGATGTATTGTAAACCAAGGCTATAAAATATCTGCAGAGAGCCTGAAACAACAGCAGAGGTAAGAGCCCCGACCTTGAATGTCAACACTGGAAGCTAATAACAAATTTAGCATCGCTGTTATGAACTGTTTCAGCATTTATGTATTTTTGTGGAAATGTGCAACAGTTGAATGTTGAATTGCAGACATCAAAGCCAGACTAAGACCACAAGACAGTACTGGAGTTACAAGAAACATCCTGCAGGAAGAGTTTAAAATGAGACTCCTTAACTTCTGTCTGTAGAAGGGAAGAAAAAAGGACAGACTTCCTCAGCCTAACTTCACAAGCTCCTGCTAAGCCTGGATGTCCCTCAGTTAAACGTTTGGCCCTACTTCCTCCTTAAATGCCAGAAATGTCAAAGGACAGGGAAAGAAAACACTAATTCATTCCAAGTAGTTTCTATCTCAACATGAAAAAAACCTTGTACAACTCCGAATTAGATGATGCTAAGGGGTGGGGGGGGTGGGGGGGGTTGGGGGTGGTGCAATCCAGAAATGGACAGTAGGATTTCTGTATGACCATCATCATAAATTCAAATAACATTCTGCCCACTATTTCATATTTAGAGCTTACTTGGTTTTAAACTCTGGTTTTAGTCTTACTTGTGACAGGAGCCTCCATGCAATTCATAATTCATCATGCATGTGGCAGAAATTATCATCAGAATTATTATTTCAAGTCACAGAATAACTATATAATCTAGTAGCAGTATTTATGTAACCACAGTGATCTGAGGCAATATTCTTTACAGATCTTTCATAAGACTAGGGGATATAGTTAGAAGAGATGGCATACAGGTCCTTCTTCTGAGACAGATGCAGTGAGGAACCTCTGTAAAGTTTCACATGCACAGGGGTTTTTTTGCTATCATCCTGCATCAACGACCTCAAAACTCAGCTCAGCTTAAGTCCCATGGCCTCTCATGGTTCTGCCCTATCAGAAGTACACATTCCAGTGCTTCTACCCATAGTGACTTTCCTGCAGAACAAAACACCCAAGATGACCTTGCTGGCATTCATACTTCTGATGCTGCAGAGAAGACTATTTAGGTAGAAGTGGACTCAAATGAAGAGAAAAGGCAGGCAAAAGATTACTTCATGCACAGAAACAGGTGTTCTGAAAGAGGGCTAGAGAGATTCCACTCTCCTAAAAATGCCAACAATATATACCACTAGATAAGCAGAATTCTCTCTAAATGTTTCCCAGCAGGTATTCACTGCCCTTTATTTATTTTTATACAAAGCATACGTGCCATCTTTTTCAAGAAAAAGGAGAACCACCTCAGTACAGACAGGCTAGCTAGGAGACAGTCTCGGGCTCCTGAAGCAGAGCCACAGATGCCCACAAGCTGTCACCAACCGTTCAGGCTACTACACTCAATGTATGAAGCTGCTATCTCCAAAGAACGCCACAGCAGAACAAAAACACAGGTTTTTGTGTTGCTTCATTTCACACATCTTTAGAGAGTGAGCATCCAAACCCAGAATGACTTACCCATACACACTACTGCCTCTGAGGAAGTACTAGAGATCTGTTTTAAACTCGGGAGCAAATTTTATATTAAATTACAAGAGAGTAGGTACATGCAATTGCCTGTGAGGAACTTTGGGGTTTTGCTAAACAGACAGGAACAATCATCAGGATATTTCCTGTCACAATCTGGTGGCATACATCCAGGACTACAGAGAGGTCTTAAAGATAGGGCATTAATTACAACAACTTAAAAATCGCCTTGACTGTATGTATTGAAAGCAATCGTCAATTCATGAGCCTTTCAAATTTATAATGCGTGTAAAAACAACAATTGATGGGGAGGTGCAGAAGGAAGTGGTGATGTTAAATAGTACTGAGAAGCACTCAAATAACTTTGAAGGCCAAAGTTCTTCGCTCACCCATGCAAAGAAAACAGTCAAGAACAGGGCAAACAGGGCTGTCCCCTCGACAGCCTCCATGTGCATGTCAGCCACAGCAGACATGAATCTGGCTGTTTTGCATCAGAAACTGGGTACTGAGCTCACTCAGCCTTGTTCCAGGAGCGACCTTGTTGACTAAAACGCCACCCAGTACCTGCTGCTATTTTGCTCAGTGCAGCAGGCATATGTTCACTCAACTAAACTAAAATCAGTAATTCATTTTACACAGGCCCAGCAAAAAGTAGACACAAGGCTGCATTCATACCCGCACACTCAAAAGCAGAAAGCTCTAGCTTCACATTACCGAACTCCCCAAGACTAGCTGTCCTCCACCACCAATTCACAACATGGGCCCTAATATCAGGTATCTTTGTCCTCCAACAATCAGCACAAAGCTTCAAGCTCAAAGCTGTTCATCACATTAACCCTGTCAACATGAGAGTTTGTCACCTAAGGAAAGAGGTAGAACTCACCTCACCTCCTCCCTGCCAAAAGCTCCCACTTTGGACTGCAAGCAAGATCCTACAGCAACAAGGCAACCCTGACACTGGAGGATTACTGCTGACCCCAGACTGTCACTCATTCACACTGGACTTTGGCGAAACCCACATACGCAAAGTGAGTTCTCACCCCAATGCACCAAAACCAGAAGTGCAACAAAATAAGAAAATATAGAAGAGAAGCCAGCAAGTTACTTTGATGGCATATGCATGTTCCATGAAAACACTGTAAGGGGACTAGTTTCTTATTCTGGGTACGAATTGCTAAAGCAAGAAAAGCACCCACCTTATACTTCTGGGTACAGAAGTGCCCAGATGTATGAATAGGTAAATGTCTCTCCACAGCTTCAGACAGGGAGAAAAATCTCTATATATACATACAAACCAAAAGCTGACTGCTCACATCAACACAAGGATCAGTGAGAAATACTTTAAATCGCCTTTAACAGCTCCTTTCCAACTAGCTTTGGCCTATCTCTGTTGATCCTTACAGGTTTATGAGGCAAAGTCTGGAACAGGCACACTCCCTGCACCCTCTGGTCATGAGCAGGAACAAGGGTACCGTCTGAAGTCTCATTTGTTCTTCAGCTATTTTGGAAGGACATCCCCACCCAGTAACTCTATTCACAGTACTGCAGCCTCCCCCTCGCCCCTCCCTTTCGGATTCAAAAGGCAGACACCAGCATCAATTCAGATGCCACAGCATACCCTGCAGCCACACGCATCACACTTCAGTCCTTGTTTTAAACTCTGCAGGAGTCTACAATTAGATATTCAATTTACCTGCCAGCGGTAAGCAGAAAACTTTGCTTAGAAAACTAGGGTATTTCAAGATTTGCTTGCAGAACTTTGAAAAACTTGTGGTTTTTACCAAGGCTGGTTTTTGGTGATAACCGCCCCAACACCACCATCTCATGCAAACACACCTTTAACTCATTCTTCCATTTTGAACAAGCTATTCCCCAATTTCCCTTGCTCTCTGGAAAGTGTGTCCTGCTCCAGTACTCTCTCCTCACTTTCCTTCCCCCATCTCTAATTTCTAGCAACAGCCACACTTCTGTGCGCATTGACTCCTGCCTATATATGCTATTTTCTTAACTTTTTTTTTTTTTAATTAATAATAAACCTACAAACCTAGGGATGTCAGCAGCTTTACAACTATTGACAGGTGCCTATCAATACAGATGCCAGCAACCAGGGCTTAGTCAATAGCTTTAGTGTCCATTCAACTGTGCTTTGTGATATACATGGAAGACCCTGGCTTACCTTGCTACCTCTCACCTCCAGACAATCAGTGATTTTGTCTACAATAAGCTGTCATGCTCTTTGCTTTCTCGCTGATGAAGCCTGCTCCAAGCACTTAAGCCCTCTAAGCCAAAAGGTACAGCATACCTTGTCTAGAACCAAACCCTGAGATCAAAGGCAAACAAGGTTGATGCAACAGCTTTATTACTCTGCATTAATTTAAATCTCCATATGAACTGAATATGAACAAGCACACTCTACATACAACATAAAGGCTCTTTACATAGACATAAATTCCATCCACTGACACCACCTCCCAATACACATTATGTCACTGGGCTTCTAAAGAACATTAACGCTTCTTTTGGGAGATGGTGGACATTGTAACATCTGGGTAAATATTAAAAGTGGTGCTCTGAAAGCACAAAATAGCTTATGGCAAAAGGCAAAGGAAGATGCATCACCTCTGCCACCCTCTAGCACTTGGAAGAAGATTAGAGCACAGACTGAAAGACTAACACCTCACTGCTTATTCTAACAGTTTCCATTAACAAATAATTGCTTATTTTCACGTCAGTATTACTTGCTGTACTCAAGTACAAACAAATGTATGTACTGATTAGACATACGTTTCTGGAAAAAGGGTATTGAAACTTAAATGATTATTCACAAATTACGTGAATTGTGAATTTTTCTCAAAATGATTATGTTTGGTACCCTGAAAATTTAGGAAGCGCCCTCTAGTAGTTCAGCATCTGTTTTGTATTTAGAAGCTATTCTTTGCAAACACAGGGGTCACACTGCTTTTAAAGCAGCTCCTGCCAATTCTCTTTTGCAGGGCAGATTTAATAGCAAATTCCACTGCCACAGGATTCACTGTGTAATAATGAAGGGTAGTGTGTCAATAGATGAAACTGAACACATCAATAAGAAGCTGGCAGAGGTCCCCATGGATGCCTCTCTCGCAACAATCATTTTAATGCGAGTAGGAGAACAATGCTGTTACAGCCTGCTCAAAGATTCCCCACAGCCACATTGCATCAAAGACCGACTGAAACACGATGCTAAATCTCTGCAGTTGGAGTTAACAATGTAACATGCACAGAAACAAAGTCCTTTACATTGGCAATTATTCTTTTTAAGACTGTCCAACCTAAGCAGAGCTAGCTTTTGTCAGAACTGGACTCTTGCTAACCAACATGACCCGAAGTAATGATTCCACCAAACTCTTCTTAACTGCTACTGATACAGCAAGAAAAGAGCGACTCAAAAAGCATGAAAGTATGCAAATTGCAGTCACGAAGCAAGCACTAAGCAGCATAGCTAAACCACATCTTTAAGAAAGTCGGCAGAAAGGCAAGTCCAGACTAATCAAGCCTGTTAAACAAAAAGAGTGGCATAAGTTCTTTACTTTTTTTTTTTTTTTTTTTTTTTTTTTGAGAGAGAGACCGCAACTATAGCAGCAGGAGCTATTTTACAGCCAGCATGAAGCAAAGGACAATGGGGGACACCTGGGAAAAAGCCTGAGAGAAGAACTGAAGCCAGAAAACAAAAGTTAAAAACCACACATAAAGTTTACATTGGTTTTTTTTTTTAAAGCCAAATATAAGAAAGATGATAGATATACTTTGTGTGCTACAAACAACAGACTCTCGCAGCAGATATGATCAGCAATCAACACAGACCAGCACATTGCTCCAGCATTGGCTAATTTTGCAGAAGGGGGAGAAAGAAAAAAGAAAAAAAAAGAAAAAAACACCCAAAAACCAACTTCACAACACATTTATGGAAGTTTGAAACTGGAAGAAAAGGAGGCTTCCACTTCTCCACCCCCAATTCCAGCTGTAATCCTTTGACACCTTAAAAGCAATGACAGAGTGCTTTCTCTAGGGACCTGAGACTAATTCCCTACTGAGCATTTACAAACTGATGCTTTTCCAAGTCTTATAATGTGGCCAAATTTGGACATTTTTCATAAGAACAGCAAAAGCCACATTCTTGTTGCAAAGTTAACTCTCCAGCCAAATTTCCATCTCTTGCTCTAAAGCACGGAGGTGCTAGAACTTCTCAGCTTAGCAGCTGAGATTATTATTTGTTCAAGAGCGAGGCGGGAGAATTGGCCACAACATGCAAGAATTAAAAAGAAAAAGAAGCTGCTTCTCCCTGCTCCCTCCCCAAGCGTACAGCTGGAAATACTGGAGTGGTTTTGTTTTTTTGGTTTTGTTTGTGGGTTTTTGGGTGGGTTTTTTTTGGGGGGGTGGGGGAGGTGGCGCAGATTTCCTAGAAGAAAACATCAACCTGTGGTAGACACTAAGCCGAGAAAATTTCAGCATGAATGCCTGAAGTCTTGCAGAATAATAAACAATTTAGGAGATGGCCATCATAACAAAAAGTACCAAGCAGACACTACAGGCATTGCTGGCAGCCTTGCCTATCATCAGCTGTGACAGCTTGCCTGGGAGCTCCAGTCTTTAATTAGTTCTCATTCCTGAAGTTCAGAAGTCAATTAATTCCTAAAAAAACCCGTCTTCAGATTCTTTTTTATAGGAAATCCTGTCCAGAACTCGGTGTCTTATTTACCTGTTCTTCCCATAGCTCAGCTAACAGTTCAGATCCTTTAGCACATCCATGCAAATTCCACCTGGCCATAGAGATTATCAGTAGTCAAATACTCCAGCTTGCTTCAGCAATTCTTCATATTTCTGCAGCAGTATTTTGCCATTGCTGCGTACAAGAGATACTGTTCTCCAGGCTGCTTATTCAGACCCTGTCACATAAAACTTTCCCTGCAACTTGCCTCATCTAGTGTAATGAAAAGGAGCACTGACTGCAACACTCTACCACAAGTTTCAAGTAGTCCCCGTGGCAATTACATCAACTCAATTCTACCAGCATTACCATACTGCTTTATAACTTTAGAAGACTCAACAAAGGCATTTAGCAACACTGATTCTACCTTCTCTCTAGCTCACTTCAAACTTAGTCAGAATGCCATAGTCAAAGTCGATAATGGTTTCCACTGGAAGCCCAGCTTTGAAACTTCCTCCAACTCCAGAGAAAAAGGGATCATCCTTTTTTGTCTCAGACTTCAGTTAGAAGAAATCAGTTATGCTTTACAATTATGAAAGCTTACATGTAAATGAATAAGCCAGTTTCTGATATGAAACTCAAAAAACTAAGAAACTTTAAAAAGTTCCGTAACTCCTGTCTTGCTTCTTATCTTATTTTAGATATGCTGATGATCTGGAAAAACATTATTCAAGGCTTTTGGCATCTGAGCAGCTATTTTTCAGATCATCCTATCCCAAAAGGAGTTTGATTTGAAACTGATTTTATATCTTTGTCCCTTGCAAAACCTAATGTATAAGGTGTATTAAAAGTTTATCTTATTATTTTAAAAATCCTTCTCAGTAGGTATTCAAGCCTTGGAAGAAAGCTACAGTTTGAGGTTTTCTAAAGAGTATCAGTTTATTCTTTTAAAAAATGGACAGCTGGAGAACTTAGTACCTCATTGATATAAGCTTCCTTAGGGCAGGGGATACAACCCAGACAAAAAACCACTTATGTTACCGTCTCTCCCTGTCTTGTTCTATCCAGTTTTGGGGTACCTTGTCCAGGTTAGGAACTAAGGTCATGCAGGAAACTGCTTATTATTCTTGGAGAGACATTGAAACACTTATCCCTACACAATTCCACCTTACAGGTGTCTAGAAAACAGATTTTATCATTTACTACTGCAGATCTTCTAAGAAAGCAGAACATCTAGCAGGGCCCAGGGAAGTAACTGCAACATCGCCAATAAAAGTCAAAAGCAAAGTATTAAAAAGATATTTTTTCTTTGCATTACAATACAGATTCTTACTTTATGCTTCACCTAATATCTTGCTTTCAAAACCAATAGAGACTTTGATAGACACTGACATAACCCCTGCTTTGACCCAGCTCATGTTAGTAATGCTTTCCTCAAGTTCTTTCCAACTTAACTTTCAAGTGACTGATTTCTATACATAACCAGAAAGAATTCACATTTTCAGATGTGTCCATTTCCCTTCCTTCTAAAACACAGAGCTCCATACACACACAAAAAAAAACCAACAACAATGAAAGGCATCTAAAAAACAAAGAATTGAAACGTTCACTTTCTAAAAGCATCTCATTGAGATATGTAACCATTTCCCTACTAAAAAAATACGTAGGTCTGTTTTGCAGGTAAGTGTTTGACAAGGATTATGGAGACTGGAAAAAAAACCTAACCCAACAACAAAAACCAACCACACAAAAACATATCAACCCATAAATATATTAGATGTGAAAGCTGAAATCTCAAACGTCCCTGAATGTTTGTTTATATAGCTAGACGGATGGAGATATATATTATTTCTTAAGTACATTCCCCTCTAATCAAGCATGTGGCTGCATTTTTAAATGACCCCTACTGCTTACTTCAAATCTTGTTCAGGCAGGTTTATACCTCAGTTCAGGGATTAGAGCCAAATACAACAGAGACTACCTAAAGAGAGCAAGCTGTTGCTATGTTGAAATGTAGCAGTCGAGAAACCTGGAGAACAAGGTCGAAGAATTTCAGAAAAAGCACCCAGACTCCCTAAAAAGAAGCTCTGGACAGGAACCTACAAAGACGCAAGAGAGCCAGAGAAGGTGACTAAGCTATCATTTGCCAACCCAAAAGAACACAGGATGTAAAGGAAAAAAACACTCGCTACACTGCTCGCCCTTTGATTCCCACATCTTCCCACAGCCTACAAGCTAAGAAAATACATCAGCATGGCAAAACCATACAGAAAGCTCTTCCTCCTCAGCAACACCACCTGCCCTTCAGTGCCTCACCAACCCAGCTCCAATGCTCACTACGTGCTTCTACTGCCTTAGTAGTCTGCAGCTGCTAAGACCAGGACAGGCTTGTCAGTATTTCCCCTTTGGGAGCCTTTTTAACAACCTCTAAAGCTACAACAGAGATAGGTAGGCCTAGCTGTCAGCTCCTTCTGCGAGTACCAGTGAGGATCTGAGCCTGCCTCCTTCCACCATCAGGCAGGCAAAGGCCACCAGCACCAGTCCTGGGCTCTTCAGTAGGTGAGCAGGCACCAGCAAGGGAACAGGAAACAGAATTCACCCTAACACACCTTGAATGCTCCATAGGCAGTCATCCTTACATCATCTCCCTGCCTTAAACCTTGAGTTCTCCCATTTTCTAATACTTTCACTTTAGCTGCAAATGCAGGGAAAGATTAAAGCATACTTTTCCTTGAAGTTCATGATCACAATAACTTATACTAATTACCAAAAGCTTTCTATTGCAGAGCTTGAATAAAACCTTGATTCAAATGACTAATTGTTGTAGCTTCTGAGGAAAAGAAAAAAAAACACAAAGAATTTCAGATATAAATTGTAGGAAACAACTCTATTCATGTATACACAAGGCTCCTGGGGATCTGGCATGCTGGAACTGACTTGCATCATAGCAGACAGCAAGTGTCACACAGGGTCTAAACGGTAGTAAGAAAAAGGCCATCTCTGGGAAGCCCATCATCAATGGCTTTCCCCCAGGATCTAGTGAGTGCCTGCTCTCCTCAAGCCCCATAACACTCAAACAAAAAACAGCTTTTTTCAGATACACTGAAATTCTTACCTTGAATCTCAAACAAGAACCAGGGGGGGGGGGGGGGGGGGGGGGGATAAAAATCAAGGCGCTGCAAGGCTTGCTGTTTACAGTCTGAGCCCTGGTAACCACCAGATACCTGTTTTGTTTTTTGGATGTCTTGTCCCAGGAGGGATGTTTTGGTTTCCAGAGCACTTCACAGCTTGACTGGGCAGATTGACTGCAGAATGAAATCACACACAGAAGAGGCAATGGCAGTGCAAAATACCCTCATGCTGCCCTCTCTTCTCAGGATCTAACCACATCAGAAAGAGAGACTAGATCAAGTCTTAATCTCAGGATTCACAATCTCCTTACCAAACAGATTATAACTGTACTGGATCCATTTCAAAGAATGAGAAAACATTCTTATTTGTCACAGCCAAATACTTCAGCCATTTGCATCCTTTTGCTGGGTTATTTCGTAAAGATCTGAATAAAACAACCAAGTCTAAGTACACACAAGGGAGGAACGCTTCTATGCTTCAACTCCTTCCTTCCACCTCCCTTATACCAGAATTCCTCAACACTTGCAGCACATTAGTTAACAAAAAACCCCAACCTGTTTCTCTGTTAAAGAGCTGCTAGAAAACACACGTTCACAGAAGCATACTTTTCCCATCCAGAGTGAGAGGAACACCACCTTCCCAACCTCTTAACATCTGGAATATCTCATAGAAGCTACCAAGTAATGATATCAGAAGATAACCATACCGCAACACACAACACAAGTAAAACTGGAAAGTTGAGGGGTTTTTTTCCTGCACACAAAAGCAGTTTCAATTTTAACAGCACCATTCCAATTAAAAAAAAAAAAAAAAAAATCCCCAAAAGGCAACTCAGAACATCCAGACAAACCATATAATGGACAGTGGCCAGATAATCTGTGCATGCACATTTTAAATTCTTCTAATTATTTTGTCTGGAATTATGAAGGAAACAACTTTCCTGTTGCATGTCACCCTTAATAATTTTTACTTTTTGCTGCATGACCTTGAGTATCTGAGAGTCCCAATTTTCCACTTGTCCTACTAAACCATTCTCTTGAAAAAATTTATTCCCTTTCTGTTTCTAAACAAAAACACTAAAGGTGTTCTCTCCGGTTCTTAACTGTTTCCCCAGCTGGCAGAATGCCTATATTGTTAAGATAAACGACATGACTAACCGCAGCTGCAAGTAAGAGAAAGCACAGTGGACACCTTTGTGTGGTAGGATCTTGACTTGTAGATAGACACCCTTCTGCCCCGATTGCCTCACTGCCTGCAAGTAGCCTCAGGAAAGAGACTGGGACCAGCCCAGGTTTAGGAAGCTGACTTTTCAACTGTAACTGTCTGCTCTACAGACCCGGCTATGAAAGATTCAACAGCCAAACCATGAGGAAAGTGCTCTGGCAGACTTTTAAAAAAGAATTAGTCATAGCAATGTCAAAAGTACAAGCACAAACTAAGTCAGCAAATAGAGTTTTGTTTAAAGAAGAGCGTTGCAGCGTGGGGTTGGGGCACTGTTTAGTTACTCACTCCTTCCACCCCAAATCTGGAAAAGGCTCCTACTTACTACCTGCCATTAGTCAAGTGTTCTGAATCAAGAACTGCATGTAGTAATCTGTGGGTCATGCTTGCTCACCAGCACCTAAAGCACCCCTGACTGCACAGAGCTGACAGAGAACCACTTAAATACTACACATAACTATCTTACCTTAACGATGTTCTTGTTCTCTAGTTAAACTCACTGCTACTTCAGTAACACTGTTTGCAACAATGCTACAAGTCCAACGTTGAAGAAAGAAAAAGGAAAAAAAAAAAGAAGGGCAAAAAACCAAAATCCACCACCCACCTTTTTCTGTAGTTCTTGCTACAGTCTTTATTTCTGCATGCCACCTGCCTGGCATTGACACCGGTAAGGAACAATGCCACACGCTAAGCTCACGACAGCTACACAGTTACGTGAACACAACATAAAACATCACCTACACAATCGTTCCTCATCTCTTAGCACCAGAACTTCACGGCAGAGGCAGCAAACCCCGAGAGCCAGGAGGGGAGGGCGGCACCGGAGAAGTACCGCTTCCCCCACAACACCTGTGTGCCCGGAGAGCCCCGGGGGGTTCTGTCGCCGACAGGCGAGGCTGCGGGGGCCCCCTCCTGCAGCCTCCTTCGTGGGGATAAGCAGGGGAAGGATCACCCCACACACACACACACCCCGGCCCCGCAACGAGTCACTTCACCCTCCGCCAGGTGACATTTCGCTGCCCGCACCTCAGAGCGGCCGCAGCCCATGCGCCGGGGTCGGGCGAGAGCGGCTACCGCTGCGCCGTCACGTTACCCCGGCCGCCCGCGGAAGCCCCTCTCCCCACGGGACCACGCCACGCCGCGCACACACCCCCCCCCCACCCCGCCCCAGCTCTACTCTGAGGGGGCCCCTGAAAGTTTCGGGGAGATAGCCGGCAGCAATCCGCGCCCCGGCCCTTGGAGGGAGCAGCGGGGGCCGGGGCGGGGGAGGCTACCGAGCCGTTAGGGCCGTTAACGCCCGTTGGCGGGCCGGGAGAGGGCGAAGGCGGTGACGGCCCGGCCAGCCGGGGTACGGCAGAGCCTGGCGGGCAGGCGGCGCTGCCCGGCCCCCCCCGCCGTCCCTCAGAGGGCAGCGCCCCGGCTGGGCTCCGCCGCGCCTCGCCTCAGGCGGGCACGGCGCGGCGGGCGATCCCTCCCCGCCGAGGGGCCCGCGCCCACCGGCCCGGCCCTCCCTCGCTACCTGCGGGCGAAGTGGCCGAGCCCGGCCCGGCCCCCCTCCTCCGGCCGCCCTCCCCGCTGCCCCCGGCCGCGCACCCCCCGGGGCTCACCGAACAGCAGCAGCAGGAGAAGGAGAGGCAGGCAGGACGCCCTCTCCCCGCGGTGCCCCATGCTGGCAGGGCTGCGCGGATGCCTCTCCCAACGCGAGGGGGGGGGGGGGGTCACCGGCGCGCACACACACACACGGTCGCCTCGCCCTGAGGACCGGCGGCAGGGCGCTCCTCGGCCGGCCGCTCCTGCCTCCCCGCTGCCCTGCGAGCACACGGAGCCGCCCGCCCGCCCCCGACCGGCCGCGCCGCGCGGCGCAGCCAACCACAGAGACAAACTTTCCCTAGCGCCCGCCCCCGCGCGCCCCCGCCCGCAGGTAGCGGGGGCGGCGCGGGGGTCCGGCCCGGCCCGGCCCGGCCCCCACCCCCTGAAAGGGGAGGGGAGGAGAGCGGACGCCGCCAGCCGCCGCGGGGGGGATCCCCTCGCCGAGCGGGGCCGCGGGGAGGGTGGTGTCTATCCCCGCCGTTCCCGGTCCCCTGGGGCCGCCCCGTACGCGTGGCCCGGGAAAGCCCCGGTGCCCGGGCGGGGGGAGGGCTCGCCGGGCGGGAGCCGTTGGGCCGGGGAACGGCCGTTGGGCCCTGCGGGCGCGCGGGACCGCCATGGCGCCGCTCCTGCCCCGGCTGCGGGTCGTCCCGTCCTCCCTTCCCCCCCCAGCCCAGCCGCTGTGGGGTGAGCTCTGCCCGTGTCCGGTGTTCTCCCACACGCCGGTACCCCCAGCGTGGGGGTCGGCTGATGCCCCCTTTCCTCACAGACGCACCCCCGGCGCAGCGTTCCCCCGCGTAGAACCACCCCAACAGGCGTGGGGGAGGCAGCTCCCGCCCCTGTCCCCACACACAAACCCCAGCCGGGGGGCTGAATGTCAGTTCCACGCACGCACACCCCGCGCACAGAGGCTCCCTCACACCTTGGTCACACAGCCCTGACTGCATGTCCCCATCTATGCCATGCATCGCCTGGGAAACCAGTGCCGGGTGGGCCCACCCGTGTCCCCTGCCCTCCCACGGGCACACACGGCAGCAGTGGGCCTGCCTGTGCTCCTGCCCGCTCCCCGGAGCAGTCCTAAGGGCCTGGGTCAGGAGAGGGGGAGCAGGGTCAGTGCACAGCCAGGGTAGCATGGACACCCTCAGCGTGGTGGTGCGTGGACGGGGCTGCCCCTCCCCGCCAATGCCAGGCAGTCGCCCCACAAGCAAGGCTGCCCGGTTTGGGGACTGGGTTTCTTTCCCCCTGCCTGTGTTCGCGCTTAACTCAATATAGGGTTGCTGCCGCACGGCATTCATGCCACCACTCCGCCGCCTTTCTTCCCGGCCTGCTCACAGAGATTTGTGTTTGCTCGGGGATTTAATTTCCTGTTTGTTTGTAAAAACAAAGAAGTGAGGAGCTGGCCTGCTCCCTAGTAACTCAGACAGTTATCTGCTGTTTCAGTCCCCTTGCCACATTAACTGTAAAATCATGTCCATTTTGCTGTTTACTGCCCAGGCTCCCTTCAGGCTACCTGATTTTCTCTTATTTGGTGGAGCCGGATCTGTGTTACGCATTTCTCTGTGCGGGAGTTTCCAGAGCCTATGCACGGTTTTTGGCTCGTTTAGGCTTTATTCTAGCGTCTCCAACGCACCTTGGTCTTGAGCATGACTTGGCTTGGGCGAGGTTGTTTGCTCCCACTAGCAGGAAGTGCGCGCTGTGTTCATAGCCGAGCGTGATTATCAGACTGGATTTTAGGTTGGACTTTGGTATTCATTCTGTAATGCTTTACAGTAGACAGGGTGTTGCCTGATAGGAATGAAACAAGACCCTTCTAAAACTGATGAGGAGAACTTTCACCCTCCAACCACAATTACCTGAGCTCCCGCACACAGTAGATCTCTTTGCAGCGCTGCAGCCACAAGGCGCCTGTGGGACACTTAGTCCTGTCCACACCGAAGTTCTCCGAGCTCCCAAACCGCAAATGAGGCTGAATCCACAAGCGTGACTGAGAAAGGGCTGCACAAACAAAACAAAATGATCTTCATCCGTCTTTCATATGCCTGTTTGTTCTTGCTGCCTGTTTCCGATCATTCTGCTCTACCTTCTCCTTTGGCCAGCATTCAAACACATTTTTTCTTCACTGGAAAACATCACTTCTGTAAACCAAGGCATGTCCCTCACGTCAAATTTAGAAAACAGGTTAGAAGATCTGTCACCCTTACTGGTCAGCTTCAGTCATGCTGGTTAAACTGCTGATCATTCGTCAAACTCTAGTCCTGAAAACACATCCCCCTGTGCCTCTTAAGCCTTGCAGCAGCAACCCTGATATGTACACATGGATGTAGTCATGGATGTAAAGTTCACTGTATGCACAAGGCCACTGATTTTGCAGGAGCCCCAGTCCGAGTTTTCTCTGTGCTTCCTATTTCCTGCGCTCCGTTGCTAGTAGAGGATCACTGATCCAGGACCTGAGCTACAGTGCTGAAAAGCTACAGCAGTGACTTGATGATTTTCTTTATGTCCTTGGAGAGATTTTGCTTATGACTGTCCAATTTGGAACTCCCTATTGCCCTTACTGTAACTGCCAGATACCGGCATCTGCTTCACCACTGCTATGCACTGTTAGTTACACTGGTGAAAAGAATAGGTAAACCCTTGCTATGCTGAGCTGTGGTGTACGGTATTCTCAGTAAGTGTCATCTCACTCTTTTACTTCGAATTTAGTAAGAACCACTTTCACTCCCATATAGTCAGACTTCCAGACAGAAGGGGCCACTGTAACCCGTTAATCTGACCCATATACACAAGCCATAGATTTTTTTCCTAGCAGCTGGATCAAAGTGAGCTTGAAAGACAACACGTCTTGTCTTAAAGACACCAAGTAATGGCAAGTACCTTACTCCACCTACTAATTTATTCCAATGTTTAATTACCCTTGCTGCTAGGAAATTGCTTCTTTCAAGGTTGAATTTGTCTAACTTCAACTTCGAGACATCAGAACTTGTTATGCCTTTGTCCACAAAACTGCACACCCATCCCATTTTCATGGCTAAGTAACTATACATGGTGCTCCTATCACCTCTCCTTGCTAAACTGAATAGATTGCTTTCTTTGAAGCCTCACATAGTAGATTCAGTTTCAGTCACTGCAGCATTTTTCAGACTCTCAAATGTTTCTAAGTGCTTTTTGACTTGCAGGCATCCACCCTGGATACACTGTCATTGTGGTCTATACATACATGCTGTGCACAGAGCAAAAATCATTTCTCAGTCATTGTTTGGTTTTCCCCTTCTCACATATCTAAAAATGGAATTAGACCATTAACTGCCTACACTGCACAAAAAGCTTGTGGAGTCCATTAGCCATATTGGATTCCCAAGTCTCTTTCTGCATCTGTTTTCCAAGAGAGCATCTTTACCCTGCCATTCATCACCGATGTTCTTCCTTCCTCACTATGTGGCCTTGCAGCAGGGTGTGTTAAAATGCATCTTGTAATGTTGTGACAATTTAGGCAGGTGTTTGAGATCCCTCATTCAATTTGAGAACCGTTTCTCTGAAGCTGATAAATCGCCAGCATAGATGACAGAAAGAGCAGGCCCGAAGCTGACCGCTGTGTTAGTCTACCTTCTCCTTCAAAGCCTGTTTTCTTCTCTTTTTTTGTGTGTCCTACTTTCAATGGATTGTTACATGTATGTGGTTATGTCATTTTTTCCCCTTGCCAATTCCATTTTGCATAGTTCAGCTATGAGAGCCAGACTGAGTCAAAAGCTTTCTCCGAGTATAAAGTCGAGACAAATATCTTCCTCTGTTTTTGTGCTTTCTCTATGTTTATTTATGAGATGCAGAGTAAATCTGTGGTCAGTTGTTTGTGTCTCAGGAAGGCATCCCATTTGACTTTCAGCGTTTAGCATGTTGTTGTTTTGAGTAGATAACACATATGATTCATTTATTGATGATGCTGCAGAAATGTTTGCCTACATTTCTTCACATCTAGATTTCTGCATAATACACAGGCTGAAGGCATCTCTCATTTGGGTGTAACTAGATTAGCCAACAGAATCTCAGGGAAGGATGGAGATTGAAGCATTACATTAAACACATTCTTATGCGTGCCCATATGTGCGTGAATATGAACACACACTGATCCTAAAGAAACCCACATGCAACCACTCCCTACTTGGGCCACTCCTCCAACATACACTTGCTAGCTTTTGCAAAGTTTGTCTCTTGACAAACATGGATAAAAGCAGCTCTTGTTCTCCCCATCTTGTTGCCTGAGCAGCAGAGGACCAAGGTGAGACGACTGCGTAGCAGGCCTGCACACAGCGTGGAGTGCAAGGGTAAACAAGATTCAGAGGTCCCATACGTCTCCGACCAACAGCAGAAGGACCCACCCTAACGAGGACCCAGTACCCTGTTTAGGGGCAGAGGCTGCAAAAATGCTGCTCGCGTGTGGTGCAGATTGCTGGCTGCAAACCTTAAGCTGGGGAGAAATCTTTTGGTCCCATTGCCTTAGCTACGTGAGGCCCCTTGCTGCTGGTGGGTGGCAGCTATAAGCTCTCCACAACAAAAGAGAGGGATAGGCAGACAGGCAGATAAGGCCATGCTCAACTGCTCCGTCAGCAATATGACAGCCACTAAGGGCAGGAAGGGGACTGTCAGCGGCTTCCAAGCTGCTTGCATGAGAACCCCAGGGAAAGGGAACCACAGCGCGAACGTTGTCCTGGAGATACCTACATGGGGATGTGCCGTCTCGTGTCTTGGGTGCTCATTAAAGACCCTTTTCTCAAGAGCTAGGGATGTTATCCTCAGCGTGCTCGCCAAATTCCACATTGCTTGATTTCGTTCTGCCTCTAGGTTCCCTTTGTGTTTCGGGGCGGGCACAGTACTCGTCTTCATTTCCTCCCTCTACTCTTGTTAAAATTTGCCTTGCTCTATTAAACAGCTTGCATGTTCCAGCCAAGGGGCTGCCCCATCACAGTTGTGGCTGACGTGAGCCCTACGCTCTCGAAGCTGTACAGTCAGATTTGTGAAATGCTTTCGAGCATACCTGGATGGAAAATATATGCCCCCCTGTCATTCCTCTCTCAGTAGCTGAACAGAAATATGGGCAATAGCAGAGAGCTCACAAAGAACTGTGAAAAACTCAGCTTACCCATTATGTATTATGCATTAAAACCTGTCTCTATTGAGCTGTCCAAGATAAAGTCCTACTGGCATTTGATCAAAAGAGTAGGAAATTACCTTGATTTGTCCTGGCTAGAGCTGGCTGCCTCATGTAAAAAGTATTTGTGAATAAATTATTTGCAGATTGATGGGAAAAAAAAGTGAGTAATTTATTTGATGAATATTGTTCAACTGGCTATTGAGCTAACTAAATCATGAGGAAAAAAATATTGGTAAATGATTTATTTGAAAATCTAGTTGAAATTTGACAGGAGAAAATGGTCAAACAAACTATTTGCCACTGTTATTCAAATGCCAGTAGACCTGGATAGTGTTCATGCAGTAGTAAAGCGCACCCCGATGCTTCAAGCCATGGCCTAAGAAAGGTATTGAAATATGCATTCACATCTACAAATCTACACTCACCTTCTCCTTAAAAGAGATTCTCCTCAACCACAGCCCAAAAGATACCTATTAATAAGCACAGAACAGAGTCTACATTTGCAGTTATTTATTCTTACTTATTATGAAGACACTCTGGAAACTATCTTGCCTGATATGATAGCAATGAAAATTGAGTACCTTTTACTCCTCTACTGCCTCCCTTCAGTGGATCTCTAAGCACTTTACAAATTTCAGTGGGTTTAATGTTACAGCTGTTCTGTGAGGCAGGAAGGCATAATGAAATCCAGGGAACGTAGGAAGCACACACTGTGTGCTACAGGTTTCTTTACATCATAAACTCTCAGACTTCATGAGCGTTTTTAGACTTGACTCCTTTCAATAGAGCACATCATTTAAAGACTGACTATATTTTTCAAATCTGGCTGCTTGAAGTTTGCTTCCTAACTACTTAAGCGCTCATAAACAGCTGCTTTATATTACATGCTGAGCTCTTGTTGAATTTGATAGAATTTTTGAGCACTAAACACATGAGGAGAAAACCCCATGTATTGTGATATTTCCATGAATACGTATAGATTTAGCAGCATATCTCTAGATGCCATGCCTGCATGATGGTCACAGGTTAGAGCCATAAGACAGGCTGAGAGAGTTGGAGTTGTTCAGCCTGGAGACGAGAAGGCTCTGGGGAGACCTTATAGCGGCCTTCCAGTATCTGAAAGGCACCTACAAGAAGGCTGGAGAGGGACTTTTTACAAGGGCACATAGTGATCGGACAAGGGATGATGGCTTCACACTGGAAGAGGGGAGATTTAGAATAGATATTGGGAAAAAAATTTTCACAATGAGGGTGGTGAGGCACTGGAACAGGTTGCTGAGGGAAGTTGTGGAGACCCCATCCCTGGAAGTGTTCAAGGCCAGGCTGGATGGGGCTTTGAGCAACCTGGTCTGGTGGGAGGTGTCCCTGCCCATGGCAGGGGGCTTGGAACTAGATGATCTTTAAGGTCCCTTCCAACCCAAACCATTCTATGATTCTATGAAAGAAACAGGCATGTTGCAGAGACCTGTCCACGGCTGTGGGTTGTGCATCCACGGCACTGATGCCACATGAACAGACCACATGCAAAAAAGTTATCCAACCTGTTAGGCAATAAATGAGACATCCTCCTACTTCATCCGCCTCTTTTGCACTTCCAGCAGCAGAGCTGCAGTCCCTCCCTTGCTTTGGTTGAAATGGTGAATGCTTGCTACCCAATATGAGGGGCTACACTTCAAAGCACCAGATAGGTATTAAAGATTTGGTGTTAGATGTTATGGCGGATCCCACTACAGCATGAACAGTAAGGATAAAATCAACACCCTGTTCAAAGGACTGGACATTTTCTTGTCAACTTCAGTGTAAACACGATTTGATCTCTAGTACCAAATTGAGCATCAGCAACCAAAGAAGTAGTAAACAGAACATACATGCTAAGGCAGTATATACCAATATTATCCCCCAACAACTTGCTGTCTGAACTGCTACAGAAGTGAATAATTAAAGAACCAATCTAAAAGATACATATTTTTATGTAAGGAAGACTGAATGTCAAATTAAAGATCTGCTGTCATCTTAAACACAAATAAACTATAAAACCAGAAATAAATATTTGTATGATTGCTGTTGATCACTACTGGCAGTTTAAAATCCAGATTTACTGGGCATGATTTTTGTTCTCTTTCCCACTGGCACGTCTCCTCTCTTGAACTAGGAAAAATCAAAAGGAGTCAATTTTGCTTTCAGGTTTTCTCTCTTTCTGCCTTGTGACTGCAAAAATCATAGGGGAGGGTATCGCTCTGTTTTAAAGGAAAGGAACAGTTTTCATTAGAAAGAGAGAAGGAAAACAATAGAAACATTTCTGTTGGCATTTGTTTGTTTTTATATGGATTCTCCTAGGCAAAATTGAAGTCACGAGGGAGGGGAGAGTCTCTGCGTATAACGTGAGCAGGTACAATTCTCACCCGGCTCCGAATTCACTGTCTTGATACAGTCCAGTTACACTCCATTTTGGGAGCTTGCTTTTTTTCATGAAGGTCAATCTGAGCTTAGCTCTTCTTTGTGTTTTTTACCTGTGGGACTGCTGTCTTCCCACATCAGAAACAGGCTCAAATCCTTTTCTGACCTTGATTGCAATGAGTAGGACATCCATGCGATGAGGATAGAGCAGATTAAATCAGAAGCAGTAGCAGTGCATTTCTCTGGCAGGTCCCAGAACTTCACATATTGTTACCTTCTTCTACACAAGGAGCATAACCCAACCTTGACTTTAGGCTATTCTGAGACACGGAAATTACAGAAACAAGAAGCCAGGAGGTCTATGCCTAGGCAAGACTGAAATGCTACACATAGTACACACTGAGCTGTCACCTATTATCCTGAGTTGATTTAAAATAATCTATAATCCAGGGATGAGAAGTGAGCGCCATAGGATGTGGCAAATCCTTCTCATACAGCAAGACAGTGTTGTCACTCTACCGAACCATGAGAGAAAAAACACACTGTCTCTTCAAGGGAGGACTTCTAATTTCTTAAACACTGTGGCTAAAAGAATCTTTTCAAGTGCATTTACATTAACAGGAGTTAATTAAGAGATTAGGCTGGGACCGGTGATCGTGACCCCGTCTGACAATCTGGGCACACTCTTTATTGATGGGAGCCTAGAAACAAGGAAGAGGCATGATAGAAGCAAGTGCAGGCGCTGCATCCCGAGGAGCAGAGATCTCAGTCCAAAGGTCGATTCAGAAGTCAGTCTTCTGGGGGTCTTCCCTCCCCCTGATGGGACTGGAGGAGATAATACGAAGAGAGCTTTGTGTTCTCAGACAAAAATCAGGCAAAGGCAGAGAAGTCTGAATGTGTGCTTTTCACGTTCATTTCTAACTTGCAGTGCCAAGCAAAGAGATTAGAAATGCAAAATACATGCAAAATAAAACCAACATAAAAGTTCAATAACAACTGGCAAACTGAAACCTCTGCTTTTAACAGAGTTCCAGAAACAAACTCCAAGAGCTTCATGCACAAATAATAAAGGAGAGCAAAGCAACCTGTGTACTTATTTCCAGTCCTTTTGGCATGCTAATAGTCCAGCATCTCCTGCCTACTGCAATTTGCTGTCTTCTTCCCTCTGTTTTGTTTTTACATCAGATGATGACCAGCTAACTAGCTATTGAGCCAGCAGAGAAAAAAAACAGGGGTCAAAAACTGCAGATGTCTCAGTGTTTGTGCCCAGGGGACATCAGATAACAAGCTGTTACGGTCTGCCTCCAAATCCACTGGTTTGCTTGTTATTCTTGAGTGCCTTCATAAGGCCTCATTGATTCTAGTTCGGTGCTTTGCTCTTGACTCTGCAGCATTTTGGGGGTATCTGCAGTGCAAAAAGCTCATCAGACCATCCAGCACTTCTTCTCTGAGTTTTGGATAATGGTCAGGGAAGCAACTCGGATGCTAACATCTCAGAGAAGCTGCATCTCATCCCAGACCATGAACCATCAGGTGACCCATCAGCTGGGGCCTCCTGCAGTCTGCTAGGACACTGCTCCATACATCTGTGCCTTTGCAAATCTTGCATCCTTGAGGATGTTCACTTTTAGAAGGTATACCTGTACTGGCAACACAGGGGATGTGCCTGCTGATCATGTGGTTTTCCAGGACAGCCGAAAAAAACCATCACAAGGTAAACTACAGCACAAAGTCTCCTTGCCTACTCTGTGGCCGCAGGGACTGCAAGCAAGGAAACACATCCAGATTCAAATCACGATATATAAAAGTCTCACTAATTTAGACCCAAGAGACTTCAGAAGAGGGCAGATTTTGGCTCTCTGTTAGAAAGCAGTGTCTGCATATAAAGTCACTGGAAAATGTCCAATAAGGCTACATATACTGTGTCCCTCAAAATACACTTCTGTGACTGCAGAGTAGCTGCTGCTGTTATTCATGAATTGCATGTCTTATAGCAGAATAAGAAGGTTTGGTAAAAAGAGCATGAATAAATAGTATTAGCATTGTTTTAAAGAGACCTCCGATCCAGCCTTTGCACAGATGAGTGAGCAAAACCGGGCAGGGCAGGTCTGCATGGGGGCTCTGGCTATTTGCTTGTATCCCCAGGGAAATCAGCATTTCTCCGTTGGTGAAAGGGATGAGAGCCTGTGCATTCCCCACCACTCAGACTTCCCACGGGCTTTTAGACCAGCTCTTCAGCCACCACCATGGCAGCAGTGCTGTAGGGTGGTACCTCCCATGAGGAAGATGACCCAAGAGCAAGGGGGCTTGAAGAGCGAGGAAGGACTAGTGCAAAAGGACGTATCTCGGCATTTCCAGCACTTGTCACGGAGGATCAGGGCAGCTGAGTAGCCTTGGAGACAGAAATTGAAGGTGCGTTACGGGGATTTACGTCCTGGGTGTGGAAGACCTGTTTCAATTTAAGATGATTAGCAAAATCTTTGAAAGCCCTCAGGAAACTGACTCCTTTTGCGTTTTTTATAAAGGCATCAGACAAGGCATAGCCCCTTTCTTTTAGCAGGAATCCCCTAGCCAGTGACTGGAGAAATGTGTTGCTTTTCTCCTTGCTGAGACTAGGCAGCTGCTGTGCTCGCTAGATTATAACCCAGGCTGCATGGGAAGATTTGATTTAAGGCAAGCCTGGCTGATGACTCTCTGCATCTTCCAAACAAGGAGGAGGGAGCAGCTGCAATTACAGTTTTCAATTGGGAAGTGAGAAAATAGAGATAATTTCCCTTTCTACAGCAATGTGAATAATTATCAAAAAGAAAATGGTTGACTGGCAGTTAGAAGCCTTGCTCCTACTACCTAGCGCAATGGGCCAGTAACAGCAGCACGGATTAAATGCCTGGATGGAGGGGTTCACTTCTAAACGTTAAACCTCCTTTCCCCATTCTCACGTTTGTTTGTTTTTCATTCTCACTTACTTTGAATTTAAACTTTTTCCTCTGGAAAACACTGCGTTTTACAAGGTTTCCATGTGGATATCTCTTCTGTGATTCCATGTTGCCTCTGCTTACATCTCAACAGCCAATCAAATGAGACTGCAAGCCATTCAGGAACTAAGCCTCTATAAAACCCTGCATCCATTTCTGGATTAAAAGCAACAATGCTCTTTCTTAAGAATACTTGAAAACCAGCCATATTTAGCAGGTGATGGGCACTCCCCATGAAGTTGCTTTCATACAGAGCTAGTTTTCTGATGCTGTCTCAGCAAATTTCATATATCAGGAGACTGACAAATCCATGGCAATAGCCTTCTGACATGTTAATAAAATGCCGAGCCAATTCTGGAATCATCTTCTGATGTATGAATCTGGACTTTTTTATCTGAGTGTTGTCAACGCTTCTGCTGCCACCTAAAAGAAGGTGGTGCCCCGGGTGATGAATATCAGCACAGCTGAGCTACCCAAACGAATGCTGCAGAACAAGAAGTCCAGCAGCGCTCAGCTGGTCTAAGGGAAAATCCACTGAAATCCACTTAGCTACCAACACTGAAAATCCACAGGTTCTGAATTAAAATGATCAAGCGGTCAACTTTAAAACTTCAGTACAACCTGCTACCGAGCCCAAGGGCACTCAGAAATAATGAGTGTTAAAGAAAAAAATGCTCTTCAGAAAGGAAGGTCTCACTGGTATCTTACATAGCAGGTAATGCCTTTCGCATTTCTTGTTGAGCTTCTGTAGCTGACTGTAGTCTTCTCCGACTGCTCCTGTCAGCACATGTTGGAGCACATCTCATGCTTATTCAAACAAACAAAAGAGGATGTCTCGTCTTTCACTTTCTCCTTCCTCCATACTGCAGGGAATTACTGCTCTTCTCTTCTCCATTCTGCTTCTCATGTGGAGAGAGTCATTTTTAATTTTTTATTGCAGTAAAAATAATACAAAGCTTCATGAATGAAGCTGGCAAAATACAGAATAGGGCTTTACTCTTCATGCACAAAGATAAAATGGTAACATAATATTTAATCAGGGAGTGAAAGAAAGAGAAGTGAGTTCATTAACTTTTCCCTTGAGTGAAAACTCCTGTTTTTATTCTTCTTTTATTTTTATTCAAATAATTTGCAAGAGAACACCATCCGTATGCAAATGCGTATGTGTTCTCAGAATACAGCTTTCTTTTATATAGACGATCGTGAACTCACTCCAATAAAGGGAAAGAGTCAAGATTTTTCTATAGAAATAATTGGCCAGGCAGCCAGCAGTAAAAGCTCTATTAACCTCCAATTATCTCTTCCACATTCCTGAGAGCTTGTGTACTTCAGTGGACAGTGTTTTACAGCACTGGACATCACAGATCCAGATTGCTTTCACCAAGGTTTCATTTTTTTTTCCCCCCCCTACTCACTAGTGATGGCAGAAGATGAAGCAGCAGTTTTTTCATTCAGTTCTCCGTGCAGCAGTATTCATGGTCTTGAGACCTTTGGAGGCTCCATATTTGCCCTGTGAAGACCCATGTCTTCACTTCTGGATGCCAACAGCAGCTTTGGATTTTGCCTGGAGTGCACTCAGAGGCAGGGCTGCCCGTGACACAGAAGGAGAGGGGAAGGGCAAACAGGCTTTGATTTTGAATGATGGGCAAACATCACTCAAAAGATGACGTTTGAATTGTGCCCTCATGCACCAGAGACCTGGAAATGGGAATGTGGTTTGTTTTACAACCAGGGGCCAACGGCAGGGGAAAGGCTCAGAGTGACAGCTTCCAGCCACGGTTTGGGGGAACTCTGAGCCTTGACACGATTGCTCACCTCTACCCCCGTGACCTGCTTAACAACCACCGGTTACTGGCTTCCTGATTCGGGTCGGGCATCAGCTCTGACTCGTCAGGCATCCTCATTACGGGGAGAAATGTTCTTGTTGAGCAGGCATGCCATTTAAAATAAGGTGCACAAGAAAAAACAGCGAAGTTTAGCAAGAGGAGTGCCTGTTCAGAGGCGCTGATCTGGACTGTCCCACTGAGCTCCACCCCGACAGCTTCCCCGGCCAGGCTCTGATGGCGGCACGCTCCAGCCCTAAAGCACAGAGCACAATGACAGCATCGAAATAACTCCAGAGTGAATATGTCCTGAAGGTATGCTCCTTTTACAGGAGCCTGTGTCGTGTCTTTTCCAAATGATCCCTCTTATGGGTGTTGCCTCCAGATACACCCACTTGGAAAGCAGTTTGGTTGAGCAGAAGTTTTTAGAGATGCAAAACCGATCATTAAAATAACCTAAGCAATTCCCACGCCCCCTCTGTGACATAAAAAACATACTTGTCTCCCATCACCTGGGCCTGTTATTTCTGGATTCTTCCTGCTGTTGTTTCCTTTTAGATAACCATGTTATCAGAAGCCACTAATTTATGAGGAGCAGACGAAAACCAGGAGACCCAGTCCCTTCCTTGAAGATGTTACTTCTGTCAGATTAGTATGTGAAAAACAACCAGGAACTACTCAATGAATCTTTCTGGAATATTTCCTAAGCAGCTGCTGATTCTTTCTGAGTAATAACAGAAAAGAAATCTGAGAGGAGAAACTGCAGCTGCTGCCACAACAGAAAGAGCTTATTATGAGACATTGCGCTCTTTTGTTTTTTTCACTTCATTTCTTTGGATTTTGTTGGGGTTTTTATTTTTGCTGGAGTGATAAGTTACTATGGAAAATCCACACCAGGAAATTGATATATACCCCTACCGACAGGCAGGTTCCCATACAACTGTGGATGATGTCAGCTATTTTGGTTAGTAACGATTTTGTCCCCTGTGGCGTTTCCATTCCCTTGCTACAGGACTCAAATTTTGTGCTGGAGGCACCAAACTGGGATTTGAGCGATTTGCCACTAGTGCCTGCCTCTTTCCAGCACACGCTGGCTCAAGTTACCTCCATTTACAGTGCCTCAGTGCACCATCATCGTAGGTATCTCCTTGTCTGCCTTGATGTTTAATGCGTTTTGATACTAAACCTTTCCGAGAAAGGATCATTGGATTTTTAGGCCCTATTATAATACTATAACTGATAACAGGGAGCACTGTCTGCAGTAAAATACGATTCCCAAGGCTGCACTTAAGGCAACCTTTCAGTCCTTAATTACCCAACACAGAATCAGAGAGGAAAGAAAGAAAACCCAGGAAAAACGGCGCTCCAGGCATCTGCTCCCACCGTCCCCGAGGAGGAAACCTGAGCTGCCAATGTGGAGCCCACCACCGCGCAGCGCTCCTCCTGCTCGGAAAGTGCGGGGGTCTTATGCTTGTCTTATACCCGGGGCCAGTAGGAACCAAGAGATTATGAAACACGATATTCTCGGGGCAGACCTAGCCCAGCATTACCAAGAAAGGAAAGTCAGAAAAGCTCAGCTTTTTGAAAAGAATTACCAAAACTTTTTGAGTCCCACATTCTTTACTTTATACTGAATACTTTACATTCACATTACAAAGCCGTGTGACACAGAGGCTAAGAATCAAAACAAGGGGGAATCATACTGTAATATAGATGGACTTCAGGCGGTTACAAGCATGCTACGTGAAAGTGAAGAATCTTGTAGTCACCAGCAAGCTTTGCCGAAGCACCTCTGATGTCCCCCAACCTCCTCCTTCACTGCCAAGCACCTAAATAAAATAAAATAAATGCTACTGTTGAGCAAGTAGGTTATTTACCCCCTTAGATATTCCATGCCCTCCTCTGGAGGCTGCATACTCTTTTCTCCACCACAGTCCACTTGCTGTGCAAGTTCAGTTAGCCATTTGTCAAGTCCTTTCCAAATCTGGAAATACTGACGTGTTGTGGAAATATTTCTTTGTTCAGGTGTTATTGGGTGGATTAATTGCAGTAGCTCCTCAAAGGACAACTTAATCTGCATTAGCAACTCACCTGCTTCTCAGTGCAGTGTGTGTTGGGAAGGATGGATGGGAAATTAGGAGGTTTTACTCTTCGCGTCTCTTGACATGTCTTAAGCAACTTGCCTAAATAGCTGGCAAGCATTTGTAGTTAAATGTATTATGAAAGCAAGTCAACAGAGAACCTCGGGCTGGTTTGGAGATTTTTTAAAACTTTCTCAGGCAATCAGCTAGACCATATCCTCCTAAGCAGCTGAGTCCCTAAATTATTTGTCGATTTAAAAAAATGTAGTTTTAACCAGCGACGTGACTTTGCAAACAGTCCATTGTATGTCTTGGAATCAAAACTGCTTTGTGACACAGACATGTTTCATTATTGATTCAACAAGTTTCAATTCCATATGGCATCAGTTACAGAAAAACTAACTGGAGCCTTTCCTTTCTTGCACAAAAGCATCGTCAGCTAAACTCCAATAACAGAAGCTTTATTTCAGGCATGTGCAAGGGGTGGAAAGAGCCTAATTGAATCTGATTTGATAGCTTTGCCAGTTTTAAAAATTAGTGTAGATTGCCATTTCTTCTAGATGAAGGGGAAAAAAAAAAAGGAAAAGAGGCCAGATTCTGAGCTGGTGCCTGAGCTGATGGCCTGGTCCCGTTTTACAACTAGGAAAATAGTAGTCCTAGAAGGGTGACTCCCTAGGAATGCGACAGGGTGGTGTGTGCGTAAGTGGTGAGAGTTATGGACCAGCATGCAACTCCGCTACAGATCAGAAGTGAATGACAACACGACAGCATGTGGTTTTTGACAATTCCACACTCCTGATTTTGGTAGCCATGGACTCTCAGTTCTTCTGGCTCTGACACCAATGGCTTCTCACAGAGGCAAAGCCATCCCTTAATAGAGTCCTGTCTGGGATCACAGCGATTCACACTTCCTCCTGCAGCTTGTGGTCCTCAGCCAATGCCCACTCAAGTCAACAGGAATCTTTTTGTTGACTTCAAAGCACTCTGACTAGGCCCTAATTTTTCATTAGATCCTTTGAGTGTAATTAAAGCCATATTGTGTAGAAATGGAGGGTGGACACTGTTCCTTGGATCATGCATTTTTCTGTCATGGCTTGGTTAGTAGAACTGATGATGGTAATAATACCAGTAACAGAAACATCCAGTTTGCCTGTGCTGTGAGCCTGCCAGTGGCTTCCAAGTGTCGTGTGATTTAAGGAATCATGGCCTTGCATCAGTCACAGCTTTACAAAGATTCACAAAGAGAGACGTCTAAGCCTTCCCTGCCTTTGGCATCCCTTCATTTAATCGCATTGTCCCCTTCTTCTCACTAGATTGTCTCACCATTGCTTGAGCCCTTGCTGTAAAGTAGGACATTTCAAAAAGCTTGGTGCTAGAAGCCACTCTCTTGCTGAGATCTGACATCATTTGTCAGGGAGGCAGTGGGGTCCTGAGGAAGGGAACTGGGACCCAGATCACTCTGAGAGTCAAACAAAATCTTTCTGTGGGGGAAAACAAGGTCTGAGGAGCTCCCTGCCTACAAGTCCATCGTCTGCAAGGTTTCACTCCAGCTCTTTCCCTGATGACTCTTACTGCTTTTGACAAGTCACCAGGCAATCGCAGATCAAAATCACAATCACAAGTGTAGCCCCAACTCCAGCTGGCAGTCCCTTAACTGAGACTGACAGCAGCTGATTTTCAAACCAGCAAAAAGGTATAAGAACCTCACCAACACATTGCTGGGAGGGATGGGGCTGTGCCTGCAGCCCTGGCCAGCCATGAAGCATTGCAGCTGTACTGTGTGCAGAGCCAAGTGTGGAGAGACTCATGGCCAAGTCCTGCTTTCAGGTCCTCCTCCAGTACAGAGCAAGCACCATGGCAGCTCCTGTTTTCTTACCGTTGTCCTGCTTTTCTTCATCAGCCTGCAGGACGGGGTGACAGCAAATCTATGCATCCTGTCTCTTGCTGTCCCATGGCAGAGGCTGCAAGATGTTATTCCCACCCCTGGGGACTGAGCAGGGCGCCCATTCCTGTGGAAGGACTGCTAATGGGTACTGTGCTGCACTATGTTCATTCCAGGGACTAAATGGTTAGTTATCCCCCAGTGTGTATACATTCAGAAATGAGCTAAAAATGGACTGGATGTGTTTGCTGCATCTTTTTTAGCTAGAACGGCCTTGGTACAGTAAAACGTGACAGGCTGTTCCAGTTGCTCAGACTTGTATCTGTGTTAATCAGCCCAGGTGCCCAGCTGTCTACTAAAGGAAATCCTCCTGGAAGCTACGGAGATGGGCTTTTCTTTATGAAATCTCATTACTGTGATAGGTGGTAGCAATGTCTATTATACAGGTTGGCATTATATTCAGTTTCTTCTAACACTGCCTGACTTTAACTGGCTGGGCTGACATCTTCTGTGAGAGGTCTTGCCTCGGGCTGATGGATTCCTCAGCCTTTTGTACTACATGCTATTCAAATCCGGTTACTCTGGTCCTATTCATTTCCTCTTAGGTTCTTCAATAACACCATTATAATGCTGAAGTGCTTACAGCAACTCCTGCATTTATATCACCAGCTTACCACCTGATGGGAAGAGGCAGTCATTTCCGATACCCTCTTTGAGCCGCCTAGGGTCTGCCTACCCAGGGACCAGCACGTTAGCATAACGTCCACAGGTTCAGAGCAGGACTCTTGCTGATCTCCATCACTGCTGAGATCAGCACCTCTGGGATTTCAAGACGGGCACTGGGCAACGAGAGCACACAGAGGCAGTGAATACCTCCGAACACCTTGTTGAAGCGATGTCCGTGATATCCCACAGGCAGGGAGAAAGTCCAGCTCTCTGGGACGGCACTCTGGTGTCTTGCCAATGAGACAGTCTCTTCCTTCAGCCTCCACCTCAATGACTACACGCCTACCAGATTCTCCAGCGAAAGGAGTATAGCCTACTCTATCCTCATGTTTTGCTGTCCAGCCCCTCCGCAGCTGCATTCTATGCACTAAGAGAGGCAAAGGCTAAAATACCAGGCAAGTTAGATGCTCATAGAGCCCAAAATAAGATTGCACAAGGCAACCATTATTCTGGCTCTCCTCCATTGCCTTCTTGCTTGTGGAGGGCTTGCTTTCGCAATCCTTAGCATTGTTCTTTTACCAGCATTGTGCTGGGGGGGGGCCGGGACGGGACAGGGGTGTGCAAAAGATGTCTAACAGAAGTCTTTTGTAAAGACTTCTCAGTGGTAGCTCTGGGCCAGATGCCAGGGTATAGCCCAGGAGACAGGTATCACTGTCCTTGGGAGGCCTGTCTGTCCTTGGGAAACCAGGGGGATGGAAATCTCAGCTCTGCTTCCTGTGAAAACTCCAGATAAGATCAGGCTGCCAGACACCAGGATCCCCAGAAGAGGTGCTTGTATTTTAAAGCTGCCTGGAGAGCGCCTCAGATGTGTGCCATGGCCCTCCTCAGGGTCCTGGCCATGTGCATGAGTAGCCACTCAGAGCAACCACGGCTCTCACCTGGAACCAGCATGTCCTCCTGCATGGAAATCAGGTGTAGGGAGGTGGGGACCAGTAATCTCTTCTTACTGAGAAGGTGGGACTCGGCCAGGATGTCGACCAAACTCAGGTACCAAGAAGATCTTAGGCTGAGATAATAAAAATGTAGCTTCTGGTACCAGAGATCAGAGGCCCAAGAGCACTACTGTTTTTCCATCCTGGCATCAGGGAGCTCTGGTTTTAATATTTAATAGAATGTTTCAAGCCTAAATTCTTCCCGTAGCCATGAAATAACATAGATAGAGGCTCCCAGCTAACATGCAATCCTCCTCCTTCTGCTTGTGTCACAACTGGTCCTACTTTATCAAGCCTCGCACCTTCACCTCCCACTTAGAAATGCCAGTCGGGATTTTACACTTCTGAAAAGGCATCAAAGCGAATCTCACAGTCTACCAGGGCATGTGGTGCTCTTTATCCTATGAGCCCATCTTCACTGCTGCACTGAGCAAAATGGGCAATTCTCCTTCTGCAAGCCAGCTATTCAGATCTCAGACAGTTTTGTTGTTGGTTTTTGTTTTGTTTTGGTTTTTTTTTCCTAAGCTGCAGTTATTACAAGCTCTGTCTTTTACAGGCATGTTGTTGTGCTGGATCAGAAATAGCGATGCATGGCCGCTGAAGGTTGAGCCCTGTGTTTTGCTAACACTTTGGAAGACGATGCCATCTGTGACATGATTCAGATCAGTGGTTTAGTGAAATTTTGTTGGCAGGGAGTTATTCACCAGATTAATGTTTCAGAAGTTCTCGTGCTTCCAAAATGATGCTTCGCCTTTCCTCTCCCTCTGCTATTTTCTTTCACATCTCCGCAGGTAGGCCCTGTCAGATGTCACAGGTGCCTCGTTAGCATGTCTGGATGAAGTAGGAAATACAGCTTTTGCCGGCAAAAAAACATGATGCACAGCTTGAAATGATGCACAGAGATCCTGCCCCTCTGACTCTTTGAGCAGGGTGTTGAGGTGCCACCAAAGCCCGTATCACATGCACGCAGCGAGCATCCTCCCCTCAGACACCCCATCCCCACAGCATGCCAGCACAGAGGGGATCCTCAAAGCACATACAGAACACAGTGTGGAAAGAAAATTTGATTCTTTCATGAGAACCGGATTTTGTCCATCTGGAGACCACCATGGCAAATTGTCACATGCCTCTGGGATGTGCCCCATTGGCATAAGTGAGAAGAAATTGAAACCACCTCTGGTTTTAATACCATGTCAGTACTACAGCTCCCTACACGCATCAGCCTTTTCTGGTTTACAAGCAGCCAAAGTAACCTGGGTACTCATTTGCAGAGATGGACTTTGCAGAGGTCCCCTCAGGGCAAGAAGTCCCATTGCTTTAGGTGCTGCTCAAACACCTACAAAGCCAGTAAAGAGCTCACAGCCCTTTGAAACACCTCACAAACGTATACCAGACAATTTAGACAAGGGAAATAAAATTCTGCTGTACTGTTGTGTGCACCTCTCCCCAGCTGTTTTCTGAAATACATTTTTCCATAAAATAGCTCTTGCGGTGGCAATTTTCTTCAGCACGCGAAGGTGCCTTCTTACAAAGCACCCGCAGTGTCAGACAGTCTTCAGAGCTGCTACAGCATCTTAAGGACAGGGGGGTTGTTTTGAATTACATCAGACCTTCTCTCGGTAAAATGATCTCCACATAGCATTATTTGTAATTGAGAAAGAGAGGTCAGAATAAATGAATTCTCATCACCATCACAGATCTTCATAAGCTGCCCACTGCCACAGTAATTGAGCGCAACAATTAAGCAATAAAGACAGTTGTTTCTGAAGTACTTTGAACATCATAAAAATAGTCTTAATGGTTAAAAACCAAAGTGCTGGGAGCCATCACTGTGACAGCTCTGCAGACAAGAGCTGCGTCCCGGCAGCGAGACGCAGTAAATTCACTCACAGCAACAGTGGATCACTTTGGAAAAAATAGTTAGGTAAAACAGAACATTTTTATACTTGTACGTTTCTGCTTCGCTGTTGATTGGACAGTGTGTCTGATCATGTCATGCAGTAGTGACAAATAACTTAAAAAATTATTTCCTCAAAATGGTTTGGAAATATACCTGTTCTTGCCATATATTTCATCTGGGAGGCAATTTTCCCCTGCCCTTCTCCACATCAGCCTGGAGTTTCTGCTAGAAAGATGTGGTAATACAGAGAGACATCAGCATCATTCACTGAATGAAAATACTGAAACAGCAAACAGTTTCTAAAAATAAAAATATAGTGAATATGTCTTTAGGTCTCTAAAGCATTATACGGTGACTAATCAGAGCAGTTTTCCTACGGAGAAGGGACAGAAGCAATAGAGATGGAATCAAATTTAATAGTACAAAATGTGGGGTCGTGCCCTGAGGGAGTAATAACGAGAATTTCTGCTACCAGCTGGGAGCTCATCAGTTGGAAGTGACAGAGGAGGAGAAAGACCTGAGCGCGCTAGCCGATCAAATGACTGTAAGCTGGCAATAGCATGCAGATGTGAGAAAGACAAATGCGAACCTAAGACACATCAGATGAGGGATTTCTAATAGAACTAGCAAGATTTTAATGCCATCGCAGAAGTACAGAATATTGTATGTCCACATAAAAGATGAATTATTTTAAAATTGCCTTTTCTGCGCCTTTCTCTCTTCGGATGACCAGGGGAGGAGAGCGCTTTCTTCTACAAGAAGAGACTAAATGAGCTTGGTTTCTCGAGTCTAGCAAAATGCAGGCTGGGAAGAGATATATTTGTTGCTTACAAATACCCTGGAGGGAAGTACCAGGAACAGAGAAGAGCTATTTGAGTGAAAGGGCAGTGCTGGCACAGGAACAAGTGCCCATAAATTTGCCAGGAATACATTTCAGCTGGAAATTAGAAGAAGGTCCTGACTGTCCAAGAAGTACATTTCTGGGATTGCCTTCCAGGAGGTTTTATCGGGACAAAAATCCCAACTTGTTTTAACGCAGAGGTGAGGCAGTCCTTTACAGATACCATAGCTACCCTAAGCAGCAGGGGATTGGGCAATATGATACAGAAGGTCCCTTTCAGTCCTATTTTCCACCATCCTCACGTGTCTAGCTCATTCAACAACCTAAGATTTCACACCGACTGTATTCAGTTACCTTTGAGCTGCCAAAGCTATCTGGTTTTCTTTGTTTTGCTGACTAGAAGAACTCACAGCTGAGGCCTGCTACTGTTCCCCGGCTACTTTCCGGCCCGTTTTGTCGTGGAAATTGGTGAGGACAATCCCAAGCCTGTTTCTAATGGACGCATGCCACGTGAGTCAGACTATCCACCACGTCTATGGGGGAATGGGCCAAAGGCTCCAAGCTGCCTCTTGCACTGAGATAGCTCTGCTCCTGCCCGGGGTGGAGGGAGTTCACTTATTATCCGACCGTTAGTGACAATGCATGTAGAGACCTCATTCCTGCAGTGCAAGGTGCTACAGGAGCATATCATAAATAACTCCCTGTGTTGGAGAGCTAGAGATGAAGCTTGGGATGCAGGCATGGAGAAGGTGAAAAACTATGATTTGCAAGCGCCAGGTGGATGATAAGCAGCAGCTCAGGGCAGCTTACTTGCCAACGGCCCAGCACTCCATGCAGCGCTCACTCTTGTAAAGTCATCTGAAATCCTGAGGAAGCCCAGCCCAGAAGCGAAATTTAAGGTGAACAGGTATGGCAGAGGATCAGGTGTTAGGGGCTGGGTGAGGTTAGGCACGTGGCATTGGAGTCCTCACTTGAGACAATTTAAATGGTACCATTGGTATAATGGGAAGCTGGGAACCTCAGCATCAGCCTGGTGGAGATTTGCTAGATGGCTCTTAAGATCAGCATGCTCTGGCCACCTCCGAGGTGCAAGAAAGTTTCCCCTTCCTCTGCCTGTAACAGGAGACTCTGGAAATCGAGGGATGACCTCAGAAAGTGTCTAGATGTGAAGCAATAGATAAGGAAACATTTTTAACCATGCTGCTTCGCTTTCAGACCTTAATGTATCAGCACTGACCTTTGTTTTCTTTAACCACCTTCTCCCTGGCATATCACGGCCATCAGGTTGCAATACCGTTAGGGTGGTTGTTCCTTTCATGTAGCACTGTAACTTTACGCAGCAATTTGTCACTGCAGATAAAACATCTTTGCTGTCCCAGGCGGCGTGCAAGCTAAAACAGGCATGGCATGCAAATTCAACTGAAAGTTAAGAGTTCAAGCGCAGAGGAGTCTGGAGGAGAGGAAGGAAAGGGGGAGTGCTTCAGAAGGACGGTTATGCAGAGGACTGCCAAGGAAGGAGAATAGTGCATGCACAGACAAGAGCAGGGAGGGCTGTCCAAGCACAAGAAACGCAGCACAGAAGGGCAAGAATGGGAGCAAGGGTTGCAAGGAGGGATATGGAGAAAGCCTAGAGAAATGCAGGGGAAGGAGGTTGGAGGAGGACACTAGAGAGAGCTAACAACGCTGCGTGTGCACTTCAGGGCCCTGAAAGGAGGGGAAGCAGCCCACTGTGGATGAACCAGAATGGCTGCTACATCCCACCCCAAAGCTTCCCCTTCATTGCTGGTCAGACGATCGTATACGTACACAGATCTACAAAGTATTTGGAGATGCTTGAAGGCGAAAGGCACCTATAAAAGAACTTATTATTGTTTACGTTAAGAAGCTGAGGAAGTCTTCATTCAGAAATGCACCTGGGTTCTGTCTCTTCAAAGCACAGATGTTATTCAACTGCAAATCTGCACAGGAGTTTCTTAAGTGCATATATTTGTATTTAATTTGGCTAGTTGGTTTGGGTTCACAGCAGCAGTCTTTCCTGTGTGTTTGGACAGTACACACACAAAGCCCTGACTCTTAGCACAGCAACGGAATGTATATGTTTAGTTCAGTTTTATATTTCAAGCACTGAGCAAACCCTCAACAAATGCCTGTCTTCAAAAATTGGCCACACACCCACGCCAGTCAAACTTTCCATGGAGTCAGAACCTCAGAAATCCCTCACCAAGAAGGAAACATTGGCCTGGTCTGAATTCGTTTAAGGAGAGGAGGGAAGAAAGGAAACACATTCATCAAGTTTTGTCTAATCTAATGATACTGGCCTGAAACTCAGCCTTCTACTTTTGTTAGATTTTATACCCTTGCTGACCAGCTACATCTTACTCCAAAGCCCTAGATGGAAGCAAACTTGGAAGTAAGACTAAAAGAAATGGTACTCTTACTCCATCTTTTCAGGTACAAAGGCATCCTCCTCCAGTGAGCATCTTGTGCTCAGTGCCCATGAGGAATTGGGGTCTCTATGGGACCAGGTATGTGAAACAAACAGGGATGGGGCAACCCTTCTTCTCAGCAGGGTCTGTGGTAGCACAAAGCAGCTCTCTCCCTCCATCTCCTTCCCTGAGAAGGGAATCAGTGAAGTTGTGCTGCCCTGCAGCAGGGCGGGTGATGAAGGGAGAGGAGCAGGCAGAGCGTGCTGTGCAAGGGACGCTAAGGACATGGGTGCAGGAGCAGGGAGGGAGCCATGGGGCAGCTGTGCAGGCAGGTAGCTGGCCGGGCATGGCTCCTTGCACCCAACAAGCCTTGCAAATCTCCGTAACTGAGTACCCAGGGACAGCCCAATGAGGACAGCGGGAGCTTGTGCTGCTCCATCCCTCTGCTTCTCTTGTGACTCCAGGCTGACTGGGAGATAGTTAAAGTTACCTTTAGGCTGGGGATAGGAGGACAGAATTGTATCAATGCCTTGTTGTTGATGCTCTCCACTGGGGAACCCACTGAGCCCTTGGAGAAGCCTCAGCTCTCCAGGGAAGGCAAGTTTCTGTTGTAAAGGGGCTGTGTCAGGGGACAGAACAGGGCTTCGTTTTCAGGCAGGCTACATTTGAATGATGCAGCGCAGAGCAGATGTCCAAGAGACAGCCAAGAGGTGGGACCGAGGCAAGGCACGGAGAATGAGTCACCCACAGCTGAAGCCAAGCAAGGACCGAACATTGAAACAAATCGTATAAGGCAAGAACAGGGCTTCTCCCACAGAGTGGGAAAGAGAAGAAGTCATCCTAGCAGGGAAACAAGAAGAAGGAGGGTGAACAAAATCAGAAGACTGCAGGAGAGCAGGACGTAAGAACGACCACGCTTCACCAGGCTGGTGGGCATCCACCGTGGTATGCTGTCTGCAGCAGTGGCCAGGAGCAGACATTTCAGGAAAAAGTGCAGAAAGGCCAGGACAGGCGTAGAGTGTGACTTTCCCCAGAGGACCCTCCCAGCCTCTGGCAGTCCTCGGCTTAGCAACTCCTCGAGCCAGGGGCTGCGCCTGCAACTTTAATAGCCTTCAGGGACCTTTTCTCCTCTGAACCTAATTACTTTGCAAACCCCTCTGTGCTTTTGGCCTCCATCCTAACTGGCAGCAGTGAGCTGCACAGCCTGAGGGCGTGCAGGGGGAAAGCACCGGGGAGGGAAGGAGGGATGGAGGAAAGCTGCTGAGAAGTGAGGGAGGATGGAGGGGATCCTTCTGGGAAAGGATCCATTGCATCAGCCAGTCCGGCTGCCTGCACAGCACTCCTAAAATGGCAAATCGAGGTCACATCACCGTGGTGTACTCCTACGGTCTCATGCCAGCCCCTTGGAGGGTCTAAGACATCAGCAGCGCATTCAAGTGGACTGCCCCAAGCGCAACACTGTCAAAAGGGAAATTATTTCTGAGGAAGAAAATGCCAAAACCAATGACTTTCAGCGCCAAGAAGTTTCTTTCCCTATCCAGAGGCACGAGAACCCCGCAGTCCCCACAAGGCCAGTCCCTCTTCAAGAGAAGAGGTCCAGGCACTCGAGCAGCCTGCACTGGAGCTCCTTTCTGGTCACCTCTGCACTAATCAGTGTTGGAGAGGCATAGACCTGCCCTGGGAGCAGCAAGAGCAGAGGACAAAAGCTTTTTTTCCTCAAATGGGAGAGCATTTCTTTTTTTCCTCCAGAAAAGGGGCGGCAAACGAAGGTATTCCGCTTATTGAAAGAGGTAGAGAGAGAGGAGGGGGCAGGATTTGAGTTACAAAAGGAACCGACACATTACAGAAAGGGAGGCTGCAAGGTACAAGGCCACAGTGTAAAAGAAAAGGAAAAAAAAAAAAAAAAAGGTATTCAAAGCCTTTGCAGCATCCATCAAAGCGATAACGTTATTGCATGGTACGTTTATAGCTCCCTTGCAGCCGCGGCAGCAGCTTTTCAGTGGGGCTGGGCTTAAATACGAGACCAGAGCCAGTTCTCTGCTGCTCCGGCACCAGCAGACGGGCCTTTTTTTTTCCCCCCATGCACGGACATTTCGCGGCCCCTTAGCAGTGACTCCAAAATTCATTTCACCCTTTAATTGGATTTCATGGAGGAGAGTGAGGCAGAGAGGGGGGCCGGCCGGGGCTGCAGGGGTCCCTGGTGCCTGGCAGGGCAGCGGCGGCGCTGCAGAGGAGGAGGAGGAGGGTTGGGACGGGGGTTGCTGTGGCAGGGTACTGCCTCCTGCACCCACCAACCCACACACCCACACCCACCCACGGTGGGCTCGGTGGCTCCGCTGGCCGGGAGAGCGGCAAACGCCCTATTTCTGGTGTCAAATTTCAGCAAGCACGAGTCGCTTCCATTTCATCGCACGCGAAAACGGATGGGCTTAACTAGGTCACATTTCCTAACCGTATCGGAGGCGAAGGCTTGTCTTGCTTGAGTGATTTAACCACTCTAGAAGAATTTTACGAAGCGGTGCAGCGAGCGCCCGTGATGAGCGATGACTCCCCATGCCTTGCTGCTCTGGAGGGTGGAGGAGATGCTCTGGAGGGGTGAAAAAGACCTGTGCAAGGGACCAAACACTGTTCACAGCCCCGCTGCTGTGGTGGCAGGGTGATCCTGGGTGAGAAAGAGCTCCCTTTCAGTGTTATGAACATAGATGACTCTGAGACGAGCTATTTCAAACTCACATTTTTGCCCACCAGCTGCCATTAGCTGGCTCAACCTTTTGCGCGCTGCGTTTGTCCCACAGCCATCTGCACCAGGCAGCGAAAGCCCCACGCAAAGAGATGCCGCCACCCCGCAGCAGGGAGAAGACTGAACCTCAGTCCTGTGTGCCGAAGGGTAGGTGGAGAGGCAGGGATGAGCGGGTGTTTTGAAGTAAACCCCAAACTTCTCTGCTTCTTTCCCCCCAACTTACGTTGGTGGCACAGCCCACCACCTCAGTCCTCTTTTGTGAAGAAGTCAGAGGTGGTGATGGCTCCCACATGCTGGCTGGTGGCCTCGTGCTGCTGGGGGGGCCACTCACCTGCCCTCCCAGCTCAGCATCACCTCAGCGCTGTGGCTGCTAGCGTGCCTCAGGGAGAAGCTGCAGGGAGCCTCGGGGGCAACTCTTAGGAGTACCTAACTCCTAGCCCTGACACAAAACGTGAATGTCTTTGTGATTCACCTGCACATCACATGCTACTGCCCTGAATCATGCTGGACTCTTGGCATTCACGATGTATCTTGCACCATCTCATCCCCAGGGCTGATGATGCACAGCTTAAAGGAGTCTGTCCCTTTGCCCACATTAGCCATTTTGTCCATCAGTGTCAATGGATGTCTCTGATGGTGGCTTATTTAGGAGGATAAACTGATTCGTCTTTATTTTTCAAACACCTCACCACAATCCTTCTCATACTAGTGGGAACAAGACAGTCGCTATTTTCAGTCTCTCTGCATCCATCATTTTCTTTGCCCGTTTTTGCTCCCCATTCTTCATCTACATTACTTGTGCAACAAGAGGATGACTCCAGACCATAATTCACCTGCTCTGCTTAGACAGCAGAAAGGTGGTATTTTCAGCCTGGGTTTTTTTTTTTTATCCTGTTCTTTATATAGCCAGCCATTTTGCTCTCTTTTGAGACGGCCGCTGCAGACTGAGCAGATGTTCCCACTGAACTGTGTGCGGTGACACCCAGCCTCCCCCCACCATCACCCAGGCAGCTGCGGTCGATTGAGAACCCAGCGAGGCGGCGGTGGCGGTGGCGGCAGTGGCGCAGAGGCAGCCTTCGCCGCCGTGTTTGTCAACAGCGAGGTTCACCTGCCCCTTCGCCTACCTTGGGTAAGTCCCACCGGGTGCCGGCACAGTCTTCTCTAACCTAAATAACTTCATGCCATCTGCAAAACTTGCTGCTTCGCTGCTTCCCCCACTTTTCCAAGTCATTAATAAATATTAAGCACCGGCAGCGGGCTCACAGCTCACTGCCCAGCCTGCTCTCCCCAGCCCCGGAGGGAGAGCATATCCTCACCTCCATTGCTCCCACCACCCAGCCTGCCACCAGGGACACCCCCCCAGCATCGCCTGCCATCAGCGCCCACGTCCCCACCTCACTGCGGGGGGGCTCCAGCCTGCACACCACGGCATTGCTGGGGCGGAGGGGTGTTTTGGCCCCCAGTCAGCCAGCGTTTCTAAAAGCAGAGCGCAGGTTGCCCGACCTCAGCTGGCTCGCTTGGCTCCTCCGCGTTGCGAAGCACTCAATAATTCAGAACGCTAAATGGCCCCTTTGGTTCAGACCGAGCTTCCCATCCCACGGGATGCCAGACACGGCACCGCCAGCTCCTGTTACCCGTCGTGTCCCCCAGCTGGACCAGGACTGCAGCGTGCAACAGGGGCCTCCCAGCTGAGCTCCCGAAGGTGCTGAGGTGCTACCCAGCCCGCTGAGGATGCTGCTCCCCTTCCCATGGGGGAGGGAGCAGCGGGCTCTGGAGGGAAACAGTGGTCAAGTGGACCAAAAGGACTGTCTCTGGAGGAGATTTCTGTGCTGACTTGTTGGGCAGGCAAAATGTGAAGCAGCCTGGCTTTTGGGGGGTTGCCAGTGGGGCACCCACGTCCACTCCACCTCCGTGTGCAGTCCAAGAGCAGGGTGGGTTTGTTCCTTGCCGCTCCCCTCCAGCCTCTCCCCCATTTCTCCTTGTTCCCTCCTTGCTGCACCCAGAAATCCCCATATTGGGCTTGAGCCCCTTTCCCCCCCCTTGCCTGGCGGGCTAGCGATGGCCACGTGCACGAAGCTGCTGTCTGGGGGGGGATGCCGGCATGGCAGCCCGTGGGGCGCTCGGGGGCTAATGGATTTATTGCCTATGGCAGCCGCTGCCACACCGGCGCTCACACAGAGAGAGACGGGGGCGGCTCAGGCGCTGCGCCCCTGCGGGGCGAGAGGAGGCGGCGTGGGGGGAGCCGGGCAGCGTGAGAGCAAGGCGCTTGGGTGCAGCCCTGGCCCCGCAGCACCCCATGGCTCCGGCAAGTCGCTTGTACCCTACGGCTGCCTCCCCACCCGCCCCAGCTAGAAATCCTGCCTCCCAACCCAGAGACGGCAGCCATTCCCCTCCGTGCCCGTTTCTGCGGTTTTCCCTAGTTCGTGAGGAAGGGAAGGCTTGCTTTATTTTTGTCTTTAAAGAATAACAGAAGGAAAACAGGGGTTTCGTTCTGCAGGTCTCTGGAAAACTGCTGCCTACCAGAAGTAGCTGTGGACTTCACGTCTGTTTGCCCTAAGAGCAGAATATCCCACATGCTTTGCCATCTCCCAGTGCTTTGGCTTTTATATCTCTTGTCCACCTCATTTCCCTGAAAGGTCTAGGAGAAGAAGTCCTCCAGGACCACTAACAGCTGCAGGGCTCCTAAAGCTGTAGGGGAGCTCATCTTCCCTGGCTGTCCTGCCAGCCATATCAGCAGCATGCTCTTTGCCTCTAACAAGCACCAAGGAGCTGCGGTACAGGGTCAGTCTTCTGCCCCTCTCCGAGCTTTGCAAGGTGTCACACCAGGGCTCTGGGTGCGTTTTGTGCAGCCCATGATACATTCAACTAGACTCGTCACTGTGCAGGGAAATCAGCCACTCATGCAGATTGCAAAGCCTTGTTCAGCTGCTCACTTTGAGAGCTTAGCCACACAAAAAAGTACCGTGCACGCAAAGTACATGACTTTAAAGCAATCAAGATGTGCTCAAAAGAAAGCCAACTTTGCAGGCATAAGCTGAGGGAGCTCTTCATACACAGACAGAATCACAAAGAATGGTCAGGGTTGGAAGGGACCTCTGGAGATCATCTAAGTCCAACCCCCCTGCCACAGCAGGGACACCTACAGCAGTTGCACAGGACAGCGTCCAGGTGGGTTTTGAATGTCTCCAGTGTGGGAGACTCCACCACCTCTGTGAGCAGCCTGTGCCAGTGCTCTGCCACCCTCAAAGGAAAGTTCCTCCTCATATTTAGATGGAACTTCCTGTGTTCAAGTTTGTGCCTGTTACCTCTTGTCATATCACTGGGCACAACTGAAAAAAGAGAGAGGTTACTTCATAGCAGAGGTTACTTCCCTGCCTAATTTCAACCTTTCATTCTTCTGGGTTTTGGCCAAAAGGCTGCTAAGAACATCCCTACCTTCTTGCTAATAATTGGTGGAACCAACATTTCTTCCCATTTCCAGAGAAAGCAACCTTTCTGCACAGACCCAGGCTGGAATTGGGACCACTGCTTGAAAGACGAACCCTTTGAGCAGCTGGGGAGCAGGGGGTTAGAGAGAAAACGAGTGCCCCGGCTGCCCTGCAGCACCCCTCCACTGCCATGCCCTCGCAGCAGGGCACGCAGCCAGCTGCTTATAGGGGACATCTCTCTCTCCTTGGAGGGAGAACTGAGGATGCAAGCCATGGTAAAGCCTGTCTTCCTGAACATAGAAGGGAAACAAAGGAGAGATCTCCAATTCACTATTTCAGGCTCATTTCCCCTAAAACTCTCTAAAGCGGTGCTATAAGCCCTTTGATGTTTGCTTACATCCTCCTTTATCAGCTTCTGTGATATTTTTGCAGCTTTTCTGCACAAAATGATACAATTCGCTCCCTCGCTCCACACTGGCCTCCTGTGCTTGCACTCAGTTACTCTCTTCTCTGGTGACACCTCTCCTCCCATAGCTCAAACACCTGACCCACCTTTTGTACCGCTTGCAATTTGGATAGCAGCTCCTATCATTTCAGCTATATATTTCATAAAGGGAATGTGTTTGGCGTTTTTTTATATGTATCTTGAAAGAGAGTGGCTATTAACAACAGCTCTTGCTGACCTCCCTGCTGCATCCAATTCATTCTTAAATAGCACAACTAGCAGGGCTAAAATCTGTACAAAAATATTGCATGCTACCCATCCCTGAACATTTTTGCCGAAGGTTTTCTGTTGTTTTCAGTTTTTTTCTAAGGTGGGGTCAGGAATGGAAGAAAAGCTTCTGATAGAGGGTTTATAGATATTGTATTATTTGCATTATAACTACAAATCAAACAGGAAAGAGAGAGAGAATAAGCAAAAAAAATTTTTTTTTCCCCGAATCATTTTGTAGGCAAAGCATTCATTACTTCAGGGTAATCTCCTTCTTACTATTAGATCTCACTATCAAACTTTTCCTAGACACATTCCTCCCCCATTGTTTAATGTTCATCAGATTACTCCTGATCTTATCACAGACTTCATGGCACTCCTTGGAGAAAGTCATGCCCCCATCCTGTGGCCCCCCTTTTCTACTGGTGATGGGCTGACGCTGCACGTGAATACAACTCGTAATGCGTTTCCCAAAATAGACTCAGATCTGATGGCACCAAAACCTTCATGGGCTCATCACAGTCTGCATAGCTGTTCATTTAAAAAAAAGAAAAAAAAAAAAGAGAGTGACCAACCAAGTCTTCAGGCAGCCAAAAGGTTTCATTTCACTACAATTTTTCATTCCTTTTTAAGCCAAAGTCTCAAATCCTCACGGATGGAATAAAGAAAATGAAATACACGGCTTTTCCTCTTCACTTTGCCATGTTTTAAGTTAGTTTGTGTTTTCTTAATTTATCGTCCTGCCAGGGGGTTGCCAGGAATTGCCAGTGGCAGCAGATTCTGCTGAGTTTCCAGCGTGGAGGAATGAGGTGCTCACAGCTTCCCTACCCATGGGCTCTGCTGCGGTCTGCACTGCCCCATCCAGGCAGCCGCCCAGCTTTCTACAAGTGTTTCTGCCCAAAAAGTGCCGTTCTCAATTTTCCATGGATGCTCTCTGCATTACCAAGATCCAGCCCCTGCGTGGAGAAGCCCATTAGCCCGTGCTGCGCTGCATGGAAAAGTCTTTCCCGGGCAAGGGTCCGAGCAATGCAGGCTTCTCCCCTGCACTTTACCAGCAGGTCACTTCCACCAGAATGCTGGTGTAGCCCAGCAGCGTTGCTGGCCTTTTCCTCAAGAGATGAACTAGTGAGAGCTGGCAATACGGAGCCGGCCCTGGGATGCCCGAAGCGCACGGCGTTGTAGGTGCCACCTGCAGAGGCATCATCCTTGGCACCCCTGCAGCAGAGTCCTCCTCTGCCCTCTCTGTAGCCCATAATCACCCAGCGCTGCTGCCAGCATCTGAATTGCAAGTTTACAGCCCGGCTAAATTGCCGTCCGCTCCCCACAGATCTCATTCAGCATTTCCGCTATCACCCTCTCACTGGATATCTGTTTCAGATTAATTGGCCCGAAGATGGGGCAGCCTGCATTTGTCTGGATTATTTCCTGCCCAAGCTGCTAACCTCGATAGATATAATTTTTTTAAAGGGAACATGTTGGCAGAGCATCAGAAAGGAAAACTCCCTGACGGTGCAATTATAGTTTAATGTGTAATAGCCATCCGGGAGACGCCAGGAAAGCCCAGGCGTTTGGGGCGTACGAAATACAACTCGCTGCTACACACGGAAAAAAAAAATGAAAAACCCACTGGAGAGGACTTTGCAACAGCCAGAGGTGAATGGACTCTGTGTGAACCGATAGCTCATTTCCATCTCCGCCTTTGATACCGTGGGCAGGGAAGGCTCCCGAAGAGGAATGTAGGCCAGTGCAGGAAAGGTGTGGGGATACCTGGGGGCAGGGAGAGCGATGGGCTGAGTGAGAAAATAACACCAACGTGCCCTGATCTTCGGTTCAGTGACACTGACGGAGGGAGTAATCCAAACTGATTGACCACAACTTTGCGCTTCGCGTTGCTGTCACAGATGATTAAAGCTGATCAAATTGCTCGCTGCAGATAAATCCTCCGACAAACGCAGCCCCGTTATCTGTCCCCGAATTATCAGCCAGCAGCCTGTCTACTTACAGACGGGGATTGCTTTTCGGATGGCTGTGACAAGCGGTTTGCATGAAGGCATTTTAACATATGGCTTAGTTGGGACCTTTTTGCTGAAAATATCCTACTCCTCGCTCACCTTTTACATTACGCCATTGGTCATGTAAGTCATCCTATATAGCTTCTAGCTAGGCACCATGCTTCATACGCGGGGGGAACATCTTCTCCCCGTCGCGAGTTATTTGCAATCATGCCGAATTGTTCCACGAGCCTATTATGCAACCGATAGGGCTCTTCAAAACGGCTATGAGAATAACACCAGCCTGAGCATTCAATTATATTTATTCGCATTACTCTAAAAGATAGCTTGCTTTCATGAACATCTTTGTGGGTAGAAGATTTTTTTTTCAACAGAGTGTTTGGGAATAAAATGGGTCACAATCGCTAAGGAAGACAGTCTGCATGTTTTATTCACAAGCACATTTTGTGAACGTTTATTGCTACATACGCCCAGCTCTAGTGAAGATGGACATCCCTAGTTTTCCTTCTCATCTGCCCTCCCTTGGTTCTTATTTTTGTCTCCATGTATTAGCTGCAACCTATTGACATTTCCAGCTATCAACTGGAGGGGGGAAAAAAAAAAAAAAAAAAGAGTTTCTGGGAAACTATGCAAAAGAAAAAGTTTATTCCCTCCTAAACCTTTTCCTTAAATTCAATTATATTGCTCTCATCTGCAACAGGCTAATGGCCATTTACAGAGTCCATATCAGATGCAGCCGCACAGTTTCTGCTGAGTGAAAATTTCTCTGGAAAAATGCCACTTCATTTACTGGCGAGTTGGTTTGCTCAGTGCATCTCAGCTTTGACAGACTTTCACCAGCTACTGCGCAGGATTGCCAGGATGAGTCTCTGGCTCGGCAACAGTGCTGGTCCCATCCCTGCCTCTTGCGGGGGCTGCCAGGGACCCTCTTTGGCACTGTCGGCCCCAGGAGCTCTCCCGGCCGTTTGGTTTCCCTGGCTGGTTAGCGGCAGCCAGGGTCCCAGGGACAATTTCTTTGTGCAGCATCCTCACATTTCCAGGTTTTCAGGCCATCCTGAAACGTTGGGAGATAGATAGTGTGTCACCCTGACCAAACGCAAACACTACTGGTCACAGTGCAGCTCAGCCACCCTGCTTCTCAGGTGGCTTTGGGCACCAAGAGGGCTTCTTACAACCCCTGCCATAGAAGACTGGAGAGGAACTCCTGTCTTATGGGAGCCCAGACTTTCACTCATGGAAGGTGTTGAGACTCAAGCTCGTCACATCAGCGTGTTGGGCTCAACAGCAGAAAAGAGACCAAGAAAATATCAACCAACCCGGGGTGGGGGGTGGTGGTGTCAGAGCCTGTCAATCAGAGCCTGTCAATCAGGAAGCAGAACGGAAACGAGGTCCTCCTCCCCCAGAAACCAATGCCAAGAGCGAGGGATGGAAGGACCGAGGACACAGGGCCCTGGATGAAGAGGAGGAAGAGGAGGGGTTTCTGCTTTACCCAGCTCTCTTCTCTAAAGGCTGTTCCTTTCATCTGCCTCAGAAAGGTCAGTATGGAAATGGAAAATTATTTTTGAAAAACAGCTCTAAGATAAAGATAAGTACTGCTTTCCTTGAAGGCAAAATAAAAAGCCTCACTTTTACATAAGAAGGAGGTGGAGGAGGAAAAAATAAATAAATAGTCCCTTGACTTTTACTTTATGTTATTATCTAGGGAAATATTCTGATCTGTGGGGACTTTTTTCAATGCACTGCTCTTGGAGTCAGCATTTGATGTAGAGAACACGTGTGCAAGGATGGCTGCAGTTTTCTTTGCAAACACTGAGAAACAGATCCAGACGGCTACAGGGACAACAGGGCCAGAGAAACCACCCCAACACCCCCTGAGTGGGACTGATCTCATCTTGAGTACTGTTGCCGCAAGGGCTGTGGGGTGACCATGGCGCAGATGGACACAGGTGGGTCACTCTGCTACTATGTCCTCATCTGGTACAGCAGGACCCCCAGAGGTCCCTGTGTGGTCAGGAGACCCTGAGCACGCTTGAGCCCCCTGTGCACCACAGCCTGTCCCTCAAACAGGCCACCCAACATCTCCTTTCCATCAGATGCAAGGGAAGGAGACAGACCAGCAATGCTCCTGTAATTAAAAACAAAACACCCTCCATGGCCCCTTCTGGATGGGGGTCTGCGAGCATTTCACAAATCTTAATTTGTTAAGCAAGCCCCACAACTCTTCTCTGAGGTACTGAATTATTATTTCCATTTTACAGGCAGGGAAACGAGGATGGAGTGAGTGAGGGTGTTTGCGTGAGATCCCATATGTTCTCCATTACCAACCACGGCGCTTCCTGGCTGCAGCACGACCTGACTGAAGTGCTAAATAACATCCAGCATTTGTTCTCTTCATACATCCAGACCAACCAGTAGCAGGAAGCACAGTTGCAAACTCAACAAACCTGGGAGGTCTGGGGAAGGGTTTGGGCCCCCAAGAGCACATGCTTAGAGACCCAGAGAGCAGAAACGCCAGACGTGTTAACTTTCTGCACGACAAGATACACGTCCTATCAAGAGTATGACAGGGCATGACTGCTTCTAGCAAGCAGGAACATCTGCATTTTAAAGAGGCAGGTTTCTACACACCTTCTTTTCTTCCTCTGGCTGCAAAAGGGTGGGAGGAGAGATGTGTAGGACACCATCAGGAGAAGGGAGCAGCAGCAGCGAGGCAAAACCACCACCCATGTGAAGCTGTGGGACATCAAAGGTGGCCACCTCCCCCAGCTGCTCTGCTTCTGGGTCCACGCATGCCTGCCCCGCACACCATGTCCCTATCATCCTTTTATCGGGGGATCAAAGCAGCGCATGACGCACCCCTTGTGCTTCCCTCACTGCGCTGACGTATAGTCACTTCAGAGGGGAAAAGAGGCAATTATTTACGCAGCCAAAGCAAGCAGAGCACAACCACGATGACAGGCACAGAGCATGCTGTCCCAGCCAGATACAGTAGGGAATGGCAAAGGCAGCAGCGTTATCCATGAGGAAGTGAGAGATCGTGCTCGGACCAGCACCACCTCCCTTCTGGAGGGTGACGTAGGCACACAGGAGTCTGGATGCGATCCACAGCCAAGCCAGACCTCTGACCCCTCTTACATTACCCCAGAAGTCCTGCTGAATCCCAATAAGCCGAGATTTATTTCCAAAGTTTCTCAACTCAGCGGCACAACAATGTTTCACAAGCTGCCTGCTTCATCTGGGGGTTCATTGGGGCTTGCACTAGATGGTCTCCAAGGGGGTCTCTCCCAGCCTAAATTAAGCTTTGATCCTATGATTCTCCAATTTTGAGGGAAGAGGTCTGAGCCAAAGCACCACTCAAGCGACAACACTTCTCCTTCCAGCATAATCACTTTTATCCTCAGTGCATCTTCGAGGGAATTGTTCTTGGTTTCAGCTTGAAAAAACAACATCCCTGTGGAGACACAGCTGCAGCTGTGTTAACGTGGCTGGTCACCCAGAAACTTCTGAGGGAAAATTGGACCATTTCAGCTCACTTCACAAAGAGGACACTGCCTCACCCTCTGCTTTGAGCCTTGAAGCAGTGGTATGAGGGAGGTCTGCCAGTGTGTGAGTCCAGATTACTCCCAACACGCGCATGCAGAGCCTGACCAGATTTCACCAGGAGGCTAAAAAGCTGTGGCCACCCCATTAGCACCAACAAATCACCCTACTTAACACACATGTTTCACAGTGTCCATAGTCACATCCAGCCCAGACCCCAGAACATAGATTATGTTTGAAATGACCTTTTCAACCTGAATCACCTCCTCAGGATGCAAGGGGTTGTACAGAAGAGATTTTCTCTCCTTGGATAGTCTGGATGCTTATCTATCACACAGTGTCAGTCCAGAAGCAAAGGGAGGAGGTGTGCATCAGGCAGCGCGTGCAACTGCTCGCTTACTGGGTTTGTGCCTTTCACTGTGAAGATAAAACTGCAGGCGACAGTAAGCTTGTGCAAAGACCCAGCTAATGGTTACAAATAGAAATACACTACACTATCAGCCTCCCGGGGCTGTGGGGTTTCCAACATCCTTTTTACAAGAGCTGACATCTATGGCTCTTTCAGCTTGCCTTGGAGGTCACTCCTCAAAACGCGGCCGAGCGCCATTCACCCACATCCAGCCCAAGCCACTCATCTTCCCGGCCACAAGACAAATACTGTGCTCCAGCTCTGGCCTGACTTTCTCCTCCGCGTCATCTGGGCTAACCTCTCGCCTTCCCACGCAGAACAGCTGGCTCCGTCCGGGCTCACATGTTTCCTAAGGACCTTCTGGGGGCTGCACCGATTTTCCACTAACGCTGCGCTTTGTTTATGCCCAGAGGTCTCCAGGTCAGCGAGCCGCTGGGGGTGGGGAGCTGGAGCCATTGCTTTACTGTACATGACATGCATTTGGCTCCTGTCTTTGGTTTGGCTGGGAACCCTGCGCAAGAGGGAAATGGAGCGGCGGAGCAAAATGAGCTGGAGATACTCCCCACCATGGCAGCACCAGCTGCCATGCCTTGACTGAGCAGATGAGAGAGCTCGCTGAAAAATAAAACAACTTACACAAAACCTGGCTCTGTTAAACACAAATATAACTGTTGTGACTCACCACAAGGTTGAGATCAAGGGATGAAAAGAGGGAAGCAAGTGGAAATTGCACCGGTGTCACTGCTCTGAGGAGGTAGGCTGTCCTGAGGAGACCATGCAGGACATCTGCTGGACATTGCTTCCTCCCTCATGTTTATTCTGAACAGAAAAGAATAAATAAGAAAGGGAAAAAAAGTGAAGAGCACGTCACCAATTTAGCACTCTAACCCCAGGAGAGACCCAGCAGACCAAGGCCAGCAGGGGAGAAAAATGGTTCAGTGTCAAGGCGGTTGCTGACACAGCACTGCAGGGACAAGCCAGTGGAGGCCAGCTTCTCAGTAAGATGTCTTTGAATGCATTTCACCCAAAGGTCTGCCGCTGGCATCATCCTCATGGCAAAAACGCTACTTAGCACAAGATGCTACCACCCTCAGGGGCACCACAGAGCCTGGCCGTGCCTTCCCCAGTGGAGTCAGAGGTGTCCTCAAGCGCAGGGCTCCCTCCCACACCACATCAGGCTGCACCACATCCCTTTCAGGTGAGTTGGCATCCACTCACCCCGCTTCTGCAGAGCCTCCCACAACTTGTGGATGCATTTCGGGTCAATGCAGACAAGGAAGAAAGACAGAGACGCTTGGCACAGCTCCTTTGGCCTTAGCACTGGGACAGGACACTACTAGTGTTCAGGTGTGCAAAGCCAGAAGCTGGTTTTGCACCAGGCAAGTCCCGCAGAGTCAACACTTCTCAGTGTTGCTGTTCCCACACCTCCTTACAGCCCTACTCTCAGCCTGAGCTGGTTGACTCTGAGCAGCAGAAGGCTGTTATTTAAATGCAGAACACAGCTGGGAAAGCACCTGAAATCTGGCTGGGGCTAAATCCCTTTCTCCAGGGCTCAGGCCCTGCACTTCTGCAGAGGCTGGCAGCCAGGGGCACAGGCACGGGCACAGGCACAGGCACAGGCACGGGCACAGGCACAGGCACAGGCACAGGCACCCCACTCTACCCCTTGCAAAAGCCCCAGCAAGGCTGGTCCTTGAGAGCCCTGGATAAACCAGGCAGCAGGGAGGTGCAAGAAACCTCCCCAGGAATGTCCGGAGAGCAGTGCTGAGCACTCAGCATGGGTGTGAGGGGAAACCCTCATCACCTCCCCTTCCCTCCCGCTGCAGCACAGCACAGCCTGGCCGCCTGCTCCCATTCCAGCAACAGGGATCCCCTACCAGGAGCTGTAGCCTCCCAAAAGCCGCAAGCCTTTGCTGATGCCAGCGAGTTACCCCAAAACTCCTCCTGGCCACCCAAGCACCCACGTCACTCACCACCACCACCACCACCACTCGCTGCACCCCGGCTTTTCCCTGCTCCCTTGTCTCCGGCGTACAAGCAACCCACATGTCAAACGAATGGGGCAGCAGCGCGTCGCCCAGGGCCAGGGTGCGTGGGCGAGCCCAGGCAGGCTGGATGCGGCCGCCCAGCCCGGCCTGGCCCAGCCGGCTGTTCACAAGAGGGGTTTGCTGGGGGTTTTGCTATCGCAACAGCGATGGAAGAGATACTGCACCTCCCCGAGGAGGAGCCCGGTCCCTTTTCCCTACAAAGCAGAGCGTCCCACCCGGGGGAAAAAGGTTTTCCTCAAAATGCTGCGTTTTGCATTTGTTCCCCTTAAAATGGGGTAGGGAGGATTCGCTGCAAGAGCATACGTGGAGCCCATTTTAACAAGCCACGTGTCGCCCCAGGAAAAGGCCTCGGACAAACGTGATTTCGAGCGGCTCATCTGCAGCACCTTGCAGCTCAGCCGGCAGCCGGAACAAGCAGGAGAGGCAAGCACGAGGGAAAACAGTCAGGAACAAGGCGGGGGGAAAGGAGGACGAGAGGAGAGCCAGCCTAACAACAAAGGCTTGTTTGTTCTGGAGAAAGGAAAGTAAGCGTGTGCACGTGTGTCTGTGCAAAGTAAACGAGCGTATTTATATTTGAAGTTGTATGGACTATGTGGAAAAGGTGCCTGTATAGACACAGCCTGTAGTATGAATTTATTACAGAGCAGTCCGTGTCTCTGCGCTTAAAAAGTGGAGACATCCACGTAAGTGTGAGTTGTATGTGGGCTACCTGGGCACGGCCGTAGAGCATGAAATGTTTATTGTGTGCATGGGCTGACTGAGCGAGCAGGGCGCTCACCTGAGGAAGGCAGTTGCAGGGAAGTGATGCAATTAGGGCGTAAGAGCATACAGCAAAACCACACAGCGGAGCGTGTAAAAAGCATTTGTTGGTAGAGATTTCATGCTTGAATCCGCAAGCACCCTTGAGAAGTGAGGAAGAACCAGCACATGTTTGGGGGTGAAAAGAGTGCACCTCTGCAGGCGCGAGAGAAGGAAAGACCATGGGATGCTCACGCTCCCAGAAGGGAAGCATGGCAGGCGTGCTGCGCCGTGACAGCACGCGTTAAAATTCGCTCCGAACAAACCCCAGGAGCTTTATAATCAGGCTGACATTGGTGTTGCAGCCAGCCACCCCTCAGCGCAGCTGGGCTCCGTACCTTTCTCAGCCCCAACCCCTTTGGTTTGAAGCCCGATGTGCAAGATCTCCGGCTCAATGTTTTCAGCCTTCGGAAAACCAGGCTTTTCAAGGAGCGACGTTCAACCAGTATTAGCACAAAGTGGGCCAGCTTGTAGTGACGTCTCAAAAAGGCAGCCAAGCCCAGCACTGCTTTCAGCTTGACATCCTTGCTTGCTAAGGTGGGGTGGTGTTTGCCTTCCTCCAAGCCCCACCAGCGTTTGAAGACAGGTTGAAATCTGACTGGTTCAGGGACCTTTTGAGGCCAAAAATAAAAAAGAAAAAAAAATCAGATCTGTTTTTTGCCCCCTGAATTGCTGTCTGGTTACAATATGCTTGCATGTGCCCCCGTGTTTTGTAGATGAGCAGATGGCCCGGCACGGGCATGTGTGCGGGGCAGGGGAGAGAATTTGGGGCAACAGAGGTGGGGGTGCGGTGGCTGGATGCAGGCAGGGGAGGCGCAGCCCGCTGCTGCCCGCACACCGAGCGGGGCTTTGTGTTCTCCTTTCATGCCACAAAGCAGCAAATTCCCAGAAAGAGGAAAACGGCTCTCAGGGTTTGTCCAAAGGGAAGGGGGGGGGAGGAGGTGGAGGGGGGGAGGAAAAAGGAGAGGGAAGAGCCCAAGAAGCAGACACAGCCGTGCACAAAACAGTTGTTTGCAGGTGCCCTCTTCTGGCCTTGCTGGGGTTTCTCCTCGGATGAGGGCAGAGCTGCGGTCCGCGCCCGCTGCGCCCGGAGCCGCCGGGCAGGGGGGCAGCCCCGGCCCCGGGCATCGGGCACCTCCCTGGGGGGGCGAAATGGGGTCGGGGGGAGGCTGGGCAGGGGCAGGAAGGGCTGCGGGTGCCCTCAAGGCCCCGACGTGATGTTTGTGGCTCGGTCCCAGCTGCTGGCTTTGGTACAGCACAGTCGCGTTTTGGCAGCTTTGACACAAACCAGTGTTCTGTGAGCAAATGTGTTTGGGACTTCCCCCTCCCTCACCCCCATATCATTGCCATGAGTGGAAAGGGAATCCCTCCAGGTCCTTTCTCCACTCGCCATCAGCCTGTACCCCTGAGCTGCTGCTGCTGCTGCCACCACAGCTGACACTAAGCTGGAACAGTTAACCAGGGGCCAACGAGTGCCCTACACACCAGAAGAGGATAAGATAAATTAAGCTGGGAGTCCTTTAGAAACCAAACACCGTACTTAAGCAGATGTAACCTGCAGGTTAGTGTGCTTCCTGAAAAAGTCTAGGAGAAGGGTAGGAAGGAAGGGTAGAGAAGGACAGCATGAATGGGGACCAACAGAGACGCACACCTATGTAACTGTATGTCTTCAGGACACCAGCCGAGGTCACCCTCCACCACACACGAACAGAAGTGTTTCAGAGAGAGAAAGATGAAGGATTTCAATCTAAACCGCAAGGAGCCACATGGAGAGGACAAGGGACAATGGGTACAAATTGCACTGGGAGACGTTTCATCTTGACATAAGAAATACATTTTTTACAATGAGAATGAGCAATCCCTGGCACAACCTCCCCAGGGACGTGGCGGAGTCTCTGTCACTGGAGGTTTTCAAGATGCGACTGGACAGGGTGCCAGACAATCTCATCCAGGCTCCCTTTCCCACGGAAGGTTGGCCCAGATGATCTCTGAGGTCCCTTCCAACCTGAGCTGTTCTAAGGGTCTATTTAAAATACAGTTAAGAAATCTCTGCATCTTTAAAAACAAAAACATACCAGTGTTTCTGATTTGGGAGACTGCTTTCGGTTCCCTGTTGCCCCCTGCCTGGGCTGCGGTTTGTGTTCCAGTTCCTCTGCCACAATTAGCAGCATCAGATTTTCCAGCACTCCCTCTGCTGTGTGATTACGGGACAAAACCATTAGTGGCCGGGAAAGATGTAAGATGAGCTGCAAGGCCCTACTCCCACCTCTGCCCTTCCGTTACCACTCAGCCTTGAACACATCCCAAATGCTGAGTCTCTGACATTGGTTTTTGTCTTGTGGAAGACAAGTCATCTCCGTGTATCCCCTGGGAAAATTTGGGGCAGCCGGTGGAGAGATTTGCCATGTGTTGTGCAAGTGGCAGAACATGTCTGAGCAGCTGCAAGAGGAACCAAAACTTGAACCTGATTGTAGGAGAGATGACAAACAGAAAGTAGCGACTCACGTTGTGTTTTGAATACAAATAACAGATACCAAGTGCGTAAGAGAAGCCTCTCGCCTTCGCCATTCAGATCTCCTTGGGCGCAAAACCAGATCTAAATTAGCTGGGCAATTAGCCACTATTCCATTTGTGCATTGGGCTGCTCTCTTTCCACAGGCCCAAAATGCACCCCACTGGGGGGAGCCAGCTGAGGGCCAGCTGAGCTCAGGAGTTTGGATGAGCCCCCTTCCCGCCTAGCCTGCGACACGCGAGCCTGGCAAAAGCTGTGTATGAAGCCTGTAAGCACAACCGCCCTTCCCCTGCCTGTTCTCGGGAAAGGGATAACACTCCCGGGCCCGCTAGTGGGGATGCTAAAACAGCACGAGGGCGGAGTGAAAGGCACGGCAGGAAGGGCACAGAGCCGTGGCCGGGCTATGCTCCTGTTGTCCCACTAGGTGACAGCACCGACATGTTCCTGCGCGCCCCGCCGACCAGGCAGGCTGCTGCGGGCAGGGCACCGGCTGCCGCCGCTGCTCGGCCCTGGAGGCAGCCGGTAGGGCAGCTGAAGGGAGCGCTTGGGCCAAATCCTGCAGGACAGGGCTTTGTGCAGGAGCTGCTAGGTAGTCCTGTGCTATAAACTGCCTTCCCTGCCGAGAGGTGTGCGCCAGAAGCTAGCTAGCAGGTGCTGCGCTTGAACGAAGCATCCCTGAGCGGCTGTCGTCATTGTACGGCCAGCCCACAAATTCCCCCTCTCCTCCAGTGAGACCAAGCAGCCATCAGTTCCCTGCGCAGCAATGGGCCAGCTACCCCTTGAGCATGCGTTCGGCTTTGTGTCCCCTCCTCCAGCCACGCTGTTCACCACCCAAGGCAGAGACTTTAGCGCAGGACCACTGGAAAGGGTGAGCTCTGGGTGTAAAAGCAGGCATAGCACAAGATTCCCAGGCTTCATGCACGTAAGTATCCCCAGGGAAAATCTTCAGTGGCATGCTTTAGGTAGGGCATCCATCTTGGCCCACTCTGGGTTGTACCTGACTAAAAGCTGACCCTGCAGTGGTGGTAGCTAGGTGTCCAGTTTGCCCAAGCTGCCAAAAGACCCGTGGCAGAGATCCATGGGCCGGGTTCCTGGCTGGGAGCCACACCACTTGCAGACAAGTTTCTGCTTCCAAGAGGCGACTGCCCCATTAGACCGTCTGCTTGCTCTTCAGACACCTGCATGATGCTTCGAGCTGGGAGAAGGTGCAGAGCAGCCAGGACCCATGTGTGAGACGAGCCAAGCGTCTCAGGCCCAGACAGCCGTGCCTGTCCCCAGGCTCAGCCCGCAGAGGGTTGGTGCCTGCAGTGTGGACTGCAGTGCTGGGCTAAGCCTCACCCGCCCCACAGAGAAGTATCATCTGTGTCATGCCTTTCATCCCACCTTCCTACAGCACTTTTTTTTCAAAATGATGTAGCATCTTCTTTTTATACCTGGAAGAAGCAGAGCTTTTGCTTCCCTTCTAACCAATCAAGGCCTGTAAACCATTCTTCTGTACTATTTCTTATTAGGGCTTCAGAAGCACATGTCCTTCAAAACTTGAAGACCAACAGTTCTTGCTGCTTAACATGTGCGTGCATACGTTGAGTCAGTTGAGACAGCTGCTTTGGTGCCCGCTGGTAGCGGAGCAGTTTTTCGTCTCTAGATAAGACATCACGCCTGCATTTGCCTCAGGTGCTCTGTCACAGATGTTCTTCTCTAGAACAGGTGCTTTGAGAGAAAGGAGATTCGCAGCTACTTCTTCTACAGTTGCCATCTTGAAATGCCTCTCCTCGCTTGTTGACATCCCCTCTAACCCTGGCACCATCTGTGGCTCTTCAGAGCTGCAGTTTGGCGGTTTTCCTAAAGCTGACCCAATTTTCCTGATGCGATGTTCCCAACATCAGCAGAGAGGGCTACTGCAGGTAAGATTTGATATTGAGAGACGTACATATCCAGCCTTTTTTTCCCTAGAACGTACCCCAGGCAAGCCATCCCTGTGGTACAGGGATGCCAAGGAAGAGGGAAGGAACGGGATGGACAAGAATGAATCTGGTAAGACAGTGTACTTCAGGGGACATATTTGCTGTTCTCAGCAGCGTGAGACTAGGCAGCCTATGTGCAGCCTGAATTTCTAGGCAAGGTGAGATGTCTGATAAAGAGAGAGGGTGGGGACACCATTTATTTGCATCCCTTTTTCCTTATTAAACAGACCCTCCTTTGGAGACCTTGGATTCCCGACAACTCCTCCAACACTCAGTTTTTAATTTCCACTACAGGACCTAAAGGCACTAAAGACAAGTCACTTGCTGTACAGACAAGTTTCCTTCCTGTCAGTGCTTTTTTAAAAAAAATAGTGTGACTCGGTTCCTCTTTGGCAGTGCCTAGCTTTTGGCTAAGCTTGTCTTTTTTTAAATGGCTAAAAGAAACATAGAGTCTATAGAAATTGTAAGCTCAGCAAAAAGGAGTTGGAAGTTTTGCTGGTTGAATTTTGAGTTCGAGATACACGCACTTCCCCTGCAATAGGCACCACATCCTCATTCTGCCATTCACTCACTCTGGCCCTGGCTACTGAAATCACACCGATGCCAACTAAAATTGCAGTTTGGGCTACTAGTGACCAGCGTGTCTGCAGCGTGCGGGCCTTGCACTCGCCCTTGTGTTGTAGAGCCTGTTGGCTGTACAGCCGTTCTCAGACACAGCTCCCTCAGGTGGTGCATTTAACACCTGTAAAACCTCCAGGAAATGAGGTTTTGGGAGGTTTTTTGGAATGGGAGGATAGAGGCTCTTCAGAAAGGACAGGCAGGGGAGACAAGGAGGGGGTGTTGCCATCTATCTCAAGGACCAGCTGAAATGCACGGAGCTCCACCTGGGAATGGATGAGGAGCCAAGCAGCAGCTTATGGGTCAAGAGTAAAGGGAGGGCAGGGACAGGTGACATTATAGTGGGGGTCTGCTACAGGCCACCCAACCAGGAAGACCAAGCAGATGAGGACCTCTATAGGCAGATAGGAGCAGCCTCACATTAACAAGCCCTGGTCCTCGTGGAGGATTTCAACCACCCTGACATCTGTTGGAGAGACAACACAGCAGGCATAAGCAATCCAGGAGGTTCCTGTAATGCATCAATGATAACTTCCTTCTGCAAGGGATAGAAGAGCCAAGGAGGAGAGGTGCCATGCTGGACCTTGTTCTCACCAACAAGGAGGGGCGGGTGGGGAATGTGAAGCTCAAGGGCAGCCTTGGCTGCAGTGATCACAAGATGGTGGAGTTCAAGATCCTTAGGGCAGCGAGGAGGGCGCACAACAAGCTCACGACACTGGACTTCAGGACAGCAGACTTTGGCCTCATCGAGGATCTGCTTGCTAGAGTACCCTGGGATAAAGCCCTGGAGGGAGGAGAGGCCAAAGCAAGCTGGTTAATATTCCAGGATCACCTCCTCCAAGCTCAGGAGTGATGCATCCCAACAAAGAGGAAGTCATGCAAAACCACCAGGAGGCCTGCACGGATGAACAAGGAGCTCCTGGAGAAACTGAAGCAGAAAAAGGAAGCCTACAGAGGGTGGAAGCAAGGACAGGTACCCTGGGAGGAATACAGAGAAATTGTCCGAGCAGCCAGTGATCGGGTTAGGAAAGCTAAAGCCCAGATAGAGTTAAATCTGGCCAAGGACACCAAGGGCAACAGGGAAAGCATTGATAGGTATGTTGGTGACAAAAGAAGACTAGGGAGAATGTGGGCCCTCTCCAAAAGGAAATGGGAGACCTGGTTACCTGGGACCTGGACAAAGCTGAGATACTCAACAACTTTTTTTGCCTCTATCATCACCAGCATGTGCTCAAGCCACACCGCCCAAGTCACAGAAGGCAAAGGCAGGGATTGGGAGAATGAGGAACTGCCCACTGTAGGAGAAGATCAGGTTCGAGCCCATCTAAGGAACCTGAAGGTTCACAAGTCCATGCGACCTGATGAGATGCGTCCATGGGACCTGAGAGAACTGGTGGTTGAAGTTGCTAAGCCACTATCCCGCATATTTGAGAAGTTGTGGCAGTCCAGTGAAGTTCCCACTGACTGGAAAAGGGGAAACATAACCCCCGTTTTTAAAAAGGGAAAAATGAAGACACGGGGCACTACAGGCTGGTCAGTCTCTGTGCCCAGCAAGATCATGGAGCAGATCCTCCTGGAAACTATGCTAAGGCACGTAGAAAACAAGGAGGTGATAGGTGACAGCCAACATGGCTTCACTAGGGGCAAATTGTGCCTGACAAACTTGGTGGCCTTCTGCAATGGGGTTACAACATTACTAGATAAGGGAAGAGCAACTGACATCACCTACCTGGACTTTTGCAAAGCATTTGACACTGTCCCACACAACATCCTTGTCTCTAAATTGGACAGACATGGATATGATGGATGGACCGCTAGGTGCATAAGGAATTGACTGGATGGCCACTCGCAAAGAGTTGTGGTCAACAGCTCGATGTCCAAGTGGCAACCATCTCTGGGGCCCCCAACATAAGAAGGACATGGACCTGTTGGAGCAAGTCCAGAGGAAGGCCACGACGATGATCAGTGAGCTGGAGCACCTCTCCTGTGAAGACAGGCTGAGAGAGTTGGGTTTTTTCAGCCTGGAGAAGAGAAGGCTCCAGGGAGACCTTATAGCAGCCTTCCAGTACCTAAAGGGGGCCTACAGGAAAGATGGGGAGGGACTCTTTATCAGGGAGTGCAGTGATAGGATGAGGGGTAATGGCTTTAAACTGAAAGAGAGCAGGTTTAGGTTAGGTATTAGGAATGTCACGGTGGTGAGAGACTGGCACAGTTTGCCCAGAGAAGTTGTGGAGGCCCCATCCCTGGGAATGTTCAAGGCCAGGTGGGATGGGGCTTTGAGCAACCTGGTCTAGTTGAAGATGTCCCTGCCCATGGCAGGGGGGTTGGAACTCGATGATCTTCAAAGTCCCTTCCAACTTAAACCATTCTGTGATTCTATGAAAGTCAAAATGGAATAAAACAGTGATGCTGGTGTAAATGAGTACCTCATGAGTACTCCATTCTCAGTCAACAGGAGAAATCAGGACCCTGTTCCCAGCAGGAATAAGAACAGGAGCATCACGGTAGCGTCCCAAGCCTACAGGTCACCCTTGCTCTCCCAGGTTTGCTTTTTGGATAGTGCTGAAGGCAGGGAGAGCCACCAAGGGACAGGATACACCATCAGTGTGAGATGACAGGTCAGGAGTAAGAACAGAGCATGGCAAGCCCTCAGCCTCTGGCACAGAGCTCATTTGCAAGGCATGGAGCTTAGTGAGCTGCTGCGTAGCAGGACATTCCAGGCCCTCCAGTGAACCTGCCAGCAAACACAGGGTGCTCCGGGGCACCCAGCCAAATGTGGAGGGGACTGAAGCAGGCTTTGGGAAGAGCCCATCATGGAAGCAAGTGAGGTGCATGCATGTTTTGTGAAAGAAACAATGGAGACCAGGGCACCCTTACGTAGGAACTCATAGGCAAAGTACCCCTTTATTTCCTTCCCATTCTTCACAGGAAAGCTCACTTTGACTGTGACAGATGAAGAGGGGTTTGTCTGACCCCAGCTGCTAACAGCAGCAGTCCCAGACTGTCCTGGCAGACATTACATTTCAGCGTGAGGCTCTTCAAGGACTAGTTGTCCTAGTGCACTGGCCTTACCGCCTGTACCCATTTCACCAGTGTTCAGCCAGGGAGCAGTAAGCCTAGAAATGCAGTTTTGGGATGCCTGCAGAGAGTTTTGTTTCAGAGCTGTTCCCCTCCAGTTGTCAGCAGTGCCTGTGCCATGCACATCTCTACTCACACCCACAGAATGGTCAGGGTTGGAAGGGACCTCTGGAGATCATCTAGTCCAACCCCCCTGCCACAGCAGGGTCACCTACAGCAGGTTGCAGAGAACGGCATCCAGGTGGGTTTTGAATGTCTCCAGAGTTGGAGACTCCACAACCTCTCTGGGCAGCCTGTGCCAGTGCTCTGCCACCCTCAAAGGAAAGAAGTTCCTCCTCATGTTGAGGTGGAACTTCCTATGTTCAAGTTTGTGCCTGTTACCTCTAGTCCTGTCACTGGGCACCACTGAAAAAAAGACTGTTCCCATCCTCCTGGCACCCTCTCTTTAGGTATTTATAAGCATTAATAAGATCCCCCCTGAGTCTTCTTTTCTCTAGACTAAAAAGACCCAAGTCCCTGAGCCTTTCCTCATAAGAAAGATGCTCCAGTCCCCTAATCATCTTTGTAGCCCTTTGCTGGACCCTCTCCAGCAGTTCCCTGTCCTTCTTGAACCAGGGAGCCCAGAACTGGACACAGTACTCCAGATGCGGCCTCACCGGGGCAGAGTAGAGGGGGAGGATGACCTCCCTCGACCTGCTGGCCACACTCTTCTTGATACACCCCAGGATGCCATTGGCCTTCTTGGCCACCAGGGCACATTGCTGGCTCATGGTCATGCCCCTGCCTTTGCACTGTGCTTGCTCACCTGCCCCATGCCACCTAGAAGGGCTGGAAATGAAAGCGGGTATTTGTGTGGGAGGGCAGGCAGCAACCTGAAAGGCTGACCTGCTATTGCTATGTAGGCAGAGAAGGCGTGTGGGAAATGCACTACTACACGGATAGCGTCTCTATTGTGGAATTATCTCTTCCTGTTATCTCAAAAACTACATTTCAGAGGCACCGAAGGCAGAAACTGTCTAACAATATCACCCAAAACAAAGGCACGCGAGGCACCGTATTGTGGTGGGTGCTGCTGACAGCCAGGTGGGCAGAGTCAAACGTCGCCTTGGTCGTTTGTCTGCCTGAGCCTTTGCCCTCTCCTCCGCTCTGCACATACTTCGATTGAACCAGCAACTTGCACCGGTGATGCCTGTGCCGAGGGAGGGAGAGCAGGGCCTGCCGGCACCACGGGCTCTGGGCAGACGGGGCTCACTGGGCACCCAGCAAAGACTCAGAAAATGGGGAGTCAGCGTCAGCTGTGCACATCCCATGGCAGGAGACAGCAAAGAGGTGTACCCCTCTTCCATCCTTTCAGAGCCAGGGATCGTTCCCAACGGCACTGGCAAAGGCTGACAACAGCAAAGCGACCTGGAGCAGGGCTTCCAAAAGTAGGCATGATGAAGAGGAACTGTGCTCTGAAGCCACGGGGGCATCTTGGAAGTCCCCTCCCCTCCTTCTCGATGGGCACGTTGCCCTTAAGGCTGATGTGTGCATAGGTGGAGTGCCGAGGTGTCATTCAAAGAGGAAAAATAAACCACCCAGAGCCGGTGGGTGTTTCGTAGGAAAGGAAAGCTAGAATAGAAAGTAACACCGCAGCTGTGCTGCCTGGGGAAGTGTCAACAGGAGGTGAGAACAAGGCAGCTTGTCCTGGGATTGCAAAAGGAGGGGAAGCAGGAGGCCCACCAAGGCATGCAACGCATGCCCCCGGCCCAAAGGGTTAATCGCAGTTCAGATGAGACCTCTGTACAGAAAGAGAAGCCCCATCCCAGGACTGTGAGCCTGAGAAAGTTATGTGACTCAAATCCTGCTTCCTGGTCGTCCAGCCCATCTTCTCAAGCAGCTGTTTCTGTGCCTGTCCATCCCTCTCCACCTGCCCTGTTGTCCAGCATGCTACATGCACAGAGGCTGGCTTATTCCCTGGGCCAGCTCAGCTGGTCCCTGCCCTCCTCTGCCCCAAATCCCAGCTGGGAAGCCCTGGGCAGTAGCTGGCAGATGTTCATACTGATCCTGATGTGAGGTAGCTCCTCACGCGCCTGCTCCTCACAGCTCCCTTTGCACCATCCCAGTTCCAGCAGAAGGTCATGGGGAGCAGCAGCCGTGTCATGCTGCTCTGCTGCAGCCTTTGGGAAAGCTCCTTCACCCGGGTCCCTGCTGTTCTTGGGGAGGGAGGAGCTCCCTCTGGTCAAGAAGGAGAAATTCTGATGAGAGGACTGTAGGTTTGCACCCTCACCAGCTTGGGGTTGTTTGCCTTTGGCCTGTCAAGGTAACCCACAAAGGGTGAGAAATTTTACTCAGTTTCTTACTTTTACTCCCATCCTCCCCTCCAAAAGGGAGCTGGGAGGCTGTCAGGGTGTCAGCTCCTTTCTGATCTTTCAGGACAGACGTGTCAGGGGTGGCTTCCTCCTTGGCAGAAGGTGCTTGGAGCACAGCTATGGCAAACCGGGACAGCGATTTCACCCTCTGCCTGCAGAGCTGCAGCTTTCCCCCTCTCCAGAGGCAGAGCAGAGGGGGATTTCAGTTTGGGGTGAGCATCAGAGGCCCCTCGAGCAGCTGCTCTGGCAGCCCTCTGCAGGGGTAAAGGTTAAAGCTGCACCCCTGAGGGAGGGAAGCCTCTGCCTGATCCATGGCTCAAGGCAGCAGCCGGGCTGCGGGGATGGGAAAACGTGCTTTCGTAAACTCCCACCTGCAGGGAGGGAAGGAGCGCTTTGTTGGGGGAGAGGGTCAGCAGAAGGCTGGATTTGGCATCCTTCTTCTGAGACGAGGGTGGGAGAGGAGGCCAGGAGGCCACTTGATTGGCACAGGGCCTCTTAATTTGCTCGCCTTCAATTAACTCTTATCTTTCTCCCCACAGCATGAGATAGGATCGCCCAGCAGGGTTATTTCACAAGCTCGATAGCTACTACAATCTGATCTTATCCAAAAGTCTGAGGCCAGAGCTTTCACGTTATCACTCACAGCACATGAACAAGCCCCTCGGTCCTTCCGGGCCCAGGGTCACCATCAGCCAGTTTGGGGATCAGAAGGTGACAGCCATGCTAGCCTGCTCACTGCATAACCAGCACCCGCAAGGAGTGTTGGTGGAGCACCTTGCCCACCTAGCTGAGCTCTGCTCCTTCCTGTTGCCCATAGCACACCCCACGGAGGACTACAATTTGAAAGACAAACCCAGCATTTCTTAAGCCTTTTGCAAGGCTTCAGCGTGGCTGAGGAGATGATGCCCTGTCTGTCAGAATGAAGAAGGGAGCCAGTGGGCAACACAGTCCCAGCTGGGGTTTATCTACACATCAGAGCCTGAAGATTTGTTGCAGAATAAGGAAAAAATCGGTGTCTTTTCCCCATAGCATTATTTTGGCAAGCATCCCAAGAAAGACATTTGAACTAGCCATGGTTTCCTACTTGACCTTTTACAGGCTCAGAGTTTTATTTTAGAAGTGAAATTATCTAGCTGGGTCCAGCACTGCCGATGCCAGAAGCAAGAAAGCCTCCCTCCGGACTAGCTAATACCCGGCTGAGATACAAGCAGGTCTTTTCTACTTTACTAGAAAGGCCAAGTTTAGGCAGCAAGTGCTGCTGACATCACACGGATTAAGACTGGATAGAACATCTGCATCTTCTGTACAACCAACCATTGCTCTTTTGGGTGCCTACTCAGACTGCACAACCAGCTAGCGCTGCAGGACCACAGCACGACTACAGACCTGCTTTGATCACACGGGGCTGGACGTTCCTCCCATCCCTTCAGCGCTGGCTCTGCAGCACATCACCAAGCAAAACTGATCCCTACTAACACACGGGCAGCATAAACTGCATCTCTCCAATTGGGGAGGACAAGGCAGCGTCCTTACAGAGCATGGCTCAGCACGTCAGCCCTGTCGTCTCATTCCCCTTAAAAAGAATGGGGAAAAAACACTTTATTTTGTGTGACTCAGTGGTAGCTGTGTCTTTGAAAGAAGAAGCATGAAAGGTTGCAGCAAGTATCACCAGAGCCAAGCACGTACTGTTATGTCTTAGGTCTCACTGTCTGCTCATTTTCTAGAACTGAAACATCCTCTGCAGCATAAAAACCCAAGACTTGAATGCTCCATGACACACATTCAGAAAAATTGCTGACTTTTCAAGTAGGCACCTAGTAGAATTCAGGACTGTACAAGTATGATCCGTTGCAGCACATCAGGAACATAAGACTTCACAAAAACAATGGTGACTGTGAGAAAAAAAAGAGGCATCAATCAAAAATAAGTATTGCCCTGATGAGATTCCTATTGTGCGGGGGAGTGCTGGTACTATTTTTGTGCTCCCTGTCCTCATAGTATTTTCTTGTCTGCCTGACAGAGGACTGTGTTTTGGTGCAAATCCACCCAACAGGGCTAAACTCAGCTCTTTTTACTTAGCTTTGAGCCTCTTAGTACATAGGAGAGAAACATTCAGCTGAAAAGAGTCTAATAACCCAGAGGAGACCTCAGTGAGTTGGTGGAGGCCGAGAGTGCTTCTCTCGGCCCATGGTTACAGCAGCCAGGTGGAGGGCAGTATTAAAACACGCACCTCCACACTTCACTCATGCCCACTGTTGTGGCCTCTGGTCTGCCCCTGTACTCAGAGTGCCCGCTGGCAGCCCCGCTCCCCTGGAAGGGGATCCAAGAGCATCTTTCGGGTATGCTCAGCCCTCACATGCCTTAAGGTGAGACAACAGAGGTCTCCACAGTCCACAGGGTGGTCTCGAGCCCAGTCTTGAGGGCAGGTTTGGACCCAGTTTGTGACCAACCGTAGAAAAGCTTCTTGCCTCCCATTCCTATCCTGGGCATGACTTAGCTTCGTGCTGCGGTTCCTTGACAGAAGAGCCAGCACACCTCTGTGCTGGGCCAGAGACACCCTGGCACCACCTCATGTACGCACCGGTGCTCCCCTACAAGTAGCTGTGGCAAGTGTCACCCCACCAGCACCAGCCCCAGGCAGAGGAGCACCTGGGGCAGCAGCTGCTGGGAAGCTGGGGAGGGTGTCTCAGAGGCATGACAGAAGCTCACCAATCCTCAGCCGTGGGGAAGGAACATCTCCAAAGCGTGGGGGGGTCCCAGAAGAAGCCTGCCCTCCTCCTCAAGTCCCAGTAACCCTCCCTCTCTCCCAGGAAGGACCAGGACTGGTGCTCCCGTAACCACAGAGGAGTCCCAGCCCAGGCAGGCAGGCACAGCGGCTGTGCTCACCCATGCCAGCCTAAGCCCACCGGCACTCAGGTAGCAGCTGTTACCTCCCGGGAATCGGTGTGAAACCTCCTGTGTCCGTGTTTCCATGGCTCAGGGACCAACACATTTTTCTTGCCTTCTTTGTACCAAAGTGAGATCCAGATACTGAAGTACCAGCACAGGTGTGAAGTAAGATCCTGTCCACCCACTCTTATCTTTATTCATTCACTACAGGGATATAACATATGGTACAAAATAAACCATGAAATGTTTACCAAATGCAACTTTAAATAGCAAAAGCCCTAAAACAAGCTGCAGAAAGCTAAGGCGAGAGCAAGGACACTCCCAGGGCTGCGTCTGCCGTAGGAGTTCAAGCAAAGTGACTGAGCTCTGGAGGCGGCAGCAACCTCCTCCTTCCTGACAAGTTACTTCCCTGCCCTTGTATCAGAAGATAAAAATAGTCAAATTTCTGAGGAGAAACAAAGGATGGCTGTTTTATCTCCCCTGGCATGTGTAGGATAGTCAAGCCTGAAAGAGGTACTACATGTTCTTCTGCCTAACGCAACAACATGCTAACTAGATGTCTCATGCTCTGTGACTCTTGCAGCTCTCTCCTCCTCTACCTGGGCTACCTCTTACACCAGATAGGCCAGTGTACCCATTTTGACATTGGTCTAAAAAGGCCTGTCCTCTCTCGGCACTTCAGCTGTCCTGTAGAGGCAGTTACGAACATCTCCAAGGAGCAGAGGAGAGAGTAGTGTTTGTCCAGCACATGGAGGGTGATGCAGGTGCAGTTACTGCAGTCCAACCTCTCCCTTTGGGAGGGAGAACTCTCAGCAGTTCTCTGTCATCACCTGGTTACTCATGAGGTGCTTACCAGCAAAATCAAGGGACATGATCCCTCACCATTAGCAGGAGGCCCTACAATGGAAAGCCACATCAATTCAGACAATGCCACTAGTAATCAGACTGCTTGGCAGCTTGTGACACTTGTTTCATGAGCCAATGGATACCAGACCTCTTTCATGACAAAAAAAAAAAATATATGTCTGGATAGCCAAATAGACCTATGCTGAGCATAAAGTTTCATTTTATTTGCCAGCAAGGAGTTACGGAAAACTGAGCTGAAACAGTCCTTGGAGAGGCCATGTAGCACATTCCCCTGTCCCTCAGCAGGACGAGGATGCCCCACAGATGGTTGCTTCATCTGCCCTTTGAAGCCCCCAGTGCTGGAGATCCTCTCCCAGAAATCGATTTCAGTGCTTCATTTGCAAAAAAAACCTTAAAACTCCTGACCTAACTCTCCCTTGCTGCAATTTAAGCCTGTGCTTTCTTGTTCTAAACATGTTGGAGAAAGTGGAAAGTTTACTCCTTTCCCACTTGCATTTTTGCCACATAGATGCTTCAAGGTTCTCACATCTCCTTTCAGTATTTTCTTCTCTGCCTGAGATGACACTGATTCTTTCAACTTCAGACAAGCATTTAATTACATACAACTCTTTTTTGATCCAGGAGGTCACGCATTTGATGCTGAAGCCAGAGGGCTGTCTTAATGTGTGGCAGGAGAAATGAAAAAAAGATACGTGACAAAACCTTGTAAGATCCTTAGGCCCATGTTGTCTCACTGCAGCTTTAGCTTCTTCTTGGTATAATCCATCCAAAAAGCACGAAGACAAAGTGTGGTAAAAACAAGTGAACCGCAGAAAGACACAGGTTTCAAGGCTCAATGCTCCACACCCTAACATAGAGACACTTGAAGAAAAATGGCCACAGGGATGAATGCCCATCACCTTGAATCTCCTCCACTGGGTCTGTTCATCTCCATTTGATGCTCTAATTTCTTGCACCGAAAGCTGCCGTTTCATAGCTGAGCATTACGTAAGGCTGGGCGGAAGGGGTTCCTGACTATCGAAAACTTTCTTTCCCCAGTGAATGGTGGAGTGGAGACACCACTGTCCCTCCCAGGGCAGATGTTCAAGGTCTTTCCCTCGGGTGGTTTGGAGTCCGCTGCTGAGTGCGGGGCCTGGGCCGCGGGGGCAGTGCTTGCTGCTGTACCTGGGGCTGCGGCAGCGGCCGCTGCTGCACTCGCAGCTGCTTCGGGGTGGGATTGCACTGCGGCTGAGGGAGCTCCCGCGCCACCATTTCACTGTCCACCTGGCGAGCCCGTGTCATTCGCTCGTCATCTGCAACGACAGAAGGATCCCACCATCAGGCACGTACTAAGCAGAAGTTGAACAGCCAGGGGAAAGTGCTTGGCCCAAGCAAGAAAAAGCCAAATATTGGTCTTACTTGGAAGGTCACTGTCACTCTCAGCTGTTCCTGCTATTCCAGTGAACAAGCAAAATCACCTCCGCTTGCACATCCCGGGCAAGCCCAAAAGCTTTTTGGCTGCCTGGCTGAGGTCAAGGTAGCTGGGGGCGTTTGGGGTAGCTCTGCCCTCTCTGTGCTGGGGGAACCAACTTTGCTGGGGAGGCCCCAGCGGTCGCCAATGGACATCCCCAGCCTGAGCTGCTCTTTTGGAAACAGGCCACTGAAGGGAAAGTGAGATGTAACTCAAGGAAGCAACATCAAAGCACTCTGCCCTGCCACTATCCATGCTGGGATCTCCAGGCACCTGGAAGCCAGAGGCCCACTTTGCCAGCAATTATTTCCCCACACATAGAAGTAGTAAATTCATGCCAGCTGACTTTTTATCACTGACTCATCATTTTTGAAATGTTGGTCAGCTTAACTCAGGGATCGAGGGATTTACTTCTTGGGACACTGAAATGGCCTTAAGCACACACCAAACTCTTTCAAAGAGGCTAGTCACCCTCTTATATTAGTTCTCATTTTCCCAGATTTCTCTTTTTCTTAATTCTTGCTGAATCCAGACACAAGAATTGTGGATATGCTATCACTGTACAGTTGAGGGAGTAATGTATCCCACTCAAACAAGAACAGCCATAATGTAAATAACACTCGGATGGCTATGCTCACACCAGCATTATGCTCATGAGCTATGGCAAGCCTTCTGAGATGACATCCTGTGGTTGCACTGTGGTGAGCTCCCCCAGCAAACGGCGAAAAGTTCATGATCGTAACTTCAGGGGAAGCAAGAGGGCCATGGTGAGTTACCTACGCTTTGGTGCAGTGAGGTTGCGCTCCCCTCGGCTATGGGGCTGGTCATGCTCACCCTTGCTGTCAGCCTGACCAAAAGCACCTTTGCGGTATCAGCTGAGGCTTCCTTCAGGCATTGCCCTCCTTATTTTGACGGATTGTTGTGGTGTACAAAGAAGCTTTTACTCCCATTTTGTAACTCGAAAACTGACTCACACAGAGACTAGCTGTTATTTGAGACCACACAGGAAGCCTGACACAGTGTGTGGGGGCAGGACTCGGAAATAAGCCTGTAAACAAGTCCCACCAGGGCAACCTCCTCCTGCTTTAGCCTCCCCTTCCAGGTGGACCAGACAACTCATCTGGAATGGGAGCTCCACATCCTCTATCCACCCAAAGCAGCAGCAAGGCTCAGTGACTTCCCTGTACAGACTGAGAGCCAACTCTCAGAGAAGACTCTGGCAGAGTATTTCCCATGGTCCTAAAGAGGCACGAATTTTGGACAACACAATGTTGGCCCACTCTGAAAACCTCAACTCTTTAAAGTGCCCCAAGTTGGACCTCCAATGTTGACAGGCCTCCAAGGACATTGCTTTGTAGAGAAGACAAGTTCTGTGAGATGCCTGAGGAAACTTAGAGAAAAGCTGAGCCCTTCTTGTCCCTTCGCACTATCTACAATGTTTCCAAATATGACTAATGATTTGAAAGATCCTAATTTTACACCATATAAATTTCATGAAAAAAATCTGCTGACGAGGTATCTAACTGTATATTTTAGCCTCATGGATGCTCATGACTGGTGGCCTTGGCCGAGCTTTAGAGGAACAATTCTTCCCCACGAATAAACAAAAGGGCTTGAGAACAAGAAGTCTTTTGTTCAAAGCACATATCAGAAACCAAGACTGGCAACGCCAGCCAATATCCAGAGATACACCATATACCAAAACCAGGTTATTGTTCATGACAAGGCAGAGAGAATACTCCTGCCCACAGGGCTGCTCTGAGCAGGAAGCTCTACGATTTTAGGTAGCTGAACAGCAATATAAAGCCCCTTAAACACTTACCATCATCTTCAAGCCTTTCTGCTTTCTTCTTCCTGATACAATAAATAAGCAATATCACGAAGATGACCAAGAAGACTGCACCTCCAGCTATGCTTAAGATGAGATAAAGGTCCAGCTGGCCTAGTTAAGGGAATGAAAGAGGATGTTAGAGGGAACAAAATAACTTGCACAATGTCTACGTAGAATTCTGTATTTTCTTCCATTGAGTGTAAAGGCAGCCACAGCAAGAAAGCCCACCCTTCACCTTTTCTCTGTACACAGCAGAAAGTTGCTGGTCCTTATTGTAGAGAATTTTCATGGAATCACAGAGACTCAGAATGGTTTGAGTTGGAAGGGAACTTAAAGGTCATCTAGTTCCAACCCCCCTGCCACAGGCAGGGACACCTTCAACTAACCCAGGTAACTCAAAGCCCCATCCAACCAGGTCTTGAAAACTTCCAGGGACGGGGCATCCACAACTTCTCTGGGCAAACTGTGCCAGTTTCTCACCTCCCTGACAGTAAAGAATTTCTTCCTAATACCTAACCTAAACCTGCCCTCTTTCAGTTTAAAACCATTACCCCTCATCCTACCACTACACTCCCTGATAAAGAGTCCCTCCCCATCTTTCCTGTAGGCCCCCTTTAGGTACTGGAAGGCCGCTATAAGGTCTCCCCGGAGCCTTCTCTTCTCCAGGCTGAAAAAACCCAACTCTCTCAGCCTGTCTTCACAGGAGAGGTGCTCCAGCTCACTGATCATCGTCGTGGCCTTCCTCTGGACTTGCTCCAACAGGTCCATGTCCTTCTTATGTTGGGGGCCCCAGAGATGGTTGCCACTTGGACATCAAGCTGTTGACCACAACTCTTTGAGAGCGGTCATCCAGTCGATTCCTTATGCACCAAGCGGTCCATCCATCAAATCCACATCTGTCCAATTTAGAGACAAGGATGTTGTGCAGGACAGTGTCAAATGCTTTGCAAAAGTCCAGGTAGGTGATGTCAGTTGCTCTTCCCTTATCTAGTAATCTTGTAACCCCATTGCAGAAGGCCACCAAGTTTGTCAGGCACAATTTGCCCCTAGTGAAGCCATGTTGGCTGTCACCTATCACATTCTTGATTTCCATGTGCCTTAGCATAGTTTCCAGGAGGATCTGCTCCATGATCTTGCTGGGCACAGAGACTGACCAGCCTGTAGTGCCCCGGGTCTTCATTTTTCCCTTTGTAAACATGGGGGTTATGTTTCCCCTTTTCCAGTCAGTGGGAAATTCACCGGACTGCCACGACTTCTCAAATAGGCAGGATAGTGGCTTAGCAATTTCAACCACCAGTTCCCTCAGGACCCATGGATGCATCTCATCAGGTCGCATGGACTTGTGAACCTTCAGGTTCCTTAGATGGGCTCGAACCTGATCTTCTCCTACAGTGGGCAGTTCCTCATTCTCCCAATCCCTGCCTTTGCCTTCTGTGACTTGGGTGGTGTGGCTAGAGCACTTGCTGGTGACGACAGAGGCAAAAAAGTTGTTGAGTATCTCAGCTTTGTCCAGGTCCCAGGTAACCAGGTCCCCCATTTCCTTTTGGAGAGGGCCCACATTCTCCCTAGTCTTCTTTTGTCACCAACATACCTATCAATGCTTTCCCTGTTGCCCTTGATGACTCTGGCCAGATTTAACTCCATCTAGGCTTTAGCTTTCCTAACCCAATCACTGGCTGCTCGGACAATTTCTCTGTATTCCTCCCAGGGTACCTGTCCTTGCTTCCACCCTCTGTAGGCTTCCTTTTTCTGCTTCAGTTTCTCCAGGAGCTCCTTGTTCATCCGTGCAGGCCTCCTGGTGGTTTTGCATGACTTCCTCTTTGTTGGGATGCATCACTCCTGAGCTTGGAGGAGGTGATCCTGGAATATTAACCAGCTTGCTTCGGGCTCTCCTCCCTCCAGGGCTTTATCCCAGGGTACTCTACCAAACAGATCCTCAATGAGGCCAAAGTCTGCTCTCCTGAAGTCCAGCGTCGTGAGCTTGTTGTGCGCCCTCCTCGCTGCCCTAAGGATCTTGAACTCCACCATCTTGTGGTCACTGCAGCTAAGGCTGCCCTTGAGCTTCACATTCCCCACCCGCCCCTCCTTGTTGGTGAGAACAAGGTCCAGCATGGCACCTCTCCTCCTTGGCTCTTCTATCCCTTGCAGAAGGAAGTTATCATTGACGCATTACAGGAACCTCCTGGATTGCTTATGCCTGCTGTGTTGTCTCTCCAACAGATGTCAGGGTGGTTGAAGTCCTCCACGAGGACCAGGGCTTGTTAATGTGAGGCTGCTCCTATCTGCCTATAGAGGGCCTCATCTGCTTGGTCTTCCTGGTTGGGTGGCCTGTAGCAGACCCCCACTATAATGTCACCTGTCCCTGCCCTCCCTTTACTCTTGACCCATAAGCTGTTGCTTGGCTCCTCATCCATTCCCAGGTGGAGCTCCGTGCATTTCAGCTGGTCCTTGAGATAGATGGCAACACCCCCTCCTTGTCTCCCCTGCCTGTCCTTCCTGAAGAGCCTCTATCCTTCCATTCCAACACTCCAGTCACAGGAGCCATCCCACCATGTCTCCGTGATGCCAATAAGGCCATAGCCCTGTAAGCACGCACATGTCTCTAACTCCTCTTGTTTATTCCCCATGCTACATGCGTTTGCATAGAGGCATTTAAGTTGGGCCCCTGATGAAGCTGATTTACTGGCTGGAATTCCTTTGTGTTGCACTCCAGGTGCTCTCCTGTTGACCTGTGACCCGTCTCCAGGTTCTGGGCATCTACTACTGGTATTTGGTATCATACCAGTGGCAGGATTGAGGTTCCCCTCCCCCGGCAATTTTGATTTCTCCCTGATGCATTCAAGTTCAGCAGAAAATTGAAACCAGAGCATTCATGTGTGCTAGCTCATCTTATTTAAATTACCATAAATGTCCTGTTCCTGCTAGCAGTGGACCCTTTTAAGGACAATTAGCATCCAGGCAGTGCTCAGCATCTAACAAAAATAAACTTTTTAAGTACTTCCTACTGAGCTGGAAACATTGAAACTAGCTAGCTTCATAGTATTTTGGTACTTCCTCTTCCATTTTTGGCTGTATGCAAATTTAAAAAATAGTGAAAAGGAAAATAACATAACCAAATATCCCAACGTCTCAAAATGAGAGTTCAGTTTGCCTGGTGAGCAAAAATTTATCTAAGTGTTCTTTATTTTTGCCAGATAAGGTCTGCTGGATGTTGGCATGCCTTCACCACCTCCTGCTTGGGCTGTCTTCCTGGCATGCAGTGTTCACACTCGAGCACAGGCTCAGCTGTGGAGCCAAACCCAGCAGAAGTGCACCTTCCCTGGCTTCTTGGGGGACAAAGCTTCAAAGGGGATGACACCACTGGTACCACCCTTAACATTTACTGGGCATGAACATGGAGAGAAAGAGCGATGACACCAATGCCGAGATGTCTACAGTATAAAGGCCACCGTCAGCCGGGGCTGCCCCAGTGGAAAAAACAGACCAGTGATGTGGTTCTTCTCACCTGTTTTAGCTGCCAGTGTTATACTGAGGTGTATTTTGCCCTTTCTGTGACTGTTTCTCCCAACTGACTATAAGGTGAGCCCAGGCAGATTCATGCGTAGTTACACTTACATGAAAAGTTAGCTGAGCTGAAGCCCATCCAAAGCATACCTTGCCTACTAAAGGTCAAAATTCAAGGTGATAGGCCTCGAATGCAGGACCATGGAGGGCAGCAGGGTTGGAAGGAGGTTTGACTGCAAGCTGAGGGATTTTTCATCTAGTCTGGAGCTGGCAGAGTCCGGCCACCACACAGAAAGGTTTGAAGGGTTTTTCATTTGAGTAGGAAGGGTAGTGCTACATGGTTTTAGTGGTTTTTTGGGTGTCTCAGAAATGCTATATTTGTACCTTAGAGATCAGCATGGCAAACCTTTTATTTCTCTGTTAATGATTTGAGAAATAAACAAACTCTCACACCCAACTCACTCTGTGAAAGAAGAGCATTTCTCAAGGTGAGAAGAAGTGAAATCAAAGTATCTTGCTGATGGCTAATGTCTGCCTATACCAGCAATGCAGGCAGGCCCATGCTTGCCTGGCTTGTGCCCTGGGATGGCCAGCTTCAGCCAGCGTTTCCTCATTAAGCCAACGGGTTTGGGCTAGTTTGCCCTGCCTTAAATAGACCTAATCCAGCAGCATGTTTTCATACCTAGCTCCAAAGTCCATGCCATATCCCACTCCCATGCACCCCAGCCTTTTCCCAATGCTAGCACCCATAGGACTGTGCAGCCCATCAGGTCAGGCAGCTCACACAGCAGAAAAAAAACCCCTTTTTTTGGCTATTTTAGGCACCAGGGGGATCCTTCAGGAGGCAAGGGCTGCACAGGAGAGCAGATGCCACCCCATGCCTCAGCAATTTGCACTTCAGTCAGCCTCAGCAGACCTTAGATTGCTTCAGTAAGGTGTCTATACCTTAAGGCTCGCTCTCTTCCTTCTCACACCATAGGCTGTCCTTTGGACTTGGACTTTCCCTAAACTCACTATGGCAGAAATAGCTGGAAATTGGAAATGCTGAGCCAGCTCTTGTGAGCCCCCAACTCTCCACTAGCTCTAGTGGGAATCTAGAGCAAGGAAGTGCTTTAAGCAAAGTACTCACAGTTAGGTGGGATGCACCCAAACCCAGAAAATTCAAGGACTTTTCCCCAGTACCACACTGGAAATCTGAACTTTGAACTGAACACCACATCCAACATCATACTAGTATGATCTGTCCCGTGTTTTTTCCTTAACTTTCAAAACTTTTATGGGGGGAATGATGACTTCTTTTGCCTATCTAATAATTTTCAGCATGACTCTGCCTGTTTAAAATGCAGTTCCTTCAGTCCTTTTGCTGCATCTGCAATTTAGAAAGATGACACTTCAAGTGAGTAAGAAAATCCATGGTATATTTGAGCCATGCTCATCTGAGCCATGCAACCCCAAAGCTCAGCTAAATTCTGAATAACCTCCCTCTTGATTTCTAGGCCAAGCTAAAGAGTACAAGCAGCTTATTTTTCCTTTGTGAGAGCACCCAGCCACAGCCACAGGTAGCAGGCAACCACCACCTTCATAGGCATGATCATGGAGAGGAGAAAAATAATGTGCAACTGATTTCCCTACCATGAGGATGTAAATCAAGGGCGAATCCCCTGAAATCCATGCCATGGCTTCATATACATAGGAGAAGATTCCAAGCCATATTTTCCAAAAAATAAGCTATTAATTTATGTCATGGTAGCTTGGGTAGTTTTACACTGTCTTACTGAAGTCAACTCTTTGGCTTTGGACTGGTTGACCAAAGTCAAACTCTGGGAAGTTCCATTAGTTTTAAAAGAATAAAGGAGGATAAAAATAAGGTGGAAAGGCTTTCTGTCTTTTGCAGACTGCTGTGTGTGATTAAAACACTTTCAGGCCCACCTCCCTTTTTTCTCCTTTACTTCGTTGGTCTACCACTAGTGATAGTTGACACCGCTTAAGTCTATCAGGATGCTGACAGCAAAAACTCTGTCAGGATACCTCTGGCATCTTTTGCATGAAGAGTCAGCATTGACAGAGGGGAGCGAGACAATGATCATTCACCCCTCAGCCAGCCTGATCTCGCTGGCAGCCTGCAGTTTTCCCCAGGAGACTTCACCCCCACTGGAAGCAGCATCTCATTGCACCCCACGCTCCTCCCCGCCACCCACAAGGCTCTTGACTCCAGAAGAACCTCTCCCCCTCTTCCAGAGACCCCTAGGACCCACTGAGCATGGGGGAAAACACCTCTGGCTGCAGGAGAACAGGAGCAGCATGGCCCACCTCGCACCTCGCTGCCCCCAGCTTGGCCTCCCTGCTGTTAGAGCAGGGATGCCATAAGGGTAGCAGTGGGGCAGGCAGCAGCAGGGTGGGGAGGGTGGAGGTGCGAAAAGGCTGGGGAGGGCCAAGCAGAAAGCATGACTCACATCCTGGCTACCACAGTAGTGTCAGCTCCCAATAACTGCAGCCGTGGTAGACTCGCAAACCTGGGCACCAGGAACAATCAATGCTCCTGGCACCTGGACCGGTTCTACAGATACATGCAACTGCGTCAGGCATTGTGGGTCCACCCTAGCAGATTCTGGCAAAAATAGATTTTTTTTTTTTTTTACCTGAGCACTTAATTACTTTTTCGGCCATTTTTTCACTGACTTGGTTCTTAACAACACATCTGAACGTCCCAGAACTCCGCATGTGCATTTCCAACCTTGTTGCATTCTTTTGGATTTTTTTAATTTTATCTTGAGTCAGTTCCATTGTAAATGTTTCGTTTTTAGTCTTCTGCTTCACTTCACACACGACAGATACAGTTTTATTCCTGCATTCAGCACTGAGGATTGGCTGAGGGACAGGCTCTGAAAAAGAAGAGGAGGCACAGGCACGTCTGAGATGGTTTCTCCTTTTGAAAACCTGCATTATTAAGCAGAACAGAATTAGCCCCCAATAAGGAGTAAGGGAGTAACACCAGCTAATGAGACCAGAGAAGAACGAAGAGCAAATTAGACCTCTATTACAGAAGTAACGTGGCAATAATAAAGAAAATGTAATATATTAGCCTACGTATTTGGCCTACCAAAGCAGAGCTGCACCCCCAACGGCTAGACTACTTTCTGGCTCAGCCTGGCTCACAGCCAGCCAGGCAGGCGAGGGGAGGAAGTGTATTTGGGGGGGGGGGGGGGGGGGGGCGCTGCAGATGGGAAGGACTCAGAGCCACAGCCCCCTCCAACTCTGGCCCCAATATTTTGGTGCAAATGAAGTCGCCTCTGATCTGCCTGTACCCATCAGGAGAGATTTCCTCTAACGCAGGACAAACAGCTACTTATGATGCTTTAGGTGCTACCAACGGCACTCAGCTAGCACAACAGCCACAGCATGGAAACTCGTCAAAACAGAATAGAAAATACAAACCAGACACCTCTTAGCTCTCAATGAGGTTATGACAGAGAACTGATTTCTATCTCTTTTTATGTCCTGTGAGCATCTAGCTACATTTTGGTTCCAGATTCTCTTTCACGGGTGGCACTGAAAGAGCCAGAAAAGCCTGCGGGGCTTTCCTCAACTAGGGGCAACTGGTGAGGACATGAGACGGAAAAGAATTAATTTCTACCTTTCAGACCAGGTAAACAAAAACATGCCAGGGCCACCTCTAGTTATAGGCAGCGTAACTTATAGAGATCGTAAACTCTGAAGCCAATAAGGGCTGCTCGTAGCAAATGCAGTCTAGGTTCACGCTGTGACATCTGCAGCCACCTTTTCCTCATTAAGCCCACTCTTCTTCTGCAAGCTGTAACCTATCACGCAGGGGAACATCCCAGTGTGAAATACTACAGGCCAGGTCCCAGTGATGGAGTTGTGTGATGATATAATCTAAACTATTATTTTTGGGGGACAGCTGTTTGTCCAACCCTAGTGACAAAGTATAATCTGGCTGACAAACAATTCTAGCACCCGATAGTTACTAAAGGACTTTACTTGCAAAACCACATATCAGAGGTAAGGCAACCTCTCTGCTGCACAGTAGGTGGAATGATGCAGCACGTAGCTCGGTCGGAACCTTAACCCGAAATTGAACCCAGGACAGCCCAATGACAGCTCGGTGGCTTAAAGCATGAGTAAACAGCATCAGGCCCTGATGACTTCCTGAACCTATAGACAGTTTGCAATGATCATTCCTGAAGTAGTGAGACACCCTCGCTGCTCAGCAGTCCGTTATAGCCACAGGGCCTCCGACTGTGCAGAAACCCTGCTACAACTATTCCAGCTCTCATTGCTGCCCCACCAAGGCATCATTTCTGTAGTCCCAGCTGCTGCTCACAGACCCAAGAGGCTGGCAGAGGCGTGCATGCTGGCTGAAGAAGGACAGAGCAAAATCATCCTCTTGCTGGGAAAAAAACCCAAACATGCTGCCCTACAGCTTGGAGCTCTGGAGAGGTGGCAACAGCCATAAGGAGCAGAACAGCCATGCCCATCTTCCCTACTCATCCCAAAAGTTTTGGGCTGCTACCGCTCTGATCTCTCAGGGTAAGATACAGCACAGGAATGGAGGCTGCCTTCACGTTTTTAACCCACGCAGCTGGGGCATGCACTTAAGTGTGCTTTGAACAGCACAATCTTCGTATTTGTTCTGTTATGCTAATGCAAGGATAGGGTGCAAGGAGTCTTCTCCCCCTGCAAATTCAACTCCTATTTTGGTGTATCTCGGGGGAGGTGACCACTGGCTATTTTTTATGTTAGAGCAAAAATGGAGTGGGATTGCATTACCTAAACACAGGCATTGAATGCCAACTGGGCTCCAGAGCTCTCCTCAGGAGGCTGGCAAATACAAAGCAAGGTGCTCACCTTGCTGGAGCAGTAGCTAGAGACCAAAAGTCATAACTCAGTGCCCATAAAATAGCACCAGAAGTGCACATTGCATCAGCCACAGGTATACTTCATGTAGGTTGCTGCGCTCTGGCAAGAGGTTTCTGGAAGCAGGGTGCTGCTGGCACCACAGCCCCGCTCGCGTGGTGCTGCCCCGGCTCAGGGCCCGAGGGGTCCCGGCAGCACCTGCGGTGCTGCAGTAGGGCCATCCGCACTCACCCTGCTGCCAACACGCACGTGCTCACGGCTGCTCGCTCGGGCACACGTAGAGACCTGGCGGCTGACAGAGAGGGGAGCCAGAAAGAAGCAGGGGTGCAGAGGGCATCCACAGGAGCAAGAGAAGGGAGAAGAGCGGCAGACTGCTGTCAGTGGCAGGAGGAAAGAGGTATGTCTCACCGAAGTCCCCCCCAAAAACATTTTCTGCTCCTCACACCACCCTGCCAGCGAGTGCACTGCGGGTGCACAAGAAGTTGGGAGGAGACACAGCCAGGACAGCTGACCCCAACCGACCAAAGGTATATTCCATACCATGGAATGGGGAAAGAAGAAGGAAGGCGGGGGGTTGTTCAGAGTTACGGCATTTGTCTTCCCAAGTCACTGTTACGCGCAATGGGGCCCTGCTTTCCTGGAGGTGGCTGCACACCTGCCTGCTGATGGGAAGCAGTGAATGAATTCCTTGTTTTGTGTTGCTTGCATGCGTGGCTTTTTCTCTACCCATTAAACTGTCCTTATCTCAACCCACGAGGTTTTCCTCACTTTTACTCTTCTGATTCTCTCCCCCATCCCACTGCGGGGGAGTGAGCGAGTGGCTGCATGGTCCTAACTCCCAGCTGGCATTAAATCACGACAGAATGGTATGGGAAGAGCAAAAACTCACCCTGAACGGTGAACACCGTATATTCTTCTGCCTTCAATTTTCCATCCGGCTGATAAACAGTCACCTTGTATGTCCCACTGTCCTCTTTCACCACCTGCCGTATTTGCAGAGTCCCATTTAGGAATACCTTACACCTGCACTGTTCCTTGTTTGCATAGTACTTAACATTCTTGTCTTTTATCTGAAGCAACTTTATTCTGTCTCGCACCCATGTTGCATCATATACACTTCCAGCAGCAGCGATGCTGAAAAAAGTCGTCTCATTCACGGCCGTGTAAATCCAGTTGGTGGTGGAGCCTGTAAAGGGAAGCACAACCAGCCCGTCAGCGTGTCTCCAGCAGCCCCCGCTGCCATGCTCGGCAGTGACCCAAAAGGTTATCACTTGCTACCCCACTTTGAGTTGCCTAAGCCTCTCTGCATTACTGATGCTGTCTTCTTCCCCCAGTCCAAAGCACCTCTTGGTTGTTCATTAGATGAATGTCAGCACCCAATTCAATTTTGAGACATGAGGAAGATAAGAGTCCAGCTTTCAAAATCTGGCTTTATACGCTGGCTGAATTGTTTGGAGTGATTTCGGATGCCAAGATTCATGGCTGCCCATGAACTTAACCCTTCCAGAAAATAAGGTCACTTTGGTGTGTCTTGCACAGGGAACAGGCTGGTACTCAGAGTGCCCACCACTGCAAACATTGCTGCAGACAGCAAGATCACAAACTAGCCGTGGCCCTGGACAGCAGGATCAGTTCAGCAATAACAATAATAATAATAGTGGCCCATGTCAAGCAGTGAGTGAGTGAGTGTAAGGCACTGAACTGGAGGCAGACCCAGCGCTGCCAGCTTGCAGTGCCCCTTCTCACCCATCCCGGGCACCCTGCCCCACTGGAATATACTCACTTGCTTTTACTAGCACAGGATCATGATGGGGCGAGTAAGGCAGGGAGAAACAAACAACTAACCGCATCCTGTGAACCGATCAGGCACTGGAGACATTAGGAGGCAAGCAAAGGCCAAAAAAATCTTTTCTCTTTGCAGGTCTCCTTTGACAACAGGTCCCCTCTCCAGAAGAGGTAAGTGTAGGTGCTTTCCAAAGGTGCTACCAGGACTGGGCAGCACTTACTGTGTGGCTGCTGAAGGTGATATTCAGGAAAGCCAAGGCTGCTAAGCATCAGTCGTGTTACTACCAATGGAGATGATGTACTCATTAGGCTGTGCCCAGGTAGCGTGCCCTCTCCCCCCTCAGGCTGCTTCACAGCCTCTGCAAGCCCCATCTCTGGTGAACTGGGAATTCGGAGTGCAAAGTTTGTCAGGAGGTCACTTCAAGTAAAGGTACTGTCTCATCCCCGTGGCAGGTGGACAATTTGCATGAGGAGGTAGGAAAGTGCTCACGAGTGTCAAGCGGGATAAGCTCACTGATAGCCAAACATGCACTCAGAGCCACAGCTATTTCATTTGCCATTTTCTTATGTTCATTCCTCTTCAATTTACAGGATAAGCCAATTGGCAGGAGGGGGTTTCTCCTCACATCACCAGATAGAGCTGATTCTGCTCTAATTTTATATATTTTAAGCACTTTCCCCCCCACCAGGAGAGAAAAACTATGTTTTTGCATATTTTTATTGCAGTCCTTCATTCTCGGTACCTAGGACAATGATAAACTATATCAGAGGGGAAACTGAAATCCAGTTGTTATTTCATAAAACTGACAATATTGGAGATAATCAAAGAACTAAAATAGTGTGCCCCTGCAACGAGAAAACTAACACTGAAGTGCTTCCAGCAATTCACCCCCAGTCTAAGAAGAGGCTGTTATTTCACCATTGTATGTTCCACAAGGTATTTGACATATCTAATGAAATATTCTCAAATCAAACTATCAACCAAACAGTCTTAGAAGCAGCTATCCTCCACACAGGTGACACTGCAGATTATACCCAAATATTTGAATTCTGGTACTTGTTTCTGCTCAGTCATGCACAGATATTTAGAGCTAGTAATAGGATTTCTTTGCGTAACAGATACATCTATTTTTTCTCTCTGGAAGAAAAAGAAATAATCTAAGTTTTCCAGGATAATTCAATGGCATCTCTACGGACAGACCACCTACACACGTCTCTGGACATTTATCTGATTTCCGTAGTCTTGCTAATGGAAAGCTGAAAATGCCACACATATGATACTAAAAATCTGTTTAGCTAATGAAAGAGCATTTCTGCCTGATGCAAACTGGAATGCACTCGAAGGGGCAGAAAGATCCAAACTGGCAGCATAGAGCTCACTTGCAGTCACAAGAAAGAGTTAAAAGGAAAAGCTCCCATAGTAACTTTAAAGAAGTAAGGAAACCTTAGAAACAAGTTTTCCCTTTGAAACATTCAAGGGAATAATCCTCATTTCTGCTGGGGAAGATGTTTTATATATCACGTACAAAAAAACCCAATTCCTTATTTGCCTATTAATTTTGTTCTAGAGGAAAAGCAAAGCATTAAACTGCCATACATAAAATCTGTAGTGGAATGAACAGAGGAAAAAAAAATAAAAATCTATGCATGATTGTATTGTCTCCATCTCTTATAACCTTTCTCTAATCTATGAGTTAACACCTTAATTAAGTTTTTAGATTAATATTTTAAAAAATAATGAGAGCAATAGCATGCAAAATATAAAAGACATATGCATTTGCTTGCTGTTTTCACTCCTAGACTTCTTCAACTCCACTGAAGACACTGAGATATATCACTCTTTCTGTTAATATTTATGTAAGAATATAATTTGCGCTTTCAAAAGATTTGCTCATCTTTGATAAGAAAAGGAAATTACATGCGATAATGCACCATGAACTGGATCTCTAATGTAGTACAAGCTACCTCAAGGGCAGAGAGAAAACTGCATGCTGACATTTCGCATTATACATGTGTCAAATTAAGGCTCATTAACTTAAAACCAAAGCTGTTTACAGCTTATTATTATAACTAGAATACGAAACTCAGGTCCTGCCCTCCCCCCAGCTGAAAATTAAATTAAATAATAATAGCAATAACCCAAAGGTCTTCACTCATTGGGAAAGTGGAACTAGTTTCTTATCAGCAACATCCCACCAAGTTGTAAATGGTTTAAAATGCAGTTTTAACAACGCTAGCCTGAAAGAGCAAGAAACAGTAAGAAAAACTCACATTTTACACTGGGAAATAAAAGCAGCATGCACTTGACTAGGAAAATCCTCCTAAAGTTCATTTTCATGTCAAAAAAGTCCAGTGTCGCCTTGTCTAATGATAGCTCCTGGCAGGTGAAAGGATTTTCTACTGTGCGCAAGCAGTCGTGGGACGTGTTGATACAGCCCTTGTGCCCTCCTCCCCTCCTCCCAGCTCTCACCCCACCACTTCTCGTTTCTAGCACAGGCAGAAAAACCACGGGCAGAAATCCCTCTCGACGAAAGGTTTTATCAGGATGGGGACAACGTGCAGTGACAAGGAAAACACACACTAAACTGCAGGAATGTCCCCGAGGTCTGTTTCCCTAGCTGGACAGCCAGCAGGGACCCTCGTCCTCTTCAATGTTCACCCAAAGAGTTCAAATATAGCATCCACATGCCACCATCCTAGTGGGACAGAAGTGGTTTTTGGGATGGGGGGTGGGGTGCGTGTGTGATGGGAATGCTTCTGCTCCCCCATAGCCTCAGCAGCAGCGAGGGGACAGCAAGTCCATGAGTCCCAGTGGGGAGCAGGTAGCCAATGGCTGTTGGACAACACGTAGAAAGGAGACACTCTTCCCTTGGAAACCATCAGCATCAGCTTCCCATCAACGTCTGATCTACAAGGGGTTGGCCAGTGCCACATGAAGGTGTCCTGCAGGCAGGGCCAGCTGTTTGAGCAAGCTGCAAAAGAGGGATGAGTGTGGAAGGGGATGAAAACACTGCTTTGGGTCTAACCAGAAACTAGCCCTGAAGCTGGTTGCTGTGGGAAAGCTGGTGAGGAAATAAGCTGGGAGGGAGCATGGGAGTTAGGTCCAAACACAGGTGAGAAGCTAATAAAATCATTATTCCCGACTCCAGTATGAAACAGATGGGGTGGTGAGGATTTTGAAGCACCATCCCCAGCACAAGCCCTCTGCTACGGTGGCCACTGAAATCTTCCAGCTATTTATTGCAGATGTAGACCAAGAAAGAAGACAGAAGAAAAGCTGTGGCATAGCTGTGGTACAATATTAGATAAATCCTTCTCGTTCATTCATGTCATTCATCTTCCCTGAAGTTATAGGAAGGTTTTACAGGATACCTCCCCTTTTCTGGCTTTGTCGTCTTCTAACTGGTACTAACACGGGTAAAAACTACCCCTTCTTGCACAAAAGGAGAAAAAGTTTCCTGAGGTAAAACACACTAAGGTCACAGTATTGCTGCCTCTGCACATGGCGGGAAAACCTAGCTTTTCTTCCTTCTTTTTGTTATTGTTTCTTTACAAAGAACGCACATGGGAGGCACACGCAAAAGGAGAGAGGAAGCAACAGCAGCAACATGACATTTCTGTGCCTGACCTCTACCCTCTGTGGAGAAAAACCAGCCGAGGGCAGGGGCTGCCGTGCCCAGGTGTCTCCCCAGCCAAGCAGACTGTGCCAGGAGGCTGTGGGGACCTCTCTCCCCGGCCATGCCAGCAGGGACATGCAAGGTCTGCACACTTGGACACATCTGCTTCCAGCCCAAGCGCCTACAGGGCTTTGGGTAAAGGTTTTTGGGTTTTTTGTTGGTTTTTTTTTTTTTTTTTTTTTTTGCTGGTTCCATAAAGCAGAGCAGAGGGAGACCCCTGGGCATGCTGAAACCACTGCCCACACTCTGCTCAACCTTGTCCCGCTTCTTCCTCAAGGCAACATCTCGCCAAGCCACCGCCTGCTTCCAGCGCACCCCTGCGCTTTGTCTGTTTGTGGGCACGTGCTCAGATGGGAAACGCGCTGGGGCAGAGACCGTCCTTCTGCTCAGGGCACACACAGAGCCTGCGCGGTGCCATCTTGCTTGCCGGGCACTGCCTGCTGCAGAGCCGCGGGCAGAAACTGGCGCTGCTACAAATGAAATACAAATGGAAAGACGCGTGTGTGTGAAGTCGAGAGAGAGAGAAGAGAGGTAAAGCTCCACAGCAGCAGAACAAGGCTTAAAAGGACGCCCTGTATTCATAATAAATGCCACTACTTCCAGTGCTCCAATGCCCACGCTCCTGTAGAATCACAGCTGAAATGACTCAGGCTGGAAGCTCCTGTGCTCCAGCAGACCAGTTATAGCACATCAAATGTGGCATCCTTTTTTCTGTTAAAGCGACAGGTAGACAGGAGCAAGAAACCACTCCTAAAGGATAAAAAAAGGTCTATTCAGAAATGAGCTGGCTGTGAGCAGAGAAGAGGCACTCAAAAGAGGTGGCGAGGGCCCAACCACTGATGTCCCCTGCCCACTGTGCATCACAGAAGTGACACCAACCCTTGGTATTTCTGAGTACTTGGGCGCATGTGCACAAAATCAACTTGCTTAGAGATTTTGTATAACAGAAGCACAGCTGCTCCAACAAAGGGGCACACCACCCACCTGCAGCAAGGATTCCCCGTGAGATCCTGCCATGTGCATGGTCCATGCCACCAAGCAGCCCCTTTTCTAACCAGCATCAGAAACCTCCTGCACCATCAGACCCAGCTGGAGAAGGAGAAAGCACCCTGTATCTCTAACCTCAGCCTTCCTGCCAGATGAGAAGTGGGGAAATGGCAATATCCTTGCAGCTTTACCCTCCCTCTCTTGAGGAGCAAAACAATGTCATGCTGCAGTCCTGACTGGGCTTTGATCTCCGTCTTTGAAGGAAGGGATTTTCTGGATGTTACCGGGAGGGAAGCACTGGAAGTCCCTGCACTGATGTTGGAAGGCATTAAGGAGAGGGTGTCTGAAGGCAAATGGGCACCTCTGGAAAGCACAGCAGCTTTGGGTGACAGCCACAAAGGAGTTCTGGAGGCCAGCACGTACCTTCAGTGAAGCAGCGTGACATGCATGTCCTGAAACCAGCTGCAGCAGAGAGCACTGGCAGAGCAGCCCCCCCCCACCAACTGGCGATGCCCCCCCAGGAGCAGGACAGGCTATTGCGCGCAGCTGTGAGCTGCCGTTCAAACACTGTCCCAGGTTGTGCAGGGCAAGACCAGGCGAGGTCTGCAGGCAACCATGCCTTCACGCTCTTCTGCTCGCTGCAGACACCCTCTTTCCTACCCGTTACGCAGGCAGTAACGCTGCTGGGCTAAACACAAGCCAGCAAGAAAACCGGGGCACTAACAGAAAAGGAGACATCCCCCAGTGTGGTGGTGCGGGACCTGTCTTCAGTTAGACCTGTCAGCCCATGGCTGAGGATGCTTGGCCTCTGGTTAGCCCACCGCATTGCTAGACATCTCCATCTTCTGACGCGCAGTAGAGTGGAGGACCAAATGCAGCCGTGACAACGGGATGTTTCTTTGCAGCCGCTGCTATCTCTGTGGTATTGTTTCTACTACAAAAGCCACAGAGTGCTGCAGTCATATACATTTGCTTTTGTTGCTTGCTCTCTCTTTTACTCTGCTGTTCTTTGTAATACACTAAGCAGTTTCCTCACAGGGAATGCAAGTATCATACTTACATTTCCATGTAAAGGTGACAGACTCCCACACATCTGAAGGCAACATCTCAAGAGACAATATGTAGCTGTTACCAGCTCTAAGTCTTCAACTTAGTGATGAGCCAATAAACATTCATGCCTGAGGCTTATTAAAAAAAAAAAAAAAGAGAGAACGTTATTAGATCTACTAGAAGAGAAAGAGTACAAATACACTTAGTGTGCTCTTCTCAAGAAATCAGTGTGCAATAAGCCAGTGCGGATTTGTAGCCCATCTGCTAATTTGCACCACCTCCTCTGGTATGAAGCTTAGGTCATATTAAATGGCATTTGCATGGGATACTCTTCCCTGAAAGAAAAGTCAGACACCCTGCACTCACCACCACTCGAGACCCTCACCATGGAAGATGACAAGACTATCGCAAATTCGTACCTCTGAACTTCTCAAAAAGACAGGCCTTTGGCGAGGCGCAGTTTGTGAGAAGAGTGAATGTGATTTTGATTGGAACACCAGACGGGTAATATCATATGGAGGGGAAACTTTGGATAAGGCTAACTTATTCTTGGGAGCTCACCTGGGTTTGCACCCTAGCCTGCAAGACTAACAGCTGGGCCCATCTGCGTTGCTCTGGACAGCAGCTGAGGGTTTCACGACAGCACATTCCCTTCCCCTTTACTGCAGCTTTTTGCAGGATGGGGGGAATTGCGGGCAGTGGCTGGAGTGAGGAAGAAGCAAAGTCAGCCTTGGCAGGAGGAGCTGCCCCTGCACTGTGAAATGCCGAGGAACTGCTGGCTTCCACATACAGTTCCAACCATCTGGCTGATGAAGGCCACATACCACCTCCTCTTCCCTTCTGCCTTATGCAGAGCCAAGAAAGGAAGAAGTCCAGCTTGAACGAAGCAGTGCAAATATGAAGATCATGAACACAAAATAAAGCCTTGGCCAAGGGTTTGGCAGGGATGCTGACTCAGTGGCTTGGAGCCTGTTACATGCAAACCGAGAGCACTGCTTTCCTGTACGCAGTGGAAATATTCCAAAAATAGTGACACAACCTGTCAGCTCTCTGCAAAACTTTTTACTCCTTCTCTAAAAAAAGGTAAATTGAAGCTTTTAAACCTTGACTTATGTAGAATAGTCCTCAGCTTATTATTTGAAGAGAAATGGTTCCCTCCTGGTGTCCATAAAACCACATCAGCAGCCCCAGGTGTTCCCTCTCTCAAACTCGTTTTCTTCTTTTCCACCTGTAAACACGTGTCAACAGCCAAACCTCACAAAACACCCAATTTAAGCCTGGTCTGAAGGAATGTAAACTCCTTAGAGCAGTTTGACAATCTGTGGTTCACAACAACGACTGAGTCTAGAGCAGTTATCAGCATCCCGTCAGACAATTATCCTTGCAGGCGGTGCATTTCAGTCTTGCTTGTCAGACACTGATTTCCGTCATCTATAACGACCCTAGATTTAGGATCTAACCTTCAGCATCTTATTCTAGTAATTTCAGTGACACTACTACTGCTGCAAAACATGCTGCAGTCCGAGCAAAAGTTTGCTGGCATGATGCAATCGATCTGTTTTACACAAGAAGCCATAGAAATGAACAGAACAGCCTCTTCCAGCCTTAGCAGTGATAAATACACGAAGACCTGTATTAACTACAATATGCCCCTTCATCACCAGAGAGGGGGTGAGCCAACTATCCAAGGAAGATACTAGAAGAACAGCTGTTCTTAGAAATATATCCAGGAAAGACAACTTGTTACTACCACCTAAGTAATCTTTCAGTCAAGATCTGACTCTCTCCAGAAACCATCAGCTTAACAAATGCATGAGTAACTGATGTCGTTTACGATGTTTTATTCTATTATAACTCCAGAGAGGAGTGAGGGACAGGGTGGGAGGATGAGAAGTGATCCAGGAGACTGAGCATGAACAACTGGCCAGTACATTTCAGTACTAACAGCATTTATTCCTAGGAGGGGCCCTGAATGGCCTTTATACAGTTCCCACACACAAAGATGATCTTAACTTCAAATGCAAGCCATCAGCACAACTCTCTTGATAAACTGTAGAGTCATCGTAGAGATTTGTCCTACCAGTGCAGCCCCTGGGATGCATGCATGCAGGCATAAAACGACTCTTCTTCTACAAGACCTTGGATAAGCCTCTCTGATGTATCATTGCCAATCCCAAAATTGCTGTCCTCTGTGACTGTAATTTATTTATTAGATGATGGACCTCTGTTAGCACACAAAAGTCCATTATATGGCCCCGTACATACACATAAGGAGGTTTGGCCCTTATCACTGGGAAATTAAGAGGTTAACTTCTCAGAAGTATCTAAGTGACCTGTCAGCACAGACTGGCTGCCACACACGGAAGCAAGAAAAAGAGGGTCCTGGTGTCTTTTACATCCCTTATACAGATGCTTTTTGCACCATGAGGTCCAGTGCAGCATACAAGCCCTTTTGCTTCCCAGTGTGGAGCCCGACTTAGCAGCTCAGTTTCCCCTGCTTCTTGTGGGTGCCAAAAGTTTCCTGTGCCCTGTGAACCTGCTTTTGGCCTCTTCAATGTCTGCCTGTTCCTACACACAGCCATTTCAATGCATCGACTCATCTAGCAATCTGTGAGGACAGCAAGCGGGGCAGAAAACAGGAGCTGAGACCCTTGCCACGGCAAGACAGCAAGGTTTTGGCTAGTTGGTGTGGCAAGACACCCTAACTCGTCCCTGCGCCAGCACCAGTGGCACACCAGGACCAGACCCTGGCCTGGCCAGAGCAGGCAGCACCTTCCCTCTCACCTGTGTCACCCAGCCCCACGTCAGGGCTGAAAAGCAACAGCTGACCCAGGTGGGCTCCTCAGGGCACGGGGACAACAGGGCAGCAGGACAGGCTCACCCCCGTCCCGACCACGCTCAGCTCTGCTGCCAACAGGCCATGCTCACACAGGAAACGCCGGGCGGCCGCAGCAGGGAGCTACACGAGCGGCCAGGAAAGAGTGGGCCTTTTCCACAGCAGGGGAAAGTACAGGCACAAAGCTGCCCGTGTTTCTAAGCGTTTACGGCCCACGGCTCCTGTTGTCAGCCAGGAACGACAATGGCTGAGGTGCTGTGTCATTGCATTTCTGAGAATTTCTGGGTTTTAAGAGCTCAGTGAGGCAGGCACGGGATGTTCTGCGTAATGCATCTCAGCACCGGGGGTTTGGAGACAAAGCTGTGGCTTTTCACAGTAATGCTAGCAAGGCGATATATGAGGCCCAACTCTCTCTGTCACAGTCTTGAGAGTCAGAAAGAAACCAGCATCTCGCAAGTTAGCAAGGTTAACAAGAGAGGTGCCATCCACAAAAACAGTTTTGGTAAACCTCCTTCCTCCATGTCCTGGGCAGCCAGACATGCCCTGGCAGCCGCACCACAGTGCTCGCTTTGGGCAGACCCCCGCAGGCAGCACCCCATGGGGTCTCCCAGCTCTCGGCCACACCAACACGCAGGCACGAGGTGCTGCTGCGTGCCAGCAAGGCTTAAACACATTTTACAGAGGAGGACTATGTGATCACACCGGTATCACAGATTGGGAAATGAGGCAGAGAAGGATGGAACGACTTGCTACGGCTGGCCAGCCAGTCCAAAGGAGGACAACAAATGGAACCAGATGCTCCCGTGACCAAAACTCCTGGCTTCCAACTACCTGTCTACAAAGCACCATTTAAAAGCACCTTCCATTCAGAGCATCTATTACCACAAGCAAGCTCTCAGTGGTCAGTCAGGTTCAGAGTGGCGTCACCATTCTTTTCAGCCACCCCTTTTTGTTTCCATCACGGAAAGGTGGGCTTCTTGTTGACTACGTTTCTCTCGTGTCCCCCCCATACACTGCTTTCAGCAACTCAGCAAAATTTGCTGAACCTTAGTGGCCACTTTGCAGAGCTGCAAGTTTACAGTGTGGCCTCAATGGAAAGTTACTGTGCATGCCTTGTGCCCACACAGGTAAGATGCACTGGGTTGGAACTACAGCTGCAGCGGTTATTTGTGTTATCTTGGAAGTTCCTTTAAGCTCTGCAGCGTCAGTAATTCAGTAACAGTCTACTTTCCTCTCTCATTGCGGCTGTTTAACCATTGGGGTTTTTTAAGATAGATGATATCAAATTCATGGCAGTGTTGACTCCTACTGATCTCTCCAGCAAAGAAGGGCCTCTTCATCTACAGCTGGTTCTCCAGAGAAAGCTATAAACAGGCATTTGTATTTGCCAAATAACAAAGCTTTTAAACTCTCAACAAAAGGTAAGAAAACAAAGCTCCTTATCAGAAACTAAATCACCTGAAGAAAAAGAACCACAAACCCTCAACAGCTGGGCAGAATATGTACAAACAGAAGCTCAAGTTGCACACCTTTCACCGTGGCCTCCGATGGCAGCAAGAGAAATCCTGACCCAGCTCGTGCACAGGAAGGAAAGGGAACAGGCATATTCTTACCTCTATTCAGGGTACCTAAAAAGCTGGCTGAGGTCCTGCCTTCCAACCACCCTTCTCCCATCTCATTTGGCAAAACCCATATCAGAAAGCGACATCAGGAGAAAAATCCTGAAAGGGCTGGCTAGAACTACAGAAGGTAGTGGGGGGCAGAAAAAAAAAGGTATTTCCCGTTTGTTGCTATGGGAAGATTGGTGTTTACTCCCCTTCTCGGGCTTGTCCAAACCAGCACAGCACATTCCCTGCACATGGCTTAGGAAAAAGGCAGAGAGGAGTAAGGAGTCTCCGGTGCTCCAGGCTAAGCATCGCTGCAGGGGCTGAAGGGAGCTGTGACCTACCACCGGGAGAGAAACGCATCTGTCTGGGGAACACAATTCGTGCCAAATATCAGAAAGAGTAGGCGTGAGGAGGAAGCAGCAGCACTGCTTTCTAGAGGACAACATTTTATATTGCCTAAAGAGTTTGCAAGATGATGGAGGACAGACCTTACTTGAGACCCCTGCAGCCTCCCCACCCATTCAAGGGAAAAACTAGCATGTATGACTGCCGTTACTCACCATCACTTCTGTACCCTCAGTCATTGAGCCCCTTCTTCCTCTTGGATCCTCTGCAGTGGTCACTCTGCTCTCTGCATCCTCTTCCGGTCCTGCCATGGTTCATCCTGTGACGACAGGGACACCAGCAGCAGAGGCTGTCCCACCCAGCTGGTAGCTCCTGCTCCAGGCTCCGTGTCCCACCTCGGACAAGCCTCCACCCACCCCAGTTTCTGTAGTCGGCTCCAGGTGAATTGAGACTGACTGCCAGGCAGTTGACTGCCCATTCACACACGTCACTGAATCCCATCCCTGCTGTCCCCCATTCCCTAATTACAGGTTTGTCTGTGGTTTCAGAGGAAAAATCTCTGAGGCTTATTGCTCTGTGATGGAAAGCTTTCACAAGAGTGCACCACAAACTCTTAATGCTCTTTGCTTCAAGACATGCATTCAAAGTCACTGTTGCAATTCTTTTCAGAGAGACAGAAGCACCATCACATCATCTTTTTCTTCCATTTTTCATTTGATTGAGGATTTCCTATTACATATCTTATTGCATTTAAAACTTTTAAAACTCCTTCATTCATTAGTTTGGGGAAAATACTTTTTGCCCTCCAAGAGGAACTTGTATAAACCAAAGCTGAGACAGCAAGGCTTGCAAGAGGATAGCCACTAAACTCTATTTCTTTATTCCATTTGCATATGATACAGGAGCAGATAATAATTCTCTTTAATGTACTGTATTTGCAATTCCAAAAGATTCGCTGAAAATTGCCTCCAAGTAATTCTTGGCCTGTAATACATCTAGTATCTAGAGTGTTAGACAACACTAAAACTATCGCTGTCATCAGTTTAGATGAGTTTTAAAAATTCTGCATGGAATTTAGGTTCCAAGTTTTGCTTTTCCCCTCATTTCCCATATTAACTGTATGTCCTGGTTTCAGCTGGGATAATTTTCTTCCTAATAGCTGCTGTGTTTTGGATTTAGTAGGCAAATAACATTGATAACACATACTGTTTTAGTTGTTGCTGAGTAATGCTTATATTAAGTCAAGGACTTTTTCAGTTTCCCATAGAAGCTGAGAGGGAGCACAGACAGGACAATTTGGCCAAAGGCATATTCCGTACCATAGATGTTATGCTCAGTATATAAATGGGGGTTGGCCAGGGGGCAGGAATCCACAACTGCTGCTCAGGCTGGGCTGGGCTATTGATCATCAGGTGGTGGGCAACTGTATTGCATCACAGTTTTGTATATTCTTTTACCACTATTATTATTATTTTCTGTTACTGTTCTATTATACTGTCTTTATTTCAACCCACCAGGTTGTTTTTTTTCCCCCCTTTTCTCCCTACCCTACTGGCAGGGGAAGTCAGTGAACGGCTGCATGGTACTAGCTGCCAGCTGGGGCTAAACCACAGCACCATAAAACACACACTTTACACTGTAGCATCACCCAGTGCTTTATCACAGATATTGACTAAGTGTGACATGGAACATGCTAACCAGAAAAAATAAATCAATTAAAAATATGCTGACATTAGCCACCCGTATTTCCTGCCTCTACAAATGGGACCCTTTCCTTACCATTAGTGTTCGGCACAACGAGCACACTGCAAGTGTCTCCCTGTGCGCCAGGACCAGCCCCTGCCCCAAAATGCCCGTAAACAAAGTGGGCATAGGCCAAATATTCCCACCTCCCAGGAGGCAGAGACTCACCCCATCCTCACAACACCCACCCCTCCAGCCCCTAGTGACCACACAAAGAGCAAAGGGAAAACCCACAAATCGCTACACTCACTGCCTGCAGACCCGCAGCCAGCCCCGGCTGGGGGACATCAGGCATCCCTGCTCACAGCCCAGCAGGTCCAAACCCTGCTCCCCGAGCGAAGGGGAGGCACGGTGCTACAGGACAGCCCCTTCTCTCAGCAAAGCTTGAAGGTGGTGGGAGGTATGGACCAAAGATGGACATTAGCTGCTGGGGCAGGAACCAAGCTGCCAAGTGCGCATCTGTAGGTGCCTTGAAAGGTGAGGGCTATAGTCAGGTACCTTAACTCACAAGCATAATGAACAGCTTGATGAAGTTAGACCCCTCCTGCTCCCGTGGTTGATGGGAGGGTGGGGGAACCCCATGGACAAGGACCTGTTTGTGGCTGAAATCCCACCTCCTGCCTGAGGTGGGAGATACCTCCATGAAGATGCCAACTATGCCATCAGCACGCATAAGCAGAACTGCTCTGGGCTCTTCACATGCTACTTGAACGTAATTGCTATCCAGCTCCTGAGAGGCTTAGCCGTATTTGAACACTTTAGGGGGTGTCTCTGCCTCCCTCCCCCCTGCCCCCCCCCTCCTTCACTCTCATCTTCCTTATCATTAAACATCCTTTGCCCTCCAGGCAGTTTCTTTAGTCCCTATCAATTGTGGTTGGCCGTATGATTCACCCACGTTGCTTGCTGGTGATCAAGAGGGCCGTAGGTGAGAGTCTCTCAGTCCCAGAGCTGGCCAAGAGCTCTACTTCAGCCCATCAGCCAGCCTGGAGCCACACAAGCGGGGTTCGAGGGACGCCAGCCAGAAAGATGCCGCAGTTCCCAATGTTCCTGTACAGCCCAGAGACATCTCTTAACTGATCATATCCAAGTTAAATTAATCTTCATATAAATAACATAACACCTACCACCATTTGCTTGCTGGAAATGTACAAATATTTAGAAGGGCTTCATCTACAGGCCTTCTAGGTTCTCAGTAAAGACTCCCTTGCTGTCTCCAGCCACATCCCCTGCCTGCGAGATGAGTCACATAATGTTGCAGAACGGAAACGCAGCGCTCATTGTGAACAAAACACAGGCAGGATGCAGTCACTGGTTGTCAAAGGTCACAGGGTCCCCACTGGGTGATGTTGTTGTTTCCCAGCCTGTTTTACACCAGAGGAGAAGAGGGGAGCATGGCATATGCTCAGGAGGGACTTCACCGCTAGCCTCGTACAGGCAGGGTTTGATTGCACCCGGGCACTGAGCAGCCTGGCTGAAGGCACGAGCAATACCCAAACGCTAATCCAAGCCTCTGCGATGACACATCACTGAATTCTGCTTCCATCTCAGATGGAAATGGGTGCTGCTGCTCTTCTTGCCCACTTCTGTGACCGGTTCTGTGTTTACCTATGGAAGTCCATGGGGCATCTCATTCCTCCCTGCCTGGTGGTAGTCATACCTACACTTCTGGATCTTATAGCACCACCTGAATTTGTTGGCTAATATTAAGGAAATAGTTTTGAAGACATCTATCAGTGACACTGTATCCTACAGCTGAGTTACACATGAACTCTTCTTGTTTGCTCATTTTGAAATGAATGGAATAATTCATAAGAAGTGACAGGAACTTACTATGCACGTGCCTAAAATCTAGAGGTTTTTTTTCAACTGCACTGAGATTTTCATCAGAAGTTAGCATAACCACTGCTCGCATGCCTCTTCAGTATTTACAATGAATGTTTCATTTGCTATCGTAAACTGGCCCCTTATCAGTTTTGCCTATCTGCTCTCAGGCTCACCAACTTCTGCTCTGTTGTTTCTGTAGAGCTGATGGTGGTGGGGAGGGCTGGTCCTCCAGCTCCCCACAAACTGCTGGCTCTTCTTCCCCTGGTGCCTCTGCTCCCGTGCTGAGCTCCAAGGGAGGCCCCCCAAAGGCTACGTACACAGCCACTGGGACATCAGGCACAGCAGCCTGGGGTAGAGGTTGGAAAGCAGAGCACAAACTGTTTCGTTACTGGGATGGGGAGCTTTACTGACATGAGAATTTTGTGGGGATGAGTTCATCCTGAATGCTAAAAAAAACCTAAAGGGATCATTTCCCTTTCTCTGCTTGCTTATGCAACACGTTTCTTTTCTGCTTTTGCTTTCACCTATATCTTAAGTTAAATAAGATCATTTCCTGTTCTCCTTTTATATTCATAAGCTGCATGAATTACATGATGAGAAGACTACCTATTACATTTCACATCATTTGTTGCCTAGCATATGCCACAAGCAGACAGAAATTATTCTCTTCCCACCACAAAACATTAACATGGATACAAATCTAAATGTTCATTCTGTACAGTATTATAAATGACCAGTGGTTTGTCTCAGCTGGGAAGAAGCCACATCCCAAAACATCCACGTATCCCACAGAGCAGAGCTCCCCTTGCACTTGATGAGCGGAGGGATGGACCCTGCCCTACTCCCAGCCTTCCCCAGCCAGGACCAGTGGCCAGAGAGGATGGCCATGACTGGCAGCTCTCTGTGCAGCTCCCCTCCCCTGGAAAGCATCAGCTCCCCACAGGAGGCCAGAGGCACCCTGAGGAGCCCCAGCACCAAGGGCTCCCTCAGCAACCTGGAGAGAGTAGGGCTGGTGCAGCACAGCCTCACCAAGGCCATCAGAAGCCCCAAAGAGGCAGCACAGACATCTCTTTTCCTGGTCAAATTCCTGACAGCACCATGTACATCCATACCCGTTACTCTGCCAGATAGCCTCAGGCCTGAAAGTATCCCTGCTATTGCCTGTGTGATGCAGCACCATAGTCAGGCTGGAAAACAACTGCAAATTCAGGCAGGTGGCTCCTTGGGGCGCTGGGTTCACAAGCTGCAGGACAGGATCACCCATGTCCAGTCACACCACTGTTCCAGGGCTAACCCTGTAATGATAAAGTCAAGGGATTTTATATGATCACAAACCATCAGGACATTGGTTTTCCCCACCGTCTGGGCCCACTTGTCTAAGCGTGAGCATGAGAGAGCAACCACCTTCTTGCAAAAGGAGCTCTCACGGCTGAGGCGGCTTAGGTGTCACAAAAAAATACAGATGGACAAAGATGGGTAAAACAAGACCATCTCCCTGCATCCCTTCTCTACACCTCACAGTTCGGGCAAAGCACCAGAGCTGAGTTTGGTGAGCTACTGGTGCACATGGATGTGCAGGCACATTAGCACATGCACTCCGACGGGGACTACTTACATGCCACTGTCCTGCAGCCTCTCCTGGCCTGACTTACAAATGAATGTCCTTGTGGTCTCTGTTCCCCAGCTCTAGTCAGCAGTAACTCGTTATCACCTTTCCTTTATTTGGCCAGATGAAAATTTGGAAACCAGCCTGTACTTTCAGTGAAAACCATAAAGAAACAATTATTAAATAACAGAACTTAAACATTTCCAAAACAAGTTAGAAAACAGACCTTTTTATTAGGAACAAAATCATCGCGGGGAAAAGAACAAAACCAAACCAACATACCGAAAAAGAACAATAGCTGGGCATGAACACGTACAGTTAAAGGAAGAGCACAGGCTGCACGACTTCTCTCCTGACCTCACGGTAACAGAAACCTTTGCCCCATGGCTGAACGGCATCTTCAGCAGGGACGGACAGAAAACCAGCCGTGTCCTATCTGCCTCATAAAGACATCTCGAGTCTCAGATTCCCATCTCAATAGGAAAAACCCTGCCCAGACTGGGGTTACACCAGTGTTGGTGCTAACAGCTGCCAGGGCACCCCCAGCCCTCCCAGGGCTCACAGCAGCAAGGCAGCACTAGGGCAAGCTGGAGCTGGGATGCACCAGCCCAGCAGGACAAGGCTGGCCCAGCTCTGTCACCCTCAGCATCTCAAATGGCATCTTCTGGCATCTCCTCCAGTACAGCTCAGAACACCGTTCAGTCTTCGAAGCACATACTGGAGTCGACTGTCCCCTGCCTGCCCCTGCCAGAAAACGCAGAAGAGAAGCAAAGCTGACTGCGTCCCTCCATTTCGGTGACGCTGGCCCCCGTCGCTGCCACTGTGCTGCCTACAGGCAGCTGCTACCCCAAGTGCTCAGCGTCACGTTTCTGTCATTCAACTCACAGCCTTTGAGGAATGTTTGTACTGAAAGGAGATAGCGGAGCACCGTGAGGAAAAGAATTATCTCCCTCTTACCATGGAAAATCTGATTCCTACAGTAGCCTTAAAAAGCAGAGACAGGCTGAATCACCACCAACACAGCACACAAGATCCAAAAGTCTTCTAAATAGAGTCACAGGACAAGGAAACAACAAGAGCAACCATCTATGGCAGGGCGTCACCGATGCGGAGCTTTGCCATGTACACAGACATGAAGGACTTCCCGGTAAGCATGCAGCCGTCACACCAGCTCCCCCGCCTGGGAGGGAAGTGTTCAGCGGGGTTTTGGTTTTGCTGGGGTACTTGCAGACCTCCTTGGGTGGCATTTACAAGGCATACCTCAAATTTATGTCCAAGGGATTCATGGCACAAGATAAAACAGGGACAAAGGGACAAGGGAAGAGAGGAATGCAATACACGCTTCCCCATCCCTTTCAGCCCTGACCTGTACCATCTCTGCTTTCACTCTACCATGCGTTTCTGCCCACTGGGCTAGTTTAACACCAACGTGCCTTGCTTCCGACTACCGAAACGCTCTTATACCTTGCTCTGGCAGTGCATCCTGCAGCCCTCCCTGTGGCCTGACAGCCCTGCAGCCCCCCGGCTGATTTGCCAGGGACTCAGTGACCTGCTGCCTGGGACTGAGTCCTTGCCTTCTCCTCGTCTCATCCTTCTTTCTTCCCTGCAGGTCTACCCCAGCTGCTCCACTCGCAAACCTCCCCCGAGCAGAACGGGATGCGCACAGCAGCAAGACTTGCCTAAGAGATTCTATAAATTGCTGCTGTCTGTGCAAATAACACAGCACTGAAAAAGCCTACATGCACAGGCAGATGGCCAGCTTCATCAGCTTGTGGTAGCTAAACCATTACGCTAAAGGCACTAACGCTTGCACTGATGAACGATCTCAGCATTATAATCAACGTTTCTGCCAAAATTACACACCCAAGCCCCAGGCACCCTTCTGCTGCAAGCAAGCGAGCTAGTGAGAGCTGTTTTTAACTCACTGGCAGCCCGAGCACTCAGGTTCTGGCAAAAGGTAAAACCGGTAGCCCCCTGCCATTAGAGGGCACCGAAAAGCAAGCAAGCCAGCATCGCCCCCAGGGTCTGCACGCAGCAGCCCCTACCACCAGACCTGGCCCCACGCAGCAAGCTCTGAGGGCCAAATCACGAAGGGTCTGGAGCTCAGAGGAGTGATTCAGATAAACACCCGGCACAGCAGATACCTAGCTGAAACCTCCGTCGAGCTTTTTTTGCAGAGCCTGTGAAAAATGCCTTGAAACCTCCTGAGAAGAGGCTTCCTCAGGAAATTTCTGGCAGGTCTTTGTTGCCGTCTGGGACTGGCAGGCCACCACCTCAATCCGCCTGTCATGCCTTGCCCCTTGCAGGAACCTCCGGCTGGCGAAGGCATGGCAAGGCGTGGGGTGGGCAGGGAGCAGGAGGAACCACCCATCCCATTTCAAGCTGTCCCCTAGGGCACCGTAGCTTAGCTGCAGGTCTATTAATAGGCAAAGCATTGAAGAGCTGCCCAGTTTTGTTTGTTAGTGAACCTGTCAGCCCACGGCAGTGCGGCCTTGAAGCCACGCATGTGCTTTTCCTTATATTTTCTTTTTCTTGTCTTTTTTTTTTTTTAAATGAGGTTACCAGGCCTGACACCTCACATCTTTTCCCTGCTAAAATTTTCCAGACCAATTCTTACACACAATGAGACTATGGGATGCAAAGGACAGGTGTCGCAGGCTTCAAGACAGGGTGGGGGAGAGCAAGCATGCCAGATCAGTCATCAGTTGGATCCGGGAAACAGTCCGAGGCATTTTCCTGGCTTTCCACATCAACTATGACCTCTGGGTCTGGCAGTTCCTCAGGCTCTGTCTCCACTGGTAAATTTTCTTCCACCAGCGGCTGGGGCTCAACACCTTGACCAGTCTGGGCAGCATCTGGAAAAGAAGAAAGAGAGGGTTTATAAGTGCCCACACTATGCTCACCCTCATGGAAATCCTTCTCCCAGTCCCTCATGCTGCAGGCTGCCGAACCGGCTCAGTCCCCTCTCCCCAGGCATCTGCAAGCCAAATTCCAATTTTCTTTGTAACTACTCATTTATTGGGTTGTCCATCGTGGCTTTAGACACTTTGGTGCTAAAGCTTTCTGGGCTCAACTGCCCAAACTATACCAAAATACCAAAGCCAAATCCATTCAGTTACATCTGAGTAATTAAAGCTGGCTAACAGCACACATTTAATACGTTCTCACCTAAACACTTCCCACGCACCCCTCTGCTTTCTACTTATTTGTAGAAAATATAAATATGGGATACTTTGTTAGTCAAACTATCAATGTGTAAACTTTTTATTAAAAAAAAAAAAGTTCTACACTTTAAGTATATTTATATTAAACAATGACCTGAATGACTTACATCTTTTTCTTTTTTCTATCTTGCACTATGTTCATGAGCAGCATTTAATATTTTGAAAACAGAGCAAAGCAGCATCCTAGTTAAACGTAAAGCACAGCTGAGCTGCTGAGAGGCTATGCACGGTACAGTGAAGGACACCAGAAGTGGAGACAGCAGTGCTGAGACCAGGCTATGACCTGTGTAATGTTGCTCCAGTTCAGGATGTCTCTGCAAGACCTACTTCAGCTGCTGATGGTGCATTACTAGGGAAGGTGTTGCCAGCATTCATGTTTGTGAAACAAAAATTGAGAGAAACATAACACGAGAAGTGCAATATTTATATCAAGCACTCAAAGAACAGGATATTTCTGAAAGGTTTTTATCACTGCACTCTTTTGACCATACTGTGCTAAAGCTGTGGAGTTTTATTCTTGATTTCTTTGAAGGATTTAGAATGTGTGTTCCCACTTTAGCCCTGATTTAAGGAAATACATAAGCTTCTGACTTTGATAGGATTTAGCTGTATTTGCAGCTCAGCATATCGGTGGATGCTGTCCTGAAGATGACCGCTTACAAAAACAATGCCTATTCTTATAAAATGTTATTGATGAGAAAGGGGTGTGTGAGATAAAATCGCAGGAACACTGCTAAGTTTTGTGGGGTTGCCGGTTTTGAGATGTGTATTTTAGCACAGGAGATACTGGAACAGACAGTCCGCAGTCTGCTGGCAGTACCCTCTGCAGGATGCATACGAGACGGCTGCCACTACACCTCATGGCTGGGTGAGGGCAAGAGCTACTCCTGTGCAGAAGCCGAGCACGAGTAAGGTACTGACAAATGACCTGCTGCAATTCCCACCGCCTGGACAAGATGCAGCACCTTCCCTGTGCTAGTGAGTCCCAGGCCCCTCTCTACAGTCAGCTCCTCCCCCACGCGCCACACACATCCATTTTGTCCTTCACCCTCCCAAATGAGCTATCTGTACGACTTAAAACAAGTCACTGGACCCACCAGGCTTAGGAGGGCAGTCGATTTGGGTGGCTTGAGCCTCAACATGGTCTCCATTGGGAGGGCTCTTCACACCTTCACTGGAGACCACAGACATGATTAGTCCGTCATCCTTCTCCTCCTCTGTAAAACCAAAATTGGAGACTTGAAGGAAAGAGGTCCCCCATATCCCAGCAGCCTCGGCACAACCATTGCAAGTCCAGACCACCAACGCATGCTTGCACCTCCTCCTCATGCAGCACTGGCTCCATTCCCGGAGCAGACAGATGCCGAGTACAGAGGGCCATTGCCAACCTGTCAGAGACCAGCTTGGCCATGCTGGCAGGATCACAGCTTGAGATGGCTTCACTGGGCACGGGCAGATTGCACTCAGGGACTGGTGCCGACAAAGGACTGCCATCAGAAGCCCTCAGGTCATTTCAGGATCAGGCCTGAACGAGGCTCAATTTTCTTGCCCTTAGAAAAGGTTTTGCTGTGTTTCTTTCTGGCCAGGAGCACATGGTGGCAAGCGTGAGGTGAAAAAAGGAAAAGCAAAGTTTAATTCAAGACCCTGCTGGTTGTAACAGCTGCCTATCAGCAAGCAGCTTTCTGCTCGACCAGGTCAAAGGAGGGCTGGCTGGAAGACAAGCAGCTGAGACCAGTTTATGTTGCGGCTATTTCAACCCCAGCCTGCACAAACACAGTCCTTTGTGAGACCCATCCCAGGGGGCAATAGCGCTCTCCACTCACCTGAAGGCACTGGGATGAACTTGTGTTTCCTCTTCATGCAGCAACATATGACTGAGGACACAGCCACCACCAGGATAATCGCACCCCCTGCGCACCCTGCCAGGATGTAAATGAACCATGGGTACTGCAGCAGGTCTCCTGCAAGAAGGACATGGCATTGTTGGCTACCAGGGTGGACAAGCTTCTTTCTCCAAACGGGAGAAATCCTGCAGCCAGATTAGAGCATGTGGGCACTACTGTTGGTTTGGATCAGGGGAGCTGACACTGTGAACTGTGGCACATCGTGATTTATGTCACATCATTTAATTACGGTATGGAATGTTTCATTAAGAGGCTTGTGTGATTAAGCTGCGTGCATTTGTTTCTGCCTACTCTGACCGGTAACATCTACGACAATTCATAAGCTTTAATCAGATTTAACAGGGAAGGTGGTGGTTTGAAAGATACTGGGTTACAACAAGTTTTATGAAAACAGGCAGCTGAGGAGGAAGACCTAAGCTAGCATCTCCTGCTGAAGAGAAGCTGCAAAGTCTATCCTCAGAGCTTGTATTAGACCCCAGAGAATCCACTCAGGAAAGCCATGTAACAACTACACCAACCTCAAAACAGGTCTGATCAGAGCCTGCACTTCCTCAGGCACCAGAGACTCCAGCCACCCCAGTCAGAGCTGTCAGAAACCAGCTTCACGGCTGCTCGGGGAAGGATTTCTCTTTATTCCCCTTCCCAACCAAGATCACGCAAAATGGGTAGCACGAGGCAAAGGCTACAGATGGCTGAGCAGAAGGCCGCACACAAGTCTGTGCTAATTATTACCCGGTTCAGAGCCCCTTGCTCAGGGTTGCTTTGACAGGTCAGACTTGCGCGCAGGTTGCTGCTGAGCAGGGAAGCTGGTAGAGGGCATCACAGACTCGCAGAAAAGAGACACCTGTCCAGACTCGCTCCTTCACCGAGATAATTTGCACCAGCCTGGGGCAAACTCTTCTTCCCACATGAAAAAAAACATACAGCTCAACTATCGCTACAATACAAATTCCTGAAAGCTCCTTAGGTAAACCTATGCCATCCCTTTTTGAATCATTTGTCTTCTTTCCGGCTGCGCACCCGCCTGCACAGCAGCACACTGCAGAAACCAACAGGCTCATTCAGAGCTTGTTTTTAACACCCCAAATGCACAAATTGCTGCACATCCCCAGAGTCTGGGAAGTGTTTCAAATGTTCCCAGGCCTACTACACACTTTTATAGTTCACATACTCACCAGAACAGTAAAAACAACTGTAAGCAGGTGCTCCTGTGTGTGAAATCATGCATACTCAAAGCATTCTCAGAGTGCTTGTTCCAGGCTCTTTAGGAACAGTTACCAAGTTCAAAAAAAATCTATACTCAAAATTAAGCTTCCAGCAAATGAGAAATCATTTCCCTAATAATTTTATTTCCTTTTTGATGAAAGCTTAGAGAATATTGTCAAAGGCATAAATCCATGTTGGAACTTTTTTTTCCTCCCTGAATACTTTTTCCTAAAAATTTGCCATTTGTTAAAAAGGTCTTCTTGAGATAAAATATTGTGTTAAAAAGCAGTAACAAACAAGTAATAAAACAAGTACTGAATCAATAATAGCCTTTTATATATATTGACTTGTTAATGTCTGAATCCTCTGCTTTAGATCCTGCGTGATCAGAGCCCTTTGGTGCCTGGGAAGTTTATAGTATTTCTATCAAATTGTTTTACACTAACAATTATTCAAAATTAATTTCATCAGCCAACAGGTTGCCCCAACAGGTTCTTTTACATAGATCTTATACCTGCCATGGAAAAACTATATTCAGCCCTTTGCCTGAAGCAAATAATAATCCACAGAAATAATGAATTAGTCTTTAATTAATTTAATTGAACTCGTTTCTCTCGAATTCATCTTACTAGTATTCAGAGTTGTTTTAGTTCACTTTTTACAAATGTGGTTGGATTTGGTGACTAAAAAGTAGAATCACTGCTACTTTCTTGCTCTCAGACCCTTCCAAATGCGTGTTCATGCACATGTCCATCCCAGCAGAGCTATCACTAAATTCCCCTGCAGGCTTTTCAAGAGGAAATGGGGAACCGATATCGCACCCGGGGGACTGGGCAGCCGCCCAGAATAAACAATAGTAACTGTCAGCACTCGCGTGATTTATCACAGGGCTTGACTGAACAGCTCATGGATGTTCGCACCCTCACTCCCTGCTGCCTCAGCCAACTTGGGTCTGACTAGACTGAACAACCTCTGACCAATTTATAACTGGACAAAATTAAGATCACTGCTCCACAATCACAAATGCCAAACTTCTACAGATTGGCCAGTGGTGCCAGCGCAGTCAGGCAGGAACAGCCCACGGAATTTCTGCTGAACACCAGCACACACAATACAGGGTTTATGTCAGTAATTTTGCTTTCACACCAACTGTATGCTGACCATAGAAGAAAAGACAGTATCTGCTGTGGAGCTGGAGCATCTCAGACAATTTCTAAAATGCTAGTATTGCACAGTACAATTACTCTAGTAGCAAAGGTGATAAGTTAATTACAGCTAGATTAGTCAAACAAGTTATGGTTAAACTATGCCACTGTGATGTAGTTCTGATGACCATCTTCGCTGCCAGAGAAGAGAAAAACCTTCAGTATTGGAGATATCTAACCAATTTTTTAATTTTTTTTTTTCCCTAATAAATAACACCACAGACCAGTGCTTTGCATTGTGAGGGTCTGGCAGTTTTGATCAGTCCTGGGATCCAGATTTTCTGTCTCATTAAACTATGGCCTCATTCAAGCAGAGCACTTAGCATTTACAGATAGCTTGAAAATTGATAAAGTCACAACCTTCTCACAGAACTACATATCCGAGCAGGGACACAGAGGGGAAAAAACCCTGCATTTCATAAGTAAATGACTTGGGTCTTTACCCCACCTCTGATGGTGTGGGGCTGATGGAGAGACATTTGTATAGACTGGTAAATCCCTGTGCAGCTGACCTAGATAAGGAGAAAGGAGACCACGCAAAACACCTCAGCCGAGTCCCGCAGCAACAGGGCTGAACCAGCAGAGGTGTTTTTACAGGGATGATGCAGAACCTGGAAGGCCATTTGGGTAATGGATGAATGTCAGAGTAGGAAGCAGCTCGTGTTTCTTAACTGACACAGGCGGGTGTAAGGCCTCCATCCCTGGGAAGTAGGAAAACTGACAGATAGAGATCCATCCTTGCTGCAGGATTGGGTAAAAGGACCTCCCGAGAAAACTTTCACCCATCCTGGGGTCGTAGGCTGTGTCAGTCTGAGACACAGGAGGGAGAAGGAAGTCAAAGGGGACACTTTCTAAAGGGAGGATGTGGTAAGTCTGGGAGGCAGCTGCCAGAGGACAGAAGAGTTCAGTATTATGCAGACAACAACAACTCCTTAGTTTTCTGCTGCAGGGGACCAAAAGGGAGATTTTCTGGAGACTCCGTTACTCACCATAGCTGCAAGACAGCACAACGGGCCTGGTCCTCGTGATGCCGTTCCCATGGTAAACCTCACAGACAAACTCCCCGGGCACAGTTTTATCCAGGCGAACCTTCTTCCCACCGTCCTTAACGCAAGCCTCAGGGGCGCTGAGCGCAGTGCCATTCAGCAGCCACCGAAAGCTGGTGCTCTCGTTGCTGGTCACATCACAGGACAACTCTCCGGTCCCGTTAGGGAAGCATTGGATACCAATGGCCGGCTCTGGTCACACACAGCATGGGGCAACGGGAACAGGGAGGAAAGAGAGAGGTGAGGATCAGACTCAGCAGTGAACATGAGCTCAACAGGAGCTTCCCTTACTGGCAGTTTTGCTAACACCGCATTTACTGGTAGCCAGTGAGCACAGAAGTAACCAGACTCTTCGGTGCCTGCCCCCAGCCCTGAAATGCTTAGCAGTGCCCACCCCACCCTGCTACTGACTCTTGGTCCCTGTTTTGGGGATGCCACAAACACCTGGCATCTCTTCATTTTCCTCTTGAAATTGAAAAAGCTAAAAATAAAAGCCCCTGATCTGGAAGGATGATGGAAACACCCAAAGCATCTGCCAGCCAGAGGCTTCCTCTGTAATCAGCAGATAACGGTAGCTTCAGAGGAGACTCAGCCCTCTCCTCCACCAGAATTTTGTACTTTTACTGTCACTCTGCCTCTTCTTCCATTTTAGAGAGGAACAAGTACAAATCATGCCAAACGTAGGTATCAACACCAGACGCCTGCAGTTAAAAAGGATGACCCAGATTAGGACAATTTAAAGTCAAGTAATGAATCATTGATCTTACTACATTTTCCTGAATTTCTCTCTTTCAGTCTACTACAAGGAGCCAATCTATTTCCTACATTTGCCACTTTGCAAATAGACTAGGCAGAGAAGTGGTATGGTTTTATGACAGTAAGAGTCACATAAAGCATCTATGCAAACATCCAAGTAAGCAAGCTCAGAAATCACTTTCTTCAACTGGGACATCATTTTCAGCTAAAATTCACTGCCTCCAGGAATACCTTTGCTGTGAAATTGTTTCCCTGACTTAGGTGTAGGAACAGAACTCAAGGAGGAGACAAAAGTTCCCAAAGTAAATCCACTGAAATGGAGGTTAAACCCAGGACACTTCTGCAGTCTTTGCCTACTTCCAGTCTAAGCCCCTCATCTTCGTGCCAAGGAGTCACATCTTTGACCTACTCTCCGCAGCAGTTCCGCCTGTTTGCGCCCAAAAGGTGTAAGGATTCATTTGTCTTCACTGAGACCAGTTTGCTCAGACATTTTCATTACAATTTCATACGCTTCAATTTCTCTTAGAAGCTTGTGTAAGTGAAAGCCCTGCAAAGGGAACGGTGGAGATGAGGACCAGAGCAATGGTCACTGGCTGGCTGGAGCACTATTCAGCAGGGGGGCAAACCCATTTAAGCCTTCTCCATATTAACCCAAGCAATGAGCTGGATCCTGTACAGAAGCGACTTTGTTTCTGTCTTCCCACCCCGCAGATGGATGAGCAGGCACACGAAGGGGAGCGGCGATTCCAAGGCCACAGGGAGGACAGTAGAGAGACTGGCATGGTAAGGTACCTATCACTGGTCTCCGAGCAGACACAGAAGATGCTGACTTCCAAGATGCTCAGAGGCAGCTAAGAATCAGAAAGTTACACCCAGATTCCTTTAGCACCTTTCCTCAGCTGCATGAAGCAGGCAAAAAAAACCCAGCACACCTCAACCCAGACCTGCACAGAAGTGCAGTTCAGTTTCCAGGGCCAAGTCAGGTAGGGTTAACTCCCTCAAGGAAGCGTGTCCACAGGCAGCAAAACGCTGTCAGTCAGTGAGAGCTATCAGGAGGAGTACTCTGGAAACGGACTGAAATCTCCAGCTACATGTCTACATACTGTAGGCTCAACTTTACAAACACTTCATGCTGCTGTCTCTTACCTCAGGAAAAATAGCATGTAGCTTGACTGACCGGCTACTTCAAGGAAGGTTCAACAGACAGGAGAGACTGACAATGCGGATGCAAACAGCATCCCTTAGTTTACACTCACCATTACTGCTCCCTGAGGTGCTAGAGACTTACAAAGCTGTTCCAGAGGCACCTATAGCTCCTGCAAGCGATCTCTTAGGAAGAATTTCAAGGCACCAGCTTCCAGCCAGGCTCGCAAGATCAAAAGCTGTTTGTTGCTAAGGCGGCACTTACCAAATACTTCCAGTGTAAAAAATCTGGTGGTGTTGTGAAAAACAAACTCATATTTTCCTTCGTCCTCTTTCTCCACACTCCTCAGCACTAGGGAGCCATTCTGTAAGTTCAGGCATCTGCCGGCAGAAGCACCGCAGTCGGCCAGCAAAGTATCATTGAAGACAGCTGTCAAGCATCTCACATCCCTCTTGCTCATTTTGGAGAGGTTCTGCAGACTCTGAATTCCCACAGAAAAGACTGCTGAGCCGCCGCTGAGCACACCAGTTGAGGTGTCAGAGCCTGAAAGGAGAGGCACAGAGTGTGGGCAGCAAGCTTACTGGGTCCATCCTTCCCCTCTCAGCTGCGTCCCAGAAAGGCAAATGCCCAGGTGAGATGCAAGAGGGGCAGAGCCAGCCCTAGTGACAGGCTGGGGTCACCAGTAATTGAAAATAAGAGGGGTGGGAAGCCTTCTATAAAAGCCAGCTTTCCCTTCTGATAACATGGGAGTGGTGCGCACACCACGCGCAGAGGATGACGAAAGGTTGAGCAGCTGGTCTTTTCTCTCCCCAAATTTGACATGACCATCTACCACCCTCCCTCACAGCTGAGAGACTGTGCAAAGAAAGATCCTCAGGGAATCGATGCTATGGATCTTGTACAGAGGGTCGCAAAAACAACTGCTGCCTGCACAGCTGCTTTTACCCAACGAGTAAGGTCGCAGTATTAACTTGAATAAGTCTCACGGTATCCTTGCACATTATTAAGTTGCTGTACACAAATCAGGGATGTGTAAATGGCAGGGCGACAGCAGCTCAGGGACTAACCCAAGGTCACACCGAGCATTAGGAGCAGGACCACAGCCCCTCCAGCCAGCGTTCTGCGTACAAGGACCTTACGTTCTCCACTGAAATGCTTTTACAGATGCAATACACTGAGAAAGTACTATATTGTTAGTTATCATTCGTTTACTAAAAAAAATAATCTGTCTTACTTTGGTCTGACTGCCCCTTTCATGCATTAGCAGTTACACTATTTGATGTCTCCCCAAACCTGGTAGAGTCCTTAAAAGATCTTGGAGCAAAATTAAGGTGTCTGCTCATCTAGGCAAATCTGTGCCAGCTTCATAAAGAAAAATCCCACTTACCATGAGTAACAGTTATTATCACCAGCAAGCACTGCAGAGTAAAAGGAGAGCCGAAATCCATTTTAAAGAGCTCCTTGCATCATATGCTGTGAAGACGATCTGGCTACAGAGCTCAGTGAATATAGCGTTCAGGAAATGATGTCAGAAGCAAGAGTGAAAAAAAAAAAAAAAGAAAAGAAGAGAAACTCCATAGTGGACAGATTGAATAATGTTTCAAAATAGACCTGCAAGGTTTTGGGTGACTGAACTCAGGCTGAACCAACATGAGCCACAATGTGCTCTGCAAAGTCCCGCACCTCGGAGCTAGCTGCAAGTGTGAGAACAGGACTGAGAGGTGAGCAGAGACAAAAGTATCCCCTGGTCAGCTCAACCCATTTAGGAAGATGCTAACGCCGAGACCAGTAAAGGCGAAACACCTCTTTCTTTCAACCTTTTTCAATTTATTGAAGTACAGCATCTGCACCTAGGGAAGAGAAATCGGTCCAGTCAGATAAAGCACAGCACATGCAGACCAGCTGTTTTTCTGAAATCCCAACCAAGATCACTCACGGAGAGTCTCACCAGCAGGAGGAGCGGGAGAAGGCTCTCCCTCTGTACACAAATGCTATGTCGCCAGCCTGAACTTTGTTGGGCTCTTCCAGTGACCGAATGGTACCTGCCATGCAGGAAAGGGCTCCGTACAGCCGCCCCAGGCAAAGAATAGAGGTTATGGGAAGCTAAGTTGCATTGCAAAACTAGATTGAACGCAGCCCAAAAGTCACCCTGGCTCTGTTTGGAGTGCAGATCCCAGAGACAAGTCTGAAAAGTCAGTCTTGAAGAACCACTATGAACCAGTTATCTACAGGGCCACACACAGGGCCAGATACTTTGTTCGCACTTGTTGAGATGGCTTAAAGCACGCTGGCGTTTTGCACTGAGTGCCAAGGTGGATTACACAAGTAACACAACAGGAACCCTCTCACTCACTGGAGGAAGTAAACTGCCATAGCATTAGAGCCAACATCTGGATTTTTTTAGACATTCTAAGCAGATGTGCTGGGGAATAACTGCGACAGCAGTTCAGCATGCGGCTGGGAATCTTGTACTTTTGTGCTGTTTCTCTGGACACAGACATAGACACAGCCCATTAAGGAAGCTCCACATGGTGGAATGACATGTACGCATGCATTTCTGAGAAATGGTTAAACCCGTTGTGTTGTGGTCTGCACTATTTTTCAAACAATTTGGCTCTGCTTAATAATACCACATCTCAGCCAGTGGCTTGGTCCCTCTGACTTCTTAGCAATGACAATTACATCTCACCTCCTGCTCCCAGTGTCCAAATTTTACAAGTTTGTTCAAAGCTGCCATAGCACCCTCCCATCTTTATCATATGTGCATAGGACAGGCCCAAATTGATCTAAGATGTGACAGAAATAGCCACCTCTGAGAAAAGCAGTGAAGTGAGTCTTCAGATGCTCACAGCAGTGCAGAGGAAGGGGGAGAGAGAAAAGTATTTACGGTAAGAAACGCTTTCATTTCCTTCTGTGCTGCTGAAGTGACATGAAGACAATCTCTCTCAAATACCGCTGCAAGACTAGGGCCAACCATCTGCCTCGGATGTGCACATTCAACTTCATTTCACCTTCATGCTTGAAGGGCAAGCTGGTAGAGCTTAGGGTTGCAGTGCTGTGGTGGAGAGACGAGACAGAACAGACAGCATGTGCAGGGTGCCTTCAAAATAGCACCCTAAAATGTTCAGAATCTCAGAAAAACAACAAAATGCAAAAGGGGTCTGTGTACAGCCAAATCCAGCAAAAGTTCACCTTCTCCTCCAGCCAATGATAGCAGCCTCACAGAACTCATTTACGGATTTGCAGTAAAATCAAAGAAAAATACGGCCTTTCTACTGTAGCTCTGTTGTTACAGAAGTGACTCTGCATGACTGTGACATTGCGGTGTCCTGTATTTAGTCTCCCTCTCGGTGACTCCAGGGCAAATGAGTACATTTATGAGTTCAATATTTCTGACTGCAAGTGCCCCATACATCACGCAGTACAAGAAGTCCCATTAGGCTTAAAAAAAAAAAAAAAAAGAGAAATCACAGCCAGGATAAAGATGACAGCATATGCACAATCTGTGTTGTCATCAATCAGCAACCTCCTCTTAAGAGTAAGAGCAACCCTCTAAAATTTCATATATAACAAATTTTTTAGATGAGATTAGACAGTAATTTCTACCATTGGCTAATAAACGCTCACAACACCCTTGGCTAGCCAGAGAAATCACTTCCCCTTTTTATATAAAGATGCATAAAGTTTTGTGTGATTACTGCAGACAAAAAACACCTTGTGATTCTTAACAGAAACCACCAGTAGAAGAAGGAGGGAAGAAAAAAAAGCCAAGAACTTGTAGCTGAAGGTGAACTAAAATCTTCTTTACTTGGTGAGCTGCAAGCTCACAGGGACATTTTGTCCATTCAACTGCTGACATCATCATGAAAGGAAACGGGAGATTCATTCCTTACATGACATGAGGCATTGGTGGAGCACAGGAGATTGGAAAACCTGATTTAGCAAGTAAAGCAGGAAATCAGCTGTGAAGTATTACAAAGTAAATTTGTACAAACTAACACTGAACGTCTTCCTTTAAATAGGCTGGTAAGTGTAAGCAGCGCACCTATTTTTACTATTGTTAATGCACGTCAGCGCGTAACTGGGGAAATACACCGCTTCATGCAGAGGGAGGCCACAGAGCTAAATACCAGAAACAACTCGTGGAAGCAGAAAATAAGCCCACGGCTCCAGCAATGCACAGAGCTGGCTCTGCCGGCTGCTGCTCGGAGCTCCCTGCCCCAGCACTGGCCCCGGGTTGGAAACACTCGTGGCTGCCAGCAGTCCGCTCCTCCTCCATCCATCCCTCCATCCCTCCCCTGTGGTGGAGGGGCATGGCCACGGCTACACCACAGGCTGCCAGGGCAGCTACAACCTGGACTGTGCAGCACCAGGAGGGGGAAGATGCCTGCAGCTGTGTTAGCTTACCCTGTCCAATCCACACCAACAGCTATTCATGCACAAGACATTTTTTAAACATGGTTTGAGTGGCTCTTAGGAGCCACAAGGGAGGAACAGGGAGCAAGCCTGAGCGATGCTTCTGTATGCGGGCAGCAGGACCCCAGAGAGTGATGAAGATTCATATTCATAAGAACATGAATTATCTCTTTGTTAAATGGAACTAGCCACAGAGCTACGCTAGAACTCTGAACCCTTTCTTGATCAAAGAAATAGCAATAGCGAGCAAAAAACAGCAAAGATGAACACAGAAAGGTATATGCTTACATGGTGATAAAAGAGATTGTCGTGCACTTTGTTTCTCTAACAGCAAAGCTGTGAAATTACAGCTACTTTACAACTTATTTAGGAATCGGACATGCATAATAAGGGTACTCCTGTAGATCATGTTCAGAACAAGTAACTTTGGGACAAAATAGGCTGTACGGGCATAGCAAGAAGAGTGACCAGGACCTCTGGCCATAGATGAAGGCCCTCTTGTGTCAGGGGCTCCACAGAGCTGTAACATGGAAATAAACCTGCACGCTCCCAGTCTCCTAGCTGCAGGCAACCAGCAACATGGACATAGACAGGACTTCCCAGGCAGCCCCCATGTACAGGCCTGCCAAATACCATATGCTCTGCAGGTGTTGCAGCTGTGCACAGACATAATTTGACCGACAGCAGCCCGTTCTCAAAGCTGGCCTGCGCCCTAAGCACACGTGCCACCCACCTCAAGGGACGCGCGCCACGCTGCCTGCCGGCACGTCTGACAGGTGAGAGGTTCTCTGCCACCACACGAACCAGAGCAGAGAGGTCTCGTGTCAAGTCCTAGGAAAGCAGACAGGCTAGACACAAGTCACCAATGTTTCTCCCCACCTCCTGAAATCGCCCATTTGCCACAGTCTCCACAGAAAGTTGCACCAGGGGAATTTCTCCTGACCAGCTCTCACCTGGATGCTGAATAAGGCAAATCAGGAGGAGAGAAGGAAACTGGAATCTCATTCACATTCCTCCTATCTCTGCCTCAGAGACAACCTGCAGGTGATCCCCCTTTCAGCTCAATCCATCCATCTTCCACGGGGCTGGTCCTCTGCCCTGAGACAACACCTGGCCCCACGTGGCACCCACAGCCACCGACCAGCTGTACGGCATGAGGTTTAATCACAGGCCCCTGTGACAGGAAAAAGAGAGTGAAGGAGACACATTGCCACGCTGTTTTTCCAGCTTCCAGCACAAAGGGACCATAAAAAAAGACTGTTCTGACTCAGATTAAAAGTTGACCTCAGCCATTAGCCTGTCTCCAAACACAGCTGATATCAGAGCCTCAACTAGAGATGCTATCTCTGTGACCGGGCCTTTTAAAGTAACCCATAAATTACAAAAAGCACATTGCCGAAACAGAAAGGCTCTGGGCCTAATTATGGACGAGGTACACATGGTTTCACCAGCCTGTAGTACCTCCGGGGAAGGAACGGTCCAACACTTGCAAGAACCAGGGCCAGGATTTCTGGAGCTCCCAGGATGCCCCCACGGGGACTGTCAGCTCTCCCGTGACAGGGCCCCACAGGAACGCCCTCTCTTCTTCAGAGCATCCCTGGATATTTTCCATTTTCTCTTGCCAAGGGATGGAAGGAACGTGCAAGATCCTGCAAACACGGATGAGGACTGTTGTGTTGGGGGCTTAGCAACAGGGCAGATAAAAGGAAAACCTGTACGGATTCTCGCTCTGAACCACAAAGAGGAACCTAGGAGACCTCCCAGCAGCAGGTTTGCCGTGTCTCAGACACCTCTCTGTGGGACACACACCACCGGCCTTTGTCTCATGCTTCCTGCCACAGCCTTCATTTTTTGCTATGGGATACTGAAGCTATCTGGGACCCACCAAACCAGACGCTGCTGTTCTGCCTAAAACGTACCATTCAAGTAACAGCGTGTGGCAGGGAGGATCCTGAAGGGGCAGAGAGGATGAGACTCTGCATAGTGCCTAGGAGCAAACAGAGGATCTAGTCCGCAGAAGCCTTCTGCTCAAAGAAACCCAAATAGAAAAACTCACAGCAGCACTTTGATTTCATGCACGTGGTGTCCACCTGTCTCATGCTCTGGAGAGTTAATCTCTTTGCTGCCCTGTAATGCACAGCAGTCCCATGCCTTCAGAATATGGAAATAATAAACTGGAGAGAGGTCTTCTTCAGCTCCCATTTCTGACAAGTTAAAATCCATGTGCTTGTCACAGATCCCACAGTTCATACACACGCTCCCCCCTCCTAGCGCTCTCTCAGATGCTGAATGAGACCCATCAGGGTTACAGACAGCTCAGAGTGAATGTCATGCATTTAACTCTAACGCCACTACCACTGAGCAGCAACAGGGCAGGGAGCACCCAGGCAGGTCCACTGAAAAGCAGGCACATGGAAGAGGCACTGTGCCATACTGCTTCTCAGGGTGCTGGAGCACAGCGAACGCTGAGCCCCAGGTACGTGGTCTGATGGCAGATATCATTCTGTCTCAACAATTCTGCCACACACCATCAATTCCACTGCTGTAGGTCCCATCTACAACCTGCCATCTCACCTTGGCTCTCCACTATCACCTCACTGCCAGGTGAGACAAACAAGAACATAAGGATCCCAGTTGTCCAGGTCAAGCATACCAATCACATACAGTTTCTCTGACATAGCTCTCCTAGTTTGGCCCACAATGACAAAAGAAAAAGAAGAGTCCATATATGGACTATCTGCTAGAAACTACACAATTTATATTTAGCACCACTGCGTGCAGGGTGAAATGCTTTGCATTTGCTTTGAAAAAAACCCCAAACTTATTATTACAGAGCTATTCAGACACATGGGTTCAATCATGCTGCTACGTGAAGAGAGCTTAACTGAAGGACCATATCAAGGAGAGCAAGCACAGTGCCTGCAGTCTATATGCTTCGGCCAGTTTTGTTAGGGTCAGAGGAAAATCTGTTTCTGTGAGTAGACATCAGTAGGAGAAGTCAAGTTAGGATCCATGTTGCCACAGGTTGGTGTACATCAACTGTGGTGTTTTTTTCCTTCATCTCTAATATAATTTAGAAGACTTAGATGAATTTCAGCCCTGTTGTGGTTTAACCCCAGCCAGCAACTAAGCACCTTGCTCACTCCCCTCTTTTTGTGCCCTCCCAGCCCACTCACCGGCGGGGCAGTGTGAGGAGCAGAAAAGGCCTTGACTGCTTAGCAACGACTGAAAACATCAATGCATTATCAACACTATTCTCATCCCAAATCTAAAACACAGCACTATACCAGCAGCTAGTAAGAAAGTTAACTCTATCCCAGCCGAAACCATGACATGTTGCCACCTTCAAACTAATCATCTAAATGTTAGTTACAAAGGCAAAGAGATTTCATAGGTTAAAATTTCCCTGCACTTAACAATGTCTTAGCCCTACAACCACTGTGGTCATGAAAAGGTTAATGCCAAGCTCACTTAAGAAAAATCTTTCAACACAGTACAGAACGGGGACAAAAGCCACCAAAACAACTTTACAACCAGAAGATCGCAGCAGTTATGACAGGGATTCCCCACCCCGTCACACTCTAGCACCATGGATAACCTAATGCAACACTGAAAAGACTTGAAAAGGCACTAAAAACACCCACTTTCTGCCTCTTGCTGATGCTTTGCTACCAGACACAAGAAACTGTAACCGTTGGTACCTGCAGTACATTAGAGCATTAAAGAGCTTGAAGAAGCATCTTTTAAAAAGCACAGACATACTCTTTGATTAAAAAAAAAAAAATGCAGCTCGTTTATTTTGTATTGCTTACTAAAAGCACTTAGCAAACACAGGCTAAGGTATTTAGAAAAATAGTCTTGTCAGCAGACTGAAATTCATTGTACAGAGACCAGAATTCCACTGAAAAAGAAGTTAGGGGTCCACAAACTGAAAGAGGCTGAAAAGCAGTGTTTTATAGTACCAAAGCTGGAAACATGGTTTCAGCATGCCAACTAGAACTTAAAAAGGCAGGTTGAAAAGTCCTTGGTCAAGACACTTTAACAAAGTAGCCTTGGCTGAGGCCAAGACAGCAAATAAGTATGACATTTTAAGACTAAATTCTAGCATACCCTAAAAGTCTCAAGTAAGCTTTTCAGAAAGCGCAAGTGTTTCTTCTGTGTATTGGGCAATGCCAGAAGGTTGAAAGGTGTTTCTCCCACCCTCCATGGAAGCAGATGTGGCCTCCTGGGCTGACAGCTCTGTTCAACGGCAGGAAGGACTGAGCCACAACTGCATGGCAGCGGGAAGGGGGAGGATGGGACAGCACAATGCCCAGCTTGCTCCTGATGGAGTGGTCCCTGAGCAGGTCCAAACCACGCTGCAACAAAGCAATTCAGCTCCGTGGAAATAAAAAGAAAGTACTGTCAGACCTAAGCCTTCTGAAACTGAGGAAGGCTAGAGTGAGACTGACTTTTACGCCCTGAAAATTTAAGAATACGTAGGGATTTCTACACTACATTTTCCAGTCCTCTGCAGCAGCACTTCTGATCACTGATGCGTGGACACTTACTGCAGTGGAGGCACATACCCTGTAAAGTAAATTGCTGACAATGACCTTAAAAGCACTCCGTGGACACCAAGAGGTCTACAGATCAAGCTGATACTCACCCCTGATTCTTTCCTCTAGAGCCCTCCTTCATAAATATTTCTTTTTATCTCCTTGGAGACTGCAATCTGGGCATATTCACCCGAGTTTTCACAGAATCACGGAATTTTCAGAGTTGGAAGGGACCTCTAGAGATCATCTAGTCCAACTGCCCTGCCAAAGCAGGATTGCCGAGAGCACATTACTCAGGACGGCATCCAGGCGGGTCTTGAAAATCCCCAGAGAAGGGGACTCCACAACCTCCCTGGGCAGCCTGTGCCAGTGCTCTGTCACTCGAACCGTAACAAAGTTTTTCCATGTATTTGAATGGAACTTCCTATGTTCCAACTTGTGCCCATTGCCCCTTGTCCTGTCACTGGGAACCACTGCCAAGAGCCTGGCTCCATGCTCCTTCAACCTACCCTTTAGATACTTGTACGCCATAATAAGCTTTTGGAGCTGGAGGTCTCGCCAGGAGTAGAAGTCATGAAAAAAAGGCAACAGACTGGAATGACTAGTTTTCCCAGGCCTGTATGCATTCAGAATGTGAATATTCCTGCCAAATACCACTTCTGCTGGGTCAATCTCAATTTATTCAGCTTTTACCTTATGTGCATTAGAACAACAGGTATAGCATCTGGGCATTTTAGTCTCTGCACAAATCTTTGATATATCTTTAAGGCTTTGATTCATTCTTTCTGCTTTCCCTGATGATTGAGGGTGGTACAGAATATGCAACTGTCGCTCTATTCCTGCTTCTTAGTTGTAGACCTTGGGACAGTTTTTGTTAAGTTATCTGGTATCTTCCTGCCCTCTCCTGACAGAAAAACCAATATCTTTAATACCGTACATTTTCTTTACAGAATTGTAATTTGTTTGGGGAGACTTGATGGCCTTTACCAGCCAAAGCAACCAGCATTGCTTGTGTCTTCAACACAATTTTCCCCATTTGTACTTGCTATTAGCACATCATCCACATACGGTATTAATGCAAAGTTATTGGTTAACTCTATGTCATGTAAATCTGTCACTGAGATTTTCAAAAACAAAGTCAACAATCCTGCAAACCCTTGAGGAAATAAATATAGTCCACATCTACTGTTTCCCTTCCCAGGTGAAGGCAAAAATATACTGAGATTCTGGATGCACCATTATACTGAAGCAAGCTGGGCACAAATCAATTACTGTAAAACATTTTGTGTTAGCCACTATCGTGGTTATAATTGTTGAAGGATCAGAAACTAGTGGATGCAGTACAATTACCTATTTATTTATTGCTCATAAGTCTTGGACAAATCTATTAACAGGTTTTCCATCTGATCCTAGTTGAGGTTTTTTAACCAGCAAGATAGGAGTATTACAGAGAGACATGCAAGGAATTAAAATCCCTCTTGGAAGAAAATCTTCAATTATTGGTGTTATACCTTCCCTTGCTTCCTGAGATAAGAGGTGTTGTTTTAAGGAGGGAGGTTTGCCTCCTTTCATTTCTATCTGTACTGGATTAGCTGACCTTAATAATCCTACATCCACCGAACTCTGGGCCCATAAAATCCTAGGTACATCTTTGAGTTCCTGGGGTATTTCTACCCCTTCTTCAGTTGCTGTAGCCATCATGATTTTTTGGTATGCTATCCACTGGGAGTCACAATGTAATTCCTTCTGGTGTACACTGCAACTCTGCCCGTAATTTGTATAACGAATGTCTCCCCACCAAATTTGCTGGTGCTGATCCCAACAGCAAAAGAGAATGATTAACAGACCGTGGACCCGTATGTACCATCACTTCCTCTGTCCTGGGTACAAATGTAGATTTTTACCTTCTATTTCTACAACATTTACTTTACCCTTAAGTCTTGATCCTTCATGAGGGTTTGCTCATGTTGAATAAGCTGTGCCGGTATCTTCCAGACACGGGCAAGTTTCATCTCCAATTTTCAAATCTATAATTGGTTCCTTAAGAGTCCTCCAAGAGGATCACTTCTGCATCTCCTTCCACTGCTAGGGCTTGAGGATCTGGTAACCGTCACTGTTCATCGCTTTCATTCAGCTCCCAATTGATTTGATTTTCCCTTTGTTACTGTCGATTCTTGGGATCACAGGGCATTCTCTTTTACGGTATCTTGGTTTTATTACAGTAATCCTTTTGTCTTGTCCAATTTAGACTTCTAAAATTCCTACCTTGCAAAGCAGCTGCTAACAAGCTAGCCTTCCCTTGCTGCTGTTTCCTCATCTAGGCTTAGCCTCAGCCTCATCCCTCCATTACACACAAACATTGCAATACTATCTCCCCTACCAGCTTCCCTTGCCAACCCAGAGGATGTTAGTTAAAATACTTCTCAATATCTGGGGCTGCTTGATCAACAAATAAGGAGACAAGCAAAGACCCATTTTGCAGGACTTCAGGGTCAATTCCCCCAAACATTCAGAATTGTTTCCCCTACTTAGTTAATGTCTTATCGGCATTCTTTTTCCTTTGTCCAATTAACCATTCTTCTAACCCCTTTTGACATAATCAGTGTATCTAATCCTGCCTTGGTCTGATAATTCCTGTCTGGCTCTGTGTCCGGCCACGCAGCCCTGCCACCCGGAGCAGCACCCTATTCTCTGTTTTTCCACAAAATCAACACTTGCTCTTCAGGGCTTGCCCCGGTTTGAGTGACACAGAACTGATTTCTCCTCTAATACTTGGGACAATTGCACATTTAGAAGACTCTAGTGTCTGAATTTGTGAAAATATTTACTTTGCAGCCAGCTATGATATGCAGGTTTCAAGGTCTCAGTGTTTTCGAGCTGGCCAGGTGCAGGGATGAGGAGGAGCGAGACCCGGGCACTTGACCCAAGCTGACCAACAGGATTATTTCATACCATAAATGTCATATTCAATATAACTTAGAAAGTTTGCTGCGAAGTTCGGTCTCTCTCCCTTGATGGCTGCCATCCTGAGAACTTCTTTGCCCTGATGCCGGACCGCTGAGGCCTTCCCTTCCTCCCGAAGACATATCGCTCACAGTGTCCGGTATTTGCTGTCCACCGCTGGGAGTGCACAGCTTCTGACTGATATAACTGCCTGAGTATAATCTTTGCATACTCTGTACTGGTATCAGGATCAATATTGGTTCTTTAGTGCTACTAATTTTAATTATCTGATCTTGTTCTACTAAATCTGTTTATATTTCAACTCCCAGGTTTCCTTGTGTTCTCCCCCCCCCGCCCTGATTCCTCTTTCCAGGTGGGGAGGGGTCATCAGGTGATAGAATGATTGTCTAAACAACAATAAATTGTTATGGGTTTCTCAAACCATAACAGGGGTAAATACAGTTTCCAGTAACCAGCAAACATCAGACCACACAAGGTCGTATGTTCTAAATATTCCCCTAATCATTGCTGAACCTTTTCCAGGTCCTCCTGGAGTCAGGGTATTTGTTGCTGCCATCCCATCAAATTTGTAGGACCCAATGGCACATGTAGTCTTGTTATGGTTGCCACTGCAGCTGGAGGAGGAATCATTACCTCCTTCATCAGAGCTTGCACAGCTGCTGAAGGGAAAGCAGGGGGTGGAAAAGGGGGAACAGAAGGAGTGATGGAGTCAATAGGAGGTAAAGGAGACACACACACCTATAGCAGCTGCCTGAACTTGCAGTAACTAAGGAGATGTCTTGTTCATGTTATTATTTATTTTTATAAGACTGGCTTGTATAATCGCCATTAGATCTATCATATCGCCAATTATCTCAAACATACCAATAATCTATTTGAGCTGGGAAATGGTCTTCCAACATTAGCTTTGAAAACTTTAGGCGGTCAAAGTTAAAACTGCCCACTGATAGCCACTTTTGGTCTCCAGTCCTAAAAGCAGCCATAGCCAGCCAGGTATCTTGACACAATTCCACAGCCCTTCTTCTTGACAACCCACGGGTACCCAGCAATTTTGCTCCAATTACTCCAGATTTCCAATAACAAAGTACACCTTTTACTGTTTCCAAATTAAAGGAATTATGTAGAATTACAGCAATTCAGCTTGCCACCACCTCAACTCCTTCTGGTTGGTCCCAGTGCACTCCCTGTGACAGACAGAAATACACAAACTCACCTGGTCTGCGGATCAGACACTCCCCCAAGAGGTGCCAGAGTTGATCAGTGGTCAAGAGGGATCCCATCTGGCCCACAAATTCTGTTGCAAAACTGATTTGGGATGTTTGTTGACCAAGGAAGAAAGGGACACAAGGGTAGACCTACAAAAGGTTTATTGCATGATCATGAGACCTCTCCACCATAAGAGAAGGAAAGTATCCAAAGAGATATTCAAGGATTTTGTATAATACTTGAAATGAAAGGCAAAGCATAATCATCCAATCCACAGACACACTTTTGCCCTCTCCCATCACATTCAGGACCTTTGAAATATTCTCAGACATCCAATATTGTGCTGCCTTTGCTGCCTGGTGGTTAACACAGGACCTTCTGAGGTCCAGGTGTTCCCGTTTGATTGTCAAACACAAATTATTGTTTATTATTGTTCTCCTTAAGGCAACCTGCTAACATTCCTTCTTGCAATTGTTATCTGGCACGCTAAACTCAGCAGTTACCCCTTTAATAACACAACCCAGCAAAAGCATCTTCCCCTAGCCAGAAAGACAGAGCATCTCTACCCAATCCAGAAAGTCAGACCACCTACACCTGGACATCAAGCAAGCAAGACCCATGCTCCCTATGACCAGCAAGAAGACAGTCTCTCCCTAGACACATACAAGCCAAAACCATGCTTCTTGTAAACAGAAAGCCAGAGTCACACTCTCCTCTGCCAGCTAGAAATAGCATCTCCTGTCAAATGGCCTGCCAGAGACATGATCATGAGCCACCAGCCAGAGATGCTCTCTAAAACTGCTGACCTGTAGTCTCTAACTCTGGACAGCTAGACTTTGTGCTTGACACCAGGACGGCCAGACAAAACAACACTCACCCACATGCCAACAGGACAGAAACCTAACCCTTACCCCAGTCACCCAGCCAAAACCCTACCCATTCCCCTGCCAGCGAGACAGAGCCCTACACCACTTGCCCCAGCCAGCCAGAGCACTACCACTTTCCCCAGCAGGACAGCAAGAGCACTGTACACTACCCCCACCCAGAAAGCTAGAACCCAGCCAGCCAGAGCGCTCCACCACTTCCAGTGGCCTGACCGCCAGAGCCCTCCACCACTTCCAGTGGCTAGACCACCAGAACCCTCCACCACTTGCCACAGCCAGCCCACAAGAGCTCTCCACCACTGCCAGTGACCTGCCAGACAGAACTCCCCACCCCTCACAGTGTCTGGCCAGACAGAGCCTTACACCACTTACCCCAGCCAGCCAGCCATAGCTTTTCTCCACTTGCCCCAGCCAGCCACCCAGAGCCTTACACCACTTACCCCAGCCTGCCAGCCATAGCTTTTCTCCACTTGCCCAGGACAGCCAGCCAGAGCCCTCCACCACATGCCCCGGTCTGCCAGTCAGACCCCTGCACTACTTTCCCCAGCCGGTCAGCCAGCAATGGATACCACACGGAAAGGATACAGCACAGCCACATCACCATACCAGACATTGCCCAGCTCCCTAACGTCTGAGCCCAGCCGGCTGCCATGGCGTCCCCCTGCCCCGGCCACCCTGCAGAGAGGGAGGCCGAGTTCCGAGGCCTGTTTGACACCACCACCTCCTCCCCAGTCAGACACAACCTGAGCCCCACAGCACCAACCCAGCTCCCACCCCACTCCCCTCCTCAGCCCAAGCCGGCCCCTCTCAGGAGTCCATTAATCATTCAGCAGCCCCGCCCACCTTCCTTAACGCACCAGTCACAAGGCAGCTAACAACGACCAGCCAGCCAATCCAGAGGCAGCTTATAGAGAGGCCCCAGAAGCTTCTGGAACCCACTGTGGAGAGGGGCCGTTAGGTGGGGTTAATGGGTAAATGAAGGCTGCCAGAACAGCTGGAGAAAGCCGTGGGCTGAAATAAAATAGAAGTAAAACCCACACAGGGAAGCTAACGCCCAGAGGAACGAACGAGCCACAGCTGCTGGCATGCTCCAGGCCCATGGCAGCTCCCCGCAGCCGGCGCTGGGCCGCAGAGCCCCAGCAGCGGCTGCCTTTGAGGGGAACGTCCTACTGAACCAGGCATGGCCCTGCGCGTCCTCCCCGCCGTAGCCTTGCGTGCTGCTCCGGTCACCGGGCTGGTGTTGGGGTGCAAGAGGAAGGGCAGGCCTCAAACGCTGTGCAAGCCAGCACGTTTCTTGCTGCATTAATTGCAAATTGCTCTTGACGTACCAGCATCAAGAAGTCGATTGCAAAATCCAGAACATAGAAGATCTTATTTATAAACATGAAAGACCAGTATTTTGAAGAGTAATGGCACACACGCGAAGTTGAGGAATTTTGACCGTTAAAATCTACAGTCACTCTTTCCTTCAGAGAGGTGGTGTACTTAGACCTGTTGTACCCTCCTCACTGAGCGATGGACACCTGCACGCTTTCCTTTCCGATGTAAAGCCACCCAGTTAGTGCAGCAGATGTGCAAAGTTCCCACAGTTAAACACTTGGCAAATTAAAACTCAGCTGAAGAAGCAGTCAAGGAATTTGCAGTATTTACTTAGGTTTCCCCTTGTAAGCAAGAAGACACGCTAAGCTCACAATCCATTTTGGAAACTCCTTTTTGACGACCTCCTCCAATTTGCAACTTTCAGTAACCTTTCTCAAATCCATCGAAGATTTCTTACTCAGTTTTCAGACACTTTGTACTCATCAGCTCTTCATTTTTCATCACCCCACAAGATTGGGTGTCTCTGGAAGTGTCATTAATTGTAATCATATCATGATGTTTCGCAGTCTAAATCTACACTCACTGAGTTCTTGTAGATAACAGCAGAATCAGCTTTTCAATTTTTTTTCCTATAAATACCCAATAGGAATTTCAAGAGCTCTTACACCATGATGACTAGAACTAAACCTGGCTTCTGTTGTCAAGGACAACAAAAAAAGTTTCTATAAATATATTGGCAATAAAAAGAGGACTAAGGATAATCTCTGTCCTCTAGTAGACCAGGCTGGTAACGTATTGACTAAGGACGAGGATAAGGCTGAGGTACTTAATGCCGTCTTTGCCTCAGTCTTCAGCAGTAGGACCAGTTGTTCCTTGAGTTCCCTAACCCCTGAGCTAGAATACAGGGATGGGGAGCAGAATGAAGCCCCTGTAATCCAAAGGGAAATGGTGAGGGACCTGCTTCAGCACCTGGAGGTGCACAAATCTATGGGGCCGGATGGGATCCATCCAAGGGTACTGAAGGAGCTGGCGGAAGTGCTCACCAGGCCACTCTGCATCATTTATGAACAGTCCTGGATAACCGGGGAGGTCCCAGCCGACTGGAGGTTGGCAAATGTGACACCCATCCATAAGAAGGGCCGGAAGGAGGATCCGGGGAACTACAGGCCAGTCAGTCTGACATCGGTGCCTGGGAAGGTCATGGAACAGATCATCCTCAGTGCCATCACACGGCACATGCAGGAGAACAAGGTGATCAGGCCCAGTCAGCATGGGTTTGTGAAAGGCAGGTCATGCCTGTCAAACCTGATCTCCTTCTATGATGAGGTGACCCGCTTAGTGGATGAAGGAAAAGCTGTGGATGTTGTCTACCTGGACTTTTGCAAGGCTTTTGACACCGTTTCCCATAGCATTCTACTGGAGAAACTGGCTGCTCGTGGCCTGGACAGGTGTACCCTTCACTGGGTAAAAAACTGGTTGGATGGCCGTACCCAGAGAGTGGTGATAAATGGAGTTAAATCCAGTTGGTGTCCAGTGACAAGTGGTGTCCCCCAGGGATCGGTGCTGGGACCGGTTCTCTTTAATATCTTTATTAATGATCTGGATGAGGGGATTGAGTGCACCCTCAGTAAGTTCGCAGACGACACTAAACTGGGGGGGCGTGTTGATCTGCTTGAGGGTAGATTGGCTCTGCAGAGAGATCTGGACAGGCTGGACAGATGGGCTGAGGCCAATGGTATGAGGTTCAACAAGGCCGAGTGTCGGGTCCTGCACTTAGGTCACAACAACCCCATGCAGTGCTACAGACGGGGGGCGGAGTGGCTCGAAAGCTGCCTGGCAGAGAAGGATCTGGGGGTGTTGGTGGACAGCCGGCTGAGTATGAGCCAGCAGTGTGCCCAGGCAGCCAAGAGGGCCAACAACATCCTGGCCTGCATCAGGAATAGTGTAGTGAGCCGGAGTAGGGAAGTAATCATCCCCCTGTACTCGGCACTGGTGAGGCCTCACCTCGAGTACTGTGTTCAGTTTTGGGCCCCTCACTACAAGAAGGACATTGAGGTGCTGGAGCGTGTCCAGAGAAGGGCTACCAGGCTGGTGAGGGGTCTGGAGGACAAGCCTTATGAGGAACGACTGAGGGAGCTGGGGTTGTTTAGCCTGGGGAGGAGGAGGCTGAGGGGTGACCTTATCACCCTCTACAACTACCTGAAGGGAGGTTTTGGAGAGATGGGGGCTGACCTCTTCTCCCACGTGGCAAGTGATAGGACAAGAGGAAACGGGTTCAAGTTATGTCAGGGCAGGTTTAGATTGGATATTAGGAAGCATTTTTTCACTCAAAGGGTTATTAAACATTGGAATGGGCTGCCCAGAGAGGTGGTGGATTCACCATCCCTGGAGGTGTTTAAGAAAAGGGTAGATGAGATGCTTAGGGACATGGTTTAGAAGTGGGTGTTTTTAAATCAGGGTAGGTTAACGGTTGGACTTGATGATCTTAATGGTCCCTTCCAACCTCACTTATTCTATGATTCTATGATTCTATGACTCAAGCTCACACCATAGACTGAAAGGTAAACCTGAATTTTGCCTGAATGTGAGCTAGCACGTGATCGTCTTCAAAAAAATATGCATTTTCTTTCTAAAGACAGTAGGAGGAGCAAGAGCTATGAAGACAGGGAGTTATTACCCGATTACTTTAAAATTCAACAGCAATTTTGTGGTCAGATCGGAGAATCAAAAGTGAAGAATGATGTGGACAGATTGTAGGCAGCAAAGCAAGAATGACCCTATGAGAACAAGATGGGAAAGGTCTGGGGTTTTTCCCCATGAAGAAGGGCAGTCAGGAAGCGGGACTGTCACCACAAATCACCTGTTTGCTCTAAAGAGACGCCAACAATGCGTCTTTGCCTACAGCAGGGTTAGAATACAAAGCCATAGGTTTTACCTACAGAAAGAACATGCATTAAGATATACTTAAACAGCAAAACAGATTACATAAACAATCCCAGTTCATAATGACTGTGGTGGGTTGACCCTGGCTGGACACCAGGTGCCCCACCAAAGCCATTCTATCACTCTCCTCCTCAGCTGGACGGGGGAGAGAAAATACAACAGAAGGCTCGTGGTTCGAGATAAGGACAGGGAGAGATCACTCACCAGTTCCCATCATGGGCAGAACAGACTCTACTTAGGGAAAATTAATCTAGTTTATTACTAATCAAATCAGACTAGGGTAATAAGAAAATAAAACTAAGTCTTAAAACAGCTTCCCCCCACCCCTACCTTCTTCCCGGGCTTAACTTTACTCCCAATTTTCTCTACCTCCTCCCTCTTAAGCAGTGCAGGGGTACAGGGAATGGGGGTTGTGGTCAGTTCATCCCACATCGTCTCTGCTGCTCCTTCCTCCTCAGGGAGAGGACTCCTCAGTGTGGGGTCCCTCCCCCAAAATTCTCCAACTTGGGTCCTTCCCATGGGCTGCAGTTCTTCACAAACTGCTCCAGCGTGGGTCCTCTCCACAGGGTGCAGTCCTTCGGGAACAGACTGCTCCAGTGTGGGTCCCTCACAGGGTCACAAGTCCTGCCAGCAAACCTGCTCCAGTGTGGGCTCCTCTCTTTCCATGTGTCCGCAGGTCCTGCCAGGAGCCTGTCCCAGTGTGGGCTTCCCATGGGGTCACAGCCTCCTTCAGACACATCCACCTGCTCAGTGTGGGGTCCTCCACGGGCTGCAGGTGGATATCTGCTCCACCTTTAACCTCCATGGGCTGCAGGGAGACAGCCTGCCTCACCATGGTCTTCACCGCGGGCTACAGGGGCATCTGCTGCAGCACCTGCAGCATCTCCTCCCCCTCCTTCTTCACTGACTACGGCGTCTGCAGAATTATTTCTCTCACATATTCTCACTCCTCTCTTTGGCTGCAGTAACTGTATTGCGCAGTAATTTTTCCCTCTTCTTAAATATGGTATCACAGAGGCACTACCACCATCACTGTTGGGCTCAGCCTTGGCCAGCGGTGTGTCCATCTTGGAGCTGGCTGGCACTGGCTCTATCTGACATAAGGGAAGCTTCTAGCAGCTTCTCACAGAAGCCACCCCCGTAGCCCCCCCGCTACCAAAACCTTGCCACACAAACCCAATCAATGACATTCAGGAACACCTTTTTAGTAATAACAATAAAAACCTCTTATTCAACATTCTGTAAGAAAAGATACTTCATGAAACATACAAGCAGCACCTTATAACTAAGCCATCTTAAAAATACTACACACCATTTAAGATAAAATTTGCAGGCATGACAGAAAATACAACATTAATTACCGAGGCTCTTCATTAATGGCAATTACATATATGGCTACACCCATCTGCCAGCAATGTTCTGTTTTCTTTCCTTTTTTCCTTCTAAAACAACAGTTCCTAAATCAAAGCTGCTGCACGTTCTTCAGTGCAGTTCCCATCTCCTAATACAGTTTGAACTGACTTCCACCTAAGTGGCACATTCCTCTAAGCAAACAACAGAAGTAAAATCATACTTATATCTACCACGTTAAACTGCAGTTTTATTAACGTTGTGTTAGATGAAGGGTTAAGCTAGCCACGCATGTCCACTGAGCTGTTAAGGTGTTTGCCCTGTTCCCCTGTCCATTCAGTCAGGTGCATGGACCACACACGAGCAGATCAACACTTGAGGTCAGAGCCCTGCTCTGGCCTCCGGAAATCCCCGAGGTCCTTCTCTTTTCACAGTGACACCTCTTAGCAGAAGCAAAAAGAAGCAGGGGCTGAACTCTTCTCAGGGATAATTATCATGTCTGATTTCCAAGGGATTCCTCATGGGTTCTCCTGGAAGACCTTCAGCAGAGGGAAGAGGGCATCAGCTCTGGAAAACAAACTGATCCACAGAGAGATTTCTTTTCAGGCTTCCAGCCAATTCTTCAAAGCAAATAAAGAATCTGATTTATATGAGGAACAGCAGAATCACAAGGTTAGTTCAAAGCTAGCTGAGAGAGAAGGAAAAGTCCAAATCTCAAGTCCAATACTGTGGACATCCTTCCTGGTGACTCTAATGGGAAGAACTGCATACTGAATCTCCAGACTTGTCTTCTGGGAGTCCCCTTGTGCTCTTGATCACACCATTCTGAGGGGACGTGTCTCCTTCACTGCATTTGCAGAACTCCGGATCCTGAAGGGACAGAGTCTGAATTGGATAAAATAAAATCATCCTTCAAGTCCTCAAACGCTGGAGGACTGCAGTAATTGACTTCTGTAGGAGCACAGCCATCAGACATGGGGGGAATGGAGTGATCAAAACCTGGTGGAAGGCAATTCTCAAATTCTGGAGGACTGCAGTAATTGACTTCTGCAGGAGCACAGCCATCAGACATGGGGGGAATGGAGTGATCAAAACCTGGTGGAAGGCAATTCTCAAATTCTGGAGGATTGCAGTGCTCAGATTCTGGATGGGTGGTGTTCTCAATGTTTGGGGCAACATGCATTTCATTAACTGAATCCAGAGGCTTTACAGATATCATATCTTCCAGCCCTGGCAGCTTGGGTCCTTCTTCATCTGGAAGGAAAAGAGTCAATTGAGTAGAAATCTCTTTAATGCCACTGACTAGACAAGATTACAATACAGACACGTGGCCACAAGTTGGCAAAGGCTGGCCAAAGACTGTGTGCAAAGCAGTCAAAGAATATATGCAAAAGGACCCCGTCTACTTCTCATCCTCTGGGAGGGAGGAAGGGAGGGAGGGAAGCATGGCGGGAGAGGGGCCAGGTCAGCCCCCTCACTAAAGCAGCTGGTGAGCTAGAGGACACTGATCACCTGCTCGCAGACACGGGGGCAGCCTGAGCCGTATCTCACAGTGCACGCTCCCTCCTGGCTCCCACCCAGGGCTGGTTCGCCCGTGGCCAGGCCTTCAACGGGCACATGGAAATGAGGGAGGTGACAGTCCCCTGGGTGAGCACTCGCCTGCAGAACAGCACCACTGGGCGCGAGCGCTCACAGCAGCTTCTCTATTTATATCGGCCGCTCCTTCCTGCCTCTCGCTAGCACGCAGTAGGAGCGGACACCTGTGGTTACGGCAGGGCTCAGGCGCAGCGTGCAGCCTGCTTGCCCTGGCCTGCCCACAGCCCCCACACCCACAGGACCTCCCTCAGCCCCCGCCGCCCCTGCGGCCAGAGGGGCACAGCGCCTGCAGGCTGCTGGCTCTGCTCATAGCGCCCGAGCTCCGGCCTTTCCCACAGCCCCCCGGGAAGGATGGGGTGTAAGTGCAAAGGACATGGGGGCACCCACAAGCACAGCCTGACCGTCCCCTTGCAGGAAGGGGCCCCACAGGGGACTCTCCTACCTGGGCAGCCTAGCGCTTTAGGGCACCGCGGCCTCACTGCCCACTCCTTCTCCTCCGTGCTCAGCCGGTGGCAGCGGGGCGTCGGGCCAACAGCTCACTTCTGCCTGCACTGGCACCTGCCAGTAATGCTGGGCAGAGCCACCCAGGCATTTTGGATAGTGCTGGCTGCAGGGCTGCACGCCAAGAGGTAGAAAAGGGCCTGGGCTTTAATTGCACTGGCAGTGCGGTCCCTGACCAGAGCGTGGGCCAAACATCCTGCCCTAAGCACAGGCCAGGTGCTGAGCACAGCAGCCTGGTGTGGGCAGTAGCACCTCCCCTGCTCTAACCTGAACCCTGCTTCCAATCCATTGCACAATTCAACAGGAAATTCTGTTAAACCTCTTCTCAGATATTTTACTCTCATTCAGTTTTTGCTTTGTTTACTTTCTTTTGCTTCTGATTACCTTGAAATCCAGAGACAGAAGAACATGTCACCTGGTCAGCTGTTGCTGGGTCAGCCTCGTCATTGCTCCCCAGCAAATCTTTACTCCCTTGCTCAATGACATTTGTACCATCTGGTCCCTGCACACTAGGATTTTCATCATTTTCTGACACGAGAAAAAAACACATTTAATTGAAAACAAACTCACAGTGTGGACAACAACAAAGAGGGAGTTCAGATGTCAGTTGCTGGGCTGACTTCTGACTGCCATTCCTTTAGAAATTCTTCTGAAGCTACTTCTGGGACAGGAATATAGGTTTTCACAGTATAAAAAAAAGAAAAACACTAGGCTCAAGGTGCAGAGGTCAGACAGGCAAAATGCCTTGGACAAACATGCCAGCACAGACAGTTTGTGACCGGTGCCTACAGTTACAGTATTTTCACCTGAACATCATTACAACTCCCTCTGCAAAGTGTTCCCATTATAGTTCGTGTTTTTCTCAGGCACTGGTGGATGAATCCAGGAAAGTAACCAGTTTGGGGACTCACATGAGGGTAGGGACTAGCTACAGGAAGCTCCATAAGTAATTATGGGAGTCCGGGCAGAGTAACATTCTTCATGAGGAACTATCTTGTTTAAACCAGAAAACAAACAGAAATGTCTATGTTTCACAGCTGAAGCCAAATTTCTAAAATTATTAAATCTGTATATTTACTGAAAAGTCAGAAAAAGTGTAAATTGAAACCTAAGTCTCTGCCATGGCTCTCAAGTAGAACATCTGAGTTTCACTTCACTTTACCCACTACCTCCATCGCTGCCTATAACTACACAACAAAGCAGGAAAGGAGCCCAAGAAGAGACATCTATTCCCTGAACCAGCCAGCTCACACGTGATGCCTCTAGTGTTGCAGCGCTCAGCACTCCAATGCAGGAATCACTTCTGTCCACCAGAGAAGCCACTGGATTCCTCACACCCCCACCTTAAGGGTGACAGCAGGGTCTGCTCCCTTTGCTCCCTGCAGATCACGTCTGGGTGTCAGGCTCTATAGGCTGATGAGCCACATGGGCCAAACACTACGCAATAGCCTGGCTCTGAGCTAGGGTGGAAACTCCTCCTGCCAAGCGGGAGGAACTGTGCAAGGATCACAAAGGGGAAGGAGGAGGAGAGCGTGGGGGAGGACAGAAGGACAGACAGGTGGAAGGACGGGTCACTGCAGTTAATACAGGAGAGATACTTTCTGCCCTGCACAGTCTGAACCACCCCCTCCGCCCAGAAAGCATGATGCCTAACAATTGCACAGGGTGACTGGAAGAAGAAGGGAAAGCAGCAGCCATCCCCAGGCAGCGAGCAGCTAAGTCTCTGCACACGGCTGAGGAGGACACAGCCCACTAGGTTAGGGTAGGAAGGACCGGAGGCTGCAGAAAACTCATTATCTAGAGTCCTAGTCCGCTGCACATGTGATTACCCTGGTATTAACGCTGTCAGCAGCTCTGAGTACTTTGAGTAATCTGGATCTTTCAAATTTCAGATATTTCTGTGCTAGAAAAAGATCCCCTTGATAACAATATTCAGTTTAAATAAGACAATCAGGCCTCACTAAACCACACTCGGGCAAATCACACTCTCAGTTCCCTCTCTGTGACCAACAGGAAGACACACAGTGATGGATACTCACGTGAACAAGGAATGTTTTCATCCTTTTTTTCACATTCCTCAGGATTGTCTCTCTCATCTGTAAGTATCAAACTTGCAAGTCGAATGCTTGGTATTGTGATCCAAACTTAAACCAAGTCAAGTAAAAAGCAGACAAATACACTTGAAGCAGGAAGAGGTGGAAGAGTTCATACCCAGAATATCTCTCAATTCCCTACAGCTCATCCCATGGTAGAGAAAAATAAGGCTCAGGAGCACATAACTAAAGATAACGGCTCTGACTTAAGTGCTTCTCACTGCTCTGAACCAAGGACAATATTTTACCCACCCACCATTGTGTATTTTTCAATCTTTTCATGGATCCCCCTTCCTCCAAGAATGCACTCTCCCTGCAATTCTCTTTTTTGTCTGACCGTTCTTAACCCCAGTCCTCGGTTCAGATTTTAAGCCTTTCAAATCACTACCCACTCCTTCCTACCACATGGACAAACTACCTTTTGTCTCCGTTACCGATGTGCTGGACCAACATTGCATTTGAACTGCCTGGAGGCGCTCTGCAATAACTAACAGCTTCTTGTCAGAGAAGGCCACCATCCTCTATCCTCTGTGCCACACAGACCCACCCTCTCTTCACCTTACGCGTTTGCTGCGGGGACCCATGATTCTCATTCCCATCTTGCCCCCATTTGGGTGTGAACTACTTAAAACTGACAAGCCAGGTCTTCAGTCTGGATTAAAATCTTGTGCAGGCCTGAGAGCTAATGTGGAGCTCCTGAGCAGCAGCACAGCTTCATGCACGCTGCGCAACACCACCACGGTTGAGCCCAGTTAACAAATGCTCACCCGCACAGCTCCAACGGTGACATGGTGTTTGGGCTTGGGGAGGTCACCTCACATTCAGGCTAGGGTCACTGACTCAGGAGTAAACACGGGTGTCCCACCACTGCTGGCACTCACCAACACAGTGCTCCCAAAAGTGACCGAACCCAGATGAGCCCCACCAGACAGAGATACGAAGCCCTGTTTTACCAGCCAACATCCCACTTCCAAATGACAAAACCAGCTCTCAGCAGACCACACAAACAGGAAAATGGCAGCTGCTGGGACCTTCTATGGCCTCGCCACAAGTCCACCCTGCAGACACACAGGACCAGCCTGGATATTCCCAGCACAGCACCTTGATGGGAGGACTTTCAGCCTTGCCGGCTGCCAATTGTGAAAAAGCCTCGGGCAGTCAGTCCCTGCAGAGCCATGTGCCATCACCAGCACCGAAAGCAGTGTAAAGCTGCAGTCTGCTAGTCTTAACCTAACTCATAGTAGAAACTGCACTGTCAAATATTCCCTGAAATGCAGAGAGCTGGATCTACACGTGAATGGCTATTTAAATAGGGTTTCTGTATTCTGAAAGTGTTGAGTAAGATTTCTTACCTGATCTGTCTTTGTGCATCTGAAAATGCCATATCAGCGCAATAAAGACAGTAATAATTACAGCTCCTAGTGATACTATGACAATATAGAATGGTATTTGAAGCGGATTTCTTCCAAAGGTCCCCTTTTGCTCTACAAGAAAAATTCAGTTTTAAAAAACACTTTACTGTACCTTCATCTTGCTGTACTATGTTACCTTTATTGACCTTAAGTATTTTTGTAACATCCTGTAAGTACATTATTGTCAGAAAGCTGACTTCTAAAATTAAAGGTTACCTTCTTTATTTTCTCTTAAGGATTTTACAACCAAAGGGCCTCTTTTCACAAAGCATATATGGGAGCCTGTAACCCGTGACATTGGGACAGACCTCAGCCAACAGCCTGGCTCACTGGCTGTTCTTTCTGTCTCACACCACCAACTGAGAAACCTGTAAGGTGTGATAACAATAGCTAGTGAGATATATTCACACACTAGGCATTTCAGTATCACTGCGTGATACGCAGGTGTACCTGCAAGTCTCTCTGTATCACTCTGGTTGGGTTTCTTTATCACAGAAAAATCCAAACAGTGCCTCAGGCTCGTGTTCCAGGGAAGCACATGCAGCACTGAAGCAGCTCTCGTGCCATTTGATTGAGAAGCAAAAATGTCACTGCCCAGAACTGCGCTGCCCCATGAATACGTGAGTCTGCTGGCATTAAGCAAAGCAGAAGAGGCAAGCAGGAAACGTGAATTTTTTTTTTTACAATAATTGTTTTTCTCTCTCAAATGCATCCCTTGCCCAGTACAAAGGCTAATTTTAGCCCAAACAAAAAAGTTGTATTGATGTGACTGCACTAGTTATACCTCTTACACGGTGAAGTTTACAAGAAAACTAGAATTGCAGGCAGGATTTAATTAAAAGTTTTCAGTTTCCCCACCATGGTAAGCCTTGCAGATGTGAAAGTGGATTTTTTTCCCCCAATTTGGGCGATAGTCATAAACTCAAATTCACCAGAAAGTTCTTCTGATGCATCTAAACCAGCAATTATCTGAACAAAGGATATGGTATTTACTGGCTCAAAAAGTAATTTTTCTATCACAGCTATATTTCCAAAATATATAGTAGTAACAAACTAGAAACAAAATGACACTTTCTGCCAGCCTAGGTCTTTGGCTGGAGCAGTCATACTGGCAAAAGAACGCCCAGCTTTACCCAACAAGGCTTACCCTAGCTAGTCTTTGTCTCATCCATCTGTTAATTAGCTAATTGCTAGTGCATTTGGGGCAGTCTCTTACATAATCCATCTGGGTTTGTGTATTGAATTTGGGTGCAAGAAAAAAAAACAACTTTGCTTAACTGACAGCATTTTTAAGTGATACTCACCAACTTTCACATTAGCAATGCATTCATATACAATTCTCCCATCTCTGTCATTCACTTCTATAGAATATCTGCCACGGTCACGTTTCTGAATCCTGTCTAGTCTGAGACTGTAATTAGACACAATCTCAGACCTGTTAACATATTCCTTATGATACCAAAACCAAGAACCATTTGTCCAAGCAATTTCCGTGTTTTCTTTTTTCCAGACTACCTGGAAGAAGTGTTTCAGCTTTGTCTCTGTTAGATTCAAGAACACGGATCCACCAATAAGTTCTGTGATTTCTTTGAACGTTTCCACTCCTGAGGGGAGAAAAACATAACTGCTCATTATTGGGATATTTTTTATTCCACAGGGAGTGACCACAAGCAGGAATATTCCTTGTATCTCTTGTTAATTGGAAGTGTTCTTCCTTTTCAAATAGTTATTTGAAATACCAGCCTGAAACCAATACAGAGAGATTCACTATAAGACTGCTTTAAGATCTTAACTTGTAATAAGACGGCTTTTTTCCACGTTAATAATGTTTCTTCCATTCCATGTGCCTACACAGATTTTCCTCACTACAACAAGGTGGGCCCTGGGTAAGCTATAGGTTAATGGGACTGTACCCAGCCTTAAAACACTCATTGATGCTGTCTGCTTAAGACTTGTGTAAATTGAGGGCAGCCCCTTCACACTTTATATCTCCATTATGGTCTCTGCTTTTACTGCAGCTCACATATATACCTCAGGTAGTGGTAAAATACCACCCTGAGAATGTTGCAGCAGCAGCACAGAGCTTAAGGTGAGCTGCAAAACCTCTAGGGTAGGTGGGCAGCACTTAGCTCACACTGATCTCTGGGTCTGCATGGATAAAGGGTCACTGGTACCACAGGAACTAACCCTGTACCTGCGAGTAAATTGCTCTCTGCCAGCTTGAAATTGTACCCCACATGCACCCTCAAAGCACCCCTACTCCCACCCTCCTCCCAACAAGACATAAGAATGGCAAATGAAGGAGGGCATCGCATGTGCTAAAAAGAGCAAAGGGAACTTGAGGAAGGACACACGTAGATTTGGAGCTAGAGCACTCCTTCAAAAAACTGGACATGGAACTGCTCATGCCTCTCTGTTCAGGGTTTGGTTTGACATCATACCTAAGAGCCAGGTCTTCTTGCAGACCATTGCACTTTGGAGAAGGTTTGAAATGCAGCTGGACTTCCCAAAATTAACTTTTAAAAGACTGCTTTAGTAACACGAGAACCACCCTCAGGCACACGATTGCCCCAAGCAGTCATTGCAGATATTAACCTGCACATATAGAGACCCTCTCCCACCTATGCAAACTATGACATGACACGGGAGTGACAAGGGTGGATTGAAGCCTGGGTTCGTGTTACAAAGGGCAATTTGAGTTGGATTCAAGCATTAGGCAAACCACAGGAGTCCAGGCCCTGGTAGGACCCCCCCCCCCCAGTTCGGAGGTTTCCTGGGTTTTCCTGTAATTCTATTTTTCTCTGTGCTGGCAAGTAAACCATAAGCATGGCCTGGCCCGGGGGAAGTGGACCACGCTTGGCTCACCATCTCGTTCAGAAGCCAGAAACCTTCTGAACACAGGCCCTGGACAAGGAAACCTGCTATCTAAGTGGTGTTTTCAGGATTTGCCATACAAACGAATGCATCTCCTTGTTCTGCTACCCCCAGGCAAACTACGCCTCTAGACTTACGTCCCACAACACAGCTACACTCAGAGAACGGAAGGGAAGAAATGTGGGAGTGTTTCTTTGGACATTTAGTTCCTCTACAAAATACACCATTTGGGAAAACACCTCAAAAACAAAACAAGGTATGCAAACAGTGCAAGGCCACCTACTGAAAACACATCATCACACATGCATTGCACGCTCACACTTACTGTTCAGTTCCAGGTGAAAAGTTTCCTGATGCAAATGCACGCCATCCTGATCAAATATTTCTGCCACATACTCTCCCTCATCCCCCCATTGCGTGGGGCAACGGCTCAAGCTGCCGTTGGGGAACACATGGGCTCTGCTGCTGTAGGTCACACGGGCATTTTCTGCCTGTCTTATCTTGGCGACTCGCTGTTTGTCTTTATTCCACACGACATGGATGTACCTGGCTGATTGCAGGCAGTTCAGGTCAAAAGTAACACAGTCACCTACAAGCCCTCTGACAAGGTGCCCTGTTGAAAGGGAGCACATGCATATCTACTTAAGGGATGTACAGGACTTCATATGTATTTGCTTTTGGAAATCTCTTACTACCTTGAAAGCATTTCCACACAGGCTTACAGGTTATCTAGCAGGAACCTGCATGCAGCCAGAGCTTGCTTTTAAGAGGAAGGGGGGTAACAAATGAAGTCCCTGAACAGCTCGTTCATAACCATGAGAAGGTCCATTTCCCTGTCGCGCTGAGGAAGCATTTTACTTGGATTGGATTTAGAAATGAAGAATCTTACTGGGAGGGTCATAAGACATATCAAGAATGTATTATGAATCAGCATCCATCATATATATTAATGCCTACGGGTACATCTAAAATATTGTCTTCAACACTGTCCAAAACCCAAATAGTAACTTTTAACAGTTTCCCTACAAAACTGGATCCTGACATTTACAATAGCTGCTATGTCAGAAGTGGAAACAAACCCTATGCCGTAAGTTGAATTTGGCATGTCTGAGTTATAGAATTACTGTAGTCTCAAGGTCTGAATGAAAATAACTCCCATGCAAACAATAATCGCTTGCTTCTGAAAGTCAACTGCTTCTGGGCAAAGATTGTTTTGCCCTGACAAGCAAAGATTCTGCTTACATTGAAACCACCTGCCATAACATAGTTCAGTTGCCTAGCTATTTCAAAATAAGATAGGACGCATCTCAAACAGCCTAAAACACCTCCTGTTTGTCTATTTACCCACTCAATGGATAAGAAGGAAAAAATTTCTCTGGTGCCTGCCTCCAGGAAACAGAGGAAGGGCACTAACTAAAAGGCACAAAAAAACGAGTGGCCTCAAACAGCAATGTCATCAGAACCCTGGTTGACCTCAATAGCTATGTTAACACATATTTCAAAATAAACATCTAATTTTTCTAGCTGGTAAATTCAAGCACTGGATAAAAAGACAGAAAACCAAGATTTGAAACAGAGTCTAAAATTAGCACCCAATAACTAAACAAGGAAGCTCATAAGAGCTCAGCATGTTTAGGAACTTAAATGGTTGGGTTTAAAAGTCCAAATGTAACATCTTGCTTTCAGACTTGCAGCACAAGTGTAGATGCTAATTGCAAGCATAACAAACATTTAATCAAAAATATAACACCCAAATGTTCTTATCCAGATTATCACATTAACTCAAAAACAAAGGCAGAAGCTGTCAACCATGAATACATAATCTATACATCGTTAACATAAACAAGTGCGTGATCCAGGCAGCCCAAAACAGAAAGACAAGGACTTTAAAGTGAGAATTTATACCCACCATGCACACGTAGCTGAAATTTTCTTTGGTAGAGACAATGCTGAGAGCTGTTGCACACCGTGGCTGTGTACCATCCCGCATCCTCTTTCTTGACCACATGGAGCCCCAATGTCCCATTAGGAAAGACACGAATGTGCTGGCCATGCTTGGTGTTGCCGTGCGTCCAGCGCTGCGAGGACTTAATTCCCTTGTGCCAGCTGATCCGAAAAGACTGCTCCAATTGGGGATAGTCAAGGTCAAAAATAACATAGTCACACACTCTCCCATCTATCGTCGTCACATCACTGTGAGCTGAAAACACAGCACACAGAGAAAAAAGTCATTACCAAACAGTTCAACATAATTACAGCCATCAGGCTGAAATTCTGGCAACGACACGGGTTTGAGAACATCACCCGGGAGCTGGGATTTAAGAGTGAAAATTGGTATTCACTTCCAAATCCAGCTACTGCAATGTATGATCTCAAACTAATCACTAAACCCTGGTTTCTCCAAGTGCCATAGACTATGCGCAGATTGTTTGGTACTAGTCTTCCTCCTTAGCAGTTTCATAAAGCTTAAGTGAGAAATTTCTTTAAGAGATTTTTGATGAAATAAAGCCACAAATGGCATAACCTGATACATGCTGAAAAGTATTCTTGACAGCTAATGAATAAGTCATTTCTAGTCTTTGTAAATATGAAGACACAACTCATACTCAATTAATAATATCTAATAAGCCAACTCTGTCAAATTGTATTTGTTTTATTAGTATTATCTTGCTAAAGTTTATTACAGCATTCTTTCAAACACTAAATCTTTAAGAAGAAGCTGTAAGCTTAATTAATTATTATTCTATTTTTAATTGCTTGGCTTTTTCATATTCCAAATATACTGATGTAATTCTATTAGCTGAGGTCTTTTGTTTCCCATTGGAATTCATTTCAAGCAGAAGCTACTTATAATAGCAAGTGTGGCAAACTAAAACACTTTGGGAACATAATTTTGTTTCAACCCAACACTCGGATGTTGTCCTGGTCCTGCAGCTGATAAACCCAACAGCATAAATCTCTAAGAACACATCCACACCAAAACAGATTTTTCCATCCCAGTTTAGCATACAAGCATGCTGCTACTAGGAAATTATTAAGAATTAAATAAATTTTCTTACCTTCAAGAATAACAAGTGCACACAATGCAGCCTGGAAGGTGAAAATACGTAACATTTCAGAAGTGACCTTTTCTTTACTATGTATACATTTCTTTATGGGCTTGCTCGCCAGGAAACCTTTAAATCCCACTAGCCTAGATCTCTAGTGAATGATAGAGCTTGAAGCAAGAAGGCAAGGAGAAATATTTAAAATATTCTTGCATGCTAATCATTTCCTTACTGAACCTGACCAGAGAATATTCAGATAGAATAGCTGTTTTGTTAAAAAAAAAATCCTGTGGTTTCAACCACCGTCAGAGTAGTATCAGCTATGAATCTGTGGGTAAGCTTTCCTTTTTTCCATGCCACAAGTGCGACAGTGGAGGTTAGCACTATCAGACAATTTTTCACAGAAAAAAAAATCCAGGGAAAAGGTGTAGCTGCAGGTCAGCAAAGGAAGATTTATTGCTGGAGATGGACTTGTGTGTCTGTACAACTGCTCCTCTGGCCCTCTGCAAAAATACTGCACCACTGCAAAAGCACTTATTTGTGTTTGGTAAGGTGCATGGCTTTATCATCAAAAGTGTGAGGGTGTCTACAACAAAGAACTGTACTACAGTTACCTGCAGTATTGGAGCTTTCCCCGAGGAAAGAACATTTACATAAAATAGAGCAACACCGTACAGCAACCCAAAGCAGTGCCATGCATCCTGCTCAGCTGCCAGTTTTGCCTGAGCGCGTACGTGACCAGCCAAATGAAGCCACAGGAGACAGCGCAAAGCACTTCTTGATATGCCAAAGGAGCGTATGCGAAGATGCCAAACTCCCGTGAGTCTCTAGAGAAGTCTGTGGTTCCAACACATCTCTTCCAGCTGAGTGGTCACCTCAGAAAGCAAATTTATTTCTGGAGTTCACAGAATCTGATTTCCCAGCCCGACAGCACATAAATTAGGGTGAAGTTTCCCTTTGCAGCACATGCACCACACCAAGGCGGCAACCTGAGCAGACTTGAATCAGTATTGATTGAACCTCTCTTTGCTGCCTCCTGTTTTTCACCAAATCCCTGCCCCTACTTTGACAAGGAAGAAGGAAAATTGCACACAGGGCAGAGCTGATACCCAGGATAAGCAACAAAATGGACAGAACTTCAGGGGAGAAGAACAGGTTGTGTCGCTTTCTGCTTGTCAAGCAATGCCTTGGACCCAAACTCAGCAAGTACAGGCTGATAGAAAAACATGCATCCAAGAGCCTTAAAATGAAACGAATGTCAGCTATCTCACAGCGACTATCCAAAATAACTGCTTGCTGTGGTTTGCACTCATATAGAAATGAGAGACATCTCAAAAGGGACCATCTGAAAGACCTCAGCCTGACTAAAAATATATGCAGCCATACAGTCAACAAGTCAAGCACTTCTCGTGTGCAAGCTTTACCAGACAGCCTCCATAACCTTCGTTGCTACCTTCACTGGATATGTGTTTGACCACGAAATACAGCTTTGTGGGTCATCTTTACTGCCTTGTTTCAGCAAATATGGAGACTGTGAAAACCACAGCACTCCGAAAAAGAACCACCTATGATTACACATTCAAAAGAAAAAGGAGGAAAAACTGCAAACGAGCTTCTTTCAACACAAAAGCATTCAAATTAATAGCAAGAAACAAGAACAAAAAGCCGGCAAATACGGTAAGTCTAAACCATGCACAGTCCTGCACCAGCTCAGAGATATAAATGAACAGGGCAGTTTAACAAAGCCAGATAAATAGCCATAAGTCTGTCAGTGCCATCTGGAGCCAACATCATTCAGCTTCAAAAGATCTCTGAAGGAGAACAGCGAAACCAATAATGAGCATCTTTCGCTGTAGCAAAGATGGACAGCAAGCTGCCTCAGATGTGCCCTCCCCAGTATCAATCCTTGCATGCTAGTCTACATCTAGACCAGTTAAATGAGCCCTACAAGCAGTGCAGGTCCCCAAAGGCATCCATTCAACCTACTGCAGATTTCACAGTATTGTCAGGGTTGGAAGGGACCTCTGGAGATCATCAAGTCCAACCCCCCTGCCACAGCAGGGACACCTACAGCAGGTTGCACAGGACGGCGTCCAGGCGGGTTTTGAATGTCTCCAGAGTGGGAGACTCCACCACCTCTCTGGGCAGCCTCTGCCAGTGCTCTGCCACCCTCAAAGGAAAGAAGTCCCTCCTCATGTTAAGATGGAACTTCCTGTGCTCAAGTTTGTGCCCATTACCTCTTGTTCTATCACTGGGCACCACTGAAAAAAGACTCTTCTCATCTACCTGGCACCCTCCCCTTAAGTATTTATAAGTATTGATAAGATCCCCCCTGAGTCTTTTTTTCTCTAGACTAAAAAGCCCCAAGTCCCTGAGCCTTTCCTCATAAGAAAGATGTTCCAGTCCCCTAATCATCTTTGAAGCCCTTTGCTGGACCCTCTCCAGCAGTTCCCTGTCCTTCTTGAACCGGGGAGCCCAGAACTGGACACAGTACTCCAGATGCGGCCTCACCAGGGCAGGGTAGAGGGGGAGGATGACCTCCCTCGACCTGCTGGCCACACTCTTCTTGATACACCCCAGGATGCCATTGGCCTTCTTGGCCACCAGGGCACATTGCTGGCTCATGGTCATCCTGTTGTCCACCAGGACTCCCAGGTCCCTTTCCACACAGCTGCTCTCCAGGAGGTCAGCCCCCAACCTGTACTGATGCATTTACCGGTGATGGCACAGGTCCTCTTCCTTCCTGCCTGCCACACTAAACTGGTGATGGTCCTTGTTACGTGGAAAAATGGCAGCATGTTTATTAGGTAGTCAGCAAGGGGCTAAGTCTTTACACAGCCCAAAACAGCAGCAAGACTTGCTGAACAGTGGTAGTCAGTTTTAGCTATCACTTTATCCTCGGTTCGAAGTGGAAAGATGTTGACTTGCACCATTAGTCACACTGGTCTTGTTAACATCAGTGTGCTCTTCATAATTCTCATGCTATGATGAAGACGTATGTGTGCACGTTCAGGTGTACATGTGTCTATGCACATATTTATGTGCAACTCTGTTTGAGCTTTTTGTTTTAAGCTGTGTCGTGCTTGTTTGACCCTCAGGCAGTCGCAGTAATCAGAGAAGGCTCAAAAGAAAACCAGCTGAATGACTCCAGACTCCCTTTGATAGGCTTGCCGTGCAAAACCTTTACAGAGTACTAGCCTCCAGTGTTCTCATAATTACCTGAACTCTTTAAAGTCTCCTTTTGTTAATCATTTCTTCTCAGCACCCACAGACCACTGAAGCCCAAATAATTTGCTTACACCATTACCTTTCAGCAGATAAGGCGTGTGCATGCAATTTCAGGTACGCAGTTTTACTTAGAACTTGTCAGCCGATCGGTTCCAATTGAAATGAAGCTGCAATGGGACCCGAGGCTGCTATCTTTTACTTTGCATAACACAATTACCCTGATGAAGACGACAAAATACATATTTAAACAAATAACCACATTAATATAGTTCAATTCCTGGATCAACCATTACCTAAAGTAATTCAACACCGGACTGCCTGAGGGAAGAAATGGGGAAAGACTGCCCCCTTCAGTACACAAGCACCTTATTCCCCAGACACCCAAGAGCAAAATCTAGCTTTCTTAGCACACCCTGGGACACTTATCTTATTGAAAAAAACAAAAATTAACAAAGCAGAGTTAGTTAAAGCTGTGCAAACAACAAGTTGCAAGTTCTCTCTGGTGAAAAACAAGCTTTCAAATATAGATAATAAGCACCTCGTTCATGGTTCTTCCAATTCCCCCACAATTATGCAAGACATTTCACTTCAGCCATTCTGGTTGGCTTCCCAGTGCTGTTAACTGCCTGATGTCCCGCCATACACAGGACTACATCAGCACTACCTTGCTACTTTCCCAGAAAACTGCTAGAAAAAATGAATGCATGCCTGTCACTTCCTCTTGCCTAACTTCTGCTGCTCAGTATGCTCTTCTTGCATGTGTTTTCTAAATACCTAATCAATGCCCTGACACAGACTCAACATCCCCAATGAAACTGTTCTCCCTTTTCACTGTTTGACACAAAGGAATGAGAGTACTGACTCACAAGTCACCAAATATAATGTTGAAATATATCTGGGTATTAAACATACATTAGTAGACAACTGCAAGCTTCAGCATTGCCAGACTCAAAACACTATTGCAGGGGATGATGGATGATGTTCGCCTTTTTCTTGAAAGTGTTTCATCCATGACACTTAAGCAAGCCTTTTTTCTTCCAACAGACAGAGGTGTCAATTAAGAAAGACTGCGTTATACTTTGAGCAGTCTGAAACACTTCAGTGCAAAACATGAGGAACAAACTACAGTGCTTCACTGCAAATCTTCCACATTTTCAAGGTGCTTTCTCCTATGTATGTTGAATTCTTCCTCTAGGCCATTAAGATTACATTTTCAGCTTAATTAAAACTGATAAATCAGTAGGCAGTATTGTTTCCAGATACAGAAAACTCAAGAGAGTGAGAGTAAGGTATTTACTAGAGTATCACATTCAGACATTTACAAGAAAAATACTATTAAAAGAATAATCTGCGAAACTGTAATGTAAATGATAAGTTACACTCCTAAGATAAGTGGATCAGAGGACTGCAGCTAGCAAGCACGTGGACACAAATTGCAGAGACAACCTTTAGGCAAAGTAGCCAGGCCACAGATAAGCTTGACTTGGAAGGGTCTCACAGAGGAAGCAGCATCCCTCCACACTTGCCTTTCTTATAGGCAGGCTTTTAGGTGGACTCGGTACAGCAGTCCTTCTTCAGCAACCAGGGAAACAAGTGTCATTTGTTAATGGAAACGGGCAGCATAGGCCAAAAGGAAAGGCAGAGTACACGGCTTACGTTTCGCCTTTCCCACCAGTGCCACACAGATTCAAGAGATACTTTGCCCTCTCCCTTGTTGCTCCTCGAAGCCTCACGCTCGCAGCAACACACACGCTGCCCCGACCAGCAGCCCCTTCCCACACCGCCCTCTCCGCCTCACTGCCGCTCCCCTGCATCGCCCCCACTCCTTCCAGGCCTTTTCTGCCCTCCACGCCGGCTCCTGCCGGGCCACGACCCCCACAGCCGCCCCCAACCGCCTCCTTCCCCACCGCGCCTGAGGTGAGCGGACGCCCACGGGGCGGGCTCTCTCCCGCCCTCGGGCCGCGCACGGCGGAGACGCCCCCCGAGGGCGAGAGAGGGGGGAAGCGGAGAGGCAGCGCCGGCCCCGGGGGCGCGGAGCGAAGCGCCGCTGGATACGCGCGGGACAGTGTCGGAGACACTAATGTGTAATAAATATAGAATAAAATAACCGGCGCCCCGGCCCCGCCTGCCGTGCCCCTACCGCGCATGCGCGCCCTCCTCCCCAGCCAACCGCCGGGCACCTTCCCGCCCCGCTGGAGGATTCTGGGTATCGTAGTCCAGCACGGGGCGGGGGTAAGGGGCGGGGCGGCGGCAGGACTCCACTTCCCATGGTGCGCCGCGGCCGGGCGCCGCGGCGGTTAGCGGGCCGGCGGTCGGGCAGGCTGCAGTTTGCCGCCGGGCGGCGTGTGCGGGCCCCGCCGCTGCTCATGAAAAAAAAAAAAAAACATTAAGTCGGGCCCTTGCTCCTGCGGGGCGGGCTCTGGGGGTGCCACCGGGGCCGCCTGAGAGCCAGGGGATACGAGATTCGTCCTGGGGGGGAAGTGGGACATTTCGTGCTCCTGCTTGTGAGAAACGGTCTTTCGCGTGGCTAACCGCTCTGGAGAAGCCCTTCATAACAGCGCCTTGAAAATTCTCGGTTATTCCTAGATACGGGGGGGTCGGGGGGGGTCATCAGTTATTCCTAATCATTGGGTTACAGACGCATTAAGGGAAGACCGAACCCCAGCGAAGCAGGGGGGATCAAAAGGTGAAAGGAGCACCGCTCTGCTCGCGCAGAGAAGCGTCACCTGCCACCATCTCGCGAAAGGCAGTCTCCCTCTCCTGTGGTGTGCGGAAACAGGCTGCATAGGGAAGTAAAAAGATTTAGACTGTTTAACTAGCGAACTATTTAAATCGTATCTGTCTTCTAAAGATATGATAAAATTCAGCATCTGTTGAAAGGCTCCTCGATACTGTTTCCCAGTTGTTTTTCAGTCTTCAGGGTTTCTCCAGTTCTTAGCCCGTACTTGGCTTTGTAAGAGCGTAGCAGATGCAATAAATCTAGGTAATGAGTAATTAAGCAATCGGCAACTGAGATAAAGGCAGTCACTCCTTTAACAGACAAGTTTTATTGGGTATGTACGTAAGTACATAAAATATAACCTGTGTTAACAAGCTTGCACCAGTCCGTTGGCCAGCTGTCTTGGGTGCCTCAGGAGCTTGAGGGTTGTCTCCAATGAATTCACACAGAGATTCACGCAGGTGTGTTTGCTTGTTCTTCTAGACCTCTTTTCCCAGTTACTCCATGCTGGGAATGCCTCTGCTTACTCACTGGTTGATCTTTTCCCCCCAGCTGTTACGCTCCTTTATTTCTACAAGGGCTTTTTTCCTTATCTATTTCTGTTTTACTTAGGGAGTCTTAAAAGTCACACAATGACAGCTACTCTCCATTTTGGGTGAGGGAAGGGTCCGTCACAGTTCCTTACACTAACCTTTATGCCTGTCAGCTATAGACTGCTGGCCTACAAGAGTGTACCTAGGCAAACCCCCAATGATTACTGTGTTTTACAGGGCAGGTTAAACATCAAATAAGAGTAAATCTCAGCTATGTTACTTGCCAAAGTACACGGTGAATCAGGTGCACAAACATAACTTTGATTTTGCATCTCATATGTAATTAGCCAAACACATTGAGCTTGATTTCTTCAAAAAGGGAGTGCATATAATCATTTGTAAGCAAAATAACACATTAAAAATAGCAGAGCCCTGGATGTGCATCCATTTTTAATTTTTTTAAATTTCTGTTTGGAAAATCTGTAATTTTTCCAGTCTGAGTAAGCTTGAATCAAACCTAGCAAGAAGTTTGTGGCAAGAAAGGGTTGCTATTCCCGGGCTGCCCTGATCGTGTGTTTGTAATAGCTTTGATGGCCGTTTTAGTCCCACTCAGTCATAGGTGTCCTTGAGTCTCCTGGCAGAAAGCTCTTTTTTCTGCATCAATTTTTAAGGCTGCTAGCAGATTTGATTCAATGCAAGAAGCATAAAGCAGCAGTTATTACCAAGACACAATATGAATACTTCAAGCTGGAATCCTCCCAGAGTTCTGGCACGTATTGTAGTCTGAAGAATGTATATCCCTGAAACACAATGAAGTTGCCCTGATCTACTAAAAAATGGAACATGACACAGTGACACTGCAAAGCTGTTTGGCAGTTTGCTTGTCCGCTAGTTTTTTCCACAAGTACATGCCTAGATTGGGGCAGCTGCATTTTAGCATTGATCCAGCATCTGCTTGCTTCCCAATTTTTTAATCAATCTACTGGTAGTTTGCTTCCTGTCATTTTTTTTTCCCTGAAATATAATGGAGATGCGGAGATACTCAGAACCCGACTGGACATGGTCCTGGGCAGCCCGCTCTGGCTGACCCTGCTTGAGCAGAAGGTTGGACTAAATGATCTCCGGGGTGCCTTCCAACCTCAACCACTCTGTGATTCTGTAATTCCGTAATTCCCATATCAGAAACTACTGGGGGGGGAAGCCTTAATACTTCAAATCCAAACCAAGGGATGTCATTATCTTGTTGGAAAGCACTGAACTTAACTTTTTGCAGCGTTAACAAGCCATCTTAGGTAGGCTATGGAAAACTGCATGCATTGATGAGCTGAAATACTTGGAATAGTGTGTTCTGTCAAATGGGTTTGAAGAAGAGTAAGACAGAAAACTGCTCTCGTTTATTTCTCTTTCAGCAGCTGTGCAGAGTGTCTGTGCTCTACATATGAGTGATTACTGTGCACCAAAAAGCTGTTTCAGTGCAGGTGAAAATGGTTGATGAAGCCATAAGTTTAAGCAACAATCTTCAGTGGGCAGCCACAATCCTTCAAACGTCTTTAATAAACTTCCTTCCTTCTATTCAGGTGGCAGTTTTGTTGAGTGTAAATGAATTGCCGTAAAGGCTCTTGGGTAGGTATGGCATTCCTTTTGGCACTACAATACCAAGAGAACGGTAAAGCTGAAGGTTAGCTAGAGCTTACTGCAAAATGGAAATCAGTTATTCCCATAGGTAGTACTTCTTCTCTGCTGTCATTCTCACCAGGGCTTTTTCATTGCTTTTCTCCAACAAGCTCTCCATCAGATACGGAGGTCTGGTCAATGCTTCAACTACTGAAGCATTGTGGGCTTTTTAAAGACAAAATAATTTTAACACTAAAAGCATAAAACCTTTCAAAACTGATACATTGGCTTTGTCAAAAACAAAAAAAAAAAAAGGGAGACTTCTAAATCACTAGCCAGCTGAAGTTCAAAGTCATCAAATGCTGAAATTGCTCTGAAGTAGTAAAAAACGGAGCCAAGGCTTGACATGGTGGTGTTTCCGAACTAATACAGCTATTTTGAAATGCAAGAACTTTTTCAATAGCATCTGTCTAGGTTCAGGCAGTTGTATTTTAATAGTGATGTAGTAAATGCTGGCTTACCATTTATATGAACCTGGAGACGCTTTGCTTTTTTCCCTTTTCCTTGAAATATGGTCACATTACCTAATTTGTGCACTTTATTGCTTTATGCATTTTTAAGACAGCCAAACTCTTTTCTGAGGATTTCTCCCACATTACCAACTTTTAATTACTGAATTGTCTGCAGGATGCTACAGGTACGTTAACCCTTAATTGCCCACATCTTGTTCACAGAAATGTTGGTTGGAAGAGACCTCTGGAGTCCAACCTCCTGCTCAAAGCAGAATGATCAGCGGCACCAGATCAGGTCAGCCATGGCTTTGTCCATCCGTGTTTCAAAACCCTCCAAGGACAGAGATCCAGCAACCAGGATTAACTTCCTCTTTCGCTCTTTTGCATACATTTGTAATTTGATTGTGAACATATTGATCTTCAACCCCCCCAAACTTCTAATCAAATGTGCTATATGCTACAAGCACGACAAGGCTACAGCAATGGGCCTGTCACTTGCACTGTTTTGTAAATTGATGGGGCTATGTTTTCCCTTTCATTCTATTTCTGTATTCCCATCTTATTTTGTTGGCGACCTCCATCTGTCCACAGCCAGTGAAATTACAGACTGCGAGTCTGATGAGCCCGTATCAGTCATCACTTCTCCAACAGAAAAAGTCTTTAATGCAAATTGATGCTTAAACCTTAAAAAACAAAGCCTCAGCATGGCAAAACTGCCTGTTCATTTCTCTCATTGTAATTCCTGTACAGTTTGGGGCACACAGTCACTATGGTTTCTGCGTAATTCAAATCACTTGTGCCCTGCCAACAATAGCTCGAAGTGGAAAGGAAATCAGGAGGCTTTGAGAGTATTTTTCACTTTGTTAGTAGGAAAGATTTCCAGAGTCCTGGAAAAGCACTCCTTTCTGCGCCCTCATCTGAGTCCTCATCTCACAGCCAGCCTGTTTTGTACCACTACTAAGCATGTACTATGTAATTTGCATGTTTTAGCTCCTGGAAAGGTTGGGTAATTTCACCCTGAAGCAAATGGTGGCTTGAAAAAAACACCATCCAAAAAGGCAGTGTATTTATCAATTGGGATAGAGGGGCCAAAGTGAAAAGCTACTTACTTGTTTTTTTTACCTCGTGAAGCAAAGCGCATCTGCTGTCTCCTGCCTGTGGCCACAGGGTGGCCTCCACCGTGTTCAAACCCACTCCTGGTCCCCTGGTAAGGTGGCAGGGAAGCCCGAATGTCACCATGGCAAGAAAACAGCAAACATCCAGGTCGTCACCACAAGAAAAGCTGTGGTCTCACAGATGGCTGGTCCCTGTCAGGCTTAAGGTGCAGCCCCCCGGAATCGGACTCCTGACCGTGCGAGGCCGAGGGAACGACCGCCCCCACGCTGCACAAGAAAGCGGCCAGCTGGGATGGTGCTGGAGGCCTGTGCCGCAGTGGGTGTATTGAAGTGGAATGGCCTGGTTTATACTGGTGAGCAGTAACGTTGCCGGGACAGGTCTAAGCGCAGAGCCATGCTGGGAATTGCCTGGGGAGAGGGCTGGCTGGTGCATCCCAGTCCAACAGCTCTCTGGTCAGGCAGTTGTGTTCCAGCGCCCTGAAGGGAGTCTCCACCATGGGCTTCAGTTCAGAACTGCAGAGGCCCAAATTAACCCCTTCCTATGCCACCTACTGCGTAGGGAGAACTTCCTCTCATAAGTGAGGAAGAAATCATTTATTCACCTGAGCTCTCAGGGTTCCTACCACATTCCATGAAAACATGCGTAGTCATCTACCTTCTTCCCTTCAGGTAAGAGTTACATGGAGAAATTAAGGCGAGCAAGCATCATGTTGTAAAACCATGTGTACATTTCTTTCCCCTGGGGAAACTCCAAATGAGACAACAATTGCAGAACAAAGTGACTTCCCATCTCCTCTCCCGCCTTACCTGGCATGGTGTCCTCACACGGAGCTGCTGGGTGCTGCTGCGTGTCCCATTGCCTACCACAGACAAGTACTGCGCACCCCACTTCTGCCGCCTCCCTTCTGCCCTAAAGTTCAGCTTCACAGTTTGATGCCAAAGCACTTGACTGCGCTACGGGAAAGCACTTCAGCAAACACAATACTCTGCACACGAGCCATAAAACACCAGTGCCGCTTCAGAGCCCTGGGGTGCGCCAGGGCAACGGTGCCTGAGCGGTACTGGATGGAAGGCTCCGGAGCAGCTGTACACGCGAATAATCCCTCCCTCCTCCCGCTAGACCCCGCGGGCACAGAGGTGCCGGCCACCCAGCCGAGGGGCCCCGGGCGGCGCAGCTGCCCCCGCAAGGAGCGCGGGGAGCGGGCCGCGGGTCCGGCCGGCGCTGCGCCTCGGGGTGCCCCTCGGGGGGCTGCGGGGGTCTCCCCGCCGGGCCCACTCCGGTCGGCGGCTCCCAGCCCGGCGCCTCCCGCTCCGCCCAGGAAGCGCCCTTTGCCGGCGGAGCAGGAAGCGGCTGCCGGCGCGCAGCGGGGCGGGCGCCGGGCGGGAGCGGGCGCCCTGCAGGTAGGGACGGCACGGAGCGGCACGGCGGGGCCGGGCCTCCCGCAGCCGCTGGGCTGGGGGACAGGGCGGCAGCGAGGGGCAGGGCCGGGGGTGCCCGCGCGGGGCACCGAGAGCCGGGCTTTAAACCCGTGTCTGAGCCTTTGTCTGTCGGCACTGTGGAGGAAGGAGCTACCCGGAGGAGGAGAAAAATGCAGCTCTCGGAGAAGGGGAGGGCCGACTCGCCCCTCCGCTGCAGCTGCCGTGCTTGGCTGCTTGCATCCCATACCTGTAACGCGTTTCCCCCCACCCCGGTCCCGTTCCATCCCTTTCACCTGCCGCAGAGCAAACGCGCACCGTTCCCCAGTTTCCAGCCAGTGCCTCTGATGGCTGTGGCAGACGGGCGGCTTTGCACCCCTCCCCTGCTTCTGTGGAAAATCGTTATTCCTAAAAACTACGCGGTACTCGCCCCCCCTTCTGCTCAGCCCCCTGCCCTTGGGTGCTCTGGCAGTGCCCTCTGCAGCGGCCCTCCCGTTCCGCCTCCTGTGTCTGTCTCCCAGTGCCCCCCCAGCAGCCCTAGCTGGGCACCGGGCTGGGCAGGAAGGCGGTCACTGACTGCTGCAGTTTATGAACAACTCTGATGGTACAGGGAAAGGGGGCTCTCATTACACCCAAGAGAAATGTGTGCAGCTGCATAATTAACTGTTTTCTGTGATAAAAATGTCTTCACCTTTTGATTTTACTGCAAGCATCATCTATCCCAGATGCCCTGGTGGCCAAGAAGGCCAGTGGCATCTTGGGGTGCATCAAGACGAGTGTGGCCAGCAGGTCGAGGGAGGTCATCCTCCCCCTCTACTCTGCCCTGGTGAGGCCGCATCTGGAGTAGTGTCCAGTTCTGGGCTCCCCGGTTCAAGAAGGACAGGGAACTGCTGGAGAGGGTCCAGCAAAGGGCTTCCAAGATGATTAGGAGACTGGAGCATCTTTCTTATGAGGAAAGGCTGGGGGAGTTGGGGCTTTTCAGTCCAGAAAAAAGACGACTCAGGGGGGATCTTATCAATACTTATAAATACTTAAAGGGAGGGTGCCAGGGCGATGGGAACAGTCTTTTTTCAGTGGTGCCCAGTGATAGGACAAGAGGTAATGGGCACAAACCTGAACATAGGAAGTTCCATCTAAATGTAAGGAGGGAGGGACTTCTTTCCTTTGAGGGTGGCAGAGCACTGGCAGAGGCTGCCCAGAGAGGTGGTGGAGTCTCCCACACTGGAGACATTCAAAACCCGCCTGGACGCCATCCTGTGCAACCTGCTGTAGGTGTCCCTGCTGTGGCAGGGGGGTTGGACTAGATGATCTCCAGAGGTCCCTTCCAACCCTGACCATTCTGTGATTCTGTAACAGTTGGGGAGAGGAAGATTTGAACATCGTCTTCTGAATTGCAGGTTTGTGCGGTTGTGCCTGGCATGGCCATGCGGAGCGTGCTTAGCCACTGACAGCACTTCAGGAGCAGACTGCAGGATCCCAAGGAGCACAAGAGGCTGAAAGTATGGCGCCGTGCACCAGGATGAGTCCCATAACCTCCACAGCTTGGTACAGCCATGGGAGGAATACAGAGCTGAGTCGTTGGAAGAGAAAATAAGTAGCTGTTTGCAAATAGCTAAGGTAAAGAACATAAATTGTAGGACCCAGCTACAAAATCTATATATGCTGTCACAATACTAAAGCCAAGGCCCCAGGAACAGTATGGTGTGTTTGCAAAGCCTCTGCTGGGGGTCCAAATTAGATACTCTTCATATCTTGTTTTAGTAAAGCTGTGGATGTTGTGTACAGTAACCCCGCACACCCACATACACAGACGTTCTTCCTGTTTCAGTTTCCACATTCAAGCAATAACTCAATATGCCCAAGGATATGCTTCTTTCAGTAACAGATGAAATCCCTGAAGCAATGTCCCCTCTGTTGATGCGGTTTGTCCCCTCCTTTCACAGAGATGTGACTGTGATCGTGGGAAAGGAAGGAACTCTTTCTTACTCCACAGTAGCCTGTTAATTGTATAAAGGTTATCTGCATGCTGCTGAGCTGCCGTAGCAAATCTGAGCATAGCAGCAGTGCGTCAATGGCAACGTGGGCTAGGAAATTTTTGCAGGGTCAGAAGGGAACTCTTCCTTCTACCGTGTCTGCTTTCTTAGATGTTGTCCTCAGCTGGTTGTTATTGGACATTGGTCAGATGCTTGTACCACCTCTGAAACGCCGAGGGATTTGCTGCTCCAAAGTTCCTGCTTGTTGACAGCTTTCAGAGAGAAACCCTGCTGTTTGTGGTTAGCTGCCTGGGGGAAAGGTCTGTGTGTGGACAGGGTTTTGACTCCTCCTGCTCTAGAGTGGGCGGGGGCCATCTGGTACATATTGCAGCATGGCAGTACCTTGGGCGGCTTGTACTGCCAAACTGTTGCAGCAGAAATTCTCGGTAGTGGCAAAGTCCTGAGAGCTGTAGGGCTGCAGAAAGCAACCTCCCTTTGTATATTGGCTCGGAACTGCTGGAAAAGATCCATCTGCAGGGGTGGTCCACTTCAGCCTTTAGCAAATATGTAAAGTAGGGACTCGGATTATTAACTTTTAAGGCTTTTTTTTTTTTTCTCCTGAGGCTTCTTTATTGCTTATATGATTATTCTTTTCTTCATGGTTCTGCAGTTCAAGATTGCAGTCTTTCTCTTTTGCTTGCTCCCTTTCTTTCTGTCCAGCTTTCCCTCCTAGGATCAAAGACTTCAAGACTGGTGGTTTTATAATCACTGGAAATTGAGGTCCAAAACCGTTCCTTTCATCTGAGTTATCTCCTTGATTCTGACACTATCTAACCCCTTATTACTCATTACCTGCCATAAAATAGCTGTTGGTGGTGGATGAAGTGGTCCAGGACCAGGCACCTGTCCGTTTACAGTGTGTGTTTATGCCAGAGCCCATCTGTCCAGTTAGTCAGTTCCATCTGGAGCTGGAGTAGTTGTCTGGAGGTATTGGTTGTCCAGAGGGATTGGTAGCTTGAAAGCAGAGTTCAGGGAGTATATTTTTGAAGTGACGCAAACTAGTATTAAGTGACTATGAAGATTAAAAGGAGGAAAAAAAGTAATGTCTTAAATGCTTTAAAAATATGCCTTTAAGTGATCTCAGCTTTGGTTGTGATGCACATCAGTTTCAGGTCCTAGATTCATCCAGGTGGCATTTCCCTGCCATCCTTGATTCTTATTTTTTAAATATAAAGTGGGATTTTTATTACCATTGTATTTTCTCTGTTCTTATGCATTTTTTTCTGCAGCAACTGCTAATGCCTGCCCTCTTGATGCTAACTGTGGTTGCTTACTGTTTTGCTGGTTTTGGCCTTAAAATAGTAAATACTGAGGAAAAGTTCTTGTCTTTGGTGCCGATGGCGTTTATAAGAGCACCCTGCCCAACAGTTGCATTCACGGCGGTTGCTAGAGCTCAGTAGGGATGCCAGGCAGGGAACTAGCAGAATCCAGATGCAGTAGACAAGACACCAAATTGCCTGTTTTGTTGGGTTTTGCTGCCTCGGCCTGAGAGTCTTAGAAGAGAAAGAAGAGATGAGGTAGCAGATAAGAAAATCAGGTTCTGGTTACCAAACAGTCATCTTCCATTTAAAATAATATTAGGAGAGTAACTAGTCTTGTGACTGTCATTGTTAAAGAAATGTAAATATGGCTGGGTTTTGTTGTTTGCTTACAGCTGTATCTATGATTGCTGTCAACCAGTTCTGAGTCCAGCACATCTCCTGTATGTCCTAATATATATTGCTTATCAGAACAGGGACAACCTTCAATCTCCTTTTGGGAAAGAAAAAGTATCTGACACCAGATACCTCAGCAGTGCTCAAGGCGTCCATAAATATTTGCTCAGTTGATTCCATTCTTTTATGCAACCGCTCTGCTTGTTCCCCATATTCATCAAGGACAGTAGATTTTAAGACGTATGACAAGCTTTTGCCGAATATTCAACTAAGATTACTTCTGTTTGCTTTTGTAAGAAGGATTCCTGATTGCTGAACCTGACATAACTGCCCAGATGGACCAAGGAGAAGAACAAGATCATGAGGCCTTGGAGGAGACACACATGGGTGAGGAATAAGTTAGATGATAAGTTTATAAACAGAGCAAACAAAATGTTTTTTGAGCTGCCTTGGTGTTATTTAAGCCACTTTATTGCAAGCAGCTCATGTTGAGACCCGCTCTTTCCCCCTCAGGGCAGGCAGACAGCCTGACTTTGTCAGCCTGCTGTTAGGAGTATGTATGAGAAGACAGAATATTAAGAAGACAAAATGTGAAGATTTCTTGGGGGCAAGGAGACACCTGTAGCATTGCCCTTGGCTCTGCTGTTCACGGCGCGTCTGCTCTGGGTCGCGTGATGATACCGTGTAGCTTGTCTCACAGCTAGGTTTCCATTTGCTCCCAGTCTTCCCTTTACTGCTTCTCCTACACGGTGCAGACCAGGCTCCCTAGGAGAACAGCTTGCCCATTCTCTACTGTGCCACTTTCCAGCGAGAATCACAGTTAGAGTTGTACTTTTTTTCCAGGTGGTGAGCTAAGTCCCCTTCCAGATCACCTTGGAAGCACAGATCAGCAGGACATGTTGGCAGCAGAGTCCAGGGGAGGAGAGGTACAGTTGGGGGACAGCCATGGAAGTCAGAGCGGTTGCCCAGAGGCTCAGCAAGGTGACTGTGAGGAGGAAGAGGAGGCTAAGCTGCCTTGCTCTGATATCAGCTTGGTGAAAAGACAGGAGAGAAGGGTTGCAACAGCCTCATGGCGAGCCCCTCGTGCAGAGCGGCCCACCGTCTGCTCCGAGTGTGGCAAGGGCTTCAGTCGGAGCATCCACCTCATCCAGCACCAGCGAATGCACACTGGGGAGCGCCCGTTCCTGTGCGGGGAGTGTGGCAAGGGCTTCAGCCAGAGCTCCCATCTCATCCAGCACCGGCGGGTCCACACAGGCCAGAAACCCTACACCTGTGCCGAGTGTGGGAAGAGCTTCAGCCAGAGCTCCAACCTCCTCAAGCACCAGCGCATCCACACTGGGCTCAAACCCTATGTGTGCAGCGAATGCGGGAAGATCTTCAGTGACAGCTCCACCTGCATCAAACACCAGCGTATGCACACAGGTGAGCGGCCCTACAAGTGCCCAGCCTGTGGGAAAAGTTTCAGCCAACACTCCCACCTCCTTCAGCACCAGCGAGCCCACGACGGCATCCGGCCTTACGCCTGTGGCCAGTGTGGCAAATGTTTTGGGCAGAGCTCTGACCTCATTAACCACGCTCGTACGCACACTGGCGAGAAGCCTTACAAATGCAGCCAGTGCGGCCGGGGCTTCAGTGGCAACTCCAACCTCATCAAGCATACCCGCATCCACACTGGGGAGCAGCCGTACCGCTGCACCCAGTGTGGGGAAAGCTTTCGGTTCCAACCCCAGCTGATGCGCCACCAGAAGCACCATACAGAGTAGACGGTGGAGAGGAGAAGGTCATGTGGACCATAGGCAGCTACCTGGTGTCGGGAAGGCATACAGCTGCTCCCTGGACACCTCATACGGGGCATGAATTTTGGGGGAGGGAGCCGTCGGAGCCTGCCCCCTTTTCGTCTGGGTAAATCTGTTTGTGAGCGCTGCCCAGACCCTTGAGCAAAAAGGGAGGCCACTGCCGAATGAACTAGTGCATGTTCACTGTGGTGCCGTCGCTGTTCTAAGCCCCTCTTTCGGGGATGTGGAAAAGAAAGGTGCTTATGGTATGGTACGTTCAAGGCCAGAGAGGAGAACATAGAAATGTTCTAAGGATCAGTGCCTTTTTGTGTTATTTCTAGTGGGGTGTGATTTTTATCCCAGTAAAAACCAGCTAAAATCTGTACCTGTTTTCTGTATGAGTTGTCCGGGTTTTGCCCTCACAGTAAGGCCACAGCCTGGGATGATCGCTCCCCTTAGAATCCACGTCTCCCAGTTGCTGGTATTCTTAGGTTTAGGCGGTATTAGCATCTATTTATTTTAAAACCCCACAACACTGTGCTGGGTGCCTCTGCGTACGTGCTGTGGGCCCAGCTGATGCTTTGTTGGGGACACATCTATGGAACAGTATTTTTGCTGGGTTGTATGGTTGTTAAATTGGCAGTTACACAAATTACACTGCTGTTTGACAGCAGCAATTAAGTAAATTAACATCCTAATAGGTATTGCTCTCAGATTCTTGTTTAGGTGCTTTTGTGGGTGGCACTTTATGAATGTTTTTATAAGACTTTTAAAAGTATTTAGGATGACTTTTTTAATTGTGATCTCCTAATTGTCTGTTGATGAACAGAAAGAGGATGATGTCTGAAAAATAAGCTATGTCAAACTTTGATTTTATATTAAATGTTAAAAAAAAATTCTTGCATAAAGCTTTTTAACTTAAGTGCTATGATTTTGAGTTGTTAATGATTATGAAGAGGTAATTATGACACTGATTTCTATATTTTCCGTGATATTTTTGCGAGTGGTTTTCACACCTTTAACAATGACTTTCTAACGAATATGGGGAAGGCAGGATTCTGAGAAAGCAGAAGGAACTGACCTCTGAAGACATCTTCTTCACTTTGAGGAGGAGAATACTACTATTGGGAGTCTGTCCTTAAAAGGAATTCTTGCTCAGGCGACCGCTTGGTATGGGGGAGGAGAGAACTGGCAGTAATAACAAAGATGTTAATATCTCTAGCGCGGAAGAACTCCGTGTAATCAATGTGGCAGTGTATACCGAAATGCCTGTTCCACCCACGGAGCCAAACAGGGGAGGAAATCAGAGTGTGCTTTAGGCAAGAAAATGAAGTGATCAAATCTGTTGTGCTGTGGAATTTTTATTTTCAGCACCGCATATAGGCCTAATGCTAATAATGAACTTTCACACGGAGATGAGCTCCCAAATGGGGGTATCACTAAGGGCAAAGAAAACGCCCAGCATGAAGAGCACAGGATCCCGAGGAAACAAGCAAGCTGTGAACAGTAGCCACGTGACTGGAATTACTGGCTGAGTAATGCAGATACATCTATAACTCCCTCAGCCACCAATTGCTATTGCAGAGGGCACAGCTTCATGCTTCATTGGTGGTAGATCTGGTTTAAGTCATTTGGTCTCACTCGACTCCCACCTTCTCCCCTAGAGCCTGAATTAATACAGCTGTGCTGACTAACTGTTCGCACAGCTGTGCCCTAAGTCAGATCCATAAGATGATCCATGTTTTTTAAATGACAGACTTTGGAGAGAGAATTCATTTTAAACTGCGTTAGTCCAGTCTAGACCATGGCCTCACAAGCAGTAGGGTACACATCACTGAGAGGCTTGGTGTCAGAGGAGGACAGGCCAAAAAGGAAATAAATAACGTGACCAGTATTGCTTAGTTCTCGAGAAACACATCATTTAAGATATTTATTACTTTTCTTCTTTTTTTTTTTTTTAAAGTTTCTAGGGAGGGCTAGACCTGGAAAAGCCTGACACATTGTCTTTATTGTCTCTGCATTCCCCCAGCCCCCTCAGGAAGACACATACCCCCATTGCCACAGTTCAACGGACACTACAATTAATTTGTGTGGTGCCCGTGCCACACATACTGTTATCAAAATATGTATTTATTCTGAATGGTAGTTTCCCCCCATAAACTGGCTGAAAATGTGCCTCTTGCCTCAAAGTTGGACTGTCAGCCTATTGTGTTTGTTTGTGAAAGGAGCAAAGCAATGCAATGAGCAGGACAGTTACATCTACACAGTTAAAATGTGCCAGGGGCACAGAAACCAAGTGGTATTAGCCCAGGTGAACTCCTCCCAAAAATGCCAGGTTGCCGTCTAGCTAGACATGGCCCAGGCTACGTGTTGGTTTTGGTGCGCCTGTGCCCTAGTGTCCTAGACATGTAGCTCCTGCAGGGTGCCCTAGAGGACAGCCTTGTTCAACTGGTGGTCCTTCAGGAGCAATTAGAGTCACTGGATGTGGACTACTGCAAACCATTTTACCCCAGAATATAGCATAGAAGTACACCAGTATGTTATGCAGAGCAGATGACCAGGGACTGAGCACCCAGCTTCCCTCCCAGGGGCTATATACACACTTGTGTAGATACAACCTAAGGGTACTAATCAGCTAAGTAAGCTGATCAATATTCATGCAGCACTTCTCAGTTGCCTGCGTTGCCACTTGATGCATTGAAGCACACCAGCATGTTCCCCTTCATTTTACTCCTGTGCTTGAATTTAGAGCTTATTGGCAGGCAGCTGTTTTCCTTTTCTCCTCCAGGCTCTCATTACCAGCTGCTTCACAAACACCAGTGTCCTCCCTCATTAGCTTAAACAGTTTGTCCAATATTTTGACCATGGATTCTGTCTGTTTTTCCCATTAAACAGAACAAGTTTAATCATTAAATCAGTGTAATTGAGATGCTCAAACAGGAACTCGGTTAAGCTTAGCTGCAAGGGCTGCTGCTTAATTGATTTGCCTGCAAGTAAAGTTGAGCTTTTCACAGAAGTGTGTGGATCTCAGGTCTCCCTAGCAATGCGTGAGATGCTACCCGCACTCTTCCTTTCAAAGATCTTTACAGTAGTACAAAACTGTGTTCATGCTCTTCAGATACATTTTGAAGTGTGTCCTCTGCATGCTGCACATGCTCGAGTGTTGAACTTTTAGACATAATTTGTTTGAAATCCTCTAAAGCCTCTTGTTGTTGGGAGCTCTGTAACTCCAGACTCATTGATATGATGAGGGAAGCTGGGACACTTGGGAATTGTTTCAGCTACAGTGTGGCATCTTTGATTAATTAAGAAATTAAGAAGTGTCTCTCATCAGGATGACAGGCTGTCCATTGAGACCTCTTGATTACAAGAGCTCTGCTGCAGTAACTTTCCTTTTACAACTATTCGCAAGAACCAGCCTAACTTGCATCTTACTGAAACTGGGGAGTGAAATTTTCCACTCAGGCACCATACTGACCTGAACAGAAGGCAGCCTCAACTTTTTCTTCTCAGAAGTGAAGACGAAAATTACTATGTAAGTCTATTACCAAAAAAAACCCAAACCAAACCAAAACAAAAAACAACCCAACACATTTCACTCCCCCGGTACTGCTTAAAACATACCTTAGGCTCCAAGTTGCTACCCACGCAAGTTCTGTCACTCTGGTCATCAGGTGAAGGCCTATCTGTGCATGGGACCAAGTGCTCTCCTCTTGGTCTTGGCAGCTCAGTTCAGCAAAGATGCAGGTTCTGAGCTGCATCAGTGGGTTCTGGCTGCCAGGGGTGCACAGTGCAGTCTCTGTAAATTGGCTGCACTGGGATGCTGGGGACTGTGCTTTTGCTAATTTGAGTAGTTTTACTTTCTCAGAAATCCTGAGCACTTGACTGTGCTGATAGTTGCAGCTCGAGGTGCTGGGGCTCCCAGTTGTAAAGAAAAGCATTCCAGGTACGAGGCCCACGCATCCTTTCTACATGCACTTAGTAATAGTAGCCAAGCAACTGCATAAAGATTTGTAGGACCTGCATTTTAGGTAGGTATTCCTCGAACTTTAACTGTGCATGCCCTTCAAAGGTGCAACCCTTCAAAGTCTAAGATTGCCAAAAACTTGAAAGAGAAATCCAGGAGGAGCTTATATAGCTAAGGTAGTCTTCGTTTTAGTAACCTCACCCTTCTTGCAGAATCTTACTGATCTGAAGATGAGAGAGGGGTTCCAATTCCACTTGTCGCAGATGCTGACAGGGGACTGCTGTCAGCAGTAGGGCTGTGCCCTAAGGGGACCCTACAGCCAGCAGCAGCAAGCCAGGCTGGGCTATGCCCTGTCCCCAACAAGGCACAATTCCACAGAGCCAGCCGCCTCTGCGCAGTCCTCGATTGGCTGACTTGCTTTAACCCATACTTACACCTACATCCTCCAGTGGACCACAAGTGTCTTTTCTGTGGTTGTACATGGATTTAGTGATGATAAATAGATGAAGTGGTCCTTAGGCAGGACACAACAGTGCATCTATAAGAGGTAAATCTGTTAGCTTTTTATGGTAATTTTACCTGATCTCCACCTTACTGGATGTTAAAGTCCTTGCCAAAACTTGCAGTTCCAAGGTGAGCAGGATTGAGGCCTGCAGAAATACATATTCTGGCTTTGCCAGGAAGCAGGGAACTTTAAGAGATTAAATAAATTAATCATTTAGCAGGCTCTTGAGTGTAAAATGTATCCAGTTGGAGCTCAAACTCTCACTACCCTGGAGTACCTATTCAGTGACAAGTGTGCTGACTAATCTGTTGCTCAAAGAGAAGCTGTGATAACTGGGACATGAAAAATCACCAACACCTGCTCTAAAGGGGCTGATGGAAACAAACTTGAGATATAACCAGAAAGGATTTCTACCCCCCAGTGAGGACTAACTGAAAGCATTGCACCTCCTGTAATAAGTGGTCCTGTGCCACTCCAGGAAATTTTTTTTCCAGGCTCGTTGCTCTAATTCAGAAATGGCCCTGAATCACAAACCTGTATCTACAGCCCAGAGCTCTGAACCAACCGGGTCTGGACACAGAAGAGCCTTACCTGTGTGAGGGGTAACCAGAAGTTACTGCAGGAGGAGTAGGGGTATTTCTGCCTTCTACCTTGCTACCACAAACATTTCCCCAGCCAGAAGCGACTTCCCGCGGGGATGGGTGACCTCCCAGCATTTCTGTTGTCACGTCTTCCTCACCCCCGTTTGTCTTCAAGGAATGGGCACCTCACCTTCTTCTTGCAGGTTTGGAGAGATCTTCACTGGGGACGGGGGAGCGCTGAGGGAGAGGGGAGGAACAAAGGGGCCCAAAGAACCACTGAGCACCTTCACACACGGGGCGGGGGGGGGGGGGGGGGATTAATGGCGATTTTCAGAGGCAAGCTTAGCGATCTTTAACGCCGCACACTGCACTCCCTCCGGCGCCTCTCACCAGACCTCCGGCTCCTACCGCGCGGCAGCGGCCGTTACCGCGCCGTAACGGCCGTTACGGCGCGGTAACGGCCGCTGCCGCGCGGCGCCAGAGCAGGCCGCGAGGGGGCGCACCTCCACAGGCGGCGCCGGCGGAGCGGTGCTGCCCGGGCCGCCCCCCCCCCGCCAGCCTGTGAGGGGGCGATTGGAACCGAGCGGGAAGGGCCCCGCCGGGCCAGTGGGCTCCTTTGGGCGAAGCAGGAGGTGAATCCACTCGCCCCCACCCCCCGCTCCTCTCCCCAGCACAGAATAGCGGGGGGGGGGGGGGGGGGGAGGCGGGGTGTATTGTTTTGGGTTACCTGGGGGGGCTTCCCCTCAGTGCTGTGCTGCGGGTCTCCGAGGAGGGAGCTTGCTTATGTGGTATTTTTGGCCCAGGAGCCACGGCTGTTGACTTCGAATCATAGAATAGTTTGGGTTGGAAGGGACCTTAAAAGGTCATCTAGCCCAACCCCCCTGCAGTGAGCAGGGGCACCTTCAACTAGATCAGGTTGCTCAGAGCCCCGTCCAACCTGACCTTGAATGTTTCCAGGGATGGGGCATCTACCACCTCTCTGGGCAACCTGTGCCAGTGTCTCACCACCCTCAGTGTAAAAAATCTCTTCCTTATATCTAGGCTAAATCTACCCTCTTTCAGTTTAAAATCATTACCCCTTGTCCTATCACTACACACTCTGACAAAGAGTTCCTCCCCATCTTTCCCGTAGGCCCCCTTTAGGTACTGGAAGGCTGCTATAAGGTCCCCCCGGAGCCTTCTCTTCTCCGGGCTGAACAACCCCAACTTTCTCAGCCTGTCCTCATAGGAAAGGCACCCCAGCCCTCTGGTCATCTTTGTGGCCCTCCTCTGGACCTGCTCCAAGAGGCCCATGTCCTTCTTGTGCTGGGGGCTCCAGAGTTGGACACAGTACTCCAGGTGGGATCTCACCAGAGCAGAGAGGGGCAGAATCACCTCCCTTCACCTGCTGGCCGCGCTGCTTTTGATGCAGCCCAGAGTACGTTTGGCCTTCTGAAGGGCTGCAAGAGCACATTGCGGGCTCATGTCCAGCTTTTCACCCACCAGTACACCCAAGTCCTTCTCTAGGGTGTGAACATGAGGATTGAGCCCGCATTGTACCACTGCTGTCCGGATCCATGTTTGCCAAGGGTATAACGCTGGGGCATCAGTTCAGTGCAGGGCCAGAAAATTCAAGTGGAGTTGTGATGCAGTCTGACATTTGGGAGGGGCGTCCGGAGCGGGGCTGAGCTCACTGGGGCTTGACCAGCATTGCCCTAGGAAACAGGTGGCCCTGGACTGCTTCCCTTTCCACAGGGAGCAAACTGAAGAGCCAAGGGATGACGCACCTTGCACAGGGAAATACAGACCAGAGCTGGGAGCTGCATGCACTTCTGCACCCGACTGCTGAAAATGTCTTGCGGATATGGATCTAAACATGTAAATGCTGTTCAGATTACATCTGCAAATAGTGTGAGAGTCCGCATCCATTATTTATAACATGGAGACGGGATCTGAATGAAGTTACTTGTTTATGTGAGAGGAAAAACATCAATCCAGAGTACTGCAGACATAAGCACAAAGGGGTCAAAATGCCAAAAGGAAAGAATGTGTCTGTAGAAAAAAGATAAAGTTTCCCAATAAAATCCACAGGGAAAAAGCTTTTAGGTCTGCAAAACCAGAGGAGAGTTTCTCCTTTCTGTGAAATAGTGTGGCTCCGTGGGATACTTCTAGGGGTTTCTTGCATGAAAGGAGGCTGGGCAGAACGTGCTCGTATATGTTAGTCTGTGAGCTAGGTATGAAATTTATGAAGGGGTCTGCTGCTTCACTGGAAAATGTTTGGTTTGTTGTCCATTAATCAAAAAAGAGTTGAAAACTGCTCCTGTAAACTGCTCGTTTCTTAGCAAAAAGTGGACAAATTGTTTGCCTGCAGGATAATAAAACAGCAGATTGGCAGTAGCTTTTCCTGCTTTTATTCTCCATGGTGACAACTCAAAAGCAACAACTTTGAAACTGCAAGCATGGCAAATGTATAATGCTTGGTAGTTGGGGATGAGGATGTGTCCCAAAAAGCTATAAAAGTGTTGTATTTTCATTACACGGAGTATTGTTGTGTCCTTCTCCCCCCCATTTTGAAAATAAGTTCATTACAGGAGAGAAGGGCAATTTAAGTAAAATAACAATAGCCGAGTACAGCAAAGAAAGCCATTCACTCACTGCATAATGGGGAGAAAACAGCTGTTGAAAGTGAGCAACAGCAGCAGGGAAAAAAAAAAAAAAAAGCTCAAAACAACTCATAAACAGCAAGGGAATTATACCCCTGGGCCAGGGCTCTCAACAGGGTCTATGAAAAGTCAGCAGGAGCGGGCACCTAGCTCCTACCCCAGAGTCTCCAGACCGTGGCTCGTACAAACAGAACAAAAGGTGAGTCTGCTGGGACGTGTGATGGGGACAGTGTTGGTGCTCTGCGGGCTGTTTGGCTGGGACAGCCACAGGAGGCTCCTTTCACCTCTGAGTTCATTTTGGTGCTTGGGGCACAGAGGGCATGTTGTTCTCAGAGTACTAGTACAGGCTTTGCAGAAAAAAAAATATTTTTCTATATAAAGTGAGCAGGTGTGGTGCAGAGCCACCACCAGGCATTAGAGATTAAAACCTTGCCATTTCCTTGAACTGAATTTTGCTTTGAAAACGAGCCTGTCAACTTCTAATTCATACTTTTAAACTCAAATGTAACTAATAGCATCTTGGAATCCCATTTGCTTTCTATGACTCATGGAATGCTGCTTCTCTCTGCCACTGCTCTCACCAAGGACAATGAAAACTGAATGCATTTGCTTTTGTTGTTCGCACTTCAGAGCTCTGACTGCAGCTGCCCCGAGGTTGAAAACAATACTTACTCGTTTTGAAATTATGTTCAGCTTTAATTTTTAAAATGTTTCCAGTAACATCCCTGCTTGAGCTTGAGAGAATATCTGGAGGGCTTGTGTTTTTTTATGTATTCTGTAAATTTTGCTTTTATAGGAGGTAAAAAATGTCTTTTAACAAAATGCCATTCACTCCACATCTAAACTGACCAGAACCCCTAGGCGCAACACTGAAGGTTAAACTGGGAATAGCCAAGGAAAGCAGAGGGGTCAGAGAGGGATTACAAGCGTGACAAAAAATGACAGGCAGAAAGGGAGAGGAGGTGAAGGTCTCTCCTGGCAAAGACCCCCGTGCAGGCAGGGGTGAATGACAAAAAGCAATTATGAAGGTCACAAGAGAATTCATATGGGAATCATGGCAGATTCATTCCTTTAGTATTAGCTAACTTTATTCTTAAGATTTTTCTGTTTCTAATGCTGGGAATCCAGCTGGCATTTTTAAGATCGTATCAAAATGATAGCCATCCTGTCATATTACATAACGGATCTATTTTCTAATCTCCCAGGCAATGGGAAAGGGGCTTTAGGAGCCCCAAGTGATGATGAGGGTGGTTTCAACGTCACAGCTGTTGTAGAAAGCACGTATGGCCAGCATAGCCCCATCAAGATGCTGTACCACAGAGACTTCCAGAGTCATAGGGTCAGATCTGCAGCACCTGGCTTATGCCAAAGGTCTCTTTGCTCCTGGACCCAGCCAAGCAATGAGCTAAAGCCCCTTTAGCTTCTGTTTCCACATGTTCCAAACCCTGTACTTAGGGACACAGAACAGATCCTCATCCATGACCCTGTGTGAAAACTCTCTGGAGAAAATGAAAGATAGCTCCAAGCAGTTTCTCATCAAAACAATCTCCACAACATTAAATTTATTTTCAGAAAAGCCCAGGCATGATAAACCTCTGTGTTATTGTGTTTATGTACCTGTAACAGTCTGTGGGTTAGGTTTAACTTCTGAAACATTTAGTGATTGCTCCTTCACAGGGATCTGTATTCGTACAGCCCAGGGGCTGTCCTGCACCTCTTCAGAGCAGCTTTGGGAGGGACCTTGGGTCAAAAGAGACATAGTCCTCTTCGAGTATATGGAGACTTAGCAGTTACTTTCCTCAAGACAACCTGGAACTGTAGGAGTGGGCTGGCAACTTGGCCAAGCAAAGCTCTTCTGCACAATGTCAGCTCACTCACTCCGTTACCGGAGGAAGCTGGTCACACCCCAGTGGTGGGATACACATGTGGGTAACTCTCCTGAAACTCCCTGAAAAGTTCTGAGAATGCCCCTACTCTCCTTCCTGCAAAAGGCCAGTTCCATCTTACAATGCCCGATACTTTCTTTGCTACTCCCTCCCACAAACTTCTCTGGCCAGTTTTAGGTAACTCTGGAGAGGACTGGCACGTAGGAGTGTCTTTGGTGACTGCAAAACCATTTGCCTTATCCCTGTTACAGGTAAACTGGTATTGCCGGCCTAGAGGGGGCTTGTTGGAAAAGGTCAGGAAAGCAGTTAACTGCTGATCCACGGGCAGCAGGCACCCAGTCACAAGGCAGAAGGAAAACCACAATTCAGTAAGCTACGGAGGGACCCAGACATCAGAGCAGGAGCTGGGACCTCTCAGGGAAACTCAGCACATACAGCTGGCAATGCCGGCTGCAGGGAAGGCGAGGGGGGCCTGGGGCACGCTGCTGATGGCCGTCTCTGACCTAGTAACAGCAACAAAGGCTGGGATGCTTACAGTTCCAGGCCCCTATATTACACGGCAGCACAAAGACCTGAATAATTCTGGCTGCCTTTCTCAGGTGATATATGTTGGAGTTTTTCACAATTTGTAAGTATTCAAAGTGCTAGTTTTGTTAATTTTCCATTTCAGTGGAAATGGAGTGGTCTGAGGATATTCACACTGAAGCCACAGCCTGGAATTTTTACAGCGTACTTTAAAGGAATAATGGGATTGTTGAGAAGACATTACCATTGGTATTTATTTTCTCATTCCATTTTGTCAAAACTTTTTTCAGTAGCCCAGATCACATTTTTGACAGCACAGCCAAATTTACCGCTGATGCTTGATCCTGCTGTTGCTCTAACGGGTTTTTTTTTTCTTTTACAGGATTCACTCATCATCTCAGTTGCCTTCTTAGCAAGTCACTGTTGTGATGCTTCATTTTAAGGCCACAAAACCATCCATGTCCTTGACATTACCCAGACATCCATATCCTGTATGAAAATGATTTTAATTTTATGCCAGCAATAAAAATTGATCACTGGAAAATTTATAATTTGAGACTCCATAATAATCAGGCTCATTATTTTCCAGTGCCAACATTCTGCAGGTGTTCTGAAAGGTGGCGCAGACACAAACCATTACTTCTTTTCTGAAATAAGAGTCTCCTCTCACCCTCTGGCCCTCTGTTCCTCTCTTTTGCAAGTCACGGGGGATTAGGGTTGTGAAGCTACAGAGATGGAAGCCCCATTCTAGGTCACTCCTCATTTTTTTATTTGGTTCATTTGGTGCTGCTGCAGACACATTTCTAATGGGAAAAATAAAGACAGACTGAGGACAGACACTATCACAATAACTGAAAATTCCTTCATTTGTATAGGGAGATAGGAAATCTAAAATTTTAAAGCAAAGGCAGAGTCAACTGATGGGTACTGCCCGGATCTGACTTCAGGGAATTAAGACCTGCTCTTTTTTTTGAAGCGGAAATTTTTATCATCTGGTAAAACTCTTAGAATCATTAGTCATAAAATCTTCAATACTTTTCCAGGTACTTGGATAAAAGAGAAGTGTTGGACAGCCCTTATGAACAGCTGTTTCTACAATTAGAATACTTTTCTTAAGAGAATTAGCTTGCAACTACTTATTTATAAGCTAGATACATAAATGGCAACTTCCTACACATAGTGTACAAATGGCCTAAAGAACCAGCATGGAGCAAACAAAACTGATTCAAATAAAGGAGGGGAAGGCTTGTATTTTTAAAACATACAGCTCCTTCCCGAGGGCTTGATCAATTAAACTACAGTGACTGAGATAAGGGACAGACATAACGGAGAAGAGGAAGAGATTGTGACGCTCTGGCTTTCAGTGCGATTTAAAAAGATACAGGCATTCAGAGACTGTAAATTGCTGTTTTGCTCCCTTTCTGACATAGTCATTGTTGCAGACGCACTTTCAAATGTCTATGTAAAATGTTTCGTGGGTCTGCTGGATGTCTGATGGAAAAGATAGCAGGCTAAACTCCCTTGAAATTCATGGTATAGGAGTTCCCAAGGTTTTCAGACTAACAAAACATCAACATTTCTTGCTGCTACTATCATCATATGTCAGGGATGAAATGTTTAATTTAAAATAACATGTAGTGTAGCTCTGCAGGCTTCTCAAGGCCGTGGAGACCTCAGATAGCAACTGCCTGCCTACCTCTTGTTAACTGTGCTGTGATTTTCCTAGGAACACATGTTAAAGATGAGAAAAGATGAAAATATTTAAAATTTAGTCTCTCCAGCCACAATACAAGTAGATGTAGTTGGCACGTAGCTGGCAAAGGTAGTTGCTAAGCCACTCTCTCTATCTGAAAAGTCATGGCAGTCAGGCAAAGTCCCCAGTGATGGGAAAAAAGGGAAACATCACACCCATTTTTAAAAAAGGTAGAAAGAAGGACACTGGGAACTAGTCACCAGTCAGCCTCACCTCTGTGCCCAGTAAGATCACAGAACAGATCCTCCTGGAAGCTGTGTCAAGGCATATGGATAGCAGGGTGGTGATTAGAGACAGCCAGCACGGCTTCAGAAATGGCAAATTGTGCCTGACTATCTGGAGGTCTTCTACAATGGCGTGACTGCATTGGTGGATAAGGGGAAGAGCAACTGATGTCATCTACCTTGACTTCTGTAAGGCCTTTGACATGGTCCCACACAACATCTTTGTCTCTAAATTGGAGAGATATGAGTTTGATGGATGGACTATTCGATGGATAACGAAGGGGCTGGATGGCCACATCCAAAGAGTTGCAATCAATGGCTCAATGTCCAAATGGAGATTGGTAATAAGCAGTCCATATTGGGACCGATACTGTTCAATCTTTACAAATGAGATAGACAGTGGGACTGAGCGCACTCTCAGAAATTTTGCAGACAATACCAAGCTGAGCAGTGCAGCTGATTCGCTGGAGGGAAGGGATGCCATCCAGAGGGACCCTGACAGGCTTGAGGAATAGGGCCACGTGAATCTCATGAAGCTCAACAAAGCCAAGTGCAAGGTCCTGCGCACGGGTCAGGGCAATCCCCAGTATCAGTACAGGCTGGGGGATGAATGGATTCAGAGCAGTCCTGCAGAGGGCTTGGGGACAGTGGTGGATGAAATTTGGACATGAGCTGGCAGTGTGTGCTTGCAGCCTGGAAAGCCAATCATATCCTGGGCTGCATCAGAAGAAGTGTGGCCAGCAGGTCAAGGGAGGCGACTCTCCCCCTCTACCCTCCTCTACTCCGCTCTTGTGAGACTCCACCTGGAGTACTGCATCCAGCTCTGGAGTCCCCAGCACAAGAAAGACATGGACCTCTTGGAGCAGGTTCAGAGGAGGGCCAGGAAAATGTTCAGATGGCTGGAACACCTCTCCTATGAGGACAGGCTAAGAGAGTTGGGGTTGTTCAGCCTGGAGAAGAGAAGGTTCCAGGGAGACCTTATTGCAGCCTTTCAGTACTTAAAGGGGGCTTGGAAGAAAGATGGAAAGAGACTTTTTACCAGGGGCAGCAGTTTTGAACTAAAAGAGGGTAGATTTAGATAAGCTATAAGAAGAAAGAAAATATTTACAATGAGGGTGGTGAGACAGCGGAAGAGGTTGCCCTGAGAAGTCGTGGATGTCCCATCACCGGAAGTGTTCAAGGTCAGGTTGGATGGGCCTTTGAGCAGCCTGATCTCATGGAAGATGTCACTGTCCACAGCAGATGGTTGGAAATAAGTGACCTTTAAAGCCCTGTTCCTGCCCAAACCATTCTGTGACTCCATGACTGTATGTCCCTGCAGGCTAATCCTTCTCTCTGGTCAAGACGACCCAGGACTGCGATTTCCAAAACTATATTCATCGCTAGAGGAGCATGAGAGGAGAAGAAAGCCATCCTTTCATCAGTCCACCTTCTAGCATGAAAAGTGCACTGTCATCAAATCTACGGAGATTATCCTTCCTCTCCTCTGACCATTCCTGGTGAACTAATATGGCAAAGGAGTAATACAGAAATGAATCTGTCATTTTTATGGAGAACTGTAGTGATGTTACTAAATCTCATGTTCAAAACAGTATTGCCAGAGTGAGCACCTGAGGCCAGATAGCTCCCCAAGTTTCTAGAGTAACAAGAGATAGCACTTCAGAGGATGACAACAGTAGGGCATAACACAGTAGGGCACTAAGTTGTTTCTAGGTGTAATAGGGATCAAGATGCCAGACCTTAAAATGTTCCCACCAGCTTCCCTCACATTATGATTTTAGCAGCTAAAAATTAAAGAAATGATTGCATTATGCCCTATGAAAACCAAAATGTCAGGCTTCCAGATGGCGTGAAGCACTCACTTCTACATTCAGCTGTTCCTGAGACAACAACCACTAAAACCATGTCACAACTGCAGTGAATGAAATGGTTGTAAGTGAAAAAGGTGACTTTCAAAGCTTGTGTTCATCCACAGTGATAATTCTTTTTCCTTTGCTGTTACTGCTCTCTTCAATGTCTGGAAACAATGACCAGCAAGGAGTAATACCAGTAGCACAGAATGAAGATCTGCAGGTGCCCTCTCAGCCTTTCCCCTTTTTGCTTCTTTAAAACAGAAAGGCCACTCACTAGGCAGAGATGTCTGGTGGTGCTGGAAGCAGAGCACCAGCAAGCCTAGAGCACTGCTTATGATATGGTGGAGTAGACATTCTCGCTTGAAGCTCTACAGGGTCACAGCTCCGCTGCACGAAAATGCAACTGTATCAAACAAATCACAGTTGGGGACAGGGGAAAAAACACATCATGCTCTCATCACAATAAAAGCTACTTTGATCCACTTTCAAAACAATATATCAATCTCACCTGCAACTCCCATCACACAATGAACAAAACTAAATATATTGAACAAACCAGTCCATAACTGTCTCTCTCTCTCTCTGCTCAGCCCTTGCAAAAGTAACACCTCATCAGTCCTTTTCTATAGTGTCTGAAAGGATGCAGATTTTCTCTGACGATTTAGGGCCCCATCAGCTGGAGGCACCCTGCAGCTGTAAGAACAAGGTCTCCTGCCAGCACAGGGATGATACAGAAAAGGCTCTAAGTGTAAGTGTGGAGACAATATTTAACCCAAACAGAGAACTGAGGAGACAGAGAGAGCAAGAGGTATGCACACAGGCCTCTCTCTGCACATCAGACAGGGCAAGAGGCACAAAGGCAGCCTTGCTTGTAGTTCAGGGCTGCAGGGACAGTAGGGACGTGGCTGCCTTCCAGCGCGGAATGGAGGGCACTGGAAAGCAGGGTGCCAAAGAGAGCCCTGGCCTCATTTTCCTGGCAAACTCCCAGAGCCTCTGAGATCGAGTGCTGCTTATGGGAGCCTGTCTCTTACAAAAGCCTCTGGTCCCCCGGTGAAACAAACAATTGAAACAAAGAGTCCATGGCTGGTGGCTGCGAAGGTCCACAGAGGCCTGTCTTGCTTGTTGCTCTGCATCTTTTCCACCGCAGTCACCTCATGGTATCTAGCCCATCAACATGACATGTCCACAACAACTTCAAACCACAAGGGACATCCTCGTTGGGAAATCATTCTGAGAGGGAAAAGAGAAGAGAAATGTCAACAGGAAAGCACCCATGGAACGGACAAAGAGACAGAGGTAACTTTGACAGAGACACAACCAAACAGCAACACCCTTGTCCGCTCACACCCCTTTCCCCTCTCACACATGCCACTTAAGCTCAAGCCTAACAGCCAAGCTGCTCTACCAACAAGGTCTCCCCCATGGAACAGGCTTCAGCCAGCTCCCCTTCCCCAACAACCAGAGGCTCATCAGACCTCACTAGACTGCGGCAGGATGTTCTGCACTTGCTGTTACCCTGCGTGAGGAATGCCTTTGGCATGCACGGCCCCTACACATGCCCACGGGCGAGCACCCCCAGGACTCTGTCATCTCACCCCTTTCAGAAAGACCTGACGTCTCTTGCACCATGCCTTGCTACTAGCCCTGTCCCAGTCCAGAAGAACAGAACCTCTCAACCCTTCCTTAACAAGCTTCAAAGCCAAAGCAATGCCCTGTAATTTCTGTAAGCCCTGGGTAAGTTCCCTTCCCTATTATGACCCTCCTAAACCCTAAATAAACTCCCACTTCCTTGGATTATCAGGCCACAGATGCCGAAAACATCCCCTAACTCCCCAGTCATAGGCACATCTGTCTCTCCCCTCCATCACGGAGTCCTGTGTAGGAGCTATTTCCCTTTCTGGCCTCCTACACCCACAGTGACTGCCCTTATCTGGGGTTCCCCACACTCAAACTCCAGGCTCCTGGAAAGCTCCCCTGCCCCTAAACTCTGGTTAGTAACCCCTGCCTGGTGGCTCCCCGCTCAGCCTATTTGGATCAGGAACACCAGACATGGCCTCACTGTTTTCTTGGGGTCCTTTTTCCTCTTCTTGTCAGAGGCGTTGAGGTAGGCCTGCTCCCTGGCCCTGTACGAAGGGCCTCGGCTCAGCTCCCTCTCACTGTATGGGGGCAGGGTGTCCTCCCCTTCCTCCTGCTGAGGCGGCGGTGGCGGCTGCTGCGGCTGCTGCTGCGACTTCTCGGCTTTGTAGGTAGAGGGTGGTGACCAGGCATAGTATGTTCCCCCTCCTCTCTGGCTGGTCTGCGAGCTCAGCTTTGAGGGAGTTTCACTGTGGTCACCGCTCTCATCGTAGCTCCGAGATTTCCTCTCCAAGACGCTGCTGAGGTAGGAGTGATCATATTTCTGGCTCCCTCCGGGCGTCCGGCTCACCAGCCTGGGCAGGTGCTTCTCCTCATGGGCCCGTCTCCGTGGTGGGCTGTATGACCAGCCCCGATCCGAGTCCGTCAGCGGCTCTCGGTTCCCTCTGCTACGCTTGGTGTAGTACTCCTCCATGGAGCTATCCTGGTGGGGCAGCCCTCCGCTGCGGCCGCCGTGTGACTCTGACCGCTCGAAACGCCGAGTTTCTTGGCTGTCTGCCCGCCGGGTCCGCTGGCTGTAGGACTCCGCAAAGGCTGCCAGCTCGTCCATAGAGACGGCCGGCACTCCCACAGAGAAACTCTTACGGGACAACATCTCAGACTTGGATCTCTGCTGGCTGGAGAAGGGAAGAGGTAGTGTTAGAGGGCAGGATTCAACTGCGCTCGTTCCCTCAGCTGCCTTCACAGACAATGGAGGGAAACAGGCACTCCTGGGGCATGAATCATCTGACCTGTTTTCATCATCTTCTGTAGGAAGAGATGTATCACACTCTCAAAAGCCCTGCTTCTCTGCTGACTGTAAAGGCAGCTTAATGCAAATAGCTCGGATTCTACATGTCTTCTGTCACCTGAGATTACCCTCCCTTGTGCTCCAGTATGCAGGGCTGGACTTGCTTCTCCTTAGCCCCAAAGCTTATAGGTGTATGTCCTGCTGGGAAAACCTGAGAACCCGGCTACAGAAGCTCACAGCAGGGTAACTTTGGAGCAGGTTTAAAGAGAATGAGCTGGCACCATAGCCCAGTACTGAGGGAAGGAAATCCCCGCCATTGCTTTCGGGAGACTGGGCTGCTGGTATGTGAGGGAAGGATGTGATATCTCTCTTCTAGGCACCAGAGTGCCAGTACTTTAGGCCTGGTGTACAGGTCTTGCTGCACCAAAGCACCAGGGTGTGACTCCTAATAAAGCACACTGGCACTGGGGAGTGCTGGAGGGCTCAGGTACAAATCTCAACAGAGCACCTGGGGAAGAGTGGCTTGGTTTCCTATTGATCTCACTTTTACACCCCACCTGGAATGGGGGCTGATACCTAGCTTTGCCCATCTGGGTAGGCTTCAGCAGGCCTGTGGGAATCAGATTCATTCTGACCTCATCTAATGACATCTCCAGATTTCATGTTTCTCTCTAATCCCTCTGTCCCGCTAAGCAGAACCAGAGCAGCAGGAAATGGAGAAGAGCTACCAGTCCATCTGTCCCTTCCCCTTTCTTCACTACTTTGCCAGATATAGCTGTCTCCCAACACGGCACTCCTCACCTGTGCCGGAAACTGTCCCGCTCATCTCTGTAATCGGAGACAGCCTGTGATCTTGACGTGCTGCCTCCACCGATCACTCCTGCCCAGTATTCAGCATCGCCATCCAGGTCCCCCGCAGGAGGCAGAGGTTTCCTTCGCACCTGGCGGTAGGGCTGACGGAAGTTCAAGTCGTCCTCATGCAAAGAGCTGAGTTCAGAGATGGTGTTGTTATCTGCAGGGGAGGTTGCAGAAAAGAAATGAGACAAGCATCACCGGATAGCATGTGTGAGAGGGGAGGAGAGGACAGGAAGGCTGTGGTGGACCCAGCTGCAGCTTCTTCAGAGAGAAGCTGAGATGCCCTCTGTTAGACAAAAAATCAAAAATGGAATCCACGGCCCTTCACCAATCCTGCCCAAGACTCTGGGGCTCAGTTTGGACGCAGAGCTGCTGTTAGACCTACAGGTCTTCTGAACTGGTAGCTGGCAGCCAGGTGGGATATTCTAAGGGTATCGCAAATGGCATCAGACACCTGTGTCCCAGATAACTGAGTTCATCCTTCACGCAGAAATCCCCCTTCAGCCCCACTTCAGTTAACACGTGTGAGCTCTCTGCCCTCGCAAGGTGGGAACTGCACTTGGTGGAACATCATCACAGCAGTTGTGCTACCTCCCCCTTTCCTGGTGTGAGACAGGCTGGCTCTGGATTTGGCCTGACTTGCCCAGCTAAAACAAAAACAACCCCCTCAAAAAAAGATTAAGAAGAAAGTAAGAGACTGTCTGAATCACTGTCAGTCTCTACCCCGTCAAGTACATTGACATCTGGAGGCCTGACATACCAATCTGGAGAGGTCTTTTTATAGTAAATCTTGTGGGTGGAGAAGACAGTGTGCTCAGCAATGACTGTTTTAGAAGTACATATAATTTGTTAGTTATGCCTAATCTGTACAGAGCTTTGATGTAGTGTCATTCCCTAAAGCCCTTACCTTCATTGATTTGCAGGATCTCCCGCATCTGTTTTAAATGAGCCTCTACCAGTGCCTAATGAGTGTTAGCTCTGCGCGAGTCGGATGCTGCCCGGAGGAGCTAAGCCCCCAGCCTGCTGCTGTCCCCCGCACAGAACAGCTAGCGGACAAAGAGCAGCACTACAAGCTCTCTTCATGCACACACTCAGTCCCACCACTGCACCTCTGCCTCCTAATGTTAAGATCCTCACTCGGGTTTGTATTCTGACACCTGTTAAATGCAGCCTCAGCCTTTATTTAGAGAAATAAAGCTTGCAAGAGGCTATCAGAAAACAGTGAGGCGTTCCACACTGCCCAATTCTGATTTTGCATTCTTTCCCTCTTCACCACTGTTATCCTCTTCACCTGCAGTTGTCTGACTGCCAAGCTGTCAGTACTGATGCACTCACCACCTCTGATCTTACGTTGAACAGCATGACAAAACCCGACAATCCCCTGGTTTCTTGAATCTTTCTTGTAGTCCCTGATGCTTCTGCAGGGCAATAGCCACTCCAAACTACCTTTCCGCATCCTTCAAACCACACTGTGGCCACTGCAGCCCACAAAACGCGCTTTCAATAAAATCATCCCTCTCCTATTTTGCCATGCTGGGAATTTACAGACACCACATTGTAAGACATATAGAAGTTGTGAGGACAGTATCCCCACTATTATTAAACCACAGGATGCACAAGGCATGAGTATGCACTTCCCTTTTTCAATGTTAATGATCCAAAATTATCCAAGTGGCCGATTTTCATGAGCATTTGAGTCTCCCTCACCTTGTTTGCTCTAATCAAGGATGATTAGGTAAGCAGCAGACCTTTACAATCTGAACATACCTGTAGATGCCTAAAATCTAGACTCCATCTGCCCCAAGTACCATATCCTGGACATCGTAACCTAGAGGCTGACTCTAAGGCAAAGATAGTGAACTTTTAACTATGAATTTGCTGGGTCTTTTTCAGGTCAGTAAAAAAAAAAAAATCAAACCACGGTTGCTCCTCACATCTTTCTCGCATCCTCCTTGCTGGGTCAAACTGAGCCAGTTCCTTCTCAACATAGTATAGCACCTTCATGGAGTCCCTTTCCTTGTCAGCCTGGATCCTGTACCCTTTGCGCACTGCTAGGGAGAAAAGAAAAGCATTAGGGGAAAACACATTCAAGTCCAAGGAGACTTTCCGACTATGTTGCCTCTGTAGTTGAGCTCACGTCTGCAGGCAGGTAGGCTGCGTCTCCCAAAACAGAGTGAGTCAGTCCTTGGTTCAGAAGAAATTTGTCTGTAATGTGGGATGTGAAGTAGTGAGCAGCTGCACCATTTATAAAGTTTGCAGTAACAGCAAAAATGGTTTGGAAATGCCCAATCTGTACAACCAAATGCATCAAGTGGTGTCATTGCCACAGAGTGATTCCACCTCCCACAGAGGATGGCAGAGAGAAAAGTAGCACTCATTTCCCCTTCCTCAGCACTGCAGAAAGGATTCGTCATGGTACGGGAAAAGCAGTCCCAGAAAATCAGGCTTCCTCTATGCAGCAGGGGCCGTACGCTCCCAGTCTGCAGGCGAAGCAGGTGGCTGAGCATTTGGGAGCTGTCACTCTGCAGGACCACTCCACCCTCCCATCCCTATGAATTCTGCTCGCACAGGTTGAAGAGCATGTGGTAGGAGAAGCTCCAGAGAATACAGAAGGAAACACAGAAAGTCCCACAAAGCACATTGCACTGTTTTGAGATTTATGCAGTCAGGGGGCAATCAGGTCACTGGGTAACTGTGAAACCGCCTGCTCTGGCATTCTTTACACGCTGTATTTTACAGAACAGGTAGGTCTCACACATACATTAAGTGCTTGACTCCTGGGATTGCTCCATTTGCAGAAGTCTGGACAGATTTTTTTGGCTCTTCCACATTCCTGTGTGTAGAAAAGAAGCCCTACACATCTGGAGCCACAGCAGCTCTAACTCTGGCAGGCTGGCTCCCTGCACCATTCACCTGCTAACCCTATGAACAGCCTGACTACCTCAAGGTCTGCAGTCAGCAAGCAGAGAACGCTACCTATCAGGACTTTGAAGAAAATAAGGCTTTTATAGCAGATAATTTAAGAAATGTCTCAGCCTAGGGCTATTTCAAGATGGACAGAAAGACAGGTCTAAGTACAAAACAGGACTACAACCCTCAAATTCAGCCTCATTAGAGAACTGTTGTGAGGACAATTCATCCAGCACTACAAAACGGAACTTGTCTGCCTTGCATGAGGTTAATATGTTCCCTTGTGTGAATACTGCAGTGTTGCATGAGCACTCCTCTTGTGGCACGATTTAAATACTTGGACGGTGGTTTTGAGGCAACCTGTTCCTTCTGTTTTATCCCACACCCCAATGCATCAAGCTACCAACATATGGGTTTGGTAGTACGTTGCATAGTATGGACTGTGTGGGCTGAACAAGGACTTGGCAGAGGTATTCTTAGACACCTTCTGTCCTAAACTGCTGCGCATGTGTCTGTGCACTATTAAATAACCACACTCTGCCTCAGAAACGGCTATGCCATAGAAATGGGTAGAATGATTCCTGTAATAATCCCGCAAATTGCTTCAGGAGGAAAGTGCTTTACTGTGGGTTTTGACTGTGCACATGCAAGGTAACTAACTACGTCCTGAAGTATCACCTCTGTATCTGTACTTGGGAAAGGTATTAGAAGTTAAAACGTAGTATGGGTCTATCAGGGTCCTGCTTTAAAGGTGTCTCCAGATAGCTGAGCTGACAGCACTTTGGAGTTTCACTGTGTTTTGTTATCCCCACCAATGTGTATCCAATGACTGCAAATGCACACAGTGATTTACAGAACACAAGGAACCCTGCCTCTTCCTTCCGACATGGAAGACCATCACATCTCTTGAAGTGAGGTTGCTGCTATGAAGAGGGGCTGGACTGACAGGCCTCAGAAGCAATGACTTCTGCTGCACTGCGCAAGCAACAGCAAGGTGAGTTCTCCACTTCACCTCACCATCATGGCTGACCTCTGTCTGGTACCCTGCCAGGAAGGAGGCCTCTCGCTATTCTTGTTTCTAAAGTGTCTAGCAGGAGCTCAGCTAAGCTGCCACCTCATTTATACACAGGCCAGCAAACAACCATCAGCTGGAAATAACTCTGATCTGCTAATAACCTTTGGGGAACCTGAACAGGCAGTTTCCAGACTGTCTCCCCGGAGCCACTACTCACACTGAGGCTGTGCCAAATTATCTATTTGGGCAACATCTATAGCTCCTGGAACTGATGGAGAATTAGCTAGGCTTCATGCTCGACTGACTTACTATTGCAGCTGTGTATCAAAAGGAAAATTAATTTCTTGGTTAATTCTGTAAGCATCTAGAAATTAACTTTGGAATTAAATCTGCAAAGATGACCATGAAAAGCTCATAAAAAGTATTTTCCATTATAGATAAAGAATACTTTGTCTCTACATTTATTTATTAAATACTTCTCGCAATGATATTAAATGTTCAACTTATTAAATCTCTTTATTATTCCTTCGTGTGAGAACCAAAGATATTATTGCTTCCTCCTCACACCCTTCTTCATCTGTAAATTGCCATAACCCTTTAATAAGGTCTGAGTATTTTTAGGCCCATCTTAATTATAAGGCATTGAAGATGCAGAGACGTTAACCACTTGTCCAGATCCATTCACTGAAGTCAAAGGGAATGGAACATTCTTCCCTGTTAGACCATATTTTCTTCTCCCTAACAGTTCATAAATTTTTAATGTTTAATTTGTGTTTAACTGTGGACACTTTTTATATTCTTCCGTGGGTGGAACCAGGTCAGCCAAAACTGTAAGCTGTTTCCCTCCCCAGAAAGGACCGCACTACTATTTTTTTTCAGACAAGCGTGGTTAGGAACTAAATTATGTCTCATGCTTATACACTTTCCATATTAAAGGTCTGGAGTTCAGCTCTTGGATCTAAAGCTTCCTTGTGTGCATGATTTAACGCAATCTATCTATGCAAGAGTCTCCAGGTAACAACTGCATTAAAATAGAGCATACATCCTAACTTACGTGTTGCCAACACTCCTCTAAATAAGAGAGCTCAAAGTTTGTTTTTTTCCCTGTTCAGCCCTATGTTTCAGATGGAGTTCCTAGGCTTCACTGGAGCTTCGTCACATGGCTTTTACGTAACCCTAGACAAATTTCCTAAATATCCTCATGTCCGAGTTTGCTCACTGGATCACCTCACAGGGGTCATTTATAAGCACAGAACTATCTAGGGCAAAGGCTGTCCTTTTTAGCCTGGCAGCCAGGATTACAGAATCCTCCAGTCTCTGTCCCCCAGCACTTCTGATCCCACTTTTTTTTAAATAAACTTGACAGAAAGGTTGAAGTCTCAAAGATGCCAAGTTTCAGATTAGACCTACACTGGCTGCACGGAAGAGAGAGAGACCATAATTACTGCTCCTTCTGAGAAAAGGCCTTTATTATACACTCAACCATTACCTGTTTTGTTTAGCTTGCTGTCTGGCCAACCAGCAAACAAGTAGCTTGGAACAGCCACATAATGTTTTCTCTTCTACAGCCTGTAATTAGGGGATATTCTGGCATTGCGGAGGACCTTAAGAGAAAAGGAACAGGGTGCAAGGTATCACCCTTCCTTAGCTCCAAAGTTCAAGGAACACCTTGAACAACAGGTACATGATCCAGACTAAGGGTTTGTCCATATTATTGCAAAAAATATTAATTAAAAATAAAAAAATAAGAAAAGAACCTCTGTTGTCTTGCCACAACAGTTAGAACTATGTAATAATGGTTCTACTTGCAATACGTAGTATTTCCTGTCAAGTCCTGAGTTGAGGGATTAAGTCCAGTCAGCTGATTTGGATTAGACAATAAATGCATCTTTCTGTGTGTCCTTCCATTTGGTTATCAAATGCATCCACAGCTTTTCATTCTGCATTTGAGCTCTGCTAGTAACATGCAACAGAAACGAGACTGGGGCTGTGATCTGATTCTTAAAAAATCCCCAGAGTTCCCACGGCCAACACCACACTCCACATGCAGTGACATTTTTCACAGGAGAAAAAGATCAAGCACTGGGCTGTCATTCATCATTTTCTGACAAAGGTTTTTTGAATTAGATATGTTCTGCTTCAGATTGGTGATTGATTTATTTCCTATTTCAAAATGCTCCATTCCAGAGCTCTGTTTTGATTTCAGCAGGAGAAACAAAATATGACTGTTGAAGGAAAATACTTTTTGTAATTTCAGAAAGGTTAATATACTGACTGGGGCAGCAGAAGGATCCATAGGGTTGTTCCAAAAGTTCATTATTTGATTATGCTACTTGATCTTGTCTTTTCAGAAGTGTCTTATCAACGCATGGTCATGAGCAAATTTAACAACTGATAGTTAGTGTGGCGCTTTGAAATCAGACATGTGGCTGGATCAATGGCAAACATACTGTGTCTGCATGGTGACTCTACATTGGTGAGAGTCACTGCTGCTGCAGCATGTTTGAATTTAGACAGCCATTCTGATCCTGAAATGCTTGCATGTGGCTAAGTAGCTACCCTCTTTTTCCTTGATGGCAGCTTCCTTTGCAGCGGGAGAAGTGACCCTCACCAAGGCAGAGTCATTATACTGATGCTCTATGTATGACATTGGTCCGCAACTCCTTTCTAGTTAGAAGCCTTTTATCACTCACATTTCACAAATGCAAAGGCTGAACAAAAAATCCTGATCTGCTGACTTCTGTAAGTTGGGGGGGGTGTCCAGCCCCAAATGCTCTTGGCCAGAAACACTGAGGGAGTAGGTCCCCATGCCCAAAATGCCATGGGGACAGTAAAACATTCTGCAACAACAACTGCTACCAGAGAGCAAGCAGTGCCCTGCAGAGGGCAGGAAGAACAGTTTACCAAGAGAGAGAGCAGCTCGCAAGGCATCAGCTCTAAGGGGAAAACAGCCACTGCCTCTGCTGCCCTGAAATCATCTTCATCCTTCTCTCCTCTGCAAATAAAGGTTTGCAGTAGTAATGAGAGGGGTCCTGGGCATGAACTTGGCCTCCCATTCCCTGCTGACCTAATTAGGCACCCACACAGACACTGTGTTGATGGCACTAGAAAAGCTGGACCATGTGGCCCTAAGCGATGCAAATATCATTGTCAGAGCCAGGATTAAAATGCAGTTTCTGTGTTTTTTTCTGTTCATACCACTCTACAAGTGACAACCATTCCTCCTTTCCCAGCCCTGCTCCCAGTAAGAGGACTGAATGCTGTGCCTGGCACTGCAAATTACCATTTTGGCTTCCTCCGCTGGAGTCACTTGGGGCTAAGGGAGGGGGGTGCGACTTATCCATCAGCACAGCAGGAGACGGGACGCCAGCTACGGGAACACTGGGGATGTAGTATGGACCTGGCATGGAGGAGACTGCAGGAGGGTACCCAGCTTTTGCTGCCTTGCCTGCTACATATACTGAAAAAGAAAAAGAACAGCAGTCAGCATCACACCACACTCCCACAGACCCACACGGCACGTGGCCAAAACCTGCACATCACCAACATTGGTGACAACCCAACAGAAGACAACTGGACAAATGAAATGAGAAGGACCAATCTGAATTTCTCTAAGCCTCCACAGTCACTGAGGGGAGTTTAAAAAATGCACGTGGCAGGTCAGACGAGCAATGCAAGATGCCCAGCAACTGAAAAACATTCAGGGTGTTACAGCCGGCATTACCGCTGCCATGATTTAGTGGCAGTTCAGCTTTAAAAACAACTGATGACTCAAGCAGCAGGGATGAGGCTCATGAAACTTGACAGATCTGCCTGAGCCTGACCAGGAACCTTGCTGGGTTGCAAGGACTTTGCACTGTTGTAGAGGGCAGCTGCTTTGCCTTGCTGGGAAGAAACCTCCCAGGATGCTTTTAGCTCTGACCCGCAACATTTACTGACATGACAACAACTTTGGAAGGGGAGCATGACACTTTGGAGAAGCAGTCACAGCTGCCAAGGCAGGGAGGGCTCAGGGAATCACATTTGTAATTAACTTTGAGCACTCAACCATTGAGTAATAGGTCAGATGCTTCACCCCCTAAGAACCAGTTCTTTAGTCAAGCAAACTGCTCAGGGCAAAGGAAGGGATATTAGCAGATTCTCCTCCTGTTCTGCCAGGGAGCAGAAGTAGTGCAGGAGAAGTTTTACGCCAGGCTTGGAGAAGGTCACTCACACGCCCGGGGACAGCAGCAGGACTCGGGACAGCAGGGGCAGCGGACGTAACAGCAACAGCTGTGTGGGCAGCACTGGCACCAGCAGATCCCCACCAGGAGGAAGAACAGGAACGCCCCCAGGATCACCAGGCCCACAAAGACCCACTCTGGAAAACAAGGGGAGAAAGGGAGATACTTACAGGATTGTACATTGCTGTGGAAGGAAACGTCAGCAACATCCTCCCGGAGGAGAGCATAGGGGCAAAACAGACAGGTGAATAACAGAAGTGGACTCCCTGCTGGTCTAGGGCTACATCCTCCTCTGTGTCAAAGCAGACATGGCACATGACAGTGACAAATGGAGCTACAAAAATGTGGTCCTTTCCTACAACATCTCTGGCTGGCTGAGAGGCGAGCAGCACAGAAGCAGGAGCTCTGGTTCCCCAGCACAGAAACCCTTCGCCCCACAGCAGACCTGTATGAACGCCGCAGGACATGCTCCATTAGCATTTGGATCTCATCAAAGACTCATTCTTCCCGGCCATGTTCATGCCCTGCTTGTGTGTTTGTTCCCTACCCACATTCTAGTATTAATGGGACAAACGATGGTGAAAAGCATGCTATAAATAGCCCAGTAAATGAGCCAGGCCTGCCCCTTCACAACTAGGCCCACGCATGCAATTATTCTTTTGAATGTGCCGAACGAACATCCTATTCAGGCACTGCAGCCAGCCAGGAAACCTAACAACCACTTCCCCCCCCCCTCCACTGAAGCCTCAAATGATGTCTGCCAGGCCCAGAAAGGGAAAGGCTGAAAAACACCCCACAAGGGACAGCACAGAAGAGCTGGTCCACAAAAAAAAGCCATGGGGTTTGAACGGCAAGGGGAGCAAGAAAAGGTTTCTCAAACTTTGCCGCTGGGAAACGTGCAGCAGCAGCGGCCGTGGTGGGAGCAGGTGCCCAGCCTGGGCAGCTCCCAGCTCTGCATCTGCCCACCCTGTGCTTTGCAGTGGATTGCATGCACGGAGCTGCACCTGCTGCCACATGGCAACTCCCTGGATCAAGGAAATGGTCAGTAAACACATCTGGACCAAGAAATTTCAAGACTTTGAATGTTTAGGAGGCCTGGAGTTGGTTTTACATCGGAGAGATGCACCAACCTATCTAGAAGTCAGATCGCTGGTGAGGGAAGATCTGCAGGGAAAGACTCCAGGTGTACCCAGGTGGTTATTCAACCACCTTGGAAAGATGGAAAGAAAGGAAAGAAAGAAGTGGTGGGGCTGCTTTGCAGTGGGGTAGTGTTTAACCCCACCCCAGAGAAAAAAAAGCAGCAGACTACTGTTTCTGAACAGAAGTCCAGCATTCTCTAAGGGGTCTCCTGGTACATTATTATTTAAGATGTCAAAGTATTGATACGAGGATTGCAATGTGAGTACAGAATCACACTGGAAGAATAGCGCACCTCTCACCTGCGTTGCTAAGCTGGAAAGTCAAGGAAAAATGTTCAGTTTGGAACAATCAAAACTGAAGTTTTTTCTAGTTCTTAATAAAGTGCAAAAATAAGAAGTGTCATTTTTGAATCATCCACAGCATTCTGTTTGAACAAAAGTAAAATTCTTTGCTTTGTTGGAGTTTTCCTTAACTCTTTTACAAACAATTTCCTTTTTTTAATGCCATTTTTAATCTAGAACTTACAATTTCCTTTAAAAAATGTCAGTGAAAGATCTGGCATTTACAGATCAAAACACTTCATATCAAAAGTGTCAAGTTAAATGTTTTATATTTTTTGAATATTTTATTTCTTTTTTGGCTGAAACAGATGAATTTCATTTAAGTTTGCAGATAACTTTGGTCCTTGTGGAATAATTTTTTTTGGTGAAGTTACTATATGCTGAGAAAGTCACCTAATGAATAAGGAAATGGCTGGAGGGAAGCATTCATGAATGGAAAAGTAAGAGCTGAGAGGAGATTACCAATACAGTTCCTCAAGTGCTGGTTCTAAGAGCCACCTTAGTTAATATTTTCATGAATGACCTTGACACAGAAAATAAGAATGTGTATCTTGAGGGTAAGAGGTAGGGAAGCATTGTCACTAAAGATGAAGACCGGGATATGTTACAGAAAGGTCCAGTTGTCCTTGGGCATGAAATGCAGCAACATACTGAATTTCAAGGTATGCAGCAATACTTTCAAGGTCACACGTTCAAAGATTAAAAACAATTTCTGCTCTGAACAGGACCTCGTTAGTTGAAAACAACTGAAAAAGAAAAGAAAGTCTACTATTCCACTATTCCATCATAAGACAACTGTAACCAGTTATGCAATACCACCACAAAAATGGCAAATGTAAATCCTATGCCCAGTAGAGGAGGAACTTCCAGTAGCGTTAAGGAAATATTAATGCCATCATACAAGGCCTCCATGTAACTTCCTCTGAAGTTACTAACATTATACAGCTTTGGTCATCTTTGTACAAGAAAAGATGAATTCAGGCTGGAGTTGATGCAAAGCAGGGATCTGAGGGGATGAAGGGACTCGATAGCCTGCCTTGCACCAGGAGAGCTGAAGCTCACTGTTGTTAGTCTATTAAAAAGAAGGCTGAGAGCAGATGTAGCTGCTGCCAGTAAATGTGCCAGGAGGATGAACGCTAGGAGGAAAAGGAGGTATTATAGTTAAAGGTCTTACATAAATGGGCATAAACAGGCTATGAGTAATGTAGGTGGAAGCTAGAAGCAGCACATCAAAGAAAGCAATCCAGTGGGAGAGAGAGGCCAAACCCAGACTACTCTTAAGCTTGCTAAGTTTATGAAAAGGATGAAATTACATGGCGCTTGGAATAGCAAGCAAGATAGCGAGCCAGACTATCCTTTCCAGCCCTGTACTTCATCTATGCCAATCCGAGAAGGCAACAGCTCAGTGGCTTTTTGTTCTGTCATGTTGTCATCTTGTTCTCTACGACCATCACTGATACAGAGAAGGTGAAATAGTATCGCATGACAGAAGTGGCCAGCCACAGCTATGCAATGAAGCTCAGATGTCAGATCTCCAGAGCTATTAGTGAACAGTTCACAACCACTCCATAAAGGATAAAAGCCCGATAGAAGAAAAAAACAAACAGCAAGTCCATTGTAAGCGTATATGTGGTCTTTCTGAAAAGGTTCTAGGAGTACAAAAGGAGGTCAGGCTAGTATGTACACCGCAGATTGCAAGATACTCACTCAGCACCAGGAGTGGATGTTTGAAATCAGTGTCCCAGTCACAGGGACCTATGAGTCAGGAAAGATTTTACTTCACAGGAAGTCGTACTATTTGCTTCTCTGATGAGGTTAAGAAAACAGCAAAAGAGCCTGATGGCTCCTCCTTTATGCACAAAACTGGGATTCAACCAATTTTACCTGCAATTCCCTAATCCTTCCTCCAGCACAACTGTTATCTTCTGCCACAGCCCTTCCAGATACAACTGTGTAACCCTGAGATTCCAATGACTTCCAAGCTGAAATGCTATGTGTCCTCGCTGCCTGAAAACTACTAGTTTGTGCTTGCAGGAGCATCTGCTTTTTTTTTTATTGAGGTAACAGGCAATATTAACAGCTGAAATGTGGTTTGCCAATGCCTGTTACACTTCTTGTTGTTTATGCCCATGCAGTGAGGGTACCAGAAAGCTACCTGGCCAACACACAAGAATTTAATACCCATTCAATAAAATTGTAAATAGCGGGGAAAAAAACATGTTAGGCAACAGAGAATCAACTTCTGTCTATGCTGAAAAGACCAATCCCTCTCCTGCCATGCTGAACTTCCAGGGAGCTTTAGGTTATACTGGAGGCGGGGGGAGTGTCTGCTTTCTCTCTGTTTGCATCTCTGGGACAGACTTGAAAATAGCTTCACACATTTATGTGGCGTTGCATTTTTGCACAAACGTGTGAAAGAAACACTCCTTGGGCACTGTCAGGGGATGATCAGATGACTCAAGGGCTAAATGTTCTCACAGCTTTTCCCTTTCAAGGACAATCTGTTGCACAGTCTCTGTTTCCTCCGTGAGGAGTGCCAGAACTGGTGGCTCTCATTAATTTGGCTAGTGACGGATTTATCATGGGCAGAGAGCTTTCATGTCTGGTCCAACCACCTGGTGTTACCTAGATAGTGCCCTGGCCATGCAGCACAAGAGGGGCTGTGCCACTGATGGGTTGCTAACCAGCGCTCTATTTCTAGCACCTCCTGCGCTACCATCTGTGGTGATGGCTATAAGGGTGCCTGCAGGATAGGGTCTGGGGAGCAGAAGTTACTAGGGCACAAAAGCAGATGACGTACGAAGCCATAGGGCCACACGAGGCTGCCGAGGTGTCGCAGGCTGGAGCGGCGTTACCTTTGTGCTAGCAGGGGGAGAGCAGAAAGCTTGATATAAAACCTCCCCTGAACAGTGCTCACGTTTCTGCTGTCACACTGATCCTGGCATGATATCAACCATCTCTGTATGTTGGCTCCCAGCGTGGCCATTCCTCCCTCCAGTCCCAGCATCAGCTCTCTCAGATCTCAACCCAACACACCTTCCCAGTAAGCAAAAGGCTTTTCCCTTTTTATCCCCAGATAAAACACATGTAAAGAGTGAAACGTACACCACATAAAGATGCTGTAGAAGCATAAACAGACAAGATGACAGAGGAATGGGTGACTGAAGGGTGAAATGACTGAATACCTGGCATAATCTCCACAGCAAAACTGGGCAAGAGATCAGCAAGCAGCCCTGTCCTGCCTAGAAAAGACAGAAGGAGGAGAACAAGGAGAGAGGTTACTGCAAGAAAAACACACTCCCCAGCCCCTGCCTTAGCCTCCAGTCCCCTTCCTCATCAGCCCACTTGCACTCTGTCTATCAACCATAGATGTCATCCTGCTCGATGCCTGGTGTATGCCTCTGCACTTCTGCCATTTCTGTGTCCTTGCATTTTATCTTTATCAGCAGAGCTGGGGGGAAAGAATCTGGAACAGAGCTTCTCCGATCTAGGCACAAAATAACAAGAAGAGGGAGGTCCCCTTAGCATGGTTACACGGTTAACATCTTTCCAGACTTACGCTGTACGCATGCAAGAAGCTCCTGGAAATGCACGACAGCCCTCAAACAGAAGGATTTGATTTACTTTTAAAATGTACTAATGTAGTTTGGATGGTGTGAAACATCTTTAACCCAAGGCCCTTGACAAGTCAGCCACATGCATCCAACACCCGTGGGTGGTGCTCTCCATGTGGGGCTCTGCAACCGCAGAGACAGCTCCAGGAAAGGAGACTTGAAGCATGACTGTGAGTATGTGCTACTTATTTCAAGATGCACAAGCAACTTGTTGAGATTGTGTGATAGAAGGCCAACTCTCAAGCGAAGCAAACCAACCAGGGAAGGATTCATGTAGAAATTTGTGGAATCACTTTGCAAAAGGAAAAGAAAAAAAAAAAAGTAAATCGACTTCTAATTTATAACTTGATGCAAACAAAATCCAAGCCCGAAGGCAGCTTGGCGCCTCTTTGTTTTGGCACTGAATGTCTGAGATGTTTCTAATACACTGCAAACATCCTGCACAGTATTCAGCTGTAATTTCCACACACCTGTGCATCAGCAGAACAGCCGTATGTGCAGCTGTGCTGCATACTCTTTTGTACAGCACTGGGATCATGTCAGATTTTTTAAAGACATGCATAAGGTAGGAGAGCTACACTCTGAAGAGAGACATACACTGTGGATATAACATAACAGAAGCAGCTAAGGGCAAGCCAGTGCAAAAGTGGTAGAAAGCTACCTTTAACCTCCCCGCATGCCCTTCAGGTCCTGCACTAAGCAGCACTCAAGACACAATGATGAACTGGATCCCAAGTTCCTTGGCCTCTAGTCTGTCCTTGAAGTGTGTTATAATCAAATTCCCACTGTCCATTTTTTCTCAGTGCTTCAGCAGAGGTTCTGTAGAGACCAAAAATCACAAGGATGCCTGCTGGAGGCATAACAAACACACTCTGAATGCAGGCAGTACCTTGCAACCAGTTGCAACTCATCAAAGCTGCGTAGTACTCACAGAAAGGCCATTATGATGAGGTGCTCCTGAAGCCTTAGCAAAAGATACAATGGTGATCCTTCAGATAACTGTTCCTCATTTACTACTGTGAAGGAGGACTCTTGCCATCAGTCTACTGCAACATTTTCATCTACATATACAAAGAGTTTCATGACATTATTTGCAGTCCATTTTCTGGAAGGATCAAGTGTCCAAACTGCTCGCAACTAGCTTGTTATGGGAAAGTGCTCACGTATGCTTTCCGCTCACAAGATACACAACGTATGTGTGGCTTAAGTCTTGGGCGCCACAAGTGGGCTCCAAACACATACAACAAATGTATGTCTTGAGTCACAGTATGCTAGGTTTACATTATGTTCCATGAGCACATTAAATATACTCCTTATTTTCCAAGCACGTACAGAAAAAAAAAAAACAATTCTTGCATATCTCTGTATGTGTGTGTGAACAATGTATATGCAAACCGCATGCATGCAGAACATATGGGCAGACACGGTCATGCAGCTTGCCTCCCATGTGTTATTTCCACACAAGGTCACATGCAGCCCTAGTTTGAGAGCAGACACCAATGGACAAATAGCTGGAGACATATAGCTAACTTAGGGCTGGGATTTGTGGCACCAGAGGTAAAGCAGTGACACATATAAAGAGCAGAAGCTCCATCTCATGAGTCCGAATAGGCACCTGCTTTATTTTGAACCTACCCAAAGAGCATCAGTCCCTGCTGGTGCTGGCTCTTACGGTGTTTCCTGATCCCAGGAGGGACGATGTGTTCAAGAGGGAAGAAGCACCCCTCAGAAATAACAGTGCTTGAGAACTCGGTAACTCATTACAAAGACAACCAAAGTAGTTCCTTTGTGCAGCTGAGTCAAGCTGCTCAGGCAGCCTCACTCGGCTCTGCTGAGGATCTGCTTGGGGAATTTGCTCCCCCTGCCCCACCAGGGGGGATTTGCACAGCCCTGGGGGCCCCAGAGCCACTGGCGGGGGGGATGCACAAAGCTTGGGAGGGCCCAAGGCAGCAGGGAACCCCACCACAACTCTGCCGCCTTGACTAGCCCAGCTGACAGGCAGCAAGCACAAAGCCCGCCTCTGTGCTGCCATGCCCCCAGCAGCTTTACACGCACCCCAGCTCTCCCCCCTCCCCGTCCTGGGCCGAATTAATTCACTGATAACCCTTCCCCACACCCTTAAGCAGCGGGTGAAGCCAAGCCGCCATGGCCGTCCTGTGGTTGCTATGGCGACGGGAGGCTCCCCACCACTGCCCCTCACTGAAGGCGACTTTCCTCCTCCTGCCGCCGCCAGCAACAAGTGGAGCGAAATCAGCCAGCCAGCCCGCCTGCCAGCGGGCGCAGGGACAGGGCGGCTCATGGGGAGAACAAGGGCCACCGCTGACTCCCGCTTGCCCGCCCTGTGCAAGCCTGGCCCGGGCATGGGCGCACCCCAAAGCCAGGCGGTAGCCAGCGGAGGGGAGCCCGGGCCGGCACGGCGGCGGGTTGTGTGGTGCCCGAAGCGGCAAGAGAGAGGGCAGGGTTTCAGTGAGCGGAGGCGTCCCTTTGGACCCACGGCTGAAACGCCGGCCAGGAGGCGGCCATGGCAATCAATGCTGGCAACCTCCTGGCTCTCTGTGCCCAGGCTGCTCCGCCTGCAGCCGTTAAGCTCACCTCAATTCTCTCTTGGTTTTTTTGTTTGGGTTTTTTTTTCTTTAAGGAAACTTTAAGGTGGAGGGCTGGGGCTACAAAGCAATTGGTGGGGAGAAAAAAAAATTATTAAAACATCCTGCCAAGAGACCATCTGGCCGCACCACCTCTGCACGGCAGCACTGCCCGCCTGAGAAAGAGGACATGGCCGGGCATGGCTGCCGAGCCGCAGCTCCGCACCCCTGCAAGGGCTACGTGTCCTCTGTGCAGGCTCTCACCACCGAGCCCCAGCAGACACCCCCGGGGGAAAGAGGGAATAGACGACGCCCCCGTTTACCAGGGTTGTCCCAGGCGGCTCTGTTAGAGCTAGGAGCTCGTCCTCATTCCAGCACGGATCTGGGACATGCTCCTGTCTCTATTCCCACCGCAGTGCTGCAGGGCTTTACCACCCACAGCAGCCTCTCACCAAGCACCCCGCACACCCCGGGCCCCAGCCAGCCCCGACCTGCGAGGGAGCCCGGGAGCCCCCAGTCTGCCCTGGCAGAGCGCAGAGGGAGAGGGCAGGAGGAGGAACGGCAGAGGAAAAGCTGAGGGGGTGGAGAGCGGCTCCAGAAGGTGCAGAGATAGAGAAGAGGCAACCGAGGACAGGAGTTAAAACACAGGAGGCGGGCGGCTGACAGAGCGAGAGAGCAAATAGCAGGAGATCAGGGAGAACGTGGAGTCAAGCAGACAATTAGCAGACAGTCTGCAGAGAAGAGACACAAAAATAATTAGGCTAAGTGGTGCAGCTGAAAAGAAATGATGACATGAATAAAGTAGGTGCAGGTGCAGTCAGGAACATGGCAATTGGGTAAATACTGGCAATTGCATAAGTGTGGTAAATATTGGGTAAATATGGGAATAACTGTTGGTTTCCCAGTTGAGGGCCGCCTTCGCAGCCCCACCAGCAGCAGTGGGACCACGGGAGGCAGCGGCTACAGAGGGAACTATTTCTTCCTCAGTGGCAGAAAAATTTGCCAAGCAATGCCATGGCAAGAGGCCGCAGGCACAGGACACTGCCCTGAGGGGAGGCTGGAAAGGACAGGAGAGGAAGTGTGGCCCTTGTAAATCAGATACTTTTCCAAGGAAGCTGCTTTGAGATTTACTGGGGGAGCACGGCTCTGCAATGAGCTCCGCCGTGCTCCCTCAGCTCGGAGTAAACTTTATCCTTTCTTCCCATCCTGCTCTTCAATTGGAGGGAGAAACAGCAGCAGCCCTTCTTGGAGATCAAAGTTTTAGCAGGCAACAAAGACCTCCAAGGAGGCTGTTGCCATGGCTACCTTAGTAACGGAGGTCTTTTAATCACGCCAGTCTCCTTTGTGAGCAGCGTGTGGCTGTCGCTGGCAAATAAGGAGGAAAAGAGGGGTAAAAAAACCTTGGCAACAAGTAGCACTTCTAAATAGTGTGAAATAAGTAACTAGGAGTAGGCTGGGCTAGCACGAGGGGGACTGGACCCAGATTACAAAGGCGGCACCGCAGTGGTCCAGGACAGGGCAGCAGCACCTAGCAAGGAAAGGACGAGCACTTTGGGGTTGGGAAGACGCCAGCGGCCTTCCCGGCATCAACGCCTTTCCTGGATTTTTAAGTGGAGGCCTCCCGTGCTGATCACTTCCTTCGCCTGCTGGCAACTACCCGCCTTCAGTCACCAAGGCGCAGCTCAAGGTCGGAGAGCCCTCGCTGTGAAGTTGCTCACAGACACTTCCTCAGCTGAGATCCAGCCCTCTCATCCCCAACACATGGCCAATAGCACTGACGTCTCTGCCAACTGCTGCGACCAAGTACTGGCTTGGATGCTACTGGCAGCTTTTCAGCACAACAGAGCAAGATCCTAAAACCATCGTCTTGTAAGGGAAAATTTTGCCAAGAACTTTTCCGTCTCCGAAACCCTATCAATTTTTATAACTTGCCAGTCTCTCCTGGCACACAAAAGACTCCAAACCTGGCTATATTTATATCAGCTATTGAGTCACTTTGCTGAGTAAGAACTGTCTTATTAGCAATGCACGCCATACACACACGTCCCAGTAGAGATTTATCCTCTCTGAAAGCCAACGCATGTCTCTATTGGAACATTAATTACTGTGCAATATCCTGTGTGCATACGTATCTACATTCTTTCTGTCCTATGGGTGTTAGACTTGATAAATTTTGGGTTTAGCCTGTATCAATACCGGCTGGTAATACAAACTACCAAAGATGTCAGTTTACCTATGTTAAGTGCTAGCTGACTTTGGAAATTAACAAAAACCTCAAGTGCTCATTGTTGTTATCTAAAGCATAACAATGGTAGAAGCTGAAGCTTCTAAAAGATTAATTATAAAATAATATTTCACTTATATATAATTTATGTAGTATTAGCTGCCAAATTGGATGGGAAAAATAAGCAGGCAATAGCTGTCTAGCAAAGCACGTCAATCACTAACCAAAGTATCACATAAACAACTGGGACTAGTGGATCACTTTGCTGCCTCTTTCAGGAACTTGACATGTCCTTGGGAATGAAGCCACTATTTCGTGAAGCATGTCTAAGCTATGTAAAGTCTTATAATGCAAACATTGACAAGCTTGCACAGACCTACGCATTTCGGAGGAGCCAGCTGTGCGTCTAGCTATACCTGCAGCCATTGCCATTGCTCTACAGCTTGGGAAGGGAGCAGCATATCTGCTCCCACACGACCCTGCACCTTATTAGTAAATTTTCGCTCTCGGAAAGGCTTACTGGTTTATATGCAATCCTATGCAATTGAGCTAGACTGCTTCCTGATGTGAGCTGGGTCACACAAAGCTAGGATGGGGTATCTGCTGACACTGCCTTGTACTTCTGATTTGAAGGTTACTTCAGGCACCCTGCATCCACTGCACTGGTACACTTGCAGTTCCCTTCAACAAAGGCTGCAACAAATTACTTTACTGAAGCCCACTGACCTTCTCATATAAAAAGCAGTCCACAGGGGCTACGAATAACAATTTGATTAACAGGACTGTCTGTGTTTTGAGAAGCAGGACACTCACCTCTAGCTACTAAGTTAGAAATGTAGACTTTCTTAAATTTAAGATTCAGCCTTTTTGATTCAATCACTCTAGTTCTAAAAAATAAAAATGTATAAAGTTGCCAATGGATTCACTAGCCCAACTGTAATATCAGCAAAGGGTTCTACATTTCTAGTAAAAGACATGAGAGCAGAGAGCATCACTTGACTCCTGCTGTGGAATTGCTAAGCTCTGTACTAGTCTAGTCCTGCCACAGCAGAAGCAGAGTTCATACAGTTTCCAGCATGCTAGACCCCCTTTGGAGATTCCAAACGCCATCAAAATAGAAATATTTAATAAAAGTGTAGTAATACTTTTTAATTTAAATTCTTTCCTTGCTCTACGGGAGGTTTGCTACCAGCCAATCTCCTTCTGTGTTTCCAAGGCACTATCACTCTTCCCTTGCCTACACTGATTCCCTTAGAGAGGGTTAAAGTCCCTGACTAAGCAAAACCTACTGAATGGTCTTTTCAGCAAAGCACATAAGCACATACTTAACATCAGGTACGCTTTATAAATCCTATCAGCTTTGCTGAGCACAAATGGATATAAATAAATGCTTATATGCTTTTCTGAAATAGGCCTGAAATGAAGACGGCACATGGGATTCTCTGATGCTAACTAGAGTTGTCCAGCCGCTTTGTGTGTCAACATGATGCACCCAGGTGACAAAACTCAACATGCAATCCCATCATGACCCAGGCTGACTGGCTACTTAGACTTCACTGGAAGTCGCTGTGATCGTTTCCTTAAGAAAAAAGGAATACTGTAATTTGCTCAGGTTTTGGATTTTGCTCCAAGTTGCGATAAAGCAGCTTTGACCAATTTTTAATGGTGCAATTCACTGTCTAAAAAGCAGAATCCTCCACTTGTAGCTAAGCAAATTTCCATTGATTTATTGATGCTATTAGCTATCTACCATTTTTGCCTCTCAGACCTTTTAAGGTTTCTGCGCGGTATTAAACTGCCCTGTCCAGCATTAGCTTTCTCTAATCTAAACACACCTGTCATCTTGGCATTAATATGAGTCCACTAGAAGGAATATTTTCCTATTTCATTTTCCGTTCTGATTTTTCTGTCTTCCCGCACCGATAACATGAGTGGGTAGAACCGCTGCTCTATTCAAAATTCTAATCTATGCTTAAATCATGCAGCAGCCCCAAAATAAGCAGTGTAAATTATATTTGAAAGACCACTGTCAGCAAGGAGCAAACAGCAATGTGCTGTGGGAATCGTAGTGTTGCTCGCAGACACTATCCCTCCACTGCTCCAACCGCTCTAACAGGGATTCTGGGTTCCACCCAAAGAGCAGCAAACAGCAAAACAGCAAACAAAACCCTTTTACCATATGTCCCTTAGGACTGTGGAACCACTCCGATCTACATCTGTACTGTTTCCCTCAAAGCAGTGGGATGAAATAAAAAATGTCCCAGAAGATGCCAGAATATTAAGAAACAGCATTTTCACCACTGGCTGCTTCGTCCTTTAGCCTTCAATGGGGAGAGGAAAAGGAAAAGGAAGAAAAAATACCAGCAAAGGCAGAAGGAAAAGCATAAGGTGGGAAGGGGAAGGAAGGAAAGAAGGAAGGAAGGAATATGGGTAGGTAACCTGGAATCACACCAAAAGCTGGAATGTTGCCTCCATACACACTACCCAGGAAAAGAAATACACACAAGCTGCGCCAAACAGCATGAGGCAGAACAAAGTATGCCCACGACAAGTATGTTTTCATGCTGCTGCCAAACTTAGCAGAGTGCTGCACAAAGTGCAAGGTCAGACCCACAGGCTGTAGTGAACAGAAAAGATGTGGTCAAAGTAACACAGCCAAAGCTACATGTTTCCCTCCAACACAACCACAACGAACTGGGGCCAGGAACATCATCAAGTCAGATTCAGAGGAGGGGATTTCTTTGTTTTCCCCCCACATGGTCTTCTGTACACACTGAAAAACAGATTCTTCCTGTTACCATGGCACTGTTTCATCACTGGTGTCTGAGCACAGCTGTAGACACACATAAGAGGAAGACACCAAATTCTGGACAGGAAGGTGAAGAGGGGACAAAATTCAACAGCCCATCACCACGTAACCACAGACAGCTCCCCTGGCGAGGCTACAGCAGCTACAGCTGCCACCTGGCAGAGAGAGAGAACTTCACCTGAACTAACACAGGTCAGTCTTGGGCCTGTTATTAACTAGCATATGATACACAGTCACACTGCGGATTTAGACACGGGTATGACACTGTTTTCTGGAGGGACCCATTCTCCACTTGTCCACTGCTTGACTGACATCTGAAGGAGTGAGGGGAGGTGATGGCACTGCTATAGTCACTCGCCCATTCAATCTGGTTTACTTTGTGATGACAACTACAGCTCCAAATATAAATGTCAATTAAAGTCTGACCTTAGCCATGAGAGCAAGGGCACTTGACAGGTGTGTTCTGTCATATGCCTCTACATATCACCTACACAATATAAACCTAAGCTTTTTAACATTTCCTTCACAGGATGTACAGAATCTATACACCCAAGAACCATGCAAGCATGCTGACCAGACAAACACTGGTGTCAGCAGGTCTTAAGGTAATTTGGGAAAAACTCATCTTACTCTCCTGGGGCAGTCTAGGGGTGAAGTACTACAGCTGGCTCAAGGCAGTGTCAACAAATGTCCCTGAAAGACCCATTCCGCTCTGCTTTTCTCCCCAAGCTGGGATGGGTGCTTTTTTGACCTTCACAGTGAGCTGGATTGTGGAAGCCAGCACTGAAAGCTAACCCTCCAAATAGGAAAGAAACTGATCCCGCTCACCACACTGCTCAAGGGAGCTTAACAGAAACAGAGCCAAGCATACATATCGCAGAAAGGACAGGTCCTTTTAGTGGCAGCACCAGCTTAGACGTGATTAGGGTGATTGCGAAACTGCACCTCTAACTGGACAAGTATAATTAGGCAGACAGAAAAATCTCCCAAACTGACACACTCAAGCAGATAAACACAGCGCTTCTTGACACCTTCACAGGTCAGAAGAGTGGGAAGAAGAGAATGTTAAAAGGCTGCAAAAAGCATACGATTTGATGTCTTATGGGTGTCTATTTTTAAAAGACACTGTCTCAAGTGTTCACTTTGCTGCAAGTTTATTGTTTTATTCCTTAAAAACAAGAGTTCTGACTTTCCACAGCCCTGCACTTTCTGTACTCATTTACGCCTGTTTAACGTGTGAGCAGTGTGGGTGTAAACATCACTATTCTGGTTCAGTAGTGTTTGCCACCCACTTTGCCTAGGTGTGAATGACTGCACAAGGTGCAAGGCAATGGTGAAGGTACTGCGGGGACTGTTTTACATAGATCTTACACCCATAGTAATACGGTGCACAGCTATGTAGAGAGAGCGAGAGAGCAGAAGGAACGATACATCAGCTATCTGCTGAAGAAGCAATCTGGCAAGGGGGCTTACCAAGCACAAGCAGCTCCACTGATTCTTCATTCTTGCCCTCCACATCATCCGGTGTGATAATAAGGCAGTAATAGAGCCCACTGTCTCCCCACATCAACTTCCCAATCTGAAGGTCTGCATCTGAAAGGCAAAAAAGAAAAGTAAGGCTTTCCCTCCAACGCCTATAGGAAGAGTGAAGTGTTGAAAGCACTGGGTCCATCTGTCCCTCAATTCCATTTCATGTCCTTACTAAGAAGAGGGGTTAACCTTATCCAGAATATCACAGTATTCAGGAAAAAACAAGAGGCTCGGGACTCTGTGGCTGTAAGCGGGAACACAGGTCGTGCCACAGAGGCAGCTCACTCTGCAAGTACTGAGAGCAGAAGGGGTAACTCATGTCACTCTGTCCTTCCCGTCACCTGAGGCATGGGGTCCCAACAGTATTCGTGCCATGCAAGAATGGCTTAGACAGTGTCTCCTCTACAGCACTTCAGTCATCTGCCGAAGAGGTTACACTGAGACAAAGGAAAACACTCCCCCTTGCTGAGGCTGATCACGTGCCTTCCACACCAAGGAGCCTCCACTTCTGGCTAGGTGGTTTCCCAAGTCAGGAAGCCTTGTACTTTTTGAGGGACATGGTTTCTCACACAGCCTTGCAGACCAAAGGTTTAAGGACCCTGCCACCCCCCATCTCCACCCAACTTGACCTCACCCCATGGAAATCTCTTCCTTTCACACTGCCACAAGGTTCATGACAAGGTAAGCTGGTAAAGTCCAGAGCTGAGCAAACATGAGGTGCAGGGTAAGTTTGGTATTTCGGAACTGGGAAAAAATCAGTGGAGTTTGCAAGGAAGAAAAACCTAGCCCACAGAGACTGAATTCATACCTCTCTTGCTGACACCCCTTTGTTAAGGAAAATCTATATACAGAGCAATACACAGAAACCAGGACTAAAACCCCTCCACTTCATCAAAGGGAAAAGAATACTGTATCAGGGTTGGAGGGGTTGGAGACCCACATGGAGCTGGATGAAGGAAAGCACCAAAGGAAATGACCTTTGGGTCTAGGGTTGGTTGGTTGAATCCAAAATGTCTGACACACAAGAGCTCCCTTCCAGCAGCATTTCCTAAGAGAGTTCACTGAACAATTACTGCCAACCTCCAGCATCCCAAATTCCTAAGGGTACATTCCAACCCCCAACAAGCATCACTTGGGTAGAAGAGTTACCGTGGACAATGCTGACATCTCTTTCCTTATAGAAGTCCCCTATAGTGACGGCAGATCCTTGTTTGGAGGCCACAACACGGACTGTCCTCCTGCTGTCCACACAGTCCAGGTAGGGGTCCCAGTCCAGGTTCCTCTTGCTCATCGTTTGTAAACCAGAAGTCGCCATACCCAAAGCTTCTCCCATCCGGTCCTGGCAGTAAGATTTAAACCTCCACTGTACCACAGCTGGTTGGGTGGAAGAAGTAGAGAAATGGCAGCGAAGCAGAACAGGCTGAAACAACATGGCCACCTTCTTCCTCTCAGGCACGGTGACCCGCAATCCTTCCACTTCAGCTAAAAGACAAAAACATAAGTGTCATATGCCTTTGCATTGCTTGAAGAGGGAGCTACTGCATTTCATCATAGCATCATTCTCCCCACGTACATAAAATTAAAATGTCCATCTGTTTCAGGTGCTAGGGTGCAATACTCCTCAATGTATTTAAGGACGGACGTTGGCAGCAGAAGTAAATTTGCTTTTTTCATAGCCTACAGCCACAAGGAAAAATACAGCACGATGGGGCTGAAGGCTCAAATGTAGTATCCTTACGCTCTGTAGAGACCCTAACACAGTGGTGTGACGATTCGCGGCTTCTGTGGCAGGTTCACAGATAAGGAAGAGATATTTTAGGGATGGCCATACTCCACTCCTACAGCAGGTCAGCCAAGGTGTCAGATCCTGCGTTCATAACAATCGCAATGCAGAATAAATCACTCCCGTCCCAATTTTGGTGGCATCACACCTCCTCTTTGAAAGTCAGGCAGCACACAGTGCCTGGCCCAGCCCGTTGAGCACTGGTGCCCAGTTAGTGCTGCTTGCTCTGCCAAACTCTAGAGATGCATGAAGGAGCGGATCCAAATCGCACAGCTCCTGCCAGGGCTGGCATGTAGCACTGAGAGAAATTGCTCCATGTGGGAGGTGCAGAGAAAAATGGCCCAAACACTCAAGTTTTTCACATTCCCAGGGAGGAGATGGATCTCAACACGTAATGTTTATCTACCAGCTGACAGGAGAGCTGCAGCCCGGAGCTGATGTATTAAGGCCTCAGAGAAGACGCATGGGTCTGCTGCCACATCCTTTTGTAGCTTAGGGAGAAGCCGAAAGTCTGTGAGCAGTGCCGGCAGAGAGCACTCGGGAGAGTGAGGTACTCCATCTACCAACAAGGGAATGGCTGAAACCTCCCACACATGCCCTTCATTGCTTCCCTCCTTCTTGTGCTGCAGGAAGCAATGACTGAGAGCACTTAACACAACACTGGAAACACACATTGACACTTTCCCAAGCAGGGATGTGCCAGCCTATAGAGACACAGAAACAGCCCAGGGAAGGGGGGAACATCTAAGAAAGAGGATGTTTGTAACCAAGGACACTCTCTGTAGCTAAGGGGCAGCAGGGCCTGATGGTGGTGGTTCGTATGAGAAAAGGGAATCGGTTTCAGTATGGGAAATGTTGATGATGTCAGCTCCCTACACCCAGTTACCATACACCCCAAGGCCCAGAGCAGTGCACAGTGAAAAAAAAAGAACAAGACATAAGGAAATATTCAAGAGTATAAAGCAGAAGAGGATGTTTACACAACATCAGGAGGCACTAATGGACTTAGGGGAAGGTTAAGGAGGAATGAAAGACCGAGGACAAAGAAGAGCTTCCTGATGTTCGGAAGCAGTAGAAGAGAAGGGCAAATGCCAAGAAAGAAGAAAACAGACAAAGTAAGGATAAAGTATCAGGGTAAGTATAGGAAGCGGAAGGATAAGCAGGACAACAATCACAGAAGCAGGAAGCTTACGTTCACCTGGAAGAAGCTGAAGGAGGTGTTACAGCCTAGGTCAAAATAATTTCAAAGGGCAGGAGATCAAGAAATTATGTAGAGATGAGAGGAAATGGAGTCAGCAAAACTAAACCACCCACTCCAGAAACTAGAGATGAAAAGGAGATGGAAGCTGGCAAAAGAAAGTGAAATGACAGGAGATATCTTTAGGATGGGGAAAAAAAAGGCATAGACTAAAGCACTGGAGCTTAAAGCAGACAGAGAGCAATAAATGCATCAACGGTATGACAACAGCAGGCATAAAGTGACACGGTCAAGTTGGAGACAGCTGCAGACCTGAAAAGCAAAAGCAAGCAAAGATCTCATGATCAGGAGCCAGAACCAAAGCAAAGTGGAGAGGCTGGACCAATGCGGAATATTCATTTCAACAAGTTATCGATGTCCAAACTATAAAGCAAAACAAAGTCTATAAACACCAGTCAGGGGATAAAAACACATTATGGACAGAATCTAGGGGAAAGCATATTTCAGAGGCAAGACAGTCACTGATACTAACAAAGAGTTTCTGATCCAGGCAGGATTTGACACTGCGTACTATTATGTGAAGGCTCGCAGCGCACAAGGGTGCTATGACATTTGCACCAGAATGCTATATTATGCATATAACAAATACATAGCATTATGCATATCGTACTTGTGCCATGTGGAAGTTGCACAGGAGATATCACTACTTTTGCCAGAAGCGCCTGGACCCAAATCCAAACACTGAAGAGTGGGTGTTCTCCAGAATACCATGAAACACAGCTGAGGTCTCAACAACATGCTCCCATGGGAGCAGCAGGGCCATGAGGCAGCTTCTCCACTTTCCCGAAGTGTAGGCAAAGAGATAACTCAAGAAGTGGCATCTAGGACATTTCTGCCAGGCGTCCTTTTCTCAGGCACTAGAGGGGCAGAAATGTGGGGGGCATGCGGCACTAAGAGAACGTCACCACTTGCTTCTCAAGGTGAACCAAGTGGTAACGTCGTCTTATTCTCTCCTCTCTAGAGACCCATGCTTGCCAGGTTGCATCTGAATGCCAGAGACATGACGAACACCTTGAAAAACGAATGGGTCCTGGTCAGATCTCTATCTGGCAACTCTGTGCCTGACCCCACACAGTCTGTGGCCAAAGCCAGCATGTGACATGGGCTGGTCAAGTGACTCATCACGTTACTTCAGCTTCAGGGATAAAACAGTGACACAGTGAATATTTAAATCTTTCCCTTGTGAACGAAGAACGCTGCTTAGTAAACACAGTGCTTTCAGCTAACCATGCACTGTAGCCCTCCTTCCCTGTTAATGAGATTAATGAGTTTGGCAAGCCAGGGACTGCTTTAATAAATGATTAGCTGAGCTTTAGCAAATTCTCATCTGACTAACTTTCCCCACCCCACCCCCATGCGAACGTCTATATCAAGAAAAGAAAAGCAGCTTTTGGGAAAACACGGGAATTCTTTTTCTACCCAAAGGCATTTGGGAGATGTGCAATAAATCATCTGGCATCTTCTATATCCTATCCCAAGCTCTTTACTAACTTTTAAAGTATTCTTTTCGGATTCTTTCCAGAAATAGCACTTAAGAGCAACACACTGCCTCAGATGGAGAGACTGAAGCAGTGAAAACTCTAGATCTATTTAAGTCAAATTATATATAATTATATATGGCTGAACTGGGAAATTACACACCTGTTATTTCCTCTGCCAAAAAAAAATGACTGGAATCGATTCATGTAGTACGTCACTGCCGTAACAGCCTCCATCAAAAAGGTCAACAGGATGGTCAACGGCCTGAAGACAAGATGGTGGCTTTACACTTATCAGTTATGTCCATGGACGTGAATTATAGAGGTCTGGTTGGCACTTCCTCAACTTCAAGAAGAAACTGCTGACCTCAAAAATCTTCAAGAGATGAGCCAAGATAAGAAAAGCCTCAGATGTATCACAGGACAGAACTCTGTGCTGTTTATACAGCAGAGCAAAAAAGAGTGAAAGATGGGAAAAAGGATGACAAGCTTAGTGACAGCACCGTGGTAGCTCTTTGTCTAGTTTAATACAAGTAGGACTAAAAAGAAAATGAATTGTGCTCTGCTATATTTTGACTAACGCAGACAGACCAAGATTAGCCCTTATTTCAAAATCATCATGGAAATGTAATTCCTGCACTCCAGAGAAGAAACCTGTTCATTGTGAATTTCACAATGTTTGAACTTTCACAGGAAAAATCTAGCTCAGGGGAGTCTCATGACTACGTGACAATTTTGCTTTCCTTCTTTCTTGTTCTCCTAAATCCCCAGAAAAAGGTCTGCAAATATTAATCAAGTGCATCTTAAAAACACGGTTATCCTTACTCTCAGAAAATAAAAAGAATCCAGGGTTTTGTGTGTCTGTGCATGTGTATATATACACTCCCAGAGAAAGAGCTTAAAAATAATCACACTTCAGAAATATAATTGTATGGGGTTTGTCTGTTTCTCATTGGCAATGCATATTTGTCTCCTTTCTCTGATTCTTTTCCTGAACTATCCTCAGATTATGCATTCAAACTATGCAATCAACATTACACACAAGCTATCACTAATACATTTTAGTGGCGATTAAAGAAAATTCCAGGAAATGATTACAGAGGGGGGGTATTTGTAAGGGCACACTTGAGCCTTGTGAGCCTGATCTTCATAAGCGCCTTCCATGAGTAAAAGAGAGAAGGCAATTGAGAGGTAATAACTTAGGCTCTTGCTTTTCAGTTGCCCTCCAGAGGAGCCTATGCTTCCCTGAGGCTAGATGAATCCTAGCAAGATTTAGCTTCACTACACAGCCTTAAGTTAGCCTTTATGAATAGACTCATAGAACGGTCTGGGTTGGAAGGGACCTTAAAGATCATCTAATTAGAATAAAGTTGATTTTGAACCTTGTAAATAATGGGAAAGCCAAATACTGTAGGTTAGTGTAATAAGACTCAAGATTACATCCTTCTAGCACATCAGGTAAGATCTGAGTACAAGAGAAGGCAGCACACATTGTTCTGGTCAGCATGGGTGTCCCTATCTGTACATGCACCACATCTCTTTCTTTGCAATTGTTTGACTCACACTACCACTTGCCTCAGGCAGTACAGCCAATGCTATGAAACTGCAAAAATTACATCCCCCAATTTTACGCACGTTTATTGACAGGAGGAGTGGCCGTTCTGCACACAGGACAACAGAAGTCCTTGGAGCCTGAACCAGGTACCTCAGCAAAACTACTCCCGGACTACACCTAAGGCCTTTGACGGAAAAGCATACATTCATTGGTAAGAGACAGTGCTCCTAAGGTAGTTTATATCACTTCCCCAAACAAAATAAACTGTTGGACAAAAGGATGCTATATCTTTCTTTTTTGCTCCTTGGCTACTATGCATCAATGAAAAGTGTTCTTTCTCCCACTGGTGAATACAGGCACACCATCCACACTTTCAAATGTGGATCAAGCCTGAATCAGGAAGTGCAAGATCTGGGCTTTGAGACTTAAAAGTCAGAGATGACAGAGATGTGTAAACAGGTGAATGGAGAGCCAGTGGGAACACTGAGATTGTGTTGTGTTGTACAGATTCTTGCCTGCTCGTGCTGGACTAAATCCAATCCATGCAATTAATCAGCAAGAGCCACCACCATCAGATTGTATTGGGAAATGAATTGGATGTCTTGGTCTGGTTCCTATCCAACCTGTGTTCTTAGCTCCGTGGCCACTAATTGTCAACTTCTTCACCCAGCAAGCAACTAATGCCTAAATAGGTCAGCTGCAGCTGAGGTGAAAGCATGGTACTGCTTTTTTACAGCTCCGTAGCAAAACTGAGAATTTCAGCTCCGTAACTGCTTAACCTGGGATGAGGCAAAACCAAAGCAGTCAGAGAAAAGCATGGCCTTGCACACCCAGCACAGAACCTCAATACAAAACCACTCCATGTAAGACACAGCCCAGGCTCTGCAAACTGACTGCAGTAGTCATTGGACTATTCCTTGCTCTTCCCCATTCTCTGATGCTGTTCCCCAGGCACCCCACGCTCCTGACGTCTCTAGGGAAGTACACAGCCCTAAAATGGCAAGGACTGTTTAAGGGCTTTCACAGGAGCTCAGGACATTTCATGGGCTTTTCTAGCTATCGGTCTCTCTTCACCAGCTTCCCTGTGCCCACTACACTCTCTTATGACCTGCCCCTTTCACACATTCACAAAAGCGACCCTGGGTGTTTTCAGGTGAATTATCTCAGCTTTGGCCACCAGATCAAATCCACCCTGTCTTATTACTGTCTGAAAGCCGTTACAATTATCAGATGGCTCCTGGTTTACAGTCGCGGTTCAGCACTCAGCAACTGGTCACCACCAGAAGCCTGAGAATGAATAAAAGAAATGGGAAGAATCTCTCCAAGCCTTGTAACACCAAGCCATAACACCTTGGGATGGCATTGGGATTTCCACTGGTGCCAGTTCCACTCAAGGTAATCTCACAGGAATAAAAAGTAAGAAAAATGTGAGATTTCTTCCCAGTTACACTATGCTTATGCTGTGTGCAGCCAGTCAAGGGAAGTGAGATGAATACTTTAAATCAAGTCAGATACAACAGTCCATCTATTTCCCTGCCTTCCCAAGAAGTCTGCTCAGTTGGCCAGGAAACAGCAAAGCACAACTGTGCTCCAGCATGCCCCCCTCTGCCTGCTCTCCTAAACGGTGGCTGAGAAAGCAGAGGTAGTAAATCTACCCTTCTTTGTACTTTACCACTGCGTTGCAGTGGCTCTTCTGCATAGGGTAAGTAAACAGGTACTGAGTGCTAAATTATTGATGAAAAATTACTTTTAAGGGAGAGAAGATTGCATTTTAATGTGGACAATCTTCTAACTGTAATCTTTCCAAGCTTAGCCTGAGTCGTAAGGCGGAAAAAAATTTGCTCTGCTTGTTCTGTAGGTAAAACTGGAGTTCAGTCTCCAGTGCAACACTTCTTTCTAGTTTTAAATGCATTAGGAATTATGGCATTAATAAGAATAATGGTAAACACGAGGGGAGGATTCATTCCAGAATCAACCTGCACTTGATAGTTTACAAGAACCAGCTTTACACAGGGGCTTAAGGATACTTGACAAATTGCACTTTCTTTTTCTAGAATGAGAAGAACACAGTCCCACGCACATCCTAACCCATGTCACTTCACAGGAAGGAATAAAGGATGACCTGCTCTTCATCCTTTTGCTGTTGTTATTAAAACACTAGCCTTAGGCACGTGGGAGAGCAGGGAAGGAGGAAGAGGAGCCAAACCAAATCCATTGTACCTCACGCAGGATTTTTTGAAATTGCAGTAAGAAGTCACAATGCACAAAACCAAACAAAAGATAAATGCAAGAACCAAAAAATAAAGACAAACAAAGGACAGAGAGGAATTATTGCTGGGAGAAAAGGAACTGTGAATGCTGATTAGAAATTTCTCAGCCCACCTCGAGGAGGGAGGAGGGGAGAGAAGGGGGCGAGAGCCTCTCTCTTTCTTGCTCCCTTTTGTCTCCCTGCTTCCTCCCCATCTTGCACTCTGTCTCTTACCCTGGCCCCTCCACCTCCCAACCCCCACTCCTCTTTTCCAGAGTGGAGTGTACCACTCTGGCTGGACTCGGGCTCCTTACCTTGATGCAGACCTTTCATTCCTTTGCACAGCCACTGAGGAGAGGAAAATCTTGAATCCATGTTTGCTAGCCTCACTCCCTTTTCTGTGCACACACGTACACGCTCACACTCACACACCTTTGATTCTTTGCTTTCTCTCAGCCATGAAAAAGGACAAGCAGCGCCTGCTCTATGGTTGGGCGGCAGCGGCCGGGAGGCTGGAGGGGAGCAAGCTGACACCAGCTGCCTCCATCTCTCCGCACACGGCTACGGCTAACCTGTTGCCTGCCGGAAGCCTTTGCCTGCCGGCGGTCGAAAGCACCAGCGGCAGGCAGTCCTGTCTCAGAAGCCCAGGACTAGAGGAGACTGGAAGGTCTTCCTACTGCAGCGGTACCTCTCTCTCTCTCTGCATAGACCTTGCACGCTCCAAACGGCGGTGGCTGCCAGTAATCATGAACTACCTTTAATGGAGGGAGAAAGGTGTTAACAGCCCAGCCTTTTAGCTTGATGGAAAAGTCCTGATCTAGCCAGACATGTCCAGATAATGAAGCCCGTTAAAAAGAGGGAGGAATGTAATGTCATGTTTATCTACACCCTGTACTCCTTCACCAGTCCCTGGATGCTATTTATCAGCGCGCTACTATGGCTAGTAGGAAAGGAGTGGTAGTTGTGGGTACGCTGGCACTCCAGACCAACTCAGTGAAGCGGGATACATTCAGAAGCAGCCAAATGGCAGGGAGGGAGGTAGGGAGAGAGGCAAGGAGGGAGTATGAGCTGGAAGCTGCCGAAGCCCCAGATGAGGCCGTGAAACCCTGGAAGGGAGCAGTAGGCAGGCACCGGCGCTGAAGATGACTCAGAGTGAAAAAGCAAGGAAAGGGGTGGGTGGGTGGTGGGAGAGAGGTGTTATGACTAAAAGCCGAATTTACTGCTTGTGAATCCTAAATCTGAATAGGAAGAGGGATGAGCCTGAGGTCGTTTTTGTGGGATACATTGGGGGGGGGGGGGGGAATACATGCCACTTAATCTAAGAGTGTCTGTTTCTTCTTTCAGCCTGTAACCAGCCTGCCTGGCTAAGTCAGCCTGCTGCAGCTTTTCCTAAAGCTCCTGCCTGTGGCCGCCTGCTGCACTGGCTCACAGAGGGCAGATCCCGCCGCTGACCTGACAGGGCTCCCTCTTGCTCCCCGATTCCCGGCTGCCCTGCTTCTCCCATTCCGCTGTAATCCCTACCCTCTCCTTTCCAGCCCTCAGAACCAGCCCCTTTTCAGCCAGTTCTCCCCATCGCGGAGCCCTCTTTGCTCTCCCCCCCCCGGCTCCCCTCCCCCTTGCTTAGGGAGGGCTTGCCCGACCTCTTTGGGAGCCGGCCGGGCAAGAGGTGGTTGTTGAGTGGCGCTGGGGGGAGGCAGTTCCGTCCTGCGCTCACAAAGGCTCGGGCACAGCTGCACCATCACCGGGGAAGGCCGGATCCTGCCCCCCTGGACGCCGGGGCAGAGGCAGGGCATCCCCCTCCTCTTACACCTCTGCGAGTCGGCGTGTGCGGCCAGGACACCGGGAAAGGAGAAGTTCCTGCAATTGTTCCCGGCCCGGCGTTGGCGGGCGGGGGGAACCGAGCGTTGTCGCCATCCCCCCCCGCCCCCAGCATCGCGGCCAAGGACACTCCGGCCCCGCCACCCCCGCGTTCCTGCTGCCTCCCCGGGCAGGCTCCCACCTTCCCCGCCACCAGCGCGCTCCTCTCCCGCCCACCCCACCCCCGCGCCGCCGTCAACGGGGGCCCGAGCGCACCCCGCGGACAGAAGGGCCGGGGGGGTCCCTCGGACCTGCCCCCACGGCCGGGCCCGGGCAGGCAGGAGGCGCCGGCTGCCTCCCCCCCCCCTCCCCGTCCCCAGCGGGACCAGCCCTCTCCGCGAAGTCTCCGCAAACTACACCGCGGGACGGCCCCGAAAAGACCCCCCCCCCACACCCCCCAGACTGGCTCCCCCTCCGCAGCTGCCCTCCCGCAGCCTGCCGGAGCGTTTCCCCAAACCTCCCGTTTTCGCCCTAAAGCCGGCCGAGCACGGCACGGCACAGTCACGTCGGGGCCGCCGGGACGCCCGTACACCCCTCCCCACCTCCAACCCTCCCTCCCGCCGCGGCCGGCAGCCGGCGGCCCTACCTGCGAGCCACAGGAGGACGATTCCAGCCCAGGACGTGCCCATCCATCTTCCCGCTGGCCCCGGCAGCGCGGGCGGGCGGGCGGCAGGAGCGGGGCGGGGGAGCGGCGGGGCGGGCGCGACCATGCCGCGGGGCGGCGGGAGAGGCCCGGGGGCGGCCCCGCCCGGCGCGCCCGCAGCCCGCTCCGGCGGCCGCCTCCCCGCAGAACCGGACGGGTGCTGGCGGCAGGAGCGGCTCCGCTCCGTGTGGCTCCGCTCCTCCCCCCGCGGCGGCTGAGGGGGGTGGGGGGGAGAGCGCCTCGCAGGGCCGCCCCCGCGGCTGTCCGGGGCGCGGCGGCAGGCGGGGACAGCGCGGCGGCGGGAGGCAAGCGGGGGACGGCGTGGGGAGACGTGGCCTCCCGAAACTGTTTCCCCCCCCCCCAGCCTTCTCCGGCCGCCTCCCGTCCCCCGGGAAAGGCGCGTTTCGGTTGCCAGGTGCCGCTGGGGGGTCGCCGGAGCTGTTCCCAGCCCGCGGGCACCCCGGCACGTTTCGCTGCGACTTCTTCAGCCGCCGAGGCCGGAGCGACGCGCGGCATCCCCCCCAAGCCCCCCGGCTCCCCCCCGGGCATCGCGGCGGCCGCTGCCCTGGCCCCGTCCCGGCTTACAACTTCACTAGCGAGCACTTAAAAATGTCCGCTCCGAGCATCTATCCGCCCCAAAATTAACCAAATGTACACCTTGGGAAACGAACGTAGACTGTACCGATTCTGAATTTCCCCGGGGGTTTCCACTTCCCGCAAGGGCACTGCGACTAATTACTGTGAATTTAGATGAAGAGGGGATATAATTTTCGATGAGGAGGAGGTGTTCTGGCTGTTAACGATGGACATCTGCATTGTGTGGTGTTAAGTTATCATGCCAACGGGATATTGGAAGGGGGTGTACGTTTTTTGGGGGAGAGGGGACTGCCAACTAGAAATACTGCTGAAGAAGATGGCTTTTTAAAAGACGGATGTTGCTCCGAAATTAAGCGGTCCTGGCCACAGTGGACCCACATGTATACAAACGTACTGTACTTAAAACTTCTGAACTTTCTGTGAGAGCGCAATAAATCAGCGGGATTATTCACGGGCCCAGAGCTGGCTAAACAGCGGCACGCTTTCTCTGGTGGCTCAGCACCAAAGAGAAGCACCTTCCAACACGGCACTGACCGTTTGCAGCATCCAGCACGGCTTCCCTTTTTGTGTTGTTCATCTTCGGGTGTTTTTCTTTCAGGGGCTTGGCCGGTATTCGTAACCACAGTTTGGATTCTGCAGATGTCAGTGATCCACATGGGAGATGGGAGTAGTCTTCCAACTTCTTCTCATCTGGAATCTGCCAAAGAACATAAACAATTCCAATTTTTTAACGCGAAGTTGGGCCCCAGAAGGGAGCAGCGCTAGGTGTGTCCCGCTGCTAAGGGCAGGGTGCACAGGGATGCCTGCAGTAAAACTGTGCAAGCCGTTTGCATTCTAGCAGGTATTTTCCAATTGCCTGTAGATTCCTCGTAATTTTGCCTTTCAGACTAACCTCCTCTACGGGCAAGATAAGCTTTTTTCAAAAGCGTGAATAAAAATAAATCAATAATTTCTGAGTGAAAAAGCAAAACAGCATGTTTGCTATGATAAAAGATGTGTTGAAACATTTTGGTGGTTTTTGAATGGTTGTAGTCCCTCTGTTAATATAGTTAAAGTGGAAATAAGCAAGTAGACAACGCCTAGGCAGCCGGTCTGTTTTTAAGTGTTTTATTCGGAGCTATTCAATGTTATTTAAAAATACATTTCACATAGAAGTTTATTTTATTCAACATTGCTTACTAAAAAAAAAATACACACCCACCCCAATCAGTGTCCTGATGTTCCTCTCACCTGATACGTTATGAATTTAACTGTTTTGCAGTACTAGCTAAAACCCGCTATTAAGAACTAAGACCCTGTTATGCTAAATAATGTACATACGCAAGAGCGCACAGTGCTGTTCTCCTTCACCACAGGGTGATCTGACACCCCACTGCCCTTCTGCATACTTGCAGGTGGAAGGCAAAGTAGAAACTCTCGCTAAGGCCACAAGAAATACATGTGGTTCCGGAAAACTCAGATGGAGCTATAATACTTCGCATCAGCTGAGGGCCTGCCTCACCATTGTTACGTATCTATAGGATATAGTCCATGAAGGTTTGTGTGGGCTGAATTAAGACTCCCAAAAGGTGAACACAAAGCTATTTTTTCTTTCCCTCCCTTCACCATTTTTCCTGATAACCCTCAAAATTTCAAGTGCAATCCTGATGCCTTGCCTTTCTGTAACTCAGTTGGCCAGAAGTCTGATCCAAAGTTTCCTGAGACAATGTTGATGTTGATATGATCTCATACGTTTAACGTTGGGAGCAGCACAATCCCCTATGCGTCACTATTGTTAGCTACTCTTAGCTTTTTTTTTTTTAATCTACTCCAGCTTTTGCAAATAAATTTGGCATGCATCAGTTTTGCTAAACTTTTGACACACAACAAAGGAAGGAAAGATTTTCAATACAAGGAAGCACCATTGTTTTGCATGTAACGTTGGATTTATAGCTGCTTTGAAATTTTCATCCACTCAAACTCACTGTACTGTTCTTTTTCACCTAATGTGAGCTGTCGTTTGTATATATGCACGTATGATGGATGCCCAAGCCCTGAATAGATGTTCCAGATCTCTGTAGACCTTTGATCTGAGTATTGCAACATTTGAGCTGGCTTAATAGTTAATGTTGGGATGTTGTCTTTCCTTTTAGCCAGTTCTTGGAGGCCAAAAACTGCACAACTGCAGTTAGCCCCATTTCACCTTCAAACAGTGGGTAAATTCCTGTGCAATTAGCCACATCACTTCAAGCCACAGCCCAGCAGGGATTCTCTGTCCCCTGAAAAACAGCTTACCGGTAGACTTCAGCTTTCATCTCCTTCGGTCACTTGACCCCCTTGATACCAGATGACCAAATTCCCCACGCCTGTCCTGCATAATTTACCACCAGACTGAATCAGAAGAGTACCACGCTACAACACTGTTTGATGTAAATGATTCTACAACTCTACCTGGAGCAATTTTCCTCTAAGCAATGGGATCATGGACAAATTCAGTTGAACAATAGGGAAACAAGCAAACTCACTTTTCACTCATGCTGTAGCAGCTGATGACTCTTTTCTCATCTTGCCAACTAGTTCATTCCTCCCTGCCTTCTTTCATCTTCTGGTACCAGTCTTTTGTGGTCATTTCCTCTGTTGATAAGCAGAGTCAGCTTTTTGAGTTACCAGCATCTGGAATGATGTACACCGGCACCTCACGCAGAATGACCCATCTCAGCAACATCCCTGAAAACCCTCCATGCTGCATGAAAATACTTCTTTTCACACATACTTTTGCACATCCATTCAGCCCCCTGGATTTCCCTTGTAGAAATTTCCATAGAAACAGTGATTTCAACAGCTTTCTGGGATGTCATACTAGATTCAGCCATTAGACACTGCTCTCTTGATTTAGTACTGAGACCAGCACATTACACAAGCTATTAGGTGACACATCATCAAATCATAGTGTTTAGTGAGTCTCTTCAGAATACCTACTAACTAAAACTTCTCCTTGTTTGCTTTGTTACACTGGAATCTCTTATTAATTGTTGATAGCGTCACAGCAAGGCATTGCTGAAATATATGCACTCTCTGTATATGCTGTTTTTTTCTGAGCTGCCGGGCTACATTTGATAGTATAATAATACAGAGCTTTTACATCAGGAGTGGGTGATATGGATATACAAACTGCTTTTGTTCTTAAGCATGATGTTTTTACCAACAAATGTTTAGAATATTTAACGGAGAAATTTGACTTTCTCATTTCAATGAACCTTGAGTTCTGTATATAAATTCAGCATCAGAAAAAACCCAAGAGACCAGCATCTTTCTACAGTATTCATTCCTCTGTATAAATTTCCCATGCTGCTCCTGATTCTTTTTTAGACACCAAAAATCATAGCATACCTTTGCGACACTTTCAGAGGAAACCTGAAATTTTCATTTAAATAACACACTAAGTGCATAGCAGCAATGGCGTTTTGTGAAGTTATTATATAGGTGCACGATTGTAAGTGGATCATCCCAGCTCACAATCTTTTGTGTGTCACTATATGCAAAAATACACAGAACAGGAATGGGACAAACTCTGCTTGCATATCTACAGATAACCAAGAAGATAAAGAGTTGTTAAACCCTCTAAGGTTTTGGCTGTAGAGAAACTGTGGGCAGCACAAATACCTTCAGGGAGCTGGAGTTCACTAACTGAAGTTTCCTGACTGTCTAATCCAGCTTTCTTAATAAAATAGGCCACATCGGTTTACCACACTACATCCTGTTTGAACTACAGCGTATCTGTTAGAAAAAGAATCACAGAATACTTTGGGTTGGAAGCGACCCCACCCTGCCCCTAATTTCATCTAACTTCAACTTCTAGTACTGCCAGGCTAGATGGAAGGGCCTTCTTAAGGCATTTCTGAACAGAGGTAACAGCAGACTATGATCAAAGCACCCTTTAACATTCTCTTTGGAAGTTCAACAGGCTGTTGTTTTGCTATATTCATGAGCTAACACCAGATCTGGAGAGAGCATCCCAGGCACAGTTGCTAAAAGCATGAAAGCAGAAGTACTACAGCATCCTCACTCCTGCTTAATATTTCTTTGTCTATCCTTGCTGGGATCATGCTGTTAGCCCTTTTGAAATAGCACCACATGGGGAGCTCCTCTTTGGTGGATATCCCACTCTATCACCTACGTTATTAACTATTCCCACAATCTTTGTATCAGTTGCAAGTATCTGTGATGACTGTTTCCTTCAAAGGTACCAACAAATATTTAGTAGTATGCAGCCAAGAAATGACCTAAGAAAGATCTTGCTGAAAATGTGCAATTACAATTCCTCATTTAAAAATACATTTTGAGACATCCCAAGCTAATCTTTTAACTGGGGACTGGATAGTCTCTGTATCATTGCATTTCCTTGATTTAGTGTTGCGTGGTCGAGTCACATGCCTCACGTGTCTGAATGCATTACCTTTAGTAACCACACTTAATATCTTTTTGATGCAATTACAAACCAATGTGACAGAATCTATTTTCTGCAAACCCGTGTTGATTGGCATTAATTACATTACTTTTCTTTAACTCATTATTGAAGCAACTCCTGTATCAGTGATTCTATTCTTTTCCCTGGGATCCCTGTCAGTCTGACAGGTCTATAATTACCCAGGTCATCCTACTTCGGGACAGATCCAAAATTAGGAAAATTTTTGGTACCTAATATTTAAAATTGCAATCTAAGAACCCCTCATTCTGCAGCAACTTGAGACTGAAAGCACACATGTACTGTCAAAGTTGGCTACACACTTAGAGTTTTCCTTCTCTGCATGTCCAGATAGTCTTGAGCACATAGATGTCTGACACGCACCCAGGCTAAGGCTTGCATACACCTGGGTTGTTGCAGTCAGGTCTCAGTTTTCCATCTGAAAACCTAGTCTTATCAGATACTAAGGATTTCTGGTATTTGTCCAGAATACTGGAACAATGTGGTCATTTTGCTGGAGCCACAGCATTAAAGATATTTGAAATTTATGGCATAGAGGGGATGCAGCTGTACCACACACGGGCAGCTGGTTGCCACGTACCTTGTAACAGGTTTGGTGGTTCTGGAACGTGCTGGTCAGCAGGGTTATAGCACTTGCCCAGCAAGTCCCATGCATCCCACAACCCCATGACCTGCTGCCCTGCAATTCCCAGCACAAACACTAATATTTCTGAAGAGCAGACAGAAGCACAGCAGCTCTCACTTGAGTTCCCCAAGAAACCTGGAAGAAAGAGGTTGATATCACCTGTGAGGCCTGACCCGGGACATTCACAATAGGTCTCACACTCAGCAAAGCTCTGCAAAGGCAGGCAAGCGAACAAGGCGGGTGGTGGTTATGGCTTACCTTTTGTAAAAAGGCCTCCTGACTCTTAGGTGTTCAAAGTTACATCCTTAATCATACAGCTGAGATGAAAGGCACCCTCCACTCCTTTTGTAGCTGGGGCCCTGTTCAGAGAGAAACCCAAGATTCATTGGGTCAAAAGGAGTGAGACCAAGAGAAAGCTGTCGACTATAGCTTACTGGTTAAATCATTTGCCTAGGGAAGGGGAAGCCTGCAGGTTCTGATCCCTGAAATGTTTATGCATTACATTAGAAACAATAATAATTACTGGACTGGAAAGGCAAAGTTCCCACTTTGTATGACTCTCCAGGGAAACTGTAGGTTTAAAACCTCCATAATCAGGCTGAGAAAGACACCAACTGCGAGATTATGTGATAAAAGCTTGTCTACACACTCACAAAGGAGTGCAGTGAGACAATGGCATGGGGGTAGCCCAAATAATACCCCACCCTGGCACCTCCCACACCCATCACAAGAGCGCAATCAGCTCATCAGCAGCAGCAATCAAAGGCCCATCTCCAAAAGTCCAGAGGAGCACAGGGACACAATGGCAGATGGGAACCTAAATTAAGGACGCAAAGGAAGGGAAAACCTGTCCAGGCTCCTCCCAGGGCTGCCCCAGGAAAGCCTCAGCCCCAGGGTGCAGGCATGAAGCCCATCAAGATGAGTCAACACCCCAGCAACTTTAGGACTGAGGGAGGTTGCAGCCTACGGATATAGGACTCATGGGATGCAGCAGAAAAGCATTTGGGGATTGCCCAGGACTTCTTATGAGGTGCTTAGGGGAGGAATCAAAGGTAAAGAAAAGGAGGGATGCAGGTGATTTGGGAAGGAATGAGTGTGGGAAAACAGAGGGATAAGGGCCAGTTGTGTGTGAACAGTTTGCTGTGTGGTGTGCTTGTCTGCCCTGCCCTGCACCTGCTCAGCACTGCCCATTCTTATCTTCTTGTCTAATTCCTTTATACCGCTTTTTTTTTTTTTTTTTTTTCCTGAGTGAAGGACTCTATTTTGGGTGTATCTGGGGGGGGGTGGGTGGGGGTGTCTGAGTATCAGTCTGCATTCAAGCCATGGATTGGACAGCCCCTGCACCTGGGGACAGCAACTGGAGTGAGTGAGAGTCTGGGTGCCAGTGGCTGGAGAGACCCGAGTGAGTGACAAGTGCCGTCCACGAGAGTGGACCAGGGCTCAGAAGCCCTTACGTCAGGGTGCCGGGGGGAGTAAGCGTGCAAGTGAGTGAGTGTGTCAGCATTAGTAACGATCAAGCTGGACTAGCTGGCGAGAAGGTGATGTGTCCTGAGAGCCGGGGAGGGGGGAACGGATGTTGCATGGCAAATCCACAGGAGGAGCTGGCATGTGAGATTCGGGAATACGTGCTCGACCTCGCTTCAGTTGGACCTGGGAGCGTGGAGCTGTGTCAGCCTCATCTCTCTTGGGCTGATGGATCTGCCCTGATTCCTCTAACATAAACGCCAAATATTTCACTTTGTGGGAAAGTGCTGTAGCCCCAGACCAGCAGGTAAGCGGGTAGCAGCAGATGTAGTCACTGCTGTGGTTTTTAGGATAACTTTCCTCATTCTTTCCAACAAACAACTGTAAGACATAACTTGAAAAGATTATAGCTGTGAATCCTAAATGAACGAAAATACATTACTGGCAGAAAAGTTCCAGATAGTTTATCCCTCGGCATAATACTAGGGTACATAGACCCTATTTTGAGATATCTGATAAACTCCATGCATTGATGGGAAAGCACAGACCCCTAATTCTGGAGCTGGGTTTCCAAGGCCAGGTACCTATGAGTGAAGCGTTGGCTTATCAAGTCATTTAATTGAATTAAGTGCTCTTTTTTTTTTTTTTTTAAAAAAAAAAAAGGTAATACATAAATACTGGCACAACACTTGCTTTTATCTGCTGGAATGGCCCCAGTGCTACAAAAGTTATTTACAAATCAGTGTAAATGGTCCAGAGAACTCCTTTGCCAGCTAAGTTAAACAGCAGACAACTGAAGAGTTAAAGGATGAGTTCCTTCAGAGGCCCTGAGCTCTCCTCAGGGCCCTGGGGAAGAATACTGATGACTGAAGTGTGCTCTGAAGACGATCCTTTCCCTGTTTTTTCTCTGCCCCCCACCCCACGTTGGAAAATCCTTTCTCTCTCCACTGCTTATGAATTTTATTTTCCAACCACACCTCTAGCCCTAGGAGAGCTATTACTAGAGCCTTGTGTTTTTCAAACAGTTGATGCACACATTATCTGAATTTCTTTAAAAGGAAGGGCTGCTAAAGGGTGGGTCCCAAAGCTGCACACTAGAGAGAAAAGAACATAGTGTGAAGAGAAGTAAAACAAATGTGCGCACATGCAGTGCTAGCAACAACTCTTATAGCAATATAACAGTAAATACTTGCCTTTCTGCCTGAAAAACTAGACTCTGTGCAGAAGTTTGTATTTACAAGATACAAGTTATTTCTTGCAGTCTCTCCTCGGAGACCTAGCATTAATGTATCAAGAACTGGACCAGAATATAAATGATTTTCTATGACAGTGAAAGTGGCTTTAAAAATGCTCACCTGTTCTCACTGAGTTTACATCACTATTTTTACTTTTTTAACAATGTGATTGACTCCTGTATGTTTAACAGCAAATTCAGTAAGTGGTTCACAAACATAAAACAAACTGTTTGACTGAATTTGAGCAAGAGAATAGCTTCCAGAAGACTAAACTGCACCAGCATTTTTTAACCCTCAGAGAAACCAGCCACCAGTGAGGTGCAAGAGCAATCTGATCTGACCTTACCTGCCAGCAGTTCCAGCTAAACCAAAGATTTAAGACTAAACAACAGCTACCTCCTTTGGAGCTAAACAGACTTGCATTACCTAACCAGAAGATGAAAAAAGCAACTAGACTGAGGGGAAGAGGCAGAGTTTTCCAGTGATTTGAAAATGGACGTGGTTTATCACCATTTTTATCCTTATGTCTAGGTTTACAGTAAATTGAAGAGGACTCTGGGACAGAGGATTGGAAAGAATCTTCCAAGTCAGGGCTACACCATTCGCTTTTATTGAGGTTGTCTGTGTAACTCCACTGAAGATGGCTGCGTGAGGAGCAGCGTATTAGCTCTTGTTCTGCTGCACTACGCAGGCTCTGCAGGAATTGCAACCGCATGCTGAAGGAGATCCCCCAAAAGATAAGAGGAAGAGTGAGGAATATGGGAGACATCACACGCCTGGGACAAGCAAAACCTGGCCGGAATTTAACCAGGGCCTATGCCAACACTGCCACTGCAGTAACCCTGTCTCAGGCCAAACGTAGGGTCCTCTGTTGCAGGCAGCCAGATTTCACAATCTCTTGATTAAACTTTGTTTTAAAGCCAGTGGTGGTTATTGCCCTGCTAATTTCCTTTTTTAACTATGGCCAGTGAAGATCATTTGGTTTTTGAGAGAGATCAATAGAAAGCTTAAGGGGGGAAGCAACTCATGCTGCTCATCAAGATGATGCAGATCAGATTATTTGCAGCCTTTATCTTATCTGAACTGTGACTCATTATGCAAACTTTCAGTGAAAGAAGTGTAAATTATGTCAATGAGATAGATGAAAGGAAACAAACACAACAAAAACCAACCCAAAACCACAAAAAGAGAGTCTGGTCAGCAGCCTCAGTTTTGTATAACATGAGCTCCCAAATTATTTCTAATGAGCAAGTTTGCATTTCCAGGCACACGCATTCCCTCTCACCTCCTCAACTTTTCTACCACATATCTCAAAACCAAACGCAGGCCTCTTAACCAAATTTGGTCTTCACCTCTTCTCCCACTCCCTCCTGGGTCCCTACCCCCGTTATCCGACACCCCCTATTCTCACCCAGGATCCCAGGACCTGGTAGCGCTTTGAGCGCTGCTGGAAGCGTCAGAGTAGGCACATCACCATGATGTGCATCTCATCTCGCAGAGTGGCAGCTCCTCCGGAGCTCACTGTCAGGGAGCAGCAGCAGGAGCCAGGCTGCTCCAGAAGGAGAGGAGAGCCGGCGGCCAAGGGGGGTGGCTGCTGGCTGCAGGGCAAGCTCCTTGCCCGACAGTGCCCACCCTACAGAGAGGTGTGGTGGGGTGCCTGGTTTGGCCTAGATGCAGTAGCTGCAACTAGTAATAACAATCTCTGGATATTTTCAGGGCTGGAGCACCTCTCCTATGAGGACAGGCTGAGAGAGTTGGGGTTGTTCAGCCTGGAGAAGGCTCTGGGGAGACCTTATAGCAGCCCTCCAGTATCTGAAGGGGACCTACAGGAAAGATGTGGAGGGACTCTTTATCAGGGAGTGCAGTGGTAGGATGGGGGGGTAATGGTTTTAAACTGACTTTCAGGGTAGATTTAGACTAGATACTACGAAGGAATTTTTTACTGTGAGGGTGGTGAGGCACTGGCACAGGTTGCCCAGGGAAGTTGTGGAGGCCCCATCCCTGGAGGTGTTCAAGGCCAGGCTGGATGGGGCTTTGAGCAACCTGGTCTGGTGGGAGGTGTCCCTGCCCATGGCAGGGGGGTTGGAACTCGATGATCTTCAAGGTCCCTTCCAACCTAAACCATTCTATGATTCTATGGTAAGACCCACATACCAGTAGATGCATTTTGGTTAGGGAATTCCAGTTGGTCTCCTCTTCTTCTGTTCCTTTCTTTCTTTGTTTATACATATGAACATTATCTATTTGCATAAATGAATGTGGTGACTCTTTGTAAGGGCTTTACTAAATTTAGTACGTAACATTGTTCAGATTGAGAGGATGTAGAGGACTATGACCCTTTTATTTTGAAACAACCGGTATCTATCTACCCATCGCCATTGTGTGAGGGCAGGGAGCCTGCATTTTGAACGCCTGCGCGAGCTGGGAGCAAGCTATTGCTGCCATCGGGTGCTTCTGATCCTTCACCACCCAAACAAAAAAAAAAAAAGCAACAAAAAAAAAAAAACCCAAACGCAGGAAACAAACAGCCCGGCCACACTCTCCTCAAGGCCCGCCTTCCGGTGGCGGTTAACACCCACGAGGGGGAGTGGGTGGGGCGGTGGGGGAGCTGACGCGCCGGCACGCGGGACGACCCGCAGCCCTTGCCGCCAAAAGGCGAGGGCGGGCGCGTGCTCGGCGTAGCCCCGCCTGGCGGCGGTGGGCTGCCCCCTGCAGCGGGACGGAGCCGGGGGAGGGCCCAGGTCCGGCGGCCGCCATGGCGCAGCGCAGGGCCTCCCGCAGCTCCTACTACTTCTTCGTGCGCGACCAGCTGCCCGAGCTGCAGCGGCGCGGCCTGCCCGTGACCCGCGTGGTCGACGCCATCCCTTACTGCTCCCAGGCCTGGGCGGTGAGGGGAAGGGCCCTCTCCTGCCCGGGAACGGCCTCGGGTTAACTCATCTTCATGGCGGGGGGCGGGGGGGAGGCCTGCGGGGTGGTCCTGTCGCAGCCGCCATGGGGCGGGGCGGGGCGGTGGGTTTCGTTGCAGCTGCCTTGCCTCTTGCTGGTGGGGAACCAGCGCCCATCTGTGTGGTGCCCCTGTGCAGGTTGTGTGGGTGACAAAATGGCGGCTTGGCCTTTTCTTGGAGGGTGAACTGGCTGGTGGCTCAGGTGCCATATGTTTAGCAGTTCAAGTGGGCATTTTGAGTGGCCTCAGCTGGCTCTGGCCAAGAAACACAAGCTATGCCGTCCTCCCCTCAGCTGCAGGGCGGCAGCTGTGACTTGTGTGGGATGGGTAGTGGTGTACCTGGCTGGCAAGAGTAGTTTGAGAAGAGTTCTTGTTTGTGGTTGGGCTGTGCTAGTTTGCCCTCATCCAAAGATGGTTCAAAAGCACATGGTCGCTAGATGTTTTGAATCAAAGCTTATGGCTTTGTCAGGGAGAAAGCTGCTAGAAATGTTTGAGTCAATGTTAGCAGTTGGCAGTTCTTGCCAGGCATTGGTAATGCACTTCGGAAATGGACAATTAATTTCTTACACAGAGTTTGTTGGGTTGTGGGACTACTAGGAGGAAGCAATAAAAACTTTTTTTTAACAATTCACTTTCCTTCAAGTTGCTGACTAAGGAAGAAAAGATGGTATATACAGAGAAGGCTCGTAAGTGGAATGAAAAGTGTTCTCAGAAGACAGTGAAAGAGGTAAATGCTGAGAAAGGAACACCCTTCAATGTAGCTAAATAAGATGGGGAGTAAGTGGTGTTGGGGTTTGGTCAGCTATGATGCTATGGAAGATCACCTGCTCTCCATAGCCTCCAACCTCTGGAGGTTATGGCTGCTGTGGTAGCCCATACCGTTATGAAGGTTAAGCAGAAAATTGTGCTGGTTTGTATTGAAGGTGAGAACACTCTATGCCATTTTAAAGCAGCACATCTTGTTCCTTTGTTTTACATCAAGTAAAATGTAATTCTCTAACAACTTGTTTTGTAGTGACTGACTTAAAATGTGTTGGTTTTTTTTTTTTTTTAATAATACTGTAAAGTGCTGTGACTTCTTCTCATGGGTTCATGTTGCCTTTGCTTAATGGATGTCCTTAATTTAGGTGGTTCTTGTCAGGTGGCCTGAAATCACATCTTATGCACAGCTGATTTGGCATTTTCAAGTGGCTGTGTGGTGGACCAGGTCAATGAAATGTTGCAACCTGTGCACAAAAAAAATAATTATACCTTGCCATTATTTTTAGATTGGTTTGATTCTGGAGAGAATAGTAATGCTTTGGTGGAGGACAAAATCCCACAATATAGAAGTAAACAGTTACATTAAGCTGAATGTGTGGTCAGGAATAGTGCTAACTGGATCCCTTCTACTAATTACTGTCTTGAAAAGGGGGGGTGGGGGGTGTCCCTCCCTTTTTTTTTTTTTTTTCTTCCCTTCTGTCTGTCTCTCCCTCTCCCAGCAGCTCCCTGAAGCACAGTTTGCTTCAGAGTTTGAATTATGTGAGGTGTCAGAAAGCTTGTTTTATTCCAGTCTTGGTTGGCAGTGTGAAAACTTGTGTGTCAAAGCAAAGAGCCTGATTGAGTAAATGGGTAATATGCATTTCCTTCTTTACCCAGTATTACTAGATACTAGCTATGAACTACAAATTACTGGTGAGGGTAAATTTTAGGACTTTAAAACGCTGACATGATGTTAAAGAGAATGACTAAATTAGTTAATCCATATTTACTAGTTACTCCAAACTATGACCATCCTGTCAATCTAGATTAGTAGGGAGGTGTTAGGCAGTGCTTCCTGATTTTGGGGGTCTTCCTGTATGGAAAAGAGCTGTTTAAAATTCTGTTATTCAGCAGGCTAGGGGTATGGAGTTAATAAAGCTCCATTTTCATATATAATGGAAAGCGACATGAAATGACAACTAAGTCATAAATGGAGGTGTCTGTATTTACTTGCAGTAGCATTTTAGAAAGCTGTTATCAGGGAAAGGAATAATTGCTTTACCAAAATAAAGAATCATCCTTATTGCTTGTCAGTGGAAATAGGGAGTTGTGTATGTATGAGATCAATGATCTCAATTTATTAATCACACCTCTGTACACAGACAACCACAGTTATTTTGTGCAGTGAAAGGTCTTGGTCATTTTTTGGAGATGACCTAATCTTACTTGGATAGGACTAGTTCCTCATTTTATTTTAAATAGTTCAAACTGACAATCAATGAACTTTGGCTTAGAAGGTCATCTGGAATTAGTGTACCTAGATGTGGAGGTTATTCCCAATTTGGGTCTTGAATGATTGAATTCTGTAAGCCTGCCAGGTTTCTCTTCCTGTTCTCTAAAAGCTTATTGTTCATGCGTGGATGTGGATTTGCAGTGCTTAATGGGCATACGCGCCCCTCTTACTTGCTCTGTGCCAGACTGATCTGATGACTTCCTTGAGGCTTTATTAGCTTTTCATCAATTCCATTCCTGATCAAAGGCAACTAATGCATGTGCCAAACTTTTTGTAAAGTTTATGGAAAAAAACTTCAAAATTCCAATTTGAAAAGTACGTTGCCTGTGACACGTGGTTGAACCTAACAAAATAATATTTTTTGATTTTTTTTTAATTACATTTAATAAATTTAGCTACAGTTCTTTCCAGTTGTAGTAAGTTGACCAAGGTACTAAGAACCTATCTCTCTCTCTTTTTTTTTTTTTTTTTTTTTTGTTAGAAGAGAAATCTTGTCTTCCTGGTCTGCAAGTACACAGACACTTGTGTATAAACTGCAGACTTGTTCCACCTAACCATAACTGTTAGCGGAAGTTACATGTTCCTCTAATAGAAGGAGGTGAAGGACTTTATTGGGGTTAGTAGACTCTTTTGATTTATTTTTTTTTTTAAAACTTTCTCATCTTTTCCAGATGTGTAATCTGGCTCCTCCAGTTCCTGCTTGTCTGACTGCAAAGATGCCCAGCGTTACTTCTCTTCCAGATGCCTCTGCTATATCTTGGAAGAATGATCAGGGTATAGTAATCTTAAAGCACTTGATCCTGGTAGATAACAGTTTGCCCTTTATAGATATTCTCAATTGTACATATACAAAGGCTGTTTACATTTTGCTAATAGCCATCTTTGTCAACTATTTCTTTGTTTTAAACTAATGGTCTACTGCTGTAAAAAGGTCTTTTGTAGTACAGAGGGAAGTCAGTGCAAATGTCGTCCGTCGTCCCCCCCCCCCCCCCCCCCCCCCCCAAAATAGTTCTGTCCTCTGTTTTTTAGCTTGATGGGCATATAGCCACTAATAGTTTCTTAACAATTATTTCAAGTTTTTAAGAAAAAGGTAATTCTTCAACTAACATATTTATTATTTACAAGGCCTAATCCAAGTTCAGCATAAAAGAATACTTCTACCAATTTTAAATGGCAAAGAGTTGTTAAATATCCAAGTTCAAAATTTGTGTGGTACAGGTGTTACTCTTTGGGAGAATAAAAGAGGGGATATGTACTTTGTCAGTGCTTTTATAACATCCTGGCTTGCTTCCTTATTGAAAGAACTCTTGAAAACTAAACCTTTCTTATCTGTACCCCCTCTTCAAGTGGATGTTTTGATTAGAATTGAGTAATGAACACATCTGTAATCTTTTCTGCATGAATATTACATTATTCTGAAAAATGATAAATGGTAGTGCTTACAAGATAAGTCAAGCAGCCAGTTAATATAAGCTGTATCTGCTGTGTGCTTAAATTTCAGCTCAAGCCTTTTACTTAACAAGTCTCTTGAACTGTTTTCATGTTGTCATGGTTATGGAGGGGCAGGAAAGAGTAGCTTCATAAAAAGTGTAATACCTGTTAGCCTCCTCCCTGCCAGAAGTAGTGCTCCCCTGTCATTGTGGTGCAAATTTGATCAGGTTGATCATGGTGGCTTGAGCTGACACAATTGGTCTTTAAACTGAATGACAGCGATAATGACAAGGGGTAACTGAGATGCATTTTATGATGCTGCTCCTTAATATTTCTCAGTAAAACCTGTATGGTTCCCTGTAGCTATATCTGTTTTTTCATAAGGGAGGTATTTCAAACTCAGGTAGGAGAGGTATCTTTCCTATGATCTCACAGCTTGTAGAGGTTAAGACCCATGTAAGAGAGCACCAGCATTCAAGCTTAGGACAGCTGATGTTAAATGCCATGAAGGCTGTCATACAGCATCATTTCTGTGTAAAAACGGGTATACATCTCTATTTGGCAGAACAAGTATAATTTTTTGATGAGGGGCAGAACTTAAGGGTAAGGATTAAATAGCTACCTTAAACGTCATTGAGAACATTATGCGACATTCATGAATAGAAGGGTTAAGGTGTATTATGAAATACTTTTCATAGTTGGATACTTTTTAAATTTATAAATGATTAATTTATTTCTTAACATTTGCCCTGGGTGTTCTTGCCACCTTCTTTGGGAGCTCATTTAGCGGAGGAGAAGCAATCCTTTTAATTAGCAGACTTCTCATCTCCTCTCACCCCAGAAGGTTATTACCAGCTCATTTAACTTGTGTAAGTTACTGAATTGAGCTTGTGAGGCTGCTTTGCAGTTAGTGATTTTTTTTTTTTTTCCCTAACCTTATTTTCCTAAAGGGTAAAGAGACTGATCATAAAAATGAACAGTAGTCCCTGATGGATTCCAGGCCTCTTAATATTCTTGTGGGTTTAGGGTTTGTTTTGTTGGGTTTCTATAATGGCTTTGCCCCCTATCTCTACACACAGTAGCATCTATGGAAGGCGTACCAGGACTGCTGATATGCCTGGCTCTTGCATAAGTGTTAGTTACCTTATCTCAGATACAGAGAAAGATCTGTGTGTTTTACTTGGTCGTTACCCTACTTTACTCATTCATATGATGAAGTGCACCAAAGCTTTCACTGGATGAGGTGAGGCCAGGGTGGCTTGTTGTAATGTCTGATGGGACTTCTGAATATGTGTTTGTTTTTTCTTCTAGCTGTGGTTGCAGACATCTTCTACTTCCTGAACATTTACAGTCATGGCAAGCTGCCATCCCACTGTGAACAGCGCTTCCTTCCTTGCGAGATTGGGTGTGTCAAGTACTCCGTACAGGATGGCATAATGGCTGATTTCCATCACTTCATAGATCCAGGTGAGTTTCAAGGAAGGGAGACAAGAAGTAGTTTGTGTTGTTTTGGGGTGAGAGGGAGGCTTTCTAGTGTCACTTGCTGCTGCCTGGATTAGGTTTCTGGTATTAAGACAGGTTTATTTCTTTAAGTGGTTAGACTTATTAAAATATAGGAGCAGCGCTGGTTGTTTCTGAAGAGATGGACTTGAGTGTCAGAACTGCATGGAGCTTCAAAGAGGGTAGAAAAAATCCAAGAGGACCTTCAGATGTTTGTGCTTTATATTTCATGCCAATGAATGCTTGTCTTGACTGGATTTAAACACACACACTGTACAATACATTTCGTTTTTTAAATTGCGTATAACTGAAAATAACTTTTTCAAAAATAGTTGTGGCACTTGTACAAGGCCACAAGGGCAGATGAAGCTTGGTGCATAGTTGAGGGCTAAGTAAGGATCTGTCATTGTGAATGTTAGATGATGATTGTTCTTTTTCTCCCGTCTCCCCTGCTCTTCTGCAGAAGAACCACCACGTGGTTTTCGGTACCACTGCCAGGCTGCTAGTGAGTATCAGTGGAGAAATGAATGGTATGCAAAGGTGTACAGTTTTAGACTCGGCTTATCTGATCTGTATCCAATGTTGTTTTGTAAGTCTACAGTTTCTCCTTCTGCGAACTTTCAAGTTTCGAAGAGAAAGGAGTGACAGCAGCTTGTTGCAGTCACCTTGTGTGTTTCTTGTACCCACAAATGGCAGAGCACTTCACCCAAAACAGTTTTGTCAATGGCAGAGTTATTTGTATTCTGTCTTCCTATTTTAATTCAATAATAACTGCAGTATGTTCTTAAATGGGACAACTTTGTATGGCTTTAAATGCTTTCGGGTCCTTCTGAGCAGTGTCCTTCCCTTGATAGTCCTTGTGTATATCTTCAGCATGAAGTGCTAATTTCATAATAGGGTAACTCAAAGATACTCGTTTGTATTTAAAAGTTGTGTTTTGCAGCTTTACGTGCATCAACAAAGTATTTATACCCTTGTTGTGTCTGGCTTGGCCTGCCTTGTTTCCCTTGCAACTCTTAAGTAGTGTTTATAGACTCCAGCTTGTTTCTATTAGGACATTTCCTCCCCTTGTGTACGGAGGGAACAAACTTGGCCCGTGTTTTCCTCTGTTAAATACTTAGATAATGGCCTTTTAAAAGGGGTAGACATGTGTGTGTTTGCTCACAGCCCAGACCCTCCAAGTCTTCTGCTGACGAAAGCAAGGTTTTGATAGCTTAATCACAGCCACTGCCTGTAAAGAAGGGGTGTGTGTGTTTGTGTGTATACATATATGTATATAAAAAGATACAAAGGAGGGGGGAACTGTATCATGTAAGGAAATGGGACTTGTTTTGTTCCCATCTAACTTGGTTTGTTTTTTGTTTGTGTTTTTTCTGCCCTCACCCTCCCTATTAGGTGATGCCACTCATAAGATCCCTATATCTGGATTTCATCTTTCACGTACTTGTTATGCAGTTGTTTTACGGGAACTACTTGAGTTTGTCCAGCCAGCCAGAGGGGTTCGGCCTCACTTTTATTGCAGGGTATGGTCAAGGTCGAAGTAAGATGCTCTGAATCAAAACCTTTAATTTCACTTCTGTTGGATGACTAAGGAGGTACTTCACTCTAAAACCTAATCAGTGTGCAGATGAGTGGGAAAAGACACTCTTTTCCAAAGTATCCCAGTTCCATGCAGGAAGAAATGGCCTCTAGAAGCTTACCTTTTTATAAAGCAGAGACCTAATTGTCTACCTTCTTATTTTCAGCCTGCCCGTCCAGCCGTAGTCTACTGATGAACATTTCACTTGGTCTCTGACATTGTTTTGACTTAGGTTAAGGGCTTTTAAGATTGACTTGAATTGATTGTGCTGAATAATGGTCACACAATCCTGCTTTTCTAAGGGATGTTTTTATGTTTTCATGACTCTTTCCCCATAAGAATACTGTATGTCTTAATTTTTGCTCAAGTTTCATTTGCCAATAAGCAAAACAAAATGTTAGAATTCAGAGACGTTTAAGCTTCATGACAGCTGTATTATGTTTTGATTCCATTCAAGTCTAATGTTAATCCTTAAAAAGGCAGGGAGGGTCAAGATTTTGGGCTCCATCCATAAATGTAGAGCTCTGAGGAAATATGCGCAAAAAAAAATTAGCATTTAATGGAGATATCTGTAGCATGGGTTAACCTTCATCCTGTCCCCAAACATTAGTCCAGAGTTTCTCCTAGGGTCTGGTTGGAAAGCCTTCATGGCATTTGGTTCCTCTTCAAGACGGTTTTCAGGAAGAGTGTACATTTAGTCTCAGAAACATTGAATTTTGTTTTGGAGGTGACTTTTTCAGATGTAGTCAGAAGTCTTGCAGATGTCAGAATTATATAGTGTATTTCTTCAATGTGTATTTCTTCAATGTGACTGAAATTTTCTTTCCTCTAGTCTAATGACAGATTCCGAATTAACTGGTGTCTCAATCGAATGGCTAGCATAACAGGTGGGAAATGGATCATTTTTGGCCTTTTTTTCCCCTCCCCAGGAAAGACTGGTTATGTAATCACGGACAGCGGTATTTGTCTGAAAATCTTCAGGTCCCAAAGGTTTCATAAAAGCTGGTACTGATAGCTAGAACTATTTTGCCTGCTTCTCCCTCTTCTTTTCCTCCTCATCAGTGACAGTAAAACAGCAGCATGATCAGCTAACTGGCTTATGAACACATCTGTAGAATAAGATTGCTGTTTCTTGCTCATCCAGTTAAAGGAGCACTAGAGCCAGTGAGGTTACTGTGAAGGTGAGCGTATAGTAACGCATGGGAAAACTAACAGCTTCTGAGGAGAGGTGGCCAGCAAGTAGGGTACATGATTACTGAGGCAGAGAAAATTATGGGAATATAGGACAACCCACTTTGCTAGGAAGCCAAGTTTTATTAAAACCAGTGGTGGAATAACTTGTTAAGGTTTGCAAGACCTTTGATGCTCTGGTAAGAGGCTGGCAATGAACAGGGACTGACTGAGAAGTGAGCTGAGCAGAATATTTACTGACTTTTGTTCTCCTGACCTGGATTTTCTCTGATCTATAGGCATTGAGAGCCGTCTGGAACTTCTTGATGTAGAAGACCTGGTACTAAAACTGTACCGGCAGAAATACCAGAAGGAGCCATCCAAGTCTTGGGTGTGTAGAGAGCTGGATACCTTCCTGTGGGATTTCTGCAGTAATACCAGGTGTGTTGGGATTCTTCTTTGTGGAAACGTGTATTAGCTGGACGTGTCTTAGCGCCCTACGTTCAGCTTGTGTGCTGCTAGGCTAGAATGTTCTGCAAGCCTTCTAATCTGAAATGCTTCTTGTCACATCGTGAGTACAACTGGAAATGAAAAATACTTTCCCAAAAGAAGTGTAAAGATAGATGTTTTTTTAATGCTGAGGCCTAATTTAAAGGAGGGGGTAAAAAATGGGAATAAAATATATTGTGGTATTTAACTGGAAATCACAGAAGTTAGAAGATTCAGACTCTTACAAGTGTAATTTCGATGGGACCTGGCTGTTGTTATACATCAAATGCCTCATGCTGCTACTGTGATGAGGGACAAGTGATGTTTGCCAGTGGTATAAATCAAGTTCTCAAGCATAAGCGTTAAGCTAGTTCCTATCTTTTTTTTTTTTCTTCCAGAATGAATGTTCTTTATAAGGCATCTGGAATCCTATTTTTTCTTTTTTTTTAATTTCCTATGCCTCTTGAACAGTAAAACTTCTCCTGCTTTCAGATTCTTCTGTTTGTACAAAGAAGTGGTATGTAGCTTGTGGTGTTGCAGGGGAATATTTAGTGATCGATGATGCAATTACCTCAGAAATATACTTTAACTTTTCCTCTGCTACTGTTTTAAGTAAGAACCAACAATTTGTTCTTAAATTTTAGTAATTCTTTTTTTTAAAGATTATTCTTGAAGTCTGCTTATGGTATGGATTTTAAGATCTGTTGGGATAATTAATGTCACTTTTATCTTTTTATAGTCAGATAGTTTTCCACTTCCATGAGTATCTTCACACTGAGGGAGACCTGAACAAGAATGGAAAAAATGGAGAAAAGGAGGCTCAGGGGAGACCTTATTGCTCTCTACAACTACCTGAAAGGAGGTTGTAGAGAGGTGGGGGTTGACCTCTTCTCATTAGTAACAAATAATAGGACAAGAGGAAATGGCCTCGAGTTACACCAGGGTAGGTTTAGGATGGATATTAGGAAAAAGTTCTTCACAGGAAGGGTTGTTAAGCATTGGAGCAGGCTGCCCAGGGAAGTGGTAGAGTCGCCATCCCTGGAGGTATTTAAAAGACAGGTAGATGTGGTGCTTAGGGACACGGTTTAGTGGTGGGTTTTGGCAGTGTTAGGTTGTTGGTTGGACTTTATGATCTTCAAGGTCCCTTCCAACCTGGACAATTCTATGATTCTATGAAAACACACACTTGGAGAGGAAAGTGGGGATGCTTATACTAAGAGGAACTATTTCACATTAATGGGAAACTCTAAATTGTTACCTTTAAATTCCATTTGTCTCTTAGGATTCTCTTTTCTCCCTTCCCCCAACCTTAGCACGAAGCATGTTGTGTTAAGCATGCCTTTTAACTCTGCATAAGCCACTTGGAGCTTAGTTATTGAATGCTGGTCCTCTGTGAAATTCTAAAGGTACTGTATGGTCACTGAGACAAAAAGATAACATCTTTAATGTCAGTTCCTGTTCCTTCTGACTGGACTAGCTGTTCATGTAGATGCTTCTGAAATAAGCCTGAACTTCTTTTCATGTAGGTGCAAGTGGCATGAAGAGAATGATATACTGTGCTGTGCTTTGGCATCCTGTAAGAAAATTGCGTGAGTATTGCTAGGGAGTTATCTCCAGCATGATGACTTTTAATTTTATTATAGACGCGTGTTTTTGCTTTGGCTTTTCTGACTGCCTGGAGCATTGTCGTTCTAGATCTTGAGTTTTTGAGTTCTATTTGTAATTTCGTTGTTTGTATGGCTTAGCAGTACGCTGTAAGTCGTAGCACTTAGATGTAATGTAATTTCTGTGATAGTAATGTCCATCACTCTGTAGTGATCCTTTCACTACCTCCACTTACTACTGGAGAGCTGAGAGAAGTGTTAACTACAGTAGAATTAACTATTTTCCTTCAGAGGTTTAGTATAGCTGCATTTGGTGAGAAATTCCCAGTATGCTCTAGTATATCTCTACTTTGGAAACTTTTATACTGCCTTACATATAATGTAGATACGTAAGGTTCTGTAATCTTTTTGGTGAGAGGGGGAAAAGGTAAGTAAATAGTTGGGAAATACCATTTAAGATCTCAGTCAGTAGTAGTAACACTGAGAGAGATAATAATGAATAGTCTTTCATTCAAAAAACTCTTGTTATGTACTGCTATGCCTTGCAAAAAAAAGTGTTGCTTTTCACACTTCTAAGTGGCCGCATTTGATAGTGCGGGGAAGGAGTTGTTTTAATTTCATGTGTATTTGTAGAATAGGCTGGTGGTCTTGGAAGGATGCAGGGTAACTATTTAGTTGCTGCGATAATGTTCTCCTGCCCTCTGTCATCTGCTCTATGCATCTGTCTGTGGTTGCTTTTGTTTGCTAGTTGAAGAACTAAAAATGCCGTGCTTCCGTACATGAGCATTACAGTCCTCTTAGCCAAACTCTTCTTGTTTTCTTTTTTTCTTGATCAAGTTATTGCATCAGTAAATCTTTAGCTAGTGTGTATGGAGTCTCACTGACAGCAGCTCACCTGCCTCTTCAAGACTCTGATTATGGTGAAAGCACAAATACCAAGACCATAATACTGGATGCTGGACGTTTTCAGGTCAGATTATTTAAACTGGTATCCTGTTTTATTTCTAGTTAACTCCAGTGTTCAAACTTGCCAATTTCAGGTTAGCTGTTTTCTCTTTGGATGCTGTCTTTTGTGACATATATTGGGCAGACCCATGAAAGAAAAATAATCACTAGCTGGGTCATTTCTTGTGATTTTGATCATAATTCATAGGTTTCGTGGATAGTTGCATATACTGCATTTTAGAAGACACATGTATTATTCTGAATGTTTATTTCTCCATACAGAAAATGAAGGCTGAGGGTTCTGGATGTGACAGACATTTTGGTTCTCCAAATCATGATCAAGAGTTTCTCCCTTCTAATTGTGAGTTTGAAGCTTTCACATTTGTGAGGGGAAAGAGGTATTTAAACTTAAGCCGATTGCCTCTTTTTCAAATTTCTGGGCTTAGGTATTGCCTGTCAGTGGCACAAAGTGTAAACAGCTCTGCATGAGCTGCGCTTATTCCTGCATATGGATGTCACTGAATTTCTGAAGATGTAAACATAAAGAGCTGCCCTTTTTTTACTGGACACAATCTTATGGTTAAAAGGTTTCTCAAAATTTAGGTTTTCTTATAAATGTTGCTCTCTTGATTTATACCCCTTTATTTTTCTGCTATGTGAAGCCCGTTCTCATATGCTTAGGTGCTTTGAGGCAGGGCCATCTTTAAAATACTCTCCTTGCTCTTACGTCATTATATGTGCAGACTCAGCTGGTACTTGTTGCAAGTATTGTGTTATAACTCAGTTTATAAAGACTGCTCATTTAAAATCTTTTTGGAGACAAAATTGTTTTAGTAGAAGGCATATGAGCTCAGTTCATCTGGGCAGTTCATGACTAATCTTCAGAGGAACAGAATCAAGTTTGCAACACAAATAACTAAGAATTCTGAGTTTGCAGTTTATTTTATTGCATATAAAATACATGCTGAATTAAACTCCTAAACTGTTCCAATTATAAATCATGAGATCCTATGGTCTTGGTGTTTATAGAGGACATAACCCCTGTCTCTGACTTTTTGTATTAGAGCTATTGAATATTGTCAGCTCCACAGCATATGAAGAACAATTCCATTAATTTATGCAAGCTTTGAAGGCTGATTTGATTTGCAAACTGTATCTAATTTAATAGGTGATTCTCCACGTGGTGTGAGGGCTTCCCTGTATGGAACAAGTACCATGCGAGGAAGAGGAATTACTCGATTGCTGAAAAGTGCATCTGATCTATCCAAGTCCTTCAGTAATTGAAAATCTTTTTTACATCCAGGGCACCTGTAAATTCTGATTTTCCTTGTTTCCCTAAAATAACCAGCAGCTTCTCCAGACTGCATTTTTCATCTTATTTGCAACGCTTGACAGTTCAAGTTCTTGTTAGAATGATAAAACTATTGACTGGATTTAAAGAAGACAATCTTATTTATTATCTACAGGAAGACTTATTTTGAAGGGACCTGACAGTTGCATTCTCTCTTTAAAAATACATGCCATAGTGGTTCTGTTTCTTAATGGATGGAGTGCAAATTCAAGATCGATTAGTCAGTATCATTGGCCACTAAAGATTTCTTCTAATCCAATGTGACTTGCTTAATAAGCAAGTGCTTTATTTCTTCTTTAATAACCTTCTTCCCCTCTTCTGCGTGTGGAAGATAGAATTTCAATGTATAACAATCTGTCCCCAGAAAACAATGGGAGGGGTGAGCATTGAAGGTATGAAGGGCTGCACTAGGGGAATGAAAGGTGTAAGTCTCAAAGGTTTGTTATAATCTGTCAGTTCTAGCCGTGAAGAATTTGAGTGGTCATTCAAGGGCATAAAAGAAGACTTTCTGTGAAATGTCGTGTAAGAAATGTGGTGGTAAATTTATCCATCTGTTAATGTTCTTTTGGAGGCACAGGCTATATACATCAGGAACAAGTACAACAGATTTTTTTCTTTGTTTTCTGTTACATCAGTTTTCTGTTTAAAAAAAAAAAAGCACGTTCCTCAAACCTACAGACTGAAGAGGAACGTAGGTGTTATGGGGTTTTCTGAAAGGAATATCAAATTCAAACTGATATATTAATCTGCAGATACATTTTCACAAGTTTAGTCAGGCTGGGTAGATAGCAGTCATAATTATTTGAGGGCACATAAAAACTGAAAGACTGTCTGATGTGTCACCGGGAAGTTAGATGTTCTGTTTTGTGGAGGTACAAGCCTTGGACTAGTCCCCAAAAAGTTGTCTGCTGCCTGAGCCTCGTCCTTAGACCATGTGTCTTTTAAGCAACTGATTCCCAGAAATAAGAGCTTTTTTTTTTGAGTTGTTTCTACATTTTGTTCCAACAGAGGTCCAGTTGTGAAATACTATTTCCATAGCAACTAACTGTGAGAAGATACTTATTTCATTCCTTGTAGGAATAGAAACTCTAAATTAGGTGGTTCATTCTTTTGGATAATAGGGAAAAAAACCCACAAACCCACCCAAAACCCAACCAAAATAAGAGATCAGCACATTTATTCATAAAACTTGAGCGTGCTGATCAGTATGTCAAATAAGACCAATTGCTGGTTTAGTTGGAAACCTGTTAGAGTTGCTGTAAGGCCAGTTGAGGCCCTTGTTCCAGTATTGCAGGATCACTGAATCATTTTGACACCTCTTACCTAATGTTTGCCTATATCACTGAATTTTCTTGAATTATTCTATATTTCCTTCCTTTGAGGCTGCTGTTCTACCTGCTAAATTTCACCAGACGAGGGACAATAAACTTCTAAGATTGAGGTTTACTGATCATACATCCGGGAATGTTGTAACAGAGTAAGAGTGTCTATTTAGTAGTGGTAAAGGCTTCTCTGCATTGGAATACAGTTGTTTGAGTTTTAAGTTTCTTAATTGACAGCCATTGATAGCTGCATTGACATTTCAAAACAAAGAACTGTAATCTTTGAAATATTTTTCAGAGGTCAGTGTTGCAATAAAAGTTTCATGTTTCAGTTCTTGTGAAGAAGAGTTTATTATTATTTAAATATTCCTTCACTATCAGTGTAAGTACACAAGCTGAAAAGCATTTGTTACTACGTTTAAAGTATTATATATCTTCAAGACTGAGATAAAGAATCTGAGCAGAAATGGAGAAATACAGAGTTAGGGTTCCATGGCATGTCTATACCTTGTCACCTGTGACTTAAAATAGTATGTAAAATGTAGGAGACCTAGTTATATACTGTAGGCAGTAGGCTTTTAACTAGGGCAGTAACTGTCTTGCTGTGATAACCAACAACCTGTGGTATTTTGTTGTAGTGAAAACTGTAAGATCTATATAATGTGAATGAGTACACTGACTTGATGTAGCCCATTTAATACTGTTATTCTGAATATATGGAGAGGGATCCTTAACAGCTGTTGGAGGATGATAGAAAATTCTTTCACTTTGGAGCTCTGCTTCCCTGGCTGTTTTGCAATTTGAAACTGTCTTTGGTTTCTTGAAAAATAAACTTCACTTAATAAGCGCAATACAGTCATGCTTCTCTCCTTTAATGGAAAAGTAAAGATGAGGGAAAGAGGTGACTTACAACCTTAGCACACTTTTTAAGCGCAAGGAATAGTACTGGTAGGGCCCAGACTGTGGGTAAAAATCAGAACAAAATTCTCCCCACTTGAATGACAAAATTCTCAAGGGGCAATAAAACCAAGTGAAGGCAGAATGGCTCTTGAGCAGAGTGAGTGATGCAGCTTGGGAGCTTTAAACAGGTACTTTCACCATGGTAAAAAGTGACTCTCTGCGTATGTATAGGTACCATACAGAGTCACAGAATGGTCAGGGTTGGAAGGGACCTCTGGAGATCATCTAGTCCAACCCCCCTGCCACAGCAGGGACACCTACAGCACATTGCACAGGACGGCGTCCAGGTGGGTTTTGAATGTCTCCAGTGTGGGAGACTCCACCACCTCTCTGGGCAGCCTGTGCCAGTGCTCTGCCACCCTCAAAGGAACGAAGTTCCTCCTCACATTTAGATGGAATTGCCTGTGTTCAAGTTTGTGCCCATTGCCTTTTGTCCTGTCACTGGGCACCGCTGAAACAAGACTGTTTCCATCTTCCTGACACCCTCCCTTTAAGTATTTATAACCATACAAATTGAACTGTCTAAAGAGCTGTTGTTGTAAAGGAAACATCTAACAGATTCTATCAGACCTGGCTTTGTCCTCTTGTTAGTGCAGGTTACTCAGTCCTGTGACAGTAACGGGTAAAAGTCATCCTGGTTTTGCAAACATGTTAGAAAGTTAATAGATGATTTTGTTCTTGTTATACGAGTAAGTAGAGGAATTGTTGAATTATGCATTACTATTCTCTAAAGGTTTTGGCTAGGAGCACGGTTGTCTGAGGGTCATGAAAACACAATGGACTGCGGTGACAACTTTGACTTAGTCTATGACATCAGTATATTAACCTGTAATTACATATTCTTTTACATTCTGTTCAAAGACTATCTAACTGATACTGAAAAATAAAGCATGTTCATGTAGAGTAAGCAGCAGTTACTGATTCTATGTAGTAGAAACTATGAATTTGACTGTTACTTATGAATTTCTGGCTTGTCCACTTTCTCCTTTCAATGAACTGTAGAAACTAGGTACGGGGAAGAAGTTCCTATTTGACCACTGTATCTGCTCCAGCTAAGAATATTCTTATCAGTACCTTGCATTCTGATATAGCAGAAGTGTTCTCTTAAATATATACATATATACTGTGGATACAGTAATACCTGGCTTTGATGTCTTTAACTTAATTTGAAATTTGTTTTGGGAGGCTGATCTTACCCGTAAACATCAAGATGAAGGTGGCATTCAGTCCCTTGACCTCCTTGTCCTTTGTGACCAGGTCCCCATTCCCATTCAGATGCACTCACAGAAGTCCTTGTTGACCTTCATATGCTTTACCAGATTTGGCTTTGGATGGGCTTTGGCTTTCCTAACGCCATACCTGCATACTCACACAGCACCTCTGTATTTCTCCCAGATCACTTGTCCCTGCTGCTACCTCCTGTGTGTTTCCTTTTTATGCCTGAGTTTTGTCAGGAGCTATTTGGTCAACCTCTGCTTGTTCTCCTGTTTATCTTGGAGGATGTGATACTTGAAAAATCAACAAGTCTGACTCTGGGTCTTGCACTGTCAAAGTGAGATGATGTTGTGCTGATTCTTCTGAATAAAAATTTGTGCTGAGTGAATGAAAACCTGTATTCAGGGAAGCCCTGTCTGGATTTACTTGCAAAATAGCTGTAGTTTTCTGTTCCTGATACCTTTTTAAAAAACCTGCATAATTAATATAACGGGACCGCACTTCTTGACCTGTGAGTTGAATTAAAAAGTGCTAATCCTTTCCCCTAGCAAGAATTTCAAACTTTCACCAAAAGGTAAGTGACTCAAGTATGTGTGTGAAACTAAGTTTTTAATTTCTGGTTGATAGATAGAGGTATATGCAGCTGACTGCAAAGGCATTAACAACATCTTTTCATGTGGCAGAGTAAATGTACTGTAGTGGGGCAGGGGAATAACAAATTTGTAACCTAGTTTCTGCCCTCTTGATGTCTTCTGCAGGATTATCACTGGCACCCTAGAATAAGCTGCCAATTAATTTTTATTGCAATGCTATGGTAAAACGAAGAAACTGGCAAACACTTTTATTAGTCTAACCCTGTATTATCCCTGTTCCCTCACTTTTCCTTGGTTCTGTCTTAGAAGCTCCCACAAGCTTCTCTAATTACCATTTTCAGATAATTCCCCTTGCTCCCTAGTGAACAGGTGAAAGGCAGGAGAGAGAAGTTCCAAATTCCCTTATGTTGGGCTATAATAAATTTAGTACTAGTTTCAACGCATCCAGAATTAATCTTGACGGTTTGCTCATTGTACTGTGAACTTCAGATAGAAGACTGCCTCGGTGTCTTTCCTGGAACAGATGATACAAATAAATAGAAAAGTAGTGCTGTTACTCTAGCAACAAGGTTTGTGAGATAATTAACTCTTGTCTGTCTGATCAGTTCTGAATTGTGCGCTATACTGAACGCTGTAATAAGCAGTGGCAGTGCTGGCCTTTGCCTGAAATACATCTCCATCCTGAGAAGAGCAAGGAGGGCAGTGAGAGCAGACCTTGGGGGTTATGCAGGAAATGGGTAGGGGTGGAGTCCCTGGGGGGCAGCTGTGAAGAATAAAGGAGTTCATTAAGGTTGGCAGTTCATTATTAACTGCATCTTCTAAATGCAAGAACAGTCCAGGAATGCAGGTAGATCGAGCAGGGGCCTGTCTTGTGTTTATAGGGGACTCAGGGCTGCACCCTAGTCCTAGTGCGGTGTATGGGAGGTAGAAGCAGGTGTAGGGTACAAAGGAAGAATCCACAAACACTGGCCAGGTGTGTAGGGATGGTTTTTGGAAAGCCAATGCTCACCTGGAGTTGATGCTTGCAAGGGGTCAAGGACAACAAGGAGAGCTTTTATGATTTTGTTAGCAGGAAAAGATTGAACAGGGAAAAAGTGGTCTTGTTGCTGAATGGTGCCAGTGATTTAGTAACGTGGCTGGACTAACACAGATGAGGCTGAGGTGCTCAGTACATTCTTTGTTTCAGTCTTTACTAATACGGTCTCTCAGGTCTCTGTACTCAGGAAGGGTTCAGGGAGAACACCAGCAGTGGATGAAGATTGAGTCAGGGATCAGCTGGGAGATCTCGAGCCGTACAAGTCCATAGGGCCAGGTGGGCTGCATCTGAGGATGCCGAGGGAGCTGCCTGATGCCTTTGTAAGGCTTTTCTCTCACCTTTGAAAGGTCGAAGAGTCTGCCAAAGGATGATCTAGGAAACCATACATTGCTCAGCTCCACTGGAGACCTTGGAAAAAACATGGAGCGAGTCCTCCTGAAACATGTTTTTGGGTATGTGAAGGAGAAGAGGGGGACTGGGAGCAGTAAGCCTGGATTTGCCAAGGTTAAATCATGCCTGGCCAGCCCGAATACTTTCCACAATAGGTTTCTGAATAAAGGGTCAGCAGTAGTTGTCATTTACCTTGACTTTAGCAAGGCTTTCAATATGGTCTCTCACAGTATGCTTGTATCCAAGTTGGGATGTTACAGTCTAGATGGGTGGACAACCAGGTGGGTAAAAATCTGGTCATACTCTATGTGGAGGCCAGTAACAAGTTGGGGTGCTGGAAGAGTGTATACTACGGCCTGTTTAGTGTCTCTAGCAGTGACCTGGAGGAGGTGATGGAGTTCACTCTTGCCAGCAGAAAACACCAAACTGGGGAGACCAGCTGAGACGCTCAAGAGCAGGACTGCCATACAGAGGGACCTAAACAGGCTGGATAGGGGGCTGGTAGGAGCCTTATGAAATGCAGCAAAGTCCTGCACCTAGGAAGGAAGAACCCTTTGCAACTATATAGCCAGGACTGGCAGGAGAGCAACTCTGCTGAGAAGAAAGCCCAAAACTAAGAAGGCAACCAAAAAAAAAAAGGCAGGGAGGGTGGGGGTGGAATTTGGAAAGTGACGTAGGAACAAGAGTGTTGAGAATATTTGCCTTGCAGGGTGTATCAGAGGACTGGAAATTCTGACTCCTGTTTATCTCCATGCTTCTCCTGCATTGTGATCTGTGTCTTCAGCCAGGTCATTTGATTTTTATCTCATCACTCTGTCACTCATAAATAATACCGATTTGCTTGCAATATTCACTAGACCTTTGAGTTCCTTGGATGAAATGTGCCTAGATAGGAATAACTCTTAAAAGCTAAGTGACTGACATTTAGGAACAAATAACAGACATATTTTTTCCCCAGTAAGCCATATAGTATATTGCCTTCAGAACATTATAGGCAAGTAAATATGTTAATGGAAACAATTAAAGTTGGGAAGTGAAGGAACAGCGTGCTGGGGAGATGTTGCTCCCCTTGAAACACAAGAGGGAAATGTGGTATAGTCCTGGTTAATGCAATTACTTAATTGCTTTGAGCAGGGCAGGGTGAGCCAGTTCTTCAAATTGCGTGCAATATTTCTGTCCTGCCTACTTTTCGTTGGTTTGTTAGACTGATGAAGTGGACTTTTTTTCTTCCTTCATATGCTTCATTATAGAGTAAATGGCCTGTTGCAGGTTGCTGAGGGAAGGTCACAAGGAAAACCAGGTAATTTTCTTAATATCCTCGTGATCTTGGGGTTGGACTAGATGATCTCCAGAGGTCCCTTCCAACCCTGATCGTTCTGCGATATGCTTGCCAAAACAAATCTTGCTAAGTAATGAAGTATCAAAATCTTACTGAGGTCATTGTTCCAGTTGGGGTAACAGATCTCAGCAGCCCTGCAGATGGGAAAATGGTTTGGTGAGGGCTTAAATCCTTGTGTTCTGGTTCTTCCTGTTCGTGCACACACAAAACTTATATGTACGTATTCTTCCATGTGAAAGCTGAACATAACTAAACAGTAATTGACTATAGGCTGTGTAAAGGGTAAAGCAGGAATTTATTTTTCTGCCTGGTCATTAATTTTCTGCCTTTTGAGGGAAGTGAGTATTGAAGTTCAGTGTACATACATTAATTCTTTGGAATTAATTAAGTATTCCTAGCTTTTCCCATCTTCCCCCCAAATACGTTAGTGCTGCTTTTGTTTAAAGTTGTGGGTATACTACAGGCTCTTGGAGTTACTTCTGCTTCAAAAGACATGCAAGACACACAAGTAATTAATTCAGTCACAGGAAAACTTTGGAGTAAGATGGGAATTTGAATATGTGTATTTCTGGCTGACTGATTTTAACAAATTGATTGAGAAAAAACACATGTAGCATTCTCATAAATGCACAACTTCGAAAATGTTAGTCTTATTAAAAAAAAGAAAAAAGGAAAAAAATTATAAGCAGCACTGATACATCTCAGGCATCTTTCCATGTGCTATCTCTTAGTTTGTTTTCCAGTGTAGACCTGAGCTTAGCATTGCCGAAGGTAAGTCATTCTGCTTTAATGGTTGTCAAGTTTGTCTCTCTTGCTTTTTCCCTGCTACTTCTTACACAACTTGCTTACAGAGAATTGAATTAATGGTTTTGGGGGTCATTATGTAATGTCTTCTGTATTTTGTGGCTGGTTTCTTCAGATAACTTAACGCAGATTTGCTAATCTGCATTTTTCTTTACAGTTAAAATGACCAATTTGTAAATGTTACTTCAAGACTTCAGCTGGCAGGCAGCAATTAAGCTTCCTCTATCCAAAGAGTATGGGATAGGTAACACAGTGTTAAAATGGTTTAAAAGCCAGAGCCAGTTTCTGGCCATAAATAGTTCTGGTAGTTGTCAAGTCCTGTTGCTGGTGTTTCCAGTTAAGGTCCTTGATGAGAATCCACGCTGTTATCCCTGTTCAGCCCTAGGGTATAGGTGTTTGCAAGGGAATGCAGGAGTGCTGACTAATGTCTGTAACATTTATATAAGAAATAGCTTTTGTTGCACAGTAAAAACTTGTTATAATGCTAATTAGATAATTCATACTATACTTCCTTGTTACAAAAGACAACAAAATACATAGCAGCTTTGTTTCTGAGCTATGCACCTCATTTTTTATCTGCCTTCAGCTTCTGTGTGCAAAATTCTTTTTTAGTCATCCATTTTTGCAATGTTTTGTCATGCATCTAAACTAAGCACGGGAATAGATCCTCAGAATGTCTTGCTGAGTTGCATTTCAGGTTGTTCATTGCCAGAGGGATTTGGGTTTGTATATACTTTGTAAAGAACTCTGGTCGTTGGTCTTTGCAGGTGTTATTAGAAGTACCATGTAAAACAAAGGCAGTGAGAAAGCAAGCCAGAATAACAATTCTGGTAGTCTGATTTGCATAGTTCAAAATCTAGAAAATGCTGTCCGTGTGTAGGAGGATTGCTGGTGGTTCTTTAAAGTTAAATCTGTAACAAAAATCTAAAATATATAAGTAACTACTTGGGGCTAAAGGGTATGTGGGAGGCATTGCAGTAAGTTTCTGAAACTCCTGAAGTTGAAGATGCAATGGAGAGCTTTGAAAGAATAAATATTGTAGTATAAGTCCTTTATTGAACATGTCTTTAAAAAAAAAAAAACAACCCTAAACAAAACCCCAAACAAAGCAGCTCTTAATTAGCTTTAATACAATATTGACAGTCTTTTAGACAAAGACAGTCCATTCTCTTCCAAAGATAAGATACCAGTGATGGGAGTTCTCTACACGTTTGCACATACAGTGCTTCTGATTAAATTGTTACAATTTTGAATAAAAAGGTACTTTTCCTCCTTTCCCCCCCTTTTTTTTTTTCTTCTTTTCATTAAAGATGTGCTTGCCACGTGCATGCTCTCATACCAACATTTTTTCAGAAGCAGCAGCAGCAGGAGCGATGGACTATTTCTGACTTGCCCATGCAACAGCCAGGAGGAAAGGATAATGTAATGAAAATAAGTATTTAGGAACTCTCTGAGTTGGAACTCATAAGTTCAGGAATCTGACAGGCTGCTAGACTGTTTCTAGATCTTATTAGCTGCCTATTACAAATCCATCTAACTTCTTACTGTATCTTATACCATTAGTATGCATTGTTGTTCCAAACAGGAGACTTTCATTGGTCGTCTGTGAATTTTTTCCATATTTTTATTTATATGTGCATGTATAATATATACAAAGAACCCATTTAATAAAATGTCCTTAAAAACCAGCTTGCTTCGGTCTGCATAAAATAATTTCTATACTGGACAGTGCTGTAAGCTGTGACAGTTGCATAACACCGTAAACAAGACCACCTTTCCCTGATGGCTTGCAGTTGGTGACCTTGAAACCTTCTGTGGATCTGGGGATACAGCAGCAACTCTGTTCTCCAAATAGACCTCGCTGGCTTCTTTTATCAGAAAGTGGGAAGTCTAGAAGACTGGTTATTTTTGGATGACTGGGTGAAACAGTGCTTCATATGCATTTTTCTGCTATGAAGTTATGTATTAGTACTCATTGTACCTTAAGCACTTCTTTCCAGTGAGACAAGGATATTCTTTCCCAGAACTTGAAGGCAAAGCCATTAGCTTTCATTTTATTATTCAAAAAACCCCCTTCTTGCAGTAAGAAAGAGGGATTGACTTCTTTTCTACAGTGGTGTCTGTGCCTCAGCAAATCCTGAAGATGGCATTTGCCTCCTGCTTCTTTTTTCATTCATCTTCAACATTGCTCTCCTCTGCTCTCTGATTCCTTGTAGGTGTCTCGTTGGAGGGTTCATTTCTATCTTCTCGCTCCCTAAAACATTGTTCAGGAGTAGAGATGTTAATTAAAACCAGCTAGAAATTTTATGAAGAGATTTTGTGTTAGAATGGCTTTAGACTGCTCTAAGCTGACCTGGAAGTGTACCAAACTGAACTCCATAAATTAAGTCTTGCTGGTGATGCAAGAGGTGTATGAGCTACTTTTTTTCCCATAGCATATATGTAGAGAAAGGGTGACTGCTGTATCTTTACTCATCCCACTTTTCTTCCAATGGTCTGTTTCCATCATGAGAATAAACAAAAGGTTTCTATCTTGGAGTGAAAATTCTGAACGCAGAGCCTCATGGTGATGTAGGCTAGCAGGGACAGAAACAGCTATAGGGGCTCAGAGAAATGAGAAGCAGTCTGGGCTTTGCTTATCAAGTAGCCACATGTGCTTGACTGACTTGGGCTTGCTAATTGGTTTGCAAGGTTTGAATGTTTGGGTTCTACCCCAGAGACCACAAAGGTGTCTGATAATACTGGGCATATTCAGTGAGAAGAGATGGGAGCCACTAGGGTAGAAACTGAAGTGAGAAAGGAGTGCATACTTTCTTTGATTTCTTTTTTCTCCCGTGCTTTCCACTCAGTATGTTGTTTCTGGGGGGAGAAGGTGAACCCTTCATATGTTCCATTCGCTCTTCTAGAGAAAGGTACTTACGTCATCTCGTAGTCCTTCTCCTTGTCTGCGCGGCAGCAGCAGCAATAGGCTAAAATACCAATAACTATAATTGCAGCAACAGCTCCACCAATGATGCCAGCGTAAAGAGCTATGTTCATGGATGCTATACATGAAGAAAAGAATTAGTTCTTTGCAGTGAGAACGATATCAAATGCAATCAGTACAATCACTGGACTTCAAATCCCACCACCCAGATGTCAGATCTCACTACCTGCTCTGGATGTCAGGTCCAGACTGAGTGGAAGCCACATTTATTTGACTGCATCAACTGGAATGCATTCTGTACCGCACAGCTAAGTCAGCTGGAGCAATTAGTGATAGGGAGGAGCTCCTGGATCTGAACAACTGCTGTACTTTGTTGGTAGTTTAGTTTCAGACTTTGAGAGCTCAGGCCTATCTCTACACATTTTTTTCTCATCTGTGAACTAACCCAACTCAGAGAATTTGTCTTAAAGGTAAAAGTGTGCTATTTTTTTTTGAGAGAGCAGAATTTCATACTTCTGTCTGCATGGCCTCCATTAATCCTTTGACACTTAGCTAGGATAATTTCTCTGGTACTACTCTTCCAGTAAGCAACCCCATCTCTTACGTGGCACAACGCTGACTGTCATGTTGCAAAATTCCTTTCCCACAATGTTTGTTGAAGTGCAGATGTAAAAGCCAGAGGTGTCTGCCGAGATGTTCTTCAGAGTTATTTGTTGCCCTGTTGTGAAACACAAATGCAGTCCAAAAAAGGAAAGAATTAAAGCAGGGAAGGAAGTGGGGACAGCAGCCCTTCAACTCCAGGCAAGGTAGTGGGAGTGATGAGAGGTTATTAAAGCTGATGGATTGCTCTGTCTTGCTCGGGAGCTACCATACTAGTCCCTAGATTTTAGTGTGTTTTGTGGGAGGACAAACGGAAGTGTGCTGTTTTGATTACAGGGAACATTCCTTTGAGAAAGAAGATTGTGGATGGAGGGTAAAGAAGCATGTGTGCTTAGTGAAAGTTTTTTTTTGCATTGGATTTTGCTGAGAAATATAAGATGGCCCAAACCAGCATCTGGCTTTGAGAACTGGCCATCTGATGAATTAACTTGCAAAACAACAAAAAGCTCTTCAATCCTCCAGCTCTTAGGATTTCAGATCTGAATTATTTAGCAGTGAGGGAAATAGTTTTCTAGTCTGGGAGAGGCCACACAGGTTGTGAAAATAAATGAAGGAAAAGAAGCGTGATTGCTATGATACTGATGTTTTTTTATCCAATCTAACAGAGCTCAGAACCATATGCTAAAGCTCAGCTCTGTCTGCTCAAGCAGTCAGTTTTTGTTTGTTGCATCTCCACCCGACATTTGTATGTGTAGTCCATGCCTTTTGCTTGTGATCTACTGATAAAGGTCCAGATTCCTGCTCTAAAAGCAAAAGGCTCTCCATACTTTTCAGTGACTTTCCTGTTTTATTTTCCCTGTGAGTGCTCTTCTTTCCAGCCCACTCGTGGGACTAGGATTCTGTTTGGTCTCTGCTGGCACCTAGCGCCAGATAGCAAAAGAGCATGCAAACCAAGAAATAAACTGCATGCTTGAGGTTTGGGGGGTTTTTTTTGTTTGTTTGTTTGTGGGGTTTTTTGCCTCTACATACTGTCTGTGCTTACTTCTATGGTTTTTTTTCAGTGTGATGTTTACAGCTCTCAGAGTTGCAGTCTGTAACCGGACTGTAAATCCTTCTATGTTAAATCAAAAGAAATTGACTGGGGAGTCAAATTGAGAAAAATGCGAATCAGATACAATTGTTTTTGGAGCAGCTCCAAAGGGGATTCTGCACACTCTGCAGCACTGGGACTTGCTTAACACAGAGAGAAGTTGCTTGCAGGGACAGTGCATCGAGGTGTGTTCGGGGCTGTGCGTGATGCGTTGGCACCACTTAGTGGCCAGTCAAATGAATAAGGTTTGTGTCACTGGCGGTATTTTGTCTTTTGCATAATTTATGCAAGAGTCGGCTAGTGAGTGTTGAATATCCTGTCGAGTCTGATCATTAATTTACCTCCACAGTGATGCTACAATAAGTTAAACCAGGGAAGGGTGGGTTCAGATACTCAGTGTTTCTGGAGCTGAACATACCAGAAAGAAACAAAGTTGTTTAAAGGAATAAATCTGAGTCCTCTGTCACTAGTACACTTCAAGGAATATTAAAACCTAATTTCTGTGTGAATATTTCCACCAAAGGTTCTGTCGTGGAAATTCAGTTCCTTTTTTTTTTTTTCCCCAGATTCTGACTTAAAATGAAAGCGAATAAAATACTGGGGGCCGTGTGACAGTCCTAAAGAACCAGAAGTCTCTTTTATGCTCAGAGCAGGAATGGTGTAACTGTTTCTCATACCACCTTCCTGTAGGTGAGAAGTAATTTCTGGAAGGAAAGTAGCTTCCAGAGCCAACTTTTGTTTGCCTTCACCCCAGAAAGCAACCTGGTCATTGTTGAGGGAGCTGGGATATAAAGACACACCAGTTAGTTAGAAATCTTGATGTTATTCCTCATGTTATGCCCCCCTTACACCCAGGAATTGAGAAGTAATTATTTCTGGCTGCTTCCAGAGTGAGTCCGCTTTCTTGCCAGGTGAGAGCTGAAGTGAAAATCTTACTGACCATTCTTACTTCAGGAAACAGTCATTTTCCCCCTGCTAAGTTACTCATGAGTGCATCTTGGATCAAAAGGGCGACTTTTCAAAATCCTGGACAGAGAACTTCCTAGAAAAAGCCTTAAGTGTGTTTTTGTATTTGTATTTCAAAATCTTTCCAGCCCTGATCTACAGAGAGCTCAAAGACTTGATGTCTTTGAATTTGTCATACCTTTTGTTGTTTGTAGTACACGGGGCTCATTTTGTACATTGAAGCTTTGCCAGGTATATGTGGGCTTTGGGGAACCTTCATGAGAAACACAGGTCAGATTGATTGTCTGTCCATATTCTGTTGTCCCCAAAATCTGGCATTCTGGCTTGGATGGTGCAACTGAAGGAAGAAAAAAGGAAGGAATTTCATTAATCAGGAGCAGTTATTTGTTCAACCCATCTCCTGCACCTGTGGTTTTTATTCCTCCTAAGCAGAGGCTGGTCTTGCACCTACCACCTTCTTCTGTAAGGAACTGGAGTGAACATGTCTCTAATTTGTTTCTCCCTGCTTGGCACTGGTCAGCCAAGAAGGAATTGTAGGATGCTTTAAGGGATGTCTAATAGTGTTGGGTAACCCATCCTTTGATAACTGGAGTATGACAAGCCACAGGGGGAATGAGGAATGCCCTGCAGTGAGGCAAGGGTTATTAGGAAAGTGGACTATACAACTCTAAAGACAATTTTCTACAGTCTAAGGGTGCTCTAAGCCTTCCAAACTACTTCCATAGTAGTAGGAAAAGATCAAAGATGGAATTGTAGATGATGACTTCCTGGGAAAAGTTTTTTCTGTAAGAAAATCTGTTGTCTAAACCAATGTGGATATTAGAGGAAGGACAGTGTTTTATCTAATGGATCTGGTGTTGCCTCCGTCATGCTTACCAAGGACGAAAAGATCCAAGGTTGCAGTCCGTCTGGGGGGGTCATTCCGCAGACGAACGTTGCACGCATATGTCCCATTGTCTTCCATGGTCACTGTATTGATGGTGATACTGATGTCCCCTGTGTTTACATCACCACTAAACTGTATACGGTTCTCATAGCCCTTGCCATACTGTACAAGTCCATCGAAATACCTAGTGACAGCATCATCCTGATAGAGAGGGAGGGAAAATGATTCATCTTAGTTTCTTCTGTGTGAGTCTACAACCTAACTCAATGGATTAGCCCATTCTTAAGAGAAGAGCAGCCTGGAAAAGAGGTCCTTAAACTGCCCCAGTTTGCCAAAAAGCCAAGAAAAACAAGAAAGGCTCTGTCTGGAATCCCCTTCACCCATCTTCTCTAAAGTCAGAAGAAACTGATTTCTTTTGCCGGGGCTTATTCACCTTTCCTGTCCAGGACAGGACACCATGAGTCTTGTCCGAGATCCATATGTCAATCAAATTACGCTATGATTACAGAAAATCCCTTGCTTTCTTCCAGCAAGGATCTTAAGAGAAGAAACCCTTGGCAGTTACTGCAAGGAGATGTCCAAACGCTGCTTCCCCTCTCACTAATTCCCAAGAAGTCAAGGAGAACTTTAGAGGTCTCTTTACCTTCAAATACTCCATATGAATGTGGGAGACCTCAAGAATCTTTCCACATACTATTATCATCAACTTAAAACTTTTTATATAGTATCAAAGATATGTATATATAAATATATATGTATAATACATATACTTAAAAATATACATGTCTTTTTATAAAGTATCTATCTCACATATTTTAAAAGATGTAAACCCACAGTATATACAGTGATGTATCCTCAGTACACAGTTGCAAGACCAAGAGAGAGGAAGGAGAAGGGTGAGGGGTTGCCTGGTATCATGCAGTAGATTTGGGATAAATTGCATCTAGAATCGGAGTTTCTGTTTGCATAGTTTTGAGATTAAAGAAAGTCTTAAAGGAATCTTTTTCTTCCAACACACATTCCCACCCACAGTCCTGCTTCCATCTATCCTCCTACCTGCCTCTTGGATGCCCTATCATATGTTTCTTTAGGCAACTTGATTTACCATACTATTGATTTTCCTCCAGACAACAACGTCTCCTGATTCAGTAGGAGTCTCTGTTTTAAAATTACAGCGGAGAGTAACGTTGTTCCCTCGTGCCACCTGTATTTCCTTGGTAGGTGCTTCCACAGTGAGGGCATGAGCAGTCACCAGAACTAGGAAGAGAATAAATTCTGCAGTCAGCAAAGTTAACAATGTCTGGATTCCACGTTTTGTCTCTTTGGCTTTCTTACATGCTACAACAACCCCACGTGCCCTCACCCATGACATTCCCCACTGAGGAAAAGGTGATGTATGCTGGGACTGATTGACTATAGGAAGCTGCTACACAGGATGGCTAAGAGCTAAACTCTGGTTGCCTTTCCTCACTTCACTCTTCTTTACCTGGACATACATTGCTATGGAGTTTATAAAGATGTGTTTCAGTTTGGTTTTTTTTTTTTCTGAGCCCTTTTTCAGTGTGACTGACATCCTTTGACAGTTCTAAATGTACAGAGGGAGACAGATAATACAAGTGCATCAGCAATCTTAAGGATTCAGGCTAAACTAACAAATTGATATTGTCAAATTTCAGGGATCAGGAAAACTGTCAAATAACTCGCCTCAATCCAAATCCATACAGAAGAAATGTTTTATGCTAGGGAATCAAAACCTGTTCATGTAATGCCCTGAAAAGAGAAAAACCTAGAAAAGCAAAGAGATCTTGAAAGAAATGAGAAGAATAGCTCTTTGTTTTTAAAAATGAGTAGGGTAGTAGTCACCTTTCTCCAAGAACTGTAGCTCATGCCAGTGGAGCACAGGAATAGCTGAGACTTGAATAAAACAGAAATCCCTCTGTGCCCTGGTGAAGCATGCAGAGGTGTTTCTTGTACGCTGTATTCCATTTGATTTGATGCTTAATTCATCATACCCGAGCATTAGTTAGTGGCAGGTCTTAGTTAATCTCAGAATTGGGCTGGAGGTTTACCTCTGCTCTGCCATAGATGACCTTCATGCCTGTGGGAACCTACGTTTAAAAACACCTGCTTTCTCCTTACGGTTTGTGTGTGGGTTTTTTATGGCACCAAACTGAATAATTTGAAAAAAATCTAAGTCTGAACCTCATTAGAGAGAGTGCAGGGAGGTGGGAAAGGGAGTGCTGCTCAGAGGCACTCCTATGGCAAACAGGAACACGGTCCAGTAAGGAGGAAAGTGGAGGAGGGCAGAGATGTATGCTCTCCCCGGGAGGGGCATGCTGTGTGTGATGGTGAAGGTTTGCTTCTGGAAGAACCAGGCTAAGTCAGTGTTCCCCAGAGAGGATTTGACTGAAAAGTTGCTGTCTAGCAAGCTTTGGGTCCTCATTCTGCCCTACCTCTGTCCAGATTAGATCCATAAGGAAGTGTAATGTGCAAGGGAGAGAGCAAAGGACGTCTAGATTCCACCTTGAGAGCTGCAAACTGATTATGAATACATGTTTTTTTAGACAGGAAAAAACCACAGAAACCTGCATTAGGTCACTAAGAGTGAGCCGTTGGCAAGTTGAGCACTACCAGATCCTTGACTACAGCAGCAGTGGACAATAGCATCCCTTAGGAAATAACAGCATAAGGACCCAAAAGGTTTTGTTGTCACTGCACTAGGAACCTGCTGGTGGCAATTCAGGTACTTGCATGGGGTAACATGGGACAGTTGGCATGGAAATCTGCTACCCCTTGGGAGAGGCAACGGCTTCCCAGATCCAGCCTGTCCTCCATAGCAAATTGTCCTTCAAGCCTCTTCTTAGAAACGGCCCATACTTCCAGAACTGCTGCCTCTTCCCTCTCCTGAGAGGAGTTTGATGGGAATTTTCACAGCAGCCAAACCTTTCCCTCCTCTGCACCCCTCCTTCCTTGCTGCCAGGCAGGGACGCCCTCCCTTCTACAGCTGTCGCCAGAAGCAGCTTCAGACGTTTTCAGCAGGAGTGCAACCACAGCTTTCTGTGCTTGTTAGTGTCTGGTAAGAAAAGGTGTCCGAGTGACCAGAGCAGGAGGCTTCTAGCTGAAGTTCCGATCATTCTGCATGCCCCATCCCATAACTGAGTTGTTCTGTGGCCTTGCACAATTAATTGGTTAAACGTGGTTTCTGTTCTCTCGGGGATCAGTTCATTTACAGCTGCTGACAGCTATGAGAAGGAAACCAGCAGGGCAAAGTGTTTCTAGCATGGTTTTATTGCAGCCACTCCCAGGTCTTTCCCTGTTCTGGAGCACCCAGTGCAAGCGCCATGTTTGCGTAGCCCCAGGGCTCGCTCTTACTGTATTTTTCATCATGCTCTCTATATTGAGAGACACTTATGAAAGCTTTCTCATTGCCTGTCGCAACTGGATAGAGAGACTTTCCTGCATTTAGGTGAAAAGCACCACCATCTGTACTAGGAGATGGAGCAAAACCCATTTCCTGGTCCTTTTGTTGCTCAGAAACTGGTTCCACCAGGCCGAGGTTCACTGACAGGTCATTAGCTCAGCCCTGAGGCAGAGAAGAGACTGCCCAACCCTAAGGCTTCCCCTCACAAGTGCTTTTCCTTCTTCCAATCGGATGACTCAAATCCTACAATAAATGAGATATTTGTTTGGTTTTTTCCAAACATGTCTGCAGTGCAGAGTCGGGGAACAGCTAAACCAAACACTGTGTACAAGAGACACAGCCCGTAACAAGTGAGACTGCTTATTCATCTGTTGGTGTCACCCTAATACCCAAATTCTTCTGATGCTCTCACTGTTTTTCACCCACGACATCTCTTTCTGGCCCCACTCCTCCCTTGTTAGGGCTCCTTCTGGCTCTCAGGGAAGCTGCACGGTTTCATTCTGGGGCGCTATTTACTCATGCCAATTTCCTCTTTCCCCCTTCTAACATGTCACTTTGTCACAAAGTCACCAACAGCCAGCTAGTCACAGTCAGCATCTCTAAAAATTGGGGTTTATTCTTCGGGGGTTGGTTTTGTTTTTTTTCCTGAGAGAAAACAGAATCTATTCAAAGTATGGCTGAAGGGAGGGGAGGGCCAATTCTGAAAGACCCAGAAAAGGAGAGAGGACAAATAGCTTATATAGTACTAGAAGGATGGTGTCACCTAGATTTAAGCCTTAGAATTACTTTCTTGTGTGTTATCAATTAGTATGTTTATAACATTTTGGAAAATTGAGAAAGGCTTTATCTCCCTCTGCTCACCTTAAACATTTGTACTTGTACAAAGGAAGAAGAAAATCAAAGTGACGTGTCTACTTTCACATTGCTTACTGAGTAAGTTTTAATCAAAACAGAATGAAAGGCAATTAATAGAGCTGGAAACAATTAGACAAATATTTTGTTTGCTGAAAAAATTGAGATTCTGATCAAGCAAAGTTATGATTGCTGATTTGTTTTGGCAGATTTGGCTAGTGGGAAAAGTGGAAATGTTTTACTTCACTTTTAGAAGGAAAAAGCTCTGACTTTTAATTCCTTAAGACTTCAGAATTTAGCTGAAATTTAATTCCAAAGTGGGAGAAGGGAAACCTCTTAAACGTGAAATTTGCAGCAAAAGTAAATATTTTGTTTGATTCAGAATGACCGTTTGGGGCTTTTCCTTCAGCAGGAGGTTCACAGTACCAGTTATTCACACAACTGCAGTGAAAAGCTGTACAAGCAGGAGAAGTCAGCCTGTGCCGAGATCCTGATGCAGCTCATTCAGGGCAGCTGTGGCATCACAACGCTGCACTGCCATGTGCTATGCAGTTTCTCCACTCTGGTGCAGTGCAGGAATCTACTATAACTTCTCCAAAAATTTTTCACAAGACAGTATTTTAATACTGAATTATTACCATTTGAGTCCTGCCCAAACAGGCAAGAAGAGCTTCACCCAACATACATATTTCTCCTCTGAAAAGTTTCCCATCTATAATGTGGATAGCATGAATGCTGAGAATAATGAAAAAGGAGAATGAATACCAATGGCATTACACAATTTACATAATGATCATGAAATCATGGCGCAAGTCACATTTGTTGCATCTGGAGCGCATCCACCTTTTGTAATTACGTTAAACTTTGTGAATTTCCTTCTTGTGGGTTTTATTGTTGAAGTGAGGTTTTGGGGATTTTTGGTAAAAAAAACCACCCAAGCAATTTCCTTGTGCATAGCTTTGTCTGAAGCCCGGAAGAAGGTGTAGGAGCAGTTGTATGAGAAGACAAGACAGGTCAAAAAGCAGCAAAAGCGAGACTTGTAGGCTCTGCAAGGCAGGATGAGAAAGGGCAAGTCTGTGATGAAGGCCAAGGATGAACTGGCTGATTTATATGTGTTAATAGGGATCGTTGTGCATCCCCTTGACGTGAATAATATATAGAGATCACAAGTTGTATCAGAGTACATATAAACAGTAGGATTTAGACTTACAGAGACATACACTACATGCAGATTTATGAATAAAAGAGTAAAACCTAAGGACTTTTCCACTTCCAGCTGAGGAAGTTCCTTCTTCAGAGATAAACATTGCATTTTTTAAACATTGCTGTCTTTAAAAAATATTTTCCAGCCTTATGAAGAATAGCATTCTTTTCCTGCTCCTAACACTGTCTTGCAGCTTTAGGAGATGCCTGCGAGTCTGGACATTCAGCACAGAGATGATAAGCACACCTGCCTGATTATAAACACGAAGGAACTTTTACTAAACAAAAAAGAAACACATGAAGTCCATTGGAATACTCGGACTTTGGAGTGCTGTTTCCTTCTACCCAACCCTTGAAGACACAACAAAAATTAGTACTCACTTGCACTGAAAATGAACAGCCAAAGGCTTTTCGTTGCCATCCTCCTCATCTCTCCTTTGTTTCACCTCAAGGTGCTCTTCCTTGTAATCTCTAGGTGGCTGGGTAGGTAATTCTCTTTAGCTGAGGGGCTGCTTCACACTGGCTTCACAGCTTCACTTCCTCAGTCTCTTCAAAAGTGCTGCTTCTCCGGTCTGCCACTCCCCTCCCAGCCAGAATGACAGGCCAGATCACCAGTAGGCTTTGGCATCGCTCGCTGCTCTCTGCCTAGGGGCAGAGAGGAGACTTGTGAACTCCTTCCCCAGTTGTGAACTTTCTTCCCCAATTAAACTGCCTTTCCCAGTTTCTCCTAGCACGCAGGTACACAAAGCAAGAGAAGAGGCAAACCGAAGGGTGTGGTGACTGGGAGTGTACAGTGCGACAACTGAAGTCATGCATGCGATGACATGGAACGAGGGGAGGATAAGCCTCATTCATCTTAAGTATTTATTAAGGGAGCCTACGGCCAGAGTTAAAAAGGTACTGAAGTGTTTCACAAGGCAGGCTGCTGCCCACATCCAGGCGTTAAGGAACGGAGGTGCCTAACTCTGCTTACTTTAAATACATGTAAGAATATGTAATTTATGAGAATTTGATGACTAATGGATTATCTAAATATAAGTGACTTGCACCTCAGCCAGGTTCTTAAGCTCTTACGCCCACTGTTCAACTGTCCCACCGGGTGGCCTGCACAACAGCCGTATGTACCAAAGGTACTTTCTACCCTTCTGCTGTTCGGTAAACCAATCAATGGCTCGTAGCATGCTAGCTACGTACCCGTTGCGGCATGCGCAGTCAAAGTCCAGCCACTGCTCACATATTCTGGATGGGCACTTGGAAAGCACAAATAACTGCTGCTATAATCGACTGAAGAATAGAAGAAGGGCTGATGGCAGCTCACTCAAATATCTGACATGACATTTAATTGAGTGCAGCTGGCTAGCATGTCCTTTAAACGCTTCACTGCCAATAGGCAGCAAGGTATGTCTCCATCTGGGATAGTCTTCTATGCTCTATTTCTAGCCATTTGAGAGACAAGTCACTTTTAGGGTGTGAGTGATCATTTTAGGCATCTTAGATGGGGACTTCATGTCTTTAGACCTCATTTTCAGATAAATTTAATCATACTCACAATGCAGTGATAATACTGATTGAACTCTGTTTTGATTATTGAAGGAGGCTACCTCAGAAGTGGATGTCTATACCGGAGATACCTGTGTTTAGTCCAGTAAAGTGGATCTGGATCTTGATCTTGTGCTGACCCCATACTTGCATGGTAAACCTGCCAAAAGCCAGGCTAAAGACTGCCTTTTTGTCTATATGGCAGTTGTTCAAAACACCTCCAAGACAACAAAGATTATGAGTGCTTGGAAACCCAATCCCTCTGATAGAAAGGACAATCTATACTACTGTGCTTGATGCATAACCTCAGTTCTCTTCAAACAAACTGTTAGCACAAAGCAAATTAAAACACATAAGAGTACAGAAACTGTATTTTGTGACAATCTTCCAAATCAAGCCAGTAGAAAAATCCATCTTGCTGTATGCATCTTATCTTTGATAGGCTGCAGGCATTAGGAGATGGCAAGGACCCTGCAAAGAGAGGAGAGCCTTTTTCCAAAACCAGCTAAACTCTGACTACAAATGACTTAAGATATAAACAAAACTGGAGCAAGGTCAGTAGTCTCCTTTCTCCTCTTTGGAGCCCATAAGGATGAGGTTCCTCACAAGGATAAGCTTCTTAAATTTTTACCTCCTTTTAAGATTTAAGAACTTTGTGACTTTATCCACAGCCTCCAGGGAGAGACAGGAAGGATCTTTACTCTAGCTTCCACACTTTGATTTTGCTCCTATTTAATATTTTAACTGAATTTGATGAACAGAGATAGTGACAGAAATGCCATCACTGTACACCATCTGCCCATACTTCCTCTGTCAATTCTCGATTCTCTATATAACAGCTTTGAGTATTCACCGAAATAACTTGGTTACAGTCCCTGACAGACACTGTACCAACTTGATAAGCTTAATGTTATCCTCTTCACAGAAATAAGACTTTCACTGTCATTTATACAACCTTTCTTCCCTCTCTTCTCCCCAATAATTTCAAAACCCACTTGATTGATTTCAGCTAAATTTGACAGACAGATAGTAATCTTAAAGATGGGAAGCTCCTTTCAGTCTCATACAAAATCAGCAATCCCAATCAGTTGGGATAAGAGAGAAATCTAAATTAATGGTACCTCTTAGGCATCAATCATTGTCTTCCATTCCAAGAATCTGTGTTTGCACAACCAACGCCCCTAACCATGGTCTGTCTCATCTCTTGCACAGCCGGGCAGATAGGGAAATGCGGTATAGCGAGTTGTCACAGGGGGCAAGAGTTGATGGCTCCATGAGGGATGTTTATCGTGCTGGGGCATCTTGGACTGCAGGATTCACATCCATTGGAAACCAGGCTTGTTAATCCCACTGCTTGAGGAAATATGTGGGGTTTAGTCTGTTTTCTTAACTTCAGTAACTGACTAGTAAAAAACCCAAAACAGACAGAACTTGCAGAGTTAAGCTGAAAACAGTGCCTATAACAATAGTTCCTCAAATACCTAAAGCAGGTCTGAGCTTAGTAACCTTAACTGTCTAAAAGATGGTATGTAGATTAAGCACTGCACGTTAATCCTGAAACAAATGCACTATTTTCACATAAATTTAACTGCAAAAGTAACAAGATGCATCACCTTGAAGTGTATTGGCATGTGTCTGGTTCCACTGGATCTTGCCTCACGGTCCATAACTTGGACAGGCTGCCTTATCTGGTGTCCGTGTGGAAATACTGGCATGGAAAGGATTCACTGTGGGAACAGTTTTACCCTGCATGTCTCAGCCTCTCAGTTGCATTACAAGTAAATAAGTTGGCGCTGAGATTGATAATGTTCTGTTGTTTTGGAGACTTAGCTAAATAAGACTGGTTCCCTATGTATCACAGGGAACATATGCTTCAACACCTGGTACTTACATAAATCTTATATTTAGACACTTGTTTAGATGCACTTTTTTTATTGCTTTTGTTAGTTATTTAGTCCTAGATTGGAAAAAGGTATTTAGGCACTTATAACCTGACACTTTTCCCTGACAGCTCTCGTTGGGCGCCTCAGGAGCTGTTGATAAATGCAGGAGGCAAATGTACAGTTCACCTATGAGAAGTCAGTAGAGCTGCCCAGACAGAAAGACTGGGACATCTGGCAATTTTATGAGATTTTAATTTTGTTTCTGGGTTGACGTTCTTTCACTGTCTAGTGTGAGCTGCCAAACCTCACAGGCATTGGCACCACAGCTGAAAGAACTGCCAAAGCTTTGCCATGGCCCTACTTAGGCTAATGCAGGCTATGTCTTAGCGTAGGCTGACACACATCAACTTCTTCATCACTCACCCATGGGCGATGTAAACCCTCAGAGTTTTATTTTTGATGATGGCTGCAGCTCTCGGGAATCTTTTTGCTGATATATAGGATTTCTAGGGGATATTATTAGCTTATTTAAATGAAACTGCCATTGACATGAAAAGCTTTAACAGGTAGCTAGGGTGGAATCATCGTCTTGACAAAAATACATACTCTGATAAGACTCACCTATAAAAGCCAATGAGGATTAATGCGAGGGTAGCATAGTGCTAACACTATAAATAATAGTAACTCCTGTTAAGCCGGAGACAGAAGAACCTTCCATCAAGATCCATTCTTCCCCACCTAAGAGGACAGCACCTGGCCATGAATGGATATATTAGTCACCAATGACAGATGCCCAACCACTTACAGCTTGTTGCTTTTTGCTCTGTTTGCGTGTGCATACGTTCATTAGCAAAGATTTCTAGCTTCCTTGCCTCTGTTCTGCGTGGCCATCTTGATCAACAACTTATAAGAAGCAGTGAGGTAGAGCTGCCAGCCTGCCTGCTGTCTGTGTATTCTCCATGAGTCTGCAACATATGCAATCCTATCTGCATCTCTGTATGTGAACAGTTGCGGTTGGCATGGCGGGGCTTTCAGGTCTAGCTATCATCCCCTGCTGCAGTTGTATGCTAAAGATTCACAAACGGGATATTCAGAGGCAGTTCAGTGACTTGAAAGCATCAGGTTTTATTGGTATACATGCTGCCACAACATTTAGGTCCTTTGAAAACTTTTTTCTCCAATAACAAGGGAGTCCATAGGCAAACTTCTTTAGATCGCTTACTGCCTCGATTAGCAGTAATTAACAAGAACATATGTGGCTCTGCATTGCAGAAGTGGCTAAAAATTGCATTGCCCAGAGGAGGCAGCTGTAGGATCAACACAGTTCATCTTCTTTTGTTAGGGTCTCTTAAAACCTGTAATCAGTAATCCATTTTTCCCCTTGATATGACACCCAAGATTCAATATACCACTTTCTCTTGTTCCTGCTTGCTCACCCCAGTAACTGTACTAACGCAAGTCTAGCTATGAGCACACAAAGACTTGAGTGCCTGTTTCATGGCTCTTCCCTGCCATGATGAGGCATCCCTCCAGATATCGCCCCATCCCCATGTGGGGATGCAGCACTCAAGTAGGAAGGAAGGGGGATATGCAGGCCCTGCCCAGCATGATGCAGCAGCAAAGGTATCTCTGGTATGAGATGAGTCAGTTCTCTTTTCCACTTCCTTTCTTGTTTGCTTGTTTGTTTGCAAAAAGAATCAACAGTGGGATGTCACTGCATGACTCAGAACTGGAGCCCCCAGTACAGGTAAATAGTACTTAGGGTTTTGTCTGGTTCTTCCCCAGACCAGCCTGGCTGATGAGCTTTGCTGGGGAGTCAAGAGATGGGAACTGGAAGTTTCCTCTTTGAAAAGGCATCAGAGAAGACACAGTGTACCTCAGTCCTAGTTCTTCCAAGAACAAAAATCAGCTAATCATACAATCATAGAAGCACAGAATGGTTTGGGTCAGAAGGGATCTTTAAAGATCATCTAGACCAACCTCCCTGCTGTAAGCAGGGACATTTTTCACTAGCTCAGGTTGCTCAAAACTCCATCCAACCTGACCTTGAACACTTCAATGATGGGGCATCCACAATTTCCCTGGACAACCTGTTGCAGTGTCTCACTACCCTCACAGTAAAGAATTTCTTCCTTATATCTACTCTAAATATACCCTCTTAGTTTAAAATCATTGCTCCTTGTCCTGTCACTACAGGCCCTAGTAAAAAGTCTCTCTCCGTCTTTCTTATAAGATCCCCTTTAAGTACTGAAAGGCCACAATAAAGTCTCCCTAGAATCTTCTCTTCTCCAGGCTGAACAACCCCGACTGTCTCAGCCTTTCTTCACAGGAGAAGTGTTCTAGCCCTCTGATCATTTTGGTGGCCCTCCTCTGGACCCAGTCTAACAGGTCCACGTCTTGTGCTGGGGGGGTCCAGAGCTGGATGCAGTATTCCAGGTGGGGTCTCACCAGAGTGGAGTAGAGAGGCAGAATCACCTCCCTTGGCCTGCTGGCCACGCTTCTTCTGATGCACACCAGGATACAGTTGGCTTTCTGGGCTGCAAGCTCACATTGCCAGCTCACATCTAGTTTTTCATCCACCAGTACCCCCAAGTCCCCTGCAGGGCTGCTCTGAATTCATCCCCCAGCCTGTACTGATATTGGGGATTTCCCTGACCCAGGTGTAGGACCTTACACGTGGCCTTTTTGTACTTCATGAGGTTCACATGGCCCCACTCCTCAAGCCTGTCAGGGTCCCTCTGGATGGCATCCCTTTCCTCTAGCTAAATCAACTGCACCACTCATCTTGGTGTCATCTGCAAAATTTCTGATGGTGCACTCAGTCCCACTGCGTCATTAACATTGAACAGTGCTGGTCCCAGTACAGAACCCTGAGGGACACCACTTGTTGCTGATCTCCATTTGGACACTGAGCTGTTGACTGTAACTGGATGCAGCCATCTAGCCACTTCCTTATCCATTGAAAAGTCCATCTTTTTCCAATTTAGCGGTAAGAATGTTGTGAGGGATTGTATCAAAGACCTTACAGAAGTCCAGGTAGATGACAGGTAGCTTGCTTCTAGTAAGCTTGGAGTGGCTCATCTTGCACTGCATTTCCCAAGGACATCAGAGGTCATACCAGCATTTCAGGTTGGGCCTGGTGGGATCCCGCTTGCCTGGAAGGTCCCTACAGGTGGAGGTCCAGCCTCGCTGGTGCTGGGCTCTTCTCTGGGCTCCTCCTGCATCTGGGAAATGTCGGAGGATCCAGCCCACAGCAGGGAAGGGGTTAAGTGCTTGACCAGCTGCCGTCTATGAGGCACTGAATTCTTTCCCCATGCTATCCAGCAGCCAGTATCAGGACAACGCTATATTTAGAAAGCTGATAAAGGTTTGGTGCCAACAGTTGTCCTGCCCCTTGATGAAGAAGCCGCAGAGCGAGCGAGAGGGGGCAGCTGATTTCTCTCCCCCCAGTACCGTTCCCAGCCAAATTTCCTGTTCTCTTCACCGGACTCCTTCGCCGTACCTCTGCCAGGGACCTGGGCAGAGTCATCCAGGCACAGGGGGTAAGTGCCCTTTCCTTGCTCCCCTGCCTCCCTTCTCACTGCCCCGTCAGCAGCAGCCGCTCCTCAGCCCTGTTGGTGGCACATGGCTGGGGTCCTCCTGCCTGAGGCCCGCTGCTGGGGCCCTTCGGAGCTGCCGGTGGCTGTGGTGGCACGGCGAGGCTGGAGTCGCTCCGGCTGGACCCAGGGAGGCATCAGTTGCTGTGTTTTCGTGCTCCTAACCAAGCTATGGCCCCCTCACGCTCCCATGCCCCCGGCAGACTCCCCACAAAGGACTACAAGGACAAAGTCCCGAGGCTTAAAGCGCCTTCGGCCTTGAGCTTTAGGGGCGTTTCATTCTGGGGAGGCGAGGTCTCATGTTTCTTGCCCCTGACGCTCCTTCCAGCCCAGCTCTGGCTGTGTACGGCTCCTTCCAGCCTCCACGCAGGGGCTGAGCCAGCCGGTGGGGGGGATAGAGTTTCTGCCCCGCCACCCCTTCCTTCCTGGCCTTCCTGCATGCTTACTCACAGGCAAGAAGGGCATGGGCGCTGGCTGGGCAGCAGCCAGGGAGCTGCACGAGGCCTCGGGAACGGCAGGCACCCTGGCAGAGAAGCCATTGCGGCTGGCTTGTGGCAAGGGCTGCTGGCAGGGCTGTGGGAGCAAGATGTGGGAGCCCTTTCTGCTGTATCCCCCCCACCCTCACCCCCCGCCACCCCTGCCTCCACAGCGGGGGGAACGGCCTCCCATGCCGACCTCTCTAACGCCCCTTCCTCCTGCCATGCTCCCCTTCTAGCGGATCCTCTCGCAGCTGCCATGGCCAGCGGCAGAGATTCGGACAGCGAGCAGGCGGTGCCCGATGAGGAGGACGAGGGACGGGACGTGAAGGCCGTGCAGGCCCACTATCTCCGCAGCCCCTCACCCAGCCGGTGAGTAACCCTTTTCCTAAAGCAAAATGCTCTTCAGGGCTTTCTGTACACTTTAAGATGCTTTAGCTGAAGGCAGGGAGTAGGAATCGAGTTTGCAAAGAGCCTACCCCAATGGCCCTCAACAAGTAGAACAGTATGAAATGTTTCCCATTAACTGTGGGGCACTGCAGAAAAGTGAAGAAAGAGTGCTTATTTCATTTAACTACATGTGTTTAAAAATCATTTAGGAAGTTCACTGAGCTCACATAAAGTAAAATTATGTATTGAACTTGGTCAATCAGTCTCCTACTGCTCATCCGTGACTCAAAATGAACAGAAGCACCTCTCCAGTTTATCCCTTCCCTTCCCTTCCCTTCCCTTCCCTTCCCTTCCCTTCCCTTCCCTTCCCTTCCCTTCCCTTCCCTTCCCTTCCCTTCCCTTCCCTTCCCTTCCCTTCCCTTCCCTTCCCTTCCCTTCCCTTCCCTTCCCTTCCCTTCCCTTCCCTTCCCTTCCCTTCCCTTCCCTTCCCTTCCCTTCCCTTCCCTTCCCTTCCCTTCCCTTCCCTTCCCTTCCCTTCCCTTCCCTTCCCTTCCCTTCCCTTCCCTTCCCTTCCCTTCCCTTCCCTTCCCTTCCCTTCCCTTCCTTCCCTTTTTTTCCCCTCCTCTTTTTCTTGCTGTCAATGCCAAAAGCAATGATGAACATGGCAAGGTCCTTCCCAACCAGAATGAGGCCCTTGAAGCATCCAGGCTTGGACAGTCCTGCACCTGTGTGTCTCATGGATGCTTGGGGCAGCTACAGGTAAAACGTGTTGAGGCTGTGGTGGCAGATTGTTGCCAACTGTTACCTTTTTATTAAGGTTGGAGGCAACCTTTACGGCAAAAGGAATTGAAGGCAAGGCATAGCTCCAAATTTGTGTCAGGTCCTGTAAATGAGACTGAGACTCCCCTTGCTCATCTCATAAACTGCTTTGAAGAGCTAGAAAAGTATTACTTTCAGTCACGGTTGACAAGTGGTGGAACCCAACTAAATGACCTAGATGAGCCCATTAAGTGGTTTCTGATGGCTGTGGCCTCCATTTTGATTCTGGAGAATGAAAGCAGTTTAGCTCTGCAACCACTTTGCTACACCCTGGCTGCACATTAATCACCCTCCCTCTCCTGCTTTAATTAAACAAAACCAAACAGTGTGTTGCAAGTACTGCAAGCCTGCATTGCCAGATAGCTTCTGCAATGGCAGCAGACTTGTTCTAATGATATGTACCATCTATTTGGAAGGAAATGTAGAGGGTGTGCATCAGGGAAAAAGCTCTAAAATATTTTGTTAAGATGGTCTAAGTAAGAAGAGAAGATTTGCTTGGACTGTACAGGTGGACCCAGATGGAAATACATTTGTTTTCAAGATTGTGGCCCTTTTTTGCTTAACAAAAACTTCTGTAAATCATGCTGCATGTCAAAGAACTCCCTTCAAAGGTGTTTGTGGGTTTCATAGTCATTTTTGACCCACAGTTAGACAACACTGTGAGTGGAGTGACTAGCCATAGGTTCATGACGTGAAGTGACCAATCTACTGAGGGAGAGATTCACAGGCTTCAGTCTTAACGCTTGTATTGCAGCTTGTAATAACTTAAAAGGATGCTTGGGGGCAATTAGCCAACAGAAAAAAAAACAACAACATTTTTTTGGCATAATCTGTTCTGAATTGGTCAATGAATTCTAGTTAGGACAATGTGCATGTCTAAGTGACAGCTTCTTGTGAGACCATTCCTTGTGATCCATCCCCTTCCCAGTGTCAAACCAGACACTGATTTTTCTCTGCCCAAAACCTCTTCCACCAGCCCCTTCTCTTGCCCTCCCAGCCCACTGCAGCTCCTCCCCATGGGACCTGTCTACATCTTGCAAACACTGGATACCAAGGCATATTTCAAGCCTGTACCGCCACACTGGAGAGCAAGGTTGGGGTGAGGGGTGGCAGAAGAGCTGGGGCTTCCCTTCTACCATCAAAGGATCCTCACTGCTCCGGTTCCCTGCTGCTGTCTTCTGGAATGGGTGAAAAGGGCTAAAGTTCTGGAGATGGGATCCCAGTGGAGGGCATTTGCCTAATAGGCAGTGTGGTTGGTTGGCAGGTATTCAGTGATATCGGACACTGATACGGAGAGCATCTTCATGGAGCCAATCCATCTGTCATCTGCTGTGGCTGCCAAACAAATAATCAATGAAGGTAAGAGGAGGAAGGGTAAAAGAACTATGTAAGTAATAGAGACTTGAGTTGCACTTGTTTTGCCTTTCTCATCCAGAGATCCTAAAATGATAAAAAAGCCCCTAAAACGGTAAGAAAACCCCACCTGAGGTAGCGGTGAAAAACACAAAGAAGTAACAGTTTACAGAAAGGTTTGGTGACTTCCTTTGAAGTTGTGCACTGGATCTGTGGCAGAACCATGTATCGTGGTGATGAACACAGTTTGCTGGTTGCTTGCTGCAACAAACTGACTAGACTAGACTAGACTACGTTAAATATTTCAGTTGGAAGGGACTGACAGCAATCATCTAGTCCAACTGCCTGACCGCTTCAGGGCTGACCAAAAGCTAAAGCATGTTATTAAGGGCATTGTCCAAATGGGATGGGGACATCGACCACCTCTCCAGGAAGCCTGTTCCAGTGTTTGACCACCTTCTTGGTAAAGAAATGTTTCCTGATCTCCAGTCTAAACCTCCCCGGCACAGCTTTGAACCATTCCCGCGCGTTCTATCACTGGATACCAGGGAGAAGAGATCAGTACCTCTCTCTCCATGTCCCCTCCTCAGGAAGCTGTAGAGAGCAACTGCATTCTTCTGAGGCTAGAATGAGTGTGCCCTTGACTTCCAGACCTTTCGCCATTGTGGGTCTCTGGACTGAGAGGACAGTGCAATATACGCTTCCTGTTACTAACTACCTTGAGGCTACTAGATAAGCAAGTACATGCAGACATTGCAGACAGGATGGTGTGATGACACTGGGAAAAAAAGCAAGCCGCAAGGCTTGTCCCAGGAACAAAGAATGACAGGTCATTTATTTGCGTTGTTTTTACATGCTTTTAGTTACAATGTCAGTTTATTCCAGAACTGAAGACAAAGGATGCCAAGGTAGATTCAGAGTGTACCAGGATGTTAGAGTCTGCGCAGCAGCTGATGGTGGAAGACCTGTACAACCGAGTTAAGGAAAAGATTGATGACACCAGCTTGTTTAACACGCCATGTGTGATGGACTTGCAGAGGGCACTTGTGAAGGACAGGCTGGAGACCCCCAGGGATGCTGTGGATGAAGTCTGGCCTAATGTCTTCATAGCAGAAAAGTGAGTGTCAGCTTTTGTCATCAAGTTGCATGAGATTCCCAGTAAGGGTCAGATGGAACCACTGAAGGCATAACATGTATTACATGCATCTAATACTTTTCTTCCCTAGAGAGCCGCAAAGTGTTTTTCAGAATATGCTTACAAAGATCTCTGTGCGCTGAACAGTAAATACTTCTGAAATAGAATCAGCAGCTTTCCTATGCTGTTTTGATGCTTCGACAATTTAGGAGAGGAAAAGGCAAATGAGCCCAAATTACACCGTTCTGATTGGAATTTGGCCCTGAAATTGGGAGTAAAGTCCTTGTTATGTAAAAGAGAGTTAAAAAAGAAATGCCATAGCAAATACCAAGTGGAAATGGTTTGGTCTTCTGTACCATGGCTCAGCTGTCTGAGACACCTGTGCAAGTAACCAGAAAGAATTAGAAGTGGATATCGTGTAAAGCATCAATTACAGAGTGACAAAAATTGAGAAATAAGAAACCTAGGATGGCAGGAAGAGTTTAAAATCAAGCTGGAGTGGAAACGAGCATGCAGCTCTACTGGTGAGTGCAGGTTTGTCATTTTCTTTTCCCAGTGAGTATTGGAAAGAAATACCTGTAGAACTCTCAAAGAACATTAAGGTCTGAGTGAAGCTGCGTGTTGGATGAGTAACATAGACTGGGAGCCCTGTAGACCTTGTAGCAGACAGCTTCTTTCCTACCTGAAATAGCAGCACTGATATCTAACATCTTTTTTTTTTTTCTTTTCTGAAGAAGTGTTGCAGTGAACAAAAGCCGTTTGAAGAGGCTGGGGATCACGCATGTCTTGAACGCAGCTCATGGTACAGGTGTATACACAGGACCAGGTTTCTACAATGGTCTGAATATCCAATACCTGGGCATTGAAGTGGATGATTTTCCAGATATGGATATCTCCAAACACTTCCGCCCAGCTGCAGAGTTCCTTGACGAAGCACTGCTGACTTACAGGGGTAAGATGAGAAGATTACAGTGGTTCCAGAATGCTTGGGAATTAACGGGTGGAAGCGTTACTCTGATAAACAGCCGATGCCACATTTGTAGTCAGGTAGAAGGCAGATACTTTGTTCTCTCCATCCAGTTATGGTGGACACTTCTTGCCCATTCTTGCCCGTGCCTTGTTCAAAACAGGACGTGGCAAACGAGTGAGAGGAGGCAGCCCAGCAGCCCCTGCTGCAAGCCCCATGTCTTCAGGCTCAAACTGGCTGCGAGCCACCTCCCTCAGCTGCTTTGAAAGTATCCTACTATTGCAAAAAGGTGAAGTCCCACTCTAGTAAATATATATTTTAATATTGATATTTCATAATACTATATATAGATATATTCCTGTACACTGCAAGTTTCAGTTTTGCCAGGACGCTTACTATGAAAGAACAGGCTGATTTACTAGAACAATCCAGACAGCTGGGTTGAACCCTTGGATGTCTATACGCAGGCTACTGTATAATTTGCTGGACTCGAATTCCATGGCAACTGTTATTCTGTGGACCTCCAGTGCATACTGGTCAATTTGTTGCAGCTTCAGTGGACAGTTTGAAATATCTTTATGGAATTCAATATGAAAATGAGCACCACAATCAGTGATATCACTGATATTCTTCATATGTATATTCTAAGCATTTAATTTTTGTAGAGAGACAACAGGCTGCCTCCTAGTAGAAGCAACAGTAAGAAAAGCGAGAAGTTTTGTTAGTACACAAGGAAAGTTGAACCAATAGCTTGCCAACAACGCCGCGAGGATGGACACTCTACCCATCGACGTTCTTCCTCATAAGTCCCACCTGTACCCTTGGCATAGTAGAGATGCTTACTGCTGCAGGCATTCATCTATCCTTCAACTTACTAACCTAGCAAAAATGACAGCGCAGCAGGGAAGAGATGGTTTTCCGTTGGGTTAGCGAGCTGAACTGGCTCATTAAAGGGCCTGGTGAGTACCAGAGTCGACGCAGGAAAGGATGCACAGAGACAGAGGAGCCTTGAAAGAAAGCAGAGGAGTGAGATCTCCCCCTTTTGGTGAGCTGTTAGATAGGCTTTAACGGCTGTTAAAACACTTGGAAGCAACCAAGACTTTTGGTACTAAGAAAGGCGTAAAAGACATTTCGGGACTGTAGGAATAGGTACATTGGGTAAATACTTGCGATAACGTATCAACAGTCAGAAAGGTGGTGTTTAAACTGGCTTCATTCAGTTTCAGTGCAAACAGTTTGATTAAACTGGAGTTTATCACACATTTAGAAACAGTAATTTCAGTTATGTACAAGCTAGCAAAGCCTCATTTGTGCTCTCTTCATATTTACAAGCTTTTATTTAACTGTAATTTGCTATAAAAGTAACTTCTGTGCCAAAGCTTAGTTTTCTGCAAGAGGTGGTTTCTGTTTAAATGCCATGAAACAAACCAGATCCTCAGCTTTGATTCTAGCTCTTGCAGTCACTGTTCATAGAACAGTGGGTCCCAGCAGTTTGAAGAAGCTGTATCAGTTTGTCAGAGTCAAAATCAGCCGCCTTCTGCTCGTTGCTTCGTTCTCCTGCTGAGATATACTATGACTCCGGCCTCCAGCCAGTCTACATGTAACTGTTTGCGTGTACCTTGCAAAACAGCAGATTTGGATTCTGGCAAAAATATAATTAAATTAATATAAAATTGTATTTAAGTCCTATAACGTGCCTTATAAAAAAGTAAGTTCTTTGCTCATCCTCCCAATACCTTCCTAGAGGCTAATGCTAATATCTTCCTTTTTACATATGGGGAAACTGAAGCATGGAAAGCTTAAATGTCTTACCCTAAGTCAGCCAGCAAGTCAAGAATGCTGTATCGCTTGTCTTTCTAATACCTGTTACAAGCTTTTTGATTATTTGGGGAAGTGAACTGTATAGGTGAAACTACAAATATTATTTTGATTGTTTTAAAATGTGCCTGCCCACAGCTTTTGAAACTAATGTGCTTTTTATTCATATGTATCTAGATTTTTATGAGATAAAGCTAGCAAATATATAGCATTGGTTTCAGTCACTGAAACATATAATCTGTCTTATTTTTAACATTATTCAGAGAATGCTTTTGTGCTACATATCAAAGCAACCTCTGTATGTTATTGAAAATAGCTGATTACTTTTATATTCAATATCTGTAGGCAAAATCCTTGTCAGCAGTGAAATGGGAATCAGTCGCTCAGCTGTGCTGGTGGCTGCTTACCTGATGATCTACCACCACATGACCATTCTGGAGGCTCTGATGACTCTGAGAAAGAAGCGTGCCATTTACCCCAATGATGGCTTTCTGAAACAGCTGAGGGAGCTCAACGAGCAATTGTTGGAAGAACGGGAGTCAGAGCATACTGGAGATGAAGAAGTCACTCCTCGTCAAAGTCCTGCTGTCCACTCAGGGACTTCTTCCCAGCTGTCTGGCGCTGGGGACTCAGAAAGCATCATGGGAGCCAAAGCCCACTCCATCACAGTAGAAGAAGAGGAGACCAGCAGCCTGCTGGGTAGTCTTATGAGCTCTTCATCAGTGGGAAAAACTAGCTGGGTTTCCAAACACTCCACCCTCATCAGTGAGGAGGAAGAGGAACAGTTGTATAAGGAGTGGAGGAAGAAACAAGGCCTGCCTACAAAGGAACCAGGAGTTAACCATGGAAGAAGAACATCTCCAAAGCTTCTGGATCGGGAAGGGGAACAATCTGAGGAGGATGTGCAACAGAGGATCCATGACTGGCAGCGCAGAAATGAGAAATACCAAATGGAGGGTCCACCCAGAGAGGAGGATGAAGATTCCAGTATGGGAGGAAGACCTCACCCATCAGGTGAATTTAGTGATGTTGAAAGTGTGAGCAGTTTTGAGATCCGAACCCTAAAACAACAGCTGGAAGCCAGTAGCTTTAGCAGGATGAGGAGGAGCCGCACAGGCTCTATGTCTTCCGAGAGCACTTGGGACATGTGGAACCAGAGGCTTGTGGAGATCGAGAAGGAAGCTGCTCAGAGGTATCATTCTAAGAATAAAAATTGTGGGGAGAGACAATCCCCAGAAACAGGAAAAAAGGAGAGGGATGTGGATGAGGAGAGCGTGTTTTCAGACAGTAGCTCCTTTTACAACTTCTGCCAAAAGAACAAAGACAAGTTGACTCCTCTAGAAAGGTGGAAGGTCAAGAGGATCCAGTTTGGCTTTCACAAGAAGGATTTAGAACCATCATCATCTGCTGCACCATCTCCAGCAGAAGATGGCAGCCAGCCAGGTGAGGAGGGTACAGAAGGGAAGAGTTTGTCAGATATTAACCTGACTGCTTACCAGGCTTGGAAAATGAAGCGGCAGAAGAAGGTGGGCAGTGAAAGCAAGGAGGAATTTGTGGAGTTTGCCAAAAGTGAGGATTCTGCTTCAGCTAAAAAGAAGCAGAGGCGTGTAGAGCTCCTTGAACGTTCAAAGAAAATTTTAGAAGAAAGTCAGTCCATGTGCAGCTGGGAGACAGACAGTACGATGAGTGGGAGTATCCCACTGTCAGCTTTCTGGCCTTCAGCGCCTTCTGCAAGCGGTGCCGAGGATGCAGCTTCTGCCCTGAGCATGCAGACAAATCATTCATCTTTATCACAGCCCAGGAGCAGCACGGGGGCAATGCAGCCTCAGATGCCAACTATACCCCTTCCCAATCTCCCTGTTGGCCCAGGTGACACAATATCTATGGCAAGCATTCAGAACTGGATTGCTAACGTGGTCAGTGAAACCATTGCTCAAAAGCAAAATGAGATCATGATGCTGTCCCGTCCGTCATCTGCAATGGCCTCCAGCGTAATGTCAGGAGACCTTGGCAGGCGTGTAGATGATGATAAGGTCTCTCTCCTCAGTGGTCAGAGTGGCTCATCGCTTGCTACCTCTCAGCTTCGCCAGCAGGACGTGCACAGGGCTGAGACTCAGTCTGTCCTGTCTTGCAATACCTCAGTGAGCGCAAGGACAGAAGGCACTAATTCAAACATGAAGACAACACAGACAAGCAAGCCACTGTACAGCCTCTTTGCTGATGATGTTGACCTGAAGAAACTCAGGAGGAAGGAGAAGGAGATGCAAATGGAACTGAGAGAGAAAATGTCAGATTATCAAATTGAAAAGGTGATCAGAGACAATAAACGCAGCACTTTATTTAAAAAAAAGATGACCAAAGGAGAGGAAAATGAAATAGAAGATGACAGAGAGAGTACAACAAACAGCCACAGGCGCCCCTTGCAAGCAGATCTTGACAGAACGAATACAGTCTTTGATCTGTCCAGTCAACCTGCAAACACAGGTGTACCGAAGTCAGAGATAGAGACTGATATTCCCAAGTGGCTCAGTGGCCTGAAAGCAGAAAGAGAACCACCGTCATATTATGATCAAAGTGAGAAGGCTAGAGAGAAATACATCAGATCATCCAAAGTTAGAGAGATGGATTCTGAAACATCCAGTTACAGATTCTCTAGATCCCAAAGAGAAGAGCTAGACAGCTGTTCTTCCTACGAGTCAAAAGGAGATTCACTGAGAACCATGTCAAGATTTTCCTCTGCTTCTGCAAAAGAGGACAAAAAGATGTATAAGTTCACAAGGTCAAAGGTCAGTGAGACAACAAGTTCCAGAGAAAAGAGCCCAGAGCTGCATGTTTTCAGCCGAACACCTGAACCATCCTTTGATTCTGAATCCCCTGAACCATCTGCACAGAGCCGAGTTAGATCTCATCATGTGGAGGCGTGTGAAGAGGAGGCCAGGTCAGACATGTCAGAATTTGGAGCTAAGAGAAAGTTCACCCAGAGCTTTTCAAAGTCTGAAGAGGATGGAAAGAAGGAGGCAAAAGTGGAACAAAGTGAAGAAAGATTTGCATCTAGACAGCTGTCTCAGTATAGGCGAAGCATGCGTAAAGAGGAAGAAGAAGAGATGGATGATGATGCCATTATTGCTGCTTGGAGAAGCCGACTAGAAGAAACTACGGCAAAGCTCCGGCGGAGAAGGGAAGAGTGACCAAGATCAGATTATAGGAACACAAGCAGAGCCACAGAGTCCCCGAATCACTCATCATTATATTTCTGATAATCCTTTGTGGTTTGTAGGGCATTTCCTGCAGATAGTTCTCTTCTTAATCAAAAGCGATAAAGGGAAGAGGTCAAGTTTTGGAAGTGTTTGTGGTTTGTCAGAAAGAAGATGCTAGTATTAAATGATCAATGTAGGTAGGAACACAATGTTAGAAGCCATTAGGAGCCAGACAACGTTTCAGCAGCAAAAGCAAGTAATGGTGGCACCTCAATTCAAAAGACCAATCACATCCCATTTTGGTTATTTCAATTTCCTAGTCTCGTTAAAGACTGGACATATTTTTTCTAGGATCTTTTTGATCATAAATGGAAGAAGCCAACAGCCTTTTCTAGGAACTTGAAGAATGTTCCTCTCTTAATCAGTCTTACTTTATAGCACTGGGAAGATATTGCCAGGTAGGCTCCATTTTCTGCACCAGTCTTATGAATGTCTACAGAAATAAGACAGTTCAGGGGAATACGTGTACTGTTTTACTTCACTAAGTAGCAGAAGCAAAGTGAAATACTAGAAAAAAGAAGATGCCTCCTTCTTTTCAGAAGTTCAATTCAGTAATGAATGTGTTCCTGTGGTACCATTGCTTTCTATTAGATGGAGTCATCTCTGTTCTGGTATGGTTGGTTCCTGCTAATGACTTTGGGTCAACAGAGGAAAAATGCAGTAATATTAACAGCCATCTAAAAATTATGTTCTGATGTAGCTAAAGAGATGGAGTTAGGGTTAGGATTAGTGTTAGTTTGGGCTGGGTTTCTGAAGTACTGACTTCAGTTTGTTTTATGTGGGCATCTCATTTAAGTCTGTGCTTTTACGTCTATAGTCGTACGGATTGTCATGTATTAATTTTCAACATGATGGCCTTAAAAGAAAAGAGTGATATACACACACTGACCTCATAATAAAATGATGTATAACTAAAGCATTGGTATAAGGCACCATGCACCTAAGGAAAAATTGTGTGTCTCTTGAATGTGGTACTTGGAAGCTCATTTTTCGGAGATGGTGGGTTTAGTTGGCATGTTACGGGTAACGTGTTGCTTGTATCATGAGCCACAGAGCCCACTTTTCAGGGTGAGTGGAAGTAGCACAGTCTCCATGTTAACTGAGCACACCGAGTAAAGACCCTCGGGTCTTTCCAAGCCCTGCAGAGCCTCGTGAGCTTCTGTGACACGACCTGCCAGGCCTGCCACAGCATCACTTGTGTGGCTCATATGACGCTGTGTCTTTGATGCATTAAAGCACCCAACTCTTCGTCACCAGTCAACATCCTCCACCTCTCTCTTATAAATACCTAGGCCGGTTTCTCCTGATTTCTACTCTGGAATTATCTGTTCCCTCTTCTGTACAGACTGTATTTTGAAACAACAAAACCCTCTGGCAGAGCTGAGTATGAAACAACAATGGAGGGATGATGCAGTATTGCGCTCTCACAGGAAGTTTTGTCATCTCTTCTCCCTCCCACTGCGACGCTTACAGCTCACTATTACTATTATGCTAGTACCTCTCCCTATTTTAATTGTATAATATAGATGCTAAGCTCAACAGGGCAAGGGCCTGGTCTTTGTCCTTGTCTGTATGACACCACACACATCAGCAATGCTATCTAAATAATAGTTACTGATAGCAAAATGCAGCCGCCAATTTTCTTAAACTTAGAATCATTTCTCTCAACTATAACTCACTGATTAGACATTATCCCTGCTTCTCTGGAGATAAAGATGACTCTTTGTGACAGACAGGACTAGGGTAAATGATAGCTACTTATTGTCAGGTGAATGGAGTCTCAAAATCAGGTGATTGAACAATATCAGGGGTAGTAAAATAAGAGAAAGAACATATTTTACTTGTGTGGGTGGGATTTTTTTTTTGAGAAAACTCAGATTACATTTTTGAAGTACATAAGGAACATGGTCTTGTTAATGTTTCAGGCATCCAGTGATGCTATGAGGCTTATAATGCACTTCTACTACAATATAATCTCTAATACAATGCATCCCTTGTTTCTGCATACTTCTGTGAGTTGTGGGGTTTTTTTAAAGCAGTGGAATTCCAGGCTTTGATCCACATTCTGAGATTTTAAATTGAATTTCTGCAATGTGTGTTAGGATAGGCAGTTTCCTCTTTTCTTCATCCCAGGTAAAGTTGCTCTGTGGAAAACAATTCCGCATATGCATATTCGGAGCTTGCTTTAATTTCAATCTAGAAAAGGTCTTAAGTTTTGATGGATCAAAGTGGAAGTGTGCAATACCTTCTGGCACTGAATTTACTTTTTTTATCAAAGGCTGGTTCCCTCTGAAAAATCTCTCTCCCGCTTCCTATGGCTGGCTGCTGTTCTCAATAGAAACGCCTGTCCTCTGCAGTACTGTAGGGGGCATCTTACACTGTGAAAGATGAGCATTATATGATGTAGTAATTGGTTTCATTTTGCACTGTACAGCACAGCCTTTGTTTGGGTAGCATTTTGATTTAAACAGTAATCTAGGTCTGCCGCACAAATAAATTATTCAAGACTGAGGGGCAGAATATGGTTCTATAACAAGCCTGAGCCAAACCATCCTGATAGTGAGTTTTGACCCTTCTGGGAAAGGGTTAAGTGGGTTCTGCTGACTCACTGAGGTAGGTGGCTTATTAGTTCACTTGTGTAAAAGGGAGATAAAAATGGTTTGTTGGGGAAAGGCCATCTAAGATGCTGGCTGAGCAGTCATGAGGGAGAAGCCTTAGAAATAGCTGAACTTTATTTTCTTATTGCTTATATCCTTGTTAATAAAGCCAAACCCCCAAAGCAATAAGGGGGTGGGGATCATTTTGGACTCCATTCAGCGTACGGCCTGTGCTTGAAAGCGAGATGGGAAAGGCTCCAGCTCACAGGTATAAATTACATGAAACAGTGACATAAAGACCTTGCATGGTGAAAATATTAAAGCATTCAGTCATAAGACCAATAACCAGGAGAGACAGAAATTGAGAGGTTGGAGGCAGGCTAGAAAGTCAGGTTTTAAGATGAGAATTTAGAAGGAGATAGGGAATCGGTGAAAGGGGAGAGGTCTGCACAGATTGTTTCAGGTGACCAGAGCTGCGGAGTGAATCGTTTTTCAGCAATGACTCTGGTCTGAGACTAGATTAAAAGAGTAGGTCAGTATCCATATTTATCTAGGAAGGATTTTTCAGCAAGGATGCGCTGGGACTGATGTTTTTGCTCAGCTTCGGTTTGCTGCTGTAGGAAGGAGGGGGGGTTTTGGCATTGTATAGTGGAAGGTGAAAGTGCAAGGAGCATCCATACAGTCAGTTAAGAGTATAAACACAGGAACATCAGAAAGGCTGTATGGGGTCAGACCAAAGGTCCACCTGGCTCAATATCCTGTCTCTGACAGAGAACAACAGTGAATACCTAGGGAAGAATATAAGAGCAGTGATATAAATGATATTTCCCCTACATGATCTTCCAGCTTCTAATCATTTGCAACTCAAGGACCTCCTAAGCCAGATGTGATATTTTTGTATTTAATAGCCCTGGATAGATTTTCCTTCTATGGAGGTGCCTAGTCATTTTTGAGTTACAGCCGTTATAGCCTTGTACCCGCTAGCCTCCATGACCTCTTGTGGCAAGAAGTCCCACAACTTACTCTACACTGAATGCTGAGCCATCTCCTTTTTGTCTGTTCTGAACCCACTGCCCACTAGCCTCATTCGATGCCAAGATAATCTCTAGTTAGCATCTACATGCCCCCCAAGATTTTACCCACCTCCATTTTTACGCCCCACCCTTAGCTCTCCATTTTTCAGCCCGAGTTACTCATTCCTCATATGGGAGCTGCCCCGTGTCTCTGGTCATCCTGGACATTCTCCAAACCCTTTCCAGTTCCGCTTTGTCATGTTTGGGACAAGGGACCAAATCCTCATACAGTGTTCAGGGTGCAGGTGCAGCAGAGATTTATCCTGTGGCGTAATGACCTTCCTTATTCTGTTCTCTCTTCCTTTCCTATTAACTCCTAGGAGTTTGCATGCTTTTTTGGCTGTTTCTGAGCACCAAGGGGACATTTTCATGGAACTATTTATTACATCTGCAAAAATCTTGTTGCTGCTTGGCAGTGGTCAGCTCTGAGATCATCATTTTCCATGTTAAGTTTTCTTATGTGTAATACTTTACATTTATTAGCCTTGAATTTCATTTGCCATCTTACTGCTCAGTCTCTCAGTCTCATTAAGTCCTTCTGCATTTTTTCACAGCCGGCCTCTCATTTCTACTACTCTGTTTCCTTAATGTCCTTTGAACAATGTAGAAACTCAGAGTATGTGGGAAGCAAAGAAGTTAAGGAGGGATACATGAGAAAGAAACCCATTTGATGTTGGTTTGAGTGAAGTAAGAAATAAGAAAGTGATGAAAGCTGGAGAGCTAGGAGATAAGAAATGTTCAAAAAGAGATCTGAAGATAATAGGCAAATTAAGAAGGGGACCTACACTGGACGGAGACAGTAAGATATGTACGTAAGCTGAAGAGGCTAATGCTAAATATTAATTTGTTTAGACGTACAAAAATCTGGGGAAAGATTATGGAGCAACCTCTGTGGGAAGGAAGGAGATGGTGGGATTTACATAAATTACAGGTTTGTGAGAAATGTGAAGGGGATTGTGAGAAGTGGAAAGGGTGACGCACGTTAGTGGGACATAGATGATAAAATGACATCTGTGCTAGACTGGGAATTCAAAGTGACAGAAGCAAGTTTGGAAGGAAGTGGAATTGTGCCAGAAATAAGTTATTTCTAGCGTAACAGCTGCATTCTGCGTGGCAGTGCTCTTAGGTGTGGGGCCACGGCCCATTTCCCCCACTCCAGAATTTTCAGGGCAATTTGATTTACTGCATGTGGCAATAGTTTAGACTGGATAATTTTAAAAGGAGTTTAGCACCATTTCCTTCTTTTACAGCTCCTTGAGAAATGCTTACGCATTAGCTGCAGTGGAGAGCTAGGTGAATGACGAGACAGAAAGTCTTACTTGGGGATGGTTATGTTGCATTGCCTGCCTTTCCTTGAAGGGTTCACATTCAATGGAATACATTCACTGTAGACATTATAACATGAAAACACAGTATCCGTAACCTTCCTAAATTTATAGACAATAGAACAGAGATGCAGAAAGCATGTGATTAATATAGTCTAGGTCTTGGAAACAGACACTGCATGCTCATGTTCTCCAGCAAAATCTCTTTGAGAGCTACCTACCTGTTTTCTGGAATTTCACTTGTCATTTAGAAAAATGAAAGTGGGTTAAATCTCTGGCTGTTCTAATTGTGAAGAAAACTTCCAAAATTGGAACTACGTGTTACAAACAAACAGTTCTCTAGAGAGGTGGGAGCATAGCTCTAAGTGGTGTGTGAATTGGCCCAGTCATCTCAGCAAGGTGCTAACTTATTTGCCCAGGAGTAATAATTTAAATGCCAATAAGATTTGTTACACTGTTCTTCATGTAATAAATGGAGAGAGGTTCAAAGTACATGTATTTAGGTTGTTTATTGCCAATACCAGCATAATCTACTTAAATGAACACCCTGTCATTTTGGCTACCCCTAGGAACAGAAACTTTTTGGACACGGAAGAATTCTATCTTCTTTTTTTCCGCTAGACTGTCTTTTGTTCTTTGGTACATTTCAATGTATTCAGGACCTGATTTCATGTTGCTTCCATCTATCTCCTTGTTACAACCATTCAGCAGCTTCTGAGCGTGGCATTTTCCTGTGATGGCTCTTCCCCTGCCACAGGGTGCACACACACATACACACACACAGAGAAGGGAAAACATTATTTGTGACTTATAAAATCAGGCAACAATATGCATTCAGTTCTTCTCAGGACCAACAGGTTCAAGTAAATGTTGGGATGTCTATGCCAAGCTATCCAGGTGTGGCACTGTGAAAACAGTCTTAGAGAGCAGGAAAAGGGACATCCTGTCTGTGCTTTGAACAGCTTCCCCTTTGAATTGCATTTCAAAGATTTTTATTTGCATGTATCTTTAAAATAGACAAGTGTAATCCTTATACAAGAGTGTAACTGCTTCCACATACGATTCATACCCGCGGGCGTATTGGTTTAGTTTTAGTTAAGATATGTATACCCTGGAAGACACAAACGGGTAAATGGTTATAAACTAGCTTCATTGTTAACTATGGAGAGAAAAATGTCTCTATATAATCAATTGATCAATCAATCAATCACTTTTTTTTTCCAGTGCACCCTTCATGCCAACATGCCTGAATACTTTATGGTCATTAAATTAAATCAAAGAACACACCACAGAATGAACAAGGCCAGATCAATAAATCTTAAAACCTGATTCAAACTTATCAAGGACTCTGCACAAGTAACCATGAAGGGAAGGATGACCCCAGTCAGAAGGGCATGTGTGCGGGCATAAAACTAAACCAAGATGTAGGTGATACTAGTTAGAAGACAGAAACATTTAAAGGAAGTGATCATTTTTATAGCATCACCCAACTACCCACAGCATCTACCTGGAACTCAACGTCTTAAGAGTCTTTTTGGACTTCTGAGTGATATTAGAAAATAACCATGGTGGCAAGAACAACTGGCCAGACAGCTATAAGTGTCAGGTCATGTCCTGCCAGGAACATGCCTAATTTTAGAGATTTGCCTGTTTGTGATCTCTCCATTTGTTTACTGCAGGGCACCATATCAAAGAAAGATACAGCACGCACCAGCTGGTATTAAACATTGTGTGACTGGTCCGTCTTCATGGACCATTCTGGCAATTTGATCTTTGCAATGACTCTGTACTGAACTCGGATCCAGTTGAAAGCCATCCGTTAGTTTGGTAGAACATCTCTCCCTCTGTGCTTGAGAGGAGAGTTTTATGAAACCACAATAGCCTTCATGAAACTACCAATTAATGGGGAGCTTTGTAAATTTTGCTTGCAGAAATTTCTTGGTAGACTATGAAGGTTCATTCCCAGAGCAGATAAAATGACCACAGGCCTAACGACATCCAAAGCTGAATGCAAACCCCAGTTCTTCAACTTAAACTTCCCTCCCTCAATAATTTTGCAAGGCATGTGCTCCTTAGTCTGTGAATTGGATCAAAAGTATTGCCTAGAGGCAAAGGGTCAGAGGAGATTCCACATATGAAAAGCAGGAGGCCCTCAAAAGGGTGCAACCTCAGTTGCTGAACAGACACCACAAATAGGACGGATAAAAGCCCACATGAGACTCTGGTATGTGAGCAAGCAGAAACTGACAGTTGCCCCTCAGGAACAGAGTATAAAGCTTTTCAGTTCTGCAGGAGACGTGATCTGAAAGTCTGCTTCCTGGGAGCAATCACACCTGAACTGTTGCATGGTGCTGCAGTTGCATAATTTAATAGTTGTCATGTTTCATCCCAAGGTGAGTGTTCTTGGTGGTAGTGTACATATAAAATTTGTAAGTCATTAGGGATAAAAGGGTCTATGCAAGAAAAGGTCAGACATTATCCTCACGACTGGCAGAAGGGGTCCATATTAAAACAAAGAAGGTATTTGATTTTCTTTTGAACATGGGCAGATGATTCAGACTCACCTGCCCTTCATATGCTCTGTCTCTCCCCTTCCCATCTCCTCTCTTTTGAAACAGATTTAAGTCCATCTACTTTTATATTTTCAAACAAAACCCATAAAAGGGCCATAAATATCATGACTCGCTAAAATGAAAGCTGTTTTCTTCTTCTCCCAGGAGACTCCTGCCTGAGTGAGAGACAGAAAGAGTTCACCTCTTTGAAAATTTCCTCCTCTGTTGAAGTAAAGCGGGTATCTAAGAGCAGTCTTCAAGGCTTTGTTCTTATCATCTTGACCTGGCTTTGTACTGGCTTCTCTCTGTATTGCTTGTGGAAGTGTGAAGGACGGGGCTAGGGGAAGGAGTTTTGGCTATCACTGGCAGAGCAAGGGTCACGCTTGGAAAGGGATTTCATTGTGGTTTCAGAAAATGTTATAAACTCAGTGCACCGGCAAAAAGAATGAAGAAGCTCATTCCCCTCCTGGATCAGACCAGTGATCCACCCCTTCTGTCTGTGATGTTGGTCAGAACCAGATGCATCTCAGAAGGTATAAAGAAAGTTTAAGTGGGTAATTATGGAATAACCTGCCCCGAGTAAAATTTTCTCCCTGCCTGGCCCAAAGCCCTCCTTCATCTCTCTTCCTTGGTTAGAGTTCAAGTCTGTGCCCTGAAGCGTGACGGCTTCTCTCCCTTCCAAACCGCTTTTCATCCTGGCCTGTCTAATGCAGCTGCCTATGACAGTGTTGTGATGGGATGTATAGGTCTTGTCCATTGAGAGTCTGTGACAGATCATAGCCTTACTGGAAAGAGAGGCAGAGAGGTGAAGAGAAGGCGAGGGAGGAGAGCATAAACTCAGATGAAATATCCATCAGGAAGATGGAAAGAGTAGTGAGTGGCTGAGAAACTAATTGCTGCCTGCTGACCTGGGCTGCGGAGATAGCTTGCAAGTGAGCATTTTCTCTTTTCAGAGATTTCAGCCTGGAGCATGCTAGGAAAGTCAGCTCTTGGTTGAAACTAGTGTTCATCAATACTTCCCCTTATATATATATATTTATTTTTTTAAAGCTATGGAAGTATGAGAGTAGTCCTGAGAAAACTATTCTGTTCTATTCTGAGGGAGCTTTTTCTTCCACTGAAGTTCACTACTCATTTCTGAAAAGGTATCGGAGTAATCCGGAGCTACCAGACATTGAACACCAATGAAAATCAGGGTATTTTTCTGCTGCCTGAAAAGGATTTAGGAACCCAAAGTCAGATATTCCTGCCAAGGTCCTCCTCCCCATCTGATAAACAGAGGTGGCTGCTCATACTCAGCCATTGCATAGAGCATCAACATTTATGTAACAGAATGTCAGATGCCCCAACGTGAGGGTTAGAACTGTCCGACACATGAAGGCTCTTGACTTTTTAGATGTTGTCAACATTATCTCCGGTGATAGCACTTTACCATAGAAAGTATTAACAAAGTTCCAGGGAATGCTTAGTGTCCTTTCTAGATGGATACTTTCCACAGTACGCAGGTTCAATGACAGCTTTCACTTATTTGTCCAACAGTTACTAGGAAGAGGGAAAGAAGACCTACGTCTTGGATCGTATCCAAGCCTCAGTAATGATTAATTTCACTCCCACAGTATCCACAGCTTCCCATATTCCTTTCCCTCAAAAGTGCTGCAAAGTGACCCAGTGTTTTCCAAGTAATGGGTGTTTAAATCTCACCCGATCTCCTGCATGCCACACCGAGGTATTCAAATCATCCTGCTGGTGTTGGTTCAGCACAGGGGATTGTTCATTAAGAAAACTGACTGTATCATTTATACTGGGAACAGCTGCAGTGAGCAGTTCAGCGGCAGTGTTCAAGGCTCCGTAATCTACTGTTAGTCACCACTTGCCATTAGGTTTCTTTACTGGCCATAAAGGAGAATTGTAGGGGAAATGGGATTCCCTGTTCTTCTAGCTCCTTTATCAATTCAGTAACAAGTCAAATAGCATCAAAACATAATTTGTATTGTGGAATATTAACTAGCTTGCTACGGGGTAAAGGAGCAGCTGTTTGCAACAGATTAATAGTCAGGGATGCATTTGTAGGAAGTAAACTGTGGGGCAAAGGGGGTGGTGTCCCTATTTCCCATTTTCCCCACAAGTCCACCCACGACTGACCCTTCAATATATTCATACCCAATATATTGCAGGAACCTAAAAGTAAGGTCAGACAGATTGTCTGTCCATTAGACAGAATTAGTTTAGCCCTGACCAGTGGGTGGTTAGTGATTTTCCCATTAACGCCGACAACAGAAACTGCTTGCTAAGTGGAGGCTGTCCTTTGTAAGTGTCCTGATCTACCATCGATATTTGGGCCCCTGTGTCAATGAGGAAAGTTGTAAGGCAGGGATCATTAACAGCGACCATCATCTTGGGACTGGGATCCTCAGCAGTGGGAGCAGCGGCAGCCAGTATTGCCACTGAACCAAGCCCCCACCCTAGTTTCCCCCATATTCACGCTCTAGGTTAGTGCTGATAGATTTGGGTATATCCCTGAGCTCACACCCCTTGCATCTTCTGGCTCCCTAATCATTATCCTTTTAAACCATATGGTGTTACCCTCATCTCCTGACAGAGTTTCCCGAGGGCCATCACGAGAAATGGGTGAGGGAAACCCAGCTAGCTGCTGCAGAAGGGGAGCTGGTAGCCCATTGAACTGACTGAGAGAGAGCCCCTTCTCAAAACACATTTTCCATCATCCTTTATGCTCAGTACTAACTGAGGGCGTTTCCCAATTTCCCATTTTTTCTTTTGGTTTGGTTTTTTTTATGCATGGAGGCAGGCTGGCTCTTCTCTATTACATTTACTTTAGCTGAGGTTCTCCCCTGGTTTTTATCCTGTGGCGTGTGTAGCGGTAAATCTGCTAGCATATGTTGAAGGACCTCTTGGAAAGTAATACTGTTTAAGCCTGTCTTAATGGCTAAAGCTAAAGATTTCAACACCCCCTCAGCTCTCTTTATTACAGGTTGGAAGTGTACAGGCTCACAAATCACCTCCCAGGGATGCGGCTCTGCAGGAGAGGGTTGTCTGGCACCCAGGGCAACAGGTGCTGGTCCTCCTAATTCAGCTAAAATAATTTTTCAGCAGGGCGGGTTGCAGGCTGGCTGCAGAGGCCCAGGGCCGCACACCTTTCCCTGCCACGGTCAGTGGGATGCATCATGCCTCCCCAGTGCGAAGTGTGAGTCTGTAAGGGACTGGTAATGTTTGGCCCCATGGTATCCAACAATATTCCCGGACCTAATGCTCACGATGGAGCTTTAGTTCAGGCAAGGTGGAGCTGGTTGGCTCCGGCTGTCGAGATCTGTGCTAGCCAGTCCACAGGCGTCTCCCCTGGGGCAGTTTGGCATCTCTCCCCCAGACCTCTTAACTCTAGGGCAGTAAACCCTCGAGTAGTTGTTGTGGAGGGAGGCGGGCTTTGTGCCCTGCTGGGTATGCTCTGTTGTTCAGTCTTGATTGCCAGTGCCAAGAGGGCAGCAGGCAGGGAATCATCCTCACTGTCCCCTGGCCCCAAGGGGAGGGCTTGCGGGTCTGCTTCTTTCCAGATAGCCCCATCCCAACCAGCACTGTACATGGCACGCTAGACTTTAACTGAGTCTACCATAGTAGCTTCCCACAACCTCCTCCTGCGCTCTCCAGCTTCTGCAATGATCTGGGGCTGAAATTTTGACTTAAGCAGTCTATTTTGCATTTCTAATTGCTCACGCTTTACTTCCCAAGTATTCTTTCCATTTTTCTTTTCCTCGTTTTGCTTTTTCAACCGTACATTTCCCCCTTTCAACTCATCAATCATATCTGTTGCTGCCCTATGACAACTGCCTAGTAGTCAGCACATAGCATCTTTCCCTTTTCCCTTCTTTAACTTACAAGAAGCCCACCATCTGGCAAATTCCTGCCGTATATGATCAGCATCCGTGCAGTGGCTCTCGAGCTAGGACAAATCCCACTTGGGATTTTGCCATCTCTTTTTCTCAATTTTTTCTCCCAGTTGTTGCCACTCAGTGTCTGTTTTTCATGTCAGTTTTTCATGGCACAGACAAACACAGAGACACAGACAGTATCTTTACACTCACATCGAACTGATTGCCCCAACAGGCATGGCAAAGCAGCTTGTGCTTGCCAACAGTGCGTGTCCAAGAGAGATCCCGCATCTGACACCAATAAAACATCATGGTCTGTTTGGATCTCTCAACCTTACAGAAAACCCCCAGACAAAAGATGATGGCTGCAGGAGACAGCGATTTGCAGGTGAACATGGCTGCATAATGGCCCTTCAGCTCTTTCTGGCCACCTGTCCTGCCTACCTGGTGCTCTGGCTTTGACCTAATGGCACTGCTGCCAGCATACATCAGGCCTGAGCATGAGCTGTGTTAGCCAGAATCTGAGCACGAGTTTAGTGAACAGTCACAGAAAGGCCAGGGTCTCAAACAAAAACAAAAAAACCCCACAAAAAACAACAACAACAACAAAAAGAAAGGGGTTATTAATAAGATAATGTAAACCAATATGTAATTTCTCATTTAAGTTCATTTCTCCTTCACAACAAAAAGGAATCACAATTGTGAGATAGTATCATAGTGTAAAGAATGGAAAACACAGCTATCCCTTTGAAAGCATCTCCTTTGCTAACTCCCATGGATCAGCTTAGTAAGCCGTCCTTTTGATCTGTATGCATTCTTTTTCGTACTGGGGAGCAATACTGTTTTTCCCATAAGCTCACTGGAGAGGCAGCTGGGACACTGCTTTCCAGCAGTAGAACTCTGGCACAACTTTGTGTCTTCTGCTTTCTCAGGTGACCGATGCTCAGGCCTTCTCAGTGCTGGCTAGTAGATTTTCCCCCTACTGGCTACAAGAGATGCTGGAAAACGTACTTTTTAGGAAAGACAGGCCAGCAAGGTGAGGTGGTGGATTTGCTCTTTATGAGAGAGAGCAACTGGCATGTATCGAGCTCTGCCCAGGGGTGGATGAAGAACGACTTGAGAGCTTATGGGTAAAAATAAAGGGGCAGGCTAATATGGGTGGGTGTTTACTACAGACCACCAGATCAGGAAGAGGAAGCTGATGAAGCCTTCTAGAGACAGCTGAAATTAACCTCACGATCACAGGCCCTGGTTCTCATGGGTGACTTCAGCCACCCTGATATTTGCTAGATAAAGCCAGGCACGCACAGTTCAGGAGGTTTCTGCAGAGCATTGACGACAACTTTTTGACACAGGTGGTGGAGGAGCCAACAAGGAGAGGTGCACTGCTGGACCTTATGCTAACAAACCAAGAAGCACTGGTTGGGGATGTGAAGGCTGGGGATAGCCTTGGCTGCAGTGACCATGAGATGATGGAGTTCAGGATCCTGCAAGGGAGAAGCAGGGCAATAAATAGGATTACAACCCTGGACTTCAGGAGAGCTGACCTTGGCCTCTTAAAGACCTACTTGGAGAAATCCCATGGGCTAGGGCTCTAGCAGGTATGGGGGTCCAAGAGAGCTGGTTAATATTCAAGCACCACATCCTCCAAACTCAAGATCGGTGCATCCCTATGAGTAAGAAATCAAACAAAGGAGATAGGAGACCTGCATGGATGAGCAAGGAACTTCTGGAAAAACTCAAACGGAAGAACTTTACAGAATGTGGAAAAAGGCCACTTGGGAAAAATATAGGAATGTTGTCAGAGTATGCAGAGATGCAACGAGGAAGGCTACTTGGAATTAAATCTGGCAAGGGATGTCAAGGGCAACAAGAAGGGCTTCTTCAAGTAAATGAGTAACAAAAGGAAGACTAGGGAAAGTGTGGGCCCACTGCTGAATGAGGTGTGTGCCCTGGTGACAGAGGATGCAGAGGAGGTAAAATTACTGAATGCCTTCTTTGCTTCAGTCTCTATTTTAAGGCTGGCCCTCAGGAATCCCAGACCCTGGAGGTAAGAGAAAAAGTCTGGAGAAAGGAAGACTTTCCCTTGGTTAAGGAGGATTGGGTTAGAGATCATTTAGGCAAACTTGACACCAACAAATCCATGGGCCCTGATGGGATGCACCCATGAGTGCTGAGAGAGCTGGCAGATGTTACTGCAAAGCTGCTCTCCATCGTCTTTGAAAGGTCGTGGAGAACAGGAGAGTGCCTGAGGACTGGAGGAAAGCCAATGTCACTCCAGTCTTAAAAAAGGGCAAGAAGGAGGACCCAGGAAACTACAGGCCAGTCAGCCTCACCTCCATCCCTGGAAAGGTGATGGAACAGCTCCTTCTGGATGTCATCTCTAAGCATGTGGAGGAAAAGGTTATCGGGTGTGGTCAACATGGATTCACCAAGGGGAAATCACTCTTGACCAACCTGATAGCCTTCTATGATGGCATGACTGGCTGGGTAGATGAAGGAAGAGCAGTGGATGCCGTCTACCTCAGCATTAGCAAGGATTTTGACACCGTCTCCCATAACATCCTCATAGGTAAGCTTAAGAAGTGTGAGTGAGAAGAGTAGACAGTGAGGTGGATTGAGAACTGGCTAAATGGCAGAGCACAGAGGGTTGTGATCAAGCGGCGCAGAGTTTAGTTGGGGGCCTGTAACTAGCAGTGTTCCCCGGGGTCAGTACTGGGTCCAGTCTTGGTCAATATATTCATCAATGACCTGGATGAGGGGACAGAGTGTACCCTCAGCAAATTTGATGATGACACAAAACTGGGAGGAGTGGCTGACACACCAGAAGGCTGTGCTGCCACTCAGAGAGACTTGGACAGGCTGGAGAGTTGGGTGGAGAGGAACCTCATGAAGTTCAAAAGGCAAGTGTAGGGTCCTGCACCTAGGGAAGAATAACCCCACGCACCAGTACAGGTTAGGGGCTGACCTGCTGGAAAGAAGCTCTGCTGGGAAGGACCTGGGAGTCCTGGTGGACAAGTTGTCCATGAGCCAGCTATGAGCCCTTGTGACCAAGAAGGCCAATGGTATCCTGGGGTGCATTAAAAAGAGTGTGGCCAACAGGTCAAGGAAGGTTGTCCTTCCCCTCTACTCTGCCCTGGTGGGGCCACATCTGGAGTACTGTGTCCAGTAATGGGCTCCCCAGTTCAAGAAAGACAAGGAACTACTGGAGAGAGTTCCAGCAGAGGGCTACAAAGATGATCAGGTGACTGGTGCATCTCTCTTATGAGGAAAGGCTGACAGACCTGGGTGTGTTTAGCCTGGAGAACAGAAGACTGAGAGGGGATCTCATCAGTGCTTATCAATATCTAAAGGGTGGGTGTCAACAGGATGGGCCAGACTTTTCAGTGGTGCCTGGTGACAGGACAAGGGGCAATGGGCACAAACTGGAACACAAGAAGTTCCATCTGAACATGAGGAAAAACAGGGGTTTACTGTTGGCTCATTTTTATGCCAGATTTTCTCTGGTGAGCAGATACTTGTGTGATGCTTTTGTTTGAACAATCTAACAGGTGATCTACAACACGGCAGAGCTGTTACCCTTTTAATGCCATTTACAAGTTCAGATCACTAAGTGTTTTCTTCTAATCCCATAACATAGTGCCACTGCCTGGTATGGATGGGGTGATAAGAATATTTCATAGAATCATAGAATCATAGAATTGTTGAGGTTGGAAGGGACCTTTAAAATCATCAAGTCCAACCATTAACCTAACTTGACAAAACCACTTCTAAACCATGTCCCCAAGTACCATGTCTACCCTTTTTTTAAACACCTCCAGGGATGGCGAATCCACCACCACCCTTGGCAGCCTATTCGAGTGATAACCCTTTCAGTGAAAAAATTTTTCCTAATATCCAATCTAAACCTCGCCTGCCATAATTTGAACCCATTTCCTCTCATCCTATCACTTGTCACTAGGGAGAAGACGTTAGCCCCCACCTGTCTACAACCTCCTTTCAGGTAATTGTAGAGCGTGATAAGGTCTCCCCTCAGCCTCCTCTTCTCCGGGCTGAACAACCCCAGTTCCCTCAGTCGTTCCTCATAAGATTTGTCCTCCAGACCCCTCACCAGCTTTGTTGCCCTTCTCTGGACACGCTCCAACACCTCAATGTCCTTCTTGTAGTGAGGGGCCTAAAACTGACACAGTACTTGAGGTGGGGTTAGGGTTAGGGTTAGGGTGCCAAGTACAGGGGATGATCATTTCCCTAGTCCTGCTCACCACGCTATTCCTGATACAGGCCAGGATGCCGTTGGCCTTCTTGGTCACCTGGGCACACTGCTGGCTCATGTTCATCCGGCTATCAGTCAACACCCCCAGGTTCTTTTCTGCCAGGCAACTTTTGAGCCACTCCGCCCCAATCCTGTAGCGCTGCATGGGGTTATTTTGATCCAAGTGTAGGACCCGGGATTTGGCCTTGTTGAACCTCATACCATTGGCCTCAGCCCATCGGTCCAGCCTGTCCAGATCCCTCTGTAGAGCCCTCCTACCCTCAAGCAGATCAACACACCCACCTAGCTTAGTGGCATCTGCAAACTTATTAAGGGTGCATTTGATCCCTTTGTCCAGGTCATTGATAAAGATATTAAAGAGAACCGGCCCCAGCACTGAGCCTTGGGGGACACCACTTGTGACCGGACACCAGCTGGATTTAGCTCCATTTACCACCACTCACTGGGCACGGCCATCCAGCCAGTTTTTCACCCAGCGAAGAGTCCACCTGTCCAGGCCACGAGCAGCCAGTTTCTCCAGGAGAATGCTGTGGGAGATGGTGTCAAAAGCTTTGCGAAAATCCAGGTAGATAACATCCACAGCTTGTCCCTCATCCACTAAGCAGGTCACCTTATCATAGAAGGAGATCAGGTTTATCAGGCATGACCCGCCTTTCACAAACCCATGCTGACTGGGCCTGATCACCCTGTTCTCCTGCATGTGCCGTGTAATGGCACTGAGGATGATCTGTTCCATCACCTTCCCAGGCACTGAACTGTTCTCATATGCATGTCCACAGCTTGGTCTGATGACAGTCACACACTGTAAAATAATCCCTCACCTCATTGTCAAATCTCTCTTCTGTCCACAATTAAGTCCCCTTTATAATTCCATTTTTTGCCATGTTGACAACGGTACAGCTATCGCAAATGTATAGAATTGTAAATAATTGCTCATTATTTTTCCTAGTCACCTTTCTTTTTTCTCTCCTTCAGTTATGAATGCCTTGGAGAAGAGGTCATCCTTGCTTAGTGCGTGGAAATTCTGTAGCTCCTTAGGGAGAGCTACAGCAAATAAAGAAATTATGGTAGATTATATTTTCACTAAAAAAAAAAAAAAAAAGGAGCCATGTTATAATCTGATTTGGTGTGATTATACTGTAAATAGGCCATAAACAGTCAAGGGGAAAATAACCCACAGTATTCACACCATTGAGAGACTGTGTAGTGGTAATCACTGTTTTTCCCTGCTGTTCAAAATATTTTCCAAGTGTCCCCGAAACTGCATTGGCAGCAGAATGTGGCCCAATTCAAGGGTTTTAATGCTACTTCTAAGTAGAAATTATTTTTTCCTAGAAATTTTCAGTGAAATAGTCTCTATTTTGCAAAAAAAAATCATAGCCATTCACTGCAAAAGCACTAGAAAAAGGCAGAGACCAAAAATGCTTCTGACAAGTCAGTCTCATGTTTTAAAAATTTAGTCCAATTAAGGAAAAAGTACAAATGTTGGATTTCAAAAATAGGCACTTTCTATCTGAAGATGCCAAAGATTTTTTTTAGTGCTGTTTGCCGAAGTTAATAGGGAATATAACCTCCACTTTATTTGTGGGGAAACAGGAACAGAAATTTATTTGCCTTCAGCTCATTTTTTCCCCTTTTCCCCAAGAATTGTTACGCTTTCCTTGCCACATAGAGAACCGGCATTTTAAACTGGTGTTTTAGTTTACCTTTAAGACCACAAATCTTCTTCGCAGAGAACATGGCCACCTCTGCCTATCGCAATGCTACAGAAGAGCTCTGCCTGAGATGCGTTTCTGACCTTGATGCAGGGAGATGCTGCGCTTTTCCTGGCCTTTGTGGACAGGCTCTTTTTCATCTGATATCCATGTTCAACACTTCCAAATATTTCCCCTTTATGACCTTTTATTTCTCAGCATCCTTTTGGGTTTAGTAATAGCTAAGGATACAGTTATTTACTGTTACTCCATTAGTATCCAGGGGTCTTAACGAGCACCAGGACCCCATTGCAGTACGTATTGCACACAGCACAATTCAACATGTTCTCACCCTAAAATCTTACAAATTAAATGAACAAAACAGACCCAGGCTGGGAGAAAGAGATTGCATGTGTCAGTGCATTTGAGACCCAGAAACTGAGCTGAGCGTCGTACACGAATACTGCAGCAGAGGAAGTCTGCGGAAAAATTCAAAAGATTCATCTCACTAACAAAGTCATTCTCCCTGAGAATTCACTCAGCTCTATGTGGCACAATTAAATACTCACTGGCCTCCAGAGAGCACAAGCATGACTCGCTAAACTGGTGATTAAGGTGTTCGCTTGAGAGGGGCTGACATATGTTTCAGGCCTTTTTCCAGAGAATATGCAATGTGAAAGGGTTAAGCATTCATCAGTGCAGGGTTTTCCCCTCCCAAGTCACTGTCCCCAACTGCTAACCTGTGAAGTTGTGCTTCATCTTCCTGGTCCACAGAATACTTAAATAATCAATTCAAAAGGATATAGTCAATGTGGGACTCGCTTACTCCAGAATAACCGACAACACAGGGAAAGAGCCTGCCGCACCCTCGGATACAGATTCAGGTTCTCTCGGTGACCTGGAGCGCTATCTCCCATCTTCTGAGATGGTCTGGACACTGAGCTACAGCACTGAAAAAAGCCACTCTCTGCTTTTTGTCACCTGTTGCTTATGGGTTATGTCTTGTCTGTGTGGATAAGGTTTGGTGTAATAACCGAAGGTAAAGTTTAGCCCAGGCTAGAAAGAAGTGCTTTGTTGTGGTTTCATGTTTATGACTAATCCAGCATAATGGCAGACTGCTGCCAGAAGTGGTGGTCCCACCTCCCTCACCTTGCCTTCCCCAGCCTCCAGGCAGCACACTGACAGCACATTGCTTATGTCAGATCTAGCAATGACCTGAGTATGGGGCTGGTTGGATCAACTTGTTGATTTGACACAAAATTAATCCTTTGTTAGAGATGGGGACGTGGTGTTAATGACTACCCTGTGGCCACTCAAATTCCTATCTCCGAGATAAAAGAGTCAGCAGGACTCTACCTCAGTGGGAATCCTCAAATATACCAGGGGAAAACGCCACCTTAAGACTGGAGCAGACCCAGTCCTTGGCATTTCTTATTTATTTTTCTGAAGAGACTCCCCATTGGTTGTGGTGGTGTCAGGACAGTTACATAAGGAAGCCAGGTACCTAACAGAGAACTGCAGGATCAGTAGGCAGGCGAGCCCCTAAAAGCTAGATGCGCTGCACTGAATTTTACAGTGCCTAGACCGTCTTTTGGATCTGGGTCACACTGTGATGGTGCAGGTGGTTTCAAATATAAATGCAGGCCATCACACGGACGGGGCATACATTCCTGGCAAAACTGGCAGCTTCACCTATGTTTTTCTGTTTGAGAAATGATTCATAAACAATCAGATTGGTTCTGGCTCTGTGTGGCAGATTGCACTTGAGCACGCGGCAGCCTTCTAGCTGAAAGCCAGCCTATATCACCCACTGAAAGCACAAGCCTTCTTTAGCATTTAACACTTCCTTAGCATTTAACAGCGAAACTCAGCAAAGCTCCAGCTTTTATTTTTGCTTTGTCCTACTCACTCTCCCAAGGCTGAAAAGACTGCAAATGCCTCTGGAGTATCAAAGCTTCAAATCTGATGTAGACTGGCTATTATTCCCCACAGCCGTGAGCATGGCAGTCACGAAGATGGGATGAGCGCTCCCCATCTAGATCATTTAAAACCCGTGTTTAGTATTAATTCTGTCACTTTTTAATCTGACTTTTAGTTTGGAAAGTAGTCAGCTGGCAACACAGGGCAATGCAATGCCCTATGCCTCTGCCTGCGCATGGTAAGAGATCATCTTGTAAGATCAGGGTGCTTGCTGGAATGGGAGGGCCACTGTGATTTTAGGTGAGATTAAACAACTGGCAGAAGAATCTGCTCTGAGGGAAATGTCTTGCCAAGTTTTATGCAGGCAGTGACAGGATTCGAAAGATACTGCGTGTGGTACACAACAGTGGACACATGAAGAGTCTTCCTATTCCCTTATTCTACTACACGGACTAAGTTACTCTAAAAAACATGGTCCTTGCACGGAGGAGCAGAATAAAATAGTTTGGCTTAAATCTAGTCCTGCTTGTGAATGTAAATTAAATCTGTTCTCTTTCATATTTCTTTTGTTCTGCTGCTTTTATCTTTGTGGAAATTTTCCTTGGTGACTCCTCTGTCACCAGTCTGGCCCTGACAGGTGAAAATCATGAACTCTTCTAATGTCACAAGCTCTAGGAACATGCCCTTGGTGTATCTTCCTATCCTGGCTGGGGGCAACATGGAGTTACAGAACCCCAACCAGAGTGCACTGGTACGTTAGCTTTTCTGGCCCTCTTCTGCGCATTTATTTTGGGGAAAGCTATGAATCTAGGCCAGAGAAACTAGATTCATAGCGTCCACTGTTTAAGCCTCTCACTCAGGTTCTTTCCCTGCAGCAGGAACTGACACACTGTCAAAGGTGACAGCACCATGCCAGTTTATTTCACCAGAAGACCTGGCCTTTTCTTTCCTGCCATCTCCTGAACTCGGCTGCTCCCATTATATGAACGCTGGCTCACTCCTGTCCCTAATAAAATCTCCATGCTCCATATGCTCCCTCAGCCTCACTTTGATTAGTGCTCCCAGAGTCTTCCTCACTGCTGACGTTGGGTGCATGCACAGCTCTGTAATTTCCCGACAGCCTTTTTCAAACACTGGCTTTTAATCAGGTGCTGTTTTACCAGCACTTCCTTCTCTCACAGAGCGCCTTTGAAGCAAGGCCGCTGATAGTGGCGGGGTTCCTTCTCCGCTGCCCTTTTTTGTTGTTTCCATATTCTAGGACAGAATTTTGTAGTTTTTCAGATGCTCTGATTTTTTTTTTTTTTTGGCTGTGTCATGATCCTAATTTCCTTCAGGATTTCTTCTTCCTCTCCTGGGAAATTTGTCTCTATTTCTGGCATCTGTCCTTCCTAACCCTTCCCACTTTTTTTTTTCCCCGTTCCAAAGACAGGGGAAAAGAATCCATTTAATATTTTTCTGTAGTAACGTCTATCTCATCTGTCAATAAATTACCCTTTGCCATCTCTGGGAGACCCCTTTGTCTCCCTTCACTGACCTTATTCTGTACATTGCCTGTTTTTTTTTGAGGGAGGATGCAATATCCCTGGGCTGTCATTCCATGAAGAACAGCTGTCATTCCTCCCATAGTGTATGCATATGTGTTTGAGGAGGGAGGGGAAAGGGAGGGGGGAATTAGGGGAAGACAGGGAGCTGCTATTGGGAAATATGATGGTCCTATTCACAGCAGTGAATGTTTTTTCATTCATGACAATCAGCTGCAATTCTGTCCTTTTCTTCCAGAGGTTTTAGACATTCATTTTCTGATTAACAGAAACCTAACACTCACATATCTGAAATATAACTACAAGAATATTTATTAAACACATTTTTAAAAGTCATTATGTATGCATTTTAGAAATTTCTAATTTCTTCACAGTCTGCAACTGTGAACGCTATCTCACTGTCAGAGCTGCAGCCTGATACTATGGAGTAGCATTCAGGAAGCGTATCTGTGCCTAAAAAAACATGAGACTTTTCCATATATTTTCAGTGTTACAAACTGAAATGCTCACTGAGAGGGTTAAAGAGCAAGCTATAGTCCTGCATGCAACTAGCTAGCTGTGCAGACCTGCATGAGGAAGAGACAGACCCATGAATCCACCAATTCCTGCCCTTTCCTTACTCCTCTTTGTGCTGTTTGAAGCACTGCAGACTCTCAGGGAAGTCATCACGGAGCGTTCCCTGTGTATCTTGCGGTCCCTGTGTATCTGTGCTGGTCACATGTAGCACAGGTGCCAGTTTCCTTCTTCCTGCCCCTGCTCCCCTACACAATCTAACCATAAATTAGTACAGTTTGGAAAAACAAACTCTGGCTTTGATCAGATTTTACCAATTATCTTTAAAGAAGTAAAAGAACCGAAAGAAATCAACTGAAGATGCCCTCACCTCTGTAGTGTCTGGTAATTACACTTTTTAATGCATTGATTCTCACAATATGGTTGCGAAATAAGGAAATGCAGTTATTATCTGCGAAGCAGGTGTGCATTAGAGACACACCAAAGTGATCTCAAGGTACAAGACATAGCACCTTCTGGGGCCCTCATTCTCCAAGTATCTGAGTCAAAAACCTGGTGGAAAACACCATGACTCCTGTTTGATCCACTCTTGGGGCTTCCTTTGTTTGGAAACCAGTGACAGGCACCATGTGCGTGTCACAGGCCAAATCCAGGCAGGGGCAAACCCAGGGCACCCCTCTGGACCTGTGAGCTCAGAAGTGTTCCAAGGCCCCAGATTAGCCAACACTACAAAGAGACTTGAAGAGCTCATGCCAAATCAAAAAGGATGTCTAGGTGTGATGTACATATCAAACTCATCACTCCCTTGTCCTGTGCTAGTAGGATATCAGCAGAACATTTTTTCTCTTAAAAGCACTATACTACTTATTTTACAACCGCTTTGTGACTGATGCCCGCTCTGGCCCTTTCTCATCTGAGGGCTCTGACTCACAGTCTCTGTTGGATTTAGCTGCCCTAGCTGAAAAGGCAACCCATCTCTACAGCCAGAGGTAATAAATTCTTTAGCCACCACAGCAAAATACATTGATACGATCTTGAATTTAATCACCCATTTCTGCAGTCCTCAGTCCAGGATATCAGCGTAAATTGGTATCAGTTGAAATCAGATTTACATTAGTACATCAGGCTACAAGCTGAAACAGTTAGCAGTGGACACACCATTCATTCAGCCACCTCTTCTTTGGGTTAACTACCTCCAGCACCTTAGTAACGCAGGCAGATGAAGACGGTAATATCTCAAACTTCTCCAGGGTGAATCACTAGGGCTTGGGAACCAGAGCCCTTACTTCCCTGGGATGTAAGATCATGGTGCTGGCAACAGTCTCATGCCTTCAGGGACTAAGGCTCTGTCTGCATATGGAAATAAGGTTTTTAAATGTGTCCTCCTACTTGTAACACCAACCCTGCTCCAGCGCCAGGAATGCTGGGAGCCTAGTGAAGAATGGCTCCTGGCTACGGCCATCTTCAGGACTATCCCGTGTAATTATTCAGGTCTTTTGTAAAAAGACACCTGTGGCAACTGGCAGAGCATCTGCACAAACGTTACCAGCCTTGAGGCTGAGAAACTGCTAAATAGCTTTAGTAATAGAATATTAAAACCTTGATGATGAATGAGCGTGGGTGGAATAATTGTCTGCTCAGAAAGAGGCGCCTTTTTCTGATTCTATTCCTGTAGTTGAATTCTTATCTCCTGGATAAATAAAACCAAACCTTTCCAGTTATTATTGTTCTTGTTCACCTTTTGACTCTTGATTAGATTTACCACAGATAGATGTCTTTGGCAATGAAAGTGGAATCAACACATTTCTGGTGCACTCCAGTGGAATTCTCACCCCTGCTCCACCTCAGACTGTCAAGCTCCTTGTTTTCTGAATGGCTGTTAATTACTCATCCTTCTAGCTCATGTCTGAGATGATACACCTTTTCAAGTGATCACTCACTCTGACCAACAGACTGTTCTGTATCACTTTGAATCTTTATCTTAGTTTTAATCCCCAGCACTTGGAGCCGAACCCAATACCTTTCGAAGACAGAAACTCATGGCGGTAGCTGCCTCACTCGGGCTGCTTCTCCTTTCTACATTTTTCAGTGTTTTCCTAGATGAGGCCCCAGGATTATTGCAAACCAGTCCCAGGAAGAAATGCTGCTCAATTAGGCGAAAAGAAACTCGAAGGAAAAAAGGAGTAGAGCCAGCAAATTGCTTGAGATAACAATCTCCCCCCACCCGAGTGTCTCTGTAACTAAGAGGATTAGCTGAACTTTCTGTGTCACACCAAAACTGACAATAAGCAACAGTGACTTCCCCCCGCTGGCACTTGTACCTTCGCATGTTTCATTTTCTTGCCCATACTACTGCCTTGCCCCTTGCTGATTGTATGACAAACTTGGGGATGAACATGATGGCTCTTTCCTTTCCTTTAAGATTTATGACTCAAAGCCAAACAAAACCCAACTCTAGTTATTACATGCTCTGTTTCCTCCTAACAACAACTCACTTCTAACAGTATAAGCTAACCAAGGAAACATGGAAATATGGTCTACTTGATCTCACCTGATCTATCTGCTGTTTGCCAGAGACACAAACAGCTGCCTCAGGTCTGCTACCACAGGAGCAGGCATAAAGACATCCCTTGGGAGCAGGACCAAATCTGCAGAATATATAAAGCAGAACTCCCATCAAAATGCAAAGTGACTGAGGCTCCATGTAGATATAGCACAGCCAGCAAGGAGCTGGATGTTTATTTCAAGTGAAGATTTATCATTGTGTGGTAGGAGGACTACACAGGGTACAAGGGAAATGAACTTTGGTGGAGCACTCTGTTGCTAATTATGGTATCAGCCCCATGTTCCTCTGACAGTGGTGTACACATGGTGAAAAGAATATGTCTTGTGGTTGAAGATGATCAAACATCAAACAGTTCCAGTTTCTATAGTAAACAAATTCCTTTTTGCGGAGCTGCATAGAACATCACTTTAAACCAGGTGAACAACAAATTTCCATCAGCCTGCCACAGAACTTGTACGAAGGGAGGAAGTTTGTTCTAAAAGACAAGGCAAAGGAGGAGTATTCTGCCATTGACAATTGCTCCCTCCCCTTCTCAACCCCCAGTTTCCACAGAAGACCACAGCAGAAGATGGTGGAAATATAAAAGGTGAATGTCTCTGATACCTGAAGGGCTTCACGCAGGCACACTGACCAAGTAAGTAGCTGTGCCACAGTAAGGAAGGAAGTGGAAAGCAAGAGGAGGCAGGAGAAGCAGAAATATTTTCACATTGGTGTAAAGTAGATACCAACACTTAAAAAAAGGAAATGTTGTGACAAAACAAATTGGGATGTGGGACTCAGGTGATCACCACCAGGGTAAGGATTGAGGGAAAATGCTGGCACAACAAAATCTGCAAGAAGTATTGGGGCTAGGTCATAAAATGCATGGGACTTGCCAGTTTCTGCAAAGCGTTTTACTGAACTAGGCATCTGTGCTGCGTACCCTCTCATTGCTACACAACTCCCTGAGCCTAAATTAAATCACTATGGCATTTCTGCCATGTTAAACGGTGCGAGCAGGTACTCTCCGGCCACATAAATCTAGCAAAGTAGTGGTTTGGGGGTCCCTGTACAGCTTTATTTGCGATCAAAGGGTATGGTGGTGTGGGGGAGAAATACCTCCAGACAGATTTAGACTTTTACTCCAAAAATCTGTTCAGACTGAGGCATTGTAAAAAATGCCCCATGTATTGCCACGGGGTAAGACTGCCTTGTCACTCTGCAGCAACCCCTGTCTCGCCTATATGGAGCAGCAGTTTTAGTTCAAAGGGATCTAGGTCCATTCTCTTTTCCCATTTACATGAAATGGGACTAGAGTGGAGCGTGGCAGCCTTTTAACAGTGCCCCACAGCACTGCAAGAGTTCAGCCTAGAGAGTGAAGGACACCGTGTCCAATTGAAATTACAGAGGAATTTGGGGTAGGCAGAATGTAATTACACAATTGGAATTTAAACTGTGAAATTAAAAGGAAATATTCAAGGATGAAGGGGCAGAGAGAATCCCTAATCTCCAGCCAGGCTAGGCTGTGTGCCAGAAAAGTCCCTTTCTGAAGAGGGAATAAGCAAAAAGCCTGTCCTTGAAGAAAGGGAGGTAAAGAATAAAGACAATGTTTTCAAAAGCACCCTAACTCCAGCTGTGTGTTTGTTTCACAGGCTATGTCTATTCCACAGAAAACCTTGCGGTTGCTAAAAGGTGTCAGATGTGTCCCTCTTGGCCCCCTCTTCACTGAGGTCAAAAACAATTTGGTTCTTCATGTAAGCAGCACCAAAGCATTCCCAAGGTCTACAGCAGAAAGCATGCTGTACATCTAGTTGAAAAAAGGAGTTCAGCCCTCTTTTTCATATAGGTGCAAAACAGAGTTTGGCCTTCTATGTAGGGTCTGGAAGACTGCAGGCACTCTTGTGGTAATATCTGAGCTTAGTTAATAATTTTCAGGAAAAAAAAAATTATGTATTTTTAAGGGTTCCCTGGTAGTAAGCAGAGACAGAGAAAAACACTGAAACCAGATCTGTGGCAGTTTTGAGTGGCAACTTGAATCAGGTTATTGCAAATCCCACTCCCCAAGAGATCTGAATCAAGTTGTAGGACCCCATTGTTGTCCCTCTTGGAGTAGAGACAGGTAAAGACAGAGCCAGCTTTGTGGATCTCCGTGAGAGGAACGATGACAAGATGAACAGGGTCTTTCAATCAAGGCACAATAGAGAGAAACGGGGGCTCCTCTTCTTGGGCTGCCCAGCCACACATGCAACTGAAAACAAGTTACTTAATTTCTCTGCCTTAGTTTATTATTGCTAAAAAAGCACAGTGATAATTTCCTGAGTCTTCTAAGTTGGTGATTTGTAAGGCGTAATTGATTAAAATTGGAAGGCACTCAGATGCTGCATTGATGACAACCATTGAAATGCATACAAAAAACTGAGCTAGAAAAAGTAAGTGCACCCAAAGCAGCAGAGAGTGAGAAATAGATTGAAAAACCCACCTGAAAAGATAAGTGTCCTCTTAGTGATTACCTCTCCCTTTCCTGAGAATGTGTGAAGGTTCTGAATTACAGGGTTTTTTTAAAATATGAAAATGAAAACCATGTTTCTTTTCGTCTGTGCTCCATTTCTTATCTCCAAAAAAGCAGTTAGCTGCACCTGGGAAGGGCAGAATATTATGAGATGGTACTGCTTTCCTGCTATCGTTTCATTAGCTGGGAGATTCAGAGGATCCACGACAACTCTCAGAAATAAGAGATTCAGGGTCACCCTTTCTCCAAGCCAGACACAACAAAAGAGGGACAGAAACAGAGCTAGAAAGCAATCTGGTCAAAGCAGCCAGAGAGAGGAGTGTGTAGGGGAAAATAACAGCCTATATATGCAATGGACAATCTCCACTCTTCTTCTGCTGTTTGTGCTCAGCACTCACAAGGTGTGTAGGAAGGAGCTCTGAAGAGGGGGGCAGAGCATAATACTGGAAAGAGAAGTTACTGGTGGGTCCCAAGCCTCGGGGCAAGGCTGACTGTCTCCTCCATGCTCGGGAACATCTCCTCCATGCTCGCGAACAGGAGGAGAGCGGGGAGCAACCCAGGAGAGAAAGGAAAAACAGCTTTGTGGTTAAAAGACTGAACTGTACGGCTTCAGAGCACCTAGGCCCAGGTCCAAGTACTACTAATATCTCTGCTGTGACACTGGAGGAGCTATGCATGCTCATTATATTGCTTTTTTTCATTTCTCCTCCTCAATCAAGCAGCTACTAATCCTGTTTTTCCCCCATTCTTTGCCTGCCATCTCTCTAAATTGCAAGTGTTTTTTGCAACACGGACTGTCTTTTGCTGTTCATATCTGTAGCACGTTAAAAAAATGAGACTGTAACCTCTGTAACTATTACAGAGACTGTAACAGAGAGACTGCTGGTCTCTCTCTCTATTACACATGAAAAATGGTAAACAGAGACATAAAGGTAAGTTTAATTAAAGACAATCTGAGCAGTCTGAAAGCAAAAGGAACAGAGAGGTTTTGGGGAGGTATGCATGAAGCATAAGGGGGAAAGAATGACTGTTTTGAGGCAAAAGCCTCTGTTGCGGTACCTGGAAGACAAAAGGGAAAGCTGAAGCAAACATGACTCTAGAAGCAGGGCCTCCTTGAGGACAGAAATCTGATGGGAAGAAAACATGATCGAGGGAAGGGACATTGTGTGAGAAAAGCAGCATCTGGGTTTCACATCTGAGCGGCACAGTGGAATTGGAGCAGAGCAGATAAGTTCGCTCTTAATTTCTCTATGCACTAGAGCTGCATGGGGAAGAAAGAGAATTTCCTTCCCAATGTGCTTTTTTGCTTAAATACTGCAATTTGTGTTTCTTTTGCACCCTGCCTTCCCACCTTAAAAAAAAAAAGTCCCTGAAACACTACTGAATTAATTCTAGCAGGAGATAGAAAATTTGGGGTTACAGGCAGAAGTAGAGCTGGCCAAGGAGGTGTAGGAATTGGGAGGTATCTGGATCAAAATCAAAACAACAGACATATAGGACTCTGCAGGTATACTGCAGAGCTTTAAAAGATCCTGAAATACTATTTCTTCCCTTTACAGGTGTGCTGATTTTGAACACTGTATCATTTTTCACTGCCAGAAAATATTTCTAAAGCAAAATCCCGCAAGAGGTAATTCTACGAGGCTGACAAGTCCAGTCAGAGAACAGAAACAGAGTCCTGCAAGGCGCTTGCTGCTTTGGGCTCTGTTTCAGCAGAGGATGTAAGCGCGCTCTTAACCACCAATGTGAGCCCAGCCTCACTGACTGCAGCCAAACAACTCTGTTTCCCACTTAAGTCTTTTTGTGAAATGAATCTAGAGTGCTCTGCTTCTTGTAGTACTAAGCTTTGTATCATCTTTGTGTCCAATTATCTCAAATTTCTAGTATTTCCAGCAAGTTGCTCACGAGTAAGACACCAGTCAGGCACTATGTGGCAAGCAACATCAAATAATAAGTTTGCAGAAATCACAAGCTGTTTGCAGACAACTCGCAACTGAAATAGAGGTAAAATTTATCTGATAAATTATTCATCACTAATGATTTGGCCAGCTTTCCTGGATATATAGCCACAGGGATGTATGACACCTTGGGGAAGGCACCAGATAGAGATGCATGCAAAGTAAACTATAGAAGAGGATGCAGACATAGGTCCAGAGCAATCTTTAAAGAGAGAGGGAGAGCAGCTATGTGGCCAAACAGAATTAAGTTCTCTTTATAGCCAGTCAATTAGAAAACACAGAGCAGGTTAGTAACTACCAGCAAAAAAAACTAGTAACTATGTGTTTTCAGACAGCTTTTCTTCGGCAGCCGTGGGTTCCAGCTAACTGCGGAGAAGCTGAGCAAGAGCAAAGGCTAAATCAGGTGTGGTAATGGGAACAATTTCTCCCCGGCGAGAAGCTGCTACTATCAGGGAGGAGGTTACTAGGAAGTAGCATGCAGGACTGAGAAGAGTCTGTGGGTGAGATGGGAAGATAGGGGAGAGAATATTCAGCGTAGGCAGGATTAGAGCTGTGCAGAGTCTTAATCTCGGCAGCTCTTTCTCTACACCTTTATCTGTCATGGTGCAGCCACTGTGTGCTGCAGTGCTGGCATAACCTGGCCATAAAACTGGATTAACTGGCCCGTGAGGATCATGGCTGAACAGAAGAGGAGCACGACAATATGCCTTTGTTTACACGTTCACTTTTGTGAGTGAAACACAGATCTTCATGAGACAAAGTGCTTAATTACTGGTATGGAATATCATCAAATGAATGTGCAAGAGTACAATTAGTTAAGGGAATGTTTTTGCTCTTTCATAGCGCAGTCCATTTCTACTAATATTTTCTGCAGTATCAAGAGGTTATTTTACAGTATGGAAAAAAAAATCCCATTACTAGAGGAACTTGTTTTTAAATAAAAATGTCAAAATTACCTTTCTGATTCAGCCCTTGGAGAGAACCCCTGCTGTCTCCCTCCCTCAGCCTTTCCTTTCTGGCTCTTCCCTACCAATGAAAAAAATCTAGTGACCGCCTCTGATACGACTCATAATTTCTTCAGCAACAGCATGCAGGAACGGATCCTTGCCAGTTTCTCTTATTCCACAAGGTTTTGAGCCCCAGAAGAAAATCTGGCTCAGACTCTGACCCACTGAAGTTAATGCCTCTCAGAAAACGTTAAGGCTGAGTCCTTAATGAATGCTGTTCTATACCACCTTCTGGTTCTTCTTCTTTTTATGGATGTGCATTACACAGCTTAGGGATAACATTTATTTATGCAATATTAAGGTTATGAAAGTAAACAAGTTTCATTTTTACTCTGCCAAATCTGTCAAGAATCAGCAAAGTTTTGCCACTCTGCCTGTTTAGCTGATTGCTTGTCCTGATTTGGAAGTTTTGAATTTAAAGCTAGTTTTATTTGCTAGTCCCTCTAGTCTCATATTATTTACTTTACTCCCTTTTAATGAGGGAGGCGTGAAGCCCAACTCCCTTTCCTTTCAGGTTAGTCAAATTTGATGTGGGAAGTGCAAGAGGATAAAATATTTGTTTGAGAAAGATACCCCAAGAGCATTGTACCGCCCAGAACGAGGGGCACGTTAGTGGGTTTCTTAACAGAGGAGCATCCCTTCCTTATAATCGCTCTTTTCTGAAGGAAAACCAGACCACCACTCACGCGCCCTCCTCCACGCACAACTGCAGCCCCTGTTATTTCGTTTTCTCTGTATGCAATTCCTTTTTATTCACAGGGGATTAATTTTGCTTGGAGCCCGGGGGAGAGTACCTGCCGTGCAGAACGCAGTCACGACAGCGATTTTCACACCGCGGCTTGCCGACACAGCTCTTTCCGAAGAGCCCTTTCAGCCTGACGGTTGCACCCGCAGACGCTGCCGCCTAGTTGCCTCCCTCTTACCCCCACGGTTAACACCGTTTGCGCTACTCCCCGCCGGCTCCGGCGGCTGAACGGTTAACCCCGGCTGCACGAGGCAGAGCTGGCAATAACCCCCCCTTCGGCGGGAGCGGCCCCTCCCTGCCGCTCGCGCCTGCCCCGCCGCCGTTAACGCGTCGCGGCCTTCGCCCCGCGAAGCAGCCCCCGGCGCCGCAGGGGGCTCAGCCAGCGGCAGGCAGCCCGCCATAGCGGAGCGGGGGGAGCGGGGGGCCAAGACACCCTGTCCCCCTCAGCCTGCCCCACAGCCCGGGGGGGTGGCGCCGCCCGCCCCGCTCGCCCTCTCCTCGGCGGCCCCAGTGCGCAGGCGCCCGCGCAACCCCCCCCCCCCCCCCAGCACAGCGGCGCGCGAGCCCGCGCGGGAGGGGGTCGGAGGAGGGGGGGGGGGGGCCGCAACTGAAACGCTGGTGCACGCGGCGCGGCGGTTTACACGTTAACGAGCCCTCGGCCAGAGGTGAACGCAAGGCAGCCGCGCGCCTGCGCAGTGCCGCGCGCAACCTGCCCGGGGGAGAGGGAGGGGGACCCCCGAGCGAGCGCGTCGGCTCGCTCTGCGCATGCGCAGCGGCGCACCTCACGCTGGACGGGAAAGCGTCCTGGGAGGGCGGGGGCGCAGGAGGAGGAGGAGGGAGGGATCTTGCGCAGGCGCAGAGCGAGGTCGCGGCGCAATGGGTTGGCGGCTGCGCAGTAAGGGCAGCGGGGGGGGGGGGGAGGTGGCGCGCGGCGGGGGGAGGGGAGGGGGAGGAGAGGAGGAGGAGGGGGGGGGGGCCGGGAGCGAGGGAGGGTTTATCGGGCGGCCGATTTTGGTTAAAATATTCAAAATGGCGGACGGAGGAGCAGCGAGTCAAGATGAGAGTTCGGCGGCGGCGGTGGCGGCAGCGGCAGGTAATCATTACTGCATTTTACATATTCATATTCATACTCGCACACGCGGCCCCCCCGCCGCCCGCCCGCCCCGCTTAGCATAATTTATTAGTACTCAGGATTATTATAATTAACGGCACAGGAGGGAGCGGGGGGGGGGGGGGGGGGAGAAGGAAAGCAGCCTCCCCGTGCGGGGAGACACACACACACACACACACACACGCTCCCTCCCTCGCCCGCCCGTTCCCTCACACGGAGCCGCACTCGCACCCGCCCGCACGCCGGGGCACCGGCGCCGGGGCAGGCAGCGGGGCGATGGGGGGCGGCGGCGCGGGTGGCGGCGGCGGCGGCGCAACGGCGAGGCGGTGGGGTCGGGGTGGGGAGTCGGCGCGGGGGGGCTGGGGGGGGGGGAGGCTGAAGGGAGGGGGGGGGGGGGGAAGGCATCCCCGCACCCAAAAGCGGTCGGAGGTGGCTAGCCACCACCCGGCCCGCACGCCCACAATAAAAGCCGCTTTACATATTCATAGCGGGGGGGGATGCTGTTGGAGCCGTCCCGGCGGGGGCCGCGGGAGGGGACATGGCCCGCCGGGTTGGGGGGGAAGCGAGCGGCCCCCCGCCCCGTGTGGGGCAGGGTCCCCCCGCCGGCGCGGCGGCGGCAGGACGGAGGGGGACGGGGGTGCCGGCCCCGCAGCGGGGCCGGGTGAGGGAGAACGACTTGATTTCCTCGTCTCGCCTCTTATTACCCCCCCTCGCCCTCCCCCGCATCCCCCCCAGCCAGGGTTATTTCCCCAGAGCCTGCGGCCTGCAGGCGTGGGGTGGATGGGTGCGGATGGCCGCGGGGAGGGGTAGGATGAGAGCGTGGTTTGGCTTTTTATATAAAGCTTCTTCCCCCCCCGTCCCCCCCCCCCCCCGTAAAGGGCAGGTTCAGTGTGGGGGGACTTGCGGGGTGTGCGGGCAGAGTTTCTCCATCCCCCTTTCCGAGGCCGCCTGTTTGCACCCCCGAAGGTTGGATTTGCCCCGGCGGTGTTTGCCCTCCTCCCCCCTTGCACTCCTGTTCCCGGGGGCTCGGAGGGAGCGGGGTGCTGCGGCCCCGGGGCAGCCCCCCCGCCCCGGGTCCTGGACGCCGCGGCCCCGGGCCCCGTGTCCCCTCGCCCGGGGTGCCGGGGCAGGGGCGGGCGGTGGTGCCGGCAGCCCCGGTGGGCTGGCACTGGGGGTGCCGGTCCCGTCCCTCTCCCTCGCTCGCTCTCTCTCTCCCTCTCCTTCTCATTTGAATAATGTCTAATTCGGGGAGGTTTATATTATTGAAATGGCCGCCTGGCTTTCCCCGCCTCTCATGTTTAGTAATTCAGACCTTTAATAACAGCCACTCAGAGCCCAACGCCGTGTTTATATTTTACATTCGCCCCATGTGCTTTTGTGGTTCAATATGATTCTTCTTTCTTGCTCTCTCGCTTTTTTTAAATTTTCTTGGCAACCCACAGGGCCCCGAGATCAAACCCAGGCTTCGTGAGGAGAGGAGGGGGGAGAGCTAGGCCCTGGCTCCTCTGGCAGGCGCCTAGGCCTCACTCTCTGCTGCTTGATTTATTTACTAATAACCAAAATGACCCCACCATCTCCACTCCACCCCTGCCAGCAAAAACAAAACCCTCCTGGGGCTTGAGCAGCATCAGATCTGCTCATAGATTCTCAAACACTCATGTCTTTTAAATAAGGAGCTTATTTTTAATTTATAGCAACTCAAGACTGTAAAGCTGTTCCTTTCATATCTGCTTTTCAGAGGCTTGGGCATTTTTGGTCCCTTTGTCCTTGATTCTTTTCCTTAAAGGAGAGTTGCTTCTAATTTACGTTTCCTGGCACTGAGAGAGCTATAGAAGACACACTCAAAATCTGAACAGCTTTCCTCCTCCCTCTGAACACAAACAGCATTGAATACATTGAAGATAATCTTATTCACCTTCTTTTTGCTTAGTGTGGATGCAGTTTAACAGTGCAGTGTGTCAGATGCTTTTGTCGCTGCTTGTATCTTTGACTGTTCTGGCTTGTGGGTTTTTTTTCTTCCCTTTCATTTATATTTGGCTTTCAAGACAGAAGATACTACTAGGCAGTACAGGGTCTAGAAAAGAAGATAAGTTTTCTGTGATTGTGTCATAAGAGCACCAAGTGAAAATTGAAATTAATCCTCTTAAATTGTCTGGAGTAATTCAGTTTTCAACCAGATACTAGTCTACTTAGAAAGAAAACAAACGGACTACTTTATTAGAAAGAAGCAGTAATTTAAAAAAAAAAATATGCCGGGGGGGAGTGTGGGGTGGGTTTCAGATAAAATTGTGTAGGTTTTAATTAGTGACCATTGTTTTCACCCTGTGGAGAAAAAGGACCTAACAGCAGGGTACTTCAAAGTAGCAGTGCCAGATTAGCATGTAAACATCGTTGAAACATGACTAGGAAGAGAGTTCACATACAAATGCAGAGGGCGTATTTTGCAGTTTGGTTCTAAATTTAATTTGCCACAAAATACTACCCCGCAGCTAATGAAAAGCATTTTGATTTAAAAAATAACGACTCAGATTATTTATCCTTTTTCTTCACCCTTGGTGAAGACAGGCCTTGAATACTAGAAGAAGAAAATCTGTAGAAGCGGTAATGAGACTGTTCAGGTGACTGACTGTTTCACAGACCAGCAGCACAAGGCTGGCTGGACAAAAAGCAGTAATATGATTTCATGCCTTAAATAGCATATGTTTTTGCACTCGCTTCACAAGATGTGGTCAAGCCGATGATGTCATTGGCCAGAGGACAAGGTGCCGTTAATTTGATTTATTGACCTGGGGTGAGGTGTAGCACTGAAACCTTCTCATAGGGAAACCATTTATCTGAGGACAATTTCCTTTATAGCAGCAATTTAACCACTGCTGAGGCTGTAGATATTTTATCCAGCATGATAAAAATGTACGTTGCATCTTGCAAACAAAATTTCTTTGTCACTGACGTTTTAGTAATTTTTATAGAATGGAATACTGGACAGTGGCCTTGTACAGTTTTTATGGCTGGGGTTTATAACTCTGAATTCGGGTATTTACATGCCAAAATACAGATGTATTTCTCTCAAACATATATTTGTGTACCTGTGTTATAGCTTAAAGTTTTACTGGAACATGATGTGGATAGAAATGTGCCTTCACCAGTGAAGCCCATAGGCAACGTTTGTGGGAAGCCCCTTTTCCCAAACCCTGGTGTCCTCTTCACTTGTCGAAGGTACCAAGATTAGCACATGTGTATTACTCCTCAGTCTTGAGTAAGGACTTTTGTGTTAGTTTATCACTGATAGGTGTCAGATTTTAAGATTTTTAAGATTTGCTCTTTGGACCTTCTCTATCAGTGGTGGGTGGGAGAGTAAAAGAAACTTTTTTTTTTTTCCTTCCCTCTGGACTAACTGGCTGTAGTGAAGGTGGAGGATTGTGCTACTGTTCCAGTGCTTCCCAATTCTTACCATGTGAATATGTTCTCCTATTTTGGCTGTCCTTTTAGCTTTTATTTTATTAGGGACAGAAGGAAGAAGGCTTGTCCTCCACATGGAATAGTTCCACTGCCTGATTACCTCTCCTCAGTTACCAAGGTGGCTCTGCCTGTTTTTCTCTTTTTTTTTTTTTTTTCTTTTTCAAAACTGGCCAAAACTTACCAGTTGTAACAGCTGGTTGGAAAATAGGCTAAGCTATGTCAGTAGCCATGCTGTTGCATGTGGAGCAGAATTGGGAAGGTGTGTGTCAGTATGGTGATTTCACAACTAGAGAAGCTAGACCTTACTCCTCCCTCCCTAGAAGGAAGGGGGAAGAATCTGAGCTTCCCGCTGTGTCAGTTTAAGAGGAAAAAATTTGCAGGTTTGTTGTCACTAACAATTTCTCAAAGATTAGCCTGCAGTAATAATTCCAGCAAATAAGTGTTAATACTGACTTCCTGATGCTGAATGTGGGTAGCTTCTGGATGCTTGTCTTAGCAAGTAATGGTGATGATGTCTGGAGTTGCCTCACTTGATGGAATCAGTGAGATAGCCTTCAACTCGGTCTGTCTGTTAAACCTGGGAACCACCAACATATTCTGTTAGGAGTCTCTTACACGGTGTGGAGAAGTGTTGCTCCTACTTCTGCTCGATTGTAATAATGTATTCCCCAGAAAAATGAGATTTTGAACATCATTGTCACTTAAATAATCTTTCTCAAATTTCAACTGGTAAATTCCACATTTACAGTAGCACATTTTTGCTGTTTTCTGTATGTACAGATGTGTGAGAACACAAAGAATTTTGGGGTAAATGTTCTTTGTCCATGCTGTCCAGAATGTTTTTGTTTGATTGATCTGTCATTCAGCTTCTTTCTGTTAGTGTTCATCTCCTCTATAGACATGTTTTTTTCTCCTGGTTCTCTGGCAAATTTGCAGGGTTTTTTTTGTAGCATACAATAAGTTTTCTTTTGTTTTTCTCAAATTTTGTCTCCTGTGGAGTTCAAGATTTCAGAACAGAATGCAGCATTTTTAATGTGCAAACCTAGTCAGTTAATTTTCTTACCTTTTTTTCACCATTATTTTCTATTCCCCTCAAACTGTTGTTGCCTGTAGGACAATAATCTTGATACTGATATTTTGTATAGCTGACAATTAGGCAGCCTCTGCTACTTGCACTTACACCTTTATTATTTTTATCTTGAGAGAATCAGTGACAGTCCTGGCAAATGACTGTCTTTTATGACATATGTATTTTCAGTCTCTGTGACAAAGCTGTTGTCAAAAGGAGATGTTGAACAAAATTAAGTATGACTTGAGTGTCCCAAATGTGATATGCTTGGTTTGGGTGCTTAAGCTAGTATGTGAATGAGAGACCATCTCATGTTGCTGGATAGACTTACAGGGCTGGCTGTATACTACTGCAGAGATTTGCTTCTCTGTTGACAAATTCTCCCACCCCTTTTCCTATTGTGCTACATTGTTATACAGGGCAAGTTAAGCGTGGGATTTGTTGGACTGAGTGCGGGAGATAAATTTAAGGAATGATACTGGTCTTGGTTAGAGACTATTAACTAATTGCTTGTATTTCACTTAAAGCTGTTTGACAATCGCTAATCTGAGAAAGAACATGTACATAGATGTATTTTCCTTTCTATGGTTCTTTGCATTAAAATTCTTGAATTGTGTGAATAAGCGCTCGTGCTGCTTCATGCACACTTATTTTTCTCTGTAGAAAAGGAAATAATTACTTAAGATCTTAGTATTATTCCTTTCCCAAGTTTCTTATTTCACAACTGGCCAGGAAATATCCACATTTGTTAACATAACTGTATTATGAATTATGAGCTCTATAGTGCATTACAAAGTCTTTGCAAAAGGAGTTTTTTATAGACTGCTGCTGGCTAATTGAATTAACTTAGGGTTAATAAACACAAAGTTGAGTGATGAAGTGTTGGTTTGGTATAGAGGATTTACTGGGTTCCAGTCCTGAGTTGATCACTAGTTTTGCTTGCTTTGCTGTTCTGGGCTAAATCTGTGTAATTGGAAATACAGAGCACACTTTCACAGAAGCATTGCTGGAGGAGTAATTAGCTAATGTTTTGTAGTATTTCTGAAGGTAAGAATACTGTGATTCTTCTGCTTTTTCATGTAATCATCCAAGCTTGTGCCTGGGTTAAACTTTGCTTAGGATGTTTCAGTGCTGGTACTGTTCGTGTACTCTCATCAGTGATGAAGGCCTCCTGTTGTAAAGGCAGATTACTGTCAGTTCTAACTACAATGTGATGTAGATCTGCTGTAGGGTATGCAGTTCAATGACAGTTTAAATCAGCCCGAGCCTGTCCTCATCTCCCTGTGTGTTCCTGTCCCCTTCTCTGCACTGGTGCAGATGCTTGCCTGATTCCTTTGCTGAGCTAGTTCAGGGAATTAAATTGGCAGAAAACAAGCCTTGCCAAAAATAATGAATAGTTTTTTTGTTGGTTTAGCTGTCTGAACTGGCTTACAATGAGATTAGACAAATAGCAGTACCAATCAAGGAAGGAACAAGAAGCACACATGTTGACCCAAGTCTTCTCATAATTTCATTCTCTCTGATGGCTTTCCTATTGGCATAAATGGGGAGTCATGCTCTCAGCCATGTGATCCTACCACTTGGCACCTGTCCTAGCGTTTACTGGTTTCCAGGATGCTCTAGCTTAATTTGCTAACCTGGTGGAAAACTAGCCCCGGATAATTTTAGATCTTTGGTTTGTGAGTTGAAATTGGCTCACCAAAGGCATTCAAGTGCAAGAGAGAGGGTAGAACCATGTGAGTGAAAGTGGAGGAAGGGGAAAGAAAGAAGAGAAATTAAGCTTCCTCTTTTCAAAAGCAGCAGCAAGCGTTCTGGCTAGCTCAGTTGTATTATATAGTTTTGCTTTTAGATTGACATAAACCGCTGTGAAACCACAGTTGATTGAGTTGATGAACTCCAGTTCATCTAAAATGGTACTGGCCCAAGGGAAGCAATGGGAATGTGTAGCCATGGGCACTATGCTGGACCTCCTATTCTAGTAGCAGGCTATACATAGATCACTGAAGCCAGTGATGAAACTGCACATAAGTAAGAGAGTAGCTTAGAAACCAATAGATGCTGAAAATCTGGCGTGGTTTGTACTGTCATAGGAATGATTGCATTAATGGCAGCCACGGCAGAAACTCTTAAATAAAAATTGTGGATGGGACCTTTAAGTGGCTCCCATTTTTTTAGTGCTGCTTACAATGAGATACCTCTGTAAAAAGGACTGTGGCTTAAAAGGACATATTGGCAAAAGTACTTGGGAAATTACAGACACTGTTACTTCTGCTAAATTTTGGACTGATAGCCCTGTAAAGCAACATTTAAAAAAAGAAACCACAAAACCCCCAAGCGGAACTGCTTCAGCCATTTAACACAATCACTCTAAGACTGATTTATCTTTTCTATAAATCATGATATTGTGACAAGGAACCTTTTGCTCATCATTCCTTTTATTTTTTTCTTCCCAGAAATCAGATTTGGTGTATAAAAATGAAGTAGCATATATAACATGTTTGACACTGTATGACAGGGCATGAAGTTTTGGAAAAGCAAGATATGAACAGCTAAGTTACTAAAATAGTAAATACAGTTGAAGACTTAAAAATAAGTGTAGAAAAACCTGTTGAATCAGGCTGGAGGTGTAGCTTGCTTCTTTTTTCCTCTCCTTTTCTTTAAGAGCTGTTAGGAGGCTGCCATCCTTTTTGCAGTTAGCTGCTTTGCTATTTCTTCTCTTTGTCCTTTCGATGATTCAGTTTTATTTGAAAAATACCATGTGACTTAGTAATTTGTGCCTGACCATACCAGTGTGAAGTTGTAGCCTTATACTACTTGGATATAGCTGAGGGGGAGGACTATACAGTGAATACAGGTAGAAATGACTCAGATGTTTGATGAATCACTCATTTCTACATTATTATTATTAGTAGTATTTAACACAGTCTACTGAATGAGAAATGAGATTCAGGTTTCTTGTAGGCATTCTGTTGCAAAGATGCCTTTCTAATTATTCATCATTTTGTTTCTTACCTGCTGATCTTTAGTAGGTTATCACTTTTATTTGAATTTTCAAATGCAGGTTTAAATAGGTATTTGAGTTTGCTTATTTCTAAGGCTGTAGAGATACAGATATGCCGGGAAATGCTACCTCCCCTCCTTACCAACTCCTCTGGGAGTGTTTGGCACCTCGTCCTCCAATGCATGCACACACCCCTGTGTGCACACTTGCTTTAGAAAAAGTACCAGAAAGCTTGGGGTGGGCACAGTTTCTTCTAGGTCTGATTGTAGTAGTAGAAGAAGTAGTTACTGCTTCTGACTGTTGGGAGTTTCCTGGTCCACTGCATCTATTTCTGGGTCCACCCGTTGGGTTACTGTCTAAGCCATTTCAGTTAAAATTAGCTGGGTTGGTAAAGACTGTGATCTAAGCTGCCTAAAGTAGCCCAGATAATTCTGATTTAAATCTATGAGTGAGAGATAGTCTGAGTTGCTTTGTCATCATACCTGAGGGTGCAGTTCACGTTACAGTTAATCCAATTTAAGGGTGGGCTGCTGCCAAAAAGAAGTGGGAACATAAGCAGGAAGAGTATTGGGCCATCACTTTCTGGACTATTGTCTGTTTTGACAAAGCCTGTGTAAAACTGCGTCCTAGCTTCTGGCAGAAATGGGTTGGGATTGTGTGGAGAAACTGGAGGTAGGAGGGCAAAGGGAGCAGTAAGTTTCCACTTGTAACATTTGTTTCTGAATGAGGGTGTCTGTTCTCAGTGTTAAAGACATGGTACTTTTCAGGCTATATTGAACTTTCCAATGGTACTTTTCTGTTTTTATTGAATTTATGTTGATCTGAACTACACAATGTAAATTGTTATGAGTATTTCCAGTATCTCAAGTGAAGCATGCGATTTACGACTCATTTCCCTTAAACAGTCTTTATCATAAGGTTATCTTTACTTGCTGTTCCATTTCAGTCAGAATATGGTTACTTTAGACAGCTTATGACAACAAAGCTAGCTAAACCTGGGAACTTAGGAGTATCTTTCAGAATAGTTGTGAACTTATACTTCTGTATATTTATTTACTCTGAGGTCTAGTAGCTTCTGACTTCAAATCAGTCACATTGCGTCACATTGTCTCACATGGCAAGTTGTTGGAATCGCATCATTGCTAACCTTTATCCAACTAGTATTTTACAGCCAGCGTAGCTTCTCTTTGGTTAGGATGGGTGTAGCAAAGTAAGGAAGAAGCCATCAGCTGCCAGGCTGCACCATTGCTTATCAAATTTTGTCAACCAGTGCTCTAGAAAAACGCATTGAAGTAGCAGCAGTTGTAGGGCAGACTTTTAGTCAAAGCTCTCAAATTGAGGACACATTAGGGGGAAAAGTGTAAACTAGAAAACTGATCATTTTCCAGAGTTGATTTTACTCCATTTTGCAAAAAAACCCCTAGATCTTCTGAAGTTGCAGAAATTTTTCGTGTATGTGTTTTTAAACTAACCTTTGCTGCTTACCCGTTTTCTTTTTTCAGTGTGTGCAAGGTTGTACAAAGAAGGGCTAAGCAGTCTGTTGCATGTTGTACTTCACCTTTGGCTCAGGCAAGTGCTGAGCTGCAAATTCTTGGCATTTGGGAATGTAATCAACGAAACTATCCCTCCGCTTCCCACTTTCACACTCTTTCCTAGGTGTCTGCTGGTGACTGCTGTTGGAGGAGGGTCAGGTAGATCCTTGGTCTGAGCCAGTATGGTGATTTTAATATTGCCTTTCAAACAAAAAGAAAAACTCCTTCCCACTTAACTTCTCAGTCCATCTTAAGTTTTGTACAGGTTCTTTTCCTATCCTAAAGTGCTCAGGCACACCATAAAAGAGTTAGGAAAGGTGATGTTCCCTGTCTGTTCTGCACATTCCTAGCGATGGAAAACGATTGAGGGATTGCTCCAAGGGCTTTCCAGCTAATTTCTAGTTCCCTGCCAGGGAAGTAGAGAACTGGAAGCTCTTTTTGCTGTCTTACTTTGTGAAGATAAGGGGAAGATAAGAGCGGGTGTTAAAAATTCAGCCTCTGTTACTACTTCATGGAAAAGATCCACAACTGAGTGGATTCTCAACTTCTTAAGACCCACTGAGGGTCTTGAGCATGTTTGAGAATTATCCTACAGGCAGGGACTGCAGAAATCTCTATAATTTTTGAGCTTATTTTATTTCAAGGCAATTCCTTTTCTCAATACAGTGGGAGGCATTGGCGTTGTAAAGAATATCTCCTCTTAGTTCTGAGAGATAAAAACGCTGTGTTTTATTGTGATATGATTTAATTTGGTTTGGAACCTAGTTGCAACGTGGTTGCACCTTATATTGTTCAGTTTAGTGGTGCAGAAGGGACTTGTTCCAAATATACGAAGAACTTCCTAAAGCCCAGTGCCCTAAAAATTGCTGAGAACATGCTTCAGCCATGCCTGTGTTGGGAAAAACTAATTCATTAGTATCATTCTCAACATAGTTAAAATTGAAAATGGATCCAGGCACATCTTGTAACACATTTTAATAGTATCTATAGTAAACATAACTATTTATAAACTAACAGCTGAATTTAAAGGGCATAGCATTGTATTTAAGTGCTTATACGCTTAAGTTTTCTGTAATTGTGAATGATGAACTCTGCAACACTGGAAAGGATTTGCTATATGGAAGTTTGAATAAGGGCATAAGAGTTAGAAGAGTTGTTTGGCATCTTAAATCTCTTAGCCTTTCTTAACTTGGTTTGCAGGGGGAAAGCGAGGGACAGGTAGTGTTTCTTGTGTTGTGTCTCTAGTCAGATTTGCAAGTGTTGTGGGCACCTCTAAAGACCCTAGCAGCAAACTTTCTGTTGTTGCTTTTGTTACAATATTGATAAATTAATAATACAAGAAAAAAATACCATGTACAAAGACGGACCAGTGCTTACATCTTCTCATTCCCCTATTTAGTGTTAACATAAGCAAAAGTTAGATGTAACAGAAGGACTGTTGGGGAAAACCTAATTCAACAAGTTCATTTTAAAGTTATATGAAAAGCTCTCTAAAGTCTTGAGACAATCCATAATTTTCTGTGTGCGCTTGGAGAAGACAAATTAATTTCTTAAGGGATCAGTCAATCTGTCAATCTTTCAAAAAGCAAAATTAACTGCAGGCACAGTGGTATTTTTTTCATTACTTATTAAGTAGTGATTTCATATTGTGTGGTTTGGAGCTAGAAATGCTGCATTTACTAATGAGGAGGGGAAGGTCATTGCCATTTGTACTGTATTTACATCACAAATAGGTCTGTGAATTGTGTAATACATACACTTCAAGAAATTTATACTCAGAATTGCAGAGAAATTGAGAACTCTGCATTACTGAAGTAATTTGCCTGAGGTTTTATCAACTTGCTTCTTTCAGTTTTCTGAGTTTGGGGCATTTGTATTAACTGTATTTGATGTATTAGTATATATTCTTGTATACACATGTATTAGGATATATTCTTGGATACACAAGTTATCACCAAAGGCAGCATCTGTTCCTAAGGTTTTTAAAAACATGTGGAAGATTGTTAATTTCTTTACTTTTCAGTGGCAGGGAGTAGCTTGACACACTCAGCAATTTCCTTAGAATAGTTGTCAACTATAGTTCTGTCCTGATTACACTTCATATTGTAGAAGGTTAATTAAAGTGGAGATTTTCATGGCGTCATCATTCAAGTAGTGATCACCATTCTTGGCTGTGTGAAATAATATTAGCAGAACATTGAAGACAAAAACATATGGGATACAGCTATCTACTAGTCATATGTATCTGGAACTCCTAATTTTATTGTTTGTATTCTCTACTTTGTCTAATACTCATTTGTTGAGACAGTCTTTGTAAAGAGAGTGGGGACTGGAGAGACAGGTTACTTCAGGACTTCTGTCCTTTGGTTCTGGTGTGACTGCTGTACTTGATAACAATGGAGAAAGTGTTCAACAAAGGCACAAAGCCAATATAGAAATGTCGTGCTGCTGTTTAATTGGTAACTGGGACAGTTTTGTTTTCTTAGAAGCAGAAAAACCGCATCAATGGATTCTGAAACTGTTTAGACACATTGACTAATTACACGTGGTTGTGTGGAAGAGTTCTCTGGTCCAGCAATAATTTATGGATTGCTCTTTAAGAATCACTGAGGTAGCAAATAAGTATACTTTATACTTTACTATATAGTGTGGTCTGTTTATTAAAATTTGTTTTAAAACAATTCCTTTGGTGCTAATCAACTCTAAGGTTGAACTGTGGAAACACTATCTGGTATTACAGGCCTAGAGCTCTGACTTTTTCATTCAGAAAGTTAATATGAAGAAGTTAATTTTCAGGTGTGTTTTCCTTCATGTGCCTTTGTAATACTGAGTGATTTATTTCAACAAATATTTGAGATTGCGACATCAAATGTGGCATTTGTGCCTTTAATACTTAACCGTTAGTCACAAACCTAGTTGTGACCTGATAAATTGTCAACTGCTTAGCTTCTGGGTTTTTTTTTTTGAAAAGACTTAATTTCTGAAGTTTTTGTATTTCTGACTGGTGAGGAGCTGGGAATAGCAGATATTCCTCATGTAAAACAGGACTGTTTAGAGGAAAATGGGGTGAGGTTTTTATCTGTTCTCAGAGCCCTGCAGATTTGAAGCATTGCATTAGTGAGTGCATTGAAAAATGCATGACTGGTGTTTGAAGGCCCTGCTGGGGCAGTCCTTAAACAAAAGGAGTTCTGGGCTCTAAATGTGGAATATGTTCTCTATCAATTAGTTCTGCTGCTGTGTGACAGTTCCAATTTGACTATCTGTCTAGCCCGTTGAAATAAAAACTGGAAAACGTTTGTTTTTGGTTTTTCTTTTTCTTTGGAGTTTTTGCCCTCTGTTTTTCTGTATGAACAGAGTTTTTTTGTATATGACTGCAGTCGTACGCATAGGAGAGGAAAGCACAAAGAGAAGAATTACTCTGTACTGGAAAAATTGAGGAACACTGGAAGAAAAACATCATTTTTTCAATTAGACTCTTTTTATCACGTGTATACTTTATCAGACCTCTTTATGTGTGCCGGAGTGTTTAAGAAGTCTCACACCAGGTGAACAAAATAAGAGGTGGCGAAAAGGCAATTTACTTACAGTAATATCTTATTTCCTGTGTTGTTGACTAGATGTGTTTGAATAAGAACATTTCTTTTGTGGCAGCACAGGTGCTCCTTGATTCTGCAGTGAAGGCAGTATTCTGTGCTTGATACTAGCTAGTTGCCATGGCAACAATTATGATGTCATGAATTCAGTACAGTGACTTCACTGCAGTGTATTTTGTCTTTATCCTCAGTTTTCTTCAGATCTTGCTAGCAAACCAAAAAGCATCTATGCGTGATACTGTGACCTGTTTATTATGTGATAATGATGACTAATATGATCCAGATCTCTCTCAAAGTAAACCTAATTGCTGCTTACCTTTAAATTCACCCCCAGAGTCTGGGAAACTGAGACCTTGCATTTTTATTTATCTGGACCTGTTTCAGCTATACTAGCCAGAAAGCTCGCTGACAGGAATGAAGAGGAAAATACTTTTTTTCCCCACCATTACTCAGACATGATTCTTTTCAGCTGAGAGAAACGTATGTACTTTTAAAACTGAAAATGTGAGAGCAGTAGTGTCCTGTTACGTCTCTTCCCCCAGAATAATTTGTTCCATTCTGGATTGCCTTTCTTAGTCCTGTTTTTTTTCCAAAGCAGGTGAAATGTTTTCTTAGTCTCTTTTCAAGGGTGTGTTGACCTGCAAATTGTACCAGGAAATTTCCTGCCCATCAGCCGTCGGAAATGGTCAGCTGTTTTCTGCTCTACAAGCACTTCTATTTATCACCGGGTTGTGCACCTCCATTTCACAGGTAGCAGAGCTGACTGTTCAGTGCATACTCTTACCCTGTCCTCCATTGCCTTGTGGTAGTCAAAGAGAATTATTTAGCATTTTTCCTGTATTTTTAAAGTGATATGACTTCCAAATATAGCCCCAGTAAAAATGCCAGTAAAAACATTGAGTTTAACTAGCCTGCATTTCTTTTGTTGACATAACTGTGTGTCTGTTTAGAGCTGGCTTATTGGCTTAACTGAAAGGTTGCCGGAGACATCTGGGCCATCTGACTGTACATTATCAGTGAATAGTGCAAAGTGTATTAAAGTCGTATGCCAGGTATTTTTTGTAAGGCTTTTTCTGGCCTCAGCAAGTAAAATGTTCTTCACCTTTGGCTTAGTTTGACAAAGATAGTTTCTATGTATAGGTAGGGCCTAACTATGTTGTTGTAAGTGTGCTGAAAGCCTTCCTAATAACAGGAGAAAATGTAGGATGTGCTGATTTCTTCCTGTGGCTTACTGCTGCAGTAATCATTTGCATTAAATTGTATTGAGCATATATCCATTTAGGTGAGGTTAGAATTAAATGACCTCTTCACATTTTTCTTCTTCTGAAGAAAGATGGAGACTTGAAAAGCACCCACTAGCGATTGGGAGGATATCATGGACAGCATGTAAGGAAGATGAAAAATGTAACAGGAGAATCAAGGTTGCAGTTGTCTTTCTGCAGAAAAGAAAAAAAATCTTGTGTGGCCTGTCATTTATGATAAGCATATCGTGGAAGTTGAATTCTGGGATGCTGCAACTGGAGTTAAGAATATGTGATATATGTTTTTGTTAGTGAGGTACTAATAGGGAGTGAACTTTAAAATACTGTTGCAGATAGTGTTTACCATTACCTAAGTGCAGAGGTCCTGTGCTTGAAGATTTGCTGGTTTATGTTAGTAACAGCTGTGCTTTGAATTAGTAGCTTTTTTCTTTATTCAGCATAAATGTGCTGTTGATGGGTAGGCTATGTTAAATTCTCTAAATGCTTTTTCAAAACTGTAAACATTTTCATCTTACTATAATGCCCATGCACGTGGAGGGCTTTACTAATTTCAGAGTAGTAGTATGATTTGATTGCTAAAGCTTTTGGTCTTTAGACTAGGATTATGTGATCTTCAGAATAGCTTTTTGTAATTTAGGTGGGTTTTTTTTTTGTTTCTGTTCCTTTCTAAACATTAAAATTTTTCCAGACTTTGGGGTTTTCAAGATGCGATTGGACAGGATGCTAGAGATTCTCACCTAGGCTCCCTTTCCCACAGTAGGTTGGACCAGGTGATCTTTTGAGGTCTCTTCCAGCCTGGGCTAGTCCAGAATTCTAGGATTAAGCTGCTGGAAGAGTAACAGCTTTCTTAATGGCAAACTGACATAACTGTGCATGAAAAATTGCTAACTCAGAACTCTAACTTTTTAGTCACATGGAGATTAGATCATTCAGTTCCCAGCAGTGTTTGTATGAACGAGCGTTGCATTTAGAAATAGTATTGTGACAGTTAATACCAGACTGAATATATATGGAATTTAAAGCTCTGGACTGCAAGTGTCTTGGCAATGCAAATTCTTGTGAAGAAGTGAAAGGGGAGCGTAGAAATTTTTTGAATGCTTAGGAAAAGTGATCACCTCTACAAAACTTCAGTGTATGAAAACAAAAGGAAACTTGGAATGCAAAAAGCAAAAATAAGTTTTACTGCGAGAGTCCCTTATTCTCTTTTATGAATGTATGGGCACATGGCCTATCTGCAATATACAGATGAGAAAGGCACCTGCTGCGCTTTTCTTAAAATTTAATATTTAAGAGAATGGGATGATGGTGTGTGGGGGGAAGCAACAGTGAAAATAACACTACCCCCCAACCATTTTCTTTTAGATTTATTAAATGAAACAACCTAAACTTTCAGGGCTGTCTTTTATTCCACTCCAAATTCTTCTGTGGGAACCAGTTAATGTTCTTGCCCACTGGGACTCAGAAAATAAATAAGCTAATTGGAATTGCCACAGTTAGTACTATTACTTAAAAATTCAGCATAAAAACAAGGTAGTACATTAGTGCCTAGTTCACATTACAGGCTTTTACGTGCTTTGCTTATATAGAGACTAGAACCTATCTCATAAAGTATTACCAGTACTGGTGGTGCATGAAAGAATGGCAATATTGGTGGAAGCATGGCAAAGTAATTAGCTTGCATTTCAGGATACAGTGGCAGATAGTGGCTTGAGTCAGTGTTTGTTCAGAGGATAGGACTAACGGTGGCATTTTGGTACTTTTTTGACTGCAGCTTTGAAGACTTTTTCTCCAGGTCAGCAGCTTCAACAGTGAAAGAGAGTTAAACTTTTCAGTGAAAAGAGTTAAAATGCTTGGATGGGTCAGTTTGCAGTGCCTACTTCACAGCCCAGAATGAAATTTGGTTCAGAATTGGAGTGTGTGAAAGAGGAGTTAACAGAAGAAAGTGGAGGCTTGAAGGGCTGCTTGCTACTGTAGGAAGGTTATGAGGCTGGAAATGCCAGGGAGGTATTTCAGGGACAGTACCTGGTGAAAAGTTGAGCTTCTAAACTTGGTCCTGCTCAGGGGTCCCTTCTGACCTATTAACGTATCAACGGGTTCATCTGTCATCATTCTGAATATTGGGTGACCTAACCCACCGGTCCTTTGCAGCTTCCAGTCTGCTGGGGAAGGCTATGAACAGCATCACAGGTAGAGACACACCTCTTTCGATGTGTCCTGTCTTTAGAGGACAGGGTTTTATTGGCTTCATAAATTGCTACATCTCTTGCTAAGACCTATATAGAAAATTCTACATATCACCTTTCAAAGAAGCAAGGGTTTGAAATTTTATATTTTGAAAGCAATCGAGAGAATCTTCACTAGTATAAGGAGGCTGGCCTTAACAAGCATATGTTAAAATCATTATAGATGAGCTTTGGAGAAAACATACTGCATTAATTGGGTGCCATGTGAAAACCTCCATGACAAATTTGTAAATGGAGATAGGTGATTCCCCCCGACACCTAGGTCCACGATTGGGAGTGCTTGTGGGATGCTGGGGTGACATGGTTATCTTGGCCTCAGCAGGCTGCCTGGCTCCCTTTTTCTGCAGCTCTGATTCAGATTACCCAGCAGTCCTTGTGCTTTGCTATGATCAAACGATACAGCCCTCACGGAAAAATGTGCTACTCAAAGCTCTGTGTGGCTCCTGTAGCCAACTTGATCTATACAATGGGAAATAGGAAAGCCTTCTTTATCTGATTAAACAGCCGACTTCGGCATGAAATCTCCTTTTTAATATCAACTTGTTGGAAGTGCTATGACAATAAAAATGCCTTTTTTTTTCCCCCCTCTTGTTGGGAAAGCAGAAAAATCAACACTTCCTCGTTTCATGTGTTACTGCCAGAGCATTTTCTGACATTCTTTAAGTTTAATCATCAGATCTGATACTCTGATTGTACTTAAACGCATAACTTTTCAACTCACTATTGACTGCCAGCATCCGTGCTACATGAAGGTTTTTTATGGTGATCTCAACTATTGTTTCTTCCTGCTTGCTATATTGGCGTTAAATGAATTGATAATAAAATGAATCGATAATAAAATGAATCGTATTTCAACAGTAATCATTAAATTACAGACATTGAATCATCATTTTGGGAAATTACTGTGCCTGCTTTAATAGTGAAACATTACTTTGCACACAGAAATCTAGAAATACAGTATATTTTCTTTAAAAAATGGGGATTCTTTTTCAGCAGTTTCTTGATAAAGAACTTCCCTGTCCTTCTTTTGGCACTAAGTTGTGATTTTACTGAAACAGTAACACATACCATTAGCGGTTGAAGTACTGTGTTACCATGCATATTATTTTGTCCCAAAGCACAGTAGAAGGTACTGTACTGAAGACACAAACTTGAAAAAACAACCTGTCCTACTATCCTACTTGAATGGAAGGAAAAGGTGAAGGTTTGCTATAGCCCTTTTGGAATTTTGAAGGCTGTTAATGTAAATGGTGTTAGGATAAACACCTTTGAGTCATGAATTTCTCTTTAAAAGCAAACGTAAATTTTGGGAAATAGCTTTCCTGTTAACACACAGAAATGCTAATCTAAAAGTAAAATGTATACACGGTTAACAAGGACAAGTTCGATAAAGTTGTCTGTATAAATAAAAAAAATAAATAAAAGCAGATTAACTGTGTCTCTTTAAAAAAAGAGCTTTACGAATGTGTCCGTAACTAATTTGAACGTACTGAGAGTTACTGACTGAGGCTCCCTCTGCAGTCAGTGTAGGTGATGATTCAGGTGGTCAAGTTTGACTTTTGTTCCAAATAGCAGGCACGAAGCAGTGCTCCTTGTGTATACAGATTACCGTGCGTAACCAGCACATCTTCATGAACTTTCGAGGATTAGTCTAAATTCTGTATTATTGTAAATGAAAACCACTGGTGATAGCTTTGCATAAGATGGCCCCATTTAATGACATTAGTCAATCCATTTTTTTAACACATTGCATTTGCAGCAAAATGTAGGCTGCCTCTGTAGTAAATGGAGAGAAGGAGAAGGTTAATTTCAGTAACCTAACAACAGCTTTTATAATTAAACTTGTTGGTTTCTGGCTTTGCTTTCTCTAGATAATGTTGCTTTTTGAGGGCTTGAGAAACGAGATATTTTTACACCCTTTTCTTTTTGATGGCTTGCTTAAGATTGTCTCCTTGCTTGTCAAACGCGCACATGCTTGCTTCTGTTGCAGTGCTATGGTGGGGAAAAGATTTGGGGGAAAGGGGAGAGGAAGCACGCAGGCAGGGGAGTAAACCATCAGAAAGTGTTTGGAGGAAGATACAGCAGGTAAAGAACAGCTCTGTAGGAAAAGAATAGTCTGTATATTCTTTATAAATTGTGCATCATGTGGGTGAACTTCACATCTATGTTTGTGGTGTAGTAGATACAGAGATGTACTTGCCTGGTTGTGATTGCAAAGTATTGTTTGAGTAAATGTTTTTTGAGGGAAAAGTCATAAACTGAAAGAGAAATCCTAGGATCTTACTCTTTTGTCATTCAGTTGTCTATTAATGCATGTAATTAAAAAAGAGCAATTGGAGTAAGTGCCGTGTTCAAGTAACGCAACCTCAAGATTTTAGGAAGAGATTGGCATTTCATCTGGCTCCCCAGATTTGTGGTGTTTGCATTGGCTTCTGCTTCTCAGGTAGCATTGAGGGAGTAGAAAAAAATGATGTTGTTTACAATGAACACTATCTTTCATACATAGACAGCAACAATTAATTATAGGATGAGGATAATAAACATATAAGGCTGATATCTAGTCAGACTGAAGAGAAGTATCCTTTGTTCTCTTTAAGTATTCTCTTTAAGGCAGTTGACCAGAGCCCTTAGGGCAGCAATAACAGCATTATTGGGCTATGAGAGGATCGCGATGTTCTGTATGTGATTTCTGGGGATGATTTCAGTTCTGAGAGCATGTAGAGCACTGTGCATGTGACAGATCTCTTTTGAGATAAAGGAATTCCCTTTACCATCATGTTTTACTAAATGCACAAACATTATAATAGCTTTGGTTTTTGATCCAGAATTAAATTAAAATCCAGAGACTATGCAACTCAATTGGTTGAGCTTGGTTGGGGGGTTTATATTTTAATTACTGCAGTGTCGACAACAAGGCGAAGACATACAGACTTACTAGGAAGAACATGGATGTCTGATATTGTCTGTTCCAGAACCTTTGCTTGAGAAGCCATGTTGAATTTACTTCTTTTATTTATATTTAAAAAAGATATCCTGAACGCTTGAGTGTTTAAGTACTAGTATGATGTGCCACTGCAGAGGCGTTTTCCTTTCATATTGCTTTCATTCAATAAGATGCGCATTTTTCCGTATAAATGAACTCATATTCAGTAGTGCAATTGATGAATTCTCCTCCTCTTTTCTTCCTGCTGTAACACTGGCAAGCAGTTCAGTTCGTCCAGGTGTCAGTGCTTTTAGTTGAGTGATCAGAATTTTCTAATGAGGGGAGGAAACTGTAAGAACTGCTTTGAAATCACTTTTCAAGTTCCAAAAAGAAAAAAGAAAGGAAAGCCATCTTAAAATTAACAGCTGGAGTATTTTATTCTTTATGGCCTTTCAGAAGCGAAAGAATAGAGGTGATTTTTTTTTTTTGGCTTGTATGAGTGAAACCTTACACAGCTTTCCTCCCATTTTTCTCTCATGTTCACCCCTCATCTTTATCACAGAAATGTAATTCCTTTTCTGATGACTTTCCTCTGAGGTTTGTCCTGTGTGACGCAAGCTTACTTGGTTGACACAATCTCTGATTCTGTTCAGTTTTGCTCTTTTTCTCCCCCATGTCTTACCTTATTTTTGGTTAATTTTAATGATCTTTTTAGAGAGATTCTTTCTTTCATTTTTTTCTTTTTTTTTTCTCTGAAGCCCGCGTAAATTGAATGCAAAAATAAAGCTATGCAAAGTGGTTGCGGAGTAAGGATAGAGTAGTGCCTGTACAAGGGCAGTCCAGCCCACCCTGTGAATAAAAAGCTTGAGTGAGAGATATATTGCTAGGCTTCAATTATTGTTTTCTTTTGGCAATTGGGAGTTTGGGGGTGGGGTTGATCACATTTCAATAATCATTTGAGTATTTTTGTGTGGGTTCCTTTTTTTTTCTGTGAAAATGTTTCTACCAGGAGTGACAGTAGATTTTCTTTTCTTTTTTTTTTTTCTTTTCTTTCCCCTCTTTCTCCTTCCCCAAACCCACAAGACAAATGAGAAAGTCCTTAACCATCCAGGCTTGCAGGATCATAGATGGAAAACTTTGTATGTGAAGTGACTGACTCCTGACCTTGCTCATGGGTCATAAGAACCATTGACTCTTTCACCTGTGATCTTGAAGGAAGTGGAACATTACTGGATTAGAATACCTGGATAAATTCTCTGCTTGAAATACATTGTTTTCTCTAAAAAGTATCAGGAGAGCTTGTTTCCAACTACAGGATACTGGTATCCCATTTGGAGTGACTTGACTTTGTAGACTTTAATGGGTTCCACTTGGACAGCACAGGGATATAGGACTTCTGCTAGGCAACTCTAATTTTTATGTAGTGAGTCATTGAGTGGTTAAAGCAGATGATGGCTGCTTTTTACTGAGTAAAAAGTGTTTTGAAATGGAAATTGGGACAGGAGGCTGCATAATACCTGGTGTCCCTTCTAGACAGACAAAAGTTCTCCAGACAGAGGTTCATCAGATAGGGATCGATGCTATTGTTAGAGACTCAAGCACAGGAAAAAAACCTGTGCTAGCCAGACTGCTTGTAGCATTGATGCTTCTGCTGAGCAGAAACAAATTTGGCATACGAAGTCTTATGACTGTTCGACTTGAAAAGGTAGTCCAAGTTTACAGTAGTAAAAGCCTATTTCGTATTTATATTGTTCTAGCAAGGAAGTTTTTTAGCCCTTAGAAAGTCACTGTAGGAACAGAGAGTCTGTAAATGCATTACAAGTTGGGACTGTAAACTGGCAGCACAGTGCAAAGCTGCAGTTGAGTGCCAGAACTTACATTCGTAGTAGAAACAGATTTTTGTATGCCTTTTCTGCAAAATGGGGGATTCTGATACTTAAAACAGTAATTTCAAAACACCCTTCCCTGGGTTTTCAAGATGATGGCAGTTAGATCACCTTTCAGTTGAGTAGCAATTCAAAGGTACTTTCTACCTTCCTGAAGTCTTGAATGTGAAGCTAACACTGGAAGAATGCACTCTGCTTGTTAGAGGAGTCTTATCAATATGACATGCTTTAATTCGAGGTAAAACTGAATGGATAAATATTGAGAAATAATACAGCACTTTCTAGCTTTCTTCTTGAGAACCCACCCCTTGGTGCCTGCTGTTCTGTCTCAAGGCTACCATAATCAATAATCCTCGTGTGCATGGGAGAAGAAATGAGTATTCTTTCTGAACTCTTCTTCCATTTGATGTAGTGTCAGCTGTTCTGTGGAAAGACTGCTTGCCCTTGTACAACAAATATCTTCTTTAATATGCTGTTTAACAGCAACTGGGGGGAAATTATATCGCAAGGTAAAGAATTGTCCTTTTATGCAGTAACTATAGTTCTAATTACTTTATTTCATTTCAGAATGGGGAACTTCTGATGATAAAACTTAGCTTTGGCTTCCTTCAGCACTATGAAACGAAGGGGTCTAATCCAGCGGCAATATTAAATACACAGTTGCTTTTCACCTGAAGGGAGAATGTATTTTAGCTGTAATATCTCAATTTAATGACATCATGACAGTAACAGAGTGTCTAGGAATGCTATTATAATTCATTCATAGTTAAAAACTTTTTTTATGTAGCTCTTGGGGAACAGCATTTCTGTTCATCAGGATTCTGGTGAAACTTGAAGATCTGTATGAATGAAAGAATAAAGCTGGTATGGGCATGAATAGGGATAGTTAAAGATTCTTTTGTAGCACTCTACAACAGTAATAGCCATGAAGAGAGACTGGATGTTAGCTTTTCTAAATCAGAAGTTTGGTGTGCTTGTGGAAGTCTGCTGAAAGCCAAAAAATTCAGTCTTTCAAAGGGGCATAATAAATCAACAGTCTTGGCGTTGTCTTCCTGTTTTCCAAGTCAGGGGCTTCCAGGTCTCTGAGTTTTGATCTTGGAGCCAGCAATGGAAAGGCACTGCCTATTGCAGGAGCGTTGCAACTCTTGGTGTCTAGCCATCTTCACCAAATTTTAATTGTATTGTTGGGATAGTGATTCTTTTGTCTCAACTGAAATTCCTCGAGGGGGTTTGTTTCATAAGTATTAGCAGATTTTCCCCTTTTCCCTTGCACAAAATTCTGCCCTGAGGTGTTGCTGTTTCTTCCCTACATTAAGGTTGCATGTGTTTACTTTGCGCATATTTAGCTAAAGGTATTTCATATACATAATGTACTTGCTATTTAAGATTTTGAATATTGTAAGTGAGATAGGAAATAAGAAAAACAGTTTGGTGGAATAAATACCATGCTGTTAACTGGGGAGCAAAGAAATAAGGTACAGAATATGTATTAAAAGAAATGGTTTGCAGGATTGCTTTGACAACAAATTTGTGTGTTGACAGAGCAAGGGAAACTTTGAGATACTAGGTTCATAGCAAAGCAAAACATGAAATAAAATTCTTAGAATAAGGGTTTATTACCAAGTAAAATATTAGTGTGCTGCTTTTAAACATGTTAATGTAAGTAAATTCAGACACCTGAGGTTAGGACTTAAAAGATTTTTCACTGGTTTATACTGCCTCCAAATGGTATCTTAACCGAGTTTCCTAGCTTACATATTCCTCAGTTTCTCAAGCTGTAGGGTTTTGATTTGCTTTCACTTTCAAGTAAAAATAGAAGAAAACAACCAAAGAACAAACAGACAAACCCCCAAATAATCAGAAACTTCCCTGCCTTGTTGGGTGCTTGAGGTTTTAATGTTTGGGATGTATTTTATGATCATTAGCTAAAATATACTGAATAAATGTACTGTAATAGATAATTAATTTTTCCCTTCTTCCCCTAATATTTCAATTAAGTATTGCTTTAGTAAGTAATCCCTAATGTTGTCCTACTCATAAAAGATATTTCTGACTGGGTATGGCTCGATATACAAAGGAATGTTCCTTTACTTTTCCTGCCCAAGAAATAGCAAGTGTCTTGAATTTAATTTTTAGATTTGGATTTTTTTTCTGAATCCCTAGTCTGCTTTATATTATTCAATATTCAATTTGTAGTTTTCACAGAGCGTTATTCAAGCTACAATAACCCTTTGCAGCCGTTGGCTTTTATTGCGCTGTCTGTTCTATTCCGTTAGCTTTGGATAGTTCTCTTTGCTATTTATTTTGGAGCTCACTAACACTTAAAGATGTAGTAATCCAGCACTGATGACAGGAATCTTCGTTTTGAATTCTCAAAAATAAGAGTTAGTAAGAATAGAGAAGTATGGCTACCACGAAAGCTTTGGCTCTGTTACTTTAGCTTCCTGAAAAAGAAATGCCATACAGGTAAAAAAGCTATTGTAGCAGAATGCTTTTCTGATTGAATTAACAGTGAATGCTCTTAAAAGCATCCTCCGTTATTAATCCAAAACAGATACTAATGCATGGGGACAGCTAAGTGAGGAGTTGCCAATAGTGCATTGCAAAAGGTAAGCAATTGTCAGAAGGACTTAAGGAACACGCTTCTTAGGTGGCATTTGTTAACTGCCTGGTATGAGCTGCTGCTTTGTGAAGCAATAAGTGTGGAACTGTGATATCTTAATTAGTTGCCATTAAAATGAAGATGATGTCAAATGTTCACTATTGCCCCTTCAGTATAGTAAAATAAGATTGAATAAATTGAGAAGAAATGAGTCAGTCTTTGTTTAAATACCCATGAGTGCACGACGTACAAAGCCTTGCCATGAAGGAGGTTGTTCCCTCTACTCTAGTATCCTTTACAAGTCTCCTGGCTTCTCTAAAATCAGCATGAAGGGTGTTTTTAGTTGCCATGGAAGTTGTGTAGTGCCAAGACAAGAGGTAGACTCTTCTGGTAGAGTAATTTTAAAGGAGGTGTCAGAGAGATAGTGTTCTTCCAGTACAAAAAATAGCATGCTTTGTTATCAAGATGTGGTGAAACAATATGTAGTTTTTATAGCACCGTTTAACTGAAGCTTTTGGATTACACTGAAGCCACAGGTCTCAAGGCTACTGTTTTCGTAAGCTTCATCTGACTGTTTGGGATAAAGACATGGTTCTTTGTTTTTCTGCCTCACTAGATTTGGGAAGCTTATGTAAACTCCTCAGCAGAGTTTGAGATTACTTGACAAGTTGTACTCTATGTGGACCACACCTTACCTTATTTGGGGTACAGAAGTGCTATCTAATCCTATGTTTGTGTAAGCAGTAGTGTATCTCTATCATTCAAACAATAGCTTCTCTTTCTCCAACAGCAGCAGCTGCTGTGAGAGGATAGGAAGGCCAAAGAAAAAAAAAAGGGAGGGCTTACAGCTTGCAAAGCTGGAGGTGGGTGGCACTGTTGGCGTAGGGAGAACTGATACAGCAACTGCCCTGTGTACTTCTACTTCCTTACTGTCAGTAGCAAGTCTATCTCTGAATAAGAATATGCATGTAAGAAAAGCTGAGCTGCCTAGGCAGCATTTCCTTCTTTAAGAGACATTCTTACCTGACAGAAAAAGTTGCAAAGATGAGAATAGCCATTGACCACTTGTTCGAACACACTGTTTTTATATGGACTTCTGAACTGACAAATCTTGTAAAAGGAAATATCTAAACTGGCTTAATGTTGTTGGAGAATCTCATGATCATTCAGGACTTGCTAATTAATAAAGTGCCAGGAAATGGAAGCAGGTAGAGCAAGTGTAAGTATGGTTCTGTTCAACTGCAAAAAAGGGCAGATTATATCCCCCAAATCTGCCTTCATAGAACATATTGTTTCATAAAAGTAGAGTGAGAGGGGGTGAAAAATACATGCATATATGCCATCTATCAGGTAAACTCAGTTTGACACAGGCATGTATATAAGTATCTAGGGGCACTAAAGGTAAGCAGTGATAGAATTTTTCATGTTACAGGGTCTTGTACTAACCAAGTTCAGGGTTTTGTAGTTTGGAATTTGATGAAGATGTCACTTTTTTTTTTTATTCTGTTCATGGTCTTTTTTGAGGATGGGTTTTATCTATACTGTGGCTCCTATAAATGCACACCAGCTCTTAAATCCTGCAGAAATGTTACTTCTAATGCAATTTCATGTTACAGTTTGTGTGGTATCTGGCCCCTGTTAAAGGGGATCCCCTTGCCTTTGGCTATTAGTGTTTATACCTTTCCTTCCCAAGTGTTTTGTTTTGTAATTGAGCAATTAAAATGTAGCTGGTTTAATTTGCTGATTGGGTGGAAATCCACCCCTCTTTTCAGGGTTGATTTTTCCTCTGTATCAGCTAGGGGGAACCAATTCCCCTGATGCCACATAGTACCTGACAGAGGGAAGCAGAGGGAGCATTTGCTCTTTGGGAATATCTTGTCCCTTCAGATGATCTTTGTGCAGCTAACTTGCAGCCTGGCTTATCTGTTTTGGGGAACTGTGGCACCATATGATGCCCTTAGTTCTGTGGTGTTTTGTTTGTTTGCTTTTTTTTTTTTAAAAACTGACACAACTGTGCGTTGCTGCTGAACAGAGAAGATCTCATGTTTCCATGCCCATCCAGTATTCCTTTTATTTGTGCTGCCACCTGCCACCACCAAGCTGCTGCTAGATTGATTCTTGCTGCCACTTGCTAGGCAAGTGCAGTGGTAAGGTCAAGTGTACAGACATCAGGAGAGAATGGAAAGTCAAGAACTTTGCGTAATAACCCGTTTTTACTTCAGTTTATAATGGTGCTGTTTCTGGTCTGCTTGAGGTTCTCTCTGAAGAAGCAATCTGATATTAGTAAAGTATCTTTGGAATGAAGAAATGTTTTGCCTGATTGCTTCCAGTTCTGGTTTGATTTTTTAGTTTTGTGTTTTCTACAGACACCAGTAGGAAGCCTCGAGTTCATACTTGTTCATGTTTTTGGGGCTGTGGTTTGATTAGGAAAGAATATCAGAAAAGCAAAAAAAGGATGAGAATGTGGAGGGATGATGATGATTATTATGATTATTAGGTGTGTGTGTTTTTTTTTTTTTTAAACTTCTTACCGTGGGTCTAGTATAGCCCTGAAATCTGATGTATCTTAAAGTAAAATAAAATCGGAGCAATTACCTGTTTTGGTAGCATGGCAACATTTCTGGAGACATTCTCTGAAATATTCCCAGTGGACATGCACAATTAAGGGAAGTAAGTAGTTTAAGATAGACTACATAATCTACATAGTGACTTCTAGAATAGAAAGCCTCTAAGTAGACAGGTGATTGCTGTGCATGTCACAGGAGAAGGAAGACTGTATGAAAGCTATTTGTACAATATACATATTCCCTGTCTGAAAGCTAAGTGAGCATATATGCCTGGAAGCTGCACTAACAAAATAAACAGATGATATTTCTTTTTAACTTTAAAATAATACAACTGCTGCCTCCAGTCAGTGTCATGATGAATGAATTCTCTTCTGTGATCTGTATGCTGGACTAATGCAGTATATTATATTTGGGTTGCTTTATAAACTATTTCTCGATGACTGGTTCAAGTGTAGTATATGACTATACTTTGCTTGTTACTCCAAATATTAAGTGATAGGTGCACTCTAGAAGTGTCTTTTCTTCAGAAGCTGTGCTTAACAACTTGTTCTCCAGTGCGCATGTGATAGAATGATTCATGACCAGTCTAGTGAAGGAGTGGTTTGACTATTCTATCAATCTATATCATCATGATGGGTATTGGTTGTCTACTATTCGGTACTTTCTGTCCGTATACTTGAAATATTCTGCTGCATAAAGCTAGTTTTTCATCTTTCTTTTGGCTGAGAATTGTAAGAAGTTGGTTGTTGGAACTATTAGGCTTAAGCCAGAAGAACAGTTTTATACAAACTGACTCTCTTATTGGAGGAAATAATTTATTTTTAGCTTTGTTTCTTAAGTAGTAGTGTGTCTTTGTTTCCAGTTCCCTCAGTAACTTTCTAATCTTTTGGTTGATTTCAACCAATTTGACATAAAGGCAGATGTATTTAGAAATTTTTCTGCAAGTTCCATGAAAGTGAGCCAGGGGAGGAGAGGGATCCTAGGAATGCTCTGAGAAGAAGACATTAAGATGGACTCATGTTACAGGCATGGAAGAGTTAACGTAAATAAATCCATCCTTGAAAATGTCCCAAACATAAGAAAAGCTTTGGTCAAACATAATAATGGAAAACTTAGCAGACAAGCCAATGTTCACAGAATGGCCGTGTTTAAGGTGGTCAAAACTAGGTAATTTTAACATGTTTGTGTGGGGGTTTTTTTTCAAAATATATGAGAATTCTCAGAAATGGCCAGATTACAATCTTTGTAGTCATTAATATATTTGTTTTGCCAGCTGTAGGAGCTTAAATGCTGTCCAGCATCACCAGATACTTGTGACTGCAGTTTTTCTTCAGGTATGTGTGAGATTTTTGGGTGGCAAAGGTGAACTTCCGCTTGCAAAGAAACAAGTGTGGGGGCAAACGAGTTCCAAGAGAAGGCAGCAGAATCTTTGGATTCAACCCTTCTACTCTTACCTAGCGTTATAGTAGTAAGGGTTTCAAATATTTTACGTTTGTATAATTAGTACATCAGAAGTATTTCAGTGCTGTCTGCTTTATATGGCTGCAACACTGTCAGTATTCAAAGTGTTTTATAAATTTAATTAATACTCAGATACTCCTGGTGCACAAAACAGATTGAATTTTTATCTTGCATTACTTAAATTGCACTGTAAGATCTTCTACTCAGTATCTATAATCTGCAATACATTCAGTCTGGCTTGTAAAGTTGATGTAATAGGTACAGGTTCTGTAATTCTATCCAGTGGAATTCCCTCATTTAAAACAAACAAAAAAAAACCCCACCCAAAAACAACCCCAAAATGTAGTTGGTTCAGAAAACACAGTTCTTTATCACAAGCTTGTTTTCTATGATTAAGAAACATTTCTACCAATTTTATTTCATTCTGTTTCCCGGGTTACGTTACAGGTAGCATAATAGATTATAAATATGCTGCCAATGTGAGACAGAAACCTCTCTATAGAGGACAATGACAACTAAAGTCTGCTATGTCGATGGCTGTGTTGGCAATCTGCTGGAGGCTTATTTACTTGTCAGTTTATAAGCATGCATTTTTGTATAATTTGCATAGTCTAATTGTGCCTTTGGCCTTTCAAATAAAATTAACCTTGTGCAGGCTCATTAAAATACATAGCCTTAAAAATGGCTGTACTTTATAGCCCTATTTGAAAAAGGAAGAAAAGTGTTTTTAAGCTATAGAATAAATTTAAGATTTTTGATTCTTGGGTACCTTTTTTGTTCAGATGAAGAAAAGATCTGTTCTCAAATTAGAATAGTCAGGATCAAGTAGGAAGGTTACATTATGGATTAACTGTTACTTTCTGCACTCTGGAAATAGTGTGTTATAGGTAGACGCTTATGTTGTCAGAATATGTAAATGAGGAAGGAGACTGGTTAATTGTCGGTAAGGGACAACTTAAGATCCTCATGCATTAAAATCTTTCACTGAATTAACTTAAAACAAGTATTAATAATTTATTGTGATATTGACACATAAATCTCTCTACATTTTGCAATCTCATGTTTCATTATGAATACTATTGGCAAACATTTTCAATATATACATCATAGATAAAAATCCACAGAGGATTATATAAATTATGTGTAAGTAGTTGATGCACAGTATTGAGGGGAGGAGGTGATCTAGTGGACAAAAAAAAAAAGCTTGAGAAAAGTGCAGTCTGCAGTTATGAATTATTTCATATAAATATTGCCTATGGCATGGATATTTAAAGAGGGTGAAAAGCCGAATATATTACGAGAGCTAATATTAACTGCCGTTAGCAAGCTATCGGAGCATGCTCAAGCAATTCAAAGAGGAGGGGACCGAACTTGGAAGCCTGTCTCAGATAATGTTTTTTCTTTCAATAACCAGACTCAAGCCACTTTGTCTTTTGAAGAATTAGTGTGTGTCGATTCTTATTGTAAATAATGATAAAGAATTTTTTTGAAAATTGTGATTTTAAACAGTTTGTGTAGAGCAGCCTTACATTGCGCTTGGGAGATGCGGTCAGTGTCCGTCTGTGAGCTCGCCCCCCAGATGGCGCTGGCTGTGCTGGCGCTCTCCTGCCGCTCTCCGAGCGGGAATCGCTGTGCTGGGAATTCTGATGGGGCTCTATAGAAAATGTATGCCTTTCAGGTGACTACTGGAAACCAGATGTTTTTGATAGGATTTTGATAAATGTATTGGGATCCATTGAGAATAAGATTTAACATGAAAATAAATAAAAAGCACCCAGGGGAGTAATTCTGTTTGGTTTATATTCCTTAGCTCAGATAGATTTATTTTTTTTTAAATTTTTGTTCAGTTCCTTTCTTCTAGCTTTCTTAATAAGAGCATTGGAGAATTTATCCCCATGATGAAATTATATGAAATGTTTTCTGCCCTTTTTTTTGAATCTAAAACCTTCAGCAATGCATACAGCACAACAGAATTTTCAAAGGAAAACTCTTTGAAGTCCTTTTTTCTTTTTTCTTTCTTTGTGTCTCTGTCTCCCCCTTTCTCCATCTCTCCCCCCCTCCTTCTCTCTGTCTGTCAAGTTCAAGAGCAGCTCAGATGCCATGAATTAAGTGAAGCACAAAAGGGGAAAAGGAGACCCTTTTGAAGAACAAAGGCCTCCCATTAGGCTGCCGTGTTCTTTCTCTGACCAAAATTGCTCCCTACATGGTTTTTATTGCTGTCCACATGCTTGGCACATAAGGTAAATACAGTAGGACCCTCGTTACCTCACACTCTGTCTTCCTCTTCCCTCTTCAATAAATGTTTTGTCTCTTTGATGTCCCTAGTAATTCTTACACTGATTGTTCCCACCCTCATAAAAGCCCCAGGGGTAGTCATGGTGGTGGATAGCATTAGATACTGTGTAAATGCTTCCAGAAAAGAAGACAAACTGCAGCCAATGAATTTATTTCAGGTGGAAGAGAATGGGAAGGAAATACAGATGTTTTCTTTTCTTCTCAACATGTTGCCTCTGTGCCCCAGCTACACTTACAAACCTCAGGGAAGTTTCTAATTTCTTCCTGTTTGTTTCATAAACAAACAAGGAAATAGGGCTAAATCAGAGTTATGAGGAAATGCATGCCACAAGACGTTAAAGCTATAGAAATCTTCTCTTAAGCCTTCTTGATTATTTATTTTTCTTTATGCTTTGGACAGCTATCTTTTCCAGAATTCTGGTGAAAAGTACCAGCTACGGTTCAGACCTAGATAGGTTTAAAATGTGAACTTTGTAGCGCGCCTTTTAAAAAGAAATCAGTCAGGCCCTTCTTACTGAAGAGAAGTTTAAATATACCACTGAAATGTATGCATGCATATACAAAAACTTAAACCATTGTAAAACACTACCTTAAACGTAAAATTGCAACTAAACTTTTTTATACTTAAATGACAAAATTTGCTAGTAGTTTAAAAGGTGTCTTTTAGGGAGTTGGGTTTTATGGCAGAGTCTTGAAAGATGAAAATAATTCATGTGGGATAGCATAATTCATGCCTAAGTTGTCTGGAAATGGTGAAGCATGCAAGTATTTATTGGAATTTGGAATTTATGTTCTCCCAACTTCTTTCCAAATAAATGATTTCCAGGGATATCTATTTGATTTGGTATTTGTGCTTGCTTTCATCTTCTAATTCTGCGTTTTCACTGACACGAAGTATTTCTATTAGCTTTTGTAACACAGTTAAACGTGTAATGATTAACACAATGTGCCTCACTATTTTTATTTTTGGCACTGCTTCCTAATGCTACCACCTCACCTTCTGGCATATACGCTTTTATGAGCATATTGTGTTAGGCGCATTGTAATTCCAGAGAAAATGTCAACAATGCCACTTAAAGAAATAACAATGACTCTTATCAGTCTATTTTGTAGATTACAAGGCAAGGAAAATCCACCTTGAAATCTTACTTTTCATGGCAAGTTGTATTTTTTCTTTTTTTTCCCTGTTGATCATGTTGCATAAGAAATTCTACAATAAATGCTATTGACTTGTAGTCAGTCAGATATTTCTTCACTCTGTATGTGAGCAAGGTTTTACACACCCCCTTCCCTGCAAAGGAATTATACTTGCTTCCCCATCCACTTGTAATTGGCCTACTTAGCTTCCTGCTGTGTGGGGAGGGAGGTGATGCTGGCATTTAATGATCTTTCAGTATATAATTAGCTTATTTTGATCCATATTTTATGCAAGAATGGATTGTCTAAAATGCAATCTGTAACTTCAGGTGTTCTGGTAGGATATTGTATAGGTAGCAGTAGTACATCTACTTGTGGTAGATGTGGATGCGGTGATTAATGGCAGTGGCTACAGCAGCCTGAGTATGGAAGATGAACCTTTGTTCTGTCTTCCCCCTCCCCCTTACCATGCACCATTTGTCATGTAGCCTCTCCTATTGTCATTTAACCTATGTCCTCTTACTCCATCATGGAACTGTACCTGTAGTCATCTTCCCCAGCACAAATCTGAGCCAAACCCTCCCTCCCCATCTGCCTGTGAGGATGCTCCTTTCACTGATCAGAGTGATCTTTGGTTGACACTGGGAGCAGATCTGCACCGTGGCCCTGAGCAGCAAATGCAGGTCTTGACTGTGTCAGGATGGTCACAGCTGGTCTGCTGGAAGTAGGGTGAGGAGATGCAGCTGCCACATCCGTGGTTTAGCTACAGCGACTGTTGATTAGTGTTACCTACCAATCGCCAGCATGGAGATGGTTTTGTTGGGAATTGTGCTGTGTACTGAGTGTAATGGACACACCACCACTGACAAGTCTGTGAACCACTGGACTAAAAGGCTCCATGTTGAATAAGAGGAAGAGTTTCTGAGGTAGGTGGGTCTGTGTCATGCAGTTTAGAAATGGGATTTTAATACTACTTGGAATTTCTGTAAAATTGAAAAGGAATTTATATATAAATACATTTTACCGACACAATAAACAGTGGGTGGCAGCTTCTGAGTATTCCTTCCAACACTAACAGGAGAATGATTTTTCCAGGAACATCTTGTTGATCACTTGTGTTTTTAAATTCCATCAGATTATATTCTTCCTCATCTTCTTTATTTAGGAGCATATAACGTACACCCAGAAAAGACCACTGTAAATTTTCAATCATATGTCTGCCCAAAACAGACTTAGGGCCTGAATTTTCAGTTTTATTTGGTAATTTCTATATAAAGACCAATGACATAGTAGAAGACTTGGTGGCTTCCATTGAAGACTTTTTGAAATAAGTAATGAAGGAACATATTAGCAAGAGGCTTAGTTTTAATTACTCGAAACCGTGTTCCTTACACAGGAACTGCAAATTTTAAACAATAGTACCTAGTGCCTTGAGGCAGAGCCCTGTGATGAAAACGGTTATATTGCTACTCTTGAAATAAACTGAACATTTTTAAGAAGTGGTGATGTCTTCGGAATGATTTTGCACCATTATATTGGCACTTGCAAAAACAGATTTCAGTTCAGATCCATGCCATGGCTTCAAAAAGCACTGAATGTGACATGCAGAGAAATGAATCTTTAAATCAGCTGAAGTATACCTAGATCTGCTCTTATGAAGGGTTGTGGGCATGGGACTAGTCAAACTGCAGGTTTGCAAATAAAAATTTAGATGGCTTTGTGAGTCTTAACAATACACTTCCAAGACTGTGGTGCATGAGAGATCCTGTTCTTCCTGCCTTCAGGTGTGTACTCCTGCCAGCTCTTTTATCATTCAATTCTGAGCTGGTATGGCTGAAACGTATCCTACAAGAAAATAATCCTCTTCAGTTAGAGCAGTAAGGTGATTTTGCGCTCCTCATGACAACACAGGCCCTCAAGTTCATAGAGAAATACAGAGATGGAGGAGGGAAAGGGTCAACTGTTCAAAAGGCAGCCCCCCTTCCTGAGCCAATGGTGAGGTCACAGGGTGCCATCAGCAGGTGTATATGCTGTCACCAGATGCCTCTCTAGCCTCCATCTCAGTTTTTTTAACCTAAGCTCCTTCTGACTCCCTGGAAGAGATGTTTAAAAGAGGGTTTTGGTTTTCAGGTATTTTATTTGAGCACAGCTGTTGTGAATATTGTCACTTTGCCACTATATTTTCAAGATCTCTGCATTCTTGTATGTCTGTGATATCCTGAATGGTCCTTAGTACAAGTGCCAAGCTACAATATGTGACTGAGCCCTACAGGTTGAATATTTGCTACTTTGTTTAAAAGGTTTTTCTATATCTAAAACTTTTTCCTGTAGTTCCTATAGTGTGAAAATGGAATTTATTTCTTTCATGTTGATGTTGCCAAAAGTTTCTCAGGTTTGTCTTTGTTTTGAACTCTTAGTCATTTAGGAGAGGCTTGCTTATCAGAGCTCTGAAATGCTAGGTTGGTTATTCTAGTCATTGAGATTCTCACAGGGTCAGTCCAGGATAAGTGGTCCATTACATCATCTGCTCATTCCCAAAGGGCTAATATTTCTTATTAGATTCCTAGTAGAGCTTTGAAGCTGTATAAGTGCTCTCATCCTCATCACACAAAATGTAAAATTTATTGAGTTAAAACAAATACAATTTTCTGCTTTTTCATTCTTTGGTTTGCAGACAACAGTAAGCAAGACTCCGTATACTTTGAACTATAGCTAGCTTTCTGAGTTCTCTGTGACTGGAATGGGCTTTTTCACTCGCTTACTTTAGGTTATAATATGGAGATTATTCTTTTTATGTGTAACTTCCTTCTATTTAGCATTTTTTTCAGGCAGCAGCATAAAACGGAAATTTTTGCAAAAAGATTGTGTTGCATGTTGGACTTTAAACACTGAGTAAAACTTTTGAAGTTTATTACCATTCTGCTGTGTGTTAAATCAATCTCTTATCAGGCTTGCGACGAGGAGGTTTTGTGTACTGACACTTGATGTTTTCCTTTCTACAAGCAAACCAAAATGTTAAATTAATTAGAAATTGATGTAGCAAAATCTGTTCAACCACATTCAGTGGAGAGTCCTCTTTGGTGGGTGAATATTTCAGGCTGTAGTGGTTTAGGAAATGACTGCCTGTCTGTTTTGCCATGACAACATGGTCTGTCATAGAATCACAGAATGATTTGGGTTGGACGGGACCTTAAATATCAACTAGTTCCAACCCCCCTGCCATGGGCAGGGGCACCTGCCACCACTAGACCAGGTTACTCAAAGCACCGTCCAACCTGGCTTTGAATGCTCCCCACGGATGGGGAATCCTCAGCTTCTCTGTGCAACCTGTTCCAGTGTCTTACCACCCTGACAGTAGAAAATTTCTTCCTAATATCTAATCTAAATCTACACTCAGTTTAAAATCGTTACCCCTCGTCCTATCAGTACACTCCCTGATAAAGAGTCCCTCCCCATCTTTCCTGTAGGCCCCCGTTAAGTATTGGAAGGCCACTATAAGGTCTCCCCAGAGCCTTCTCTTCTCCAGGCTGAACAACCCCAACTCTGCTAGCCTGTCTGGACAGGAGAGATGCTTTAACCCTCTGATCATCTTTGTGGGCCTCCTCTGGACCAGCTCCCACAGGTCCATGCCCTTATGTTGGGTACTCCAGAGCTGGATGCAGTATTCTAGGTGGGTTCTCACGAGAGCAGAGTAGAGGGACAGAATCATCTCCTTCGACCTGCTGGCCAAGCTTCTTTTGATGCAGCCCAGGATATGGTAGGCTTTCTGGGCTTCAAGCACACTTTGCTGTCTCATATTGAGCTTCTCATCAACCACCACCCCCAAGTCCTTCTCCTCAGGTCTGCTCTTGATCCATTCTCTGCCCAGCCTGTGTTTGTGTTTGGGATTGCCCTCGCCCAGGTGTAGGACCTTGCACTTGGCCTTGTTTGAACTTCATGAGGTTCAGATGGGGCCATGTCTCAAGCCTGTCAAGGTCCCTCTGGATGGCATCCCTTCCCTCCAGCGTGTCGACAGCACTACGGAGCTTGGTGTCATTGGCAAACTTGCTGAGCGTGCACTCAATCCCACTGTCCATGTTGCCAACAAAGATGTTAAACACCACTGGTCCCAGTACCAACCCCTGAGAAACGCCACTTGTCACTGGTCACCACTTGGGACACCAAGCCATTGACTGCAACTCTTGAGTGCGACGATCCAACCAATTCCTTATCCACTGACTGGTCTCTCTGTCAAATCCGTGTCTCTCGAATTTAGAGGCAAGGATGTTGTGTGGAACAGTGTCAGATGCTTTGTGCAAGTTCAGGTAGGTGATGTCAGTTACTCTTTGTCTGCCAATGCTGTAACTCCATGGTAGAAGGCCGCCAAATTTGTCAGACATGATTTGCCTTCAGTGAAGCCATGTTGGCTGTCATAGAATCATAGAATGGTTTAGGTTGGAAAGGACCTTGAAGATCATCGAGTTTCAACCCCCCTGCCATAGGCAGGGACACCTCCCACCAGACCAGGTTGCCCAAGGCCACGTCCAGCCTGGCCTTGAACACCTCCAGGGATGGGGCTTCAACAACCTCTCTGGGCAACCTGTTCCAGTGCCTCACCACCCTTAAAGTGAAAAACTTCTTCCTAATGTTTAATCTAAACCTGCCCTCTTCCAGTTTAAAGCCGTTCCCCCTCATCCTATCACTACATGCCCGTGTAAAAAGTCCTTCCCCAGCTCTCCTGTAGGCCCCCTTTAGGTACTGGAAGGCCGCACTGATCACCTATTTTCCATGTGCCTTAGCATAGTTTCCAGGAGGATCTGCTCCATGATACTGCCAGGCACAGAGGTGAGACTGACCGGCCTGTAGTTCCTCAGGTCTTCCTTTTTCTTCCTTTTAAAACTGGGGGCTATGTTTCCCAGTGAGAACTTCCCTGGGCTGCCATGACTTCTGAAATATGATGGATAGTGGCTTAGCAACTTCATCCAGTTTCCTCAGGACCCAGGGATGCATCTCATCAGGTCCCATGGACTTGTGAACCTTCAGGTTCCTTAGATGGGCTTGAACCTGGTCTTCTCCTACAGTGGGTGGTTCTTCATTCTCCCAATCCCTGCCTTTGCCTTCTGCAACTTGGGCGGTGTGGCTAGAGTCCTTACCAGTGAAGACCGAGGTAAAGAATTTGTTGAGTACCTCAGCCTTGTCCATGTCCTGGGTAACCAGGTCTCCCATTTCCTTTTGGAGAGGGCCGATATTTTCCCTAGTCTTCCTCTTATCACTGACGTACCTGTGGAAGCCTTTCTTATTGTCCTGGACATCCCTGGCCAGATTTAATTCTCTCTGGGCTTTAGCTTTCCTAACCTGATCCCTGGCTGCTCAGACAATTTCTCTGTATTCCTCCCAGGCTACCTGTCCTTGCTTCCACCCTCTGTAGGCTTCCTTTTCCTGCTTGAGATTGTGCAGGAGCTCCTTGTTTGTTCATGCAGGTCTCCTGGTGTTTTTGCCTGACTTCCTCTTTGTTGGGATGCATCACTCCTGAGCTTGGAGGAGGTGATCCTGGAATATTAACCGGGTTTTTTGGGCCCCTCCTCCCTCCAGGGCTTTATCCCAGGGTACTCTACCAAACAGATCCCTGAAGAGGCCAAAGTCTGCTCTCCTGAAGTCCAGAGTAGCAAGCTTACTGTGCGCCCTCCTCACCACCCTCAGGATCTTGAACTCCACCATCTCGTGGTCACTGCAGTCAAGGCTGCCCTTGAGCTTCACCATCAGCCCCTCCTTATTGGTGAGAACAAGATTCAGCATGGCACCTCTTCTTATTGGCTCCTCTACCTGGCTGGGCATTAGAAAAGAGAAGACAGGACTTCACATACAAACATATTACCTTATGGTAACCACTTACTCTGAAGGGTGTACAGTAACTGTCCATGTCTAAGAATGGTCAACACCTTTTTGACTGTAGACTTTTACTAAGGACAAAGCTAATCTGAATTATTTTGTACAGCTGCAAGCATGCGGCTGTTTAACACAGGTTATTGATACACTATAATTTGTGGTTCTTGAGACTTGGTTGTTTTTTGGGTTTTTTTTTTGCATACCATCCCCTGGATTAGAACAAAAGGATCATTGTCTTTTCCTTGTGCTTCTGTTTCTAGAGTCATCAGGAATATGAACACAGGTTCATCACCTTGACTGGGCATGGGAGGCTGGCTTCTGCCCCCAGCTCTGTTGTGTTTGGTTGTTTTTTTGTTTGGTTGGTTTGGTTTTTTTTCCCCCCTGTGTGACCTTGGTCAAGCTGTTTCATTATAGCATCCATTCTTTCTCCCCCCCCCCCTCCATTTTTGTTTGAAATCGAGACAGTGGCAACCAGTTTTGGAGCTTTTGGACGTGATTGATAAAATTAGTCTTGATTTCATCTTGTCAGTTTGGTTTCGTGTCTGGTCACTTGACTGTCTGATCTTAACAGTACTTGGCCATGTTTTTCAGGTCTGAGTGGTCTCTGAAAATTACAGCAATGCACAATCAGCCATCCCAATTCAGATTACTGGCATCAAATCCAGTGAGCTATTCTCAAGATTGCATACTTTGTTTTAAAGTGAAATATATAGTTGTTGTTTGTTCCAAAAACCCCCACCCCAACCTAATCCAAAAACCAAAACGAAAAAAACCCTCAAACAACAACAGAAACAAAAACCCTCCTATATGAAAAAACTCAACCAACTCTAATTGTTCATTTTTGATGTTTATTTTCCTTATCAATTCTTACACAGCCTAGGTTATTCTTACTCATTGCAACCTATTTGGTGTCATCACCCTTCTAGTTTTTTGGTGCTACATATCTGAATGGAGAGATTTTTAAAGGCTTACCTTGCATTTAGAACTATTTCTATCTGATCTTCTCTGTTCTGGGACTGGAATCAAGCCACATGTCTCTGGTTTAAATCATTGTCACTGCAGCTGCAGTATCTGAGAGCCTCATGATCTTTCCTCACAATATCCTGTGAGGCAGGAAGGATTTTTACAGATAATAAACTGAGGCACTAAGGGCAAGTCTATAAAGATATTTAGATATGGTACTTCTCTCTTGTTGTGGAATTACCTTGTTAAAGGTACCATCAGGGTCAAATGGGTGCCTGATTATCTCTTGTGGATTTTCTCATGACTTGCCCATATATTAGAAATGGGGAATTCTGAAACCAGGTCTCCTGTGCCCAAAGTTTATAAACTTTATTAACAGTGAGCACTATAGATGTGTTTTGTTTTTTTTTTTTTCTTTTCTTGATAGATTAGGATTTTCATCTTTTAGGAACATTTACCCTTCCATTGAAATTTCTTGCTAAAAGCAACAATAGTAGCAAAGAAAGCCATGAAACCTGTGTTCTGATTAGATTTCTTTCTTTTTCTGCTTACTGTGATGCAGTCCTCTTTCCAGATACTATGGGACTACTGCCATATTCTAAACTCCTTTAAGTTTGATCCTTCCTTCTGCATGTATCTCCCTACCTATACTTCATTTTCAGACCAGGAGTCTATTGTGTTGATTTTTGAATGTGTGTGTAGTGTTAGAATTCAGGAAGATCCATTCTCAGGAGAAGGTTTTAGATGTGGAGCACTTCTTAAAACGTAGCCCTGAGCTGTTACCTGGAGAGATGTGAGGTGTCTACACTTGTCTGTTCTCCATGGTTTACATTTGGGGAACATCCCCCCAGTGTTTTTCTGAGTTACATATTTGTGTGAGCGTATATTGTAACATTGTGTTGAAGTAACTGCAGTATTCTTGGTGAGGTCTAGAGAGTTGTATAAATGAGTTTTGCACTTTGGAGCTGCCGCATGAAATTCACTGTCTAGAATTAAGCACTCTGATCCTGGATTCTGTTTCTGGGCATAATACCCACATTGGAAGAGAGTAGGCCTGCAGTACAGAATTTTGCATTAAACTCTTGTGGATATCTTTCATATCCATACTTAATGAACAGAACTAATTACTGTTCCAGACAGATCTACATTTCCTGATGTATATTAGCATACTGTTTAAGAAAGTAGAAAGGAAATGAAGCTGTCATGTTTGTGGCTGCTTATGAGCTGTTAAGTCTAAACGCTCAGCTCTCCATGGGAGTTACGGGCATGGCCCAAACAGTTCTTTTCCCCAGAAGGCATAATTTTCTCAGCTCAGAGAACACAGGTTTCCTAAACAGAGAATCACTGCTGACAGTACACTTAAAAGAATTAGTTAGTGAGCAAAAACCCCTGTCTTCTGGCTTACAGTGCACACTGAACACTTTGTGTGATCCTAGGCAACTGAGAAGTAGCATTCGCGGTTTTGCTTGCTGTTAGGAGAAACATGTATGCTTTCTTCTTGCAGTGCTTTCTAAAAGGCCAGTCTGCTTTTTCTTAACCAGAGTGCTGCATACTTTGTCTTTGTTGTGGTTTAACCTTAGCCGGCAACTAGGACCACACAGCCGTTTGCTCACTGCCGGCCCACCTGCCCCCCCCCAGTGGGATAGGGAGAAGAGGGAGAGAAAGGGAAAAAAAACCCTCATGGGTTGAGATAAAGACAATTTAATAGAACAGTAATGGAAGAGAAAATAATAATAATAGTAATGATAAAAGAATATACAAACTGAGTGATGCAATGCAATTGCTCACCACCCAATGATTGATTACCCAGCCCATCCCAAGCAGCGATTGCAGATTCCTGCCACTTGGCCAACCCCCATTTATATACTGAGCGTAATGTCTACGGTATGGAATCGGCCAGCTTGTCCTGTGTGCTCCCTCTCAGTTTTTATGAAAAGCTGAAAATTCCTTGACTAATGTAAACATCACTTAGCAATAACTAAAACAGTATGTGTTATCAGCATTATTCTCCTGCTAAATCCAAAACACAGCAGCTACTAAGAAGAAACTTAACTCTATCCCAGCTGAAACCAGTCTTCCTTCAGAAAATTGCTGCCGTTGTTGGCTGTGCGGGTTTATTCTGCGAACGCAGGCTCGGAGTCTCGGGAGGAGAGAGAGACTTGCAGTTCTAATCTCTCCTTGCCTTGCCTCTGGTCAGGCAGCTGATTGTTTTTCTGGTTTTGTTCCTCCGGGTGGCATCTGTCTTCAGGAAAAATTTCCTTACAGCAAAGTGTAGACTGCTGGACTGTGGCCGTCTCAGTGTTGCTCTTTCTCACTGCTATGCTGAATTAATTATGTGAGCGGTTATGATGTAGGTGCTTGAAATGTTTGTGACTGTTCAGAACGGAAAGGTTGCCCTCAAATGAATTTCTTTCTCTTCCCCTCTTGTTTGTTTTTACTTTTATTTTACTTTTTCCTGAACAGTAAGATTTCATATTTGAAATGTGTAAAAATTGTTTTTGTGCCACTTGGGATGCCTTTCCTGTTTGTTAATGTCTTTTGTGATTGTCAATATTAGAAATGGTTCACATGCCTACACAGCATTTCACTCCAGTCTTTTAAGCTTTACTTCACCTTGATTTTCTAGTTGTATATTTTTCTTTAATACTAATCAATTGTTTCTTTGTTGCTCAAAATGTTTTATTTTAGCTCTGTATAATTGACTCAGTATTACTTGAAGATTTGGCCTTAAATTCCTGTTTTGAAGGACTGAAAAAACAGTGTTTTATAAAAGACTGGGTTAAAATTATCTGGTGTACAAAATTAAAAATATGTCAACAATGTGGCGGTACACAGCTAGATGTTGCCAGATCAACATGAGCTTGACAGAGCCTAGAAGGGATTCTGCTCTCGCTAGGTAAAGACTTGAACAAATACATGGGACTTGCAGTGTTCCCCCAAAGGCCAAAAGAAATGAATTCTCTCAAATCAGAGTGTGATTTATCTGGAAAAGTTTGCTCCGCTGAGAACACCTTCTCAGCATCTCCTGGGACTTGAACCATAAAGGTCTTTGGTTCAAAGCAAGCTGGAGTTTGCACGGGGCAAGGGTAGAGAAATAATTAATCCAGTGAAGACTGCAGAGCTCAGTTATCTTGTGTTTCGTGGAGAAAATGTGCATATGTGGTTGTATTCTGTGCTAGCTGAGTTATCTTACTGTTTTCTGTTGAAATATTTTGATACTAATAACGGGAGAGCTTTAAACGGTCACTTTTTTAAATTTTGTTTCATTTTTAAGAAATTAAGATTTTCTGGGCTGGGATAGTGATTTTATGCCATTCACACGTGTAAAACTGAAGTTCTTCATAATATAAAAATCAACTCATGGAATGGCATGTGATCTTTCAAATACAAACCAAATATGTATTATACAGTGTTTGTATTGCTTTGCCTACAGTAAGCTACTGAGATGCCTCTGCTGCTCAAGAGCTTTACCAGTCAGTGGCAGAGTAAAGTTAATAGATCTTGCAGGTAGTCAGAGCCTATTTAGGTATTAAATAAAAAAGTAGCATCGCTTTTATTCTCCCTTTTTGCTCATAGGAAAACCACGACTAAAGATGCAAGTTAAAAGTATGCTGTACACAAATTGGCAAAATGCTATTAAAATAACAGGAACATTTCTTACTGTTTACTGCTGCGTAAAATATGCAGTGCAATGTATTGTGGTCTGCCTTCACAGGTAACAACTGTATTTTTTTCAGGTGAAAACTGAACATAACTAAACTGTTGTACAGCAGACACTTAAAGCATTACTGGGACAGCTTTGCCTGCTCCACTCCTGCTAAATTTATATAAACTGTACTGAAATTTAGATTTTGTGGAAAAGCATGCACTGCAGTTTCCAATATTGTTTCTTCAGATGTGTTTTGAGCTTGTCTGATGTGCGTAAAAGTTCCAAGTGCCAGTGCTGCTTTAAAATTAAAAGGAATTTTTTTGCATTTCAGCATGTGCTATTTACAAAGGTGTGTTGCTCCAAATAAAGGAAGAGAACTCTCTTACTCCATTTGAGAGAATTTCCTGATGAGGAACCTATAAAAATGCTGCTTGTGTAAATTTCCTTCACTTCATGGGCAAGGTGAGGAAGTAGGGAGGAATGGGAGTTGGAACTTGAAAATGAGTATTTCCATATAGGTAATAAAATTACTCTTCAGGTCACCAGGGCTGTGGAGTCAGCTGTTGTGTCCAGTGGACTTTCATTAAATTAGAGTGCAACATTTTCTTTTCCCCTTTGTGTGAATGTGGTTCTTTGAGGCATGCCCTCCTAGAGCATGTACTGTTTCAGCCTTTATTTCAAGCATTTCCATGCTTTGTACCTGCTTTGAGCCCTAGGAATTTTTTCCTTATACCTTGACCTTGGTGTACTGTGCATTTGTGAAGCTCATAAGGTAGATTTAAGAGAATGGCCTGTCCCTCAAGTTGAGGGTGAGAGGCTATGAAATAAACACAGAGTGTATTATAGAATGGGAGAGAACAGAAAAAAATATTTAAGAGGAGGGCAAATATGCCTTTACATAGTTTCTAGATGGCAGGGAGAAGATGATGTACTGACAAAGGTCATATTTTCTCTCTTTGGCAATGTATTTTTGTTGTTTGTTAACCTGTTTACAAGCTCTAATTTAGATTTTATATTAAAAGCCTGTGAGCTTTATTAAACCTCATAAGTTAGTAGGATTTTTTGGGTAAGGGGACCTTTAAGCCTGGTATCTAATGAAAGTTGAGATTATTTGATTATGATGACTGTTAATCCCATCTCTTACAATTTTTTCCAGCTGCTGTCCAGTTGGTGACATTTGTCAGGGGCATGGAAGTCTCAAGGAGACTAGGTTCTGTGTATTCCTCAGTAAATGATGAAGTAGAAGAAACTCCACTACTGTTCTCATAAAAGGAAAGAATTCAGTAAGAATATAAGACTCATCACAGAAAATTAATGCAGAGAAGAGACCTTTATAAACACACTTACTGCAGGAGGAGTTCAATAAATCAGAGAATCTTATCCTTAATCTATTGTGTGTATATATAATATGCCCTTAAGGTAGATGAGTCTTTTGTATCGTGAACTGTACAGTTACTTTTAACCTCAATCAATTCTTTAATCCTGTTCCTGGGAGACTATCCAGATGATCATACTGGTAGAACTGAGGGAGTAGAGCAGGGGTGGAAACAAATGCAGGGACATGGAATTTGATTCAGAAGACATGGTTGCCAAAAGAAATGCTTGCCAAAAAGATGGCTTCTCTGCCATATGGATTCTTGTTCTGAGGTGATGCAGATTTTAAGCTTTTCTGGAAATTAGGACATGCAAAACAGCTTTTTTGTAGGTGGAGTCTCTGGTGTATCAACAGGGTCAAACTCTTGCTTTAGTCATAATCCGGTTAAAAAAAAACAAAGTAGAACCACTGCAAGGTGCAAATACTTGGGAAAAGAACTTTTGCTAGTTTAATTGCCCATTGAATTACATTGCCACTGCCTATGTGTTAATAACATATCTATCTTGCACCCTTTCAAAGGGAAAAAAGTTTTGGATAACTTTTTACCAAAATGTGAAAATATTATTTATCCACCATATTTTCTTGGAAGCTTTTGTTCTGAGAAAGTAGATAGTATGTAAATAAATTGAGAGCTTAAGGAAAACTGAAGTTGAGCAGTGCTGTGACAGCTTTTTTTCTATGAACGTCTTCTATTAGAATATTACACATTTCGGATTCTAGTTCAGCCCAAAATAAGTGTGTTTGTAGTATGGTGGGCTCTATCTTGTTCTTCACTACCGTGGTAGGTAGTAGAACTATCCTAGAAAAAATGAAAAGTTTATGGATGTGTTTTCATTCTCCGTTGCTGCAAAGAGAGTTGATAGAACTCAGCATTGTGTTACTTTGCAGTCAGAGCAGTATATCAACTAATTCTTAACACGCTTGCCTATCAGCTGTTGATCAATAAAACCTAACTATTAATTCTAAGAGGTGAGCGTTTTTTCAGCTGTCTTGAGTCAGTATTGACAGAACGTGTCTTGAGGCTGTGACATCTTCTGTGGCTTTTTCTTGACGTTGTTTGATGTACTGGATTTTGCACATTGTCTTGTATTTGAAGAACGCTGAAAACATGAGAGTGCAAGTGTGTTTTGCAGTGTAAGACTTCTAGGTGGTCTCAGTCAAATGCTTTATTTAAGAGGAAAGTTAATGTTACAGCGTGCAGTCAGTAATGTAGTGGAGAAGGTAGCAATCAGCTGTCAATAGCAGTGATGGTGACTCGAGTGACTCCTACATTTGTATATCTTATTACAACATTATTTTTTAGGCACTTTAACAGTAAAACCGTACACTGCTGTTTCTGAAAGAGAAGTGTATATACTGAAGTTATGGTTCCAAGCATAGCTAAGCTGACATGACAGGTCTCTGAAGCTGAAATGGGACTACCCTTATTCCTTACCTTCAGCCCTGTCATCTTGCCTTTACTCCTCTTCCCTTGGAAACTCTTCTGCCATTTTGGCAAGTTGTATACCCTTCTGGAAGGGGCTCATTAGTAACAAAGACAGCACAATGCAGCCAGTAATGGTGGGAAATCCAAGTGGGGAGTGTGGCCTCATTTTAACAGCGGTAAGCCATCACATTGCTGTACACTGTCTCTTCACCTTTTGCTGAAGTTATAACACAAACTTTTTTAAGTCTTATGCCACTGGAAAGACGGATCATTTCTCCTCTCTATCCCACTCCTTCATGATTCATCTTCTGTCCTTGTGTCTGTTTTCAGTCTTTGACCTCCACACATAGCTGATATTACTTGAAAGAAAATTAATTTTCTGTTAGCTTTTTATCAAGTTAATTTTCTTCTGGATTGCCAAGTCAAATTGTCTCTCCCTCTGGTTAGGTGAGCACCAGGGCCAGTGTGTGGCAAGAGGTAGAGCCATCTTGTTGTGGCTGGGGGAGGGAAAGAAAATAAGGAATTTCTATTTCACTAGCAGACAGTCATTAGATGGGTTTGGTTATAAAATCTAGATGTGTTGTGAGGCTGCGGTTTAAACAATTTAAATCAAACTAGATTGATTCTGTTCGGTTCCACTCTCAGTGGCATTTGCTCCATTGTGCTTGTCCAACTCCGTAGTCACCGCAGTTGGGGAGCTGAGCTGCAGAAATTGTTTTTCAGAAGGGTTAATTTTCTGCTGCCCAATTCTCTGAACTCGCTAAACTCATCAACTGTGGGGTCAGTTGAGTGCTGGTATGATCCCATGGGAGGTATGGCCAGGGAAAAGGGGGGTCAGCCTACAACTTTGTCAACTTCGGTTGTTTTCACTGTCACATTAGTAAAACACTTCAACTACTTCTATATCCATATAAATTATGTAGATAAGGTAATTGATATACGTAATACTAACAAGGAGGAGATGTTACATGAGTTAGACAATGTTTCTTCAGTCCTGAGGAAGACTGAGTTACAGTGAGAATAATCAGAAATTTGTGAAAAATATGAATCAAGAAAAGAGATAAAGGAGGCTCTAATGAGTAGAAGGTACTTGACAGGGGGTTCTGGGAGTCAATATGGGATGTTGTTCTTGGTATGTTCCTGGCAATCATGTTCCCATGGTGATAGGAAAGCACTCGGTTATCTGCCTCTTATGCTGGACTTGTATTGGACAGATGGAAATCAAAATACAGATCTTATACTTCTTGCATAATTACCATTTGCATCTCACTGCTGTGAGATGTAACTGAGGCCAAAAGATTAACAGGATCAGGAAAGAAAAGGGATTATTCATTTACAGTACATTATGTTAGGTTAAATGAAAGCTTTGTAAAGCCTTTGTAAAGAATTGAAAAACCATTATACAACAGGGAACAAATAAAGTGCTAACCAAAGGGGATTAGGAAGAAACTTCTCTGATAAGTAGGCTATTCCATGGGTGTCCACTGTGAGGTTTCTTGTACCTAGTATTAATTGTAGTCAGGCAAGTTTTAGGTTAGGTGATTCATCTCTTCACAGCAATTCTTACGACCTCTTAAACAGATGCTATCTGTTGATTTGAATAGAAGTGTGTAGATGGAAAGGCTGTTTAGGGAAGCAAAGCTCAAATTTAGTTATGCATGAGATCTCTTCCAGCAGAGAGAACTTCTGGGGAAAGGATAGGTCTACTGTAATCAAAGTGGAACTAGAAACCGGACAAAAAAATAGCACGGACGATTATTTGCATTGGGGGTATATGATGAAAATTGTAAGTGAGGAGGAACTTTTGGAACGTGAAATCTGTGCTAGGGAGGTCAGTGGTATTACCATTAGCAACTAAAGAATTTCAACAACTGAAATAGTGAGTGCATGATTTAGAACTGAACATACCTCTGATTTCAAGTGTGATAATACAATAAAAATCTATTAATAAAAATTGGTATTAAAAACAAATAAGGTGAGCTCAGGAGCAATAAAAGGGACTTTCAATGATACGTATGTTTCCGTAATAAGGCAGGACAAAAACCTAAGAAATTAATTATTAGTTTGACTGTTAATTTAATAGTCAAGCTGATGATTCATTGCACAGGTAGGATAAATTAGCTGTAAGATGAAGTAGTGCTGTAAGATTCCCAACTTGCAGAGTGATGTAAAATTTGAAAGAGAAATTACAAGGAATGCTGCTTGAAGGGGCTTCCTGATCTTGGAGTTTATCTGTTGACTATTGCAGCCAAATAATTTTCTGAGAGAACAGATCTCAGTGAAATGCACAAATACTGATGGCTGATATTTTAAAAATAATATAAAAACGAGGAAAATCAAAGAATAAACTCAGTGGTTATGACTGATTTAAATTGTACCTCTGCTGCGTGCTTTCCATCAACAAAAGCTGTTTGACAGACAAGTAACTGCCCATACTCAGCTATTTAAAATGATGCTAGAGATTTTAAAAAAAAAAAAAAGTTTATTGAAAAATAAATATTAAATTCTTTACATGGCTTCCCCCGCCACTCCCTGTCCTGTCCTCCCCATCCCCCCCACCGGATGAGGCAAAGAGGAGTCCAGCTGCGGGGTCTGGTCTTCAGTAGATTTCTTCTGGCTTGGGAGACCAGGAGTCCCAGCTTACAGCTTCATCAGTTTGCTTACTGTACTATCCTTCTGAAATAGCAGTCTGTGTTTTCTCTCCCAGGTGGTTATGTCCTGGTTAGCAAATAACGAGAACAGGCAGTAGTGTGATTTGGGAAGCATTGTCTGATGTAGTCATGTGAAATTACAGTATCTACCTTTCTCAAGCTATTGAAATACAAGTATACAAGGAATTGTTTGGAACAATACCCTAATCTATTTTTCCTCCTGGTATTTACCAAGCTGATAAAGCTCAAGCAATGTCAATAAATGCCTCTACTGCAAAATTTGCATACAACATTTGGTATATGATTATGATTGTCTGATAAAGGATGAATATTTATGCAGATAGGATTTGAGGCAAAGTGAACTACCGTAGCAGCTTGCGGTTGAAACAAGCAGCACCTCTCCCCATGCTCCCCAACCACCCCCTGCTTCTCTCTTAGCAAGTTCTTGTGCTAGTTAAACACCTCTGTGGCCTGATAAAGCAGTGTCCAAAAAACCCACCAAGCCCAAAAAGGAGGAAACAGTGAGATTTCCCTCCGCCCTCTTTGGTGGGAGCCAGCTGGTAGATTGACTGACCAGCCCATGGAGCTGTAGTCCACAGGCACTTTTTGAAACATGCATGGGTGAGAGCCTATGTTCTGACATGGGTCACTAGTGAGTTTTCACACTTCTTAAACCTGTTCTAAGAGATCCCCCACCCCTGAGCTTACTGACTTGAGCTGGTATGACTGAAAACTACCTTGTTTGCTCATCAGGAAAAGGTCATACATGTTTTTAACTCTGTAACATCAGGGTCACAAGTGAGAATGCAGCCTTTGAACTTGGTTGGATACTTACCTGCTATTGAGTGGCCTTAAGTGTTTCCTAAAAATGGACAGAAAGTGCCATTCACAAAGTAAATGGGAATGGGGAGGGCAAGGAATGCTTGAGATTGCATGAGTTGGATTTCTAAAATCTGCAGGATGAGACAGCTTCCATTTAGTCATTTACAATGACTAGAAAGGAATTTCTCTAATTTGTTGATGTTATGTATTTGTTGATGTCAGTAAATATTATGTGGCCAAGGAAGCTGCAGAGAGGGGGTGGAAAAGAGAGCAAGTCAATAATGTGACAAAACAGGGCAGGTTTATTTCAAAAGCTAGAGGCCAGTTGCACTCACTTGAGTGACTAGATAATTTTATTTGCTGATAGACAATTTTTGGTCACCAAAAATAATCTAATGTTAATGTATACAATTTTCTGGTGTAGGAGAGAGTTTTTTTTTCAGATGAATTTGCTGTAAGCTTTTTCAGTTCTTGTTAAGATTAAAGCTTTGTTTTGTAATTGTATTGATAAAATGCACTTTTTTATAATGTATCTGATTTAGAATGGCTTACTTCATTGATTACCAAATTAAAGTGATACAAAATCAATAGTAACACATACTAAAAGGATTAAGGATAGGATAACTGAAAAATCTCAATATAGTTGTTAATGGGAAGTCAAAATCTACTAGCTATGTCTCTTTCTTCAGCAAGTACTCTAATCTGCCAGTGATCAAGAAGAAATATGGAGACTGTGTTGGTAAAGTTTTCAGAGGATGCAAAGATCGGTGGAGTTGCAACTATCGGGTCAGTTACTACAAAGGGATCTAAGACTCACCAGTTTTTCTGGGAAATGAACCATGTATTTTAACTTAGCCAAATACAGTGTCTGCTAAACATCTAGCAAAAGAGATGTAGATTCCACTTTTGGAAGGGAAGCCTGTGGTCTGAAACGCACGGACTCTAAAAATAAATTGAATTGTGATGAATTACAATCTGGAAATGGCTTTGGAGTGAGTACCTATGATAACAATTACAGTACTTGAATTATAGATACAGTTGAGGCTAACCTTATGGTGCTACTAGGAAATTTGTAACATCAGAAGAGTTGCTAACAAAGCCAAAGATGTTTTTGAGAAGTCGTGATGGATTCAGAGTGTGACAAGCCTGACAAACTGAATTTAAAATTCAGAATCTTTGGTTAGAGCAAGTTGGACTGAGTGAATAGTCACTTGCGCACAGTACGTAAGGGGACTTCTAAGGAAGTCTCTTCAACCAGCCAAAGATACATAACAAGATCCAGTTGCTGGAAACTGTTCCTAGGTGATTTCAGTCTTAAACCATGCCTTATACTTACAAAAAAGAGACTTCAAGTTAACAGCTAAAGCAAAGAAAATGGTAGAGCTCCATCTCTTGGAGTGTGTTAATTAGAATACAGTGTTCTTAATCTAATCCATTACCTGGAAGCTGATGCCTAAATTACACAGGAGAGCTTAATAGTCTCCTGTTATTACAAAAACGCTATGCTCATCTCCAAGTCTCTTTAGAAGTCAAAACCTTCAGTCCTCCCTGTTACCTCCTCCTCCACCCTCCATACAAGTTGTTTATAAGCAAGTACATGTGTAGGGTTAGTGCTGATCGGGCCAAATGACATTCTAATAACATATGGGCAATTTCATTGTAAGTTTGTCCTCAGCATGCATCAACTGTCATGAATAGAAACGACAGCAGAGATAAGAGCTGTAGGGGACAGAATCAGTACGTGCTTAAATCTTCTGTATTTTTGAGGTGTATGAAACCTGCCTCTTTGTTGGTATAAAAGGTACGTGTGAGTGAGTGTGTGTGTGCATGCGCATGCATATTTGTATTTGGAGTGTCTCCTCCTTAACGCCTGACATTAAATATTTATTTGTTATACCATTATTAGCTGGTACTACGTTTGAAATTCTTTCAATGACATGTTCACTTCCAATTCAAAATATCTTCATTTTCAGCTTCTCAAATTCCAGACTCTACCATCTGTATGTCCATTTCTTTCTGTAAATTGTGTAAACCTGTTGCTTGCAATACAGACCAAGAGCATTCGGGTTTTAATTCTTTGGCTTTTGTAACGTATGATGGACTGTTAATGTTAATATGGTGTGGTTCTTAAAGTGCATATTATGTCAGGCCTATAGGGGAATACTAATTTTTTTTCCCCCTTCTAATGAATTGTGGTTTTTTTTTTTTTTTTCTTTTCCAATTGAGTGGGCTTACAGTCATCATTTTTAACACTAAATGGCATGTTTCACTTGCTCAGTGGTTGTACCCTGTTAAAGCTTTGTGTGTTTCCCTGGTCATTTTAATGCCACCAGCTCAGCTGTTTCTTTGAAGTGCTGCTGATTAGTCTGAAAAGAAATTTGGAAGGGAATGCAGAAAGGGTAGAGGAGAAAACTAAAACTACTTAAGCAAATGAGCAGCTTTCAAGTTAGTGATGGATTAAGGATAGTTACCACAGGTGGGGTAGTGGATAAAGCTCACAGGTGTACAATATCTTATATGTGTTGATGGATGAATAAAATTTATAGCTAACTTCCAGTATACACATTAAACTCCTGTTTGCTTGTATGTCCCCTTTCGTACATAAATGTGTAGTCTTATATGAGACAGCTAGCATAATGGTGGCCTCTTGCATAGTTAGAAGCTGAATGTTCCTGGGTGAGCTTGCCTTGCCCTCCTTGAAAAACAGGGATCGCTTACAGAGAAATGGTTAAGCTGGGTACAAAGATGGGCAGTTCGTAAAGTCAGCACAAGAGTAACTGACTGATACTGAGTCTATTTCTTATCAACTGCCTGCTCTTTTGAAACAGATAAGCATCACGTTATTTTTGTTTAGCCAGATTTCATAAGGAAAGAGAGCTTTGTGCTGTTTCTGTCTGACTCTTCCTTTCCCCTCTCCCTCATAAACAGCTGGCCATTTTTAACCAAATTGAACAAATGTTGATATTTCGATGATACTAAGCTCCTGTAGTTTTCCTGAAAGTGGTGAATAAGTTAGAGATAAGATCCTGACCTTATGTGCAGTAGTATAGGCACTTTTAATGCTCCAGGTATAAGATGGTTCATGTTACGGTTTTCATGGAAATATTGACTATATTTTCATGCTCAACAAGTAGTGAAAAAGCAAATCAAATGCTGGGACTTACCAGGAAAAAGAACAGAGTGCAAAGCAATATGAGAAGAAGTAGCATTGTGCCACAATCCATTACTACTACTTTCTCCTGAGTACTGTACTGTGTGGCTCTTCTCTCCTTACATGAAAAAGATGTAGAAAAGCAGCATTAGGAATCATTGAACGGAAGCCATTCACACTTTTTATGAACAACTGTGTAGGCTACAGTTTATCATCCTAGAAAAGATAAGAGCTAAGAGGGGATATGACAGAAGTCAGTGAAGTGTCATGGCGGGGTGAATAGAGGCTTACAGTTCACAGTCTTTTTGTGCAAAAACTAAGGGAAATGAAATGTTACAGAAGAAGATAAATTCAAAACTAAAAAAGAATGTTCTTCAGTGTGTACTTAAGCTGTGGGACTCCTTGCTGCAGGCTGGCTCCTAAAAGTTTACAGGGGCTCAAAGGGATGTTGACATGGATTCATGGGAGAGAATAATCCATTGAGGGTTGCTTAGTGTTTATAAACATCCTCTGCCCAAAAAAGTCTTTGAGTTGTAATTTGTGGGAGGAAGAAAATTTGTGGGGACGTGTCTTATGTACTTTCTGGGTTCTCTTACTTAAGCGTCAGCTTTTGGTTCCTGCGTCACTGCTAGCCATAGCATATTAGCTGGGATACACAGGCCCTTTTCCCTAAGCCTGTAGGGCTGTTCTTACTTGAAACCACATTCTGAGAAGAGGAGAGATGTCCTGTTTGTGGCCATGCTAAAGGAAAAGCAGAGAAAGCATAGTCCTTATCTGTATTGGTTATCTGGTCAGTTGACCAACAAGTACGTGCCTATGACCAGTCAGTACACTAAATTAGCCCCAGCGCCACATTAGCCAGCAGATATGGAAAGGGACACAGTGAGAAGGCTGGGGTGAAGCGTAAAGAAGAGTTGCGGGCTTGGATGTAGGTGAAAGCAGTGAGCTACGTGTGCAGGACACAGGAAGGAGTGGAATGAATAGAAGGTGGGATATGTGTTTGTAGGTCAGGAACAAAGGATAGGGTTTGTATGTGATGAACTATCTTTTGTTTGTCAGTCGCAGGCTAACTTTAGATTTTTAGAATGAGACTTAGAAAGCAGATACAGAAAGAGTGTAATTAAAACTGGAAATATTACAAATCTCTTATCAGGGAGGTACTGTCTTGTGGAAGTCTTATAACTTGTCCAGAAGGATTTGTATTTGAGTTTCCGACTTCCCTCTTTCAGCTGTGCATTCTTGATTGCAATTTTCAGAATGACAGGCATTTTCTAAATGGTGCAGTGTTTCTTAAACTTCAGTACCTTGCAACAGAAGAGAGAAGCCATTTCCTTTGCAGACATCACCTCCTGCAAATAACAGATATTCACTTTACACGCTGAGCAGTTGCTGAACCAGAAGCATACCCAGAGTTTTATTTTCCTGTATTAATCAAGGAAAAATGGATGTGCTTTTTAGTAGACGTTTCCGTTACAAGATGCCGTAATTGGTGTTTGACTCGCTGAGTGTTTAAACTCTGGAGCCAATATGAAGCAGATACAACCTCTTTCTCATGGCCAGCTGTGCAAGTTGCTATGGGAACTCGGTGGGGACTATCTGCAGATTACTGCTCTGGGGACCACACCTGGCTTATTTGCATTCAATTTAAGTTGGGGAAAATTCAAAAGAAGAAAAAAGGAGTGTAGGCTAGCCGGTAGGCAGGCAAAAAAGGGCTTGTCATTTTGAGACTGTCACATTGGATGGAAAAGCTGCTTGTATTCATGGTTCTTGCAGACTCATGCAGGGTTCTGAATTTTGTAGCCTTTTTTTCGTGCCTTTTGCCAGTGCGGTGAGGCTTGTTGAAAATGTAATGTCACAAGGGACATTATTGTTATTATTGCCTCTAACTTAGTTAAATCCCTGAGAATTTGTTAACTTTCTCTGCATTTTTAATGAGTAATCTCTCTGTGATGGTGAGGGATTGCACTGAATACGGGTCATTCTTTTAAAGTGGCATGTTAGTTCAACTCAGTGAAATATTAAAATGTCAGTGAGTGTTGCTGGAGAGCTTAGCTTGAGGTGGGTTTTTTTTGGTTTTTTTTTTTTTTTTTTTTTTCTGAATACTGAATTGATGCTCTTTTGGTGATGTCTGTGACTTCCTAAGAAGGCTGTGGAATAATTTTTCATTCAAGTCAGCAGTAGTGGTCAGCTACTCAGGATGTTTGTGGCTGGATTTTTGTGGATGGTGGTGTCCTGGCACCTAAGCGCTGTGCTGCTTTCTTGCTTATTCATTCTCACTACATCAACTTGCCTTTTGATCAAGACTGGACAAAAGTGATTAAAACAGCACTGTATGCTGACTTGCTCTTTGCGCTGTTTCCTCCACTGGGTTGAAAAACTGGCTTGGTACCTTTCTGTAGGAATGTCTTATGGGAACATGTAAACTATTTTCAGAACCGAAGGCTTAGAAGCTTTGAGAAATCTGAGATTACCCTATTTTTATATGTGTATATATAGGGAGAGCATGTGTATATATAGGGAGAGCATGTGTAATATACTATACACACACTATATAATATGGTATATATGTCTTATATAAACCACATAAAATATGTGTACATGTATATAAAGTATATATGTTTACAAATAAACAGTTTGTGTTATATATGTATATACTATATATAAATATTTATACATAATAAAAATAATTGAGGGTTAATGGGTGGCTGTCTACCTGTAAACATTTTCAGTTCTGACCTATTGTAAAGTCACCAGAGCCTTGTCCCCCTTGACGATTCACGTTTTCAGCCTGTCGTGATGCTGTAGACCAACATATGGGCTTTTTCTATACATGCATCAGACATTTATAAGGTGTACTTTTGGTTTATTTGCTATAGTTTGGTCTACTGTGATATTATAGGGTTATTAGCAGTTATTTTTAAGTTCTTCTGTGAACAATTCCTTGAATTTGGGGGTTAGGACTTTAAGCCAGGTCTATGCTAAAACACTGGTATAATTGTAGCTGTTATTCTGCTGTTGCTTCTGTTAGTTTCTCGTCAACACTCCCCATTTTCTTGAGTTTCAAAACCTTGTAGTTCTAATGACTTCTTCAACACATCCAATGAAAATAAGTTAAATCTTACAGTGTAGGAATCACATTTCCATTTTTTGAGCATGGGAATGGTATGCATGTGAGGACACCAGAAATCAAAAAGAGTATTCTCAAGAGTGGAGTTGGAGGGGTGTGTGCATATGTAAGTATACTTATTGGTGGAAGTTGTCAACACTAGGGCTGAGAGTCAGTGCCCAAAATAAATAGTTGTTGTGAGATTTTAATTTCTTCTATTTGTCACCTAAGTTGCATGATAGAGTTCAAAAGATTAATATGTAACATACAAGTAGATTTAAGCTGTAGGCAATAAAAGTTTTAAAGTAATACTCCTGCTGAAAGAGTTTGCCCAGTTGTTTGTTCCTGCCTCCTTGCTGCCTTTGTGCTTCGACAGGGTAAACATTTCTCCCCTTGGATTAAGAAACAGAATTGGGTTAGTATTTTCTCCTTGTGGTTGGAGTAGTTTTAAAACAGATCAGTTGTCTTGTGTAGTTCTGTCTGTGGCAGCATCAGAAAGGAGACAGCATAGCAGTGGGGATGAGGGGGAATGCAGCTACTGGCACTCCTGCTGGCTTTTTGCTGACTCGGCATTCATGGCCCATGGCCATAGTACCGACAGGCATTTATTTAGGGTCCTAAATTAAGTGTCCCATTTTTAATTTTTGGTTTCTCTGTGAAAGCGGTGAGATATGCATATATGAAACTTCTGTTTTACTGAGGAATTGGAAACTAAGAATTAAAAGTATCCTGGGTATCACTTTTAAAATTTTTTTCTTAAGCCTTTTGACCTAATTTTTTCAGTTGACATCTTTTACCCTGTAATTTGCAACTAGATCATGAATTTATTTTGAGACGATTCTGTATCTGTCAACCTAACACTTTGAATCAAAATAAGTTTCAGAAAGTGGGGCAGTGCAGAAGAGTTTACCTCTGCTCCAGTTTGTAGGAGAAATAAACAAGACATTCCTGTCTTCAGTGATGTGTATCCATGGGCTTGCAAATAAAATGTGCATGTCTTCCCAGCAAATCCTCTGCAAACATAGGCACAGGTGGTAGTCATACTGCACTTCAGCATTGCTGCTGGTAAACCTGTTCTTGTGGTTATTTCCTGGAAAAGATAATCAATGCCTTTTCTGCTTTAGCACAGCATAGCTGCTAAAATGGGCAAAACTATGCTTGTGAACATTTCCTGGAAAAGCTCGTGTAGGTAGTACTTTATATGTGTAGTTACACTGTGGTTTTCACTTTCTACTGTTCCTAAATTATCATAAATTAAAGACCCAGGTGCCCAGGAACTTTGCATTTTTATGTTTTTCTCACTGATAGCAAATGCAGTCTTATGTTAGCTCTGACCATCTGAAATGATAGATACGCGGATAGGTGTGCCAATGGATGGAATCAGTGTCTCCAGTGTGAATAACTCCATTTCTTTCTTCAGATCTTGCATCTGGCAATTTTTTTGTTCAATTTGTAACATACAAAGCAGCTTGTCTGGAATTTGGCCTCTTCCTCTTTGAGATCAAATAATTTAAGCTTCAGAAAGAAGCATTCTCATGACATATCTTGTGGTTCCTACAGGTGTTAATAGTGTCTGGATCAGTGTGCTGAGGGCATTAAAGCAATATCCTCCTTCAGATTTGAGATAATTATTAAGGAAGAGAGAGCAAAAGCACTTTCTGCAAAGGGTGGTGATAACAGCAGTTCAACTTCTATTCATACAGTGAACTGTAGAGAATTTTGCATATTCTTTTTTCTATTAATTTGTTTGTCAGGCACTGTAATACTAACTAGAGCTGAATACTATCTCTGCTGTTGGTCTTGATGTATCCTGTTGGCTCCAGCAGAAATCATAACAAACTTAAACCTGTGACTTTATGTATTTTGAGAATGACATGTAGTGCATATAATGACAAATGGCGTGGAGGATCTGGGATTTGAATGGAACTGAATTGTATGGTTAAGTCATGTACTGAATTAGTCTATTCTTTGTAGAGCCCCTATTCATCAGGCTAGACTGGTAATAACTGCTTTGGCAAAGTGGAGAACAGAGAAACAGTGTGTTTGCATAAGGCATTATATTTTGATTTACAGGTAAGTTTAAAAATAATGGTTTTAAGCTCCGAGGGCCTCTCCCTGTTACGTGGGTGGACACGGAGAGACAAATGTAATGCTTTTCAATTTGCACATACAGTGATGTTTCCGAAATTTAATAGGTCATATAAGTGCTAAGACAAATACTGGCATTCCATATTTGAGCTTGCCATAAGTAGCCTTCATATGTTGTCAAATCAATTGTGTTGTGATTTATATATTAGAGAGTATTACTTTACTCAAATACTTGGTATTTTTAATGTGTATTGTAATAACAGTTTGAAATTAGCAGTATTTATGCCATCTTCATAGCTTGGGTTTTTGGTAGTATGAACTGCGTTTACCTTTTCCATTCAAATGCATGCACAATTTCAGTAGCCGCTGCATGTGTGTTCACATAAATGTCATCCCAGCACACTTTTAGGTCATGGGGATACATGAGCATGGGCTGACATTCCCTGCCAGGGGAAGTTTGGGTCACCCCACTCCTTAATGTGGCTGGCACCTGGCGGTGCTCCAGGTTCCCCAACTGCCCCAAGCTGCAGTGTCCCATAAAAGCTTGGAAGCCTTCAAGGTGGTGTTTTTGGGTTTGGTTTTTTTTTTTTGGTGGGTTTTCTTTGTTTGTTTGTTTCAGTACTGCTGTACTGTGACCTGTGCCCTTAGATTGCTTCCTTTTTTTTCTTACTCTGTTAAATTTTGAAGTTTTACTGATTGTGTTCTTAAGCCCTCCTTTGTGTTTTGTTCACGTAACTTCACATCAGTCTTCGTTTCAGTCTTTCTCTACTTTGTGTCCTGCAGTACTTCTTTGAAAAGCAATGTGAGGCATGCAAATACTGTAAAAGTAATAAAATATAAGAGGTGTTTACTAGTAGAATAATGTACATCTGCTCCAGGTGTGAAGTATTTCAGATTTGACAAACCAGTAATTTTAAAGGAAGATGAGACCCACATATATGTAGATACAAACTCAAATGGGTGTCTTCCTTAAAATATTAATGTTTTAAAATTTGAGTGTGTGTTTTTAAAAAAATCCGGCTTAACTTTGGATACTACTTTTCATGTGCAAGTTTCCTACAGCAATGAATATGTAATGATATAGAACTATACCTCAAGTGTGGCGGAATCAAAGCAGAATTTGCTCATTTTCTATGCTAACTTCTAGTTCAATTGAAAGGAGGTGAGTGCCCTCCTGCAAGTACTAAAAAGTGCTACAACAGCTCTATGGCAGGTGCAACATGCTGGTTAAAAAACACAAATTTGTTTTCAAATGTGTGCCACTTCGGGTTGTTTTTTTGAATTAAATTCCTGGAGTCAGTGCTTACGATGTTGTGTTTGGTGCATGTAAATAACTAAATAAAAAAAGGTCTCAAGCCATTATAAAATAGTGGTGAAAACCTTGAAAATGTAATATGAGTGAAATATGAGTGCTTAAAACAGGAGATGTAAAGACCTAATGTTTACTACTCTTCAAAATATTCCATGATTTCCTAGTAAATGTTACGACTGTTTCATGGATCAAAGTTGTGGTTTTGAACAACAAGGGTTGACTGCACTGAATTTATATCCTTTGCTTTTGAAAAGAAAACACTCAACAGAATGAAAGAAAAAATTTTATGTGAACATAATATGGATCCTTTCTTATGTGCTGTGGCTTGTAGGCAGTAAGGGAGGGCAAAACTAACTGTTTAGATGATGTGCCAGAATGATAGAATTAGCAATGAGTTTCAAATAAGGCTCAGTTTGCTTGTGAAAGCTATAATGCTGTAATTTTTTAATAAGGGTATTTATTTTCTTTTCTGTCCTCCCCTGCCACTCCACCCCTCCTTTCGTCCCCCCCTCCTCGTGTGGTGGTACTCTATTGTGAGTTTGTCATGACCATGGTTTCTTACTATAAAAAAATGACTTAAACCATGATAGTTGCTACCTTCTGTGGACAAAAATAAGTGAGACTTAAAAGAACAAACCCCTTTATATTAATGTGTCAGGTGCTTATGAGTATCTGCTGTCCTGCTCTGATAAGATGAATTAGCATTCCTGCTTAGCTGTCTGCATACTTGATTTTCTTCAATAAAGGTACAGAAAGAATTTTGAAAGACATTTTGTGCACTGGAAGGTTTGAAAGGATAGTTGTGATTGGAGTTTGTGAGAGAGAAATAAAATTAGATGCAGACTAAAATTCCAATTCATAGCAATTGTGTAATGACCAGTAATTCTAAACCAGGCCAATCTTATTTGACTTTTCCAGACAACTTCTCTTTGGCTTTCAGAGCAAACTTGGCAATTTTCAGGTAATATCAATTTTGTAAAGCAAAGTCAAAGGCGGTGGCTAAAATTAGAGCTTAGTTTGCAGCCCTGTGAACAGGCTGCTGTCTGTCTGTCCGTAATTACTGAGAGGATTGTGCCAACTTTAATAACAGTTTCTTTTGTTGAAGTGCATGATTTTTATAGTTTTTTATAGCACATTGGAGTTCTGTTTGATGAAATTCTTATTAGGTTTCAGTTAGTTTGTGGAATGGAGACTTGGAAATGCGTTGAGTGAAAATGTAGTAGCTCTGTGTAATGTCAGTTTAGGGTTAGCTGTGTCTGCTATGGTCTTGGCTCGCATGGCATATAGAAGGCAGCCTTACTCCAAGTGTTGCCAGTGTTCACTGACGTGCTTAGTCATGCACTATTTTCAAAGCTTTGACCAGCCTTCTTCAGTGGTTCTTCAATATATAATATAGTAGACACTGATACGCTAATGAAGGCAATATGCTAATATGTTACAATTAATACCATATTTCCTTTCCTTGTATCATTCTAACTACACCTTTCAAAAGGGAAGTAATGAGCTTTTGGCTTATTGGGTAGTCTTGCCATGTTGTATCAGAAAGCATGCCTGCGACGTTTACAAAGGTCACGCTTGTCACAGAGCTGGCTAGTGGCAGAATTTCCTAGCTGTCATTGAGGGCATGTGGTAAATGATGTTTTACTAATATATGGAAATATATCTGTATAAAAATCAAGATTTCCCCCCCGCCCCAGTTTTGAATAAAATAATGTTGATAATAACTTTACCCTTTGTCCCTTGAATTTTGCCTCATTTGTATAGTTTAAAAAAAGGAAAAATAAAAAAAAAAAAAAGAAAAAGAGAGTCCAAGCAACCATCTGAAGATAAGGGTGTAAACATCCTTTCCCCTTAGTTTGTAACTTTATCTATAACATTTACAATAGGTGACATTGGGGAATAATTTTGTGGAGTTTACAGTCAGTCAATTGGGCATAATAAATGGAAGAAAAACCAGGAGGAGAAATAAAAGAGGAGATGCAAAAGGAGGTCTAACCAAGAGTTGCATAACCTGCAGGGGGAAAATGAGGTTCCCTTTCCAAAAAGTAAGGTATTAAAGTATCAAGTATAATCATTAGAACTGAATAAATGAAGTGACGTATTGGTGGGACAAACAGCAAAACAAAAGCATTTATTTGAAAGGGGAAGGTATGGAAGATATGTAAAGAGTGGAGGGAAGAAGAGGAGGGGTAGAAAGACTCTCCTGAAGTCTTATCTGCAGACTCTGAAGTGTTTGACTGAAGAACATCTTCCTTTGTCATACTTGGCTCCGTGTTAGTGGCTTGGTTCCTTTAGTTTTAAGGAAAAGTATGAACAGAATTGTGTGGGAAAAGTCACCAATGTAAGAATTGTAGAATTAGGCTATGAGGAGGAGAACAATTTTTGAGATGTGTGTAGTTGCGTGGGATGTAGAGATGCACTGTTCCTCCCCAGACTTCTTCCTACTTGTGTCTTCAGGCATCCTTGGTCATTGAAGAATGGTATTCCGCCCCCACAAGTTGTTAGTCGATGTATAAGGTTTTATTTCAATTAGCAGGTTAGTGGAAGTTACAGTTCAAATGAACATTTGTGTGGGGGTTGGTGTTTGTAAGGCAAGTTGGTTGGCACAGTCGGGAAAACTTCTGCCTTGTCCTTGTTAGCTGTTGATGCAATGTTGATAGCATGGACGACGAGTAGCACCATGGTACCACCAGCACGCTGCTTCAGGTACATCCTTCCCTGGCCTTTATTTGCTGTTTGCTTGTTCTGTTGTTTGATGCAAGTCATCCATCACTACACACGTGCCTGCTTTTAACGGTCACTTCCTGTAGTCGTGTGCTTTTGGTGCTGCACCTGTGTTCAACCAGCTCAACACAGACTCTCATTTGAAAAGGATCCCAAAGATAACACTGCTGTCGTCTTACTACGCTACTAGCTGCCTCAGCTCAACCACTACTTAAACCAGCACTTGCTTTGTGAAGTGCTTGGCTTATTATACCATTTGTGTCCAGACTCTTCTGATGAAGCAAACAGATTATCTCCCAGTGCACTCCAAAAGCATGTATGGAAGAGTGAAGTTTACTGAAGGTCTGCGAACCATGGAGATGTGCCTTAAAGGTCTCAATGGGACACGTGGATGAGTAGAAAACCAAGTTGGAAACAAGGTATTAGGAAAACCTATTCAGTACACGCAGTTGTTTCCCTGCATTTGGGAGCACCTTCCCTTGTTGCAATCTTTTTCAAGTGTAGATCACTCATGTTAAATATATAGCAGGGAACATCTTGTGTTAAGTAGAGATATGAACCTGAACAGAAGAAGAGGTCAAGCGTGGAAATAAATTCCAGTCAGTACTGGATGATTGAGAAGTCCCTTTTCTCTTGCTCCCTCTTGTTTGGAGAGGCAGTGCTTCAATTCACTTCAGAAATGAGGAGAAGAAAAGTACAGCTAGCTTTTTTTAAAGAAAAAAAAAAGAAACAGGCAACTTACTCTTTAAATTCGCATTAACATCTGGAAGTGGGTGGCTCAACCCTGTAGTCACCTGCGTCATCCCTTTATCTTTTCCTGATCAGAATATTGAACATTAAATGTTGTGATGTCCACATTACACTTGAATTTTTATACAAATGTTCTTGCTGTTTAGGACACTAGTATTTGAGTGGTAAACAAACTATTTCAAATGGTTTAATCTGGCTTCATAGTTCGTCAGTACACTTAGTTCTGTGGGCCACTTTTGGAAAATAAGATTGATTCCTCCACAGACCAAAGCCTCTTTCCAGCTCTCCAGTCCTTCAGTTACTTTGTGGTCATAGCAGCAAGTGTGTTCTGGTTATCATTGGGTGGTTCAAAGATGCAACCTGGGTGTAAAGAGCCCCTTTTGAAAACCATAGGTCTGCAGTAAGCTTTGTTTAGCTATATTGTGTACGTTTGTGGAAGGGATTAGTAATAGATTTTTGGGTTTTTTTTCTTGGAAGTCATTGGAAAGCAAAAGACTAAATCTATTTTGATTTCACTCGGGATAGATTAGTGGGTGTCAAATGTTACACAATACTTGACATATCCACTGCTGTTAAGTTGGCCGTGGCAAAGGGATTACCCGATAATGAATCACCAAGCTCTTTAGCCTTTTAAAGGAAATCGTGCCTCTTCCTTTCCCTGGTGGTACTCTCTTTCCATCCCAGGACCTTCCTGTGACAGTTCATGTTCAGGTCTGAAAAACTCCACGCAGATGTGCAAGCACCGGACAGCTTTGTGTTCAGCTTCTACCTTGCTAATTGTTTTTGTGGGATTATTTGGATTGCGTAGAAAGCTTTTTCCAAATCCCCTTTATTACTGAAGTTATTGTTGCCAGCAGGAATAAGATTAAAGGTGCTTAAGTCTGTAGAGTTGTTTCTAATTTGTACGTGTCATTTCAGTGGCATTTGAACAGAACTCTGTCTCTTCCCCTCCCTGCTCCCCTGTGGTACTGTGCTTGAGTTAGGGCTGAGAAGCCAAGCTATTGGAAGAAAATTCATTTTGTTCCCTAATTATTATGCTGGCACTCGGGAGATAATTTTTCCCTTCATGCACTGCCAATTAATATGCAAATGAGCTGATAAATATTTATACCGTGATTTAAATTATGCAGGGAGCGCTTTCAGTGTACTCTGCAAATGAATTGTTCATGGACTTCAAAGTGCTGGCTGCTGTGCTAACGAGGGGAGATTTGCATAAGGCCCTAATCAGGCGCATACTGATTAAGCTTCATTATGGAAACTGCCAGCTGCAATCTTTGTTTCTATTTTATTACAAAAAGGGGAACTTTTCACGCTTCAGTCGCCTTGACAATGTCAGACACAGCTAGTAGGAGAGACTAAAACTCCACAGAGCAACTGAAGTTTCCCTGTTCAGTTGAAGATTGCTATGGTGTAACTGAAGTTGTATTTCTTCCCCCTTCTCCCCACTCCCTGTCGTGTTCGGTCGAGAGCAGTAGTGTAGATTTGATAGAAATTGCCATTCTCCCTTTCCTTGGACTATCTGAACCTGTAGAGGATACCACAGCAATGCTGGACTGCAGCGACTACGTTCTAGGTGGGTACCAGCTCAGCCTTTTCTTATGAGCGTTTAATATGGAAATAGAGGCTGTGAGGTTGACTATGCATAGAAGCTTAATCACATATGCAGAGGCTAGAGAAGGTGTTTGTAAGGCTGAAGCTCACCAGTGAATCGACAGCAAGTAGGTGCCTGGTAGATAGATCTGTACCAGGGAAATACATGGTTTATTTTTTTTTCTTCTTTCCATTACTCCAGGAGAATTCGTTTCCTCTGCGCTGGAGAGATTTGCTGCTAGGCTTGGATGATATTAATACAGACCTTTTGCTTTTAGGATTTCAATCTGAGAAGCATTTAGCTTCTAACAAACACTGGACTTGACTTGCATATACGTGTGTTACGAATTTTAAAGCATTAAAATAGATGAGAGACAGTCCCAGTCTCAAAGAATTTAGTAGCTGTATTCAGGCATTTCCCAACAGAATGTATATTATGTCTGTGTGTTTTTAATGAAATAGCAAGGTTCTTTATGTGTAATAGAAAATAAGGTGGAGTGCACAGTGGTTGCCATTGATACCGTTGCAAGCTGTGCCTAAGGTTACTGGGGTAATGTATTTCCTGCGCTGAGATTCCATCAGGACTGCAGAACAGACATGCCATAATTTCTTCTTCATGTCTTTTATTTACAATAATGGACCACCCCAATTTTACAATAGGTTTTATTTATGTTCAAGGGTCTTTCCCCAAAGCTCAATGTATAGATTTTTTTTTTCTTATTCTTTTGATTCCGTTATATAAGTTCATGTAAGAACTCTTACGTCAAAGTAAGAGAATATATTTTTGGATAGTGAATTTTAAAGCAGACATCTGAATGCTTGTTTCTGAATATGAAGTGGTTTTTTAAAAATTAATTTCTAGAGAATTCTTGGCATGTTTTCACTCACATTCAGTTTTGGTTTTTGCCATATGCGTCAATGAATCCTTTTTGCTGGTGCTGATGGGAGTATTAGGCAGTTTCACTTTAACAGGTGAAAGGAAGTATTTAATGATATATTCCATGTTAAGATTTCCCGTGTTTTACTAGCTACGTACAGTCCCTAATACTCCAGGTTGGTCCAGTGTCTGCTGCATCTTTCTGCTGAATACCTTTTGAAATGTTACTGAGGGGGTGTGAAAGCCTGGCACAGCACTGCCTTGCGACACCCTCAGCCCTGCTAGCAGAGTAGCAGTACTGAATGTATTCGCTCCTGAGAGTTTGATTTCAATCATGCACCTGCTGCTTTCAATCCTTCCTTCTGTGGAGTTTGTTTTTTAGATAATGTTGGCAGAAGTTGTAGCCGAGGGCCTTTATTTAAAACCAGAGTAAGATCTAAAGGAAAAAGAAAAGGTGAGAGCATTATGGTTTGGGTTTTTTCAGCCCACTTCATTTGTTTATTCTTTTAACTTTAAAGCAGAAATTGTATGAGCATGAATAAACCAAATAATCTTTTTATTTGACGTATAATGAATCCGTAAGTTTAGTATCCTGCGGATATATGTCTGTTTTGCTGGTAGCAGTTTTGTGCTTCAGATGCATGTCATACCATTTGCAATGGAAATGGCGGCATTGTTCTTGATGCTTTACATGCAGAAGGCCCACAGATTGAACAAGAAATAGTCAGCTGGTGAAATAATGGATGCTATCCTTCGTTTGAACCTGAGCAGTACCAGAAAGATGGTTCTTCATCCAAATTGCTGGGTTTTTTGCAATTGCAGTGTTTGAGGTCTTTGTTAGGGATGAATCTTTACAATAACAGTCTACATTTAGACATGCCTTTGGTAGTTGAGTGAACTTTATGTGTATGTCTAGTACTAGGAAACACTGAAAACCTTTTTTGAAAGGATTTATTTTGCAGCATAGCCTGAAAGAAAAACATGTGTTGGTTGCTTTATGAAAAGAGGTCTGTACGGTGATAACCTTGTCCTGAACAAACTTGCTGGTCATGCAGGAAGGTTTGTTGTATGAGAAGGCTCATACAGAGGGAGCAGTCACTACATTGCTTGCAGTTCTGTGCACAGGACAGTTGTGCCCCCCTCCAGGTTTAGTTTGTTTATTCTACCATTAGTATCCTGCAGGGTGGCTCTCATACTTCAGTTTCTGCAACAAATGAGCACAGAAGACCCTGCGTTGTTTTTCTTGCAAGAGCTTTCTGAAGTGGTTCAGTGAATGGATCCCATGTTGCTGAGGGATGATCTTCTCAGCCTGTGCTCTTCCCTTCTGTGGTCAGTGTGATCATGAGTTCAGGCTATCCTTGTGCTCTTGGCTTAAAAAATACATCCTATGTCCAATAGCCCTATGAGCCAGCCTAGTTTCCAACCAAATATATTGGACTTCTAAGCCTTCTTCACTGGTTTTCCTGTTGGTTGAGGACTCTTCATGTTTGTGTCCAAAGCAAAGTCTCCCATTCAGTGTTCTCTGAACCTAAACTAATTTCAGTAGCCATCTGTGTGTTAAGGAATGAACTAATGCTCTTTATCAGATGAATGTTGCCTATAATCACTTTAAATAAATGTGCTGTTGCCACAACAGTAAACTCAATTTAACATATACACAACCTCTAGATAGAAACATACTTTGTATTCGTTTTATGCACAGATCTATCAGCAAGGAGGGGCACATCAACAATGAACACTTCTGTGCAGTCAGTGGAACCCATGTTCTGTTTCTAGAGTGTGGATCATACTATCCAAATGTGAAAAATGACAAAATAAGGAGCCAGGAAGCAATAGGTTCTGTACCTGCAGATACAGAGAGCAGAGCTCTGTCTTTCAAGACTATGAACTCATAGCTTGAATCTGCTAAGCAGAGGTGGTGAAAAATGGGGCAAAATTTGCAGCCTTTTGCTGAAGTGTGGGCCAGCAGCACTCAGCTGGAAAGTTTCACTCACTCCCCCTTTGAAAAACGATTTTAACACGCCTGCCTTTATACTAAGAGTAACATTGATAGTTCAGATCTCTTTTACACATGGCTGACATTTGAAAGATTTAAGCATAGGCATAGGGACTTTCTGAGAAGAGCTGGGGCTCTGGAGAGGTTGAGTTAACTTGTAGGGGGAGATCCCTGTTTGTTACAGTCCTCTGGGTTTTCTAGGCCCTACTGGGTTCAACTGCAGCAGTTGTTTATGTGGAAAATTACATTTGTTTTAAAAATATTTGTGTCTTAAATTGTGTTTCCTGACTGCTTATTGGAGTTTTTCCAAGGTTGATGTATCTTATCTTTTCTCTCACACATGCTGCATTTCTAACTAGTTCCCTCCTCTTCCCACCCCCAACTCCCAGCCAGGCTTTGTCATGACTCCTGTTTTCATTCAGGCCCTGTCCACGTGCCTCGTTCCTCCGGGCTTGTGCTTGTGTTCCTCTGCTGCTGTCACCCCTGGTTCTGATAGCCTGGGGGTGGCTGCGAGACTGATCTCTCTGGGCAGTAGTAGCTGATAATACACAGCAATAGTCCGGCTTCTCATTTCCAACTCTCATAGACTGCCAAGCAGTGATGTGTCTGGGCATTCTTGGAAGTATCTGGGGGAAAGATGCAGCAGTTAATGCTGTTACTGTATTCTTCTTCAGCCCGTTGGTATTTTGGAAATCACTGCTTTGATGAAAGTACATGACAGAGATAACCTTTTAAGCACCTAGCAAGAGAATATGCTGGAGTAAAGGGTTCGTTTTGAGCTCATTGAACTTGCATTTAACTGGTTATGGGAATGGAAAAGTGTGCTTAAGGATTTGTTTACGTTTCGTTTTATGAACTGGTCTGTCTTGAGATTCTTTTTGTAATTTTGGTTTGTGATAATGTGACACACTGAGGCCGGTAGCAAGGAATGAGGAGGTAATAAGCTGGAGAGCTGATGCTGTACACAGAACATCTGTATAGATTCCTATATAAGGAAACTATATTCTCTGTCTGCCATCTGGAGAAGGCCTCTGCCTTGCACTACATTCAGCTGACAAGCTTTGAAACCAAGAGCAGACTTTACAATTGATTCATTCAGAGGGAGAAGGAAGAGGAATTATTTTATATTTGTATGGTTTTGCATGAATATATAGGAAATATAAAATAATTAAATATCATTGACATTCCTGTAACAGAAAGATGGCATCTATTTAATTATGGTGACTGTATTTCCTTTCTCTTATGGGAGGGGAGCAAACAACACAAGAATAATGTAGGCCATGGCGGTCAGACTTAATGTTTTTGAAACTTGATGTAGCCATTCTCCCCCCCGGACCCCTTTTTGCTTCTATGACTTTCATTGTACTCAAAATTAAGTTCCTACCTATCTTTGCCCTCTAGCACGCTGTCTTTTATTCCCTTAACACCATGTTTTCATGTATGGGAATAATGACATACAAAATTTTGAAACGATATTTATCTGGAGGATTCAGTATTATGTTCTGCTTCTGATCATTCTTTTTGTGTTATGATCTGAATTAAAGTGAAGTACATATAAAATTCCTGGTGTTGTGTACTTCCCTTGGACAAGAAAGTATGCATAGTTTTGAGGTGGTTTTTTTCTGTATTAGTTTATCTTTGTTTCTGTTTTAATGCAGACTCAAGAATGAACAATCCGTCAGAACCCAGTAAACCATCAATGGAGAGTGGGGATGGGAACACAGGTAAGAAATGATGAATAGATATTTTCTGGTGGAATTGTGTGGATATTACAACCAAAATTTCTTTACCAGTTTACAGGAATTAAAAAATCAAAACAGAACAATCTCCCCACACCTACTGATTTTAGAGACTTGGGAACACTTTTGTCTTGTCATTAACCCTACTGTATGCAGGTCATTACTCACATCTACTGTATCAGAGCACTACCCACACTTTGTATATAAGGTTCCCATTCCCCACTTCCTTTATCTGTAATGTTTCTGGTATTATGGAAGGTCTGGTGGCACTAGCTGTCCATAAGTAGTCTCATTTTTTCCTGGCAGAATATACCTTCAGCACCTTAACTTTGTCGTTATTTTTTGGGTTTAAATTTTCTCTGGCAGATGTGGGCCACTGGCTGATCTGGTTTTCATTTTAGATTTCATTTAAGCTATCACAACATTTCTCAAAAACAAGGGAAAGGGAAAAGCATCATTTCTTACCATTAAAAAAAAAAAGTTAGCTGGCTTTTCTGTAGTTTCTTCGTGTGTTAGAACAGAACCTTGACATTTGGCTGGGGAATAATAGCCTTTGTGTCAGGGCCAATGTGACACGTCCACAATGTGGCCAAGTTCTAAGCCATTGAAGAAGCTTGTTAAGCCACTATAACTCAATCATGCTATCTCGTGCTTTAATTCCTTTCGGGATATAATTTAATGTTCATTTTGGAAGCAAGAGAAATGACAATTCTGAATGGAAAATAAATAGTTTAACTTAACTCAGAATCTTCTCTGACCTCATAATAACATTTGGGAAGAGAAAATTTTAATGAGAAGGAACTTGTTGCTTTGAGAGAAGTCTAGTTACCTTGTCTGAGGAAAAGAATTTTTCCTTATCTTTGTTCAATAATAAGAGTTTTATTTTAAACTCTGGAGTTATGATGAAATTAACAATTTATTTCATTTTATGCTGCTGTCTCCTCATTCTTTGTGCAAGGCTTTAATACAGCTAAGAGTGACAGAATATTCCTGATACTCATCTGAGAGGCTGGGTGTTTTCTGCCAATGCATGGGGTCAGTCAAAAGGAATTCTGCTCACTTATTAGTGTGTGTTTTGTTACTAGCATCTCAGTTCTTATAATTTCCATTGTATTTGTAATAGGAGAGGTATAAATTCTTTTTAGGTACAAAAATTATTTATTAAGTATTTAATACTGGTTTAGGATGATATAAAACATTATTTCAAAAAACATCTGGGCTCTAAACATTTCATAATCAACAGCATCAAGAGAACAGTGGTTTTAAATATTCCCTATAGAATCCTTGTAGTTGGAGAGTGTGTGTAAACTTCTGAGAAAATTCAGACTTTCTGCTCTGTATGACCAGTTCCCTGTGTATGCTTTCTTCAAAAAGTACATTTCCAATGCGCTTCCTCAAGTGCAGCTTTAACTAGCAGTTTCACCTAAACTGAGCTGTTAAAGAGGAGAACTTGGTTTGTTCAAAGGTAGTCTATTATCACAGAAGTATTGCATCTGCTTCAGCAGAACCCTGGCTCTGCTATCCTAGGCAAATGCTTCATCAGTGTGAAGGTGGTGGGTCATGGTATAAAGAAATGGATGGATTGTAAAGCTGCATCTAGGTGCTTTCATCGCAATAGAGGATACAACATCTATTTATTTTGTACTTTAATACTAAGGTTAGTTGTCACAAAAGTTTCACTCTTACTGGTGTTTGGACCTTTTGCAAACATTGCTTCTGTACTTGAAATGTTTCCAATCATTCCTTTCAGTTTTGTTTCGTGACTTTTTAAATCATGCAAACTAAAATAATCTAGAATTTTTGAGGACCCTTTGTTCTGCAGTCATTGTTTTGTTTTTAAATATAGTGCTCATAAACCACTGGAGGTAGGAATTAATGGCATATGTGACATTCTTTGAGGGCTCAAGCATCAGTTGCATTAGTCAAGTGGTAGATGTTAAACCTTGAAAGGAATACTCATGGAATGTAATTTTAGGCTTCTGATCAGGGTCCTTAGATTATGGTTCTGGGCTCTGTGCATACTTGGTGAAAGGACATCGGTTTTCAGCTCGGATGCTAAGGAACTGGAAGGGTCAGTGATTGTCTGGGGAGCATAGGCTCTGAAGCAAAATGAGTGAAGGTGATTTGTATAAACACTCAAGAGTTCTTATTTTTGTAACTTTCTGTAACTGTCAATTTTCCAGTCACGTTTGTAAATCACTTGAGTTTGCTGTGTAAGCACTACTAGTCTGTCTTTTGAACCTCAGTGGATGTTTGTTTGGGTCATTCCTGTTTTAAACTGTAGTAAACTGAAGCAACTTGAAAATTTTAAGAGAAACCACTGTAGGGCATGGAATTTACATTTGGCAAAGCTAGTGTTCTCAGGAAAAAAAATACAGTTGCCACTGGTAAAGATGACTTAACATCAGTAGTTCTCTGAGCTTACAGCTAAGTTTCATGGAAGTTAACAAATTAGGCTTTTGTATTTCTAACTCTGACTATTTAGGGAACATAGTAAAGTCCCCTGAACACATTGGTAACAATAAAAATGCCTGAAACAGATTTTAACTTTAAAATTTTTGTGCTAACTGGACTCTGCTTTTAAGCTTATGAAAAAGCAACCCATCTTTCAGATGAATTAAAACCAACAACAAAACAGTCTTTGAGTACAAGAGCTGTTGCATGGCTGTTTTCACAAGAGCATGAATTGATCAACTGGTTGTCAGTATTGCAGAATTACACAAATCTTTTCCAGCCTTCAGTTGTGGGTGGACAGTCTACTTAGTATCTACTGGAAAAAAGAGAGAGAAGCAAGAAGTGTCTTACAGTAAACAGATAGCCTTTTTGATTTCCTTTTTATAGGCTGCAGCATAATAAAATTTTCCAAAATAACTCAACCTTTTTTTTTTTCTCCTGTTTGTTTGTTTAATGCATATTCTTTTAAAAAAACTGTGTGAATGCAGTACTATGAAAGCCAAGGTTATAATGTCTATGGAAACTGTAGTATTTGGAAGAATTCTAAGGATTCATGTTTGCATTGCTTCATTTCCAGAGACTGATTTTCTAGTTTCCGTAAGAAGGTCTGTAGGACAGTGGGCAAGGGACCATGAAATATTCTTTAACTGCTAAAATTCTGGGCAAATATCAATGCTAAACTTCTTATTAGTAATGTGGACAACGAATCAACAATTTTGGAGTACTGGGGGATGTCTCTCTCTCTTTCTGTCAATGCACACATGCAGAGAGAGAGAGATATGGGGAAATGTACTCCTGATGCTGGAAGATATCTCCCAGAGCACAGTGCAGATGCCCACTCAAGTGAAATCTCCCTTCTCCTTGTTTGCCTTCCCTTCCCAAGTCCTTTCTTGTACCTTATTTCAAATCTTCCCAGACCTGTAGTTCCTCACTCCTGTTCCTTTCTTATGCGGTTTGTAAACTCAGACTAAAGTCTGATGATCATGATCTTGGATTTTGAGAGTATGTTTTTCTTGACCGCAGGTGCAGTGTTACCTTGCCTGCTCCACTTTGTCATGTCTTTACCCTCTGCAGTTACAATTCCAAGACAGCATAAACCAATCCATGTGCAGGGTGTCCTGGTACTTAGTGTTTGGGTCCTCTCCTTGGAGTGGCACTGAGTCAGATGGTTGAAAGATTTGATTTGGCTGAAAATTAATTGCACTTAGTATTAGTCTTCATCCAAACCAATTCCGTGAAGTAGCTAGCCACATGACTGAATTTATGCCAGATTTTAAATGTGCTTAAGTTGCATTGGACTTGGGCTACAAGGGTGAAAATTTTGTCCTACAGCTTGATTGAGTCCTGACAACTTGCTGGGGGCAGGGGAGGCTCATTTCCCTACTACCACATCTCTGACCTCCCCTGCTTTGCATTATCTGCTGCTTTCTGGGCCCTAAGGTAAGTTAATTCATCTCACATAACTGGCAGAAAACTAACTTGGCCAACAGAAAAAGGAAACAGTTCACATAGGTAGTTTTTTACTGAGAAACTGTGAATTGGGTTGCTGCTGTGTCCATGAACTACTAGAAGGGGCAGGACAGGGACAATGTAGCTGGAACTAAGAAGAAAGGGGAGATGGGAGCTGGAGAGTTCCCACTCCTGTTTTGTTGTTGGTGAGCTGATGGATCAGCTCTAGCAGTTATGGGAGCTGGGATGGAGATAGAAAAGACATAAATATTGCAGTTTTTAACAATCCCAAGTACTTGTGATTGCATCTGCTGTGTCTATTAAACACCATGCATTTTTGCTTTTAACTCTTACCTTGAGCAGAAGTGACGTTCTGGTCCTTTCATGTCCTTACAATGTGCTGACCTTCTGCTTCTGACAGCTCCATTTTCTAGTGTCCTGATCAGATTTCTTGGATTCCACAGGAGTGGTGTCACATCTTTATGAGCACCTTAAGAGCAAGGCCTCTCACATGCTGGACTCAAAGTTCATTTTCCCTGCTGTTCTTCAAAAGACGTAGGCATCCTGTGATAAATGCAAGCAACCTGGTTAGCATTCCTTCCAAAACTAAAGTTGTATCCGAAGGGGAAGGGACACTGTACTTCCAAATACGAAAGAGAGCTTAAGATGCAAGTAGAACAGAGAGTAAACAGGTGTGGTTTGGGTTTTTTTTCTCCGAGTTTGGTTTTGGGAGGTATGGGAAGAGGGAGTTGGAGTCCTTCAAGGTTGAATTTAAAGAAAATGTTGTTTTCTCTTAGTACCTGTCTAAACTGGTTTTTGGGACCCATGGAGATTTTTAAGCTCAGTCTTGGAACTTGCTTTGTTAAAAACTATCAACCCTAGGAGGCTCGTTTCAAGTTTCCATATTAAGAGTCAGTAGAAGCTCTAACTGGAACATTTCTTCTGCACGCATGCACAGCAGTGTTCTTTTAATATGGTATCATGGTTTGAGGCTCTTTTTGGAAGATAGTTAACTAGAACAGCTTCACCTGTTTATTTAAGGTGAGGCTTCCAGCTAGTCCTCTCAGAAATTGATAATTTTTTTGACCCCTGCAAATTTCCAGTTAGAATGAGGAATGTATGCCTTACGGAAGGTTTTCTTGTCTGTATTTTTTTTTTCGTACATGGGGTCCCTGACTACAGGTTGAAAACTGATTCAAAGCATCTGCTTAAATAAGGAGGTGGTAGATTTTTTCCATTGAATTACAGTAGCTGTTTTTCAGGAATTATTTTTTATGTATTTACCCAGTCATCTTCCCACTCCCTTTGACCTTCTGCATTGAGAGAATTCTTCAGTTTACTGGAAAGAATGAAAATAGAGGAGATTCTTCTAGCTCTTTCCAGCAGACCTTCTTATCTACCTTTCTTTGGAGAAATGCAACCAGGTTCCATTCATTCAAGATCAATTCAGACCAGTGATAGTCCTCCCATTCACTTTGGATTGGAATTTTAGGCTCATTAAGCAAAATAATTTTACATAATTTAAAATCTGACTATTTTAAACTATGACTGTGAATCTTTGGCTGCACATATGTCTTTTAAGTCTGTAAACCCTGGCCCAAAGCACAGAATTAAAAACTTGAGAGTAGACCAACTCCTCCCCCACAGCACCTCTACCAAAGATGCATCAAAGGGCCACCTTAGGTGTACCTTACATGCATGCTAGAAAGCTTGACTCTCTACATTGTATCTCTATTTAATTGAACAGTGGCTCCATCTTTGGAAATTTTATCTATTTAAGCTGTTTGTAGGTCAAAATAGCAGTGTAAAATATTGGATAGTGTATTTCACTAATCAAATTTTATGCCTACTTGCTTTTGCAGATGTTTCTAAGGAATAGCAAACCTGTGTGTTGTTTAACAACTGTGACTCTCTTTTGCTTAGTAGATAACCTAGATTTTTATGATGGGAAATGTAGATGATGCAAGGAATTTTGAAGTAGGAGTTAGTTGAACACCTGTCTGCAGGCACTTTATAAAATCTGATTGTCATGAAGAGTAACCATGCAAGTCTAAAGCTGGTTTTACTTCATTTCAGTCATGCAATTTTTAAGATTGCATCATATGTCCTAGAAATTCCACGCAGCCTGATTACACTCAGAGTCTCCCTTCTTGTTGTTAGCCACTGTAGGTGGTAATACCCAACACACAAAACCAGTTGTTGGTAATCCCCAATGTTGATTTTATCATCTCCCCACAGAATGATTCTTAAAAGTTTGTAATTATAGCTCCTCTTGGGAGAAGAGAATTCTGTAATTCTGTGGTAGTTTCTTATGGAAAAAAATGTTTTTTGTTTGGTTCCCCCCACCGCACCCTCCTTCTCACAACCAGATTATTTGGGGATAGTTTGGAGGTTTTCATATCGTCCAAGTTATTTAGGAAGAAAACAAAAAAATGTAGGGAAATAATCAGTTTCTAGTTGTATGAAAGTGGGTGAGAGCAAAAGCAAGCCCAGGCAGTTATCTTATGTAATGAGAGCGCAAATTCATGGAAATGTGGAGGTATTTTAAAACTGTGGCCCGTAACTGCTATGTGTATACAGTACTTCTGTTTTCATCAACTATTATTTTACCTGTCTTTAGTGAAAGGTGACTTTATATGAACCTTGTTCTTGCCATTTTCTGAACCTGAAGATAGTCTTCCGGTGCTGGATAGAGAATGCATGGAGAATGGAAACACAGTTTAATCCTAGCAGCATGCACCCATTTGGTTCTCAAACCATAGCAGAGAATGGTGGGATAGTAGTGTACATAGAGTAGGTAAGATGGCAGAAGCTAAAGAAAATGATGTTGATTTTGTTCAGCTGAGAAATGCTTTATTACCGAAGTCTGGAAGTAATACTGCTTCCCCACCACATCTTTTAGTAAAAAAACTTCAATTCTTCTTACTCAGAGTATTTTTCTACTACGTAGCATTGAGAGACTAGCAGGAGGCTTAGGAATATTAATTCTTACTCCATTTCATAAAAGTTATAACTTTTCTTAACTTATTCTTAAGAATAAAGGTTCTTAATACCTCTCTTTCTCCAGGCACGCAAACAAATGGCCTGGACTTTCAAAAGCAGCCTGTGCCTGTCGGAGGAGCGATCTCTACAGCCCAGGCCCAGGCCTTACTTGGGCACCTTCATCAGGTAAGAGAAGACCCGTTTGAGAGTAGAGTGGACTTGGGTGGGTATGAACACAGCTGCTCTTGTATGTTCTATGTTCTCTCTTTCTGTGAATGATGGATACTCATGTAACAGAACATATGGGCAGACCACATGCTTGGATGGGAAAAGTTCTTATTGTGGCACTCACTTCATTGCATTAGGCTGCAGAATACATCAAGATAGGATGAGACCTATTTGAGGGAACTAGAAAGCCCCTTTTTGGGGACTTGAAAATGTCTGAAGTTTTTGTGTCGGTTTGTTTTTGTTTTTTTTTTCTGTTGGGTTTTTGGTTTTGTTTTTTTTAACCCTTCATGGAGATACCAAATTGAAAGGCAAGGTAAAATTTTATCTTTTTGGTAAAGGATTATATTAGCTCAACAGCTGCCAAGGTTCTGGAATTCACTACCTAGTTAAGAAACCAGAAGTAGTGTCAGCACTATGCTTCAATCTTTCAAACTTGCACGTTAACTAGAAATATAAAGTGATTGTACTTACTAAGCATATATGGTTTGTGAGGGTTTTTTTTAAAGTTATTTCAGGGACCTGTTTGTCAGATTATATTCAGGCTTCTACTACTGTCCCTCTGTTCTGCTGCTGCAGTGTTTAAGGAATCAAAGCTGAACTTCAGATGTAGGCTGAAGCAAAATGGGGCATCCCTAGGTGAAGAGAAGTATAAGGGGCATTTTTTGTAGTTTTTTTATCTGTTCACACTTGATGTATGAAAACAAATGTCCTAATTTCTTTCCCTTCCTCAGCACCAAGTTTAAACTTTAAAATACTGTACCTAATTGGCTGACCTTGAATGTTTGAGGTCTGAGGTTGCACAGTTATTGTGGTATAATTGACGTATTGAAGCTTTTATGCCCTCTTTTAAGAGCTCTGAACTGCCATTTTATTGTATGGAACATTCCACACGTCTTGTCACATAATTACAATTTTCCTAGTAGATTGGGTTATATAGGACCTAGGGAGTGCCACTGTTCGAATTTCCTGAACCAATAGGCTGTTGTAGGCTGCCTTTATGTGGAGAGCAGCTGACTAGTTTTCATGGGTTGTCAGTATGTGTTTAACACGGAGACAGATACAGCTGTTCTGCAGAATTTTGTGTGTTTGTTTTAGTCTTCGTTTTGTTAGATAGATTGATCCAGGACAGTAATTGTATTTAGCACAGTGCTTTATCTTGCTCTGGAAATGTATTTATTTAAGCAGTTGGCAGGATCTTTATAACTTCATGTTTGATAAAGTGTGATTCATTTCTTGAGACTCTAGTTCAAAGGAAAATCTCAGCTATTCTTTTATGCACCTGCAGGTGTGTGGGAATCTATTGTCAAACTGTCCTCTTCTAGTGTGGCTGCTGTTAGTGGGGTGTTTTTCAGCCTTAACACACAGTGCTTTCCTCCAGACTAATGCAAAATACTAGGTTGTAGGCAACATTCAGGAAAAGTTTAATTTCTAATTAGAAAATGTTTGCTGTGTGGTGGATGGGGTGTCCAAATTGCACTCAAAGACATTTTCAGGAATATGTTCGCTGTACCTGAGTGAGGTACATTTGTAGTCTTTTATGTGTTTTTTTTATTATTACGTAATTTTTAAAGTATTATTTCTGAATATATTTTTTGGATGGCAGGCTATTATTCTGTGTTGTTAATTCATGTAAAAAGTTCAGATTACATCAATTGTGTCAAACTATATTTTTCTTGTGATGAGGAGGAGCTTTTCTGGGATTGTTTGCTTAGATGTAGAACAAGCTTAGTAAGTCTAGTACCTTCATCTAGAGTGGTAGGAGGTATTTCCAAGGTCACTCTTTAAGGGTTGCCTGTTTGAATATTCAGTTATTAATTTAATGTACTGCAATTTAAATTAAAACTCTCCTTCCTGTGCTTGCAGATATGTGGACTCTCTTTTGTGATAAAAGTTATGTGGGGACATCTTTTTATAGAGGCAAGAGTGCTACATTTTGCTTTGCTTTATTGTATCCTTATGTGTTGCGTGTTTTTCAAATGAGCAGTGGTTTTCAAACATGGCCAGAGATGGAATTCACTACAGACTGTGACTCTGACCTTTGAAAGTGTTGGTAATTAATTACATAGCATTCCTTCTTTATAGTAGGACTGTCGTAGAAACAAGGCGGGACTGATTAAAACGGTCTTCAGTAAATGAAAATTTAGCATTTGTTGTAGAGAGAAAATCCTTATTAGAGATAAAATAAAACTTTAAAAAAATTTCACTTTCTGAGGCATCAGTTTTTCTTCATTGCTAACCCACAAGAACTTCTTTGGACCTGTTAATCACAAATGTTGAATTTAAGTTTTGAGTATACCTGAATCAATACAAGTACAGCCTTTGTAAAGTGTCTCCAGTCCTCTGTATTGAGATCTTCTTTTCAGTGGCTGAGGGCTGCAAATACTTGAACAGGTTGATTTGAGGAAGAGTGTTTACGCTGTGGGTTTTGTGCTATGCAGGTGATTGCTCCTCTGTCGTATAAGGAAGCAGGTGAATGCAGTGTACATATTTGGGTTAAGACCCATTCTGAAGTATTAGAAGGGTGATGATGAGTACAGCTTAACACTGTCCCCTGACGCCTGGATTTTTTTAACAGGAATAGGAACAGTTAGCCTGTCTACCCAAAAATGCTCTGTTTCAACTCAATTTTATGATAATATCTAGATCCCTCAGCAGGAATACTTTCAGCAAGAGGTAGACAAATAACACTGTGGAAGAGTCTTACGGATTTTATTTCAGCCTGGAACACAAGCCCTATTTCACTGATTCAGATGTTAGAGGGGCATGCATTGTTCTTGGGGGAGTTTTTGTTGGGGTGCAGGTGGGGAGGTTTTTCTTTGTTTACGTCATTAAAGTTTTCTGTGGATTCTACATTATTTCATTTCCATTTTTGCACTGTATTGTAGGTCCAGCTCGCTGGAACAAGTTTACAGGCTGCTGCTCAGTCCTTAAATGTACAGGTAAAGACAGTTTCCTTCTGCTGCTCATCCTTCTCATTACAAACAGCATTATGGTCCCATTAGAGTTTTTAACCTATTACATGTTACTCTGTTTTTTCGTTCTGAGTGGTCTTGCAAGTGATACGTATGAAGGAATAATAGTTTTACAACTGTAAATCAGGTTCAGAATTGTAAACATTCAGAAACTGGAGTTGTTTAAGACATGCAGTGATAGTAATTTTATACTGAATTTCAGTCAGGTATTGTATCATGAATATTCCTGGAGTTTTATAGTTTTCATGTTCTTCCGTTTATTCACTTTACTTTAAACATAGCAAGTCTTACTTTGCAATTTGTCCTTACTTCTGGTAGCTGAATATAGGAGTATAGTGTAACATTAGCTATTTAATGTGGCTAGCGTAGATTGCTTGTGTAAATAACACATAGTGATTTCAAAATAAGTTAGAGTAATTGTTGTTTAATAATGTACGTGAGACAACAAAGCTTTCAAACTTTTTTATGATGCTGAACGCTTCAGTGTATCGGTTAACGTGCCACTTCCTCTCAGTACTATATTAAGGGGCAAGGGATGCAGTTTTATTGAAAACTGGTTTCAGTATTGCTTGTTATTAAAGAATGTAGGTAGTGCATTACATGAAACGCAATAGAATGTGGACCCACTTATACATAATAACAATTTGGAAAGAAGAGGAGGTATAGTGACCTTCCTTTCTAAGAGGAAGGAGGCAGAAAATTGCCTTGGTTGCCATGGTAAACTTCCATCCCTGAGAGAGATGTTGGCAAACAGGCTGTATCTCCAGTGCAGAATGTTTACAGTCCTGCGCTGTAATTATCGCTCAATGACTGGCAGAATTAATCAGAGCCTTTATGTTAATTAGCCTGCTCTGCAGTCCCCAAAACAGGTGGTGGAAAATATGCAAATCTATGCAGAATTTTAATGTTCTGCATAACCAGTTTTAATTATCATAAAACTCTCTCCCCCTCTTCATGCACTTGCATTTCCTCCCTCATGTCTTCACAATTTCTTCTGTTTAAAAAAAACCACAACAAAACACCAAACCCAAAACCCCAAAATCTTTTAAAGTAAAGCAGCATTCAATTAAATAAATGCTAAACTTTGATTATTGAAAAGCACTGTATATATTATGTATTTTGCTGTAGATACATAAACCTGTGAGGATTTCTCAAACTAGTTCCATATAAGCCAACAGTATGATGATGACTTAGAGGTGCAGGATGCAGATATAGAAAACGGAAACACAATCTCCTTTCCCTTGTTCCATTGTTCAGGATTTTAGGCAATGAATAATTTTAACAACCTTTTCTTTCTTTATGGTGAAAGGTAGTGTCAGCTTCAGTTGTATTGCGTAAAATGAAATGAGACCTTAAAATAATGTCAAAGAGTTACAAAAGACCTGAGAGTCTTTTTGTTTTGTTTAAACTGCATTACCTACAGACATGTTTGAGCAATCGTAGCTGAGATGGTGAGCACATAGAGCCATTGCTTAAACACACTCTTAAAATAAACCCAAGGGCTTTTTGTATGCAGATGAAAGATTTTTATTGTGCAGTGTTGAGATAGCAGTGTTATACATTAACATCTGTTTTACACTATAAAGAGTTGTGGTGGTTTTTTTTTTTTTTGACTAGTCTAAATCTAATGAAGAATCTGGGGACTCTCAGCAGCCAAGCCAGCCTTCCCAGCAGCCTTCAGTGCAGGCGGCCATACCCCAGACCCAGCTCATGCTGGCCGGAGGACAGATCACTGGGGTAAGATATTACCCAAGTACACTGCAGTAAGCCTCCTGTCCAGCAAATGGTGGCAGTATCTACAGCAGTCCTCGTAGAACTGTCAGTGAAGGTTATTGTCATTTCCTTTAACATAGGAAGAAACTTGAGAGAAAGAGGGGACAGAAAATACCTTACTATAAAAAAAGCAGACTTTAGTCTTCGGTTTTTTGCTGCGAAGTATTTGCTTCCAAAAAAAAAAAAAATTCTTGCTCTCTGTTCGCAGTATCCATCTTTACTCTGCAATGAAATTAAAACCTAGTGCGTGTAGAAATAAGAAAGCCACTGATGTCATAAAGAAGAATTTTTAATTTTTTGCAAGAATAAAATGAGGAATGGGTGCATGAGACTAAATCTTACCAGATAGCTGGATGAAGAACAAAAATGATGGGAACTGCTGACATTAATTCTTCCTCCTCTCAAACGCATTTCTTTTTAAGTAACTATATTAGTGCTTGCCTTAAGCCTATTCAACCCTTCTGTTTTAACCTGCCAATTTGGAGGTTTTTAATTGCAAGGCTTTGGGAGTAATTGTGGAATAACTGTTGTTTTAGGATTACTGGTGTTTCTGAATTGTTGTAAATGCTTTCAGTCATTTTTAAAAAAAGAGCAAGTTTTGTGAATGGGCTGGTTTGGTTAAAGAGTTTACTTCCACATAATCAGCTTTGCAGTTTTAAGAGTTTGCACATTAATAAGGAATTTAGGGCAGTGGCTGCAACAATGTATTTATGATTTGAAGTATTAGGTTAGATCATCTCTACACTTGAATGAAACGATGTCTTAATTTCATGTTGAGTTGTTAAATCTTCTCGTATGCTAGTGTGTAAATAAACATCCTATTTAGCTTTTGGTTCATTACATTTGAAAGTTTTAAAAGTGAGACTGTTTTAATATGTTGCTAAACCCCAGCATGTTTTATTATTTTTCTCATTCTCAAAAAATAGTGGTTTGTTTTAATTCATGGTTGTCTGCAGTAGTGAAACATTCAAAACTCCAGGCCTATGCAGATATGGATTGTAGTAAATATGGGCATCAAGATTCATTTACATGTAAAGGAGAGACTGCTGCCACCTGTTTCACAGAGATAATGCGTGTTTGGGAAAGGGAAGGGATGTAAACTTGCCAACTCTATTCTATTTTAAAAAAAAAAAAAAAGCAGATGGGGAGACTTGGAGAGAAACAAACGGAGCTCATGTTCTTTACTTATATCTTAGGGCATAATGGAAATGATGGAATATGGCAGGGATTCATGCTAATGTGAAGCAGCTGGGGTGTTATCAGTTTGTTCAGTAGCCATAGCCAGCATTCCTGCTTCTCATTCATCTGGCTAATCACTTGCTGTTCTGCTGGGTGTAAATTTCCTTTCAAATCCTGGCAATACTGATTCTTTTCTTTGCTTGCTGCTTAATTACCTTTTTCCTCAACCTCCTGGTAGAGCTGTGAAGAAAACTTAGGAGTAAAGTTAGGTTCTGCAGATTCCAGTAAGTGCAAATGTTTGTGTTTGTGCAGTTTGGTTTATGTCAGGTCTGTGGTAGGTTGGTTCCTATGCTGTGTTGAGTAGCCAGCCGTCCTTACTTAAGGCCAGAGTCATGGGCTAGTTAATGGCTGCACTGTGGTGATAGTTCTAGGAATATCTGGTTAATATAACTAGTAATGAGCTAGCTAATGACTTTGTAGCTGAAGTGGCTCTTTCCATTATTAATGGCTGTGTTTTCTAATTATTTATAGCTCACGTTGACGCCAGCCCAGCAACAGTTATTGCTACAACAGGCGCAGGCACAGTTGCTGGCGGCTGCAGTGCAGCATTCAGCCAGTCAGCAGCACAGCGCTGCTGGTGCCACCATCTCGGCCTCTGCTGCAACGCCGATGACGCAGATCCCTCTATCTCAGCCAATACAGATTGCACAGGTGAGCCTTGAGGCTTGAGAGGGTGGAAAATAAAGAGGTTTGGCTAATTGCATCATTCAAACAATATTTTTATTCCTCATTCAGTGAGTTTCTAGAGTCCTTGAATACTGTTAGTCTTTCCTCGTGCATCCTTAGCTGATGAGGTTGAAGTTGAGAGTTTTAGCAAAGAATGCGTACCAGCTGCTAATCAGTCCCACTGGGCTTCTGAGTTTGTTCCAGAATCTGACCAGATGCTGTATTTTCTAAATTTTCCTCCTTGTAGTTAGCTTGAGAAAGGAGAAAAAGAGGTATAGAAGGACGCCCATAGAAATGACACTTGTTGAGGCTTGTATGGATGGGAAGGGATACCTATGTATGACAAAGGATGCTTGTGAGATCCAAACAGCAAAATGATAGAGCTGAAGAAGGGCAGTTTGACTTGACGTGTTTGTGTGCTATTTTGGCTTGGTACTTAATGCTGAGAGTTCAGTGACAAAGAATGGGCACTCCTGTGTGTCTAGCGAAAAACTTGCCAGAATGAGTCTGGTGTCGGAATCTGTCCAGTTTTATGATCTGCTGCTAAAGACCCGTTAATTCTGAAGAACCGCTTGCCAAGAACGTTGTGCTTACTAGGAGCAGTGAAGATCCTCCTGGGTCTTCCAGGACTGGCTTAATCCAGTGTGGAGAATGCAGTGCCACTGACTCTACACTTAGCATATGTAGTGTGGAAACTCCTTAGACTTCTGAACAAGGGTAACTGAATGTACAGCATAGGCATCTTGACTACTACTAGTAGGTGATTGTGTTGCTGACGCTGAGGTCCATCTTTCCATAGATTAAGGTTCTCGGTACATAATATTTCAGTTTGATTAGTCTAGCTGTGCAAAGTATGTTGGGCATATAGTCTCCAAAGTTGCTGCTTCTTACAGTGAGCAGGTTCTTTAAGACTGATGCTTTCTATTCAGACTATTTTCACTTGCATTCAACTGGGGTGAAGTGTCTAAAAAGTGAAGATGAGGGCTGATTAAGTAAAAGAATGGAAATGTTGCAATTATCTGTGAAGTCCATCAATGAAATGTGCTATTCCTTTATTGTGCTCGTCTGCTCCACTAGCTGAATGAACAGCCTGGCTGTGCTATCAGTTTTTTATTAGCTGAAGTGGCAAACTTCTGTGGTGTTGGTCTAAGCGTTCTGACCTCTCTCTCTGTCCTTACAGAGGCCAAAGTGATGCCATCCCACATTTAAAAGGCCCGTACTGATGTTGCCCACAGACCCCTCACCCTGAGCGTCTTGGTGCACTGTGACGAGTCATGGGACCAGATATTAATACTACTTTTAGCAAAGGATCCCACTTCACTGTCATGATCTGGAGATGACTCAAGGATGTAGCATTCAAGAAAACTCATAACTCCCAAGATCATCTCTTAATTTTCTTAAGCCTTTGTAGCCAATAATATAGGCAGATTTCAGGAAAAGCATGGGAAATGTCCTTGTCAAGGGAGTTGATGGGTAGCTTCTAACATCTCTCCATGCATCTGTCAGTTGCCATTTGGTGTTATGTACATCTTTTAACTTAAATGTAAGTGATCCACAGGTGTGGTGTTCTTGTCGTCCAGGTGTGCAGCTTAAGATAGTGAGGTCTGTCTTACCAAAGTGTGGAGCATTAAAACTTTATATTAATAAAATCTGTACCTTGAACTTTCTGGCTTTACATTTGTCAAATATGCCACCAAATTAGTGGATACTTTTGAAGGCATTGTTGTGCACGTGTGAGATGCTGCTAATCCCACTTTTCCACTTCAGTAGGAAACTATGAAAATCTGTGCAGCATTTACAATTATTAATTTAGTATGGGGTTTTTCTCCAGAATTTATGAAATCCTCAGAGAAGTGTTTGAGAAGAGTTGAAAAGATCAGGCACATGCCATCAAATAGGAGCTTCTGAAGTTGTTATGGTCTGGTTTGTGCGCATGAATGAGCTAAAGGGTCTATGAAAAATAGCATGTGATCATGTAGTTGCCACGATATAATGTGTATTTGTAGCACAAGGGGAACAAATTAAAGTTTTGCTTGTTTTTTGACTTTCCTAATTACTTAAATGTTAGACATTACAATTAATTTTTTTTTAGGATAGGTTATTTTGTTATATAAATGTCGCTTGGTTGAATCTTGCTAGCATCTTCTTATGATGAAAGTGGAGGTCGTAATTTGTGCAGGTGTTGGATATAATCTGAGGTACTGTATGGAGAATTTCTACCATCTAGGTTTGTAGGTGGATAACACTGTGCTTTTTGATCCATCTTGACAATGGTGTATAAACGGTGCTCAGCTTTGTTTGTGTTGCTATTGTAAACATATAGCTGATTACACAAATAGCTGAATGTTTGTTTTAATTGATGATTTTTGAATAATTGATTAACTGGCAGGTCTCTGCAGTAATGGGATTACCATATTTATTTTAATTAACTAATTGCACAAGCATGATTTCTTTAATATGCACTGCAGTTAATTTAAGGTATCTGCTGCAGTAGTCTGGTAAGATGTTAGTGCTGCTGCTGGGCTGATGCTAAATTGTCACTAAACAGTTGTACCAAATTTTGGAGCTCTCTGTAAACTTTACTTGTTTTCAGGATCCATGATCAGTGTTTATATGATGTAAACCTCAAAATGACAGAGATGCTGAAGTTGGCACTGAAGTTGTAACTAGAGATAATGCAATTGAATTTAGGACTTTAAATGCCTTTTTAAAAAAAACAATAAACTTCTTCATGTCAAGACGTAGCACTTGGCAGATTATTCTGCTGAGATAGGAGTTGGATTGTTTTGATCTTTCTGAATTCTTAGGCAGCACCAGAAGATGGGTTTCCCCAAAAGTCTTACCATCTCTTTCTATGTGCTTGTGCTAGTGTACAGATTTTACTATTGAGGAAAAAAAAGTCAGTATAAGAAAATAGCGTCGGGGTTGTTCGCATGGTTGCTATTAGGAGATTTATTGTAATGCTACAATTAACTAAATAATGAAACTTTCCCCAGGTAGAAATAAAGTTGGATTTCAAATGAATTAGAGGGGCTGGTAGGGCTATTTAAGAGCGATTAGCCTTGGAGGTATCGTTTCCATTCTGCATTACAGAATTATATTTCTGTATTTAAACAAGACTCAGCCAAGATAGCATTTACCAAGGCAGATGCACAGAATAAGATTGCTTATACCAGTTATCCCTGAGGCCTCAATTTAAAAACAGTTTTCTCATATTAAAGTGTAAGAGCCTGATGATAAGAGCTGTCATGTCTTAGCTGGGTACCTGTGTTATGAAGACTATAGTCTTAAACAAAAAACTCTCCTCCTTTGATCTTACAAATACACCGCCACTGTTTCTTTGTATTCTTTCTTGTATGTAACTCCATCTCCTGTGGTGCTTCTTCAGATCATCTGAGATCTACTTGGTCATCCTGGGGGGGGGGGGGGTTAATTCATTTGCTTTTGGTGGGGGAGGTCCTCAACCTATCATTTTTTCTGTCCGTACTTTTGCCTTCAAAAATTTCTTCCCAACTCTTCCTTTTGTGTTTCTGCTGCTTCTTGTATCCACCTCTATCTTCATCCTTTAGTCTCTCTTCATTTCTTTTTCTTCTATCCAGCATTCACAGCCTTAGTCAGCTTGCCCTACTGTTTCTATTTCTGTTTCTTCCTCTGTATCTAGTCCTCAGATCCAATTCAGTATGAGCCCCTCTGTGCTGGAGGGTCTGCTCAATCTGCAAAGGTAACCAGTAGAGCATTAAAAATCAATGAATAAATGAGTGGAGTTCCATGTCGTATTGGGCTTAAGAAGTAAGAGATTTTAGTAGCAGTTCTGACCAATGTAACTTCAAGATACAAAGTCAGAAGAAACATGGAGTTCCTGGGAAAAACTGGAGCAGTTATCTCTCTCTCTTTTAGGAAGGAAATTGGCCTCGATTTCGTAGGAATGGTTGCAGTACTTCTCAAATTTTCTGAAAGCAAACAATGCTATCAACTTTAAAAAGACTGTTGGCTGGGGAGCACTTTTTAAAATGTTACCATTCTCTTATAAAATGGAACTTTCCGTTTCTTAAAGAGCATTGCTTGGTCAATCCATCTGGTGTCTGTTTACCGTGGTATTACACTGCATGCTTGTGATTTAACGTGGCCAAGTTGCCTAAGTGATTGATGGCTGGTGTCTTTGTAATGCAGGTTAAGTAGTCATTTTCTTATAATGCATGTCTATGGTCTCATAAATCACTGAGATGTTATTTTTTTTTTCTTCCCTAGTCTTCCTTTCTACCCACTGACACTCCCCACCCCTCTTCCCTAGAAGCAGATTGTTACAACTTTTAAGTCTTAGTTTAACAGTTTTAAAATAATGTAAGGTAATAAAGAACTATATTCCACAAATGGTTGTATTGTGTAAATAAAAAGTTATCCTTGTCAGTCTGTCTTGACTTTCCATCACCATCTCCATTGCTGGTAGTTAATGGCTGCTGAGCAGCTGGTGAGAGTGCTCGGTAACCTGCATCAGTCAGAATGCGTGGGGGCTACGTTACTGTCCTTAAGCAGCAGGGCTTTGTTAGTCTGGCTCCCTTTAACTCAGGTATGTTAGGAAGTACGTTAAAATGAGCAGCTCATTTCAATTCAAGAAGCCAGACTGGGCACTGTTTAGGAGCGAACTGGCATTGTTAACATCTTCTGACACATTTGAACCCGAAAGAGGGTATCTGTCTGCAAACAGGTACCCTGGTATCTGAGTAACTTACCTGAAATAGTTTTGGGAGGTTTTTTGTTTCGTTCGTTTGGTTTGTTTAATGGGAGGTTGTAAGTGTGGGAAATATTTCAGGCTTTTGTCTGTCTGCTTGGCGGGTCTTTTGAAACAGCTTCTCAGAAAGACCGAAAGATTCTACACGTGTATAGATAGTGATAGGGAATATTTTTAAGCACATCTCTGTGTTTTCATTCTCTAGCTAAACAGCAAGTTGAAGCATTTTTCTTGATGACTAAGTTTCTCAGAGTTAAGTATTTTTGTCAAGATCAGTCGTTTAATTATAGAAAATTAATAGTTCTGAATGGTTTAAATACATATAAATAGGGTTCTACAATAGTGCAGTGTTTTGGGTTATTCCTTTTAACCTTAATTATGGCTATGTTTATTAAGCTTATTGTAATTTGTTTCAGAACTAATCAAATATATTTATTTACTATTTGAGTTAGCTACTTCCTGAAATTTGACCTGAACAACCAGAGTGCAAACTAGGAATCTGTAAATTTTTGCTTTCTTGTTGCTGATTAGAATGGTAATTGCAGGTGGTTGTTGTTATAAACAAAAATAGCTCCCAGCTAATATGCTTGATTTGTCAACAATGAATTTTGTAACAGAGTTGCATCTTCAAAGTATAAGTCTGAGGAGAAATCCAGGTGCTGATAAGTCTAAAGTATTTGAAAACTTCTGCATTTTGGGGGGAGGGAGATTGATTTTTATTTTTTTAAAAAGCAGAACAGTGCTGGAAGTATTTTGCTGAGTTATTTGGTAAACGATTTTTGTTTTGTTTTATTAAGGACAATGGCATTCAAAATACCAGCCTAAAGGATATTCAGTAGCAGGACTGCTGTTGTTTGACATCCACTTTTATCTCTAAATGTTAGAATGTAACTGGTTGATAGGAAATCTAGTTACATTGGGAGTCATGGCTGACTTAAATGTCTAACACACAGCTCTTTCTTTTCCTTTATCTTTTTTCTTTTTTTTCTTTTTCCCCCTTTTTCTTTTTTTTCCTTTTTTCTTTTTTGTCGCCTTCTTTTTTTTTTTTTTTTTTCCCCTTCTCCTGTTTCCTTAAGGATTTGCAGCACTTGCAGCAGCTTCAGCAGCAGAATCTCAACCTGCAACAGTTTGTGTTGGTGCATCCAACAACCAACTTGCAGCCAGCACAGTTCATCATCTCACAAACACCGCAGGGGCAGCAGGGTAAGTGCTCCTTGCCAGAAAAGAAATTCATAAATAGCTTTTTAGAGGAGAAGGTGAAACAGAGGTGGTTCATACACCTTCACTAACTGTTGATATTCCCTAGGAGAAATAACAGTACTGCAATTAGGAGTCTCTAACAGGTTGTCCCTTTCCGGTTGTTAGACCTCAGCCTTGTCAAAGTGTGTGTAGCTCACTTTTCAAGGAGGAATAATCCAGAGATCATGTCATGGGAACATTTGTTAACAACAAGGCCTCTTGGGAAATATCGCAGCATCTGAATTTCTGGGTCAGGCTCTCAGGAAGGAAGCCTACTGGGAAGAGAACTTGGAGAAAACAACTCTCCAGAACTCAAAGGCAGAATCCTAGGAGGAGGCCTGGAGGGTGTGTGGGCTGTCTGGATTAGCTCAATGGTAAAAGGGCTACAAAATTCTAAGACTGGAAAAAGATTACAAAATCAAGAGTCCTTGTGGGAGACTAGAAAAGTCCTTAAGCCTAAAAGAGGGTACAGTGAATTTTGTCATAAACTGAAATAATAATTACACCTTGGGAAAAGAGCTAGAATGCTTGATTTTGTGTAACAACTCTTGGAAATAATATTTTGGCGATAAACTGGGTATGGCTTACATGCTAAAGGCAAACCAAGTGGTAGGTAGTAGTGTGCCAGACCGGTGAAGACGTCGTACAGGATCTTTGCTCTAAGAACTAATGTGTTCAAGTTGAAATACATCACAGTACCGATTGCACCCCATTTGTTGATGCCCACAGAAAACTGCATTTAGCCATGGCCTCTTATGCTGATATACTCCAGTGGTCTTTTTCCCCTCTTTCTCTTCTACATGAACTCTATTCAGTTGTTCAGGTCTGATAATCCAAAGATTCTTGCTCAGAAGGCAAATCCTGTTATGCTTGAAGAGGCCTCCAGAGCCTGGCTGTCCTATAAAGCAGCTCTTTGCACCTTATTTTCCTCTGTTCCTTTAAATTTTTTCATGCATCATTCCTTCTTATATACTGTGACTTGGATAGAACTGGATTTCCATTATGCTGAAGCACTCTCACTGTCTGAATGATCTCACATTTGAATAAAGGGTTATTCAATATTAACTTTCTTTTAGTAGGACTTGATTTAGGAGAGCTTTTATACCAGAACTGATAGAAAACGGCTAAAAAAGTATTAATGGAGGCATTTAGTGATGTACTAGTTTCCTAAAATGAAGCAGAACTTGTAAGCTTAACATATTCTTGTAGAAGAAATCAAACGTCACCAAAAGTTAGTTCAAGGATTCTTTAAAATGGGCTTTTTTTTTTAAATAATAAATTCTTTTAAGGGAACAGCAAGCACAAAAGCATTGTTTTGAAAAGCTCACTAGCATTAATGTCTGCCTATTTTTTCAGCTAACTTTTGCTGGTTTTCTAAAATATCTCTGAAGATGCTTCACAAAAAAAGAAACTAACAGAAGCAAATTATATTAATGTCTCAAAATGAATTGTTTGCATTATAGAAAGGAAGGAGGGCAGGCTTTGTTTGTTTCTTTAAAATCTTCTGAACTAGAAAACTACCAGAAGAGGTTTTCATGGTACCTTTTCTAGGGGCCATCTCTGAAAATGGTTTCTTCACTGCAGTTTTAAGACCTGCATATTGCTGTCATCAGTGACGCAGTATGTGTAGAAACACCATGTTTTCCTGGTAATGTACAGCCTGAACAATCGAATAGCTCAAAAATGTAGGAAGATTTATATTCTGTGTTCTGACCATAGGCCATTAGTGTGTGACAACGTTCCAACTGAAATGCTTGAATAGATCTAGTTTTCTTCATGAGCACTCAATGATAAAGCAACATGTATGTCGTAATACCCCTTATCTCACTTTTTGGTATGGCTTTTTGCAGTATTTCATAGTTATTGTTAGAAGATCTCAAGCAGTATGTTATTATTTATGAGAAAGATAGAGAAAGTCTGTATTTTTATTTTGTTATTTGCTGTTGCAGCTGACTTTTCCATGTTGTTCTTGTCCTATTTCTCCATTAGTCAACTTCATAAAATAATAAATATTCTGGAGAAACTAGCATAGAGGTTTCTTTAAAACCAAAGGCATTCAGATTTTTTTGATGCTTCATTGGTACTGCATGCAGCTCTCTCTATATGTACGCATTCAGTAACTGAAATGAAAATTCAGATTTCTTTATAGATTATTCTGGAAGAAATCTATTGCTTTACAGGTTACAGTACATGCTTTGTACATGCCATGTAGTCATGTAAATGAGAAACATTGTTTTTAATACAAGAGAATAGCTTTGAGGAAAACAAGTGAAGAACAGTATCTCTAAGCAAGATTGTAGAAAACGTAAACATTTGGTAGAGAAAAGCTTCTTTTAATTGAAGAGGTGATGGGGTGCAGAGTAATGCAATCATCAGCAATTATATTTAGATTCTTGCAGGGGGTTGAAAGTCATGGCTTAGACCCAACTTCTGAAAAATCTTAGAAAATTCAGTACCTAAAATATTAATCAACAATCAGGATGTTATTCTGCTATCTTTCTTCAACACACATTATAGATCACAGCAGCAGATGTGAAATTCTCCCTATAAATCCACTGCCATATGTGTAATGTAGTCATCTTCCTTTTCAATACGATTTCTGGTTATTCAGTGGCGTGTGTGAAACAAATTGTAAAGTTCCTGGTTTTCATCACTTGTAATAGGTAACATCAGAACTGAAGGAATTGTTTCGAGCCTCAGCAGATATGCAGAAGATGGAATGGAAATAGGAATTTGGAACTATTTCTTATTCAGAGCAATTATTGTCCCCGTATTATTGTTAAAGTCATAGGCAGGAATGTAGCACCCTGTACAGTCTTTATACCTCTTGTATCTCTTATTGTATCTAATAGATCTGTCTCTAGAATAATCAATTCAACATCCTTTACTGCAATTATAGCTGCTGCTTAAAAATATTACCCTCATCAGATGACCATTTGCCTTTCTACTCGGAAGATATTGCCAATAAAAATCGTATCAGTAAAAATCTGAATGGAGAGGGGAAATGGTGCTGCATTTCATTTAAATTAATCTTGCAAACAGAGGTTGTTAGGATCTGAGAAAAGACTGCATCAGTGTCAAGGAGGTTTAGAAACGCTACTTATAAAGAAAGTATCCAGAAAGGCAAATGTGGAAGACAAGCTACTAATTAGCTTTAAACATTGAAGCTGGGCCTACCTATACTCAAGTTATTGCTGTTTAATAATATTATTAAAGACCTTGTTTATGATTTCATTTTTTTAATTGTAAAAACACTCGAGATGATGATAGCAGGCCAAACCCAGTCTTGTTCTCTTCTTGTGCACTTGTCCTACAGAGTTTAAATCTTCACTTGTACCATTAAAAAAAAAAAAAAAAAAAAAAACAAATAAAACACACAACAAAACCCCACACGTTTTAAAAATGGGATAGTGAATGTTCAACGTCAGTACCTACCCTGCTGGCCTCTGGTACCAGAAATCAGAGTGCAGCTCCCTCACCCAGTGTGAGGAGGGGGGAGGATGCCTGAAGTTGCCTGTGTTTCTTCTCAGATGTATCAAATTTGTTCTGGACAGGTGTTTATCTCATTTGAGGTTGTGCACCTGCACTGTTCTTACAGGACTCCTCCTCATTTTGTTAATAATACCTTATGTGAACTTGGTGAAAGTGCTTTAGTTGCCATAATATGCAGATGAGGAGACCCAGCTCTTCATTGTCAAGACTCTTAATCACAGCATATTTGCTGACACAGCAGTTGAATAAAATGCAGCTGACTTAAACTCATTCCCCAAATAAGAGGGGAAAGCTTGAAGAGGAATGAGGAAGAACTTGGAAGAAATTATTTAAATGGTGACTTTTTCCCCTGTGCTGGAAATACACATTACCAAGATATGAATTAAATGCTTAATGTTTACTGTCCTCTTTGAAATCAAGTCTTTGCTTCTAACCATCCGAACAGCATCAGTGGGTAAAAATGTTGACTTTCATTGAAGTAGTGTGGCAGCACCTTTGCATGGATCACTGAATTGATATTCTTCAGAACCACAGTTCACCAACTTCAGCACATTGGTGCCACGATCTTGAGCTGATCTTGAAGGGTACCTGGATACTGCAAAAGGTGTGGCAGCATGCAGCAGCTTAACATCTCAGTGGAACAGATTTGTAGGAATGCATAGCTTAGTACTTTCTCTCCTGTGTTGGATCCCAATATAATTCCAGCTATGAGCCCCCATTTTGGAAGATCTGGATTTGGTAAAGTGAGCTACACCAAAGTGCCCAGAAGTTTCTTTGCATCAACAGTGATCAATAAAGTTGATCAAATTGCACTGTGTATAATATGTGGTATGACACCCTTCATTCTTTCCTTTCAGTTTTTTCCAGTTAATCAAATTGACATTGTAATGGCTTTGTGTTGCAAACTAACTTCCAGGATATGTCTGTGAGAAGATGAACAGCTTTGGCAGAGAGAAAGCAGTCAAGTTCTTTTTAGATGAAAAAATTCACTCTTTTGGGAGATCAGTTAGGGTTGAATTATGTATTATGCTTCTGAGCCAACTTGTTAAAAATCATGTTGAAAAAATCTGCACTTGAATGTTTGTTTTATCTTTTGTTTAATTTTGGACAGTAAGAACTGATCCACAGATCAGTCCTTGGTGACTGTTGGCTGGCAGGAAGAGTATTTTGGCTTGGGCCATTATTCATGCTACTCATAGACATTACAGGAAAAGTCCTGGTTGACGGTAGATGAATTTACTTTAACTATTGAAAAAAAAAAAAAACCTCAAAAGCATCATACTTTTGCACAAATCCTTACCTAATTCTATGCAGTCATTCTTTTGGAGTGTCACATGGGTGATTTGTATGCCGTATTTAATGCGATAATACCACTGGGCTCGTAGAACCCAAAGCAGAGGGTTAGAAATACTACCTCTGTAAAGTTAAGTATACAAGTACATTATTAGTTTTTATAGATTCAAAAAATCAGGTAGGTTAGAAGGGACCTCTAGAGGCCGTGTAGTATTGCTCAAAGCAGGTCCAATTACAGCAGAGTGCTCAGCGCCTCCCCCAGTTGAGTTTGAACTTCTCCAAGAATGGAGATTCTGCAACCTCTTCGAGTACCTGCCCCAATAGTTGACTGCTCTCATGGTAAAAAATAAAAAAAAAAAATATAAAATGGTTTCCTTATATCCAGTTGGAGTTGTCCATGTTCCAGCTTATGCCTGTTGCATCTCATTACTGTGCACCCTCAAGAAAACACCATTTCTGTCTTTGAAGACAGCAGTAGTATATCACCTTGGTCTTCTCATAAGGCTGAACAAACCAGCTCACTTACCCGTTCCTTGTATGGGTATTCCAGCCTATTAGCCACCCTGGTGGGCCTTAAATGTACAAAATCCAGGATGTCATTGTGTCTTGTATTAGGAAACCCAAGGCTGAACACAGTACTCTGGATGTGATCTCACAAGTGCCAAATGCTCATGTTCATCTTATTGTGCTCCAGGACCCCCAGTTCTTTTTTTCTGCAAAACTGCTTTCTAGTCAGCCAGTACCCACCTTGTATTGCTGCACAGGGTTATTCCAGCCCCCATGCAGGATGTTGCATTTTCCTGCGTTGATCTTTGTGGGGTTCAATTTGTCCAGCCTGTCTAGGCCCTGACTTCTGGCATGTTGAGCACTCTCACTGTGTTTGGTATTGTCCATAAACTTGCTGAGAATATTTGTCCCATCAGCCTTATTATCAATAAAGATGTTAAATAGTATTGATGCCACTATGAATCCCTAAGGAAACATCAGAGTTTGAAACACCAATATCTCAGCGGTTGCCTAACAGGTGCAGTTTTGGACTTACACTGTATTAAACAGGCTGTGCTATGTGCCCTGTAAGTTAAGTCACTGCAGTTGTCTTGGACCAAAGTGGGGACCAGTAGTTTCTTCTCAGAAAAAAAAGCAGAGGTGAAGCTTAGACTAGTACAAGTCATGTCCGAAAAGAGCAAAACTGCATCTGCCAACCCATGGGAGGCAATAAGAGTCCAAAGCGTGCGCACAGCAACTGTCTGAAAAGACTTTAAGTCAGTAGAAGAGATGCATACTTTGCCAAAACAGTTCACCTGCTTTCCCCATCCCCTGATCACTACTTCAGTCAGCTGCAGGTTAAACTAACTTGTTCTTTTCCTAGTTTCTGCCTGAGATGCCGTGTATCAGTATTTCTTAAATAGGATAAAATTATGTAAAAAGTGACTAGATTAAACATGTTCAGAGTATTTTATACTGTCCTTCAGTGATGATTACTTCAGAACATACAAGTGAGAATAAAATGAGGAAGAGTGTAGTCATCTTGTGCTCTTCAGCAAAAGTGTTACTGCCAGAAAAACATCCTCTGGGATTTCTTTGAGGACAAAGCATCACAAAAGGACAGTCCTAATTACTCTGATTACAGTCATAAGATGAGTCAGTAATTTGTGATTGATGGTGTTACCAGTGGATTAAGGGTCGAATGTGGTCACTGTCAGCTGCCTATTTTTTGTTTCATTTAGTCAGACGCTCTATAGTGTCAGTGTGATGTCTTGCCCCTTTCTATTTCAAGTTGTCAGTTAAAATTCACTGTCACTAAATGAAGGTCAAAACCTCTTCACTTAGAGGTGATTGTTCACTAATTAATATTTAGATTTGGGCAGCTGAAATCATCTTTCAAGTGAACAAATATTTGCATTGTAAAATGCACTGTGTAACTGTAGTAGGTAGCTGTCTTGGAAGTTCCTTAAGCTGATCTATTCCCTTGCTGTGGCTTTTCAAAAACACAGCTGGAACATGTTGATTATGTGGTGCAAAGCAAATTTACATAGTTGTCTATGCTGTGCTATTATGTTGCATAAGCAGCTGGCCTTATTCTGTAGGTCTTGAGCATTTTGATAGCGATACATTCTATTTAAAATATATATTCAACACACACACACAAAAAAAAGTAACAGTAATATCACCGTCAGAAGACAAATTCTCCTGTAGTTGGTATCCCTCATTGAGGATCCATTTTCTTCTTCCTACCCATGGTAGTCACAGTATCACAGTATCATCAGGGTTGGAAGGGACCTCTGGAGATCATCCAGTCCAACCCCCCTGCCACAGCAGGGACACCTACAGCAGGTTGCACAGGACGGCATCCAGGCGGGTTTTGAATGTCTCCAGTGTGGGAGACTCCACCACCTCTCTGGGCAGTCTGTGCCAGTGCTCTGCCACCCTCAAGTCTTAGTCTTCGAGTCTTAGTCCCTCTTTTCATGTCTCCTGTGGCCTTAACCTTGCATAAAACATTCGGTTTCTCACTCATTATTTATCAAGCCCTAAATTCCTGTGTCCTGTACCTGTATTCCGCTAAGAGGTAGCTGGTCATGAGTGGTGTGCTGTGATTGATCAGCCAGCTGATGAACCAGAACAGACAACATCAAACTCAAATTACGGAATTTAAGTGGTACTTGGTGTTCTGTCCTCTGAGTGGCCATAGAGTCCATCTGTTGTTGTTGTGCCATCGTCCCCGCTGGTTCTAGGAACTTGGTATATTGCAGATGCCTATTAAGTGTAGGTTTAATTAGTCAGATTCTTAAATTATCATAGGGGAAATTGATAGTTGTAGCCAGGAGTTACCTGAAGAATAACAGCAATATTTTTCACAATAAAATTGAGGGACTTGACTAACTGTAGGTGTATTTTTTTAAGAGTCTTACCCCTTAAAATATATATAAATTTTAGTATTAGAAGTGCCAGAAAAAAATAATCATAGCTTCTAGTTAAAATACATAGATGCAAGCATATATCTCAGTTTCCTGAGAGATAAAATAAATGATACAAATCACAACTGTAAGAGAATTTATTTTTACAATGAGTGTACTGTGTATATTGGTTGCATCAGTCCAAACTGTTCTTCAGTGTTATCACCTTTTCATAGTAGCAGGCATTTTCATATATACAGTGTAATGTTTATTCTATTTGTGTAATTTAAGTGGTATTCAGTGTCTTATCTGAGCTTTAAGTTCTGATTACTTTTCCAAAGATTATTTCTTTATTCCAGCCAGAAAGAGGTTGTCTGGCTTCTTTTGTCTTCTGGTGTGGTCTGCTTAAGTTTGCCGGAGAAAGTTGCCTTCTTGTTAGGCAGCTGGCATGGGGTGATACAGAGAGGAAGAAGGGTGATCATGGAGCCAGATTTGTGGTTTTGATTAGTATTCAGTTGTTGGATTTGACCTGATTAGTGTTCAGTTGTCTGGTTTTAGGTGGGTCCCTAATTCTTGGTCGGCTGCTGGTTACAGGAAGAGGTTTACCTAAAATCTGCAAGCTAAAAGGGGCAATAAACGATTCTTGCACACAGAACTGGGATAACTAGATCATTGCACACTCTTTCTGCGGAGGAGGCTAGTACAGACTTCTGTCTTTTACCCTTCTGCCACCACATATACTTCAGGAAAATGCAAGGGGATTTTGGACTGAAAAGCCCGAATTCTAAAGATCCCTATGCAGGGATGAAATGAAGGCTTGCATCTCAATTTTTTTTGTAACTTTCATTATTTGTCAAGAGCCTTGTTTCACCATATTTCAAGTTTTAGTCTTTAAATGACAAACCAAACCCGCCCTTTTCTCTCTCCAGGTCTCCTGCAAGCGCAGAATCTCTTAACGCAACTACCTCAGCAAAGCCAAGCCAACCTCCTGCAGTCTCAGCCAAGCATCACCCTTGCCTCGCAGGTCAGGCTTATTTCTACAGTTCATGAGTTGTTTTGAGGGGACTTAAACTATTGCAAGTGAATGGACCCTTTGTATTAGTTACCAGAGTAGATACTGTAGCTGTAAGAGTGAGTTTGTTTTTCTAGATAGCTTCAGGGTAGAGCTGAAGTATCAGTAACTTCAATTTTGTAGTTTCCACCCTAATGTGCCTCTTTTCATGCATTTAACATTCTAAATTTTTATGTTTAGCTGAAAATTCCCATGATTGATATTTTGAGTTAATGACACTAGAGCATCATTTGATTTCTTGCAAGGCTTTCTTGGACAGTCTCCAAATTTGTGAAATTCAGAGGAGCAAGGTGTGAGCTACCTAAAAAGCTCAAAAAGAGGATTACTGTAAAGTATCTTTTTTTTCTAAAGATTGCAGTGGTAATCTATCTTTACTGTAGCCTAGTTGTTTTGCTATTATTGCTAAGTCATTGCCAGTCTTATTAGTTACCTTCTGTGAAAGTGAATAGATTGTTAGAAATGCATTAAAATATTCTGTTAGATATATGTTAAAATATTAAAGCTCTATGATTAAGCTTTCAGACTGTACGAAAAGCAATTTTAAGGTTGCACGTGCTTGCAAATTTAATTCTGCTTCACTCTGGGTTTTACTGTGCAGTTTAGTTACGTGACTGCATGCTGTTTCTGAAATACCATGTAATATACGGTATCTTCCTGCCAAGTTGGTTACATACAAGAATTTTTTAGTCTGTAATAAGATGCCTGAGTCTATCAGAGTCTTAGAAAACTACATTTTCTATTATACCACCAGTAGTATTTTTCATGCACCATGTGGAAAATGGAATTTGTCTCTCCTCTGTAGTTCATACCTCAGTTAGCAGTATGACTCCCTACTTGAGATTATACTTGGATTAAAAAAAGTGTCAAAACTGCAAAGAGGAAATAAATTATATAAAGGGGGTGAAGTCAGTAACGACATACTGCAGTAATTACCCACTATGTTTAATGTAAATTAAAAAATATTAAAAACCTTTATAGTGTGACACACATATCTGCAATCCTAGAAAGATCATATATGATCACATTATTTCTCAAGTAATGGAATTATAGATCCTGACCTCCCTCTACCATCTGCTGTGCACTGCAAAATACTGCACTAACCCAGGAGAAAAACAACATAAGGAGCTACATAAAGACTCAGCTATATGTAGGTTGTTTCTTTTAGAGCTGTTGTTTCTGGACCTTTGCGCAGATTTTGCATAGTACTGTAGTGTTGCATAGACTTAGGGCTGTTCTTATTTGCCCTGAAGGAGTCTGTCGTTTCAAAACTGGGCATAGGACATAAAAGCATGAAATCATCTCTACTTAACAGCCTCAGCTGAACTGAATAGAATTTAACTAGGGTAAATGATTTGTCTCTGCATCTCAGTTCATCTATGGCATGTAAGAAGGTAGAGTTATGCACTCAAAACATGTTTCCAATGTTCCTGCTGAACTGTGCAATACCAGATCTTAATATATCTTGTTCACCTGTGAATATTTTCCATGCTGCTCAGGTTTTTTTCAGATTCTTATTATTGCTGCATAGCACAATGTTCTAGTATGCCAATGTTCAGGAATAGCACACCTCCTTTGGGCTTCCTGGAAAATTAAACTTTCATATAGAAGAAAAACATGACCTAAAAGGAATTATTTTCTGCAGGTTGCCTTTGCATAATTTCTTGTATCACCAGTACATTAATTCTTACTGTTGCAAGTATCAACAGAAGGGTTACAGGTAGATCTAGTTTTTTCTTAATGGAAGAGTTGAGTCAGTGACAAGAGATGGCATTAGAGAAAACGTGCCATGTTTGCTGTGCTTGTACATGCTCACTCTTCTGAGATTAAATAGGAGACTTGAATCTTTTGGGCTGATGACAATCTGCCACCTCACACAAGCAGTAAATTCAATTTTAAAATGATTAAAAGGGTATGAATGCCAAGCTGGCTGTAAATGATAGAACTGTATCAAGTAAGAGTGTTCAGCCTGTCTTTGAGCAGCTTCTGTAGCAAGCGAAAGTTCTTGGTTATCTGCTGCATTGAACATCTCTTACTTTTCTTTAATTGGTTCTGACAGAGCCTTTAAAAGGCTGTGATACTAATATAGTTTTCTGGATTGTGATTGCTCATTCTTGAGAGGAATGTAAATAAAGTGGAGGAACTTTCAGGTTGCTGGAAATGTCAAATTCATTGCTCTTTCTCACAGAAACCTCACATACCGTTTTTGAATTTAATTTTTGCTGATTATTCTCTTAAGTCAGATTTTAATCTCTTCCTTGCTATCTTAATAGCCAGCAACCCCAACACGCACAATAGCAGCGACCCCCATTCAGCCACTTCCACAGAGCCAGTCAACACCAAAGCGAATCGACACTCCCAGCTTGGAGGAGCCCAGTGACCTTGAGGAGCTTGAGCAGTTTGCCAAGACTTTCAAACAAAGACGGATCAAACTTGGATTCACTCAGGTGAGACTGCGTACCTTAGTGCCTGCCAGTGTGGAATCTGAGGTCTCCTCTTTCAAGTCTGGAGGGAGACTACAATTCCACCTTTTCCTAGGAGAACCTTCTTAAATAGGGTTATGCTCTGGCCTTTATGTAGGGGATTTCTAAGAAGTAACAGAAAAAGCCATACGTCCACCTTACTTCCCTGTTGGTTTTAAAGCATAGCCATTTTCCCAGCAGGTACGTGCATTTACCAGCTCCAGATGTCATTGCATGCGCACTATTCATTCTATAGGATGTCAAATGAATGGGACAAAGCACTTTAAAGCTTCCTTCAGAAGTACAAAGTTCCAAAAATCATACAGCACAATTAACTGCTCTGTGTGTTTAAAAAGTATATCACAACTGTGGAGTTGCTTTGGATGTCAAAGGGTTTTTATCTCTCAAGTGTATTTTCCTATTAAACATCAATGATTTCTGTATTTAATGCTTTTGCTAAGGTTCCTAAACAAAACCTGAAAGGACTGTCACCTTTGAAGTTCTCTCCTTACAGAGGTGAACTGCAGTTGTAGTTTGTTTTGGTTTGCTTAAAAGCTCAGAAATACCCATAGAGCAAAAGAAAAGTAATCTTGAACATAGTGAAAATGGTTGAATGAGGAGTACAATTAAAAGTACAAAGTGCATTTATATGTTCCATTATTCTGTTGAAGGGGGATGCTGCTTGGATCCAAGAGTTGTTTCTTATTAATATCAAAATGAATGTTTTTTCCCCACAAAATTGAAATATCTGTCCAGCTAAACAATTAATTTTGGCAGGAGTCTGTGGTAAGCGTGGGCATGGTTTTGTTAGCAGAAATAACATGCAGAAATCAAAGTAGGTATTTAAAAGTCTGAGGTCAGAGCAGTGAATCCAACATATGTGATTTGGTGTCCGTCCCCCCCTTCTCCCTTCCTCCCCCCCGAATAAGTAAATCTATCTAGCTAAAAGCATGTGCTGAAGTCAGGCTTATATTTCTGGCAAAGTCCTAAATGTTTGAAAAATCAGGGTTCATAATGAAAGTTCCTGGCAGCATCTTAATTATAACTCAAGAACAGAATGTTCTTAGTAAAATGAAGTGCGTTTTGCTGGCATGTGTGCCGCCTTCCATCCCTTCTTTCCACTAGAGGGAGGCACAGAAATACAAGCGATGGACACACACAAAAGCTAGAATAGAGCAGAACAGAATAGAATAAAATACAATAGCTTCCCTATAGCCTGACTGAGGAGGTTCATGTAGATCTTTAGTTATTATGTGTAATCTGCCCTGCTGTGAGATGATTATAAAGGCTCGACTAGACTTTTTAAGTTATGGGTTAACCCTTCTTTATTGACCCTGTTGTGAATTTTCATGATGAGGAAAAATGAACACAACTGCTCAGGCTTACATTTCAGTATTTGCTTTTGAGATTAAAAAAAGGTGAATCTTGAGAAAGTGATAAAATTGCATTTGATCTTCCCTATCCTACTCTGAGTTTGTATGTGTATAATTAGGCAGTTCTAATAACTTCCACCTAATTGCATAAATGGATGATAATTAGAGACCCCTGTTAGTTTGGTTTCCTATAGTTGGATAAATAGCCTTTCAGAAGATAAAAGAAATTTATTTCCAATGGTACTGTAAGCTTTTTCAGACTCATGCCACCCCTGCTTTTCAAAAATAATTGTAAGATTTAGTTTGCATTCCAAACTGATCACTTACTACATTCTGTCTTGTGAACAATATAACAGGTTTTGAATTTGAGCAGTTCTGTCTCCTCTGCCACCCTGAAAAGCGGGTGATGGATTTAAGTCCTTTTGTTTAATTGTTTTCTTTAAAAATATCTCTGTGTTTGACATACGGAGACACAATGAGCCTACTGCATCTTAGCATTATTGCAGGTATGTGACTAATTGGTCGGTACAGATTCAAGCTATGCGAGTGAAAATTTTAGACAATGTTATTTTTATTCTATAAAAGGCATTACCTCTGCTAGTCTGTCTGAGCTTCTTAACAGACCAGTACACACAACAATGATGTACCTTATAATCAGTTTCAGTTCAGTACCGTTGCTACAGAGTAGATCAGATGTGTATACAGTGCCTTTATCCTCTGTTCCATCCATCCTTTCAGTGGCCCATTCCAATAAAATTCTCATCCCAATATGTAAATGCCTTTGCCTACAGCTGAAATGCTGCCACCTTTTGGCATTGAAAACTATTGACAAAAAATGGTTAACTATTCATTTTAAATCAGATGGTAAATGTTAGTAAGAACAACATAAATACCAGAATTAAATTTAGCTGGGGGACTGGAGCAAATTTCATAACTCTTCCCTGCCAAGACATAAATCAACTTATCTCTAAAATGGTTTACATAGCCAGGTTTTCTTCTTCATAAACCCTGTAGAGCATCCATGTTGCTTCTCTTGGAATGATTTATGAGGTTTAAAATGCACAGAATCCTGGCATATTGGTAGAGGTATAAGTGTGAGTTCCCATGTATATCCTCTGATTGAAGGGCGTACAAACCAATTGTTCTGGTCCTCTTCTAGGAAGGAAATTGTTTCCTTTACGCAACCTGCACAATTTACTAAGCTTACCAATGTTTTTTTTCTTCCTCGCTTGGATGTGGCCACTCTGCATGCTATTAATGTATTTGTATCAAGCTGTGGTTGTGGATCTCACCTGAAAGCAAAGAAAGCAAGCTTTACGCACAATCCAACTAACCCACTTCCAATTAAACTCCACTAACTATGCTAAAGCTTTTCAGTTTCTTCGTGTAGACTTTTTGTGCTTTTTTGCTTTAAGAAATGAAAATCTAAATTAAACTATGTTAGACCAAATAATATACTGTAAAAATAATTTCATTTTTTCAAAGGGGAGGATCTTCCAGCTTTAAAATGAAACAAGAAAATATTATGGTGTTTTTAATGGCCACAATCAAGAGTGGATTGATTTTTATTTTTTTTTAAGAACAAGACTTTCCAAGTGTAAACTACATAGATGTATATATATGCATATATATATATTAGGATAAGCAGAATGTCTGATAGCTAACTAAAACTGAGTTTTGAGAGGCAATAACAGATGAAGGAGATGATCATCTGTCTGTAAATCTCCTGGATAGCTTTTTGGCAGATGGATAATGGTAGTGAAGACTACACTTCACTATTTGAAATGTTTCAACTTCTTGTCCTCTTTGAAATGTGTATCTGTGGGGAGAAGTTTGGTTTGAACCTCAGAAGATAGTAAGATTTCAGATAAGAATATTTTTGCATCTATTTAAACGTGATATATGTTTGCAGACATCTTTTCAGGAGTGTTTTCAGTAGAGTTTTTCAAGAGTGTTGAGAACATGAATTCACTGCAATTCTGCTTGTTTGAACTTTTCTCCTTCAGTGTGAAATATACAGATACTTAAATCTGCTCCTAAAGAGAGCTTGGCCTTTCCTTATTTTAAAGAACTAAGAGAAAAGTTACAAGTTAATATTCAGTGGAATGTTCTGCTCAGTGGTAATGCTAAGAAGACAAAGCATCAGAGGTTTCCTGGAAAGAGTTACATGGTTAAACTGACTGAGGTTTAACATTTCTTTATGATTATTTGCTTTAGCATGAATCTTGGTAGTGCTGAGCAAGTTTCTGTGAAAATGAAATCCCACGCAGCAGTGAAGTCACTAAGAGAACACAAGAATGTGACAGGATTCCTTGCTTTGGAAGTGCCTATGTTAGTGAATCCCTTTTTTCTCTTTCTTTGTCCAGGGTGATGTTGGGCTCGCTATGGGCAAACTCTATGGAAATGACTTCAGCCAAACTACCATCTCTCGCTTTGAAGCCTTGAACCTCAGCTTTAAGAACATGTGCAAGTTAAAGCCACTTCTGGAAAAGTGGCTCAATGATGCAGGTGAATGAGTCTGTGTATTTCTTCACCAGCTTACCAAAATCAGTAGGATTCTGAAAAACCCTGAAAAACTGCTTCGTTTGTACCCTTATGGTTTTATGAAGCCACCGATCTTTGTAACTGTCCATGGGACAAATAAGGGTGCAGGAATAAGGGTCCATACTTCCCTCTTCATATGCCTATACACATCCGAAATCGTTCCAATATGAACTTTCAGAATTGTGTTCTGCAGACAGCTGAATAATTGCATGGGATGAGGTATAATACGTGTCATGGTTTTCCTTCTTCATGTATGTTAATGCATATAACGTCTAATCCTCTTCTAGCTTTCTTTTTCAGATGTGTAGTAGAGAGAGAGTTGCATGGTTTGTTGTTGCAGTAGGCAGAGCTTATTGCACTCATCTCCTCCCCCACCCCTGTGTGCGTTCTTTTCGTCTCTCTCCAAGGGTCCGTATAAACACTCTCTTTCTCCCTATAGGAAGTTTTTTCTGGGTTAGGTTTTGCTTTTGCCTTCCAGAATTATTTTTTTCTGGGATATAGTTATTCATAGTTATTCATGATCCCAGTGTTGGTGGTGTTCTTTTTTTTTTGGTTTCTTTTTTTTTCCCCCACCAGCAAAAGGAGCTTGGATGATGGTGCTAGGTGTTAGGATGGAAAGTGTTGAAGAGCGCTGTCAGCCAGTTTTTTCTTCCCAGTATACAATTGTACATAGTATAAAACTAATGGATCTGCTAAACAGATGGCAGGGATGTTGTGTGCCTTCCTATTTTTACCAAAGTGAAGAGAGCTTTATGCTGGTGCCTACAGTATTCTCTGAAATTTTGAAAGTAATTGGATGCAGTGTTGAAAATTTGTCCTGCATTGAAACAAGGAAGTGTCATTCTGTTGTGCTGTCAGGCGGTATCTTTAGGTAATACAGATTTGTGATAGAAAACATAAAGATCTTCACACTGAGTGGTCCAGTCCACAGGCCAGTGGCCCCCAAACCTTCCAGTGACACTGGATGAGTCCAGTGCTGCAAGGAATGTGATAGTTTGCTTTTCATAGAATCATTATGGCTGGAAAAGACCCTTAAGATCATCAGGTCCAACTGTTTTCTGACTCTATCGGGCCCGCTTCTAAACCATGTCTCTGAGCACCATGTATAGATAGTTTTTAAACACATCCAAGGATAGCGATTCAACCACTTCCCTGGGCAGCCCGTTCCAGTCTTTGATAAGCCTTTCAGTGTAGAATTTTTTCCTAATACCTAACCTAAACCTCCCCTGGCGCAACTTTACACCATTTCCTCTTGTCCTTTCGGTTGTAACTTGTGAGAAGAGACCAACACCCACTTCTCTACAACCTCCTTTCCTGCTAGCCTGAAGAAATACTTGGATCTGTAAAGTTAAGGACTGTAAACAGTGTCATTGTCCCTCACAGCCTGGAAGTTGGGAACTGTTGTCTTTGGCTGTGATTCAGTTTCATGAAAATCTTTGGAAGAAAGATTCAGATGACTTTAAAGGCTACTTTTAGATAAAAGCAGGCAGGAGAACCACACCAATGATCCCTTTCATTACGTTACACTGGAGTGTTGGAGAATTTATTGTTGCAGAACTCAGCTTGTTCTGGGGGGGGTTCAGGATGGAGAGGGGTTTCAGCACATTTATGGGTGCCGTTATTGGGGGGAAAAAAAAATCTAGAAAATAGTAAACTTGAATTTATGTGCCCATTTGAGCCTACCAGAATGATCTTAGGCATTGTGAACATTGACACCAGCTTATTACCCATAAACCCCAGTGCATCTCCACCCATAATTAATCATTTTGTTTAAATTCCCTGCTGGAACCTGGCGGTTGGTTATTTTGCACTTTCTGCTACAAAGTGGGGTCAGGTGTGTTCTCTCTTTGCTCTTCTGTGCAGCCAAAAAGACAGGATTAGGGGTTGACAGCTAGAGACCTAGTGAAGCTAAGGAGGGGGAGCTAACTGTTTGCTGTTAGGTAGAACTACATAGCACTGACTATCTTCTAAGATAGAGAAGAGGTTGAACGCTGTGAAGCTGACTATGAACTTCATCTTCTAGTGTATTGCAGAGTGGGTAAAAGAAATTTCAGGTGGCTCAGATTTTTTCATAATTGGCTGTGACTTACACCTGTGGCTCACAAATATCAGTTACTGCTTTTTTTTCTTTAAACTGTGACTTGCAGTGAATGAGTGTGAGGTGGAATGACATAAGGGGAGACCAACTTTGTATAAGTATTATAAAAGGGATACTGTGGTAGCGTACAGGAGCAGAAAGCACCCTCTGGGCTTACTTGTAGCTTTTAAGTTTCAAGTATATGTTGTAATTTACAAGTGATTTAATTTACAAGTAATTTAATGCATGTGATCTTCAGAAATCTCTATATCTGAAATAGATGCAGAGTGGGTTTTGACATACCTTGCACAGGTGAAGAACACTTGCATTAGACTGCACTGCATTCAAATAAAATCTCCTGATTTGTGTTACTTTATTTTTTCAGAAAACCTCTCATCTGATTCAACTCTCTCCAGCCCAAGTGCCCTGAATTCTCAAGGGCAAGGGATTGAAGGCTTGAACCGTAGGAGGAAGAAACGCACCAGCATAGAGACCAACATACGTGTGGCCTTAGAGAAGAGTTTCCTGGAGGTCAGTGATCCTGTTGCTCTGCTCAGCCTATAAAGAAACGAAGAAACTTTGCTTAACGGTCACGTCTGTTAGAGTGAACCCGTTACTGTGCTATTTAGGAAAGTGCTTGTACTAAACAAGGTGAATACAAAGGCTGTGCCAAGAAGCATGCATCAAAGTCTGCTTCAGTTTTTTAAAAAAAAACCAAAAAAACCCAAACCCCAAAACCTCTCAAAAAACCCTCATTGGTTCTTGCAGTTCACTGACTTCGTGATTTTGCATTCCAAGATACTGAGCCATAGATCTAAGCTTGATATTCTGCACATCAAAAAAGAAGAAAAAAAGATTACCCTTTCTGAGGATGGATAAATGGCGTGACAGTCTAAACATACATAATGTGAAGTTTTTAGCTGGCCTTATGTTACTCTTGTTAGGCATTTTGTGCAGCTGTGTGGGCAGATAGCCTCTGTAAGTAGCCTGTCCAATCTACCTGTCTTTCATTACAGGTCTAGACAACTTGGGGTTCGTTTGGCTATTGCTATAGTTAATCTCTCCTATTCCTTTTTGAGAGATGCTGAAAGAAGGATTTCCTTATCAAAGTCTAGAATTCCTTGAAGGATTAACTCACAAGTCAGATCCCTTCTCTCAAAAAGAAGCATGTGAGCTTAACCTTCATCACCCATCTCTGAGGAACACAGCTTACTATTGGTAGAAATGTTCCTGTAACTAGGAAGGTGGAGGGCTATCTCTACTGTACTGCTGACCAGATTCTGGATATAAACGGCCCGTCCAGATTTCTGCCTAGTGAAGAAGAAGCTATATTGTAAAACTTCAGAAGGTAATTTCACAGCGTTTCAAGTACCGTTTCATTTTCTCAGAACCAAAAGCCTACCTCGGATGAGATCACCATGATAGCTGACCAGCTAAACATGGAGAAGGAGGTGATCCGCGTTTGGTTCTGTAACCGGCGCCAGAAGGAGAAAAGGATCAACCCACCCAGCAGTGGTGGAACCAGCAGCTCGCCCATCAAAGCAATTTTCCCGTGCCCAACCTCACTGGTAAGAATCAAGAAACTGTGTTGACAAAAACCACTGGAAGAGGTAGTTCTACTGTGCTCACTGTGGAAGTTGTACATGCTACAGCTTCTTTGTACAGCAGACTTGTTCTCACAAATTTATATTTTACTGGCATTTTAAATATCCTACTTACATACTACCTAAGAGAGTTAACGATTACAAATCAGGCACTAGTTGTTATTTAGTCTGTTTGTGGGTGAATATTCTGGCTGGCAAATTTGCAGTTGGAGTTACTGCTTTGAACATATTTCAGGTAGTAACTCCGGTTTATATATGGACTTTCTCTCTTGCCCAAACTCTTTTTATAAAATAATAGTAATAAAAAAATGCTTAACGGCTCTAATGCTCCCCTCTTATTTTGGCTGCTCTGATAAGTAGATAAGCAGCAGTAAAACATATCATTTGGAGACTTAGGTTACACAAATCCAATGATATTGTTGTCACTTTTAGTTAGGAATGATTTATATAAAAAAAAGACATGGAACAAAGGAACAATTTAGCTAATACTCATGTAATTAATTTCCCACACTTGTATTTGCCTCAGGTAAACACAAACTTCATGAAAATAAGAGTAACAAAACACATGCATCAAGGTTCCTTCAGCTCCTTTGCTACCAATGTCCATGGAGGTCTGTTTTCATAAATAGAAACAGTAGCTATTAGATTTCATAGTAGCTATGTTAATAGGAATGTGGTGGAATTTATGTAGCCTGTAGCTGTCCGTTTGTAGTATTTATTCCACCCTCATCACTGTAGTAGCTAATATCTTCCAGTACTTCATTAAACCATTAATTTTGGTGACGTGTCATTCTTTCCCCTCATCCGTGTCTCAGGATGTGTGCATGCAACCTTTTGTTTCAGGGGAAGGGATGTGTTAAATGTACTTAATCTTTTTTTTTTTTCTTTTTCCAATTGGAAAGCAAGGTTGCATGCCTTGCTACCAGAGCAAAACATAGTGAGATTTATGATAGTGTGTTTTAGTAACCACGCAAGTTTACTCAGACTGCAACTTAAGAAAGTTTCCCTACATAAATTTCTCTTTTGTTGTAAACTGCCATTGTATGTAAGAAATTGAGGTGTTTACCACAGTCTCCATTTTTTCAGTGATGTTTCACTAAGCATCTTCACTCATTGTAAACTTCCCTTAAGACTGACTGCTGCCACTCAAGTGGATGTTCCAGCCCTGCTGCCCCCAGCCTCCACTGGCTATGTGTTTTGTTGATTCCTTGTGTCAGTTCTGGAGATTATGTGTCCGTAGGATGATTTGGCTTAGTTTACTAGTTTGACTGCAAGTTAACCATGTGATAAAGAACAACGATGAATTTTCAGTATGGCTAGGTAACCAATCTGACGTAGCCTGGCTGCACAAGTGCTAGGGCTCTGAAGCAGGATTGGAAGGGAATGCTCCTTTTGATGGCAGCCTACTTTTGCATTGGCTGAAGTCAGTCATTGTAACCATGGGGTTAGCTGTGTTAATTCTAGGTGATTTCACTGCCCTGAAACATGGATTGTGACCTTGGCCTTAACTCTTTGGTGCACAGATGACAGATACAATGTGTGCGCTGCATTAGTGGGAAGTGTACTATGTATCTAGCTTTTCTTTATTTCATACCCTATTTGAGAGGGGCAGAAAACTTTTAGGTCTTTCCCAGTTGCCCCAGCGTTGTTTAAAATGCATGAAGCATTTAACTTCCTGTAAGAGGATATGCAGCATGAGAGAGATTTCTCTGATCGTGAACTTAAGGTAAGAGAGGGGAAAGGAGGAAGGTTTTAGCCTATATCCTTGGCTATGTTCTCTTGGGCAATTCTAAAGGATTCATTTCTCTCACTGATGTATAATAACCTTCAAATATTACTGTTGGACACCATTTCTTGTCCATAAAAAGTCCTTTCTCTCCTTATATTTCATTTTTCCTCATAAACTAGTTCCTCCAGCCTTAAATCTTTGGTGTTTTTTATCTGTAACATCTTCAGTTTATTGTAGCTTTCTTGTAATAAGCTGTCCACAAGTAAAATTAGCTGATGTCATTCGAATGTTTTAAAATTCAGAGATCCTTCCTCTGGCACAAGGAAACTTATCAAAGTAGAGCTTATAGTTTGGTTGAGTAAAAGCAAAATGTTGCTCTGTTTATCCATGTAAACACATTACCCTAAATACCTCTGGTAATGCTGGGGCACTGAAATAATTTTATCAGAGAAAGAAATGTGTAGTTCAAAAGATGTTTAAATGAGAAATAAAACAGTGCAGAAATAATATATTCTGTAACTCTTTCTCTAAGAGTGACTATTAAAACAAGGTGCTGTCTTTTGGGGGGAGGCAGAGAGGGAGGGCTAACTTGCAGTCCCGAGACAGTATGGGTGTATTGGATATATCTCCCTTCAAATACTGAATGATTAAGAATAAAGATATCGCTGGTGATTAGAGAAGGTACTATGGTTGGTCCACTGAATGCTTAAGTAATGGAATTACAAAAAAGCTACTTTATATGCAGTGTTTTCCCTGCTAACTTCCTCAGCTGAGGATGGGAAGAAAGAAATCCAAGTCTAGAAGCTAACTCTTTGTCTTTTAACAGTTGAGCAGTTGTATTCTTTTTTGACCTCCAGGTGGCAACCACGCCCAGCCTTGTGACTAGCAGTGCAGCTACAACCCTGACTGTCAATCCTGTGCTCCCTCTGACCAGTCCTGCTGTAACTAGTCTGTCAGTCACAGGTAAGGGCTGATTTCTCTTGCCCCCACATTAACCTCTACCATTTTCCTCCTTTAAACTCTTCAAAAGGTCATTCAGTATTGGTCACTGGTATACCAGGACATTGTTGTCATTGTTTCTTGTTACTCTGCTAGGAAATTTCAGTCTTTGTGACTATTCTGGAGGTAAAATCACAGGTGAGGCTGAAATGAAATATGCTATATTTCATTGCTAGCTCGTAGAGCTCTGCAGCCTCCTGTTGGGAAGTGTCATTTCATTGTAGTCTGAGCTTCTCATTTGGACTCTTGGTGCTTGGTCCTACAGAAATGTGTGTTTGTCTCCCTTTCAGTTGGATGTGCAGTTCAGGTGGGTAGTGGTTTCTGTTCAGTCATATCTGTGTTTTGTACTGACCTAACCAGAATCAATCTTCTAGGCACAACAGAAACCACCTCCAACAACACGCCAACAGTGATTTCAACAGCACCTCCAGCTTCTTCAGCAGTGACATCACCCTCCCTGAGTCCTTCCCCTTCTGCCTCAGCCTCCAATTCAGAGGCGTCCAGTGCCAGTGAGACCAGCACAACACAGACAACCTCCACTCCCTTGTCCTCCCCTCTTGGGACCAGCCAGGTGATGGTAACGGCATCAGGGTTGCAAACAGCGGCAGCAGCCGCGTTACAAGGAGCTGCACAGTTGCCTGCAAATGCAAGTCTTGCTGCCATGGCTGCTGCAGCAGGACTAAACCCAGGCTTGATGGCATCCTCACAGTTTGCAGCTGGGTAAGGATGAATTTTTCGCACACTTTTGGGTGAGATGACCGAAGAGGGAAGGAGAATTCTTAGGATAAATTGCTTTTATGTATCGCTATTTTCTGGGAGCTCACTTGGTGATTCTAGTGTCATTTATCTCAAATTCTGAAGGTGTACTTATAGACGGTAACTGGCCATTCCCATCAATGTACACAAATGTTGTTTTCATTTTACGGATGAAAAAGCTGTGTTGTGGCAATGTTGTTATTTGATAAGTCGTCCATCGCACTGCAGAGCTTGACTTAAGAGCTGCAACTTACCAGTGAATCATAGAATCTATTCTACTAATTGTGAAATGGAGAGCTAGCCTAGACCCACTTCACACCTCTGTTTTCATTTCTCCATCAGAGCAAGAAGCTGTAAAAGATGCATGATGATGTATTGTTGAAGTTTTCATTTTAAAAATGTTGCTCTGAGAGATGACTCTTTGTTTCTTCAATTCGTCTTGATTTACATCTTTCTTATCTGGATTTGAGAGATGATGGTAGCTCTCTAATGAGTAGCAGTTTCCCCAAAATACTTTACAAGAATATTCTGCAGCAACAGTCAATACAAGTTGTGTATTTACAGTGCCTGTATTTCAGGCATGTCGCTAACCACATGGCTGAAAGGCAACGTCTACTCAAGGCATCGTGAAGGAAAAACTAAAATAAATGAAAATTAGCCCTTAGTCTCTGGTCTTTCCTCCCTCCCCACCCGCCTCTCCCTTTTTAAACTATGATGGTGTACTTCTGAACAGTGACAACCTTTTCTTAACAGTAACTAACACCCCTTCCCTTTGTCTTTGTTTCTTCTTCCTCGATCATGCTTCCTGCAGAGGTGCCTTACTCAGTCTCAATCCAGGGACATTAGGTGGTGCTCTCAGCCCGGCCCTGATGAGCAACAGTACACTGGCAACTATTCAAGGTCAGTAGTGTTCCTTTTAATGCATCTTTGTCATACCGCTTCAGTTTATGTGCTTTGTTTTTCTCTACAGAACAGTGTCTCCTCAGCACTGGACATAAATGTTATATTAGTAAAGGTTTTACAAAATTTAAACGCACAATACGTTTTTTGTATCACAGAGATAAAGAGCAGGTACAACTTCAGAAAGGAGATTAGAACTGTGTATGATCTTGTAGTGATTTACAGGAGGCACTTAAGATGTTGAATGTGATCTGGAATTTGTTCTGTTATCCTCCCCCCATTGGCATGTATCTCCAGCAGGTTAGAGATTGGCTCTTTATAGCTCTTTCAGCATAAGCTTGAGCAGAGTTGCGCTGTTTTGAGGTCTGTTAGGAGGGTAGTTTCGAGCAAGACTTTTTCCTGAATTCTTGTCCTTGTATGTATTTAAAAAGAACCTACAACAACCTACATCCTAAAGTCCTTATGTAGAACTTCAAATCCATAAATCCTTATCCAGAGGAGTAAAGATTTCTTTTGGAAGTGCCACGCAGCCGGAAGAGTTGTTTTCAGTTCGTAGTTTGTCAGCTGTAAAAACTAGATAGTGCAAGTGCCTAAAGAGCTAGCTAAGCTATGTATGGAAATACCCTCTAAACTAGCTTAACAAATCTTGTTTCCAGGGTACAAGAAAGAACCATTTTGTAAAGTGTCACAGATAAATTTAGGGGATCGTAATCTAAGGCAGACTGAACCCTGCAGACCGGTGAGAATAAGTTACAACAGTAGTTGTATGTCAACATTTAAAATGCTACGCTCAAGGTTACATGACCTTCTTTATTTTGTGATAGCTGTCATTTCACGTGAACGCTTGCCTCAGCCCTTTCCAGTACAGGTTGCCTGAACGTACAGGTTTTCTGTGGCAGGAAACATAGACGGGTACTGCATTTAAAGATCTGAAGAAAGGCATGATGGAATTAGTTTAGGGGCAGACAACAGAGGCATTTTAGTATCTGCAAGGCCTTGTCCACCTTCGTAAAGAGTTGTTTTTTAAAAAACAACCTGTAATCAGATGACTGTTGTTAGTGGTGTAGAGAGCACGTGTGTCAGAGAAAGGACAACGCAGAGACCCGTAGCTTTTAGGCACATATTGCATTATTGCTTACTGCTAATGTTATCTCCTCCCTGCTCAATTTTCGCTTTTTTAGCTCTTGCATCTGGTGGCTCTCTTCCAATAACATCACTGGATGCAACTGGAAACTTGGTGTTTGCCAATGCCGGAGGTACTCCTAACATCGTAACTGCCCCTCTGTTCCTGAACCCTCAGAACCTTTCTCTGCTCACCAGCAACCCGGTTAGCTTGGTCTCTGCAGCTGCAGCCTCCGCGGGGGCCTCTGGACCAGTCGCCAGCCTTCACGCCACCTCCACCTCAGCCGAGTCCATCCAGAACTCTCTCCTCACGGTGGCCTCTGCGAGCGGGGCCACGTCCACCACCACTACTGCCTCCAAGGCACAGTGAGCCGGGCTGAGCTGTGCTGCCAGCAGCCTGTTTCACTGTGCGGTGGGATTGGCTGCCAGCGGGGTTTATAAACTGAAAATGTGATGGGCATCCTCTCGCCGTGTTGCTGGGGACAAGGGAGAGAAGGAAAAAATATAAAAAACAAAAGCAAAACAGGAAGGATTTAAAGCTGGGACAGACATTTGCCTAATTTTATAATAAACACTGTCTTTTCAGGATCGCTTCATGGATCGGAGAACTTTCTAACCAAAAATGTAAAAAAAAACAAAAAACAAAAAAACAAAAAACCACAAAAAAAGTGAAAGGACTACTTATCATTTCCAGCAGTCACAATGACAAGTTAAGGTGGGTTATCAACTCAAACATAGGAAGGGGATTTCTTCTTTCTTTTTGGTCTAAATATCTTTCTTTTTTAATTATCATTTTATAGGTCTGTTGTACAGGCCATTATGTCATACAAGGTGTTTATAATCGTATCAATCGTGTTGGGGGTTCCTTTCTTAACTGGTACAATTTAGGCAGGCCTGTATTACTGGTGTATCTCTATTATTATTATTATTATGATTATTATTATTATTTTTATATATATAGTTTGGACGCGTTTGTCTTTTGCTCCTGGATTATTTTCAGCGAGCTCCCACACCATGGGGGGAGGGCGGGAGGGTGGAGAGGAAGAATGGAGCACAAATAGACTTTCTGTCCTAATCTTCTGGGAACGTTCTGAACAGTTTCCTCATCCTTGAATTTGTCTAACGGTTACTTGTAGGGGTCAGAAGAATTTATGTTCATCATTTGTGCAGGAAGCTCAGTGTAGCAGTAGAGATCATTGTGTGCAAACTTCCAGGCTGGTCTATGCTTTTTAAGCAGAGGTAGGAATTAGTTCCGAACTGCAGTTCTCCTTCTCTCAATTATTTACACGAAATGGCCAAATTCTGCTCTTAACTTTGCGTGCATGGTTCCTTTTTACTTCAGAGAGCGGGATTTGACCTCCTGAGTCTAGATTGTGTGACATACCAATGGCTATTCTGTTCTATTGATTGGATTTTGCTGTTAAGAGCATACACACATATTTAAAAAATGTCGTTATCCAAGCAGTATGTAAAGCAACATTTACAGTCCTAGATTCCCGCCAGGTGAGTTGGTACAGGATTTCAAAAGATCAGATTCTCCCAATTCATAGCAATAGTCTTTTTCCATTAATTCTGATGCTTCCAGCACTGTATTTACAAACATTTTTCTAGTAAAAAAGTGCTTCTGACTGCAAACCACAGAAGCCAACAAATACAAGAGCAGAAGTTACCATTGTTTATGCCAACACAATAGAGCTGACTCTGGGCCTTTGCACATACCTGGGTGATCTCGTGTAGTTTTTGAGCTGTGATGCTGCTAGCTGTGTAAAAATGGCAATAAGCATCTCTGAGCAGAGTGTCAGGGCTTACCTGCCACTCTAACGATCTTTTCAAGGTGGATTCTGATCCATGGAGCAAAGGATATTTACATGGATGAGGAAGAGTAACGAACTGTACAGAAGTTAGATCTGTATATTCTTAAATATACAATCTAGTATCTGAACCAAAAAAAAAAAGATTTTTAAAAAGAGAAGACTGGATCACTGCAATGCAGTTCACTTTGAACTTTCCATTCCTGATGGATTTAAAGGTTTCTGCCATGTGTATAAAACTAAATTACTTTTAGCTAGCGAGGGTATTAGAAGAGTCCCTTTCCCCCGACCCCCTTTTCTTTTGTCACCGGAGTGTCCTAAAATAACGAGCTGATGCAGCTATGTTCATTTTGTTGATGATTCAGGGGGATCCTGGAGCTTCTCATCCAAGATCCAGAAGGCAGCAACTTTAAACTCTACATATGCTTTGGTTTGTCACCTGAGCATGTGGGATTTGTGTTTGCACTCGAGTGGCAGAACCCCTTATCTATCCCCCCACCACCATGTTTTTGCTCTGTTCATCTCTAACTCTCCACCTTCCTGTTTTACTGAATATTTAAACCAATTACCCCTAAAACTTCAGAACTAGTGAACTGCAAGCAGGGAAACTAACAAATGTCCGTCCACCGTTTCTAATGTTTTGATTTTTTTATGTTTTATTTTTTTAAAACTAAGCTTGAACCAAAGTCAATTTCTAGCAAGCTGCTGTACTAATGGACTAGTTTGTATAAGTGCAGTTCAGATGCAGAGAGGCGATAGATGCTACTGACAATTTCTTTTTCATTTGTCTTTTGTTTTTATTAATTTTATATAAAAGTTGCTGCTTGTTTTTAATCTTTTTTTTTTTTTTTTTTTTTGGTTGGTAATTTGTGTTATCCTTGGGGCAGACTCTTAACTTGATTTTAATTTGTTTTCTTTTGTTTGATGTGTAAACAGAATGGCAATGTCAGGGGATTGTTGATCCAACAGGTCCCACCCTCATCCCACCAGTATGGATAAATCTGAGTATTTTTGATGCGTCTCTGACTTCAGGCTGTGCAAGAGACTTTTAGGGCTATGGTTAATACTGCGGAAATGGAAATGGCCTACAGTAATAGCTTCAGAGCGGTAAAAGGTATAGCTGGGTGAGCTTCAGGGAGGCAGGGAAGAAGTGGAAGAGGAGATGCTGGTACCCGCTATGTCGGTCTGGAGGCCATAGCACGGACTACTGTTTCTACCAAAGGAACGCAAGTCCCTGGGACTTGCGTTCAGTGAAGTAAGAGGATGGGGAAAACTGCAGCTGTAACATTCATTCCTGACTCTGAAAGTTCCCACTTACTTTCACGCCTGTGCAAAAATACGATTTATCAGGAAGCTTTTTTTGTTGAAGGGGGGGATACTATTGGTCTTTTCTCCGATGTATCCCCTACTCCCTAAGGGTTTTGTGGCAGGGTGGGGGGGCATGGTCCTTGCATATATCTAGGAAACACAAAGAAAGGTGGGCCTTAAATCAGCAGAAAATCCTCTCTCCACAGTTCAAAGAGACTGTGCCATTAGCTGTCTGAATGAGTTTTCATGTCCCGTTCTTGCTGGTTTGTGGTTGGGAGAGGGTCTTGTTGAGTACATATCTGGAACACTAATGCAGCTTGGATGGTTTATTTATTATAAAAATCTGCTTTTTTTCCTGACTACCTTTGCATTGGTCACATGGCTTTGGTGTGAGCACCTTATACCCCCTTACCCTCCTCCTCTCTACCCCATCACCCTCTCTGGGGCCCAGATTCCAGGGAATTTCTTAGCGAGTCTTCTTCTGAGAGAAACTGGAAACTCAGAGTAGCCACATATCCAGAAAGGGCTTGGTTTTGCTTGCAGAAGCTGACATAGTACCCAAACAGCACATATCCCATGGCATCCATCACCAGTGTGTTCTGATTAATTGTCTTAAAACATCCCAGTGATGATTGTCACTCCTGGAACCTGCTTTTCATCCCTAACAGTGTTTTGTCTCATGGATGCTTTCTACCTCCAGTGATTAGGTGAAAGACGGAAATCAGATTGGCAGCTGGTGTACATCTGCCTATTTAGAATGCGTAGACTCGTTCAGAGCGTGAAAGGAATATGAGATCATGTACTACAATTTAGCAGAAGTTTCTTTTTTAAATCATAATCATGCTGACAGCAGAAATTGATGCATCTGAAAAGAGACAATAACATTTGTATACAGACCAAGTAAATATGGTCATGGTCTGAGTTCACGAGTGTTGAAAATGGAGAATTATTGTCGCAGTAGACCCTGGGACATGCATTGTCGCAAACTTGCTGACAGACCCAGAACATTTATTTAGCAAACAAATTTGATTTTTTTCCTCCAATGACACGTAGTTACATCTCTGATTCCAGTATTGGTGCGTTCTTATGTTGAACAGAGATGATTTTCTGTTGCATGCTCACAGTCTTAAATCCTTACTGTTCTTTTTAGGGGAAGATTTTCTGTGCAAATGTTCACTTCTAGACAGTCTTCTAGCTGTATGCTGGCACATTTGCTCCTGTATTGATTTGTCAGCCAGGACCAGAAGGAATTTCGTAGCGTGTTAGAAAAGGATAATAGCATCTCTTTTTTCAGAGCTCCACGTCTCTGTATTTAAAGATGTGTGGGTTGCTTTTCATAGTTGCAAGCATGCCAAAGGACATACGCAGGAAGAGAGAAGACGAAAAGCTCTCTCATTATAGCCAAGGACAGTTAGCTCAAAAAGCAAGAGCTTTACAGAGACACAAATACAGATATGCCCTGGAGGTCTAGAAGAACAATTTAGAAAATGGCTTCAGGATGAGGTGGTGTAGGCTAGTGATGAAATTTTTTCTGTTGTTAGGAAAACGTATTCCAGTTTGGCTTTAGCACACTTGATCTCCTCAGAACACACACTCTCTGTGCTCACTGTAGAATGATTAATGAACAGCTCATAGAAAGTACACACAGATATGTCTGCTTACAAGAGTCACATCTGTCTATTTAAGTCTCCTTAAGAGGATTTATTTTGTTTCTGAGTTAGTGTGCAGTATATGTTAGTCAAAGTACATTTTCCTATGCTGCTCTTAGATGGTGTGTATGTGCATGCACTCAAAAATTTTTTTGGGGAAACACCATGCTTGTTACATGCACAAGTACCTGATTTTTAGGAGATTTTTTTTTCTTCCAGCCCATAGGCTAGTGTTACTTTAGTTTTTTGTTTTACTTTGGGTAACTTGTGATGACACATCATGATTCCGCTACTTCTTAAGATCCTCTGCTTCAATAAATAGTTGTCGAAGCACAAGTTAAATTGGATTGAAAAAGTCACTTTACCATGAATGGGGAATCTGTGCTCAGCTGAACCAGCAAGGAGAACATGCATGAAAGAGAGTTGAATCTTCGTGTAGGAATGAGCTGTTGCTCAGTAACTTGGTTTGACTGCTAGTGGGGTTATCGTGTAAGCGAAAAGTAAAATGCCAGAACATTAAGAGGAAGACATATATTCTTATGGCTTGAATTATAGACCTTTTAGGATGTCAGAAGCTTCAGTTTTGAATTTTATCTTTAAATGAACAGACTGACAAAGAGATTTTCACTGAAATCAGTATAGCTCTTGATATATTTGGAGTTACAGCTTATGATTTGTTGCACCTTTTAGGTTAATCACAAGGATGCCGGCACTGAGTGAAGAGCTATCTGCTGATCTTAACACACAAGAACAAATGTTCTCTCATCGTATGATAGCTTTTCATTTGAGCAAGAGCTCTGTCTCTGTTTTTGCCCCTTTTCTTATTTTAATTTTACATACTTTACAGTGAGCATTAAATGTAGGCAAAAATTTTCTACTTCTGATCTTTTGGTATCTTGCCATAATCTTTTAGGATAATTAATTCCTTAAAAAAAACCAAAACAACCAAAAACCAAAAAACCATAGAAATAACCAGTTTTGCTCAGGGGTCAATAAGAGAATGGCTGTTACCAAAATATGTTAGAGAAAATTCTGTGTATGCATCCATGCCAACGATTCTGTGAGTAATAGAAAATTTCTTTTTATTTACTTCTCTTGGAACTATAACCTAATGTTTTGGCTTGTTCTAATGTTTAAGTGTCACCTCTGAAAGCCTTGCCGTATGCTTTGGCTTAGCACATGTTTCTGCAGTGGAGTTACTGAAGGAGACAGCAGTTTTAATTCCTTAACTCTGTGCACATTCCTGCAGATCAACATTCTTTAAAACAGAAATTCCCTCTTCCTTTGTTATAGATGGAGCAGAACACCCATTACAGCTGGAACCATACCAGAGATACTAAACTAAAACAACATCTGATTTGCCTTACATATCAATTCTTAGAGAAAAAGTCACTTTACAAAATCATCTTGGAGAGTCAAGTAGCTTCTCGGGGTCATTAGAGCATTTTGGTACAGATGAAATGGTGCGTCTGGTCCAGACTTCCAATGAATGATACTTGGTTTTAACCAGAAGGTTAAAATGCAGATCAATTTATTGCCATGCTAACTTTATTAAGAGTCGCTATTCCTGTTCTGCCTGAAATGGTTAAATGGTGTTTATGCACCGGGCATGGGTACACACCTGTTGGGTGTAGGGCTGACTGCCCTCTAGGGTGGAGTGTCACCAAAGGAGTAAGCTAACCCGCTGCCCCCCACTGGGTTTATGGTTGTCAGTCCTCACGTAGCCAACTCAAATTCCTTTATATTTTTCCAACCAATACATCTTTTTACTTCTCCCTCCCTTTCCAAAATACTATAGCAATACAGAATTCAAGATACATACCTTGCAGAGGTTCTGCTCTTTTCAGTCATTAAGTCTCACTCCTGTTGCTGTCTGTGAGTCTTTCTCTTCTCTCCAGTGGGGAGACCCCTAAAATACTGTAAAGATTTTTGACAGAGGAGGCTTTGCCGCAAAGTTATTGACTCAATTTCTTAAGGTTTGCAGTTTCTTAAAATGTTCATATCCTTCACTCCGTTCTGAACAGTACCTGGTTCCCTCTACGTCAGCGCAAGTAGTTTCAGTGCTTTTGGGGCGATGGAAAGAGGCGATTCCTGTATTTGCATATCTTCACAGACAAACACAGAGAGTAACGCAAGAAAATGAACGTGATCTTTTTTCAGTTTATCTATCTTCATTGGATCTGTCTGCCGCTTCTCCTGGGACGCTCTTACGGGGTACATGCTCTGAGTTTTTACCCCGGTGGGATGCTGTTAGGAGAGTGTTAGGAAGATTGCACTGGAATTACAAGTAATTTAACTGTGGTAGAAGGGAAGACATACCTTTTAGTTGAGTAGACAGATAAGGTGAGGATGTAGAACGTACCAGGTACTTCTTTTCTGACCAAATTCCTAAAACCGAAGGAACTACTGGGCTTTGTCTTGGGGCTGCTTTTAGCTCCATCTGCCGATACCCTGCTAAGAACCGTCCATAACTGGAATAATCTGGGCCCCCTCCCTCCCTCCTTCCTCCCCTCTCCCTCCTTGTTCCTTCCCCCACCTTCCCGCAGCAAAAGGTAGCACCATACAGCTCTGAGAACAATACTTGTGGGTAGCAGCTGGCTTCTGGCACCTTCATAAAATACCTCAGCATAGCTTAGCATTGTCGCAGAACTGGTTTTAAACTGAAAAAATCAGAAGAGAAAAGCAAACTTTATAAATAGTGGAGATAATTCTAGCTGTAGAGTTTAGTTGAACTGATGTTTATTATGACTGATAAACATGATTATGCTGTATGTATTTGAGATCCTGTTTATAGGTTACAACTTTATAGGGTCGGGTGGGGGCGGGTGGATGTCGGGGGCTGAGAAGGGGTTTGACTGTGTTAGAAGGAAAATGTTTGCTCATGAATTTTTTTCCTTGTATCTGTCTTGCCAAAGGAAACATTTTGTCGCTCCTGGGTTTGGGATTGTTGTTTGGTTGGTTTATCTGTGGTCTAATCTGCAGCACAGCACGTGGTGGCATGCAGGTTACTGATTGGGTTGCTGTTCAGGGTCCTTTCGAGTGTGCGCACACTTCCCTCCCTCTTGGCCTTTCCTTGCCTTTCGCTGGAATCTAAAGACGAGGCAACGTGTATCCCGGAGGCTCGGGAGAAAGGAGATGGCTGTACTGGGTTAGAGTCAACCTAGGTGGTGTAAATCCGTTTCGGTTAGTTGAGTTGCTCCAGAGCTGAACCGGGCCCGTTGTGTTTAACTTCGGGGAGGGAGAAGAATGGTTGTCGCATCTTAATCTTATCTGGGAGAGCAAAAGTGAAACAAGTTCCTTTTATCCCCCTTGTCTTGTTACTGAATGTAGGGCTCGTAGTGCTTGATAATAGGTGGAAAACTTTTTAAACACTTCCTTTTCTAAGAGCAATGCTAATCCTGTCTAGACCAAAAACTATGAAAGAAAAAACCAAACTGAGAAGTGAAAGCTAACCTACTCCTAACACCTGGCTGGTATGCCGGAAAGGGTGGAAATGCTGCGAGACAGTCGTGGGAGAGGAGCTTCGAGGGGTTGTTGGCGAGGGAGCGGGTCGTTCTCCTGGCATATGTCTCGGTGTTGCGGTGGGAGTAGCAGAAGAGCGAGTGGTTATTGCCTTGGGAGGGTGCTGCACCCCCTCCATCTGGGCCCCAAGGCTCCCTTCTCGTTTCCCTTCAAGGCCGATGGAGTCGGGGAGGAGGGGAGGGCTGTGCGTGGGTGTGTGTGCGAGTGCGTGTGTGCGCCTGGCTGTGTGTGGTGATGGCGGGAGGTGGGTTTCTAAAGGAGCTCGACTCCACTGGGGCGGGAGAATTCCCAGTGGCCTCGTAGGGAACCAAAGGCACTGATAAGTTGTCAGCTCTGCTGTTCTCAGAGCGGGTAAGAGGAAAAGCTGGGTGGGGTTTTGTTGAGCTTTGGGTCAGTGTCCCTTTCTGAAAGGACCTCATCTCTTGTGGGTACTCCCACCTTTTCTGCATAGAGTTGCTTCGGCTCTGTGAAGACAAACGGCGTGTGGGGCTTGCCCAGTGCTGCAGGTCTTAGGCTGATGTTGGGATACAGTCAGGGAAAACTGTTTCTTTCCTTTGAATGTGGAAGCAGTGTAGTCCAAGGGCAGAGTCTGTTCAACAGCTTTTGCGTATGGTCTTTCTCTTAAGGGAGGGACCTTGAAGACTCCCTTCTTTGCTCCCCAAAGTAGCCTTGTACGTGTTCATGTATCGTGCTATCGGGCTGAGTTGTTTTATCCGTGAACTTGGTGAGCTCTTGTGAAGAAAGGGAGGGGGGGAGGGGGAGAGGTGGGTTGTCCAGCTACTCTTCCTCCGGACACCAATCGGGTTGCAGAACTTCACTGAAAGCTTTACTAATAGAATTGTTGTTCTGACATTATGTAAAAGTGGTATTAATATTGTGTGACTTTTCAAAGAGCTAGTTAGATTTATAGATAGGTAATAGGGATATTGAAGAAATGACTTCTCAAAGAAAAGAGCACTTGGAACAAAAGAAGTGGAAAACAAGGTGTGCTTTAAGGAAAACAAATCTGAGGAAGGAAATGAAACAGCTTGTGGGAGGCGAGGGAAGATGATACCCTTTGGCGTTCCTTAGTGCTGCTGAGGCTCAGCCCCAGAACTGGAACATACCCCCTCTGCCTTATTTCATCTCTCTACCAAACAGGACATTGTCAAGTAGCTCAGACCAAAATGCTGATCTGTCTTAAAACTGTGTCGGTCTGCTGGTGAATATTCTCCTGCAGAGCTTTACATAAAACCACGAGATACTTAATTTTATCAAGGTAGCTTCCCCTTTCCTCCTAAAATTCTCTTATCTGTTGTAGGCCCCACTTCAGGATTCACACTGCCTTTGCTGAATTTTGTAGCAGCAGCTACTTAAGCCCTATTCCCTGAATGTGATGACGTTGTGTGCGGACGAAGCTGGCATGTTGCGGTGCTATAGAAATCTGAAATTCTTAAACAGGAGGAATCCTAAGACGTCGGAAACGGCATGCCGAGGGGCAAATCGTGGAGATCGCACAACCCCCTTGAGAAACAATTTAGGAACGAGAGCACTGGTGACAGTGTCCTGAGAACAAGGCAGTTGAGATAAAACCTTTAGTTCTTCCCCCATTCACTCTCCATGTGTCGGCCTCTGTGACACCCTCCCTGCACCCGAGGGAGTCCGAGGGGAAAACGCAATGCGAAAGACTTTGGAGATCAGCGCCGCTCCCCGCCAGTTCCCGGGGAGCTGGACTGGGCCTCCCTGCCAGGCGGGGAAGAAGGGAAGGGATGGCTGCAGAGCCGCCCACGGGCGGCGTGAGGAGGCCCGGAGCAGCGCTGGTCCCCGTGGGGCACCTCGCCTGCCGGCGGTCTGTGGGCAGGACCAGGGCAGTAGCTTCTTCGTCCCCGCCAGTGCCGTTGTTCCATTTCCTTCCTCTGTGGTAGTATCTAAGGCTAGGTGTGAGTAGGTGTGGGGTGTTTATCCGCCACAGGTACAGGAGCTGTCGTATACCTCATTTCTAACTCGTAACTGAGTAACTTGCTTTAACTTTCTCCAAACCCTACAGAGTTGCCAAGTCTGCCCTCCCTCCTTTGATTAACACTGAACTCTGGCCTATAGCACCCCGTGACCTGCAACCTGGGGAGTGACCCCCCAACGCCTCTGAATGTCGCTGCTTGAAAGCTACTGCAAAGTGAGGGCAAATTGCAATCTTACCTTATTTCCTTTGGTTACAAGGGGTCCTCTTGATTAGTCTGTGAATATCCACCCCCTCCCCTCCACTCTCCCCAGAGAAGGGCCGCCCGCCCTGCCTTTCCCCACCCAGGGCCGCTGCCCCGGGGCCGTGCTGAACCCCAGGGCCCGGAGGCGCGCTCAGCCCAGTGCTGCAAACACGCTACTCACTTTTTAACATGACCAAAAAAAAAAAAGAAAAAAAAAAAAGAAAAAAAAGAAAGAAGTCTCCAAATATTTCATTTTCTTCTTTATTATTTGACAATCCTGTATCCCTTCCCCGCTCCCCAGCCTGGCCAGAAGCTGCGTCCTTAACCCGGTCCATCTTTATTTGAATGTAGTTCCCCTACCCCCATGGGAAAGAGAAGCTTTGTCAGGTCACGGTGGCTGCTATAAGTCGGGAGGGGGCGGTTTCTTTGTTTTGTTTTGTTCTTTTAAAATTTCCAGCCAAAACCAAAGATTTCCTAATGATTGTATAAACTCAAAACAAACAAACAAACCAAAGACAAAGGGCGTCTTCAGCACCAAGCCCACCTGTGAGGCCGGCCTGGCCGGGGCCAGGCTCTCCGTCCCCCGGGGTCCAGCCTGGGGGTCCGGCCTGGCCCCCGGCCTCAGGGGCTGCCCCAGGCGAGGGGGCGCTGCCCCGGGCCCTGCCGCCTCCCAAACTCGCCGCCCCCCGGGAAGGGGCGAAATCCGGGGCGCGGGCGCTGGGAGAGGGGGCGGCCGGGGGCTGCTGCGCAGGTGGGTTGAGGAGCTGAAGACTTGGGTGCAGGATTGGCTGCTCTGCTGGGTGCTTTAACCCTCTGGGGGCTGGGTGATGTTGATTAATACACGCTGAGGTGCACTTCTGAGCTTCCCCCCTCCCCCGTCACTGCTTGGAAGAGGCTGTCCTGTTGTGAGAAATCCCTGAAAGAAGAAGAAGCAGCTTTTCATTTCTCCTCTAGTTCCTTTTTTCTAGATTTCTTTTTATTTTTGCAGCACCACTGTGCAACTATGCATTGTATTTCTCAACCTTTTATGCTAGGTAGATGCCTGTGACTTTTTAACTTTTTGGGGGGGGGATTGCAAATGGAGGAACTTTTTACATGGATCTTTTTAATCTCAGTTGATTGGGGGGTGTTTGGTTCTAGGGTCATACAAGCTCTATCCCAAAGCAAAATCCAAATGTTAATATTATTAGCCTGATGCAGATACCAAAGATAATTTCTTTCCTGCAGAACCTTAGACTTGTGTATTAAGTACGATTACCCAGCACTTGCATTAGTCTAACCTCAGTAATTCCAAAGCTTAGATGTATATTTTGGTATATTTCTGGGATATTAAAAAATTGTCGTTTAAATTCTTGTTTGTTTCAGTGTAATGCTCTTAAAGTCATAGCATGGAGATAACTGAACTTGTCCTATTCTTAGTAGTTTGAAATAATAGTATTTTTGTATGTTTTGGGTGTGTCTATGTATGTATTAACATAACGGTTTTCACTGCCTAGGTGTTCATAAATAAAAAAAAAAAAGAACTAAGGGTTTTTAAACTGTACATAATATTCCATGAGGAATTTTCACCAGACCGCCAATTTGGATCGCATTTTCACTGACGGCCGCTCCCAACTGGGATTCTTTCTTTCTTTTTAAAGAGACAGCATGTTCTTTTTTTTGTCCCCATTGACCTGAGGTTCTTTCTCAGCGTAAAGGGGTTTTCACGGTTTTTAAGGGATGGGCCAAAGAGGAAGGAGCTTCAATTTTGTTTTTAAAAAAAATATTTAGCACGTTGGTTTGAAAGCTAACCCTTTGTATGCAGAATCAGGAGCCGAAAAACAAGCCCTTTCTTCTAAATGCGGCAATAGTTTTCAAAGAGACAGTGATTTGTGAATGTCTGTAGCGTCTGGGCAGTCCCTTTTTGCTTCGTTTCTCAGTAAGAGAAATTTGCAGTCTTAACGGTTTCACTACGCTGTGCAACTGCCTGCTTACACTGGCCGGGAGGGCGTTTCTCTCGCCCTTCCTCATATACTGCATTTATACGCTTCGGGTCAGCAGAACACTTGAAATTGAGGGCCATATGGGAGCACCCGCACCCAAACACAACCCAAGCTTTTCTTGAAACTGAAATGTGAGAGTCCCACACATTTCAAAACCTCGCTGATCACACTAGGGGTGAGGAGGAAGGCGAAATGCTGTCTCTTTAAAGATGTCCTTTATTATTATTATTATTATTATTATTTTCCCAGTGGTTGCCTGCAGATAGCTGTAGGCATTGAGAGATTGTGTAGATTACAGTAAATCAGAATGAAAAGGTAGATTTTGTGTAGATGCATTTGTCTGCTGTAATTTTTTATATATATTAAACTTACTGTAATTGTACAGTTCATTTCTGTTGTAAACATCATTAAACCATTTTCCAAGTGTTTTAACATGTATGCCCTTGTTTGTAGTTTTTTAAATGTGTCAGGGGAAGGCTAATTCCCCTTCCCCCTGCTGCATCAAACCGGGCCAGGAGATTGTTCTTTCGTGCTCTTTGTCTTGTCAAAATGGAGGAGAGACCAGGGGTTTTTTTTTGTACTCTGAGTGAAGCTTTTGTTCTACTTCTGGTTATCATCTCCACTCCTTAAAAAAAAAAAACCAAAAAACCAGCTTCAATTGCGTCCTGAAGGCAAAGAGAAGAGTCAGCTCACACCTATGGTGAGTGTCCCTGAAACAAGCGTTGGCTGCGGTTTGAAATCGAGATCTATTTATATATAAAGAGCATAAAGATGATATTTTTTTCCTTCACGTTTCTTCCCCATTGTTCAGTGGTTGGTATTTTATAACTGCCTAAACTTTTGACTTCTGCATCTTGCAAATATGGTTATCGTGATTAAAAAAATAAAAAAATTCAGTACTGTCTGTTCTTGCACCAAGAACAAGAGCGCTTTGCAGTAGCAGCTTTACTGTAGTTTGCAGCTCAGCTGTTTGAGGCCTCACCCAATTCTCAGATTTTTTCTTGTCATTGCTGAAGGAACAGTAAGGGACCTAGAAAATGCTGCGCAAGAAACATCCATGGCCGTGCATGGGATGTCTCGGTTTAGTTTATTTTTTTTCTTTTGCACTAATTTGGTGTCTTCGAAATATCCTTCAAAAGCTACAAGCACCTACTGCACATACAGGTTTTTTTACTGTGTAAGAAGTTATGCGCAGCCTTGTCATTTACGTAGCAGCGATTCCAGCAAGTTTTTCTGCTGCTAACCCAGTCCCTTAAGGAATGAAGGTGTAACCTCACCTGGGCAGTGCCGGCGCTTGTTCCCGCAGTCCTGCTTTAGCTCTGCTCTCTGTCGGGACTGGCGGAATGAACCGGTCAGCTCCTGACCCAAGTTAAAATACCTGTTATTTTGCTGGGCTGTTTTTGTCCTTGCCGAGTTGCTTTATAGGCTTTGTTGCACAGTCTTGTAAGTCACTGGCAAAACTGAGGGTGCAGCAGGAGGCGAGTCTGCCATTTATACTTGGGTCTACAGCATTTTTCCAACATCGCGTCCCACCTCCCAGGTTGTGCTTAGATGCTCCTGTCGGAATACCATCCCCCTCAGCTTGCCTAGGAGGTTACGCCGCCGGCTGTAAATCGCTCCAGCCGGCCCGACTGCGTCAGCTGATGAGGTTGTGCCATTCCCACGCACACGCACACACGGGTCTTTGACGCTAACTTTATTAATTCATCAAAAATGCACTACATTACTGAATTGGTATCTCTTTGGAATGATACCTGCATCGTCTTTTAAAGGTAGCCTGGTGATAGACTGATTGGGAAACCGCGTTTACATTGGATTTTGTACAGTTTCTGTTGCCCAGAAGTGATAGTTGTGGTCTGTTTCTGACACGAGAATTCCCATACCAGCTCTTACACGAGGAGCCTGTTCTGCGGCGACAGCTGTAGATGTTGCTGACGTGAGGGGGCAGAAGTTTCAGCCGAACCCTTCAGCCAAATGGGATTCTCCAGGGTGCATTTCCTGGCTTTTCTGGTATTACTGTCTTTATCAGAGTCCAGGCTCCTTGTTTTCATTGTTACAGGGGTGTCTTCCGCCTTTGGAGAAGTCTCCTAGGCAGGTTACCTGGCTGTTGTTTGGCTCCAGGTGCTGGATGAGTGGCAGTGCCATTGCTTATCTTTTCGTGGAGCTTAATACTCGTTTTCTGCGCACTGGAAAGCTGGCAGATTTTGCCTCTGTCCTTCACTACAGTAGCATCACATCACTTTTTACAACTAAAGAAAAAAAGTCATCCCCCACTGAAGCAGTTTTTAAAACATAAATTTAAAGCAAAAAGTTTAGCTGGCCTGTATCTAAATAGTCTAAAGATAAATACTACAGGAGATAACTACAGCCCTATCTTTACAAGTTATTAAAATGCAATGAATCCATAACTACATGTCTCAATACCCCCGGAAGGCAAGTAGGAGCTACGACGCAGCTGGTTTCCTAAGTGGGGTCTGCTCTCACAATACAAATCTTCCAAAAATCGGCCTAATAACTACTATTATTGGGAACAACTTTACAGATATGTACATTGTAATAGCTAAAGCTTGCAGTTACACGATTCAGGAGGGAAGGGAGAAGGGGCTGACCAAGTCCAGACATACTCTCTCTTGTGCGCCACCCAAAGCAGGTGGATGCACTGAGAAAATACCTGGTGCTTATTTTGGATGAAAAAGGCTCTCCCTCCTCTCCTCCCCAGAGCCGGTGGGCATCTCTCACCCTTGCCCATCCCCCCCCGTGACTCCCCCTTAGCGGGGGGGCAGAGGCTGCATTTGGAGAGCATCGTAAGTGTCCTTGGTCGCTGTACTGAGTCCCTGGAAAGGAGAAAAACAGGTGAGGTCCCAGTGTGAGTACTCAGTTCTCCCTAGCTGACAGTCAGGAGCACGATGCCAGGGGCTCAGTACCATCGTTTTAATATTTTTTTTTTTTCCTACAGAGGTTTTTACTCATGACTGTTCCTTTAGTGTTTGTATGGTGTCAATAGCTGTCACTTACCTGAAGGCAAGATGCATCCTGAATAACAGTTATGAACATACAACTACAGCAACTCATCCTAAGTGGTTATGCAGATCTTTGGAGTACGTTTTATTTGCATATTATTGACTATCAAGAGCGAACTGATGCTAGAGTGAACTTTGTCTGCTAACTAAACGAACAGACGTCAACTCATGAACTTTGTTCTCTGGACTTCTCCTCTGTAATTTGGAAGGGAAGTCAGATGCAACTCCGGGTAAGTTGGCAGCGGGGCTTCAGACGGCGGTGAACCCCGGGAAGCGGCCCCTCACACCCCTTCCTGCGACGCAGCCGCCTGCCCGCCAGCCTGCTCTGGGAGTTACCGCTCCCTGCTGCCGCCGTGGAACCGACCACTCCAAGCACAGAGCAGCAGCAGATGCGGCAGAGTCCCAGGTCAGCCCGGGAGGCTGCCACAGCAGAGGTAACTGGGGCTTCCAGGAGTGAGGATTCAGTAATACACGGGGTGCCCGCTTGTAAAACTTCTAGCTACCCTTCCCTCTGCTATGAATACTTAGTGGCATACCGAGTACACTGATAAGACAGTGCTTCTTATCAGCTGCCTGTGACCCTCAGTAGAGCGGGTTTTGAAGAAAGGTACCATTAGCTACAAATAAGCCACCTTACAGGAAAACTCCCTGGCATGCGCTGCATCAGAACTTTTTAATATGTATTTTATTTTTGTCATTTTGAGATGTTGATGACAATGTCCAGGCTTCTACAGAAAGTAAAACGCATTTTTGGAACAGTTATGCATGGCGGCCCAAATAAGGCCTTATCGATGGGCTCCTTGCACCACTGAAACACCCCCAGTGCACCAAGGGACTGGAGGTGCTCCTCAGTTTGTGTTCTGTACGCTACAGCTGAGACGGGCTGAACCACAGATGCTTTGAGTTACAACAGCTGTTTGCCAATCTGAAGGTTTCCATTTAAGCAATAAACAATTCAGAGACAGAACTGTATGCGTCATCTGCTGCAGTCAAAAGGTGGTTCTCCAACATGTAGGACCGTGGAAATGGTTCCTACCAGAGCAACTAAACAAGTGTTCCTGCCAGTTGTGTTTAGGACATGCAGCCACTTTATCAAAGTACAGCAGTGTGGTCTCTGCCCTGAACGTGAGTAACTATCCTCAGGAAAAGTGCTTTGAAAGCTCTGCTTCATCATGCATCACTAACAGCGTGGTGCGATATCTAACTGGACGCCACAATTAAGCCATGAAGATGGATGATGCTGGATGTGTTGCCTACCTGGTAGAGACCTTCGTTCCCTTTGCCTCGCCGCCTCTGCTGCTTTGAGAAAGAAAAAGAAGTGTGGATTAATGGGTGCTTTTCCCATTATGCAAAAAGAAAGAAACCCCTGACTTTCCTCCCATCCTGTACTGAGGGTCAGCAGCTGCGCTTGGCCTGGGCACGCTCTGCGCAGGAGGGAGAGCACCCGCTAAGGCTGGAGCAGCCCAGACACCCTGCAAGGGCTGGGGAAGGAGAAAATGGTGAGGACTGAAAATGAAATTATGTTGGTTTGCTGACATATTTTCCGGTCATGCTGTTATAATGCTGCTATTTCTTTGATTTACTGTATGTATAGATATTTGGCAACGTTCCTATAGACACCGGTTGTTTTATGCGCTGAAGGCACGCCTGGAAGAAACGGGGCTTTATTTTTCAAGCTGCTGCATGTCAGCTGGTGTCCGAGGGACTCTGCCCTCTATTGGACAGACACGGATAAGTAAATTCTCCAGCGCACATTTGGTAAGCTGTCTGGATGTTCAAAGGAACTGCAGATAAGGCTGTCTGAGGACAAAGTCACGCAGGATTCAGTAAAATAGGTACTGGGACTGTCATGGTACAAGTAGAGCACGCAAACAAGGTCACTCAGGCCAGCCAGGTACGAAGAAAAACCTCCTGCTTGAACGCGCTTGCTGCTGCGTTCGCGGGGATACGTGGCGCTGCCAGGCAAAGCAGCCAAGTTGTGCCCGACAGCGCGATTTCCAGGTGACAACCAGGGACAGCAGAGCTTACAGCGCCCTGGCTGGAGGCTGCCACGTCAAGCCCATGGCTGGTCATAACTGCTCCGCGGCAGCAGAGCAGTGACTGCATCACAAACGTTTGCCACGTGTTCGTGAAAGAGTAGTGCCTGCCACAATTAAAATTGCAGCAGTCTGTTAAGTATTCGTATATCTAGACCGAGGCGAGGGTTTTGGGGTGTGTCCATCCCCAGTAATAGAAACAGTTATAAAAACATGGCGAGACTTCATATACTCAGCTTGTAAACTGAGCTTGAATGTGGAAGATGGGTATTAGAATAATAAAAAAGGGGAAGGGATTAGATGTCGGTGTTGCTTCAGCATTTCTCAGCCCGAAAGTTTGTTTTGAAATGCCTTTTTTTCCACTTTTCAGAGGGAAATGAAAGGTTATATTTAAGACACTTCGACATAAATAGAACCTGTGTAGGTCACAGCAATTTTTTGTTTTTCCATAAATGGTGTCTCCAGATGTTTTCTTTTTCAACACAAGCTTCCCTCCCCCAGCAGTTTGTGCACAGAGCTGAAACTGTCCGTTTGCTGCTAGGTTTACACATAACTGATCTGTTCCTTCTTAAAAATTTGAGTGGAGGTGGGGGAAGGAGAACGTTTCCGCCATCACTTGTCTGAAGACAGCCACATGAGGAGCTTGCAGATCCTTACTTGTGCCTATAAGGCAGCCCAGCCTCGGCAGCCCACTGAGGGGAAACTGAACCTCCAGCTCTGAACTGCTCTGCAGGAACATGCTCAGCTAACGTGAGTTGCTGGGCTGCAGACGTTGCAGTGTGTGAAATTAGACATTTACAGAATCACAGTATCGTCAGGGTTGGAAGGGACCTCTGGAGATCATCCAGTCCAACCCCCCTGCCACAGCAGGGACACCTACAGCAGGTTGCACAGGACGGCGTCCAGGCGGGTTTTGAATGTCTCCAGTGTGGGAGACTCCACAACCTCTCTGGGCAGCCTGTGCCAGTGCTCTGCCACCCTCAAAGGAAAGAAGTCCCTCCTCATGTTAAGATGGAACTTCCCGTGCTCCAGTTTGTGCCCATTACCTCTCGTCCTATCACTGGGCACCACTGAAAAAAAGACTGTTCCCATCGCCCTGGCACCCTCCCCTTAAGTATTTATAAGTATTGATAAGATGCCCCCTCAGTCTTCTTTTTTCTGGACTGAAAAGCCCCAACTCCCCCAGCCTTTCCTCATAAGAAAGATGCTCCAGTCCCCTAATCATCTTGGAAGCCCTTTGCTGGACCCTCTCCAGCAGTTTCCTGTCCTTCTTGAACCGGGGAGCCCAGAACTGGACACAGTACTCCAGATGCGGCCTCACCAGGGCAGAGTAGAGGGGGAGGATGACCTCCCTCGACCTGCTGGCCACACTCTGCTTGATGCAACTATTCCTCACCCATCTCATACCCTCTGCCTCCTCAGTTGGTGAAGCCATCAAAATTTTTCTGTGCAAAAGTTGAAATATTCCCCCTTGACATTACTCAGTCCACCCAGGGACACTGCTAGTGTGCAGGCTGTGTTTCTCATGCTGGTGGGACAAGGCTTACTGTCTGGTCTCTACCTTGTTTTATGGCTGCTGTAATGCTATAGCTACGCGTCCTTCTTAGTAGGTAGTAGCTGCACCAAACACACCAGTGACTACAGGAAAAAGGTAACTGCTCTCAGCTGTCCTGTAGGTGCCGTGCAACACGGGGACTTCCTTGTGCAAGGCAGCTACGTGCAGCCGGCACTACTGCTCTGTAAGGGAGTGGCAATGAAGAATTTTTCATCCCAGGCAGGAAAGTAGAACTCACCTCTCCCTTCATTCCGATTTCACTGTATGCCTCGCCCATCTTGTCCTTCTGCAGTGACTGCGAGCAGAGAGGGGGAAAGAGTCAGTGTGTAGCTAGGAAAGCCAAGCCAGCCCCTGGGTGACTGCACGCCACGCTTGCGCTTCTGGGGCTGCCTTGCCTTCGAAGCTTCGATATAGTCCAGAGAAGAAGGGACAGTGGTGGGACTTGACTGATGTGCATTTAAGTAGGTGCTATACGTGATCAAATCTGCTCAGCATATCAATACCACCTCATCTCCAAACACTTAAATGAATATGACTCTACCTTCAACCAAGTGATTTATCCAGACTGGTGCCAGATACTACAATCAAAGCTGGGCCAAAGAAAAGATTTAAGCAGCGTTTTTTTCAGGAGACAAAGCCCAACATGCAGCTCAGGCCCAGAGAAAAGGGAACTCTAACACTGCAGGGTGAAGGTTAAGAAAGAGGAGCTCTTCCTTCCTGCATCCAGGGCAGCAGTTCCCAAATGCTTACGACCAGCTGCGATCAGTGTCTGATTAATAATGATGAAAGCCACTCTCGGAAACAACTAATTTCTCAGCAAGCACTGAACACCCAGAAAGACCCGAGTTAAGACATGAGCTTTAGCATTCGTGCATCCACCCTCTGGCGCACAGACCACCACATTTAGCCAGAGTTCAATCAATTAAATCGAGAGGCTCCTAAGCAGCCGCTCTTAGGTGCCCTGACATTTGGCCTTCATCAGAGAGGCTGGAGAACAAGCACATAAAATACTGCAGCATCAGTCACATGGGACAAAGGTTGGTTAGTCCCTAATGACTAGCATAAAGGGATCAGCAGGTATCTTGATCCAAATTCTTTTCCCCATCTGCCAATGTTTTTCTCCTATCATGGAGAAAGGAGCAGAAATTTTCTAGCAAAAAAGTGGGGGTTGAAGGGAAGAGAAGTCTTTGAAAACAGCTGTTAAGTTTGAACCAAAGCTGAAATTGGGCAGGGGGGAAAAAAACATCTCCTATGAAATAGAAACTCCTATTTCCAGCCATCCCTCCCTCCCTCTCCTCTCCCTCCAGCGCTCTCTACTCACAGTGTAGACAATTTCCTGAGGGTTCTTTCTTCTCTGCTGTAAAACAAAAGAAGAAAGTTGCCCATGTGTTGCACTGCCAGCATCCCCCACCACCTTGTACGTGCCTGTGCATTCGCTCTAAGGCATGGTTACAGCGCTATGGACGGACGTGCTGTGCCCATTATGGCCCATTTTGCCTCCACCCATAAGGCTCTGTTAAGACTTGTTCTCTGGAAAATTACTTTAATTTTAATAATTGATAAAACTTAGCTCTTCTCTGCTCAATCCCTACAGTTGTCACCTGCAGGCGAGCCCTACGCACTGATGCAGAAGGTTCCCCCCTCCCTTTTCCTTTGAAACTGTCGGGCGCTGCAGCAGAAACAGTTGTTTTGGCTGCTGCTTTACTTTGTTGGCACTTGTGCGGCAGCATCACGTGCAGCGAGCTCTCGTGAAACACCCACTCCTGCCTTGCCTGCTCCACATCCGCCCCGAGGCTGGGTGTCACTTCCTATTCTGGGTGGCTGCGAGCTCTCAGCAAAGGGACGGGGAGGGGGCGCGAGGGGCAAAGATCAAAGGGGAGGGGGGAAGGTTTACTCTTGTCCCCACCACACTGCCATCCGCCTGAGTTACTACACAGATTTTTGCCGTTCCCTCTCCAGGAAGGCACTGGTGCGTAGCAAACGCGTGATGAATGCCTGCATGTCTAAACAGTGGTTAGACATGACAAGGAAGGAACCAGATTAAAAGAAAAAAGGTGCCTATGTGGGAGGAAGTTACCTGGTGTCTCCCGCCAAGCTCGGGGTCTGCGCCTCGCTTTGCCCCCAGAACATCGTATTCATCTCTGTGTCCACGAGACAGTTTCTGAAAGGAGAAAGGAAGAAGCAGTGACGGTCATTATGATCATGAGAAAATAGATCTTGACTTAACACAGGAAAAGAAAGGCAACCCAGTTTTGTGTCCAACTTCATAAGTATTATAACAGAGCTAGACATTATTTTACCCCTTAATACAGCTGTCAACAAAAATTTCTATGATTAAGCCATGGAAACAAGAAGTGGTTTGTGCAGCACAAAATTGCAAGCCATTGCATCAAGAACCTTTCTTAAGTAGAAATGAGCTGAAAATGAGAGCACACAAGGCAGAGGGACTCTGGCTTTCATGCTTTCTCGCCCACTGATGGGTGAAGATGCACAAGTTTGATTTTTCTTGCAGAACAGCTTGTCTGAATTTGCATCAAGTAGCTGTAGAAATTTTACGCGCAACACATTTCTGATCTAGGAAAGGTTACCTTGGAAGAGGGCAAAGGAGAAATTTCAGGTCAGAATAACACAGCTGACGGCGTGCTACTGAAAAGGTGACAGGCAACACTTCTTAAATTGAAAAAAACCGCATTAGTGTTCATACATTACACAGTTAAACAGTAGAACTCATCACAGGATGTGGCTATGGTCAAAAGCGTGAGAGAAAAAAAAATTAAAATCAAAAGACAACCAGACATAGCAAAAATAGCTAGAGTTTAATGCTGCCATGAGTGAGCAATTTAGCTAGGAAGGACAGACGGGATCTTGACTCTGTCCTCTCTCACTGCCTGAAGAGCCATGTGACGCTGGCTACGATCAGGGCCCAGCGGACCCAACGAGGTACGCCTCTAGTACAGTCTGGTACAACAGGGCTCGCGCTGCGGGGCAACAGGAAAGCTCTGGGACGGAGACAGCCGGACTGCGATGACTCAGGCTCCACACACCTGATGATACGAGAGCTACGGTCACCCAAAGTCAGCAACTCAGCATTCCTGGGTGTTTACCCTTTCTCCAGCCCACATCAAATAACACCAGCAGCGCAGGTGGCGGCGTGCCTCTGAGTCGCCCCAGGAACGGCAGTCGGTGAGAGCTGCAAGCCAACTGCAGAGGGCTGAGCACGAAGCAGGGGTGCGCACATCACATGTAACAGTCCAGTGGCTGCACACACACACACACACAGCTCTCGCAGGCACGTTACATGGTGCAGCACACTGAGCGCTGCCTCTGAAACGGTCTGGGTTCCTGGTATGCCTTCAGCTCAGCGGCTCAAATCAGGAACCTGCAGCCCATATATCTGTCTAGCATCCAGCCAGACAAGTGGCAATAGAAGCTGCCCTTGTCAGATTTTACTTTTCCTCCTTACAGCTGCTGTTCTTGCACACTTGGGTATATTGCTTTCATTAGCTGGGTCATCAAGTTTTGCTGATCCACCAGCAATTCATTATCCGTAAGTGCCCCAAAAGGTCCGTCTCGGTAGAAGATTTGAAAACAAACACAAAAAACAGTAGTTACTTACATTATACACATCATCCTGGCCTGGTTGCAGCTGTGGTTCAGGGGCCTGGCTAAGCTGGAAGAGAGACCATACCATGAGCAGAGAGACAGCAGCTCTGTTCAGTACTTTCATTCCCTCTCTCCCAGAAGTTGCTCTCATCAGAAACAGGGCATCCCATAGGCAGCCACTCGTGGCACCAGTGGGGCTACAGGCAACACAAGCCACTGCTGTGCTGGCACTTTTATCCACACGATAGATTGTTCACAGCAGCCAGGCCATTTTACTTGCACGTAACACCAGTTCACTGCTACTCAAAGTATCTGTATTTTTTTTTCGCCCCACTGCTTTTGCGTTCCTATTCTGTGCACATCATAATCCTGTGCTATTGAAAGTAGTTCCATCAGGCTATAAAATTTCCAACTGCAGCTCTGCCCGTGCAGGGAGCCCCGGCGGGAGAAACCACGGGAGTTTCTGCCCCCACAGCAGCACACTTAAGACACGCTCTGAGTGGGGGAGGAAGTGTGGCTGGTGAGTGCACTGCGGCTGCAGCAGCTCCCTGTGCCGGGTTCATGCTCCTTCTTGGATGCTTTGCTGAGCTCTCCTTAACTATGGCGTTCTCTCCCCGCAGCGGGCAAGGTGCACAGCTCCTGCCGGCAGGCACAGGGCACGCTCTGTGTGCCCCAGTGGCTCGTCCCTCTAGCAGCCTCAACAAGACTTCCAGTCCCAGAGCAGCACTTTCATCCGCAGTCAGGATTTACACTGGCAACAAAAAAAGGTTTCTCCTTCACCGTTACCGAGTTCTGCTCATTTCCTCCAAACATCCCTCCCTCCCTCCGGGTTCAGCACTGGCTTTGCGGTCCTGAGAAACGATCCCATCGAAGAGCCAGTGGGGCACCAGCAGCAGCACAACATCACCCTGCCAGGTCTCCTGCTGGTGATCTCAGCCATGTCCTGGTGAGAAGCAAGCCGAGATCCCAAGTGCAGCAAGCCTTTGCTTCTGGGGGCGGGATGAGCCAGATGTGCAGACAGCGGCTAAGACACAGAATCACAGAATGGTCAGGGTTGGAAGGGACCTCTGGAGATCATCTAGTCCAACCCCCCTGCCACAGCAGGGACACCTACAGCAGTTCCACAGGACGGCGTCCAGGCAGGTTTTGAATGTCTCCAGTGTGGGAGACTCCACAACCTCTCTGGGCAGCCTGTGCCAGTGCTCTGCCACCCTCAAAGGAAAGAAGTACCTCCTCATGTTTAGATGGAACTTGCTACATTCAAGTTTGTGCCCGTTACCTCTTGTTCTGTCACTGGGCACCACTGAAAAAAGACTGTTCCCATCCTCCTGGCACCCTCCCTGTAAGTATTTATAAGCATTAATAAGATCGCCCCTCAGTCTTCTTGTCTCTAGACTAAAAAGACCTAAGTGCCTAAGCCTTTCCTCGTAAGACAGATGCTCCAGTCCCCTAATCATCTTTGTAGCCCTTTGCTGGACCCTCTCCAGCAGTTCCCTGTCCTTCTTGAACTGGGGAGCCCAGAACTGGACACCTTTTGGCCTGCTTAGGCTTGGCTGAAAGGACCGTTACGCTGGAGTGCCCTGTGCTGGGGAGAGGTAGACAGCGCCTCACCCATGATTAGCAGAGCTCTCAGAGCATGTACATGTCTGGAAACATACATGACTCCATCACATCTTCTTCCGTGGAAGCACACTAAAGCACTAAGTGTCTCCCTAGATGCTGAACAGCTGCTGGACGGTAACAATGTCCCGTCCCCCTGACGCCTCTCCTGTGGTTGTTGGGGTTATATCATTGGCATCATCACAGTCATACTATCAAAGATGTCTGATTTCTTGAGACGTTTTAATACATCCTTCACAAGCTTGACATCTATCCTGGATTTTCTGTATATTCCCTCCTCTCTTTCCAATAACAAAGCAGCAGAAGAAACCACACCATTGTTGATCGGGCATTTCCCAGCTACAATATCCAGAATCTCTGACTGCGTCCATAACTGTAGCATCAAAATCCTCTCATATACCATCTTCTTCCCCATTCGTGAGCCCTCAGAAAGAACACCACCAGACTGCGTAGGTTGACACCAGAAAAGGAGGAAAGTTAAAACACAAAAAAGAGAAAAGAAAAAACCCAAACAGTCTTATTCTAAGAGACTTGCTTCCTCTCCACTCCCACTTTCCAGCTAAGCCCACCTTGTTTACACCACCAAAGCCAAATGCATCAGTGTTTGGATAAACTGACCTTCGCTTTCACAAAAAGGGCTGTCATGATGACTGCGTAAATGAAGAGGAATCCATCCAGTAAGTAGCAGAGTCTTGGGTCTGTCAGTCCAAGAACTGGTACAGCATCTGTACGGAAACATCAGATAGATACATCAACAAACAAGGCCATTTGTATCACTGTGTGCTTGATGGCATAAATGTGCCAGCGCTGTGTGATGCTTCATGAAAAAGTAGCCAGTATGAGGGGAAGTCTGTCCGTTTGCAAAGGACATGGAAATCTGAATAAGAATCATAGGATTAATTAGGTCAGAAGGGACCACTGCAGGTACAACCTCTCTCTGAACAGGATCAGTTAGATCAGGCTGTCCAGGACCTCAGCCAGCTGAGTCAGAGCAGGCACGGGTCAGGAAGGGCGCACAGGATCTGCATGGAGATAAGCAGGGATTGCCAACACCGCAGTTACTGCAAGAAAGCCTCACAGAGAACATTTGTTTTCTGGGAAAACGCAGCAGCATCTGCTGCAGGGATTCATTAAGGGGCGTGGTTACAGATTCCTTCATCAACTAGAACTTGTGTGTGTGTGTGAGAAAATACATCCGTTTGGACAAAATTTTAGGGAAGGGCTTCTCAGGACCAAATTTTATGTTAAATGTAAAGAAAGATTGACACCATCATAGTTGACTGGAGATCCAGGCTGAAATCACTACTCGACTTTATCCAGAAGAGGAATTTGAAGCTGCATCTCCCATATCACAGGTTATATATTGTAACCATAAAGCTGCAGTGTCTTCTCTGTGAGGATTCTCTTGGGCTCCCAGTTTGCAGATGTTGGAGACCATTAATCATGAGAAGGGAATTAGGGGCAGGAGAGACATACTTTTAACCCCAGATGTCAGGACACATGCATGAGATACCCATGAGACACCGTGATATGCTTTTGGTTTGAGAGGAAGATGTTAAACCTGAATTCCCTGCACAGGAACCTCAGCTGTTGGATGGATTGCCCCCAGAAGATTTTTATTTTTTATTTGTTTTTAAAGGAAGTGTTAAAACTTTTCTGAGGGAGAAAAATCTGCTACTACCCTAATTGAGAGCTCAATAAAATTGTTACTCAGAAGATGATGATGTTCATTTCCTAGTGAACATTGCATATGTTTATACCCTGGCCGCATCAAGCAGGGCACAGTAATTTGTTGGTTTTCAGCAGCTAAAACTGATGAAACTGCCTCTGTATCAGTTCGTAAGCACATAGTAAGTTCACAAATGTAGCTAAAAAAATCAAAGCAATTCAAGTCAAGAAGCCTAAGTAACTATAGACCCAATATGCAGCTTCAGGTCCATCCCCAAAGGAAAAGCTGTATTGCACAGTTATTAAAAAATAGTCACTTAAAAATGAATCTGAGATGTGCTTTGTACAAAGAATTGGAGGGAGTTCAAAAGAGAAAGACAAGAATGATCAAGAGCCTGTGAAGCCCTTCAGTGAAGATAAATTGAAAAGAATTGATATGATTCATCGCCTTCCTAAGGTGAACAAAGTATGGCAATTCTTATTAACCACATGTGATGGAGGGGAGGTGAACCACTCAGTGCAGCGCTTCAAGGTGCTGGAGTTACTCCAGGGCTGAGAGCAGGACCATTCTGCACGATGGGGTTTCTTCCCGGCCCATCAGTCCACACTGATGATTTCATTAGAAGAAACTTGCAGATGACATTCAGGCGGTACGCGCTCACCACCGTGAGGAAGCCTCCTTTGCAGAAATAATGGTGATGGCCTGTCGCACTGCTCAAGTGTGCAATTTGTATAAAGCATGACTGAAGAGCTGTGCCTGGATACTTGGTAATGTAATTGTAAATTCTCAAGCAGGTGATGATACGATCACTGTTCCCACTGACAGCCTAACAAAGTCAGAAAAAAAATTATTTCCAAACAGTAGGTTTGTTTGCTTGTCTGAACGAGGAGTTTGCATTCATTTTTAAAAAATCATGTTTTTAGAAACAAATCCATGGAAATAAATTAAGATTAAGATCCTAGATGGTTTTTGTTCTTCCCTTCCTATTTCTGTTACTTTAAAAATAGGTTCAAAGCACTTTATAAACAATAACCTTCACTGCATTTTTTCAGGATTATAAACCGTCATATACATGGGGTAAATGGGGACAGAGAGATTAAGTTATGTGCCTGACATTGTATATTAAATCAACAAACAAGCTGAGATTAGCTTCCTAGAGTTTTTCTTCTAAACAGTCACAGGACAGTATTTTACGGCAGAGTTGGTTCAACATAAAACCAGCTTGAATCACATTAGACTTGGTAGATAAAATGCAGCATCGGGGAATACAGCTGTACAGCATCCAGAGGCAATTTGTTTCTAGCAGTAATTCATCTGCTTTCGCACAGGGCAGCCAGCAGTCTGCCCCAGTGTAGCCTGGCCTCAAGCTGGATGTCTCCAGAAGCAGCTCAAGGTTTTCCAGCACTGCGCCCAGCTCAGAAATACAATGTAAGGAAGGCGAGCAGCCCAGTGCAGAGCCACGCAGAGCCAGAAAGCCTGGGAGTATCTGAGATGCTGCTAAAGAAGGCTTTGGGGATCCTGGCCCTGACTCCCTTCTGCCTCTACCAAAGCAGAGCACATTCACACTGTCCTCTCAAGTCTGGTATTTCTCCAGCACTAATAAACTCCTCAGACCAGGAGGAGCTTGAACAGGAGACATAGAAGACAATGGAGAAGTCAAGAGTGCAAAGGACTTGGCTGGAGCACCACGTCAGCTGTGGTCAAGTGCCTATGTGGTGCTTATCTGGGACAGCCTGGCCCCCAACCCCCCAGGTAATGAATTAAAGCTGTTTAATGAGAGAAATCCTGCTAGACATAGTCTGGCTATGATGGTTCCTGGAAAAATATGTATTCAGACAATGATAAAGTCCAACATTTAGAAACAAACCATGAAAACGAATTAGTTCATGTCTTTTCCTTCCTTATGTTTGATTTCTGTATTCTTTTTTTTTTTTAAAAAAAAAAAGGTACAAAGCACGTTCTAAATAATAACCTTTGCAACAGTTTTCCGGATTAGAAAGTGAGAGAGAGAAAAAGACAAAAGATACAAAACCTATTGAAACAAAGGTCAAAGAGATACGAAGCGTAATGAACAAGTACCAGTTAAAACAGTTAGCCTCCCTTCAGGTGAACAGCATCAGTTGAGGTTTTTAAATCGCTAGAGAAGGGGTTACTGCCTCTTCAATATTTGCACAACACGCACAAACAGAAGGCCAGTCCCTTAGGTGCTACTAAAATGCACTCTCTGCCCCTCGTCAGCCCTGAGCCATGGTTTGGGGTGCTGAGGTTGCAGTGCCGCACGTCACAGCATGGTCGCAGCGCTGCAGTGGATGGGCTGGTGATGGGAGCTGGGCAGAGCCAAGCCTGCCAGGCTGGAGGGAGCACTCACACTCAGCTGCTTCATGCAGAGCAAAACGCAAATAATAAACATTTCACTGATGATTCCCGCTGTGTTAACCTTACAGATTACCTACTGCCTAGTGTGAGTTGCACAGCATCTTTTCAATATTCATATACCAGTGTTTTACCGGCCCAAATTTCATCAGCCCAGTAAAATACAGCAGGGTTTTAAAGCAAGATGTCTAAGTACAGGCATGCGGCACGGCTAATGTCAAGTCACGGGCTAGCGGGGAATACAGTTACATTGCATTATAAATGATGTCAAGCGTACTGCTTAAACGTGGCTCAGACAAATAGCATCTCTCTCGCCAGTCATCAAAACAGAAGTTGAGTCACACGCGGACATCTAGATACGCAAATACACAAGGGCCTAAGGGTGAGGTCAAAGTGGTGCTCTTGCTCAGGAGGGAAGCAAGCTCTGAAGGAATAGCAATTGGAAAGTTTGCACTTACTCTTGCTCACCATGTGCTCCTATGCAAGCAGCTGCACAGTTAGATCTCCCATTGCACAGTGGGGAATCACATTTACTCATAGACCACCAGGATGTTAAGGAAAACCAGAAACAAACTATGCAATTTACAGCACTAGCTAAATTTTTTTTTTTAGGAGTTTGTGCAGGAGAAGCTCTGGAAAGCTGACAAAAGGAGGGGCAGGGCCGTGGCAGATGAAGCAGCAGGAAAAGAGATGGGGTCAGTAAGCGGGGCACTACTGCATTTTGTGACAAGGTTGACAGCCCTTCTCAATCCCAAACCCCAGGTGCCTGCCACCATGTTTGGGACTCTTTCCCAAGCTGTGCTTCTGCCACGAGAAGTCTCGTCCCAGCACCTCCTCCTTCCAAAGCCTGGACTTCTCTTCTCCTCTTCTCTCCTCCCACCCAGCGATGCAGCCCTGCCCTCCTCTATGCCCGGTCACTGTCATGCCACTGCAGGTCGGTGGACACGTACACCCGGACCCCCGGGCTTGCACACCCCCCTCGTCCTGCTCCATCCTCCCGTCCCCAGAGCAGCACTGCCAGCGCCCCCACAACAACCCCCACAGCCTTTTACTTTTCAAAGTATGGGGAGGGGGGAAGAAAAAACCCAAACAACTCACACCAACTGCTGGTGACAAGCGAGTGAGAAAAAAAAACCCCTCCAGCGAGAGACCAACAGCAACCCCGTTAGCCAAAGCAGAGGAAGCCCGGGGGGCCAGCGAGGGAGGCTGCGCTGCGGGCGCCCGCCTCGAGAGCCCTGCACGGCAGCTCGCCCTGCGCGGTGCGGTTTCGGAGAACGGTTTCAACCCCGGAGCTCAGGCCCAGCATCAGCTTTTCTGCGCGTGGCCTTGGTGCCAGGGGTTTATCTCCAGCCACCTGCCCACCCCCTGCTTACACGCACCTCCGGCAGCTCGCCTGCTCCAGGCATGGAGACGGCCGGGGAGTTCCCAAACCCCACATCCAGACACATCCGTGCCGTTCCGAAACATGGCATGACCGGCAGGTGCTGCACCCCCAGGCTGCCGGTCCACAGGGCTGCCCCCCGCTGCCGACTCAACGCAGCCGGTCCCAACAGAGATCTGCTGAAGCGAATCACTGAAACACGGCCTGGACCCTTGAAACGTGCTGGTCCTTTTTTTTTTTTAAATAGTATTTTCCCTCTCCAACATTTTTAGTGTGCATCTGTATTGAGTTAGACCATGATTCCCAGTTTAAGTTTAAGAAATAAAGACTGTAAAAGCTGAAGTACTTGTAAATTCAGATCAAATCTGTCCACCATAAAATTTTCTCTCTCCCATGGCCCTCATTAAGTGATTCATTTAAGAGTTTTTATTTTTAGGGTTCACCAAAATTCAGTAATGCGGTTATAAATGAAGAGTTTTATCTTCCCTAAAACTGAGTTTCTCAGAGAAGCCCATGAAAACCAATCCCAGCACGAGAGATTTATTGATGTAACTGCAGGTACATACAAAGGCATTTAAAGGCAGAAACTGCAGTGCCTTCTCCCAGCGGCCGAGAGCTGCCACCGCTACACGCCAGGGCGAAGCAGGCAGCTTTTCTCAGACACCACCGTCCTCCACCAGCAGTGATCCGAGGGACTCACAGTCACTGCATGCAATTCACCTCACTTCTACCCCTTATCTTCCAAAAACCTCTTGCTGCAGGTTTGTGTTTCCAGACCCCCCCAGGGGACAGACTTTCACAGCTGCGGGTGCCACCACCACCACTCCGCACATCGAGCACCCACCAGGTTTTCTCTACAGAGGTCAAACGCAGGGAGAGATGGGGTGTGATGGATCTTGCCTCGCGGCCGCCGCCTAAAAACAAGATGCTAAACCGAAGGTAGCTGCCTGGGCTCGGGCAGGCCATCTGAACACACAGCACAGACTAAACGCTTAAAAGCTAGCCACCTAAAATTATGAAAGATAATGCTGTTCATAAAGAACATACCCATCCTGGGGTTTATTTATTATATATTTCTATATTTTTTACTCATAAATAATAAACAAACCTGGGACAGTCCAAGACCGAAGAAGCAGAGGCCAAATCCTCCTTCCGTCGCAGAAGGAAGAGGCTCCTCCTTGCCATCGTTTGGGCACACGGAAAAATCTGAGTGACAGCAGCTGATGAAGAAAAGGCCCGGATTACACCAGGCATGGTGTATTAACAGGTCTGACATGCACAGTATCCAGTTAACAGAAATGAGTGAAGTGAAAGGTGTCCCTTGCACCAAACCAAGTATGCGAAGTCAGGAGTCTTCTCCCTTTGTGCAGAGACTAAAGATAGTCCTGTCAATCATTAAATTATATTAAGATTACAGGGCCAAGTAACACTTTCAACATAAAACTTTCCCGCTACCATATCTGGAAAACGAGGGTGCCCAAGGAAAGCCAGCAGGCTCTTACCACAGGAAGATACGATAACCTCACCACAGCAAAATGAGCCATTGAGCTCGCTGCCTGAAGACATTTCCAGATTTTGTCTGTTCATACCAGCCACTTGCCTTGGCAAAAAAGTGCAAAGCCATTTACATTACTGTTTGGGTTTTCTTTTCCTCACCACCAGTTCATTTAGCACTGAGGAAGACAGTATTTGTCATCAGTACTCCATCATGTATTTGTGAAACACAACATGACCAAAAGCACAGCTCGTGCCCATGAAGTTCAACATTATGTTTTGCTGCTGTCCTCAGCTTTAAAGCCAAGGAACAAACTGCTGATATCATCAGGATTCAGGTTACAATACCAGACATCAGGCAGCGAGAATAAACACATTTTAAAAAGGAAAGTATTTCAGGTCAGTAACTTCCACGTTTTTATGCCAAAGGATGTTAGCACTATGGAAACATGAGGTGAAGTTAAAGTGCTTTAGGATCCTGGTGAGCCCTTCATACTCTGCTAGGGTCCCTTTCAAGGAGGCACTATACAAAGCTCAAATAATGCAAGCTTCCATCTGTTTTATTTGGGAAGAAACAGATTCAAAAGAAGGAAAATATTATAATGCCACAAAGGACCAAACATTTTCTAGCACATCATGCAATAAAGACTCTAATAAATAAAGTCCAGGGTACAGTAACAGGAGCAAAACAGGAGTACCTCCAACAGCTGTCTGATTTGTGGAAACAGGACCCGGTGTGCACAAAAAACAATAAATGGTCTACCTTTCCACTCTGAAGGTGAAGAAGATTAACTTTTAACATATTGTTAAATAAGGCGATCTTTCTGCCCTCCAAATCTTTCCAGAGCCTCATCAGAAACGGAAAGGAGGGGAGTGTCTGCTCATCTCTGGAAGGGGACTCCTCGCTTCATCAAAACAGTCAGTCATTCTCAGAAAAAGCAACTGCTTTCACTTCTCAGTTTTGCAAGAACTTGGTGCAAAGGGCTTTCCTGAAGCGTAGAGCGATTCAGGGCGATTGCAGAACCTGGATATCCAACAAGCTCAGCTGACGGATGCCAGCCGTGCAGCTCTTCCAGCTTTTGTAGGGGTTTTAGATGAGACACGTGCTTTTACTAGACCCATCTTCATGAGGGATAGCAGAAGTTTAATCTAGTTAATGCAAAAGATGCTCCCTGCTGTAACTTTTCTATTGTCTAATCCGATCTGGTGTTAAGTGTCCAAAGAGGCAAGACTTATTATTCAAATGGTTGTTTCTAGGTCTCTTACCCCTTCCCTTACCGGTTCCCTTCCCTTACCACTGTGCATCCCACAACAGTAACTCACTCCAGACTGATTTACTATTAGGTGGCCTTTTCATCTGTAGCTCCTACAACCCAATGCACATGATGGAGGACTGCTTAAAAGAGTTCAGGCTACACATCTCAGCTTACTGGGAATCCCAAAGAGACTAGATGCCGCAAAGCTGAAAAAGAGACACTAAGTCAGATACAAGATGCTGTTGATCACAATCACATGTGTTTCTCTGTTCAGCGAGCACCTCACAGATGTGGCAGACATTTCGCAAGCACTTTAAATTAACACTTTTAAGTTAGGCTTTACAAAAAGCAGTGGGAATATGGTTATGCTAAACAGCTTGCAGCTAGCTCAATGCTGATCTCTCCAGTAATCAAGTATACTGACAACATGAAGAAGAGTTCCCAACAGGGAGATTTATAAGGCACCTCCTCACTCCCTTTTATCCTAGCTTCAGACTTCCAGAAGTCATTAAACCTGTGCTGGCTATCACTATTGGTGGGAAATTACTTTCTACTAGCTGGGTGATAAAGTAATAGAAATATCTGCGCACAAAATATACAAAGTCAATCAGCAAGTACAGACTTACCAGTGCATTTTCTTCTTGTCTCAGTGCTAGTGCAGGGAGGGACTACTCTGATTTCAAAATAAGTGCACAAGCCCAACAAGAGACTTAACAGGACTGTTTTGTCTCAGACTGAGCTCAGTTTCAACTCTCTTGATCAACTGCAAGAGAAGAAAAGTAGGAAACTTTCCCATCACAACAATGCAAGCTGAAGGTGGAGGTGCTGGAGGGAGAAGTGCAGCTACAAGGCTATTTACAGAAGTAAGTCAGACCATGAGCAATTCCTTGTGTTGCAGCCAACATGGACCAAAGCTGTGACAATTACAGGGAGCCATCCTTGATGTATGGTCAGGCAAAGCCATGACTCTATGCTCACCGCAGCTACTCATACTGGGGTGGAACTGGTTTTCCTCTCCTTTCTCCAGGATAAATTTCCACCTAAGCTCACTTACAGCACCAGATCTAACCTGTGCCAAAAGATCCAGTGTCAGGAAGGGCACCAAACCCCCAATTATGAAAGCCATCCACCTTTTTTAGGTTAAGGAAAAAAGCAAATATAGCAACTTTTTGCAAAACCCAGGTGGCTGTTATCCAAGGCTTTCAACACATTCCTCATATTCCTCTGTTTTTCAGCAGATAAATACCATGACTGAATCATAAGGAAGGTAGACATATGCAAAGCCACGGAAAGGTTGCAACATTTACTTTAGCTTATCCAGCAGGACAACTGGCAGTAGACTATTTGAAGACTCGTGAGGTCTCAAGATATTTTCATTGCAGTCCCCGTATGGATATCCACTTGCAAGAAGGCTTCTGAAGGCGAAAAAATTACTAGTGAAGCTTGGTGTTGAGCAGAGAAATAGTTAAATCATCTTACAGAGGCAGGTTATCAAGCAGGAAGAAGCTTATACTGGCCCCAACGGCTGAGGCTCCATATGTTGTAGTCGCTACACACATCACGGAGGGAGAGGTTTCAGAGCCGGCCTTCAGTTCCCTCCCGCTGACCCACTTAATGGAGAGCCGTGTGTGTCATCTCCTGCCTCTACTAGAAGATGCACAGGCAAAAACCCATGCAACAGCACTTACATACCGAGTAAAGAGAAAGGTTGATTACAAGTTTGGTTTAATATTAATTCCCTGCATATTCTTTTTGCATTATTGCTCACCAAAGTTTAGCAATAATAATAATACTACTATTGGGGAATATTCCACCGTGAAAACAATGCTCTCAACATGAAGCATTTCACAGGCCTCATAAAAAAAGAGCCAACAAACAAACTATCACAAAATGGAAATATCGCAACAAACCTTGCCTGGTCCTCGACGGAGCCCTTCAGCAAAGGGTCTCAGAACATCCCCTGACTCCACGGACCCTCACAAATTCCCCTTGAGAAAAGAAGGAATCGCTTCTTCCACCTCTGAAATGTTCTTCCTCTAATTTGGGAGCGTTCACGTTTTCATAGTGTGTAGCAACTATACATCCAAAATTTTGTGGATGTAAAGCAAAACACTGCTAAAGAGAAAGGGCATTAGTCATGGATCTGCAAGTGGGGCGCGGGGCCATGGCTTTATATCCCCAGTAACACCTCACTGCGGAGGCCTGTGCTCCTCTGTCAAGTGATACAACTGTGGCCAGTACGCCTCCATCACTATATTTTATTACAAGCCACTTGAAGGACTACACCCAATTTTAGAAACCCTTCTCTCAGATTGCATTACAGGATAATAAAAAAAAAAAGGCTATATTTTGAGACATACTTTCTCATACATAGGTAGAAAATGGCAAATATGAAGAGCGTATATATAGACAGTCTTTCACTGAATTAAGGACTGTGGCGAGGTGGGAGTGGGGTAAATAGGAGGAAAGAATTTCCTTATCATTAATGACTTTATGCAATACAGAATAAAAAAAATTTGCTACCCATAAGAATAACAAAAGTAATATTTTAACTGTCAAAAACATAGAAGTGCTCTCAAAATCTCAGACACTAGGAGTTAGTACCTTAATTGCTTCTCTGTGGAGAGACAGACTTGTGGAAAAAGCAAAACAAGGAACGAAAGAGGACCCCAAGCTCTCATCACAAAGAAAATTTCTTGTATATTTACAGTAAGAGTTCAAACCATCCTATGTCAGTGTTTGTGACTGAGATGAAAGTAAACAGTTATGCTTTACTGATATCTACAGTGCATGCAACTAATATTAATATTTATCAGGTTAATTCCAGTTTTCAATATATACATTAACATATATCTCTACATCACCAGTAACAAACGAGAAATGTTAACAGAGGTATCTGTTAGCCGTTGAACTACTTTTGCAAATATTAAGTAAAGTCCCCAGTCATGCCTGATCTCTCTTCTAGTAGTTAATTCCTATTGTATTAACTATATTTTTTTCCAATTGTTCATTGGTCATAATAACTACTGTGCTGAAAGGGAATATGAGAGCTTCCAAGCGAAGCTATCTAAAATTAGTAAGAATACCAACTTAAGAATATGATGGTGCAGGGTCAGGAAAAAAAAATAATCACAATTTCTGTTGTTGATGTATAATATGGGTATTAACATTGCAGTTTTTGGTAAAGCAGAAAATCCTCAGCATTGTAGGCTTTCTGGAAATGCACTTATTTTTTTTTCCAGTTTTAAATTTTTCAGTTATGTTATGTGTAGCTGACGGTCCAGGTAACCACCCTGTATTTCAACTTACATTGCAGACCTACTAATAACATGAAATCTTTTTCCAGAAGAGGCTCAACTTCAGAGTTCATTTGCTAGGGATAATTACAGACAATATTGCACAAAGCTTTAGTGACTTATAGCAATGCTCTGGGTCAGCTTGACTGAAAAGCACAGGCCGAATTCCGCACTCCCTCTATCCAGCAAATCTCCATCGATTCCTGCAAGCATTTCATGACAAAGTGAGCAGCTTGTGTTCTGCGTGCTGAAAAAAGGATGGGATGACAACAAGAACACACCAAAGACCCTGAGATTTCATATCATTCTTAAACGTCCTGGTTTCAGAGGGGCAGAAGAAGAAAGTACTTGAACATTAACACACTGGGATTTTTCCAGATCTTTTTTGTAAAGGAAAAAAAAGGCCAATTCTACAGTAATACTCAATCCACCAGAGTTAGTACTAGAGTGTGACATCAGGCCACTAAAACAAATAGTGCAGGATCTATTTTCATACTGTCAAGCACATATGATGATAGAGATGGGATTTCAGAGGTTGATCTCTATTTGCATTAAACCAGGAGCAAGTTGAATTACAGACACATGAAGTTAGCACAAACAGGTGGAAAAAAAACCCTATTGAAATCACTCATCATACTAATTTGTATTCTCTCTTTTATATCCCCAGATGCAAATCTCTGCTTTTTTTTATTCCTACACTATAAAAAAAAAACCAGCATCTCTGAACATGCCTTAAACCTTCTCCCGCCCTCACATCCCTGCAGGTCACACAACTCCAGCCTTGCCCAGCAGCGGTATGAGCTGTGGATGTCCACCAGCCGGCTAACGGCAGCCTGAACCACACAGGTCCCTGCTGAGCTTCTCCTGCTGCCACACAGGCACTGCCTTGAGTTTCTCCCTCCATTCAGCCGTCAGTCCTCGTGAAACCTGGAGAAACTTAATTGCCTATTGAAACCTTAACCCCTCTGTTAAATTCAGTGGAAATGGGCCAACTGATAAAGATAGTGACTGCATAAGGTTGATCTTATTAGGAAACAAGGCTGATAAGAACATGCATATTGCTATAAGCTACAAAGCTGACCTTATTCGTGAAGTTTAGTATGCATACATCATACTTTGTAAAGAATGTAGAAATAGAGGGATTCTTTTCTGAAAAACTTTGTCTAGGTCATGTAAATTGGTATAAGGAACCTGGAAAGGTGACCTATCATCAGCGATGTAAACTAATTTCATTTACAGTACTGAATTTACCCCATTAGTTTTTCTTTGGGATTTTTCAGGAAAAGATTTTCCAGAAACATCGCATACAGAAATCCCACCTTGCTGTTTAGGACTGGATTGTGTTTTGTTTTGTTTTGTTTTCCTGGAGGAACGTCATAGCTATTTCTAGAGCATTTAGATTCCTTGTATTTATTTCTTGCGTCTTAATGTAGACAAATAGCTCTCAGCCACTTACCGGATATAGTTTACAGAACAATTCTGTTCATACCTTAGATTTTTAAAGCATGTATCTGAAACAGCCAATTAAGATAGGATATTATGTTCACTCTGATTTTTCTCACTCCGACTAATTTTGTGAGTGTAGAATTATGCACTGCATGATCAGTACACTGATCTAATTGCTTGTCAATCTCATAAAACATATTTCTTTTAAGGTCTTTAATGCTGCTTCTAAAACAGATGAAAATTTTCAAATTATGTTTACTTTAAATACTCCCTCTCTTTCCACAAAAATCTTATCAGGAAGCCTCTGAGATGTTTAGACAGATGAAAAGACTGTCTGGAAACCATACTTGTTTACTTTCTATGTGCAGCTGAGATGGAGTTAGAATGCAAAGGAAATTTATATAAGCTCCATTTTTCATAACACTTGGAGCTTCGGTAAGCTTTATTTGAAGCACAAAGTTGGAAAGTGCAGTTACAGAACTGTTGGATGGGGTGAAAGATTGCCAAATGATCAAATGCCCACAGGAAATAAATTTTCTTCCAAACGTGAAAAGGATCCTTAGCATTACATTTACTTTTGCTATGTACTCTCTATGAAAATTCTTCTTCTCCTTCTATCCATTAAAATTTCTTCTTGCCACAGAACTGTACTACTTAAAATACGTAACACAAAGCTGGGCTGCCCAGATAATGCATGGGCATGGGCAAACAAAACACTCTTCTCCCTTAACACAAATGTTTTTTTGAGATTAGCTTTGATTAATCCATAATTCATTCACATCTGGATTTAGCGTGTATTCCCTATATGATGGAGGGGAAGAGGGAAGGTACTGGGAACAAATACTACTCTGAGGTGCTTTGCAGTATCCTCATCTGTCCCTCTGGGAGTTTCTTGTACATGCAAGCATGGAATTAATCCCATTAAGCAAAGTGTTATCCCACCAACTTAGCCATTAGATGTGCATTAATTATTTCAATCTATCCCTTGAAAACTCTTTGGAGAAGTTACCCTGTTTTTACTGACAAAAAAAGTAAAGCTATTCAAACTGATAGCACTCAAGAGGGTTATATTCAGGTTTATCGCACCCGAATGGAGGAAGAAACACAAGTGAATGTAAATAAATGGCTCCGTTCTCTTCCCACTAAAGACCAGATTCTGTAATGGGGTGAATTTATTCTCCACACCATTGATTTCAACAGAAGTCAGCACAGGACATTTAATTCAATGAGAATAGGTTTAGTCCCAAAGCAGACATGCACATACCTTCAAGGACACACAAGAAACATGTAATGATAAGCAATAATTAAAAGGTAGACACAAATATTTTTTCTAACACAATATTCATTATACAAGAAAACTTTACTTAATGTAACAAATTTAAGTTTGGGGAGCTATGATGCTATAGTATTTTTTTCTGGAAAAAAACGTTTCTTTACTCCTTTCTTTAATTTTGCTGTATTCTACCCTGCTTTCAGAGTAACTTTACGATTTGTTCTTCTGCAATTCCTTTTCACATGCCTACACATCAAAGGTCAGAAAAAAATAGTTGTCTCTGAACAATTCACTTTAAACAACATTTTTTTTACAGAAATACACCCCAAAGCGTGTGTTTCTATTTTATCAACAAAAATTAGCGATGGCTTCCTCAAAGTCCACTAGCTACATTAGAAAGATTTACTACAAGGCAAAAAAAAAGCAGGAAGAACCAGATGGTTCAGGTTACTGCACAGGACCAAATGTATGTATGTAATTGTCCAAACAATTTCATTGAGAAAGAGCATAGCACATGCACAAGGTCATACAAAGGTCTAAGAGAAAAATCCATGTGCATGAAGCAAAAGAAGTCTGGCTTTGTAACCTGCTCTACCTGATATTGTTTAAAATAGTAAACTGATGCACAAAAAATAACGGGGAAAAATTCACTATGTCCTGTCAGTCAATTTTCATCTTGGACATGACACAAAAAGTCATTACCTAACAGATTCCATGCAGTCACCTGGAATTTCTAGAATACAATGGCATCCACTATCACATAGTGGGTTTTTAAATCTAAATTAAAGACATGCATACAGATCTAGATACTGCTATAGAGCAAACATTGCTTTTAATTAAACAAGTACATTGCATTTCATATGCTGGAGAAAACGCTGAAGAAAATGTCAGCAGAGAAATAATAAGCAAAATTGCATAGGCGTAAGATAATTTTATTTTACCAAACTCGTGCTGCAAGCCCCCTAAAGCCAAATTTCCCTGCTACAAGCCTCGTTTTCCTCCAGTGCCCCACCGTTATATATCTTGGTCTCGTGAGTTTATGATCAGAATAGCTAAAGTCCCTAAAAACCGAAAGTCCAACCACCTGCGACAGAGAAAGTGTTCAGATATTTTATTATCATGCTAACAATCAGTGATCCAAACCCTACAGTTTTAAGACAGTTTACCAGCTTGGAAGCAACATTTCTTCTCTTTTCCCTACCACATTTCTAGCACTAACTAATATAATATTGGTAGCATATAAGCCAAAAAAATACTTAACAAATCCTAGGTAAAATTATTATGTACTCTTTAGGAACAGTAGATGAATTACAGTTTTATGGTAAGATTTATAACCTAGGTAAAGCTAAATAAAGTAGCACACTGAATATCCTGCTTCACTTAAAATTCTCAGGTGACTATGGCATAGAAATACCCTCTAGATAGGCTGTTCAGAGATTAGTATTTCTGCAGCTTTTAAGAGATTACATTGAATTCTGCAGCTGGTTATGCTATCTGCAGAATAACCTGATACCAGATATCAGGCATGATTAGAATTCATGCACAACCAATTTGTAATTCAAGGCATAACTGAATAATTAAGATTTTTAAAAATTGTATTTCAAAGTTAGTTATACTTTCATTTTTTTATGAAGTGTCAATAAATTATATTTTAAAAACCAAATAAACTCTGCTACTTGAATTTATCCTGGCAGATTAGTGCAATTCTAATAAAAGGATTACATCTATTTGTTTGCGTACAGACTTGCTTCTAATCAAGATCATACTCCTCTTCTGCAAACCGGGGGTAGATGAACGATCAAGTTCTACTAGCATACAAGCAACTTAAATTTTATCATCCATGCAGTTACCTACCAGTGCTGAAATTGATAATAAAAGCTCTAATCGAAGTTATTAACACATGTGGATCAACTTGCAAACTCTTTTGACTTCCAGAAACTCCAACCAACTCTACTAATTACCACAGAAAGGTTTTGTGCTTATTCTAGTGCAGCTGATGACACCAGCATTTTAATGGAAAAAATGTATAGCCATTTTGTTGAATAATTACTCACTTTGCAACTGATGAAGCAAAATTAATATACTTATTTTCAGTTGGGAATTGTATTTTATTTTTATTATTGAGCAGAAGTGTAAAAGTGAAAGAACTTGGTTCCGCATGCTGCTTGCAATTTTATAGAGAATTTGGCAATACTCGCCCAGTCGTTTGCATCAGTTCCTCAAATCGCAAATGCACCACTCTAAGTCAAAAGAGAAAAACCCTAGCAGTTCCAGCAAAATCATGTCTGACTTTATTAAACAATATACTTTATAACCTTATTAGGTACACAGGAATGGAAATCTATAGAAAAGGCGTTGAGGTGATTGTTATGTGCTGAAATCAGAATGATCCTCCCCAAACAACCGGTGCACAAATCTCCTGAGTACTTGTCAAAAGACTGAGAAAGAGTGCATTTTATGCAGACAATCTTAACGGCAGAAAAGGACAGAAAACCATTAAACTGACTTCATTAAATTATTTTCTGTAGTTACCTACAGACTGTTCAGTGTTTCTCTTATTCTTTAAAATTACTCTGTACTGTAAAAAGTTAGACAAAATAGGACTTCTAAGCACGAAAAAGCACTTGCAGTTTAATGACATTCTCAGCGCTGATCAGGATAGTTCAAAAAGGAACACAAAACGCAGAGCCGTGACATCAACCAAGGGCACCCTTTTATGCTTGTCGTCCCCCCTGGGCATTGCACGCTAGACGCTCTCCAGGCTGGTTTTAATAATAGCTTTATAGCCATAGTTAAGCAGAGAATGACTACTTTATTATCCTTTGTAGACAGATAAATCACATTTCTTACACCTATCCAACTTGCTCACCTCTGTGTTACAGCTTTCCATCCTGGCCGCTAATTGTCCTTTTATCGGATTTTGTTAACAATGATACGTGTCTCTCCATAGATACTATACGATACTATATGACTTCTCTTTGCCTTTCTTTTATATTCTAGATATAATATACTGTGACCAGAAAGGATCAGGTCTGTTTCAGTGTGGACCATACAAATCAGAACTTGATGTCATACTTTCAGAAAACCAAACGCATTTTCTTGCTCCAACATCTTTGTGCTGCATCCCGGTGCAGCCTCAGAAAATCCCCCATCATTTGCCACAGAGAGCAGCTCTCCCTAGCATGCTGCATGACACCAGTGTCAGGCCTGCCAGGCCATTTCGGGAACTCCTCAGGAACTGTTTGCCCAAAAGATCGCTGTGATTTTTGTGATTTACTTTTGCCTGCCAATAGGTCAGCGAGGGAGGGAACCTGCTCCCCGCATTTGCTCTCCTCCAGCACTGCACAACCCGCTGCGCTGTGCTCCATCGCCGCAACACAGTCTGACTTCTTCTTTTAGAAATCTCCATCCTCTTTGTCTCTTGGGACGTGTTAATATCAATAAGGTCAAGTGTGGGTTTTTTTCCTATTCCGTTTCTTCAACCTTTCTTCCTTGTTCAAGACAACTGATTTCTGGCAGCCCTTACAGTATTTCCAAAACCCAGCTGTGAAGCTGATTACGAAATGGCTTGAACATCCTTTTCACGCAGATTTGTTCCCATGCTCTGAGAGAATCACAGGGGGGCACGTTTGCTTGTCTAACAGCAACCACAATATCCATGCCCACCAAGTCCCTTTCACTTATAAGCTGCAGCGACGAAACAGAGCTCATGGTCCCTCACTCACGCACACCCCAACCCCTTTGAAGCCTCAAAGCGAGACATTACGCTTCCCTTAGACAGATACGAATCTACCCCCCTACACACCCGCCCCAGCAAACACACATCTGAGACTTTTGTTAGCAAAGGCAGGCAATACCAGGTGCGTCTGAGAAAGCATTTGCTCAAAGTAGCTGAAAGCTGCTGTAACTGAGCTAGAAATCACTACCTCAAAATAAGGTAAGTGTAGGAGAGGGCTTTGTAAATTCAGGGCTCTTCAGCCTTTCTTTTTACAGGAAGGAATACAAAAAGAAGCGCCTCACTAAAACAGGGCAACACCAACATAGTATTTTCCTTACATATGAGTCACAGACATCCTTTTCCCAAACTTAGGAGATTGGAGCAAGCAAGTGATCCTCTGAGAAACGCTGTGAATGATCAGGTCAGATACGCAAGAAGCAGCAGTAACGCCTGGGATCAATGTCCCACCTCTGCTAAGTGTCAGACCCTGGAGAAAGAGTGCATAGGTTTTCAACCAAACATAGGCATAGCGCCAACCCCACTACACAGCATGGTACAGCCTACACAGGGACTGGCTTTCCTTTGAAGTATCTGGCTCCAAAGAAAGCCCTTTCAACACCGTAAAGGCAATACGTATATGACGCAGTCTTACACACCAACGCGCTTTTTTTTTTTTTTTTTTTTAAGCAAGACAGTGGGGGCAAGGGGTTGTTTGTTTGTTTTCAAAATGTGTCTATCTTCACAGGAGTTGTTGCGTTTACCCATGAAACGGGACAGGCCTGCGGAGTTCAGCAGAGAAAACCGAATGCCTTGAGGTCTGATGTCCTGGACCTCTGCTGCCTGAGCTGGAGAATTTGGTTCTCAGCACATCCTGGGAGTCTGGAGAAGAAAACCGCACAAAACCGCCCTGTATTGCACAGCCAGTTTCAGGGTGCAACAAGTGCAAATGATGCCCGACAGGCTAAGGCAGAAAGGGAAGGCTACAAGGTTGTTTTTTCTTCTTGTTTTGTTTTGGGTTTTTTTTTTTTTAAATAAAAGGCAAAATACAGATCTCTCTTCAGAAGGCAGCTTTGACTCTGGAATTGAAAAACGAAATTGCCAGAGGGAAAAACAAATTCACATCCATATAGAGTAACCACCGATACACAAATTCTCTCCCTTTTTTTAATAAGAGGCACCCAGAATAGCAACGTGAATTTTCTGAATATTTCTTGCCAACTCCCACTCCTTCATAGTGAGCAACTGGAAGGTTTCAATCTGAATAACTGACTTTATAGATTTAGGGAAAAATAAGTCAAATTACTATGTCAAAGGGCAAGAAAGCCCTATTTGTGGTCTCTGGAAGATACTGAGCAAGCAACAAAACGTGGCTTCTGTCATTCAGAAGACAGAATAAACATCCAGAAGTTTAAATTCAAGTCTTACGAGGTTAGGCTATATCTTTCTCATAAGAAATACAAATTCTAGGTAACCACAAAATACAGCACTGCTTGCACAGCTGTGGTATTTTAGAACTTCTGTTATTAGCTGCAGTCAGAAATGCAAAGGCATCACAAAATATTGGTATTTGAAGGTTTTCCACTTATACAAGAAGATTAAGCCACTTCATTCCAAACATGTGGTGGAGTTGGAATAATCAAAATAAAAATCTATACTGAACTTCCGATAACTATCTTCAATTCAACAACATTGGTTTTGCCTTTTCCCCATTATTTTGCATTTATGTTGCCTCAGAGTGTTCTGCTCCCGAAGTGACTATTGATAATCCAGTGACAGATACACTGAAAGAAATACAGAGATATAGTAGGATTCTACTATGATGCCATCTTCCAGAGCAGTAGGACTTGGCTAAATCAGCAATACTATTCAGTTTAAATGAGCACCTCAAACTTTTTGGTTCACCCGTTGCCATTTTCTCTTCACTTAGATGCGACTTGCTCACTGTCTTTCCCTTTCATATAAGCATACATGCAATACCACATACGAAGGCTGTGTGTGCATATGTATACACACACACATATATGAGGTGTGTGGGGTATATCCATGTATGTGCATATATATATATATCTATCTACATACACTCACCCCAGCCATTTCTTCTCATTGCCTTGGTGGGTTAGAGACCAGAGCAGGGAGGCTGCTCAGCCAAACAAATCACTTGTGCAACACCAGTGACTTTCAGTCAGGCAGACGCATGTGCGAAAGGAAAAAAAGGTTCAGTAATGAAGGGAGCCACCTGCCCTGCTTTGCCTCCCCCCTCACAAACAGGAGGGTGCCAGGGACCGCAGCGCAGAGGAAGCCTCACCACTTTTGAAAGGGGTCTCAGCACAGGGCTCCCACCTCCCCAGGAGTTTCCTTCTGCAGGGTCCCTTCCCCTCTGGGCTGTGCTGGAAGAGCGTGCCTGTCACTAACGTGAAACCACTTTCAACGTCCACCCAGCCTGGTTTTACTGCTGGGTCACTTTTGCCTCTTTTCACGTCAGTGTCTGGTAGGAAAGGAGTGGAAGAAGTTTGGGGAAGGGTGATAAAAAGCTGGGTAGTAGCAAGAGAAATGGTCAGAAAGCAGCTATGGAAAAGAAGAGTAAGCAGCTTTAAATGGATTCATAAAAACAGACAATAACATATTTTCCATTTGAATGGAGAGTCACTGCAGATTCATTTATAATTTGACTCCTGTATTTAAAGAAAGAGACCTAAGCAATGCGGAAAAAACAGTGGAAAATTAAACTTTTTCATCGACTGAGCATTTTCTGTCCTATTCTTGTTAGTGTTAATCATCCCTCTGTCCTATTCTTGCTAGTGTTAATCGCACCTAGCAGTGGGCAAGCCCTGCCTCCAGCTCGGGAAGCATCCCTGAACATGCCCATATAGCCAGGGCACAGCTGTGCCCAAGGCGCACAGTAAGGATCCTGATCACAAAGAGGGACTGGCTTGTTCTCCCTGGCCAAAATCTATAATTTGCTGGGCAAGAGAATAATGTTTTCTTGCATACAGTCTAGGCTTTGCCAGCGCTCTTGGAGTGCCAACTAGACCATGTCAGGGACAATGCTAACACTTAAAACAACATGCACGTGTTAGTACTCACACCTGTGCGCTAGCCCTGTCTAATCCACTATTATGTATTTCAACAATCTGTTCTCAGGGACCTATGTTATCACAGGTAACCAAAAATGCTACAAACTGTATTCATACCTCCCACCCTGAGATCATGACAGAAGAAGAGCTGCATCCTCTGTTTTCTGTCTAATCAGGCTCTGCCATCCACACTTTCAAGTTTTTCTGTCATTGAGAAATTAAAAAAGAATATGTGTTTTTCTGAAGGAAAAACCTAAAAATACATGAAATCGCATGAATGCCAGCAGCCAAGCTTTGAAGAAAAATTATCATCTTTTTGAAACAGGTGAGAAATTAATGAAAGGTGACAAATTTATTCTTCAGAGGCTAAAGAAAATCAGGTTAATAAATGAACTCAGCATATGGTATCTCAGGCTGCTAAAGAGTTTCTGTGATCCTTTATGGACAGTTGTTTTTAGTATTTTAACTGCATGGAGAAAAGAACTATAAAACCAGTCATTATATTTATAATATTCCTTGTTTCTGGGTACTTGTTAAGCCCAGTTGCCACAGTCACAGAAGTTAATAAGCCGAAACCAAAGTCTCTGTGGGAAAGCACGTTGCAGCTCTCCTTCAAAATACTGCACTACTCTAGCCCAGAACCGCCTTGACAGCAGAGCCTCAGGCATTAAAAGTTAGTTACAGGGCACCAGAAGACAAGAAGATAAAGTACGTAAACTACAGTCTGTTAACATTTGTAATAAAAAGGACTAACTTGTTAACAGGTGAGTAGACAAACAACCCTTCAAAATAATAAGTTTTATTTTAAAAAAAATACACATTATTCCTCCACTTTAAGTCTTCAATTGTTAGCACATATTATGTTGTACGTGGTATTTATACTATGTTACCACATGAACATTTTTCTTTGCAGAAATAAGAACATGTTAAATTTCATACTTGACATGTTCTTTTATGCTGAAAGAGAAGTAACTGTCTGAGGCCCAGATTACGTCCTCCTTAAAGCAACAAATTGAAGCCCTAGCTTTAACTAGTACGTTAATAGCCTACTTCAACATCCGTTTCAACCTTGAGATGAACCTGATAACTGAAAAGCTGAAAAGTTGAATTATTTTGTCCCAGGGCACTTTGAAGAAAAAAGTATGTGTGCTCTAAGTCATTCTAGGGATGGAAATTCATACCTTCTGGTGCCCCAGACTGTTAGCTGAGTTTGCATGCTAAAAAGTTTAAGCTATGTTTTATCAATGTGCTATAAATAAAAATGATGGTTTCATTGCTAACACTGCAGGTGTTTTTATTTTAAAGAAATAAGATCTTACGGCACTAAAAAAATGGCAAAAAACCAGTTTTAATATTTCATGCTGCTAACTTGTATCCATGGGGTTATTGAAAAACAAAAAAAAAAACCCACAAAAGAGAAGAAAAAGAAAAAGCTCTATCTTTGCTTAAATGCTCATAGAGCACAACCACTCAAGAGTACCTGTTCGGAGATTACAATTTACAAGCATTTTCTTTCTGAAAATTAAAACCTAAATATTTTTGTTGTTATCATTTTTGGTTTGGTTTCCTGACATATCAGAAGTAGAAATACAGCCAGGCGCATTTTCATGTAATATTTGATTTTTAATTCTCACGAAGACTTTTTAAATATCAAACAATATGTCTTTTCTAAATCAAAGAATCTTCTGGCTGTTATAAGGAAACTCTTTTGAAAAAAATAAATCAAAATAGATAAAAGATTTCCAATTAACTCCAGAAAAGAGTTAAGTCTCACTATTTTGGGATCTCATGTTCTGGTATGATTCAGTAACATCTCTTTGCTATACTGGTATTAAAAGACCAGCTTTTATCAGTTTAATTCACTACAATTATATGTGAAACTTTGTAACAGCCTGAATTTTAAAATTAGTCTACGCAGTTTCAGATGGAGAAAATTCAACGACTGAATGGCAAGGATATAACTTTTACTTAAAACTTCTCTGGTTTAGTCAACAAGGATCTTCCGGGATATAGAGCACCTTTATCTATATTGCACAGAACCGTAACACTAGCCTTTAAGCATGAAGGTGAGTGACAGAGGCCTATCAAACTGCAGACTTGACCCAACTGGTTCACCGAAAAGTCAGACTGAGTTTTCTGTGGCTTAGGTCTGCCTGGCAAGCATCAGCTCAGCTGCATGCTACCGTTTACGATAAAAGGCGAGAGCGGACCCCACGGGAGTCAGCCTCACACGCGGAAACACATGAGTTCACAGAAGTCATCATCTTTCTGACTACGTGGGGTTTTCTTGTCCCCGCAGTTTTCTTGTTTTCAGTCCCCGCAGTGCAGTTACATATGTTCCACTGCCCAAGCCGTGCCCCAGAGTCACAACCCGGTGATGCTCCGACACTCGAAGATGTTTACTGAACAGCTCTTGTCACCAACACTATCTTCCACGCAAGTCTTATGGCCAACCTCTTTGCCAGTACACCCCTTCCCACAGCAGAAAAGCTTTCCAGCTCATCAGCATGCCTGCAAGTTTCAGATCAAAAACACAGGCTGCAATGAGGTCAAGAAGAGACAATGCATGTGACCATTAATAAACATTCAGCAACTCCTAAAGCTACATACGCAGTGAGGACTCATGCACCTGCTACAGAAGGGCAGAAAACATTTTTAGAGGCAGACAGGCATACAGCTGCTGACTAGGTACAAGCAAATTTAGATAGGACGTGGTAGAAACAGCAGAGCCACCGAACTGCCAACCCTACATGCTTCAAAAAAAAAAAAAAAGGGCTATATAAATAATTAGGTTGCATTCAAAAGTAAACAAAAACAAGAGCACAGGATACTTCACAAAAATATGACATATTGACAATTCTGTAACAAACAGAACCAGGTGAATATTTTTTGCAAGACTCAGTTTAGTTATGCAGATAGCGAGGCAGGGATTAATGTCAATCTCAGGCACTCTGACACAAAGCCAAGCAACCATCTTTCACCTATCACCTTCCTTCCAAGAGTTACATTTTCCTGCAAACATATTACACACTTCCACACTTAAAAGAAATACAGGGAAAAAAAGATAAAATAAATCACAAATGGTGGTTTTGACTAAGGCTCTAGTCCTGCTCCCTCTGAATTTAGCAGCACACTTAAGGAACAGAATCCAATCTCTTTGTATTAATGATACTTGAGTGTTTCGTATTTGATACCATTAATGAGTTCCTTTCTACATGCATTTAAACACATTATTAATTATAAAGGCATAATTTGCAGGGAAATAAGGTGGCCATATTCTCTGATTTTTAAAATAAAGATAAACAGAACTCAATGGATGAGTTGTTATACATACAACTCAAGAATGCATCCTATCGTCCTATCCCAGCGTTGCATGAAGACAGTTCACGCTCTGTTTAAGCCTACTATGGGCGCATATACGCAGTTTAATTCCCCTGCTCCCTGGCAGGCTGAGAACCTGAGTTGCTCTAAGGGACACAAAAGTTCTAATTTCCATTTTCAGTGGATTAAACTTTAATTTTACACTAATTTGTTTTGCTCTGACATTGCTATTTTTTTAGCTTAATATAAAAGTAAAGCTTCCCGTATGATCCTTTTCATGTCAATGCCATCTCAATAAGCAGCTGTCCACCGCTGGACTTGCCCTTCATCTGCTGCGTGGCCTCGGTCCCCCAGGGTCTCACAGGCAGCTCCGCTGCCTGCAAGCAATCGCATGGCACAGGGTTGGAACAAAGGCAGAAAGCCTTTAAACTGACAATGCTACCAGAGAAAAGGAAACACGCTTTAACATACTTCTCTCCTGCGTTTATGAAAGCACTTGTTGCAGAAAAGGTAGTGACTGTTCTCTGCACAACATTTCCCTGATCCTTTTAATAGTCATTTCCCATATCTGTTCCACTTGAATTATTTCTTTTTGTATTTGAGGGATCAAAACAAAACACAAAATTTTATCTTACCAGTGACATAAATATTGTTCCAGTTTATGGCACATACAGCTTTTAATATATCCTGGAATCTCTTTTTACGATGCATCTCTCACTGCTAGATTTGATGCTACTGCAGACAATCAACATACCAAACCTTTTCCTCCACTAACACGCCCAACTAACAAGCCCCTAGTGTAGGGCAGAAATTTGTTATACGTTCCCATAGCATGTCTATCCTTTCTGTACTATTAGATTTCATTTATTTCTACCAGCCCATGAAATCCTGTCTGATATTACCATCTGCTTCTGTGTTGAAGACATGTTCCTACCTTGTGTCATCAGTAAATTTTATTCACACACTCCTACTTTTTCTGGCACTGTTATTAACTATGATAATAAACAGTAATATCCAGATCAGTTCTTACAGATTCCCACTAATCATCTCTTCGGATCCAAATTTTCTCCTGCAGCGTGTCCTACTGACACTTTCTCACGAGCCACTTTGCTGTGCCCTTTACAATATATATACTAAACTGCCTCCTCTCTGTTCCACGTAGCACCATGGAAAACGATCCAGATAAATCCACCATCCATTCCTATGTGAAGATAAGTAATAATCCCTTACCAAGTAATCAGTTTAGTTATCCTCATAATCAATCTTTGGTAAAGCTGCTTTGCATTTTATCTTACTTTCCATGTTCCTCGCTTGTGTCTTTCCCATAGAGTTTACCCTGAAGCATTTCAGCCTGCTGAGATACAAGGCAAACACATTTATAATTGATCACTGCTCTTCCTGTTCCTAAAGTATTAGCAGCATGTTCACTATTCTTCTGTCATATGCAGAACTGCCCCTGTAGCTGTTCAACACCAATTTTAGCTAGCCAGTCAGTGAATGAATAGTAAGAATTATTTACGTACAACCAATGAATGAGTAACTGAAATATCTGAGGACAGAAAGTGTTAAAAGGGCAGAAAACAAACCCTGGTGTGGACAGTTCAGGTGGACAACATAGGTGTTTATCCAAACTTACATACTTACCTGCAAGGGAGGTACTGCTTTCACAGTTTCATGCTCTGTGAGTTTCAGCCATCACAATCTTTATGAGATGACCCCAGAGTTCGCTCTGGATCTCTGTGCTCATCCTCATCTGTGTAAGCAAAACTTTAGGAAGGTCATTTCTACCTTTGCCTTAGAGGTCACAATCAAAGCAAGTGTTTGAATCGCATCTTGTCTCTGAACCACAGCTTGGCTTCCCAGGATCATTTCTAACATGAAGAGGATGATACGAAGGTAAGTTACTGGGCCATCATATTCACAATTCTCCCCTTAATCTTATGCTTTGCTGCTTATCCCCCGATGTTTTCTCTTTTGTTGTCACTTTGGCTGTCTCTACAAGTAGTTTAACCTTTCACAGAATATTTGACTTGTTCTCTCCTCCCCCTCTTTTCACCTTCCCTTTTCTCCCCCCTCCACATACACCTTACAGAAAAGCTCTCCAAGTTTAAATCATCCAATAATAAATTACAGTCAAGCTCAAAACGGGCCATTGGTAACCTCATAATCCCATGTAATCACAGAAGGCCTGATTCTGAGCAACCACTGAGGTCTCTCTCACTGATCGTATTCATCCCAGCGGAAGGCCTAGGTCCATGCCCCTCACAGTATCAAGCCAAAAGATTCACCTGCCACTACCTTATAAATAATTTAATGGGTGTCTGATGACACTCATTGTATTTCAGAACTACCCCGCCTCCCCTCACATGAGGTGGCTTCTGCTTCCCTTTTCTTGACAACCATACTATAAATCCCTTGGAGTTACTCGGTTCTTCTTCGCTTCTTCCCTAACAGTCCTCACAAGCTCTCTCCCGGTAAAAGAGAGGGGATGTAACGATTTCTCTTGGCACTTAGCTCTCCTTAGCCCCTCTGTGGGTACCCTGGCCTTGTTTTCTTGCAGGACACCTGCACCACAGCAGTATTGCACAGCCTTGGTTTGTCCTGGAGGCTGCAAAGTGTTTGCGCAGTGCGCGGGGAGGAGGCACGCCCGACGAGCTGGAAAGGTAACCATGCTGAGTTGTGTACAGGTGCCTGACACCTCATCCAAAATAAACAGCTCTAAAACCTCTCTGCCTATGTCTGCCAAGCCGTACTAGGATCTGAACAAACCAGGTACCCGACAGAAAAATCTTAGGATGTTCCTAAAAACTATTCCTGTCCACTTGCTGCATTTCTACACACAAGGAGAAACTTCACTGATAAAAGTCCTGTCATTCAGAGCACTGAGGGAAAGATGGATGTCAGATGACTAGTGTTGCTTTTCCATATGAAAAGAAGCCGTTATTTTAATGGCCGTAATCATAAAGACTTGCCCCAGAGCACAGCTTAGAGATACACGCTGTATTTTCTTGGGAAGCTTCAACAATATTAGAATATGCTTACTTTTAGCATGCAGCATATTGAAATATTATATATATCAAGAATATATATTAAAGATAATATAAAACAGATACATAATATATAAAGATACTATAATGTATAATTATATATATTTATTACCTTAAATGTTTCTTTTGGCTATACGGGGTTGGCCAAACTAGGAGGAAATAAGAAAACACCCTGTAATAGGTTATACTGTTTTAAAGCTTGGGTCACTGAAATTACTTAGGATATTTGAGTCACTGAAAGTTATCCTGTAGCAACAAACAGTTGGCAGTATTGCCAGAATTTAGGTCGTTTAAGTTATAAAAAACTACATGTACACTACACCTAGCACTTGAACATACTATGAAAATTCAGTCAAAGGTCTAATGCACCTGTAGTAAATGTTATCAGATCAAAAAGTCTAATGTGGAGTGTTTACTCAAAATAACTCAAATGCGGCCATTTTATTTCCCGTGGCTGGGGAAAAAAAAAATAGTATCATTATTCTTTCTCCCTTAGCTACTCAGGGAGTAGCTGTGTCCCAGGGGTATAGATGGGCTTTTTTTCACAAATAGCATGGTACTTAATGAAAAACAAATTAAAAAAAAATTAAATCTTTATTTCCACTTAGCTGTAGGGTAAGAGGGAGGCAAAGCAAGTCAGTATCAGATTCAAGACAAGACTCCCACTTGCAAGAGAGAAGGCACTGAACCGTATTACCCTAACACTATAGAGACGAGATGAAGAAAAATAAGTTTACAATCCAGAGACAGTTAACACACTGAGACATAACATGACAAAATTAAAAAATAAAATGCATTTGGTGTTGTGCTGTTACAATGTGAAATGGATTATACCAGCTGGGTCTACATTATCTTTTCCTATATGTTTGCATTTTTAAACAAAAACTGGCACAAGAATTGGGAATGCGTTTTGTTGAATATTTTCCAATTAAAGCAGCAAAATGTCTTGGCAAAAAAACCCTAAAAAGTATTTTTATGTGGGAGCAGGAAACAAGAGGAACATAGAAAAACATGTGCAAAAAGTAGGGTAAATAGGAAGTAGGAGGAGATGAGAGCTGCTATATAATTTCTTTTAAACAAACACTTAATTCTACAAAATGCATTATCCTTCTGAACTGCATACCCAGTAATTCGTGTCCCCATTTGTTTTTTCTTTCAGCTGACTCCCCAGCTCCTAGAATAAAGCTGTCACTTCAGCCAGCAGGTGCTTTCAGTCCCGCCTCCAACCTACAACAGTTATGACAAGAGATGAAGAAAAACAGCTACCCCGGGCAGCTCGGGCTGGTGCGTAATGAACGGTTAACCCTGGATAAATCTAATGACAAGAGTGGGTGGCTTTGACTGAAATGACAAGGCAGTTTGTCACCCGTTGCTCTGTCACAGAGATCAGCAGTGCTAACATTTTCTGCTGAGTTGAGGGGAAAGCAGCTTGAAACTTGTGCATTTCGGAGGCTGTGCACAAAAGACATTGAAAACAAAAGGGGTTAGCCTCAGTGTTGAAACACCTCTCTGTCCCTAAACAAGTCAGCAGTGGAAGAGACATAGTTTCTAAGATGCTTTTGCAAGAAAACACCACTGTCTCTGGAGGTGGGCAGAAAATTTAAAACAAAATACAAAACAAAACCACAAACATATTGACCTCCCTTGCTTTAAGTTACCTACAGACTTTCAACAGCGGTACTCAGTTACTCAGTTTACCCTCACATGAAACTCGCAATAACAACCTGCTTTACTACAGGGTTTTGTTTTCCTCATTGATGAGTGTTCGGTGCCCATAAAATGGTAACAGCAAGACTGAATTGCTATTGTAAATCATTAAATAGTCTTGAGGCCCCCAGCCCTCAATCATCGCAGTTTTGGATGATACTGTTTGTGGTGCTTCAGGTGTACCTGCTTAAATACAACTGTCTCCAAAAGACTGCACGTACCTCAATCCTGCAAAAGACTTGTGTTTCTGTTTATTCTTAGTGCATTAATTTCTGGACTGTATGAGGTGCTACACAGTCAGAATCCAAATAAACAAGTGGCAAAGGCTGGTAAGGGGCACAGGCACAGAAAGAGGCTCTTTGAAGTTCACATGGCAGATCAGTGACACTCCTGGATCCAAAACCACCACAAATGGGAAAAGTATGTGACAGCATCGTATGATACCCAGCAGTGAAAGGCACCGTGGTTTTCCTGTATAAAAGGGGAATTAATATTACAACTTCAGACCCTGTGACACTATTGAACTTACTTGTTGTATGAATTTGAAGACTGTTGCCTTGCCGTGTTTTCATTTTCTACACCCACACAGAGCCTTCCTGAAAGCCTCTCTGGTTCTTGCCATTAACTTAGCTGGGTAAGTCTAACGGGGAACACATTCAAAACATTTTCAGCCTCTGTGCCTGGAGAAAATTTATGGTGGCTCCTCTGCCTCCCACTCCTTTTCAACACCTTGGAAAACCCCTGTTGTTTTAAATTTACATATCTTTTCAGTTACAGATGCCAACATTTTGACATAGTCAAATGTACATTATCCTGCTGCTTTGCAAAGACCAGTAGGAGCCTTGCTGAGGGTTTGCCACCCAGCACTAATCCTGGGACATTTGGGTTGATGCAGATGCACTATCCAGTCTCATAGCAATTCCCTGGAAACTCAAGACCATATTACTGCTCTTCATATGTATTTTGCTTGAAACGAAAAGAAAATGTACTTCTCTACTAAGATGTTGCCAGAAATAAGAAATAAATCAAAAATGTGGATTGATACACTTTCCTTCCACTGAAGCCTTTAATTTAATACAGCACTTGCAGTATTGCCATTTCAAGAGAAAACCAGACTCAAAGCAAAGAGATTTCCCTTCTGGCCATAACACAACAATCTGTCATTTTGCTACAGAAGAACACATTCATGGCAGGTTTTTTGGTGGTTATTTTCATCCTGATCCCCTTCTAATGTCAGCTGTTGATGTCCAGCTCTTTCAAGGAAATGCCAACTTTGCCGTTTCCATCTAACAGATGGTTGCTTAAGAAAAACCCTGCTGCCTAACTTTTGCGGTTTCCAGCACATCTTTAGCACTCTCAGTAAGGAGGGTAGTATCATAGAAAGATACTATCTTTTTAACAACTAGTCTCAAATCTTGTATCTGATATCAGGCAGGACTTCCCTTTCCCAACATCCTTTCTATCTTAACCTGAGTGCTAACTGATCAGCCTCATTCACTCCTTATCTTCATGTTTCTTTACACTTGTCCTTTTGGACTTTCCTGAATAGTAACATTTCAGCATCCCCAGCATCCTGTTATGAAGCACTGAATGCATTTTAAGCAAGTTCTATGTCATACTGCTATGTCTGGGCCTTTGCAGGCTGGATGTGGTACTTACTTTCTGTCAGTCAGATTTTGCTTTGGCTGATGATTTTTAATTTTTTTTAAAATTTGGTGGCTGTAAAGATATGTAGAGCGTCTTACAACTCATCGACTACATGCTTCAGCGCTGCATTTATCTTCTGGTCCTTTTCATTCTTGCTGCAACAGCTTGTGTGGAGATACTTTTCTTATCTTAACGTGGGTTTCTATTTATATCGCTGGTTTTGTTCACAAATAGCATCATGAAATAACTTCCCCTTGCTTTGGCTGAAAACTCATAATCAAGGGTCCTGAAATACACTTTTGCATAAACAGTTTCTTGCCAGCTCTAAGCTGGTCTTCCATTCTATTAGTCCATCATGAATTCAGACATGGAAACGTACTGCAGCTAATGGCTAAAGCAATCGGCAGTTTTATTGTTGGCTTTGCCAAAGACATTCTGAAAGGCAATTAACCGCTCTGTGCCTTGATTTACCCCATTAGACTAGAAATTACAGGAACATACTACTTCAGAAGAGTGGTGTGGGAACTTATTAATGCTTATGAAGCACTTCAGATTTCTAAGAAAGCATTAGATTAATGGATGTAGTGTGACTAGTAGCAAGTGCTGATTCATTAAAAGATTAAAAAAAGTCTATAATGGGGAAGAGGAAGGTACTCATGAGATGATAATTGCTCATCCCTGCTAGGAACACAGTTTATTCTGCAGTGTAGATGGTGTCAAGCCACATTCCCAAATCATGTTACAGCCCAGCCAAAACCAAAGGCTATCACATAATTCAGGGACAAGGTGAAGACACAGTTCACAGTCCTGTCTACACTGCAAGACCAAAATGTGCTAGCCACACTGTAATGACAACTATCAATAAGCTGATTTTCCATCATAGCTTGATTGATTTTGCACAGTGGCTTCTTTCTGTCTGCTTTCACAAAAGAGTCCATCTACAGTGAGGCTTTTAGATTTCCCATTCATATTCCAACACTGATACCTGTTAAGTTGCTAATAATGGTCAAAAGTCTGGTGTAGCCAACCTAGACTAATTTCATACACTAGGCGCAACAATCACACAGTCTGATACATGATGCTGGGTATGAAGGCAACAATCTCACACACCGAACAACATGGCGCTGAGGCTTCTGTCCTTCCGTGAACCCACACAATCCACCCACTAGCAGTGGTCCAGCAGCGGAGGAGAAGGAAAGTGATTGTGGCAATGACCTACACCTCGGGGTAAGCAATGTGAACAGGCCTCTCTGATCAAAAAAGGCATATTAAGGGTCTGTTTCCTTAGGGCAGAGCATCACCCTACTCTTCCCTTAACAGATGGTACAATGCATTAAACTTGTCTCCCTCCTTGTAACCCAGTATGTCTCAGTCTTATACATACAGCCAACTAGATATATGGTGCTGGTTTAATGGTTTCCTGTCTTGACTTCTTTCTCCTCTAAGAAACCAACCCATCAACACCTTTCCGGAGCTGACAGAATTGCCATGGTTGTGATCAACTGCCTAGATATCTTCTGTCATGACATCGAATACTTTATTGAAGTAGTATCAAAATAAGTACAGAAAAACATTATGTTCTTTTTTTTAAAATTTGAATTCAACAGACAAGTTGTTTATATTTAACGGTAACTGCAGAGGCAGTTATTGCTATGCTAGAGACTTCAGACTTGTTATGATTCAGAAAACTGGGTTTTGATGTAAATTTTAGAGCCTGGATGTCACAGAGCTGCATTATGTTCATACTTGTAAGCTGACTCACAAAGGTCATCAACAACAACAATTCAGAAATTAAACATATTTATGTCTATTATTGCTTCATGAATCAAGCAAGAAATCTGCTGAAAAGCCCTTTCTTTGAATTTAGTTGCCAGTACCATTGCTCTTCCCTCACCACTGACAGTTCAGACAGCCTGTATACAAAAGGAATACACAGGGAAAAAAAATCTTGTGTCCCACCATTCCATTAAAAAGATCTGTACTATTCCTTTCTCCACTCTCAGTTTTAGATTCTCCTGAAGCAGTAGTAGATTTAACCAGTTATTTTTCCATTATTATTTTCACTGCTAAAAATAAATTGCTACTGAAATATAGCATTAGATTCTAGAGAGTGGGACACATGAAGCCAACCATAATCAAAAAACCCTACTTCCACACCAAACAGAAGAACAATCGGAGACAGAAATATCACAAGAAAGGACAGGTGCAGCTTTACAGGAAGAAATTAATTACTTACTTAACCACTTTCACATATTCCTCTCATCTAAAATACACACTTGATTGAACGTACTTCACTAGATTATATGAACATAATCTGAATCAGAAAACCTAGTGAGCAGGTCAAATCATTATTTTATCCTCAGTAACAATTATTTAGTTCTTCTTTTCTAAATTCTTCCGCTATGAGGTTTGAGGAAAGCTGTTGTGATTCTTTGTATTTTCATTTCCCAGTCTGTCCTTCAGGGATAATAAAGCAAATCTGACCATAGAGAGAGACTGAGAGGATTTTGTTCTCTCTCAAAGCTTTCTTACAGCAGGAAAATTACACATTTCTCTAAAATAATATCAAAGGTGTTACTCTTAGGAGGCTCTTGTTATTCAATACATTCAGTATTTTAAGGCCAGGAAGTTTCCTAGCCTTTAACTGACAATAATGTAATTCTAAAAGGTGACAGACACACACAAAGAGCCTATTTTTTAATTAGAAAATTGTACTGCCTCTGATCTTATTTTTGAACAACTATGTTAACATTATGCTTCACAGATCAGGGTAAACTGGATGGTATCAAACAGTATTTCACATTCCATTAATATTTGTGTTACCCAAGCAAAAATTCCTGTGGTTTAGTTAAGACCTGCATATCATTGTAATACACATATATCTTATTCATTTTAATTGTGGCAGTTATTCTTGAGATTATACCTCTTGTGCGAATTAGGCAAAGTAATTGGTCAGTTACCATGATCTCAGATTTGTATGAAAAAATAGCAAGTGAATAAATTAGATGCATGAAAAATAAGAACACAAAGAAGGTTTACAAGATTTTTACCTCAGAAAGGGTGAATAGGTATTTCTAAACCAGCTGACAGAATAAATATTGAAATTGCAATTTCATGCTGGGAAGCTGCATCAGGACAGACGAATCTTTAATACATACATGCATCATCAAGGGAGAGAAGTTTGTGTTGCTTATTCAAAAAGTGACTTCAAGTAGAGACAGGGTTATAAGTTCAGCATGACACGTTGGAAGGATACCTGGGAATGACTGATTTGCACTGGACATGTGCAAGATGTTACATATGTGTGTACAGGAGAACGTCCAGGGATATACACATAGTATGGTCAGAGAAAGACAAATATAATGAAACTAAAAAAGGTATTTATGAACTCACATTTCTGGCTTTCCTGATTTCTCTCTGGCTTTTCAAACCATTTAATAGCAATCTTCACTATTACAGAAATGATAATAAATCTCAGATGTGTCACTGGTGGGAAAGTAAATAAGTAGAAAGATATACCCACAAGATACCAAGATATACTTCTTGCTTATAGAAGACAAAATCCAGGTAGTACTCAGCAAGTGAAAGGAAGTAGGAGAGAAACAGAGGAGGCCCCAGCAGCACTCAGTGCCTTTGAAATAATAATGTCAAGCTTAAAAAAAAGAAATATTCCATTATTCCTGGCACCAGCTGAGAAAACATTATTCCTCTCACCTTGGGCTGCATGTATGTAATAGCAGAACTTCGCTTACAGAAAACTGCTGTTTATCTGAGAAAAGATAAAATATTATCAATAGATTTTGTAATTTTAATACACGTGCATACAATGGTAAACAAACACTTGCTGAAGATCATCTTTGATCCTTACTAAATCTACATTTAAGAATAGCTTCAATAACGGAAGCGGAATACATTTTCATGCTGATATACCAAATAGCCCATACGAACTTACCGGGTTTGCACAGATCTGCTTATAACACATGCTTACAAACACATCCACGCAATTTTGTCCTGCTCTCCGCACATACACTTGTGCAATGTCAATAGCATCCCTGTTTGTATCTAGCCACTAACTTATATAGCATAAATGTGTCTGTAATGTGCTTGATTAAACATTGGGTGTTCTTGGGTACCTCTCAAATATGTAAATAAGAACAAAGGACAGAGGAAGGTCCCCCTTGGCAAACTGTCTTTTGCTCCTACAGCCAGCCATCTGAAAAAGTCATTCCATAAACTCAGCAGACTGCTCCCAAGTAAGAATTCCGTTTCTACCCGCCTTTGCCCCAACAATAACCTATGCCAAAACTATTCAGGTGGTGTGAATCCTTCTTCTGATGCCCTTGAAGTAAATCAGCAACCAGTTTATAGCTATTTTTTATAATGTGCATTCTCATTTTCATTTCATCTTCTCTCCTCTCCTCTCCATGTATTTTAGACAGCAATCATCACTTGTCTCAAATCCTCTGCATGAATATGCTAGTGGGTGTTCTTTTACACGCTACATACAGATGTTGAAGAGGCAATGTTTTAATGAGTTATACATAAACTCCATTCGAAGTGTCACTTGTCTTTAGGGCTCTATTGCCAAATATTTCACACTTTCCCTCATCCCTTCTCAGCTTGACACCCCAAGACTGAAAGGCTTTGGAAAAAAACCCCAAAGTAGCTTTCAGGCAAGCTCACACCACTCTGGTTCTCACATATGACACGGATAATAGGTAAGTGCCATGCACTGAGCATTTTCCAAGCCACATTACAGATATTACCCTGTATAAGCCAAAACACCCTGAACAAAAGCTCTGCTGAAGTATAGCTCCCCTTAGGCAACTTTGCATCTCAGAAGCCAAAGACCAGGGAGTTCAAGACCGAGGTGCTCTATTAGGCGCCTGAGGCAAAAAAGGCTACCTACACTGAGCAGAGAAACTGCAGTCAATCCCCAAAGGAAGTCCTTGCCTTGATGCCTGGTTAATAGTTAATGCATAGGGCAAGTCCTCTGTAGCCATGAGCTACTTGTGAGAAAAGCAGCGTGCAGTTACAGGAAGACAGACAGCTGAGAGCTGAACTTCAACATCTACTGAAATAGCAAGAACTACTTCCATTAAAAATAATGTATGTTTTAATTAGTCTAAATGAGATATTTAGACATTACAGTCATCAGGTCCTGGCATAGGTGGTCTTGTGGGAGTAAAAGGTGGCTAGATTAATTGTTCAAATACATTTGCGACCCCTATACTGCTGTCTCTAAACAATAACACTCGGACACCAACCAGCTTAAACACCATCACATTAAGAGCTGTACCAGCGTGAACAGTGACAGCATACATGTGTTGCATGGAGCACAATAAACGTTTTTCATCTCTAGAGCACATTTTCTAAAGAGCTCAAGAGGCTTTCTCCATGTGAAATAACACACAGTCTATACAGGACATTATTTTCTCCTCTCTCTCTCTCCACTTCAGGAAGACTAACAGCGTGTCCATAACTGAGCTTTTACTCTTTTGTTTCTCTCACCAATTCGACTGAATCTAGAATGATAAAGGTTTTTTAAAGAAAGGGAAGGAAAAAAGGTTGCCCATTTTCCCAATGCAAGCAAAGGCTGTCCTGTAAGCAGTAAGGGTCACTGTGAATGTAGCAGCAAATTATACACAACCACTATTTTAATTTCCTATATATAAAATACATTACATTGGAGGATCTAAAGGATACTTGTTAGATCTCAGTTTTCAAAACACCATCATGAAATAGTAAATAAATCTCTTTGTTGATTGATCAATTACTAAAATAACATACAGTCTTCAGGACCATGTGTATTAACACTGTTGTTAATTGTATATCAATATACAATTGTGTTATTTGTATATCAACAACCAGATAAGTAATTTAAAGTCAACAAAAACAGCTAACAGAGTGGCCTATCTTGATTAAGCTTGGACAGTGGTTTATTGGAAAGCCATTCCAGTGGCTTTCTAAAGGTTACACAGTAAATTAGCCACAATTAAAAGTACAAAACCTGTGACCCCATTTTTCCATTTTCATGCTTTATCTAAAAAACAGCACTGTTTCACTAAGGGGAGAAAGATTTGTAGAGCAATGAGGATTTGCCAGAATTATCTACAAATCCTTCAGACAAGATCCCAAAGTTCAAACTTCAGAATTTAAAAAGTTTACATACCATTCATATTGACTTTTCTTAATATTGTAATAGCAATCTTCCTAATCAGACAGATTTAAAAGCACCAGAAGATACCTTAAAAATACTCAGAGCTACAACAAAACAAGATAATGAGAACATAAACAGAAAAACACTGAAAACAAAAAAACAAAACTGCTTTAGGAATTAAACATTATTTAACTGCAGACATCAATAAAACCACTTTGTAAAATCATTTCTACAAGCAAATTGACAAATAAAAGCTAGATAGCATAGCTACTTAGAGGCACTCTTTTCCTTGGGTATAAGATACCTTCTAATAACGCATGAAGCTCAACGCTACTATGCTTTTATTATAGTATGATCTTGAAGCTTCAAAGGAGGTGAAGACCCCATCGAACCCAAAGGCACAGAATAAGAAACTTTCTCCTGTCCAAAATGTTTGCATGTGCTGCAGTCATTATGGAGGTGGCAGTGGCTCACAGAAACATCATTTAATTGGTTTTCAACTAGCTGACAACAGTGCATTTTCTTCAGCATAGATCTTCGTGTGAGTTGCAAAAATCTGGCTGAGCAGTTTGGTAAATGCCTAAGCAGTTTGCCTGAAATAAAATTTCTGCTGACACCACTGGGGAGCTGCCTAAACAAGATAGCTAATTTAAAGCTAGTTTAGGTATCTTTAAATAAGAAGCATTTACTAAAACACTGGCGTGACCTAATTAGAAGGGGAAAGTTTGACAGAAATTAAATACTATCCCCACATTACAGTTACAGTATGTAGACAGCACATTTAGAGGTGAACCTACTTGCCAAATCTTTTTAAATACCTGAAGCCCTCACTTTTGGCTCCAGACAATCCTTCTGTTCAAGAAAGGTCAGCACGTGTGCTGGGCTTTCTCAGATTGCCTCTTCTGAACATATTTCATGTTGTTGACTCCCTCAGATCCCTGCATTCCCTTAAGATTTAGTAGCCTAGGACCTTCTTCTAAATCTTCCAGTCCTGTATAATTACATGTGGTTTCAGAAGTGGCAGAATCATCAATGTAAGCATATATTATCAGTACTCATATTGGTGCTATTCTTATATACCCATGAACAAGAGAACAGCACCACTTCTGTGCCCCATTTTGCAGTAATCTCACACACGGCAGCCTGCTTAGCAATTCCGGTTGCGCTGAAATACAGCCGCTACTAAAGAGAGCACAACAATTTTTGCAAGGATGAATGGGGAAACTCTTAGATGTACACTTCACGCTGTACCACTGACAAGCACTGACAGGCAAGAATGTCATTAAGTCCTCTGCAGAACAAAAATACATGTACTCCATTAATTGGCTGCAAAGGATTAAACTCAGTCTATAAAATACTAAAACTGAAGTTGAGATTTATTTTCTTTTTTATTGTATAGGTTTATCAAGATAACACTTGTTCAACAGAAATAATTTCAAGTACAAAGTCTGATGGCATACTAATTAGGGAATGTTTCTAGACTCCCATTAGAATTTCTCATCAAAACCAGCGGGTGTCTCTCAAATGGCTTAGTACATGGGAGTCCCGTTCAAGCTCCTGCTCTGAGTCAGACAGCATAAGTACTTGAATCCAGATTTCCCTCTTCCCAAATGCAGAGCACTAATTCCTCACAGACTTTGTTTGGTGTTTCACAAAAATACTTTGGAAGGGTTTAGTTTACCCCAGGGGAAGTTTTGCAGAAAGTTGCTTCCCTTTAAGCTCTATTTTAAACCTGATATTGGTTCTAAATGACTTCTCCTACTAAAGCCATCATGTCTAGACATTTGGCCCAAGATGTAAAAAGAAGAGCAAGACAGAAAGGGGGCAAACCTGTTAGCTACTTCTTTGCAGCTGAGAAAGATAAAATCAGATAAAAACACCTTGGAAAAGATGTTACAATAAGATAGGGCTGCAGGTTCATAGCTGTAAGTTCTTTAAGAAAGTTATTAAAAAAAAAAGAAAGAAAAAAATTGTCTCAAGCCTGAAACTGTTGCTGCTTTTCTGTCAGAAGAGACATAGCTGACAGCAGCAACAAATGCATTATAGCGCTGCTGGGTTTTGAGGCAAGTAGTAAAATAACATCTGAGTTATTAGAAGAAAAGACATTCATTTAGCTGCATGAATAGACAGGAGAGGGAAAATACCAGTTCTGTCTAGCTCACGTTAATACTAGAGACATCTGAATTTAAGAGAGAATTCAAAACAAGGTAAATTAAAGCTGCTTCTTCTAGAGAGAGGTAATTCTGTGAGAATCTCCTGTTTTTTTAACATTTGAGTAAAGGAGAAACACTCAGAAATATAATCAAAATGCACACTTAGAAAAAAGTCAAATAATGCACCCATTGTGCATAATTTTTCACGTTTCATAATATTTTAGACAAGGCTTTTGCAAAACACAAAACTCTTGAAGATCTGTAGTTATTTCAAACTTTTGGGGATGGACCATAATTTTGAATTTACAAGCAGTCTTCATCAGAAATTTAGATCACATCTAAGGCAGCATTGCTAATCATCTGCCGTAAAACAAATTACTCCGAGTTCTCTCACAAACTTTCTGTATAAAGTAAATGGACAATGTTGTGCTATTTTCAATATAATTGTTCCTAATTTGCACGGGAAAAAGAAGTCTATATTCTCAGCAGACTGTATTGAGCTTGATGCAGAAAGTAGACGCATCTGCCAAAATTGGGGTGGAAAAGCAATCGCTCCATGCAGTGGTTTGGACTTTCAAGTGAGTGCATTTTATGACTCGCTGGCAGTCCATGGTCACCCATTTGTGCCTTGACCCACATGGACCCGGTTCCGGCACTGTGCTGCAGGTGATAGTGTTCACTGCACAATTCTGCTTATATACAGCATGGTATGCATGCGTAGGCAAAGCTCCCATCACCTCTCTACTCAAACAGAAGTGAGACTGGGACCTATTGAAAGCATAATTAAAAATAATTTTACTGAAAGAGATTTAGAGATATTTTTTTCTTTCCATTTCAGATGCTTATTCTGAGAAACTAAATTCCAGAAAGCCTCTATGGCATATATTAGATGCTCATTTTTTAAAGCAACTGGAATGGTGTTTGATCTTCTGGTTGAAATCCAGACAGGTTAACTCTTGCTTATCTTCTCTGGTCCACTGCGTACATTCACGCTCATAGTACATGAATGCTCAGTTTTACCTTTGAAAAATCAATAGTGTCAAGAAGTTAAAAATTTAGGCAACCTGTGATGGGGTATTACTCCCTTTCCTTCTCAGGAAAAGGGAAATCACAGGACAGTTGTTGAAAATGGTGGGTTTCCCTCATTTACTTTCACCAATTCTCTTTAAGCTTACCACCTGCAAAGTGGTAAGGTTTAATTCTTATACTTCATCCACCAGTGTAACCCCGCAGCAAAACTTATGCAGAGAATTTATATGTCCAGAGAGAGACTGAAAGAACCAGAAGCCCATTACTAATGAAGAACATGTTGCAGGTAACTGAGGAGAAAAAAATCGCAGGTAACAAGCAAGCATGAGGTCAAATCTATCAGTAGTGTAAGCCTCCAAAGTCAGTTAATTATCACACGGATCAGTTTGGTTGTTGTGCTTGTAACTCTTCAAATTCCACCAGACTGAGTGCTGAACCAATATTAATAGCAATAATTTTTGCATTTCCTGAGAAATATGAAAATAAAAAGTTATAATAAAAAATAAAACAGAGGCATGCATATTATGTTACTTCATACAGCATCACTCCCACACACCTCTTCTGAAAATCTTTTATTACAAATTCCTGTAACAGGTTCTAATCTATAATGAGTAAGACTTTAAGAATGAGCTCACCTGTGCACACTAAATCAGTCAGGTATCATACCTTTAGGTAATAAACCATAAAATAACATAAAATAGCGAATGAATCCTGAAAATTAACAGCAAGTTGTTCAGGAGAAATCTGTAGAATTGAAATAACGTTCTTAAAAAAATTATCAAAAGAAACTAATTTGCTACAAGACATTTTATGAACAGAGCAACTATACTCGGAGTAATTCACAGAATTGTTTGCTTGCTTCTTAGAACCTGTTTTTCATTTTGTCAGACTTTTTTTACACGATATCAATTATATAATATATCCTGTCTTCCTTCCTTCAGAATATGATTCTTAACACAACTTGCAAGACTCTATTCTACTTTTCAATCTTCAGAAATGCACCTGCATGCTTGCACAAAGTGCTGCTGAAATTATCTTTCTTACATAAAAGCCCAAAGGGATGGTACTGCGCAAATTTGCATCATGGAGAGAGAAACAGAGAAAGAGACGGAGATAACTCCACATAATTCCAGTAAGACTTCTTTCTTGCAATTGGTTTTACATGGCTGGACAGGAAACAGTGTAAATTGCAATAACACATAGTGGATAGACACAGAAATGACTTCTCCTACCAAAGATTTGATGTTGGGTTCTCTGACTGAAGCTTGCTGATATGCGACTTAAAAAATGATCTAATATTATAGCAATTATATGGCTAGAATGTATAACATGATACGAGTCAAAATTTTTCTTCGCAAAGGTTTAAAATTCTGTGTATTATTTGTATTAATTGTGAGCTGTAAGGTCGTAGCCCAGGAAGCCAGTTTATGTATATTTTTAAAGGCGTCATTCAAATCACTGAGCTATTTCTGAGTAACAAGAAAAAATTTGGTAACTAGGAACGTGCAGTATCTAACGTTAGGCAGCTGATCTCTTTCATTGAGGTGATGTTTGCTGAGCGTATTTAAAAAGTGACATTGTGACACTATACAAAAGTCTTGTTTCAAATTGATCTGATAAAATTATCATATGTTAATTTTTAGTTTGAGCTGAATTTCTGTATTAATTAATTCAAAATAAATACTTTGCAAACAAAGTATCTAATCAGTTTGGGCCCTGCTCCTATATATAGATGTCCGCGCAAAGAACTTTGATCCACTTGCAGGATCCGTGCAATTACGATGGTTTGCTCTCACCCATCTAATAATTACCAGCTGGACATTTTGCTGTTTTGCCCTTCCCGAACCTCAGTTTGCTTTGTGATGAGATAGATGCCATGGGAAATTGGAATTAATTTACCATACATACTTACGCATTAAATATTTGGGAAGCATTTTTAAAAATACTTGGCTCTGTTTATTTCAGGTTTGGCTGTCATGTCGATGACAGCAACATTCTAAGTGAAATGAATGCAAAACACCCATATTCCCGGCTAGAACAAACTGATTATAAAATTTGCATGAACAACCAGAAAAAGGGTTTTTTAGTCATGTAGCTCTTTCCTTTATTCTATGGCCAATGTACACTTAAAAAGAAATTAAAACACCACCCAAATTAGTATTCCCTCATTAATTTCCTGGATATCACATCTTATCCAATTAGAAAAGTGTTTCAGTACATTATTCTGCTTTTTTTTTTTAATAATAAATTTTGTTAATTCATTTTTACAATTCAAATTTTGGGGCTCTTAGGAAATCTCTAATTGTTCTCTGGTTCTAAATGTTTGATGTGTTTTTCTTTTTGACCAGGAAACTATTTTCAGTGCTTGCCAACCATGAGCAAGCAGCATCCTGAGGCAGGCTGGCCCATCACCCCCCCCAAAAATAGCAATTGCCTTAAAAAAAATTTATAAGAGACCGGTTATATAGCTGGTTTATTCTTTTTCCGTTTCTGAAGCCATGCACGCTTGCATTTTCAAGGTTTCCTTTACAAGCTAAAAAACTTGACTAGGAAACTAGAAGAGTTTACTTATGGTGAAAGTTAAGATTTTCACCTAAGACAACAGCTTGAATTTTAAGTAAATCATATACAGTGAGATTTCTTAAAAAAAAAACCCCACAAGTGCTGACAACTAGCCACCCTCCAGACTTATTCAGTGTGTCCTACTACAGTTTATGCTATCATTTGTCGAAAATTTTCCAACCTTTTTCCTTTGTCAGCTTCCATCAAATTCTAATTTGGCGTGTATTTCACCTCCGTATTGTCTGAGCTTTCAAAAAGTTGCGTTATCATTATGGCTTCTCCTTCACTCACAAATATAACACATTAAAAAATGTTCTGCTACTTAGAAAAAGTCAGGATATATATGAAGTTTTCACTACAATTACATCCCATGAAAGAAATAGGCCAAATAGCATGAGCATTTCATCAGGCTTTGCAACCTGCTTGCCAGAAGCACAATGTTTAACATACTGTCCCATACCAAAAGTACGTGGAGATGGAAAACTCCACACTTGCTGTTCTTCTTCTTGTAACACTTGACAGACATATAACAAAGCTTTGAGAACAAAATACACAAAGGGCTTCCAAAGGTTGACGGTTTATTCCTAGGAAACTTGCAGGGATTCAAATATTTCCAATCTCTATGGTTCAAAAATTGAGATGTATTCTATCCCTTAAACAGAACTTGCATATACACCAGTGCTTGTGATCTCCAAGGCTTAGGAGCTAGCTGTTTTCACTTGTATTTTTAATAGCTAAATTGTCAAAGAACTGAAAGAACTACACATTGGTAAGTCTAACTTTCACAAAGATCGATATAACCATTGTATGTGGCTAAATACATGCATTTCCACTGTCTCCTGAGATCTGTGCATTTGAGTAAGTGGACTGAAGAACTGCAAAGTAAGCTTTTCATTTGCCTGCACATTTTAATGTTATAGATGAAGTTATAAGCCAATTGCATACAACAAAGTGGAGTTAAATGCCTTCATTGCTTTCCTGCAAAAAAATCTGATTTGGACTGTCATATTTTAAAAGCTAAAAATATGATGGATTTTTTTTGGAGGAGAATGGAATTTATTTAAGAAAACATTATCCAAACCCGGTCTCAAAATATTACATTATATAACAGGGCAAATCTGAAAAATCTGCAAAATTTCAGCTTCTCATGGACTCTGGAACAGCATATATTGTTTTTTTAATGCTAAAGAAAAACCCCAGCAGTGAAACTTCAATTTAGCTGTTGACCGCAGTCGTATCAGTAGAACAGTGAAAATCAACAATATGCTTACGAGTACACATGCACATGGACAAAGTAGATACCTTTAACAGGATACATTTTTTAAGAAGCTGTGTCTTCCATTAATGCCACCCTAAAAATGTACTCTATTTTCTTGCCAGAATAGTTGATGCATCTTACAGTTCTACATACAATATAGACGTTCAAATATATCATGAACTGGAGGAGGGGGCAGTTATCTGCAATTGTGCAAGCAAGTATTTTTTCTTTTTTAAAGGGAGTTTGGTTACACCTTGGAGATAATTAGGAAATAAATCATTTATTTTTTTTATATATATATCTTTTTCCCTTGCTTATGGCTTTACGCATGGTGCTAGTCACAATTCCAGTTTGTGTGAATACCAGAAAATGGCTGTCAAAAGCATTCCTCACATGAACATTCATTCATAAATGAAGCTCTCATCCCCTTTAAGCTGCTAGTGAACCTCCTATTCTTCCCTCACTTTGGCTTTTTATCCACATAGTCTTACTTGAGAAGGACACACTTACACAGGAGAAATACAAATATATTTTCAGACAGCTTTCTCTATTTCGTATATACTTTCCATCTAGCATACATGAAAAACCAAAAAGGAATGTGATCGTTAACTTGCTACTTCACTCATTAGGAATTTTGCTTGGAAGGGTTCAGATAGAAAGCACTTACTCTATAACAAGCATTAGGGAATTGAACATAGCACTGCAAGAGCTCAATAAATGTCCCTTTACAAAGGAAGGCTACATTTGCCTACATTTTGTTCTATTCACTAATGTGCCAATTCATAGGGTTTTTTTTTCCATGAATTATTAAGGAATCATTGTGAACAGGCAGAAGAAAAAGGAAATAAAACATGTAAAACTAAGTCTTTAGGGTTTTTTTCCCCCTAGCTGTAAGAAGAATTCAGCTATGAGAACTTGAGAGACAGCGCATAAGGACACGGGGAATGGCGACCAAAATAATCTGTATTTACTTGTTTGGGTTTCCCAGATAGGCTTGTAAACAACTTTTAGTTTACAAATCTTGCCATTTGTGGACCCGCTAAGTCATCTGATAAAAAAGAAGGAACAAATGAACCCTAAGACCCATTACCTGTCCATTTTATGTTCCTGTCCGCGAACCGATTAAAAAAAGGCTCCTGGCATGATGGCGTTCAATGGGCAGAAGACACAGTTATGCAGAGCAGCAAAACATTGTGAAAATAAGCAGTGCAAGTAATATCTGCCAAAGACTGACATACTTTATTTTCCACAGAGTTAGCAAAAAACAGAGCACTGTCCTATTCTGGTTAGCAGATAATTCTGAGAAAAGTTATTTTGTAAAGAAGTGAAAAACAGGGAAGGCCTGTCCTTGAAGAACTCTTGCACACATATTTATATATGTGTGTGTTTCTTATTTGTACAAATCAGAATATCATCTCATCAGCCTTACCAAAATGAAAAAAAGGGAGCGATTCTACAATAGTGCCCACAGTACTGTTTTTATGCCATTGAAGCCTGTCTAAATTCAGGCTAAAACCTTGAAGATTTTTGCCATTTTAATTGCGATATTTGGGTAGAAGTCTTTCAATACTCTTCATATGTCTTAACGAACAACATGATCAATAAAGTCCTCTGCTCAGAAATTAAAATTATTTATTTTTACACACTTTTTAACATAGGGGTTATAGGAGAACCTCAGCTAAACTTCCAGATGTATACTCTTGTACCTTTGAAGGGGGAAACACAGAAAACTAAATGTGTATATGATATGGCTTCCTTCTGCAATTGCTTGAAGGCCAAGTTTGAGCATTCTGAAATTTGTGGTCAGGTGTCGATAATTCAAAATCTGCATCAGAATTTGTGGCCCATCTCTAGAATTACTTATTTTAATTTTTTCATATGCGTGACATATTTACTTCAGTACTTGAAAAATCAAAAGGAAAGGCTTTGCAAGTCCATCAGTCCCAATCTTGGTGGCATCTTTCAATTGACCATTTGAAGAATAAGCACAAAATGCATGAGTGTGAAGTGGAACGAACTCACTGTAAGATGGTATGCAGTTACTGAATCCCTGTCCTCTCTGAGCTGGTTTTATGAAAAAATAAAAGTTCACTTCACTCTAAGAAGGCTCAAAACCACTCCAGGCAGCAGCAGATCTTTGCTTTTGTTCCTAGCTCTGAGCTGAAAAACCCATCTGTTTGGTGTCATTTTGAACTAAATTCATGGTGATCTTGCATTTTTTTTACTGTGTATTTTGCTTCAATAATGTAGCAACAATTCCACAAGTTTCATGCTACATTTCTTTTATTCTACCTATAGTCTTAGGCTAAATACTACTATTCTTTGAACTACTATAGGTATCCAATCAAAAATACTTCCCCTCAAATCCACAGGCAACCATCTCCAAATCAATGGCAACTGCAGCCAGTTCAAAATTTCATCCCCTATATTCTTTGTGAGTATGAATACCCCTAAGAGCTTTGCACCAGAGACCCCTATAGGGCTAGCTTTTCCCATCTGCAAACAGTATTACATATTTTTCAATAAAAGTTTTCTGCTAAAAATGTACAAATAGGAGCCTGAACTACGGCTATCTTGTGACAGATTAAAAGGAGAAAACGCAAAAAGATTTTTTTGCGGAGGCATTTTGACCTAAAGTAATTTCCATACCTTTATAGCCCTATACTCATCTATGGCTACAGAACAATGTACAAAATAGAAGTGCCAGAAGTATCGTACTTAAGTACAGTATCACACTTAAGTATCAGAAAGGGAGAGAGGCCCCAGAGGTTGAACGGAGGATGAACAGAAGGCATGCCTACCACAGACCATACGACCCTGCTTAAAATCCTCCTTAAACAAAACCTTCACAAGTCACCAGAACTGGTCCCACAGTGTTAGCAAGTGGCTGCGAAACCCTTCTCTAACCTCCAGAAAACTTTCAAATAAAAAGTCTGTGGCAGTCGCCGGAGCTCTTCAGTGTCAGGGTGGTGTGTTTAAGTACAGTTACTGCGTACACGGTGGGGGGAAACTCTTCCAGTGGATTTGGCTTTAATACACTCTCAAACATGGCCCACTTGTATTGGCTGACTTTCCCAACCTCGGGTCTGGGCTTAGGCCTTCTCTGAATGTAAATTTTGTTGCTCTTCTTATCTACTAAGAAGTACCTTCCTATCTCCCAAAATTAACATGACTTTTGAAGATTTGTGCACACCAAAGCTGCTTCACTGTCTACCCGAGTGGGGCCAGCGTATACACCACCACGAGTAAGTATAGAAAGGTAAAAATGACCTCATTTTACGCTGTGTCTAGTGGAGACAAGCACAAAGGCAGAGACATGAAAGGCAGGATGCTATCCTTTTTCTCATCACAGATGCCCCGCTATCTCCAGCCTGCTGGGTATGCAGTTTACTGCAAACCAGCCGCCCAACGTGCTGTTACGAGCAACACGGCTCTGATTCTACCTAACTAAATTAAAAGCCTCTTTTGTGCAGATCAACTACATTTTCATTACTGCATCAAATTGCCCTTTTAAATCCCAAGGAAAGCTGCCCTGGTGAGGGCCGAGAGATGCCTTTAATGGAGACTTGTTCAGCTGTGGCAAGAGAAGACGAGGCCGCAGCGACAGCAGCGGTTGTCCTCACCGCCGCATCCTCCTCCTCCTCCTCCTCTTCCTCCCAGCCCTCTGGAGGGTCTCTTCACCGCAGGGCAGTTCAACACGACCAGTCCTGCCACCCTGTTCAGAGGTGGCCATGATTCCAGCCATGATGAAGAGGACAGATGTGGCTGAGGTGCTCATGCAGATACCCTCCAGCTACCAAAATGGTGGGGAATCCACCGCCGAGAAGAGTGCTCTTTCCTCAGAAGAGCTTTAAAACAGGTTCCTCGTAAAATAAAAGCCTACCTTACCTGTGACTGGAAGCCCTGCCTGCAAGACGGCAAAGATCGCGATGCTCCTCCACTTCATCTTGCTGGCCCAGGCAGTGCTGGGGAGCTGGAGGCCACGGGGCATGGGGGAGAAGAGTCTCCTCCGGGGGCTGTGCCGTGTCTGCCGTCCCCGCAGGAAGCTCAGCGCCTCCCGTGAGGGCCGTCGGCCTCCACCTGCTGGCAGCCGCACTGGAGCACCCGCCTTCCTCTGCCTGCCCGCCAGGCAGCCTCTGAGGGCTGGGGCTTATGTTCTCGGTATTGATGTTTGGGGTTTCCTTTCCTTTTTTTTTTTTTTTTTTCATATGTGTGCGTGTGTGTGTCTTTCTTTTCTCTTTGCAAGATGGTTTTTTGGTGGTTTTTTTTTTTTTTCCCAGTTTGTCTGGTGGTTCCTAGGACATCCCAGTCAGCAGCTGTTGATCTCTATAAGGGGCCTAGAAAGTATCCATGGTATCAAATTGGGCCTGACTTCAAAAGGCGTACAATAAACTACGTCCAGTGTGCAGTAAGCACAAATAGAAGTTTAAAATTGTAAGTTATAGTCACTCTTGAACAAGCAGCTGGCTAAACTGGTAAAGATATAAACTTCATTTCTGAATCTAATTGAAATGCGGCCTTAGCGCAAGCAGCCTGCAGTGGCTGCGCTCTCGGGGCTGTGGGGATGGCCAGCGCCAGGGAGAGCTGGGCTCTGCCCGTCCTTGCAGATGGCCTCCACAGGAGCTCACACACCAGAGCAACTGGCCCTGCCTGGCTCATTTCAGTGGTACCTGTGAAATGGAGATGCCTTTTGATGCGAACACACCGCATCTTTGTATTTCCAAAGAGCGCCAGCATGTGCGGAGCTCTGGAGCCATTTTGTCCTCCGAGCCGCTGCAGCCCCTAGGGAGGAGAGCCCCTGTCATCTCTGCGGGAGAGCACTGCGCGCATCTTCTCCTTGCTCAGCTTGAAACAGAAAGCTTTGCAGCCTCTAGCTTACATATGCCACTCCTACCCACTGAGAGGGCCACCAGATTCAACCTTCTTGCTGCTTGAAGCTGTCTTCTAGCGACAGATCCCGAGGCAGAGCAGCACGCCCCAGGAGCGGGATGGGTGGTTTGAAGGTGGCTGCAGTCTGGCAGCTAACAGGGCTTTTCAGCCTCACCTTGTAGGCTCGCCCACTAACACCGTCCTCAGAGCGACACAAAACCCAGCGGGTCTGCCCAGTGGCTGTGCTGGCAAAGCCTGGTTTCCTGCAGGTCCATGTTTTCCATCCAACACGATGACTGCAGTGCCTCCCGTGCCACCCTAAGCCCCCGCCACCTGCTTGCTCAGGTAGCCCATGTACGTGCCGATGGACTAGCCCAGCAGCCCAGCACGAAAGTGAAAATGCCCTGGGTTTTTCTGCTGCTCTGAGGGGACTAATAAGATCACTGCAGCTACCTACACAAAACCACGAGTAGGAAGAGGTTATATTTGAGTCTCCTTTCTTTAGCTGGATTGATGTTTTTGACCCCTCGGGTCAAAAGTGGTCAAGGTGGTGGTGAGCTGCAGGCTGAGCCAGGAGAATCACGACACTTGTTTCCTTACGAAGCCAAGTTAGTGATCAAATCAGATGGTATTAAAGCATGGGTCCATAGGCAGTGGGGGATAACCACACAGGCAACAGAATAAGCACGCTTTAGCAGGAACTCAGCAAATGTCACTCAGAAGCTCACACTGTGAGTTGGAAAACAGAAGAAACTGATTTCTGTTAACTATATTAAATCATTTCATTATGCTTTTACCTGAGGATCTTAACATTGTTTTCAAATTAGCCTTACTAAAGCTGGGGCGGTTAAACTTTTACAGATAAAGAAATTAAGTCCTAAGGGAGACAGGGAAAACAAGGCACTAGAACTCAGAGACAACCAGGAATGAGGGAGTTTGGGGCAAATAAAAGGATTAATTTAGGCAATAGAGGGGAGAAGAAACGCAGCATAATGAAATGAAATGAAGAAAGGCGAAGCCTAGAGCTTTAGAAAAATCTCCCTGAGAAGGAGATATTAGACAGAAGTAATTTATCCAGCAAAGTGTTAGGGCATTCATATGAATATCATACCACATGACACAGTGATGCCAATTCTCACTTTGTAAGAAATCTCATATTATTGTGCTCTTTTCAAACGTGAACAAATAAAAATTGTCACTTCTATGAACAGAAATAAAAAGTACATTTTAGACAACTGTTAATTAGAAAAGCTACAAAACATGACTTAGATGCACCTTAAAGCCTAAAATTCAGCTTTCCTCCCATCAAAACACAACCGGCTCAACGGAAGATTGCTTTGTGTTTACAACAGTAATACTATTAATACACTTCAAGATCAGAGCTTAGGCTGGGAGGAAGCACAATTATCTCAATGAATAATTTTCCTTTTTTTTTTTCTCCATTGCTAATTCTTAGAAAAGAAAGAGAAAGAGGAATGTGCATCCCCAGCAGGTACAGGAACTGGATTGGTGATAACTATTTCCCAACAGTATGAAGACTACTACTGTTACTGCTCTTCCATATGGGTGGCAATGAAGCCACAATGTGTAGTCCAAGGGCAATCAAAAGAGACTTCAGGGCCTTGGGGTGGCTGGTAAGGGAATCTGGAGCACAGGTTATTTTTTCCTCTCGCCTTCCAGTTGTGGGCAGTGACATTGGAAGAAATAGATAGGCCCAGTCTATTAATACATGGCTCCATTGCTGGTGTCACTGACACAATTTGGGGGTTTTCGATAATGGGATGGCCTACATGGCACCAGGCTTGCTGGCATCAGATGAGATTCACCTTTCTGAAAGGGGGAAGAGGGTTTTTGCTCACAAGCTAGCAGGGTTCATTGACAGAGCTTTAAACTAGGCTTGAAGAAGGAGGGGGATAATATCAGGCTTGCCCATGACAAGCTGTGGGATGACGTACCAAGGTTATAGGGACAGGGTGCTAGCGAGGGCCCTCAGCCTGTTGATCTGAGACATGCTGGCTGCATTGTGGCACACTTGGAGTCTTACAGAGATGAGCCAGGGGCTCCAAATGTAATAGGAGCCAAGAGGGAAACACCAGTGAAATACCTCAAAGGAATTAAGGGGTGTTCCTCTAAGAAGGTCACGTGACTGACAGCCCAGCTGAAGTGCCTCTACACCAATGCATGCATGGGCAACAAACAGGAGGAGCAGGAAGCGACCGTGCTGCTAGAAAGCTATGACTCAGTTGCCATTACTGAAACTTGGTGGGATGAATCCCATGACTCAAGTGTGGTTATCGATGGCTACAGCCTGTTCAGAAGGGACAGGCGAGGAAGGAGGGGCAGAGGTGTTGCCCTTTACATCAAGAAATGGATAGGGTGTGAAGAGCTGTCTCTGAAGAATAGCCACAAGCAGGTTGAAAGCTTATGGGTAAGAATTAGAGACCAAGGCAACAAAAGGAACCTTGTGGTTGGTATATACTACAGGCTGCCCAATCAAGGGAAGCCTATTGACAAAGCCTTCTTACTCCAGCTACAGAAAGCATCGCGCTCGCAGGCTCTTGTCCTCCTGGGGGACTTCAACCACCCTGACATCTTCTGGAAAAGTGGCATGGTGAGCTGTAGGCAAACCAGGAGGCTCCTGGAATTCATTGAGGATAACTTCTTCAGCCAGCTGTTTATTAACAGCCCTGCCAGAAGGGATGCGATACTGGACCTGATGGTCATCAACACAAGTGAACTAATCAGCAACATCAAGACTGGAGGCAGCCTGGGCTGCAATGATCATGCACTGGTGGAGTTTGCAGTCCTGAGGGATAAGGGTCAGGCAAAGAGTAAAGTCAGCACCCTGAATCTCAGGAAAGCAAAATTCCAGTTCTTCAAGGAGTTAGTCAATAGGACCCCCTGGGAAACTTGCCTCAGGGACAAGGGAGCAGAACAGAGCTGGCAGATCTTTAAGGATACTTTCCATAGAGCACTACAGCTCTCAATCAACAGGTGTAAGAAATCAGGAAAGGAAGGCAAGAGACCAGCATGGCTGAGTCAAGACCTGTTGGTCAAACTAAAGGGCAAGAAAGAGATGCACAGGCAGTGGAAACAGGGACAGGTATCCTGGGAAGAGTATAGGGATGCTGCCCAGTTGTGTAGGGATGGGGTCAGGAAGGCCAAGGTGCAGCTGGAGCTGAACTTGGCAAAGGATGCAGAGAATAACAAGAAGGGCTTCTACAGGTACGTCAGTCAGAAAAGGAAGATCAAAGAAAGTGTACCCCCCAAATGAGCAAGGCTGGCAAACTTGTAAGAACGAGCAAGGAGAAGGCTGAGAAAATCAACAACTTTTTTGCCTCAGTCTTCACTGGCAACCTCTCGTCCCACACTTCTCCAGTGGATGGACCGCAAGACGGGGACTGTAAGAGAAGATCAGGTTCGTGACCACCTAGGGAACCTGAACATATAGAAGTCTATGGGACCTGACAAGATGCATCCCAGAGTTCTGAGGGAATTGGCTCATGTAGTTGCCAAGCCACTCTCCATGATATTTGAAAAATCACGGCAGTCAGGTGAAGTTCCTGGTGACTAGAAAAAAGGAAACTTTGCACCCATTTTTAAAGAGGGTAGAAAAGAGGACCCTGGGAACTACCAACCTGTCAGCCTCACCTCTGTGCCTGGGAAGATCATGGAACAGATCCTCCTAGAAGCTATTCTAACGCACATAGAGGACAGGGAGGTGATTTGAGACAGCCAGCGTCGCTTCACCAAGGGCAAGTCCTGCCTGACAAACCTAGTGGCCTTCTGTGACAGAGTGACTACATCAGCGGACAAAAGAAGAGCTATGGATATCATCTATCTGGACTTCTGTAAGGCCTTTGACACGGTCCCCCACAACATCCTTTTCTCAAAATTGGAGAGAGATGGATTTGATGCATGGGTTGTTCGGTGGATGAATTGCTTGGATGGTCACATCCAGAGGATAGCGGTCAACAGATCACTGTCCAGATGGAGACGGGTGACAAGTGGTGTCCCTCAGGGATCTGTGTTGGGACCAGTACTGTTCAATATCTTCATCAATGACATAGACAGTGGGATTGAGTGCACCCTCAGCAAGTTTGCAGATGACACCAAGCTGAGTGGCGCGGTTGGCATGCCTGAGGGACAGGATGCCATCCATCCAAGGGGACCTGGACAGACTTGAGAAGTGGGCCTGTGTGAACCTCATGAGGTTCAACAAGGCCAAGTTCAGGGTCCTGCACCTGGGTCAGGGCAATCCCTGGTATCAGTACAGGCTGGGGGGGATGAAGAAATTGAGAGTAGCCCTGCTGAGAAAGACTTGGGGTACTGGTAGATGAAAAGCTGGACATGAGCCAGCAATGTGCGCTCAAAGCCCAGCACGCCAACCGTATCCTGGACTGTATCAAAATAAGTGTGGCCAGCAGGTTGAGGGAGGTGATTCTGCCCCTCTACTCCTTTCTCACGAGACCCCACCTGGAGTACTGCGTCCAGCTCCGGAGCCCTCAGCAAAGGAAGAGGACATGGACATGTTGAAGCATGTCCAGAGGAGGGCCACAAAAATGATCAGAGGGCTGGAGCACCTCTCCTATGAGAAAAGGCTGAGAAAGCTGGGCTTGTTCAGCCTGGAGAAGAGAAGGCTCCAGGGGGACCTTATAGCAGCCTTCCAGACCTAAAGGGGGCCTACAGGAAAGATGGGGACAAACTTTTTAGCAGGGCCTGTTGTGATAGGACAAGGGGTAATGGTTTTAAACTAAAAGAGGGTAGACTTATACTAGATAGAAGGAAAAAGTTTTTTACAATGAGGGTAGTGAAACAGTGGAACAGGTTGCCCAGAGAGGTGGTAGATGCCCCATCCCTGGAAACGTTCAAGGTCAGGTTGGATGGGGCTCTGAGCAACCTGATCTAGTTGAAGGTGCCCCTGCTCACTGCAGGGGGGTTGGGCTAGATGACCTTTTAAGGTCCCTTCCAACACAAACTATTCTATGATTCTAAGACAACTGGAAGGGTAAGAGTTATTGTGCATACAAGAATTTATAGTCTTTTGAAAGCAAAGTAAATAGAAGTTCTTGGAAGAAGGAGAGCAAGGTATTCATCACCTTGCTGTCCAGACTAATGAAGGCTAATACATTGATAAAACAGTATTAACCTTTTATTTAATAATTATTATATATTGTGCCAGTCAATACCAAAATTATTAGACACTAGTATTACTCCAGCACCCCAAACCTAGTGCTGCATGCCATTCTGTGATACCTAGACAGTACTGCTGAGCCTCTGCTCTCTCATAGCCTTGGGGAGGGTTTCCTTTGTGGCGCTTCTACCCCAAAAGCTGCAAGGGCAGGCTGGAGATGGGCTCTGACTCACTGTCAGGCAGAAGGCAAAGCACAGCCCATGACAGCCACCATGCATTGAATCTGAAAGAGGTGTCATTAGTCCCAGAAATGGCTGTGCTCGGGTACATGGTCTATATTCCAAGGCAAGCCAGGTAAAGCCGTTTCTGTCTACTTCCCCGTGTAATAGAAGATTGGCTGAAACAAGGAATGAGTGAGAGGAGAGGGACCCCTGCTCCTACTGCAGGCTGCCTAAATCTCACTGACACCTTATCCAACAAACTAAAATAATACCATACTAGTTATTGATATTTTTGGGTAACAGTGTTTTCAGAGGAGCAAATGGCACTGCTCATCACTATTCTGCTGACCTCTGTCTCCTCCTGTTATTGATCATAGCTTCTCCCTCCGGCAGAAAGCCAGCAAATTATCACTTTGAATAAAGAGTTGAGGCCAAAGGTAAGGAAAAGGAATGAAGAGCTGTATAAGAAAGGGAGATTAATGGCAACAGTAGGCACACTGGAAGAACAGCAGTTGGGCCAGTGTATTTTGATGTCTAGATAGGGAAAGGTCAGAGAAATAGAGTATTTGGACTTCATTTAGACGTGTGGATAGAGTCAGAAAAAGCCTTTGCATGACAGTGCCCCTAGAAATTCTCTCCTCCCCATCCCTCAGCTTTTGAAATAAGGCAAGCTTATCATTATAATCTAAATACAATGAAAGTATACAAAAGAGCAATCATGCTTGTATTATGAGTTATTCTCACAACAAGCATGGCATGGGAGATGCAAATCACATGCAGTCAAGGCGTACAGAGAAAGATAAAGGGGAAATGGTCTCTTCTCTAGGAAAAAGCTTTTCTGTGTTCATACAGCTTGCAATTAGACGATGAGGAATGATTTGCTTAGAGTGTTGCCTTCTTTTCAGCCTATTTGCTCTCTGCATCTCTTGGAACTACACAGCACAGTAAAGACTTCGGCACCTCCTGCCCACGTTGTGCATTAGGCAATCTCATACATGCATTTTTACCAACAGTTTAAACCATACTGATGCTTCAGTTTACTCACTTCAGTCAGATCCTAAGAACTTTGTTAACGCTGGACTAGAAATGAATGCCAACGCTAGTTCAGCTGAACCAGCAGCTATTTTTCTCAATACAGACAAGGCCACAGCGGAGACATAAAACCCTCCCTGCTGGGTTAAGAAAAAGCTCTCAGCTAAACCTGACTTTATCTAAACATACGGGTGGAGGAAAGTGCATTTCAAGAATTACCTGCACTGGGAAGATTTGATCTATGGTTCCTGAAACAGAATGGGTCAGGGAATTGAAGTGGTCCCCAAGTACAACTCAGTTGTGTTTAACGCTGGTTAAGGTGCAGCTCATTATCTGCAAGGATAACATCTTTCATAAAATAGACAAGGTATGCATTCAATTGGTTCTGTGCATCAATATGACATTCTTTCTCTGGACACAAGAAATCCTGGAGCAGCTCTAATGCAAGGGGCTGATTTATCCCCAGAAGCATCCCCTTTTCATGCTTACTGGTTATGCTTTGACTGTACTATAAAAAAAAGCAGCAGGGTTTGCAGTTTTAACAGGAAATAAATGAAAACTAAAAAACAAACCCACACCACAGTCAAGCTGAGGATTATAAAAATAACTACACAGTGCCCTCTGGCTCACGTCTTGCTACCACAGAGAGCTTGCCTATAATCATCACTACAGACTGCTGGGACTGAGAACAGGTCACTTATCAAAAGTTCTCCTAAGCCTATTTGATATAGTTAGTACTTGCAGGCAAAATTAATACCTACATCACCTGATGGAAGAGCTGGCCAACTTCAGAGACGGGAGAATCCAGACAGACTGCAGAGTCTTGCCCCTGATCCAGCAGGGAGTGACAGTTGTAGTGCCAGAACTAACTCAACCAGTATCAAAATCATTTTTGGAGGTGTTCACACAAAGATAATGGGTGTTGAATAAGCAACAATCTTCTCTGGTGAGCACGCTGTAGCCCCCAGCAAGGAATGCCATTCAGGCAGTAGACTTAATACACTGGAAAGAAAAAGTCTGCTGTTTACAGTGTGTAAGCCCACAACTTTTATTGACAAAATGTTGCAGACTGACAGTCCTCCATTGCTTCACTGAATTTCAATGCACTATAGTGCCTTACAGTGAAGCTTCGCTTTACTATAATTGGGTTCAACTGTGCTAATCCCCTTGGAATGCAGTAATTAATACTTATTTAGTGATAATTGCTGCATTCCAAGAGGATTAGTCCCTGCCCTGCACTTTTGCCAGCATTGCAAACGGAGAGCTGGAAAGAAGACAGTGTCTAACTACAGGTCTTGCTTGGCAACTCCCAACAGGGAGACGAGAGAAGTTGGTCTTGCTACAACTGCTCCCCTGTGTGTGTGAAAACACTGCTCTGCTTTTCCGAGGGAAAAAAAAAAACAAACACTTGACTGTCACTACTCCTTGCAGCTGCATTGTGTGGATAGAAACCCTGCCACATCCAGCAAGGAAAAAAGAAAACCAAAAAATAGACACCTGTGCAGAACCATAAAGACAAACACAGCCATGAGTGTATGTTTCCTATGGGAGACGATAAACAGGCCCTGATGCACTGTAAGAATGAATTCCTATTCATTATTTTGGGGCTTTTGTGACTGGCAGCCCCCTGTTCCCGCTATGGTCTTAAAATTTTCAGTGCAACATGGGTTTTGGAAACCTATAAAGGAGATGTTAGTAGAAACTTAAAATGCACCCGCTCTGAATACTCAGTTTTGAGACTACTGAATGCGTAATGTCAGATTCTTTCCTTCCCAGTGAAGCCTTTATGATCTGCTCTGGATTTTTTTTTTAACGCGCTAGTGAAACAACTGCTTATGTCATATCTTAAGAAGGAAGCACGATGCTTCCTTTTCTTTAGGCTTGTCAAGCTACTCTCTCACATCATTAACATTTTCACCTGTTAATTGCAGGTGAATTTGCCTGATTACATTATAGCAGACGTAGAAAAATTCTGGGACTTTACTACTAAACATGCATTCTGGAAATGCTATACTGAAGGTGCTACGATAGAGCACCTTCAGTATTTTCTGGCATGGCTGTACAGACTATAATTGATCAGTAAGATTATGTCTTTCATGAATATAGAAGTATTGTGAAGCCAGATTTTAAGACCTGTGGCAAGTATCTTCATTTCCTTTATTTGCTTCCATTCTTCACCCCTAACACATACCTCTTCTGCATTTTTCAAATGCCCATCTGGTGAAAAACATAATTAAATGAACTGAAATTCATTTAAGCATTTAAAACAAATAAAAAATCCAATTCATGCTTGATTAGGCAACTGTTTTTGTCTAAATGACAACAGGAAAGAACTACATGAGGTTCTTATCACATACTGCAGGCTTTGTGCAATTATTTCTCTATTTCTTATCCCTAAACACTTGCTTCATTTCAATACAGAAACAGTTACTTTTTAATACTGGGTGATGTTTAGTAGGTTCCATTGGTATAAAAAATTATAGAAATACAAAGTATCTTCAATGTTTTCACATAAATGTACATGCTTATATATGTAATTACAGACATAGTACCTAGTATTTCTTGAAAGTCTGTCTTTGTCCATGTTTGCACACACGTACCCTCTGCATGGCTTTGTCAAGTCACTCTGCGTTTGTAGCAACCACAAGTCATCATGATTTTTAAAAAAACATTCCTCATCTAAAGACACTGAGATGATTTAGAAGTATTTTTACTTCTGAATGAATCCTGCAAACTGGTATCTATTTACATTTTTATAGATAAGGGGGGGGAGAAGGTGCAAAATGAGTAAGGTTACAATCTGAGTCTGTGGCAGTAGCAAAAATAACATGAAGTATTTCTAGACCTGTGTGGGTACACTAACAACATTATTGAGGTTGAGGGAAAGGCTCCCCTCTCTCAACAAGATCCTCAGCAGTTGTTGGATCTGCCACCTTAAGCGTGCCATCTCTTTTGTTTAAACTGGAGAAATTACATGTGAAAGTAAGCTCAACAGCTGCAAGAATCATAAGCAAAGGGTAATGGGTAATTGTTAGGGCTCTTCTGTCTAGGCTATGAAGAGCTAGAGAAAAAAAAATAATTCACAACAATCACTACAGCTATCAGGTTCCTTGAGTAGTAAGAAAACATCCACAAAATTTCATCACTTCAGATGCTAACTGCATACCTGGTCTCAGTCAACCAGAAGACTCCAGGCAGCTCTGCAACCAGCACAATTAATAAAGCTCAAATTTTTAAAAGAGCTTTTGTACCTTTAATATACATGAACTGGGTTTTGTTTCCTCTCTTGAGCTCCCAATTGTCATGATGTATATAGGAGCTTTGTGGCTTCAAGGTCACACTACCTGTTTCAAATCTAAATCACATTGAGTTAAAAAAAAAATAAATAATCTGACAAAAGCAAGTACCCAGACAACATGGTTACATACGTATTGTTTCCATAGAAAACTAGGTTATGACATTAACTACTACAGCCAGAATGAATGAGCCTTACACTCTAGCCTTATTACACTATAATATTCAACACAGAAATCCCGAGAAAGCTTCTAGACACAAAAGTTCCTAAGTCAAAAAAACCCCAGGAGCAACTCCAAGAGTTTTGCACGAGAAGCTCACGGACTGAGCTTCCCAGCAGGGAAAATACAATTGTTGGGGGGCACCAAGGGCCAGCTGCTCCTCCACAGCAGGGGAGTTGGCAGGGTCAGCAGGGCAGTAGCCTCAACCACCAAGGCACACAGTCCCACAGTACCTGGACAAGAAGAGCAAGTTGAGTGACAGCAACCAAGGTCAACCACGACTGAGGCATGCTTGAGGTCACATCAGTGGGACTAGGGAAGCAGTGAGGGCTTGAGCTCCAGCACAGCTCCCAGGCAAACAGGAGAAGCTTTGACAGAGGCTTTTCCCGGCTCTGCCTCACCACCCAAACACCTGCACACAGTCAGGGCAGGCCCCCAGCACAGACAGCCCAAACCACTGCAGAAGGGCTAGGGGGCACTCAAACAATCCAAGGCCAACAAGATTAATTAGCTGTTGGAAATTACAAGCCAGAATCAGGTGGCTTAGTTCAGCTAACAATAAGCCAAAGCCAAAGCATTGTCACACTAATGAACACCCTTACTTTGGATTCTTATGGTTAGTATGTATTGAGAGAAATAAATGCTATCAAGTCTGGAGGTGGCTGCTCCCAGCTGATGTTGCAGGGCATTCTATACCTGTCTCCATTTCCTTTACTAGAGTTTCTTAATTTAAAGACCTTTAAACCATTTTCATGGATATTACTTCTGAGCTCTCCATAGCACAAAATGATTACAAAACACAAAAAAATGATGAAAGCTTCTTTTTTAGCAGCTATCAGACTGCTGTGTTTATGGAGGAAAGCATTCATAATGTAAAGCACTGTAGAAAAAGAATTTGCTCATATCATGCCCCCTGTCGTATGCTTTTCTAGCATCTTTGAGTTACGATGCATTCAGTAACCAATTTTAAGTATTAAACATTTAACAATCAACCCGAATGTAAGTCTATGGCACCCTCTTGTGTTCAACAACAATATAACAGTTTATTTAATTTTGAATCTAGAATCAGTGTGTTATTCAGGAAAAACTTATTGAAAACGAATTCATCCATTAAGTTATGATTAATACTTTTGGTATTACTCTAATACTCTGACCTACCTCTATTTTATTGTGAAGATCATAGATACAAGATTAAATAGCTAAGAAATTAATTCCAGATGGAACAGAATAAAGGGTTAAACTGAAGCCTGATATACGTAAGCTCTATTCTGTAACGATATAGCATGTTCCAAGAATCTACTGGGCAGAAGGCTTACATTAATTAAAACACAAGAAAGAAATTGAAAATCGAGAAGTAGAAACACAAACATGTCAATAAGCAACACTAGTAGACAGAGGAAAAGCATGACTGTATCCTCAGAGAGACAGACTGAGATTATCCTAATTAGAGTCCCAGCTAACAAACATCCTGTGACTTAGTGAGGTGCCTACAGTTATCTGGTGTCTCTGAGTCTTATCTATGAATGGAGATGCTTCCTGGGTACGGAGTGTGACTTCATTACTATTTAGAATATGCTCAGATGCGTCAAGCATGCCATGGTAGAGGATACACATAGTCAGAAGTCAAAACGCTGATTCATTGTTTACAGCTGTATTAATTTCTTATACTCAGCCTCTTCTATTCTAAGCCACAATATTACTTCTGGATATTAGGAAAAAAGTAAACATGCTGACAAGTGAATTCCTGAATGAGCCTAATAAAACAAAGGTGAGCACAGGGACAAGAAAAGAAGACGAGAAAAAACAGCACAAAACCCAATGACTTTCTTGAGCTAATGATATTAACATTTAGACAGCTGTTACTAATGGAGGAAAACAGAGAGATGTTTACTATGATCTATACCCTAGTCTACTTTATATTGCACTTCTACATACAAAAATCTCTTCATCCAAGTATTCAATAAGATGCATAGATACAACAACTCCAGACAGTTCTTCTCTGATTAATCCTCAAATCCAGCTCTGTACATGTAGCTTAACCATTCTGTTGTTCCCCACTTTCCAAAAGAAGCATCTGGCTAGGGTCCTCTCAAATTTCAAATGTAAAAAGATTTGGATGATCTAAAATTGCTCCAATAAAATGCAGTAGCGTTACAAAACTGTTTAATTGTTACCAAAGACAGCCCTTCCACTCCCAACCAGAAAAGACTTGGGAATTGGTACTAACAGGAACATCAAATCCAACAAGACAACCAGAAACAAACCAAAACCAAACCAAACAAGCTTTATTCTGTACCAAACCCTCAAATGAAAATTATTCTTTTAAAGGTGTTGTACTGGTTTTGGCCGGGATAAAGTTAATTTTTTTTCATAGTAGCTTTTTTCATAGTAGCTACATTTTGAATTTGGGATGAAAACAGCCTTGATAACACAACAATGTCTTTGTTATTATTTAGACAGCTCCAAGGCCTTTTCTGTTTCTCACCCTGCCCCACCAGCAAGGAGGCTGGGGGTGCACAAGGGGTCAAGAGGGGACCCAGCTGGGACAGTAGACCCCAACTGACCAGAGGGATATCCCAGATCACAGGATGTCACGCTCAGCAATAAAAGCTGGGGAAGGGAAGAAGGAAGTGGGGACTTTTGGAGTGATGGTGTTTGTCTTCCCAAGTAACCATGACATGTGATGGAGCCCTGCTTTCCTGTGGATGGCTGAACACCTGCCTGCCAATGATAAAACTAATTTAGAAATGATCAAATAAGGCTTCCTTGTGTTCATTTTCACAAACTCCACTGTTATTTTATGTTCCATTTCACAGTATTAGATGCAGAAAAGAAAGTGCAACATGAAGATGCTTATTTCATCCAAGGAGGGAAAGCCAGGTGTAATAGGGGTGTTTCACCATTTATTCTAGCAAGCATGAAAGATGACAGAGCCACAATAAAACAAGAACCCTGATGAGAGAGTGCTTGTGTGAAAGAGAACATGAGGGAGAGAAGTATTCTTGAACATGCAATAAATAACACTCAACATCACTTGTCAAAAAATACTTTAATTTTAACAAAAGCCCGGCATCATCAGTCTCACACATCAGGAGTTATGGAGTGACATATAATGCATTCAGGTGTCCCCATGGAAAGGATCAAGTCCATACCAGAGGATCATTTGAGTTTCCACAATTGTTATGCCTTATATAAAAATATTTTACAATTTCATATTTAATATCAGTGTTATCTGTTCAACATAAATTGCTTCTCTAGTGTAAGTTTTTTTTCACCCTAAATTAATTTTCAAATAGTAGAACACAATGTGTTTGATACAGTAACAAGTACTTTTTTTCCCCTTGTGGAGAAGGAAAACTTAGTAAATTACATCAAAAATACTTTCACAAATAATTCCAATATTTGAGAAAAGCAGTGATATAATAACAACATTAAGACGTAGAGATGATTTGATGTGACCAATTCCACAGTTCTATATATGGATCTGCCTCTAAGGAGTCTAAGTTCTCACATCTTTACTGTCAATTAGGTAATATTTGCTCATTGCAAAATCAACTTAATTGTTCATAATCCCTCTTGGATATTTGTAAACTTAGCACATGGGAGATGAGAGAGGATGTAAAAAGGTGTTAATTTATTTTTTGTGTTTGTGTGGCTTATTTTAACAGAGAATTAATTATACACGTTTCATTAATTTTCATTCTCTACAAGTTAGGAATCATCAGTGTCATACTGTATTGCTTCTATCTCCCTTCTAGGGTTACTAATCCAGAGTTACTATGTAAGGTTTCCAAAACCAAAAATCTGCTCAGTTCTACTGTTGAGGGTAATAAAAGCCATTACATTGCCATTTGATCAGACTAATAAAGCTGAAGATTTCAGAATCCTAATCAAAAACCATTTACCTGTTACAACATTCTCATTGAATTTACAAGCCACTGCTCTTCTTATACAAACTTACACTGTTCTTACACAAACTTATACTACTACTCTTATATAAAGTCAGATACTTTAGGTATTACCACCTTGCTCCTTTTAAAGGGTCAGGGCATATAACCACTGCCAGCTGAGGAGTTACCAAGAACTTATCATGATGTATACATACAGTTGGCATAAACACAATCTATATATTAGATTATGTATTATACCACATTCAATATAGGTAGCAAAATCGAAAAATGGCTCAAACAAGTCAGTGTATTAGTGTGCAAAGAAAATTCTTAACAGAATTTGGGAACTCAGCATATCATTTGCCATTGTAATACAAGCAATGCTTTCCAATCCACAGTCAACTGAGCCATCCTGTAACTGGCATTAAAATAAAATAAAATTGCAGAGTGCTTACGAACAGGTATTATTTAACTAAGGCACTGAAAGGTTTAGAAGTGGACTAACCCTTTAGTCACCAGTAAACAGTGTTTTTGAATGCAGACTATCAACAGACAGACATCTTTCCAGAATCATATCCAATGAATAAAATTTAGTTATGGCTTATGCACAAAGTTTTTTTGAGTATGACGTGATTCAAGCTGTGCTAGTTAGTGAGAATTTTCATTTGCTTCAGAAACTCATTAACAATGCTAGGTGTTTGATTTTTTGCTTCATTAATTCAGCTCTACAATACACAGAGAAAAAAAAAAATCTTTCATGAAAGAGCCAAAGTAATTCATTGCCTATCAGCATCACCGAGGATCTTCATCCACCTACAAGGAGTAAGAATAAGAGTGAAATTGAATGTGTAAGTGTTGACTGCACTAAAACTTATTTGAAAGTTTTGAAGACTTAGTTTTGTGTAGGCAACAGAACACAATTTCGCTATACTTCAATATCGTAATGATAGATTCAAAAGCAATTTTGTTTTGAAAATATTAAGCAATATTGCTGCAATCCCATTAATGTAGCTTCATAAATACTGTCTCATTACTTTTAACTATTAGACCAAATCATCATATGTCTTGCAATTAATTCAAACAGAGGACAGTGACTGTGCCCACTCTATAGGAGTCCTTCCTCCCAAGAAACTGTATTTAAGCTGAGGTACAAGTGCAGTTAACCATAGATAGTTCTATACATACAGTACTTAGGTGGATCCCCTATTCAGACATATCTTATGATTTCAGACACTGTATCCAGTAGACTGCTTAGGGAAAACACATAAAGGTGTATAAAAACCAGAGACAGGTATATATACTGTTAACAATAAGAGGTTTTACACGTTCCAAATATGATGAGAGTTAAGTACGCAAAACTTAAGCACTTACTAAGGCTTGACACTGTAATATTCTTCTGGCGTCACAATTTTCAATCCACCAAAGTAGTCCAGGACCCAAATATTGGTGATGTTGAATTTGGCAAAGAACCAATTATGATCCTTAGGCCAACTTTCCATTTCAGGGTGGCGACTGAATAATGCTTTTTTTGCCAAGCCCACTTCTGAATCATTCACCTAAACAATAACCAGCAAAATATTACAGTAAGATACAGTCATGTGAAGACAAGTTTTAGCTAAGAAACACTGCTGACTGCAGTATGCTCTTTTCAGTTTAACCATGTCTTGTCCCAAAGGACTCATTACTGTGGCAGAGTCCACTCATCTTCAATGCGGTGTACAACTGTACATGAGACAGACAAAAACTCCAAGGTAGTTGATTTTGATATTAAAGCAAAAGGGTGATTTTAAAGTAAGCATGAGAAAGAAAATACTTCATCAACATAAGATTAAATCTTTCAAAAAATCACAAAACAGGTAAGTATGGGTTCTTGCTGAATTATTATAATGCTATGTGTTAGGTGTCAATTTACCTCCTCTGCATCTGCTCACTGAAACAGACACAAACAGATCCAAACTGTTCAGATGCATGCAAACACACACATACACACAAACAAACAGGATGATACAACAGAATCTACACAAGAAGGGAAGATGAAATGTGTGACAGCACTTAATATACAATGTGTTGATATTTAAAGGGTTAAAATCAACAAGTTCGATTTCTGGGTATAGTACAAGAGGAACTAATTAAAATAAACAATTCCATTATTGATGAGAAACTCATGACAGCAATTATTGCTGGAGTGTAACAAGCAAATATCTGAGGTGTGAAAACCACAAATAAGAATTTAGACTATCATACAAGAGAGAGTAATGATGATTAGTCCTCATCCTCAATCATTATCCTCAATAACGGGATTAAGATCTTCAACGAATAACACGTGCAGTTCTGAATTCCTTCTATGGGACACCAAAGTACTGGTGCATGAAAGAATACTGCCCTGGCAGCAATGATGCCAGGTAATACAATGCACTGTAACTTTATAGCTGGGGTTAATATTTACTGCAGTGAAGTTTTGGAAGCACATATGTCACACTGCATGGACCAAAGAATTTAACTGAGCAAAAGAGATGGAAAAACCATCACACTTCATTCACAAGAGAATTGTCTTAGACTTCATAGTTTCAAAACAGGTCTAGAGAAACGAGTGACAGTTCCTTGCTAAAGATATGCTAACATAGCTCCTGTAAATATCAAGTGGTAGCTTCATTTTCCACACACAAACTATGAGCTAGCCCTCTGGTATCACAGCACATAACATCTCTTCATATACTTTCATACAGAAATTCTAACCTTTCTTTCATCCATCCACTAAACAATACTATTTGATGCACGCAATCTTGCCCAATGTCAACTTTCAGCTGCTTACCTCTACAACATTGCCACAGAAGATTATGTGGGCACAAAGGGGATTCTGGGGATCATATTTGTGCTTCTTGCAGTAAGGAGTCTGTGCCAAAGACACAGTTAAGGAGGCATTTGGATTGATCTGAAATGCAAGTAGTAAGATAAGAGGTTTACATGCTTTTGCGAGAAAAATGTCATACCCACCATATTTTCAGCTTTTGGTATTTTATTCAGCTCAGTGTTACTGGTAAAAAGAACAAAGCTGTCATCTTCTTTTCCTGACTATATTTGAAAGTCTACTTGATGAGCTCTGAATCTGAAAGAAAGCCCAGTTTAGAAGTGTGCTGAAGTTTGTTAGCATAAAACAAGAACCTCACAAAACAGCACTCCTTAGAACTCCGAATTCAATGTACAGTCTAGCCATTTCACATTCAAATACTGTTATATTCCAATTTACATACATACAGGACCATACAGAAAACAAGGATATACAGTGAACTTCACTATGCTAATTCTAGTGGAAGGAAAAAGGGTTACTGAAAAGGTAACCAACTGAGTTTCACAACTGTTGATAAAATTAATTAAAACAAACACAAACCCCCCATCAAAACCAGCCTCCTGGATGTCCCCAAAGTGGTCAGCTCTTTTGAAGTTTAAAGTGAATTTTATGTTAGGTTTTAAAAATTCCTGTATATTTAAGTAAGACACCTAACTTGAAGAATTAAAGATTCTGTATCCGATTGTTTTTCTAAAACTATTTTGGTGAACGCAGCTTGAAAATACTGGTGTAAAACAGGCTTGCCTACTGCACAACATCACATACCAAAGTTCATCTCCCAGCAACAAATGTTCACGTGCTTTGGGAAATTTCATTAAAAGAGCTAATCTCAAAAAGAAACCCCCAAAAAGGTCACTTAAACACTAGGCAGAGTACCACTGAACTGAAAAAACACTAGCAACCACCTGACAGATAAGAAGTTGCTTAACTACAAAAAAGCTGACTCATGATTGTTCAGCACTATCTCCTATCAGATGTCTCCCGTACACGTGACCATCACAGTCAAATGTTTCTGCCGTGTAACAGCAGACTAAAGATCTGACCCTTGTGAAGGAAAACGTTCATTAGCAGTTTATACCATGATTTTTATGTTATTCTGAAAACAAAAGGCTGTAGCTGGGGTGCAGAAGTAGATACTATACAAGATAAATTAGGCTTTCTACAGCACTTAGATACATGATTAAACTAATTTAATATAACAAACTAAAACCTGACAGGGAACAAACAAAAAGGGTTTATGGTAAAATAAAGTCTGAAAAAAATCTATTATTTACGGTTTGTGTTTATTTGCTTTACTAATACTGTAATAGTTACTAGAACAAAAAAGTTTTCTAATAAAGGAAACATATGGCTGTTATTTCCCTAACTTTTTAGCCAACTCTCTCTTGACCAGAGCCAAGCAAAAGATCTGAGCCAAGGCCAATTACACACACTCAGAGCCTTAGCGCGCCTGTCTGCTGCCTTTCGTTCCGCACTTGCCTTTATTGTAAGCTCCAGGGACTTAATTACTATTCGTTCAGTAGCCCACGTAGGAGCCCTCTTTGCTCAAGTCCCACACTGCCTGTTTCCAGTCCTTTTGATATTTTTTTTGTGACATTGCCCCTGTTCAAATATTTTGTGACCCCTCATTTCTCTGGTCAGTGCTTCTGCAAGCTTCAGCCACTTCCTCTACCAAAGTGTTGTTTAGCAATTTTTGAGACCACGATCAGCAGGAACTTCTTAAGACTACTGAGTATCAACACAAACAGCACTGTGACAGACAACACTAGACAGAACTAGATGTTCAAAGGCTAACAATTGTCCCCAGGGTTCACAAACGAGGTGACATCCATGGGACAAGCAGTTGGTGCCAATGGCGTTGCCTTCAGAAAGGCTGCTCCCGCTCACCTCCAGGTCCTGGACGGAGATCTCCAGCTCGGTCAGGTAAAGGTAGGGGACGCCGCTGCCGCCCAACGGCCCAGGGGGCCCGTCGCTGAGGGAGAAGATGTTGGCGAACGGCTGGCCGCGCAGCCCCGTCTGTGTGGAGAGCGTGGCCAGCGCGCCCCAGTCGCAGTTGTGCAGCACGAAGCGCGCCATGCGGGCCGCCTCCTCCGGCGGCGGGATGGCCCCGCCGGCCGCCAGCAGCAGCAGCGGCAGCGCCGCCGCCGCCGCGCACAGGAGCGACAGCCCGGCCATTCTTCACCGGCCACCAACCGCCACCAACTGCCGGCGCCGTAACGCACCGTCCCCCCACACCCCCCGCACCGCGCGGGGAGAGGCGGGCTGTTCTGCTCTCCGCCAATCGGAGCAACCCCGCCCGCCCTCTTTCACCAATGAGGGCAAACCTTGCGAGTGGGAAATTAGCCAGTCCGCTGTCAGCCAATGGGCTCACGATGTCCTCTCCCTTCAGCCAATGAGGGCTGCTGGGAGGCGGGGACGACCCCCACGGCGTTCGTCGGTTGTAAACATCTGGCGGCCGGGAGGGGAGGGGAAGGGGGCGGAGCCACTGGTAACGCAGCAGCCAATGAAAGGCCTCTTCAGAGCTCTCTGCTAATCACGTTTCGCGGGCGGTCGGCAGGAGCGCCTCGTCCCCGCCCATCGCGTGTCTGCGGGAGGGCAGAGGCGCGCGCAGGCCCCGTAGCGGGCGGGCCGTTGGGCGGCCGAGGGCGCTGACAGGAGGCGGGCGGGCGGACTCGGCGGTTCTGCGGCGGCTCCTGGCGCCGCTTGCGCGGGCGGTCCGAGGCGGCCTCGCGGGCAGCTGCAGCAGAGCCGGTCCCGCAGAGCGGCGCTGCCCACCTTCTGGCCCCCATCGCGCTGGAGCCGGTCTGTTCTGCAAGGTCCGAGTGACCCGGTGTGGGTCGTGGCGTCACGCACGGTGCCCGGCAGCCGTCCTCTGGTTTGTCTGGCCAGGGAAAGCCGTCAGATCCACAGCGTGGTTGTGGCAGTGTCGGCCCCGCTATCCCTGTCTGCTGCTAAATCAATCTCAGAGGTGGGTTCTGTGTCACAACAAGTGTGTGTCCCACTTCATTTGAGGAAAACCTTGTGGTTTAATTGGAACAAGCAGGGCCTATCTCAAACTGGTTTGGACTGTAAAGCTCGTAGGATCATTTGCTGCCAGGCATAGCTCAGGTCTTACCCCTTGCAAATGGCAGGACGTATGGCAAATCCATCTCTTCTACAAGACCTGGTTTCGCTAGTTGAACAGCCTGCTGGCCTTCAGTGTGTTTCTTACAGAAATAAATACTGAGGTACGCCTCATTTTATCCGTCACCTTGTGCACAATCACCTTATAAAGATTTGTATAAATAAATGTTTTTAACTGGGGTAGCAGTGAGACTTGATTCAACTTTTTCTAAAAGACGGGAGGTTTCCATTTTTCCACTTTAATCTTGCCAAGTATGTCTACACTATGCTTATAGTAATGTAGCATAGAGAAACCCAAATTAACTTTGTGTGACCACCACCTGTCCCCAGGTACCCGTAACACCCATAGCTTAGAGCAGCCCAGAGGAATTACTTCGTTGGGCTGAATCCAGGAAGGAAAACACACCACACATCCATTCCCTGCCATTTATATACTGTCCTGTTGTTATGTACAGGCAGAACAAAAGAATTTTTCCTCCAGTATTCCCCTTGCCTGCAGAGCGTGGGCAGAGAGCCCGGCTTTCCCCCCGAGGCACCGGCACACGGAGCCTTCCGCTGCTGCCCTCTCCTGGAGATGCTCAGGAGAAACCCGTGTTTTGTTATAACTGAAAAGCCAAAAAAAAAAAAAAAAAGAAAAAGAAAAAAAGTCTTCTCTGAACCCCTGATGTGCAGCTACTCAGCTGGGGTGGGTAGCTGAGTTTGTGAGTAGCAACTGCTCCAGCAACAAAGGCGGTACGAGCAGACTTGTTTGTGTTACAGGACAAGTGGTATTTCAGGGCAAAGTGCTAAGGCGAAAAAGGGCAAGAAAAGGAGTGAGGTGTGAGAGAAGAGATGGCGCAAAAGGTTGTTATTATGTAGGCAGGATTATACAATATATTTAGATGAGGGGCAGGAGTGGAACATGCTGAAGGGGAAAAGACAGCAGCCGTTGTTCAGGAGTGAAGAGTATGGAAGAAAGGGATGAAAATGGTCTAGAGGAAACGGCTTAGGAAAAAGAAGGGGATGAGGAGACAAACTGCAACCAACTCTTTTCATTAGAGATTTTGCTAGCTAAAACAGAGACTTTATAGCTTCCTCTTTTCTGTCCCCACCAACATGTGTGTGCATACACAGAAACTGCTTGTTTCTCTCCATTTTCAAGCAGTCCTGCCCTCTGACAACCTGAGGGGGGGTCGGTATTTACTTGACGTAGTCAAAGGGATGAGTGGTAGAGGGACGTAGCAGGGGACGAATGTGTAAATGATTTTACTGCAAAGCAGGAGAACGTGACAGGGAGCAGACGGGAGGTGGTTGGTGGGGTCAGCACAGGAAAGAAGGGATGCCATGGAGAGTATGTGGAAGTAACAACACGTGCCACAGGGCAAAAAAAATAAGGATAGAAAGGAAAGAAGATAAAGGGGATGTGGGAAGCAGAGCTGGCAATTCTTTTTTTCTTTTATTTTGTTTCAGATAAAGCAAATGTAGAAAGGAGGAAAGTTTATAAGTTCTGGAGTTTAGATGTATGTATTTGCTGAACGTGGCTGTCCCTTCTTCACTAGGAAGGGTGCCCATTACAGGAGCAGCACAGCCCCTGCAGCAGGAGAGTCAATGTAATCCTCGTAGAGAGCATGGAATATCATCCTGCACTGCCCCTGCCACCCCTGGGACCATACAGCAGGATTTCAGGGGCCAAAAGAAAACGACTCGTCCGAACAAAGTCTGCCAAGTTTTCCTCGCCTCTCCCTGCCCCTCCAGCCTTGCAACACGTCCGCAGCCCTCCCGGTCCGCAGCCGCCAAGGGGTGCTGCTGCCCAACCCCAGCAGCCTGCAGGATTTGGGCTGACGAGTCTGGTGGGAATCCTGTACTCCACAGGATTTATGGCAGCAAATAGTGTTGGCTGTCTGCTACGGAGAACAGGATTAATTAGGCTGAGTACTCTCTGCATTGGCAGTGCACACCGGCTGTCTTGCAGATTGCACTGAACAAATGGGGCTTGTTTTGATCCCCTCTTTCTTGGATGGGTAGCATGGAATGAACCTGTAGGGTGAGGGATAAGGTCTTTAACTCTTTCAGCTTGCTCTGAAAGGATGTGTTATCTGAAGTAAATCTCCAGGCTCTCTTACTTCCTCAGCTAGATCTCAGAGAAAGAAGAAGGATTCTCTCTGTTGTGGTGCAATGTGTCTAGGGGCTGCCAGCATCCTTGCATAACAAGGTCAAGAAAGTATTGCTAGCCACTAGTTCTCTTTTTCAACTCATGTGCTTATTTACATTAAAAAACAGTAAATAGACAGTAATATCTCACCATAGATTGAGCCAGTTTACTGCCTCCAGGGGTTGGCCAGTTCATGGAACAATCTTAATTTCAGTGTGGTTTACATGCAATGTGCCTCGGGCTGAATCTGGGAGCTGTGTATCTGGAGGAGCTGTATTTTAGCTAGAAAGTGGGCAAGGTCTCTATCCTGGCTAGTGTATCATCATGCTCCGCCTGCCCTCTTCATAGCTGGTTTTGCCCTGAGCCAGCTCTCTTTAGATAGCATGGTTGATGGATGGGGTGGGCAAGGTGTCTCTTCAGACGCAGTCTAGCTATGCACTGGGCCAGGCTTCCTGTCTAGATCATGCAGTCTGTCCATGAACAGAAACCTTTATTTGTCCAGATAACACTTGCAGCCTGTGCAGTCTCGCTGTGTGTAGCACTTGATTTCTGAGCCAGGCCAGCTCTCCGCATCCAAATGACAGCCAGAGTGATTAAAGTCACTTGCCGCTGCGTTTGACAGAAGCGACTGACCTGTGAGTCAGCTCTGGCAAAAGCTAAAGCACTCAGTGCTTTGAAGTGCCAATGCTCAGTGCCACATGAGACCCACCATGCAAATTGTTTCTAAAAATGTTGGTTAGATATCCTCCTGAGGAGGTATCAATGCTGCCCAACAATGTGGTGCTACTACTATTAGGAAAGGCATACAACACAAACCTTTGCTGAACACAAAAAGGTGTTACGTGCTTGTGCATAATGCATGTATTCGTTCCCGTCCTAAAAGTTCCCAAATTAACTTGGTTGGGAATTTAGCTTCTGACCCTTTAATCAGTGTATTTTTTAAAAAATAGGTGAAGTGAATACAGCACTGGCTTCGTATTCAGCTAAAAGTCCTTTTACCTTTTAACAGCCACCACACAGGCAGTGGCCGTGCAAGCTTCCTCTGTGCAAAACCTCTTAGGGACCAGAAATGTTGTTCAGCTTTCAGTCAAAAAATCTTGCTGCTCAGTCGGCACTTGGGCTGCATGCTGAGGAAGCTGTTGTGAGGGCCAACACCACTTTCTAGGACGTTGAGAGATGGGCAGCAGGACTGGCCTGAGATCAATGTAATCAAAAACATGGTTGTACACAGCATGGATACCTGGAATTGTGTCAGCACCATGTTCTGATTGTAACTTTTTGCTTATATTAAGCCTTGATGTGTATTAAAACTAGTAACTGGTAGAGGAATTGTTGTCTAGAAGCAAGCTGTCAATGGCTGATGCTGATAATGTATGTCCCATCATGGTATTAATATCATGGGATGCAACCATGCCTCCTAATACCCCAGCTCCGTTTGTTCTCTGAAGCCAGGAGAATCAGCAGTGAAAGAAGAGCTCTCCAAAGAAATTCAAGTGCTGCAAGAGATGACACTAGGTACCCGTACACTGCCCACCAGACCCAGGTGGCCTGGTATGATGGGGATGGTCCACCTCGGTGTGATCTCGTTACTACAAGCAGAGCCACTCAGGCAAAGCATCACAGGTGAAAGCTGCCTGTACAGTATAGCATTTTCCTAACTTTACTCTGGTTAGGGACAGGCTTTTGCCCAGAACCTGGGCATTAAGAAGAATGGTAAATCTGATCCATGATGTTAGCACTCAGGCACACGCTGACAGTCAGGAGGAACACGTGAAATGATTCAATCTTTCAGTTAGTCTCTGTCAGCTACGTTTTATGTGGTCACACACAGTCTCACACTCCCTGTCCCATACAGCTTAGAGAGAATCACTTGTAACTGTGTCCTTTCATTTATTTCAAGCATCTTTGGTAATGGGGCTTTCCCATTCACATCAATTCCCAGGGGTGCACAGTGCCTGGCACGCCAGTCCGTGTGTACGCGCCGGTGCTGGCACGTGAGCATGTGTGTGCGTGTGTGCGCTCAGATGTGCTTCGCTGCAGCTGCAAAATTAGAGCAAAAAATGTCGATGGTACAAAGCGTTCCAGCTGACTTCATTTCCTGCTGATAACTCCCTGAAGAGGAGGGTGAGGCTTGGCGTCTGCAGTGTTAGTTTAATGCTGAGGGGCGAGGGCAGGGTCGGCGGGAGCAGATACTTCAGAACACACTTAGCAGAATGGTGGGTTCAAAAAGCGAGTTTCCCATAGAAAACGCTGTTCACGTTCGTTTCCTGTCAGCTTGCCGTTGTCGGAGGAGCTGATGTACAAACCCAACCCAAAACAGGATGTTGGCTTTTAGAGTTGATTGATCTTTGAAATGCAAATGCTTTCTTTCTGTGGTTACCTTATCCCCTTTTTTCAGTTGAGAACTGAGTTGCTTGAGTGGGAACAGGAAAGGTTGAGACCCCATTTTCAGGGGGTCAAAAGCCCAACATGGTAACAGCTGCTGGTTAATAGTATGAATGCTGAAAAATGATGTGGATAGCAGCAGCCAAAGCCAGACAGAGAGGTGGACAGAACAATCACAGAATCACAGAATGGTCAGGGTTGGAAGGGACCTCTGGAGATCATCTAAGTCCAACCCCCCTGCCAGAGCAGGGTCACCTACAGCAGGTTGCACAGGACAGCGTCCAGGCGGGTTTTGAATGTCTCCAGTGTGGGAGACTCCACCACCTCTCTGGGCAGCCTGTGCCAGTGCTCTGCCACCCTCAAAGGAAAGAAGTTCCTCCTCACGTTTAGATGGAACTTCCTATGTTCAAGTTTGTGCCTGTTACCTCTTGTCCTGTCACTGGGCACCACTGAAACAAGACTGTTCCCATCGCCTTGGCACTCTCCTGCTAAGTATTTATTAAGAGAGATGCTCCAAACCCCTGATCATCTTTGTAGCCCTTTGCTGGACCCTCTCCAGCAGTTCCCTGTCCTTCTTGAACTGGGGAGCCCAGAACTGAACGCAGTACTCGAGATGAATCTCAATCTCAGATACTGGCCAATCTCAATGTCAGGTACTGGCACTGAACAGGCGAGTTCTACTAAACCCTCAACAAACGCCTTAACAAAATACACAGATTTAATCTGTCTTGCAGGGACCCACAGCTTCCTCCATCCTTTGCTCATCCACCACCCTGACAAACATGCCTTCCTAGATTCGGCACTCGCACAGACACACCCAATTGAGATAGCTCTGTGGACACAAATATCTGAGTCAATGTTTCAGATGCCCTCAAAAGCTTTCTTTCCTGAGTGGTCTCTGAACAAAGGATTGCCGTGTCCCTGCACCTCCTTTCTGTTGACCAAAAGAGGCCATAATAGAGGTTCATAGCCAGTGGAACCATATAGAGGTTCACAGCCAAAACGCAAGAGGCCAGCAAATATTACACATGGTGTTTCTGAGCATGGCAGAACTAGTTATGCTACATCTTTGCAGGCATGCAAGGATTTCCTCGCACCTCTCCCCCACAGCAGCAGGAGCACCAGTCATTTGGCCTGAAGCAAACTTGCTGTTTTGACCTCACACTCCTTGAAAAGAATCAGCTGGGAAGCTGCAAAATCCAGGGGTCCAAACCCACAACATTTTCTCACTCAGATGAAATTTCCCCCTAGAGTCTGTTTTAATGGCAGTTGAGATGACTGCATTTTTTTGCTCCTGAGCAGAACAGATGTAGGAACTTTTCCTTGCATATACGAAGAAGTTAGTCAGTCTCATAGACACTGCTATATCCCAGAAGGTCTGTAAACAGAGATACACACAGAGATGCAGAGAGTCATACGCTAAAATATCTCATATTCATACTTGCACATACACATCATGTAAAACACCCAGTCCCTCAGTATAACCTCCCTTAATAAGGTTTGTCACAAGGTTCTTGCAGTTAAAGCATGTCGGTTTTTTGTTTCAGATCCTCTAGTGTTTTGCAGTCCAGAAACGAGAAAGACTACAGCAAATCCACACCTCATGTCTTCCTGTCTGGAGAAAAACATACACTGTATTTCTGTACGTTCTCTCCTTGCCCCTTCGGGAAGAAAGATTTAGCATTAATAAACTGAGTACTGTGTACCATGCTCAGAGCAATGGCATTTGGGAATCCTGCTGGGAGAAAAGATTTGCCTTGCGGCAAGATACTTGGGAGCCGAAATAAATAGAGTGAAGAATTGTGGTGGGGCAGCTGCAACTACCTTTGCTTTATTAGTACTGGTAACGTGATACTATCTCTGCCTAGCAGTTTCCTTTTCTGTAGACCTAAGCAAACAGTTTCCTCTGCAGAGTACAACCCCTGAAAGCAGAAAGAAAATACTGAAATAGACCCTGAGCTGCATGAACCAACCATTGGAGGTATGTGATTTTGATGGTCTGTTACGTGGCAGACATCTTGAAAATGACACTTGTGGCCAATGCCCACAGTAAAATCCCTGAGCATGAAACCCTCCTTCTGTCCAGACAGCAGTCAAAGCATGGGCAGCCAAAGCATCCTGACCTCCCCGCCTCACCCTGCTGCTCAGTTCAGTTCCTATCCCCTCTCCTAGCATACCATTGACAGGTCTTTAAGAAATCAATACGATTTCCAATCAAGAAGAAATTTCATTTCTGTATTTCTTTTAGATTTTTAATCTATTTTCTTATGTCATAGCTGCAGCATCTTCTGGTTGCTTACAGCAGAGGGGGTTTCAACTAATCCAGTGTTTCAGCAATAGAAGATTAGTTAGTCCTCTTGCCCAGTCTCCAGATGGCAGCAACTCTGCCTAACATTCTTTTGGCTAAGGACCGAGTAACCACTGTATATTGAATTTGGGAGATAACAAGATCGTGATTTAAATCTGCTAATTCCACAGGAGTCCTACAGCATGCAGGACAGCAACAGTACTGGAAGAACAACTACGTTGAGATGATTTATCACTAACAATAGTCTGGGATATCATGATGGTCACATTTAAATCTATTCTGGAGTGTTTTCCGCCATAGCCAGCAGGGACTTGTGAAGCACTCTAAAGGAAAAGTATGCATCCCTTTCAGAAAAGATGCTTTAACCCTCTTCTGCCCCCGAGGTATCATCCCAAAATGACGACATGACATTGTGTCACTTTGCAGCTGCATGCAAGGCAAGGAAGCCAGCAGAAGACAAAGGGAGTGTTTCCAAATTCCTCGGCACCACCCTGCTCTCAAGAGGTGGGGACTCAAATTCTTGAGAAGGAGCATATGCAAACAGTTGCTAAAAGAGATGTCTAGTTTACAACACTGTGATCTGAAGGGAAAGGGAAACCATAGCAAAACATTCCTGAGGCTTATTTTTTCCCATGTGAATGTTTCTACCACTATGGAAGCTTCTCACTTCCAGTGCACAAGTTTGTCCTTCCTTGTGAAGGGAGAGAAGAACACCCTGCACCTTCTGACCTGGTTGTGTGAGACACAAATTCAAGGTGGAAAGAGCTAGTCCTGCTTTGCAGCTAGCCAGTGACAACTTGCATGGGGACCTTCGGCTTGTGCCCACATTTGCCTGGTGCCCTCCGCAGGGGAGCCCTGATCTCTCCTTGGGGAATCAGCCAGCAGCACAGTGCTGCTGATATTACTGTCATCCCTGAGAGTTCCAGCCATGCACCGTGACACTGAAGCCTTAAATTCTGTTCAAACACAATAATCTCCCTCACTCTGCTCCTCTTCTGCCTCTGTAACCACCCTAAAGACACTCCGCTGATGACTGAAATTATCTAAAAGTGTGAAGGGAGAGAGAAGGGAAGCTGCAGTTACAGGAAAAAAGATCCTCCTCAGAAACAAACAACAAGGAAGAGAGTCTGCAGGCTTGGAGAGGGAAGCGTGGACAGGGGAGAGACCCAGGCAGAGACACCGGGGAGCAGCTGCAAGCAATGGAGAGAAACAGCGGCAAAACGGGGCCAGCGAGTGGGAAAATGAAGATAAGGTGATAGAAAATACGAAGGGGAGAAAGAAAGGAAGGGACAAAATGCACATGTGGTGTCCCCAAGTTTGGGCGCAGCAGCAGAGTTGGCTGCTTGTCGTCTCATGAGCCCAGCACTCCGGGAAGGACAGTATCTGTTTAGATTTGTGTCTAAATTTAAACCCCGATTGCCTTGCCTCCCCCTCCTCTCCCCTCCCTCCCTTCCTCTCACCCACCCGCCCTTCTTCCTTGTTCGTAGTGCAGGGCCACTGGCTGGGCTCGCTCAGTGTTCAAGCTGACCAGGAGCTCGGATCTTACATACCCTCCACAGCGGCGCGATTTCACTCTGGCTCGGCTGCACTTTTCCCACAGATAAGAGGGAAAGGGGTGGGGAAGCGAGACTGCCCCGAGGACACCTCTCTCTCGCACGACATGGAGGTAAAGAAAACTTTTATTTCCACTAGCTTGTGACTGGCTCCTCGATCTGCCTTAGCTCCACCTTGCAAGGCAATTTCTCACTAAAGGCAGCTCAAAATATCTTCGCGCTGAGGTTCAGCTAGGTGTCTTTTTCCCCCCACCCCAGCCCCTGCCACGCACCTCAGAACATTTTGTGGGTTTTTAGTCCGGATTTGGAAAGCAGGGGGATGGTATGGGGAGAAATTACATCTGTGACAGGGGAATGAGGAAGGACAGCCATTTACTTTTTTTGTCTCTGAGGTGGGAAAGTGAGTTACATTTTAAAAGGTATCATTTTGAAAGGAGGCTTTAACAAGTCAGTAAAAATGAGGAGACATAGGGAGAAGTGAACAAACCGTACAGGGTTAATGGGCTCCTTGGGGTTGATTCCTACCCAACCCGTGCAGCAGCAGCTGTAATTTGGACCCTAAGTGGTGTGTTCCCCTGTTCCACATGGATCGTGTGATCTCACTTTCGTTATCTATAGAGTATTTTGCTTCACGAAAGAGGACCCAAGAACCGCTGCTTTGGCCAGGTAAATGGTGAGCACAGCCCCAGAGGGTTTCCTGCGCCTTTCCCCATGCTGTGTGTCCTGTACCACAGGAGGGTCGGAGCTCTTGTCTCTGGGGGGGCACACGGCTGCTGGACAGGGGTGTGGAAGTAGGAGTCAGGCTTTCCTGGCGTTTAAGTCCAAGCCTTCTCCTGCGTAGTACCCTCTTGGGCAAGGCAATTCACCTCCCCTTACGTCTTTTCCCATTCATATGAAATGGGAGCGATGGTGCTTGCTTCCCCCGTGTCAGACCGGATTCGCTGGCTTTTCAAACAATTTTTTAAGTGACAGGGGAAAAAAATATTTATTTTTAGGAGGGGCACAGGAGATAGGCGATTACAACATTGGCAAAACCTCAAATGACGAAAGAGGACTTTTGGTATTTCTCTCAGCTAAACACAGATCTTACTAAACACTTTATATTATCTTCACAGAGAAGCTTTTTCTGTGTTGGTGCAGCCCTAACAGCAGGGGACACACAACAAAGGCAGGGAACAGTGTGCTTGAGGCACCACTACAATTTTCCTTTGAAGATTCCCAGCGCGTAGCTCAGCTGGGCAGTTTTGATAATGCCCAGGTGCTAACATCGCAGTCCTTGTTATCTGTGCTGGCCTGCCCTACGGGCGAGGGTAAAGATCAGGCGTGTTCATTACAAGAAACATCTTCAACAAGCTATCTAAACATGTTTTGGTGTGGAGAAGGACCAAGCAGTGATCAAATCAACGCAGCACAGACTACATTTGGCATGACAAATATATAGCTTTATAAGGGTTTTTACGTTTGACAGAGCCTGGATCAGTAATTGTTAACGCTTCTTTTATTCGTTTTGCTATATAGTATCCTGTGATGTCTCAGAGGGAAGGGGAGTTGAGGTCTTAATTTGTTGTAACTGCTGTGCACAGTAAGCCACGTATGGAGCAAAGACTAACTTAGGGCTGAAGCAGGTATTTTGTCATGTTGAGGACACTCCCCCACCCCCTCTTCTCTCCACACACAGGGTACTGCACCCCACGAGTATTTTCTGTGGTCGGCCACAGCAGTGTTTCAGAGTAGAAAGGGACAGACCTACCATTTCCTTCTGGGAGATACATGTGACACATATGGCAGGTCTAAGGGTCAGGAAGCTTCTCTGAAGTATTTAACCTAAGACTTTCTGACTCTTGATTCTGTTCCTTTACCTCTATTTCCCACTCTTTCCCTATGCTACTTTGTTTTCTGATCATCTGTACATTGCTGCATCTGTTCTTATTTTTAAAACATCTCAACTCCCAAGATGTTTTTTATATAGTGCACTTGGTCTTCCCTTATTGCCCCAGCCCTCCAAAAAAGCAGTTAATGTCCCAAAGGTAAGAAGATAATTAGACCAAAATAGAGCCAAGAGCAAAGACTTGGGTTCCCACCTGCCAATTCTCTGCTCTGTTTCTTCCTGAGAGCTTTTCACAGGCAGCTTGAGCAGGACCCAGAGACACGCTACAGTCTTTTGCTTTAAAAAACAGATTTAATGGTCCTGTGCAACAGGAACAAAAAGTTGTGTCATTTCCCCATTTGCTTCATCAGTGGCAGACAGAGCTGCTCTGTGCTTTCCTGCTGGCATAACTGGCAAGCTCTTTGGTCTAGTGGGACACATGGGGATTACCAGTATTAGGGAAAAAAGGGCAGAGGGCTGATTTAGCCAGCTGATTTCCATCACGTCTCTGGCAGGAACACCCTATTTTTGAAAACCCCACAGAAGCAAGATAGTTGGGATCGCTTCTTAGAGTGGTTAGTGTGGTTTTGCTGCTCCTTAGGGGCTAGTACCTATTAGCCATTCTGCTGTCAGGAATGTGCCACATTGAAAGCAGTAACTGTAACCACCGAAGGTCCCGAAGAGGGAGAAAAAGGCAGCAAGACCCTGTTCTTGCAGTTCATGTAATTTTGTGAGTCTGCTCATCTTCAGGGTTTTTTTTTGTGAAGACCAACTTCTTGATGCAAGGTAGATTTGAGAATCGCTTTTCTTTCCAGTGTTACAACTCATGAAAGAAACTTGAAATCGTGAAGCTTATATCACAGACTGTTAACATGAGGAGTTCATATAAAAAAATGTGTAAAGCCGACACTGATGAAAGCTAAGCCACTTGTAAAAATGCAGCCACTAAACGTTCTTTGCGCTCACAGTACAAAAAGGATCAAAAATTATTGTGCTGGTTTGTTAGTTTACACCTTCAGAGTTAGTTCAAGCTGCCTAATTCCTGTAGCCATACCAAACCTTGCTGAAGATGTAGTGGGTTAAGGCATCCACTGAAAATGCTTGTGGCTTTCTGCAGCCCGTATTCAACAGCACTCATGGCATTCCTTTTCCCAGCCTCTCCGTAGGCGCTTGGGAGCATGGGGACATTTGAACTTTGCTTGCACAGCAAGGGGAAGCAGTCCAAGACTGAGTTTCACTTGGTGGCTCCCTATGGTGCAATGGGTGCCCTAAGCTGTGAAGGTGCATCAACCAGGTCTATTTTGGGGAGGCTCCCCTCTTCTTTGTGCCTACCAACAGATTTTGTTTCTTTCTGTGACCTCCGTTCCCATGTCTCTTTTCTGCAACTACCTCCTGCTAGATCTTCATTTTGCCTGTTGCTACACCGGCTCAGGAGAGGGAAAGCCTTTCCAGGGCTGACAGAAGTTGTCTGCTCGCTTTGCCACTTCCTTTCTGGGCAACTTACTGGACATGGCTTCAGCCCCAGGCCCTATGCTCTCCCTACACCACAATGTCCTCATATGGGACATTTGGGGAGTGATGGGGCCACTGCTCTTTTCAGTAAAGCTCCCTCCTGTGTCAAGTGAGGATACCACAGAGAGGCCCTGGGTTCTGCCCCACTCCTCTAGCAAGCAGCAGAGCAATGTAGAGAAAATTCCTCTGAGTCCTGTGTTTCCTGTCGCAGTGGGAGTCTGCAGAAACCTCTAAGGGTTCAAAAGTGTCCTCGCCCTCAACAGGCGAGATCAGAAGCCACCACTGGCTGTGGTCAGCCAGACATCATGACTGAGCACATTTCCAGGTCTACTATCCCAATTGCTGCATCCTTCCAGGAGCCACGGGGAGTGATGCCCTTGCCCAAACTACAGAGCAGCTTGTTTTCAGCGGAGGCACTTGCCCTGTCCCTAGGAAAACTGCACTAAGGATATGGGACCTGTCACCCAAGAGTACTGAAGTAGAGGGGATGGGGGAAAGGGGACCTGGTACAATGCAGCCGAGAGGGCTGAAATTGGTAACCTTTATGGTCCTCAGAGCAGCAGGACAGTAAGCCACGCAGAGGTGAGCCGGGCTGAGCGAGGTCTCTGCCCACCCTCGCAGCTGTGGAGCCAAGAATAAGTACAGGCATTACGCCATGGTTAGCTCTGCCAGGAAACAATTTCCCTTTCTCAGGAAGCTCCGCTGCTTGGCTTTCATTCCAAAAGTCAAAACATTCCTTTTCCACTCTTCTTTTTTCTTTTTGCTTAACAGAACATTTTAACCTCAAATACACTTGTTTTCAGTGCTTCCTCCCAAACTCCTCAAAATGACACATTCACGCAGAGTGTCTGTGTAGATAAAGGGAAGAGTATTTAAATACACTAGAAGAGGTACCATATGATCCCATTTTACTCCTCGGGTCTGGGCAAATTTAGGACCTGCCTGACAGTAAACAGCATGACTGCAGCAGAGCTGGAAAGGATCAGGTTTGCCAGACTTCTGCATCCCAGTACCTGGATGAAATTCTCCTCTTGAAGGACAGAAAGGAACAAAATCAAACACCATGGGCGGTGCTGTGACCCTTACTTGTACCCAGCAGAGATCCCAGAGTAAATGGTTTGCACAATTAAAGCTTTTCCTGTGTCACTGGAGAAGGGATGATTCTTCTGAACCCCTCTCCTTCACTCCCCCGTTTTAATCTTTGGGTGCCTGAGTATTCCAGGTCATGACAATAGAGTTTTGGAAAAGCTTTTTTTCCTGTATTCCACAGTCTAATTGGCAGGACACGTTACCGTTGAGCAGCATATTATGCATACCTTCTCTCATGCATTCCCAGGATCTGCTTATCTGAAGACCAGGGGAAAACGTCAGCATTGCTTGATCAATAGGTGCTGCTAGGAGACTCTGCTGGTTTTCGTCACGGAAGTGACCAAGCCCATACCACCTAGGGGTGGTTTTCCTGTTTCCAAGAGGTTGGTTAACAGTTGTAGAGAGGTGGATGCTCCTTTTCCTAAAACAGCAACTCTGCAGCTTGAGTTTGGGATCTGAGATGGCAGCTGCACCCAACAGCAAAAGAACCTGTTTGGAGGACCCGTCTATTTTACTGGTGAAGCCTTCTTGCTACCTGTGGGTGCTGTAATACTGCAGAGACACAAGTTGTCTTGGTGACTTACAGACAATTATATGCCTTTAGCAGTTTGCAACACGGCATGCATAAGGATGAATTTGGTCCAGAGGCAGGAAATCTGTTGCATAAGGAGAAGTTACTATTACACACTCGCTGCACAGTTGCTTCACACCTAGTTATTGTCAGAGGCATGGGCCACTTAGTTCTTATGGAGTCTTGCGTAGGTGTGGATTTAAGTTTCACTTCATCCAAGCCACAACGTATCCAGCTGAGTCTTATGCCAGAAACGCTTTTACATTAACATCAAGTCTGAGGCATGTCTTTATGATATCTTATTGCCAGTATACGGGTCCCAGTAATGTACTGACAAGGATGAGGCTTATCGGCCCCATTAGTGCCAAATGAAGTTTTCACCTGTTAGAAAGAAAAAAAGACATCAGACCAAATTATTGTCAGTTATGAGCACATCACTTGCTAAAAGCAAAGACCCAGACCTCACTTCCCAGATAGACAGCTGGTATAGATGCATGCCCTTTTCCTTTTGTTCTTCAGCATCAAATTTTTCAAAACCCACACAACAGGCAGCAAGGTGGTAAGCTGGATTTTGCATACAAGTGTCCTTACATAAAGAAACCTGTTTACCATTTGTAACAAGATGCACACAGTGTTTTGGTCAGTGTGGAATACTAGTGGCCAGTCTGCAAAGGATATTGATTTACCACTGCCAGCTTCAACAAAGCCATTGTTCATCTCAGGCTTCTCAAATGCATGCTCTCAGCATGATCGGACCACAGCTCAGACTGCGCTTTTGTACAAGTTGGTAGCTATGGCATGCAGTGGTGCTTTTCTGAGCTTCTTGAAGTACTTCACAAAATATAATACCTTTCCCTTGTGCTCTGTCACTGAACCAAACTATGTGCTGCTTCTTAAGGCATGAAATTTGTTGCTAACATAGATCACAGCTTTTCAAGCACAGAGAATTAATGTGTGCAGTTTGGAAAGCCTCAGTATCTAAAGGATGCAGACCAACAACTTGTTCAGAGAAAGACACAAAAATGCAAAGGAGAGGGACAGCTGACTCAGAAGAATGGTGTTAAACCAGTCAGTGTGGCTTTGCAGTAAGACAGAGGACAGTAGTCTAAAACTTTTAACACAGAGGAAAGAGAATTGGTGCATCAGAAAAGCAGCACACCTAGGAATAATAAGATCCAATTAAAGGGAAGATGTATATCTCACTGAAGAGCAGGAAGGACTTCTAGCAGTGAGGTGTAGCAGGGTTTGGAGCAGTGTAGTGGAAAGCAAATGTAGTGGAAACCTCTTTCCCATGAGAGATTCAAAAATAGACTGGACAGAGCATTAGAAAGATAATGTCAGGAGTGATCTTCTATTGCATTCAAGCAATACTATTGATAGGGTCACCAGAGGGGCAGGACCATACTGTTTCTGCAGTTCTTCCACGTGTGGGGCTGCTAGCAGAAGCTAGTGGCTATTCAGCATTTATGATTCCTTCCTGCTACACCACTTTGTTCAAGCCCTGCAATGTTCTGCGTATGGGAAACTTAGGTCAAAATAAATTGGCATCATATCTGCAAAAGTCCGGGAACTGTTCTTTTATTGCCTGTGTAAAACACAAAACCAATTTTCTTTGTATTCTTTCTTCCTGTTTTAAGAATAGGTTTCTTTATCCTTTAAAACTGTCTACTGCAACAGAAATCATGGGTTATTCAAGTCAATCATCTTGAACTACCTTTCTACTGAGTGCCATGTTTCCCTGATGTAAGTTCAGATGAAACAGGTCCTGTTTTCATATACACACATTTGAGCTTTTATGACAGGTTTCCTAGGAATTTCACCCCTTGGGCCCTGCAGCGAGCACGTGTTTAACTTGTGAAATATGCACAGTATAATTTGGATTCCCACTCAGTCTTTACAAAGTGTGCAGAGTTGTCAACACTGTCCCGTCATGAAAACCCAGTGTTTTCCTTCCCAGTTTCAAGGTATCCATTCCCAGTTAGAGGCAGAAGGGCTGTCCATGCAAACAAATACAGGGATCCACACCAGTCCTTTAGACAACAGGTGTTTATAAAGAGGACAGAGTGGAAGAAATGGGATGGATTGATGAATACACTGCAGCATGAGGTGACGGGAGACATTAAGGTAACAAGTCAGATAGGTCATCCATACAGAAAGGAAACAGTCTTAGCACCTTCTCTTTCATCTCTGAGCTCTACGCAAAGTTGTATTTTCCACTCATATCAGGACTTCTAATCTCATGTAATATCAAGGCCTGCTCTGTACAGCTCAAGAAGCCTTTGCCCACAGCCATCCAGGGATTTCTTCTCAGTCTCTCTCCTCCTGCTCCTTCATATGTACCGAGTGTGGGACTCTCCTTCCTTGACCCTGCCCTCCCAGCCCAGCCTCCTGCCCTTGGCACTGGCATCTCACACTACTCTGTTCTGACCTCAAACACCCGATGTGGGTGACCCACCAGCGACGCTCTCCCTGCCAGGCCCTGCAGGGCTTTGCTTAGGAGAGTGATGCTCAAGGTCCAGTCTCACAGGGTCCATCCACCACTGCAGCTTCACACTGTGATCCAGCAAACCAAAGCCTGCACCATCTAGAGCAGCCCTTCGAGCCTTTGTACAGGGCCCCAGTATAGTCTGTAGATTCTCAAAGGCGAAAGCTGGAAGCCTTTTCTTTTTGTTGCCCATGGGAAAGGAAAGCTATCAAGTAATGAAACCATCATACTTTATTTCTTCTGCCTCTGCTCTGCAACTCAAAAGCTGCTGGATCATTCTCTTGTAAGTTGAATATAATTTTTCTTCTCAACACTTTTCAGCTTAAGGTCCGTGAAATCAGTGACGTGCCGGCCAGAGCTTCCTAGTGCTGACTTACACGTGGAGCAAGTGGCGTGCAGGCACTGAGCCCGCGCTTCCTGTACACCTGGTTCCGGTGGCCCAGCTTTAACCTGGAGAAACTGTGCCTGAGGTTGAAGGAACTTAGTCCCCCTTCTTGCCACAGAAAGAACATGTAAGAGTTTCGATCAGCCATCAGGAAAAAGAAATAGAGCACTGAAGCAGATAGGGTACTTCAAAGCTCTTGCAAACATTGGGTTTCTCCTTCACAGGGTTGTTGGGAGAATTTTACAAACAGTTTAACTCAGAAACAGAGATAATTATCTTTCTCAGATCACAGAAAAAATCCATGTCAAAGGCTAAGCTGCAGCTCAAGAATTACTTGTGTGTGTTTTCTTTAGGGTATATAGTAGAGTCATTTACCTATGGAAAGCACTAAGTTCCTAATGCATCATGAGAGCTGATCCAGACTGGTCTGAAAATTTAGACAGGTATTTTCAAACATAACTGCAAATTACAGCTGCCTGGATTCGTTTGCCCAATGTGAGGCCTGGTTTTCAGGGGTCTCGCAAACTGGAGACTCTGGACAGAGCCAAAGGGAGGGCAGCTGCTACAAAAGCAGCCTCTCAGACCCGGATCCTCAGTGCTGCTGGGGCCGCTGAGCCCTCCACAGTGCAGCTAAAAAGACATCCCTGTGGATATAGCTTAGCATTCACACGTCAAGCTGGCTGCTAGCTGAGTGCTTACTATCATTTTCCTCCGCTCCATATCTGCGTACCTTTTTAGACTAAATTCCTGGCTCAGATAAATGTGAACCTCCTTCTCTGACCTGCCTCCTGTATCCAGTGTAGACCTAATTTAATAGCAATGTGTTACAAAGATAGCACAGTCCTAACTGATGAGGCCTGGAAGCTGCAGGAGTTGGGAGCTCTCTGTAGGCTCATTTACCCTTCTGATTTTCTTTCCCAGCATGATAAATGCAGAGGAGTTGAATCTCTGTGCTGCTACAACTAGACTGTTTCTAGTGTTGAGTTTAAATGGAGAGGTATCACAGTCTACTTAAAGCATTTAACTGCAGTGTTTTGAATTGTCCCCGCTTCTCACGTTCTCTGTGTCCCTTCTTTGACAGTTCAGTGACTTCAGTTTCCAATTTGACCTTCTGAATAGCTTCAGATTAGATAATTAACACAGACTGCACATGTACCTGCTTAAAGTTCATCCTCTTTAACCACTGTCAATCCAAGAGCGGTCCCTTCCTTGTCCCACCTGAAGCATCTTGCATCTGAGCCTCCTCCTGTTGAAGCCCATCTTATTTCAGACCTCTGCTAAAAACAGGGCTTTTTTCCTCACCTCACACGAGGCAAGCAAGGGAGAAGCTAAACTGTAGAGCAGTTAAAAGGTGATTCATCAGGCTGAGGCCTTTCCTGCTACCAGGTGTGTTCCATTCGCTCAGCCATTTCCTTGATAACAGCTGCCCAAGTGTCTCCGTGTCTATAGGTGAGAGCAGGGTGCAGCCTCGCATCCTGTCTACAGCTACAAGGCTCTGCAAGTCGCTTAAAGCAACACTATGAGTCGGGTGGTTTAAAATCACAGAATGGTCAGGGTTGGAAGGGACCTCTGGAGATCATCTAAGTCCAACCCCCCTGCCAGAGCAGGGTCACCTACAGCAGGTTGCACAGGACGGCGTCCAGGTGGGTTTTGAATGTCTCCAGTGTGGGAGACTCCACAACCTCTCTGGGCAGCTTGTTCCAGTGCTCTGCCACCCTCAAAGTAAAGAAGTTCCTCCTCATGTTAAGATGGAACTTCCTATGTTCAAGTTTGTGCCCATTACCTCTTGTCCTATCACTGGGCACAATTGAAAAAAAGACTGTTCCCATCTACCTGAAAATAATGATTTTCTGCCAGGCACATTTTAACCAACAGAAAGCTGCTCATCTCAGAGGCCTGTATCAGATTACCATGGTTCATGTGTTTTATGCCCTGCTGTCAAATAGTATGCACGCATGCCCAGCCTTCCTGGCCATCTCTCTCCCCTGTGCCTTAGTCAAGGAGACTGGGCTCGCATGAGCTGGAATGCACTTGCCCCACAGGCTGCATTACTTCCCCGCTCCCTGTGGGCAGCCTGGGAGGTTTTGCTGGTTGTCCCTCTGTTAGCTCACCCTTCATCCTTCTAGAGCAGTGAGAGCTCCCCAGAACAAGGCCTGGAAGTACACGCAGAGAGGCACTAATTAATTTGGGGAAAGTTGACAGGCTGTGTACACTTCCCAGACCATTAAGAAAAACAGACGTCTAAGAGGGAAACGTTGGGAAGCTGAGAAGGATCCTGGGGGAAAACCCTGCCAGGAATGGAGCTCTGTACAAGCAGCTGGTGCAAACAGCCCATTAGGTAAGCAGGCTATGTCTCAGAGTGGCCATCACTGCTCTTCTCCAGTACTGCCATCTCACTCCTCCACCCATGGAGGCATTTGCTCGTAGTGTGAGTATCCCAAGGACAAATCCCAGACACTGGTTGTACAGGCAGCTAAAGACACAAGGGAAGTAATACGCTCCAGTCCAGCCAGACCGCCGTCTTGGTAACAGCTGTTGTCAGCTGTAGATTAAGACATCAGCATTACTCTACCAGGGGTAGAGATCAGCCCTTGGCTCCAAAGGAGCTATTCCACATCTGGAGTGTTTGTTGATTCCTAAAACAACACAACCTCCTCAACTTACCTATTCAATGGATAATTTCTGAGAAATAACCCCTTTCTTTCTCCCACATGCCTTTCACATATATTATCTTTATTCTAGATATCTGCAGTAGCTCATGTCTGGTTGTATCAACCAAGTTTTCAGACAGCATTTTTGGCTAGAGGGCTCCCATCAAACGGAGAGAAGTTAATGATAGGACTATATATCCTGCCTGACACACCAGAAAAGCCAGAGGTCTTCCTGAACTAAGTTGAAAGCTGTGTAGGTGTTCATCTAATTTAAGTTTGGAGAAATGAAAAGTGGTGCTGCTTGAAAGAGTGGGGATCTTCAATTATTCAGGAAGGTGGTGCATTGGCTCTCAAATGACACTGAAATCCTGCTGCCAAGTTAATGCCCACTAGCCTCCTTCATTGTGAACTTCTGTGACAGAGGAGCTGAGGGCTGTATTTGATGGAGCATTTCAGAGAAAGGGACCTTGTTTTCAGCATCACAATCCAAATTTTCATAATCTTGAGTAATAGGAACACTCAGTGTATCTGCTGCAAGATTCTGGCTCACTGGCAGTACTCATGTTTTAGAGGCACAAAGTATTTCCCCAAAAACACTTAGAGTTATTGTAAACTTGATGGAAAAAGACTGCAGATGTGTCACTGGTGTTCACTTGGAGCAAGCGAAGAGCTCTGCAATATCAACATTGTTCTTTTAAGACCAAATGTTCATTATAATGAGCAAAAAAAAAGTATTTTTTTTAAACTGTTTGTTCCAGATAAATACAGCCAGTATTTTTAAAACAGACATATTAACTCAAAGGAAAGAGAAGGACACTAAGTTCCCAGGACTTCATAAACGGAGGGGAGACATTAATCTCGTCTTCTAGTGTAGTCAGACTTAGTAATTGCAGAGATCTTTTTTCAACCAGTCACGTGTCTGTATCTCAGTGCTTAAGGTTACTGATGGCTCAGCTGCAGTTTGCAGTGTACTGGGTACTGCTGGGTAGTAGTTAGATGGTTTGAAATACATCACCACTTACAGTAGCCTGTCCTGGTTCCGGCAGGGCTGGGGTTAATTTCCCCAAGGATGGGAGGGGACACAGGTACCGCATGCCATGTGAGCCATGCCCAGGCTGTAGGGGGAGCTGCTGGGGGAGGGGGCGGGAAGTCGCTGCTCAGCGCGGGCTGCGGCGGTGCGGGTGCGGTTGGTGAGTGGCGGTGCCCTGATTGCGTTTGTATATTCCTTTATCCGTGTTATTATTGCTTTTTTCTCTTCCCTTTGCTGTTCTGTTAAACTGCCTTTATCTCAACCCACGAGTTTGGCCTTTTTCTTCCTATTTCTCCGCCACGGCTGTGGGGGGTTGAGCGAGCGGCCGCGTGGTTCTTTGTTGCCGGCTGAGGCCAAACCACGACATAGCCAGATAGTAAACTATCAGCTTTTGAATCTCGCTGTATTTCTTTCATTTTTTCTTGAAGCTGTGGCATCTTAAATATCTCAGCCTCCTTTAAAAAGGCATGTCTTGACCTCATCATGGCAAAGTCCTGAATGGAGACACTAGCAAACCTCAAAGACTCAGAAGGGAGAACCCCGTGTTGTATGTCTATGCTTAAAACCCAACATGGATGAGTTTTGAAGTTGGTGCTGTTTCAGGTGACAGAAAACCCCTCCTGCAAGGAGCTGCTCCAGAGAAAGGCTGCCATACTGCTTGTGTGGGCACAGCCTCTGTGCCTTTCATTATTTCTCCACTTGTGTGGCTGAGTATGACCGCATTCAGCCAGATATCAACTTTATCCACAAGCCTTTTCCTGCTGCCTGAAATTATTTCCATGTTGGCTGTTTGGCCTGTCTGCAAGCAGCTGTGTTGGGCTTGTAATGAGGTAATTACATACGCGTGGCCCTTTTACAGGAAAGGCTGAGGCCATTTCTCCTTGAATTGATTGGACTCCTTAATGAGGCTTATCTGTTTTCCCTGCTCTCAGCCAGGCCAGTCTCCTTTTCTGTAGGGAACTCGCCTAGTTGGCAATGTAGATTTTTCCCTCTCCACTTAGCCCCTCCTACCCTTTCCTCTTCACTTTCTGCAAGCAAATGTTGCAATGTGTCTTAAAAATCCAGTGATTTTGATGATCATGATCTCTTCTTACTGTACGTGGCACAGCTTCTTCCCCCCCCTAGCCTCAGGTCTCATTGGCACTTAACAGCCTTTTATTTCACTTTCCTACCTCGCATCTCAGCCACCTGTCTTCTCATTGCAATAGGAGTCGCCTCTCCCTTCAGGTATATCTTTTGAACCTTTCCTCTGGAGTAGTCTGTCTTCTGGCACTAAATCTCATTTCAGTTGTTCTATTGTTACTACTTTGAACATCTTTGAGCTTCTCCTTCCTTTTGTATTGTTGACTTAGTGGTCTAGGGAAACTGGAGTCTGACTCTGACTGCTGAGCCTACGCAGGTTACTGTGCGTAGACAATTGTTAGGGTACAGCCCTGCAGCTGCAGGCAGGAAGGGTAAGCTGAACAAACAGGGGATGCATGTGACCGAGATGTGAAATCTGTTGTCTCACTAGCAAAGCGTCTTTAAGACACCCTTATAAACATGCTGCATATTATAAAATTTTAAAAAGCCTTTAGAAACCAGACTGAAATCCCATTAAAAAGAGTTCACTGTGAGGGAATCAGTCCTTCGTGGGCACAGAACTTCCTTAGGACTTGTTCAGGAAGAGTTTTGAGGCAACAGGTCATCTCATTTAATATGTGCCCAAAGTCCCCTGTACCACACAAAATCCAGATGTCTACTTCTCAGGGATACAGAGGTGAAATGCAGATACTTGGTCTGCGTGCATGTTCATGCAGAGCTGTGACTGGACTAATGATCCCTTTGGTGTGAGCACAGCACCAAATGAATGCATCCAGTTTGATGCCACCATAAGAAGCGCAACACTCTCTGACTGTGGGTCTCAGATCCCTTACTACAGATTTCCTTGGGCTGCTCTGCATCGCAGTGTAGCTGTCCTCAGACACGTGAAGAACCAGCGTGCCTTGGAGGACCAAGTGTCAAGGTGGAGCTTGTGAAGCCTCGGACTATAATTCTGTCCTGGATTTTGAGTAGCTGAGGGCAAGTTACTGTGTCCTAGATCAACTACAGGACTAATGCAGAACTGAAACACTGCAATCCACATCTTCAGCCTGGAAAAAACCCTTGCAACCGTTGCCTGACTCTGCTGGTTCCTTTGCTTCACTAGACATCTGCCTGCTTGGCATTAAAATTTAACCAGTGCCTGGGACGCTGCTTCTGCACAAGCTTGGGATTGCCCTGCTTGACCTGTCCATGGGTGGTCTGCTGCCCAGACCAAGCTGGCATTAGAAATCAGGCATTTCCCTGTTACATTCCCCCTGCCCCGCATTCTCATCTCTCCTCTCCACTCCTCTCCCTGGGAAAATACTCTGAGCATGGTGAACACAAGCAAACGGGATCAGGCATCTCACAAAAAGCACTTCTCACAGAAAAGGAAACGGTGACACCCATGTGTTGCTGTAAATTTCTGCAATAACCTCCGTCAAGGACCCCGGAAATACTATACATACGCACAAAATAATTGATTTACATTTAAAATGGTCTGCCACCTCCTTCCCCGAGCAGCAGGTCGTGACTGAACAGCCAGATGCCTTATCCTGCACAGGGCACAGCAGAGCCGAGAGCTTCTCACGTCTCCATAGGGGACAGGCTGAGGTTACATACGTGCTGCCCCTGCACAGGCACGCTGCCCGGCAGAGACCAGGTGCTGCATTTCGCTGCCTCTTTTGGTAACGATGGCACAGGATCAAACCATTCTTGGCAGCCTTTGACAGACATGATAAGACACTTGCTTGGGAAGCAGGCAGCCTGGGCTCCAGGCTGTTCTCAGGGGGTGTGGGCTTCAAACTCTTTGGTCTGTCTAGCAAGAGATGATTTTTAATCCAGTGCTTTGGACAAGGCTAGGGTGAGCACTCGCCAGCCTGCCTGTTAAAGCCTTGCCAACACATAGCAAAGAATTCAAGGTTCCTTAGGGCAGAGGGGAGCTCACACACCTGCATGGTGATCTGAGTGCTCTCCTGACAGATAAAACCCTGGCTTCCTTCGGGGCCGTTTCCGTGGGGTATGCAGCAGTGGCTACATATGCGCTACATTGCGGAAGCCATACATTGCCTTCTCCGCAGAGGCTCCTAACCATGAAGTACTGCTGCTGCAATGAATTGGCCCGTGCCATGTTGGAAACGTGTAGGCACTAGGCAATTGCCAAATATTGTCATTACTGAAAGGGAGACTCAAGACCTCACTCGTACCTTTCACAGTGATATTAGCTGTTTTTGCTAATCTCAGCAGGCAGTGTTTCGCAAGCACAGGCCAGGCACTCCTGAGAGCTACATACCATGGCACGATGAAAAGAACAACTTGCCATAAATCCAGCCTCAAAAATTTTCAACACCAGCCAAAGACTAGCGCGAGGTGGCTGGCATACCCTTCCTATATAAGGGCCTTTCCAGACCAAACTGTTGATGTTGGGATATGTTACTAATGAACTCCACGGAGGCAAACAGGAGGCTGCGTTCTCCACTTTGGGCCCAGGAGGCTGTGAGGACAGCAGCAGCAGTCCCACCTCCTCAAATTAACCTGAGACGTTGTACAGTTACTTTGCTGAGAAGAGGTGCCTTTTGGAAGATGTGAAGAAAGCTGGGGTTGGTACCGACTGTCCATCATGAAAAAGGATGCTACAGAACACTTGCATCGCACCCACTTTGCTAGCAGAAATACGTCAACAGCAAAGGGAGGGGATTCTCAGGGAGGAGGTTAAAATAACGATTATCTCATCTCATTTTCATTGTAGTCACTCTCTGAAACAGAAAGCAGATAGTGTATTTACCACTTCTAATTTCCTGATGTCTACAGATGTTTCCTATAATTCTGTTGTGAAGGACACAGCTCCTCGCCTGCACGTCTGGCACTGGCTGCTCTCTGCTGCCCGTCTCCTCCTGCCCGGCACCAGCTGGCTCTACTGACAGAGGCAGCCACAGCATTGCTGGGGTTGATGGAGACACACTTGCACTTGTGATGCTCTTCAACCACGCTGCCTAACTCCATCCATCACACAGTGGTCCCTGTCGCCCAGTATGATTAGGGTGGGTTTTTATTCACGATAACCATTTGCCTTGATGTTCAGGAGCTCGAGGCAGTCCTGAGGTTACTTGGAGGGAACTATCAGAGAAGGACCCTGAGCAAGCTTCTGATCCAAGCAGGCAGCAAAGCTTTCTTGAGAAAAGCCTCACTCCAAGCACTGTGCTAACTATCCAGGCCCTTCTACATGTAGGCACGGGTAGCTCAAACCACTGAACGAAGGAAAACCAGCAGAAGTTTCCCTTCTACTTTTAGTAAGTAAGGGGGGGAGTACGTGAACAATTTCCTTACAATATAGCAAACAAGTTCAACACTGCACCCCTTCCCTTGAAAAACATTTGTCCCTTTACTAGTTTCTGGCTACAAGGTATCTCCTACCTCCACCCAATTCCCGAATCTTCCTTCTGTGAGCCTTTAAATTCGGCAGATCTGAGTCTCTGTAGTTTTGAAATTACCACACTGTATTTGGGAGCTTCTTGCTGTCTTCTGGATGAAAGCCGCTCATCGTTGCTGAGCTGGAATATCCTCACGTTACCCTTTGGGCAGGGTTTGACCCTGAGTGCCAAGTTCACAAGGGAACTCTCAGAAAGAGAAAATCAAGACCAGGCCATTGAAAGTCTTGAGAAAAATGTTGTCCTAAAGCAAACTCAGGGAAATGTTACACATTTTTATATATTTTATGTAAAGAAAGATTTTCCCGCTCTTTCTCCTAAGAACAAACATGCGACCCTTCTTCAAAGTGTGTGTATTCCTCATACTATTCTGCCCTGTGTTATAGTCAGAGCTCCTTCTTCTTTATCACTCTCCTTATAGCAATGCAACAGCCTTGCAGTTGAGTTCAGACACCCAGTCACCCCGTGCTCATTCAGTTGTGGTGGGATAAGTGTTGACCTGGGTACCACTCTGAGGAGGGATGTTGTACTTCTGAGTTGTTCTTGTGGCTAATCTATTCACAGACTTCGAGAGACAGGCCAGCAGTGATTTACACTCAGGCAAGAACCTTGCTCTCCACTGAAAATGTTACAAAAAGAAAGAGTTTTAAGAGAAGACCTGACATCCGTGTTCCTGCAACATGCATTTCAATAGTTCTAGTCAAATCTTTGTTTGGGCTGCTGTGAGAGCTGCTTTCATCAAGGCCGGAACTGAAGAAAGCTGCTAGAGGTCACTGGGCTCTAACAACACTGACTGCCTTGAAGGTAGCATGTGTAATCATGAGTCTTTACCTCCTCCTGTCTGTCTCCAAAACTTCCGTGTCTAGAATTTTTCGTCTTTTTTTGACATTTCTCAATTAGTGAGTGCTCCCTTATCTGAAGGAAACCAGAATATACAGTTACGTAGAGACATGTGCAGAAGAGAGGTGTGCCTGAGTCAGAGGACTCTTAAGCCCATCTTCAGGGCCCAGGAGCTCAGACTGGTCTCAAGCCTAATCTGAGGTCCCGCTGTGTTCACAAAATGTTCAGAAATCTGGAGCCCAAACTCCAGCATTCCCAATATATTCCCACAGGCTGCAGATTGCTTTCCCTGGAGTTGTAAGCTTGAAGATTGCCTCTGTCGCATGTGGCATCAACCAAATGTTGACCTTAATGGAGAAAAAGCTTGATCTTGGAAGTGCAATGGTTCTGCACAGTTGCGCACAATCTCATGTGAGACAGACAGAGGCTTACCACTAATTCTTTGTGTTGCATGTCAAACTAGAAATCTGTTTGCACAACCTTTAAAATGCCAGTCCTTGCAAACAGCAGCCAAGCATTTTGCAGTGCGTGTTGGGATCATTATTATACCTCCCAACATATCCTTATACTCTTTCACAGCCGGATTGTGTGCCCTGATATCAGCCCCAGAATGCTCTTTGAATCTTTCAAATGGAAATCTTACTTTCTTTGCTCTGCTTTCTGTTGTGTTTCACTCCTGCATCCTGGCACTGAGGGACCCATGGCAGTTTGAGGCCAGTTACTCCTCTTTGCCCAGCCATCTGATGGCAGCTTGGAGGATAAGGATGAGGATGAGGATGCTGTGCACGCTGCCATTCTTAGAGCTCACAAAATTCTCATCTGGGATGTGAAATGGAGGTGTTTAGCTTCTGGTAAAGGTTGATCGAAGAAAACACAACAGAAAGAGAGAAGTAGCAAAATATTATTTCTTTTCCAGCATTAGACTACACCTGAAACACCTGCAAGGTATTCTGGTCTTGTCCTCTCCTGGAAAGTAACCGTGATAAGGCTCTGATATAGAGAGTTTACAGAGCTAGCCTAGCCCTACCAGAGGTAGGAGCAGAAGTAGCTTGCATGGTAGCTTTTGCTTTGGTGGAGCACAGCACAGTAATTATCACTCCTGTTCTATGACAAATAGTAGGAAATGCTGGTAGGAGCCTTGGCCCTGCATCCCAGGGTGCTACGGGCTATGCTGACGTGATGATGGACAGGACTGGCTATAAGGTATCACAGAGCCACAGCTGCAGCCACTTCTACCTGGGGCTTCTGCCAATAATTAAAATTTACCACAACCAGACAAGGAACAGCTTCATTGCCAGACAAGAGGCCAAGTGAATAAATAAACCACATAAATCCCTCCTGAAACAGAGAGAATGATTTGTGAAGAAGGGTAAAGAGAGAGATGGGAAGAAAGATGCTTTGCTGGGATGGAGAGTGGTCAGTGTAGCAAGAAGAGGTTTGTTTATTCAGGGCTTACATTTTGAGATGTGTTGCTTCTTGAGCCAAGGGTCCAGCATGCTGCTGAGCTCCAGTCGGAAAAAGCATCATGAGATTTCCTTCTAGGGATGTAAAACATGGGCCAAGGCGAGTGTGAGCCCACCCACTTCTTAGGCAAGCTGTGCTCAGCCTGCATTGATGCTTTCGTGGATCGTGAAGAGAATGAACAGGCTCAGATTGTGCGTAGCAGCCTCTCCTGATTTTTGCTGCCCTGTTCCTCACACTGTGATGCAGGTATTTTCCCACCCTCTTGCTTTTCATATTGGTCCTTTGGGGGAGCTTGTGTTTTAAACCTACACTGCTAACTTATCTCTCCCTTCCCAGTTCGAACAATGTTCCCCTTTCAATATGATCCTGATGCCACTGATGTACTCACATGGACACAGATAAATGCACCAGTTCAGGTTATGTTGGCAGGAGCATGCAAACCACGATTCACCTAAATGGCAGATGCAGAGAGATGGCTTTGAACGAAATGAAATATGTAGTTTACAAACTACATATTAGAGAGATTTTTCCATCAGTAACTTGGGTCCAATACTAATTAAAAACTATTCTTGAGCATTTTTTAATTCATTTAAAGAGGATTTCCTTATGAGCTGCCCATTTAACCTTATCTGCACTTATAAAATTCTGGAGCAAAAATAACTGATGCCTGTAAGAAGAGGTTGAAAATGAAAATTCAGTTACCTATTTCCTGCCATTGAACAAGACAAAAAGAGTGGCAATTTGTCCGGGTGAACCTAAACTTGTCCTTTCTTTGTCTCTGCTTGAAGGCTAAGACCCCCACCCAGGGACCCATTCCAGGTTTCTTTAGGTTATCTTCCTTGAACAATAAATGAACCTAGGAATAGAAAACCGTAGTTTGGTGGATTGGCCTCTTTGGGCACTTGCCTTAAAACAGATACTAAAGATACTCCTAACTGAAGGAAAGATTTTATTACTTCAATTCATGCAGACATATTACTATTATGTTTTGCATCGTTATTGTGGCCTTTAAAAAAGGTAGGACTGGTCTGACACGCAGGTGTGCTTGGCTGGTAAAGAGGTAAATTCATGATGCATTCTCCAGAGCATAAATTCATGTCCTCTCCAGATGGACAGAAACTGTACCTTAGATGATGTACCGTGTGAATATTCAGCAGCCTTTCGCCTCCAGCTGGCCTCAGTGGTCAAATAGAAGATGGGACAAGGAGAAAGGATTAGCTCTTGCCTATGGAAATGGTCACCCCAAATTGGCAGGGCAGTACGGGAGGAGCTGGTACTGTCACCACTTCTCCCTTGCTTGGTCTGCAAGTGAGTAGGACATCTCCAGTTCATCAAACCTGGTCTCTGCAGGGAAGTCTTTTCAGGAGAGAGGCTACAGCACCTCACTGCAGGAGTAGGAGACATTCAGCCCCCTCCAGCCCCCATGGAGCCCTGCAAGGAGGCACAGTCCCCGCTACAGCTTAATGTGTCATTCCCAAAATGCTGCTTTCTGCATCAGAAACAGGTACTTGAGAAGTTTGAGAACGGCTCTTTTCAGCCAAGCTGATTGCGAATGAGTTCAGTTACACTGAAAAACAGGCAGCTCTATCAGATTAAGGTTGCACTGCTTCCTGTGCAAGCCGAGTTACCCCAGTGCACGTGGTATAAGCCTTCCCATGCAGACAAGGCCCATGACCAGCTGGCTCCTCAAATCCTGCAGCTACCTTACTGAAAAATGAGAAGGGTAGGTGTCATGTCTGGGAAAGCTTTGCACAGAGAGCATGTCATTTGCCTTCGGAGGACTGAGCCAGGCAGGGAAGAGGGGCTCTGCCAAAGGCTCTGTTCCCTTCTGAAATTCAGTGTCTTGGTGAGGGTTGACGCTTTAATTTCAAAGGAAACTACAGCACTGCTTCCCAGATTTTTTTGCTGGCCTCCAGGCGGAGTGTGATGATGGCTTATTTTGACTTAAGTAGTTTCGTCCCCACAGATGCATCCCCAATCCCTTCCTTAACTGAGCAGGTCCTACAGGTGCAGAGCTTTGCTTTTGCCATGCAGCGAGGCAAACCCACTCCCCAGCCACCCGTGTGGCTGCTGCTGTTTGAAGAGGGGCGTCTGGAGATTTGTGACACAGTATTGGTGGGGCTGTTGCGGATGCTTAACGGAAACCTTCTGAATCACTCAGCTGCCAGTAACGTGGTCCCCATGATGGCTCGCAGGTGCTCCCTGGGTTCACAGCCTGCACCCAGCTCCATCTCAGGTGGTAGGCAACAGATTTGCAGGGTGAAATACCGGTGCCACAGACCAAAACAGTCTTTACCAGCAGGCATGCAAGGATGCAATTTTTCTGTCATATCAGCCCTCTGAACAGAAGGACACAAAAGGATGCAACTTCCTCAGCCTCTGGCCGGAGCAGTTAAAGGGAAGTCCTCCCCCCTGCGCTGCAGGCTGCCCCTGCCACCCCTCCGTCCCCTCCCGCTACGGCAGGGCAAGCGCTTGTCAGGCCGTGCTGTGAACTCGATTGCTGAAATGATCTGGGTTAAAAATAACCTTGTAAAGAGTTAAGGGCTGTATTTTTAGCCCAGATCATTTCAGTGATCCAGTTTACAGCACAGCCCCACAAACTCACACTGGTGCAAGGGAGGGGGGGGTGGGGGAAAGGAAAGGTCAAGGGAGAATGAGCAGTTGGAAACATCAGCTGTCTGTCTGCCAAAACGAGGACCTTATGAAACTGCACCCCAAAAGCACTGACCCTCTCTTGTTTTCATCTAGCGTACTGACAACTGCCTTCTCGTGGCGCAGTGTTGAGAGCTGGGTGCTGAGGATCACTATTTCTGGACCCTGTTTGTGTAATCAAGGCACTAGCCCTGAGCCTTGCAGGCTTTATGCTGTCTGCCTCTGACACACTATATTTGCCATTATTTTTGCCATATTTGCTTTTGCTGAGGTGGCTTGTATGTGCAGCAACAAAAAAACGCATGAGAGTCACAGGGGACATTCGCAGAGCTTGTGCGAGCGCAGGGTATGGGAAGGCAGCCGGCACGATGGACTGTGTGAGAACAGGGAAGCGTTCCTGCAAAGCTGTTTAGAAGCAAGGGAGGGATGTGGAGGTCAAGGACTGACCTCAAAACCATGTCTACATGCAGCTGCATGAAAATGGGGTTGGAAAGTGCACAGGACTACTACCAAAACTTGTGTATCTGTCACTGATTTCATAGCACTAAATACTCCAGCCTTGCAAGGTGCTGTGGAGGACTTGCATCTCAGATAAAAGGTGCTCCATCTGGCCAAAATATCCTACCTACAAAAGCAGACAAGTCAGAGGATTCATAGGGGAGGGAAGGAGAGCAGGGCAGTACAAATCTCTGCTGTTATTCAGCTGGTATTTAAGTGCTGCTTAAGCCAAAACACTCCACTGTATGGCAGCTAATAGACCTTTGCTCTTTTCATCAGCCAAACCAGGTGCACAAATCCAAACCTGAACTTCTCCTTCAGTATCTGCTTCTGACCCCCACTGATACCCTTTCTGACTAGCATTTCCAGTAGCGTATTATGGACAGTGATAAAACTGGTGGGGTATCGATCCCATGAGATGGAGTCATGATAGCTTTCAATTGCAAGGGGGTGGGTTGTGACCAAAACTGCTAGCTGAGGGCTGTTGGAGCCAGTTTTGCACCAGTCCCAGCAGGACACTCAAATTCATGCCCAAAGCCACCTCTTGCTTTCCAGTTTTCCACAGGAGTGGAAATTCTCTGCAATTTTGATTTCCTAAGAAATTAATTGTCTGTAGTCACACTCTCCACCTGTACCTCAGTTCCATGATCTTTAATAACAGCTGTTTTTGAGTACCCAAGCAGGATGCACAGAGAAACTCTTCAGTCTCTTGACCTCTTTTCTGTGAGCTTCTAACATGCACCTTCTCTCCCCTGGTGCCCACAGCGGGTCCGCGGGCTCTAGCAGAAGAATTGGTAAATGTCATTGAGACAGGTAATGACGTTGCTGTACTGAGGTGTCCCCTCTGTGAGATGTTATTACTCCCACGTCAGGCAACCTTACTAGCCCTTGCATCTTCTGGCACATTAACTCACCAGTGAAGCTGGGACTGTGCTAGCCAGACCTGACTGTGCCACAGCATCCAGGCCTCTCCGCTCAGAAAGCTTCCCAGCTGCATTGAAAAGATATAGGAGGGATGGCATGGGACATTTCTGTGGGGACCTAGTGGTGTTTGCACCAGCAGCCTGTCAGAGAAGCAGGAACCTGTGCTAAAAACAGTGGCCCCCCTCCAGGCGATCTCCAGAATCAGGGATTGGTGGGCAGTTTTGCTCTCACATCAGAGGCAAGGGCTCCAAAGCAGGAGGAAGGAGAGGCTTCGGTGGGAAGCTTGAATCACCTAACCCACACATACAGACAGAACTTTCTTCTCCAGTGCTGCCAAAAGGACCAAGTTCAGTTTTAAAAGCAGATGAAGAAAGATGGGGTTGACAACCATTTTCAAATTTACTCAATTTTATAAATTTATTTGGAAGAGGAAAGTGAAACCCCTTACAGAGAACTTGCTAGTTGCACTTCCTCTTTTGCAAACAGTGCCATGCTTACGCTGATGGTATAACTCAATTCCTGTTTTGCTGTTCTGTCTGACATTTTTCGGAATACACAATGCTTCAACACTTATTTTTATGGAACAGTAAAAGACCTCAGAGTAGCAGTTACTAAATTACTGATGGAGTAAGTATTTTGCTTTAGCTTGCTGGTTTTAGCCCATGCAGGCTGACCATGCTTCTCTTCTGAAAAGGAAAAGAATTAGCAGTTAGCTGCAAAGAGTGCAAAATTAACATCTGAGTAATTTCACCTTTTTTGTCAAAAAAGAGCAGAGCTGCTCCTCTTCATCATTCATAAAAGTAGTGGGCTATGCCACTGAGACAGAAAAAATGACCAGGAATGGGAGAGGTTGCATTAATATCATGGGGCAGGAGAGAGTCAGCACTGAACTCTCGGGCGAGAGAGGCAGATGCGTGTCTTAGTTGTGGAAGAGGCTGAGGGCTGGTAAATGCTCTGGGGCGAGAATGAGAAAGTGAGGCTTCCCACCTTCCTCCCAGTGGGAGGGAGACTGCCAGTCCAGCCCCTGGAAGTCAGGGGGACAGTGCTCTCCTTGCAGTGCAACGAAGGGAACTTTTTGCACCCAAGTGCCCCGGTACGGCGCTTTCCCTTGACTAGAAGATATAGAGCCTGGCACACCAGCTGGGAAAAAAAAAAGAAAGGCGGTAGAAAAAGCTGGATACAAGACGGCAGTGTAATTGCCAGAAAGGATCTGAGAAAGGACTTTTCCTGTTGCAAAACGCGTAGTGTAATCAGAGAGTCTGCAGCTGGCAGTTTCAGGAGGACACAGCCCGTGGGCTACTTGTGCTAATCTTAGAATGGCATGTTCACTGCTTCCTGCGCCCCGGCCGGCAAGCTTCACGCCGGCGAGAGCCGCGTTGCAATCAATGCCTGCTACCAGCAAAACAAGAACCGCGTGGAACCATTCCAGCCTCACAACTTTGATCAAATCCAAAGAAAGGGAGCTGTGTTTTCAGACTGTAACTCAAAAAAAAAAAAAAAAAAGGGGGAAAGAAAAAAAGAAAGAAAATACACAACCACCCCAAAACAAGAGGTCAAAGAGGCCAAGAGGAAGTGCAGCGTCTTTTCTGGGTAAAGGCGAAGGGCTGTGAAAGAAGCTCTTGGAGAAAAAGGGACTATGAGGGAGGCAACCCTCCCACGACAGACACCTGCAGCTCCTCAGCCTCATCTGAGTCCCCAGTTGAGGTGTCTGTTCCGCTGTGCCCGGGTACCCTGGGAGCTGCTGTGCTGAGCCAAGCCTCACGCTCCATCCTGCCTTCCCCAGGTTCATTCTTTGCTCCCTCCTCTGTCCAGGCTGCCCTCCCTACACGGCGGGGAGCCAGCCTGCAGCTGGGAACTGCTCTCCCTCCCCAGTTAGCCCAGCCATCATTTTTCGTGTGCAGCAGGTTGCCCTACTGATCTTCTTACCTTACTGTTTCTTCCGTTCCCCTTATCTGCCACTTCCCCTGCCTGTAATTTCTCTAATGAAGGCTGAAAAGATGGGGGGAAGCTGCTAGAGAGGAGACAGCTTGGTATGGCTTTTATGGCTGGATGCAGGAAAGCTGGTCTGAAGTGTATGCGAAGTTTAACGGGTGAGATGTAGTCAGGGTCCTGGAAATGGCAGAGAATGGCAGACATCTACTAGGGCTTGTGGGCCTAGGAGAAAGAAGATAACATTTATTGGGAGCATTTATTTATGGCTGTCTGAGAAAGGGAAAGGCGCCTTTTTGCACAATGCAAACAGGCCTTAGCCATGCTGCTCTCTACCAGGTGTTTCACACTGGAGAGTGCTTCAAGATGCAGATGATGAGATGATCCTTAATGTAACATCCTCAATTTGCTTTTAATCTAGAAAGTAGGGGTCTAAGGAAATTCCTTCTCTAATATGATTTCAAGTTTCCACAGCTATTTCTCTATAGCCATTGAAGTGTGGTGACCCAAAGGAAATGGTCCATACGTGGGCCAGACTGGCGTTTCCAGGGCCTCTCACCTCCAGTGATGCTGAAGGAGTGGTTGTATTGAGACAGCAGGTCCCTCCCAGGCAGAGCAGCATAAAGGGAGAAGGAGGGGATCTGCTGGAGCCTTTGGAGAAACAGAAATGTATTTCTCTAGCAACAGCCTTTGGGGGAAACTTTCTGACTGGGAAGCAGAAGAGTATTGAGGCAGAGGGGTAAGAAGTGTGGCGCTGGTCATGAGCTCATGGTGGTGGTACAGGGAGCAGTGGTATGAGGTTCCTTGCTGATGGTTTGTAGCCTGGTTTGTTGTTTTGAGGCCTCCACCTCTAACAAAAAAAGGATTGTTGGTTAGTTGTTCTCAGTTCCTCTGGTCCAGTTTTCCCTGGCATCAGATACTAGAGATGAAGAACAAAGGTTTCCTTTCATCAACTTTGATTTCAAGGCTTTCTGCTCATATTGCTTGATACACACATAGCAAAGAAAACAAGGTAAATGTGGGAAGACACCAGGGCTGTGTGCTGTGGGAAGAGCTGCACCATCCAGTCTCCAACAAGCCTCCCGCTTCTCAGCCTGCTGTTGACCCAGGGGAGGGGAAGCTTCTCTCAGTCCTGGTATTTCCTCCCTCTCCCCCACCCGCCTGAGTATTTCACTGCCAAAAAGGCAGAACAGCACAGGGACATCCCCAAGCAGATGCTGGCTTGCTGTGAGGACATGGAATGGCTTCTCACAGCAGAACCACTGGAAAAGGAAGGGCACCAGTGACCAGGGCAGTAAAAAAGGGATGGGAGGGCTGAGAAGGTGTATGTGAATGTCCTTTACTGCCCCACTCCATCTGCTCACTGTGAGGAAAAGATGGGGAACAGACTCTTGGCCTGAAATACTTTGTTTGCTTCCAATGAAAAATACTGAGTGTTGGCTCTTCAGCTAGGGCTGAAAGGCTCTGCATGAATTACTAGTTTTCTGGGATATTTGAAAATGCTGCTAGGTCCTGTCTTCCCAAACCTCTTGCTCTCAGACTGGATGATTGATGCCAGATGTGAGAAACTCCACTTTAAGTCCCTGCTTACTCTTGAACTTTATAACACACACGCAGGCTTCTCTCTAGCCTGCTTGCTTTTCCCAGCCTTTGCTCATAATTTCTTGTTCTCGATTTGTCAGAACAGGCCAGCAGAGACCAACTCAGAGGTGGACAAGTCGGCATCACCCTCAGTGGCTCAGCTAGCAGGGAAATTCAAAGAGCAAGCAGCCAGTATCACTGGAAAAGAGGTAAGAAGCTCTGCAGCCACCAGCAGGTAATCGAGTGGGAAATGAGGCACTCACCTTTGCCAGTAGAAATTAGAGCATTAGTGATCTGAGCATGAATCCACCTGGATTTTGAATCTTCGCAAAGGATTTGTCTTCTAGTGCAATGCAAGCTATGGCAGTATCTTCTATGCATTGCTGACTTGTGGATGAGTATTTTGGTAGAGCCATACCTCAGGACAACTAGACACTGTAACTGAGACACTGTAAAGCTTGGTAGGGTACACATATATACCTAACAGTAGCAGACAGCAGTGCGTGTACTTTCTGGGCTGGCTTTTGTGGGCAGAGGGCAACAATGAATAATGAAATAGCTAATATTGAGCCATGGAAAAAGAAAGCAAACAACAGATTACGCAGTGTAGAAGTCAGTGGCATGTCACCAGCACCCTATTCACAAAAGGAGAAGGTTTCCTCCAGGTAATTCCTTCTGTACGGGTATGAGGGAGAAAGCTGTCTACTTGCCCTCATTACCTCTTCCCAATGACATTTCAGATCCTGTGCTGATCTCTATCATGCTGAAACTCTATTTTATTGAAATCCCATGATGCTCATCATTACCTCACAAGCTGTCTTTCACCAGATAAGCAAAACACTATAATACCTCTCTTAGGAAGAAAGGAAAGTCAAAGTGTTTATAGAAGGAGCTTGATATTTTAGGAGATTCCCCTGTATCATCACACACTTTTTTTAGAAGCATAAATGTTTACTGGTGGCCCTTTTCAGTCAGTGGGTGCCCCTTTAAAATGGAACTGCTTTCTTCTGCTGCTCAGCTGATTTCGGCATGTCCCAGACTGGGCCTAAGGGGATCCTCCCTGTCACCCCTCCTGTCTTTGGCTGGATGCAACGGTGACCTCTGTCCTGCAGGGCTGGCACGCCACCGTCTATCAGAGGTTAGCACTCCCAGAGGTTAGCCGGGCCCCAGGATGGGAATATCTCTTCCTGAGCATTTTTTTTTTCCATCTAATCACCAGCACACCACTCCATCTGTCCCATGACAGTCATTTCCTCTTTTTAAGGTATGGGATTTAATTGCACTAAGTCCCTCACCCTTAATACAGCAGCAAGTTCCCAGACCTCTCTTGTGTTATCTGCAGACCTCTGTGGCTCCCAAGCCAAGGCAGTGTAGAGAGGCCTCACGGTGGGGGGAAAACTCACTTTCTCCAGAGACAGAGGAGGACAAAGTTTCCTGTCTTTTCTCTCCAAGCCATCTGTCACTTCCCCATTGGCTTTCTCAAGCTGGCTTCAGATTAATAGCTGAATGGCTGGTCTTTAACCCTTGCTTGACCCATGCCAGCAAAGGGGAACCTATCAACTAGGGAATCTCTGATACATTCACAGTGGCGCAGTGCAGCATTTCATGGTTGCAAAATGGTGGAGTTTCAATAAGACACGGTATTATTGCTTCCTAGCATGACGTAAGGATAAGGGCAGGGCTGCCCTTGGCTGCTTAAAGATGCAGCAATGCCATGGCTGGGTGCAGCACCTCCAGAATTTAAGTGATACCAAGTCTACAGGTCCTCCAGACAGCCAACTCTACTGAGGGCAAAGATGCCATAATCCAACTTTTCACATGCCTGCCTGTTAGAACGTAACATAATTATCCAAATATTATATTGTGGATATTATCCAAGATCCACAATATTATCAGAGTATTTTGTGTGTTAACACATGAAAAGTGTGTTAACAGCTTGGCAGGACACTACAAACCTGGCATAAAAATAGAGACAGCTTGGCTTCAAGACCAGAGAATAGTTATGAAGGAGCAACTCCATAGGTGCTGATCTATGCATCTCTTCTTTCCAAGTGAGTGCTCTGGTACTTCTGAGAGCCCGAGGACATTCAGAAGGAACTGGTGTCCCTGCTGTTAAGTTGCCTTGTTCCTTCTCCCCTGAAGAATCTGTTTCTTAGTCAAATTAAAGGTTACAGCTGAGGACTCGTCTCTGCAAGCTGCTCTTCTTCATTAGAGAGAAACAAATGGGGCTGTAGGGCATGTTGAAAAAGTCAGAATTCTCCTTTTTGCCCCTAAAATATATCAGATGCAAAATAGGAAAATCATGAACCAGGTAGGCAGCTGAGACTCATTAAAAGGAAATCCTGGTAATAAGACAGGAAAGAGAACAATAACAGTGTGAGGGGGTTTCCAGCAGGATGCTTTGAAGATGAAGCTTCTGGGAAGGCTTCTCCACCCTCCACAGCTTTGCACAAAACATGAAGTGTCGTGGTTCATGCTGCGGAGAGAGATATAGACTACTTCTCCAACATTAGGATTGGGCTTGAGGTGCTACAAGCACACCTAGCACACCTAGCATGCATGGGCCACGTGCCCATACACTAATATCTTGTGCTGCCTTTAGGCAAGCTGAGCCCTGCCATCCAAGGAGGTCACTTACAGAGTATGACATTTGGTGCTTGAATTTCACTTCCTTTTTTAGAAAATCTGATTTCCCTGCTGCTGAGTTGGTTGTTTTCTTCTCTTAGGTACCACCACATAAGCCAACTCGGAGGAAACCGCCGTGCTCCCTTCCATTGTATTCCCACAAAACTGAGACAAGTGACAATGATGAGCAAGTGAGTATCAATTTAACAGGGGGACAAGGTCTCTCCTCTCTGCAACCCGTTCTCTCCTGAGACACGAGCTCGGAGGTAGCAGAGAGGTCAGGCTGTGCAGCAAAAGACATCAATCATGCAGCATCAAACCTTCCCCTATTCACACATACATACTGACTCAGAGTCAGCTCCACGGGGTTTCCCACTCCCATAGCATGGATACGCATCCCATTTCTACTGCTTTTGTTTTTATCCTTAGAGCACTGACAGATCCACCCAGTTACCACCTTTCAAGCATTTTAAAGCAGGAATTGCTGGCATTTATTAGAGTTGAACAGCGCTTAGCACAGGGAGCATCCATGCTGTTTGTTGCCTTCAGATGAACTCTAGAGGTTTGAGTATGGTGGCGTAATAGTTCTGCTCTTGAGATTTTTCCTTCTTCAGAAAAAGGGAATAATTAATCCAGAGCGAAGAGGGGTTTTGTCAGCAATACCCACAGAATATTGTCTTGAGGTGTCCTCCACACAGCACCCTTGAATGAGCAGGTCCCAGTAAGCTGGCTGCTACTTGCTAAAGTTTATGCGCAGGCCCTTTCCAGTCACTGCTGTCCTTCTGTATTTCATGGTATGAGGTCTACCCACCAAATTTCACATTGTCACCTGCCCTTCACAAGGGGCTGGTTCTTTGTACTTCTTTTCTGACAGCTACAGGCTCTTGCTGCCTCCATGCCGAAGAAGTACAAGCTTTAAAATCTTGGATTCCTTCCTTTTCCTTTAGACCTGAAAAAAACCAATATGCCCCTTCTCAAAGCAATGCTCTCCCTTTCTCAAGCTGTTTTCAGCCTTTTGTAGCTCTACCTTTCCAGTCACTTAGGCCTTTCCTGCCCATACTAATTGGATACCCTTTAACTCTGTTAGTCAAGCGGTGGCAGAGAGCCTTTCCCATCACCAAAAGTTCACAATGTTTGCCAACATTAAGGCTTGTACCCTTTAAAAGGTAGAATTTTAATCTGTCTGGTCCTGAAATAATACCAGGGGAAACTGTGTCATAGGTTAGATACCTTAGTGAAGACCACGTAGCAGCAGAGCCATTACACACCACCTAACTCAGATACTTTAGCCAGAAAGCAAACTATCATGTTTTCTCCCAGAGGAAGGATACATGTATGTGGAGCCCTAGGATGGCTAGATAACAAAAAAGGGGCAGGGTCAGGAAAGGAGAAAGCAAACTTTTGCGTGAAGACACTATATGAGGCTTCATTTGCTCCCCTACTAGCACGTTCTGCTTATCTCGTCCAAGTTTTCTGCCTTCATTGTATTTCCTCTTTTTCACCTACTTTACTGTGACTTTTTCATGTTTCACTTTGTTTTGCAGAAGCGGTCTCCAAATGCTTGCCCCATTCCCAAGGTCAAGGTGAAAAGCTCCCCCATGATTGAAAAGCTGCAGGTATGTCCTAGAAGAGCCCACGTGTCTGCCCCAGCCAATTAAAACTGATTGGCATTTGTCATGGATACTTCCCTTGTGGAGCAGCCATGGGGGAGGGGGATCCAGGAGCCAAGGGTGACATCTAGGTAACCACAGGGCAGTGGCCTCACCAACAAGGGCCCAGTCCCACAATACACAAACAAGGAAGGCAGAGCAGGTCTGGTAATGGTAACCAGCGTCAGAAACAGTCCGGTGATGCTCAGGCATGTCTGTAGGCAGGTCAGTGCATGGGTCGGGATCATGTGGATCTGCGGGGTACACGGCTGGGCATGGGCATGGTGGCAGCACAGCTCAGGTAGGGAACAGGGGCAGGAGCCCCAGTTTAAATGCAGCTTGCGAGACCAAGTGCGGGAAACCCTGGCTCAGACTTCTTCCAGCTCTTTCTTCGCAGCAGTCTAAATCAAACGGAGTCACCTGCACCCTACTGGGGAGCTGGCTTTGAGCACAGGCAGCTACAGTCCTGGCAGTGGGGAGTGCGCTCCGAGCTCTGGCACCCCTCTGCGCCTTGATTCCCCCAGTTACACACAAACGCACCCAGTGCTTCTTGCCCTTTTTGTATCTCTCTGTGGTGCCTGATTCATGGCGCTGAGGGCAGCTCAATGCTCGATAACCTGTAAACATAGTGCTCTGCCGCTGCCAGCTGCCTCTCCTGGCAGCACGTGCGACTCCAGAGCTCAATGCCTCCTGGCCGCCCAGACACAACGTAAGTCTATTCATAGCACTGTCCCTCTTAATGCACCCAAGGACATTTGCCTACAAGAGCTTCTTAGTGACAGGCCAGCAGGACATGTTTTGCCACAGTTAATCACAAACTTGCTTCTTTCCATGGTCTTCTCGCTCCTCACAACTGTGCAGATCATTCAGAAGACCTGCAGACAGGCTTGAAAATGCGAGGTCTGCTTGGGCACACACAGGGATGGTTTAAATCTCGAAGTGATTGCTGGCTGCTTGTTCAGACTTTCTCCCAGCTCAGCCACTGTAGACTGTGCTGGCTTGGCTGGGTCACTGGAAAATCCCAAAAGGCCTCAGGATGACAAAAGGACGCGTCCTGAGATCCAGCTGCTGGGGACGGGCAAATGTCCAGTCGTAACTTCTCTGCCCGGACTTGTTTGTTGACAGTGTCACCAGGAGAGACCCATAACCAGAAGGTATGTGGGTTGTGACAGCTGAGAGGTGGCAGCTCCCATGGCAAGAGCAAGGGTTCCTCCGTGTGGTTACCGCATGTAGTACACGCCTGTGTCATGCACGCCCGTGACGGGGATTTTTCTTTACAGGCCAATCTGGCTTTTGCTCCAGCTGCTCTGTTGCCGGGAGCATCTCCCAAAAGCCCTGGTCTGAAAGCCCTGGTTTCTCCGTTCAGCACCCCTCCCTCAACGCCCAGCAGCCCAGGGATTCAGTCCCAGCCCAGTGAAGTGAATGAGACGCCGGTCAGCTTTGATCAACCCCCAGAAGGCACTCAGCTGCAATTCTATAACAAGGTAGGGGATGTGCTAGGATTTCTCCATCACAGCAGGATAAGGCTTGCTTATCGCCTGGGGATGAAGAGGAAGAGGAGGCTGCAGCCCTCAGTCCTGCTATAGCAGTGTGCATTTGTAGCCAAGGGAGGTGATCTATGCGCCAGGTTCAAAACAGCCTTTCAGTGTAGCTCTGTGGAGCCTCCTCTCTGCAGACCTGCAAATGGATCTTCATGGTCCAGCATCTCCAGCAGCCTTCCTGCCCCGATGGTAAAGGGAAGGGGTAAAGTGGCAGGACTCGGTCGCTTCAGCTCAGCAGTAGCAGGGTGGCTGGTAGCACTCTGAGGAGGTGGTGCCACGTCCCAGCAAACGTCAAGGTTGGCCGAGGTGCAGTTTAGGGAGCCATGCAGAGAACAATGGTTTGCCAGGTGTCCCACAGAGTGCACAGCATTTAAATGGAGAGCTGTAACCTGCATTCACCATCCTCAGCTGGAGTGCAGACTTATTCCTCAACCACCAAACTGACGAAAGTAGAAAAGGCTGAGATATTCAAAGTCAGCAGCACCTGCATAATGAATGAAGCGTCCGTGGGTTAGGGTCTAACTTGGACAAGGAGCCACGTTTTAAGTTGAGACAATGACCTCCAGCACTAGCTTTACAGAATGAGGCATATACTAGGAATCTGCTTGTCCTCTAAAGTAGTCTCTCATGGGCAGGAGCCCTCATCTCCCTACCTTTCAGTAGCAGAGCAGGGAAAGTGAGGCCACCAGCATAGCAATTAAGTTCCACATGGTATTTTCCTCTGTTGTGCTTTCCTGCTTTCCAGTACTGCTCTCTTGACTGCTTCCATGTCTGCTTTTCCTGCCTCCAAGGTGCGGACGCGGGGATCGATAAAGCGCAGGCCTCCCTCCAGGAGGTTCCGAAGATCTCTGTCTGACTACGGAGATGGGGAAGATTTAGGGGTGAACATCACCTCTCCAGAAAATGGTGCCAAGGAAGACGGGGATGAGGTGTTTGGGCCCAAGGGCAAGACAGAGGAGGCAGAAACAGGGAAGAAAGAGCAAAAGAAACAGACGGGGTTTGATGAGAAGCCCCCATCAAGGAAAGGATCCAGCAGATCAGAAGATGAAGAAAAAAAGGAAAAACAGGCAGAGGAAATCACTCCTTGCAAGAGTAACACAGGGGATACAAAGGAGGAGGAGGAGGTGTGTCGTGGTGCCCCAGGGGAAGAGAACTCTCCCCAGCCTCCCTCTGGAAACAAGGAGAAAGTGTGCGAGGGTCCCCAGGGAGAAGAGCAGCAAGGCACTGCCTGCGAACAGGAAAAGGGGGACAAGGAGAAGGAAGAAGCTGAAACTGAAACTGAAGTGAAGGAGACCAGTGAGAGCACAGATGCACAGAGAACATCAGACACTGAAGAAACGCCACTGGCACCTGAACTGCTGCAGGACGCAGTGGGCTTAGAGACTGCCAGTGAGGCTTCAATGTCAGCCACACAGGACCAGGGCACAGCGTAACTGTGATGCACAGGTAAGATGGGTCAGCATGATGAGGGCTCCTAAAATACCAGAGGGTTTTGCTTACTGATGAAAATGGCAACTGTGATGGAACACACCAACATTTCTGCTGCTCCCCACACCTCAAGAGTATCAAATCCCAGGCCTGCAGAGGCTGCAAGGCAGGGTATTTGAAACAACCAGCCCTCCTGGGTGGTGTCACAGAGAGAGAGGATGGAGAAGCAAAGCCAATTCTGGATTCAGTAAAACGGAGAGGGTCTCCTCACCAAGAACCCTGCTCAATTGCTGTTTTGAAAGCAATTTGAAAGTACTTACAGTAAAAATCACTTTTCCTCAGCAGTAACCATATAACCATGAGAAACTATCTCAATATGCCTCCTTACGTATACATATTTATATGTGCACACGTTGTATATATACATGTGTACACACGTATTCTGTGTCTGTGGTAACACCACTGTGTTTACATGCATAGATATATATGCTGTCTCTCTGTGTGTTTTGCTTGTTAGCTTTGCCAGAAAAATAGTGTTTGCACACATACCAGTTTCATGATCCGCACTGGAAGTGTGGAAATGTAGGCCTCCGCCACTTGAAATAGAAGAGGATTTCCACGGGTTAAAGTGGAGCTTGTTCCATGTGGCTTCTTACGTATTCTCGAACCACTGATAACACAGCCACAGATGCCTGAGGAAATATCTCATTCCACCTCAACCACCTGTCCCCTCTTCAAATGCCTCCTTGGTTTGGCAAGGAGCAACTGAAGGAAGCAGGCTGGTGTTCAGGCTGCAGTTCGCCTTTGCCTCCTAGCACAGAAACTAACAAAGTACCTCCAGGTCACAGACTCCCCAGCACTGTATTTACTTAGACTCATGATTATTTTTCATAATTTCCTTACTTTTCCCCTCTCAAAAGGACCCAGTCAGGGCACAGGAGACTTAACGTGAATAGGAGCCACCTAACCCAATCAAGGTGGAAGCTACTGGAAAACCTTCAGTGGCAGGACAGGAGCGGAATACGGATATCCCCCAAGGTCTGGACTCACCCCAGAGCTGAGTGGCTGCTCGCTGGCTCTCTGCTTTGCACCATCATATTTGGGGACAGCTGGAACGAGAGACTGGCTTGCGATGGCTTTGGAGTTCAAAACTGAGGTGTTGGCTGATGTTCCTCGGTGATACTTGGGGACTGAGAGACCTGATACATGCTATCCTGGAGCCGACAGCCACCACCACTCCTGGTCCCTACGCTCCTTCATCCTGCTCCAAAATGTCTTTTTCTTCTCCCCTGCATTGGTCTTAGATTAAGTTCATAATTACATACATACCTGTATGGTGCCTTTTTGGTAGCTTCTTTTGAAATATTTTGGGTTTTCAAATTTCATTAAATAATGTTTTAACAGTAGGAAAAAATAATGTTTTCTCCATATAATGCTGTATGGCAGACAATGTGAACCCTGAACACTCTTAGGACATTGTTCACAAAGCATAAAATCCCTTTGAAGTGGGGGTTGAGCTGGCTGATGTGGGAAACAGCCAGCTGTGGTAGGCAATTCTTCTGCGTGCTTCAACTTTGGGGTATTTTTAGTGCTGGTGGAAAGTAACAACCAACAGATTTGATGGACAGAAAAGATGTGCTGCACAGGTCAACAAGGCAAGTTTTCTTACCCGACTCTGGGCTCCAGTCCTGATATAGAAGGGCTGCCTGTCCGTCAGTCACTTCCAGACCCTATCCAATCTTTTCATTCTCTTTGGAGACTTTCAGTTTGTGGCCACTGAGTGCCACTCGTGATAGAAAGCATCCTGGCTTACTGGAAACACTTGATTAATTTTATGTAGGTCAAAGAAGAGATCTTAGATGGCTGAGTTTCCAGTCGTATGGCCTGATTATGAATTGGTGAAGGTCAGACAGCCAGTCCCTCCTAAGTACTTGGGCATTGTACTAGATTTGCATTCACTCTTGGGGTACTAGTTAAGTCATGGATCTAGCAGTTACTAAGTCAAAAAAGCTTTTACATCTGGAGAGTATTTGTTGCCTATAAGAAATAAGTTGTTCGGGGAAAGATAGATAACAGACCCTCACCTAACCAGTTTCCTGACAGTAGTGCTTAAAGCTGTTATCTGTATACTGAATAAAAAGCTGCTCTGGCTCAAGGCCATAGGACTCATGTCCACAGCGTGACATGGAGCTGTGGACAAACCTGGGCTCGCTGGAGACAGTGAGCCGGGATTGTCAAAAGCTGAGCTACCGAGTCAGCTAGCTGTTAGGCGGTGTGAACGGTCAGAGGCCAGTGCTTGCACCTGCCGCCAGCCACCTGGTAACCGGCAACACAGAGACAGCTACAGAGGCCAAGGGCAGAAGCAGCCCGCTCCTCTTCATCCATCACAAAGCTCCTCCTACCAAACGTTAAGCTGAGCAGAGTCAGAGGCTTGGGTTGTCCCTGGACATGTACAAGCATTTTACACAACACAGCCCACATCTGTCCTTGAGTGGTGTTACAAAACTGATGGTTTTGAGGGATATCCCCTTTCTGTTCACCAGCTCTAAAATCGCGAGGAAAGAAGTGGCTCTGTGCCCTGCCTTTCTTTGTCCCAGGTGAGAGCCCTGAGGTGTCATGTGTTAAGAGCCAGGGGCATTGCCCCTCCTGCAAACACGAACCCCACATCCTTTTGAGCCATGTTGTAGAGCATTGTTGCCATTGAATCCATTTTAATCTGTTTGTTAGAGCTTGTATTCCAGGGCAGGCTGCAATCATTCGCTGTACCCTGTTTCTTCTCTCAGCAGTGTCCCATCTGGATGTGAGTGATTGTGCCTTACTGTATATATAGATGTATGTGTGCCTGTTTAGAGAATGAGTATGTGTGTCCTGGGCAAGGGAATGAAAATCCGAGGGAGGAACAGAAGAAATAAATGGTGGAATAAAACCAAATCAAAATCTGTGTGTTTCCTCCTGGGGAGATGAAGGAGCCTGAGGAAGGATGGAGAGAGCTGGTAGCAGCAGGCGAAAGAGGTGTGGGATTTCCACTGCCATTGGAACAGTTTAACATTCAATTTTAATTTAATTTGTCGCATTTTTTACTCTTGGGGAACAGCAATAACCAATGTGCTTAATCCACAAAGGTAGGTGTTCTTTGGGGCAAGCAGTAACACTGGAGACTGCCACACTGACTGCCCCAGCCCTGCAGGTATCAGGTGTCTACGAACAGAAGACAGTAAAGCCATCCAGCCTACTGCCATTTCTCCAACTGCATCCTTGGTCAGGGAAGCATAAAAAAACAAGGCGACACACAGTGATCCTTCCTGTGAGACTTCCCATCTTTTGGCAATTAACAGTTTAGAGACTGACTGTGCCGGAAGTTGCATCACCATCTTCCTCCTTGATGGCTTTACAAGTTGCAGGAAAAAAGATGCCTGTTTCTCAGCTGAAGGCATCCACACATCCCTCTTGGGGTGATGCTCGCTCCGGCAGTGCACAAACCTTGCCCTGTCTGCAGGTCAAGTAAGAGCAATTTTAGAAAAGCAGCATTAGCATCATGACATTGCAAAAGCAGAAGATATGCAGGCATGTACCCCTGCCCCATCCATACTATCAGGAAATGTTGGCTTGGGCAGCATGGTCTTGTATCCAGAAAGTGTACAGATTCAAAAAGTTTTGACTGAAATGTAGGCCACAGCTTGGCTTGCTGTATAGGGTGTAGGTGCCTATTCACACCCATACATATCTGTTAAACTGCTGAGGCTGGAGTGTATAACGCCAGGTACAAGAACACTGATGGTTGAAGAGGAAAATGCTCTCAGCAAGAAAAATCTGATGTAATTTATGCAATTCCTCTGATGTGGACGGTGCTTCAAAGATTAAAAAAAAAAAGTAAAAGCACAAACCTTACAGCCTAGAAGACCTTTAAATTGGGGGAGAAGGATGGGAAACAGAGCAAGAGTAAAGTGGGGAAAGGAATGCAGCACAAAAGCAAAGAGACTCGCAGTTGTGTTTGGCTGGATTCCTATTGGGTTTATGGTTATTTTTTGATTGGACTGTGTTTAAACTGTAGCGTGAGCCACAAGAAAGTATTGGATGGGTGAGGACTGAGAGCAATTACTGATGGGAGAAACACAGTTTTTTGAAAGACCAGAGATGCAAAGGAAGCTGGTAGGAGGAGGTGCGGAAACACAAGGGGGAAGCTTGAAGGCGACAGGAGGCATTAGCAAGGACATCATGGACACAGTGGGAGCCAGAGAAGCAGGGTGGAGAGGGCTCAGAAATCCAGGGGAACGCCGCTGGCTCCTCTGGGCCCCCAACACCCGAGTAACACACCCCCAATGCTGAGGCACTTTTCCCAGAATCCCAAGGCCCTTTGTGAAGCCATTTCCCCTGCAGCCTCCGGCGGGCCCCAGCGGCCACGCCTGCGGCCCCCAGCTGGAAGGGAACCACCAGCTGCCTCCCACAGGCCCCGCCACCCAACAGGCCCTCACCTCACCCGCTTGCGGGGCTGCCATGACAGGATTCATACACACTTGCATACGCAGTGACGTTTGTATCCCCCTCACACAACCCCACAGGGCAGGAGGTGGAAGGCCCTGCCGGTCTGTCTGTCCGTCTGTGGGTCCCCCCGCCCCAGCGAGGGTAGCGCAACCCACCGCCGCCCGCCCTCGCACGCCGATGGGCCGTCTAACGGCTCGGCGAAGCGCGAGCCGGGATAAACCAAAGCAGTTGGGGGGGAGGGGGGGGAGAGAGGGTGTCCCATTCCCCCCCCCCCTTCCCATCCGCTGGGAATGAGCTCGCCCGGCGTCGAGCCCCGCTGGCCGGGCCTGCCCGCCACGCGCGTCAGGCGCGAGCGCGAAGCGGGGGGGCGGGGCGTTCCTTCCCCCCTCGGGAAGAGCGCAGTGGCGGTATCTGTGCGGGGGAGCGCCGCGGGCGCCGCTGTCCCCCCCCCAACCCCGCCGGGGGCTCCGAATCGCCTCTACCAAGCGGAGCCATAGGGTCGGGGGAAGGGCGATGCCACGGGTTACCCTGGCGGGAGGCGGAGGGAAATCGTAGCAGCCTCCGCAGTGAGGGAGAGGAATGGTATCTTCCGAAGCAGCGGGCAGAACCATTGGGAGTCGGGGGGGGGGAAGGAAGGCCCACGACAGAGCTGGGCAGGGGTGAGTGAGTGGCGCTGGGCGGGAGGAGGCGGGAAGTGAGTGAAGTACAGAGCTGGGAAGACGGCAAGAGAGAGCGGCTCGTTGGTCTAGGGGTATGATTCTCGCTTCGGGTGCGAGAGGTCCCGGGTTCAAATCCCGGACGAGCCCGCGACGAAGGGGGGAGCGGTAGCACCTCCCGTTTTGCCGCCGCGGCAGTACCCCCACCACCACCGTTTTTGTTGCTGCGGTGCCTCAGGCCCGCCCGCGGCGAGAGGGTGGGCTGGGGAAAGGAGCCGGGAACGGCGGGCTCCACCGTGCTTGCGGAGGCAGAGGCGGCGTGGGGACCCTGGAGGAGGGGGAGCAGCCGCCCTCTGCGGGGGCGGAAGGCGAGAGGGACGACCCCTTCTTCCCTGCGGGATGTTAAACGCGTATTCCTGGCGTTAAAAGGGAACGTGCGTCTCGTGAGTCCTCTCCGTGCCCCTTCGCTCTGTGTGTGTGTGTGTGTGTGTGTTGCAGCCGGCGGTGCCTGCCCGCGGAGCGCAGCGAAGGGGTCTGGAGCGGGGCGGGGAAGCGGCAGGGTGAGTTCGGGGTAAAAAAAAAAAAAACTAAAAAAACACCAAACTAAAAAAGCTGGGCTCGTCCGGGATTTGAACCCGGGACCTCTCGCACCCTAAGCGAGAATCATACCCCTAGACCAACGAGCCGCCATGCAGAGGAGTTTTTCTCCCTTCCAGAGGAAGGGTCGAGTGCTGCCGTGCGGCGGGGCCTGGCCCTTGGCGGCCCCCGCCCCGGCCGCGGGGCTGCCCCGCAGGGGGTCGCGGTGCGGGCCTCGGTCTGCGCCGTCGGCGGGAGCAGGCGCGGGCTGCGGGCAGGGGCGGGGATCGGCATGCCGCGCCTGAAGCCTCCCTGCTGCCGCCGCCGCGCCTCCGAGCGCGCAGTAGAGACGGATGAGAAGGTCCCAGAAGAACGGGGTTATATAAACGAGAGGGGGTAAACGGGCTTCGTGGCGGCCCAGCGCTTGCCGGCCGGTGCCAGCCTGTAACCTGACTCGTCGCAGCAGCCCGCGGGCAGCGCAGGCCGAACTCCCCCCCCCCGCCCCCGGCGCCTCCTCAGCCTGTGGGGCCGCGACCCCTGCGTGTTACCTCAGCCTGTGCCTGCCCGGGCAGGGGGTGCCGGCCGGGCAGCCAGCGCTCACGGCTGCCTGAACAGCTTTGCCCCGCCGGTGTGGCCGGCCCAGGAGTGATGGGGGCTTAACGGGGCATGGGTGGTTGGGTTTTTTCCCTGCAGCGGCCTTGTCGGGACAGCTGGAGCAGCTCTGCGGTGCGCAGCCTGTCCTCCTCGCCTGCAGCGCTGCGGGTTACTGGGGAGGCGCGGGCGCTGGATGCGGGCGGGCTGTGGCTCCCCGGTACCTTGCAATGACTGTGTCAACCCCATCTACCCCTGGGTGCAAAATCTGCCTCCTGCACGTCCAGCCGTCACCCGCGGCGGTCGAACCACAAACCCCACCCAAAAGAAGGTTCGTTCCATAATTTAAAACTGCACTACAGCCAAGCAGCGGTAGCGTGGCTTTCCTGCTTTACAGGTGACGATTTTATGCACACCTGTTTAAATACCAGTCTTCTTCCAACCAACAGCGAGGCTGGTCAGGCGAGAGGTCAGTGCTACCTTGGCTCTTGTCTCCCTACAGTAGCACTCACTCAACTAGTTTTGCCTATATGCCAAGAAACTGGGGGGAAGGTAAGAGGGAGACACGGGAAGAATAATTGCTTTAATTTTATGGGCTTTTTTATATATCAAGATTATCAAGAATACTTGTGGCTCAAGCTGTTCCTCAGCATCAGTTCAGTAGTGTAGAACAGCTCGTCATTAGCATCTTTTTCCATTGCAAGGTTTCTTAAGAACGCTTATCCTTGCATAGTGAGTGATCCAAGACATTCTTCTTAATCGAATTACAGGAAAATAATTACCAAACTCTTCAAGTACCATATGCAATTACTTGCTGCTGCCAGCTCTGAGTTTTGAAAGAACCACTGCATTTCTGTTTAACCAGAGTAAACATAAATGTATGTCGGTCATAACTTCTCCCAACTTGCAGAGGAAAAAGGTAATGTTGTAATAGACACCCAATACCTTCCTTTACAAATAGAGCCTGTTTTTTCTTTCTCTCTCATGTTCTTCTCTTACTGTTCCAAAATGAGCGTGTTGGGTGGGGTATTTTTTGCAGGAATGCATATCTCTGCACACTAAACAGTGTCTACTGCAGAATTCCTTGAGGAGGTACAGAGATGCAGGCTAAATAGGAAACAATTAAACCCATTAAAAATGTAAAATCGGTCTGAATATATTTGCTTCTCGCTCTAGATGTTACCCTTATTTTGTTTGCCATCATAATCCTGCTTGTTCTCTCTAGCAACCTACTTGAGAGCTCTCCAAAATAATAGGATAACAAAGGTCTGAATTTCTAACATAAACAGCGACCATGAAAAAAAGTATTTAACCTCCTCCCCAGTGACACACACTTTCTTAGATCTTCCTTTTCTGATAAGTAGAAACAAAACAAAAAAAAAAAGGCATTTTTCCTTCTCTTGTGGGACTGAATGCTGATTTTACTGCAAAGCTCAGAAACCAGTTAGGCAACTTAGCAGCAGCCTGCCAGGAGGCTGATGTCGTCTCTTCTGCCCAACGGTCTGGGAAGTCCTGCTCTGTCACTGCTGCTTGTCTGACCTTACGGGGAATGAATTTGGCATGATGAAAAGCGACTCCCCACCTCTCCATACGCGGACAGAAAAATAAAAGAGTTTGTTGCCAGCTAAATGAGCTGAATTACTAAGAAATTTGATAAATAACCAGTATTATCAGTAGGCAGAGAGTAACGTTGCATAGCTAGAAGGAAAAAAGGTGGCAGCAGCTACACCTTTAATTGGGTTAGCTTATCAGGGAGTTGCGTGCTGAGATGAGTTAAGGTATTGTGTAGTGCAGCTTGTAGGCTCTGCAGTTAACAGCTTACTCTGAGAAATGTTCCCAGTTCTTTTTGTCATAACCTTAATAGTAACACGTCACAACGTACAAATGCAATATATGTTCCTCAGGACAAATTAGGTTTGCTCCAGCACCTTGCTTCCTCTTCTGGAAATAGCAGAAGACAGTGTTTTGATCATTACTACCTGGAAAAAAAAACTGGTCTACAGTAAGTAGACCAGGTGCTCTCCCAGATGTTCTCTTTATTGAACAGCAGTACTACCACACAGCGGACGGGACACTCATAGGGCTGTACCTGTCAGACAGTGTTATCTCAGCTCTGTCAGGGAAGGGAGAGGTTGTAGGAATCTTCTGGCAAGGGGCATGTGTGGCCGAATTAGTACACAAAAAGAGAACGCTTGAGCTCTGTGAAGGACAGTAAATTTGAGAACAAGAAAATATTTTTTAAAAAACTTTAGGTTGGCTAACTTGAAAAAATGCCTAGAAAGACAAAGCTTGGCCTGTTCAGGGGTGTCCTGGTTTGAGCGACAGAGGACTAATTTCTCTTCTAATGCCTGAGAAAACTGCACTTTTAGAAGACTCTAGTGTCTGAATTTGTGAAAATACTTACTTTGTAGCCAGCTATGGTATGCAGGTTGCAAGGTCTCAGTGTTTTCGAGCTGGCCAGGTGCAGGGATGAGGAGGAGCGAGACCCAGGCACTTGACCCAAGCTGGCCAATGGCATTATTTCATACCATGAACGTCACATTCAATATAAATTAGAAAGTTTGCTGAGGAGTTCTCTCTCCCTTGATGGCTGCCATCCTGAGAACTTCTTTGCCCCGGTGCCGGACCGCTGAGGCCTTCCCTTCCTCCTGAAACCGTAGCGCTCGCAGTGTCCCACATTTGCTGTCGACTGCTGGGAGTGCACAGCTTCTGACTGGTATAACTGGCTGAGTATAATGCTCATGGATTTTATATTGCTATTGGGATCAATACTGGTTCTTTAGTATTATTAATGTTAATTATTTAGTCTTATTCTATCAAATCTGTTTATATTTCAGCCCTCTGCTTTCCTTGTTTCCCCCGATTCCCCTTCCCGGGTGGGGAGGGATCATTGGGTGATAATTGTCTAAATGACAATAAATTGTTGTGGGTGTCTCAAACGATAACAAGGGGATTGAACATATTTTTAAACTGTACAGTACTGAAGGGCCTGAAGGTAAATAGTGAACTCTGGGTATTGGTGTGCTTCCATGTTGATAGAGCACTTCCAGTCCCTGAGGAGAGCTGCAAGGGTGGCTGGAGGTTCCATGGAAAGGAAGAGCTCTGAGGGAGTATCGAGGCTAATAGGGCTGGGGATGAAAGGCTTGTCACTGCGTATCAGTTTCTGCTCCATTTGGAACATGGGGATATCGATCAGTTGGCTAGGCAGTCAGAGGGACTAAACGAGGTGGCAACCAAACAGGTGATAATTCCCCGTGATACAAAGAGTCATCTGTGTTCATCTTTATTCCCAATTGCTGCCCTGGATTGCTGGCAGGCTGGGTTTCTAGAAAACATGTACAGTGGTTGGCTGAGGAACATACTCCAGAGCCTCCCCCTGGGGTGTGAATACGCCATTAACGTTTTCAATCCCATGAGAGCTGTGAAACTGGTGCCTGCATCACAGCTGGGAAAAAAAAAGAAAGTGTGCCTGTGTTTTTGCAGGGGTTTGCTTTGTCATGGCACTCCTCAACGTGGCAGATGGTAGCAGGGCTTTCCCATGGCCTCTTTCATCTGCAGGTGTGATTAGGTGGCCACAGAGTGGCAGAGAAACTGTGGTGGCACACGCAGCTGGGAGAGGACCAGCATCCATGGAGCACCGGACAGGAGCAAACGGAGTACCCTGCAGGCCTCAGCAGTCCCATGGACGCAGGGAGCAATAGCCTTGTGATATGACTAAGCTTGGGCAACTTCATTAAAATGCACAGCTTAGTAAAAGAAGAAACCTCAGCAAAGAGCTTCCCAAAAACTCCAAGCAGGTATTTTCAGGCGAAAAGCAAAGGTGGTTATACAATCAGTGTGGCAGGAGAGCTTCTGAAGGAGCCTGTGCTTACAGGCAACACACGCAAAAACAGGCTCTCCGAGGTAACAGGGGAGGACAAGAAGGATGTCGGTGGAGGTGGAGGGAGCCCACCCTTGTCCATGCCCGTGGCAGTGCTCTCCCGCTTCCCCAGCGACTTGGGACAAGCCCTCGGGGTGCGCGCTAGTCAGCCGGCGCCGTAAGGTGCATCCAGAGAGGGGGGCAAACTCTTCCGCCAACGCCCGCCCGAGGCTGGGGCACTGAACGCGGGCCGCGGCCTACTCCCGCCGCCCTTTCTCTTTGGAACACCGGGCCAGGCGGACGCAGGGCAAGAGCCTGGCGCCGCAGAGCGCGCCCCGGGCGCCACGCTGTGCTGCCGCCGCAGCCGAGTTCTGCCGCGCTCCTCGCCGGCCCCGGCAGCCACAGGCCCGCGGCTCCTGCGCGGGGCCTGACCGACAGACGCGCACCTCCATCAGCCCGACCGGCGGTTATGGTCAGTGTTCTCTGACGCGCAACGGGCAGGCGGTTCGCCTGCCGCCGAAGGCACTCGGATGAGCTTTTCCGCGCAGGCGGTTAACTCGGGCAGCACCACAAGCGGAGGCGAGGGCACTCGGCTGCCGCGGGCTCCCCTGCTGCGTCCCTGCGGGGGTAGGGCAGCCAGCGGGGCGCCCCGCGGGCGCGGTGACGGCGGGCTGATGGCGGGCGGGCGGGCGGGCAGGCTGCGGCCGCACGGCACCGCGCCGGCACGGGCTCCTCCTGCTGCCTGCAGGGGCCGCAGCGTTTGTCAGCGGCCAGACCCGGCGCTTCCAGGCCTTCCCCCCGCCTCGGGCTTCACTGAACCGGCGGCAGCTCCCCCACAGCACCGCCCGCCGAGGGGGGGGGAAGCCAGTTACGTGCCCAGCTCGAGGGGCGGGCTAGTGCGTTCCCTGTCCGGATAGGGCGCCCGTACCTGACGGATCGCTCCTTTGACCAATCCTCGGTCGGGAGCGGGGCAGGGCAGGGGCGGGGGCGAGGGGGAAGGCAGGAGGTGTGTGCGAGTGACAGCGGCGGGGCCCTATCCCGGCGAGGGAAGGGGGCTGGGGGGCGCGGGGGGGGGGGGCGGGCCCGCGGCCGGGGGCGGACAATGGGGGCGCGGGGAGGTGGCGGCAGGAAGATGGCAGCGGCCGCAGTCACCGCGGGGCGCCCGGCGGCTGCCGCTCCCGCGCGGCTCCCCTGCTCGGCGTGGCTGCTGGCCGCTGCCGCGCTGACCGCCGGTGAGTGAGTGAGGGCGGCCGCCCGCCCGCCGCTTCCCCCGCGGGGCTGAGCTCGCAGCCTGGGCGGATCTTGATGCGGCGGGGGGAGCCGCCTGGGCGGCGGTGGCGGTGAGGGGCTGGGTCGGGCCCGGCGGGGGCCGTCCGCGCTGGGCCGCGCTGGGGAGAGTGGGCCCGGCCCGGCCCGGCAGGTGGAGGCGCCGCCGGGCCCTCGGGGGCCCTTCCCCGGTCCCTACCTCGCCCCGCGCGGGAGGAGGGGGGGGTTGGTTGGCGGTGAGGGCTCCCGGTGAGCCGGCCGGTGCGTCCCTTTTAAACGCCGTTCTGGATCGTGGTCGCCGGGTTACCGGAACGGAGGGCGGTTTGGCGAGCGGGGCACGGCTTTGCCGTTCCTTACACAGCCGGTTCAAAACCGTCCGTCTCCGCCCCCCCCCCGCGCCTCAGTCGGCGGGGCTCGGGCCGGCGTCGCGGGGCGCGTTCCCCGCCGGGCCGTGGGAGCCTGCTCGCTCCCTTCCCCGAGCGCCGGCGGCGGGCCTGGCCCACGCGGGACGGCGGCGTGGCGTGGGGTCGAGGAGCCTTGTCCCCCCAGGGGAAGGGGAGGGAGAGAGGGGAGGCGGGCCGCACCGGGGTGGCGGCGGGGCCGGGGGCCGGGAGTGCCGCGGGTGACAGGGCCGTGATGCGTGGGGCAGCGGGCCCGTGGCAGCGGCGCTTGCCCGTGGTCGGTTGTTACAGAGTCGGAGGGCGCGGGTCGTCTTTGTTGAGGAGGGGCAGAGAGCGCGGCGTGGAGGTGTGCGGCAAGCGGGGATGCCGGGGCTGTGGTCAATGGACTTCGGAAACACCTTTGTTTTGGTCAGTGGTGAAGTATTTGGTGGGAGGGGTGATTACATCAGCCAAAACGAAGTGCTTATGACTCGTGTAGATGGGGAATGTATGAGGCGGTGGAGCTGTGGGAATGGCAAGGATAACGCTTAACTTCCCCGTGGCTTATATACCCTTACAGGGCAAAGTTGTGTGTTTAGCATCCCATTCTGAAATGAAAAGATCACGCACGGTTCCTAAGGTAGCTCTGTGTGCGTAGATGCCAGGGGTGAACGATGATGGTATGTCACCTGAAGATATTCTTGGTTAGCTGTACTTGCTTAGTGGGTAAAACTTTGCAAAGTAAGTTAATAGGAGTCATGAAAGAAGCCTGATACTTTCTCAGGTCATCTGTCTGGAAAACTGTGTGAAAGTGTAGGTCCGTCTGGAAAGAAGTTTAATAGGGAACTGTGCCAAGGGGTAAGAAACTTAAAGCTTATTTCCAAATAGCTCTGTTGTTTGGATTTGCTTAAGATTACCGTATTTTGCAGTAAACATAAGTAGAGATTGCTAAGGCCTTGCTGTATGTCTACAGAGACAGCCTTAATATTTAGAATTAAGTAGGTAGATATTACATATACATAGCTTACAGTAAAACTAAGTTCTTTGAAAATAAATATGGAGACAGGAGAAGAAAGGGTACATATTTCCCCTGACCACAACAAAAGGTACAACTACAGTAATGCTGTGGGTAGCTGGGAGTAGTAGATCATTCTACAAAGTCTGAGGTATGTAACCAAATATAGTATCTTAAACCCAAGCAAAGCTACAAGATACTCTTTTGGAAGAGACCTTCCCTGGGGTGGAGACTACCTAAAAAGTGAGATTACAATTTAAAGGAATAAATGGGTGTTAAAATCACTGTTTTACCTGTGCTGGACTGTGTTTCTGTTCCCATCCCTACAACTATTGATTTTTTTCTAACCCCGAATCAGAAGTTACTCCCATGTTGGCTTCCTCTCTCTGTGCTTATACTGCACATCCTCTGTACCCCCATCTGCTTTGAAAAGGCACTTTTTTTTTTTTTGTCCATGTGTGGAGTTGGCACACGGTTGTCAAGGTTTAGGCTGGGCTGGCCACTAAACGGATGACAGATGTTCTCTAGTAACCCCTCTCTCTTCCCAGAAGGCGGGGGGGAGAGAGAGACTTGTGAGTTGAAAAAAGCCCCTAAAACAGCTATAATGAAATATTAATAAAAAGATAAGATAATAAGAAAACAATGGAATATATAAAAAAATCATCATTGAGCTCCCAGGATGACAATCGTGTCACTGGCAGGCACTGGGAAAGTTCCATACTGGACTCGGCAATGGATGGGAACTGGATTCAGGAACCCACGGATTGGAATTAAAGGCAGACAAACAGACAGAGTCTTCCTCGGATGTTGGCCATTAAGGAAGAAGAGCTAACCCCTTTGATCCCTCAGCTTTATACTGGCCATGATGCAGATGGGATGGAATACCCTGTTGCTCAGTTTTGGGTCACCTGTCCTGTCCGCTCCTCCCCACAGGTGCGGTCTTCCAGCCCTTCAATGTAGCACAAAACAAAGTTAGCTGACCTTGGTTGTTATAGCGATAAGTATAAGCAAGAGCCTCTCTGCATAAGTTCCTTGGTATTGACTGTAAACATCAGACATTATTACTGCTAGAAGCCAACCCTGTCTGAAAAATATGCCACTAATTTCAGAGTGCGGTCAGTTAGAAGAGACTTAACTGAAAAGTAAAATTACTGAAAAGAAGATTGGTTTTATTCTATCTCAAACCAGGGCAAAGGTTTACATCTTTGCACAGGAATAAGTGACCAGTGTGCAGGCTCTTCACCTCTTTTGCATGTGCAAAGTATCTCGGTGATTGGTAGGGAAAATATGACCTCCTCCGGAGTTTGGAGTTGTAAGGAGTCCTGTGTAATAAGTACTCTGCCTTTCGGCTTGCCTGTGTTGTTCTTGTTCCTGCTGTTTTCCAAGGACCCTCGTTCCGTTCCCCTTTCCTCATTCTGGATTTTCATCTAGCGAGAGGTTCAGAAATCAAAACCTGCCAAGCAAAAGGGCAAGGGCAGAAGTGGCGTTTTCAGAGGGCTGTTGCTGCTCAGTTGCTCAGATGTTGTGTGTGGCTGGGTAATGTGCTGCATGGCTTAGCTGCTGTGGCTTGTGGCTCCTCTTCTGCCTCTTCATATGCTCGATGGCAGACCTGTTTCCCATGGCCAATAACTGGCAGTGAGACAGAAATGTTACTTGGGGGGCTGCATTGTACAGGCTTGGTTTCACGTCGCGGTCGGCTTTGCCAAGCCATGCAGGTAACTGCTGTTTCACAGCTAAGTAGAGATAACAGGTTTTAAGCTTATTTTCTCTTGTGCACCTGCATGCATGCATTAGAAGTTCATCTTGCTTGTTTACGCTCAGTCATCTGAAAACCCAATTGCTTTACTTACTTGAAAGAATGAAAGATCATTGTCAAACGTACTGTTTGTGATCCTGTGGACATTTGTGGCGTAAGTAGCTAATCTAGGTATAATCTCTTGTATGAGTGGGTCAGCCTGGAACAACTAGTCAAGAGTATCAAGAAAATGGATTATTTTGCATTCCTGAATTTGTAAGCCATGTAAGTATCACTTAAAGTGATATCATGTCTGTGTTTAACATGAGTGGTGCATGATTGCTTCTGAAAGTCTTAAGGAATGTCTAGACACTACCGGAAAGAATATTACTGATGCTTCTACTATTCTTTTTGATGTCAACAAAGCCTGATTTTTTTTTTTTGCCCCTTCTCTTTCTACCCCTTTTATACACACTCACAAGCATGCGCACACGTGCACACACACAGAGGTCACTAACAGGCAGAGGAGTATTGGGAGGTTAAATAGCTCAAGTGCCTGTTACTGCTTTGAGCTCAGCTCCACATTTCAGGTGCTGCTTGAAATGTTTCATGAAAATAACAGTGTAAGTCAGGGTTGGAATGCTCACTTCGTGTTTGTGCTAGGTTTAGTCAGAATTGCTATATTCATCCCGTCAGAAGCTGTTAGTTCTTTTAAGCTGAGCCTCACTGATGCTGTGGGTAGGAAGTCTTCCTTGCCTGCAGCATTAAAGCGGGTTTTGCGAAGGGAAAAGGTGATGAGATGGGTTAAAATCTTCTTTCTGCTGGTTGGGTTGAGGGTGGGACTGCTGCGCAGGTCACCTCGCTTGCAGCAGCAAGAACTTCTTGAATATGTTGAAAAAACTGTAGCTTAATATTTTGGTGATAAAATGTGGTTGAGTGCCACCTTGTAAAATGGCTAGGTTCTTCATGACGCCAGCCAACCAACAGTCCTCTGCCTCTGTGTAAATAATGATGTGCGTGACTCTTCTGCTTGTTATCTGAATTGCAATTGTTTGCGTTAAGCAGCAATTCCACTGTCTGTCTGTGGACTTATCTTATCCTGACTGATGACAGTAGATGGTAAATGTCCTGCGTACCATACAGGGTACCTTGAGTCTGGATGGAAAACCAAATAAATGAAACCTAGTTTTGCAAGGCAGATGTCTTGTACTGTTTGGCTTGAAAGATTTTAATCTGAATAGTTTCTGAAGAATTATTATTTTGCTAGAGAGGTGCTATATAGGTCATCATGAAGTCATCTATCTAAAGCTTATTATTAGCACCCATGGTGGGAGTTCTCTGAGTGTGATATGAAATTAACAAGGTAAACAGTCTTGTATGCAAAAAAATTATTTTTTTTAAAACTATTGAATGCTAACTCAGGATATCCTAGGAATACATCAGAAAGCTGGAAGGTCTGGGTATGAAAACCTTTACATCCTTATGGTTTGTGTCATTTTTTGTGTGGTTTGTTTATCTTCATTATTTTGCTGATCTGGGTTAGTGTGACCACGCATGCAGTGATTAGCACGATACCAACGTCTTCTGTAAGAGGCAGCTGTGGCAAGAGAGGACAAGAAGTTCTGAACGGGCTTTGCTGCTGGCGAGGAGGGTTGGAGAACTCCAGCGATTTACTGTTATCTCAAACCAGCAGTTACTTAGAGCAAGTGTTTACTCAGACTAGAGTTTAGCAGTAAGCTGTGCCCATAGCACAAATGCTATGGGTATGCATCTTGAGGCAGTGTTAACATCAGTATTGTTTGCTGTCTGAGCTGGTTGAAAGATGGTCCTTAAGCCAGGTGATTTCCGCTAGTTCCACTGATTATTATTTTTTTTCTCATCTCTTTTATCTTTAAAATGTCAGGACCATTCTGTAACTTGTCCTTGTCTACCTATAAACTTGAAGGTGTTTATATCTAGTAGATGTATTGGTAGTCTTTTTGGCTAGGATAGAGTTAATTTTCTCCATAGTAGTATGTATGGTGCTGTGTGTTGGATTTGTGATGAAAACAGCCTTGATAACACACCAGTGTTTTACACTGGCTTACACAGCTCCAAGGCCTTTTTTGCTTCCCACCCTGCCCCACCAGTGAGGAGGCTGGGGGTGCACGAGGAGTTGGGAGGGGACACAGCTGGGACAGCAGAGCCCAACTGACCAGAGGGATATCCCAGATCACAGGGCATCGTGCTCAGCCATAAAAGGCTGGGGGGGAAGAAGGAGGAAGGGGGTCTGTTGGCTGTTTGGAGTTACGGTGTTTTTGTCTTCCCAAGTCACTGTTACACCTGATGGAGCCCTGCTTTCCTGGAGATGGCTGAATACCTGCCTGCTGATGGGAAGCACTGAATGAAAGCTTTTGCATTACCTATTAAACTGTCTTTATCTCAGCCCATGAGTTTTCTTAACTTTACCCTTCTGATTCTCTTCCCCCATCCAGTGGGGGGGAGTGAGCGAGCAGCTGGGTTGTGGCTGAGCTGCCCAGCGGGGTTAGCCCACAGCCCTTGTATATTGTTCCCTTTTTTGCCACTGTGCCTTTTGGCTCCTGCATTTTTATGTAGCTATTGAGTTGGCACTTTCCAGTTGGTGCTGCTGCTAGGTTTTGGCTTAAAGTGCGTAAGGAAAACAGGAAGGCTGGTTGTTGTCGTGAACTCTCTTATCTCCAACCCTGTGGAAAAAGATTCTCTGTAGTACGTTTGGTAATGCTTTGGACACGTGATGTTAAGGGGTATTAAGGGAGCTTGTCCTGAAACATTGGTTACACCCTACCTTCCGTGCTCAAAATCAGGCAGAGGTTCACATCCGTAACGGAGGGTTAAACTCTGGGCAGTGCAGCAGTTGCGTGGGTGGTGGTTGGTGGCACTTTCCTAAGTACTTTCACTTCGGGATGCAGAGGTAAATCAGGGCAGGTGAGCTCCAGGTAGGCGAAACAGCCAGCGCTGGAGGTGTTTACCATCAGTTGGCTGCTAGCCATCTGTTACGCTTCTCAGTAACTTGTTTTTGTAATGCATGCAAGTGAAAGATGGTGCAAGTGAAAGGCTCCCTCTTGGTAATAAATTCTATAAAGCCATATGTGCAGCAGGATTTTTAAAATCTGACTGGTTACTATGTCTTGAAGTTTTCTGATAGAGGTCTTACAGGATTGCTTGACTCTTTTCAGCATGGAAGGTGTTGAGATGATGGCTGCGTGGAGATGCTGCGTACCCTGCTGCTACACAAAGTCAGCACAGATGTGGACAGAGGTGCTGCTCTCATCAAAGGGATGGCTCTAGAAATGGCCTCATGTGTGTAAACTGGGGAAGTGATGTAGAATATGCTACAAGGGAGGCCATAAACACTTCGCAAAAGAGCAGTGTTTCTGGGAAGAGCCAGCTGAAGCAGCTCCTACTCAGTGCTTCCTAACCTTGCTCAGTTGCTGTTGTACAAATATGGTGTACAGTGTGGACGGGGTTAGGGTGTCGGTCTGGTTCAAAAGAAGACAACGGAAAAAGGGATGTTTTGAACGTGGATTAGTTCCTGGTCAGATTCGTTATGTTATAAGCAGGCATGGGAGCTATTTAAATTGGCACTACCACTGACAAATTCTTGTGAAACAACGCTTTGAAATACATAGCGTGGGGTTTACTTCTGGTTTTGTGGTTGCGCTACTGCAGGTTATAGCTAGTTATGAGTTTGCTCCGCAAGTAAGTTAGCAAGTTTGGTTAGCAAGTAAGTGTAAGATTGCTGTGGTGAGGCGCCAGAGCTGGCTGCAGGTGTTCAGCAGTCGGTGAAGGAGTAAGGGATCTGGTCCTCAGAGAGCTTCACATTTGCTTGAACTGCTGAAAGTAAGTCTAGTCACACCAGAACAGAGTGGCCGTGTGACTGAGTACCCTGTTAGCTGAGGAGGGTAATCATTTTTTGGGTGACTTAATTTCAGCTGTCTCTATTTCCTTGCTTTGTTAAGTGATGGGATTTTATTTAATGGGTTTTAATCGGGTCCCTCTGTATGCAGGAAAAAACCCTGTGTTCACCTTTCAGGCTGGTGGAAATACCAATACTTGGCAAGAGATGGACATGATGCTGGGTCAGGAATGATGACAGGTGGGAGTGACTGGTACTGAAATACTGCTAATACCTTGGATGGTTCAAAGTGTGTCTTCTGTAAATGTTTCTTGGTGTATATAGATTTGTTGTCACTGAGTTGGTTGCAACTTTGTGGATTGATTACTGTAAAAGGGGGGGGGGGAAGGGCAGTTTCTTACATCTGTTTGATATGTAGCCTTTTGCACTGTATCTTTTCATGAAATTTGCGTATCCACATGCTAAATTCTCCTGCCTTGTTTGTTTTGGAAATTGGTAGTTTCCACACTGCTAATGCTAGATTTTGTCAAAAAGATGCTGCACGCCATCAGAAATTGGCAACATGACTGGTATTTTTAACACAGTTTCATTTAGAACAGTACTAATAACCAGTGCTGACCTAGAGGAAGCTTTTGTCCAGCCAGTGACATGTCCATCTCTACTGTCCACACCTTGGGTGTGGGGTTTTTTTTGTTGTTGTTTGGTTGGGGTTTTTTTGTCTATAGCTTCTGATCTTTAATACTCTAATTTCTTTAGCAGACATTGTGATAGTTTTAGTGGATTGCCATAGTAATTCTAGGAAATGTTTGTGATGGTGGGATGTTTTCTTCACTCTGCAACATGTTGAGTGTGTCTACCCAGCTTCTCTCAGTTCTTAAGTAAGCTTAATGATACCCTTTTTTGTGGGAAAAACTTGGTGTGTTTCAAGGAGACTCTTCTAAGATGTACTCTTTATCTTCTTGTTCTGTGTAGCCCTTCTTTAATCTTAATTCCCATTTTCTGGAATCTTTCCTTGTGCCCAAGGAGTAATATGCTGTGTTTGTTAGTGACTATGTTAGTATTGCAAGATTAGAGGTATAACAGCTGCCATCAGCTGTTCCAGTTACCCTTTGCACTTTGAATGGGTTTACTTAACTTGCCCTTTTGGGTTTTTCACTGTTTTGGTTTTGACTTTGTCAATAAGAACTATTTACTCGAGTTTGAATACTTGTAAAGGTACTTGGTCATGGAAGGAAAACCACTTAAGGGCTGTTAAACGGAAAAATATGATGTCTGGTTTGGAAAGTACCCGGGCTGCTGATTGGTGTCCCAGTCTGCAGCATAGGCAAGGAGGTATTGCTTTGTGATTCCCAAAGAAAAGTTACTAGAACAGGGCTAGATGTTATTGGCCTCAAGACTAAATAAGCATCTGCCCAAACCTGGCATATGACTGACTCTCTAATTGGAGCATAAAGCAGTGCAACTATAATGCTTACTTGTTCGTGGATCTCAACACCTTTACAAGTATTTCAATTTTATGCTTTCCGTGTTGAGAGATTGATACACCAGTGAAATGACTTCCTCGGGATCGAACAAGAAATCTGTAGCCTGGCTGGCAAGGGAGCTCAGACGTTCTTTGCTATTTCTCATGCTTGTTCCTCATTTCTGCATCGGCTCTGGAAGTAAACCTCAGCATAGGTTCTTCTCCTGCCCCTTGGTAGAACAATGAGTAGGTCTGTGTCATATGGAGGAGACCACTTGAAAACCTGACTCTGTAGTGTGGGAGCAGAAGATGGTACCAAAGTTCAGTGACTCTGAAGACTTGTCTCTAAGTTCTGTCAAAGTAGGTACATGGAGGTATGCAGGACTGAGATACATGGATGTTATTGACTGCTTTGACAGCTTTGCTGCAGCCTGCTTAAGTCTTCTCAATGAAACTGTTTTCCTTTCACTTGGGCTGACAAGATGCTATTTTTTCCCCTCATCGTTGAGTCAGACAGAGCTTAGCTGAATGTGCAAAGAGGCCAAGAGAAAGTGAATGTTGTGGTAGCAGATGCTGTTCTGAGCTTGTATCTGCTTGGGTGATGAATGTTCCCAGCGGCAAGGCTGCAGGAGGTGGTAGGTGTTCATGGGCTAGGTGTCAGCAGCTTTTCTTTCTGTTCCGTAGAGCTGGTAGGGTGCTGCAGGATTGGCTGTGTTACTGAGGACTGGAAGGTCTCTTTCCTTCAGCAGCCTGAATTACTTGATGAGATTGGCTACCTGGGGAGCTGTTGTGGCAGCAGCAAAAAGCTGTTCTGGTGATTGGCATTTGAGGGTGAAACGACATTCTTATGTCCTCCTTTGAGGCAGCAGAATTTAGTTTTAGTAGTTTTGAAATTTAAATATCAAGATTGGTTGGTGTGACTTTGTCTAGGTTCATTTCTGTAGCTGATGTTGCTTTTTGTCATGTATGAATGAATGGGGTGTAGACGTTGAGGTTTTGGTGGTGATGGGGCTGCAGGGTCAGCCTCTGAGGAGAGGCTGGGGCTGTCTCGTGCCTGACACAGTGGGTTCCAGCCAGCTCTGCTGGACCTGCTGCAGTGCACAGCTGAGCCCCTCAGCTGAGCTGATGGGACCTGTGCGATAATGTTTAAGAAAGGACAAAGCACCACACAGGGAGTGAGGGGGGGGGAAAAGTGTGAGGAAAAACACTTCAAACCTCAGATCCCAGGTGAGAGAAGGAGGAGGGGAGAAGGTGCTCCGTGTGCTGGGGCAGAGATTCCCCTGCTGTTGCTGGAAGTTTTGGGAGAGACCACAGTGGGGCAGGTATTCCCCTGCAGCACGTGGAGAGACCACACTGGAGCAGATATCCACACTGTGGTCCATGGATGACCCCCACGATAGAGCAGGTTCTCCTGAAGGACTGCAAGCTCATGGGAAGAAACTCTGTTGGAGCAGACAAGAGTGTGAGGAGCGAGCCCTCCATCTCTCCCTGGCTGCCTGGGAGTGGAGAGGAGGTAGGGGAGTTGGGAATGAAGGAATGAAGTTGAACTGGTGGGCAGAAAAGGGGTGAGGGAAAGGTATTTAGTTTTTGTCTTTGTTTCACACCATCCAACTCTTTCTAATTGGCAATAAATTAAATTACTTTTCCCCGGGTCAAGTCCGTTTTGCCTGGGACAGTAATTGATAAGCGATCTCACTGTCTCTATCTCTATCCATGAGCATTTTCATCTTATTTTCGAATGGATTGAGAGCAACCCTGAGGAGAAGGACCTGGGTGTGCTGATTGATGAGAAGCTTGACATGAGCCAGCAATGTGCAATCGCAGCCCAGAAGGCCAACCATGACCTGGGCTACATCAGAAGTGTGGCCAGCAGGTCAAGGGAGGTGATTCTGCCCCTCTACTCCACTCTGGTGAGACCCCACCTGGAGTACTGCATCCAGCTCTGGAGCCCCCAACATAAGAAGGGCATGGACCTGTTGGAGCGGGTCCAGAGGAGGGCCACGAAGATGATCAGAGGACTGGAGCACCTCTCCTGTGAGGAAAGGCTGAGAGAGTTGGGGTTGTTCAGCCCGGAGAAGAGAAGGTTTCGGGGAGACCTTATGGCGGCCTTCAGTACCTAAAGGAGGCCTACAGGAGAGCTGGGGAAGGACTTTGTACAAGGGCATGTAGTGATAGGACAAGGTGTAATGGCTTTAAACTAGAAGAGGGCAGGTTTAGATTAAACATTAGGAAGACGTTTTTCACTTTAAGGGTGGTAAGGCACTGGAACAGGTTGCCCAGAGAAGTTGTGGAAGCTTCATCCCTGGAGGTGTTCAAGGCCAGGCTGAACATGGCCTTGGGCAGCCTGGTCTGGTGGGAGGTGTCCCTGCCTATGGCAGGGGGGTTGGAACTCGATGATCTTCAAGGTCCCTTCCAACCTAAACCATTCTATGATTTTCTCCTCTTGTCCTGTTTGGGAAGGAATAGTGAGAGAGGGGCTGGGTGGGCATCTGGCAGCTAGCCAAGGTCAGCCCACCACAATGACATGCAAGAACATATATGTAGAAATATATCTGTATATATACATTTCTGTATCTATACACATAATAAGATTTCAGATATTAGAAATAGCTAATTTCTATTATACTAGATATAATAGTATCTATTATACTATAATAGTATACTATTATACTATAGTGTATATATAGTATATATACTAGATAGCACCGTAATGGATTTCTGGTGTGGAGATGGTCAGACAGTCTAGTTTTTGTTCTAGCTGATGTATGTGGCTCCTTAATACTTCTGTGTTGTCCTTACGAAATACAGCATGGTTTGCTCCTGGGTGGAATGACTGGCATGGATTTCATTTCCATGTTAAGGCTAAATGAATTCTTTGTGTTGAAATTTGATCCAGCATCTGGATGCTTTAACAGGTCTTGTGGGGCTTCAGAGGAACGATTTGGGCATGTCTACTCCTGTCTATTAAGACATGAAAGCTGGGATTTCTCCACAAGGTGTTTTATCTGCAGTGAAGAAATGATGGCCTATGGGGACATAAGTGCCTATAATTGCAGTAGGGGACTATAACTTTTTGCTGGTTTTCTGAAATGTTTTGTAGGGGTCTTGCTGCTGTTGTTTCATGCTGATTGTATTGTACAGGGAAACTGGGCTTTGTGGGAGAAAGAACTAAATGTCGTGCAACTGTAGTTTAGAGGGATATCAACAGAAGACTTTGATGTTTCACAATATGCTTGACATTAAGTAAGAGTATATCTTAATGAATGCAGTTTCACAAGTGTACATTGTTTTTGTGACTTATGACCCCTAGTCATTAGAAAATGCCACATTTTCCTTTCTGATGAAACTTCTGGGCTGCTGGGGAAACAATAGTGAACATGCTGATACGCTGACTTTTCTGTCATTTTATCAAGACCTTTAAATGTGAACTGCTCAGATTCTGTTGTATTAATGCATTTCTTTCCATTTTTCTGAGCTGTGACTCTGCCATCAACTTGTTACCTGTAACAGCCTGCCTGAGTCTTTTCATCTTTCTTTCATCAGACTTTTTGATTATTTCCTGATCTTTCATCCGTAAGAGACTTTATTTATAAATTGTATAAATGACTGTATTACCAGGTGTCTTTAAGATAAACGAAGCAAGTTGCTTGTATTAACTAATAAACTGATGACTAGCCATTTCAAGAGGAAGGGAGTGTAGCACTTTTCCCAGTGTAGGATGGAAACTGTAGCAGCTGTAAGCATCCAGTATTTAGTGATCTGATAAAAGTTTCCGCTTGGGCTGTGTTCGTGCTTGTGGAAATAAGATGCCTGCGATTACAGCCTGTTGTTTGCGTTCTTAGTTTGTTAGGACTCCTAGTGGTCAAGCTGAGTTGGATCCAGGGGAATCAAGTTTATTTTGATGTGTTCATAGCCTTAATTAACAGAACCTTTCCATTGGATCCAAGATCTCAGTGGAGACTATGGTCTACAAATAAATTGTAATGAGCTGTATGTTAATTGGTGTAAACCTTAAGCTCAAGAAAGGATTTCCTTGGGATGTGCTACCAAACTAAACCTTTGCCTAGCAAGTGGGAGCCCTATTTCTGTATACAAAAATGTAGAATAAAACCAATTCTTTCCCAAAAGATTTTTTTTTTTTTTAAACCAGTATGAAACAAGTGTATGCAGCCAGAGGATACAAGTAAAAGTAGGAAAAAATACTTTGACTTTAGTAGGCATTGATCTCCAAGCACTGGCAGCTTAGGTACTGTTGGGTTTATACAGATGCTGTTACTAAATGTTTTGGAAGCTCTTAAGAGAGCTTGAAGGAAGTGAAATAAGTTTGCAGGTTTTGAGCAGATCCTCCCAAGTGTGAGGGACAGTGTTTAGGAGAAAGTACTGCAATGTGGATTTGAAAAGTCTGATGAGACCGATGCTCTATCATGGTTGGGGCAAGAGTCTCTTAATACCAAAACAGGGCTGACTGCCTGGATGCTTGATGTCATTGAAATGACTGTGGCACGCATAGGTGAATCTCTATAACCCCATGTAACCTTGTTATGTCAAATCATGACCTTGTAACTTGTTTCTGGGGAGCAGACCATAATTTGTATATTACTGTGCTTAATCGAGGTTATACGTTTGAATGTACTCAGTTAGTGGTAGAGGACAAGGGGAAGAATCCAGATGCTGACCTGTAAGATAGCTGGTCACATAGGCTGTTTCCCCCGTACAAATTAAGTTGCCAGCACATGTGACTTGGTGAGTCTCAGCTGAGCTGCCCAAAGATTCCCTGAGAGGACACCTGTGAGGAGGACTCCCATCAGTGTGCTGTAGACAGCAACTGGCCATCTCTTCTACGAGTTTTTTGATCAGGGTGTACCCCATTTCAAAGGTAGCAGTTAAATTCACTTACCAGTGCAATGCTGCAGTCTTTCATGTTACTCTGGTGAAAACCATAAGCTTGACTGCTCTTAATCTCACTGAAAGCTAAATAGTTAACCACAACTTGGTTAACTAACTAGATGCAAACTCTTGTGGTTATGAATGTTTGTCTGCTATCAATTCTGAATGACCTTATCTTCCTGTACTTTGCTGGTGGTAACTGTAAAGGCTTCTTCCACAGGGGTGATTTCAGAGCGGTACATTGTTGCCATGCTTAAGAGTGTCAGGGACGGTGCAGTGCCTGGGGGTTGTGAGCTGGTCCAGAGCTGAACTATCTTGACAACACGTAGCTTCTTTCACTAGTTTTTGTGTAACCTGGCAGACATGCTGGTGTTATTACAAGGAAATTGAGAAGCTTGCATCTTCAGATCTACTTAAACTACTGGAGAACTACACCTTCAGAGTTAGGAAGGTCTTGTTCATTCACAGCAGGCAAGTTAAAACAATATTAAGTCAGTCAAGATTAGGTGGCGATGCTGTACAATGAATAATGCTTGCTCTGGGCATGTCTATGTTGACATGCTGCTTCTATTGTCAGTTCATGGAAGAAAGCAGTGATCTTGCATATGCGATATCTTCCTCTTCTTAACATCACCCTTGGAGCAGTTGGTTACCGGGAACTGCCATACTTACTCGTCTGCTACTGGCTGTCTGTCCAGAGCAAAACGGACATCACAGTAATGAAGGCTAAGCTACAAAATGGAGTTTTTAGACTGGTGTCAGCTGAGCAGGTGGCTAGAAGCTCTGAAAGACTCTGTCTTGACCTCAGAAGAGTTCAAAGTCAAAAATACTGTACAGGTTATGAGTTGGAGAAACATGTGGCAGGTCCATGGTGATAAATGCAGTTGTGCAGGGCTCTGGGGGAAGAAATGAGCTCTGTTTTAGTCCCATTTAGTGTGAGCTGACAACTTAGCATTGACAGAGATGTCAGAATGAGACTGTTCTTTGAACAGAAGGAGACAGATCCTGAGCAGAGACACAGCTCTGAGTTGTTAGTGCAGTGATGGGAGCTGAACTTGTTTTGCAGATGAGATCCCTTAGACAAGATACTGAGGAAAGAGAGACCTGAGAATAGAGAGAGCATTGATGAAGAATAAAGATCCGTTATGCGAACAATAAGAGAAGATTAGTAAGAAAGAGTATTAAGATCTGTAAGTTAGTAAGAGTGTGAGTGTCCTGTCCTATTTCAAGAACAGGAGGATTGTCTGAGAAGGAAGATGAGGATGGGGTCTTTTCGTTGAAGTATGAGGGCTGAAAATTTAGCTGGTGAGAGTCGATGTAATTCTGCTCGTCGAGTCTAGTAAAACTGTTCCAACAACACTAGACATGAAAAAGAAATGGCTGAAGAGGCACAGGTGTGTTTTTTCCGACAATTTTGGTGGTAGATGAGAAAAACAGAAGCATCTTTCTGCTGAAAAGAAGAATTAAAGTAAGTGAAGGCTAGAAGAGCTATTTAGAGGGAAATATTTGGGCCACAGGCAGTTGGACAGGGTGATGGGGTCAAGGACGGTCTGTGGGAGAAGAGCAAATGTTTTATCTTTGCCCTACATACTTTGGAGGCCTTCCTTTCCTAAAGCTCTCTTAGACAGTTATAAATTTTTTTTCCTTTTGAGAGGAACTAAGGCTGAGGAAGCTTGAGGAATGGAGCAGTGGGTAAATATGACTGGAATATGACTCAAAATTCAACTTTCTCCAACTGAAGTATTTAAATAGATGGAGGAGCTGGAAGAAGGATGTAGTCCTGGCAAATGTCAAAAGAGATGGAAAAGACCTAGAGCTGGAGATGATCCATGTGGATTTTATTATGGCAGAGTAGGCCAAAGAGTTCAAGGTAGTGGGAACCTGCCACTGTATCAGTGAAAGTATGTGAGTAGAGGGCTAAGGGTGAGCAAACGTCAAATGTTATGGCCTCGCTACCACTTCCAAGCAATCATAGAATCATAGAATTGTTTTGGTTGGAAGAGACCTTTAAGATCATCAAGTTCAACAGTTAATGCTAGCACTGCCAAGTTACCACTAAGCCATGTCCCTCAGCACCACATCTACCCATCTTTTAAATACATCCAGGGATGGCGACTGAACCGTTTCCCTGGGCAGCCTGTTCCAATGCTTGATAACCCTTTCAGTGAATAAATTTTTCCTAATAGCCAATCTAAACCTCCCCTGGCACAACTTGAGGCTGTTTCCTCTTGTTCTATCACCTGTTATGTGGGAAAAAAACTGACCCCCACCTCACTACAGCCTCCTTTCAGGTAGTTGTAGAGGGCGATAAGGTCTTCCCTCAGCCTCCTTTTCTCCAGGCTAAACAACCCCCGTTCCTTCAGCTGGTCCTCATAAGACTTGTTCTCTAGACCCTTCACCAGCTTCGTTGCCCTTCCCTGAACATGGTCCTCAAAGTCTTATTTGTAGTGAGGGGTCCAAAACTGAACACAGTATTTGAGGTGCAGCCTCACCAGTGCTGAGTACAGGGAGACAATCACTTCCCTTGTCCTGCTGGCTACACTGTGCTGATACGGGCCAGGATGCAGCCCCATAGACTTGTGTGCGTGTAAGTGGTGTAGAAGCTTGCTATCCATTTTCTCTTGGATTATGGGGGCTTCATTCTGCTCTCCATCCCTGTTGTCCAGCTTAGGGGGCTGGGTACCCAGAGAACAACTGGTCTTACTTTTAAAGATTGAGGCAAAGAAGACATTAAGTACCTCAGCCTTTTCCTCTTCCTTGGTCAATATGTTTCCCCCTGTATCCAATAAAGGATGGAAATTCTCCATAATCCTACTGTTGTTGTTAATGTATTTATACAAACATTTTTTATTGTCTTTTACAGCAGTAGCCAGATTAAGTTCGAGTTGGGTTTTGGCCCTTCTAGTTTTCTCCCTGCATAGCCTCATGAAATCCTGTTAAGATTCGAGGAGCTTATGTCTCATGCTGTAAGACAACAGAGGCAAGAAAATTTTGTTTTGAAGTGGTGTACACTGAAAGAGCAAATAAAGTGAGGGACTTTTTTTTTTTATGCTGGGGGGAGAGAATGAGCAAAGAAAAACATGAAGTTGAGACAACAGTAGGACACATAAAAATTAAACTTGGTGGAAATACCTGTACAATATTACATAGTTTCTGCCTTCCTAGGCTGTAGAGAAAAGATGGATTTATTTTTTTTTTTTTGCCTCACTACAGTTCTGTCACGGGTTCCTAGTGAGTTAGAACAGTGACTTCTTTAGATTAAGCAGATCTGTGCTACCCACTGCCTGTGTGTGGCAAGGAGTTCTCCGTACCATGTACAAGCAGACAATGTCTGTGCAGACTCTCTTCCTCCTACACAAATGCTGAGGGCATCTTGCTTGTTTTATGCTTGAAAGGAAGGCTTGTTCTGTGGCTTGGACTCAAAACAATGGATTTTTTTTTTTTTTCTTTTCTACTCTATTAGCTGGAAAAAATACATAAAGCACAGCAGCTCTGAGTTCATGTCATTGAATTGCCAGAAGCTTTTGTATGTTCCAAATAAATATTTGGTAATTGTTTTACAAAAGAATATTTTTTGGCCCTAGTCAGAGTACATACAAGAGAAAGGAAGCTCTGATACAAACTCTTGAAGGCAATCCCCTTCCCTTGGGGTGCTGTTTCTTTTTCACTTGTTTGAAATGAGAGCGATGATGAACAGGGGAGTCTGAGGGATCAGGGATAACCTGACGGGACTGAGGAGGTAGTGAGTTTGAGAAGTGAACAGCGTGGACTCTGAATGGCAAAGTGAACGAATGGTGGTTTCGTCTGGTTTTGGTTATTGCAAGTAAACTGGTATGCTTAATTCTCACATCCCTGCGGTGCTTGCCTGCACATCCCATGTCCTCTGGGCATGCGCTCTGGTTGGGTGAGAGACAGCGGTTCCTACAAAGCCATGCACAGGGTGATTGTCAGGCGTACCCAGATGGCCGGGGTGCTTTCGTCTCTTTCATTGTTCGGCCATTTAATTGACTGAACTACAGCTCCAAAGCTCGAAGGCAGTCCGCTTTGCAGGGCCAGCTGCTGCTACCTGCTGTGTTTGTGGGCCCCCTGTGCCGCAGCCGGTCTGCTGGAGTTGCCCAATAGACTTGGTAGTCTCGGGGCGAGGAAGATGGGATGTGGAGCAGCTCACGTGAGCTTTGTTTTCTTGGGGAGCAAGGCTTAAAGTCACATATGTAAAAGATGGTTTCTAAAATTCTCTACGGAGTGTGGGATTTGCTTAATTTTAAGCTCCAATAAAATAACCTGATTTATGGCAAATCTGCCCCTTTGGATGGTCATATCATAGAATTGCTGAGGTTGGAAGGGATCTTTAAGATCATCAAGTCCAACCATTAACCTACCCTGACAAAACCCACTTTTAAACCATGTCCCTAAGTACCATGTCTACCCTTTTTTTTTAAACACCTCCAGAGATGGTGAATCCACCACCTGTCTGGGCAGTCTATTCCAATGTTTAATAACCCTTTCAATGAAAAAATGTTTCCTAATATCCAGTCTAAACCTCCTCTGACATAACTTAAACCCATTTCCTCTTGTCCTTTCGCTTGTGACCCGATAGAAGAGGTCAGCCCCCACCTTTCTACAACCTCCTTTCAGGTAGTTGTAGAGGGTCATAAGGTCTCCCCTCAGCCTCCTCCAGGCTAAACAACCCCAGTTCCCTCAGTTGTTCATTGTAAGATTTGTCCTCCAGACCCCTTACCAGCTTTATAGCCCTTCTCTGGACACGTTCCAACACTTCAATGTCCTTCTTGTAGTGAGGGGCCCAAAATTGAATGCAGTACTCGAGGTGAGGCCTCACCAGTGCCGAGTACAGGGGGATGATCACTTCCCTAGTCTGGCTCACCACACTATTCCTGATACAGGCCAGGATGCTGTTGGCCTTCTTGGTCACCTGGGCACACTGCTGGCTCATGTTCATCCGGCTATCAGTCAACACCCCCAGGTCCTTTTCTGCCAGGCAGCTTTCGAGCCACTCTGCCCCAATCCTGTAGTGCTGCATGGGGTTGTTGTGACCCAAATGCAGGACGCAGCACTTGGCCTTGTTGAACCTCATACCATTGGCCTCAGCCCATCGGTCCAGTCTGTCCAGATCCCTCTGCAGGGCCAGCCTACCCTCAAGCAGATCAACATGCCCACCTAGTTTAGTGTCATCTGCGAACTTCGATCCCCTCATCCAGATCATTGATAAAGGTATTAAAGAGAACCGGCCCCAGCACCGAGCCCTGGGGGACACCACTTGTGACCGGACACCAGCTGGATTTAGCTCCATTCACCACCACTCTCTGGGCACGGCCATCCAGCCAGTTTTTTACCCAGCGAAGAGTCCACCTGTCCAGGCCACGAGCAGCCAGTTTCTCTAGGAGAATGCTGTGGGAGATGGTGTCAAAAGCTTTGTAAAAATCCAGGTAGATAACATCCACAGCTTGTCCCTCATCCACTAAGTGAGTCACCTTATCATAGAAGGAGATGAGGTTTATCAGGCATGACCCGCCTTTCACAAAGCCATGCTGACTGGGCCTGATCACCCTGTTCTCCTGCATGTGCCGTGTGATGGCACTGAGGATGTTCTGTTCCATCACCTTCCCAGGCACCGATGTCAGACTGACTGGCCTGTAGTTCCCCGGATCCTCCTTGCGGCCCTTCTTGTGGATGGGTGTCACATTTGCCAACCTCCAGTCAGCTGGGACATCCCCGGTTAGCCAGGACTGCTCATAAATTATGCAAAGTGGCCTGGTGAGCACTTCCGCTGGCTCCTTCAGTACCCTTGGGTGGATCCCATCTGGCCCCATAGATTGGTGCATCTCCAGGTGCTGAAGCAGGTCCCTCACCATTTCCCTTTGGATTACAGGGGCTTCATTCTGCTCCCCATCCCCGTCTTCTAGCTCAGGGGTCTGGGTACTCAGGAAACAACTGGTCCTACTGCTGAAGACTGAGGCAAAGGCGGCATTAAGTACCTCAGCCTTTTCCTCATCCTTGGTCACTATGTTAATGGCCCCATCTACTAGAGGACAGAGATTATCCTTAGTCCTCTTCTTATTGCTAATATATTTATAGAAACTTTTTTTGTTGTCTTTGACAACAGAAGTCAGGTTTAGTTCTAGCTGGGCTTTGGCCCTCCTGATTTTTTCCCTACATAGCTTTACTACCTCTTTGTAGTCCTCTTGCGTGGCCTACCTTTCCTTCCAAAGGCCATAAATTCTCTTTTTTTCCCTAAGTTGCAACCCTAGCTCTCTGTTCAGCCAGGCTGGTCTTTTTCCCCGATGGCTTGTCTTCTGGCACATGGGGACAGCCTGCTCCTGTGCTTTTAGGACTTCCTTCTTGAAAAACATCCAGGCTTCCTGGGCTCCTTTGCCCTGGAGGACTGCCTCCCAGGAGAGTTTGTCAACCAGGCTCCTGAAAAGCCCAAAGTCCGCCCTCTGGAAGTCCCAAGGTAGCAGTTCTGCTGACCCCCCTCCTTGCTTCTCCCAGAATCGAAAACTCTATCATTTCGTGATCGCTGTTCCCCAGACAACAAGACCTTCCCTGTTTACAAACAACAGGTCCAGCAGGGCACCTTCCCTAGTTGGCTCCCTCACCAGCTGTGTCAGGAAGTTATCCCCAGTACATTCCAGGAACCTTCTAGACTGTTCCCTCCCTGCTGTATTGTATTCCCAGCAGATGTCCGGCAAATTGAAGTCCCCCACGAGGCCAAGAGCTCGCAATCTTGAGACTTCTCCTAGCCGTTTATAGAATATTTCATCTGCCTCCTCATCCTGGTTGGGTGGTCTATAACAGACTCCTACTATGATGTCTGCCCTGTTAGCTCTCCCCCTGATTCTTACCCATAAACACTCAACCCCATTATCTCCATCATTTAGTTCAAAGCATTTGTAACACTCCCTGACATACAGGGCCACACCCCCGCCTCTCCTTGCTTGCCTAAGAAAGGCTTGCTTTCCCCTTCTAATAAGGAAGGAAGCCTCCTGAACTGAAGGTGTTGTAGCCTAGAAACATAGAATCCTGTGATCAGAAGCAGATTAGTAGTACCATGTCTGTGCTGAAAACCATGGTTTAATAAAAATCAAAACTTACATTTGAGTTGCCGAGTGCACGTCACATGCGCACCCACCCACTGTGATTTTTACAAGATTTTTGCTCTCACACGGATGTGACACAAACACTGGAAGACATTCTTTTGTGATGTCACAAGATCATGTGTTGTTTCTTAACATAAACCTGAATGAATGTACAGATGTATCTTTGCTTAAATCTGGATATGGATAGTATCTTTGCAGTTTAAAAGATGCCAGATAAAGAATATGTTCAACAGGTTTTCCAAATCACGTTGAATTTCACTTACTCTGTAGGAAAACTAGCAGTACAAGTACAATTGATTACTTTAAATATGGGGTGGTTGTGGTCTGCTTGCTGTTTTGACCATGCATAAGCCTCATGGTAGAAAAAAAATAAACTACTCTCATGCTTCTGAACTATAGCTGAGTGATTATTTATGAGGTATTGCACGTGAAGACCTTGAAGCATGCCAGAGAGCAGAAGCAGATGGCGTAGCTGGGAGCCAGAGAGCTTTCTGGAGGTGAGCTTTTGTTCTACCTACAGCTGAGAAAACTGGAGATGGGAAACAAGACGTGAGCCATAGAGGAAACTGAGTAATAGCTGGGTCCAAGATGTTAGTTCCTTTGATGGGGCTTATTTATTACAGTGTCTGCTAGCAGGAAAGAGTTGTAAACTCATCCTTTGCACCATAGAATTGACTTCCACAAACTGGTGCGGAGGAAACATCTGTGGATGGAAAACATCCTGTAACAGATAATACAAGGAAAGAGAAGTGAACTGGCCTGCTCTGTATGTGTTTATATTGCAGGTATAATGCAATGTCTGTGCACTTGATGTAGGAGTTGTTGATGCCTCTTCTCTTTTCTACTTACAAGCAATGCGATATGAACAGTTACCGCTTCAGCTTCCTGGTTCTGGAAACAGCACTGATGCCGCTTGTTCTCCTTCTTTCTTCTCTTTACCTTTTCCATACAGTCAAAGTATCAGCAGTAGAGGTCAACACACCGGAGGAGATATTTGTGGAGAATGGGACAGACGCAAAGCTTCCATGCACATTTACATCTGTGGAAGTGATCAGCAGCGCAGCATCTGTTTCTTGGAGTTTTCAACCAGAGGGAGCCGCAACTCGTATCTCAGTAAGGAACGGCTGTAGGGGAGGAAACCTGGGAGGGGAGGCTGTGATAAGTGTGCAGAAGTCTTCTAGTTGGTTCTGAGGAGCAAGCAAATATGGATTGGAGCCTCCTTCCATGTGCCTTGTCTCCATCACCGTGATTTTAGGGGGGGCTTTTAGAGTTGCTTAAAAGTATTGCTATATGCTAGTCTCTGCAAAGGCTGGAGTGTGCAGCAGCTGTAAAATAAACTAGTACTTTGTTAGAGGAGAGGGGTGTTGGTGTGGTAGCAGTATGTATGATGTAGATGAGCATCTAGGAATCTTCTCCTAAGTTCTATATCCTCCTGCACTTGAAATGAGCTGTGGAGCTGTGCATTGAATGATAGCGATCACAGAATTTGAATTACCACTATTACAGTGTTACATGGTGTGTTGTGCGTGTTGCTTATTTTCTGCTTGTGTACTGTTTAGCCTCTATTTGAAAGGCCTTAAAATAAGACCAGTCTCCCTGGTTTCAGAACAGAATTTAATTGTTCGAGTCAGTAAGCAGTTGCGTCCTCATATCTAGTCATTTGGTAAGTAAAAAAATCAGTCTAGCAAGCAACTTAGGCTGATAATAATTGCCATCGCTCGTGTCCTGTATGTTGAGCCCCAGTGTGCTCAGATCCTCTGGGTATGAACCTTCAAAGAAGTGGCTTTGGTAGGTTGTTAGCTGTCATCTTCCTCTGTTGCGTAAGCTGTGCACATCTCAGTCTGAGTTCTCTGACACTTCTGCTTTCCTCTTATTCCTTGCCCTGAGCCAGAATTTGGAGGAGGCAGAACAAGGGACTCCAGGGCAGCAGGGAAGGTGTGGGGGGACAGCAGGTTGCTCAGCCTGTTACTGTCTGTCTCTTTCCCGCTGCTGCAGACGTGAGATCATTTAAACTCTAGAAGCTCTTCAATGCTCAGAATAGAGATGGTCCAAAACAGTGTATGAGCATCTTGCTCAATATGTAGAGCTCTGAGGAATCAGCTTCTGAATTCTCAGTGAATAAAAATTTAGTTTTGAAAAGGGACCTCTTCTCTTTTGGAAGCCAAAGCAGTTGCTGGGCAAAAGCTTAAGGAAGTAGGGCATATTTCCTGCCAATGTTGAACAGGATGGGTGAAAAGGAGCCATCTGCTTGTATGTTTTCCGCTCCCCATAGAAAAATCCACCACATGTCCTGTTTTGCCCTTTCCTTTCTGCATCACTGTCCAAACTCCTTACTGTAGAAATACAACTTCAGGACATAACATCTTTTTGGAAGTGAAGTCAATTCAGACATTGTACCCAGATGTAGCTATCAGCACAACTGAGGGAAAAGCAAATTATCTTTGAGCAGAAGTGAGCCAGCATGATCTGATGTTAATTCCCTGTTTCTTTCGAGGGGCTGGGGAAGGTATAGAGGGGAAGATTATTTTTTTTTTTGTGAACCCAAGTCATGTCAATTACACGGCTTGGTGGGCATTAATTTGAAAGATCAGTCTCATGATCAGCTTATGCCTGAGCTAAGTCTGTGCTTCTGCTGAAAAGGATGGTCCTGTGCCTCTTTAGAATTGGGACTGGCAGTCTTGTGGCCATGTGGGTGAGGGTGATTTGACTGAAAGCTTCCCCTGCTTGTCCCCTTCCCCCTCCACATGCCCGGTTGTAGAGACATCTCTGTGTGAATGAAACATCTGATGATAAGAGTTTCACAATCGGCTTAAACCAGTCTAAACCCCTCAGCTTTAGGTTTCAAAAGAAGTCTCATGTAAATCACTTAATCATAGGCATGGAGTAACTTGAGTCACTTAGTTTGTGTTTCAGGACGTATTTTACTTTATGATTTCTCCTCCCCCAGGTGAGCACACCTAGAGAGCTAAGGGATCTGCCTCTTGCCTTCTAGACTTCCAGTCGGATGACTCCCCCCTGTGCACAGGGGTGTGGTAATGTGGTGCCTCTGTGCTAGAGGTTATAATCCAGCTGGAAACGTTGCAGACTGAAGCAGATTTCCTCCGAAATGTTGACAGATGAGGGTGTGCTAGCAGACTTCGTACAAGATGAGATAGTTCGTTGGCTTTATGCTAGCCTGTAGACAACAAATAAGTATCAGATTGACTGCAGCACAACAGATGGTCATGTGCACATACCTGATCTGGATAAGGTTTGTGCTGCCAAATGATCGGGCCTGATATTCAGGGTGCGGATCTGATAGAAAAGATGTTGAGATGGCAAGCCTCACATCAAGGGTAGGAACAGGAAAAGAGATGGGGGATAAGTCGAATGGCTTGTTGCCAGTTTGTTCTGTGTCGGAGAAACTGCTTCGTTAAGAAGGCTGTAGAAAGAGGAAACTGGAATATTGTCTTAAGTTTCTTTAACCATGCTCTGGAGGCTGAACTGAAGAGAGTTCAAGTTGATTCTTGATTGAGTTAAGGTTGTCTCTATCTCTTTCAGAATGTGAAATTAAGAATGAATGTGCTCCTGCAATACAGCCTTGATCCCTCTCTTAGGGTTAATGGCCAGTGTTCAAACATCCCGTGTGTTTGAAAGCAGGGTTATTCTGTAGAGGTCTATGCACTTCTGCTGTAAATTCCAATTTTTGTCAGGTATAGTGAGGAAATGAGCAGTTTCTCCTCAGACTGTGCTAAACAGGTTCATTCTTCAAGGATTTTTGATCCTGTCTAGGGAGAGCAGGGCCAATGTGCAACTTCGTCACCTAAAAACTGGGAAACAGTTATATTTAGTCACTGTGAAGGTTTCTGGAAAGCAGCTAGGTATGCTGTTAAATTGCTCGTGGGATTTTTTTGGGGATGGAGAGAGGGTATTGCAACTACAGCACAGCTAAATTAACACGCAAGTAACACACAGCAAAACATGAGATAGGAAACTTGGTATCCTTTTCCCACTAGGATGCAGAAGGCTTCCTGTGCCTGAAAGACAGATGGCTGCGATCCAGAACTGTTCTATGCTTTAATTATTCCCAGGTTAACAGCCTTTTTCTCTTTCCCCCACCTCCTTGTCTGCGAAACCCCGTGTCCCCAAAAACAGGAAAAAAAACACCAAACCCCAAACAATCCAACCACAAAACAAAATAAAACCAGCAGAAAACTGAAACTTGCAGTCTCATGCTGGTGTGATTGAGGTATAAGCCATAGCATGGTTATGTGATCAAGAGGCAACAAGCCAGACTAAAGTGGTAAGGCAGGAGGAAAAAAAATTTCAAATAGTAGCTGTGTATAATACAGTGGATTCTGGGAGAATGCTGTGAGAGAAGCATTGTAGCTTTGTATTCTCTAATTGGATTGTTCTTATATCCTCTTTTCCTTGACTACAGTTTTTCTATTACTTTAATGGAAAGCCATACCCTGGAAAGGACATACCATTTAAAGACCGGATCACTTGGGCTGGAGATCTTAACAAGAAAGATGCTTCTATCAGTATATCAAACATGCAGTTCCGGGACAACGGCACTTACATTTGTGATGTCAAGAACCCACCTGACATTGTTGTCAAACCAGGAGAAATCCGAGTTAGAGTTGTGGAGAAAGGTATTCACCCTATATGATTTATTTTCTCCCCTCCCCTCCCCCCCCCCCCCTCTGTCCATATCACTTTTCTTGGGGGTGGGGGAGTAGCCTGGAGGAAACAACTGTCTTTTTAATTCTCTTTTTCCAGGTCCTAATAATTGAACCAATATTCTGTCAGCTGTTTAAAACACTAAATTTCATACTCTTTCCCTCTATATCCACTAATTCCTATGCTTTTAACACGTATTAGCAAAGGCTGATGAAAGCTTTGATGAAAACACATCTTCTCATTTCAAGGTCCTATGAATTTTTTTTTCTGTATTATGCTACATGAAGGGTTAGGATAACTTGAAATCTGGGGAGTAAAGAGAGAAAGTGGCTGACCCTTCTTTTTGGAACCCATCCAGTATATATACTGGAAAACAAAACAAATAATCTGGCCTGAGCATGTACTGACAGACAGTGAAATGCGACTGTATTTGATGTGAAGGTGTTTGTGTTGGATGTGCATTCAGTCTCTTTTACTTGGATGTTCTTACAGTGTCCGTGGTGACACGTGTAAACTGCAAGGGCTGGCTACTTGCAGTCATGTAAAGCTTCTGATTAGCATTGGCAACAATGATCACGGTTCAAGAGCACTTATATTCTGTATGTTGGTTTGGCTCTTTATTTCCCTTGGCCATCCAAAACATTTGATAGTTCTAGCTAAGCTGGAGGTGAGTCAAAGCACGACCGATCCTACGATGAAATGGTTCTTACAGTGGTCAGATTTCCAAATTTATATTTAATAATGACGAGAGTAAATGTTGAATTCATAAACGTCAGTGCTGATACAGCTGTTCCATTAGATTTTAATATGTTAGGGAAGATACATACATGTATGCTCCAATTACAATGATACTGCTGCTGTAAAAGGTGTGTACCCCTGCTCATGAGGTCATTCCATGTACTTACATAGCCAAGGTCTTTATCTAACCCTTCTCTTCACAGAGCAGTTTGAGTTGGATGGGACCTCCGGAGGTCCTGCCATCACTTAGAACTTTCTGATTCTTGGAAGTTCGAAGTCTATATAAAATAGTGTCAGTTTATTTCCTTACAGTGTATTGATAGTCTCTATGAAGAAGCAGTAAGGCAAGTGCTGGTTTGGCAAAGTCAGGCTGTCTGGGCAAAGCCTCTTCAGATTTTAACCCAGGTTAAGCAAATGAAGACTGACTTCGGTATACTAATTCAGCTGATATTTTTCAACAGACTTGCATGCTGGCTTCCCCATAGGTGGAGCATCTGGACAAGAGAATCTCACTGTTTCTGAAGAGAACCCTGTATTGGCAATACTTCTCGTCATCAGAAAAATGCTGCAACAATTGTCTTCAAATTCTTAGGAAGACCTTGAAAACAGGTTTTCAAGCTATAGCTGTAATGTTGTCTTGCATTCAGACTTTATCTGGAAGTACTGCTCTTGTAATAGGTTGCAACTCATCCTAAACTGAGCTGGAGAAATTTTTTCAATTGAAATAAGTACATGTTGACTCTTGTGCATATTTTTTTTTTAACTATGTATACGTTTAATTGTTCTGAATCATATGTCTGGTGTTGTAAACTGTTCAAAGCCACATACGTACTTTACACATTTAAATGATCTCATAGATGCTTGGTTAGCCTTAGATTTTGGATTAAATGTGTAGTAAGTTCCAGGGTGGCTTAACTGTTTAAAATTGCCAAGCTAACTCAGCTGATTTTCACTACAGTATCTACATAGTGTTTGCACAAACAGCTCCATCAACTACATTGGAAGAATCCTACTGGCAGGAATGAGAAGCAAGACTGTTCTTTCACTAGTCCATCTGAATCTGGAAAGGACTATGGTTCGAAGTCTAAATGACAGAAATTTGTAGGGAATTCCAAGTCCTTATGTTAGGCTGCCCCTATTTGTAGTAGGAAGATACTTAACACTGTGTTCAAGACAGCTTATGTTATCTGGAGGTAGTCCATCTTTGATCTGAACTCTCATGGGGGAGAAAATCAGAATTGTTGTATGAAAATATTAGCAGCAATGGAAAACTTCGGTTTCTTGCGTATTTGATAGAATTGATACTAACACACTTTCAGCACAAATAGAAGTTGCTTTTAGTTACGGTGATATTTAGTGAAAAGTGTTCTTTGAAAGGCTGGATTTTTGGCTATTGGATTTTAAGCTATTAACTTAAATGTTAGCTTTCAGAGCTGGTGTTTGGTTATGTAGCTGGGACTGTCTTACAATGGAGTCATTGGCTGCTCTGCAAGTACTTAACGAGGAATTCATGTAACTGTGGAATGCTGAAAAATATAAGAAAAACTGGGGGGTGACATTCTTCAGCTGAAGTATGTGGTCATAAAATTGTGTGAGCTTTTCTATAGTCTGTTGGACCATGTTCTGAGAGGCAATAAAGCCAGACTCTAGTTCCACGTGCAAACAGTTGTGGTTTTTTATACAGTCTTAAAAACCTCTGTCAACAGAACATAACTGCCGTCCTTTACTCAAATTCAACCAACAAAAAAAACTCACCTGAGTCAAAGAAATGACCAAACTCTCAGATTAGATAGTGCCAAATTTTTAATATCACTCTTTCAGCGGACACTCGGCACTATAGTTTTGGGTTGCTGCTTACTTTCTTGCTGTGAAAAAGTGTGTGGGTTTTTTTTTGTTCTTGTGTACAAGGCAACGGGTGGTCTGCTAACAGAAACGCATGTCTGTTTTGATGCTTTTGCAGGCAGTTACTTCTGCACTTGGAAAGGTGAAAAAGCACAGAAACTTAGGAACTCCTACTTCTTATATGCCTCAAAATAAATTTATCTTTTCATGGGGCTCAAACACAATCTCAGTCTTGTGTACCTGAAAAGTATTACCATTTTTATGACTCCCTTCCTTAATAGCAGGGGGATCTCTGGGCTGCCAAAAGGTTCTGGAAAGAAGGGACGTCTTCCTCTAAATTGTGGCACACCTGTCTTCATCTTTAATTTCTTACTGAGACTCTGAAGTACCATGTTGTTATGAGTTGCCATCTAACACTGGAGAGCTAGGAAAGCTGCTGACACAGTATTTGGCCAAACGATGGTGTGATCAGTGAAACAGCTAGAGATCAGGTAGCCCTTCTCCTGAAAGTCACTGAACTCAAAATGAACAGTACTAAATGTAAGCACTGTTTTCTTAGTATGATGCCCCTGATTCAGGGTACTGTGTTGTGCTGCTCCCTTCTAGATAAGTATGTCAAAATGGGCTTGGTCTACAGACTGAAAACTTTCTGGGAATGCTTTGTATAAGCATGGTCTATGGTCCTTGGTGGAACGAATCCAGCAAAGGGTGACTAAGATGATTAAGGGACTGGGCCGCCTTTCGTATGAGGAGAAGCTGAGAGAGCTGGGGTTGTCTAGCATGCAAAAGAGAAGAAAGGCTCAGGGGGATCCTCTCACCAGGTATTTACGTACATTGATAGGATCTAAAGAAGACCGAGACAGGCTCTTCAGTGGTGCCTAGTGACAGGACAAGAGACAATGGGCATAAACTGAAACCCAGGAAATTCTGTCTGAACATTAGAAAACACATTTTTACTGGGGTTGAACACTGGAATAGGTTGCCCAAAGAGCTTATGGAGTCTCCTATCCTTGGAGATAGTCAAAACCAAACTGGACAGAGTGTTGAGCAAACTGTGATAGTTGACCCTGCTTGAGCAGGGGATTGGACTAGCCGATCTCAAGACATCCCTTCCAACCTCAATGATTCTGTGATAATCAGATGCAGGTATCTGAGAAAGATTTTTCTGTGTGAGATGTTTTCCGTGTTGGATGTTATGCTGATTCACTTGCATTTGGTGCAAGTAGCTAGTGTAGCATGGAGTCTTGTGAGAAACCCTCTGGTCTGAGATGTTCCTTCCATTAAACACGATGTGGAGGAGGGGAGGGACTTCATTTCTTACTGGGAAAAGCTATAATGGTAGTCTGTGTGTTCTTTACCTTGTGAGTCATTTGTACTCTTTCTCTGATTGGCTTTTATTTCTGTCTGCTCTTTCTTGGCCAGGCCTCCCCCAAAATTATATTGGGGGAAATGTGAGTAAAGCAATATTGTGTTCCTATAAGCGTATCTCTAATATCATACAATGATCTTGACTTAAGAAGGGAAAGAATGACTCTATAAAAATGTATGGAGATGTATTTTGAGACACCAGAATCATGTATAAGCACTCGTAAGAGATATCATGGGTAGTAACTAGGCTCTCTGCTGCATGCTGCCCGGAGAACACCCAGCCTTCAGCACTCTGAGTTGGTTGACAATGTGCTACGTTGAAATCTGCTTTCAAGCATGCCTGCCTTTTTCTGTTGACCTCACTGGGAATGGCCAGAGGAGCGTAACCTTTTTTTTCCCCCCCTCAGATACAAAATGAGAAAGGGTTGTCCTCATTTTCGCTTGTGTTCCCCGACATGTAAAAATTCTTGGTTCAGTATAAACTCTCTTCTGAAGGACGGTGACATGAAGAACACTCTTAGTGTGTGCTCTGTTCATACATTATTCTGCTGGCTGCCTGCTATCGCTAGCACTTAGTCTGTGTGTTATAATTACAGGATATTACTTAAGTGCCTTCTGCTCTAAATGAATCCAAGGTCAAGAGTATTTGTGGTTTGCACTTCTGTTAATCAGGGAATGCAGAAGAGTTGAATGTTTTCTCCCTTCTCTCCCCAGACAGCCTGCCTGCGTTCCCCATTGCCATGGTGGCAGGGATAGTCATCGGTACGGTTACAGGTCTCTCACCGCTCATCTCTATTGTCGTGTGTCTTGTCATCAGAAAGAACAACTCTAAAAAACGATACTCTGGGTAAGAGATCTCCCTCCTCACCTATGGATGATGTGAGGAACAGCAGCAGGATCAGAGGGAGGGCTTAGAGGGGGGTAGGAGTTGTTTCAGTCAATCTTGGCAACCACGGCTAGAGATAGGGTATGGCTGTGTGGAACACTGGTCATCTGTCTATAATGATTACTTTGTACTGTGCTTGAAAAGACCTACTGACCATGAGTTACACCCCAAAATTGCTAAAAGTTGAACGTGATCCCCAGCCACAAGCATATATGCCCTATGAACGTTTAATCCAAGGTCCCCTAGCTCTGGTCTGTTCCCCTTCCCTCTGGCCCTGCTTCCCCCTACCACCCCTCACCCCAGAGGAAAAGTGCCACACGTGCACTGTTAAGGAATGCTCTGGGGTGAGATTAAGACTGGATTTTTCAGTTACCAGTGTCTGGCTCCTGAGCCTGGAGTATAATTGCCAAAACCCCATTCATCACCACACTTCAAAGTAAAGGAGGAGTATCCACTCTGCATCCATTCTCATACACTGTCTGTTTTTTTGTTAACTGTTATCGTCCCCGCAAGGTTTTTAGTGTTAGGAACATAACTTGAAATTGAAGCACAGATCTTTGAGTGGACATACGAAAAAGCAACAAGAACTTACAAAGGCAGACTTAAGTCCTGTGGTGATGGAGCTTGATGCTGGTGGAGGAAGCGCTTCCCCTTTTCTCCTCTCTAATTAGCTGGTAATTTGCTTCACTAAGAAAGAATGAAAATTATGTATGTAGTCTTAGAAATAAACCCTGAACCTATAACTTTCTTTTGTTCTTTTCCCAACAAATATTCCTGCTTCCTGCAGGTTCTTTGGGTTGCCTGTGGGATAAAAGAAAATAGCTTCAAAAATAAACTCGTGGGGATTTCTAAATTAAACTTTGCCCTGTCCTTTTCCCAGTTGGAGAGCTTAGAGAAAGTGAGTTGGCTATTGCCCAATGGTAAGGCTAAATATAGCGAAGGCAGCTGTGTGTGCTGAAAATTGTGTGGAAAGCCTGGTTTTCCCTTTCTGCATGTGCCCTTCCCCTAAGAACTGAACAGAAGCCTGCAGTGTCATGCACCAGCAGTGTGCGTGAGGCGGTCCGCTTGCCTTGCTTCCCAGTGACCTGCTCTCCAGTGTCTTCCTGATGAAGGACACGTGCTGGTGCTGAGCCTGAAGCTGTAGTGCATGCACTGTAATTTCTTGTAGTAGATTTAACTGCTCTCTTGGGAAAGTAATCTCTGAAGTTTAAATACTGCTTTCACTGACTGTGCCAGCTCTGTATGACGTGTAAAGGGAAACCAAGCGTGCTGTGACCCCCTCCAAACTTACGGACTCTCTTCTACATGATGCTAACCCAGTGTGTGGTGGTGGTGAGATGCACTTACTTTTAGATAACCATTCTGCCTTGAACTGAGGTGGGCTGGGGCACTGTGCGGCATCTGGAACCCCTGCATGGCCACAGTCTCCATTCATGCTCTGACTTTGGTGTTGTTTTTTTTTTGTTGTTTTTTTTTTTTTTTCTTTCTGCCTGGGCGTGCTGGGATCGGATCCTGCTTACCTTCCTCTCCTTACAGAGATCCTGATATAGACGCCAGATTGGGAATGTAACAGGGCTGGGTCTTCTCTTCCAGTCCCACTAGACACCATGGTAACTAATCAAGTTGGTGGTTGCTGTTAATACCTGTGTGTATGTGTACACATTTCCTCTTCCTTTGCTGACTAACCAGCTAGCTCTCTACTAACATAACTTCACTGTAATTTGTGCTGGAATCTGTTGGCAAAGGGATGATGCATTTCACTGGGTGCTTGGGTTTCATTGTCTCATGTCTAACTGGGGTGGGATTGCTGCTTATCCCAGGTGGTGTCCCTCCATCTCTTCCAGCAGTGAACTTGCCAGTGCATTGACTAAAGCACAAGGAGATTCAGAGCGCTTTCTGGGTCAAAATAAAAGTAAATTCCTCGTAAGTGTTCCTCTGGCTCAGACAGCTTGTGTATTTGAAAACCTGTGGTGATCTAAGTGCATTAGTTGCTTAAACCTGCATTATGACTTTTAGATAGTGTAGATCTGAGGAATTTTGTGAATAAAGCAAACAATTCACAATTACATCATTTTGGTAACAGAAGGGCTGCTTTGTCTCTGAGACAGTGGAAGGAAGCCCCTTGCCATGATGGTTGGGGCAGTTTGTTTTTGTTTTTCTTTTCTTACTACTGCAGGTATGGCGAGCTAAGTCTCCTATGGTTAGACTTACCACAGGATAAAAAATGATCACCCTGCGAGGAAGTGATCTGCTTAATGCCACTGTCCTCATTTGTTTGTTTCTGTACTTGCTTCGTACACTGTCTACAAAGATTGGGGGAAAAAGGATGCGCAGTGGTCAAAGGGTTGTGTTAGCAAAGGGAACTCCTGTGTCTGTTGTCAAGGAGGTGGCTAGCTTTCTTTCCTGGCTGCTTGGGTGCGAGGAGGTAGACCTAGCATTTAGACACCCATTACTGTGTTGCCCAGAAGCTACTGGCTTTAAGTTGAAGGGCATTTTCTCATATACTTAGCTCTGTGGTATTAATTTCTCTGTCTGTCACTGGCTTGTTTTCTTTTCAGTCCTGCTTTAAGCAGAGGGAAAGAAGCAAACACAGAGTGTAAACTGCCAACCTTCTTTTAGGGGTGTTGATTCTCACCACAAGGCAGTTTTCTCGTTTGAAAAACAAGATTTGCCTGATTAGATGTTCAAGTAGCTACATCAGGGCACATAGCTTACATGTCACGTGTGACTCTTAAAGTAATTTCTCGAGAGACTGGTGTATGTCCTGAGTGGGCAGAATTATTTTGGGATTGTAGCCTAACCAAAAGCAAGGGAACTAATGCAGAGTTTGGTAGGAAGTACCTTTCTGGTATGGAGAGCTGGTGGCTCTTGCAAGTGTTAGCTTTAACTGTAGCACTGGTATAACACTTGCCTTAGTGACTGGGACTATTTAGCTTATAGTTAGAAGATAATTGCTGTTTACCGCTGTTGACTGAGTCTGAAGTCTCAGTGAAGAAAACACATATGGCTTTAGACAGGTTGGGTTGAATGGTAACATCTACGGAACAGGGGGTTTGGGGGAGCTGCTGTGCTATGTTAATAGTTGTTGCTTACCAGTGAGACTCTGGGAGGAGGGATAGAGAAATGTCTGGGGAGAGATGGAGAATTATGTGTGTTTATTTCAGAATCCATTATGTTCATTTTTACTTTGGCATAATCTGCCACATTCATCTTGCCATCACTCGTTTTTTGTTTTTGTTCTTTTTTTTTTTACTATTTGTGTGCCTCTTGAACATTGTCGTGCAAACTCTGCTCTGCCACCTCGTCAGCTGCAGTACATCTGAGAGCTTGATGTCACCGGTTAAGCAGGCTCCACAGAAGTCGCCCTCCGACACAGAGGGTCTGGTAAACAGCGTGCCCGCCAGATCACACCAGGTAAACTGCTTCCAGCTGCTTCCTGAAGCAGGATCCTCCTAGAGTGTGGGGGAGATAGTATGGAAAAGATAAAGGCAGGGTGGGACACATGAATTAGGTGCTGTCTGATAAGGTGTTGAGGGCTGGGGGATAAAACTGTCTCCTCTGAACAAGGGATGGGCTGGGACTGGTGAACTATTCTGTAGAATGCTTAGTGCAATTGAAAGAATAGCACCTTGATATTACTTGAGATGGAGTTTTATGCCCTTTTTGTACTAATGTATAAAAAAGTTGGTTCTAATCTTGTGCATTATCACACGCAAGCGGTAGTGAAGTGCAAGGATGAGAGCCGGGCAAGGATGAGGGGGTAGAGGGTAGCTGTTTAATGTAGAAACAACATTATTTACTGGGTGTGTAATCACCCCATAAAGCTGCCTAATCTGTTCTGGGATTGTAATGGGGAGGAATTTTACTTACTGTCTCATCGCTGTGACGGTGCATGCCCTGTGGCATGTTCTTCCTTCACGAGGAAATGAGCCAGTGCAGAGCAAACACTGACCAGTGATGACTAGTTCGAAGATGATTCTTACTGCTGAGAGCTCTCCTCTGCTGAGCCACCCAGCTTTTGTGGGCTTGAAATTGCCACGCTTTGTCTTGTGCTTGCTGCTGTTGGCAAAGTTCTGCTGACTTTGAAGGAAAAAGGTGGCTCTTATCCAGACTTAACATCCCATGGGAATGTCAGCGGGGAGAGGGCATGAGTCAGACAGGGATTCTACGTGATATATGATTACCTGTTAACAGGGTACATGATCTCCTTATTTGTAAGCTCTTTCTTACCTCTTGATTTGTGTATTCCCAACAACTTTCCTGTGGAGATACGGATCCTGAGTGAGTTTAAGTCCAAAATGGACTTTGTCTTATTTTGCCACCTTTTAGCAAGTGGCTGCAGAGTAGTGTGTGAACGGGTGGGTTTCTGAATCAGGGTTAGTACCTGGTTTCTTATTTTCTCCTGACAAAATAATGGAGGTATGTGTTAATGTGTTAACCCTGCAGGAGAAAAATACAGTGCTAACAGTGAGCTGGATAAAGTCAAAGTCCCTACTCTGTTGGGCTTCCAGGCTGGTTTGGAAATGCATTTTGTTCTCGGCAGATGCAGTATTTCCAGAGTTTTAGCACATAGGCCCACAAAGCTACCTACTGACTTCAGAGAACAGTCATTCTCTGAACATAAAGGCAATATACTCAAGTTATAAGATTTAAAAATAGTTCAGTTTTTGACTGGAGCAGGTCTAGTAGCAGCAGGCTGCCTATAAAGGCCTACATAAAGCTCATCTTTTCTAGTTCATAGGAGGGGCTTCTAGAACGGGTGAAAGACACAGGTGATTGGCCACCTCCCCCACCACTCAAAAAAAAAAAAAAAAGGAGGAGAAAAGCTTATGTGTGGGATGTATGCTGCAGTAGCTGTTGGAGTCAACTAGTCAACTTCTATGGGTCAGAAGATTGAGATGTTTTATCTAATTACTGTTGTGGTATGAAGCAGTACATGCAAGTGCCCTGAGAGCTACATAGAGGAAGAGTTTTGCTGTTCTGTGCTTACAGCTTGAAAGCAGAAATATTTTTGTCTTCTCTGTAGCGTTTTGGTGTGGAAACTTACTGTGTCCTCAGCCTTCCATGTCCCCAGTGTTCTGGGTCTCAGTGTACAGGAAGGAACATGTCAGAGTAAATCTAACTCAGAATTGGTGTGCTTTTGCCCTCCGGTAGTCGCTCCAATCTGCTTATTCCTTGACAGAGTCCTCCAGGGTCTTCCCACAGGTAAGTTCCTAAAGGAAAACCTGAAGTGTGAACACTCCTGACCTCAAAGGAAAAATATGGGAAATGGTTTTTGTTTTGTTTTGTTTAGTTTTGTTTAGTTTTTTAGTTTTTGAATCTCTTTTGTCAGGCAAAGAGAGCTTTGTCTGGATTTTCATTTCTGGGAAAACATTTGTAGCAGCAGCAAGTGGTTCCTCTGCCTTCTGTTAAGCATTTGCCCCATCTTTACAGAACAGCAAGTAAACATATTTACTTTTCTTTAAAAAGATCCATGATAAAATCAGGGGAGATCAGATTTTGAACAGATGGTTTAAATCAGTGAGGAAACCAACTTTCAATTGATTACACTTATATTTTTAACTTCTAGCCATTTTTTTTTTTAAGTGTGATATCAACATGCAAGTTGATATATTTGAAATCTAGCCTCACATATAAGTAAAACCTGATATTTCTTGGTAATCAAGAGATTAGTTGTAGCGCTCAAGCTTTTGAGCTGTCGTGTAGGTGGAATGCTGATATTCAGATTCCTAGCAGTTCCCAGAAGCTGTTGCAGGCTGCTTGATGATTGACGCACACTTTTTGTGTCTTGGATTGTCTGGCAGTTATAGACCAGGGGTTCGCACAATCAATGCTGCGGGCAAACAGTAAAGGCCGGTGGGCTTCCTTGCAGCCTTTTACTTGGTAGGATGCGTAGGAAGTGACTGAATGCTTCGTGCTTCACTAACGAAGATCTGTGAATACAAATACACAACCCCTGCCTCCGCAAGTTAAAAACGGTAATGCAGGTGTTCACTCTCAAAGAGTGGCATTTAAATTAGATTTATTAAGTGAGGTTTATTCTTTTTGTTATTTATGTGTCAGTTTAAGTATCAGTATTATTATGAAGTATTTGTCCACATCACTTCTCAGCTGAAAGTGCACTTGAGCCTGCACTTCCTTTGTGTGCAAGTTTATCAAGTGTGGACCTTGCTTTCTGGAGTGCCCCAGAGTGCTGAAAGTATGCAGATCTGATTCTGTGAATGTTCAGCTGGTTCAATCAACTCCGCTTGTTTTCTCTGTGTCTTCATTCTCAGCAGGTTATGTTCTGTCCTGTCGAATTTGTTATGTGGTGTTTCTTCTCCATGCCATCGTTCTGTAGTGGCTCGTATTGTACCATGACTGTTACTTGGATGAGTGAAAAAGCATTTCCAGGGAAGGCAAGAACTATATGTGTTTCCCAGATGGATATCTGTGTTTAGCTAGTAATCTGGGTTGCAGTAAGCAAACTGGAAGGTAGATGTGTGTTGTCCCAAGATACGCTAACTCCAGGGTGGCTGTCATTTGTCCTTGTGCTTAGCCAAATATTCATTTCTGGGCAGGCTGAAGGACCACTGATCTTAAAGTGTAACTTCCATAGAAATGCATTTCTGATGTACTGAGCAGTATGGTATAGAGCTCCTAAGCGGGTAAGTCAGTCAGTGTAGAAGCGGGGAGCACTAAAGCTACATTAACTTAAGTGCAGGTCTCTGGCTTTGCTCCTTCTGCTTTAAGACATGCCTCAACAGGCTGTGTTCAAGCTCTGTTCCAGGCTTTTACTGGACCCCAGGACCCTGGGATGGAGCAGTTCATGGTGCGAGGAATCTTGACTTGAATTTAGGTAAATTTCCTGGAACTGGAATCTGTGGTAGCTGCAACATCTTTCAGAGTCTGAAAAATCTGAAAATACAGTAGACCACTGTTAGCCCATGGTGGTCTAATTTTGCAATTCCTTTTTATTTGCCGTAACTTGCAATTCATGACTTTGCTGATAAACTTTTAGCAAAGTATCGGTACACCTGCTACTCTTTTCCCTTTGGTTCTGAACAGAAAAATCACAAGGCTTAGCGAAATGCTGGGTTTTATATGACAGTGCTGGTCGGTCTTCTGGTTCTGAAGAGTCAGGATGAGTTTATTTGGGATTAGGTGAAAGTTCTGATTGTTTAGACTTTTTTGAAGGTTTTACTTGTGGAAGAAGTGTCTTAACAAAGACTCAGATCGCTGGAGGTATCAAATGCTGGGAAGAAGTCCTTGGTGCTGATTATAATCAGCTAGAAAATCAGTTGGCAGCAAGTCAAATAGATGGAGCATTATAATAGATCTGCTTTTCTCTGTGTTAGCTTATTCACACTTATTCAGGTGATAGTGAACTCATCCAGACAATGATAGCTTGGTCTGGATAGGTGGTCACACTAGTCAGTCTCTCCACCACCACCCAACATGCTGGTTGCAGCAGAGTAACTATATTTAACCTGGCATAAAATTAGAATAGTGATAAGATAACTGATCCTGATTGAACTCCTGTGGTAGAAAATTGACCCATCAGAATTACTTGAACAAAACTTGAACTGTCATAGTGAGTACTTTATGCAGTTATAGATTTATTTTTTAATTTTTTTTTTAACTGATAGGAAGTGGTCTCAAACTGAATTTGTCGTACCCTGAACCTATGGCTTCAGGCAGATGGGACTTCCAAAATTGCTGATACAATGTTGGAGACCAGAACAACATGAGAGCCAACAGTGAAAAAAGAAAAAAGAAAAGTGGCTCTAAGGAGACTTTAAATCTAGAATTTTCTGAGACATCAGTGTCTCTTTTTTTGAGCATTTCCTTAGTCTGTTATTTATATTCAGCATTTTATATCTGCTCACAGGTTTTCGTCCTTCTGTTCATCTCCTTCCTCTACTCATTTTCTTTATCACTTGGGAGATGCTTTACCTGGAAGCTAGAAACTTTGGGTTTAAACTAGCTCTGAAAGAGAACGAGGTATTTAGCAGGCGCATGCTTTGCTGTTGTGTTGGGGGGGAAACAGCTGTGCAGAAGTGTATCTATACGGTCCTTCAAGGACTTAATTTTCTGTACCGAAGGTCTCTTTTCATCTCTGGCCCCTAACTGCTTTGGAAGATGGATGGAAGGATTTCTGGGTCAGTTCCATAGAGATGTTTTCTACTTTGGCAGGATGCCAAAAGTACTGGGGAGAAAGAGGTGGGAGAAATGCCCGTGAAGGCTACTTCTTCCTGGGGCATAAAGGAAACAGAAACAGAGTTAGATAGATGAAATGGTTTTGAAGCAAAAACTGCTAAAAAAGCTGCAACCGAACTAAAAGATTCTCTCCTTGCTGTTTCCCCCACCCCCAAATAGGACGGTCCCTTTCCCTCCTGCACGGGGTGTGGGTGGGTGTCTGGCCTCTCTGCTGAGGTCACCTTGTAGGTGGTTGCAGTCTTCTGCTCTGGGCTCCTGTCAATTGGGCTGAGCAGAATGGGGGCTGCAGGTCAGACCTTTCCATAAAGGTCCCACCTGTCTTGTGGGGTACCTGCTCTTTGTAGGCTGCGGTCCTGTCCTCAGCCCACCTCAAATAGCTGCAGTTCGCTCTCCTGTGGGCTGTGTTTTGGAAGACATGGTGTTTTAGGAAGGCGCTGGCGTGTTTGCGTGCTCTGCTGAAAGATGGTGCTGTAATCTCCTCCACTGCCCCCCAGCAAATATAAGGAAGGTTGCGTGGCCGTGCTTGCCCAGTGTGTCTGTGGAGGCGCTCACTGCCTGGGTTGGCTTGAAAGTCAGGTAAGAGTTCTGCATTACTGCACCATTTCCGTGTTTTCTGGCTCGCTGCTGTGCAAGTGTTGATCCCATCACTTGCTTGGGCAGTGGCTGGTGTCATGAGGTGGCTGCAGGTTTGTTCTTTCCCTCATTGTCCGAGTGGTACAGCTGTGCTGGGATTTACAGGACTTGAGTGGCAGTATGGGAAGTATACTCTGCTGTCTACTGGTAAATCTGTAGTACAGTTCCCCTTGAAAAATACTAAATCTGGCATGCATCTCATTAAGCCATGTGTCTTTGCTCCATAGCATGTAAGAATCGGTGCTTTTCAGAACGAAGGATTCTAGATTTTGCTTTCTATGAGAAGCAAGCAGCCGTTACAGTATTAAAGGGAGGCAATGGTGCTGTTTGGCATGCTCCTGACAGGAGAAAGGTGGCAGACTAGAGCTCATTTGTAGGTGAGGGTTCATTCCACCTGCTTCAAAGTGCTGTTAAGCAGTCATAAAAGCTCTGTGGTCTTGCTTTGGCTTTGGTCTTGCTGCAGCCCCTGCGGAAGCAAGGGGCAATATGACCTATTCTGAAAAATACTGATTGTGCTTTTTTATTCTGTTCCCAGGGCCCAGTCATTTATGCGCAGTTAGATCACTCCGGAGGACAGCACAGCGACAAGATTAACAAGTCAGAGTCTGTGGTCTATGCTGATATTCGGAAGAACTGAGATGAGATCCTAAGCTATCCAAAGGAAAACACACATTCAGACTGGAATTGCTTGAACAAGATTTGACCCAGAGAACTCACATGTGGCCTTTGATGCCTAGGCTAGGACCAATGCATGTGCATACAGAGGGAAAGATATATATGTATTGTGTGTAAATAGTCTATTTAATCGTACAGAAGTGAGACCAATGTTGCATGTTGAAATGCGGTAAGAATTTTGCTTATAAATTGCCAATATTCTTTTTTGTATCTTGTGTGACGAGAGAGAAAGTGAAAACTCGCATCACATTTTTAAAATATTTTTATCTCGATTATTAATGGAGAAACTGGAAGATGCCTGAAGATTCTAGATTGACCTGGACATTCTTTTTTTTTTTGCTTATAGGGCCTAATTTCTTTTGTTGAGGTGAATATAAAGAAGATATCTTCTTTATATTCACAGTGTTCTTTATGTATACAGGGTATCCATCTTTCCTTGGTCAGATTCTCAGTACAAGCTGCCTTCTCATATAAACTAGACACTCGCGCTTGGTCTTGTAAGCCAAATTGTGACTCCTAGCTATCAGAAGTGTATGTCTTAGCAGTGTAAGTGAAGGAAATGTTTAGGCCTACCTGACCTGTGTAACACAGGTCACAGAACTGTTTACTTCTGTATTGAGCCCATCTATTCAAGCTTAGTCCTTTAAGGTACAGGGATAGTGTTGATCTAATGAATTTTGTGAAATGATAGTCTACCTGTGAAAACGTAAGAGCTAGTGAGTTAAAGGGATAGGAAGCTATAGCTGTAGGTGGTTGCCTCAGACGCTGTTGAACCTTTCAATGAAATGTTTCTTCCTCGAAGCTCTGTCCTTTCACACAAGCATGCAAAAGGGCTCAAAGGGATCTGGAAGCTGTAGTACTCCCTCACCTCTCTCTCATGGCTCTGTTATACCACTGTCACTTCCTTAGAGATGCTTTATCTGTTCTTAAAAGCCTGTAGTGGAGGCTGAATGGCCTCTGGAGGAAATCTAGGACTTCACTCTGGTTTTTTTGATGTGTGTTTTTTTGTGTAACCTATGTTTGCACAGAGGATGCGGAGGGCAGTTTATTTCCTTCCTCTCTGCAAGCCTACTACTTGAATATGATTTCCCAGCTTCTTCTTTCTAGATTAAACTCCTCGTAGATTGTTAAGGATCTCTGATTGCTCTCTTCTGCTGAAGAGGCTCTGTCTTTAGATGACCCATTTGTATCCTGAAATCTGGTGCTCAGAAATAGAAGTGGCATTCCAGCTGAGGGCTTCTCAACGTAGTGCATAGTAGAAGGGTTTCTGTTTTGTCCATCCTAATGTGGTGTTGGCTTTTTTGTAGCAGCAAGAAATTTTCAGTCTGGTCTGCCATAACCCCTTCTCTCTGATTCGTACCCATTTCCTAAGGGTTCAGTCTGTTTCACAGAATCACAGAGTGGTCAGGGTTGGAAGGGACCTTCAGAGACCATCTGGTCCAACCCCCCTGCCAAAGCAGGTTCACCTACAGCAGGTTGCACAGGAACGCATCCAGGCGGGTTTTGAATATCTCCAGAGAAGGAGATTTCACAGAATCAGTCACAGAATGGTTGAGGTTGGAAGGGACCTCTGGAGATGACCTAGTCCAAACCCTCTCTTTTCCAGCAGGGTCAGCTGGAGCAGGGTGCCCAGCACTGTACCCAGTTGGGTTTTGAGTATCTCCATGGATGGAAACCTCTACAACATCTCTGCACAAAAAAGTGCTTCCTTGTGTTCAGGTGGAATTTCTTTGTTTTAAATTTCTGTCCATTGCGTCTTGTCCTGCCAGTGAGCACTACTGAGAAGAGTCGTGCTCTTCATTTCTTCCTAGCGAGTATTTATACACACTGATGAGATCCCCCCAAAGCCTTCTCTTTTGCAGGCTGAACAGTTCCAGCTCTCTCAGCCTTTCCACATGTGAAAGATGCCCCAGTTCCTTTATCATCCTTGCGGCCCTGCACTGGTCTTGGTCCAGTAAGTCCATATCTCTCTTGTACTGGGGAGCCCAGAACTGGACACAGTACTCCACGGGTGGCCTCACCAATGCTGAATAAAGGGGAAGGATCACCTCCATTGACCGGCTGGCAATACTTTGCCTAATACAGCCCAGGATATCATTTACCTTCGTTGCAGCAGGGGCACACTGCTGGCTCATGTTCAACCTGGTATCCACCAGGACCCCCACAGGGCCTTTTCTGCAAAGCTGCTTTCCAGCCAGGCAGCCCCCAGCGTGTACTGGTGCGTGGGGTTGTTCCTCCTTAGGTGCAGGACTTTGCACTTCTTGAACTTCATGAAATTCCTCTTAACCCAGTTCTCCAGCCTGTCCAGGTCCCTCTGAATGGCAGCAGGACCATCTGGTGTGCCAGCAACTCCTCCTGGTTTTGTATTGTCTGCAAATTTGTCTCTGCTGAAATTATGTTACGGGTTTTTCAGGCCTCATCTTCAATTTGTCAGTGGAAAACTTGGTTTGAATTCTCATCCTGTCCTCCAGTGAGCTTGCAACACTCTTAGCTTGATACTTGCAAACTTAAGTCTACATTCCACTGTAACATCAAGTAAATAAAAAATAGGTTTTGGCCCATGGCAGACCCTTTCAGAACCACATTAGGTCATGCTTTAATTATGATAGTGCAACTTAAATAACTCTTTTCTGTGGTTTGTTTTTTTTTTCTCAAGAAAGTTGGGTGTGCCAATACTATAGTCTTTCATCAGGATCAAACTTCACTGGTTTCCTGACAACAGTTGCCTTTGTTAGAAGTCTCTAAGATCAGTATGAATCCTGCTGCTGCTTTCCTTATCTGCCAGGCTGCATTTTTTTCACACTTAGTAAGAAACACTTTTGACACGGTTGATGGAGAAACTTGATTTTGATCTGCCTGTGTTCATCCCTGTGCATCACCATCTTTCTCCCCCAGACATTTTAGAGTAAGAGGGTGAAATGTGATGAATGTAGTGATCAAAAACTTGCTGCTATGAGAAGATAGGGCTGTCCTTGGCTCTGAAGTCTGCTACTAATGTTTGTTTCTTTTCCTGCTGGAATGTACTGGAGAATCTGAGCACAATCCTGACCTGGTGCTGACTTTAAGAAACGTGCTGATCTGGTGCTAACTTTAAGAAACACGCTCATCTAGTTGGTGCTGACTTTAGGAAACACGCTGATCTGGTGCTAACTTTAGGAGACATGCTGATCTGGCTGGTGCTAACGTTAGGAAACAAACACTAATCTGGTTGGTGCTAACTGACTTTAGGAAACATCTCCTTCCATTGCTTTTGTTTAACTACGGGTATGTTTATATTGCCTATACTGCTGAGGAGGCTCATTGCAAGGCTGCTTGCATCCTCTTTGTGAAGGTAGAATGAACTTGGAAGCATTGTTTAAAAATGCTGAACATCTTTTTAGAAAGAAACAAAAGTCCCTTCCCCTAGGAATAGCAGAAATCGGTCTGAATCCCTCTCCAGTCTTGAATTATCTTTTTTTTTTGCTTTTATTTTGGTCATGGAAACATGAACTACGTCGCTATTAAATAACTTATTCAGGCTGAAGTCAAAAGAACTTGAGGCAATGTGAGACAACACTTGTGAACTTTCAGTCCCTCAGGTTATCTTGGCTTGTTTAATCATCCAATAACCTGTGCTGATGAAAGGGACTGATGCTGAGTTGGCTTACTGAGTAAAGTCTCAGGAGACAGAGGACTTCTACTTCCTTGATGGGTAGCAAGCAGAGATTAAAGTCAGACAAGGTCATCATATCCTGATGTTACAGTGACCAGAAGTTTAACTCTGTTTGCTCTACTGCTATTCTCTCAATTCTCTGATGCTGTTCTTTGCAGGTGGAAAAGAGCAGCTTTGGACTTGAGGAACACTAAGTGTGTTGTCCTTGTCCTGCTGCTAGCTCTTCTACAACCATCTATTTTAAAAAGAAGTGCTGTGCGGCAGGCAGGCTTGCTGCAGCACAGCTGAGGGGTAGGCAGCCTCTCTGGAGGCAGAAGACTAAAACGGCTACGTGGGTCATCGCTTTTGGATAGTGGAGCTGGGGAAGGTGTGTGATCTAAAAGACTTGCAATGAATTCTCTTTTATTCATTTTGCGAACAAAACTGGGATCAATCTGAAATCCATTTCTCAGCTGAGGGGGAAAAAAACCCAAAAGGTCTTTTATGGGTAAAAGTGACCTTCTACCCTTTCTAGGGGTGCAGTTTTGGATTGCCAGCCTGGGCTCTGGCAGCAAAGCCAGCTGGCACCCCCTAGAGCCAGGGATATGAATGGCATCATTCCTCTTCCCTGTTTTTAACAGAAGTGCCAAGCGGAAAAGTTTTGGCTGCTTACTAACAGTGGATATATTCTTCCTTATTTTTGAATACCAGAAGTTAATTTTGAGAAGAGGATTACAAATAATTATGAAGTAACAATCTAAGTAAATTGGTAGCTGTACTCAGTACATCAAATGTCCATTGCCCCTTTTGACTGCAGCAGTTGTTCTGTGAGGGAGGTGGTCGGCGTGTTCACAAAATGGCATTAAGAGCCACTGGAGGGTGGCACATATGCCCCTGTAACTAACTGAATGACGTGTCATTTATAACCGGAAACCCATAGGGTTTTGTTTTCTCTCAAAGCTTTAGTGATTATTTCAGTTTGTGACTAGAAGAGCTGGAACTAGGTTTTTAACTTTTCTAAACCTGTGAGAACTGTTTAGGTAACCATCTGTCCTGTGACCACAGTAAATGTGTATCTGCGACTTAGAAGCTGCATTGCTGTAGAGTGGATTCATTGACGTCAAGTGTGGGCTCTTTGGTTTATAAACAAAACACCTTCAGTCTGTATTGAAATCTTGTCTTGGAATCTTACATTATTAATGTATCTCCCTAGGACCTCACATACAAAATGTTCTTATTGTGTAATAAGCAATGGAAATATTTTCTCTTTAAAACCATGAAAGCTGAGAAGGTGGGTAAGACTTCTGGGCTGTGGCCACACCCCCACGGTGCTAGTATTTAGGTAACATTTTTATATGGGAGACTACAATCATATTAACTATGCTCAGCAATTATACTCTTCTTGAGGCTTCTCTTTCCCTTCTCTTCACTGCCCTAAAGCTAATAAACCCTTTCATTTAAAGGTATTTTTGCACTCTAAAACATAAGCGCAATGCCTTTGGCGATCAGTGTGCTGTGCAATCTTTTCTGTCTCCCTGCAGTGCCAGCTGGTTTTATGTGGTAAATGTAGTTGGAAACATAGACTGGATACTTTCCTTTTGTAAACCTCTGTCTTGGAGGTGTGCCAGAGAACGAACACCTGTAAGACGGGTGTATAATCTGTGTGAGGGAGCTGGATATGCGTTGCATGGCCTGATTACATGAAGAGCCAGTGTACCAACTGTTAGTGCTTTTGCTTTTACAGACTCATCTGGAAACAGTTATCCTGGATATTTTTTTCTTGAATGGACTTTCATGTTTTCTATTGTAATCTTGTGAATATTTTAATACACTTTTTTTTTTTCCCATTACTGGTTTGCTGAATGAGTCTTGTCTGGTTAGGGACTGGGAAGGGAGGGGGACTGGAGTACACCACCCCTCTTTCTGGCAGTATTCTTCAGTCACTGTCCCTTTTGTCTGCTCAGCGAACAACACAGCTGGAGAGTTCACCATCTGAATTGTGCCCCGGTATTACCACTCCAGCTAAGAGAACTAAGAAATGCAAGTGAAACCATAACAGAATTCACATAGGACAGAAAGAGCTTCATGGCAAGACAGCCTCTGGAAAAGGGGAGCTGACAGACTATCAGGTGCACGTCTTACAAGAATGGAAGATGCTTTCCTTGAACTATGCTGCACAAATACTCTGCACTGGATAATATAACATTATACATAGGATGAGAGAGGACATTAGTGCCACAATAAGGTGCTGTTGCTTTTGTAACTGTAGAACAGTTTCCTTTCCTCTTGCCATGCTGGAGCGGTAATTCAAATGGGATTCAGGAAAAGTAGGGGTGGAGAGAGACTTAATAAGAGGGCTTTGCAAAACTCCAGTGTTTCAAGGCCTTTATTTTCCTGAAGGCTGAATCCTGAAGAAGATACTGTCTCACAGTTATCTTTTTCTCCTGGATATAAATTCCTGAGCTCCAGTTCCGACTCCTAGCTTTGGTGGAAGAGGTGTCTGAGAACCCACCAGGGAAGCTCATTGTTGCCATGCTCTGAACACAATTGCCTTGTACCTTTCAGTAACAGGTGAGCTTTTGCAGTGTAATGTAAAGCCTTTGCTCAGAACTTATTTCAGAGTGGCACGTTTTTCCTCTTTACAGGTGAGTGGGTAGGAAGAGATGTTGACTTTCAGGGAAGGCTTCAGTGTTTCTTCACAAACATGCCACTGATGGGAGCAGACCACTGCCTCCAAAGCTGTGGAGAACTGGCATGTGCACGTTTCCTGAGCGCACACCTTCACAGGAAATCTGTATGTACTTAAGGAGGGGGTGGAAAGTGCGTAATAGACGTTTGGCTGTTTATTTTTCCACGCTCCCAAGAACCAGGTATTTAAATGCACCCACCTTCTGCTTCTAATTGTAAAGGATGACAGAAGCTAAAACACCAGTGGCACATCCTAGTTTGCCTTCCTCTTGTTAAAGACAGGGGTGGCTGGGAAACAAATGAAGATATGCATAGCTGAAGCTGAAAAGAATATCCTTACATTAGCAGGGGAGAGCATCAGGGAACGAAATGCAAATGCTACTGTTGTTGGTTACTAAAAGTATGGTAAAACCCCACACAGGTCTGACTGTGACATGAAAGAAGATGACTTCAGCCTGAGGCTCTGCCTGACTGTCACCAGTACCGTGTCACCCCCAGCACAGTTCAGCAGAGTCAGATAAGGTGGGGCTCAGCAACTCATTCAAGGCACAATCCACAATCGCTTTCTTTTAAAGACACAATATAAGACACACAATTTTACTTCAATTTAAAAGGTTGCATTTTATTTAAATGTATGGAGATACTTTGTTATTTGCACTTAGAAAACACCTGCTCTCTAGACATTTAAATTTCCTCTTTCATTTTCTCAGAGGAAAAAAAAAGATTAAAATTAGTGAAGCTAGGTCCCATGGGGAAGGGATTGTGCGTTGTTGGATTTGACCTGTTGGGTTAAGCATCTCTCTGCTGCAGCTGCTCTTGTTGTTTTGCTTTTAGCTCCTGGTTATACCTATAGGGGAATAAAAAAAAAAAAACACAGACTAAGAATAGAACACCAGTTACAATAACAGTGTCTGCCTAACAATCTGTTTAGCAGAGGAGATTTAAAATGACAATGGACTTGAGGGTGGAAAGGCGGTATAGGATAGTTTAGTTCATGTAAGAAGCTCTAAATTAGTTGCTAAGTTTGCCTTATTCCTTGCCAGTACTGAAGCCAAAGAACTCCAAATTTTCCCTCCAGAAATAATTAAAAAAAATAAATAAAATGCTGCTTTGCTCAAGAGCCCTTTGATCCAGCTGGAACTGACATGATTCAACACTGAAAGCTGACAGAAATGCAAAGCTTACGAGGAGGACAAAGCCTAGGCTGTTTGTCAGTCAGACGCACAACTTTAAAAGAACGCCTTAGACCCAGGAACTGCAGCTTACGTAGAGCATTCCTTAAAAAATGCCATAGCTATACTGAAAATATTTAAAGCTTCAGTGCCACTGAACAATGTAGCAAAAAAGTTCTGCAGTGTGTAATTAATTGTTCAGTTCCTCTTGCCTGTGGCACTGACATTGAGGCTGTCAGAATTTCTAAGTTTCTGGTTAAGATTAGGTGGTGTCAATGCTTAGTTATAGCATTTAGAGTAGCCCTTCTTAATACATACCTCCATATTCGGAAGAGTTGAGAGCCACCAGCACAGCCAACAAAGAAGTTCACGGCAAACAGACTCCAGTTTTTAGGAATAATAACTAGAGAGTACCTTGACCAAATAAGGCCTGTTGAATGAAAGGGAAAGTTTAACGATGGTAAGTCTTTAAAGTGAAACATGCAGACATCCCCTAAGTTTGGAGACAGAATCACGGGCCAGTTTAAGTAAACAAGTTTTACAGCTTCATGTTAGACAACTGCTTGTCTTATAACTCGCCATTTCTCAGTTAGAAGCGCGTCAAGTGCCAGTGGGACAGCTATGGGTACGTATTGCATTTTTCCAAAATAACTAGACAAGAAGGTCAATCATAGTCTTAATATCAAACAAAGATCCTCTGTACTCTACAGCAGTCTGAACCTTAGTTCTCCAGCACAGTCGCAGGGTAGTGGCATTTTGCTATATCCTGCTTGCTGCACCAGTTGAGAGATTACAGAATCTACCAGTCAAGAACAGTTTACAAATAATGCAAAATGCACAGCACTGTGTCAGGTATCAAAATCAAGTCCGGAGAAGGAAGAAACTGGCAGCTGTAATTTTGATTTTCAGCTTTAGCTGCCACAAGTCCCACCCGTGACAAGATCTGGTAGAAAACCATGAGTATGGAATATTGTTTCTGCCAGTGTGAACTCTCATGGCAGACAGCAGTGCAGCAGTGCATGTACCATTGCTTCCAAGTTCTTTTTAACACGTGGAAATTCTTTCCAGTTATGTTACTGCAATTACCCTACCATTGTTTAATCCCTTAAAGTCTGTTCTAAAAAAGTCACTATATCCTGGACTGATTTCAAAATTACTTGACCTGAAGCAAAAGAGGTCACTTAGTGGAATGAGTGGTATCATTGTAACTTAAGAGATGAAACTCATAACAACTTGTTCAGGACAATTCCAAATTAAGACACATGTAGAAAACTGTTATATAACCACAGAACTCTTACAGATTTAATAACAACAATAGGTCTGTCCTAGAATTATTGTGTGACAGCAATAGTGAGAGCTAGCAAATTAAGAGTTAAGCCTTTTCTATAGAAGTGGATTAGTACTGATGGAGAATTCGGGAAGATGTGGATACAGTTTTAGAGAGGGTGCTGTGTAAAAGCACAGAGTAACTTTGCCTTTACCTGTGGCCATTAGTACTGCAGACTGCGCTGTGCTGAGCTTTTCTGCTGGTCTGGTCATATCAGCCATTCCGGCACATACCAAACCCTGCAATGAGAAATTCAGTGAGCACCAGTCCAGTACGAGGACCTCCTGTAACAGATCAAACGCTTTACAAGGCCAAGTTGCTTCACAGCTCGGTGCTTAGTCTACGTGCATCATGCAGGAGATGGGATGCGTTATATGAGCAGAGTAATTAGACTCTTGGAGACATCATCTACTTCTAGTCACTTGCAGTAGGAATAAGAACACAGTTTTGGGGGGGATGCAACTGGCTTGCAATAAAATCCCAGGCAGTGACAATTTTGTATTAGTTTAAGAACAAGGTTAATTTAAGCACAGCTGTTTAAGAAAACATCTGGAAAACAAATTTTTCATGCAACAAGTAGAAGTTTATCTAAAGAAGGCCCTTCTTTCCTAAAGCTTGGGCTAAGATATTGCCAGTAAAGATGCATGCATGACACCATATAGTCTTCACTCAGCTTCATCTGAGGAGGCAAAAGTGATTCTTTTTAAATCTAATTTCAGTAAAAGCAGAAAAATTCCAGGTGAACTGAGGAACGGCTTGGCTGATCTACTTGACAACATTACTAGTAAACACACTGCTTGATTTGTTTTGTTGTGTTATTGCCCTCTACTGGAAATAAAATTTCATGTTCATGTTTCGGGAGTTCACAAAAAAAACCCCACCAAGAAACCAAAATCCCACAAATCAAAGAGTCCCAATGCTTTTAATTCACTGACTGCCACTACAGACTCCTTTGGCTCCAATCAAGAAACCAGTTTTCAAGGGCAGAGACTTCCGTGTGCCGCCTTGCTTATGGGATTGATGTTGCTGCAGTGGTGTCACGGAGGTACAGACTTTCAGCACAGCTGGGTAGCTGCAGTAAGGGCACCTTTGCCACGTAGGGGGAAAAGTAATTTTAGCTTCTCAGTGAAGAAGTTCACTGTGAGCTTAGAGAGGTCTTCTTGCATGTTCACAAGAGAACCATCTGTGTATAAGCTCTTCTGTTACAGCAGCAGTCGACAGCAGCCTGCTCAGAAGAGTTGCCCGTATGCTCGGGCTCAAGCGTGTGTTGCCTGGGAGAGCCTCTGAGAAAGGGGGAGGTTAGCCATGGTTAACTGCAGCTCCAGTTTAGATTAACAAGGAAACCAAGCTACAGCTTAGAGCACAATGCGTTACTTGTGGCCTACAAAAAGGCAGGCATTCACAATGGCAAACTTATGAACCAGCTGGCAATAAGAAGAGCAGGTTATATCCTTGCTTGTTTTCAAACAAGGAGATCAAACAGCTTTATGATTTTAGAGCTTGTTTATTTTATCTGTACCAATAAAACAACTAGGAGGAGTACAGTGAATTAGGAGGAGGCATATATTTCACCTGTACACACACATAGCTGAAAGGTGTAACCAAGTGAGAAGCAGAACTGCACAGGAAGCAGAGAGCTACTAATAGCCAAAAATGGCAGTTGCTGTTTTTCTTTTTTAGGCAGTGGCTGCTCGTGTTTTCTCAAGATTACCTTGCACTCTGACGTGCTTTAACCTGCCTTCAAACTCTGAGGCCTAGGAATTGGCTTCCTTAAGATAGTCTTCAAATTCCTCAATTTCAGAAAAAATATCTGCTTTAAGAGTTTGAATTATACGCTAGCTCATGCCTACCTTGAGCAACAGTTAGTGTTTCACAAGAGAAAGCTTTTGTGAAACTTCCAGTGAAAAGTACAGTTTTTCCACAAAGTATTTTTCCCCTGCTGTATCCCCTGCATGTTGTGCTATCTGTTATTAAGACTAATTTTTTTCCTCCCTGTATGTTAAAAATTAGACCATTGGTGTTAAATCTTTCTGTAGGCTCAGATATCTGCTGGGAAACGACTGCTTGCTCAAGGGGTTGCTGCACATTGCCCTCTGACTGACATCCAGACACCAGCTGCCATATTTATACTTACCCATTTCATAATAGGTGCCCAGAAAAACACTGTTTTGGGACCTGAGGAAGAAGGGTGGGGAAAAGAAAAGAAGTTAAATTATTCAGTGAGATGTGGCTGTTTTAATACCCACAGTAAGTTTTGAGTGTTTTGGGTTTTTTTTAAAACAACAAATTTTAAATAAAAAATTGTGTATATTAGCACAGTTTCTACCGCTGTACAAGCTAAGCTCTATCACCTAATACTCTTAGTTGATCAACTCAGTGTATCAACCGTCAGTGGTGTAATCAGTCCACTCATTTCTGCAAGAGATGAGCAGGATTTTGTATTTCCATTTTTAAGCAACCAAGGAGACTACTGCAGGCAAAATGCATTTATAACGAAATGAGTTAGGGTAAGGGCTAGGAATAGTAACACAGTTTCTATATAATGATTAAAAGCTACTCTACAGCTGGACTAACAGAATTAGTATATGAAATCTTTGTCTACTGAATCTTACACACTAAAACCCCAAAATATTTTATTACCGGTACTGTAACAAGTCAGTCGCTCCTTCCCTTCCCAAATCACAGCCCATCTTTTGATGCCACAGAAGACATGCTGCATAGCAGCATTACATGGTTAAAGTGAGAGTAGAAATCGTGAACATAAGTAGCAGTAACTGTCACAAGGAAAGTGTCCTCATTCACCTTTAATCCACACCTCTGAATAACCATGCCTTTCTAGCAGAAACAATGCTTCCCACCCAACCAACCCCACACCCCAGTAATTTATCAATAGGCAAAGGAGAGTTATGGGGGAAGAGGTGCAAGTCTACAGAAGGAAGGGAGAAAAGTCAGTGGAATGGGATCTGGGGGGGAAACATCTCTCTTACAAATACACATATCTTACAGCGGTACTAAAATGACAACTAGTTGGTTAAAGCGAAGAACTGTAATGCTATGCCTACAACGTGCAGACTGCCAACCATGCCAGAAATCATTAACCTAGGACTACTGCTTGAAGTCTTAAAAGAGAGACCACGATCCAAAGTATCAACCCACCACACCGGGAAACAGTCAGGACACTGGTTCCAATTTCATCGAAACACATTAAGTTTTAGGTCTCGCTAGGCCACTGCTCAGCATTCAGATAACATGCAAGATGAAGCCAAGTTTTCACTGTAATATGTTACATATTATGAGTAAGGTTTTTAAATATAAATGATAAAAAGGAAGCAATCAAAGTCCTAGTGTTTATGCGAGCTAATTTTTCACTAACAATTCAGCCTTAAAAAGGCCTTGCAGTAACTATTTATATTCCCTGTTTTAAGCACCCTCAGGTTTGAAACTATGACTTGGGAAAAAATAAACACCAGGTTTCTACAGCAAGCACCTGTGAAGTAACTTGTACTTTGGGGGATAAGACTACTTGTTAACAAATATCAGTTGCTCCATCGCCTTAAAGCCAACTAAGCCCTATAAAAAGGGCAGGGCAACTGCAGCACAGAATGCAACAAAAACTGGCTTGGCAGCTTTGCATAAAGCCCTCTTAGACCCACACCACTTGTGAGAGCAATCAAGTTTCAAACTGCAGTTAATAACTACTAGCACATTACTTTTTGCTTGGATAACTGAACGTTTCTACCTACACAGGATTTAACTTTTTGGGGGATGCATGGGGTTGTGCAGCCACTAAAACTATCTAATATTGTTGAATAAATACAGCTCAATATTCATCCTTTAAAGATGTAAACTTCAGTTCCTGTTCTCTGCAGCAGCTACTTAGTATATCAGTATCAGGCTTCAAATACATCCGCTTACAAATCAGTCTTATAGAGGTCCCACAGAAGTAGCTTTAATTACTATCATCTATTTTCTTCTAAAGCACAAATATAGATTTGGAGTGCTGGAGAGTGTGATGTGAGTATAAATTATGGACATTCCCTAAACAACTACTAAAGTTTTCAAGAACACTGACATTGATTTTTATTAATAATAGATAACTTGATAATTTAAAACTGCTGACTATAAAAGTAAGAAACAATTGAAGACAAGTAAGGTACCAAGCCAAGCTTGTTAAAAGGGAACATGTCAAATGCCTTAAGCGGAACACCTTTCCTGGAGGCACGCCAGTAAGCACCCAGCTGGGGCGAGCTCTTCACAGATCCTGACACAGAATTTTTCAAGGATGAATTTGACAGCAGCACTTCAAAGCAGGGACATACCAGAGGCTAATTTGGATACTATGTGTGTGACCAGTTTATAGAATTTATGACTTCTATTAAACTAAGAAATCTTTGTCCTAGAGAGTTTAGTTTGATCAGGCAAAGTGAACCAGAGGCCAAAGGAAAGGGAGTACAAGCTCAGCCCGTGCTTCCCCGAGGCTGCCAAGAGCCATGTTCCCTGCTCTGTGGCAGCCAGGGGAGTTGGTATGCTGTACCCCAGGCTCTCTGTTGTCCTCCAGCAGCCTTGCTCTATGCAATGCCAGCCAAAGAAACAGCTTTTCAGACCAGGCATCAATTATTTTACTGGAAGCTTGCTTTGTGCCAGAAACGAAGCAAGCATTGTTCTTCATTTCTTACAAGTGCTTTATAATTTCATGATAATGACACTTATATTCCTAAATTAGACTAGAAAGAGATATCACCAGGGATAAAATGTGAACCTTTCATTATTAACCAACTTGTTTTGTGACATCTATTGCATAACTTTCTCACAGACCCACCTTCAAGACATTCAAGGATGAAACAGAAGTGGCAGAAGCTCCATTTCGATACCTGCTTGCTCTGTGGCTTTTCTCACTTATGCCATCAGTATGGATTAAGGTAGATACATATGTATGTATATATACATACATACACAGAATCCCTAAAAACCGGTTTGGTTTTATTTATTACTTTCAACATTATGATGGTGAACAAAAGTAGCCCACAGGCAGTTCTGTGAAGTGAAAAGCACTGCAAGAGAACCTCCAAAGCCTTTTTCGATTAGTACTACAGTTCTGATAATGAACAAACATATATGTTCCCATTGCACACCATGCCTTGTATTCAACAAAAGCAACTGCAAGCTGCCACATTTCGTACAGGATGAACGCAGCACTCAAAGGCTTGGCACCTTTAGAATAGAAGTGCTGGGCATATTGACTCTAAATAAAAGTTACATTCATGTTAAATATATATTGGTCTAGTGAATTCAGTACGAATCAGACATTTTGATAACTGCAGTTTTCACTCTTTAATTGTGATTTCTTTAAAGCAACAACTTTCATTTCAAAAGAGGACCCTTATAGGAGGATGGAGCAACTGACTAAAGTCCATTTTCACAGTGTATATTCCAGGTAGGTGAAGAGTCAAGGATGCATATCACACTGAAACAAAACAGTGGGAACAGCAGCCTATGGAATTTTAGGATTTTATCGAGCACTCTTTTTAACTGCCCTATGCAATGTGTTTACATGACAAACACCACCTAAATGGCCACTGAAGCAGATCATTTTACAAGAAGTTTCTCCCTAGTTACACAAAAAAAACCCCATGTTTGCTCAAGTAAAGGTAAGCTTTAGGTCAGGTCAGGGTAGCTCATTTCAGGGAACTTGAGCCCTTCCAGTCCCACAGGAGCGCTTCAGCTACGACAGCGGATTCACAGAGGGCACGAGTCGCCTTCGGTAGGAGCGCCAGATTCAGCAGAAAGCAAAATAAAGCCAAGAGCAGCTCGGCCTAAACCAGAGCACGCTTAAAGATCAGAAACCCTGGCGGCGGTCCCCTCTATTTTTTCAGCACAGCCCTTAGAAATGAGCGGCCCCTTGGGAAGCCGCGGCGTGCCCGGGGTTAGGATGGGGTAGCCCAGCCGCTCCCCGCGTTCAAACCCGACAGGAACACGACACTGACGCTCCAGTGCGCTCCTGCATTGCGGGAGACGGGAGCAACAATATCGTGCCTGCATTATTTTTTTTTTTTTTTTTTTTTTTTTGCCCCTCCTTTCCACAGAAAATAAGTTTTCCTTTAAGGAGCAGGACGCCGCTCTCCGGCGGCGCTCCCCGTGGTAGGACGCTGCCAGAGGCGCGACCCTGAGGCCCCGATTCCGACCCCCGGCAGGCGGGCGCCCCCCTCAGCACCTTCCCCCCCCTCAGCACCTTCCCCCACCCCCCCCGGCGGAGCCCGCCGCCCAGCGCCCCGGCACCGCCGCACCCCGCCGCCTCCGCGGACCCAACCAGGGGCCAAGGTGACCCCCCCTCAGCCCCCGGCCCCTCTGGCAGCGGCGGCGGCCGTTGGGCCCCGTTACCTGCCGGGTGGTTGTAAAAGGGCCGGAACCGCGGCGGCAGCATGAGCTCGATGCGGTCGAGCAGGCGGTGGTAGGAGGCGCGGAGCCCCGCGACGGCGGCCGCCATGTCGGGACGGCGCAGGGGCCGGGCGGCAGCGGCGGGTGAGCGGTTGCCGGCAGCTCCGTCCCTCCGCGACCCGCCGTCCTTCCACCGCCCCCAGCGAGCCCCGCCTATCTGTCACCCGCGTGCCGGGAGGGGGGGAGGAGCGCCGCTCCCCGCGCGCTGATTGGCGGCCTCGGCGAGAGGCGGGGCGGGGCGGAGGGGTTGGCGCAGCGCTATTGGTTAGGGCGGCCTGTCCCCGCCTCGTGAGGAGAGCCGGCGCCAGCGGCACCCCGGGCGTCTTCGGGAAGGGCACGGGCGCCCGGCTCAGAGATGGCCGCCGGCGCCGCTTCACTCTCCCATTCAAGATGGCCGGCGCGAGAAACCCTGGCCGGCGGCTACGCGCCCAAACCCAAGATGGCCGCCTGGTGGCTTCAACGCTTGGCGCGAGAGCCGGTGTGGCCGGAGGAGCGGAGCGCGTTGACGTCATCCGCCAGCTCCACGGCGCGCCCTCCCCATTCGGGGAGGGGGATGAGCGTCGCCCGCCGCGGCGCCGTTCCCAGCTCGCGCGAGACGCCCGGAGTCTCGGAGCGCTTGCGCCCCCTCCCTCGCGGCGGGGGGCGGGGCGCCGCGGGGGGGCGGGGCGCCATGCCCTGGGGGCGGGGCGCGGAGCCGCCGCCGGCCCCCGCCGCCGCTGCCGCTCGCTCGCTCGTTCGCTTCCCCGTCGGTGCCTCGGCGTGAGGCGGGCGTGAGAGCGCCGCGCGGGCGGGGCGGGTTGGTGGGTTTCCATGGTGATCGCGCGGGGCGGCCGTTACCCCAAGCGGAGCGCCCGGCACCCCTCCCTCCGCGCGGGACCATGTCCCGCGGGCACTGCCCCCCACCTGCTGTGGGACGTGCGGAAGCGGAGCCTGGGGCTGGAGGAGCCCGGCCTGCTGCGGAGGCACTACCTGGGTAAGGGCGCGGCGGCGGCGGCGGCGGGGAGGGGGGGGGACGCGGTGGGCGCCGGCGAGCCGTTCTTAGCCCCCCGCACCCCACTCCCTGAGGGGAGGAGAGGGCCGGGCGTCCCTTCCAACCGCCGCTCCGAAGTTTCCGGTGCCCCACTTCAGCCCTCCGCGCCCTCAGGGGGGTCCGGGGCCCCCCCCTGCGGGGGGCCCCGGACCCCCCTGAGGACGCGGAGGGCTCTCCGGAGCCGTTGCCCGTCGCCCCTCGGCCGCCCCGCTCCTTCCCTGAAGGAACTGTTGCATGAGGGAAGATCCAGCCGGGAAGTTGGGCGGCGGGCGGTGACGGATCGCGGCGGCTTAAAAATAGACCGGGAGCCGTGGTTTATGTCCCGGCTCCTCCGGATTTACCGTCCCCTGAGCCTCCTAAAGGTTGCTAAGGAAAATAAAAAACGGGGAAAAAAAAAAAACCAACAAAACCCCCAAACCTACCCAAAACGTCCATGCCGGGATAATGGCGTGATTGTTGTCCGGGGGGGGAAGGGGGCTTTTTTTTTTTTTTAGGTGTTCGGTGGGTTTGGGGAGCTGAATGCTGGGCTGAGCTGTTTGGACGTGTTCGGTGCCGGCTGTGGTTGGCGTGTCTTTGTGTTCACAACTGCTCTGCAGCCATCGGGGGGGGGGGGGGGGGGGGGGGTCTTCTCTGAATACGCTTCGCCTTCAGCTTCTTGCTGCTGTCTCGCTAAGCTGGTTATTTTCACTTTCTAAGTGCCGTAAGTTAAAAATAGCGATAGTTTCAGTTTGCGAGGCTTCGGGGAGGTTTCTTTGGTGTAAGAGAAGTATTGATGGTCTTTGTAATGGCGCAGGTCGCGTGCGCTGTGTATCTCCCCCTTCCCCCCCCCCCCCCAAAATAATATATATATATAAAAAAATTATTCACGTGTTTTTGGAGGTGTGGCGGTCTATTGCATATATCATAATGACACTCTGATTTGGGGTGGGTGGCTCTCCAGGGAAGATGGCTTATTGGTCGCAAGCACATTCCTTTGTGCTTGTGTGGCAAAATAATTCCCGCTTTTGAGTGGAAACGTTGAGTACTTGAGAGGGAATTTACTCACGGCGTTGTAAAAAGTGTATCTTTTGGTATCTCCTGGGCATTTCTGACTGTGGCTGGTATTGGTTTTCATTTGGTTTCCAGCTGGAATTTAAGGTGGCATATCACATTACCTAGTAGTTTTCTGTTTGTGGTCCCCGAGCACTCAGTAGTCCAGAAGAGGTAACTGAGAAAAGCAAGGCTGTTCCCAGTAGGTTTCTACCTATTACAGAGAGGGTGTATGTTTGTATACCACTTACGTGCACATAAGTGCTCTGGGAAAAAAAATAATACCTTAAAATTAAAAAAGGTTGAAAACTAATAGTCTAACTGCTTTTGACTTTTGTTATGTCTTGACAGCTGTGCTTGCTCAAGTCTTAGCTGAGGATTGTCCTAACTTTTAGCGATCAAATATGGATATCCTTCTGACTGTATACTTAAGGATTTTTATTTTTTTTTTGTCTGCTCCAAATGGAGCCGAAAAATTCAATGTTAAAATCAGGACTGTAGTGTGTAAATTTTGAAGAAGCATCGTAAGTTTGGTTTTTTTTTTCTTTTACAGGGTTGTGTGTCTGACAGTTGAAGTATTAAGAATTGATTGGTAGAAATCAACCTCCCAAATTTATTAAGATTTCTTTTCAGCACACTGCTCCAGTAAAATGTGCATAACTCTACTTAAAATGAAAATCGCTCTGGTGACTAGGTTAAGGTCTTATATTTAATGTTTTTCATTTAACCTGAACGTGTTAGGTAGCTTTATAGCCTTGAGAAAATAGGAACTGGGGACAGGCTTCCCACTGAGTTGATGGTAAGATCTGCATTGGTGGTGGTAAGAGTTGCTCAGTCCTTATTGACTTCTGCCTTTAACGAAAGGCTGTAAGCTGCTGCAAGGAACTTGAATCACATTCTGGAGTTGGTACGTGGTGTGCTTGTATTGTAGAGCCATCGCGCTTGTATTCAAAATGGCATTTATGGCCTTAATAGACCTAGTAATTTCGCTGCTAGTCAGATGTGATTGCTTCTGTGCAGATTTACCAGATGCCAGGCCTGTTGTTGTCCTTTTTTATGTGCAGTTTAGTGTATATATGCGTCTTTTCTCTTTCAGACTTCAGCAGTTCAGTATGTAGGAGCTTCGTTGTTTGGACACAGATTGAGATCGCAGTGAAGAGAGATGGGTGTCATTGATTGTTGGTCATTGCTGATCTAGTCTGAACGGGAAGGAAGGTTTCTTCCTATTTATACTGTTTTTATACTGTCTAAACAGTCTGACAGACAACAAATGCAAGTCAGGAGTTTCATTTTGACTTAGTACTGGGAGACTCAAGGCACTGCCCATGTGCTTCTTTTGCGTTTTTTTTTTTTTGTTTGTTTGTAGTTTTTTGGTAAATTTGTCAGAACAATTATGGATACCAGTACAAAACAAAATAGTTTATATGTCTCTTCGTTGTCTGCTGCTCTTTTTCAGCCAGCAAACCAAAGTAGAAACCTCATAGCAAGGCCATAGCTAACAATGCAGTTAAATGTGTTGGAAGGAAGATCTGTATATGTGAATGGTACCTGCATAGTGAACCATCCATTTGGATGGTGGTGTTATGCTACAATGTAAAATATGGGGAATATTGAAGGTGACTATGTATTGAAGGAAGACATCTGAGAACTAACTACTCTTTCCTATTTACTCTGTGTTTTAGTTTCATGTGAACTGGCAATCAAGTGGCACTCTATTTATAGCCTCTTTCAGCTTTTGAAAACAGCTGCTCCAGGAGGGATCTGTGCATCATACTGTACCTTCCCATGCAGATAGTTCACTGGAACTTATGTACTTGCAAAACTGATCTTGCAAAATCTCGAAATAATTGCTCTGAAACCTAGTCAGTTCTGGACAGGGTTCCAGAGGAGAGTCTTGTGGAGATGGGGCAATACATACATACCTGGGATGTGTCTTCCAGATCTTATCATTTGGTAAGAATTCCCACTGTCAGCATAGAGGGAAAATGTGGGTCTTACCAGTGTATCTGTTAGCTACATCTTCTTCGGCATTTGTGGGCTAATTAGTCTCAATTTCAGACAGTGCTTGTATCTGAAGATTCCAGAGAAAGTCAAGTGTCGGGCAGGCTGTCAGTAACGGTCTTTTCTTTGATTGAGTTTGGGCATCCTCTTAGCGTAATGCTAGTGGGAGGAATCCTGCTGCTGGACCATGGATGGAAACTGAGTTTCAGACTACTTTCAGTTGTTAAAAACATCGCAGTGCTTTTACATGGATAAACAACTTAAACTCTGCTTTGAAACTGGCAAATGTAATTATTCAGTCATGATACTTTGCCAAGTATCCCCAAATCTTTGTTGCAATTTTTTATCATTGGCAGTATTTTACTGACTAATGGGTGCATTAGTTCTGATAGCAGGTAAAGTGTTCAGTGCCATCACAATGAAGGCCTCTATGTGAATGAAGTGTAGTGTACAATAATTTGACTAGCGAGGTAGCAGTATGGGTTTCTTGCAGGAAAGAGGTGAGTCCATAATTCCTCTGAAGTATTTAATGTGACGGGTTTATTTGCTTTTCTGTGAAGGGTCATGCTGCTGAGGATGGCTCTGTTTAGCCAAGGAGGAAGACTGAAGACTTTTTCGGTTTTTGGGGTTGGTTTTGCTTTTTGGTGGTTTTTTTTTTTTTTTGGTAAACTGCCATAGCAGGTTATCCAGAGAAAATCTATTAGTCTAAAATAGTTTGCAGAGAGGAACTGATTCTATTTCTTGGCTCAGTGTGATTGTCAGAAGCTATGGTGCTTGATACAATGGAAGCAAGTATCAAAATAAGTCAGTTCTCACTAGTCTCTGACATCCTTGTTCACATACTATTTTAGAACATCTTCTTTCCTTGTGATACAAAATTTTTAAGCTTGCCAGGTTTCTTAGAGATAGTGTTGTGTGACACTGTCTCCTAAGCTTCCCCCTCCCCCTTCTTTAAAGACTGCTTCATATCTTAGGGCAATTTTTTGTGAGGTTGTGGCCTTTTTAATACTATATTTTTCTCATTCTGTTTTTGGGAAAGGTTTGAAGTTTATAAATAAACTGTAAGAAAACCAGTAGTTAGGTTCATTGTGGTCAAATTTTGTAAAGTTTCAACAGCTGTTGCTAAAAAGAGAACAGTAAATATATTATCATGCAGGTAGGAAATAGGAGAACTTAGTAAACTAGTTGGGTGTCAGTAGCTCCCCCTCTTTATCGGGATGAACCATAGTAAAACCAAAACTAATTACAGTTTTGAAGTTAATTGCCGTGTTCATTGGTAGGGTTGAAAAACAGGACAGGCAAGGATAGCTGTTATGTGTATGGTTAGCTGATTAGTTTTGATATTGACTGTGTTACATTCATTACCTTATTAGTTTATAAGACTAGTAGTGGCTCATTGAATGTAGGTAGAATTGGGTATTGCTGTTGAACATTTATTTCTTCCTAAAATACATCGGGTATGAGAGTGAAATTAATTCCAGAAAATACTGAAAACTTTCATTCTCTTTGCTTTTCCTTGGACAAACAAAAAAAACAAAACCCAGCAGAGATGGAAACTTGAATGTTAGGGAGAACAGCTAGAAAGAAGTGTTATTTTCCCCAATTTTTGCTCCAGCTATATTTCAATATGTAGTATCTTACTCTTTGAAAATAGTGCAGAGTAAGAAAGGTCAGACAGCTTTAAAATTGTCAGCTTTGTAGTCCGTGCTCGTGCAGACATGGAGATAGTCACAGAGTATTTAATCAGCCTTTCTTCTTTAATTCTTTGCATAATACTTTTGATGTTTAGTTATTTTCAGGTGCACTGTTACATTTCATGTCTTAAACCTCTAGCATTAATTTTCTTGCCAGCATGAATTAAAAATGCTTATCTGTCACAGCTAAAACCTGGAATTGGTAGAGGTGTTTTATGTTGTTTTTCCTTCTACAAGTCTAGCAAATGAACTGCTGCTTGAAAAAGGACCTGATTGTCTGAATACAAGGACATAAATGATTGCTGTTTTAATGCAAACAGCGTGGCTTCCTGATGTGCAGCATCTTCCACTGCACTTCGGTGTGTGCCCAGAAAACCGGTTCTGTAGTGATATATTCTGGCACACACCAAATACTTTGTGAAACTAGACTAACTGAAGATTTAAGAAAAATAGAGTTGAACTCCCCCAATTTTTTTCATTAGTGATGTTTTCTGATGAATAGAAATAGGCAGAGTCAGAATTGAAGTTCACAGTCTAATGAATGAAATTAGAGGAAAATACATCTTTAAAACAAAACCAAACATCTCTTACTTGCTCATTCTAGTATGTCAGGCAGGAAATTTGCTATAGTCATTGGATTTTCAGTGGTTGTATAGAAAAGTTTTAAGATGCATAAAAGCATTGCAGAAAAAGAATGTAACTTTTAATCATAAAAAACCACAAGAGAGTACAGTGATCAGGTATTGCCTTAAACTCGATATGTTGTGGGTTTTTTTCCCCTGTTAATAAAAGCAAGACTTAGCGACTATAGTCCTTAAACTACAGATGGGCAATTGAGAGAGCAATGTGTCCTCGAGACCTGTTTATAACAAATTGAATTTAGAGGATTTTAATGAAGAGACTATGTTGAAAATGAATTCCCTGATACCATCTCATTTAAACCGGTACCAAAGAATAGAAAGGCACAATGTGTATGTATAAAACAGCTTTTTAAATAATTTTTGGGGGTGATCCTAGCACATAAAGATTAGTGATTTTTTTTTTTTTCTGGTTCCAAATAAATCAACTGAGATAATAAAGACACCCATTTTAAATGTTTTAATAGAATAATTTGTAGAAAGTAGCACTCTATCAGTAAAGGAAAGTAAAAACATAGTATAGCAGAATCATCTGGACAAGGCAACAAATAAAGAAAAGCTGGCTGGTTATAATTTGGTATGTATCAGAAAACCAGACGAGGTGTGATCTGGGAGGCAGGGTTAAGGTTGGATGAGTATTTCTGCTGGCTGAGTGCTGAATACTTAAATTTAATTTCAGTCTAATAAGCCTTCTGTTATGTTCGGGATTATTTCACTTGTAGACTGAACTATGGAAGTGGAGGTGCAGGAGCCAGTTGGACCTGCAAGTGGTTCAGCCATGTAGCACTACCCTATGCTTGTTTTGCTACTATCTCATTAGTCTTTGCTTACAGTTAACAATATCATTGACCTTTTCTCAGTTAGGTCTTCCCTGTGTGTTTTGTGGTTTAATTGCTATCGTTTGTGTTACTGCTTCTGTCCTCCTCAGTGTTGTCCCATCTTGCTCCTACTCAGTGAAAAAGTGTTGACAATCACTGTAGTATATTGCCTTTTTAAAAAAAAAAAACAATGTGATATGCAGGATCTGGGATTACTCAGTGCCTTCTGTCACTCTGTCTTGAAATAAGACAATAATTTCCCATGTCAGTATTCCAGATGTTGGAGATTGAGAGGTGTACAACTTCTGTTTTTTATGTACTAACATCAATTTGTGAAAAAATGTAGACCCTTACAGATCATATTATTATATTATTTGGTGGGGCTACTTTGCTGAAGCTTGTTTTTGGGGTTTTGTTTTTTTCTATTTTTATAGTACTGCCTAGATCAGATGTTGTTATCAATGAACCTACATACTGAGTTTTGATGTTTTAATTTTCTAAATCACCAACTTTTGTGCTGCTGTTGTATCTTGACACACAGCATAAAACATTAATGGAAGGGGGATTTCTAGCATTGTATACAAATACATCCAGCCTAAGCGTAGCTAGATCAAAAATTGGTACAACCATTTCAGATTGTAGAGTTTCTGTTCTTCAGAAGAAACTCAAGAGGCCTTTTAAGTTGTCTGCAGTTTTGTCAGCTTTGCTTGATGTGGGCTGAATTATGCAGGTGTACTTTTTGTTTTTAAGGGATTAACCTTATGTGTAATGTCTGTGTGCTGAACATTAATCATGTGTGTTAATGGTTGCAAAGAAGTATGAGTGTATGTAAGCGTGTTGTAGTCCCAAGGCTTTGCATGTATAATTATATTATTTGAATTATACTCAGTCTTGGGATGCAAATGTATTTGCTTTATATCTTTTGGAGTCTCGATCTACTCATGCAAACAGCTGGAGACTGTAAAGATTTGTATGCACTTTAAATATCTTTTCATTTTTGATTGCAATATTTCATTGAATTTACATTGTATGCTTTTAAAGACAATCTTTGTACAAAGAATGTATTTGCTTTGTAAATAACTGCCTCTGTCTTGATACTGAGTGTTTCAGACAGCTTCTTAGTTAAGCTGCACCTTGATCTTGTAATAATGAGCTTTGGATACATGAAAGCTGTCTCTTGCTGCAAAAACAAGTCGTGTACTGCGTGTACTGGATTTGTATTTCAGGATGAGGCAGTGATGTGGGAGATCACTTTAGATCTCTTTCTTTTATTTATTTTTTTAGTATTGTTTTTCCCTGTAGCCTTCTTCCAGTTGGATTGCTTCCATTAACTGCATTAGGGTAGACCATTAAGCATATCTGTGTTTAGTCACTTCTAAGTTGTTGCTCTGCAGTACTGTGAGTTCTTGTGACTTTGCTTGTGATTCCTGATCTTCTATCCTTGAATGTCCCCAAAATAGTCTAGTGGGATATAACTGATCATGTATCAAGAACTTGTTGACAGTTGAGACTAGTCCTGTCCCAGCAGTAAGGAAAAAGATCAGTGCAGATATAACATATGCCAGCCTTCAAACAAAGCTGGATTTTTCACTCATTAAGTGCAAGTCTCAGCATTTTCATGTCTTTGGGGCTTAGTGAGTTGCTGATTCAGATATGTCCCAAATGCTTTTGCATGTGGTGAATCATTAAGTATTGAACGTGGATATCATGAGATGGAATCTGAGTCACATCAATGAATTTTAATATCCCCTTATTTTCCTCATTTTGTTCTTCAAGGATTTGCAGGCTTTCCTCAGGAAAATTGAACGCATCATTAATGCTGCTGCTTTCTACTTAGCAGATGTCACGAGGAGGAGGATCCATCTTTCTCTGCCCTGTGAACTGAATGCGTTCTGAGCCATAAGTGAGGATATTCAACCTCTATTGAACTACTGAAACTTCACCAATATAGAAAACTATTATATAAAACCAAACCTACCTCTTTATTTAGGTTACGTGGCTTTGTTATTATTATTATTATTATTATTGTAGTGTGTTCCCATTATTTACCTTTCCGAGGAAATGAGGGAAAATATGGTTCCTTTTTAATTTGTTTTTATTTTAGAAACACCATCATGTTCTGAAAACTCTCTTTGGTAAAAAAGGAGTCTCTTGAGCTAAACAGCAGGGTTCTTTGGTCATCTAGGATGAATACATACAGTTTAGTGCAACAACAACGTAAGTAAGCTTTTTTTCATTTGTTTTTAAATCCCTGATGATAATTCAACTTATGTCACAGTGTTACTTAATAATCATCTACTACCAAGACTCAGGTTTCTACTTTACCTCAACTTTTGACGTCATCTATCTTTAAACTCTGATCCTGGGCAATTTCCAAGTGTTTACACTTGTAATCTCACGGGGTTATGTAGCTGTATCTGTTATGGTGTGTCTATCTATATCTATTTCACATCTTCCCCCAAACCCAGCAGTGTATAATTCCCATACTACCCAGGATTAAATGGTATGTTTAATTAGGTAGGTGTGCATAATAGTACATGCTTTAATTCAGTTCCACCCTGTCCAAATTCTCAGTTTCACCAAGTCATCCTTGTGGAAAAGGCAGGCTCTTCTTTTCTGCTAGAAGACATGTCTCTCTAGATATGCTGGTAAGCTTCTATATAATCACTTCCTAATCTGTTTAAAAATGTGTATTGAGTTAGCTTATACAGCTTTAAATAGTAGGCTTTTATTTACCCCAGAACCTTGTCTGAAATGGGCTAGGGGCTGTTTGTGTGATTAGTCCTGCTGGCTGATTGGAAGAAGCAGTAGCCTCTGATGGACACTTAAAGGTAATGGAAGGACTGGCAGCAGTATAGGGCACACATATCTTCAGCCTAAGAGGATGCGCCTGCTAGGAATGTGCTTCTCTTAAGAGCAGATTCCAGTAACTTTTTTTCCTTCTGCTAGTGATTTTCCCTGCTTCAGTATTCATTTTGTCTGAGTGCTTGGAGATGACAGAAGCTCATGGTTCTGCTGCTGGCAATCTTAACTCTTGCACTGGGGTAGAGTCATACCCCTGTTTCAGCTGCTTAGACATCGTCTGTTCTTGCTGAAAAGCAGAGCTCCTAATTAACCTTGGGTGTTACACAGATAAGTAGTACTCGGGGAAAATAAAGCAGAGTACCTGATGCAATGTGTATTTCCCAAAGTGTCATAAGGATTGTCTGTGTTACTATGTTAATAACATTTTTACAGGAAAATATTCAACATACATTACTGTTCCACATACTATTTCAGATAAATACTTTTCGAAATCAGAGAAAAGCATTTCCAAATACATGCTTAAACCTACAGTAATGCTGTCTACTCCAACTTGCAACATGCTGCATAATATTTCTTTTTGCCTTCAGTTAATGGAGCCCTTCTTTGATTCCTTCGAGAAGAAAGCAGCACTCAAGTGTATTTTTCTTGATCTGATGGTTCTTCAGTTTTGTGTTGGTATCTGTTTTAGAATTTCAAGTTGTTTACTTGGGAGACGCGTTTTAGTGCTGGTGGAGAAAACAGAAAATGCTTCTGCATTTGGTTAACCATACATCCAGTTAACCACACTTAAGCAATTTCAAGATAGTTTTGTGTTGAGGAGAGTAAGGTGGCACCTGTTATCTTTTTGCCTTTGGTTGTCTTTTACATAGGGGCAGCTTCTCTTTGTTTTATCACATGAATTTTTGTCCTCTGCTCTGTAGAAATTAGAAATACTTGTGACATAATATAAAAATTTCAAGTACCTTTTATCTCAGTGAGTAGTTTGTATTTGATCATTGGACTACTTTAAAGGATTGAATGAATATCAGAATTGTTGAAAACTGTGGCATTTTTTCTCATCACAAAATCACGCTCATTTTATCTTCTACTCGCCTGCAATCCGTGGCAAGAACAATACGGAAGATTTTACTATGGGCAGAGTAAGTGGGGACAGGATAGCTGTCAGAATATGGTGTACTTGTGAATGAAATCCACTTAGTACTTGTCAGTATAGCACACTTACTCAAAAGCTAGTTCTTAGAATACACAGATAAAATGGCTTCTCTAAGACGGGTAGTTGTACTTTATGCCACATTTTTGCCACTGAGAACACCTTAAGAAAATTATATTAATACAATTGAATTGTATGTATTAAGTCTATTTCAAGCATAACACATGGTAAATATCAAACAGAAATTAAACATATTGGTTTAAAGCTCAAAGCTTGTAGCCTTACCAGTGATGGAGCCTAATGGAAGCTTATATTCAGGAGTATAGGTACTTTTAGAATCTGAAATATGTTTGAAAGTTAATTACATTGCTACTAATGCAAACAAATCTTATCTGTGCTGTTACCTGTGGTAACTTACTCTTGCAGATTCAGTAGAAGCAAACTTAAACAGAAGTCTTTTCAAAAATGCTTATTAGTTACCCTAAAATATATAACATTGCTGAACTATTTTTTTAATTTTTTTTTTTTTTTTTTTTACTTCAGCAGATCTCTCTTTGTGGTTTTTTTGAGATCAAATTTTGCATTGATATATTCACCAGGAGACATTATAGACTTGCTGAATTGTAATTCAGGGTGTAGTGTCCTATCTTATGTAGTTTCTGTCTTAGTGTTAAAATGTGAAAGTTTTGTGTTTACTAATACACGAAGCTTATTCTAAAGTGGGTCTTAGGATTTGAGTGTAAGCGTGATTAACCCCAAGTTCTTTGATGCTGGGTATTTAGTAGCAAAGCTGTTATGTATTAAAATGGCAAGTAAGTCTCTTCATAGAAATTAAAATATTTTGTGTTTTCTGGATAGTGTTCAGATCTTCAGGCTTGACGATACATCATGAAGAGCATAGAAGAATTTGAGCTATCTGTTTTGAACTTAAACCACAATGAAGTAGTTGTTCATAGTAACTTGAAAAGTAATCTTTTAAATGTTGACAGAACCAAGAGTTACTATTTTTTGGCATTTATACAGTAGTACAAAACAAAAAGGAAATATAATGCAGGGCCTTGATCAAAGGCCTGGAGGTCGCACCAGTGGATTTGGTTTCTGGCAGTACAGCTGATTCACTCTGTCCTTTGATAAATTGCTTCAGTTTCATGTGTCACGGATTCAGTGTCTATAAAACGGGGCCACTGTCAGTTTATGTAGCTAACAAATGTTTTTCAAGATTTGAATTCACCTTCAGGAATTTTAACATGCCTCAATGAACGGTAATTCAGTATATAGTCCTGTTTACGGTGTGGTATATGGAGAATTCTGTTTGCTGCATAGAATATTCAAAGTCATTTGCTAAGGAAGAACGTGTTGAGGTGTGGATGGAAAGTTATACTGGATCACTATGCAGAGGTTGACACAGTCAATCCAGCAAAATAACCCATATACAAATGAATTGGACCTGCCATCTTTTCATAGAGTGACTTCAGAAATATGTAAACTCTACGCTGGAAAATCAAGAGTAGTTTTTAAATGTGCTTAGAGTGCAAGATAACATGTGCTCTGCATTGGGAACAGATGCTGGCTTCGTTTCAGTTTTAAACTAGGGCATTCCAAATGTCACAGCAAGCTAGCGCTGAGGGACTTGGCCTTGGAAAGAGCCAGCTTGAATGAGTGTTCATTTGACAAACAGGATCTATTACTGGTTTTCTGAATAAAGGTTGTCTTTTAATGTCTCATACCATGGTGGTGCAGCTTTGGATGAAAGTTTAGTTATGTTTCTGTAGAGCACAAATGTGCTTTAAAGCTAGACCTTCAGGAAACGATCTGTACTTTTGCAATGGGAAATTCTGGAGTACCATTTTAAATGTATGAAGGTTTTACATGCTTGAAGCATTAAACTTTACTGCTGTCAACAGTTCTGAAGTAGTGTTGACTAAGTTGCTTACAAAAGGGAGGTATGTGTACCTCTGCCAAAATAGCTGTGTAGAAAGCATCTGACCAGTAATTCCTAAGCTGAGGATTGTGACCTAAATGGTGTGAGTGGGGAGTACGAGGGACATTGTGATATTTTGGTGTTCCTCCCTGAAGTGAGATGAGAGCTGCGTATACGTGCCCAAACACCAAAGTCAGGTGATTCTCCAAAGGGGTGTGGCAAGGCATCGTTTGGTTTGACGTTGTATGCAGTGGAACATTTTATTAAAAAAAAAAAAAAAAGTTATAAGGAAGTGGCTGCAGTTTCCTTTTGTCCACTGTTCCGTATTTAAATTGATATTATGAATGACTCAAAGTGGTGCACCTTCCATACATAGAATGTGGCCTTGGAAATGGGCCTGTAGTCTCTAGCCTAATATAAACTAAAAAAATTATTGATCATTGTACTGAGTGGCACTGTACCTTGAGGCTTCAGTTACTGCATAATGTCTAGTGAAAATGGGAATGTGGAGCCTTAGCTTGATACCTTTCCAAATTTCAGCTCTGTAAACACTTCACAGGGAGGTCATCATTGCCATTTGAAATTTAACAGTGCTTTTTTTTTTATTCTTGTTGATAGTTTTCACCTTAGCAGTTTCAAAGGAAACCTCATGTATGTTCCACTGTCCAGTGAGATGATCCTGGTGATGACAGCTTGATCACTTGATCCCTGTCTTAAACAGGCCTTATTTGAATATAAGAAATGATACATTGAAGTATCCATACAGAATTAAATTATTCCATTTCTGGTGTCACATAGTTAAGGGGAAAAAGAAGCCATTTCTGGCTCTTACAGAGCCTGTACACAGTGTTAGGGGGGAACCCCCCCCAAAACTTGACAGAGGTCGTGATGCTGATTTTATAAGAAAAAAGTACTCTATGGGGTTTTGTCAAAAGCCTGGGTCTCCTCCATCATCTTAGCTGAAGGGAGAGCCAGGAGGGCCGCCTTCGTTGGAAGGTGGAGGGAACAGGTAGCCATTGAATTAGATGAATGAGAATTAAGGATTGTGAAGATTGTCACCTGGGAGAGCAGAGTCCTTGATGAGGAGGATTTGACTGTTAGAAAGTCTAGCAATAAGAGTTGTGACGCACCTGAAGAGTAAAAAAAGGAATGTAGCCTACTAATAAACCATATAAATAATATAGTGGTTTTAATGTTTTAATCTGATAAAAATATTCAAGTGACTTAAATATTGGAGAAAACTAGTGCTAAAATGACTGCTGAGCTTTTTTTACCAAATCAGTGAACTTATGGAAGTCATTGCTGAAGTACAAGGAACACAGATTCACTGACTTAACTCAGCTTTTAACAACAACTGCAGAGACAGTATTTTCTTCAGATAAGTTTACTCGAGTAGTTCTGGCTTTTATTTTAGGAGAAAACCATTCAGGATCTCATGGGTCTAGTTTTGAATGCTAAGATAAACCAGAAACAATCCATTCAGTTGTCTTATTGTGTTTAGTACTTTATTTGATAGTTTAGGTTTTGGGAGGCAAAACAGTTTAACTGTTTTCTCCCTTGCCTCCTTTTTACTATAGGGAATAAGGAAAGTCTTTAGGTATTGTAGTTTTGCTTGTATTTAATTCTTCCCTTAAATAAATATTTAGATAAATAGTGATCACATTATAAATAACTAATCACATATGCTAGCAAGTGCAATCCTAACATTTTTTTTAATGTTTTAAATAGTTGAGTGTAAGTATATGAGATGCCATATCTCTGTATCTCAAGTTAAACATTTACTGAATCTTGTACAGCTACTATGTTCTTATTAAGACCAAAAAATCCTAATCTAACAGCAAGTCAGTTCATATCTAACTTTGCCAACAGACTTCTTTAAGGAAATAAAAATTCCAATTGAAGATGTGATTAGAACATATTTACTGTTTCTTGCTTGCTGGTTTAAGTGATGTGGATTAAAACCAGACCATACGGGAGGGAGGAAAATCTGTGCTCTGCTTGTTTTTAAAAATGAGTTCAAGTAATTGCCTTCAGTGTTTCTGTACAGAGGATTGTCAGCAAGTGCCTGCGTTTTGGTCTGCAGACATCACCTCGCTTCCAGATGTGTTATATGCATATAATGCTATGCCCAAGAATCATCCACTGCTATCGAGCTTTTCTGTTCTGCATGTGAAAATTGGATGGGACCAGCAAACACTGGATTTTTGTGTTGGCCTGCAGGGTATACCTTTCTTAGTGAAGTTATCCGGTTGGGGGTCACGTATAATTGTGCTGCATTTTGCATTACAGTAGCACCCAAGAAGCAAATTGTTCAGTTTCTATTTTGCAAAGTGATACATAAGCATACAGCAGGTGGTATTTCCCACCTCAGTATTCACATTTACTTACAAGCAAGTGTTGTAGAAATCAAATTAAGCTGAAAATATGAATCTGCATTGAAAATACATGTATTGTTCAGTGATTTGAAAAATTAATAATAATAGGATTAATAATAGAATTAATAATATAATTTAACTGAAAAGTACGATAAACCAGCCATTAAGGACCTACATTCAAAGTCTGTTCTTCTAGGGGAAAAAAATGAATAAGGCACAGTGGTAAGGAAAGAATAGTGAACTAGGTAGATGTGTTCCCAATTCAACAATACATACATTCTTGCTAGTAGTGCATGGTACATAACATGAAGTTTGTTTAGGTTTTTACCTGTTAGTGCCCATTAGCAGGGTCTTAATTACGTCTTCAGTGTTACTGTTTTAAAAGAGTATGTAATTAGTATTTTTCTTCACAGGGAGAAGAGAATTTATCCAAAGATTAAAACTTGAAGCAACCTTGAATGTGCATGATGGATGTGTAAGTGACTTGTTGCTTTTTTGTTTGTTAAGAGATGTTAAATTGTGATTTTGTTGCCATGGTAATAGTTCCTTAACTTAAAAATGCGAATACCATGTATTAAAGCTGAGCTGGAAAACTCCGCTTGTTGAGCCCTACATCTGAATTCTCTAGGTATTTGTTTCTTCTTAAACATCTGACACTTTACCTTTGAAGCAAAACAAAATCTCATTCCTGTACCTTAATACTGCATCCCACTGCTGAATGAATTAATCTCGTATGCCAGGAAAATGCATGCTTATCTTTTCAGTTAGAACTCATTTTAAACCTTTAAATGGAATCTTTAGTAGTTTTGTGCTCTGTTGATATACTTTGTTGACTTAAAGCTGGATTAGTGTTTTGAGTAATTTATTCTTCAAGTCTAAAAAGCAAATGATCAGGTGCTACGTGCTTATTTAAAGAGACAATAAAAACAAAAATAAGCCTCCCCTGAAAGGTGGTAACATACCTTGAAATATTGCTTATTTAAATATTTAATTTTTGAAAGTGGTCCAGTTGTATTCTTTTAAATAAAAGATTTTGCTTAAGCTAGGTAAAGGGCAAAGAGTTTACCATATTACCTTTGACAAATAGAGCAGAAATTTATCATTGTTAAAGCATTGTCTTTGTTGTGCAAGATATCTGAAAGGTGAAAGGATGCTAGATGTGCTATAAAAAGTGAAAATGGAGGTGTAAATTTTATACTTTAACATGTTTATTTCAAAAGCTGTTGCTAACACAGTAGTAGTTTTTAAAGAAAAAGTGTTAATAAAATCTAGCCTTTTAGCTTGAGATCAGAAGTATGATTGTGACTTGTGTATAATTTTGAGAGAGTAGAAAGGCTGGGAAAGGCAAGGATTGGAATTGCTGTATATAAAAAGTCAGCTACTTTTGCTCTACTGACTGCCATTTTAAGTCTAATGTTCTGGTACAGGTAGTGTTGACTTAAAAAACCAAATGCATTAATTTCCTGGGTTTTTTTCAAGAAATGTTATAGGAATGACGTCAGGTCTCTACCAACCCAAACCATTCTATTCAAGGTTGTAACAGTGATTTTTACTTTAGAATTTCTTTTCTAGTAGTTTTTAATCGCCTCAAATATGCTTACGATGAATTTTTTCAAGTTTCTTTTCCTGAAGTTGTTTGGGGGTTTTAAATTAGTTTTTTTCTTTGTTTTCTTGTAAAAATAGTCATTTTTGCCTATAAAACTGAGAACGAGAAAATAGTATTTCTTTGCTACGTGTTAAAAATGGAGCGACTAATCTCTGTTTTAGCTAACTACCTCTGTGTGATGTAACTGAAATTGCAAATTTGGTGTTGCTTGCATCTACCTGGTAGATATGTATTTGAAAATTCATTTTGAATTGATTGTGTTAGCTTTTAAAGTATGCTTTAATATGTGGCCTAACTTAACTGTTTTACTGGGTGGAAAGTGTTTTAATTGTGAGCTTACAGCATTATATGCAGGTGTTTAAAATACTGCTACAATTTGAAAAATATCTTTTGAAATTAAATTTGCTCAGAACTATCCACCTTTAAAGAATGGGATATTAGGAGTTCTTACCTCATTTACTCTGTGGGTTTTTGCAGGGAATAATCTTTCATGGCTAACAACCATTCAGTAAACTTCTTACTACTTGTTTTTAAAAAAATCTGTGAAATAAAAGTAAATGAAATTACAGGGCTCTTACTGATTAAAATGCTTATACCATCAATGGTAAATGACGATATTAATCCCCCCCCCCCAATTGCTGAATCAGCATGCATTTCAAATGTGAGGAATGAATGCCATAGTTGTCTTATTAACGGTGTTTCTGTATTTGGATTTTTTGGGGTGGCTGGGTTTTTTTGGAGGGTTGGAGGGCAGTGGTTGGGTTTGGGTTTTTGGTTGGTTTTTTTTTGTTTATTTGTTTGTTTTAAGAAAATTTGCATTCTTCTGTGGAAAAAGTTGACTTGTATTTTCTATATAAAGCATGCTATGTAATTGGACACGGTGGACAACATACTTCAGGCAAGATTTTTTTTTTTTTTTCTAATTCAGGATAAAAGTCAAGTCCTACTTCCTACCTACCATTTGATCTATGTTACAAAAAAATGAGGTCCTGTGGGAAATACAACTGTATTTATAATCTTATTTAGGTACAATATCTTTGAAAAAGGGAATAGTTCTATGAATTACTTCAAGTATACACGGTCTTGTAGCAGTAGTATTACCATAGCACCTTTTTGTTTGAGATGTGAGTATTTTCATCTCGGAGTTTAGGTACCCTTGTCTTTGAAATAGTGCAATTTTCCACTTCATTTGAAGACACAGTTTCTAGCCAGTGGTATGTGAAGTAATTGAATTAGTCTACCAAATCACTGATGTCTGCTTGTAACCTTATCATCCTTCCAGGGCATGATTTGCCTCTTTCGACATGATTCACATTGTTCAATTCAGTGAGGTCATATGTATGCCAGAAGTTGCCATTTTCTGTGTTAACTCTAAAGAGTGCTTAAGATGATAAGGAAATGCATAGAGTTAGGTGAGATGCTTTCTGTATGAAGTGGCTAAACCCAAAGGAGAAATGTTGAAAGATAATCAATTTGGATCATTAGCGATGAAGTGTGAGGAATGTAGAGGAGAAAGCAACTCTAAATATATTGAAGTAAAAATAACGCTTATTTTCTTCTGGTTCTGGTCCTGTGAAAGCTGAGGAAGATAGAACTGCAGAATGTGTATGTAGATGAAGCCTTTGACATGAGCAAATGCTACATTTTAAAATAAAGTAAAGAGGATTACCTGGAGGAATAATGTTTCATTTCTATGTATAGACATCCAGTTCAGTAACAAACAAGCATCCTGTGTGGCATTCATCTCCTTCAGGGTGGTAGTTGTGAGCAAGTAATTTTTAGATGCAGTCCTTAAAGCTATGCTTAAATTAGTATAGGAAGTTTGTTTGCAAATTGTTAGAATGTGCAGTTTTTACCTTTTCCTCCATTGATGAAAAATAGTGCCTTTCTCACCTGCTTTCTTGCTTGGGAGATCTTTCTGATATTCTGGATATCTACAGTCATTTTTATTTCCTTCCTTTCTTCCTTCTATTTCTTGTATTCTGTTAATCTATCTTGTTCACAAAAGAATTAATTCTACTGTTACGTTGCATAGATGTGAGGAGTTTGCTTTTTAATTTTTTTTAAGGATTGTCTGTACTGCCTCCTGCATCGTCTTTGAGGAAAACACAGAGATAGTAAATTTACTTTTGACTATTTAATTAATCAAAAGTGCTTGCTACTTCCTTTCAAAGCTAGCTGAGGGGCAAATAAAATTAGATACACTTGATAATGTGGAATACTTAATAGAAAAACACATCCTTTGACTTTTCTTATCTTGGGAGTAATTGTCTGTCACTTGTGTTTGATATGTCCTTTTGTTTGGTTCTAACACCTTTTTCCAAGAATTTCAAACCCTTAGTGTAGTAACTGTTACATTGTGCTTTTAGTTGGGTGTTGAGTAGCTGTGAAGTTAGGAGATATGTGACTTTTCTACACAGTTTTGAAATACAAACTAATTTTCTAGCTAGTCCTCATTTTATAGTGTATTTTAATAGTTGGTTTGCTACCATGGAATGAGACATAAGAACTTCTTTTCATCAACTCATATCAAGCATCTGTTTTTAGTGATCCATACGCATATTTATTGGGGTTATTCACTGTTGGTCAATAAGTTGTACTGAACACTGAGAAATGTAGTGTATTGACTGAACACTGTGAAATGTAGTGTATTGACTGATCACTTACTGGACAGTTGGTGTTCTCTGGAAAAAAAAAATCAAGCTTATTTCACTGAAAGACACTGTTATTTTTGAACTTACTTTTTGACAGTAGTGTTGAGAAGGTGATCTGGTACAGAATAAAGAGCCTGTTTAGTTACAGACCTCTAGCACACATTTGGTTATGTCATCTCACTTCAGGATTTTTTCTGAACCAACTTTGGCCTGGGTAGGGTGTGTTGAAATTGCTAAACCCTGAGGCAATCAGTGCAAGGGAATTGGAATTCAGAAGGAGAATGATTGATGTCTTGTGTAGGCTTGTGATGCTGCAATATAGATAATCATGCCTCCCCTTTGCATCTTTGATACTGTCTCTGCTTTCCTGTTCTTCAGATTTTGTTTTTGGACACATACATACACACCCCCACCCCCCTCAATTTGTTTAACTTTTCTGATAGCTCTTCTTTCTCACATCATGTTTTAATTTTTTTGGTAGCTTCCTTGGTTTTTTTCATTGTTTTGATCTTGTTTCTATTCTTGTATCCTTCTGATAGCATTTTGATTCCTTTAGGGCAATGGTAGTATTTTTCTGCCTGGAAGAAAATGTAGATGAAAATGAACATTCTTGGGTTTTGTGTTTGCCCTAACTGTGCTATGTTTGACAACATTTTTAAAGTACAGTCATTGTCAGGACAGGTTACTTCAATGATAGATGGATCTGGGGGCTAGTTGAATGCATGGTGCTTGGTGATTGACAACCATGGTTATAAAATCGCAAGAGTAGCCATGCAAGGTCATATGAATGCTCAGTCGAGCCTGATAACTTGGCCCTGAGAGTGGCCAGTACTGATTTTTGAGGAAAGTTGAGACAGGGCAAGCAGGCAATACTTGAAGGGTATTCTAGAGAACACATCACACTTTAAATGTACAGATGGAGGTGAAAGTTGCATCTTTGTTTCTGATTGTTTTTCATTTTTCTTTGAATATGTATACTCTTCCACTTCTGGTGCTTAGGACATTCCATGACAATGAATTACGGTTTTAATAAAATGCCATGTGTGTTATATGATGGTTCCATTGAAGGCCTTCCATTTCCTGTACTGTAAAGATCTACAGAAAACTATTTATTTCTTTTTCCATTTCATTCATGATTTCATAAGCTTCTGTCATATCCCCTCCCTAGAGTAGTACAAATTAATTGCTTCTTGCAATAAAAAGTATTAGATATCTATGATCACCTTAGTCATTCTTTTTCATAATTTCTCTTTTCAAATGGGTAGTAATAGAAATGGAGAATACGGGAGTGGGATATGAACCAAAACTGCATAGTGTGGAAGACACAGATTTGCCATGCATGGATGTATACACTGACAGAATGACATTTGCTTTTCTGTGCATTTCCTAATGATTCCTAACGTTATTTGACTGCTGCTGAGCATTGAGCTAACTCTGCCATAGGCATGTCTGTTAAGCTCCTCAATGAGTATGTCAAGTTGTTGCCCATATGATTGATCTGAAACAGCTAATTCTGATTTTGCAATTTGCCTCATTAAGGATCCCAACTAAGCTTGTGATTAAAGGAGTACCTAAAATGGGTATGTTTGCTTTAAACAAAAATATTTTTGTTTTTCGGGCTCAGAATGAGACATTTGAATAAAAAAAAAGAGGATAAGACAAGGGTGTAGAATGAAGTGGTTTTTTAACTAATTATATAGTCCACTCTGATACATCACACTAAGGCAGTTATTCTGCCAACAGAATATAGCCAACAGAAGATGTTGATGGCTGCAGTTTGACACTTAAAGCTATTTTAGAGGCTACTTGAAATAGCAATGGTCATGCATGTAGTCTTTGGTGCTTGTGCATGAGCTGCTGCTTGAAGACAGGTTACTCTAATGATACTTTTGGAGCTTCCAGAATTTTGAGTGCTTTTACAGCTTTATGTCATTGACACATTAAACACAGTCTTGTGAAAAGGAGAATTGATAAGGAAATATATTGTAAAATTCTTCCACTATGATGCTGTACCTCACTGTAGGATTCTTCTTTCCCAGCATACTCACACTTTTGAAAAGGGATCTGGTATAGATTCTGCAGTGCTTTTCACATGATCCCTGAGAAGGTGTGGTTACTGAAAAGTATACAAAGCAATGGATGATCAGAATTTGGATATGGTGAAGATACAATAACGACAGCATTGTGATGCCCTCCAGTTCAAATTCAGAAAACTCTGTGGAGTAGATTTGGTACATTAAAGCACCCAAATGTGTAAAATTGTGGCTACTGAGGCCTCTGTGGGAAGGCATAATTTGCCTGATGGACTATTCAGGAGCAGAGAGAGTAATTGAGATGCCATAGGTGAAGCAGGTGATTCCCTTATCAATTTGTTTTAAAAACACAATTTTTTTTTTTTGTGCTAGCTGCTTAGAAATTGCATCATTTCACTTGAATTTGTTAACTCCTGTTTCTGTAGTGTTGGACGAGTATTGATGTTTTAATATTCTGAAAATTGAATTAATGTAAGTCTAAACTAAGTTTTGTTAATTCATGCAGGTGAATACAATTTGCTGGAATGATACAGGAGAATATATTTTATCTGGTTCGGATGACACCAATCTGGTAATTAGTAATCCTTACAGCAGAAAGGTAGGTTTGTTTCTGAATACTCAGTTGTTTTCAAATAAGATTTAAGTTATTATTTTTCAAGATACTAAGATATTTGTCAAGATATTATTTTTCATATATTCATTATTATCTGTCAAAGATAATATCAGGCACTTTATAGTGTTTACAAATGGGAACAAAACTTCACAGTGTTTGAAAACCTTAGTATTCTAATCCCTTGCGACATAGGTGTTATCCCATTTTACGGTAGGTGGTCTGGCACAAAAGGAACGTGGTCTCACAACAGATTAGTGTCAGAATTAGCAATAGAATTCAGTAATTCTTGTGAAATCCTATAGTCAGATAAATTGTTTTCTGTTTCATTTTAGTTTTAAAATATTGTATTAGCTTTTGCTGATGTAATATATTGAGTTGTCTTTCTGTGTAACCTTATTGAAGTGTCAATCTTGATTAAAATACTTTAGTACCATTTGCAATCACATTCCCTTGTGTGTGCATGTATGTGGATGGAGCAGAGTTTGTACTGAAATAGGAGGAACAGGTTTGTGAAGGGGAAGGTGCTGTAAAAGTGTCTGCTTTTCCACGTCTGCACTCACATGGGTTATGATGCAGTTAAGTAGCTTCCAGTAATGTCAGCTAGCATTCATCATATAGTAGTGGTGTTCCACACTTCACTCTTTAAGGAGCTGCTGATACTTAGAACAGATGCTCTGAACTGTGTTCTTCAGTGCTGGGGATCCTATGCAGCCATGTTCAAGTGAAGTCCTCTCTTCCACACTTTCTCAGAGGTTGAGAACTAAACCCGGAAGAGGTGCTGAAAAATTAAAATGTGGTGGGGGAACCAAAATGTGTGGTTGGTGTGGTGAAAGAGAGTTGAATAGAAGGTTATGGAGGCAGCAATATTTTGACTTCCTCAAGAGCTGCGGTGGGAAAATAATAGTGAAACAGGAGTGTTGCCTGTGCCATAGGTAAGGCCCTCTTCCTCACTCCCCCAAATAAGCCATAGCTTCCAAACTTCATCTCTTCCTTTCAACTATTGGTGTCAGTCTGACAAAGTCCAGGGTTTCTCTTGGACTAACAGTTCAGCTGAAGAAGAAGAGGTATCTAAGACAGCTATGAAGTGGATGAAGGATATATTCCAAAGTGAGTATTGTTGGAGAGACTCGCAAAGTAAAAATTTTTCATGCAAGTAAAGGGTGTTCAGTATTCTTCATTGTGCAGAGTTTATTTTAATATATCATTGTGGGATAGTTGCTATATAATTATCTTATATGATTATTATATTAAAATATTTCAATAGATGCAGCAATTTAAACTTTATACTTTCATGGGATGATTTGGGATTTTTTCCTCCGTTGTGTACTACTGCTCCACTTAAGACAAATGAGGAATATAGGAGATGTTTTGTTTCCATATTTTTAAAAGTCAGATGAGTTATTCTTTTATGTAACAGCAGAGCAGATAGATTTTTTTTTTTAAATTATTTTTTTTCCCCAATATATGCAAATGCAATTATAAGCCAGGAGGTACTAGCAAGAAGACTTAATCAGTGTTGTTCCTGAAATGTACTAGAGATAAGAGTTTTAATGACTGTTACAATTGTGTTAGCTTATTTTCTCTGGCTTGAGTAACAGAATCAATACAGGAAAGGGGAGCAAATTGGTATTGATACCAGAAGTCTACTGTAATTCTGTCATCTTGGCAGATATCCTTATCACCATATTTTCTGTTATGAGCTAGCTAGAGTAGCAAAAATAGACTTCAGCCATCAATACAGTCTTCTGTGTTAATAAAATACCTAATCTAAGAAGGAAGCATTTAATCTTGTTTAACTCTTGTTTACATGAGTTTTTTGTAAAGTCACTCCAGTTTGTTTTATGTATGGCCAGATGCAAATACTAATTGTTACTATGCAATGTGTCTCAGAAGGAGAATTTTTTCCAAATGTGTTTCTCAAGTTTGAGTAGGTTTTATGTTTGTAGTGTTTGTGCATCTGAGGAGAAATGTGTTTTTGAGATTTCTAATAGTAATTTGAAGTCTAAATCAAAAGGATGAGCGCTTTATTATACTCTGGGATGGCTGAGAATACGTCTTCTTGTGGATCTTTTCTTACTCATTTTATTTGTTTTAGACATCACATTACTGGGGGCAGGGAGTGGGGGGAGTTTGGCTGGAGCTAAGATTCTACCCAGTACAAAAAGATGGGAAGGTATAAATTCACGTCAAGTTGACCACTCAGTTTTCAAAGCCTTTAAATGGAGCCTGAGACTTCTCTCAGCTAATACCAGTGTGAAGACAGATTCTTGTGAGTAGTTACACCCAGGATTTTTGGATCTTTAGCATGGTTTACCTTCTGGGAGAGAAAGGGTTCCAGCTCACATGAGAAAGTGCTGGGGAGGCTCTGGAGGGTGCTTAGTGGGGCTGAAGGTTTACAGCTTTTCTAGAATCAGCATTACTACTCCATCCACTTCAGGATGGAGTCCTGTTAGGTTTGCTTTCCTTTACTTCTAAAAGGGGGTTTGACCTCTTCAAAGGAAGTGCTATTGAAAAGGCTGGGTTGTAAATGATTCTGTGCCGAGTATCTTAAGTGGGAATCCTAAATTAAATACATTCTGAAAGGCTTAGAAGCCCGCTGATATTTGACTTACATTTGTTTCAACAGGCTTCTTTTCAAAAAGTAAGCTAGAGTGGAAATAAAACCAATTTTTAAACTGGTTTAGTTTTTAATGTGTCTTTAAAAATACTGTTTTGTTCATTATGGTGACTCTTGCCTTTTTTATCGTAAAAAGTTTCCATTTGGATGTGGAACTTAAACATTTCAGGTTTAAAGAACACAACAGAGTAGCTGCCAGAAATTCTACTTTCTTGCAGGAAAGTATTTATTGTTAGTGATGGAGCTTGTATCTGAGCTTCTGGGATTGCTATGTGAATTAGTAATTCTGTCCCAAAGATTTAGCTGGCACTTTTAGGAGATGCAATCTGAATTTTTGAATTTGTTGCCTCTTCAACTGATTTTTTGTGTACTGTATAACTTAAGCAATTGCAAAAGTGATGAGTGTGTCTGAATTATTACTACTAATTAAGTACTGTGAAGAACGCCTGAAATTCTTTGGTTTCCTCATTTTTACTCAGTCGATAAGTATTTGTAGGCTGTTATGTGTTGGTAGTAAAATGCTCCAATGGAGTAAGGTGGTGGTATTGTTTTATTTTGTGTAAATTTTTTCATCTTTTTGCTGCCTAGGCACGAGCAACTTCTTATGTCTCTTTCTCCCCTCTCTAAGGCAGTATAATAACCAGAATATAAAAGGATGTACAGTGCAAGTCAAGAAGGACATGGAAAATCTTCTGCATATGATAAATGCCGTAATATTTCAATACTTTTTATTGCAAACCATCCAACATAGTCAGGAAATTGAGGGACAGGCAAGAGGGGTTAGGTCTGCCTGTGATAAAACTCTTTCCTTTACTGAAAATGTGTAGCTGTGTATATTTCTGAATGCTGTTTCAGTTTACAGTGGAGGAGAGAAGAAGGGAGGGAAGGAAAAAAATCTGCGATTCTCCAACTTTGACGGCAATCATCAAAGGTAGATTTCTAAACTGAGATCTGCAGATTGGGAAAATTGAAGTAGAAGATTAGAATAAGTTAGCCAGTAACTGCATAAAAAGCAAGGGCATTAGGTTGAGGTTTGTGAGAAAAGGGGGGAGAGGAAGCAGCACATTTAGTTTGGTGAGAGAAGGACCCTGTACAGCAGAGCAAAGAGAAAAAAGTCTGCTTCCTTATATTCAGTAATAGGGAGGAAGTGGTGGAGAACGGGCAAGAGTAATCTATGGTGGGTAGAGAAGCCCCTAGTTATTTAGATTTTTTTTTTTTTTTTTTTTTTTTTTTTTTTTATTGGGGAGATCAAAAAGGATTTCTTGGCAGGACAAAAATATTTCTTTCACAGTAGCAATAACGTAAAATCAGAGGCAGGATTGAGAGGTGACATGTCTTTGACATCTGAACTAGGGTACCTTATGAACTTCTGAGTTGCTCTGTTGATACTGAGTTCCTAACTTCTTTTGAAATTTGAGTTTTGAAGGTTTTCAGTAAAATGCAGAAATCTGAACAAATCTAAATGAAGAGGCAGATTTCTTGAAATAAAATGAACTACTTATTTCTCCTGATTTTGATACTAAGCCTTGTGTATCTTTCAAAATATTGAGACAAACTGTTACTTTTTTTTTAATTGTGTAAAAAGTGTAAAAAAGCACTTGTAAAATATTAGGCACCAGCTATCACTGACAGAGCAACTTCATTTGTGTAATGGTTTCTTTAAGTTAATTGAGTGGAAATTTGGAAGTAATTTTCAAACTGTAAACAACTTGTTAAGTATTTTTTTCCTATTAGTACTGGTGAAAATGCAGTTTGGTTTAAATGCTGCGGATAGGAGAAATAAAGTAAGAATAGAATTTTACTAGTGCACAGGAAAGTGTGTGGAGGGCTTTTCCAGTTTTAAAAGATCAATAAGAAGTATGTCAGGAAATACAAAGAGACATCACATAGTGTTTAAAACCATCTGTGATGGTGAAGTAAATTATATCCTTCTCTGCTTTACTGTAGATGAAAAACATTCATTGAGACTAAGTCAAGTCTTATTTTATTGCCCTGTAATTGTGTTCTTAAATGTTTGTTTATTTTTGACTGGTTTCAAAACATCCTTTCTTATAAACTTCAGTTCTCCTTTTTAAAGTAAGTTTATTTTAAGAGTAGCATCAATTTTTAAAGACTGTAAAGTTGGCTTGGGTTACAATGCCTTGTTCTTCTTGACCCACAATATTCCAGATCTTCTATATCTCTCCTCACTGACATGCTGGCTGGCTGCACTATCACCTTGAACTAATGTTCTACTTTGAGAAACCTGATGTGATATGTAATGAACATTTTAAAAACAAAAGGTGGCAGTTCCATTCCAGTGTTTTCATTTTGCAGAGTACTTTGTGCAAGTGCATAAGTGAATGTCTCTTGTAGAATCACTTTGTTTGTAGAAGAAATTTCGTGTAAAGACAGTTTCTTTGTTCTGTTGTATTAAACTGTAAGTTGCTGGCAGCCTGTACATAACTGATGTTTTATAGTTCCAGAGTCTGTGTTATTTTCCCATTCTTTATTTGCTTTGAAAATATTAACCTGATACAGCCTTCCTTTTTCTTTTTTCCTTAGGTCTTAACAACCATTCGCTCAGGACACAGGGCCAATATCTTTAGTGCAAAATTCTTACCATGCACCAATGACAAACAGATTGTATCTTGTTCTGGAGATGGAGTAATTTTTTACACTAATGTTGAACAAGATGTGGAGACCAACAGACAATGCCAGTATACGTGCCACTATGGAACTACCTATGAGGTACCTCACAAACGTATATGATAGTTTTAAGATAGGTAGAATACATATTTTCTTGTCTTGTTGCCCCAGATTTTAACTAGATTGATGAGAGCTTTATATCAGTGAGAATTAAAGAACATTCTTTCTAGCTTTTTTTATTTTTTTATTAGAGTAGGCTTTAAAAGACAAGTATGTTGTCTAAACTAAATGGAGGACTTTCCAAAAAGTACTGTCATTAAGACCAATTTCTTTCTAAATATAATAGCTGAATACACTTTCACTGAAAGAATCCTAAGCAGAACAGAACTGATTTAAATTGTGCTGTGAATTTCTTAGGTTATAAATGTTCTGGTTTTTTTGATTATTTGTTTGTTAGAACAGTACTACAGTATACACACATGGGAAAAATACTAAATCCATTGCTTTTTTTAAACTATTTAGCTCAGATTTCATAGCAAGTTTTTAAATCTCTTTCTTTGTATGTTAAGTGAACAAAGTATTTTAAAATATCTTTTAAAAAAATTGGGGTGTGTGAAAAGGTTGTGTGAGAAAAGAAAATGGCTGAAGTACTGCCAGAATTCACTTTTGATTGTCTCGTAAAAGTATCCTTGCGGTTGTAATGACACATATTTCATTAAGGTTTTGGCAAAAACACTTCCTGTCTGCAGGGTAACTTGTAGTTCGGTCAAGCAAACCTTGTGGTATTCACTCTGCTTCTGGGATTTGTGGCTTTGGTTTTGGTTAGGTTTTACCTGGGTTTAACACAAGACTGTATTTTCAGTTTTGCAAAACGTAATTCTGGATCCTGGGCTTGCATCATCTGCTTTTATTTTTGAGATTTGTTTTGATTGAGCAACTGCTGTTTCCTTTGAATAGCTTCAGTTCTTGCTGAAGTTTACTATATATAGTAGTCTGTATGCTAGTCTGTGGATTCTGCAAGTTGATTGGATGTACTCTGCATCTCAAATAAAATCTGCCTTTTCACAAGAACGTCTGGAGAGTGAGATGCTATTTCTTAAAGCTGAAATGTCCTCATTGAGGAGGGGGTCTGTCAACGTGTTGCATTATGACTTCCTGAAGAAATAAGAGCCCCTCCTGGCTGGCTGGCTGCAGGCTTGAGGAGCAGCCAGTTACTGGCTCAGCCGGTACTTCTGTTAACTGGGTAGTTAGCTGTGAGTATTACATAAAACATTACATAAAACATTTTTGAGCTTGATAATAGGAGAATAGTTATGGATACTGTGCTGAGGAAACATGAAGGCAGTGTATCATAAGAGCAGTGGGTTTGGGTGTGTGAAGTTTGGTGTCATGGGTTAGGCTGCTCAGAGCACTGCAAATGAAAGAGTTGGTGGCAGCATAAAAGTAGTCATGAGAAGTCACTGTGGCGGTCTTAAGTTTTGATCTGCCTGAGCTTGGGTTGACCAACAGTTTAGTTGAATACATGAGGTGATTGACACCAGGTGGTGCTGCAAACCAATGATCAAACTGGGAAAAGTCAATGAAAGCAGTTGCCAGTTGTGCTTGTGGGTCAGGAGTAGTAACGGAGGCTAGAACATAACACTTCTAACCTATCATATAAGATTCCAGTTGTCTCTTTGCAAGGTGTTGTCTGTCATCAGTGATGATAGTATGCACATTGCAAGCTACTAAACCAGATGATAAATATAAATTTGATAGGTACAACAAACTAAACTTGTCAAAACAGACATTAAGAGTTTGAAAAATATTTTGGAAGAAATATGGAGAGTAACACAGTCTAGCAAATCAAGATGCAAGTTTTATTGTTGTCCATATAGAATGACTATAAGGCAACAGTAACTAGTTGTACAGAATATAGTAAATATCTTTAAAATCATTAGCTGAAGAGAGTATGGACATTGCATTGCTATATTGCACCGTCGAAATGGTAGTATTGGGGATGATTTTTATTCAGCAAATAATGTTAACAAGAGGACGTTATTCTCGTTTTGAATGACAGCAGTATGATACCGTTTTGGTTGTTTATACTGTTTTTATACACAGTTAACGGAAGGGATCTCAAAACCCCTATATGACATTCACTATTTTAACAACTGTGTCTCTTTTTGAAGTAATTTTTCTTAGCCTGTTTTGCATTGAGGTTTAAGATATCTAAATTTGAGCTCTCTTCTAAAAGTCTTTGAAAAGATAGGTTTATGAAACTTTTTTGGGGTACTTTTTATAAAGACTATAAATTCTGTTAGTGTCTTAAACCTTGTATTTGAACATTAAATGCATAGCAGACTTTTTTTTTTGAGCCTTGGCATATGAAAGTATAATAGAGTAAATAGCAGGAATTTTTAAGCAAATGGCTGAGATATAGCTTCAGCTTCTGACATAGCGCAACTTTTGTCACCGAGTGGTTTCTGGAGTGGGAAAATCATTTCAAAATATCACGACGTTACTGCCCAGCTGTATGTAACCACATCATCATATTAAATATAGAACTTTGACTCATTGGATTCTCTAAATAACAAAAGCTAACATCATCTGCCCCTGAGGCACTAATTCTAAATGTGAATGTGGTTTGAATTTATAGTGCACTTTAAACTTGGGAGTTTGTGACAGTTCAAGACATTACGAAAACATCTGTTGAAACCAGAGGAATGTGGAAATTTGTGTAGATTGTTATGAACTGTGAGATAATTGGACGATTGTTTTTTATTCTGGGGGAGAATACAGTAACTAGAGAGGGAGAGAGAAGTTCTTGAAACACGTTTCTGGAGAATTTGTTGTTTATACAAGGCCATTACAAGTTTATTTTTACTCAGCCAAAGGCTTTTCTTTATTGCCCTTCATGTTAATTGCATTTCGGAAAGAGAATGTACTTTTATGGACAATTCTTACCTTCATATTTTCCATACAGTAAAATTATCATATAGCTACATATTTTTGAAGTTAAATAGAAGGGGATTTTTTTAAATTAGTAAAAAGGGTTTAATATATACAATGTGTACCTGTTGAATTTAAATACAGTAGCAATTATTCTTAGTTATTGGAGTATGCGCTTCTCAATTTTTCCATTTTAGTGCTTATAAAGTACTTAGTATGATTTTAAACACCATGCATAAAATTTGGCATGTGCAAGTGGAGGCATGTACTGCACTATTACATGTATATGTTGAAATAATATCAGTATGAACAGTAATAAAATACAGCGACTGGAAATAAGAGCTTGCTGTGTTATACCACATTCAGCAACATTCATGGAACAAAGTATGTTTTCAATGTAAGCTCTGCATTGAAATACAGCAAAAATACTGGAATGATCTAGTGGATTGAAGAACAATTGCTGGCTTTTATAACTACATTAATAAAATCAATTTGAGTGAATGTGCAGTGAAAAACTTTTTCAATATGTAACACTAGCGTATTGAAGAATAATGGTTATAGCTCTGAAGTTTATTGTTCTGTTGTTATTAAAACCTTTGTTTTGTTCTGTCTGTTAAACTTCTTGTTTGTCAGCAGTAAGATTTGGCACAGGACACATTGTCTCAGTTAATGTACAGAGCATTACAAGAAGAAACGCTGAATCCTGCAGAGATTACCTTTGTAATCCCACTCTAGGTAGAGGGATTTACGGATATCTATAGATTGCTTTTATTAAGAGTTGAGGTTGGGGAGAAGAAACCGTCACATAAAAACTGTTACAGAATCACTCATTTGCTCTGTGCTGAATTAGAATATTAATTGATTTTTTTGTAGCATTATAAATTTCTATGAAGTTACTGATAGTAGCAGTAGTATGGGAAAAGAAAAATATGGGTAGTTTCTACAACTGTTTTTATTCAAGGGGTAGCGTGTAAAAACATGATGTTTCATGTGCGTTCATTGATCTGTGGAATTCACCTTTGACGTTATGGTTGCTTGCCTTTTTATTTTGTCTTAAGGACGCCTTCTTGAGTAAAGCCATACATGTGATACTCCATCGGAGTCTTCCCTAGTTTGAGTAGGGCAGAGTTCAGGAAAATGGTGGAATGTGCTCTCTTAAAAAGGAAAAAAAAAAAAAAAAATGCAGTGAAGGAGGTAGGTTAGTAGCAGCCTTTAATGCATAGTTGCTTCAGGGGACTATTTTGAATGTAAAGGAATGGCCCAATGGGAATAAAAGCCATCTACTACTTTCATGTCATTCAGATTTCTGAGGGTTTTGTTACTGTCTTCAATTACTTGATAGAAAATAAACTGAGCTTCTGTTGAATTATTGTGGTAAATTGATTACTTATTTGAAAACTGATTGCAGTAAATGCATGTTGCTTATTAAAAGATAATAGAAATAACTGTAAGCTTTGACCTATAAATATTTAATCTTATGTGATATTCCACAGTTTGTTTTAAATTCAGTAGTTCAAACTTTCCTTTGAAAATGAAGAAATGTCAGCAGTTTTTTAGTTTTCTTTATTTCAGTAGAAAGCTTTACTTGAGTCACAATTGGTTCAGTCTTTGCTGCTGCTGAAAATGTTGATGCTTTTATGTTCAAATTGATGGTATTTCTGGAAATATTAATACTTTTTCTTCTTTTTTTTTGAGCAGATTATGACAGTACCAAATGACCCCTATACTTTCCTCTCTTGTGGTGAAGATGGCACTGTAAGATGGTTTGATACTCGAATCAAAACAAGTTGCACAAAGGAAGATTGTAAAGATGTAAGAGTGAAATCTTTTAATAAAGATGACCTAAATGTAGAGCTGTACATCATACAAACATAGGATATGAATTCTGGTAAGGCTTTTAGAAATAATAGATTTCAGGGTCGTTGGTGGAGATGACAACATGTTTCCCAAGAAACAAAAAAAGTCTGGGGAGCCTTTTTTCTTTCTTTCTTTCTTTCTTTTTTTTTTTTAATTTATTTCATTTTAATATCTCCTTTGGAAGTTTTTAGTTCATGAACTTTGGTGTGAGGCTTTAGATATGGTAGAAAAGGTTCTTTGTTGAAATTGAATCTCTTGGTCTGCTTTACATTAGTTACTAAAGAGTGCAGAGTTGGAAGCAAAAAACAAACCTTGAAAAGTCATCTGCAGCCTTTTGTTCTTGAGCATCCTATGTCCCTCCATAAGAAAAGATTTGGTAATGAATTATACTACATCAAATTAGTCACTGGTATTACTCCCTAGAAGGTAAGATATTGGTGGTGTCCACCGTGTTTGGATTTCCGAAATGGTTTTAATACTGAATTGGAGAAAAACTGACACCAAAGTATGTATTACTACTCTTGATTAATTTTATTCTGCTTTCTGCATATTTACCAGCTCTAGGGGTTTCTTTCTTTCTTTTCCTCTACCCACTTATCTGCCCACAGATAAAATCTATTCTCATCCTTTAAATTCATTTAGACTGTTTCTACATATTTGGTGCTCTTCTGACTCAACAGTTATCTATGTTTCCATAGGAAAATCCAAGGTGCAAGCTAATTTATAAATCTGTAGTTGTTATGCTTATCTGTTTTTAAGTGTTTGTTCCCATGGTTTGTTTTGGTTTGGTTGTTGTTTTTTTTTAGTTGATCTTGTGATCTATTTCTTTCTCTGATAGTTTGCCTTCTTTGCAGTGGCTTTTCTGTTTGACATATTTACAATCTGTCTTCACAGGGCCAGACCTAGTTTTCTCAAAACCTCCTTGACTAATAGGCCTGTGGCCTGAAGTAAAAGATAAAACATACTTCGTATGTTCAGAGCTCTTATTTGAATGCTGTATTTTGGTTTGTTCCAGGATATTTTAATAAACTGTCGGCGTGCTGCCACTTCTGTTGCTATCTGTCCACCAATCCCGTACTATCTTGCTGTGGGTTGTTCTGATAGCTCAGTAAGAATATATGATCGGCGAATGCTTGGTACAAGAGCAACAGGTAGGAACCATACCTTACAGTAAGCTTTTCTAACCATTTACAGCTCCAATTTCAGGTTGGTTTTTTTTTTTTTTCTGAAATAGATGGTGAATGACTGAAGTGTAATACTGAATGAAGTATAGCTTGCTTCTCTGAGAACTATGCTTTGTAATAATTTCACTCTAGTATTTGCTAATACAGAAATTTTCAAGTAAGTAAAATTAGTCTCTTCATCCATTAGAATATGTTGTATACTGAATGCAGAAAAAGACATTTTGTAATGTCTCTCCTTTTGTCTTGAAACCATGTCTTAAACATGAAATACCCCTGTCATCAGGCTAATATTCTTATAAGATCTCTCCCTTTCATCACAGTGATCAGCAAAATTCTGTGAGAACTGCCTAAGGAACAGATTCTGGGGGGTTGATTTAAAAGGTACTATGTACCTGCTTTTGTATTGTAGTAATACAGGAGTAAAATGAATTCAGATATGCAGGCCTATAGAGTAAAGGAGAGAAAGAACAAAATCTTGAAGACTAATTTTTCAGGGTATATTGGTATAGTGTTCTGTTGTTTGTTTTGCAGAGTTTTGGGGTTGTGGCTTGGTTTTTGTGTTTTGGTGTTGTGTGGTTTGTTTTTTTTTTTAAGGGGTGACATATTCTATGACTAGTGAACAAACTATTCAAAACTTTCTGTTTCAGTCCTTACGTAGTGTGAGATGATAAACTTTGAACTTGTCTGTGGTCAAGGACAGACTGTTGCGCATAGTAAGCTGCAGCAGATATGCCATGCGAAAAACAGCTACATGGCAAATTCTGAGTTTTTCAAACAGTGTTTTTCTCAGGGTTAGATCTTCTTATAGGTAACTTTTATCTGCTCACAAGTTTGTAGTTCGAGAATTTAAGATCGTGTTAGTGTGTGGGATGGAGGTGAGTTGTCAGGGAAACATGGCAAGTCCAATGTATCGTATAGTTCTGCGGTTTCAAAGTGGCAGTGTTACTATGCCTCAAAGGAGAAAAACTAGTATTTTTTAAAACATTTTGGGTAGAAAAGAGGAGACGTATATCCTAAATTTTCGAAGTTTCATATAATGAATTTCTAATTTATGTGTAGATACGGATTTGCATTATTATTGTGTAAGTGTTCTTAGGTTCCAGAATTTCTGTTTGTACTACATTTGACAGATCCACACACTGTCATGTGATGGGTATGTGATATATGAATATATTTGTGTGTGTGTAAATCTTTTTTTTTAAATGTACATAGTGTTTGTAAACAAAAATATAAAGTGCTAGTAAGTTCTGATATGTCACTATTCAGATCCAATTTAATGGAAAAGCTATAGAATACATAGCTTTTCTCTGATCTTTTGTTGGATGTTAAATAACGAGCGTATTGAAGCTTTTGAAAATTTGCAATAGTAAATGTGTCACTTCTTTATCTCTCTTCTCACTCCCCCCTCCTTTTTTTTTAAATATAGGGAATTATGCTGGTAGAGGCACTGTTGGAATGGTGGCACGTTTTGTTCCTCCTCATCTCAATAACAAATCCTGCAGAGTAACGTCTCTATGCTATAGTGAAGATGGTCAAGAGATCCTTGTTAGCTACTCTTCAGATTACATATACTTGTTTGATCCCAAGGATGACACAGCACGAGAACTTAAAGTTCCTTCTGCTGAAGAGAGACGGGAAGAGGCAAGTGATTAATATGACCTGTTTTTATGTGGTGGTTTTTTTTTTTTTGTGGCACACTTATATCGGTTGTGTTTCCCTTTAATTTAATCTTAAATTAATGTTACTGTTTTCATAGACTGAGATGTGGCAAGTAGATTGTGTTACAGAATTTGTATATTTTCAATTAATTAATTTATTTATATATTTACAATATTTTGTCATTCTGGTTTTCTTTCTTGTCTGATTTCCCTTCCTAAAGATGAGAAGGCATCTACATGAACCTCAGGTTATAACACCAGCAAGGGTGGCAGGTCACTCTTAAGGTGTATTCTCTGTTATTTTCTGTGCCAACAAAAGCATATTCCCTGAAATCAAGTATAAATACTCTTTGTAAAAAGTTATCATTTAATGACAGAGATGACAGGGTACAAAGTATCTAGATTGAGGACGAGAATCACTGCTGCTGAGCAGTATTAAAAGTTTCAGCAGTGTAACCAAAACACAAGCAGTTGTTTATTACCAGCTCGGCTACAATGATGCTGACCCTTCCAGTCTAAATTTTCTGATCAATATAAACCAAATCTCTTTAACTACAGCGAAGTTATATACATCTCTTCCCCCTTCCCTCCCCGCGCCATCCCCCCCCCTCCCCGTACTCATCATTTCACAAACTCCTCTGTATCCTGAGATCATTACCTTTAGTCTGAGACAGGAGCCTCAAGGGAGTTTACAATGAGTTGTCAACATCCTGCTGCCTTCGCTGGGAGGATGAGTGTGATGATAACGATGGTGATTTCTTCCTCCTCTTTGTTGGGAGAAGCATGATATTGATGTTTTCTTCCTTATTTTTCTTAAAGTCTGCTTGAAGGCCATTTTTATATGTTTTTAAACATGTTTTACATGATGTGGGGTTTTTAATTAGCCTGCTAATATGGCATGGTTTTGCTTTTAAATGCTTGTTCTTTGTCCTTATTGTTACCCCTAAAACAGTTGTTGCTTGGGTCCAGCCTGTACAGTACAATTAAAAGCCACAGGAGAGTTGCTGAGAAGGTGTCTCTGGTATCCTCCTGTGTCCACACCTGCAGGATATCTGCTGTCAGCCCATCCCTGTATTACTTTATGCTGCATCAGTGTCCCGTGTTCATAGGTAGTTTTTTCTTGCACAGTTTAGCTAGTTGGTTTTCCTGTATATATCAAAATTGTTAACAAAAAGTCGTGCACCACACATCCATGAAAATCTAAGCAGAACTAAAGCAAGTTAGGTGATAATCACCTGGTCACTAGACAATTGCTGTTGCAGCTAAATGAACTAAATGAATGCGCCAAGCAAGTGAAGTCCAGACAAAGCCTGACAAGTGTGAGGATTGTGTTAGCTTCATATTAAGCCTGTGGCCTGTTACTAGTAATGACCATGCTGTATTTACTGGGCCACAGGCTGCCATTACCAGTACAAATATTGTTGATCAGAAAGGGGTGAAGAAAATCAGAATCAGAAAAGGATTTCTAGGACTGAGGAAGAATGTCCAGCTGACTTACACTGTTACCTCACTGAGGCAGGAGAAAGCAAAGAGGAACCCAGAAAAAATTAAGTGATGAACAAATGGTTCTGTACTTCTCCCTTTCTTCTATGTAATATTAATCTGATGTGAAGTAATTTCGTGGAGAATGGACTGCCCAGTTACTATAGAGAGAGAAGATCGTGACCACCTGTTAAGAACAGATCCTATGTATTCTCTTCTTTTGTAGGGACAGAGTATGTCCTGTAATCTCTTCTTGATGGATGATTTCACTTAAGTGCTATTTTTATTTCAGACTGGGTTTTAAGTTGTATAGAGTAGAGGGAATGTAAAGCTTTCTTCCGGAATCTGCTGGCTACTTAAAGTTAACACTTTAATATGCTTTTACTGCAGGCGTTTTGCATTTAATTTAAAATTCTCAGCACATCTCTTCACCTTTTTTTTAACCAGAAATATCCGGCCAGTACACTTAATTTCAAACTCTGAACTGCCTTTCTGAATGTTCAAAGCACTAGCTGTTTCAAGTTGCTGAAAGTAACACTACCTATGTAGTACTTGTTTTATACTTCCTGCTGCAAAAAAAACCCTGTGTTATAAAAATTAAAAAAACACAAGTTAAAAAAGAAACTAAAGTTTATTTTCATAAAATTTCTTTGTTTTGTTAAGGTCTGATTATTTTTTACTTTTGCTTAATTGCAAATCCACATTTCATTAAACTGAAGCTGTTTTTAACATGAAGAGCTGAATATTTCTGCAGAATTCAGGCTGAATTCTGGAAAACTATTATTGTTCAGTATGGAAAGCCTCAATTAACTTAGTATTGCATAAAAGAAAAGATGGATTAATTCAGAGAGTCATTGATTTAAACTGTTAAACTTCTGTATAGCTAAAACTCTTGGATTCTATTGATAGTGTTGTGCTTATTCATAGTTGATCTGAACATATGGCTAACATTCCTTTTTTTGTGACATACAAATTTATGTAACTCAAGAAAATTGAGATACTGCATTTCTATTTCAACTTAGAATTCTGTACTGTCTAACACAAAGAGCTTTGTAATGCCTTTCTCTTTTTTTTTTAACCTTTTTTTTCTAGTTAAGGCAACCTCCTGTTAAACGTTTGCGGCTAAGAGGGGATTGGTCAGATACTGGACCAAGAGCAAGGCCTGAGAGTGAACGCGAAAGAGATGGTAAAGTGTTTGCAGTTTGGGGGGGGGGGTGGGGTGGGGTGGTTGTTTTGCATGTGTGTTTTGTTTTGGTTGGGTTGTTTGGTTTGGATTTTATTTTCCAAATTTTTTTAAATATTCCTGAAATATGTGTTTCAGATGAAACTATTCATGTTTGAAGAATCAGGCAGGTCTTAAGATGGTTTTCTTAGAATTTAACACAGAGCTGCTATTCTACAGCGATTTTTAAAAATATCTAAATTGAAAATATTCTTACCAGAAAAATTTGTTGCTGTAGTTAAGCTGCTGTAAATCAAGGGGAGCTTACTTCGTTGTCATTGGTCCTGTAGTAACACAAATACGTATTTCCCTTTTTGTAGTCAAGCCTCGTATGCAATCAAAGTTACAGATGAAATGCTCTGTAATGGTTACATTAGGGGACTAGAATTCAAAGCAATAGGATTCGAATAGTGTATCTTTCACTTTTTTTATAAAACACATATAGTGACTAAATTGTTATGCTTACATGTTCATGTTTGTAATACATTACTTATTTACCTGATGTTTCAGTAGGTAGAGCATTTCTGAAGCTATGCTTTAGTGTGAGAAAATGGGATACCAAAGCAGGGCAGGGGATGCTTTGTCGCTCATCTTGCTCTTCATCTAACGATGTGTTTCTGTTTAAATTTGACAGTTGTGGGGGTACAAGTATTTGTTCTACTTCTCTTAAATGTGTCTCCCTTTTCTGCCTACCCTTTTCCTTTCCAGATTTTCTATGTTGGTTTTCTCATCTTCCTGGTTGCCCAAACTAGAATAACAGTGTCTAGCTGTATCAGACTAACTGTCCATGTAGACTAGGAGTCTCCGTCAGACACAGGCAAAAGGAAATGCTGTTTAGGGAGAGAACGTGAGCCTGTCCTCTTACCTTATTCTGTTGCCTTTGTTGCTGCCCCAGTATTCAGAATTACTGGATTAGAAACTTAAGAGGGTACATTCTCATTTGTTCCTTTGGAATCTGTGTATGGTTCTATTGCCTGTGAGTTTCTGTAATCCTTTTTTGAATCTGTTGATAATATTTAATATGGCAAAAAAATCCAGAAGTTCAGTGCCCACTGTGTAAAGGAATACTTTCTTTCCTTTCTTTTAAACTGCTCTTTTAGTTTCATCATGTGCCTTCTTATTCTAATATCACAGGATTTAATTATGAAGTGTTTTACATTCTGCTTACTCGGTGCTTTCATTCCACAGACCTTATTTGTATACCTCCTCATATTAGGGACACTTTTGCTATCATTTTTGTTGCAGGTGTTTCCCATCAAAATTAGTTGTAGCTTTGCCTTTGCACAAAGTTACTTTTTGATCTAAATTCTTTTTCAGCTAAATATCTTCAGTGTCCTTCTAGCTGTCTTTACCCCATAATACCAAGTAAATCTGCTGGGGAGAAAATCAAGCCTGAGAAAAGGATTTCTCTGCTAGACTCCTCCAGTATAGACATTGGCTAGATTTTTATTTTCTCAAAACAAAGCTTCAGTATCTTTACTGTGTGTTATTCCATACAACTGTATAGTGACTGAGAGAGAATAGCTGTATTGCATTAGACAGGCATGTGATGACCTGTGACTTATTTTTCTGTTAACTGTTCATTGTCCTGTCTTCCATCATTAACCACCTTTTTGTCTGTTTTCTTCGGCTGTTGCATTCCATTTTTTGTGTTTTAAGCTTCTGAGGTCAGAGCTCCTCTGCCTGGGGTACAGGAAGGGAATGAGGGATCCCAGTGGAGGGTCAGAGTGCAGTGTGGAAATAAGGATAGACAATGGCTAGACAATGGCATTGGGATCAGATTGACGGGCATTGTTTTTTGGGGGGTGTAGATTGGTATGTTCCCCTTTCCTTCTGCATTCCCAACAACGTCTTTTGAATTCAAGCAAATAATCTAAAAGCGAGGTCTAATGATGATATATTCAAGCAGTCCTGAAAGCTAATCAGTTGCTCCAGATATTTAATTAGTCTTTCAGCTTTTGTAACATCTGTGCAGGCAGCAGCACTGATGTTTGAGAGACATACTCTTACTATACATGTTCTTCCCAAGTATGGTCCAGAATCTTTCAGTGTGAGCTTTTGTATGCAGGGTATGAAAATATTTTTTCATTTCACAGAATACAAAAACCACTTAAAGATTCAAATATTCTATCTCAGCCCTTTCCAAATGGAATTTTTCCTATCTTCTTTCTTGAAACAAGTTTTTTCTATATGTAACAAAACCAGAAATAAAATGAGAAAAAAATGTTTTGAGTTATGTTGAAAGAATGTCAAAGATTTTGCTGCTTGAGAGTCTTTGCAGTCCTGACACCCGATCCAAAATGTGAAAATGAAAATCCCTAAAAGAACTTTGCTGTTGTATTAAATTGTGCTTATGAGGAAAATCTAAGTCCTGAAGAAGCCTTTTGGAAATGTTAAAAACATAGTGTGCTAATTTTATGCTAGTCTTTTTGCTCTTTCATTGTTTAATGATAAAATCGGTTATTTTATAATTAGCTGGAAAAACATAAAAATCTAGGCTTTCTTAACTTATTTAACCAGCATTTAAAACTGAGTGACATACATATCACAATGTTATGTGTACAAAAGCTCCAGGTAATTGTAAAACAGAAAACTGATCTTTATGAGGTGCCATGTTCAGCTCACAATTCTTGCTGGACTGTTGTGCTGAAAAAATGGGCATGGTTCAGGGGATTACTTGTTACATAGCTTACAGTGCGGAGTTTTTTTTTATGGAAGAAATAGCGGAGGGAAAAATGAATGCTTTTGTAAACTTGTAGACAAAAGTTTAGCATTACTTGTTTCACAGGGGAACAAAGTCCTAATGTCTCTCTAATGCAAAGGATGTCAGACATGCTTTCAAGATGGTTTGAAGAAGCTAGTGAAGTTGCACAAAGCAATCGAGGACGAGGAAGATCACGGTCCAGAGGTAATTTCCTTCTTTTCAAGAATGATAACTACAACAGAAAATATGTTTATACTGGATGTACGGGCCTCGAATATCAGCCTTTATGAGGTGTAAATTAATTTTTAGTGCACTCTGAAGAACTGAGCATGCTTGTTTGCCATATGAATGGTATTGCAAAGGAATCTTTAGAGGTGGAGTAAGTTTACCTTTAGGCTCTTGTTTTTCTTGCTTTATTTTTAATCAAAGGTGGGACTAATCGGACAGATGCTCCTGCTACTAATAATGTGCCACCTAATACAGAATCAGAAACTGCAATGGAAGTAGATGGTTCTGAGAAACTTCCATCATCATCATCTTCTACAATGTCAGCCCAAGCTCCTTCAACATCATCTTCAACAGAAAGTCCCCCTTCAACTTCATTATTGTCCTCTCCTGATAATGAACAAAGGCCTTCTTTAGGGGCCTCAGCTCAACCTGTACTCCATCAGTCTGGTGAGAAGAAATCCATCTTGTCATTGTTTGTGAAAAGTGCTTTTAATAAGAAAAAGTTTTATTTTAGGATATTTTGGGTAATTGATTTCAGTCTGTTTTCTTTCTTGCCCATCCTTAATGAGACTAGGTATTTTATAGTTACCAAGTGACTTAAAGAGTAAAATCATTAACTGTATACATTTGCCTGAAAAAGGAATCTCCAAGGCGATAACCAGTATTGTCTTCTGAAGTAGAAATAAAAAAATATTGCTTGGTTTTTTTCTCAACTTATTGTTCTCTTCATGGAATATAAATAACATCGTGCCTTCTTCAACTGTGATTTGGCTGTAGCAGCATCAGTGCAATGAATAGCAGAACCTATGCCTGTTATTAGAGGAAGCAGAGAATATCTCCTTCAGTAGGAATCTACATCCTCAATGTTTCAGTCAGCAATGTTATTTTTTTTGCTTCTCAAAAGTGTCTGAGTGGACAGGGCTCACCTTGCATGTTATTCCATTATTGGTTAATAAATTATACTACATATTGATTTTTAAGTTTGTATATCTTGAAGGAACTCATCTGTATTTAATACAGACTTATGTTCTTATTGTGGGGAAAAAGAAGAAAGTATATTCTAGTGTCCATGTCAGAAACTTATTTGGGTAGTAAAAGAGCACCTTATGCTTTGACTTGCCCTTTTCCATCTCTACGCAGGAAAAGATGCCATAGCCTTTAGAGTTAAATATTTGCACAAGAGTTTATTTTTACTTTTTTAAAGTGAGTTTCTAGGCCTCACAGTTGTGGTGGAAAGGTTGACGTGATCCGAAACACCTACAGGTTCAGACTTGATTATTTTAAAATCTCATGGGTTTTGTATAAATTCATCTTTTGTCTTGTACCAATTCTGTTGTAAAAAATCAAGGTCGTTGTCATTGGAAAAGGTGACTGATAGTGTCTTCAGGCCCTAAATTGGATATTCTGGAGTAAAGGAGAGATGAGGATTTCCCAGGGAAAAGTGTGCTATTCAGTGTACTGTGACTGCTGCAGCCAAAGTCTTTGGGACAGGTGAGAAATGATGAGGTATCTGGTATCTGAAAGGCACAGAAGCTAAAGGCATAAGTTGAAATTCATTAAATGTATCATTCTCACCCTTTCAAACCTTGCAACTAGTCTGATACTTACTAGAGGAAATAAACAGTGAGCAGAAGCATGACAATACACACAGTCAGATACTACGTTTAGAATAAGTGAATGCTAGAAAATCTATTTAGTAGCAAAGGCTTTTAGTCACCTATGCTTTTTATTAGTATTGGTGTCAGCTTGCTGCAATCTCGAGTTTTTCACAATAAGCACACAAAAAATTAGGGGGTCTACTCTTATTCAGTGTAACCCAATTTAGCTGCCACTATCTTTGGTACAGAAGGATAGCTACCAGAGAACACACATATCATTACCAAGGGTTCATTTTAATATATTTATTTCTTTTTTTTAAAGTATATGGCATATTCTGGAGCTTACAGTGGCCAGGAGAGTATGTCCCATATATAAAAATTACTGCTTCAAGTCATTGAAACTTTGTGGGTAGCATAGTGATAATGCACTAGAGAGCATTTCTGGAATTATGATGCATTTTCTATCTTGCATTTTAAAGAATGTATGTGGACTAGAAAAAGCATTTTCTTCTTTCTCTGAATCTGTCTGAATTTCTAAGTAAAAGTTTATTCTGCTAGCATGAAGCTGAAGTTGTTATTTCTTGATCCAGCTCTTCTCTAAGAGCATTTCCTCTTTCCCAGTGTTACTTCAGGTTAAAGACTGATTTAAGACTCCGTATATTCAGTTTTGAAAGAGGTAGTGGTGGTTGTTTTGTTGACAGAGAGTGGACACTTGTACTTTATAATTTACTGTATACTGTTTGGTAGGTTCTTTGACTACACCTAAGCAGAATGTCAGATTGGCTGCTGATTCTTAAAAAAAAAAAAAAAAAAAGTCACCATCACACACACACATCTTCCCCCCCCAACTCCAAACCCACAGAAAAAACCAAGACTTTATCTGGTGTTCTTTATTGCTGTATGCAGATTTTAGTGTTAGGACCAGATGTCATCTTTAAATTGTTTACAAGAGTCCCACAGGAGTAAGCTTAATAGTACTATACATTTGCGTACCTAGTAAGCATATTGTCTAGTTTGCACTACTTTTAAAACACTTAAGCTTCTGTCAAACAAGTCTTTGGGTAATGTGGGCAAGTTCAGGGAGAGGCGGGGGAAGCTTCTGGGCAGAGGGAGCAGGTCATGGCAGAGCAGTAGCAGTGGGTTTATGAATAGGTAGGCTTGAATGAGAATTTCCATTTTGCAATGTCTGTATACTTATGTAACTCATGATGGTGCTCAGTTACAAGACTTTGTTTACTCACAGTCTCTAGTCTATAAATGTGAAAACACTCCACTCTGCATGAAGAACAGGATTCCTGAGTTTGTTTATTTACATTTAGAGGTGAATAAAACCTGCTGCTTTTTGGGATGCTTTTGGGATGACAGGATAGGGAAAGTAGTAATAGGAATAGCAGTTTAAGTACAGGGATTGAGTAGGAAGACCAGATGGAGGTGCGTTGTAAAAGAATGATGATTGGGAAGCATTTTGGAAAACAGAACAAGGAAAGTGAGGGGCTTTCAGCCATCATTTTGTGTAAAGTGGTGGTAGTTTGAATATTGTAGCAAGCACTTAGCAAATGAAGAATATGTTTTTGGCGAATGACTTACTTAGAACTGGATCATGAATTCATACTATGGAATGGAAAAGACTTATAAACAACTTTCCATAAATCGTTGCTACAGATTTCTGTACTGAACACAGGCACTGGTGGTAATCCTGTCTTTGAAATAGCAGTACCTTTGCATATGTATTATAATTCAAATATATTGTTGGTATGGTGATCCAGAAAATATGCCATGTGGTGAGTGTTTGAACTTCTACATCCGAATTACTTACTTTGTTTCTTAATGTTTTAAAAAAGTACATGCTCAAAATAGTCAGTACAAAAATGGTTCAGCGCTGAAGCTTGTTGGGATAAGTCTCTTTATCAGGCTGTATTCTAGAAGAATACAGTTGGAACATTTGAGTAAATTGCAAATAATCAACAAGATGAGTGCAAAATCTCAGCACCCTGTTCTTGTCAGTAACTTTGAATAGGTTTTGAGGAGTTTTTTTATAACGAGACAGAACAATTGCTGGAGATTTTCATGCTTGTCACTAAGGAAAAAAATAAGAAAATAAAATTATTTTCTTGCCCTGCTTGGCAAACCATTCAGTGCAAACCATTAATCCATTTTTTATATTAGTTTTAAGATGCTGTAGTTTTAAACTACAAATAAACATCAGATACAACAAACTGTAAAATATAATAATGCTTTTTTTCCCCATAAATAATACTCCAGATACACATTGGTACCATTGGGAGGGTGCTAGGGGGGTAATTGAATAATTAGGGTAAAGCTTAATCTTAATATATATATTCTGGTATAAGGTAACTTGGCTTTTAAACTTTGAATGGGAAAGTGGCAATAGCTGGGTTTTTTTCATGCCATTTCTATTTCCTTGCTCCATTTGCTGGCAAAATAAACATTTACTTACAGATTCTGAAATGTGTTAAAAGGTATTGCCATTGAACATAATCAGGATGGTAGTTATCTCTTTACATTTTTTAATTGTAGCTCTTGTTACATCTTAGATTGTAACTGTCTCTAGACTGAGTGGAACTGAATCAGGAGCAAGTACTGAAAACTACAATTTTAGACATCATTGAAATTTCCTTAAAAGCATTTTCTAGGCTGTTTTGGAGTTCTAATTTCCATAAATGTTCATGGCACATGAAAACTTTCATGGCAAATCTCTTTGCTGCCATATGCCTTTTAGGAAGTGTACCTTTTTCCTTCTTGTTATACCTCATCAACCATAAACTGGCACGATGTATTTCCCAGAAGTGGTATTAGACCGAGGATGTTAAAGCTCATGACTGTTTGATGTTAACTGGTGCCTGCCACTGATTTTTGAATTATTGGATTCTGTCTTTGGGTTTGTTTCTTTTTATGAAGGAAAATTTGAAATTTGCTTGCTTCACTGAGTGAATAAGGGTTACAGAATATTTGCAAAGCTTTTCCTTGGATGAAAGGTTATATGCCAATGTAATGCTCTCTAGTATTTTAACATTTCATAGTACTGATTTTATTTTTTTTTTCACTGCAGTTTTCCTCATATCTACAAAATACTCCAGAGTGCCCTTGATTGTAATATTTTCAGGATAGGTCTAGGCTAGCAGTTTACAGCAAAACTAGCTAGAGCATTGGATGTGAATATTCGAGTCTGAATTAGCTTCCCTATTCAAGATGAGAGTAGTTCAGCAGTGGTTCAGGTCAACGTGCTTCAGCTATTGGTAATAAAGATACACTCTGTGTTGTATAAAGAGAAGCACTTGCTATACAGCACTTGTGTAAGTGGAGGAAATCTGCAAAGAGCACGGAAAGAATAAAAAATTACTTGGACGCCTATTATTATAGCAGTTTGCAAAAAATACTCTTAATCAGACAGTGGACTGGTACATGCCAAAACGGTATAAGTGACAAATGAATAAAGACAAAATGATGAAAACAGTGAAGTCGCTAAAGATGGAACTGAAAGAGTAGTCTGTTAAGAAAATGATACTAAGAATTGTTTATGATCCAATAAATTACTTTCTCTGCAGGACCACTTAACAGTGTTTTCAGACTTTGAATCCTCACCCACTGGGAATGTCTGAGACAAAAAATGAGTTCATAGTAAAGTGTGGTTTTTTTTAGATGATGTTCTGCTGTCTATTTCCATAGTCCCAGAGTACTTTTTTCACAGGTTTGTTTTGATCAAATTGTACTAAATTTTACTTTCACATCAGGAAGCCATCACATTCATTTTAAACACTTACCTATAGACCACAGTTGCATAACTTTACACCATGAATATTCTTACTTGTTATGTGGGTTAGGAACATGAAAATGAATACTTCTGTTGTTTTGCTTTGTTTTGAATCAGTCAGGATCTATCTATTTTCATTAAATAATTCTTTGTTAAATGGTTTAAGTGTTGGAGGTGGGGAGGGGGTGTATTGTATGACATGAATCCTGAACTTCTAAGTTCTTCCTGTCATTTATGCATTTAGGAAGAGAAAAACAATTTCAATATTTTATTTCTGGATTTTAGTAAACGATTTACTTTTTTTTTTTCACTGTAATTACATTTAGTATTTGTTGTTTCTCTCTGTCAGTCCCCCCCACCCCTCCTCCCTGTTCTGTATATTGTATGTTCAATGCTTCTTTCTTTTACATACTTTTTTTTTTTTTTCCTCCCCCTCCCTGATTGTCAGAGTTAATGGGACCTGAGTTAGCTATAATCCGTAGGGGTCTACAACGACTGAGGCTTAAGAAGGCAGAACAACAAAGACAGCGAGAGCTAGCTGAGGGTTCAGCGGCACAGTCATCCTCCTCTGATCAGTCCTCCTCTAAGGGCTCCTCACAGGACCCTCAGACATCAGGTTGTCATTTGTCAAGGTTTCTTAAGCAGCTAACGTAGTTATAGTTTGTGCTGCTGGTGTTTGCTGAGATGCTTCTCTTCCAGAACAAGACAGTTAATGCATTTGCTGCTTGTCTTACCTTGCATGTGGTGGTGTTTATCATCACATGGTTAGGGAAAGAGTAATATTGAGAGTTTTCGTTTTTCTAACATGTTTGGATTGCATAGCTAAATGATACTCTATGAAGAAAGTTTCCTAGGTGCATGGTATCAGGTATGTGCAATGTTTGTTAGAGCAGTTGAGCAATAAATTGCTGTGTCCTGAATAGAGTAAGGTACTTACGCACTTGAAATTGCATTTTGGTGTCAACTGTATCCAATAGTAACATTTAAAACTTAGCTTTGGTTTTGTATATGTTCTAAATCAGGGTAACAATTCAGTAAAACAGAATTTTGGCACTCTTAAATGCTATGTTTTTACAGTAAGTATAGTGAAAATACTTGTCACAAGCCAAAATCCCCAGGTATGCTCTCCTTTTTTGAGCATAGTGACTTTTCATTTCACCATCCTCTTTCTTGTCTCTTGTCTTATTGAGATTAAAAATTATTGCAAGAAAGCCTTGGAGATGTTTATAGTAAAGAGACATATTTGATAAACTTAGGGAGAAGAATCCATAAGAATAAAGAGGTAAACCCTAAAGCATAAACTTGAAGCAAATTTTGTGATGGCACAATGTAAAAAATGAGCGAGCTGCATGCTGTGTGAAAAATCAGCACATTTTGTATTGAGAAGTAATGTCTAGCAATGCTTTTTCTATGGATGAATTCTGTGACAGTTGAGATGTGGCTACGTTACTTACAAGGACTGGGTCATGCATTCACATCTTGACTTGCTATGGTTCAATCGTTTATCTGGAGCCTTACAGAACAATTTGATTTAACAGCAACTAGCGCTCTAGTTGCAATATATAGTTACTGAATTTTTAATAACTTCCTACACTAGAAAATTCTACAGTGAGTTTTCAGAATGCTTGGAAACCAGTAAATCCTGGAGGGCTGTGTGCTTATCCTAGGGATGGTGGCCATAGGTGCTTGTTACCTGTAGGAGGAAAACAAGAAAAACAATGGTAGCAGTGTTCTTGTAGGTGGCTGCAGTTTCCTGCCAGAAAAAAAAACCAACCCTACCAAAAAGTTGCCGTTTTTTTGTTTTCAGCAAACTGAACATCAGAATTTATTAACTCAAAGATATGTGTTGATAGAGGCAAAACCATAGCTAACACTTACATGCAATAGACCTTTGAGCTATCATTTTCTTTTCAGAATGACTTAACATTTTTTTTTTTTTTACTAAATAGTTTCCCATTGAATTGAAGTTGGAAAAAAAGTTTGGTTACAACCATATCTGTAGAATTTTAACCTGGAGGTATATCTATGGATATTTTACTACTTCTGAAGTATGTGTTGATCTGGGTTTCACTTGATACTGTCTTGCCCATCTCTTTCTTCCTGCTCCTTCAAGGATGCAGTGTAATTCTTCACCCTGGTTGCTTGTGTGTGAACATATGGTAGGATCCATACTGACACAAATTTGAAGCTTTAAGCTGAGTAATTGCTTTGACTGGGAGTCAGAGATGTATTGTAGTTAGTTTGGATCCCATCACCGCCTCTTGGAGTTTTGAGTTCCCACATGCTTTGAATTGTAAGGGAACTAATGGGAAGGTCCGATTGTTTTGTTTGCAATCACCAGGGAACCACAGAACACCTACATAGCCTTGGAGGAAACTAGCATTCAAATGTTTACCTCATTCTTCATGTGATGACAATGAATTTGTGAATTTAACCATTTTACTTATTTAAGTAATTGCCTTGAAAGATAGATTCACTTAGCGCTATGGAAACATTTATTTCTGGGGAGACAAAGGGGAAGAGTTATGCTACCTGACCTCATTAGGATGTATATATTTTTTCTGTTTGGTCTGATTGGTGGAATTTGTTACCTTCAGCATTATGGACAGTGGAAGATTTAAAATGAGGAATTCAAATATAAGTATTTAATGTGGTTGATCCTCAAGAAATTTGAGAAAAGATTACATTACCTTTTCCTTTCTACTTTTATTTGTAAATACAAGAATTTCCTGTTGTGCTTCACCAGCTTCTTTCATTGTATTCCTCCTTCCCCTGTTATGGGAGGGAACAAATGAAACTCCTTTCATTTGATTGGGCAATCCAGATCACCTTTGCACCATCTATTTACTTTTTAAGACTTCTGTACTCTGGACATGGAAATATTCTCTGTATTTGCTCATTTCTTTTTATGCAAGTTACTTTGTTTTATTCCCTTTTTCTGACCTCCCAAGGCTTATTTTTGCAAGATGTGTATCTGCCATCTATTCCTTTGGAGAACTAGAGCTGCAGATTTTTGGTCTTTTGCTTTTCCATAGAGACAATTATTTTCCAACCCTGTGGAAGTTGGCATTTCAGAAATGTGGTAGGAGGAAAAAGAAGTTCTTAGTTTTGGGATTTTGTTTTGTGTTTGTTTTTTTTTATATATATGATAAATTCCCATACAGAGACAATCTCTATCTCTTTTTCTGCAAGGTTGTCTTTGATTCTCTGTCTTAAGGCAGGTGTTCAGTTTTCACACGCATACTAGTTGTAAATTTTCAAACAAAAAATTACACCACAAAATGTGTCTGCCACTATGTGAAATGGTGTCATAGCCTTTAGCCCAGAGGTGCAAGTTCTCAATCCCTATTCTGGCACAACTTGTATAATTTACACTTGCAATTTTGGGGGGAATTCAGTTTGAGACTAAGGCCATTTCTTCTGACCTATATTTCATTCTTAATCTTTACCTTTGCAATCCCAGAAGCTCAATTATGGCTGTAAACACAGAGCGGAGAAAAAATACTCCAGTCATGTAAGAAATTACCAGTAGAAAATGTCAAAAGCTGAAAGTTTGTACAGGTTTAATAGAAAATTAGACTGTGTGGTAGTTACTCTGTCTCCTAGTTTAAGGACTTGTAGTAGTTACGTGAGGATTTGTAAGCTGTATCTGTAATGGGTAACCTTCCCTATTTAGAAAAATATGGTCAAAAGTTCATGTTGTTGTTGAATATGAAACTGAGTTAACTGAATAATGATTTATAATGGGCTGATTTGACATTGACGAAAAAGATACTTCATCCTCAGATGACAAAGAGACTTTGTTCTACTAGATACCTCTCCTAAGTATTGCATAAATTTGGCAGAGATTTAGAAGCAGTATATGCTGCATGTATCAAGTGTATTTTACCTTCAAGCCTTTGCTTAGGTATTGGATTCAAATTTTTTTGGTAGCCGCTTTATTTAATTAGGGAATTGTGGTAAGTTGTTTGTTGGGGTGTGTAGGTGCTGTGCAGTATTTAAACAACAGCATGCATGTGCTGTATGCAAACTACAAAGAAAATAAAACTTTTTAACCTATTGTTACTGCTGCTCTGCCCAGTGCTGATGTGTATGCATCACTTATAACACGCCTCTTTTTGAGAACTTTAAGTGAATTGAATGCAATTTGTGGAGTTACAGAAACACGAACCAGCTGATCTTGAAGCAAAGATCAGATCAGTTTGAATCAGGGGTTCCTGTAGTGGTCAATGCGCATAATCTTACTGACAAAAATATGAAGTAATGTGAACCTTTCTTTTTTGAGGAAAAATTAATTTGATTTAGACTGCATTTATTGTGGAATAAAGATACATACATGTTCATGCTGACATACTGCCGAACCTGTGATGCACATTGACTTGATTTTTTTTTTTGGTAAACTTTGGTTGTTTCGAAAGTCTATACAGTCAGTGTCTTTAAAGCGGAATAAATTGGACCTTCATTTTTGTGTTAAAGCTTTCTGCAAAGAGCAAGGGGATGACTGCAGTTTTTATTACTAGATTCTCTGCATTCTTTGTAAGCATCCAGATCTAGAAATGTGTCTGAAGTCCAGAATATGTAACTGAGATCTTATTCACTGTGCAAAGCAATTATTCCTGATTATTAAAACAAGTATTTAATTTCTTAGATTAAGGTCTACTATAGATACCGTGTTTAGGACTTTAAAAACAGGTCTCGCTACTTCAGGCCTGGTGTTAGTGATACAAGGAAGAAAATTTTTTTAAACCAAAACAATGGAGGTGGCATGCTAATATTTTGCTGAAGTCACGTGCGGATTGCCCAAACTATAGGAAGGTACTTCAGCATATAACTGACTTTAAAATCATCTTCTATTTTCTGTTTGAGGTTCCCCAAATTTATGAATCTCCAATTCCCTCTTTAAGTGGTGTTCCAGTTTAGAATGTACTGGTGACATTACAACCACTGGTGAATTGCATTGGGATGTAGACCCAGCCTGTGAAGGCTCAGGTAAGAGTTTGGATTTTTGTTTGTTTTTTTAACTATATGGCACAGTTTTGGTAACACTTTTTCAAAAGCTTTATAGAAATGATGAAAGTACTTTTTCAGAATTTTTACAAAACAAAGCCATATATTAAAAAAAGAGGCATTTACCTGAACTTCTCTAGGCTGGTTTCATGGTCATGTTTATTTCCCTACCTGAGCTGTGGGGTTCCAGACTGCAGTGCCACTTCAAAGGGTACTGGTGATCTGTGGCTTCGGGGGACTTTGAAAAAAAAAAAAAAGTGAGTTTAAAATTGCTACAAACTTTTCTTAACCATGTTAACTGGAATATTTAGGATGCTTCTTATATGTTGTTTAAAAATTATCATGTTACAAGTGAAACGCATTTGCAAAGTTGTAAGAAGACATCAAAATAATAGTGAAATATGGGAGGTTTAAGCCTACGTTGGCATAGACTACTGCCTAGGAAATGTTTCATTTTTGCTTACTGTGATTGAATGATGCAGGTGGTAAAACATACCTACTTTTTACTTACTATTGTATAATATAAGGTCTTAATAAAATTTAGAAGTGCCGATAAGGGTAGTAAAATGTAATTTCTTATGTTTATAATTAAAATAGCTTAGTTCAGTCAGATTTCTTCTGTTCATCTTGCTCTGAATTAAAGAGCTGATGAGATTAGCTTTTCCAGCCAAGTGAAATGTGTGGCAGCATGATACACATTTAAAAAAGAGATGTACAAGCTTACAGGAAGAATTGGAGTGCAAGAACAGAGCGCGACTGAGAATCACTGTCTTCTGTCACTAGGCTTCTCAGCTTGCTGTCCAAGACCTCCCCTCCACTTAGCACTTTTGATACAGGTTAATCCCGATCATGGGCTTCATAACTGTGAGTCGGTGGTCAAAGGCAGCCTGCCCTTGAGAGAGGTGTACCAATTCCTGTGCTGAGTCAGCTGGAATACAAGCAGATCATCTTATGACATGGTACATCTTTATACCAGCTTTTTCCCTCTCATTTACATTCTAAGAAGTGGATTACTACTCCACTGAAAAGGTTCCACTGTAAATACTTCTCTCCTAAATTAGAAATTGTATGTAAAGCATACTTCAGTTTTGGAAATTGAAATACATTAATGTTAGAAGTCTCATACTTAAGAGTTGCGTCCCATCTGAATCTAGATGACAGATTCTTGTGGTCTGGCTTAGATGTGTTTGGTGCAAGGCATGGGCATGGCTGAACAAAGGTGAAGACAAAACAGGGCCAATTTTGCGTTCCCCAATTATGGAAGTAAACTACATAAGCTCAATTACTAAAACAAGCCAGCCTCCAAAATACAATGAGCTCACCTCAGACTCTCCTGGTCTCTGTTTTTCACTCCTTGTCCCCTCCCCTACGCTAGCTGTCAGTGTAACGAAGGAACAGGCTGCTGCTTGCACCAACGGTTGGGAATGAAGTATCGTTTGAGGATATATATTTAAATCAGCTTTGTCAATTTAGCAGGTTTTATGGCTGTACTACAAAATAGGTCATGCTGGCGATTCTGGTCCAAACCTGGAAGTGAGCTTCCTGTAGGAAAGAGTGTATTATTTCATTGCTTTCCCTGTATAGGTTTTAAATTTATGTTAAAATTGCTTTAACATGCTGTGATGTTGGCAGATTATGACTCAGTTTATAATACCGGATATTAAATCCTTTTAGCTTAGCATGAATTTGTTTATAAGAGAAGATTAACAAATGGAACCAAGATATGGTAGCCTAGCCAGTATCTTTGAAATAGTGCACTAATTTATATACATCAACTTGTCTTAAGATAATACAGAAGTAAGATCTGGTCTTCAGAGGTGACAAGGAAAATATACTCACAGGAGATACTGAACTTTGCATATGTCATTTGTCTGCACAGTGAATGCAGTGCTGGTGATAGTTATTAACTGATAGTGTCCAGTGGAAAAAAAATGCACTTCTGGGGTTTTTGATATTTTTTCCTGTGATTACATGGGGGTTTTATAAGACTGACTGCTGTGGTACTGCGATAAACTCATGAAGACATGTTCTCAGTCATCAGATGCCACAGAGGTATAGCATCTAGGAATGCAGAACTATTGAACTGTTATAAAAGTGGGATGTATTTTGGCGCTTTAATCTTTTGAAAACAGTCTATATGCTGTTATATGTGTAAACAATCTCATCTTTTACATGTTATGCTCATAGGTATAAATATTGAAGATCCTGGTATGCCATTGAGTATTTTATGTTAAGGTATCAATATTCTGAAATTTATGGTGTCATTTAGTAGTTGGAGCAAAGGCTTTGGGAGTCATATTAAATATAGTAAAATCCTTGGTAATGGACAGGCATTTTCAATGTCGACATGTCAGCAAGCTTCAAGCTGTTCAATGACTACCTAAAGAAGTACATAATGATTTGAAACACGTGGCTTTGCTTCTGTCATGCCTAGAAAATGCAATATGGCTGGCTGCTCATAAAACTTCCTTATGTTGCTGCTTTTTATTTTTTATTTTAAACTAACATATGATCGTGACATTGCTGTGCAGTTCTCTGCTGCTTATGTTTTAAGTTGAAATCTCGTTTTTGTTTCAGATTCTCCTTCTTCTGTGGTTAACAAACAGCTTGGATCCATGTCACTTGATGAGCAACAGGGTGCGTGTGACAGGAAATGCGCCATACCCAGCCATAGTTGATTGCAATGCTTCCTTTTAAAATTGCCTTTCATGATGATAAACAGTCTAAAAATGCTGTTCATCTACATAAAGTAGAATTCTGTAAGCAGATCTGCTGGAAACTAATTAATTATTTAATTCTCAATATGAGTAACAGAGTAAGGTTAATTGTTTTCAAAAGCCGTCCTATGCTCGGTTCTTCATGCTTTCAATGTAGGTACACTATGACATTTAGAATATAATTTTTTTAAATGCAGAGTAAAATTAATTCTTTAAACAGTCTTTTTCTCAATGGTTCTTCTTGGATCAAAGTGTAAATATCAAGATTGAAGTAACTTTTAGTCATATAATGCCAAATTAATTTATCTTATGCAAGAGAGATGTGCAGCTTTGTTACACCCACATATTTTGAGTAACTGGAGAGCAGCTATTACACTTAGGTGCATCTTACATCTGTAACCCCTTGTCCTACACCCCTTCTGCTGAACAACTACTCGTGTTTCTCTGTAGATGCCCTATGGGCTGGTGGTAGAAGGAATGCTTGTGAGCTTTCTCTGTGCCCATTATTCATCGATCTTCAAATTGTGAGCAGTGAAGTGGGCCATAGGTGACCCTGTTCCAGCTGAACCAATGTCATCTGTAGTGAATATTTATGCCTGAATAATTAACGAGTGATAGATGGTCATTTAAAAATAGATTTTCATACACTCTGCATTATGCTTACTTCCATATCAAAGCCTCTGTAGAGGTTTAATAGCTCAAATCCCGCAAAAGAGCTGGCTGTTTTATCTTGTTTCACATTCTAAGCTAGAATGCCGTTTTGAAATCCCATTTCTGAAAAATAGTCTGTTTGGCAACAGTTGAGATTATTTTAGGATGCCAGAACATTGGAAAAAAATCAAGCTGTGTTTTATATTGACAAATTTATTTTGTGGAATTATATTTTGTGATGAAATAGCCTTAAACCTCAATGTGTAAATTTGCTAATTATTCATGATTCAGTATTCTACATCACTCCAATAGTCAGGTTTAGCTGGAAAACTTGCTTATAATTAGTGGCCAAGTTATGCTGTCTGTTATGAACTCAGAATAAACCATTATTTGATGAGAGCAGAATAAACTAGAATTAACGTAGAAAGTCTGTATGTTTACTGAAGTTCTTACAATTGCAAAAATTTTGGAAAACTGATAAATTGTTCCATGAAATTGTGAATTAAGCCCATCTGACAGTAGGGATAAAATCAGAAGTTTTGGTCCCAGAAATCAGTTCCCAAATCTGCATCCTGTTTCTCTTCAAGCAGGATCACTTGCCTTAAACTAGTTTGTGTATTACTATTGTTAATTGCGTAGTTGTAATAGACCCATAGTTGTAATAGACTCTTGGGATTTTTTTCTAATAATTATTTCATGTGTTAAGAAATTACTTTAACTAATGTGAAGAGGTTTCCTCTCATAAAGGCACTTCAGATTTTTCAATATGCAAAAAAAAAAACCAAAATGCATTTGTTTATCCAGACTTCATTGGTAGACCAGTTCTCTGGTTGTTTTAATGCAATGTTTTTTGGCTGTGAGTGTAAGGATCACCTGAAGAGACACAGAATGTTACTTCTAGTTTGGAACACTAGGAATTTGAAAAAGGAGGTAATTTATTAGGAAACCAAATGAAAATTGTCCAAATGATAACAAGAAATAATAATTTGCTGAGATCCAGTTGAATTTTTGAAGTTAAACTGCATTAGTTTCACTTCATATTTGAACAGAAATCTCAAAGTATAAGTACCTAACGAAGGAATTCATATCAGTTCTTTTTATATGGAAATGCTTTTTCTTTCTTATTCCTGTCTTTTCTTAATTTGGTACTGAATCAGCCGTTTGCTGTGGGACCAGTCTCTTTTGTTGGCATTTAAGACTGTTTCTGGGTTTAAAGGTTTTTTTGATACTTATTACAAACATATAAATTTATAATGCCATTATTCTGACAGTCTAGCAGAAGCTGTAAGTCATTCCTGTCTGTACAAAATGGTTTCAAATGGATTACAGTGATCTACACTGAATTTTTTTTTTTTTTTTTTTTAACTGGGATTCTAATAATGGAGGGTGGCTGTTAGTTTTGTTGCATCGTGTAGGCAATGTTATGACTGTCAGGTACTGCCTGAGTTGCTATGGTTAAAGAGGGAACCTGAAGCCAGAGAACCAGCTCAGTAACTTAGAAGTGTAAATGTGTGTATGCATCCCATACCATCTTAATGCTGCTTCCAACATACACAGAAGCCATATTGATTACTGGTATTTCTAGATATTTGCAAGTTAGTGGAAAGGTTTAGTAATCCCTTATGGTGAAGTCTGTACCAGATTGTTCAGTGCCACATTATAGATACTTGAGCTGGCTCAGAACAAGCTGCTATGTCACCTATGGCAGAGTTAGTTCCTCATAAACAGTACTGTAAGTCCTGGGAACTGTATTGGCATGTGTTGTGTCCCAGCTAATTAGCCTTGCCTCCCAGTGAGGCGCAGTGGTGGAGCCTTGGTATGCATATAGAGCTCTCCAGATCTATAGTGAGCTCTGTGGGTACAGGCGCAAGAATTTCAGACCTGTGCTTCGTTGTAAGGCACAGTGTGGTCTGTACTGCCTCCTTCGGTAAAGTGCAGTACTACATCTAATTAGTGTAGGAGTCATCTAGACAAAGAAATTCTATGCCTTGGGCTATAGATTAAGCTGGCCCAAAGAATTATTTATTTCTGGTCTTCCCTTAGCCTTATACTGACTGGTATCAGTGCAACATTGTTCAGTAAGTCAGCATTCCTCACTAGATAAAGGAATCTCCACCCTTCCCTCCGAGTTCAGCTGCTTCTGATGAACTTTCATGTGTTAAGCCTTCCCATGGAATTTCTGTTTTCTGAAATACACCACTTATTTCTCCTCTCTCGATCAATTTTTCTCCCTTCAGAACTAATGCACTTTGGTTTTCACCCATAATATAACCCTATCTTCAGCATGTACACGGCTGATCATGATTAGTGCTGGATAGGAATTATTTTGGAAGTTTTTAATGAAAAGTCATCTATCCTCTTCTCGTGGGGTTGCCAATAGACTAGTGAGTAGGGCAGCATTTGAGATGTGGGAAACTAGCTTGAAATTCCTTGCAATGTTATTTTAACTAGGTAATGCAATCTGCAAACCTGTCTTTATGCACTTACATCTTCATAGTTAAGAGCCCCAATCTTTGTGAAGTTACACTTGGACAGATTCATTTTCGAAGGGATAAAGTGTGTATTTCTTTCAGTTGCGGGGTTTGTTTTGCTTTTTTTGTTGTTTCTAAATAAGGTTATGAATTAAATTTTGTCTTTGCTTTCAAGGGTGGTAGTTTAAAAGTACCTTCCTCCTGTAGGCACCTAGAGAATCGACCATTTTATGGGAGTGTCTGTTCTAGGGCAGGGTTGCTTATGAAATAAGACTGCAAGTTGTTGATAGTACCTTTGAAGTATAAATGTGTTTGGCTGTAAAGTCTCAGTAAAGTTTCAAGGTATTTTGGAGGAATTTGGAATAGAGTTTAGTAACATGTTGACAAGCTACAACTTTCTCTTGGAGCAATTATTATCCTACTAGAGCTTGCAATCAGATTAATACTTTTGGCAATAGCTCTCCCCTAAATCACAGAAACTGTACAGCTTTTCCTCTTCTTCCCTTCATTTTTTTTTAATTAATTTGAAGTAGATCTGGCCTGATGGGATGAATCTAGTAGTGAAAGAGAACAGTGCTTCGTTCTGATCTAGTCAGTCTTTGGCAATCACATTGTTCTTCTTGAAAACGAAGAGTTCACGACTTCTGGATTTTATGTGGCTTCTGTAAAAGAATGTTCAATTATGTATTAGGCAAAGCTTATTAGCCTTCTTCACAGAGGCTCCCATTCAGCTTTCATTAGCAGTGTAAGTTTAATATAAAATAGTGAACTACACAACTAATTCTGTGCAGTTTATTATCAGATTCTTGTCTCATCTGTCTTTTTAAAAGTTTCTTGTTCTTATTAGTGTCAATTTCGTGCCCTAAAGGTAGTTTAAAGAAGAAACTGACCCAATCCAAATTGTAGCTCATGTTTTTGTAGATTTAAGAAAAAGCTATTACACAATATGGTTCTTAACAGCTGTCTCCAGAAATTTGTAAAAATAATTTCTCAGTTAGTCAGTGCCCTCTTTGGAAAGTCTACAGCAATTCTTCCAACTTTTTGAGCGTGAATAAATATAAGCATTGCTTCCACAGGAAGTGTAGTCAGAGGACAGTCTTTATGCATCTTGGTTAAATTTTTTGATGTTTAGATTTTAAGACAGGAAAGCACTGTTATGTTAATATGATCTGAGCTTTATAACACAAGCCTAATATTTGATTAGGTTCATTATAGGATAGCAATGTTGGGTTACTTTGGTCAGTAATATTTAGTAGTTTTGTGCTGAAGCAAATGTTGTAGAGCGGTATCAAATTACGGTGTAGTCATTGTTTGGTGGCTGTCTTGGACTATTCAAGGCAGTAAGTTGCCTTTCTTTAACTATCTGGTTTCCTAATCCAAGGATGTCATGTCTGTACCTAATACAAGGAAGGTGAAGAATTCTGCAAGTATGTCATTTTTTTACTCTTTCAGTGTCCAGCTCCTCATGACTCGTGCAGTATGTTGGAATGATCAGTATTAGTACTTGCTTAAGAAGGGATGCTCAAAGTTCAACAGACTTTTATACTAAGAGATGCTTGCTGATAGGTTGCCAAAAAACAGAAAAACACCTGTTTAGTTAACAAAGAACATGTCATTTTTGTTCAAAATTTCTGTATGTGCCACTATAAAATTTTTTGTTATGTTTGTTTCTTTTCTTATTCAGTTTATTTCAGGAACTGGAAACCTCGTTTATGTTCAGTTCTATCCTTGCTCCACTTTAACAAGAGTGTGACTGGAACTTTTTATTTTTAGAGAGGCTATGAACTATTCTTTGCATAGAATAAGGCCCATGCTTTATGTATTATTAGGATCATGGTTGTAATTGGTTAATTCTCTTTCACATAAAAATATTTTTCTTTCTTACAGGGTTTTTCTGTTTTGTTTTGGTTGTTTGGGATTTTTTAATTTCTCTTCAGAATATGTAGAAATACATATTTAAAGTTCTTTGGGGCAGCTGATCGCTGCTCTGATCCTGTGAGTGGGCTTCTGCCTGTCAGTAGTTTAAAAATATGAGCGTTGATCATTAGATTAAATCCTTATGTGCTATTTCATAGCTCCTATAACTTAATTGTCGTTTTAAAAATAAATATCCTGTGGCAGTATTGTAGCCATTACTGTTTTAATAATAGCTTTTTTAGTGGGGGAATTTGTAGGTTCGTGCCTGAATCAAATGTTAGATTTTAATTGATGTTTACCCAAAGATGATATGAAGGTTTTACTTTATTTAAGTGTCAGTCTGCTGCCAATACTTCAACTATAATTATAGTCAAATTTCTGTACTCTATGCACCAAAGAAAATACGGCATGTTTTTGTCCAAGCAGTCCTGGGGTAAAAAGCTCAACATTCATGAAAAGCAAGACTATACAGGCTACTTAATCGTCATTTGAATGGTGCCTAATACTAACTAAACTCTCCCATCTGAGTTCTGAAAGAATGGCACCTCTGTAGTGAGGCTTGATCTGATGGTAGTTTCCATTAACTTTTTAGTATTGCCCAAGGCCAACTTCAGTATTAATGGCAATTGTGCCATGCATGTAGAGGGATTGTGACCATGAATTTTACTCAGGAGTGGTGGGTTGATGGACGTCATTGAGCAGTTCTGTTTTGAAGGAGCTCACTGAACATCCTTAAAACTATACATGCATCAGATGTTTGGCAGACTTGCAGTGGTTTTCAATTAGATTCACTTCTGTTGCTTTTGGACACCGTGAATAGTTTGTTTTGCAAGTACTCCCCTTCTGCTTACAGTTATTATAATATGAAAGTTTTTTTCAACCCGAAGCACTCAGAACATTAATTTACAGTGGTTTTGTGACAACTAGATGACAATTTACAGCAGGTCTAAAGATTTTGGTAGTTGACTGGTTTCTAAGAAAACAAAGTAAAGGGGATGGTGATTTTTCTAGACTACTGATTGTGTCTAGATCTCAGGGTTTTTTTTTTATGTGTATTTACTGAGGCAAAAAAGACTGAACACCACTTCCAAAAACATTTTATATTCTTATTATTAATATACTTGATAGAAAAGGGATCTGCTTATAAAGGATAATATTGTATGTACACATGCCTATCTGCAATTTTATTTACCTGCATGTTGAAGGACAGCATCTTCTTTGTTTGCTCATATAAACACAAATAATTTTAGGCCATTTTTAAAGCATTGCAAATTTGGTGTGTTTACTCTGAAACTCCTTAACTTTTTGCTTGGGCTGTAAGAGAGCTTAAACAGACATTGTACATGTTACTACCACATTTGGCCTTTGTTAGGATAATTAAATGAATCTGCAGAATTATAACAGCTTTATGTGTATTACTGATGCCCATCCAAACTTTATCAACCCCATATTTACAGAGAATGATAAGCCACGAACAGGAACAGGTGAACCAGTTTTAAGTTTGCACTACAGTACAGAAGGAACGACTACAAGCACGATAAAACTGGACTTCACTGATGAGTGGTAAGAAGTTAATTTTGGTTTTGACTGATTATTGATCAGCATATATCACTAACACTCATCTAGCGTAGATACAGATAAATTATTTTTCTGTATGGTATATATATATATTTTTAGGTGTATATAGACAATTTGAAATGGCTGTAGTCCTTAATGCATTCAGAACCTAGAAGACAGTCATACTTCAGCATTGAATTTATGCAAGAGGTTCTTTTTGTGATATTTACTGTGAATCTTTTTAATGCTAACATAATTTGGAACATGCTATCTTCATCAAACCCTAGCATAGTATTAGCGTTCACTATCTTACTACAGCAGGGTGGTATAGTGATGGAAACTGGTCCACAGGCTACTGCTTAAGTTTTAATTCTCTGCTCTACCAGACTTCTCATATGGTATTCTGCAAATTAGTCTTTCTATGGCACAGTTCCTGAGTTGTAAAACAGTGACATCTGTATTTCTGTGTCTGAGGAGTGTTGATGAATGCATATGGTTAAGATACCAACTTTGTGGAGTGCTTAGATATTACAATGATGGCATCCTTTCCAAATAATAAATGTGTACTGTCTAATTGGCCAGACTTACTTGGGTTTGTATCAAAGTCTGTCACTAGAGCATCTCAGGATCTCCCAAAACAAAAGGCATTACTTTATCTCCTCTCACTTCTTTTTCTTTGCTTATGTTTTCAAAACTATTGTAGAAGACAGTAAATAGAAGTGCTTGCTGGCATTTGTTACTGTGGCGGGGGAGGGCGGGGGGGCTAAAGTAGCTTAAGCTACTCTTAAGTGCCGTGGCTTTAGACATAAAACATACACCTCGCCTAGAGCAGTTTGGAAACTTTAAACAGTGATCTGTGTTTTCACAAGAATGAAGACTTTGTCCACGTGAATCTGAAATACTGTGACAGTTATGTTCAACCAATCTATCAGACTGCATTTCCATTTAGCGTCCAAATCCAGCACACTTTTTAGTTTTTCTGTAATGCTCTTAACTATTTCTGCATTTAGTTTTGTAGTCATCTTTGTTTAATGTTTTAGGATAGACGAATTTCACAGAGGAACAGAGCATTAGCGAATGTTTTGTCCATTTATTCTAGTGGGTTTTTTAATGTAATAATAAAATACTACTACAACTGTATCACAGAAAACAAATTAACATTTTGTTTCTGTGTTCATTGTAAAAGAAAGTTTGAAAAATGCATTTTACACTTCAAACAGTTAATGATATAAGTGACTCTGAAGATGGAAAATTTGAATGAACAACTACCTCAAAAACAATATTAATAATAAATAGAGTGTACAGGGAATGGAGATGAGGAAAATTACTTGTTACAAAATTCTGTAATTGGGGAAGCAAAGACTAAGTGAAAACTACTAAAACTTAACTTCACATATATATTCTGTCTAATAGCAAGTATTTAATCAAATCTCTTGGGCCAAGGGTTAGCACCATATGAATGACAAATGTCAAATATAATACGAAGAGAACAAAGGACTAAACATCATGATCTTCTAAGGCTGGTGGTAGCAATGTTCAAGGCTTTAGCATAGTTTTGGTAGAAAGGCATATTAAAACAAGCAGTACATGGGGAAAAAAAAAAACCCAACCAAAATTACGGGAGCTAGAATGTACATGATTCAATACCTGTTATTTGATAGAATAATGGGTTCTAGAAACGTACGTAGTGTAACAGAAAGAAACTGCCTGGTTTTCCAGAAAGTGTTTGATACTTTGCTGCACGTTGAACTTTTCTTCGAGGTGGGACAGATAGATCAGTAAAGAAACAGAACATGGTGATAAGTGAACTTAATGGAGCTTGTGTAGTGTGTAGTATAGTGTGGGAAGTGAGAGGAAGAGGCATTTCTGAGCGGGACAAAGTTGCAAAGCATTGTCAGTTCACAGACTAACTAAAAACATTGTGTCAAAGACTGGAATAATAGAAGTAGGATGCAATTCCATGTAACAAAATGATGCACTTGAGGACAAATAACAAAAACCTAATCTGAAAGTTGGGATTGTTGTGAAAATTAAATGGAGGAAGACATGGACCTACCAGACACTTCATTCTCAATATAATGCAGCAAGTATGATCCTAGATGTCACCAGCTGGGAGACTTCAGCCAAGGATGAGAATTACTGGTGCTGCTGCTCAATTCTGCTTTGCTTTGCGTTGCTTAGAATGCTGTGTGCAATCTTCATCATGCTTTCGAGAAAACTGATTCAAATTGGCAGAGATTCAAAGAAGGGTTATGCAGAGAACTGGGGAAACAGCAAACCCGATATGGAAGCATACAGTAGGGCTTAATGTAGTGAAAGCACAGGGCGTTATTTTGCTCTCTCAAAAACATCATCTTCGTGTAACTGCTGGTGTGAAAAATAACATTTAAGTAAAAATTAAAGCAGAGTAAAACATGAATATAAATTAGGATTGAGCTAGAAGGTAGATTCCTAAGAGTAAAAAAAAATCTTAGTGCTTAGACTGTGATTTAAGTTCATAAAAGTGGTTATATCATATGAGGCATGAAATAGCAAAAATCTTTGACTTCATGTCTAGCAGTACCCTTCTTGTCTGTCCATTCAGAAACCATCCAGAAAATTCTTGATTTAGAAGAAATACTGTAAGGGCTAACAAAAATTTTCTACATACTCCAAATCCAGTACAGCAGTGAAACTGACTATTGCTCATCAAGATGAGTAAAAGCACTCATATTTATTGTAAAAAATAAAAGTACTGAAGTCTAGACTAGATTCTGAAGAATCTAGACTAAGCATGATTTGTGCTGCTTCTAGCAATGTAGCATATAAAATAGTTTAGTAATAACATAGGTAGGAAGATACTCAGTACAGCCTAAATTCTTGAGAATCATGCTTATAATTCTCATAACTCATCTTTGTTTCCACTTTTGTCCAGCAATTTGCCCAAGTTTGAGGCCACAACACAGATGTGGGACAGAAGAGAATGGGAGAGGTCAGGAGCAAGGCTTTGCATTTCCTAAAATGAGGTCTTTTCTAGAGAGTCTAAAACGATTAGTTTTTATGACATTCAGAACAGCAGTGTTACATATTTCCTGAGGAATAATTTTTCTTATTGTAAACAGAAATTGGTGTTCCACAATAATTATCTAAACGTGAATGGTGAGTAAATCTCAAGTACCAGCTTATAGTAAGTCTTGAGAAATAACAAAACTTTGAGGACTGAAAGCCAACATCAGAAATCCATGCCTCAAAAGGTACAGGAGGAATGATAGTTAACGGTGAAGAACCTGGAGAATTTCATCTGAATAATTTTTTTAATGGGATGGGATAAGATTATGTATTAGTGCTTGGTTGACAGTTTGTAATACAAGAGAGCAAATCGTTTTGAGTTCTCACAATATTTTGAAAAGCAATGAAGAAATCCTTTAAAGATTTAAAAAGTGAAACAGATAGGAAGGAGGGAACAGGGTTCTGTGATGCAGAGGAATAGTGTGGGATGAGTGGTGATGGACATAAATAGAAGAACTTTTTGAAATTGCTGTGAAAGTTGTTAGTTGTAGCTGCTGCCAGGAGCTATTGAATTGTGAGATTGCAGTGGGAAAGATGATGGTGGTCAGGCTGTGCTGTTGCAATGGTCTTATCTATTTACAGTATTTCTAATTTTTTTGGTTTTTTGCATGTTATGCTGCCAGGAGCAGCACAAATTCAAGCTCTAGAGGGAGTGGAAGTCATTGCAAAACTGAAGGCCAAGAAGACTCTGTGAAAACAAAAGCCTCGGAAGAGTCAGGGCCTGAAGATGAAGAAACAAGTAAGATACAGCATTATTTTGTAATGTTAAGGTAAAAATTCTGCTCTCATGTGTTCATGACTACCATTCAACACAATGGGAGTCTCATATGCATGCATATGAAGGCAGAATACAGCTATAATAGAACATGAATTTTTTTAGGAAAGGAAAAGATACCAACCTGAGATAGTTGCAAATAAATATAAACAAAATTAACTTATCCTGTCTTTAGTTCTAAACCCCTTATTCTTTTTTCTGAAGGGCATATTCTTCCCCAGTTTGTATCGAAGAATAAAACTACTGCTGTTTACAGTCATAAATGAGTGCTAGGTATTTTGTTACATTTCTTTCAAGCTTTCACTGTATTTTGTTACATGTGGTTGTCTTGCTCAATTCATTGCTAAAAGGGCAGTCAAGTCAAATGACTGGTTCCAGATAAATGTTTTTTTAAAAAATAATGTCTTAATAGAGGGATAACTTAATTTCTGTCTTCAGAAATAATAGCTTTCAGTAAGGGATCATCTGTTTCAAGAGTATTAATACTATTTTTGCAGCTAAAGTTCTCATAGCATAGGATATTAAGAAACAAGAAAGAAATACTTTTTTCTTTGTTAGTGTATTGACCTGGGCAACTAGATAGGATTATATATATTGACTTTTGTGTAATTAGTGTCTGAGATTTCAGTAGAGTGACATGTGGACTTTGGAGGGGATTGCTTTGATTGGTTTGATCTAGGAGTGCTAATATAATTTAGATTTGCTTACATTATAAATGTGCATCTAAATGAAATCATGTGATTTAATATTGTTTAATTCAGGAGTTCCTGATGAATCTCACAAGGAAGACACAAGTGCTGAAGAACTGAAAACTACAGATGAAACTGTAGAGACAACAGAAGCAAGTATGTATCTGTACTCTTTCACATATAGTTATGTGAAGTAGAGAATGAAAAACTAAATATCCAATGTAAACTCAGTATGCATAATTTAACTTCTGTTACCATTTATAATGTCTTCTAAAACAGTCTATAATCGTTAATGCTGTGACTTATTTTCCCCAATATTTTCTGTTAGCTGTATCAGATAAACCTGGTCCTGATCATTCTGGAATCCAACCAGAGGAAAACGGCCCCAGTGTTGATGCTGTCTCTGGAAATGTAGAGGAAGAAGCGTCCTGTGAAAAAAGTGCAAATCAAGAAATTTCAAGTGAAAGTACTGAATCCACTGCCAACTCTCTTGCTGCAAACGATGAACCTCAGCCACACCCAGAATCCTCAGGGCTTGCAACTCCAGATGAGTCCTCTACCAGGACCTCGGCTCTCCAAGAAACTGATGATAGCGATGATGATCCTGTTCTGATCCCGGGGGCAAGGTATCGAGGAGGACCAGGACACAGGTTAGGGGAATACGTATCTCTGCTATTGCTTGGCAAAATGCCCTTTTTTTTTTTTTTTCAATGGAAGATCTAGAAACCCATGCCTCATATCCTTAATTAAAATAAATTGTTCTTTGACAAGGAGCCAAGAGCTTGATTGCTGAATCTAATTTGCCTATGTGTAAGATATGTATAGGTATCTTTTCCCTCCTAGCCAGGCAAGCTCCTGCAGATCTAATACCTGTTTGTGCTTATTTCTTGCCTGCTGAATACCCCAGTGCTAAATATTTGCAGTTGTTTTTTTTTTTTTATTATTATTCTCCCTGTAGTCATAAGTATAGAAAGCTCACAAATTTGTGTACAGGGACCTACATTTCCTTTCAACTGTACTTTAGGTGTTCTTACTTTGGCAAAGCAAGAGCTTTTAACTGTTGTTCAGGAATGCTGTGTTTGTCTGTAGTACATACATTAAGACTGATGTGTTCAATTTTTCATTCTTACTACTTTTTCTCTGAAGGAGAAACTCTGTAACCCTTTGGTTATTGAATATCAGTATGTACAGCAGTAAAAAAAAAGGTAGATTATGTCACTAATAAAAAGCGCATTTAGTAAGCTTTATATATTTTTTTTTCTTGTAAAATATAAACAACTGAACGTACTTGTTTGATCATTCAGTAAACTTAGCCCCCAGATTGGTATTGCTGGTTTAATACCTTTGTGCGCTAATTTCAATTCTTAGACTTTCTAAAAGCTGTAATAATTGTAATTTTAAGTAATTGTAATAGCAACATCTCTGTTGTTAGACTTAAGAAAATACCTTTTTTGCTTGTTTTAGATGTTATGTAACCTAGTGTCAGATGCCTTAGCTTTACTCCTAGCCTGTCCAAAGGCAGCGTTATCTTGCTATTATTTTCTTATGCTAGCAATGCAAATTCTTTACAGGAAGCATTACAATATGTATTCATTAGGAAATCAGAAAGTAATAGTTGCGTATAGAAAAGGTTTTGAATAATTTGCAGTTTAAAAAAAAAAAAAGTCATAAGCCACCTCATTGTCAGTAGTGACAAAAAGAACAGTCATTGGTTGCTTATTACATAGCACAAGTAATTCTGCTCACTAAATGACAGTTTTTATCAAAAAGCCAATATATACAGATTCTGTCCTAATTCATTAACTTTCTATGCAACACTAAGTAATTGTAGATAAATATCTAATGGCAGAAATAGTTTCCACTGCAAAGCCAATCTTCACTACGATCTAGTGATTGAAGAGCAAGCTGTGAAAAGCCCTGCAATTTTAATCCCATTTCTGTTTTTGAGCAGGGTTCTTAGCTTCTCTTCATGCACCTTATGTTGTCTCTATGACGTAATAGTTTTTGTAGTAGTGTAATAAGAATGACACTTCCAGGTATCACATAGCTGTTACAATTTTCCACTAGTGGGAACATCTTAAATGAAGCTACACTTCATCTGACATGCTTTTTTTCCTTCTGTTTATGCAGCAAGATTTATTCCTGTAGCGGTTTTAAATTTATCATATAGGAAAGATCATTCAACTAAACTAATGATTAAAATTCTTTATGCGGCCCCCTGCTTCCTTATTCTTCCCCCAAATAAAACATGACAAAAATTGCTGCGTAGTCAATACTGGTTTAGGATTGCCTCCAGGCTTTCATTACACAGGTTTAATGCCTGGCCAGTTCATTTTGTTCTGCTTTTGTGTGTGTGCAAGCAGTGAAGTTTTCTAGTTTACTTTTGAGCAGTCAGATACGTGTTTACATTATGTTCCCTCCTATTCTTCTGGTTTCAGGAGATTCTAAATGCCCTCTGAGATACTGAAGAAAAGTAGGACATCCTGTGTGTGCTCAAAGGAATTTGGATTTCCAGGGAGAAAGCAGGCACTGGTGATCTTAAACGCTAGTTATAAACCCTCTTAGTATTTATATCTCGTATGAAATAGAGCGAAAGGCACTGGAAGTCCTCTCTACTACTACTACTACAACAGTTGTTATAGCATATAAGCCCTTCTGTAAACTGATCAAATTTATATAAAATCCCCCTAACTAGTGGGAAGCTACCTCAAAACATTGCTGTTATAATGGGTAGAAATTGACTAAAATTAGTGATTTTTGTTTTGTGCTAACATACTGTTTTGATTGAAGCAATTTTCTCATGCCCAGTGCTTATCATTTGAATTATGTTCATCCTGTCCGTTTTCAGCTTATGTCTCACTTAGACTGAGTGCCAAGTTTTTCTCACTCTTAGCAGTAAAAATTTGTGGGTTTCTTGCCATCGTGCTAGTTCCTGTCTGAGCTCCTCCGTGTTACACTTCTTTCCTGAATATGGTAGACCAGAATTATGCACACTGCATTGTTGGATTTTGCAAGGATTAATGGTATGAGTATTGCTCTTGGTCTAGAGAAGATTCTCTGAGACACAAGTGAGCTGTAGTTATATCCTTCTCTCATGCTTACGGCTGTCTCATAGTGGTGGCTTGTGGTCAGACACAAGACCAGTTAGTATACTGAAGTCTTTCCTACTTTGTAATTTCTAATTAATGTGTTCTTGTCCTTCACCAGAAGGAAGCTCAGAAGTGTTACTGTCAATTTTATACTACTGAATTTCTACCCACCTCTCTTCCTCAAGATCCTACAGTCCCCTGTATATACATAAAGTTACACAACCTCATGTCCTCAATGCACTGCATGAGTACATTCCTACATTTTGGTCAAAGACTATTAGCAATATATTAAACAAAATTGCCTGCAAGACTGGTGCTTAACTCCACCAGTATGCTTCCTATAGGCTTACATTTTCTCTTTTCTCACTTAGTAAATTGTGTTACCTAACAATTCCTTACTAAATCTCATTTTCTCAAGTTTATCTAATAATTTAGTTTCCAATGTGTCATCCTATAAGATAATTAATGGCATTAATATAGAAGTAATAAAGCAGATTTCTCTCTCTCTAGAATATCTAGTGGGGAGTTGCTTTGGGGCTTGCTTGGTTGGTTGTTTTTTTTTTCTTTCTGGAGAAGGTTATAAGGCTACCCTGCAATAATCTACCTTTTGTGAACCTAGTTTTATGCAGTGGCAAAACAAATGTTTAATTCTGATTTTTATTTAGGAAGAAAAATTAAAAAGAGGCTGTGGCTTTCTGAAACAGACTGCTAAAAGCTATTTGACTAATAGGCCTTTTCTAGTATATAACATAACTAGTTTTATCTAAAACCAATTTTATGTTTCTTTAGGTTATGTTTTTTTATATACCTAATAACTAGCTGTTGAGGAGAAACTCCACAGTTGGGGAAATGAAGATAAAGGAAACTCTGAGAGTCATTTTCCCACCGTAAAGTACAACTTCCTTCACTGAGAAAGGAAGGGTAAACTTCTGATTCTGTACCCTGAAATCATGATCTTGAACTTCCTCTTAAGGAAAAGAAGTGGCAGAAATACCTTTTTGATAGCTCTGTTGACAGTACCTGCAGTTAAATAAATGGAGAACTTCCTGCTGCATCAACTCCTCTAGGCTCACTTTAGTTTTAGTAAGATGGATGTAGATTTCAGACTTAGGAGTAGAATGTTGTCCATTTTGCAAATCTAATGTTTACAGAGCTTCCATTATTTGAATTTTGTTTGGGTGCAAATCCAACTTCTAACATTTTCAAACCGAGGATTAGGTCATCTCTCTCTTACATAATCTAAGAATAGATACAAGGGGCATATTCTCTTTTTGTGGGTGCTTATAAATCTCAAAACACAATTAGGATAGATAGTTTCTTACCAACTAACATGAAATCGAACTGTTAGGAAAGACTGTGCAACAGATACAGAAACACAAAGTTTGCACCCACTTTAATATTTTGAAAAGGTGTTAGATTAGTAGCAGCAAAATGTGTAGAAATGCCATGATCCTTTGGTTGATAAATTGGCTAAATCAGCTAAATGTTGACTAGGAATCAGCTAGGAATATTTTTGACACAGAAGGACATTTCTGTGAAGGAAATAATTGAGAATGTGGTATCTGACTCTGCAGTATTTCTGTAGTCGCTGTGCATTGCTATAGGAGTGGTGAAGATCAGTAATTAAAAGAAGCTAAATAGTTATTTAATTTTTCATTGTTATTGGGCTAGTCAATACATAGTCTTTTTAACAAAATGTATAAGGAACTGCACAGAATATTTCTAAATTTAAAAAAAATGAAACCTGTTTTGTACAGCAGAGCAGTTTAGCTAGATACTCAACAGAGAAAATAACCTTCTGGGCATTTTAGGGAATCCACAGGAACAGATCCCTTCTCTTACAAATATGAGGAAATATGCAGGTGTTTAAATCTTGAAGTATGCATATACAGTATACCTTCTTTAAAACAAAGTCCAGCAAATTTTGCTGGTACAGAGATAGATAATATGGCTTTAGAATTTGGGGGGGGGGGGATCTATGCAAAATGTATGTTCTTTATGCACAGAGACTGCAGTTTTTAATTGATTGATCTTAATTTTTACAAATTAGTCTAAACAACTCTGAGGGCTGCTTTCGTACTAAAATGACTGAATTAATTTTGTTTGGACTTTGACAGCTGATCTATGAGCAGAGGCTAAGCCTGGAAAATGTTAAACTAGTAGGTTAAAATTTCAAATAAATATAAATGTAAAATGGAAATAATTATGCAGCTGCTTCCACTTCTGCTATGATCTGTGAAGAATTACTACATTTTATAAGATCAACTTTGTGTACTGTTATGTAACCTAAATACTATTTTTTTCTGAAATTAAAGTAGTCTCATATACTAACACATTGAGGAGGAGTCTTCTCAGTTGGAATATGTAGAGCACATTTTGTAATAGAAGCTAACCTTTTAAAAACATGATACCCAGCATATTTGAATGACTTCAGTTGTTGTTCCCTTTACTAGATATAATATCAGAGGAACAGCGATAGGTGATAGAATAATGAGGTAATTAATTATTTTCTTCCTCCCCCCTCCTTTTTATTGCCATATAATGGATTTATCAGGTTCTTGTTTTTCATATCTAACTGGCATTTTAAGAATTGCTATACTTTAAATGCTATGAATTACAGAGCATATTGCTTGAGTTATATTTAGCTGCATGTATTGCATGGAAATTGAAAAAAAATGGCAGTGTATACATTTAACAACCTATTAACCTTTTTATTGTGTGCCATAGAAATTAATGGAATTTGAGAAGTGTGTAGTTTGTGAAAAGCAAATACCTCTTTTTATTCAGCTGCTGAGGAACGTGTTATATTTGCATGTGCCACTGCTGACTTGCTTTGTCTGGCAGTAAAGAACACCCAGTTCTGGACAAAAATATAAGAATACATGTATCATGAACAAGATTATGGAACTGAGCATAATTATTAAAGCTATATTTGATAATACATATTTAGCAAGATACATGCTAAATCTTATACAGTATTTCTTTTCATGAACTTAAATGAAAAAGTCATTTGATCTCATATTCCTCATTGAAATACTTGAGTAAATTAATTGTAAGAACATAGAAGGCAATTTTGGGCAATTATATTTGGCCACACGCCATAAGAGGGAGAAACTGTCCTCTGTGATTTAATGCCAAAGGCTATATATCGGAGAAATGGCACAAAATAATTCTAATGATTAAAATTAACATTTTGGCTTTGTGTGGCTGGAAAGGAAAAGACTTGGGATATGGTTTCATAAAAGACTTATTCAGAGTTCTGTATTTTAAATGCCTACAGGAAAATAGCGCAGACATGTATTTCTTTGTCTTATATTTCAATCTTAGGTGCAATTGGAATACATGGATTTAACCTGGCAACTTTCTTAAAGGTTCAGGAATCTGTGTACTTTTTATACTTTAAATTTCACAATAGGCCTTCTTTCTATATTAAACATGCCTACCATGGAGTTCTTTCAGCACAGCCCATGGGAATATTTGTTTCATATTGGTATAAATTTAATATAAAAAATGAATTACGTATTCAGCATATAATTTTTTATCCATATATTTTTCCTCTGATTTTCATGGTCATTCTGCCGCATATCAGGTGATAATTTAAAAATGTTTTGTAGCTGAGAATAGTTGATTGTGTTGGAAGGCCAGGAAATTACTTAGGATTGCATTACAGTAAACATTTCTTTTTGTGTGATCAGTGGTGAAATAACTTGGGCTTTAGGGTAGAGTCAGTATGCTATTAACAAGATGTCTTTGAACTATCTTAATGCTTGAAATTTGACAGCAGTTGTAAATCTCTTCCATAGGTTCAGAGGCTTCTAAAGGAACATGGTTATTTGGTAATTAAAATCATATACTCTAATCTTGATATTTAGAAAGGGCATCTATTTTAACATGGTGGTTGTGGGTTAACCCCACCGGGCAGCTCAGCCCCACACAACTGCTCGCTTGCTCTCCCCCAGTGGGATGGCAGAGAAAATCAGAAGGGTAAAATAGTGAGAGAACTCATGGGTTGAGGTAAGGACCACTACTGTGGCTTACTAATTAGTCAACTTCCTGAGCTGGATTTGACTTTGGTGATGATAGCCAGCTTGTTAAGACGTGCGGCTGGAATTCTTGGGCAGGAGCATGGTAGCTGGCAGGTGGATTCCTCTGCATGGTCAATGAAGAAATGACTGTAAAGCATCACAGAAATGCATTCTAAATTAATGGTTATGAGCCTTAGGTTCCCTGCAGTTGTTTTGGATAGGGAAAATAGTTCAAATGAGAAGATGACAACAAGAGGGGGAAAAAATAGTATCTTAACTTGAAAGAGCAAAAGAGAGGGAACCAAGGTTTCTGGTACTTACCAAAAAGAGACCGTGTTTCTCTGTGTGTAAGTAAATTTGGAAACTTAAGAAGTGACAAGAATCCTTAATACTGGAAGAATCAACACTGAGCTCAATACTCAATACAGAGCTGAAACAAAAGGAATGGAAAAAGGAAGCAAGTACACATGAACTTTACAGTGAGCTGCTGCAGGTCAGGAGATGATCGGTCTGCATTAATGGTGTTTGGAAGAAGCAGGGTTATCTAGGGTACCAGATTAATTTTATGGCAGCAACTACCTCTGGACCTCTAGTGGAACAAAGTTTGTGGCAGAATTCCTGTAGATTGTTTCCAGATTCAGTTGATGGTCTGGTTTTCCCTCGTTTGAAAAACGTATCATTAATGTTGACTGTCTATCTTCGAACTAGTAGGTGAGCATAGTTGTTTTGAAACATGCAAGACTAGTTAGCCAGAAATTGTTGAATAATATAGATTGGAAACTGAGGTCTGCAGCTCTCAAAAAAGATAAAATTTTTTAAAGAGCAATATGTGACATTGCGCTTTAATAAACAAACTAGTTATTGTGCAAATTGCATAGATTTTTCATTTAAAAAAAATCCATATTTCACGTCAGAATTTATAAACATACAGAAAATTACCTATGTGACTCTTTTTTTTAAGGCTTAACTTACATGTTTACATCTTTTTCCATGTCTCTCTATGTATAATACATAGCTGTGGATCAGTCTGCATCACAGGTTTTTGTGGGTTTGGGTTTTGTTTTTTTCTTCTGAACCTATGTTTAATTGAAAGAATATAATGGCTTCACTTCTAAATCCCTATTCCACTCATCTAGGGCTTAATTTAAATGGGCTTTTGATAATTAATATGTATAACAGTCGACTTTGAAGACTTCAAATCTGGCTGATCATAAGGGGAAAAGTTGTGCTCTGGTTCATGTCTATGTTTGTCATTTTGGAAGTAATATTTAAAAATTATCTTTCCACAAGGCACACTCCCTTGAAATAATGAAAATACAATACCTCATCTTGGGCTCAATCTTACTGAGACTACGCACACCAACTTTATTGTAAGATATTGCACTAAGGTACCACAGAATTTGGCAAAACACACTTAAAAATGCTTTATAACTGCAAACCAGACAGTAGTACTGAATTATTCTGAAGTCAGAGCACTGCCGACAGTATAAGGGCATAACTAAAACAAAGTTCAGTTTCATTGGCTTTGCAAGACCTAACATTTTATGTACCATAAAATTAATAACATTAATCTATATCCAACATTTCTCAGGCATCTTCATTATTTGATGCCTGAATGTGAATACATAATACAACTGTATCAATTGGTGGAGTTGCCTGAGGAGTGCCAACACAATGTCCATAAAATTAATTATCTGACATTTTGTGCTTGGAAGAATGCACAGTTTGGAAAGGAAGCAGCAGCTCACAGTCAGGCTTAGCTTAGGCTGAACTTCAGAACAGTACAAATTGCACAGCACACTTCTGTATCTGCTGATGCTCCAAGTGATTAGGCTACTAAGTTCATGTTGGCACAGACAGGAATTGCTTATCACAAATAGAAATGAAAGTTAAAAAGCCACAAAAACAAATATGTTGGGTTTTTTTAATTGTTTTTTTTTTGTGTGACAAAAAATGTGTAGAAAATCTGTAGTTGTAGAAAAGTAATACCTCTCAGAGAGAATGCTTTTTCCTGTAATGTTCTTTGTTCTGAAATGTCATTAGATTGGGCTCGTATTTATCTTTTCTGGAGAATGCTTGCCTCTGCCAGGTTCCTGCTTTTAGCAGTATGTTACTAGAGTGACCGATAACAGTGTCACAGTTATAGCTTGTGTGCTTGGCTGCATTCTCCCTGTTGAAGGTAATAATCATCTTTACAAGATAAGATAACTAAATACCAATCCATTCATGCCTTTTAAAATAAGACCCCAAATCAGGATTTTAAATTCAGAGCTGAATTTAGTTGAAAGACAGTTTTTACCAAAAGTTGCTTCTGTGCTTCTGCTTTTATTTAAAAATGCATGATTCAGAATGCTGAATAGTCTTGAGGTTTTTTTGTAATGTCTGCTTTCAAGCCTGAGGGAATTTAGAGGTGGAGATTAATTTTTCTAGAGATGCTAAGATGAAAAATCATGCAAGAAACTACTTTTGTTTACCCATTAGTTACTTTAATATAATCTTCTAATCCCAAGACTTGTTACTGCTATCTAGCAAGTAACCCTTCTGAAAGAGCTCGACAAGTCTACTGCTTTGTCGATCCTAATGACATTTAACTTCTTAGCTTTTTCACTGCACATCTTTTATTAATTAATTAATGTGGATAAATACACAAAAAATACAAATAGAAATCATAGTAAGTGATAGGTGTAAGGCTAGCAAGCATGCTTCTGAAACCAAAAGGGTCTTACTGTGCTGAAGAACTGTGTGTGCTGTTTCCAAAGCTGTGTGATCACTGATGGGGTTGGTAGCAGAGTAGTTGTTATTACATGATTCTTGATTTTACTTTCTTGCACAAACCCCATCTTTTTTTGAAAACAAGTACAAACCCAAATATGTACAAATAATTGTCTAAAGTTTCTGTAAGTGTTTTGTGTAGCCTATCATACACATGCCATCCTTCTTTTTCCTTCATATAGAAGTAAACTGTTGAGGAGTCTAATTCTGTGATCCTTAAAGCACAGTAGATAAAGAACATGGGCTTATTTTTTTTCCTTCATTATATGAAGACCTTCTGAACAACCCTCCTCTTAAATCTGTTGAAGATTAGATTTGAGACTCCATATATTATAGGGACTAACAAATACAATATATTTATGTAGTCTAATATAAGAAGGAGGAACTAGAAAATTGCCTAAGTAGTAGTAGTAATCTGTTTTTTCTGGGATTGTTTGCTAGACAAACTTCTAAGAAATGTATTATAATAAATAGTCCACTGCTAAGTGGATTTGTTGGCTAGTGCTTAAACCTCTTCTAGTTTCTATAAAAAAATAAGTATTCAATTATCTTTTGAAAGCTTAGCTGTATTAGATGATCTGTCTTAGTATGACAGTTTGTGGTTTGTTTGTTGGGGTGGTTTTTTCTGGAAAAAGATCTGTATTAGCGACTCATTACTTGCATTCATTTTCCTTCTTTGCCTAGCTGTATATAATGGTTACCTTACCTTAATTTTGGTCCAACTTTCTCCTATAACAAAAATGAAACAAAAATCTAAGCAGACCACTGGCTGAGAGAATGTTATGAGATAGATCTGGTGGGGTTTTTTATCTGGCAAAGAGGATTTGTTGCAAGTCTCCAGGATCAGTGACTAAAACACCATACCACATTACTTGTGGACAAATTCAGGTTACTAGCTTTTGGGTAGCAGTATGCTGAAGTTGCAAATATATTCAGTTCTGGCTGAGTTTACTTTTCAGAATCATATAAAGTCTGTTATAATTTGATGCGTTCTGCTAAAATCTGTACCTGCTCCTTCTGAGAAGGACATTGCCCTAGGACTGTTCAGGATATCAAAGCTAACAGCAACCCTGACGTGGAACAAACAAGAAAAAGAGCTAGGTGCAGGTGCTGGGACATGATAGTTTGGTTATATCTGGAATATGGAGATCTGCCAGCTTAGAATTAAACAGGAGAAAATTGGCACCAGGGTCTTTTCACAGATTAATTAAGAAGTAGATTCCTGAAACTCAACAGTCACAAAACAAATATATAATTTAGCTAATTTTTCTCTGTTTTTCTAGGGAATCTTCAGCTGTGTCCCTCACTGCTAACATATCGGGTAGTTCCTGCAATAACTGATCTCAGATCATCTCTTGGCTTAGTAGGAACTTTCTTAAAGCTGTCTAAATCCTGAGTCTCATCATACAGAAATAGTGAAAATTTCATGAAATTTTGGGGAAAAATTAAATCACACTGGAAGGCACACTAGATCCTTAATAGCTTTTTAAATTTTAAAAACTTTTGTTTTGGCGTAGATTTTTCACTTCAGAATTTTGCTGCCTCATTATGGGTGGAGGATATCTCTAGTAATGAAGTATAAAATAGCATGTGAATTTTGCCAACAGCTGAAGTTTGTTCTTCAGAGAGGGGATAAAATGTTGCATCACTTGACATTCCACTGTCTTGCATGCTATTCTTGTTCTAAGCCAGGATGGAAAAAAATTAAAGTCTGTAATTTTACATTGGGGATAATGTTGATGTATGTTCCAGACTTATGGAGAATGTGTTTGAGTGCTTAATTATTATTTTATAGTCCTTTTTGATAGCCCCGTTTTAGTGTTTAGAGATGGACTTTCAGTAGTGTTCTCTTTGTCTGCAATTTATAGACGATCTGCTGTTGCCCGTATTCAGGAGCTCTTCAGAAGGAGGAAAGAAAGAAAAGAAATGGAAGAACTGGAAACGTTGAATATTAGACGTCCTTTAATAAAGATGGTTTATAAAGGTCATCGGAACTCCCGAACTATGGTACAAATTCTTTGTCTGTTTTGGGAACTGTAGAGATTTTATGGACTGCATCAGTATAGCTGCAAGTATATGCTTGCCTAAAAGGATATTGTAATGTATTGTAAGCACTTTTTCTTGTATATTCAGTTGGAAGCCATGTAATTTTCTCTAAGTGTACACTAAAATTTGTGTGACTCGTGTCACCATGCTAGGCATTTAAATTTTCTTGAATTTAAGACTCTCTCCCCTTAACATCCTTTGAAATCTTGGGTATTTTTCTTAAATTCTTTTTCATTTTGTCTGTCATCTTAAGTGGTATAAAATGTGCCTACCTTCAAAACTATGATTTAATCCTCACTTTCCCTTCCAAGCTCTTTAAAGTTAAAGATTAAATAATAATTTTGAACAGCTTGGAAGGGAAAGTGAGGATTAAGTCATAGTTTTGAAGAGCCTTGACATCTCTCAATTAAAAAAAAAAAAAGGAAATAGTGCTAGTTATTAAATCATAATCTAACTACTAGATACTCTTTTTTTCATACAAAATACTGTATTTTAAGAAAAATGCAGTTACTGTGTTTGTAAAGCAGTGGTGCATGAGAAACAAATGCTGCTTTTTTTGGTATTTCTTTTTTTGCTTTTTACAGTATGCTGAAGATTTGAAGTTCTGAGTACTAGGTGGAATTTTGTAGAAGCAGCAGGTGTATCATTTTGCAGATGATCTGAGGAGTAGTCCCTCTGAAAGCAATTTTCTAGAGTTTGTATGAATGGCTTTGATTATGCTGGGGAAAATGCTTCAGTAAATGCATATTTCAGACTACATGAGCAACAAGGCTTAGAATAAACTTTGGTTAAGACAAGGGGTTTCGCACTGTATTTCAGAAATTAATTTTAATTGCTCAAAACCCCATTATTTTAAAAGTCATAGCATCCAGCACTTTGTAGTTAGGTGATATTAAAACTAAGCTTGCCTGAGTGGTCTTAATTCAGTCTCCATCTGTGTGTGTGATATCACACAGATTATTTCATGGATTTTGTTGTTTGGTTTCTTTGGGATGTGGGTTGGTGTTTTTGTTTCGTTGGGTTTTTTTTTTCACATGAGCACCTATGACAAGAAATGCACACAATGGAAGATAATGTAATTTTCCCTGTTGGTTTCTATGGTGGCAAACTTCATTTTAATTATTTTTTTGATCGATACCCTCTTTCCTACAAGGGGAGGGCTGATCGTATTTTCCTTTTAAATTTGTGAAGGCAACAGCTTAGAGAGGTCTTGTTTCCTACACACCTGAGCAGCCCAGGGATAAAGTTGTCTTGTCAATTACATAAACATGAACTATTTTAATACATGCATATGTGTATATATATGTCTGTGTTTGTGTATTACTATATATATGTGAAGAGTGAATTAAGATTATGCAGGCAAATTGAATAATTCTGGTGCTTCCTTTTGAGAACTTAATTTGGCAATCTTACAATTGTTTTAATAAGCATGTTTTAAGTGTGAGTCTTATATTGTGAAAAAGCAAAAGATAAGTAGCAGTATATTGATGTTTGCTTGCAGTATTGGCAGGGTTGGAACGTTTTTAGGTCCAGCACACAGATCTCTGCTGTGCAACCACTCAAATGATGTCATTAGAGTACAGTGTGTTACCATTTTTTCATGAAACAGACCTGAAAGTATGGCAGCAGGGGGTGTGATAGTAGTGGAATAATGGAGGATGGGATTTCTTGTTTCTCTTTAGCTATTAGAGGAAAAAAATGCTCGTGAACCAAAAATCCCTTTCATTTTCTTCAAAATTTGTCTTTTGCCATGTGCCTTCAGTTCTATGTCTCTCCTGTCTCTTCCTCACTATTTTTCCCTCCAGTCCTACTCTTATCTCCTTTGATAGATATGCCATTCTTCCCGTTTTCCGCTCACCCCAAGTCTCGAGTCCCCTTCTAAAATATTGACTTTAAAGAAACTTTTCTTCAATAGAGCATCTGTGTGTACCTGAAAAATGGGATAAGTTGTGTATGCGTAGAGTAGAATTGAGTGTGTATATGGGTTTGAAAACAAAATTTTTAAATGTGAATTTCAGTTGTGTTAATTTATGTGGTGCTAAAATTAGGTTTTATGAATATTAGAAATGTAAAATCAGCAGTTACATAAGAGAATACAAAGGAAGCAGGAAGAAGTCATAATTGAGAATAAAAATATAAAGCTATTTATTATTGGAGATAATCTAGATATACTTCTAACAGGATTATGAAAAATATATATTAAGAGCAGCTATAAGACAAAAGCTGCCAAAAGATGAATATATTGGAAACATGTCTTTCACTATAGAATCCAAGAATGCAGTTTCTCTGGTATATTTTTAGACATCAGGACGACTTTATTGCACTGACTGCAATCATTGGTACATATTCTATTGACAAAGATCTAGCAAGCCTGAAATTTAAAACTGGACATCCTCATGCTGGAAATAGAGTACATATTTTTAACAGCGGTAAGGGTTTAGCTTACTAATGATTCTTCATCGTGGTGATTTTTAAATCAAGGTAGCTGGGGCAAAGCATGGAGCAAGACAATATCTTTGTCCTTTTCTCCAGTGCATTTTCTGAGAAAACTATTAAAAAAGAATAATAAGGATGTAGGCACTGTCCTCTTTAGAGCTTTATTACGATGTGTTACTTGGAAAATAATTCTGTAGTAGGATTCTGTGTAAATGGTCTCAAACTCAAAATTCTGGTAAATGGTCTCAAACTCTTATGCTGGAGATACTCTTAAACACCAAAAATCAGGAAATTATTTTATGCTAAACTTCAAAGTGCAAGTGGTCTGTGTGAACTCTAAGAGCTGCTGCGTAGGAAACTTCCCTTTACATAGGTATCTCTTTTGCCCAGTGTTTGTCAATTTAAAGAGTTTGTAAGGGGTAACTGTTGAAAGTGTAATCCTGTCTGTAGGATTACGTTTTTAACTTCCAGACTCTTTTCTCCAGCACAAACATTGGACTGTTGTGGAGCTTTCAGCTCACATCTTGTGATTGAATTTTGACTGTTCTTGAAGCAATGTCCTACCTCCCTCTGCCACTTCATCTAACCTCTCACTCTATAGATGATGTAGGACAGCAATGGAGAAGGATACTGCTGCCTAGCCTGTTCCTATTTTAAATAGTTTAACAATGCTTATTTTGATGTCCTACTCTGAGTAAAATCAGAAGTGATGTCTGAAGAAGATTCTAATCATTAGTGAAGTGTCCCATTCTTGTTTGCTCAAACTAATTGTTTGGCTTTGTTTGGGTTACAGCTTTTTAGGAAGGGAGGGCAAGAGAGGCCTTGGCATGAAAAGATTATTCTACATTTAACAAACCCAATAGTTGCTCTTGGGGAAAAAATATTCTAGGGTGGCTTTTTTTTGGCTCAGAAATTGAATAAGCTGCATTCTTTCAGGCTGCAGTCTTAAGGGTATCTTGAATGTAACAGGTGTAGAAAAATAGCAGTATTATATTTCCAGGAAGTGGGTATCTGATACTACTGCCACGTTTTCCTGGCTTGCAGTTTCTCAGTCGTTTACACAGTCATTTTCATTGTAACGCTGCTCTGTTTCATGGGACAGAGTGCTTCAGTTGCCTTCAGTTCCAAAACTCACGAGACTGCAGATCTGTGAAACACTCAAGGAGTCTGGGTTTTCCCACTGCTTTAGTAAACATACAATTAATAAATAATACAGCGTTTACTACACAAGTAACTATTTCACATAAATAATGTTTAAGAAATAAAAATAATACAGTCTAATATAAATAATAAATATATGGATTCATAAAATATATAAATAAGATGTATAAATTATTATCAGGTAATACATTATTCTTATAATCCTATGACACTACCATGTTTTGGAGAGAGGGATGGGAACAAAGAGGAGAGAGAAGTTCAGACTTACCTACTTGCTCGTCTCCCAAAGACTTTTTCAAGTCAAGTACGGGTCAAGCTAGCTATCTTGTCATTCACTGTATCTGCTATTTTCTTTAATTCTCAGAATTGGGGACAAAACAGTCTAGTCATCTGGCGAGGAAAGATTGTCACTTCATTAGAAAAGTGTTCTCAGCATTGTTCACAAATGTATATCCAGAACAGTGATGCTGATGAGCCATGAATATTTATGGAGCTTAAGGCATTTAAATACCTACTGAATTATAGCACTTCACACAAGGAAAGGGAAATAGATGATATAATAAACCATTATATAGTATACTAGCCTAAAGCACAAGCATACTGTTCCCTAATGCCACCCACTTTTCCTTTTACCCAGAGGATACTGTTCCTCTCTTCATCGCATGGAGATGGAGTTGTGTGTTGATGGCAGGGGAAGAAAGGCAGACTGCGACAGGAAGCCTTTGCTGTTTCTGCTGAGATGATCCCCCTGCTCCAAAGGAAGCCTTCTGTCAGCTTCCCTTAGCACTGTCAGAGCTTCCTGGAGAAGCTGCCAGAAGGGAAAAGCCCAAGCGCATGCTGTCTGTGTCGCTGCGCTGACTGCAAGGCACTGCAACAAACTATACAGTTGCAGTGAGAGGTGGCTGGTCTTCTGGAAACCTTCTCAAGGACCTTGGATCTTTTTTCAGTACCCTTCAGACAATGGCACATCCAGCCCAGTTGTGCTCACTCACAAACAGATGTACACGCTTTAACTCACAATGCTATGTTTGTGAATTTCCTCCCATCTTTTCTGGTTTATGAAAAGTTCTTGAGTAATTTATGCATCTTTCAAGTAAAGATTACTGCTGTCTTATTCTTGGAGGTGTAGAACTTCCTCCTTCAAATGTACAATTCTCCAATCAGAGGAGTCTTCCTTGGATGTTTTATTCACAGCCAATTATCCAGGGTCAAACTACTGTTATCAATAACATTGTAGAGGAGTTAGCTGTAGGCCAAAACCAAATATCATCCAATTATAATTTTTAATGAGTACGTGATTTAAAAATTAATATAATTTGTGTGATGCTACTCCAGTCAGTACAAAGTAAAATTCCATAAACTGGCCCAAGGTGCTAGAATGATCTTCAGTGTGAACAGTAGGCCCTCAGCTCAAACAACTCGCTGCCTTTGCAAGATAGGTTTTACCTTGCTCTCTAAATTTATACACAGCAACATGTATATTTAAAAAAAAAATTTTAAAATAATAAATAGTCCCTGTTGGCAACATATTACACATACTCTTTGCTGATAGCATGTGATCGCTACTGATATGTGACAAATATTAGCCATATCACTTCAAATATTTTGCAAAGGTGCTCAACGAAGTAGTGATAGGAACCACCATATAGAATAGAATTCATCATCGCTGTGACATGAAAACTGTGATATTATTGGTTCCACTTGCAGGGGGAGATGCTTCTACTTTCATCTGCTATTACTGTAATAGCTGAAGGGTTGCTTCTACCCAGATGCCTTCCATGTTCAGTGGGTTATAACTTTAATTTTGGCCTTGGACTAAGAAGTCTTAGTTCTTACCTGATTGATTATAGAGGAAGGAGAAAAAATTCTTAAGTTTGATTTCACGACCCCTTTTTATCTGTCAGACCCAGTTAATTCCCACCCCCCAGTTTTCATAAGCTTCTGTCTTGTCTCATCTCCTTTTCCTCTGTAAATGGAAAATCCCCACCAGGGATTAGCCTGTCATGCACTTTAACTGACCGAACTCTTCCCAAAAACTTTCACATACCCCTGTCTCCAGTATCATTTTTGTCACTTTGGAAAGTGACAAATCTGCTGTCATTTATTTCCAAACTCCTCTCCTTTTTTCTGTTAGCAGACACTTTGCTCTGGAGATCTATAGCCTTCTGAATTTTCTTTTTTTATCATTCTTCTTTAAATGTTTCCTTTAAATTTTCATAAATATTGTTTCTGCAGAGTTCTTACTTCAGAGTCAGTATTATTACTGAAACAGGAGTATACTCTTTGTGCTTTCCACTAGCTAGTCTTATAAAGTAATTTTTATTTTTGTTTTTACTGCAGATAAAGGAAGCCAATTTTTGGGGATCTAACTTTGTCATGAGTGGTTCAGACTGCGGCCATATTTTTATATGGGATCGACATACTGCTGAACATCTCATGCTGCTGGAAGCTGATAATCATGTGGTGAACTGTCTTCAGCCTCATCCATTTGACCCAAGTAAGATGATGATTTTTCACAGTCTGCTTGTTCAGGTTATCTGTAGAAAAGCATTTTAAAGCTCAGTCTTAAATTCTTTGTTCAATAGAGCATTGTAAAGATTAATAAACTATTGTTCATTTTTCCCATGTCAATTAGGTAATACTGCTTTTAACTTTGTCTTTTACTAATGACCTTTGGCCCTTAAAACCCTCCTTACTCAATAACATCTTGGAAGGAAAATGTTACTGACATAGTATTTATAGAAAGTTAAGTTATAATAAGAACAATCCATTTCTTGCCCCCTTCAATACATTAAATGTTTTCCGTGACACTAATGAGGGAAATATGGGGTTGCTGAAATGCCAGCAACATTTTGGGGATTGATATTGGAATCTGGTTTCTGCTTGGCTCTGTTCAAAAAACTGAGTGAAGTGGGTGTCTCAGTCTCACTGACTTTGTGAAATTAGAAGAATGAATAAAATTCATAGAAAATCTATTAATTTGTATTTAGGGGAAAATATTATAGAAAAGATGGATCAAAGTAATAGAAGGAATATGTCGTCTGACATGTAAATGCACAATCTGAACCAGCTTCTGACACAGTCAAAGAAAGTATTTGTGTTCTTTCTTTTTTCATAGCTTACATGGCTTGTAGAGTAACAAGTCAGCTGTAAATAAATAAGCAAATAAAGTTGTTACAATAATACCAGAAGAGGCTGGTTTTTTTCGGACAGTTTGTGGAAGCATGGAATACTGCCCTACATTGGATAAGCCTTGAATTTTTAAATCCTTAATTGTAATTGTGTTCCTATACATGTTCAGAGTGCGTGGCTAGGTTGGACACTGCTTTTGGAAGCACCTTTCTAAATGACCTGTAGCTTTACTGATTTCTTGGAGTGCGACTGTCTACCTGTCACACGCTGAAAATGTAATGAAGAGGTCATCCTCCTTGTAGGACAGTTAAGTTTGTACAGTTTTTCAGTTACTGAGATCTTTCTGTGGAATTTTTATTCCTGTAGTGGTTTTGTGCAATGATCTAGAAAATGTTCTGCAACTTCTTGTTTTCCATATTTGACCAAGTTTTTATAAGAGCATCCATTGCTTGAATATCAAGTAAATTTGCATGAAATTATCTTGCTTCTGTCTTTGTATCTGGGCCTACAAATCCTAAGGCTTTGTTGTTAATGCATAGACTTACCAGGCTGTCAGCAGAAATACACAAACTTGAGCATAGGAAGTTCCATCTTAACATGAGGAGGAACTTCTTCACTCTGAGGGTGGCAGAGCACTGGCACAGACTGCCCAGAGAGGTGCTGGAGTCTCTCACACTGGAGACATTCAAAACCCGCGTGGACACCGTCCTGTGCAACCTGCTGTAGGTGACCCTGCTCTGGCAGGGGGTTGGACCAGATGATCTCCAGAGGTCCCTTCCAACCCTGACCATTCTGTGATATTAGTAGTGGCTAGGTTTGTTCTTACTTTCTGCTCTTACCTTATTTATGTTCTGTTGTTTGTTCTTTTTTAATTTAAAAAGGAGGCTTTTGGTGTTTGCACGTGTATTTTCAAAAATATATAATCTATAGCTCAGATCTAGTATGGAGACTTAGTAATTACATAGCTGTATGTTCAACATGGGAACTAACATTTGCAAGTAAATGCTTCAAGTGAAGTATTTCAAGTGCCCAGGGAGGTTGTAGATGCCCCATCCCTGGAAGTGTTCAAGGCCAGGCTGGATGGGGCTTTGGGCAACCTGGTCTGGTGGGAGGTGTCCCTGCTCATGGCAGGGGGGTTGGAACTCGATGATCTTTAAGGTCCCTTCCAGCCTAAACCATTCTATTATTCATTCTATGATTTTCTTCACCTCCAGTTAAGTGCAGAAAATACTGCTAAAGATACATTTAATTTATAATTACTATTATTTATTTCTAGTTCTGGCCTCTTCAGGTATTGATTATGATATAAAAATTTGGTCACCATTGGAAGAATCCAAGATTTTTAACAGAAAACTTGCAGATGAGGTAAGAACCTTTCCTCCTTTTTCACAGTAATGTTGCATCTTCCAATTCTATAAAGGCCTTAGGTGCGAATTGCTGATATTGAATTAATAGAGTTATTTAACAAATAAGCTACAAATAAAAAGCTGCCCTTTATGATAGCTAACGTTCATATCATTGGCAGCACACAGAGGCACTCTGTATTTCATTAACTCGCCTAGAAATTACATGATATGATCTGGTATTATGTACATGAAAGAAGTCAGAAAAAGTATGAAGAGATACAGAAGGAAAACTGGCAAGAATTATGAAATGAAGGTAGTGCCTGTCTTTAAACAAATCAATTAACTGAAGGAAATACAATAATATATAGAAGAACAGGGAGTGCAAAAATCAATCCTATTAAATATTCTGTGGCATAAAAGGGAGTTAAGGTTAAGATTGCAAATTAGAAACTTCATGGAATAAAGGAAACGTTGCCATACCAATCAGTTATAAAAGTCTGTATGTAAAGTTATGTAACAATTGTTTTCACACCCTCAAAGCAATAACAATGTATATAGCAGCGGGCCTATGATGATCTTATAGTTGCATATTTTAGTGATTTACATAACATAATTTATTAAAATGTTCAATGTTTTTCTGTAAGTAATATATTAGGGCAAATTTGGTGGTGGGGTGGTTTGGTTTTTTTTTTTCTGCAATCTCTTGAACAGCAGGGATATAGTAGACTGGGGTATTTAATTATTATTTCTTTATATTATTGCAATATATATTCAAAACAAAGAGAAACCCACAACCCTTAGCCACCCCACCCCCCATTCCCGTGAAAAAAAAAAACCAAACCATCCATTTGTAAGTTTTGAACCTTTTCCATTATTTTAGCAGTAGTAACACTGAGTGCAGTGACGCTTCTTTGTATATTGTATGATAGGTTTAACCTCTGACTTGTTCTGGAGGCTTTTGGGTTTAGAAATACTGCTTTTTAAGAAAAAGTTCAGTATAGATATAGAACTGTATTTAAAAGAGAGCAGCCATTACCTTAGTGAATAGGAAAAGACAGTGGGGATGGGAACAAATCTCTGAATAGAGCAAAAGCATCAGAAGCAGGCTGTCAAAAGGGTGTTACAGATGATGCACTGGAGAAACCAGAGGTGAAAGAGGAAAAAATAGCAGCCTGCTGTCTTCTCTGTCTGTGTCTTTTAGGGAGTGATCAGCTGTGCAAAGTGCCTGGTAAACAGATGAGAATGACAGAAAAGAGGTGCTTTGATTTGGCTAGGAGAAGGCCACTGCAGACATTTGCAAGAACATGTTCCTCACAAGAGGAACAGGCTTGAGAAGGAATCTCAGGGAGAAAAAGAAATGTGTTATTTTCCCGCCTTACTGCAGCTGATCTGGGAGGAAGCACTGAGTAATGGTCAGAACTGGTCTCCATGTAAAGAAATTTTTATGCTTAGTGATAACAAAAGAACACAGTCTAAAAGCTGAGAGACAAGCTAAGGTGTGGGATTAGAACTTAATGGAAAAGCAAGAAGGATGGCAAGGAAGTACCACGAGGAAGGAAGGACGCAGAAGAGAGAAAAGTATTTGTTAGTGAATTTTTTTTCCTTGAAACTAAGACCGTAGAAGCTGGCTCTTTCAAGTCATTTAAAGCAAGCTGTAGATCTGTTTAGAAAGAATTATGGAGCTGAAGAATGTTCCTGAACTGGGGTAGAGTGATTGCTTGTATTCCTCGGATTTTCTCCAGAAGTCTCAAGCAGCATGAAGGTAGGAGTTTAGGGTAACCTCATCTCTTTTCCTTCCCATATTCTTGGCCAGTGCTGGTGCTAGAACTTCGTTCTCTACAACAGTTGCCATCTGTAACAGCACTTGCTCTCATCAGTCCTCCTTATTTCGTGCAAGATCTAATTTCCAAAAGTTTTTCTCAGTTGCTCATCTTAATATTTACCATGCATGTGGACAATGGAATGATGATCTTACTAGAATATTCTTTAGACAGACAATCAGGTATCTGTAGGCAGAGTCCACTGACTGACTTTTCTTACCACATACAATTGGTGTAACTGTATTCAATAATAATTATTGAAATATTGCTCACTTACTGTAATTTTGGACTCTGTTAATGCCTTTTGCATAGGAACTTTTTATCTACAAACACATAGTAATGCAGTACAATTTTGTGTTTATTTTTTATGCTGTTTTTTTCCCCTTCCCTGCCTCCAGGTTATAACACGTAATGAATTAATGCTGGAAGAGACCAGAAACACTATTACTGTACCAGCTTCTTTTATGTTACGAATGTTGGCTTCGTTGAATCATATAAGAGCAGGTGAGAGACTTCTGAAGAGCTTGCCCACCACATTGGTCTATGAAATAGCAGATGCATTGGGGAACTATCAAGATCTTCAGCTGTCTGTGGCTACGCTTGGGGTTGGAGAGAAGATTCAAGGGTTGTTCAAGGGTCTTTTAATAGAAGTACTCAGGAGTTGCTTCTTTATTGTGAGACTTGCAACATTTTTGCTGCTTTTATTTTTTACCTCACAACAAAGAGCAAGAAAAGAGCAAAATAATTTTTAGATGTTACCATGCTATCCATCCTGAAATAGTTTATTTGTAATGTAGTGCTAATTAATTGTTGAAAAACTCTCTCTTTACTAAGGAATGATCTTAAAGGTGAGTGCTGTATGATGGGAAGCCTATTGGGGATGACTGGAATGAGTTGTAAGATAAACTATCTGTCATTGTGGGCTTGGAATTGTCTGGGGACAAAGGAGGGTGTGAAGATACAGGGCTATAGGAGATATTAATGAGGCCGCTGGCAGCTGTTCCTGGGGTAGCAGGTACCAGGATGTTCCTTCAGCGATGGGGCAGTTCCCGGGGGGCTGAACCTGGTGATAGGATGGGTTGCATGGAGAATTGTCATTGGGAACTGGTGTTCCTGGCTGTTAGTGCTGAAGAAGTTGAATGCAGTGGGTTGATACTGAAAATGTAGGACAATGGAGAGACATCATACTGGGTAGGAAGCGAGGAAATGAAGTTTTGGGAGGCTGGTATGACATACGGGGTGGAAACCTAACAAAACTGTAGATGAAGGTTGAAGTGACTGTAGATATTGAATATGGGGACTCTGGCACTGGCTGAGCAGAGCTGTGGGCTTATGGTGATGAGGTAGGAACGAAGCTCTACCTGGGAACAGGTGTTGCTCCTCTTTCACCTCTCAATGGCCTGTGAGAATTAGAGAGCCAGGAGGATGCCACTGTATCCAGCCCAGTGCTATGCCTCACCTCTGCTGTAACTGAATATATTAGTTTGGTTTTTAATTCATTTGTTGTGATTTCTTTGGAGTAAGAAGTGCCCAATGCTTGAGTTAACACGGATTTTTGCTGAAACTGTTGTATGGCTGAGTGGATTATTTATTAACCTTACAGTGTATGTTGTTTGAGTGATAGATCTTGAGCCAACCATGTTCCCTCACACATGTCTGTATTTGCCTTTCTCTAAACATTTACATCAAAAGGTACTTTTTCTGATGTATACAGTGACAGCGATTCCCCATTTTTCTGGAGTATATAAATTTCTAACCGCAGCTTTTCTAGTTTCAGCTCCCCAGAACAGTGTTTCGATCCCTTGTATTCACCATCTCTTTTTAATATTATGCTTGCATTCAGCTTTCCTGTGCTGACAGCTAGTCAGCAGCTACAAGGTTTTTCCTTTTGTACACAAATTTCACTTTTATGTCTAGAAATCCTTTAGGGCTTTTCTCCTGTTCTCCTTTCTTGTGGTAACATTTCTACCCAATCTCTGCTGTCAGTCCATACGGACCTTCTTCTACTGTATAACCCACAGCCACTGTCTGTTGTGTAATAGCCCAGGGAGATAGTGTGCCATAAATATTTACCAAAAAATGAAAACTTTGGAAGTTCTCTTTACTAAATCTCTGTGTCTTACAGACCGATTGGAAGGTGACAGATCAGAAGGATCTGGTCAGGAGAATGAAAACGAAGATGAAGAGTAACTGGCAGTTGTGTGCAAGCACCTAGACGTTAATGGAATTTGTATAAGACATTAATTATATTTTTCCTTACAGAGCTTTAGTGCAATTCTAAGGTATTGCTTTTGGATAACCTAACCTTTTGTTTTTGAATGACTGTGTGCATGACTTTGGGAGAGTATGCAAGTTAAAATAAGCAAAAATGTTTTTAAAATGTTTTGCCATGTATGAGGGGTGCTAGAAGATGCAAAGTGCAATATTTTCCTTAACCTGCAAATGTGGGAGCTTGGATCAATGTTTTAAGTAACTTTCATTATAGTAAAAACGTTGGTTCAAATAAATTTCTATACTTGCTGTTTGCATGTTTGTTGCTTTCTAATTAAAAGATTTGGTTGTTTTAAGTAGTTTCGTGTTTTTTCTTTGTGCAACCATTGACTTATCACCTTGTAACTATAACTCCATTACTGCCTTCATTTGCATTCTTTCTTACAATGTTTGTGAAGTGACAAATACAATTATTTCTTACAGTGAGCACTGGGATTCTCTGTGACTTTGAGACCCCCATGCCTCTTGGTTCTTGCATTTCCATGGGCGTTACCCACACATACAGATGCAAAACTGTCTCTCCGTTAGTCTTACTATAGCACCACTTCACGTTCTCCATGCTGGAATCTGTAGTGCAGGTGAGATAGCTGTGTTTCACTAATGGATCCATGAGTATGCATTCTTTGCAACAGCAGATACATCTTAATTTCCATTTGATTTAGAATAGAGAAAATGGTAGTGCAAAGGAACATGAATATGAAAATTCCTGTGCATTACTTCCTAGGAGTAATTGTTTGGGAAGGAGGGCAGTTCAGCCTGTGTAACAGGCTCTACCTGACCTCCACACACTTTTGGATGGCAGTGGAGAAGAGGAAGTGAAGTAAGGAAGGCAGAGCAGGGAAAAGAGCGGCTTTGCTCAGTGGCTGTTCTTGCCAAGGATGGCAGACACTGGGAGGCTCCACTGGGACTTGGAGACTGCTGGGAAGAATTCTAAATCAGGTGGACGAAGGTGCTGGAGGCTTCATTACCCTGTTATCATTAAAATATACATTAATCACAGAATCTTCACAAACTTTGCCTTTATCAACAAAAAGAATTCCCCACACTAAATGAAAGAGAACGTTATCACAACATTCTGGTGTCCTGATTCACAATGCAGGCAGGCTGAAAGGACTTGGGGAAGGGATATAAATCACAGACGTGGAGAGAGATGGGAAAACTAAAACTATTGGAGGAGATGGAGAGATTTGCAAGGGAAGAGAAATGGGAATTGTATGGAACTCAGCTGGCAGTAACAGTGAAGATACTTGGGCAAGGGAAGAATAATGTGAGGGGAGAGGAAATGTGTGAGGAGATGAATAGGGTGGTTGGTTGGTTTTGGTTGTGTTTTTTTTGAAAGGAGAAGGTAGGAAAGTACTGAGTAAGAGCAAAGTATAGAAGCTTTGAAAGTGATCCAGTGAAGTGAATTTAGGAGAGGAGAAAATAACTGGAGGAGAGAAGGCTTTGGAGGCGGGGGGTGCTGAGAAGAATGGATATCTCAGAACACTGTAGTGTTGTGGAAAATGGGAAACTTCACACCCAGAGGAGGTCAGCGCAACAGAGGATAGGAATCTGGTAAGCATTTGAGAACGTATCTACTGTGATCAAGGGAGAGTGAAAGAAGTCAAGGTAAGTTGTTTGCTTTCCAAGGTATGGAGTGAAAGTAATGGCTGATAAGGATATTTGTCTTTTGTGATGACACAAGGACTAAGTGGCCTTCTTGTTGGAGAAGGGAGCAAAACACTAGTTTTTCCTTATGATGTAACATTTTGAGCAAGCATTTTTAGATCCACAAGAAATGAAAGAATGTTTTGTGATTTTGTGGTACACCTATTTGGGGAGGGGGGAACACAGTGGTCTCGAGCTATTCAAACCTTGCTGCTCATAGCACTGCACTGAGCCATATATTTACTATCACTTGTAAATTAGCCTTGAATTTTTGAAACCAAGCAGAGTACTCCTTTTATGGGAATTTAAAGAACTACATAGTGAATATATGTAGCATACTTAGCGTATAGATAAAGTAGGATTGTCTACTCTACTTTAGCTGTTAGCAGTAGGAGGAATAAAGCAGTCTCTGTTCTGTGTGATATCTTTTGCAATGGTGGACCTCTGCCACAGCTCGGGGTCCTGAGCAGTTCTGTGAATGAAATACAATAACACAATGTTTGATGCAGTTGTTAGGTCCTCTGTAGATGATATTTGAGATGTATTTGCTTCCAGAAACAATGACCATGGCGTTTCTACAGAAGCCTGACTCTCTGTTTAGAAATTATTAACTTTTGCCTTTTGGAAACTAAATCTTTCTCAAGTAAGTGTATGGAGAGGATACCCTTTGTCTTCACTAGAGAGGTTTTATAAGTCATCACTGTGGATGTCTGTCTTTCTAAAAATAAAAAAGCTGCTTCTGCCACTTCTGCTTTAGTCGTAGCACTTGCCAGCAAAGAGCATACAATATAAAAAAAAAGCAACAATCTTATAAATGTCTCTTTTTTTTTTTTTTTTTTCCTCCAGAATTCCTCAATAAGCACTTTATTCCCAAAAGATCTCTTAGTTATTCAAAGGGTAAATATTAACTTTAATTCCAGATGCTTAGCTGTGGGTTCACTGATTAAAAGGAGGGTTGAATGACAATAAGGACAACTGTTTAATATTTGGAAGATTTTTCAAATGTCAGTGAAGCTTCTCAAGCTGTTTTTCTAAAACTTAAGATATCCATAGTGTTTGGGTTGGGTTTTTTTTCATAAACATTTAGGTAATGGACTAAGTCTCAGTTCCTAGAACCATGCAATAACAGGGGCTGTTGGCAGGAGCAGGAAGGATGCTGGTCATTTTAAAGTTTGTAGCAGCAAAAGAAAATTGGAGAATGTTATTCAAATGTGCATGGAAGTTAATAGAAAAGAAATAAATCAACGCACAGTCCAAAACCTCAAAATTTTAGAAACCATTCTTACGATCTGGGTTTGATTTCAGACTGGGGGCTTTGAGGTGGGTGATGCTGCAGGAGCTCCCTCTAGTGCCACCATTGGTGCTGCATTTGTACAAGCGTGCATCCTGTGTGCAGAAACGAAAACCTGGGGATGAGTATTTCCCGCTAATTTGATTACTGCCATAGTGATACAATACTTGAGACCATCATTCTTCCTTTCAAGTAAGCCAATGAGAGAAAAAGACCAAAAAGCAACAGACCATAATACTCCTGTTAAGCATCATATGACCAGCTGATTTTGCTGGCCATTAAGACATATCCAACACCTTTAGTTTCTAATTGCAATAATAACAGCCCAAATTTGATGGACAGGATGGTGAGTGAGAATACAGGGAGCACCTTATTTTCCTGCTTTGTGGACTGAAGGTTGTACATATGCTCAAGCTGGTCCTTCTGTCCTGCAACAGCCGGACAGCATTGCTGCCAATGCCTACATCCTAGGAAGAGCACTCATCTACAGCAAGGGTTCAGGTGTCATTGAACTCGCCTCTACGAAGGATGTTTCTTAAGACGGTTGCAAAGATCAAAAGCAACTTCTTTGATGCATTGCTATGATTCCTGGTAAATAATTTGGTGTCTGGAAGCTTGGGCAGATGGTCACTGCAGGAAGCAATCTCCTGTTTAAATGTCGACGATGCTGAGCCTGTTCAAACCTGTCTGCTTAAGTTCTAGTTCTTCATGCCTTCCCCTGATGGAGGTAGGACAAGGTTCATTAATGACATCCTGCATCACCTTTGTTGTGAGATTTTCTTACCTAAGCAGTAGATAAATGTTACAGTACACGATTGTGTACATCTTAAGCCCTTTCAGAACACCCCAGAGGATGTTTTTGAGGAAGACATTCCAGAAGTAAATGTTTAATACCGATTTCACTGTCCTTGCACTGGCAAAATAGCTATTGTTGAAGTGTGTGTGTGTGCTTGTGTGTAAGAGATGGGAGAACGTGCTCAGCTTGCCTTGGTAAAGCTGAGTGGTTGTGTCTACAAAGTCATGTTTTTACGGAAAGATACCACTGAGCCAGGTTCAGTCTCTGAGGCTCAGACCTATTGTAAAGGCCGTTCATTAACAATCCTTGGGAATCTTCCGTACTGCAGTGTTTCATGGGCCAGACCTGACAGCACTGTTGAAAAATGAGGTGCCGATTAGCACCAGTTAGGTCAACGCCCATATTCCTCCTGGTCCACAGTCACACCCCTACAAGAGGCCAGCTCTTAAAGCCTCAGCTGAAGTACGGGAAATGACAGAGAAGGCGTGTGTGAAGTCATCTGCCCTGCCTAAACAGAGATTGATCTAGTCTTTGAAACATGGGGTTAAATAAATTTTAAGCTATTTTCATCAATTATAACATGTCCAAACTTTTATCTGTGTAAGCATCCAGTTTGTCTTCTCAGTGACATTTTTTACTGTTGAGTGTGAGTTATTTCTAGGGATTTATTTGCCTTAGTTTTAAATTTTCCATTTATTATTTGCAATTGCTTTGTTCTTTTGATGAAAAGGTACCATCTACCTTCTCGGTGCCTTTTAACAACTTTCTGTTTATGTTCCCTTCTAGATTGATTTCCCTTTGCTGGTAGAGCAAACTGAAGTCCAAAAAACAACTACTACTACTAAAAAACACAGCAAGGTGTTTTGATAGGAAAAATAGGCATATGCTACTCTTAAAGCAAGATCCTTTTCTTCTGAACGTGACTTGCCAAACACATCCCTTTTTTTGCAGGAGGAGGGCTGTATGCTAGTATAATCCATGGAATCTGACAGATTCACTATCCAAGTCAGAACTGATGGCTACTAATTTAGGAAAATCTCACTTAAGTGAAAAACCCTCTAAATAGAGGTTGTTAATGGGCTTTGTTACTAATTGGAAAACAAATCCCAGGGGATCTGCAGCTGTTCTCAAGCAGCATTGCAGATCATCTTCCTCTCTGTGGCAGGACTCAATGCTCAGACCCCCTTTCCAATATTTTCTCCTTCTCCTTCCTTTCTCGTGCCCTTAGCCCATGCAATCTGGCTGCCTGTAGCTACTATTTTTAGTCCTGGTGAGCCGTGAAAGAAGGAGAGCCGGGAGGGAGGAAGACAGGGTTGTGGGGATCAGGAGCAAGGCTCTTTTCATTAGCTGGGCACTGCTTTTGCCCAGCCAGGGAGGCAAGCCAAAGGCAAGTCCCCAAAATCTTTCTGGCTCCTTTATCACCAGTAGCCTCGGAGCCCTCACCTCAGCTCCCTAACTCCTATCTCCTAGCAAACCCAAGGATCCTTTCCCTACCTCAGCAACTTCTCAAACATGGGTGGTGAAGCTTGTGCCAAAAAGATTGAGTTGCCGTTGTGAATTTTTAATATCAGTGGACAGTGCTGCACCCCAGCCCTTCCCAGGACCCTGCTGCTCTCAGGACAAATACAAGCGAACCTCCAATTCTGTAGCTGTTGGGGGAATTCATGTGTACGCTTCAGGTGCGCTCATCTCCATGGTCTATCATTTTCCTCTCTTGTGTGACACCCTGATGGTCCCCTCCGAGTCCAGCGTAAGTGCACCTTTACCTCGGTGTGTACTGACCATCGCACTCTGCTGATCTGGTGCAGCTAAGGCGATGCCATGGCCCAGTGACAAAGAGTTCTGGCTCCACCTGCACCTTCAAACCCAGCTATCGTAGACCCAATTCTTCTAGTAATTACTTGGCTATTTGTTTCTAATTGAATACAGCTGTTGTGTTCTATAATTAGTATATTAATTGTTAATGAACCTTTTTGCTTTTCAGTTCTGTTTGTTTACATCACTGAGGAGGATGCGCCAGTACTGAGACTCTGATCTTCCATGTCTATCTTACATAGAAAATTTCTTGCATATCTACTCCCCATTTTTGTTTTGAACCCCCATGCGTATCTAAAGAAATTTCATTAAAAACAAAGTAAGTTAAAAATGAACCTGTAATTGTTAAATGATCTAAAGGAATAATAGCTAACACAAGCTACTTTTTATGGTGGGTTGAACATCACACCTTCCACGTTGGCTAGACTGGATTTCTATTCATCAGAGTGTGATGACCATTCAGTAGTAGGTGCAAGATGAGTTGGTGCTCTCCCTTCAATTCTTTCTGACTTAATTAATGCTATCACAGTTGTCAGTAGCGAGCTCTGAGGGCATGGGATGCTGATTCAACACTTTTGCTCATGGGGATGGAAAAAAGCATCTGGGACTGTTACCTGTCTCATTTCATGAGCATTTCCAAGAGAAATACTGTGCTTTAAAATCAATCGTGGTTATTTTACTCAGGATTATAAAGAGCAAGGAAGGTTTCCGTAAATCTTTAAATGAATATGGCTTTTAAAATAAAGTTAGGTGCTGTGACAATATTTGGCTTGGATGTTGGTTGTACTGCAGAAGCTTTACAGGCTCAAGGATGTAAAATACAAGACTCGCTTCAAAATTCTCTCCACTTTTTCCTCAAGTGAGTTTTTTTTTCTTTGAAAAATTAATTATATCGTGCACCTGCTATTGCTGCACATCAGGGTTGTGCAATGAGCGCAGTGAAGAGTGCGACCCTCCCTGTGGCAGGAGCTATCACGCAGTCCAAGTGCAGGGGGACTCTCAAACACGCCCAGAGCTACCATCGTTGCCTCCATCAACACACCCTCACCGTGGCAGGAGCAAGTCCCAGCCCCTCACCCCTTCACAACCACACCACATGTGCCTGCTCTGGCAGCTCGCTGGGTATGTGGGTGTCACCGATGGGGGCAGTTGCATGCTTTCCCACACTGTGCTGAAAATCCACGTGATTGCTCAAAAATTCAGCTTCATTCACACCACATGAATTTCGCATCACTGCGGTGAATGGATTTGATTGCAATCTGGAGGCTCTAAATTTGGTCTGTTACATGCTCTTATAGGGGGGAGCTGGGCAAAAGATACAGAAATGAGAAACCGAATGAGCTTCATCATTTAATTTGAGGAATTATTTCTCTCATCCCTCTTCTCATAATATCTTTCCCCTCTGTTTGCTGGCTGTGTATCAAAGCAGTTTGGTGTAGGGACTAAGAAGGTGTAAGACAGTGAGCCCGAGAGGCAGGGGTAGCTGGACCCCCGGCCCTTTGGGCTGTCAGTGGCCGGGCAGAGGGCAGGCGTGAGGTGCAGGAGCAGAAAGGTCTCCCACTTCCCCTCTGCACAGTTGTTCCCTGGAGAGCAGACAGAGAGCAGCTGAAAGAGAGCAAGGTGAAGATAAATGAAAAGTCAAATTACACCCAAGGAAGGAGAAAATATTCAATGGAGCAGTCATTTTTGGTTCACTGAAAGATAGTCTAAAAACAGACGCATGCTATAGAAAAGACTGTTAAGCAGAGCTGAGCTGCAGGAAACCACTCCAATGCCACATGCATGCAGTATGGCAGGGGTTGCAGCCCACATTAAAAGCTGATTGTCAGATTAATACGGCCCCCTCTGCTGCCGTGTAATGGCCGTATGACACTGCTGTAAGAAAGTATTTTCAAGTTGCAGCACTATACAGGAAAATAAGCTGTGCTGCGCTACATATGTAGAAGAGGCACAGGCTTTTCTCCTTTCTATGAGACGGTAACTGGCGTCTCAGTGAAACTGCAGGTTGAAAAACATGGGACATCCACTAGGATGTATTACTGAAGAAAGAGTAGACGGGAGAGCGATGGGCATGGGAATCTCTTCTGTCTGGCACTGGAGCGCTGGGTTTGCGCCCACCGGCGTTTTGGAGCGTATTGCTCAGTTTGCTGGCAAGCACAGAGCAAACAGGGGATGCTCAGGCAACACGTGGCCCTCCGAGTCAAACATTGCCATCTTCTGACAGTGCTCCAGGATCACCTGAAGGAGTGATGTAGTGGTGATGATGTTAATATTTATCTTTTATACAGCTTTGCTATAAAGTGCTGTTAGATGCAGTTTACAAAGAGAGACACCAATGTCAGAATTCCCCTTCAACAGATGGAGAAACTGGGCATGAAGGAGGAAACAAATTGTTTATCAACACCTAAAAGCCTAGTAGTAAAACCAGGATTCAGATTGTTTAAGACGTCTAAGGTGAGTCCTCTTCCACCAGCCCATATTACGCCTTTTAAAAATAGGAGGCGGCTCAAAAATCTTTAATGGCACTCCTCCACACTGGCAACCTTGAATTCTCTCTTCAGGCAAAGGAGCGGGTGTATTTCTTGGTAAACCATTAGTGGCATTACTGCTGCACAGATATGCTGCTTAGTGAGCTGTGTGGTAATAAAACTGAGTGCTCCTAGGGCTCTATCTCAACACAGTAAATGTAAAAAGGCTGGTGCAAAAATGTAATGACTTGTGCTTTATATGGGAATAACAGCCCTGAATGTGGTTGGTTTGTGCAGGTATGACTTGAGCTCTTTAGTCACCTTAGATTTTACAATAAAGACCGTAAAATGTAGCTTCCACCTACACTAATTAGTCCGTTAGTAATTTAGCTGTATCCTGACAGAAGTGAAGCTGTAGCAGGATCGGCATCTGACAGTCGGTCCCTGGGTTGCCATGGTAACTGTCTACGATGGGGGGGGGGTGGTTAAGAAAAATGCAACTTCTGGGCTAAATTCTGGGCTGGAGGCTGGCAGATGGATGGGATTCAGCTGCCTCAGAGGGTGGCACCCCACAGGCACACATGCAGATTCAGAAATCTCCCCAGGTGGCCGGGTTGGCACGTGGGAGGTTCTGCAACAGGGAAGCAGGGGGGAGATCCAGTCAGCAGCAAAATTCAATTTAAAGCATTAATTTGTTCCCAGATTTGCTCACTGAACCTGGTATGTTTCATCTGAAACACGGAGGGGGTTCGATGAACTCCCATGTAAACCAAGGTTGCCCAAAAGCCTCGTGGGTTGCCCCGAGCCCCAGGACTCGGTGGTCCCACAGCCCTTTCTTGGGAGCAGCCGGCTGAGATGGGGAGGGCTTCCCATTCTGCCGGGAAGTTAAGCTCTTTGGCAACCTTGGATACACCCAGAGCCAAGGACTTGGGATCCCAGGCAGCTGCGAGCTGGAATCAATGTTGTTGGAGTCACCGAGCCCCTCTCGGAACACAGGCAACATACTTCGTTACAGAAGTGTTTCCAAAACAGAATGTCCTTAGAAATTTCTGTTCGCAAAACAATTTGAAATGAAAAAAGGAAAGAAGAAACATCTTGTTCCAACATGGCCCAAGACCACGATTTTAACAAGAGCATTTCTCATACGGGAGAGCGTGTGCTTTGTCAGCCAGCTGCACCGAGCACACAAAGCCTGAGCACGTGGGAAGCTCACCTATCTAAGGGCAGAAATCAGGAAAAAAAAATACCCAAACCCAAAAAATAACCATCACCATAGCTGTATAAAAAGTCAACTTAGTTTTAAACAATTATTACAGCTTTGGGTTGGGTTTTTCTGTGAGCCATGTTTATTGTCATTCCTTTATACCATGTGCAGTGTTAAGTCCATTATAATGAATGTGTTGTTATACTAAATTAATTTTCCAAGATTGTTTTCAGAAAAATGATATGCCTCAGTATCCGCAATCTACAGACAATTTCTGTGTGCTGCCTTTTCCCTGCGCTGCTCAGCTATACTCTTGCTTTCTACTTGCAGCATTTCTTAAATTTTTCCTACTTTACTGGTATCTCAGGTTAGGTTCTTTGGGGTGCATCAGAGTCCCACTTCTGATTACAGATTTACCATTATTCAGAGGTAAAGACCTCACATTTTTTAACAGAATCAAATATACTTCATGTAATGCATTCTACACTTTCCAAAATGTAAATAAATTTTAGCTTCAGCAAGCAAATATTTATTGCAGGCAGGTATTACAGTTCTTACCCATATTTTCATTTTCTGAGGAAGAAGAGGAAGTGAAACCTTCTCTTCTTCCATGTCTTCGTTTTTTCAAAGAAATTTGACATTCCTAATTATAACAGAGCAAAGGGAAATGAAAGTCTATTTTGAAAGATGATTATTCCTGTAAATAGTGCCTGGGCACTTCTGCCTCATCTCATTTCATTTGGGCTGTCAGATGAGTACGATAAATAACTCTTCCTCTAACCTCCATTTTGTTGTTCTTTTTTTCTTTGCAAATAATTGTCAGTTCTAGTCTTTGCCTGCATGTCACTGAAAAGACTTCCTAAATGACAAGGATACGGGAGGCTCGGTTTATCTGGAGATAATTTTAGCCTCTCTCTTACAACAAAAATTGCATGGGCTAAATTTGGACACCATTTTCTTGCGGAACTAATAATATTTGGTTTATGTTTTAGTTTATTTTCATTTTTCATTTGTTCATCAGCCCCAGTTATTTATTTAAAAGCATTTATTTAAGAGAGACAATCGGTGTGTATTTTTTTAAGCAAAGTATCTATCTGTCCTGTCAAGGAACCTCATAAACGTTAGCAATTTCTAATGCACTTCCCTGGCTTTACAAGAACATTTAAAAAAAAAAAAAAAATCAGCTTCACTTGCTGAAAAAATGCAGACTATGAAGAAGTGAATTGGCTCTTCAGGAAAAACAAAGTATCTTTTTAGTTTACTCAGAAAAACAGCGTAGTGAACTTCTCTTTCTCAATTTTCTAATTGTACTTAGAGCTCAGTGAACCCACCTGCACACATTTCAGCCTTTTGGTTGAATTCACTTGTATTTACTGCATTTCTTGATGTTTAGTCCTAATCATAAGAGTCACCCTAGCCTCTGGAGTCCAACACAAGCCCTTGAGGCAACTGAAAATGCATTTGTCTAGTGATTCTAATGGCTTCCCAGAGACAGACCATACTGATAAAATCTGTTGGTTTTTCCCTTCCTCATTCCAGGTGAGCTACACCTCCTGGATCTGGTAAATACAAGTGTAGCTCAATGAACCTAGACCAAGGTATCGCGAGGAGTGCAGAGCATCAGGATAATGCGTCAAGTTCAGTAGCGTTAGATTAGTCATACGAAAATGAAACATTGATGTTAAAATTGCAGTGGGTGCTGCAGAGATCCCAGAATTATTTTCCATAAAAATTCATTATTGTCATCATTAAACATCAATTGGAAGATCTGGTTGAGTTTTTCAGGTAGAAGAAGCAAGTCCTATCTCCCCAACTGCAAACAAGGATGGAATGTGATTTTCAGTATGCTCTTCAGAAATCACCTTTCAGTTGATTCCTCTTCCTTATATTCCATATGCAGTAAATGACTTAACATTCTCCTCCTTTACATTTGCATCCTATTTCCTTAATTTTTACTCGGGGTGGGGGGCTGCCAGAAAGCGTTGACACAAGAAGGTGACTGTTGTAACTACTCTCTAAAGACTCCATTCAGGCCTTCCGCCCCGCTATAAGCATTTCGAATTAGAAACCCCGTGCTGGTCAAATCTGACAGGTGTCCCCCTCTGCTTCTTGTCAGAAGCCATTCCCCGCTGATGGATGCACCGCTTTTAAAGGCCGTGGCTTTGAGCTGTAAGGGACGGTGGTTGTAGGACACGTCCATTTGTTCTGGGCTCCATTTCACCTCTCTGTGTGGTACAGCCTGAAAAGTCCAGGACGAATGTGCCGGTTTTATTCATCTATCAACAACCTTGCTTGAGGGATGAATTCAGGGATTTTGTATAGCTGAATCCGCAGATTAATTAATCTGTATTGAGCGTGTAGGCCTTTTTTACAGCTTAATCTTAATCCTATAACCAAAATATAGGGGAGGGGGGGGTCTTAAAAATCAGCAGTTGAAATGAGGAATCAATGTTTCCCGATGTCATATTGCAGTTTGGCATACAATGAAAAGCAAAGAATGCACCTGATTTCTTGTTATATAACACAGGGGGAAAAAAATACTTACTGTTTGCATGAGATAAGGATTTTTGCTCAGTTTCACTTCAGAGATCCTCAGCAGTATTTTTCTAGCCAGTGGAAATTATGCAGCTTGACATTTTTGCTAAACTGCCAGTTTTTAAAGGCACAGAATCAAAATCCTACACCTACTCAAAACAAATTTGGATCAAAACCTGGGATCACCTTTTTTTGTCATTTTAGTAAGACTGTCGTTCAACTCTTCAGACTATCCTAGGAGGTAAGCTACTGTCTTTGCATAAAAAGATCACTTGCCCTTACCCTCAGGGTATTCCACTGAAAGTAAGAGACAATCAGGTTTTTCTTTTTACACCATGCATTACAGTTCAACAACACTTCAGTTATCTTCAGTTACCTCTCTGACTTTTGTACTGTTTGCACTGTGACTGCACTTGAGAGACTCTTACAGGTGTGTGATCTGACCTGGGCATTTCACTACATCACCGAAATCTTAATTAATGCATCTGATTTTTATTTTTTTTCTGGGGAAATTACTTCCTTCTGCAAAAATGCTGGGGAAAACTCAATAGAGAATTTAAGATATTCTTTCATGTTCCTTTCCTAACACCTTCTTCAGCCACTCCCAAGCAGAGTTGACACATCTTCTTTAACAGGGTGACATTTCAGTCACAAAGCATTTCAGACCGTATCTTTGGTATCCTCGTTTCCCTTAGCGAACAGCAATGTTTCTTCTCCCTTCCTTTTGCTGTCTTTGCAGCAACTGGCAGACAAGGCTTGCTGGGCTAAGAGTCTTTTTCCAGGTCTGGCCTTCAATCAGACCCTTTGGAACAACCTCACTACTGCAATTTGAGGTAACTGCTGTGGCATGAAAGATGATCAGTGAAGCTACAAAAAGTGACTTGTACGTAACCACTTGTGATACGTTTCCTTTTCTCATTCCAGTTTCCTGGGTCTCGGAAGGAATTCTTGAAGATATCTTACTCTTTTCCTAACCAGTGTATCACTTTAGTAGATTTTAAGGCTTGAAGGTGCCAGGATGATCAACTTGTCTTGATTGTGGAATTTTTCATCAGTTTTTAGCCACTGGATCTTGCATGCATTTTTCTATCAGATGTAGACCCATAAAGAATGAGAAGTCATCTCTGTGTTTGAATACTCTCGCTGCTGCAATATTTTAATGTGGTTTTATTCTTCCAACACCTTATGAGATACAGAAGTTGGTACTCTGAACCTGGATTTTATATTCCAGTGATGATCTCCATGAATTGGCACACCAATACAATTACCTCCTTATTTCCAAGGAGTAAAGGATCAACTCTAGATTTTTATAGACAATTAGCTTTTAGAATTACTTTTTCATTACTTGGATTGTATAATGCATGTTTTCTTGGGACAGCTGTAATAAGATTTCAGAAGAAAATGGAATGAGACAATGCAATTATCACCCACGATTACTCCTTTTGTTCTCATCTTAGTCAATTCTTGGGGGGAGGGAGGGCTTCTTGTTTAGTGTTTCATAAATTATCTCCTGTTGTAATGGTTTTAAGGCTAAATTTCATTACATGACTCAAAGTGGTAGAGACGCCAGCAGAAAATAATTGTGTTCCTAAAATGATGTATCAAACACAGAGGACAAACAATACGAGTTGTAATGTGCGAGCAAAAAGCTGGTACACAATGATAGCTACAGAAACGCGCAAGTTAAAAATAATCATTATGTATTGAATGATGCAGATGAACACCAACTTTACAGCAGAAGAAAAACAAGATGAAGTGCACGTGTTGGGTTTATAGATATGTATACATAACGCCTTTGCATATTATACGTGATGCTCTCCTGAGACTCTTCAGTGTCTCCAGCACTTGACCCAAGGTATCAGCAACTGTACTCCCAGACATTAACAGTTTTACAAATGCTGCCAGAAAGTTGCAAAATGGAAACCGCCTGTGGTCACGGCCGGCTAGTGAGAAAAGGCCATGAGATCACGCCATGACTTTTCAAGCCAGCAAACTAATGCCAAAATCAGCAACATAAGAATAGGATTTTCTAAGCCTTTTCAACATCTCTGAGCCAGCTGGTTGCCTCCCCGTCTTTGCTTTCAGCAAAATGGGTCCCCAGAGTCAATACACAGCTCTTTCGGTGCCACTAATGTTTTCTCCAGGAAAAACATTCTCATTCTTAAAAAATCCCAATGGACTTTATTTATAATTTACAGAAATGCTTTAGCATAAGGTTTGTATAATTGCTGGTCTCAAAATAATGAACTCTCAATGATATCACTTGTGTGGCTTGTTGTAGCTACTTGTAAGTACTGTTTACTGGAGTCTTATGTGCCTCAGTCATTTTTCTCCAGATGACTGAAGCTAGCAAGCGCTCATAAACCACAGGAAAATGGGCTTGGAGAACATTTAATAATCCAAATTACGTTCTTCAAGACTTGCTGGTGGAGAAAACACATTTTCTTGTTAGAAGCTTGCAAAGATACCGAAGGGCTTTGAATGAATCAACAGCCAGCTATGACTTGGAGTTGGCTGTGCAATAGAAGAAAACAAACCCAAGACAAAAAAACATATCCAGTTAAAATTACTTGGATCTATTAATTACTGAGAGGGCAAAAGCACTTTAAGGAAAATTTCTTTCTTTTTTTTCTTTGTTTTTCTGAAACAAATTTATTAAGCCAACTTTTCTAGATTATGTTAGTTCTTCCAAACCAAACACTGGGGAAACACTGGTTTTTTGTTTGGTTTGTTTGGGTTTTTTTAATTTAAAGGAAAGAATTGATCCCCAGTGTCTCTGCCTAGGAGATATGAAATATGAAGAAATTTCAAGAAGGTCATGACTATCTTGCCTTTTACTCACTTTTTTTGTTTAACAGCAATGACAGTTCACAGAACTATTGCTCTGATGGTTTCTGGGACGCGGATTGAAAAAGACGTGAGATTGTGTTAGGATGGGAAAAAAATGGACTCATGTTAACTTTCACTCTGCTGTCAATTGCCAGATAGATAATCTGTTTACATTCTCATTTGCAGTGCACAGTAACTGGAGGAGACAGCACTTCTCAATTTCCCTTACGAAGCACTTACTGCGCAGTTCTGTTGCGGCACAGCCTTAGGAGGATGGGATATCCACACGGGTGAGAGGTCCGCATATATCCAAACTATGCTTCCAGGCTGTCTGTGGGCTCCAGGTAACTGTGCCCATGGGCTGGGACTTTAGGGTGGCATACCTTGTCCTAAATTTGTGCCTCTTTCAGCATCCAAATGGGTAAGGAAGCAAGTCAAATCAGCAGCACCGGTACTGCTGACTGCCCTCAGCTTCGGCACTTAATCTTCCTCCTCAATACTCTGATTAGTCAATAAAATGTCAGCAACCCAATTTTGTTTTAACTCGCATGAACAGAGCCGCACTGCGCATTTGATTTTTAACATGACACCAACCATTGGAGTGTCACGGCTGTTGCGGGGATAGTAGGTCTTTTGCTTGCAGGTAAGTGGATACCCTGGGATAAGGCCAAGTTTTCACATAGGCATGTGTCGACAGTGGAGTATTTTTGTAGCAGAAATGATTTGTGTTGTGATGGCTTAGCTCCAAGGTGCAGTATGGACAGAAGGACCCCAGTTAAATGTGATTTGATGAAAACTGCACGCTTTCATAAGGGACCACCGGGCGCAGCACGCAGGGCAGTGTTGAGGTTGTCCGTACAATGCCATGTGAGGACTACTGGAAGTGAGTGTGGTGGGTTTTTCAAAGTGACCCAGAGGCTCCAAACTTACTTCAGCCCCTTCCCTCCTGTCTAGCGGGGCCGTACCTTACCGAAGTACTCCCTGGCGTTGTATGGACGGCTGCAACCTTGAGTCTCAATAAACTCTAGAGAAAGTGTGACAACCAGAGAAATATCCGGCCTTAAGCTATAACATCTGTTAAGCAGATAGAAAATTCTGTGTAATACTGAGCTTTTAAGATAGTGAAACTGAAAATATTCTGCCCAGATTAAATTGGGGTAAAATCTACACTTTGTGATTAATTTAGGAATAAACAAGGTTTAATGTGATTCAATACAATGTACTTCAATAGTTAATGTAATTAAATATTTTTCAGAAAGAATCTGCAGCTTGTCTTAGTTAAACAAAAAGAAATGCAAAACAATTATCAACTTTAGTGCAAATGGAATAGAACTGTCTTTCTGTGACCTTATTTTAATACAATGTCTCACCTACCGATGCGCTTTCTGAACTTGAAGGTTGTATTAAAAAAATCTTTCATGTCTTTGCCTAAACAAGCAGAAATCAAGCAAGTTTTGGAGGGTTTTGGGGGGGTTAAATCTGTATCACTTTCACGTGGGAGAAAGATGTGGCTTGAAAGTGGGAGCTGGGAAAGAGGCACACAGGGTTTTGTCCTGTTTAGGAACAGTGGTGAGTGAAGAAAGTCTGGACCAGGGGGAAAGGAGCGCACAAGTGCTGTGCCTCAGTGAGATGGAAGCTGTGTGGTTAAGAATAAGGCAGAAGGAATGCAAATGTATTTTTAGTCCAAATTAGAGCCACCTTTCTAAGTCTACGGTCAAATTATCTAGGTTCCTCTTACGCAAGGCAACAATTATCCTGGGGACTTAGCCTCACGATGACAAATGTGCCCACGAACCAGTTAAGAAGCACAGTCATGTATTGTTGAATTAGAGCATTGTATATGCAGGGGGGTTCTCCTGTTTTTCCTATCTCCAGAAGATCCACAAGTCAAAACTTGCAGAGAAATAAATAGTAAAACAGCATGTTATTTCTAGATTTCCTGAACTGAGGAGCTGTGCAGGAATATTCAGATTTCTGTGGGCTGGGAATGTCAGCTGGGAGCAGGGGAGCCGCTCAAATGTGACGCACGGGAGCTATTTAGGGCACTAAGAAGCTGATAGCTGCACAGCTAGTGGCAAGGAATTTGCAGTGTGGCTGTGGATGAAAATTACCGTGTGTGTGGAGCAGGCAGAATATTGCTAAGCTGATTACAAACAGAAATTTTGAGCGAGTTGCAATCCGTTCAGAAGAAAGGACAAGCTGGTGCCTGAGGTGAGACGCGCTGAACCAGGCTGGGGCACCAGCAGGGACCTGCTAACTGTTCTTGCTTCTGCACTCGGCGAGGGCGTCTCTGGTTTCCTTGAGTTTGCCAGTCTGCACAGGTTTTCTTCCTATTATTCAACAGGTGCATCTCAGTGTTATCAAAAGATGGTTAAAACAGAAATATGCTCTCTAGAAGTTGAGAATAAATGAGTTTACAGCTCTCTCTGTCTGGACAGGGGATTGACAGCTGTATAGTCCTCATGCAGCTGTCGTGAACCACAGAGTTCCCCCAGCAAAGATAAAAAGCCCAGCCTGCTGCCTATAAAAATCACCAGTAAAGTGTGTGCAGGTGGGGTGTTGTTGGTGTGCTGGATTTTTTGGGGTTGGTTGGGTTTTTGTTTTGGTTTTTTTTTATGTCTGTGGGATTAGAGGATGTATTACTTCATAGGGAGTAGGGAGAAAGTCTCTTGCCAGACGTGGCTCCTTTTCTGACTCTAAATCAAAAGACTTTTTCAACCTTTGCTTGCAGGAGTTCAGCCTGTTTCCTCTGGGCTGAGAAAATCCGATCGATCTCTGGTCTACATTTGGACAGTGTGGACTTTGTTCTCCTTGTGCTCCACCCAAGCGTCCCTCATTTCAGTCCGAGCTACTGACTTGACATTAGTATTGGATTCCTTCTGTCTGCAGAGACGTGGCTGCAGAGCACCTCTTTCTGAAAGGACAAACGTACCCCTATGGTTCAAAAAGTGCTCTGCCAGGGCAAGGCAGTTAATGAAACAGTTAATGATATTTTACAGGCCTCCCAAGCCAAATGATTTCAGATTATATTCCACTCATAGGTTGATACTGGAGGAAGATAAGGCTAATTAGCCAGTATTTTGGTAGTCTGCTCACCTTCATTTATTCTACATCCTACTAGGTAGGAGTATCCAGAAAATGATGATGATGAAAATGATGATAATAATAATAACAATAATAATACTAATACTTTTTAAAGCCTTCTCAAAGTGCTGGTTTGGCTGAGGAGCTGAACATTAGGAATGGCTGCTCTTCTACCCTTACTGCAGGTTTGCAGCCAGACACCCACCTTCTTTGTGGAACAGTTAATGGCTTTAAACGATGTTGGAAAATAAGAGATGCAATCTTTCTCAACTGGCTTAATTAGAAAAATAAGTCTACATTTTGTTATGAAGTCTGTTGCCTGACTCGGCTGAGCTGCTTAAACTGAGGGGAAGGAGTGTAAAAGCTGAATCGCCACTTGCATTTTAGATATCGCACCTGGATGTAAAAATTAAGGCTCTTTTAATCCAGTTTTGTGGAAGAAACAGATGAGAAGATGTTAAGCAAATGGCTGGAGGTTCAAAGCTACCCAAGCTGTGGAGACAGGCTAAAGAGAAAAAATAATTTGTCAGCTAGCAGCACAGAGCTGCTCGGGGAAGTTAGAGAGTGAGAGGGCTCCAGTGAGAAAATGTAACAAGTAAAAAGTTGGGGGAAACATTGATGCTGGCTGAAAAAAAGACAAAACAGAAAGTTGCAAAACTTGTGATCCATCAAGCTGGAGCAGTCTGCAAGGCAGACAGGATAAAAAGTGAGTAATCATTGACAGCCAGGGAAGGAAATGTTCCTGGAAGTGGCAGAACAACCAGGTAAAACAGCAAGAAAAATGTTTCCCTTAACTTAGCAGTCGCTGGTGAAGTGTACTGGAGGAAAACCAAGATGCGAGCTGTCAGAGAAGACAAGGTCCTGTGAACAGACAACTTGCCTGAGACCTATGGAGACAGCTCGCGGAGATGATCGATTTTGTTGTCATGGAGGCACCAGCTAATTTACTGAGAGTCAGAAAGGTAGAGCGGGAGGAAGGGCAACTTTCCCAAGATTAGAGAAGTACAGCACTGGTAAGCAAGGAAGATAAAGCAGTTGAAAATAACAGAGAGAACATGAGGACATAAAAAGCAAAGGAAATGAAGGGGCAGTTTAAGAAGAATGCAAAACGGATTACTTTCCCCTGAGGTGTTGCAAAGACCAAGCTCTAAGCACAACTGACATCTCTGTAGAAATTAAATCTCCTGAAAGCTTGGAGTAACATCTAGCAAATCACAAATGGAAAAAATAACTATAACTGCTAGAAAATAACTGCTTTGCTGGGTTTCAAGAATAACTAGCAATACTGTAATGTATGGATGCTGGGATGGCCAGACTGTCAGAGAGGTCTATTCCACTTCCCACCCCCCACGCTCAGCTCCCTGAAGATACTGGAACCTCCATCTGCTCTTCACAATAAAGAAAAGCATAAACCTGTTATTTTCCTCAGGAGGAGTAGAAATTCTGCACTGAAAAGCAAATTTTCTCTGCCTCCCTTTCACGGTGGTGGTGGTGGGTAGGACCAGTCTCTGATTAATTAAGAGCTGCCAAGATTAGTTTCAGGAGTTAAGCATACCTGCCCAGAGAAACCACTATCACCATCAGGGCTGGTACCAAGGATTACACCCTAAAGGGGACATCTCATTCTGTGATATCCTCCAAATCTTTGTTACAGCACTCCTTTTTATCTGGCTTCTGTCCGAGGAGTGCTTCTTCTCCTCTTCTGCTCGTGGCACAGGATTTTATTTCTTTGTTTTAAGGTCTTCTGAGCATCCAAACTTGCCAGTAAGTAATGCGGACATTAAAGCACATTTATCTACGGCCTTTACTCTTTAAAAAAAGAACAACACAGAGAAAACTGAAGCATTACCTTAAGCTTCATCTGCCTCACTGCGGCTAAGGATAAATGGTACTAAGAAGATACAAGGTCTTAATTGCAGAGGTTCAAAAATCCTTTGACAGTCCAAAAGAGAGGGGCAGTATCAGAGATGCCAGACTTTGCGTTTCACGACTCTCATTTTACTTGCTAGCTTTGCCTTCTCAGAAGGGATCATCTTCCTCCCTAGAGTGACTGGTGCTTCTGTAACTACTTTATTTCCAGAGCATTTCCTTTCACGGTTTAAGGGTGCTGCCCCACAGCCCACCCCTGCCTGACCTATGGGTCTTATTCCTTCTCCCTGCCTGCCCGGCAGCCGCCTGCTCCGTGACTGCAGCACAGGCTGGGACTGCAGGAGTAAGGTAGGAGTGGAGAACGGTAATGTCTCCTGTAGCTTTTCAAAAGCTCAGAACTATTTGTCACTCCTGCAAATAAACATCGGACAGAAACATATGGCTAGGAATGAGCAATAGCCCCCTACGCTCACTCACACGGGAGCTGGCTTGATGCAATGTACGGAAGAAAGAGGGAAGGGGAAGTGCATTTCTTTAAAGCTAGGGAATTAAAATGTTCTCAACAGTGATCTGTGCAAAATAGCTGCCAATTTCAACTGCTTGAGTACAGTGTTTCTCTCTCAAATTTTGTCTCTCCTAGCTCCCCACAGTCCAACTATTGCAGGAACCAAGCAGTCATGCACTCAAATTCGCCACCATGTTGTACTTTGTATTTGAGCTGGTGATCCTTGCCTCACTGTTCTGCTGTGTTGGCTCGTCACTGCTGACTGCCTGCTGTCCAGATGCAGAGTATGTCTGTCATCCTCCTCCTGTGAGTGTTGCCCAAACATCCAGAAGTCTCTGAGCCTTGCTGGGTCAATTATGGTCTTTTTTTTTTTTTTGTATAAATAGTAATGGTCTTCAGTGGGACTAGGAAAGAGAACTGTTGAGATTCAAGCAATAGGTGCAGGGCAGCTTTATCTCAGCAAGTCTTATCACAGGATTGTCCCAGAAACTCCTCCAAGGTTCTTGGGAGGAGAAGACGTGGCTGGAGCAAGTGGCTTTGGGCAGCCCCAGCCCACAGGGAAAGACGTGAGGATCCGGGCAATATCCCACAACAAAATTCCACTCCACTTGTTTGGATCCGTGGCTCTTCTCCTTCCCTCCATTTTATCTTGGGTGGTAAAAGGGTAGTTTATTTTTAGGCTGGTTTTCCTAAAGATGCAAAAAATGTTCAGGACCATCTAAACTGAGATCTACAGAGAAAATGTCAGCTGTGAGTCATGGGAAAATTCCTGGAGCTGGAGGCTAGAAGGAGCATCATTTGTGGCAGTTACTCTAAGCAGTCCTTTGGAGGAGTGGAAGGGATGGCTGGTTACACCATTGCCTTTTTAAATCTTTATTTATAAGCTGGTGAAGGGAGGCAGGCTCTGAAACCAGGTGCCAGGCTCTGAAACCACCATGTCAACACAGAGAAAGAAAACAATAAATAAACAATAATGCAGTCAAAAATCAAGCAAGAGCATAGTATAGCTTTTTAGGCTGTTTTATGTAATCTTCCTGATTCAGACCCTGAATTCCTGGGTGCACTTATTTAAGACTTCAAACTCCAGGTCAATGTTCTGTTTCTGTTTTCTATAGCCTGTTCTGGGTGTATGTATTGACTCTTCGTAAGGAAGATGCCTGCCTGCCTACTGCATCTCATGTTTTCAAGCTCAGGATGACAAATTTCTTTCTGGTTCCCCAGTAGAAGCCAAGACCACACTCTCTGCATCTTTAATCTGCTAAGATAGCAACAATTCTTCCTTGCAAATACAGGTTTTTGATGCCTTTCTCATTTCACAACAGTTGCACAATGCAACTGCTTCATTTTGATTTCTGGAAAGTGAGCACAGAAGGGTGCTGTAAATGCTGGAAGCTCCTGGAAATGCAGAAAAACTGCACTTTCTCAGTTCCAAATACTGTGTGACGTAATGAGTTTCATCATTGACAAAAGAAGAGGAACTCATACCTTGTAAGATGGTAGGCTTACAAGGAAACGTAACATGCATCTGTATGACTAATTAAAAGCCACAATAACACAAAGTTTCTACTTAACCAAACAGAAATACTTATGGCATCAAATTAAAAAATAGAATGTGTCTTTAACTAACTTGTAATCAGTGCGATTCCCACAGAGCAGGTACAAACATCCCCAAGTGTTGACCCACAGTTCCACCTGCTTAAAATCCACCCAAGGATTGCAGTGGAAGTTTAAGGGCTGTTTCGGGGTGTTTGCATGACCCAGGGGGCGGAAGAATTCCAGGATGCTGTGTCCCAGACTTCTCAATGCTCATTCGGCATGCTGTGCTATTACCTGGCAGGAAATCTCATGGAGTTGGTGAAGAAACTGTGTCTTGGTTTCAAGCCAGACTAAATTTAGGAAAAATTCTGAATGAAACAGACTCCTCCATTTTTCAGGATAACCATCAGGAGAAGTTTAGCTTTTGGGAGACAGTGTTCCTTCACAGCAGGACAGATATCCCTGGTAGAACACCATCACTTTAGCTGCTACTTTTTTTTTTTTTTTTTAACTCTAGAGCTAAGTAACTTCAGAAAAAATGTTATTTTGATGGGTATTTATTTAACAACTCATTTCATGGTGGAAACCCCTTCATATCAGAGACTTTTGAGAATAGTCTCTTCCATCAGCCCAGTTCAGTCTCCAGAAAAGGCTTCTCCTTTTTGAGGAAAATTGTATTTTCTGTTTTTTGAATAAATGTAAAAGCACCTTTCTGTAACTCCTTTTAACCTTGCTGGAGGTATAAAATGAGATATAAGCAGAAATTAAAATAATTTTACTCTAGATGCTAGATTTAGGCAGTCACATTGTGAGTGCGTTGACTTCAGCTACAAGCTGTTTAACACATGAAGCGCGTCTGTTTGACGACGGCCTCCTCTTTCCCCTTCCCCTCTCTCCCTGCTGTTGGGTTCAACACTGTCCTCTACGCTGAGGAGATGCACGTAAGCCCTGCCGCGCAGTGACAGCAGCGTGGCTTACCTCCCCACTGGGTGCTAAGGCAAGATAGCTGCCATCCCCTCCCTGCCCATCCCCGGCAGCCAGGCTGCTCTTGCACGTGGATTAGGAAGCAACTGCACGAGTCGGGCTCCGGCAAAGTATTTTCTTTGACAATGACAGACAGGGGATGTCACAGGAAGAGAGAAAACAGTTTCCCCTTTTCAGATTATTCTAATGAACGGCCAACAATTTCTGCACCATCTCCCTTGCACGAGACACTCAAGCTGGCCCAGAAGCCGCAGCAGCAAGGGCGCAGTGACAGCCCAGCGGCAGCGGCAAGGGGCTCGACGGCAGCTCATCTCCGCTGCTCCGCCTGTGCCGAGCTCTCTGCCCAAGCTGCCCGGCTGCTCCCGGTAACCTGCCTCGCTGGCAGCCTGCTCGCCAACCTCGGCGTGTCGTGGTCTGCAGCATCACAGTAGCTTTAGGCTGTCAGTCTGCAAGCCTTGCAACCGATCTATAGATGAACGGACCGCAGGCTTCACGTGTCCGTAGGCAAGGACACCGAGGAAATAACGTGCTGCGGGCAGCACTATGCTTAGCTCTGCCTGTCAGCTTCAATTTTAGCTCTTTAATTTCCTGTGGCTGCAAATGATGGTGAAGGGCTGAGCTATCATTTAAAGACTCTGCCTTATACTACGTGTTTTCCGGAACGGAGACCGTAATTTTTTTATATCCATCCTTAGGATCTTGATCTGCTGCTCCTTCACTAAAGTCTTTAGAAACTTTCCTAGATTAAAAATACAAATTTTTATTAAGATTTTTTATATATATGTATTCAAGGGGCTTTGAGGACCTGAAGAAAATCACTTGCCGCCTTCTAATCCAATAAACGTTGGCAGCCATTGTGTTTTATCTCTAAAATTCACTACTCAAGAAAAGAAATAGGAATTGGGTTGGGCCTGTCATATTTGATTGTGCTGGACATATGCATGTAGCTATTTAGATGAGATGTGTTTGCATTTCTTCTCTTTCTCCTTACTGTCTGCTAATCAGTCCACTGGGTTACATCAAATGGAGAAAGCGGTATCTTACATCTGTTGTGAAAAGAGAGCCAGTGGCCAAAACACTGGATGGCCCTTTTACAGCATTTTCAAGTCTCCCCCACCACCAGAAAGGGTAAAACGGATTTTTGATAATCCCTTGTTTTTCTCTGGAATTTTTACATGAATAACAACTACTCTGTCTTCACATCCAAGAAAAAAAAAAAGGTGTTTTGACACTGAGTAAGCCACCCTGGAGATGATTCATGAGCTTTTACTTCAGTATGACTATTGTTGCATGCTGACCTATACTTCCTATTTGAATTTGAATTCTCCTAGCTGCATCACGGTAGAAATCATTCCTTTGTCTTGTGTAAGATCTTAGAAAAAGGAGGATATTCCAGTGTAATGAAAATGCATCATTTTCAGTGATGACAAAGCCAATAATAACACCCTTACCTAATCCTTTTACATACTTGGGAGGTTTTGCTGAGAGTTACAGCCTTTACTTGACTAGTTGTGTTCTGCTCAGGAGAAGATGAAAGTGAGAAATTGTCTTGTAAAAACACATGGAAACACATGTCCGCAAGAGAAAATTTAAGGCAAAGAGGGTTTTCAAAGTGCAAACAAAAGTGTGAATCATTGTCAATGGGTGTTCAAAAGCTTCATGACTGCTTTTTTTCTTTAATTTGCATAGCTGCACTTTCAGGCTGACTCTAGGTAACTACGTACAATCTTTCTAAACCCTACATTTTCCTCCCATAGATAAGGCTTCATATCAGAGCATTGCTGTTCTAGCGTTTAATAAGGAAAAATATTTAGCAGTAGTGATATAGCTGCCTACCTCACTCTTGCTGTAGTATTAATATTTGTATTAATATGTATTTTTGTACCAAGTTTATCTAGGTCGGGATTAAGATCCTGCAGGATCAGAGAATTGACACAGAAGGGGCAGAAACTCTACAGACAACAAGCAATAGATGTTTGCCCAATGCTTTCAACTACAAGTACAATAAAAAATACAACAGTAGGTATGTTCATGATTCCGTGACTCATTTAATGCTGCAGGACAGAAAATAGCTTTTCAAACTGCTTTCCTTACAAAATGCTGAAAACCCTGCAGGCTGCAGAAAGCAGATGGTTAATAACTGAGCCTGTCTCTCTGTTGCACTGAATCGTGATATGCTGGACCCTGTACCCTTTACACCATCTTTTTCTCTATTGCTGAACACTTCAATCTGCAGCCTGAAAAGCAAAGAGGTGAAAGAAGCCTTGTGAAAAGCAGAAAAGAGAGAAATAGTTTTTCAGTGAAACAATCAGAATCAGTTTATTTTTCCCTAACATTTCACAAATTGTGGGTTTAGAGCCCTGAGTTTCTTGCCTCTTGTTCAGTTCTTTCTTGATGCAGTGGGATGAGACTCACATGATGCAAATGGGGATGCTATCACATGTATTTCCAATGTGATTTTTTTAAAAAACAGTTAGGAATAAAATACCCTTACTATCGCCATTGGTGGAAGGCACCCACATACCAAATAATCCATCACTGCACATAGATGTGGGGCGTTCACGAGAAGTTCATGGGGCGGGGAGTTTTGGGGCCGACTGTTGAGGCTGCCGACTGTAACTCTGGTGGCCTGGGTGTGTTTGAGAGTCCGCCTGCACTGGGACTGCGTGATACCTCCTGCTGCGGGGGGGGTCACACTCTTCGGGAGTGATCAAGCCCAAGTGAGTTACACAACGGTGCGCATTGATAACAGCTGCACGTTGCCCTCCGTGCGCTGAGCGAAGCTCCTTTGTTACAGCAAGAAAAAAAATTCACTTCAGAAATATTGGAGAGGATTCTGTAGTGAGTCTTAAGAGGCTGAGCCCCTGAGCCTGTGAAACCAAATGCTTTGCTACAGGTTTTAATCCTCTCAGTGTTTATTCAGAAAGAGGCATAAATCCAGTGCCCCTAAAAATTAACCTAATTTTTGAGTAGGACTCAAGGTCCTAGGTCTCAGTTAGCTCATACTTCTGGGAATGTCTCAGGCAGAGTTCGCACGCACGCTTCGCCATCCACACAGTATTAATCATACTCCTGCTGTGTCGGGGTGCCAGGGTATCTCTGCATTGCCCAAGCATAAAATTTTTTTCTTTCTCTTCATAGTCTCCAGGTTCACACGCTATGGACTGACGACCCCCCCCCCCAGCCATACCTAGCAAGTTTAGCACCTTCCTATTTATGGCATTCTCCTGAACACTGGGGATCTAGAACAGGCTGTAACGTAATACTTGGCAGATCCACACTCCCTGTAAACCAAAACTTTGTTTACTCTTGTTATTGGAAAAGCTTTTAAATGTGACCACTCAAGACTAACAAAGTAGAAGGCAAGCAAAACAAGTATCTCATATCTGCTATTTAAAATCACTTATCTTCAAGTCATCCCAAATTTTTGCACTCGACAACTTTCGAAGTTTGGGGGCAAAATGCCTGCTACATTGGCCCCCAAATCATTTCCACATCGGCAAATCTGTAGTGTTTATTTCCACCATATATATCTTGACGCTCCTGCTAATATTGGTGACAGATGAAGGCCAGCGCTGAGTTTCTAGGAATGCCTTGTGCTGAGGTGATCAGATTAAAAGTGAAAAAAGGACTTGGGCTGTAAGGAGCCTCTTCCCCTACTTAACATGTGCTACAGAGTGATGCCACCTGCATCAGGTCACAGATGTCAGTGCAGATGGTGCGTCACCTTACGTAATCTGGCAGAGGCCATGCAATAGTAGGACACTCCGTCTGGGTCAGGTTATACAACGGAGGATGCATTTCAGCCTGATGGCACAAACCAGCATCTGGACTGCGTCCCCCTACGTGCAATGCAAATTACAAGGATTCAGAGAAATTGGGACCTTTTCCAATTAATAGATTAAAATATTTTACTTAAGATCTCCAACACAAGCAATCACAAGTGAATAAAGAACGAAACGATGAACAAAGAGTGACAGTAAAATGTGGTGGCAGTGGCAGGTTCAGGACAAGGAGGAATTTATCCCCAGGCGGGGTACCGATGCTGTGAAGATCCCTGCTGCAGGCTGCCAGGGATGCTGAGGCTTTAAAATGGGTCTCTGTAGCCAGGAACACCATTTCTGAGCAGACTCCTCCTGTGTACCAGCACAAACTAAAATACTCTTAATCTACATAAGGTAATTAGGCTATTACCAATACTAAACTATTTGCGGAGAGGTGTGCTCATTTCTTACTAACGAACATCTTCAGCTTTTTCTCGTGTTCTTATTTCCGATCAGTCTGACTAAAGCCCATCTGTTCACCTACTGCTTTTTGTAATGCTTTATGTAGCTGCTACCTTTATTCCAATTTTAAATGATTTCTAACGGTCTCTTGTACTGTATAATATACCAGGGTCTCCAATGGAATTAAGATTAAATTATAGTCACCAGAGCCTATGTTATTCTTGTGCTATGGGGCTGGAAATCAGTCTCCGCAAGGAACGTCAGGACAACCTGTGGCAACAGTCTGTGGACGCAAATGCTCTGGACGATGTGTGGCAAAAGGCTGCTGAAGAAAAGCAGACTGCTGAACATGGACTTGTAAACTGGGCTCCTCTCGGCCAAACCAGCACATCTGACAAATCTGACAAGCCTCGCATCCCCCTTTTTATTTTTTTCCCTCCCTGCTGCTGTCCCCTTCTCTTTTTATCAGCTTATACTTTCTGAAAATTCGCAGCTCAGACCGCCTACTGGCGTTCACACGGGTTTTGTCTCACACCGTCCTCCGGATGAGGACCCCCTCTCTAGTGTCTGCTGAAGAGCCTCCCCCCGCCTCCAGCAGGCTCTCTCTCTGCTCCGCCTGCCACCCGCGGAGGCCATTTTCTCCCCCCACTCAGCCCTCCTCACCCCCCGCAACAACCTTCCCCACCGGAGCCGCGGGAGAGGAAGGGAGGCCGGGCAGCCGCCGGGCCGTGTCCCCTTCCCGCGGCGCCGGAGCCCCCGAGCCGCCCGCTGCCGTTGCCGGCGGGGGCGGAGGCCTCGCGGGGCGCCGGAGCCCCGCACCTGTGAGGTGGGCGGGGCCGCGGCGGCCGTTGGGCGCGGAGGAGGGGCGCGCGCCGCGGGCGCGGCTGGCGCTGCCATCTTGCGGCCGTTCGTTGGGAGCGACCGTTACTTCGCAACCGCCATCTCTGTTACCGGCGTTAAATTGCACACCCCACACCCTCGACACCTCACACACACCCCCACCCTCCCCCCCCCCCCCGAAACGGTCACCGCGCTCCTCTCGTGTCACGGCCACGGCGGGGGATGCGGTGTTCTCCGGCCGTTTGCCGTGTGGCCTCGACAGGGAAAGCACTGCCTGAGGACGCTTCTGGAGAAGAAGAAGAAGAAGAAGAAGAAGAAGAAGAAGAAGAAGAAGAAGAAGAAGAAGAAGAAGAAGAAGAAGAAGAAGAAGAAGAAGAAAAAAAATATGTGCATATATATATATAGACACACTTGAGCTTTTGCCAAGATTTTCCAGAATGAGGAAAACAATTGCAAAATAGTGACCAACCCCGTTTTTTCCCTTTCTCAGAAAAAAACAAAAAAAAAAAAAAAAAAAGGGAGAAAGGGAGAGTTCGTGTATCTTGGGCATCAGCATCCAGTGGTCAGGCCTGGCTGTGTAAGGAGGCAGAGCTGGAAGAGGGAACTACCGGTTGCTGCGGATTTCTCTGCATGCTTTTTTGTCTGCCTCTCTCTCTCTCTGTCATTTCTTCTGTCTCTGTTTGTGCCTATCTTGATACCTTTCCCGCATTTTGTATGTACGCATTTGTGAGTGACTGTACTACTGTGTATCCTGATGTCCTGATGGCCATCCTTGTGTGTAGCTTTCATAATATTACATGCAAATAATCATCTGTGCACTGATGGCCTGTAGAAACTTCCATTGGTCTTGTGACATCCTTATACAGCTATGAAGCGATACATTTTTGTGCCTGTCCTGGCTCTGAAAAGCTGACGCCCTGCTCTTTTCTTCCTGTGGGCATCCCTCTGTCTCTCCTTTTGTGACAAGGCAGTCACTCAATGCTGGTAGGGAAACCATGTGCACACGTTCTGGTATTCCCCATAGCTTCTCCTGCACTTAAAGTCAACTAGCATGTTAACATTTCTGCATTGAAAGCATCACAGCAGGGGTGATCTTTCAGTGAAGGTGCTCCATTCTGTTTGCGATCTCCACTATACTTGACCTGTCTTTTACAGATGGAACATGGCATAGCCAAGATACCTGTATTGTAGCTCACAGGCCAAATATTTCTATGGAATTATCTTTATGTTAACAATAAAATAATGAACAGGGCCTCAGAAACTGGATTTGATTTAATGCACATTCCTATTGGCTTCACCTGTCAGTCACAGAAAAGTAACAGACCTGCTGAATGCCTGCATCACCCTGTCTTTCAGTAGACACTGTGAGATACTTGGACTCTCCCCACTGAAAAGTGCTATTGGCAATACCACTGTCCTTGTCGTCTTGTGGGACAGCTTGGCTTGAGGGTCTGGCGACCGGGTGAGTGACTTGGCAGCACATGGCAGGCAAAATAAACCTTCTTCTCTTCCCACTTCCATCCTGGTTATTTCTACCTTGATTTAAGATTTGCTTAACTGAAATTATGGGAAGGAACAGTTATTATCAGGAACAGACATTTTCACATATCGAGCACATTTCAAACCAGCCTTCACTGCTGCTGTCCATCACTTAGCTTCTCTCCTTCAAGACTTTGTTAATATTCAAATCTCAAAAGACTGTCTGAAAGAGAAATGGAAGCAACTCAACAGTATCATTACCTGTAAATTCCCCACGGAAATATTCCTGTTGTGCGCTTAGATGCTTCCTCTTTGAACTATTGTATCTGCAGCACACCAACATAAATTTATTTATTTCTAATGGTTGCTTCATTTCAAATGTTGCTTATTCCCTCTATTTCTCTGTGTCCATCTCAGTCCTTTGCCCATTCTACCTTGCAAGGTATCCAAATATGTAGGAAAAAAAAGTGTTTTTTCATTCGTTGGCAAGAAACATGAATTATTCAAAAGCTTATTGATTTAGAAATACATTCTTTTGGCAGCTACTAGGAAAACACAGGTTGTAAAACCTTAGATCCCCTACTAAGTCTTTAGTATATAAAACTTAAATATGTATTTACTTAAGAATACAATTCAGGTAGTTAAAATTGGCTTCCCAGTTTGAAATGAGCACCTGCTCTGTGATGTTTCTCTGGAAGTTATCAATGGGGAAGAAAAGCCTGGAAAACAGCCACACTGAATTGTGCCTGATGGCTTCTGAAGCTGTTTTATGACCAATAGAGATCAGACTTTAATCAATAAATCTGTCTCTGTTTTGACTGTAAAATGAAAAAAGTTTGCAGTGCCAAAGCCAAAAGGCACAGTTTTTTCCACTATTCAGCAATTTTTTTTCTCCTCATGTTCACTGGTGACAGAAAAGGAGTTTTGTAGGGATGCAATACATTTCAGAAATTAGTTCCCATCGGAGATATTGTTGACTACTGCACAACAAATTGGGCATGTTCTGATATCCCCTTTGCAGAAAATGCTTAATAGACATCAGCCTGGCAGCAAGAAAAGAGTAAATACAGTTGCTGAATTGTTTTGTTTCAGTCTGTGGAGGGAAACCAGCCAAAAGAACTTCAGATAGCAGTTAGGATCTGACTGGTAAGCGCTGCTGAGAGACAGTGGTATTTGCCAGACTGCCAAGGAAGAAAGAAAGAAAAAAAATATCTGATGCTGTGTATATTGCGTTTCGGATTGAAGCACAGTGTTCAGGCCATACAGATGGCAAACTAGCTTACTTCTTGGGCATCCACCATGCTGCTGCAAACCCTTGTTTTCTCTGAATTGCTCAGGCTTATGGGTCATCCCCTTGATCTTAACTCACTTGTGAAAGCCGATAAAAGATTTTTAAAGAAATATATCCTACAGACATAAAGAAGCAAACTCTAAAAACTCCTCCTGGGAGGAGATGGACATAAACACAGGAGTAGGATAGCTGTATCCTGTGCTTGTGATCAACATGAGGTGGCGGAAAGGCAAAGTTTTCTGCCACTGAGTTTATGAGAAGCGTAAATCTAGGAAAAATTTGGCTGCTTGTTTTTCCAGAGATCCCCCTCAAGATGCAGATTGTTCCTTAACTAGAGGCAGTAAAACTGATTATTTTACTTTCAGAATTGCTGGTGTAGAAGCTAAGTAAAGGGATTTAGGGATGAAATTAATTCAGTGATTGTTCTGTCTGGAGCAGAATGATGAAAGGGAAAGAATCCCTGATTTAGAGGCTCTGGAAAGAGGGAATGGAAAGAATCAGGGAAGCGTGTGTTTTTATTTTGTTGTTCACATCACTTTTTTAGACCAAATATCTGATTGTACAAAAGTATGCAGGCACCACAGTTCTAGAGCAAACAGAAGCCTGAGTTTTGTAAACTGAAGGGAAAGCAGAAGAGGCCCCAGTGCCCAACAGGGTCATCTGTTCCAGTCTGATGTTAAAAGGCTGTTTTATATGGGAAAATATGGCTTCCTTAGGTGGATTATGGTCTTGTCAGGATCCCCCACTACAGTTCTAAAATATTCCTTTGGATGACTAGGCAATGGATGAAGACAGTAGGAAATTGGACAAGCTTCAGGAGTGGGATTTAGTCTCCAGTCTTACACCATTTTAGTTCCAGCTTTCCAGGCCACCAGCTGCTGCTCTGGAAAGCTGCAAACCTTCTACAGGTCCCACGCCCTGTTTGTGTATGGACGTCTCAGGTACCTAAGTAAACCTCATATAGCATGACAACTATGTTCAGGCAATTGTTTACCTGTCCTTTACTTTTTAACGAACTGCACTTTGTCTTAATGAAACATAACAAATGATTGTTCTCTAATGAGAAGAAAAGGCAGACCACTAAAGTTACATTTGATTTCTAGGCTTTTGATCTCTTATCAGCATGTGTTGCCAGCTTGGCTGTGGGAGGTTTTCAGAGTACTTATTTTAAGATGTGTTGACCACTCAGTTGCCAGTGAAGCCAACTAGAAGACAAATATTCTGTATTTCGCATAGTGGTTTCCAAGTTCATGTTATTTCCCAATAGCATTTGGTTTAGATTTTAGATTTTAGATTAGAGTTTAGATTACAACGACCAGATTTAGCTTTACTACTAATAGGAAAGTTTGAGTGGTTGGAATAGTGGAATAGCTTCAGATCCATGGCTGGAGGAGCTTGTCAGAATGGATAATTTCTTAGGAAAACATGCTAAAGAGTGTGTGTTCAACACGCTAAAGAAGGTGTGAGGTGAGCCAGACTTCACAAGGCATCAGAACCAAGTCCAAACTCCTCGGCACAGTCTGGATACGGCGATATGTATGTGCAGACTGAACCTGGTGACTCTGTGCATCCATAGTTTCTTTTCCTTCGCAGTCGGCGAAGATGTCAGGAATGCTCCCTTTGATGATATGAGAATTCCACAGACAGTGAGATATTAAGAAAACGTAAGAAACAGTAAGTCCAGAACCATAATTTCACAGGAGATTTGTACTCAGGCTGCAAAAATTTTATGTCCCATTAAAGGGAAAAGGAAAATAATCAGGATTTTCTTTTTACAGTAAAATTAAACACTCATTGGAAACACATTATGTGCTTACTTCAATATTGTTGCTGTTTTTCCTATTGCCTAGCAGAAATTAAGGGTACAGTTTCGAGGTTGGCTTAAGCCAGTCTAGCCCTGTGTCACCACAGACAGGGACAGGTCCTCCCTCCCATGCTGCTGCCCATTCCTTTAACAACTGACTGAAGAGTTGCCGATGGTGAAGCAAGGGTAGCAAGTACTAGTGCACTGCAGGGATGAAGGGGAGGACAGTGTTTCAGCAGTAGCCTGATAGTTCTGTTTAAGCTGGTTGTAAAACTCCAGGGTGAGAGCCCATCTCAGCAGGCACCATGCAAAAATCTTGGACAGATTTTGAGCTGAGCTGAGGGTATTGCTGGCTTTGGAATTCATTTCTCTTTTAGTACTTTGCAATCCTAACGTGCCCTGTTTGTTACCTCATACTATTTGGGACAGTGATGAATTGTCACTTGCCACCCCTACTAAGAGACTTGATAAAGAGCAGGACCGTAAGAGCTGGGTTCCACTGCAAGTGTTAAGTAAAGTACTTCATCTGTTCTGAGATCTGCAAACTGGAATCATAATGGTCAGTTTCTGCTTTCCTCTCACTTCATCTTGTTAGGAAATGGGAATGGATAACTTATTCTGGAAACTTGGTTTGTCATTTGTGTTAATATAAGCAGGACTAAGTGTCCTTAATTATGACTAGTGTTTTTGCAAGTCACTGCGACATAAATGGTAAGTGCTATGCACTGAGTCTGTTACCATAGAAAAGCAAAATACTGCCTGTTCTTGTGCTGCAGTATTGCATTCACACTCTCATAGTCACCGCTCTGTTTAATCTGCTTTCCATGATGTGCTGGTTGTTTATCAGATACGAGTGCCTCTGAGGGGACTCTTAGGAATGCTGTTTTCCTTGTGTTTCATTCTCTGATTAGAAGAATAAAAAATACATGCCTGGTAAACCTACGCTCCCCATTCCACATTGCATCTCTTCTCACTGCAGCTATTTTACAGGTTGTTAAGTGCTAGTGTGCTATGGTGTTTCAGCTCCGTATGTTTAAAATGGCCTTTAGATGGACTCAGATTTTCTGCAAAATTCCAGCCTCTGAAACATCTCTTCATCCCCGGCATTTTTCTGTTCCTGTTTTTATAATAACTGTTGTCAATTTGCTTTGCTTTGCGATCTGTGGTGAAGAGGGGTCTGTAGTTCCAGATTGTAATTACCTGAAACTATGTTTTATTTTGCTTGCTAAATGAAGACATCTCATTTTTTGATACTAGGTGGTGTATTTACCTTTGTTTCTTTTGCTTGCTTGGTTGTTTGTAAACTGTTCCAATGAGTTTATGCACTGTTACCATGCACTGGGTTTTGTCCTTGAAAGATAAGCATTACAAACTTTTCATGGGTTACAGAGAAGCAGTAATTTTAAGGAAATATTTTAATAATGGCAAAGAGACAATGTTCTGTGTTTAAACACAAGGACCTATCAATGACTTGCCCAATACAAGCAAAGTGTATTGTCTTTATTCTTCTGCAAAGACGGATCTTTTTAGAATTTATTAGACAAATGCATAGGAGATTAACCTGTTTTCTTAATAGTAATTTATAATGATATTATAATCTGCTCTGTGTAATGCTGTCTTACCCAGAGGAAATGAAAACAACTCTAGTATGAAGAAACCCTGTTGCTGTGGGTGACATCTAGTTGCCCTCACTGATCTTACGCACCTGTTAGTGGAAGTGTTCACCATTTCGCTCTGCAGGAGTCCCTCTTGAAGGCTTCGCGTGTGTGGGCTAGACAATTAGTTTCTGGAAATATGCCATAGGACAGAGGGGTAGCATAGGCAAGGGCCCTCAAGGTAATATTTAGTGTTATGATAGCAACGGCTTGACAGTGGTGGAATATGTCAGTGCATCCAGCCCTTTTTTTTTTTGACTGAAGCTGATTTCAGCGGGGCAGTCAAAGGAACATTGAGCATGCTTTGGAAATCCTCCATGGAGCAGTCTTTTCAGCATCACAGTTTAGTGGTAAAGTTCTTGCTACAGCCAGGAGTAATAGAACAGCGGGGTGCTGATAGCTTAATGAAAACAACATCTAATTGCCTCTTAAATGTTAAAGACTTCCCTCTTGGCTGATGTGCCTTCTGGAGGGAGGGACACCCATACACAGCTTGGCCAGGGGCACGCCAGTCATTCTTCATAGCCAACTTGTTTGTCTTTGCCATATCTCTGGAGCAGGGGTTCTAAGCACTCCCTTTTCCAGCTGAGAAACAAATACACAAGCCAGTTTTTACGTATTTATTTTTAATGGACTCTTTTGAAATCCTTGAGGTCAGCACACAAAGTCAACAAATTTATGCATTATCATGACATGATCTAAACTCTGGTTCCCTTCAGAGCTCTTGGTGGATAACCTCAGCACCCAGAACATTCTCTCCTTTCCCATTCCGTGTCTCCCGCTTAGTGAGGATAACAGCTAGCAGTTTCAGCTAAGGACGATGTTAACGTCTAAAACACAGCTTTCCCAAAAGTCTCCAGAAATAATGTGGATAATTACTATTAGCAGAGAAGACAGTATACATGCTGTTATTCCTTTGTAGTTGAGAAAAGTGATTGGAAAGGAGTTAACACTGATGAATGTGAAGATTGCTGAACATGCAGAAATGTTTACATTTACCACATAGCCTGCAGTGTAGTTAGCTTGTTATCTGATTTGCTACTGTTGCTGCTACTGTTGCATCTGTGCTTGGGTGGGGAAAGAGGAGGATCCAAAGGCTCTTGCATCTTTTCTTACATGTAAGTTAATTAGGTGTGCTGATACTTTGATATATGTAGGCTGGATGAGACTAGACAGGTTAACCAGACTGGCTCAGGAACAAGTATTATCTCTACCTGGAATAAATTCTCATTAGAGTGCTTGTTTATTTTCCCTTTTCCACCCAAATGATAATGCAAATTAATGGAACCTGTTAAAGGTCTTATTAACTACACCTTGTGTTTACCTTCTCCAGAAACTCCACCCTGGGAATACATACACCAGACCTGCTGGAAGCACTATCTGACTGTCCCTGGGTCAGGCTACAAATGATAAGTTTGCTGAACAGGAAAGGATTAAACTATGAACAATGTAGAATGAGATGGGTAATAGGGTTGAAAGCCTTTGATCTAGGCCACCAAATTCAATCTAACACTGTTGAAGTTTTATGCATGGTTGGGAAGGGATTTTTTTAATTTTCTTTTTTTAAGTCACAGGCAGATAGCTGTTCAACTCCAAATGGAAAAAAAAGTGTGAATTATCAGTCCTTTGGTAACCTCCTCCTGGAAATCATTTGCATCTGGGAATTATTTCTTAGCTCAAGTGAAGTCAGTTGGGAATCTCAGGGAACTTCTGAGGAGGCAGATGCCGGCATCACAGAATTATTATCCCAATATGCTTGGATGTTAACAGTCTCAGCAGGCACAGTGTTTGGTTTGTTTTCATCCCTCTGTTTGTTTGTCTTACTTAGGAAGAAGCCTACTGCTGGGAGACCTGAATTACTTCTACATCTGTTAAACAGGGGTTGGGTATTTCCATTTCCCTAACTTTCAATCACATGTCTCTAATTTTCTAGATAAAGAAGGATAAAACATGTGCTGTCAATTTTGATAATTACTGAACTTGCTGATGGCTTGAAAAGGATAAATTTGACTGTGTCAGCTAAGAAGGTGTGTCCAGTATTGCCCAGTTTTAAGTGATAAGAAATCTTATCACCATTCATAGGAGAAGCAGGCATGCTCAACTTATTGCTTAAGCAACATTTTTTAATAAAATGTTTTGCAATTCAATTGGCTGTTGAACAGGCAGAGCAGATAAAATTAAGGGTGATGGAAATATACTGGATCTTCCACACACATATGTTGTAAATTTAGGGTAAATTAAATAGCTGCAGAGAGCTTTGTAAAAGAAAAAAATAAAAAAAAAAGATTGTTGGTATTTCTAAATGTTACTGGGGAATATTGAAACAAGACTTCATTTTTAGTTTGGACTTGTTCTGTGATATTATGCTGTCCAAAAGTAGTTCTGTATCTACAAACAAAATGCTTGCTACTGCAGATCACAGAGACAGAAATTATGATAATGGTTGGGAAGACAATACAATGTACAATACAGTTAATGAAAGAGCTTGATCTGTACAGAAAATTATTTTGAGCGGATACACACATATATAGAAAGCAAGATTAATTTAGAGACCTTTGTCATTAAAGCAGATTTTTGTATGGTTTTGTGTGGGATTTAAGGGGGATTAAATGTTTGACATCACTTTGCCTGCACAGGCTATGTTGAAGAGGTTACTGAGCGGGTGATGGAGAATTCAAATATGCGCCTATGCTGAAAGAGTGGAAGCAATGGATCAGACTGCAGCCTGGCCAAACAAATTGCTGTATCTACTACATTTCTAAAAGCAAGGTGCTTCTGGTTTGAAAGCAGATGCCGCAGGGATGTAGAGCTGAAGGAATCTGCGAAAATATGAGGAGAACTCCTCAAGGACATCAGAACTGGGATGCCCCTATCTTCTGTTTTCAGTGATGCCTTGCTTCACATGCATCCTTTATATGCTATGCTGTTTCTAAACAGTAAAACCACTAAAAATAAAAAGTCAGCAAGGTGGATTGGCTGATCAGGTGCATTTCTCTTCTGGAAGAGATGGTCCTGGTCATGAAACTTCTGTTCCTTACCTGCCTGTGGCCAACAGCAGTGCTACACAGTTCTCAAAGTCAGCATCACCATCTTCATCATCGGCAACAATTCTCATTCTTAAGAAAGCATAACAGGTAAGCAACATACTATCTCCATCTATGTTCATCTGATAAAGTTTATGCTGTCAGCACCCTTTTTGTTCACTGTCCTGTTTTGCCAGTTTCTGTATTAATAGTATGCATTGTATTGATAGGGTGTTCCCAAAACAGAAATGATGAACTGTTATTTAATTTTTCATAACCAGACATTTCATATTGTGATTTCATGAATGCTTCATATATATGCAGGTATGTACACACTCACACCCACACACAGTTCTTTTAACTTGTGTGATACCAGACTACCATCGTGATGTACCAAGTATTCTTGCCCTCTCACTCCCATTGCAAGAAGCAGAAATGCCTTCCAAAGTTCTATGCCAATGTTATGAAGTGTCTTCCATTACCTGAACAGCAGAATGGCTATGCTATCGAGACACAGAAGACGCTTTTATGACACTAAATGAGGTGAATTCTACCTTATTTGTAGTGGTGACAGTGTGTTGCCTTTCTGGAATATACTTATGCTTTTAGACATTGAAGATTGTCTCTATTCTTAGTCTTTCCAATCAAGTGGCTGGTTTAAAATGAATAATGATATGAAGGTTTTTACATGTAAGTTTCTGTGCAAAGTGTTAGTGCTTTTTTCCACAAATGCAATTTCACATTTGCCACGTGAAGTCTCTGAATGTGTTTCTAGACTAATCTAATAGTATGTGAATAGACCAATGACTGCCAGTGATAATCCAAGCAAAATCTCTGTTGGGAGGTAGGAGAAATTGTAATAAGTAGCTCCATTTAAGGAAGGAGAAGGGATACAACAGTTACATTTTTCTGTGTACTTGACTCCCTATTAAAATGGAGAGGGGAGCTCATAGTTTATTCATACAATATCACATACTGAGGAAGAGTAACATAAGTGGACTCCTCTGATATGTTTAAGTTGTTTTTTCAAGTTACATGCTTTGTAGCAGGTATAGAGCTGTATACCTTCTGTATCACTTCTTATGTGATAATCCAGCAGTGACATATCTCTGAATCCCGACATGTCTTGATAAAATCACATTTAAGCAATGCAAGGCAACGGAACATGTATCAGTGACACAATGGAGGTGCCTGGAGATGCTACGTCGCTCAGTACTTCTAGATTTCAATTCAAGGTCACAGGTTCAAGTTTGGTCTAAGCCAAAAGCTCATAAAAAGAATGGCTATTCAGCAGACTGTTTCAAACTCACCGACAGTTTTAGAGTGAGTTCTGGTGCATGATTATTTGTAATACCAAAACAAAGAGAACTAGCCATAATATCAACATAAGGTCTAATCTGGTGCTTTGCTAGTCTTAGGAAGTTAAGAATCAAATGGAAACAGAATAAAATATCTTCTTATTGCTGTAGTGGTAAGGACGATGTATTTTAAGATCAGCTGATACTCTTTTGTCAGTGATAAAAGGGAAGCATATGCAACTGTTGTTTGCTTTTATCCTGTTCTGCAATAGCTGAGAGGAGTTGCTCCATCACTGACATAAAAAATCACAAAGCAGGAGAGAAGCCTGGTGGTAGGAGACAGCATATTTTGTGGCATGCTGCTGGACATCCTTTGCTGACCTCTTGCCACAGGACAGCATTAACAATAGTAGCGCAGTGTCCGCTCCATCTTCGCAGATCTTTACTAATCCATGCAAATGGATCCATACGGTGATGTTGTGAGACAGGCAGAAGTGTGTTGACAGAAAGGAAGAATAGGAACAAGGAGGAATGCCAGGACTGCATTCTCAGCTGATGCTAACTGGTGTAGCAGTTTTCTTTACACAAGGCAATGCTTTGGCTTTCCATGTCTTCATTTCCTAGGTCCTAGTGATTTGGAACTGGGATGAAGACTGCAGAATTGGAGCCACAGAAGATCCCAAAGCTTAACAGCTGCAAATCAGCTTTTCTGTGGAAAGGATCCAAATACGTTTAATTTCTCTTTGTTTGATTCTCTGGTTTTGTTCTAAAGGCAGCATTATCCTCCAGTACGTTGCAACAGGGTCTGACTTTCCACCAGCCTCTTTTTCTTTCTGGGGAAAAACCTTTCAGCCAGCACTAGGGTTATTAGGGACACAGCTGACAGATGGCCTTGGTTAAATGGGTGGCCTTTTAAAAAGAATCCCATGTGAAAATGTTACTTAACCTACAAGTTCCACTGTTTTAATAGAGTAACCCAATTCTCCCTCCAAAGCTATTTGTCTGCATTCTCTTGTAAAGAAGATTTTAAAGCATTAACCAAAAGTACATGAGAAAGAGATTATTCTCATGGTCCATTTCCTACAGCAAAGAACAAAACATTTGACTGTCAAAATATTAGACTTTTTGACAGTACATGTTTCTGATGTTACTGAACACTTAGAAATGCATTTTTATGTGTGAGAGAGAACTGCACAATTTTGATTATTACATTTATCTGGGTTTCAAGATTTAATACAAGTGTTAAAACGTTTAAGAGATCCCACTGCTTTATAACTCCACAGAGTCTCCTGGGAATAAGATTGCTGTAACTTCTACCTTTTGGATACCTTTGATTTGGTACTAGCTAGAGTACCTGGGGACATAGCACTGGAAGTAAGCTTATGGCCATTAAATCTAGGGTATTCTTTTCATAAAAGGGTCCTTCATAGTATTCTTTTCATAGACTTGCCTAGTTTCATTTTGAATATGATGAGAATTTTTTTCCTCACTACACCCGTACGGCAGCAATAAAGGAAGTGTGGTATCTTAGATACTAAATTAGTGTAACTGAAATCCAAAACCTCCCCTAACTATCCTTCCTAAGACATGAGTGTCAGATTTTTCAAAATTTGTCATGATGAGGATGGTGCTGGAAATGTGTTTACATCTTCCTGAATACCCAGGGGTGCTTCAGCCTTCCTCCAGTTTCCTACCAAGAATTTTCACCATATCATTAGTTATGCAGGGCATGAAAACAGCAAAACAGCCACACAGGATCTTACCAAAGGTCCATGTAATATAGTGACATGTTTCCAACAAGGGCTGTAAGAACAAGTTTGGAAGAATAAGGACAGGGCAAAAAAATAAGATATTTCCTCTAATACTCCCACCGGTATCCAGTCACCAGATTTCCTTCAGAGACTTCCTGTGCTGGATGTAATTTCTGCAGATTTAGTGACCTTCAGTGGATTTCTTTTCCATGAACTTGTCCAATTCTTCCTTGAACCAGCATACACTTTTGATAATCTGTTAAGTTAAAGACAACCAGATGGGATACTAACCAAATCAATTCCATGAATGCCACTGTTTATGGAACTGCACTGATGGCATTATGTGGTTAAATGCTTTAACCAAAAATGATCCAAGTACCCTTGAGCAGACCTTTGACCTTTCATTTGCTACTAGGTATTCAAGGTTAGGTAGGAGCAGCTAAATTCGTCTTTAAAAGCCTGCCACATATTTGTCCATTGCTAAAGAATTTTGAATTAGTTGCTTTGGTTTTGTAGGCAATGACTAAGTGGTCTTTGAGAGCTCTGTCAGATACCAAGGCATCGAGCCATGAGTCCATATAACAGTAGCGGGTAGTGAAGTGTCCAAAGAGTATACCTCACTTTTTTTCATCCAAAAGGCTAGTGCTTCCATTAACTTCCTATATAAGTACCAGCAGGGGTGTCTTCCCTATGTGATCTGAAACACTTCAAGTGCTTTTTATGACCTCTGTTGGAATTTAATTATAGATTACCATTTCATTTGCATAATGTAAAATGTTGCCTGGAATACAGCTGTGGAAAGCAGAGCTATTATAACTGGGGGCAGTAGTTTCTTGAGCATGTACCTTTCTGAGACCAAAAAACTCATATTTATCAATGTCCAGATCTATGCCAATATCAAGCTATCTGTCAGAGTTCCCTTTATTACTACTACCCCAGGTAGGTAAAGAGAGATTTCCTTTCCTTAGGTGCAAGTATCTGCTGATACATGCATCTGCTGATGATTTCACAAAAATTTCTTCACTGAAAGGGTTATCAAGCATTGGAACAGGCTGCCCATGGAAGTGGTTGAGTCACCATCCCTGGAGGTATTTAGAAGACGCATAGATGTGGTGCTTAGGGACATGGTTTAGTGGTGGACTTGGCAATGTTAATGGTTGGACTCGATGATCTTAAAGGTCTTTTCCAACCTAAACAATTCTATGATTCTGTGATTCTGTGTGGGCTTTTCCTCTCAAACAGCACAGCCTGACATCTGCCATACAATGAATGTGCAGAATCAATGACTGCATTTATACTCCTAGATTATGGTGTGCCGGCCAAAGCTGCGTGATAAAGAGACCAAGGTGTTGGGCCATCAAAATATAATCTGTGTCTTTGCTGTGCTTCTGTGAGAATGAAAAGTATGTCTTGACTGACCTCGGGAAGCTTTTCTAAGACCTAGGCTAGTTAGATCTGTCTCTCCTGCTTTTTAATGGAATTGGTGCCATGGAAAGGAGCACTCAAGAAAACATCTGCTGATGATTTCACAATGCTGTAGTGCTGATCAATAGTTGGATATGGGTCTAGGATTTCTTGGGAGTAAACAAATACATACATGCAACTCCCTTTGAATCATCAGTTAAATAACTGTAATGGTGCAGTGAGGACAATTTAATACTGTAACTCTTAGCCAAGGAGCAACATCTGGAGTCCAGATGCTGATGTTAAAGGAATATCTGCTGGAGAACACTTCTTAGCCTTGGGTGGGGGAAGCAGTCAAGACAGAGAAAAAAATGTGAAGCAGAAGTGTATTATTTTTTAATTATTTTAGAAATTTTTATTGCGTCATTCTAAGTTTTGATACCTTTACATGTACACTGTTACCAGTGTCCATGAACTTAATTCCAAGTACCATGAGCATATATCTCTGCATGTAAGCCTACTTTCCTTTACAATAAAAAAAAAATATTCTGTCAAAGGAAGGTATTGAAGAAAAGATGTAGCATATTTGTAATTAAAGTGCTATTCTGACCCCTGCAAGAATTGCCTAGCTTGAACAACCACTTTTGATGGCAGCTAGAAATTATTAGAGATACTCCACCATTTGTATATAAAACATGAGCTTGAAGAGGCTGTTCGAGTAAGTGGGCACAAAAGATGCTTTTCATATAGGCAGCATTTCTGTTTATTTTGTCCTCATCCAGTAAACAGAAGCAATATCAAAATCCTGTAACATCTCTTTTCAGTGGCTCATTAAGAAAAAAACTGCTGCCCTGGTAGCTTATGTTTTGCCTCTTGTGACCAGAGAAAGTCTTCCTTAATCACAGACTTGCCTCTAGTAAGAAGTTGTAATAGATGTATCATAATTTTAGCCTGCTTTTTCCAGTGAAATCACCAGAGCATCAAACAGGTATTTTCCTTGGCACAGCCAATGACAAATAACCTAATGCTTCCAAACTGTATTAGTTGTTCCATGGCATTCTGAACATAATTCATCATTTTCTCTTATAGTGGTCCCCAAGCAGCAGAATTTCCTCCTATACCTATTGCAGAGCATTGCAGGTGTTCAGTTCTACTGCCCATTTTACTCTAATACAGGCTTGCTCTGTGGTGATTTTAATTCTCTGAAGCCTGGGATTTCATTTTAGCATTCATGTAATTTTCATACTTAGAAAACTAAAGTCTGTGTTTGAAACGCCTGATGGGAGTTCTGATTGCCGTGATAATTTAGTTCAGACAACAATGCTAGAGACATTAAAGAATATTAAGGTAAATTAATTGTTCAAGCCCAAAGTTTCTGAATAGCCCAGCAGCCACCTCAGCATTCCTGTAACATAGGATTTTTAAAAGTAATTTCTTGGGCTTCATTATTAAGAAAAAAGGGGGAAAGGAGAAAAAAAAAAGTAAATGCAGGTGCATACCTTATCCTAAGGTATTCCATACCTCATCTTAAGCAGTGTTTGACTACAGACCAAATCTTCAGAACAAGATTTCTATCATTCAGTCTAAAGTAATAATTAGAGTAGCTGGCAAGAAAGTCCCAGAGAATCACAGAAGGCATGAAAGAAATTATGTCTAGGGAGAGTCCCTTGCCTGTGGCAAAGCAGCTGTATTTACGTCATTCCTACAGATATATGTCTAACCTATTCTTACATAGCCCAAGTGGAAGGAGTCTCAAAAGCTGCCCAAGCAATACGTTCCCGTGTTTCACTGTTCTCGCCATGAGAAAGGTTTTCATAATGTGTGCCACAGATTTCCCTTGTTGCCACTGTTTATCCTACTGGGGAGTGGGCATGGAGCAAAGGGCCCTGTAAAAGCTCATGACTGTGATGTGTTCCCTTTGTCTTCGTCCTCTAAATTAAACTACAGAGGTTCTTACAATCTTCCCATGCCTTTCCTGAAATGGGGGCCCAAAGCTAGACATAATTGTGCAGCTAGGATATGGCTAGTTCTGGTATTACTTGGGGCCAGCCACTTAAAGCAGGACGTGCAACAAGGGCTGGAAACCTAAGGAGACACCATAGCATTTCCCTTATAGGAGAACCAAATAAGGTAATGGATTCTTTCTAAAGCCTGTGTCCCTCAGCTGCCAGATCTGACTCAAGATCTTGTCTATGTTTTAACCCAATACCTTTGTGATATGCGCATGCACCAGACATGCTGGTCTGTGCCATGGTTTCTGTTTCTAGGAAAAACGGAAAAGGAGTCTGCGTTGTGATGGGCATCTTCTGTTCATTTTAAATGGAGGCCCAGCACATGAGATTTCCATCTGGAGAGCTTGAGTTTATTGTTAGGCACATGAATTTCCCAGTGGAGTTTGGGATATTGCGCAGTATGTCCTGTGAAGGGAAGAAAGTTAGCAACAGTCATCAGAAAGAAGTACAGAATTCACGGCATGCTGCTTAGAGCACAGGTTCATCTGTGTTGCCTTGGTGCTATGCAGAGACTCACTTATGTGTGGCACGGGAAAAAATGCAGAGACAGGACTCTTGATGCAAAAAAATGCTGCATGTCTGAGCAGCAAATAAGGGGATGAGCTAATAAGTAACTTGGCCAAATCTGAGCGATGTTTAAGAGGATCTCAAAAAACAAGTCCCTGGATCCAGGACCATCAGTTTCTCAGTCCTTCTGAAAAATTATTGACTCATTTGAGCTCCTAGGAAAAAAAAATTATAATAAAAAGTATATTTGTCTCTGTAATATGGATAATGTATGAAGTGGTTTAAAACCGTGGATGCATGGTGTTATTTCCAAGTCTGAGTTGCAAGTGGTTATGTGAATAATAACATTTTTTCAAACAGCTATAATCTCTTACATAATGATAGATACAATCTCTGATGGGAAGAGAAGAAGAGATAGATGTTCTTCCTGGGACTTTTTATATATAATTGGTGTTCCTCATGGACCTGGGCATCTCATACCTGATTTCCCTACCTTTTCCAATTACCTTTCTCCAACTGTATTAGCACAGTTTTTTTCCCTTATCATACCAGATTCAACTGTCCAGTATTCTTGGGTCCCTGCTTGATTTAACTAGCACTTGGAATGTCAGGCAGAAAAAAATACGCAGTTTCTTACTTCTTTTTTTTTTTAAATATAGCAAACGAGATATTAAAATGAGAAAGCTTGACAGCACGAAAGTACGGCCACTTAAATCTGAGCAGCTTCTTCGCATAGAGGACCATGACTTTGCACTGAGACCTGGATTTGGAGGTAAGCAGCACATGTCTGCGCTGTACTGGTTAATAGTTTATCCTCTCTCTGGAAGTTTAGTTAAACTCAGTGTCACTTAAAATTGAACGGCAGACTTAATTGCAGCTCAACTCTTTTGTTGTACTCTAGGAAATAAGAAAGAAGAAATCCAGAAATACTTGGAGGCAAGGGACTTTTTTGTGTTTAGCATATCAATAGAAGAAACTGTTCAAATTGCCTCCTTTTCCAAACTAATTAAAAAAAATATTATTAGAATAAGATTCTTTGAGAACAGTGATTAAGGTATCCCTGTAAACTGCATAGTCTAGTAGCAATTAGCAAATTACTTAGTCACCAAATTTGTTTTGAGAGATTGAAACGAACCATCAATTCCTAAATCTGTTGGCTCTGTATAAAATTAAAAAACTACCCACAGGCCTTCAGTTTATTAACATGTTGTTTCTGTGTTGTTGGGCACTATGATGATTATTTCTTCATTTAACTAAATTGCATGTGGATAAAGGGAGTGTTCAATGGGATGTTCACAGTTTGTATTCAATTTTGACTCTCCTTCATGAAAGGTAAAATGAGAAAGCTGCCCCACTAATAAGCTTTGTCTGAGCCTTTGCGTCACCAGTTCCGTGTTCATGATTCATGAAAATAGACTGAACTGCTCTGGATTATGAAGCCAAAATAAAATATACGAGGACCAATAATCAGCTATGTAAACAAAGATAAACCTGGGAGGCTGGCTGAAGTCTGTGGAGCTATTCTTGTTGACATCAGCTGCTGGGACCTGGAGCCTGGCAAGCATGCCAGGAGGGAGACCTGGGGTAAGAAGAGCCTCTCTGGATGTGCTGGGAGAATGTGAAAGGGTTTCTTCTTACCATAGAAATTCTGCCTGGTCAGAGAGCAAAACTCTTACCTGATTTTGAACAATAGTTGAGATATGTCTGTTTCTTGAAAACAAAAGTTAGGATTTCCTCTTGCCTCATAGCTGTCTAGTCTAGTATCTGTTAGTCTGGACATCTTCTTGTTACCACCTGCTTTGCCAAACAAGGAATTTAAATTTTTGAGAGTGTCATCTCAGAAAGGAAGTAGCATTTCCATGAAAGCAAACAACAGTTTGGGATGTACTTTATCACTGGATCATCCCACAAAGCAACACGTATGATGAATGTAAAAGCAGCTTTCAGAATATACCCTGTGATCTGGCAGTTGTAATTTTCCACAGGCAGTGAGGATTTTTTTACACCCAGCAAATCTGTACCAGCCTTTTTCCCCTTGTCCTTTTATTTTCAGATGACTAGTCATAGAGCCCATTCAACTCCTATTGAAGCCAGCTGTAGTTTTTCCACTGACTTCATTGCACAGGCCTCTCAATAATCACATTGCCATGGGTATGATTTCAGCTGTACTCCTGTCGTTCAGAAATAGCTTTCAGCAGAAGAGTGCATCAGCTTTGCTTCTCTTTTATCATCCACATGCCATATTGCCATAGGAGGCACTTTTTTCAGTCACATCCAATAGTTCACACACTTCCAAATTTTCAGAACTCTCTAAGTATGTGGAATACTTATACATGAATCTCTCTGACACTAAAACATAAATCCATTAACATTTTTGCAACGGGCAGTGAAAAAAGTCTCAGCAAAATGCATGTTGATCCCAAATTTATACTCAATTATTCCTATCTTACCATTGATTTCAGTGATGTTACAGTAGTAAAGAACGGTTTGGTTTTCACTAGAGGCACATTAATAAGGCAGCAGCAGAGAGTTAGTACACAAGTATGACTGCATCAGAGGACAAAATTCACCAACATGAATCTGAATAACACACCCAGAATTATTGTATGACAGCAGAGTAGGGGTTTCTCTGAAGAACACTGATGATTAAGTGTGCAGCAGAAGGAAACTTAACTAGAGAAGGTGAAATTAGAGATAGCGTTGCTACAGTCATTGCCACAGCAGTCATAACATAGCCCTGAACTGCATAAAGACTTACAACACTGTGGCTTTATGTATTAAAGCAGGTGAAATTTTGGGTTTGTTTTTATCAAATCTAATGAAGCATTTCAGTACTGTGATTACTGAAGGTCTTGTATCTGTCACATGCCACAATGCATGATTTATTCAGCTCAGTGCAATGCATCAATTCACAATACTGATGGGAGAAAAAAAGAACCAGGTCAAAACAGCCAGGTGAAAAACAAGTATTCTGAAATTATTCTTTACCTTTACAAGAGGGACAATTTTTTGCCCTTGTCTATACCCCATTTCTATTTTCTGGGTACGTCACAGAGTTGGAATGACAGATTTCGTTGATCTGGCTCCACTATGCCCCTTACCCTGAGAAGGTCAATCATCCTTTGAAACAGTTTGGGAGAAAAAGCAGCTGGAAAATTCATGCTATTTTGAACCTGCTGGAGATCCCTCAGTTCAAGGAACTCTTAAATCTAAATCTGGCTTGTTTGATTTCATTTAGCCCACACATGCAAAGTAAATGAGGCAGACTACAGGACCCAGAGTTTTTAGTATTTATAATTAAGTAACAAAGGAAAAACAAAGAGAGCACATGCTGAATTTGATTTGTAAACTGAGCAAATGTGCACAGGAAAAAAAATGGGGGAAATGAATGTAGAACTGTTGGATACTGATGCTACCAGCTGCAGTGTTACTGGAAATAATTGTGACTTTGCTGACATGACTGGTTGCTTTCTCATGAAAGTGTATCATTGCTCTGTGGAGGTAAGAGATCCTTTTTTTGACCAAATGGACACAACTCTGCTGTCATTTATGTGAATATATTTTGGCATTCTTCTGTTGATTGCAATGCCATTGCAGCGGCACAATCAGAATTTGACTCTCTGACTGTTGATTTTAAAATTTTGTCCTGGCATTGTCCATTTATTAACAGATTAGAGATCAAATTCTAAGAAGCATACTGTGTCAAGATGAAGCAAAACCAGCAAGCTGCTAGCAAGCTGTTTCTACATTTTTGCTATAGAAATGCTACTTTGTCTGCAGTTTATTTTACAGTGAAGTTGAATGAAGCAAACCAGCAATTCAGTACACCCAAATGTTCTTTAAAAAAACTAAACATATTGTTACATTGCACTTATTCCCTAAGCCAGGCTCTTGGGTTGTTGTTTGTGGGTGGCAGGGGTGTGGGTTTTTTTTCCTTTCCTGAATTTTTTTTGGTTGTTGTTCTTGTTGCCTTCTATGTAATGTCATGGTCCTCTTTTGTTTGGAAGTCTCCAATAGATGGACTCCCCACTGATGCAAACAGATGTGGACCAGCATAGTGATTTGAGTAATTCCAGTAGACATTGGACTAAGAACACAGATTTTTTTTTTTGTTTCCTTTGTTCAAACAGCTTTACCAACTGCATCAGTGAACATTGTAGGAATTATGTTTAGTCCTTGGTGCTTCCAGAAGCACTGATAAAGGCCCGCATATGGGTATATGAGGGGTCCTGTAATGGTATAATAATGCTTGCCAGTTCTGGTAAGGTTGTCTGGCTGCATAGGTCCTACCGAAGGAAACAAATGACTGCCAGTAGACTCAGAGTCAGATCTTTTCATGACTTATATATCTTGGTACTACTGTGGCCTAAAGTACTGATTTTTCAGTAGCCTGCTAAACTGATAATCTGTGAGAAGATATCTTACATTTGGACTGGAGAAAAAGTAAGAAATTAAATTGTGTTGCCAGCACTTCTTGGAACGGTCATCTCCATGTTTTAAACTCAGTGAAAAAGGGTGAGCACAGACCAATATCAGACAACAAATAGAGACTTCTAGCAGCTCAGATCTGAGGCCACGATGCAGGCTGCCTTAGGAGCCAAAACTCTGTACATTGAGAGAGGTGTTAGAGCAAATCCTTAGAAATACTTTAAAGTTAAAGTTTCCTGAGTTCTGTCTCCACTTACTAAAAATTAACATTGCCATGAAAACAAAATCTTAGACTATCATACAGAGGAGGTAATTCTTTTTTTCCTCTATGCCTTGCTTTTCTTGACAGTAAAACCCTTCCATGCACTCTCTGAACTATTGTGCAATCTAAAGATTATGGAACCACATGATCATTGTCACTGTGTACATGCAAGTTCTCACTGTGTGTCTATATATTGAAGTATGACAACTTTATTTTCCTTTTACATTGTGTCTTAAGGACCTGTCCATGCTAACAGTGTGTTAGTTAAAGAAGTTTTAAAATCAGTTATCTCTGCATGTCAACCACTATAGAGGATAATAACATTAGCAAGTACTAGAAATGATGGAACATAATTTAGTAACATTTAGCTGGTCAAGAGGTAACAGTCTGTCTAGACAGTGTGCATCCCAATCTGCAATTAAGCATAATCTTAATTCCAAATTTTCAGAGGATCAGAGATCCCATTATGCTTTCTCCCTCCTCAAGCTAAATTAGCAACATTTAAATTCATCTGAAGGTAAAAGGGGGGCAAAAGGAAAGAAAATAGGGCCTAGTGAATGTTCAAAAAATGCTGCACTTCTAATAGCTCTTTGCCACCAAGTTGTTTCCTTTTCTGCACCACAGCCCTTCCTGAAACTTGAGAAATATCTCCTCACTGTGGTGGAGAAGACTCACTCTGATGAAAAGGGAATGGCTTTTTCTCATGTGTTACTGGAAGGAGCAGCTGGGGTCCAGAACAGGAGGGAAATATTTTGTTAATTTGCAAGACCTCTAATAGTCCGATTCTCCTGGATTTTTTTTCTCTTACTTTGCTAATTCTTCCATTCCAAGAGTTGGCTACTGCCAATACCAGTTCACCTTCATTTCTCACATAAATAAGAAAGAAATAAAACAGTAACAAGAATAAAATACCATTGCCAGTAATTCTCCTGTTTCACTTATTGCCAGAGGAAAGTAAATACATCCACATAGCTTCATTTCCCTGGGGCTTGTTTACATTTCTATCTGGTTTTCTTCCTCTACAGGCCCACAAGCCTTTTTTGAGAAGAAAGTACTCCTAGAGACCTTAATCCTTCCCTGGTCTCTGTCTCCTGGGATCTTTCTGTAAACCTAGCTTTTTTTCCAGCAGACACTGTTACAAAGCCAACTGGGATACAGTGTCTGGTTTTTCTAAATTCAACATTTATCTTATGGAATTTCAGGTGCAATCTGCTGCATGTTCACAGATCTGACTATTACAGAAATACTATAGAATTCACTAAACCAGTCATTATTACTGTAGAAATTGATCCTAAAATGCTAAAAGTACATCCTTTTTACGTAATATCCCTTCTAAAAGGGTATTACAGAATTTGTCTGCCATACTATCTATTAAAAAAATTCCCTGCTCATCAAGGAATTCTTTTGCTATGTTTAAACCTTTAAAATAAAAGACTGGAAATGGCTTGTGTGAAGATAAATCCATCTGAAAACAATTCTGTTTTTTCTGCTGAGGAGTAATTATCTTGAAAATCTGTGGAGCCTCCATTGTGAAAATCACTAATCCCTCTAAAATAATGATTTGTAGCAACGCTCCAGAAGCAACTGAAGCTGCTCAATTTAATAACAAAATCCTCTCTGCCATCCCCAGTTTTGTCATACTGGGAAATAAAAAACTGCTTTGCTATGGTTACTTTTTTTCAAAGTGAATTTGATGTTGTTGCCTGATGGTCAGCCAAGATATTGAAATTCTCAATATACTAGGGACAAAGCTGTGGTGCAGACCTAGGGGTAGACAAATCACCTCACTGTTCCGTCTGGTTTAGGATCTTTTCCAATGCTTATTGAAATGCTATTTTTTAAAAATATCCAATCGTGGTAAAACAAATCCAAGTGATGAAGAAATTACAGTTCTCAGCAACCTGTTCCCAATAGTTAATTATTACTGTTTCTAGTGGAGTTGGTTTTTAATCACAGAAAGAAATGTTCCCAGAAAACTACAAAGCTCGGAAGGCCTAGACCAGAGTAAGGCCAATATGTATCTTATGGGGGTGGTGGTGTTAGTGACAAGAATATAAAAACGCTTCAGACTAGGAAAATGAACAGCACAGTGAAGTGACTGGGGTTGCATATATGTGCAGTGTTCAGTGTCTTACATTTGTTGCCAAAGTAGAGTTGGAATAGGAAGAAAATATTCACAGCTGCTATGATCTGTCAATAATAGCTCTGGGCTGGGGTCAAGGGATGTAGTTTAATAATTGTCTGTGGTGAATGCTTGACTGACCAGTATTTTCTCATTAAGCAGCATGAATATGGTCTTTGGCCTTTCACCAGCTAGAGAATAGGAATCTCTTATTAAGGAGTCTGTTTCACAGTTCTAGCATTTCTACCTAATCAGGAACAAATTTCATTGTAACAGTTCTCTTTTTATTTAATTAATTTTAAAACCGTCCCCTGTATTTCTCATGGCCATAGCTGCTGATCTCTTTTACGCTATTCAGTGACCCGGCTGACTTACTTTTAGAACAATTCCCAACTTAGTGCAAGCTGTCCTTTCAAAGAACCACGTGCCTCTGTGTGTATTTATGTATAACCGTCACTTCAGTTTGTGTGCATGGAACCAACATAATCATAAGCTGCCACTAATTTCTAGTTCTGTGATCAGTTCCTTTATATCTACCCAGATGAGGTAAATTATTGAATGAAATTGTGCCCACACTGGAATAGTGCTTGTTGGGGTAGGAAATTGTCTGTAATTTTTGAAAATCTTGAGAAAGTATTTGGAGTGCCATCATCACACTTCAAGAAGCTTTCACTAAGAAAAACCTTTTCCTCGCTACAAATGATATATATGTACTTAGAAAGCCAGTCAGTGCTGTGATATGATTTGTGGGTAGCTCCTTGCCTATTTGAAGAACGTTGATGGTTGACGTTTAACTTTATTTGCTTTAGACTTGTCCTTGACTCAGAAACTGGTAACGCCGTTGTTGTATGCAGGGAGCTGCTCCCCCTCCTCCCTTTCCACCCCCATAATTCACATAGTTAGGACTAAACCCACTGGTTTTAACACACTAGTCATGCAAATCATCCCCCAAAGTTTTAGTAATACCAGTTAAGATCAAATGTATGTTCAGATATGAGCACTTCCAGTGTATCCTACCATGCACCTCTGCCGTAGTCCCAAGGTAACAGTTTGGACCCACCTACAGTATAGAGAAGTTGAAGCTTTGTGGTGGGTAAGGTTAGATAATACACAGGCCATCTGCTTATTTGCAGTCACTCTGAGCAACCCTGGTAACCAACAGGCGTTTCTGAGGCACAAGCCACCTCACCCCAACTAGAAATCTAGAAAGTGCCTGTTACACTCCACCGACTTTAAAGGGAGCCAAGGGCGATGAGGCCAGATTTCCATCTTCACTGCTGTTGGTGTAGTCGTCAGCGTTAGTACTGATCATGCTCCTAGGCGGCAGCGTTGTCCTTCTGCAGCTAGCCTGCTCCCTGAGCCACCCTGCCTTACGCGCAGCTAGCTCAGGTGTCAGCTCTGCCAGGTAGGCTTGTCCTGTTCCATCATGCAAATGAGGAGCTTGGTACACAACACCTCATCTTTCTGCGGTGTTTGCATTTAAATGATGTGTGAATGCCACTTGTGAATGATGTTCACATCATGCATAAATCCCACATTGACTTCTACTTAGGCAAAACCTGTCTTTAGTTTCCAAGATAGTTTAGATTTCAGTGGAATACTGACAGGATGACTCCACTCAGATTACAAGCAGGCATTTTTGTACCAGTACTTGGTACAAGTTGGTATTTAGCATAAAGTACACTACTTGTGTGGTTTGCTCAAAAGAAAAACCAGAAGTGGTCAAAACTGGTTTAGGAGAGGCATAAGAATTTTTCTTGGTTTGCGTGAAGAAGCCTGGCTGGATATATACATTGCTACTCTTGTACGTCAGCTTCTAGGGCAGATGTCTCCTGCTGCCTCTCTTCTCCAACAGAAGCAGCATTTTCCCAAGTGCTGTCTAGTGTTTTACTAATAAACGAATTGACTGAACTTTATTGTCTGGAGTCCTGAATTTTGTTTCAAGCTTTGGCCAACAGACGAGCGATGCATTCCTCTCAGAGGGACACATGATTTCTGAGCCAGACAGCACTGCTCTCGTCAGTGCTGAAACATGTTCCTGTGTGCCCTGCGAACTCTGAATACATTTTACCTTGCTTTCCCACACACGACGCATCTTCATCTGTTCTGTGCAGGGTAAAACTCTCCATTAAAAAAAATACAAGTCAAATGAAGAGATTATAGAGCCAGATTTTAAAATAGCTCAAAAATAGTTCAAGATCTCTACTGGTAAGAACTGGAGGCAGCTGTGTAATCCTCGAGGGCTGCTATTTTAAGGATAATTCCAAAAAGAGACACTGTATTGTGGCTGATTATCAGGAGAGTGATATTTCTGGACTATTTTGGCTTGACACTGATAAAAGGAAAAGACAAGAAAAAGATAAAGACAAGTTAAAAAAGCTGTTGCTATCTGCTGCTGTTCAGACTTCCTTGTACTCATATTTTGTACTGGGTTATTTTAAATTTGTACTTTAAAAATATTTTAACTGACTGTTTTTAACAAATGTAATTGGAATCCCATGTACAATAATTACTACTGATTTTCATGCTCAATGCAGAATATTCTTTGGGGGCATGGGGGTGGGGTGTATACACATGTATGCATACATCTCTCTCCTCTCCCTCCTCTGTAAGGAAGTAATTAGTCAATTGCTTTAGTGGAATGACTTGCTTGCTGAAAATTACACAGTTACATAACCCATACAGAACTAGATCCTTCATTCTAGATATACACTGAAGAGATAGGAAATAATTTTATATTTTTACTGCAATATTTAATTGATTTTTAGTCACTATTGTAAAAATGCAAATATGGTTTTATAATTTGTTCATTCAGATCCCATTGTGTTATAAACTCACAGCCTTTTTCAGTGGCATGAAAGAGTGGGGTAGTATATAAACTAAAGACACCTAGTGCAGTTTGGCATGTATTGTACTTGATAATAAATTATGTACTCAGTAATACACAACACTCCATCACAGAACATGCTTATTATGTGTACAGCTTTTACCTTATGAGGTAGTGAGCAAGCAATCTTTTTTCACAAATATCTATGCCAAACTTTAAATAGTTAAGTCAGTAAAGATAATTAGGAGGCCTGATTGATAGATACTTTGTTTGTAAGTGTGGGAATAAGCATTGGAACTGGTAAGTAAGCTTTGCAATCTTTGATGTATTTGATGTATTTACTCAGCTTTTCCCTATGACAGTTCTAAATAGCACTCCAAGCAGTTCATCAGCTTTGGCACCACAAGGAAGCTGTCACTGCTGTCCAAACTGCAATTGGACAGTTGGCAATTGGCAACAACTAGGCTGGCTGCAAAAAGATCACTGCAGATTTTGTACTTATTTTTACAACTGTTTAGCATCGGGTTTTACTTTCTTACCATGGCCTTTCTCATTCAGTGTACTAAGGTGGACAGACCATAGTAAATGCTGGGCTGGGGTGCTCTCTGTATGTTACTAACACGCTATCTTCCCTTTAAAAATACGGATTTACGCTCCTCATCACTCTTTCATTCTGTTACATTGAAGGGTCGCCAATACCTGTGGGCATTGATGTGCAGGTAGAAAGCATTGACAGCATATCTGAAGTTGACATGGTAAGTTGGTTAGTAGAACTGGAAAAAGAATTTCAGCCAAAATGCGTGGTCTCAGAAACATGCAGCTGGATGATACAGAATAATACAGTTAAAGAAAGCAAAGCCTTAAAGATCACAACCTTGCCTTGAAGCTTGCAAGTCATCCTCATTTAAACTAGTGTTACATAAGAGCACATGTTGAATTTCTCCCTGGGCAAGAAGAACAGATCAGAGTGGATAACACTCTGATTTGGAAATGCCAAACATTCAGTAAGCCCCATGGGCTTCCACATGAGCTCTTAGTGCTCTGCACATTAGATGATGAGGCTTCATGTCCCTTGCTTCCTTTGCTTATGCAGATCTGATTATTCCTGTCACTTCTGGCATGGATGGAGCTGTAGTCATAACAAATGGAAATAAAAAAATCAGTTCCAGGAATGGTCCTAGGAAGGAGACGCCCTCACTACAATCAAGGACCTGGAGCACTGGAATGCAGGCTGTTCATTCCTCAGCTGGAACTGTCACTAATAATGCCAACCAGACATTAGAGTCAAGTTGCTCTGTCCTAGAATAGCAGGGCACGTTAACTTTGCAAAAAGATCTCATTTACAGTATCTTTTCCCAGTGAGTGTAGCTCTAGTCGTAGCATTGAGTTTGCAATGGGATCTGTCAGTATGAACCCCTGCATTCCTTTGCAAACCTACCCAAATCATAAAATCATATTACAGGAGCATAAAATCGCATTACAGGGGAAGATCTGAGTATCTTCCCAGTATTCCTATCAGAAATAATTGTTCTACTGAGATAAATGATATCTGCCTAAAGTTAGATAGGTGCAATGCAAAAATTATATAGGTGAACACAGAGCAGTCAGGCTGTGCAGAAGCTCAGACTGGGTTTGCAGCACCCTAGCCATCTCTTTCCACATGTGCATTTGCAGTCATGTTATTTCTCTAAATAGGATGACAAAATATCGGCAACAATCTTTCATATTAAAAAAAAAAGTAATTGTTGTGAAATTTAATTGTTTACTTTTATTAAATTCATCATATTGTTTATGATGCATTTCATTCATAAACTTACTCATTTAAAACCCCTGTGCAATATTTGTACAAAATGTGCAGATTAATGGGTTTTACAAATAGACCTAATGCTCACAAAGAACTCAAAGTAATCCCTTTGTAAAGGAATCAGAGTCCATTCTGGGAAGAGCCTGCGAAGATTTCCAAAGGAAACCGCTTTCCATTTGCCTTTGGTTGGTTTTAAAGTTCTTTTTCACTTCACTAATGGCTCAATCCAGCAGACCACTGAAATCTGTAAAAGTTTTATCTAAGCATAAATGAAGTATGAACCTCAGTCAGATACCAGTGAGAAGGCACACAGCCAGTATCTCAGAGGTAGTTCCAATCTATATTTAAACTCATTGAGTGGCGTTTGATTCCTCTCATTGAGGATCCTCCAGATGATGTCCAGAGAAGAAATTGATCCTTTACATGAGTTGATTACTTTGTACTGTTTTCTATTGTACATGAATAAAACAAGCATTGTCTTCTTTTGTTTTTAATTAAACAAAGGACTTCACAATGACTTTATATCTCAGACATTACTGGAAGGATGAGAGACTTTCATTTCATAGTAACAAAAATAGAAGTATGACTTTTGATGGACGACTGATAAAAAAAATCTGGGTACCTGATGTATTTTTTGTACACTCCAAAAGATCTTTCATCCATGATACTACTGTGGAAAACGTCATGCTCCGAGTATACCCTGATGGCAATGTACTCTTCAGTCTACGGTAAGAACACCACCCTTTTATAAGAAGATACAAGACTGTAATTGTGGACCAATAGTCTGTACAGTGAGAAATTACTGGAAATACTTGCACTTAAGATTCTGATACTGAACTGACATTAATCCCCTGGCATCAGATACTGGGAACTGGTGACCAGTGTACCAGTAGGAAAATAAGTTTAGGATTGATAACACATAGTTAACATATTTTTCTATCATTTACATATTGTTTCCTGTCACAGGATAATGACAGTTGTTTCATCTGTTGTAAATAGTGCTGAAGTTTATCAAGTGTTAATTCATTGCCAGTGGTTTTAGGAATATTGCAGTAGTTTTACTGTTGAGTATAGTAAAGCCCAAAATTATTATCAAAGAACAAACGTGGGTTTTTTTTTTTCCACTGAGTCTTTTAAAACTGTCTGTCTCAGCTATTTTCATCCTGGGATACCTGTAAATATACCATGATATTAATTGAGGCTCCAGATAGGCACAGAGAGCAGATTATTGGTGCTGGTACGAGCAGTGTTAGACAGACGTGTTGTGTGACTACTATGAGCTGGAAAGTGAAACAGCAATTCCAGGACTGGAACACCAAGGTGATTAAATGTGTCTCCCTTCTATCTACATGTTACTGCTTTTCTTTATGAAGCAGATTTGGATGATGTGGCAGAAACAGTTTTAATGGAGGAATTTTCCTCCTCGGGTAAAGGCCCTGAGGCCCATGCATTGCAGAAATCACAGTTGTCCAGTTTGTTAGTAATTAGGCTGTGCACAGAGGTGATATTTCATCTACTCTGGATAGTTTGAAGATTTATGCAAGCACTTGAGATTTTGGCTATGTAATAATTGTTCCAACGAGTAGTGACCTTATCTACCCTCTCATGAAGGCATGCAGAAACCCTCACAACAACGGCTGTACACCACTTTAAAATAGTGTATGTTCAAGAATCACACTGACCAGTAAGAAAAAATGAGGTGAAGTATGAATTTTATTGCTATATTCGTTTCCATGCTTCATGAGAGAGCAAGAGGGAACACAGGAACTACACTACTATACTAAGGCTTACAGCAGCGACTCTCAATGTGAGGGGTATGACATACATTCAGCTGGGGGAAGGAAGAGTGGCAAAAGGATGTAAGATGGGCCAAAACATTCTGTCAGCTTGCTGGAGGGGTAAAGTGTCATCAAGATTAACAGTAAGAAATTGTGCACAAGTAGTTACAAACCAAAGGGAGCATGTGATGGGAAGGACAAAAATGGAGAGAAAGGAAAAAGCGATATGGGAGGGAAGGAAAAGGAGGAAGTAGAGCTGAGGGACAGACACAGTGTGAATTGATTTGCTACCTTTGCTCATTGCTCAGAATCCCCTCTGTGATGCGAGCCTGTGCCCTGTGTCCTGCACCACATTTGCAAGCTGATGCTCTACTTTCCTTCCTTGCCCTCGTCCTCTCTGCTCCCACAGTTACCTTTCCCTAACTCTGCATTACCAGATGGTGTGTACTGGGCGACCCCTTGCTCTGACAGGTGAGCTTGCAGCCAGCCTCACCTTCCTGTGCCAGTGAATAGCAAAGCCCCAAAGTCCCTGCCAGACCTGTGGATTTCTTTCTGGACATAAGCACGAAGGGGCAGGTGTCCTGTCCTCTTCCTTTCCTCCTCTATCAGTTCTTATCAAACTGAGAGGCAGGGAAAGGCTTGACCTAAAGGCTGGTGGACCAAGGTTTTAAAATTATTAAGGGAAAACAATGTGTTTTTAGCCTGAGTGGTGTTAATGTGTATGTTCCTAAAGAATCAGATGCTCATTAAAACATCCTTTTTGTATTGCCAGTTGTACATGCAGTGAGTAGATTATATTCCAAATACTTATGTCCAAGAAATCTGCATATTCCACAGTTTTTCTTCAACGCCTAGCATCCAGGATTTTATCAAAGCAAAGCCGAACAAAAATCCAGATTTGTTGCTAAAATAGTTGTTCCTCTGAGCCTTTAGTCAATAGTTAAAAGATGGAAACAACATCCAAAGCTGAAAGTCTTATGATTTTAAAGGTGTACCACTCTTGCAATCTCATTTCAAGCCAGTAAAATTTTACACTTGTAAAAATTCAGCTACAATGTGATTACTGATCACAAGTTTTCAAAGATCACTTATATACCCAGTATATCCCTTATAACTTAAATCCCTTCAGGATTCAGTTTCAGGAAAACTGGAAAATCAAATTAAAACATCAAATGACATGCAAGCTGTGACAAGAAAGGGAAATTTGGCAATATTTACCATATTTAAATTGCTGCCTCTAGCCTTTTTTTTTTATTTGTTGAAATGTCAATGGACATTTATCTTCTAAGCACTTGTGAAAAAGCAGGTGGAATGCAATGTAATATTTTTACCTAGATTTCCTTAAGCTTTTTAAGGTATAAGGCATTTCCATGGGTTTGAAGAGGAGAGTAGGCTTCCAGAAATTGCAGCTTATCTTTTTATGCAATTAAATATTATAATCATTCTAGCTGGGAAAATAGCACTTGGAATAATATTTTCTCTAATATGTAATATTATCTACTTTAATCTATGAGAAATCCAGTCAAGAAATGTAAACTTCCCTTGTTAATCTTCATAAGTGTAACCCTTCTAAGCAAAACGTGTGAAAGGCTAATGAAGGATCAGACCAGTAAAGGGTTTAAAAATCAGAGGTAATGTACTTAGCAAGAAAGACTACTTATGTTTAAAAAATATGATCTCTCACTGATTTAGTTTAATCCTGCTATCTTGAAGCAATTTTAGAAGCGTTTAAAAAAAGTAGAAAAACTCAATCTTTAGGATTCTAAACAGCAGACTGGTTGGGGATCTCACTAAGATGTCTGCACAGCCCTAAGAAAGTGTGAAAGTCTTCATTTAACTTCTGTTTTTCTGTTCTTTTCTGCAGAATAACAGTTTCTGCCATGTGTTTCATGGATTTCAGTAGGTTTCCTCTGGACACTCAGAACTGTTCTTTAGAACTGGAAAGCTGTAAGTTTAATTCATACCTGTTCTTCATATGTGCCTTGTTACCAGCACTCCATCTTGTTCTTAATACCTTTTTCACTTATTTTGGTGTGTGACCTGAACCCTTCAGCCTGTACATATTAAACTGTGGCTGGTTTGGGATCCTTCCACAACTCAGTGAGTTTTGGGAAGACAAAAAAAACATGATGCACCCTGCTTTGTTTCGACTGGGTTGATATTCCAAGGCCTGTATCTAAAAATGTTCCTTCTGTCAAAAATCATGGTTTTTTTCTGAAAAACAAAAGTGCATGTTAAAAGTAAAAGAAGACATCACTATTTAACCTCATGGAAAAATGAAAATGAGTGCTTGTGTTACTGTGAAATGTCTGCTTTCTCACCCCTGACTCAGTTGTCTGTAGTAAGCTGTAGAGCTGGACAACAAAAGGTAATTCTGATTTGCAGAGCCTTTTGATATCTCAAAATTTATTCTTATTGGGATTATGAGTAAAACTGGGATGCTGGTTTGTTGTTTAGTCTTGGAAAAGAGAACAGATCCCCAGCACTCAGGCAGTCTGCTCAGTGTGGCAGCTCCAGAGCTCCAGTCCTTGTCACGTGCCTTGTCATCCTGAGCATGTCCCCCATCTGTCAGGTAAACTGCTGGCACGGCACAGGAGTAGACTCCACTTGGAACAAGGTGGAATACGGTCTTTGCAAATTTTTCCATGTCAACAACTGGCAAATTGCTGTGTAAAGAATGTTTCTTTGCGGTTTTCCCAAATTGTTTGAGTGGTCTCTTATCCCTAAGAAAAGAAAACAGAAGCATTACTCCAGCAGAAAAGGTGATTTAGTTTTTACTTTCTCGTAGATGCATACAATGAAGATGATCTGATGTTATACTGGAAACATGGAAACAAGTCCCTGAGCACAGATGAGCACATCTCCCTCTCCCAGTTTTTCATTGAAGAATTCAGTGCTTCCAGTGGACTAGCTTTTTACAGCAGTACTGGTATAGTAAGCCCCTGTCCTTAGAAGAGAGAAGCACAGGACATAATCATGCAGAATGTCTTTCACATTCAAATTTGTTGCTAATAAATGACTGTTACTGCTGAGAGATCTCAGTTAAAATGAGGTCTGTCAATCACAGTAGTCTGTCGATCTAGGTCCTCGGTTCTCTTTACATTACCAGTGTAACACGTTCTTGATATTAGAAGAAGAGGCCGTAATAATACTTGTAACTTAACATCTGACAATAAGAACCTGAAAAAAAATGCACAACAACCAAATATATGCTGTTGTGAGCTCTTGCAAAGTCATGGTGCTTCTCTGAAAGCTGCTGGAGAATTGGGTTTACAGGAATCTTTAGGTCCTTGTTATACAGAAAAACTTGAAAATGAAAACCCTAAAAGGTCAAGTACTAGAAAGCAAACACAGAATCCCAGTGTGTTTTATTGTCTAAAATGTCCTAATTTTTGGAGCTGTAAAATGTCATTAAAAGTCTACTAACAATAAGATTTCTACTGAGGGCATTATAACCTATTGAGGTCTACTTCACGGTTTGCTTAATGTTCCATGTTTATACATAAAGTTGCAGAAAAAAAATCCCTTTATGTCAGTCCTACATTGTTTAAATACAGATATCTGTCCCAGACAGGTTTTTATTTCTCCCTATAGATCTTGAACTATGCTTTCTGGTAAATTGCATAAGGCTTTAGGAGTTTATTATAGTCTTGATTTCATGCAGGGTGGATTTTATTTTCTTTGTATTTGCACATGGAATTATAAATTTTGAATTACTTCTCTATGTAAGTAGTCTAACCATACATTGTTAACCAGCTAAAATAGCATGCTTGCTCTGTACTTTCCAGTCTGAGTCAATTCATTTTAGTGTTGATATTGCCCTTTATATCAAGGCAGATTAATAAAATAGAAATTATGCCATATAATATGATAAAATGCATAACACTGGAAAAAAAAGTCTTTAAGACATACAGGAAAGCTGCAAATAGCTTTATTTACTGTACTTTATTTACAGAATATCTTCTTTTTGCATTTAAAAAAAAGAGCGATTCAAGTTTGAGGTGGCTGATATTGAATGCAGAAATTCCAGTTTAAATTATGATGCAGTCTAAGCAGTGAGGAATTCGCAGCTTGATCAGGTTCTTCATCCTTATCTCTTGCTCGTGTATGAGCTAAGAACAGAGCTCCAGCTTTCAAGAGCCACTGTCATGTGAGAAGAGGGCGAGTGATACCTGACTACCATAACTGTACCTTGCTGAGAGCTACGTCAAATCTGTCCTTTTTGCAAGCAGGAGACTGGGATATTTTCCACCAAACTGCTATCACTGCGTGTTGGAACTGGGTTCCGGGAACTCAGATGGCTTCTTTCTGCCTTGCTATTCTCATCAAAAACCCTTATGCAAGCAAATATAGCCTTGTGCACAACAGTGCAACCTCATAGCACCCCTGTACCCAGGCCTTTGCAGCACCTTCACAGCACCTTTGACTTCACAAATTGTAACTGCTTAACACTTACATGTAGATGGTCTGATGATGAGCTTACTCAGTAAGGGTAAAGGTGAAAGGAAAGAATTTTTTTAAGTCACAGGGACCACTGGGAAGTACCTGAATAATGTGTGTACCATGTCTGTTAATTAGAACGCTGCCCTTTGTAGACATATATTTTTCTTTGGCTTTGAGGTTTTGTTTCAGTCAGGAGGTTCCAGTTTCTCCTGTTCTTTTATTTTACTTCTTGTTGGAAGAAAATGATTACACACAGACCCCGCCCCCCAAAGCAAGTAATAGTGGGGAAGATTCTGCACAACTCTAATGGGAGCCATCTCCCGCTGAAGAGTCTTGGGCAAAAAATGGACAAAAACGTGGCTCACAAAGCAGCCTTCTGCATTTTAGGTTCTGCATACCCTTTCCTGTGAATCTCAGTGAACCACACACGTGTACCATTTAGGCTTTTGGATTTCCCTGGCCTCCAAAGGAGTAACAATTTCAATGCGTTTTTGAGATAATAATTTTTAAAACCAAAAGCCTTCTCCACAACTGAAAACACATAGAGCGTGTTTAATGTTAGATGGGCTTATTGTTGAGATAGTCTTTTTTTTTTATAAAGTCGTTCTTCGTGATGGCATGACTGCTCCAACGCAGGCTCACTGATGTCTCTATTTGCACTGCACAGCCGGCCACTTCTGTCTCCTTTGCACCTCGCTATAAACTTATCTCCCCCCGATTCCAGGAGGTACAGCACACACGCTTTGCCGCACAGACAGAGCATGCCCCAAAATTCACTAGATGGCACCCTTTCCTCTAAAGTCAACGCTGGGCGGACAAGCCGGCCTGACCGTAGGAAAAGAGGCGCTGCTCGTTGCTAGCTATTTGTGGCGGGAGGGAAGGCGGGCTACATTTTGGGGGAGGCAGGCTGATGGCTTCACTGCCCTAGCTGGATTGGACAACGATATTGCCTATTTTCCCGGTCGTTTCACTTGAAGGCTATCTACTATTTTTTCAGTTTCCTAACCTCAGTTATAAAGTAGTATTTTAGTTATGCGGTCGTGATGCTTCACTCCCAAGGCAGCAGTATTTTAATGAGGTACGATGGACAGTTTGTAAGACACTATATAAAACCAAGGTGGCGGCAATATTTCTTAGGCATTTACTATTACTGATGTGGAGACACCATGCCTACTGAAAGGAAGGGGCCAGTGAACAGAGCTTACAAATAATACAGCTCTCTTCCCCCCAACCTGTTCCTCTCTCTTTTTTCAATAGGTTGGTACAATCGACTTTTTATAAACTTTGCACTCCGGAGACATATTTTCTTTTTTGTGCTACAATCCTATTTCCCAGCCATGCTGATGGTGATGCTGTCTTGGGTTTCATTTTGGATTGACAGAAGAGCCGTTCCTGCCAGGGTATCACTAGGTAAACCTTTAATGTATATTCTTTTGGGAAGTATAGAATGGATAGGGGAGAGGTTTTGAAGTTACCTTAGCTTCCTGTTTACACAGGACACAAGCAAACAAACATAATTCCTTTTTTTTTTTTTTTTCTTTTTGCAAAGCCTGGGTTGGTTTTTTCCTCCCCTCTTCCCAGCAAAGTAACAAGTAGTAACAGGTAGTCAGATCCCTCAAATCCATGGTTCATAAGGGATACTTAATAGGCATAGCACACTCTATCTAAAACCTTTGCAGCTCTGCTTTCTGTCTAGGAACATTTGATATCTTCCTACCAATTTGGATCCAGTTTCCTGACTTTTCCAATGTAGCAAATCCTTTCTTTGTTAGGCACCTTGAAAATGTTTGCTTTGGTGCCTTAACTATGCAAGGCACACAGGCTTCTGTGGAAGCCGAAGAGTTAGTTGGGCATCTTTCTGCTCTCACAGTTTCAGTTCTGAACACCACAGCTCAGGAGAAAAAGACTAATTGCCGTGGGGTTTTTTATAACATTATTGTTTTTCTCAGTGATGAATCAGTTGATACCACTTCAAGACTGCCTTTGTTGGGAATTTAATGGTGATGGCCTTAGAATGAGTACATTTTTTTCAAAGATTCGCATCTCTGTGAAGATCTGATGGAAATTTGTTAAGATAGCTAATGTAACCATAGTGCACCTGAGTCCTGCAACTCTTGGTTTAAGAATTACTAATGAAACTCCTGTTCTTTCTTCTCACTGATGCTAGTCCCAGAAGCCAACTGTATGTTGCCGTATTTCTTAGAGAAGTGAAAATTTGAGGATCTTTGTTTAAGAAACAAACTTGTAGGTACTGAGGGAGCCCTCAATTTTTATCTATAGCTATATCAATATAGAAAAAAATAGGACTGTAGTTACCTCAGATCCCTTTCTATTGGCACAGTCTAAAGCTATTAATACATGACATATAAATCTATTTGTTAGTCTAAAAACAAATTATGGTACCTCCTACCTACTTTTATTAATGCAGCTACCAATTCCTTTTATTTCTAAGAAATTTAACTTTATCTTTAAAAATAAAGTTTTAATTCTCAGTAGGTCATTTGTAATGTTGTCAAGATGTTTTTGCTGATCATATTCTTTAATTTATACATGGATTTCTGCAGAAGGCTATGCATCAGGAGTTCTATGAATAACACATATTTCATTAGCATAAGCATACATAATTCATAGGCAATGTTAACAATAAAATTTAAAAAGCTTAGCTCCCTAGTATAAGTATACTTACTTTAAATAAATTGATTTCCTCTTACATGGTATATTTCAAACTCCATCCTTCATCGTAAGGAACTTGCAGAGAGGGAGAGGGAAAAGTCTTGTATGTTCCAGTGAACTTTAACTAGCATGAAACTGGAGAAAGGCTATACTGAGACCCAGCTGAAAGGCCATGCTATCAGCCAATGCTGTCTCACAGATGTTCCTGAGATGTCTTCACTTCCAGTGTTACATTCATTCCTTTAAAAGCAGGGCCTGGGTTGGGGATTGGGTGTTGGTGTTTTGGTCTGTTCTGAGATGGAGCAAAACAAAATGAGATGAATAGCTGCATGTAAGAGAGATTTAAAAGATGAGGGTGAAATTCTGGACACACTGAAGTAAACAAAAATATTTCTTAGTTTCAACGGATACAGCATTTTTATGCAAGAGTGTTTTTAGAGACCCGTGGAGTTATGAGAGAGACATACAAGCTGATACATGTTCTCAAGAAGTACGATTTGAGAAGGGGCTGGGAGGAAAATTGGTGATTCTTTAGTGATTCTCCAGGACAAGAAAGTGTGCAGTGGAGACCCTGGCTCTGGGAAGTGAGGGAAAACCACAGACCTGCTTTCACTTCTCTACAGCAGTGCCTAAAGCTGTCACAGAAACCTGTTCCTTATGCTGCTGAATCACCATTGTGTCCCCACTGTTCGAACCTGGTGTGCCACAGCTCTAACTGTACGCACTGAGCAGAGAGATGATTTACTGGTTTCAGCATTGTATGTGATAGGTCCTTCATGGTTCACTCCACTTTCCAGACCCTGTGCAATGAAGTTAAAGGCAGTGTCAATCACATGCCCTCACAAAACTGTACTGTCCAAGCAACAGTGATGAGCTAAACAGAACCAGCTGGCCAGTATTATGACAACCTCCCCTTTTTCTTTGGCAGGTATAACTACAGTGCTGACAATGTCAACCATCATGACAGGAGTAAGTGCCTCAATGCCTCAAGTGTCTTACATAAAGGCTGTGGATGTGTATTTATGGATCAGCTTCCTTTTTGTCTTCCTGTCTGTCATCGAATATGCAGCAGTGAACTATCTCACCACAGTTGAAGAGAGAAAGCAACTCAAAAAAAGGGGCAAGGTACAATCCTCTGTGTTCTGTTGCCTTCAGAAAGCATCACAGGAGCCACAGAGTAATCCTGATACACCACTGTGATAACAGTATAGTAACCATCTCTGTGACTCCACTCTGTATCTCACTTCTCTTTGCTTGGCTGAAGGGAGGAAATGTATCATCCTCTCTGGATCTTGAGAAGGTCTGTGCTTTCTCTCCCTTCCTTTTCTTGGGGCAGAGGTTAGGGAGCACATCTCCTGGGTCCCCCCACCCCAGAGGAAGGTAACCTTCATTCTGTTCTCAAATACCTATTGATCGGGGTATTTTTCCTCTCTCTGAAATACACCCCAAAATGCACTCATGTAATATTCCCTCCTGTTTCCCCTTGAAGCAGAGCCTATTTCTCTCTCTCCTGCTTCACCATTTTCAATTAGGAAGATAGGTTTAACGATGCCTTTCTGTCCCAAGACCAGATAAATGACAAGGTCATTTTTAGAAAAGTGTGCCTGAAGCAGAAATGTTCACAGGTTAAACATTTGCTTTCTATGAAGCACTCACTTAAAACCTTTGCTTCAAGAATATCCCCTCATGTAAACTCATTTGTTGGAATATCACAAGGGGAAAAACACCAAAAGGGTGGATATGTTGCTCAGGTGATTTGATAATCCCATCAAAAAAACTACTCATGGAAACGTTTGAAGTAATTTCCCACAACTTCCCAGCAACACAGAAGTACAGGAAAACCAGAGTTTCGTGTTTCTATTTCAGAAGCTGGGGCACATATTGCCAGTCAGAAGCTGGCAATAATCAGTGAGACGGTGTGTTTTATCACATGTATCCCCTTCCTCGCTCATGTCCTGTGCACGGGGGCAGGCCCCACAGATAGCAATACTGGGAGGTAGCCCTGTTCTCCATATGCTCTCCACAGAGGGGACACCACTGAAGAGAAAGCTTTCTTTATTTTCTGTTTTATTTATTTATAATTTACTAAAATGGCTCCTGCTAGCCGCAGAATAACTATTCTTTGTTGCCAGGCTTCAGGAATGTATAGTATTGATGCAGTGCAAGCAATGGCTTTTGATGGCTGCTTTCACGACACAGATGTGGACATGGACCTGACTCCTTTCTCAGACCGCTGTGAAGAGAACGAGACTGGAGCAGGTGCAGCCAGCGTCTCCAATGCGGACACACCTCGCATGAAGAGGAAGAGATCTCTGAAGGGAAACGTGGGCAGGATTATTTTACAGAACAATCATGTTATTGACACATATTCCAGGATTATATTTCCCAGTGTGTATATTGTGTTTAACTTTTTTTACTGGGGTTTGTACATATGAACAAAAATCACTATAAGCTAGACATTATTTTGCATATGAGGGTAACATCATGCTTTAAAAATAATGCAGCAGCAGTAGAGGAAAGGGTTAAAAGTTTCCAAAACTGACTTCTGCGTAATATGGAGGCTGGTTTGGATAGAAACAAAACTGTTAATGAAAAACTCTCATGAGTCTGGTTTCTTTTTCAGTTGGACTGTGCAGTGCTTCAATGGGGCAATCTAATGCACATGCTACTACTGCAGTAGCATGGAAGCAGCGTGCTCACTAAAGGAGCTCTTTGTTACACCTAAACAGAAAGCAGCTCCCATCTGAAGTATTATCCAGTCTCTACCTACACTTTAACCATTCATCTTTCATCAGCCTCTCTGTTTGTTCTCCAGTTGTGGCCTATTTTAGCAGGCAGTCAGCGCCCATTGTCTTCAAATAGCTCCTTTCCTTATTTCTTGCTGCATTTCGATTTCGCTAGGCAACCTGTATGCACCTCAGGAGCCTTTGTCCTCAGATGGTAACTAGGGGGAAAGTGATTATGGCTTAGCAGTGGAGTAGGGACCAGCAGAAAGCAGGAAGCAAAGCTGATGGGGCTTTGTACATTGTGCATCATCCACACCTCAAGAAAAACCCTCACCCTGTCAACTGCCCCCGACTTTCCACAGGACCACTGGGAAGGGCCTCTGTTTTGGAGAATTCTTGATCGCTAGTCCCACAGACAGCAGAGGAACAATGTCCCAGACCCAATGCACTCCATGTCTTACAGCCACCTCCCAGGTGGATGACTAGCGTCACCTGCATGAGCTATGCCCCTCATGTGACAGCCACACACCTGTGCCTCATGTAGACCTGCTGTAATCATCTGCTTTCTGCATAACCGTTCATTTCAGAAAGGTGGGCTTTGAGGCAGAGATTTTAGAAACTTTGCCAAGAAAACAAAAAAGAAAAATCTGGTTCTTCTGCTTTATGCTGCATACAGGAGCTTGAGGTTTTGCCTCTCCCCACCTTTGGCTTTTGAGATTGAATGTTACAGTGAGGAGAAGCAACATATGCCTGCTTGCAGCATTGATCCCCAGCACCGTTCAAGATACCACACCGAGACACATGGGAAATAAAAGGAAGCAGCTGTGCCAAAACAGAGCCATATACAGGAATCCCATCTGTCCCAGACGAATCCTGCATGGAAATATCCTCAGGTTCAGGCTAAAGAGGTTGAATTAAGGACATTTGGGGACACACAAAAAGTGTTCAGAGCTCCAGAAAAGAATCAAGATTACTTTTGCAACTTTCCCAAATAAGGAGCATTTTCCATTTAAATTCCCTGGGTTTGTCTGTCATTTATTGAAGTGAGTTTAAATTTACAAAGTCAGTTCAAAACGATAATTTGTGGTAGCAAAAAATGTCACAAAGCAAATGCTTGGTCACTGCTTGGTCAAGATTAGGAAATGCGAATAAATTTAGAAGCCTGAACCATTCTCTGGTTTATTTGATTTTCCTGCTCCAATATTGTTTGCTCATAGCATGGTGATGTCTTTTACTCTTTCAAAAAGCTGCATCTGTCAAGCTCCCCATTACAGGGCTGGAGAAGCTGGTGACACGCTGCATGCCGGGTGATTGAAATCTGATGGAGTGAGTGGGTACTTTGGCAGCCAGTTCGCTGCCAAACAAACGATCAGAGCTAAGACGGCTTTGATACTCTTCCAGGAAATCCTGTCATGGAAAGCAGAACCGTACCAGGAATGACAATGCTGGGAACATAAAGCCAAAGGACACGCAGGCTTTGGCAACAGCAACAGCACACTAGACCTCAAGCTGAGCCAATGTGTAACATAGATACATAAAAAAATTACCATGACATCCTCATTACTGCACGGCTATTATTATGAAGGCATCCTGCACAGATGTTCCAGATTGCCTGAGAAGATCCCATCTAATTGCTCCAGATGTGTGCGTCCCAAACTTTTCACATGGACTAACATAACACCATTGTTTCCACATAATTTTTTTTTTTATCTGCCTTATGGGAAGGGGTATTTGTTCTGTAGCCAATAGCAAATCCTCAGCCTCCAACAAGAAAAAATACCCACGTGCTTCTTGACCCAACCCGCTTCCCTCTTACAAATTTCTTACAGGATCTCCAGCAGCAGAAGCCCCGCAAGCGCAGCTGTGCCCAAGCGCCGTGTAGGCTGTCCAGCAAGCAGGCCCACACATGGAAGCGTGGAGGAAAAGAGACTCCTGCCTGCATTTACCTTCCGGGCACGTCCCATATATGTGCCCGAACACTGCACAGCTTGCTTCCGTGGAGGAAAACTGTTACTTACTTTGCCACTGCGAATGTAACCGTCAGCAAAGTGTTCTCCTCACAGAGAGTACTATATAGCAGGTTTTATTATGAAAATGAAGATTGCACGTTATGAAGATGAAACTGAACTGCATACTTTTACAGCCAAGCTTATAAATTCTATTTTCTTAATGCAGTGATAGGGATGATACCAAGATCAATTATGCTTCAAAAACCTATCGCTTGTATAAATAGTCAACAATAACTAAAATAACTAAAAATAACAGTATTTAAATACATTATTTAAAAACAGTATTTAAAAACAATATTATTTCTTGTTTAGAGGGCATTAGAGGGCTGATTAAACCTCACATGACCCTCTTCTGAAGCTTGTGTTATCTTCCAGAAGGGGACGATAATAAATACTTTTAGTCAATTTGTCTAGACAGACCAGCATGGAAGTCTTTTAAAAAAAGTATTCACAAGTGTTTCCCATTCCTGTTATTTGTGGCTGGTTTTGCAGCCAGTCAAATGTAGGGGTTTTACTTCCCTCAGCATTTACTAAAAGTTAAAACATTGCGGCCATTATGTAAATACATATTTGTTTGAGTATTCATCCTGGCGGTATTCAAGCAGTTATGTCGAGAGTACTTTGTGGATTTTTGGAACAGAAACAACAGCTCGTAATGGCTTCTGTGACCAGCTGAAGTGCAGGATGTGGCCTCCCTATTTTTAGCATCTGCCGCTACACCCACCTCTATTACGAAAACATCCTGTAAGTGTCAATGTAGGTGATGCAAACTTTTAAGTCTGGAGAACTACTTCATTCTTCAAGGCTTTATAATTCTCATGAAAGGAGTAAGTAAAATTTCATGCCAGTGACCTGTTTTTCAGAGAGCTACAAAAATGTATGCCTCTGAATATCCCAACCATTGGGGAGTGTTTACACTAAAATATTCACAATTTAATAAATTTTGCAGTGTCCTGAATGTTGAGTGACATCATGATGAACTAAGAATGAGTCAGAAACTAGAGAATGCCTTCTTTTTCTTCCAAAGTCACAGCCCAATGAAAGAAAAATGCTTTATAGAGACACTTAAATTTTACTAATTCGTACACATTTGTACAATTAGGATAACCTTAACATTCACCCCCGGCAAAATCTCTTTTCTAGTAACCCATCCACATGCTGATTAATCTGTATTTCATGATCAAGTGGCCACGATGTTTTGGTGAGCTGGTGACACAAGTGGTCCAGGCGGTAAAGGAACAAGGACCGAACAGGATGAGCTGTGTTTGCCTTTTTCTATCCTGGATCCCCTTTTCCCGGGTATTATATTTTGCCAGTTTCTCTATTGAGTGCATAGGAGTTTGCTGGATGCTTTCACGAACGCAGAACCCACTGGAATCATACGACGTTTCTTCCAAAAGGTCCAGCTAGTGCTGGGGAAGCAGGAGTTACTACTGTGTGAGTGACAGCCACACTGCAAAGAGCAACAGGACTGCAAAACCAGTTGCTATAAAGGGAGGGATCTGAACTGGTATTTTAGACATGAGAGGCTCTATTATTTTCTTCTACGAGTTGTTGATAGAACACAGTCCCCTCTCTTATCTGTCATTGAAAGACCCTTCTAAATAGTGAACTTATGCCCAATATAACTTTCTGCTTACATTAGTCACCCACTGTGAGGCTGCTGAGGTTTCCAAAATTTACCTTTTGCTAGCAGTTCTGCTTTGTATGCTTCAAGCTACCAGTACACGAGAACTAAACTTTAGCAAAACCTACCGAACAATTTTTCTGATGTCTTTCAGCCAAAGTAAATTAAACCACTAAAAGGCATCTTTAATAAAGGTAACTAAAAATACAAGTTTTCAAGTGCTTGGTGAGGGTTCTAAAGATTTCAAGGGAGCCCCAGAGGGGCTCTGGAACAAGATTTTGGTCCAGGAAAAAAATAATGCAGCTAAAATCCAGGCACTTCTGTGTCTAAGAAGTAAAATTTTATACAAATAACCACAAGGTTTTATGTTGTATCTCCTAATTTAATCCATGTAATATCTTTAGTGGAGATACTGTTGTGGAATTTCCACTTGATTTCAAAAAAGGGAGTAGTTTTCTCTCTTGCACATTCACATTAAATGACTTCAGTAGGCGAAGAAATCCTTCTTGCAGATTATGTTTTCAGGTGGTGATTGCTTTAAAACTTTCCAGTTTGGGAGTAAAAAAACAAAAAAGGTTGACATTACATTCTCACCAGCAAGCGAGGTTAAACGGCGCGAAACACTGCCCGCCGCTACGGGCCGATACCAGCGAACGTTATTGCTGCCCCACATCTTGCCCAGGGAAGCTGTGGAGGCCCCATCCCTGGAGGTGTTGAAGGCCAGGCTGGATGGGGCTTTGAGCAACCTGGTCTGGTGGGGGGTGTCCCTGCCCATGGCAGGGGGGTTGGCACTCGATGATCTTCAAGGTCCCTTCCAACCCAAACCATTCCGTAATTCTATGATGTTACTAGGTCTCTCTTTCCCTCACCCTCAGGAGCCCTCGCCAAAACAGCCGCCGTCGCAAACCCCATTTCTCCGCGGGCCGGGCCGGCGGCAGCAGCGCGGCACCCGCTCCCACCGCCCGGGCCTGCACCGCGCCGCGGGAGACGGCGGGCGCCCGCCCCGGCCCAGGGCACGACGCGTCTCCCCTTGCCCGAGGGCTCCTCCCAGCGCGCCTCGCTGCTCCCGGGCGGCGTAGCGGCTGCTCGCCGGCACCCCCGGGCGCTGAGACACAGGCCCCAGCCGCTCCAGGAGACCCTCATTCGGCTCCGCTCCGCTCGACCCACCCCGGGGCCGCCCGCGCCCCTCCCCGCCCGCCTCCGCCGCCATTCCCTCCCGGCCGCCGAGCGCCTCCCCCGGCCCCGCCCCGCCCGCTGCGGCCCGCGCGCCCGGGTGAGTGCGCACGCGGGGAGCGGGGGGGGTCCGAGCGCCCGGGGTCTGTGAGGGCGGAGGAGCCGTTACGGGCGGGGGGGCGTTAATGGCGGCGGGGGGAACGGGCCGACCGCCGCCCCGCCGGGCTCGGTGCTCCTCCGGGGCGCAGGGAAAGGCGTCCGGCGGTGCGGGGCGCGGCGCGTTGTGGCAGCGCCGGGCCCAGCGGCCACGTGTCTGGCCCTCCGGGGCTCGGGAGGAGGTAGAGCGGGTTAGGCACCGTCCCCCCGCCCCGGGGCTCCTGAAGCCGGGGCCCTGGGTGCTGCGGAGCACGGCCGGTGTGGCTCGCTGGGCGCCTCTCCGGTGCAGGCCGGCCGCGCCGGTGAGGCCGGTGGGGGGCAAGGAGCGCTACCTGCTGCGGGCACCGGGGCACCATTTTCTGCGTTTTTCCCTTCTGGTGAAAGTTCAGTGGTAGCCCGGTGTGGCAGAGCGGCGAGGGGGAGCAGCGGAGGCTGTGTGGCCTCAGAATCGCTGTGGCCATCTTTCTTCCCCGTTGCTTCGGAGGGAGATGAGTCGCCCTGCAGTCGCCGGGCCAGTTTAGAGGCCTGAACTGATAAACAGGTACAGCTGTTCCTGTCTGAAGCGGGAGCAGGGGCGTTCTCTTGCTGTGCTTTTTCTCTAGCCCTGCAGAGAAGGACTCGGGGGTACTGGTAGATGAAAAGCTGGGCATGAGCCGGCAGTCACAGGGTGGTTAAAGTTGGAAGGGACCTTAAAGATCATCGAGTTCCAACCCCCCTGCCATGGGCAGGGACCCCTCCCACCAGACCAGGTTGCCCAAAGCCCCATCCAGCCTGGCCTTGAACACCTCCAGGGGTGGGGCATGTGTAACTTCCCTGGGCAACCTGTTCCAGCGCCTCACCACCCTCACAGTAAAGAATTTTCTCCTAGTATTTAATCTAAATTTACTCTGTTTCAGTTTAAAACCATTACCCCTTGTCCTGTCACTACACTCCCTGATAAAGAGTCCCTCCCCATCTTTCCTGTTGGCCCCCTTTAGGTACTGGAAAGCTGCTATGAGGTCTCCCTGTATCCTCTCTCCAGACTGAACAATCCCAACTCTCTCAGCCTGTCTTCAGTGTGCGCTCGCAGCCCGGAAGGCCAACCGTATCCTGGGCTGCATCAAAAGCAGCGTGGCCAGCAGGTCGAGGGAGGTGATTCTGCCCCTCCACTCTGGTGAGACCCCACCTGGAGTACTGCGTCCAACTCTGGAGCCCTCAGCACAGGAAAGACATGGACGTCTTGGAGCAGGTCCAGAGGAGGGCTGCAAAAACAGTCAGAGGAATGATCTCCTATAAGGACAGGCTGAGAGAGTTGGGGTTGTTCAGCCTGGAGAAGGGAGGGCTCCGGGGAGACCTTATTGTGGCCTTTCAGTACTTAAAGGGAGTTTGTAAGAAAGATGGAGAGAGACTTTTTACCAGAGCTTGTAGTGACAGGACAAGGGGTGATGGTTTTAAACTGTAAGAGGGTAAGTTTAGTTTAGATATAAGGAAGATTTTTTTTTTCTGATGAGAGTGGTGAGAAGCTGGAAGTGTTCAAGGTCAGGTTGGATGGGGCTTTGAGCAGCCTGGTCTAGTGGAAGGTGTCCCTGCCCGTGGCACGGGGGGCTGCACTAGATGATCTTTAAATGTCCCTTCCAACTCAAGCTATTATGTGGTTCTACAGTTGTAATAACTAACAAAACACTACAGAACAGCACATTGTGTAGATGAAGCTGCATTCTGTGAATAGTACATACCTGAATTTAACTTTGTTAAAAATGTGAATGAGCTGAGAGGTTGATATGGGTTTAGGTCTGGGATTCGCAACTGGTAATTCAGGCCTGGTTGCATTTGTGTTGCTGGCATTTGGGGATGTTAGTTGTAGATCTTGGTGCTGGCAGCATCTTCAGATGTTGCTAGCAATTGGGAACTAATTTTCAGTCTTTTTTTAAGCATTCCCTTGCCTCGTGGAGAACTGTATTTTTCTGCACCTGGGAATGTCCATCCTCTCAGGAAGGTGGTGATGTGGGACTCCTGTGGGACTAAGGTGACCGTAGGTTGCTGTTGAGGTTCAGGCTGTTACAGGACCTACTGGTGAAACACTCTGCCCAGGAGTTAGTAGAGCAGTGAGGGTGTCCTGCATACTGCCGCGTAGGAGAATTTAGTACTGCGTGCCAATAGGAGAACTGGAGCCTAAGTTTTGTGATAAGGGATCTGTGTAGGTAAAAGCATCTTAATAAATGAGAGCATTTACTTTTGGGAGTAGAGCTGTCTTTTTTTAACCTACAGATGAAAGCATCAGCGTGCTCTAACTCTTCATGTGTTGGCTTCACAAGCTTGCTCAGACATGCCTGGAGTCACTTTGAGTTGGCCAGATCCAGCAGGCAAGCTGCGGTGCTGGAGGGCTTGGTGCTGGCACATTGTCAGGATACTCAACTCAGCTTCTCAGGCAGGCCTTTACCGCTGCCTGCTGCTCTGGGCTACTCTGGGGGATGAAATGCTGATGCAGACTTAAAGTTAGGGCAAGTATGTCTGCATATACTATGGTGTTAGACCTACCGTTACTTCATTTTTGCCTGAACTTTCCTGAGAACTTGGCAGCTAAACCCTTTGTGGGTTAACTTTTTTATTTTTACATAATGATACACAAGCATATTATCTACCTGGAAAAACAAAGTAAATGACTTCCAACTTTAAAATTAAATGTCTGTGCTTGGATGAAAGAATTCTTTTTATTCTACGTAAACCACAAAGTTTGACAGCTTTGCAGAAATGGAAGCAGAATCTTATAATTTTAGGTTTTGGTGTAAGAAAGGCCTATCAATGTTCACTCTCTTCTGTAAACCTAGTTTTGCTAAACCTGGCCATTCAAGATGCAGTTTGGAGACCCTGACAGAGGGTGAGATATGGACCATTGTGTGGTAAAGCATCACTAGATGCCTGGCACTGTCACATAAGTTAGCATAAAATTGTTCCCAGGGCCTGAGACCTCAAGCAGGTGCCCTTACTTCATGTTCCTAAAACCTGCTCCACCTGCAGGGGAGTCTTCTGTTTCTTTGGAAGCTGCTGTAACCCTCCTGCCAATTCAGTCATCCTCGCCCACTGAACCTGGTTACATATTCCTTCTTCCCTCACAGAAATCTATTCTTCCTGTGCCCCATTTCCCTGTGTGTTCTGTTCACTGTGTTCTTGTGTAGCCTTTAGTGCGTGCTGTTGTAACCGGTGTCAGTGTCCCCTCACCGCAGCAGCTGCCTTTTCTGTAGGTCCTGGTACAGCTTTAGTATGGTAACGGGACAGCTCTGTAGACACGGGGTTTATGATGTGTGAGCCACCTTGAAAGGAAAGCTTACTGTAACACCGCATTTAACGGGTTGGGTTCTGTGCTTGAAATACCATACATCCTCCTCCATCGTGCGCTGGCTGGAAAGTCATTGGGAAGTCTGCGTTGTGCTTTTTTCCCCCCTGATGTGAATGCATTTCAAGGAAGTGTAATAAGGAACAAGTTTCTGATCCTCTCCCCTCTCTCCACCCCTCTCTGCATGTTGCCATTAAATCCCTTAAAGCTGAGTTAATTTTTTAATAATTCCCACCTCTTGCTACAGAAGACCAGTCTGCCACAGGTTCTTTGCGTGGGTGGATTCCTGCATTTGCAGAGCTCTGTTGTGCGGGCCATTGGGTTTCACTCCATGTTTCTTAGTATGAACTCAGCTGTGGGATTCGAGCTTCTGTGAACAACGGCTCCCCATAGAGCCTTTCGAAGTTTGCTGAGGTTCGAGAGGGAATTGGAGGCCTGCTGTGGGCTTTCCTTTTTCTGCTGCTTGCAGCAAACTGAGCATCTGCAAGCAGAGCTGTTGCCATCATGCTCTGATATCCCACTGGATAAAGCAAGAGGTGCTTCGCTGGGCCTGTGAGCTCTTGAGGTTGTGTTACTGGTTGACTGTTTGGGTTCTCTCTCCTCTTGAACAGGAACATGCCCAAGAAAGGAGGGAAGCATGCCGAAATGGGAAAAGAAATGCAGGCACAGTGTAAACGAGCAAAGGTGGAAGCAGTTTGTTCTCCATCAGTCATGAGTTTTGAGAACCCAGACAGCCTCTTTGGAAGCTTGATCTCTCCCATCAAACAAGAGGTGTTTTTCAGGGAGTACTGGGAGCAAAAGCCACTGCTTGTTCAGAGGAACGATCCCCTGTTGGCTGCCTACTACCAGTCCCTGTTCCAGCTGTCAGATCTGAAGGAGCTGTGCAGCCAGGGTCTGTACTATGGGCGAGATATAAATATCTGCAGATGCGTGAATGGAAGAAAGAAAGTTTTAAATAAAGAAGGCAAAGTGAATTACATGCAGCTGAAGAAGGATTTTGACCAGAAAAAGGCAACAATACAATTTCACCAGCCTCAGAGATTTAAGGTTGGATCGTTTTGTTGAATATAATTAATGCTTGCTTTAGAATGTGGTATACTTCGCTTGAGTCATACTAGGCATAGCTTCATCTCTGTCCTCAGTAAATCTAGGGGAAGTAGCTGACATTGGTGATCTGCTGAAATCTACACATGAACTGTATTAATTAAAACATGGTTTATACTTTTGCACCACCCATCGTGTTTCAGTGCTCTGCAGTACAAAATCTGATTGGTGCTATAATATTGTGTTCTTTTTAAAAGAATGTGCTTTGTCACATAAAAGTTTAGAAAAAAATGCACAAAATTGATGATGATGCATCTGTATCTGCTTAAATTATCCCTTCTGCCTCACTGTTTCCTTGTGCAAACTGGGGCCTTTGTACCGCTTTCCTTCAATGGAAGGCAAGGTGTGAAGCCATGTAAAATATTTCCAGGACACTCTGCCGATCTTGCCAGTGAATTGACTTTGAATTGCACCATGGAAGGATACCGCCCCGTTTTAGCTGAGTGTCCTTTCTCTTGTTCTTTTTGATGCCTTTGCAATCTTCACATATGAGAATGTCGGTGGTGTCTGCACAGTTGTGTAAAGGACTCGGATACTTGTAGGTACTTGGATTTAGTTTGGTTTTTTTTTTTTGGTCCCATGGTGTCAACACAATTTAATTGTGAATTAATTGTGAATTTAATTGTGAATTAACCCAAATACACAGCTGAGTCCCAAGTATAGAGTTGCTGGCTGATCTCTGTTTGAATGTAGCTGTAATGGCCAGCGGCAGGGGCATCTGCAGTTGAAGTTGAAGCATTGCATGGTTTATACTGAAATCTAGAGCTTGAGCGGAACCTACATAAATTCTGGTTGAAGTTGCACTTGCGCAGGTCTGGTAGTTGGCATCTTCTGATAAGAGAGTCATCCCTTTGGTGCGTTGTCTGTCACACATTAGATGTGGACGAGTAAATTTTGTTCTCAAATATGCCCAAACAATTGGAGTCACTGGAAAAAGGTCTCTAACCTTTGTATGCTGCCTTTGATGCTAGCCCATATAATGCAAGTCCTGTGTGCGTTTATTGTCTTAAGATATTTTGCTGTTCGTGGGATGATGGGTGGTTTATTTTCCTCTCTCTAACCTTGTTTGTCTGCTTTTGCAACCTAAAAATGGTATGGGTAAGAGAACAAACATCAATGCTATGTTGGGGCACCAGTCTTTTTGGCTTACCGATTACCTTCACGGCACATCTTTGCATCTACAGTGCTTGCTTTCAGAAGGAACGCTCATACAGAGCATCTGCCTTCCCAGCCTCTGTCTCCCTGTGATCATTCTCTAGAAAAACCTTCCAAGTAACGGGGAGGATGTGGACTGGGCCGAGCTCTTCAGCAGTAACAGCATCGTTTCTTTTTAAAGGAGGAGCTGTGGAAGATTCAGGAGAAGCTGGAGTGCTACTTTGGGTCTCTGGTTGGGTCGAATGTTTACATTACTCCCCAGGGCTCTCAGGGCCTTCCCCCTCACTATGATGATGTTGAGGTAGGTCAGCTCAACCTTGATTGTGAAACTGTGCGTGGGCTTTTGCTAGTGGCAGTGGGTACCTGTATGTGTGCTTTTTTCTCCCCTCTCTCATAAAATAGCTTATTATAGAAAAACATTTTGTCCCCTGAAAACTTAGGGTAATTGGTTCCAAGTGTTTTTTTTATAGTCCTTTTTCTTCTATAATTTTACTGAAAACATACTAATAGTAATATGGTAATACCACGTAAACTGTGCTTTCCAGATCTGGTATTTCCATTAGATGAAAAGAGAATTTGTTTGCCCAGCTGCAGAAGCTTTCTAGCACTTTTTTTTTTCCCACTTCATTAAGACACCCAAGAATCCAGAAGTCCTTTTTCCTTTACTAAGTACTTGCTCTTTCTTCAGCTGGACAGTGAAAGCAGACTAGTTGTGCTGGTTCCCATTTGTTGGTCCTTCTGTTTTTAAGAAGCTACTGGTATGATGAAGTCCTGTGTTTCAAATGCATTTTAAATTAGCTTCTAAAAGAAATATTCAAATAGACACTGTGTTTAAAAAAAAAAATTGGGCTATCCCACTTAAACCAAAACAACAAAAAAAGGCCTTCCGTGTATTTTTTGCTTTTTATTATTTTCATTTCCTTTGAATACATCTGGAGTTTCATTTTCCTTATGCCCCATAACCTGCATGTTTTGGCATATGTCATCAACGCCCAGATCACAGCATCCCCTAGATGTTTCTGATGCTCTGTGTGTCAGTGAATGGTGGTAAGACCTCTCTCGCCTGATGTTTTGAGTATCTGTGTGGCAGGCATTACTTTTGAGTTATCTGTCTAGCACTTATATAAGTGACTGGAGAGAAATGGGGATTTCCAAATGCTTACCTTAGGATAAAACATCACGCTTCACAACTCTCCTCTCTGTTGTCTCTAAGTAGAGCCTAAAGAAATAGTTCAAATGTCAATTTCTGCATTGTAGACATCTAAAAAGTAATGAGAGAGGAATCCTGTTTGCCATGCTGTGGAATAGCTGAGAGCAGGGAAGGTGAAATCAGTTTCCTCTGTTGTCAGAAAAGCAAGCTGTGTCACTTCTGTTTGCTTTCTATCCCTGATTTCTGGCATGACTCCAAAGACCTTCCAAATAAGAAGACAACTTAAAATTTCTGATCAGTTGGATGTGTGAGGGACAGCGAGGCCTCCTTACGCATTTGCGTTTATGGTCTTTTGCAGGTGTTCATCCTTCAGCTTGAAGGCGAGAAACATTGGCGATTGTATAAACCAACAGTGCATTTAGCTCGGGAATATAATGTTGAATCAGAAGATAGGATTGGGAGTCCCACACATGAATTAATCTTAAAGGTATTATAATTGAATTGCTTTACATGCTCTGGGCTATGGTTGCCAGAAAAGTGGTCATGTTTGAAATGCTCCATTTCTTGAAGACAGTATTCTGAATGATCGTGGTTGTGAAATTGAGGGGAGGGTTGGTGCACAAAACACTGTGAGCATGAGAAATTTGGTTGATAGTTGTCTAACCTATCGTTTTTCAAAGGTATCCTTTGCTTTAGTATTTAAATAATGAACCAAGAAACCAGTTATTTCTGGAAATTCTCCAGTATTCGCCAAGTTGGGCACCCTGACTCCTGGGTTATGTTTGTGGAGTTGTGTGCAGAAAAAACATTGGATTTATATATAGTTATGAAACATTTTTATGCTTTTACATGGTGCCTGTAATCAATCAGGCTAATCCTTCTATGCACCGGGACCTACTGCTTTACGAAGGTTTTCACTGTTTTGGTGAATTTGATTTAAATATTTATCTGTGGGTGATAAACAAAAGCATGAACTAAACCCCATGTTAACTTGCTGTATTAATTGTTTTTCTAAACCTGAAAATCGAGCGTTTGGCTGTTTTTTGTTATTTGGAATAAAAAGAACATTTCATGAAGATTAATGAATGCAGCCCCTTTGACAGCAGGGCATCTGATACTTGTCCCGTTCTGTTTTACATGCTTGTGCTTTCAAAGCATGTTATTTATCCAGCAGACAGTGCTGCTCTGTGTTGGAAGCCTCGTTAGTTTCTCTGCCTTGTAGCTTGTCACAGGGTCTCTCTCTGCAAGGTCTCTGCTCTTCCCAGTGTTCAGACCTGCTTTTGGGTGTAGGTAGTTTAGGAATAGTATGACACGTTGGATATGATACTGACATCGCTAGACGCGTAGTTTGACAGATGGTAATATTTCAGTTGTTACGATGTATTGGGTGATGCAAAGTCTAGTAAATTACAGTCCCCTTTTTAATTTCTGGAACATTTTGGGCTGGACTTCAATGCCTTTGATTTTTATGGAATAATGATGTATTCCACAAGCCATTTTACTGATATTGTGGAGTGAAAATACTGGCCTCTGAAAAAGGTTTTAAAATTATGTAAGCTTTTAATTTATTTTTCTTCTGTTTCATGTTCTCAGCTTCCTGTGATCCATTTCTTCCGGGTGGCTGCTGTCAGATTTTGGTTGTCTGTCTGGAGCTGTCTCTGACAGGGATGCTGTCAGATGACTCTTATTTCCTCCCTAAACATCTTTCTAGAGTATTTCCTTTCTCCTTTTTTGCATTTCTGTCTGCAGTCTGCCATCCTTGATCAGTTTAGAACAAATGGACCAGTTAGAGACTGTATTGGTCCCACCAAAAACTTCCCACCAAAAACTGGTAGCTGCCGGAGAGCAAAGGCACGCTGGTTTGTGTATAAATTTCCAAGCTGCGGTGCTGACACTGCAACAGGCTGTGGCCATGGCTGGTTTGTTGCTGAAGTCAAGCACAGAGCTGATTTGATAGCTGGCTGTTTAGCCTTCTTCATGTATGATGTTCCATTTAATTTGCTGGTACTTCTCCCTTGTCTGTCCCTCCTTCCTCCAATTTGAAAGTAAGAAGGCAGCAAAGCGATGAGATCCGTGTTGTCTCTTGTCAAATGCTCTGTCCTGCCCCAGTCTGGGCATTGCCACCTCAAGTCTGTGAAGATTCTGGCTATTTTAATTGGAGAGTCTTTTTTCAGTGGTGCCCGGTGATAGGACAAGAGGTAACGGGCACAAACTTGAACATAGGAAGTTCCATCTTAACATGAGGAGGAACTTCTTTCCTTTGAGGGTGGCAGAGCACTGGCACAGGCTGCCCAGAGAGGTTGTGGAGTCTCCCACACTGGAGACATTCAAAACCGGCCTGGACGCTGTCCTGTGCAACCTGCTGTAGGTGTCCCTGCTGTAGCAGGGGGGTTGGACTGGATGATCTCCAGAGGTCCCTTCCAACCCTGACCATTCTGGGATTCTGTGAGAGTGTTGTGCTTGCTGGCTCATGTGAATAATGTTGGTAAGACTACCCAGCAGATGAGATGAATAAGAGTTGGACTTTGCAGCAAAGACTGCTTTGAAGAATCATGATCCCAGCTTCTTAGTGGTAGGCATGGGGTGCTACAGCATGAAATAGTTTCTTTTGCAGGCTGGTTTGTCATCACTCTGGTAGGTGTTCAGGGCTCTTACCCTTCCCCTGTGCATCCCTCCCTCCAGTTTGTTTTCTTGCTGGGGATGTGAAACATAGCAAATGAAGAGAATTCAAAATACCCTTAGTTAGTGTAGTCCTTCTACTGGTGAGTAACACAGTTCATTAATGGCAGAGAGTGGCTCGCTTCAGAACAAGTAAATCGTACATGGCTGACCTATGATGCATTACAGCTTGTTATAAATGGATGAAGAGACTTGATCTTGCTGAGTCCCGTGAAGCCTCGTAATCTAAAGAGACCTTTCAATTCAGTGAAAAATCAAATAGTATTCACTTGAAATATATCTGTGTTAGACAGCTCTTGGAAGTAGGAGATGTGACCAAATTTAAGGAATGGTAAAATTAAAATGGAATCAAATTTCATCACTGTTGCTTTATGACTTTTCTCTTTGACTGTGCTATCCAACTATATAGGTGTTTGTAGGAGAAGCCATACGTAAACTGATTTTTTCTTCTTGGAGGCAGTTTCATGTGCTTTGCAGTTCTCTCTTATCTTGACTTTCCTAATCTAAATCTTTATCAGTGTGGAGATTTAATTTAGATAGGTGAGAAGAAAGATAGGGAGGAGTAAGATAGTACTTTTTAAGTGTCTTAACTGAAAATTTCAGACAACAGTATTGTAACGGATTACCATCTGTATAGAATATTTGGCTTTTCTTCTGGAATTCCGGCTTTTTCTTTGACATGATCTGACAAATTCACATTGCAGCGCTCCTCTGCTAGCCTGCTGTATTGTCAGCAAGTTCATCTCAGTTGCTTCTTTCTCCCCTTTATGCAGCTGAGTTGCAGTGTGCATGGTTAAAAGCTCGCTTTGTGTTTTCAGACAGGTGTATAGTAAATGTTGAGAGTAGGTTGGAAAGTTTAAGGTATCGGACTTCTGGCTTAGAGTGCTTTATTTTATGTTATTAAGGGTTGTAATGGAGGATCTCTCTATTTTGTGATTTAAAAAAATGTCTGTTGTCAGTCTGTCTGCTCAGAGAGTACTTTCTCAGTTTTGACTACAATGCGGTTTGACCAGGTGCCCTGAACTTACCAATTCTCCTTCATTGCCTTGCAGCCAGGTGACTTACTGTACTTCCCAAGAGGGACTATTCACCAAGCTGACACTCCTCTTGGGATCTCCTGTTCTACACATGTGACCATCAGTACCTACCAAAACAAGTAATTATTCTTTACGGTTTGGTTTGGTTTTTTTTTAGTATGGCTTCTCAGAAAATGGCTTTCCTCTGCCAGATGATGTGCGTGAATGCTACAGACCTGAAAGCGATGTTTCAAAGAAGTGAAGTCTGTTTCTTAAAAAAAATAACCACCTTAATGAGCTCTGCTTAGCTCTTTTCTGTGTTCGTTCCATTTAGCCCTTGTGTGGTTTGTTTTTCTGTAATACAGGGACAGGGCATGTCACCATCGCCCCAGAGATGTGGTGGCATGGAATATATGTACGTACCCCACAATTATATATACAGCCTGCTGTTAGTAACAGAATCTAAGCTAGCGTTCAGGTAGCAGTAATTGAATATTTAGGGTTTGGGGGAAGGAGGGGAGCGAGACCATTGTTGTTTGAAGCAGTCTGCGTACCAGTTTTTCGTGCAGCAAGCTTGATTGCTTTTTAATTGGTTATTTTATTATTTACCAGCTGTAGACTTGAATGTGGAAGATAATATTACAACTGCAAACTCACTGTTGTATTTTAAAAAAATCTCCCACAAGTGGCTGAAGTTACTGTTCATTTCATAACCCAGATAAGAGTCATGAGTTACTCCTTTCATCGTGTTTTCTCCTGTGTTTGATAGCCGCCCACACCTATTCTGACAGACTGGCTGCAAATTTTTCCTTCGCAAATATTCTCTGCTTACCTGTGTTTTTCATCTCCTACCCTGTGCGTGCACGTCAGATTTCCTTTGACGCACATCTGATCCTTGTGTCCACTGAAACATTGTCATCACATAGGGAAACGCGGCTGCCACCTAATCAGCCTCTCAGGTGCTGGGTTTGGAGTCATTGGCCTGAATTAGGGATTAGGAAGGATTTCTTTTAGCCACAAAACAGGGCAGAACAAGTTTGGGCGTATTCTAGATGATTGTAAGATGAATTTCTAACCACCGGCTGTACCATTCTGGAAGCCCAGGGCGTCAGAGCTGGGCTGGCTCTTAATGTGGCCAGTCCTCCAAGTTGGAGAGAGGGTTAAGATGAAGCTGCTCAAAGGTGTGAGTCTTCATAAAAGTTGGGTTCAGCTGATTTTAATTTACACTCATGTTCTATTCTTCTGTTCAGAAGGTAAAAAAAGCTATTTTCTGTAAGTGTTGACTGCTCTTGCAAAGAGTGTTTGACTTCATTTGTTATGCAAGAGAAAACATTAGTGCTGAGCTGCTTTGGCAAGTTTGATGATGCATTCAGGGTGATCAGCAGTGAGTGGCCTCCAAAGAGAGGTCCTGCTCCTCCTCCCTTCCCCTGCCTTTTTGTCCCACCACTTCCTTGTGTTGACCTGGCGCTTCTCTCACCCCTGGTTTAGTGAATGGAACAGACAGACGAGTGACACCAGAACACATGGGTGTTTGGTTTGTTGATGGAGGCTGGGCTGGCGTGATGTTTTACAGACCAGTGTGCAGGAGTCCTCCTGAATGCACAGAACGGGGTTTGTCCAGCTCGATCCCTACAGAGTTATTGGTCAAATAGTGCTGGGGAGACAAGAATTTGGTTGCTTATAACAGGGTTGCTGGAGACCTGACAGGCTTGTGTGGTCAGTGCAGTTTCTCCATGACAGCGTCAGCCAAATGCCAGTCCAGTGGATTACTTGAGAAGCGGTGCTGTTGGGGAGAGCGTTCCCTGGGCACTTGTGTCTGAATGAGGAGAGGAAAAAGGAAAAGCTTGAAGAGTATTGTTCGTCTAAGGATTAAAATCAGAATCATCATCCATTAAGGTTATTGGTAATGAAGCATAAGGGCATGCCTCTGCACCTGCTTTCAGCAAGCATAGGTAAAATAGGCAGCAGTCCTGATCCAGGCTGGTATTTTGATTTGGCCTGTAGATGGAAGTATGGTCTGAAAACATTTCCTTGGAAAATTAAGAGAACTCCTTGAAAATAGCTGTCCTTATAATGGAGGATGTGTGGACTCCTTGTGACCACTCTGGAAGTGGCACATGCAGAAGGAGCTGGGAGGGGAGGAAGTGTTGGTGGAGGTGGCACTTTCAGGGACTTTTAGGCACCAAGACAAAAGGAACTCCACTGTGTGCTGAAGGACGGTTCCTCTGGGCCAGGTCCCAGCAGGCAGAGAAGTGTGTGTATGTGTGTGCGTGTGTGAGTTCGTTATAAGAAGGGCAGTTGGGAATAGCAGTGAGTAGCTCAAGATAGTTGCTGGCAGATGGAGATTGGGGGCAAGGGAAGGGAAGCAGTAAGAAGTAGAAGATGTCTTAATTCTATTTATTAGCCAGAGTCCTTCCCTCCCAGTGTGTGGCAGACAGTGGTACACTTGAATGGAGACAATTAAAAAAAAAAAGTAAATGAGACTATAGCAAGTCATACTTTTTTCTTTCTTTTTTTTTTTTTTAAAATATTTTTAACTGAAGTAGTGTCCAGAGATCAGTGCTGAAAAGAGGGAGTGCTGAGGGAGAGCAAGAGCGGAGGGTGAGGTGTACGTTGGAGGACAGGCCCTGCTCTACTCCCTGCGCTAGCTGGGTGGGAGCCTGCTGGCAGCCTTGCATGCTGGGCACTTGCCCTGGTTGTTTGCCCATGAAACCAGCCTCTGGGGATGTGGCGGGGGGAGAGGTCACGTGTGGACTGGACTGCGCTTTTGTGTGAGCGGCACGCCTGTTCCTCGTGAAGTTGAGTCACGCTAGGCAAAGAAGGTGCAGGCAGTAGTTCTCCCTCCCCTGCACTCTAGTTTATGCTTATAATTGGGGAAAAGAAGTATGGAGATCAAGGGCTGATAATATTTTTTTTTATTTTTTAAAGTATGTAGGCTAAGAATGGGGATTTAATGCAGACAAGACATCTACAAGATACCTTTTAGGTATCATTAAAATCCCTGTAGAGATATGTAGGGGTCATGTTCTTGGGGTCATGATTAAGTTTGTAGCAAAGCTGCAGTTTTTACTGATGCCATGTTGGATTTGATAACCCTGGGTACATTTCCTCCTTCAATAATTAGTGTCTCAAAAGTACGTTAAATGACACAACCCCACACACTTAATTGTGTGCAGTGAGGCTGTATGAGCCTGCGATTGGATAATAATGGCCCCGATGACAGGAATTTCTTCATTCAGTGAGGTCAGCTTTAAGCTGAATCCATTGGTAAATGGCAGCCACCTGAATCGGAACAAACCGGACCCTTCTCAAGGCAGTTCCTTCCCTCTGTAGGAGTGCCACTGACCTGAAGCTGGTGAGGACGCACATACAGTTGAGATGAGAGTGCGCTATTGCATGAGACGACAGAGTGGGAATGGAAGGGCCAAAGGCACAAAGCAGATTTTGAATTGGAGCAATACGTTTCCAGCCCTTGATGTCAGTTAAGATGTCTGTTTTATTTCAGTGCGACTATTTTAGTAATTTTTTATTTTTTTTCTTTCTGTCCTTCAGCTCCTGGGGAGATTTCTTACTGGATGCAATTCCTGGCCTTGTGTTTGATACAGCAAAAGAAGATGTGGCGCTGCGGACAAGCATACCAAGGCAACTGCTTATGGTAAGTAGGTGGGACTAAGGGAATGATAGTGCGTCCAGCTGAAACTTCAGCACTGAGGCAAGCATGCGTCTTGTTGATCTGCTCTGAGCTCACTGCAATGGCACTATCTTGTCGAGCAGCACAACCACTTCTTTTGAAGACTTCAGGATGACAGTTCCATCTGAGCGTTTGCTCCATCTGAAGCGCTGCGAAGTTCATTGCGCTGCCTTTCTTTCGTATCACAGTGTCCTTGTATGGCTTGTTCACTTCTCAAAGTAACGGGATTTGCTTTGGAGCTGTCAGACAGACATAGTTCCTGTCAGGCCAAGCTTTTGAATCTTTAAAAGTTGGCAAAGCTGTAAATTGTTCTGTGACCTCTTTATGGTAGTCCAGTTGTGCTGCTGATCAGCTCATCGGCACGCGGAAGGAACAAGTCTCTCTTTCAGCCGCGCTTGCAAGGCCTTCAGCATTGCAGGTAGCGCCAGAGAGAGGGAGGGTGAGCATCAGCTTTGGTGTGTGAACAGCTTGTGGGGAGCGTGTAAAAGAAATGGAAGGTTGTTTTGGGAGTAAATGTTACCCTTTGCAAAGATAAAAGAGGAGCGTACAGATTTTCACTGCATTACTGCACCTCCTTCTCTTTAGGCTAGTTTGTTTAGCTTGAATTCATTTGCGAGCAACTCTGTGTGAATATTTAGCAGGTGGATATAGCTGACTCGACAAAAAAACTGAGCAGCCTTTTGAGGAGGCTTGCAGACCGACTGGAAAACACCAGAGAACTGAGATCATCTGACATGAAGAAGGATTTCATTATGAACCGGTTGCCACCTTGCTTGGGATGCGACTCTGATCTTTTGACTCCAGGTAGATCTTGAAGTTACCAAAACTGGCTGATGTGATGTAGAGCTGTTGCTAACTCTGCCTCTTATGATTTTGGTATTTTATAGTAGGCAAAGATTATAGTCTAGCATCAGCTTCATGTTGTGTTAAGCTCTACGTGTGCATATCCACATCTTGGTTAATTCCCTGTGTCTAGCGGAAGAGATGACACGATTCTCTCAGAGTGAAATAAAGATTATCCTAGACTGAAACGGGCAGCTTTAATAAAGTAATGTGTACTGAAAATGTTTAACTGGTAGAATTTGTCCTTATGTTCTAGCTTGCTATTACAGCTATTTGTAGACTGTAAAGCTGAGAGAATTAAAAAATCTCTCTCCCTTCCCCTCCCGGGTTTGAGAACATGTGGGTGTTGAAACACAGGTTAGCAAAAAATCTAGCCACAAGAGAGTGGGTAGCGCACAGAGGGCTCAATTTGCACTGCTCGTCTGGTTTCCTTCCTTTCTAATGGAGAATTTATTTTTCTTAGGTGGGAAATTGCCAAAAATAGATAGCAAAATCAGGCTGCAGTTTAGAGACCACACTATCATTACAGTGGAACCAGATCAAGAGAATTCTGTAAGTATGCTGAAGCTTGGGGTGGGAGTGCGGGCTGGGGAGCGCGAGGTGTATGTGAGTTGTTGCTCTGTTGTACTGGTCTAAAAGGGTCATGCAGTTCCACTTAGTTGGACCCTGCATCCCGTTCGGGTTTGTTAGGAGATGATGGGGTGGTTGTTGAGCGATAATACGGCACGTTCTTGCCTTCTGGAGGAGAGCTACAGAACTAAATTTAGTCTGTGCTTCTGTGTGCTAGGTGTGTGGCTTTTATCATCTGAGGTGAGATGGGATAGATCATTGCGGCTGCTAAATGGCCTCTATAGCTGTTGATGATGGATTTTTATATTTTTTTTTTTTCAGTTTTTGTACTTAAGAGCATGAAAAAGTTATAAAAATACGTTCCCTCAAGAGAGGGAATTCCCTTAGTCGCAGCTGCTGCTGACTGTGGTGGCATTTAGTCTTCACTTGTGAGTTCTCTTTGTACCTGAGTAGGTGCCAGTGGCACTAAGTTGTTCCACAGAATAAATGCTGGCGTGTTGGATTCTGTTGTGTTCAGACTGCTTCTGATCTATGAAGGTTTAATAGTATGAAAGTGTAGAAGTGGGTTTTGTTGTCTTAAAAAAAAAAAAAAAAAGGTGGAAGGTGGGAACGGGACAGACCATCTTGTACAATTTTTTTTTTTTTTGCATGCATAAAATGTTGTTCTCCAAGAAAAACATACTATAACCACCTGATTTTTCTCTTCCATTTTGTTTATGATGTCCTATTGCTGAGAGACTGTGGAGCTTTTGGAACCTTTTTTGTTTTTTGCTGCCTCACCTTCTGATGTCATACAGATAAACACTGAATGACAGCACACATACAAGACACCTGGCCACAAATTCGGCGTGAGACCTGCCCACAGAGCTCTGAATTCTCTGAATTGGTTTGCAGATCTTTGACCAAGGAATGATAACAGGCATATGATTTTTAAGAGACAGATCAGTATCAGAGTGGAAATTTATTGATGCACACTCCTTCATTAAGGCCTTCTAGGAGGTGCACCTTAAATGCCATGTTTTCTGGACAGCTTCCGTCCTGTCAGTCTAGTAGCGGCAGTACTAGGGCAGAAGGTTATAGGTTGTAAATAACTTTTCAAAGATGTTTTGGAGACTCCCTTATTTCTGTGGTAGATGGCAGTTGGGTCATTCAGTCAGGAAGGTGAATTGCTTTCACTGCTGTAACAGTAGACTCCAGAATTAAGGTGCTGACACTGTCACTTGAGTAGATGAATTTGAGGGTGTGAATCATATGTAACTGCTTTTTTCCTGCTGTCTTTTAGGATGAAGTTCGCAGAGAGATGGTTTATGTGTATCACTCTTTAAAGAACAGGAGAGAAACTCACATGATGGGGACAGATGATATGACTAGCGAGGAAGGCACATCACAGGTTGGTTCCCACAAGCTGCATTGCCACCTCGGGTTTTGCTGCATCAGATGAGCTTGACTGAGAAGGTTCTGCTGTGCTCCCCAGCACCCAAAGCATTTGTGCCCATCCCCTAAGTACCTGGAGGAACTGAGGGCACTTTTTAGACTGTTAATAAGGCTGCAGATAGTTCATCTGTCTCCATTCTTACTTGGGTTACGTACAATGTGCTTTCGCTCAAATCATAAATACTCCTGAGGAGTGGCTGTGAGCTTTGGGACTTTTTTGTTCCCATTTATGATAGTAAGATGCTCTAGCTTGGGTTTGTGACCTGAAACACTTCCAATACAGGTCTGCACAGACACACGGTAGAGGCAAAGCAGAAAGCCTGTTCTTGTCTCACTAACTACAGCAAGGCTTTTTGCCTGGCGGTTATTTGCCTTTTAAGGCTACTCTAGAGTAGCAACTACGGGTAGCTGAGGTTGTATGCTGGCACCTGTACAGTATGTGCAAATCCCAGAATATACCTTTCTGCCCTTAAAGACTCCGGCCATGGTAATGGAGGTCCTCTGGGGTTCTGTCAGACTATGTCCAAAGACTGCATGTGCCAGATAGAAAGAAGCTTACATGACCTTCCAGAAATAACGGGCAGGGTTATGCAAGAGTGTACATTTAACATTATTTCATTTTTCAGTGTGCAAACCACATGAAGAAGCCATGCCCCCTGCCACATAAGGTGTGCTAGAGCACCTTAAGAGATTTCAGCTAGTTGTCTATTGAGACAGTTGGCAGGGTGATACCGCATCTTTTGCGGGACGCTCTCGGAAATCCCAGTGTGGTGTGTGAAAGGAGCACACACCTGTTGATCAGTACCTGTAGCCTCACACACCATTATGGAATAAGGGACATTGCACTTAACCAAAGGATTATTTTTTATTTTTTTTCCCCCCAGGAGACTCATGGGCTGCGGTTTCCTTTGTCATACTTGGATGCACTGAAGCAGATTTGGAATAGCAGCACAGTTAATGTTAAAGAGCTGAACCTTACCTCAGATGAAGAGAAAGAAAACCTTGCCTTGTCACTATGGACTGAATGTCTAATTGAAGTTATTTGATGCTTTTGAATTAGCTGCTCCTGTAAAGTATTATTTCTGGCCATTAAGAATCTCTTGAGTTCTCTTATTAAATTACTTTTTTATCCACCCAGCCTTGATTTTGTATTGCTGTCTAGCAAAGCATTGTGATATATATACTTTGGCAAATGTTAGCTTTGGGGAAAACGGGCATTGGGAAAAACAGGTAAGCTGCTTACTGTCCAGTGAGCCACAGCTCCATGCCTGTGGATGGATGAAGTCCTCGTAGCAACACCAGTGCTGTGGTATTCCCTTTCCTCTGGATGTATGCCTTGATGTGGAGGACATCTAAAGGTATAACATGGAGCAGGCTCCAGGACCTTGAGCAAAAACCAATAACTTGTTTTCATTTGTAAAGTTCACCAGCAAGAAAACCCCTTTGTCCTGTTTGTTTGCCCTGAGAGAACAAAAGCTTCTCAGTAAAACCTGTGCATGTTGTTTCCCAAAGGGGTAAGCCCTTGCCCAAGAAAACCCCTTTCCTCTCCTCTCAGATATTGCCACCTCTGGAAAAAACAAACAATAGTATTTAACCTCTACCTCCCCCAGCACCAATTTAAATGCAAAAGTAACCAAACCTGTAATTGGAATCTGTGTATCTTCAATGCTCACTGGAGTGGGTTTTGATGGGAGTAGTGCAGTTATTTTCATACTTGAACATCGATGTTTAATATGCAAACTAACGTAACAGCACAGTCACGGATTCAATATACTTATCCCTTTTTTGTCCATTTGAAAGGAAGTATTTTACAGGAATGCAGCACTTGACATTTGCTAAAAACTCTTGCTGTGGTTAGTTTGTTTAAAAAGAAACGAACAAACAAAATGTTCCTCTTAAAAAAAGTTTTATACAATTAAAATATACATGCTTAGCATTTTACATTCGAGATCTCTTAAGTACAAAAGCCTGCTTTAATTTGTTACGTAACACTGCCATACCAAATATAGTTTAGTCATTCTTGGTTTAAAAGAGTGGAACATTTTACACAGGCTTTTAAAATTGCCTATGGAAAGCAAGTCACGTGTAGACCACTTGATATACTGACTTACATAAAAAAAGCTAAACAAGTGCTTTAGTTGGAAAAATATATACATACATTTGAAAATATGTTACTTAAACAGCAGATTTATGATAATTTTAGAATGTAAAATAGTAAGTGCAAGTAGATAAGTTTCTTTTTAAATAGTACTATATAGAACTCCATTTCATACAAAAATAGACATCCATATATTGTATTTCTGTGGCAAACTTAGGGTCACGTGTTTTCATTTGTTTGGGGCTGAATCCTGTTTGAATGCACACCTGGAATAGTTACAGCTTTTGGAAGCTAAAATACCTGTCTTTAGCTAACCTAAACTCTTTAAATAATTATAGAAACACATATGCAGAATATACAAATAAGGAAAAAAAAAATATTACATTTTCAATGAAGTAGATTAATTTAGTGATGCTGAAATCAAATGCAGTTACCGGTGATCTAAGGGACTTCTCTTCCACGTCAGGTGTTTGCAGCCCTACAGACATCTGCAGTTCTTTCTGTATTTGTCAATGTTGAGTGAGGCACGTGCTTTTCGAGCCTGCGACAACTGCAGTCCAATTAAGGTATGATCTGGCTCTGTCTGTCTCAAGCGATAGCTCGAGGCTGGTTGCATAGTGCTGAAATTGAGGAAGCCACCGGCCTGCCAAGGTCTGCACCAGTGGTCTAACCAACTCCTTATCCTTTGGGGTAAGACATACATGTTGTTGATGAGCCACAGTTAACATTAACGTGCAGTTAACGCTGTTCTTTTAACATTGAGCAAGCGTTGCAATGCAGGCTGCTAGCACCTTTGAAAATACACACTCCGGTGAATTATTTTCTGAAGGAAGACATGGTTTCAAGACCGAATTACATTGTATTAAATTAAGCTATATACATCAAAACAAAATACAGCTAGAGTTAAAATCATTACTGCTCTAAATGCAGCGAGCCCTTGTAGGAGTCGAGCCTGACCCAGGACTGTTTCATTCTCTTTTGATACGTGTACATATGGCTCTGTGTTAAAGGTGACCTTCAGTGACAACTCAGTTTCATGGCTTGAAAACACGCCATGGGTCAGCAAAACCAGTTCCTGAATCTGGAAGTTTGGTATTGTTAAAACAAATGAAGACAACGGCCTACCACTAACATTAGGGGGGTGAAAGTCAGGTGTTCTTTACGGCCCCATTTCACACGCTGAGCTGGTAATTCCAGTTCAAAGTGGTCTTTATGAACAAAATAAATTGCATTTTAGCAAGAGATAGGATCTGAGCTTCAGGATCGCTTGGAACGTACTCAGTTTCACTCAGGACATAAAAGTCCAGCTCAACCTCTTTCAAGCCCATTAGTGCATTCATTCTTCAGTGAGCTTCCATCGGTTTGAGAGGAAGGTGAAGACGCCATTTCTAAAGAGCCCTTCCTGCGTTAGCTCTTGCAGTTCATATCCTGCAAAACTTACGTGTAGTCCTTTGCATTTACTTTTAATACTTCAGATGAAGAGTAATAGTAACTTTCATAGGAGTGGCCTCTAAAGAATCAGCTTCCCTGCAGAAACACATCAGATCAACCTCCCATCTTCCAGATTTGTGCAAAATTTGGTTGGTTTAAGAGTTGGCGCTTGGTATGAAGGAAAGTAGAGAGGAGTTGCTGCTTAAGGTTCCAGTGGTGCGTGACTTCAGTAGTTGTTTTTTTTCCCCTCTAGGTGTTAATAACCCACACAAGGTCCATCTGTGTGGTGAGTTTTACTCACAATATTTCAATATCCCATTTTTGTGAATGTTTGTCATCTATTGGCTGATTCATAATGATGTGATTCTTGTCATAATAATTTCCTCCTTAAAAACAAAACAAAATCATGAAGGAAAAATTATAAAAGGAAATGCAAAGAAAACGCTATGCATAATCTTTAAAAAATGTGATTAAGTAGCAAAATTAAATGAAAAATAGAAATTCTACCAGGTAGGAGGCTGGTGTCTGCCTCCGTATGATTCCTTCAAACAGTGACCTGTCAGTTTTGGGCCTGCGGAGCTCCTTTATACTTTGAAAGCAAAGTATACCACAAACTGGAGTTCTCAACAGTACCTTTGTGCACAGAAACAGCACCTCTAAAGAGATTTTGCTTTTGGCAGATCCTGAGCTCCCACTATGTGCCTGGATTTTGAAGGCATATTGCTATAGTAGAAATACAGAAGTTCACAGATACAAGTGAATCTTTTTTGGTGTAGCATATCCATTTCAACCACAAACTTATGAAGTCCTAAAATAAAGTTTCTCTCCTTTGAATACATGTAGCATAGAAATGACAGTGCATTTTTTTATCATTAAACCATAAATAAAAACGCACTAAAAGAAATACATGTTCTAAAGATCTATCAAGTGGTATGTCACCGCCCCAGCCTTCAGCATTGTATTTGCAGTAACCTAGGCTTTCTGACGCTGTACGAGTTGCCATCAGTATCACCAGTTGCATTTAATGGCTCTATAGTAAATATTTATGAGTTAGTAATGGTGGTTAAAGTCCTTAGTTATGGAAGCCAGGAATGTTCCATTAGTTCAGCATCACGGGGCTGAGAATTCGTTATCGGTAAGTCTGAGCCGCAGAGGTCAGATGCGTAAGGACCAGTGGGGACATTCATTGAAAAGGCTGATGACTTCAGCTGTGAGATGTGCCCTTACCCGGGTCCGTCAGCCCTGCAGGGGTGTTAGGCTATCAATTAATTTACTTTGCCCTTTCATCTGAGAAGACAGCACCACAGAGCCCCCGACCTCACAGCCAGCCACTGCCCCACGACCCCTCCCTAGGGATAAAACCCCAGTGCCGGCAGCAGGGCTTGAACACATTGGTGTGAGGAACAGGCATTCTCCATTGAGGTAGTTCTACCATGATGGATAATTAGAAGGACTAGGACTTGAGCAATGACAATTTTAACCCCCGTGAAAACATTAGGAGTGAGCACTTTCCTCTTTTTGAGCCATACTTATTCCGTGGTTGCTTTTCCTTCACCATTTTGTCTTCTGTAACTTGCATTTCTTGCCATCAGCGCTACTGAACTCCCTCCCTCAAGTAGAATAGTTGACCTGATCAAAACAGACCTCTGGGATCAAAAGAGTAAGGTTCCCCCCTGCCCTGTTTTTTCTTGTCCCACTGTCAAGCAATGAGCCATAAACCTGACAGGAAAGACAGGATTCAGTATTTAACCTAAAGTACAAAAAGAACTGGAATACAACAATTAATCTCAATCAATATATGCACTTAGAACACGTGCGGGTTAGTTGTTTGTCTGGTTTTTTTTTAAATACCTTTAATATCCAGCACCAGTTGGTCGCTGAGGTATGAACTGATGGTTCCATCCTCATTGAGTCTCCACTTTTGCCTGTCCTTCCCATGTTCTGCCCAGAGCGCAACTTTGGCCCCAGGCACATCTCTGCCACCAATGACATCCAGGCAGGCATTGTTGGCCTGGGGAACAAGAGGAGAAGTGAGATCCAGGCCACAAAGCCTCCGTTTTGTGTCTGACTCGTTTCTGTTTCAGGCCCCGCGGATATTGCAGTAATTGTGCTCTAGCTGGTAACAAGCCTGGCAAGCAAGCTAGGAACAGATTATTCAGCAGCTGACCAGCTGCTTCATCAAAGGTGGTGGTCTTTGTCGCTTCAGGTGTTTCTTATGTTAAATCATCAGCTTGTTGTATTAATAACAGACTGTCAAGGGCAGCATTAATACAAAATCACTTACAGCCCTTCTTCGCATGTTACTTTTCAGAGACATTCTTAACTCTTTACAGGTAATAAACTTAAACTTGCCACTTTAGACAAAACCAGGTTCCTACTTCCAGGAACATCAGCCTCATTAGACAGATGTGAGAAGTAGTCCAACTTGTCAAAGCAGACAGATCACATCTGTCTATACACGGCAGGAGGATGTAGGTTATAAGAGTTTTGGTTTAAGATGCACGGGAGAGGCCAGAAGCTACGCTGGTGTTAACGCCAGCCTACCGTAAAAGCAAGAAGTGAAGGTGAAAGGAGAGCAGGTGGAATAACCCACCCACTCCCAGCATCTGGAAACTCACCTTGGATTTGAAGAGTCCACGACAGTAGTGCCAGATCTGGGTATTCTTGCCATTGAACGGGGACGCGCACACTGACGTTGCTCTTATATCTGCTAGGCTTCCAGCGACTGTCAGATATTTACCTTGGGCTCGGTTCTTCACTCGGAGGTACACTGCTGGCTGCAATAGTGTGAAGGAGGATGGTTATAACACAGAGATTAAGAAAGTCGACGTGAGAATGCCTCCCCTCCACCTTGTATCAGCTTTCTAAAGTGTATGTTCCATTTCCAGTTTCAGATGAGGATGTTCAATAACATTTTTATTGGAAACAAATGTACATGTAAAGCAGCAGTGTTTTTTCACATACAGTCAGACAGCTATAAGCAGCAATGGCACATAGTTGGGGTTTTTTAAAATGAATTTATGTCTATAGAACCAATTCCTGTGATATGCAAGTATCTCTAATTCAGCATGTTTCACTCATTCCAAGGCCAGTAAATGGGCTGTACTCCACAAGCCTTTTATTCCCAGTACAAAATACTTACTGAGTCACATATCTAGCAACTTCAGCTCCTGTTAACTGGAATGTATGGCAGAGAGTTACACCATTGCTTTTGAACATATGTGGAAAACAAGGTACTAGCTTGGCATCCCTGTTTATTCTGTTTACTCAAAAAATAAGGAGATTTTGTAGGGCTACTACAGGGGTCAAGCTTTTGCTCTGTTACTCACTGATTTCGGCACAAATAAAGAGCAGTGAGTTATAAAGGGCAGCTCTGCTGGAACCCCAATTCGAGCATAGTTTTTCTTCCATGAGCTTTGAATCTCCTTTTCATATTAAAACAAACCCTAAGGTACAGACAATAAAGCCTCTATCCCACCAAACATCCATAAACTAAGGTGTATCAGGATAGCATATAGCTATTCTTTACAAGGAAGGGATCATATTAATGAAGTCACAGAGCAAAATTGTTATGTCTCATTTCACATGAGTTGCAAATGTTTTGCTTTTTCTTGCACTACCCCTTACACTGGCAGGCTGGCCTGGTTTTGTAAGTCTGTAATGGAGCCAGAAGGAAGAAATATGAAGTGCAGGTTTGTAGAATTACTCCAGTCTCAAAAAAAAAAAAAAAGACCATATGCTCACAGAAGTGTCAAGCACAGGCAGCTGACTGCACAAACTCCTCCCTTTGCAGAATTTAAACCAAACCAAAACCAAACTGAAAAAAAAATTGCACAAACCCCAAATGCCAAAGTCCCAGTGAAGTAGCTGAGGTAGGCCTTGTAACACTGCTCACTGTTGCAGTGTGAAAAAGGATGCTACCAAATACTCTTCAAATTGCTGGCTGAGGAGAGAATTCTGTTTTTAAGATCAGCACAAATTGGTTTTCATTATTATTTGCAAAAACAGCCCAAAAGGGATCCTGTGGTAGTTACCGCTTCCAAAGAATTCCATGGCACTGTCAACTTCTTAGACTAACAAATCGTTGAGGGGAAATAAAAAAATAAATCCTTTACTTTGGGGGGTGAGTGGGGGGCAGATAAAGCATAGCTACTGCTAAAGATGATTACTTTTGTTCACTGCAACATTTCCCCAGTTAAATCTAGTGTTTAAAAATAAAGCTGCATTTGTCACTAAGTGGAAACAAGTCATTCTGTGAGAAGCAGAGCTAACAAAAAACTCTTTTCCAGCACAGTTCCTGCTCACGTTCCCTGCCGCTCTCCCCTTCCCTTTTCCTATCTGCCTGGACGCTGCCCTCCCATCGCACCGCTGCATGGCTGGGCAGCGGCAACACGTACTTTGACTGGTTTGGAGCTTTTGTGCCTCACTGATTACCTGATGCATCTCGGAAGGGCAAAGAAGCAGAATTGTACCTGCTTTTCCTTGACTGAGGGGCATTTATCTCAGTCTTGCTTCTCTATCTACCTGTCACAGAGCTCCTAAGAACTCCGTGGTTTTGAGACCTGAATCTTTGAATGAGATTGAAATCAGCATTCCTTGGGGTGAGGCAGAGGGAAAACCCAGCGGGACTGCATAAACTTTGCTGCTTTTGGAAATCCAGGCTACGGCACAATAAAATTTGTTCTTGCTTCCATTTATGTTAATTATGAAACAAGCCAATGTAGAATTGGTTCTCTCATGATTATTGTTATATGACAAAAATGTAAAAATAGAGCATCTACAGAACATGCTAATGAGCCATTCAGAAAAACAAAACTTGGCCCTGAGAAACTAGGAATTGGTTCCCTTTCGAAGCCTAATATAGATGTCAATAACTGCCACTGGAGGAATTTTCTGCTTCGCTAATCTTCCAGTAGGTCCTTCTGGCTGTCATCATTTGGCCTGATTTAAGGAGTACAATGCACGCCATTATACTTAGTGGTACAGCTGATACTTGTGCACTAATCCCTGTCCAAAAAAAAAGAATTGTCCTCGTACACTGTTACACTACCTGCTTCATCGGACGAAGGGAGCCAATTACTTTCCAGCCACTGTGTTCATTCCAGTTTGAAATCTCACTGGGCTCCAGCAGAATCTGCTTTCCTAAAAAATTACATCCCTCGTATGCAATCCAGCTGGATACAGAAAACAGCATGAAAAACACGTTAACCACAGCAAAACAGAACTACAGGCTTGTGTTCAGGACTGTGCTCTTGAAAGCCCCCAAGCCTCTCCATACTAGTTCTAATATCAAACCTCTGTTACCATGCCACAAAATGCCATCCATTTCAGTGGTTTAACTGTTTTCTGTCTAAATTAAGGCCTTTTTTGTGTTTGTCTACCCGAAACTTGTAAACTCCACTCCCCCCCCCCCCCCCAATATAAGAACATCTGCATGAACCCAGACGGAAATAACGCAGGTTTCAGTAGACATGCATTAGGAAACTACGAAGCCACACACCAGACTGCACTACTTGCAGCTTTGCCTGGTTGTACATATTAATTATGAGAGGATATTATCCAATGGTTTCTTTTGTTACAGTTAAAGCGTTTTATAGCTATTTCACTTGTCTGAAAACACATACTTACTCCAAAACCTATACACTGCTGTAACAGACTTTCCTGTAGTGAATATATCTGAGCCATGGACACGGTTGAGCCCTTTAGCTCAGAGTTAAAGCACTGGCACATACAGATCCCACATTATCCAGGCATCTGCTCAGTAAATACTTTTTGCCGCTTACAAAGGCAGCCTCAGGATCACAGAAGGGTATTGTTTATATCAACAGGACATTGTTGTGCAGACACTGAATCCCAAACACTTGACTCATTAACTCATCTGAACACAAAGCAGATCCTGGTTTCCCCCATTACCTGTTTTACAGGTCAGCTGCCAAGAACATGAGGGAGGGCTGCACTAAGTCAGTGAGAAAACAGCCACAAACAGTGCTCACAGCACCTGTAATTTACTTTCTCCATTGCACCTAATTTGGAGAAACTGACAGCCAGCCTTGCTCAGGACTCCACGGAGGCTAAAGCATGCCAACTGTGAACTGCCTCCTAATGAGGCTGTATCACCGTTTCTTCAAATTAAGTCCCATACCTCCCAACTAACAGGTATTCAGAGCAGCCTGGCCACCACTGTGTGTTCCTTACACTTCTAACACATTCCTGACTTTCTTCTTGCGATCCTTTTCTCTCAAGTCACTCAGAATTCACTTTTAACGTTGTTCTGGGAGCATCGAACAGTCTCATTTGAAATGCAGTTTCAAAGCAGACACACATAGGAACCAGAGAGGGGAAAGACGGTTACAGTAGCATAGAATGGTTTAGGTTGGAAGGGACCTTGAAGATCATCGAGTTCCAACCCCCCTGCCATAGGCAGGGATACCTCCCACTAGACCAGGTTGCTCAAAGCACACTTCTCTGGGCAACCTAAGCCAGTGCCATACCACCCTCAAAGTGAAAATTTTTTTCCTAATATCTAATCTAAATCTGCCCTCTTCCAGTTTGAAGCCATTCCCCCTCGTCCTATCACTACATGCCCTTGTAAAAAGTCCTTCCCCAGCTCTCCTGTAGGCCCCCTTTAGGTACTGGGAAGCTGCTATAAGGTCTCCCTGGTAATAACCACGTGAAGCCAGGCTGGGCTTCTGGCATTCAGTGACACAGACAAAACACATCTCGGCTCTCAGACAGACCAGCAGCCTCCGCTGTGCCATCTCTCCCCCAGCTCGGAGCGCCTCAGCCCCCAGTCCCATTTGCCAAGCCACAGTCCAGGCTGGTGCCATTTCTGACCAAGGTGGTCACCTGGCTCAGGAAGGATCCTTGTACCTAAGCCTGGCAGCAAGATGCCGGTATGTTTACATAAATCTTTGTCATTTGTCTAAAACTGACAGTAGGCTTTTGGGGCAAGGAGCCAAAACCCCTCTAAATCGTCCTTCCTGAACTCTTGATCACAGACAAGGCAAACAAACCCTCTAGGACATCCCACAGCCTTCTCATGATCACCCGCCACCCTCAGCCTTTAGCTTACGTATCTGCAGTGTGGGATGGGGACAGGCTGTGGAGGTCTGTTTCCTTGCATCACAAGGAGCTGAGAGGACACCCAGCCATACTGCCCTGGCCCTTCCCAGAGACGGGGGACCGGCTAGCCTGGCTGGGATACTCAGAAATAAACTGCAAGAAGGGGAAGGGGCCGGACTGTTGCGCTCATTTTCCTGTGCTTTTCTACCATGTGCTCCCAGAGCCATCACCCTTCCTTTACAGCCAACTGCACAGGCAAAGTGATTTAATTTCCAGCTCCGCACCCTGATGAGAGGGCAGAGAAAGATCATAGAGACGTTCCCCAACAGGACACATTTTAGACTGTAACACCGCCACAGAGGTGTGAAGATTTACACACTCCCACCAGAAATAATTCAGATGTTCCTCCCAGAGGCGGCCCTTCCTCCTCCACACTAGCACAGATCACAGGCAATGGGTGTATGCTGTTCTCAGCCTCGAACAGCAGCTGCTTGCCACTCTCACCTGGGGCACCTCAAGACAACAGCAGCAGATGATCGCTCACTCTATATATTTTCAGCAAGGGCTCAGGATGGAAGTGGCACAGATGTTTGGGACTAGAATTTATAGTGAATTAGCAAAGCTCTGCGGGGAAGCTTGTATTCACTATGGGCCCACAGCTAAAGTCAATCGCCACTGACGGCTCTTAAAGAAAGGGGAGTTCAATCCTTACCCCAACCTTTCAAGAAAACACTTGTGTGAAATTCCTGCAAGAAAACAGTCCCTGGTGCTCTGGAATTAGCTATGTTAGGCTTAGCCTTTGTACCAACCTCAAAGAATCGGAGAGCTCAGCAGCATTATCAGAGATATCCAGAGAAGGGTTTTGACTTCTAGGTGGTAACAGACTAGACATGTTTGAAAAATTCATCAGAAGAATCACAACGGAGATATACCTAAGCCGTAAACAGCCTACACTAATTCCTTGCCCAATCAGTTCAAATTTTGCGTGGTTTTGTGTCACCCTGTAAGATCTCTCAAGAAAATGACAGCCTTGTCTATGTGAAAAAGGTGGGGAAAAGGTTAGAAATAAACACAAGAAATGTGTGTCACATTAGAACAGCAGTTTCCAGCCAGTCTCAGTTGCAGGAGGAGACTCTGCAAGTTATTTGTTGCTACTGTGGATGTGGAGGCTGAAAATCTGTCCAAGACAGAATACTTGGGAGTTTCGCCAAAAGGTGAAAGGGGAAGACATGGAAGAGGTTAGAAGGTCACTTCTGCAGATGTAAAATGGTTTTCACAGAAGACCTTGGGTGTGTATTCACACTCATGGAGGAGGGTTAAACTAATAACAGAAGCAAATTACTGTTCCAGCTGTCAGATCCGCCCTGAGCTTCTCTCAGAAGTTGCTGTCTCTTTGGCAGCTGATCAGCACGTCAGGCTTCACTGAACCACTGCAGTGGTCTATGTTAAATCACTGCACTTTATAGGTGGTATTTTACAGCCAGTTAATAAGGGCAGTCTGAGTTTACTCTACCTGTCTTTGTAAGTCAGCAATCAAAACTTATTTACTTTTGGTTCCTGGTTTGAACAACAGGCTCTATTGTTCGTTACTGTATAGAGATATAAGGATGATTCTTACAGGGGAAATAAAACCTCTGCCCAGAGCTTTTGTTCATTTTGGGCCCTTATACAAAAAGTGGATCTAGCATTCAACTGCATTTTTGTATTTTGTATTGTCTCAAAATAAAAGTTAGAACATAAAACATATCCTATTAAAAAAAAAAGCAGTAATGGGGAGAAAATGCATGCTCTGTATTAGCTCCTATAATTCCAAGCTGACAAGAATATTTCTCTGATACTTACAATCCACTTCTCACCCATACAGACTGAGTGTAAAAGTGAAGGTCCTCATTCAAAACAGAATTGACAGCTTCACTGAAGTGCAGCTCTCTGCCCTTGCAGCATTCCAGAGCGAACAGACTGATGGAGGGCTCAGCAAAAACCTGGGGGGGGGAAGGAGAAAAAAAAGCAAAGTTTTATCAGGAATAGTCGCTAACTTCAGTTTAGGTATGATGCACACATTTGCCCACTTCAGTTTAATTTCCACATGCTTTTGGGTTAGATCATGCTCCCTCAGCAAATGTAACAGCAAGGAAAAAAGAAAACAGTACATCCATCAACAAAGCACACGGAGCTGAAACACACTGGATTTATCGGTGGCTTTGTCATCAGAGCATAGTGCTCCACTGACACAGGCCAGACACTGTGAGTCGCTTCGAGATGCGGAGGCCTCTGTTTGCATTTGAAAAATCTCTTTGTGATCTGATTTCTATCATCAGGGCCTTGATTACTTTTCATAAATCCAATTTATTTATTTATTGATGGAACAGGTTACAGCAGTAGTTTTCAGGGTGACCTGCAGATTGCATCTAAAATAGTGAGGCAAATCACAAGTCTATTGTCTGTAGACTTCAATTAGCAGTGGTTCACTGGAAAAATCTTAGGGATATACAAACTGCAAAAGCTTAAAAACATCAGAACTAAAAAGTTCTCTGTTTTTAACAGACATTGCTATTTTTCTTCTGACAATCTTGAAGAAATAGCATAATTAGTAACGCCTTCAATCTCATTGAAACATTTTTCACTTTGTGTCCTTTTCTACAGTTGACAGATTGCCTATGAAAGCAAATAAAAAGATCAGTTTGCACGAAAATGTGGTACAGCTGTAAGATCAGCAGAAAAGCACAGAGGGAGTGGATTTAAATATGCGAAGTCTGTGCCTTTGTACACAGAACACTTGTACAATTTGTCAGCATTTTTAACTTAAAACCATAACGGAAGTATCATAACCAAAATCATAAGCACTTATCACTTATATGGTAAAGGAAGAGGGAATATGTCTGAACAACTGCTTCAATTAGCAGCCTCTCCAAGGAAGTCACCTTGTTCTTAGATGTTACCCTGAGATAGCCGGCCCAGGCAAAAGGTAGGATTTCTTTTGCAGCAAAGACATGGCCTCAGGTGGAATGAATGAAACAAAATCTTGAATTAAAGTTGACACAGGCACTGAGTAATTAAGAGAACTTAACTTTCATGTTTGAAGAGGCACATGTATTGTAGTGAAGCGTCTCTGAAGAGCTCAGTGGTGATTCAGGACTTAAGAATTTACTGGCACTGACTCAGTGCACTTGGTATGTAGCTGGTTGTTCAAATCCTGCCTCCAAGAAATTGCTTTCCTCTGCTGACCAGTGCAGAGACAATGTAAGTCATGCAGCACGCATGGACAGGGAATTTGCTGAGACATTTTAAAGAAGAGCCTGGGATCATCCTCATGGAGAGATTTTTAAAGCCCACTGCACTCCTAAAAAACTAACATTACAAACCAGAAAGAGATTAAAACCCATACTGTTTTCATTTTGGAATGTCAGTTCTTCCCACCTGCGTTCTGCTGGATGAGGTGGGTCAAATTTACAGTGTGTGTTTAAAGGCTTACTTTGAAATCTAGACCAGCAAACCTAGTGCAGGCAGCCACTTCTCAGGTTGCTTCGCTCAGCAACGCAGTAGCATCCTGCTCAAGTTTGCAAGAGCCTACTCCCTTGGCACTGGCTTTCACCTGAGTGGAGAGCAGAAGCCATGTCCAGAGCAGGTCCAACAGGGAAAATTTTCACGACTGCATTAGTAAGCATGAGAAACACCATTTGGCATCCTTGTTGCTAGACATTGCTACCAAAGCCTAAAATTTATCCTGCTATTGCAATATTCAATATGTTAAGACACAGAGATGCTGTACTAGATGGACAAGTCATCTGACCCAGCACATCCATTTATACACCAAGAATCAGAACAGCGTATTGGTGGAGTCAATTAAAATTACTCTAGCTCTCATGTGGTTAAGACTGTTTGAACTTAATGGGCCTGAGAAAGCCCTGTCTGGTTGCTCAGTCCCAGCCTGTCGGTACGCAGCAGACATTGCATCAATGAGACACAAACAAAACCAATCACGAGGACTGATGCCACCTCTCCAGTGAGACCTCAGCAGGACTCCACTGATCTTGGCACAGACGTGAAGCACAGAAAAAGAAAACATGCTGCTGTCTCAAGCACTGAAGCGCTCATATTTCTATAACCATATATAGAGCAATGAGCTGATTACTCACTTTTTATATACCGTTTTATACCAACAGCTGGCAGCAGTGACTTGGCCTGGCTTTTTTCTCTGATTTTGTTTTCATAGCTCCATGGAAACTACCAACAGTAAAAAACAAGGTTTTGAGGCTGTGCTGTTACACTTACTACAGAGGCACCTTGCTCCCACCCTTCCTTGCAGAAGGCTGAGATGCCCTTTCACCCATTGTCAGGCTGAAGGGTGATCATTGATAGGTGAGACTGACAAACTCAGTTTTCTTCACCAAGGCCCAATCCTGCCAGGCCAGGGAGGAACAGGGCTCTCCAAGAGCCAGAGGAAGGGCAACCAGGCAGAGAATACAAGAGGGGACAACCTCAGATTGTGGTGTTGCTTTAGGTGGACCCAAGTCCCCGATTTCAACAGGTAAGCTAAAGACATCTACATTTACCCACGGCTGGCAAGTCATTGCCATATCTAGGTCAGGATTACCTTAGCTTCCTTTCAGAGTTATTTCAAGGAAAATACTTGAAATGCCATCCTTTGGGGAAAACTTGCCAGTAGCAAGAATGATAAAGCACTAAAGAATTACTTGGCCTGATCTTTGTGCGGTAAGGAACAATTAATTGCCTTGCTTAAACCAGCACCAATAAAGTTTCAAGAGGTGTTGCTTGTCCTGTTTTTTAATGCCAGTGTCCAGGGAGAAACTTGAAGTGTTTTAATATATTCAAGAGGCTGGTGATTAAGGAAGGCTATATTTACATAGCATTTCAAGATACAAGCAGCCTTGTGAACTGTTAAATGCAGTGACATTCTTAACAGGTGTGGTAGTCTATGGCTAATACGGCACGTGATGGCATGAAAATGACACAGCACTTTTCCCTCCCCACCGTGTGATTTCAGAGGCTGAAAGGCAAGCCATGGAAATCAACATACTAAAAATCTCTTGTGCAGTTCAACTCAGCTCAAACTTTCCCTTCAATGACTTCCACCTTTTTTTAAACGGAGAGAAGCTGTATACTACAAACTTTGCACAAATCAAACCAGAATTTTATACTTCACCAGTTCAGAAAAAATGCAATGCCAGCCTGAAGTGTTAGACATCAAACAAAGATCAGTGCAAGATGAGCTTGCTTTCAAATGCCTTTTGTTTGCAGTGCAGGGCTCAGGTGCTCGACCCACTGAAAAGCAATAGTTTACAGACACAATGAAACTAAAAAAAAGGTGCTACAACTAAAAACCAATTGCATAAGTGAACTTGCACACACGCTTATAATAAAAACAAGTATAATTTTAGCTATGGATAACATATGGATAATTTTTCATTATGAATTTTGTTAAAATTATTACTAATAAAGCCCTTTTGAGAAGGGCTCAGCCCAAAACATAGTTTTCCTTGCACCTTTTTTTGCCAAGTTAGATTTTGCAAACTTTGATAGGAAAGCCTAATAAAGCCAAAGAAAGAAATCCACAGGGCCAGACTAAAGCACGACTGTAACCCACTCATGGCAAGGGTTGGTACACTTCCCCACTTCGCGTCCCTGCTGACCTGTTGCTATGCAAACACCATTCGCCAGAGCCTTAACTGCAGGAACCTCCACAGCTGTATTACAACATCCTTGGAAAAATCTTTACTCTTCAGTCTTGGCTAACTCCTCATTTACAACTGTCTTCACTGAAGCTGCGCTCGCCTGGCTACTCCCTTCAGTGTGGGAAGGATGCCTGGCTGAGGGAGAGGAACACGGCGCTGGACAACAGTAACACCCACGGTCCAGTCCCAGCTACACAAAATGACTCATTGCCTGGCCCTGGGAAACACCGATTAATTTTTGTATCTGTTTTCATTATTTGCCTCACAGGAATGCTGGGGAGATTAGTTAACACCTATATTTAACTTAGAAAAGATAATCAAATATAGAAATACAGGATATATCATGACTGATTAGAGCAAGAATAAGGAATGCCTCAAAAGAAAAAAAAAAAAAAGGTGTTGCACAACCTACAATCCAGATCTCATTTTTGTTTTTAGAAACCACGAGACTGGTTTAACTTTAGCGTTGAAGTTAACATTTTAGAAGAAAAACTAATTGCTCACTGCAACAATCCTGAACACTCTTGTCCATGTAAGTCACACCAGATATATACACAGTGTTTGACAAAATAACATGTCTGAGAAAAGGCAGCACTGGGGCTGAACTCCCCTTTGTAAGAACATCTTGTAAGGGTTTCTATCCCAGAAGATTAACCTCTTCAAGCAACAAACACTGGGCAAATGTCCCAATAAGCAACCGTGGCACTATAAATAGCCCAGCTGACTTCACCCGCTCTCTTGCCATCAGGCAAGCGGCCCATGCCTTCCTTTTCATGAATTTACAGCAATGCAAAAGGCAAGCCCTTGCTGATGCAGGCATGGAAACACACACCTCTACAGCAAATGCAGCAGCCCTTAACCTGTGCTATGCTTTTATCTGCCCGCAGAGTGGCTATTACCAACAATACCAGCAAATTCCATACATGAGCATTTCTTAAAGACTGCTTTGGGATTTTTAGATGAAAGGAGACAATGAGAGGCAAGTTACATTAGTTCCAGTGTTCCTACCACTACTACTAAGTAGCTGTGTATCCTTCTAATGTTAAGTGGACTTCCAAAGTGTGTAACTGCCTGTTCACTTAAAGAAATATGTTCCTATGAGATACACTTTCTAGCATATATTCCCCACTTATAACACAAAAAAGACACTCATTGGTCTTTCAGAAGCATTCCCCTTTTCAGAAGGGAAGAGGCCACACAACACGTCACTATTCAATATGCAATCTAGGTTAATGCATGGGTATTGCAACACTGTTTTTCTTCCTAGAATACTGAAAACAAAGGACATTATTTTCTCATTATCAAGGTGCTTTGTTCCTTCTTTGTATCCTCTCATTAACCTATTGCTTTTCCTAAATGCTCCCAGAAGGACAAAACAGTCCAGTCTGAATTTGAGCGAAAGGGAACAGCAGGGAAAAAATACAGGCAGGTTCTCCTGACGATTTAGCTTGAGTATTATATGCATCAGAGAATAAGCCAAGATGTGAAAGAGGTTCCTGGGAATAAGGGAGCACATTCCCCACCCTCCATAGGAACCTACCTAACTTCTGCTTTGCTACTTCCCAAACAAACAGTAGGGGAAACTGGTTGCAAAGATGTGCTTAATTCCTCTATGACACCAATGCATAATAAATGGGGAAATAACCGAAGTGGAACCATATTAATTTGAATTTCTTGAGAAATGTGGGAGTGTGCGTGGAGGCGGTGGGAGCAGCATGCCATACTTGAAATGATGACAACTTCACTTTTCAACAAAGAAGCCATAAAACACCCCTCCAAGAGCTAAAGATTAGAACAAAAGCTACCCAACCTAAAATACTGTCATCACAGTGAAGAAATCAGACCGTCTGAGCCCGTTTTCTTATCCAAATTAATTTTTCGTTGCTCTGAAAGTTTTGTTTGTTTTTTTTCTTTTCTATTTTAATTCGGTCAACTCTGTGATTTAGAATGAGATTTTTCATTTTGTTATGTAATTAAGCTCTTAAACAAGCGAACTACATTGCTGGAAATTTTCAAACTAAAAACTCAAAAGTTTACTTTCCTAAAAAAAAAAAAATACTCATTTTTTTCATTTAGAACATTTGCTGTATTTGTTTCCTGCATTTTTCCAGAGAACAAACTATTCACTCAAATCCTTTCCTTCAACTGGTTGATCTATTTAAAAAAAAAAAAAAATTCAGTCAAGGCTTTGCAGAAGTTCTTAGCTGTTTCATATAGATTAAGTCATCACCGTGTCTTCACTCAGTCACAAAAATCCTACTGCCACCTTACAGTATTGTTCCGTCAGGTCACCAAAGCACACCCATGCCATGAAAGAGTACTAGAAGCAAGTACCTAACTTCAGTCCTCAAATTCTCCTTCCACAATGGAGAGCCCAGAAATCTTGTGGCAGCTGACAACATGCAAAAATCCCCTCAAAACTGTTACAGATTTTAAATGAAAACTCAAGAAGTTACACTGAAGGCATTGTTACGTGCAATAGCAAAACCACTGCTAGATGTTACCTTTAGTTACCGGAGCAGATAGGAACAGAAAGGGCATCCTGACTCAGGGTCAGATGCAGAAATCGGTGTGGATGCCCAGCCAAGCTGCACAACCCTACAGGTGTCATCGGCCTGCGCTGACTGCTACTTTGGAGTTAGACTCACACAAAGAATCTATATTCTTACACACATCCTGCAGATAAAGGCCCAGAGTTGGGACTTCATTCAGCTGTACAATATCAAGGTAACACATAGTTAACAATCATTAAAATCTTGCAAATTAGAAAGGGAATACCCAGATCCTGCGTCCCCATTTCCTCCAGCAGATTTGTTCTCCTATCCCAAAGGCCTGGCTGAAACAACCTACTTCTAAAATATATTGCTGGGCCACACCTACACCAGTCAATGGACTTGAACTGAGTTCAAAGGCTTGTAATGAGCTAGCCTTATGAGTCCTTTGTACTGCTAAAAGCGTACTTCTTTTTCCCCTCTGCCAGTGCCACACATGGGCCTCTACTTCTAGTCAACATCTGGGATGCAGAAACCTCACACAGTGAAGCAATACATGGCTCTCCCCAGCGTGAGAGGCCTTCCAGCAGTTACACTTACAGCAAATACATCTCACTTAAAGTAGAGCAGGAGACAATGCACGTTCAGGGCTTGGTGTCAGGGTTAAACATTCTCCCACTTACACATGAGCTATCGAGATACCTTAAGTCTGAAATTGGGCTGGTATTTAAAGCTGAACAATGGAAGGGGTTCCCAATGTCACAGCTGAATTCAGTAAAGCTATACAACAATTCCACTTGGGAATACGCTTGCTGGTCTCTTGAATGAGCTAACAGAAATATCTTGTAATAAAAAGGGCTCTGTTCCAAGAACCGTGCATTGTGGACAATGCACAGAATTAACTACGGCTGTTTCTGACCACTGATCAACCTTACTGCTGCGTGCTTAACATCATGTCTGTACTACACAATGCCTCTGAGCACTGTCCTGCACGACTAGCATACACAATGTGTTAGGGGCCGATGAGGGCATTTCTATTTGTAAAACAGGTGTAGTTCAACAGCATTTTATGCTGTTTAGTGCCTCGATTTTGTGAAATAGAAGGGCTTCTATTTGCAAGAGAGGAACTGAACTAAGAGGTGCGAGCCACTTACAAAGTACAGCAAGACGTGCGTAAGCTTCCCACACAGAGCCTGCCAAGCACACTTCTCCCAGGACTTGGCCCTCGGTAATCAAGGGCTGCCAGTAGCTTCCTACTATGCCAAACTGCATAGTTCCTTCCCTATGAGATTACAGGCTGGGGGATTTGGATGAGATCTACCATTTCAAGTCAAAACCTCACTCTGATTTAGCAGAGCAGAGTCCAAAAGCCTAACGTGAAAAGGAGATCTTTAATCTGAAAACCAGGCTCTCAGCAGGTGGGAAGCTATAGCTCCACTGAAGTCACTGCATCTATGTAACCTAGTGAAAAGACCAGCTCTCAAACTTGAGTTGTATATCCTGCCCACCGTGCCCATGGCTTTGCGTGTTTGAGGTTTTTTTTTGTTGTTTGTTTTTTAAAAATCTGTTCACAAATAGAAAAGACGACTTTAAAACTTGAAGAAAAATGAATTGAGTAATCTTTAAAGTCTGGTTTTAGAAGAATTACATTGAAGGGCACACATCACATAGACTGAGTTTGTGTTCTGTGATCAGGGAAGGAGGAAGAGTTTTGGAGAAGTTGGTCAGTGGTAGGGAGGAGTGGACAGAGCAGCCACTTGCTTCTCTTATACCACAGCTAATCTTTCATGCTCTTACATAGAAGCATATTGAGATATGGAACAAAGGCTCAAACAGCAAGACTCCAGAGGTATATGTCCTGTGTGCAGGATACCAACAGGATCCAAAAAGCTGTATCTGTCTTGTACTGAATAGTACAATGCATTCCTGTCCAATCTGCTGACCATACAGGACCTTGTATCTCACCTTACTATAGTATATACTATAGCTATAACAGGTCACTTGACTGCAAGTTGTGTGCTTGGGTAGTACAACCAACATGACCTGAAAGTCACACGAAGACTATATGCACGTGTAATAAGTACTTGTCGTGTACCTCAGAAGTCACCAAGACAAAGGATGGCCACATGAGGTTTGGACTGGACTATCTGATGTGTCATACACACAGGCCACATGCATGGCATATCACACCACTTTATTGACCCATGGTTTGAGATGCCATTAGGAGATGAAAACCATTTTTATATTTCTGTAAAATAGTTAGTAATTAAACAAATTATGGCAAGTATATGCTACCTTGTAATTTCAATTTTTATGTCTTCTGTGTGTACTTTGCTTTAAGTCTGAACCTTGGCTGTAAGCCTAATAAAAGAAGTCCTACATACTTAGACACCACAAGAAAATCAATGTCTCACTGTGCACTAAGCTGCTGAGCTGTATTATAAACACCAGTGAGAAAAATGGCAACCAACGCAACTTCTACAAAAAAGCAACTTTGAGCCCAGAACATCCAAGACTGTGTGCTTACAAGTGACCACGTGCATGCATGCACGCAGCCTGGCTTGTTCCTAACCCAAAAAATCGCATAAGCCAAGAAAACAAACTTCACTGTTTTCCCTGAGTGAGAGTTTGTTTAGTGCAAGCACTTGCTTCAGACATCTGACTAGGAAAAGTGTTCCAAAACATTATTTTTTTTAAATAAAGTCCTTACATATTGAATAGGCTTGAGGGATTTGATCGTAGCAGTCGGGCAGCCACAGGAACTGAGGTCAACGTAGAGGCCTTCTTCCAGCACACAGTGATTGTCAGTGATTTCCCCTTGGTAATACAGGAGCCAACTGCAAGAATAACATAACAAAAAAGATTAGCTGCTCTAGCTGCTTATTATCAGTAAGTTGGGTTTTTTTAAGATTTAATATTTGCTAAGGAAATAAGGAATAGAAAATGTGTTTGTTCTTGTTAACCTTAAAAGTAAGGTGACTTGAAAGGCTATGCTACAAAGCAACCAAAGCAGCAAAATCAAATCATGTGGTACAGAAATCTCAGTTCCAGAGTCAAACGACGCGAGTGGAATGCAGACACTTCTACTGTACCAAGTTCTCAAAATCTGGAATAAATTCTAACTGGAGTTAAAAAAAGAATCACAGTAACTGTGCAAAGTTCCCACAGGGAAAGCAAAATGCATACTACCCAAACCAATGACAGTACTACAGTTACTGAGATGCATTGCAAGACAAAGGGTCTAAGACATGATGGAATATGATGGGCATGTGTTATGCACTTTCAGCTGTCTGAAGTTTAGTAGCATTTAAAAAAAAATTTCATATTACTTAAAATGGTGGCATGTAAAACAACAGACTTACCATCCTCGAAGAACCTTAAAAGAACATGGTATGAATGATGTAAAATCAGAAACTTCTGCTGTGAAATCTATACATGCTCCTTGGAAATGTGTATTACTGAAAGCTTTGAGCTACAAGAACAAAACAAAACAAAACCAATGACTAGAAGGAAAATGAACACATTATCATTAATGTAAACAGAGAGCTGTGCTCTTAGAGAAATACCCATTCGATTCACAAAGATACAATAAAATGAATGAATTCTCATTTAAGGAATCTTTTACATTTCTACAGCTGCTTTATTTTTAGAAAGATCAAGTGCTTATCGTCTCTGGGTCCAGTACAGGATGCTTCCCAGTGATGCTAAGGCAGTGGTATCAAGCGTAAGTTCAACTGCAGCAGCAGAGGGCCCAGAGAAAGAGAGATGGCTAGGACTGAAGGAGGTTATCTTCCATCCAAAGTACCCCTGAACTGCAGCTAACTCTTGCTACAGCTCAGCAATACAGTGTTCAAAACAGGACAGGGAAATGTTGGTCAAAAGATACTGTTGACAAAGTGCCTTGGAATCTTCTGTGACCACAGTGATCACAGGTAGTTTGTTAGCTAAGAACTAGCAGGAGAATTTCTGGTGGAACTGGGTACAGCCTGGTAGATGCACCATGAACTTCTGAAGTTCAGCTAAGCTTTTTTTCTGTCTCATGGTGAAGAACTTCAAGCCATATTGAAGCATACCCTACCAGTAAGATGTGATCAATTCACTCTGAAAAAGCAGTAAGGTTGAAAGTGTTGCAGTAAAAGAAAAAAAAGAACAAAAAGGAAAAAAATAGTATGATATAGCCCATGATCTATAGCAAAGTCACCTAGAATTCTGTACCCTTGGGCCGCCGCTGTGTAACTGAGGTGAATTTCACTTTAAGGCCTGAACGAAAGGCTGGAAAAGAATGAAAAATTTAACTGTATCAAGAGAACAGCTCATATTCTGTAATGGAAGAAAAACACGATGGCTGTTGGAAGAGCTACTTCCCCCTTCATGCCCCAAATTGGCCTAGCTTCCTGCCAAAAAAAAGAAATCCAATGCTTTTGCCAGTACAGAGCAAGAAGGCCAAAAACAAGTATCAGAAAAGATTTTATGGAAAAGCTCAGTCTATGTTTTTAAAAGAAATGAATACGTTTCCTGTTAGAAAGAACAAGAAAGGCTTAACCTGGCCTTGCATGCTGTAACTGCAAATTGGAGAACACAAATCAGTTACAATAGAAAGTGTAACTGATTTTTCTGTAAACATAATTGCACTGCTATGTCACAAAGCATCTATTTAAGCTGTGATTACATAGTATTTTCTACCCACTTATCTCAAAGTTCTTTATAAAGGAATATATATATACACACACTGTCCTTTTTTCATAGGCCAAATGCTATGCAAGGCTTTTAAATAAAAGACCTATAACTCATTTTTATACAGAATATATCTAATAATGAATTATGGTGTTGATTTGACAAAAGCTGGGGTGAAGTACTGATTCCTCAGTGAAAACACTGCGTATCTGCAATTAGTCTCAAATGGCAACTACCTCTATTTTAACATTACTACATGAGGTTTCGCTTCCTAGTAAGTCGATGGACAGCATGTTAAAATACAAGTTATCACAGCAATCTTCTCTGGTTCCTGAATCATCTGTGCAAGTCAGCTGCTATTTACAAAGGCTTTGTTCTTGCTGGACAAAACCAAGCTTTACTTTTAATAAATAAAGTGAATGGCTTTTTAGAGTTGGTGATTTCAGGCATTCTTACATTATATGTACTTTGTTTATTACGAAGCCTGGCAGGAGGAAAAGGTCAGAGGAGTTACTGAGAGATTTAAGAAAATTTAGTTGCTTTTCAATTTCTGACGAGCAACTAAAAACAGAAATGAAAAAGAGACACACTCTTGCAGACAGTGAAAACAGTTCCCTTAGCTCAGACACGTGTTTATTAAAGGTGGGAGAATGTATAATCATTCAAAATAACCGGTGTATGCCTTATACAAGGGTCAAACATTAGGATGCTTAAGGATTTGCCAGCTCATACACACCATGCTTTGAAGTTCCAAACTAAGAGACTGTTCCATACATGGAAACTTTTATTTTACTCTGAATGGGAAATTCTTCATAGTTATCCAAAAGACTGTCCTTTACTTATCCTAAGTGATTAAATGTTTTCCCATAAAAACTTACTCAAAATATTTCACTTCGTAAGAGAACTGTAGCAACACGAACAATATTCTTCCTTTTCTAGCTTTAGGGCAGAATCCTATGTAAACCAGGATTGTGATAAATCAGAATAGTATTTTTTACAAATAGTGTTAAGGCTGCTATCAGAGAACACAAAAGGCAAAATACAGTCTAGTACATGTCAGTAATTAAAGGTGACTGTGCATATATACACAGACAGGTTTTTTTTCACATTACTGGAAATAAAAAGACTGTAAAGCACAATTAAATTGAAACCTTTGAAGTTTCAATAATCTTGAAGGTCTGCAAAACTGGATTAAAGCACTCAAAGAATAGTTTTTGGGAGATCTTGAAAAAATGGAAGAGTTGAAGATGGCAAGAAAATGATCTTCCACTGTTTGGATCCCACCAGATTCCTCCAAGTTGGTTATTTTATCTGGTATCATTTACCAAGGCCTTACTGTGAACATACTTACAAGTCTTTGGATTTGGCTGCAAACTGCCATATGAATAGGTCTGGCAGGAAATCAGTGTTTAAGACTAAAATAATACACCAATTATGTCTTCAGACAGGAAACACTTCCTGTAGTCCTGCATTAATCATAAAATTGTAGAACTAGAATGCTTGGAGAAAAAGAAGGGTGTGGTCAACCTGGTATGTAAGACAATGTACATATTTCCCACACGCTTATGGCTACTATACGCATCCAAGCAAGATTGTGTCCAGATGACAAAATACTTAAGTTTTCTGAAACAGAACCATTGAGCACTAAAGACTCTTTTGTCTGAAAAAATGTCATGTTGCTTGAAATAAAGTTTTCCAAATTTGCTTAATTAAAAGCATGCCATAGAGAGAGGAACATAACCACTTAGATCATCATTCGTGCTAGCGGCACACTCCAGGACAGAAAAAGAGAAGTCAGACAACTGATGCAGGAAGAGAGGAGAGCCCTGTTGGGACAGAATGTTGTGGGAGACACAGACCATGCTTGGTGATGAGCACAAACACTTAGAGCAGGTTTTTGTTTTAGAAAGATATCACAAAGGTCCATTAATGGAACATAAACTTGTAACATAAGGACCAAAAGTGTAAAACCCTAAACTAATTCATTCTTGAGACTAGAAGCAAATTATAGGGACCACTTTCTAAGTTGTCACCAAGTTAGACATAACTTCTGAGGGAATCATCAGAATGTATCATAAAACAGATTTACCACAGATTTATTACAATCAGGATGTGTTTAGTTAGGGTCATATGTCACTGTGAGGAAAAGGGAAGCACGGGGCAAGTGGTGCCTACTCCTTAAGGAACAGCAAGACATGCTTGGGAGACAATGAAAAGCAGACTACAAAGACTACAGACTAGACTAAAACCCCAACTTCCCCCGTTGATACATCTGTAGGCTTGAAGAGCACAGTTCCATTTTCTGCAGTTTATACTTTATTCTTCCCCTCATATGCGAACAAGATAGTGACGAACCAGCTATAATGCAAAACAATGGAAAGAAAATATTCCACAAAGAGAAGGACGAATGCATGTGATACCAAGTTTCCAGAAACAGGAAGGAAAGAAGAGGAAAACAAATAGCTATAGAGATCCAAAGTCACTCAAAACCTACTGAACTGCTTGCATTTTTGAGTACAGAATACTCAAGGGTATGATCTGGAATAAAGCAAAGAGCAGAACATTAGCAAACTTAACCTTTATACATCTACCAGTTTCCTCCATCAGTGGTCTGCTGTATGGAGATGACAATACTGAGGTACCACCTGAAGTAACAAAGCACGACATTCAAGATTACCTGTATTTAATTATTAAATGTAGTTTAGTACTAGAGACTGTTATATAATGTCAACATACCAAATGTGGCGGCTCATTCGTTCCAAGTGGTTCCTGCATATAAATAAATAAAATTAATTACAATTAATTTCCTATAAGACATGTCAAGTTCCTGAAATATGTTAATTATGAACTCAAGAGCAGAGAAAAGCACACTTCCCAGGCTCTTGGCACAATTCTCTTCCCCAGCCTCTGCCATCAGCTGCCTGTAAGGTCACAACTACCTGCCTGACTGATCAGTGCCTTTGCACACAGAGAACTTGCGTCAGCATTAATTAGTTCATATAATGTGGATTAGAGCCCATGTCAATGTCTCTGTGTTTATTTTTGAGCCTATTTCTTGAAAAAAAGACAGAATTAAAAACAACAGAAGACTGTGACACCTTTCAATACGTGCTCTTCAAAATAAGGTTAAATGTTCCTTTCCTATTTTCAGTGCAGTACTATCATTTATTATATACTTATTACTGAGGATTGTCTTTGATCTGCATTAGGCTTTTGACAGTTCTGGCACTAATCTATTTGGGCAAGTTGCACTACCTTGGATTTAATAACTGATTAAAGTATTTCCTGTCTTTATTCACTGTATGTATAACAAATATTTGAGCATAAAAATAAGAAAATAAAATAATCAGACCTCTATTATTCAAAACCAATATGGACCAGATAAATTTTCAAGTATTTTTATATCCATTATGAATTAGGCATTATAAATCACTATGTTTCAAGGTACATCAATCTTTCCAGGCATGCAGTCTGCCAAAGGGAAGTTCTTCTTATGAGGTGTCCCTGACAATCTTCTCAACTGACTGAAAGATCCAGAGCGTCCATTTCAGTCTCCATTCTGAACAGACTCATTATGTCATTCACAGGGGTCTTTAAATTGTTTCCAAATAAATAGACAAGTTGATTAAACAGCACAGCCCACATTATAACATTACTGTATGTTCTGAACTCCAAAGCTCTCATTTCTTTTAAGTTTTCCCCTTAACAAGTTCTGGTAACTCACCAACTTAATAGGTCGAATCGACATGATGATTTTACTAGATCCTCCCCAGTCAAAGAAACATTTATATTTTCCTTTCTCCAATACATACTGTTCTCCACAGAAATATTTCTGCTGATATGCAACCCACCTGGAGAACGACATAAAAATTAAACTGAAAACATCATGTTTTTCTGTATAGTTTGATGTAAATACTAGTAAGTTAAACAGAACAATTTTCTTTGGAGTTTTCTTGGTAAGTCCATCGGACAGACAGTGTAACTGACATTAAACCCAATGAGAGGCACATAATTGTAACACGCGTGATTTTCTGCTTTTACTTTGCAAACACTACTTTGACAAACATACAACTTCGGGTCTCTGCCTTTCTATCAAATACACGTTCAGCGTGAGATGATGCCTTGCTTTGAAGCCCAGAGGAAAGACGCTTAACTGACAAGTTTTTGAATTTCTCTCACTGGAATCTTTACCTGTTCAGCACCTCCTCATCAGACAGGTCTTTCTTCCAACTTTCCCAGTTGGATTTGAGAAAAACGGTGTAAGAAGAAAGAGAAGTAGATGAGGAAGCCTTGATGAGATAAAGCAAAAGCTTGCAATGGCTGGCAGTTCAAGCTTCTCCCACCTTGCTTTCCCTGTTGCAATTTAAGAAGAAAGAAACCCCCAGCTACATGAGACCGAGGGTGCCCCTAGCCCTGCACATGCTCTTTGGCAGTGGCAGAAGTAGATGGAGGCTAGTTAGGGAGACGACACTAACTTAGCCACTTTTGGTGGTGCGTTCCTGAGTCACCCAGCACCTGGAACTGTTATATTAGGGACATTTCATGCCAAGCATTCTATTCTTTCCTAGTCCTTTTAGCACCCATTTATGAATCTATTTGTCATTAATTTGTCTAATGTTTTTTTAAATCTCCTGACACCATCTGCTACCACAGCCTCCTTCAGCAGCAAGTTCCAGAAATTCACTGCCTCCAGCATAAGAAGGGCTTTTTGCTCCCCACCTCTTAATCTGTTTTAAAGCAATCTTCAGCTAGTTCTGTAAAGCATCCCCAATTGTTGTCATGCAGGATTCTGAATGCTGCTTGTCCACCACCTTCAGGATTTTGCAGATCTCATTCGTACCTCTCCTCAGCCAACTCCTCCAATTGAGTCCCAGCCTTTCATCCTTGTACCTCATCCTCGTGAGACACTAATATCCAGTCTCTATGTGAACAGTTCAAATCCCCCACTATGCCCTAAGTTTGAAGCTTTTTAGTCTCACTTAACTGTTGCTGAGGTCTAATCACCATCACCATTAGGGTAGGTATGACAACATTAATATTGCACTTTTAAAATTACTATTAAAATCTGGAATTTCCACCCACATGATTCCATAGCGTTCTTTTCCCATAACGTATTTTATGTTTTAGCACTTGTTATCATTCTTCATGTACAGTACCACTCCCTTGCCTATAATAGCCTACTCTATCATTCCTACATTGTTGGTAGCTCCTCTGCTTATCCCTCCTGTGAATCTCTGCAGTATCTGCTATATCAGAGTTGTTACTTCATGCCAGGCATTCTAGTTCCCCCACACTATTTTTTAGGCTTCTTGCACTTTTAAGTTTTGTCCTTGCTCCATCAGTTAACACTGCATATGTCTGTCAACAGACGTTTCAGGCGGTCTAATTTACCTTCCTTATTTATTGCAATTGTGCTGTTTATTTTCCTCCTGGACTTCACATATGCACACTGAAAGTTAGCCAAGTCCACCCTGTAGGCTCTGTCAGCGTGAACCAGGTTCTCTTCCACACCTTTTGGGTTAACCCCCTGCTTAGTTTAAGTAGTTTTCTAAAAAGTTGTAATTTTCAGTGCCAGCAGCCTGACTTTATTACGAATAAGGCACTGCTCATCCTTTCTGTACAGGCTCCATCTGTCCCAAAAGCTATCCCCAATTCCTAACATACCTAACACCCCTCTTCTGCACTACTGCCAAAGCTCCTGCATCATAAAACTACAGTCTGTGTGACCTCCAGAGGAACATCACAAGCTTTCTCTACTAACAAGAATGCCCAGATCGAAATCAAGGTGTAGGCATGAGATTTAGAGAAAACTAAGATTATTTTTTTTCCTTCAATTTACCAAGGAAACTGAAAGAAACATTGTTCTCCCCCCAATTGCTTACCACCTGTACCATGTGAAATATATTCTGTCAAAAAATGTACCCAAACCCAACTGTGCACAAAAATACTTCCATCCATATATTTCAGTAGACTTACACTCCACTTCTCACAAGAATCGACCTCATCTCTGGGCCAAATCCAGCCTGCTCCAAATCAGGGATTTCTTCATTGATGATGTCTAATGCTTTCCCATCTTCATCATCAGACTGAAAAAGTGCCACTGATGACTCTATGAAATCCTAAGAGGCAGCACAGGAGTTAGAAGACAGGCTGTCAGAGCTCAGTGACACTTCACAACATAAAACATTTTGCAAAAAAGTTGTAGCCTGAAAGACAGCGTTTTATAAAGCAGTGAAGGGACTTACGTCCCTTGTACGGATCTTTACGGGATATTTTGGTGTTGAAGCGCCTAGAGCTGGAAGCCTGGCAATCTGACATGGCCTTCAGTGGTTTCCACTGAAGAGGGGAAGAGCCTCAGCACCATCCTTTCCTCCATAACGATGGCTGAGAGTCCAAAGACACTTGCGTGTTAAAGAGAAGGGCTGGGAATTTAGCATTAATCTTCCAACAGCTTTACAAATGACTACTTGAAGCACTACCACGACTATAGTCTTTTACTTCAAGTTCTCCTTCCTCATCCCTTCCCAGCGACACAGCAATAATCATTGACGGGGAAAGACTGGGCAAGATGACCTTTCCACCACAAGAGATTTGCAGTTTTTGGATACATCCATTGTATGACTAATCACTACAGCTTTAAAATGAATCCTGCATGACACTGTCACGTTCTTTCTTACATCGCCATGTGACACTGCTTTATGCTTTCAGTTAGCATAGTTGCTTGACCAAATTACTTGCACATCTTCAGATTATTTGAATTTGGGTTTCAAATCTCCAACTTTTTAACCACTTAGCAATTTTGAGCATACCGTTCAGTCACTGCTTGGGAAAATGGAAAACAACAATCCATTCACTTTATTCCTCTAACAAAAAGCATGAACTCAGTTCAATTTCAGTGTTTCGGAGACATTCAGCAATGTTATAGTAAGTCGAAAATAAGTAAATCTTGCAAACAAGAGAAAAGGCTAACAATCCTTTGGCAAAATTATCATTAACAACTGCAGCTTCAGACTACTTTTGAGGAAAAAAAAAAAAGTAAAGTTTTGGTGCAAATAAATTTCTTTATTTACACATAATTTCTTTGATTAAATTTAAAATACTGAAATATATCCACAATTGTAATTACATTTAAAACATTTCAAATTCAGCCATTATTTTTGCCTCCCTAAGTTTTCAATACAGCTTCTCTCACAATAAGCAATAGGAGAAATACTTAACAACAAGCTTTCAGACCAAGGCAAATCATTTTAGACTTGAAAACATTAGTGGGAAAGCTCCAAAGGCAACATACTCTGCTCTACTGCAAGGGTCTCAGAAGCTTTGCTCTTCCCCTGATCATGACCAGCCATGAGCAAACCCCAGCTTCACGGATTCATCTGACAGTGCAGAAAAGAAGCAAATTCAACTGTCCCCCAAACCAGCACGCAGTACAAATTGCTGTCTGTCCTCTGGAACAAGCCCTGTTTTTCACTCCAAATGTGTCCAATATAGGTGCTGGTAACAGAGCTGGCAGTACGCTAGAAAATACAATTCTACGAGTCCTTTTTATCTCTGCTTTCAAAACACTCCCCGAATCCCCACATTAGAGCTTGTGACAGTTCACAGAAGAAATATTTAAGACAGACAAAAATTGAAAGCTCTTGCAGTATGCCTCTATGCATGTACATCTTCACCAGTGGGTGGGGAGGGGTGACCTTCAACAATCCCTCTTTTGTGTGCAACATCTAACCTTTCTGATTTGTCAGGAAATTAAATTCATGCCTCAGCTCAATTGCAGTCACTGGTATCTGTACAGAAACACGGGCTGGATTTTCCTAGCGTTAATAAGCTCTGGTGGAACGTGTCATGTTGAGCGTCGTGTTGCAGGAACATCTGAATAGCTTTGCATAGCACTAAGCCACATTGACAGAGCTGGTACTAACACAGGCTAACGAGGCACACCGTACTCAGCCTGGCTCTCCACAGAGCCATTTACGTGCTTCTACACCATCCTCGCTTCTTTGGGAGCACAGCACAAAGACATTTGATCCGACTCTGCCTGGAGCTGACTCAGGTACACAGGGTTCATTAGCTTCAGCTTCATGCCACGTGAGCCAGGCTAAATTGTTTTCAGGTCTGGGCTGGCCTTAAAGCCGACACAGTCAAGGTCACCTGGTGTCATGCCCGAGAAAAAAAAAAAGTCTAGCTGGATTGGCCCCTACATGAGACCACACTGGTGAGTACATATAAAAAGAAGGTTCAATGCCCAGCCCCATTCCCTACCATGAATAATGCAAGTTAGCTACATTTCACAAAGTCCTTAATCTTCTACGGAGACTCTAATTCATCTGACTAAAACAGAATTTCTAGGGAAAAGCAGTAAAGATCCGATATCCAGGAACACTCCCACAGAGTCCGAGACCATCCCAACCTTTACCACACTTCTCCTGACAGAATTTCTGAGATTATGCTGAAGAGCTAGTACATTTGCTGTGCAGCGAGGGGCCTTAAGCACACACAACTAGTTTCGGATTTTTGCCCAGGTCCTCTTGAAAACAAGAGTTTGGTACTAAAATGTTTTTAAAATCCTGACCTTAAGTATCATATACAAAGTCACGAAGGGAGCATATGGCAAGCCTGAACACTGACCTGTGTACTGCACATCAGAGAGGCAGGCAATCTGTTGGTCAAGCTGAACAACAAAATTCCAGTGCCATTAGTCATTTTATTGGCAACTAGCTCATTGCCTTTAATTATGCTACAATTTAAGGAAAGGTATTACTTACACTTTTATTATCAATACCTACATATTGATATATATTTATATGCCAATTTTAACGCTGTATGTTAATATATGAGTGCGAATTATACGTGTTTTTAAAATCTTAATGACTTGAGCATCTTGACTGTTCTAGGTGTGAGTCAAATACGTGCATATACGGGGAAGGTCATTCCTGCTAGGCACGTGCACAATTTTAAGCTTGTAATTATGTCCTTTGCCAAGAGGAAGACTTAAAAGATCAATTGAAGTTACTCAAGTATCCTATGTACAGCTTGAAAAGAAAGAAAAACTAAGATTAGTCGGTAACTGAGTAAGATACTGCACGTTGAAAACTAGGAGTTAGGAGGAAATTCCTGCCTGTTTTTCTCAGAAACCTGAAAATACATTATACAGTGAAGGACATTTTTCTTCAATTCAGTTTATTCTCCTATATTTTAAGTTATATGATAGATTCTGATTATAAATGCAGCTTTTCCTATGTGCCTTTCATAAAAATCAAAACTGCAAATTGTGAATTTAAGCATGGCCTCTTTGGTTTGGCATTAACTTTTTTTTTAAATAATGACTGTTGAGACAATGAGTTTGCCTGAAATGCCTGTCTTCAAACTTCACAAAATTTCTGGCTCAGGAATATCACATCTCTTCAGATGAGGAGATGAGTAATCTGAGTATACAAGACTGAGTAATCTCAGAGTGAACAATCTAATTCTCAAAAGAAGCTAGTCTTTGCAGCTGTATTTAGAGCTCACAGAGTTCCTATTATAACAAAAAATCCTCAAACCCCCAAACCAACAAAAAACCCCCAAACCAAAGGAAATTATAAAGAAGTTCTAATCTCATGTTTCCCCATCACTGAAAAGTCTAACTTTGCTTCCAATACTGGACTCTGTTGTAGTTTTTATTATTACTTATTATGATTTCATCACTAAACACATTTTAGTAGCAGGGATTTTTTCACCATGATTATTTTTGCTGCCAAAATTTTCTGGCACAAAAATCACAGAGACAGAGGGTAATGCTGTTTTAAGGCTTGCAACAGCTGCTGTGTTGAAAAGCTATTTTTATTTTAATAAAGAACTACACTGTACAGTTACGCATGTTAAACTTAAGAAAATTCTGTTCTAGAGATTCAAACAGCTTGAAGTGCCGAAGTGAGATACTTGGAAAATTTGGCAGGTAGACAAGGAATCTGCATGATACATTCTTTGTATGAACTTTACAAAGGCTATTTAGAACCTGCTTCTGCTTTACAATGTATACAGTGCAGTCTAAACTTCAGCAAGTAGGAAAAGAATGAGAGTGAACTTGGGCAAAAATGGAATGACTAAACCCAAGCCAGCTGTACTGTATACGAATAACCTTCCTCTTTATGTATAGAACTGTGCACAATTTGTGTGAAATTCATAAAAGTACTTACAGCCTGAAGGAACCGAAAAGACAGGAGGACACTGTCAGTTCCCCCCCATGAGTGTCTGTCTTCATAATCTCCCTCCTCCAGCAAGTACTGACAGCCTTTGTAGCGTTCCTTATCATAGGCAACCCATCTACAGCAACCACACAACAAAAGAAAGAGAAATAACTAAAAGCAGAACAACTGCACATGTGATTTGCTGTAACAAATAAAAGGGAAGAGAACATCCTTAGAACACTAAGATGAGTATCACAGACTCAGCTAACAAACAAAGCAATGCTTGTTTGAAAACACAACAGGCACCTATGAAGGGTTCTTTGTGGATCAAAATACCATCATGTGATTCTTTCTCCAACAGCGGTTTATTTGTGTAATGCTTCTCCACGTACCTCCTCTCAGTCAGCCATATTCCCAATACCAATATTTGGTACTACCGAGGCTAGTACGCATCGAGTGGCCAAAACACTGTAAGCCACCAATTGTCAATGAGAAAAACTAAGCAGCAGATCTCTTCAGTGTGTTAGTAAATGATGAGATTCTACCCTTGCTGGAGCTGGTGACAAAATTAATGGATTTCAGCAGAACAAAATTTCACATATTGTTTCCTGCTTGAATCTACAAACATATATATGAATAGACAAATGAATTGAATATATACAATATATTGCATACGGAATATATTTCAGCACTAAAGGAATAACAATTTCAAAGTATTTTGAACAAATAGATAAGGCTTGATCAGAAGAAGGCATTTCCACATCAACTTTGAAAGCTCTAATGGATCCTAATTTGAAAAAGTGCTTCCCCCTCCTTCTTTCTTTCTTGTAAGCATTTCTTTCACTAAAACTCCCTTGTAAGTATTAGAACTGCTGTATAAATTCTGTCGGCATTGAAATTTGGCAGGCAGGGGTAGCTTTACTTTTAGTATCATGAGGTTTACATTACTTCAGCTGGTTAAGTTACCGCAGTATTAAAAATAAAAGCAGCCACAACAGAAGGAAGGATGATTTTTAGTAATTTGAGGCTTCCCAAATAGCTTAATACATAATGTATGAATAGATTATTTGAGTATTCACAATTAGGTTTATTTTGAATTTAGTGCTTGTAAGATTCTGATGACAGCCTGAAAGGATGTATGTTACTGAATCTTTATATTGAAGTATTAACATTGAAATCCCCTAAGAAAAAGATTAATGTTTCTGAAAACTATTTTATTGCTAAGCTCTTTGGCAGAAGCAACCATCCTGCATGCTTTCAAACAGCCCTATCCTGCTGGGCCTTGGGAGAGGCTGAAAGAACAATACGTGGGGTTGGTAGCTCTCTAGAATAGCTGGAGCTGAGCCTCCCTCGTGAGCAATCCGCTCAAGGACTGTGTTACACAGCCCTTTTTGTGCATGTGTGTGTACGAGAGGGGCAGGGCAACAGAGAATCAACCTGAGGCCTCAATGAAGGAAAACAAGGGTGGATTCTTAATTCCAGATAACGTGTAACAGGTGGTAAAGGAAAACCATTAAGACAATAAAAACAGTTCACAGATTTCAGAGGCATTAAAATGTCAAATTGAAGACTGACCACACCTACCTAAGGTCATTTCGGTAAATTAAGTAGAGACGATCAGAAGCATAAAGCAATATAAATTAAAGCTCTGTGTGAATGCTGTCATTAAGGAACAAAGTGGCCTAGTTTATTGGCATCCAAATGGTAAACACCAACTTCACACCTCTCACACACTTAGCTTTACCCTCCTGTATTCCTTTAGCTAAATAAGCCATACAGAGAGGTTCGTTTATCCAAGGCTGATAATCGACAAGAGAAATACATATTCCTTTATTTTCAAAATATTTTAGTGAGAGATTCTAAATGCCCCTTAGCACTTCTTAGCATTTAGTTATGATTTCCTATTTTAAAGTAAATAAATACAAAAGTGAAACATACTTACACTCCACCAATTACTTGTATTGATCCAATTTCCCGAAACTCCTCTTCATTACCAAACAGAGCTGGGACAGAACCGATGTTCTCTGAAAACTCTTTGGACCATCCCCCGAAGTGAGTTTTCTCATATATTATTATCTAGAAAACATTTTGGAACAATGCCCCGAGTATGCCCTGAATAGTAATTTGAAAGTTTGGGGTGTCTACTGCTACAGTATGCAGAAGACACTGTGTCCCCCCCCCCTCCAACAAGCCACCACTATGAAGAAAACTCAGGGTTGCATTCCCCAGCCCTTCTGATTCTAGAGTGCCCCAGAAGCTGAAGAGACCCTGTTTGGATTTAGATAGGCTTGTCAGGCTATTTGCAGAGATTTCCACAGAAGGATACTTATTCACACAATTCTATATACATCAATGCACTCTGGAGCTATGAGACTCTGATTTATCCTGTAATCCTATGCTTAGTCAGTGTATATTAGCCTGCAGTGAATCCTGCCTGGTCACAGCTAGACACACTGAGCTTGACCCCTCAAAAGTAGACAAGAGGTCTTTCTCTGTACTTTGCTGAAGTTGTTTCAGTTACTGCAGTTAACACACCCTCTGGATTCCTCATCTGCCAAAACACACAGATCAGCTATCAATAGAATTAACATTTATTGCAATATTTATTAAAAAAAATAATCCTCAGTCTTATGTGCATTTGTATAATTAAGTTACCTAAAGCATTAGCATTTTTGTGGAGAACTAGTAAAAGAAGGGAAAAAGAACAATAACTCTGGATTAGCTTTCTGCTCTTTAAATCACAGTAGGGTCATGATCTCACTCATGACTCTTGTATTGGGATCAGGTATAGGAAGGAAGGGTCCTATTCTTGCCCTCTTCCTCCCCACCCACCCTCCCACTTTTTTTTCTTAAACTTGGTACGTTAAATGAAAAAATCTCTCCTGACCCCTTTCCATTACAGTGACTGATGTCAGGAAAACTCATTTTACGTTGTTTACAATTTTTCTATAGCAAATTCACATTCTCCTAATATGTAAAAAATAAACTACTACCACTTCTACATCTCGTGAAACATTAGTAAGAAAGTGGACTTGACGGTATTAGTGAATTTTCCTTCAGCAGTAAACATTGAATACTTAATCAAACTTCACATACCCAACAAAAAGAAAACAGTCTAAATAAAGGGTTTCTATTTCCAGTGCGCTCATATTTTATTCTCAGTGTCCTCAGTGCTTACCTTGACATTCATTGGCATTTGCACCTTTAGTCCACCCTAAAAAAATAAGGGGAAAAAAAGGTATTTATGTAAAACTTAAAGTTATACTTTGACATGTATTTTACAGTACTATCAGAGCATGAATTCTTTGTAATTATACTCACCATTTTCAGCATTGGCCAAATCAAAAACTAGTTTAAATACTCTGATAATTCATAAAGGACAGGGACTCTATAAACCTGACCTACAAACAAAATCAGTGCGTTGACAAGCCCGTAGGGGTGCAAGCAATTTTAAAATATTCCTTCGTTGTCTATAAGCACTCTAAAGCAAATATTTACTTTGTGTTTTTAAAATAATTTACATTGGCCAATTTTTAAAATGTAACTTTTAAAGCTGTGTGGTATATATTTCAAGCACAAATGATGAAACACCAAGAAACTATAGAAGAGACAGAAAATATAGGCTGACATATTCATGTCCATGGTCAAAGAGCAAAGACAACAAATGCATTTTCTCTGGAAATGTTAGTGAATGATGTTCTGTGGAGAAATAAGACACCTCCCATGAGTGACTAAAAAGACAGCTGTTAGGTCTTATTCCTTTGTGGCTCTTAAACTCCCTTTCTGTGGACTTGCTATGTATACAGTAGAATTATGTCTTATACCCTCTTCCACATCTCTTTCATATTTAGATCTACATGCTGTCTATCAAACAAGAATTAGCTGCACCTCCCAAGATTTTTCTGCAATGTGTGGTCACAGGAATACTACTGGGTATTTTTCAGTAATACACTCCTCACCTGGTCTTCCATCCGCAGCAGACTGCAGCTGTACCATTACAAAAAGAAAATCAACAACCTCTGAAGAGCCTTTTTAGTTAATGAATTGGTGTTGGTTGCAATACAATTACGAGTCTTTCTGTTCTGTCTTATTTGATCTCCCCTCGACAACAGCAGTTTCCCAGGAAGATGTCCTAGTGAATCAGGCACTCCCTCTGACTGTATGTTCTTACTTGGGCAGATGCAGGAGCCCAGCAAGCCCTGGAACGAGCCAATGCTGTGGCATTACAACACCGCAAATGCACCATGGTGTGAGAGGAGTGTTGCTTGTTTAAGGATTAACTCTGAAAGGATGTTAGAACCTAAGTTATACTTAGATCAAAACCTTTGGGTGAGCAACGGTAGGAAAAGGAACACACATGACCTACTAGAATCGTGAAGTCCTCACCATTTTTAAGGGACGCAGAGATTTAACATCTGCTGAAGGAATTTCAGATGGTGAATCGCATTCTTCCAAAACCTTCATCTCTCCCTTGTAATTGAAGTCTGAATAAGCAAGCCATCTATAACAATACGGATAAAGGAGTTATTAGTATCATCATATACATTACAAACACAATGATCTTATTAAAATTTTTTTTTGTGTTCATCAGAGCTAGATAATGTGGTTTAGATACTGCCAGAACATTAAAACCATGCTCTATTTAAATACACTGGCAACATCAGTGCTAAGAAGATCTCAGATACTTTTTCTCAATCCAAACTAAATATGAATGAAAGAGCAGAAAATTACCAATTTTTTAATTTACTTTAAGAAGCCAGTTTGTTACACTATAATGTACAAAACCAACGCCAGTACTGAGGATGAGACACTTGCATCAAATTTTACCTACGATTGCTACCTTAGGAATTTAAACGGCTTCTAACATCAATCCCACTTGGTTTTTTTTCAGTGGCAATTATTAAAATATTATCATTTACAGCACTCCTTTGGAAAGCATGGTATCATAATTTTAACATTAAGATTAAAAATACTGAGACTCCTTCAGACTCTTAAATCAGAAAGAAAGCTGAACGCAGAAGTTTGACACAAGGTTAGTACACCAAATAAGGAATGGAGGAAGAGGCATTGAACCATATGGAAAATTATTTTCTTAAAACCACACACAGAGACTACAAGCAGTTAAAAGTTAGACTAAGTTCTAGCAAAACTAAGACAAAATTTCATTTTTTTATTCCTTCACCACTTCAAGCTTCATGTGCATATTGTGAGATCATAGGAAGGCAGGCTTGGCTCACATGGAACAGCAAACGCAAGACTAACAGAATAGCTAATGTCATTCTGTAATGATTTATAAGAGGCACAGAATTCCCAGACTTCAGGAACTGTGAAGTGCTGGCCATTTACCCCAGGAAACAGACTATTCTGCTCAATACAGGAAAATCCTGGGCTACCGAGGGGCCTGGATCATATTGCATCACCTCTCTCTAGAAAGCCAGGATATGGCTGTAGCTTGCAGAATGCTTGGATGAGGTAATATTAGTTTTCTGGTATTCACACATAGTGCTATAGCTATAACAGGGTGTGTGACTACAGAGACGGTATCTATTCTCCAATGAACTACAACCTAATGATCACTGAGCTGCTTCTTCTATTTATAAAGCTACTCAAAGATGGAATTATAGGAGACTTCTGCCAGCAACTAGAGGGAAAATGCCTTCAAAAATTTGGTTCCAATACTAGCAGCCCACATACCACAATGCTGAAGTGTAGAGCTGGGAATATCTACTATATGTTAATTGATTTGTAGCAAAAAAACCCAAATATTGTTCCTATTGCTGACTGACTTTCACCCCATGTTACCCCTCTACCTGCTCACAAAATGTTATTAAAAGGGTTCAGTACTCACATTCCTGATTTGACACTTATATAAGGGTTTTTCTCAACATCCAGTTCTTCTAAATTGGCAACTGCACTTTGTATGCAGATAGGAAGTCCCTCTGTACTACCAGCTGCCAGGCAGAACTCTACCTCTGGAACACCACAGTCCTGCGGAAACAAATCAAAAGGTGAGGCTTATCCACACTTGCAGTCTGCCCCATCACAGCAGGGAAGGACCGGTAATGTTTCCTTCTTTTCCCCCCTGTCTTCTCACCTTTCTAACCTAACTCCTGGCTTCATATGATAGAAGGTTTTTAAAGGAATACTGGGATTTTCAGAAAAGCTAAGGGAAATAAATTTCCAACTCCTGCTAACTTTAAAAAAAACCCACAAACCACTATGTATTTATGCCCGTTGGGCTACCTTCAAAAAGCTGTTTAAACACTCTCCAAGTAAATGATCCAACAGTATTTAGTGACAGAAAAACCATGCATATAGTATGGTGGGTTTTTTTTAAAGCCAGTGCTTCCTTAACACACATATACACGATGCATGCATGAACTAAAACTTTCTAGAAATGTCTAGTACTTCATTCCCACTTCCCCCACTCAGTGATAATTAGGTTCTGTAATGCATCTAACTACGTTTTCAAGCCATATGAGTTCAATTTTGTGTCATGTTAAATAAATCTACAGCATTTTAGACATAGAAAGAAAAAGAACAGTGCTGGAAAATATTTGTTTTGTTAATTAAACACTTTAGCAATTTTTCTGTTACTGTGGAGCAACTACCTCTGTTACCTTACTGAAGGTTTTCTATTGATAGATAGATGCTGAAGAACAACTTGTTGAACACATGATCTTCTCTAGAATTTGCAGGGATTTTACTGAACCACATTAATGAAATAATATTTATATAAAAAACATTGCCAATACTTTCTTTTCCAGCATTCAAACACGTCATGAATCAATAAGGATCTTCTATAAGGCCCTGCTTCAACAGCGTATTACAGAACAGTTTTCCTGTTACAGTGAAAGGCAGCTCACGTGCTTACAGAGTTTGCTCAGCTGTAGCTGGAAATCTTCAGTTCTCGGTGATAACTTCACAGCACCCTTTCCCTGATCCTCCTGACTCATGGGCCCATTTGCATTAGACCAAAGGGTTTGGACAGCATAAAGAGACCCTGAAAGTCCTAAATGTGGCTGGAAGAAGATGCCCCTTGCACGTGCACTAGAGAAGAGGGACGAGAAGCTGTCCCTGAGGGTGCCCTTATGGAAGCAACTGATTACTGGATTTGTTGAGGACCCATGCAGGGTCACATCAAGACAGAGATCCCACATGGCCTTTGACTTCTACCAGACTCGAAAGGCAAAACACAATAGCTTGCAGAGAAACCCAGCATCAGCGCACAAAAGCTCTTAAAGTCACAGCGCCTGATCTCGTGACACCACCTGCCCTTTTCACATAGGTTTTGAGTGGAGCTTTCAAAGGATGGAGTAACATCCCACCCAGAAACACACCTCCTCTTGGTTAGCAAAGTTTTTTCTGTAGTTATTTAACTGTCAGCAATAAACGTGGCAGTTATAATAGATGGACTTCAGGATATTATTTCACTTTCCCCATGAGACCTGAAGTAACACAGTATACTGTTTTGGCAACTCGTGTTTCCTCTGTATTGTACCTTGCAAACAATGCACATTATTTGTTTTCAGACTGCAATACCAGAATTTTTATTTTCAGATGAGCAAAACCAGAAAAACTAGGAAAAAAGACTTTTAGTACAATGCTACTTTACGGCAAAATGCTAACGAACATTGCTCCTCAATTCTAAGCGTACTGCTAGACAAGTTTAAAAAAAAAGTCTCCCCATAGTTTTCGTGTGTATATGTATATTATTAAATCACAGTTAAGAAATATTTGGTGTTCAGCTTTTTTCCTAATAATACCTGATATGCGAGAATGCTGAAATCTGTGAATCAAACAATAAGGCTTGATACGGAAAATCAGAAGTTGCACCTATAAGAATTCCACAAATAATGATGCTAGACTCTTAATGATTTCAGATAAATTCTGAAACAAAGTACTTACAAGACTAGACAAGTGGCAAAATAAAGTATCTTTGCCTGTGGGCTCAGACAGAATATGAGACGGAGTATGTTTAATTTTAATTCAGTAGGAGGTGGAGTGTTTTTTTTCCCTCATTTGAAGATTGGAAAAAGCCAGTCTGTATGCCCTTTTCAAGTTTGCTTTCCTGACTCTAAAGCTCACGGGGCAGGCTCCACCCTCAACAGATGAAGAATGTAGCAGTTCTCCAAAAGGCAGGTAAAGCACAAGCACTCATAATAAAATCTCTCCTACTTATCACCATCTCCCTCCAGCCAGATTTTGACAGTCATAAAAAAACCTCTTCTCACTGCGACGGCATTTTTGTGCGTACTAGATTAAGTCCACAAAGTCCTCTCATAAAGCTTCCCATAGTAAACTGAGGTCTTCATCAAAAGCAATTCGAATATCTACTTTTAAAGGTAACAACATGTTTGAGCAAGTAGTACATTATATTTTCTAGGCTCTTCTATTTAAAATCCCAAATATAGGTTTTGACTTAAATATTGAGTTCAATTTACATATATAAATTTACAGACTGCAGAAAATGGTAAAATTTAGTATTACTGTATGAGGTGAACACTATGTGTTTGCAGATGTACACTCAAGTACTATGCCATTAATTTCTATAATTTGAGCATGTAAACTTTAGCCTGTAAATATTTGCCCTAGCATGTTCATATTTGCCTGAGCATATTTAATAGGCATCATTACTTTCAGAGGCTTCTTTAACATTCCTAATAAAGCCACCATCCTTAGAAACAAAATGAAAACCACACAACTATGATAGCATTTAGGTTGAGAACTAGATCCTTCAGTCCAAAGCCCTTTCATTTGCAAGGCGTCAAGATTTTCAAATAAGATACCCACATGCAAAACCATTACCATGCAAAACTACTACCTCGGTGTTTCAGGCCAGATCCAAAACTGGAAAGTTTCCTCCCTATACACCCCCAGCCCTGCCAGCCCCATCACAAGCAGTCAAAACTCATGCCATATTCATTAGTCTACTGACACGTCAGGCAAAAACAGAATAAAAAGCACAGGAAACAGACTATATTCATTTCCAATGATAACACACAACCAGCAAATTCTTAGGTAGGTCACAGCCTCCAGGCATCCCACTCTGTCTTCCTTCACTCTGCAGTTCTCTCCTCGTGCCTCCCCAGAGTTATCCTGGAGTGCCTGTGCTTCCCTCATGGTCTTTTGGGAGCAGAGATGTTTCCAAAAGCACAGGGAATACTCTCGCTAGCTCGCAGAAAAGACACTTCCAAAACAGCAACATGCCCCTCAGCAGAAAGGTTAATAAGGCTTTTTCTGAAGAGGGTTAAGATGACCCTCAAGACCTTAGCGTTAAATGTTATTCTTCAGTGGGTTCTCTGCCATTTTTCTAGTCTGACCAAGAACTCCACCGTGAAGGCTCCCAGAGCCTTCAACCCCCTCAAGGTAGTCTTAGCTGTCTACCCTTCTTCTGCTCTAGGGTTACAGCCCTAAAAGCACCAGCAGGGCCAAATAAGCACAGCACTGTTAGGTCTTCTCCTTGGAGCTGTAAACTGTGGTGACTGAAGTAATCAAAATAACCGATCTAAATGAGGTAGCCTTTTATGTAAACAACAGGACAAAGAATGACTTAAGTCTGGGTTCTTAAGCTAAATGCCAAAACAATGATGAGAGAAGAGTCTGTTGAAACCAGGCCTAATTAGTTCTGGTATTCACACCATTGCTAGTACAGTCTAGACATACATCTTACTTTTGATACTCAATTTATCCTTAGCACATGTCAGTTTCTGCAGCTTTTTTTAATTTTAAATCTTACTCCCTGTTGGTCCTCTGGCCTTTTTTATCCAGTTGTAATTTTCTCCCAGTTCTGCTGCTCTGTACCACTCTTGCTCTTACCTACCACCACCAAACCAAACTACAGAACTCAACAGGCCTGGTAGTAAAATAAAATAATATTAAGGAAATTAATGATTACTGTTCTGTAAATACCAGCTAGCAAATAAGACTATCTGAAGCTGCTAGGTGTCTTCCTATGGCATCTGACAAAGTAGTCCTTGCTTGAATTAGTAACTTTTCACCTAGCAAACCACACAAACAAAAGAGACACACCCTTCATGTAATACTCTGAACATTGCCATTACAAAGAGCTTTGCTTAAGGAGAGTCCACATGGAATCCAGTTATTCCCTGCCTAACCATCTTGCAGTCAGAGATTATAAACTGCTGTTTCAGTCGCTTGTCACTTTGCAACATAGTGGTTTTACAGGATTACTCCGGAATGGAAACATCAGCAACTCCTCTCAGCTCTTGTTTTTGGGAAAGTAACATTTAACACCCTTTTTGGGCTTCCAGAAAGAGACAGAAAAAGCCCTCCAATTCCGTAAGAGCAATATATGCATTTGCAGCAGATCAGAGAACTGACTTGGCTAAACAGATTGTGCTGCAGGAGATGCACTGAACCTGCGTGTGCAGGCAGATTTTACCAGCTTAGGCTCATGTTGACTTGCCTTAGCGGAATTCAGACTCCCTATTACTTCAAATAGGTCTTCATTTTACTAGTTGCATGATCTGTGCCTTTGGGATCGTTTCCCCCCCCCTCCTAAGTTCCTTCAAATTAAACACACATGGATACATCTAATGTGTATCCACAGTAAGTCAAGCCACAGGCTAACCACAAAGCTAACAGACCTTTCCTTTTTGTGGAGGCTTGAAGCCAAATCAGAGGACGAAGCTACTGGCAGACTGTTTCTCAGCAAACTAACATCTGCCAGCAAAAAATAAAAATAATATTAAATGTACCTCCTACAGTTCCTTTAGTAAACATCTGTTTTCTCTTCTTGGCAAGCCGCTTTCTTCTCAAATATTTAGCAAATTTTCAAATCTGCTAACTCAAGGCATCTGAGCAGCCATTAAACAAGCACCATAAAAAGTCAGTTGAAGAATCAGAAAACAAGCCAGACAGCCTGGACACACAGCCAGTATGACCAAACTAGGCAGGAGAAAAGCCACTGAGTTACCCAGCCTACAAAAAAGAGAATGACAGTAAAACGTGATCCTGCAAATCACATACATACAAGCTGCCTGAAAAAGAAACAGCTATTTGTCAATTAAAAACAATGCCTGTATTTTTCACACACACACACACAAGTAGCACTTTGGCAAACTACCTTCTAAAAGTAGTTCCACAGCTGCTGAAGTACAACCTAAAAAAAAGGGATGCTTTCACAAATCAAGGTTTAGAGGACAAAACCCGGCCTAGTTAGTTCCACACCCACACTAGCTCCATACGGCGCTATGGACTAACTGCAAAAGTCCTCCCAACTAACCACACCCGCTAGAGGTTTAAGTTACGTGAGAAACAGCGCTGATTACTGAACTTGTGTACTGTAACAACGCTTTCCATCTGTGTTCCATACAAATGGACCACATACTGGAATAAGAACAATGCTCGAACCTATTTAGCTGTATTAGATTTTTATCAAGCATGAAGCTAACCACAGTGTCTTTCCTATCCAAGGGTTTTCTTTGATACCCAAGACACACCCAGCTTCCCTTGGCTTCAGACTGTAGTACCACATGTTATTGTGGTATTTCTTTATTCAGCTGCCTTCCACATTATTGATCAATATTCATATTCCATATTGGTCAAATGCTTTTAATTTGTTTAGCTTAAATAAATGTTAATGTCATTATTCATGTCCTCAGCCAGCCTCTTTTGAATTTATTTATTTATTGTTAAGTCCTAACAAGAGAATGAAGAAGTATTTCTAATTGTTATGACATTATGTCCCTGTACTGATGACAAAAAGTTTATCAATTTTAAAGTGACCTCTACACCAGCAAAGAACAAAGAAACACCACATTTTCTGAAAAGCTTTCACATTGCGATACAAATGATGATTCACTTGCAGTAAAGGGCCACTGGCCTGTGAATAACTGGAATGTTATGCTAAACAACAAGAGCACCAAGTCTCCTTAAATCACACGATCTGGTAAATATATTCCTCATTCACTGCATAACAATGGATGCATTATATTTAGTTTTAGGCATTTGATTCCTGGTTTCTCAACAAAACGCCTTTTCAACTTCTGGCTGTATGCAGAGCCAGATGCTGAGGTGTACCCCTTGTCCACGTGGAACCCCTACAGATAGCACAAAGCTGTAGAGGGAGGGACAGTAATTTTTGGAGGCTACGCTGTACAAATGGGATTGGAAACCCAACTACTGACTTCTGAAACAGAAGCCATACAGACACAGTAGATAATTTACGCTTAAGAGAAACACTTCTTTAGAAAATATGAATTGATTCCATTTAATTTCAATTAACTCAACAGGTAAATATCTAAAAGAAGGGGAGTCACTGTGTCAGGTAAAGGTGGTGACAAAGAAAGATAATACATCGGCTCATTACCTTCATGAAGAAAGAGAAATTTAGCACAGGAAAAGACCTGGAATTTATCTTGAAGGTGAAAAAATGTGATTCATAGCAAATTTGAATAAAATCAGAAACACAGCATACACACATTGTCCACTGCTAGTAATACACCACTATTGCCAACAGAAATTAATTATGTGAGTATATTATTAATAAAGTCTATACCTTTGTTACATGTTTGATTGAACCAACTGTGAGGTTTCTTCGACGATGCTTCCCGCCCGGGAGATCCCAAAGGTGATCCAGCACAGTCTCTCCTTCTTCTAGTACGTATTTCCGACCCTGGAACTTTGGTTTCTCATAAAAAATCCAACTGTAATAATGATATCACGAACTGAGTTGCTGCTGTTAAGTAAGACTGCCCTTATACAGCACATTTGCTGGAAAGCTCACTAATGAGCTCTTCTTATCAAGCCAATTATCAGACCTTTCTTATGCTGTCCCTCAGTAGTCACATTCACTTTAGATAAATATGGGGCTTGTACTTCTGTGCTTTAAAAGTAAAATACACAGTTCTCCTCCAGGATGTAGCCTAAGATAACTTAAAATATTAACTGTATAAAAATACAGCTAAAACTAAAAGTAAATAAAAGGCCTTATTTTACCAGAACAAATATATTAATTGACACATCAAAACATGTCCTATTCAGGCAGATGCTATGCAAGACATAAAACACATACATACTAATAATGGCATTCAGTATTTCTTAGGACATGGAAGAAAGTGTGCAAACCCAACCAAGGCTGCCTCGAAACGGCATAAATGTGACATGCATTTTTACTATGCCTAACAGTCAGAAACATCCACTGTAAGCCCCACCAACTAAATTCCAGTGCAACAGCTGACATGGTCCCAGCCCCAGCTTCCCAAAGCAAACTGAGACACCCTTGCAAAATCTACCTTAAAGGTACTTGTATATCCTTCTGCATCCACATTCTTCTAAATGTTACATTACAAACAGCAGCTGAGATTGTTCGTTCTATGGTCCTTTTGCAACAGCTACTGTATAATGAAACTGAACTATAAAAAAAAAATTTTCTTTAGCATACACATGCTTCTAGTGATGATTATGGCTGTACTGTCTCAGCACTTCAGGCAAGAAGTCTAAACTTACTTGTGGTTCTATTAGAAACTTTCTGTTTGATGCTAGTTCCCAGGAGAAACAATATTTTTTTTTTGTACTGCAGCATTTGAAGCCCTTTTTCAAGCTTTTTTCATTGGTATCAGTCTAATTATAAAGAAAGAAAAAGACACTCTTGCAGATCAGACGTGTGTCATAAATAAAAGAAATGAAAATACAAGAGAAACATATAAAGTCTTTTGGAAAGACTTTATTTAAATATGACCTGGATTTCTTACCATCCTCTAATTATCCTAAGTAATGCTCCAATGGGAAAGATCCAGGACGTAGCATCTAGCACATCAGAATGAACTTCTTGTTTACTTTTGTTGCCATAAATATCATAAATAATAATCTGAAACAACATACAATGCATACGAATGAGGGCCCATTTCAACATACAATGTAGACAGTTATTTTTTTCTTGGAATAAAACCTATTTCACTTTGTGCCCACCCAACTGATATGCTACACATCATCTTTTATGAAACACACTACTGAACTAAACCAGCATCTGCTGACAGAAATACAGTAAAATTACTAGTGGCAAGATTTTTAATGATATTATCTCATTATTAGGATCTGCAAGCATATGCACCATTAAAATACAGAAAACTAGACTAACAACTTCAGATGCTATTCTTTCAAAAATTTTGGTATAACCAAATATTCCATGTATCATATTGATCTGTGTGACACAAATTCTGCTTACCTTTCCTGGTCTTGGATTGTATTTGAGACTTGCCCTGTCAACAAGGTTCTGAAATTAAAAGGACATGGAAAATAACTATTAACACCTACAGCAGTAGCACAAAGCATAGACAGATTATTCTGGGTCCACTATTACTTAAATGTATGCAACTGTCACTAGCAGAGCTGATGTAAATAGTGTAACAGAATCAAACAATCAGCAGAAAGCAGCAAGTGCTAGAAAGGAAGAACTATTATGAAGGTTACAACTTCTGGAAATGCATTACCCTTTCCCAGCAAACAATAAACTGCATGTTTTAACAGTGGCAAAACCAAACCAGGCCTCTAACACAGACTGAAATATTCCCAACATCATAGAAAGACTTTATTCTTTAGTTACACATCTGGTCTACATGGCCTTTTCGATGTCTAAATATTGGAAGAACTGTTTCCATACCCTCATCTGCCATTGCTTTAAATAAACTAAAAAAGAAATGCTAATCTATGGAAACAGCTATATTACTTACTTGCTAACTGAGCTACAATTTGCAGAAGATGCCGTGATGAAACAATCAAATAGCCCAGTAAGCAGGTATTTATGTTTTTTGGACAATACAGCTCTACTAATCTCAGAAGTAGAAGAAATGAAAGAACAATTTTCATACAAGAGGCAGTTCCATCATCTTCAGGTTGAAATGTCCTTAACATGGACAAGTCTGTGTTTTGCTATTATACAGACTTGCTATTATGCATATTTTCCTATTGTATTTTCTGTTCATATCTTCTGTTTTACAATTAAGTCACTTTCATCTGTGTGCTGAACCAAGAATACTATGGTTTTTAAATTAGTTTATCAGAAGACTTTTTTTTTTAAACTATTATCATAAACAAAAGTAATTAGGCTGTTTAAGATCAAAGAATTAACGTTAAAAAGGAAGCAAGGAGAATAGGGAGACAGCAATTTTGAATCTGGGTTAATGACTTTGATTTGATGTGACATGACATCTTACCGCTGACAATTCTCCCAGTTTTGGCATGGTGTTGTCTTGAGACCAATGTATCTTTGGCTGCAACATATCCTGGAGAATGCTTCCAAACCTGGTCCCCTTCTCAGAGGAGCAATTGCTAGCAGATTTCAAATACTGGTAGTACACACTTGTAGGAGGACACTTGAGAACAGCATCAGCTTTCTGTGAAACTGGCTTACAAGGTGTTTCACTGGGAGAAGCCGCATCTGGAAACAGTTCTGGTTGCTCCTTAGAGTCAAGTTGCTCTTTTGAAAGAAGAGGTGATTGTTCAGGAAACAAAGATTTAGTTTGGTCATTTGATTCAAGAGTTGTTTTTGAATTCCCTCTCCACTGACTGGAAAGACATTCTTCTTCTCTCTCAACATCAGGCATATTTTCTTCGTATGATGATTCTTCCTCTTCCTCATCCTCCACTCCCTCCTCATCCTCTTTATTGAACTGAGTAGTAAACTGTAAACGCTCAGAAACTGACTGGAGAAGAGATAGCACAGAAGCGTGGTCAGTATTATCTTTAGATATTCCACTAGGACGGCCATCTGGTGACACATCCATGGAAAGTAAGTCTTCTTGGGAGCTGTCGTCTTCATATATTGGAGACAAAGAGAAAGGATATACTCTACAGCGCTTGGCCTCAACGCTCAGAAATGACTCAGAGCTACGGCTATCTGTTGCTTCATTCGACTTGCTATCCTTCCCATAAAGACAGGCTGGCTCATGTTTACTCTTTGCTCTTTCACACATTAGATGATCTATATTATGCAAAGGCAGAACAGAAGAAGAAAGCAAACCAGTTTGCATATCATCAGTTGAGACTGCTTTGTTCTCAGTTTGAAGGGCACCTTCATAAATTATAGTAAAAGAACTGTTTTCCCACTGTTCAATTAGTGGAGAAATGGCCAAAAGATCCATTGGTTCCTTCATGTCATCACTACAGTCCAGATCATTTTCTTCAAGCTGACCATTTCTCTTCAAGTCGTGATCCTTCATTTGTACCTGCTTCGGATTCTCATTATTTTGGGTTAAAACTGCATTGAAGCAGTTTTTCCCTTCACTGCCCTCTCGAATAACAGATAATTCTGGTACAGAGAACTGTGTATTTAATCCAGTATTAACTTCTGTTATCTCACTTGCCCCTTCTGCTAGTTCCTCTTCACTCTCCACTGCCTTTGGATCTTCTAAGGTTGCTTTTACTTGGGCAGGTACTTCCTCTGCAGCCTCTCTTCTGCAGTGTTCATATAAGCTGTCCTCTGCATTGCTTTCCAAATAAAAGCTTTTGTCTTTGGATTCACTCTGCATGCTGATACATTCTTCATCAGGCATAAAAGATGACAAATTAACATTTACAGTTGGCAGCAATGTGCACTCTGGCATATCTGTATTATTGCATGAATCTTTTAACTGCAATGACAGAAGGATCTCTTTAGTCACAGTAGCATCTCTATGTAGTAAATGTAAAGATCCACTGGATTTTCTACTAGTTGCTGATATTCCAGCTTTGCCACACAACTCTGCTGCAGCTAGATGTTCACACACCTTTCTATCATGTCTCTCTTCGGCTGGCAGAGTAAGATCTGATTCTGGCCTTGCTGAACTACCAGTAGGTAGAAATCCATTTGTTTGACATGTAAATGCATTATTTGGTATCTTTTCACCTCTTTGGGGCCAATCTATACCATTTTCCATGCTATTTGGAAGTAACGGAAGACCTGAGCAATCTGCCTTTTCACAGTTCACAGCTACACTCTGAGTTTCTGCCTTCTCTGTTGGTTCCTGTGTTTTCGTAGGCAACTCCATATCCAGGTTTAAAATGTTTGGGATTTCAGCCTTAGGTTCAGGCTCAGCCTTTTCAGAAGGCCTTTTACTCTCACTGCCTTGCCACTGACTGGATGCCAGTTTTTGTTTGGCTGAGTTAATGACTTCATCAATTATTTCTTTTGCTTTTAGTGCTAGTGCACTATGTAGGTCAATTTTATCAGGGATGTAAGATAGTATCTTTTCATCTTGATTATTTGTATCCACTGTTTCATTTCCTGTAAACGAAGATGAGCCACCACTGCTGCTCTCATTAAAATGTTTTAATGACTGCACAGCTGATGGGATTTCTCCTGCTTTCAGCTGTACAGTTGCAGCCTTCTGATTGTTTAGAGTATCTGTATTTATTAAACCATCCTTGCTCCCACAAAGCTGGCAGACACCAACGGCTTGTTTTGCTATTATTTCTTCTATAGCCAAGTGTAAAACTGAGTCCACTATTTCCTCAGCTTTTTTAAACAAAACAGCAGCATCTTGGAATTTAGCACGTTCTAGTCCCTTCACATTGGTATCTTCCCATACTTCCTCAGAACAGAGCTCATTTGACTCTGCAGGTGCAGCAGCTGTTTGATCATCTGCCACAGAAGGGGCTTCTGAGACAGCAGAAGCATGGTTACCGAGATTCACCTGTCCCACAGCACTTCCGCACACACTCTCAATACAAGCTGACTCAGATGCCACTTCCATAGATTTCAAAGGACAGATGAGTGATGGCATTGCCTCTGCCAAGATACTGCTCTCAGCCTGTTGTGCGGAAGAGGCCTCCTCTGCCCCAGCTCTGTGACTGGAAGAGTAACTGTTCCCCTGAGCATCACCCAATGTTTCCAAGGCAGAAATGGAAAGGTTGGAGGCTTCACTGGATCTCAGAGTAGGTGAAGAGGGCCTGGGGATGCAAACACCTCCCCCATCTACTCCAGCAGCAGAGTGACCAAGTAGAGCTGGAGTAAGCACAGGTTCCAGAGAACCACACAGGCATGAAGCTCTCGGATCTTCTGAGCAAAGTGGCATCTCAGTCCTTCTGTCCTCAGGGATTATTCTCCTAAACTCAGAAGCTGGAAAAATAAAGCTGTCCTCTTCAGAAGCAGCAGACCATCTAGCAATCTGGCCATTTTCAGAGTTAGTGGCAGGAGAAGGCATTTTTCCTTGGTTGTCAGATGAAGAATCAAGTACTGCGGGTGATATCCTAGGCTTATTACTGTTTTCCTTCTCGGAAGAAAAATTAACACACCTATCTTCAGAAACAGGTGGAAATTCAGAAATTACATCAACATCTTTTTCACAGATGAAAGCAGAATGGTTGGTCAAAGGTCTTTCTCCATATCTCAATGCACAGTAAGAAACCTCCATAATGTTTTCTTGTGACTTCGAAATATGGGAGGGAAGTTCAGAGCTGCAATCCTTACACTCAGAAGGAACAAGAGTAATCTCAGTCATACCAGCCATGTCGATTTCAGAAGCAGCAGGAGTAGGATCGTCTGTCCTGTCACTGCTGGTTAAAGGGCAAGGTGAAGGCTTTGCTGTATTATCTTCTGTGAGTATAACTAATGCCTTGGCAGGAATGTCTTGAACAGTTTCAAAGGAAACAGGACGACAGCTGCGGACAGGAACTGAGCTTTCTGAAAGGCTCATCTCCACAGGCTCAAAGGATTTGCTCTTCTCGCGTTCAAGATCAGGATGAGAAACCGTTTCTCGCACACCTTTTAAACTGATTTCTCTTTTCCCTATAGTTTTATTTTTGGTCTCACAACTAGGATGAACAGAAGCCGAGCAACAGCCTCCAGTTTCAAAAGACAACTCATCAGTAACAGAGAGAGGTGCTGTCAGCTCATCGAAGTTAGATTTCACACTCTCACACGCATGTATGCATGAAGATACATTGGCAAGGTTTTCCACTGCAACCTCAGATAAAACCTTCATTGTTTCCACGCCGTCAGTTTCTAGACAAGGTAAAACAGTCTGCGTTGTGGCAGTATCCTTAGAATTCTCCACAAGGATTAACTGATGACCATTTTGTATGTGCATTGGTTTCCCTAACTCACTCAATCCTTCATTACAAGTCTCCCTGCCCATGAGTATATCTTCATCATTTTTAATAGATGACACCAAAGCAGTTAGATTACCTCTGGCTATGCATTTTTCTCCTCTGGACTCCATGCTAAGCGAAGCAGGTATTTGTTCATTAAAAGGTAAAAGAGCAGTATCAAGAAAGTTCTGTGGATTTTGCTCTTTTTCTACAGCTGCCACAGTTTTCTGTGTATCACTTTTTCTTGGATCACTGTCTTTATTTGCACTACCTGTATGCTGCTCTGCTTGCTGCTGAACAGCAGTGGTACCAGAATGAAGCATCTGGATGCATGATGTTAGCTCCAAGTGACTATTCGTTTGATGACTACAGCAATATTCTTCCTTACTCGCCTGTAGTTCTTCAGTAACTGTCTTATTTTTTGATTTGGGTAAATGTAAACAATCATCCTGCATTTCTTTTGTGGACTCCTTATTAGCTGCTTTATGACAATGACTTTCTTTATCAAAGTTAGAAGCGGCATTTTTGTCTGCCTGAAACTGAGCTTCTGCTTCTCCCAGCAGTCCAACTTCTTTTCCAACCAAATTGCTTGTAGAACTCATGTTAAAGGAACTGTTAATCTGGGAAGTGGAATTGGTTAGGATCTCATTGTTTCTACTACTAGATGACAGTAATGAATCTAGTGAACATGTCCTTTTAACTTTTGTTGCAGCTAAAGCAGGTGTATGTTTTAAGTCTATCTCAGGAGATGATTCAGTAGATGAAGTTGTGGTCTCTGCAGCTATTTCAAGTCTACTGCTACCCAAGCAATGCTGAGCTTCACCAGACTTTTTCGTTCCCATTTTAACTGTAGAAGAATTTACTATGACATCTTCATGATGTTTTCCCTCATCTTCTCCATTTTCTTTTATTAAGTGTCCTGATTTTCGAGAGACAGTTGTTTGGATTTGTCCATTTTCTTTGACCATTGAACCATTTCTGTTCTCAGCACTTTCTTCTCCTTTTTCAGCCATTTCTGATTGATTCTTCAGTAGCTGCCTAATCCTTGCAGAACCTCGATATGTTGCATAAGTGACTGCGGGTGCTTCTGGTTTCCGTTGCTTCTGCCTGTAACAAGGATCATCATTATCAGAACAAAAAAACTATCTAAATAGCTCGTGTGATATTAAAGGTTAACATAAACTGTAGATGATATACAGTACTGTTCTCCTCCACAGGTTAGCACAAACTGTAGACTGCATGCAACACTACTGTTCTTTTTCTGCTCTTCCTAAATATGGGTTTGTGTGACAAATGATACATACACTACCTTTTACTGAAAAAGTCAACTTAAACTATAAGCAAAAAGTAGATGTTGCTATAAACAACTTCTATCATTTGCTTTCTACTACAGAATGGAATTACTATTTACAAATGCCACTACAAATCAACACTTGCAGTGACAGAAATAAGCATACTTTTATGAAAATGTTATACCCTACTAAAGCAGGTGTATACTTTAAAACTGAAAACCAATTACTGTATTAATATTCATTAAAATATTAAATTTAAATTTTTACCCAAGCTCTCAATACGCTGTTAAGGAACAGGACTAGGAGGGGCAAAACATGGAGAAAACAAAGTATACAACAGGAAATGCTTTCTGAACCACAGGGTAGTAAGGAAAGAGAGTGAGAGGAGATCAGGTAAGAATGAAGACTGCTTGAACGCTGGAAGAAATACCAAAATGAGAAGCCTAGAAATATGACAAAGACTTGGTAGATCTAGTGGTAGATCTAGCCATTCATCAGTCTTAAATTTATTAGCAAAAAAAGTGAATGCAAAAACTAAAAACCAAAAGAATCACCATGGAAAAACTGTGATCTTCATTCGTCACTGCTCTTTCTGATACACTAAGGATAAATTGAGGCAGTCACTTTCCATTTTCTGAAAAGGCAGGTTTTCTCCTTTCTTAACACTAACAGATACCACCTTTCTCTCTATGGCTTCTATCCTTTCCCCCTATTTTTTAGTTGGTTAAAGAATTCTCACATAAATCGGGCAGTGACAACATGAATGCGGCTGCCATTTCTATTCATCACCTTAGGACAAAGCAGATGCTCAGACTGTGCTTAAACTCCATTCTGCCTCAGCTTCCACCTAAACTAAGAACAAACCCTTTCAAACTCTTATCCAGTCTGACCCTATGTCTGCTAACCCGGTCGCTGGAAGTGGCCATTCACCTGTCTGGGAAATTGTCATACTCTGTTCAGAAGAGTCTCTTGAAAAAAAGAGTTAGCCAAGATTTTGATTTCTAATATAAAAGCATGGCAATAAGTACAAAAAAATAAATCTTTAAAGCATTTTAAAAAGCTCTGAAGTTTACCATTAGTTCACATTTATTGAGAAGTTATTACAGTTCCAGAGTTGAGGACAGATAATTTAAGTAACAAATAGAACATAAATTTATTAAGGAAAATTGAACAGCAAAATAAAGAATTTTGTTTATTTGAGTATCATTGAGTAACTATAACTTCAAATATTGCCTGTATGGATTTTGAGTATGTATTCTCTCAATAGGTACAGAAGAATACAAAAGTTGGGTGGATTTACCAATCTAAAATAAAATCTATTTTCTGTCAAGGTTTTAGAGGCTCAGATTCTTAGTTTGATATTAATTTTATTTTGAACAGGGAACTTAATACTATTTAAAATCACCAGTAAACTCCCTCCTTGTGCAGTATTTGAACACGCAAAGTACAAGCAAACTAAAAGTGAAATTATTCATATCCATAAATATTAAAACAGAGATATAAACACTCATTTATATGCATGTTTTATATTGCCAGGTATATATAGGCTAATGTCAAAATTGTGAGAACTTGAAAATTAAGTTTATATTGGGATTAAATTCATTGTACTCCCTGATGAAGGCTACAGCAGAATCTCAATATAGATTTTATTAGCCAGGTATATTAAGTTATAGAGGAAACAGGAAAGTCGTATATAAACACTATGTCTCCCAAGCATGTGCAAAGTTAGATGCCTACATTTAGTCTTCTATAGTACTAGTTTGGTTTCCAGATATACCAACTGTGGTAGCTGCTAAACACACACACCATTTGCTCAAGTTGCTGCCGTCAGCATTCACACCTCTTCAAAGAAACATACACATTTCTAAGTGGAAGAAGACAAAACACAGCTGGAGAAAGGGTAGTAGAGAAAAAATAAATTATATTTTTTTCCCTTTAAAAAAAAATTACGTTATTTTCCACTTCCTCATAGAAAATTTTCTTCTACATTAGAAAAAAATTTCCAAAGCTCCAGAGACCCTAAAAATCTTAGAAGAAGGATTGGCTGAATTTTATAGTATGCTATATTCACTTATCATCAGTAACAGCCATAATAAAAGTAAGTCTTAAGAATGTAAGACCTGATCATGCTCTCATTCAGAATTAACATTACTGAGTAACCTCTCCTATTTCAGTTAAGTCAGAATGGGATCAAAATGTTTTAAATAATCACTATTAAGCTTTTACAAAATCCATCAGCTCTCCCATACTTTGGCCATCCTCAAAAATAAGTCTGTCTACAACCCTCCTGAATCCAGATAAAATTTCTTTCAAGAAAACAAACAGAACATGGGCTGGGACCAATCTTCAAAAAAAGTTTTATGGATTCTTGAAAATGAAACTAATGATATGTGTTTAAAGCAAGCACAATAATGGTATTACTAGGTACCAAACACTCATTTGCCCCACAATCAAGGCCTTGTTTTGAATAAACAAACTTTTACTAAGCATCTTTCATTCTGCTGATGATATTTTGTCTGATATGCAGTGGGAAGAATTCAGAATTTATCTATAAACACATGGCAAGAACTAGCACTCTTGACATAAACCTGGAAAATGTCCTTCTGTTTGTCTCCCACATCCAAGTTTGCCTTCGAATTTCTCCCATGAACTCAGCAATTCTTAAATCCAAAGCATCCAGAAATGGGATGAATAAAGTAATCTTACAGAATACTACCTACATGGGGATGACAAGGAGAAGCCAGCATGACAGGGTCCGATATTCATATTGATTTGAGCCACAGATCCCAACAAAAAGTTATACCATTTATAACACTCAGTCAGGCAAAACATACTCAGAAATTTCACTTTGCCTATGTCGTGCCTTTTATCATTTCTCCCAATTCTTGTTATTCTCCATTTGACTTCTGAGGGAATTTTATGCCCCGACTGATCAATATGAAATCTGAGCAAGACTCAGCAATCTGCCCTACAGAGCTCTGTACATAAACCCAATCCTGAGTAGCTGAAGCACCGCTTCAGCTGCAGAGCGCATCCAGTAGCTCTGTGTTAGCCTCTGCGAGTGTCTCGTAACACACAGCTCTGCTTTCCTGCAGACCTGCCTCTACAAAGTTTCTGCAGTGGAGGCTATTTTAAGAGGGAACCAAGCTCTCCTCCACAGACATGGCAACTTCTGGATCTCTGACCTTTGATAAAGAATTTGCTGCTCAGCATATTATAAAAAAAATGCCAACACACCTTTTAGTCCTAATGCATTTACTTTTAGAGCACACAGAAGTGTGTTCAATCTGAACGCTCACATACAACAACAAGACGTTTAAAAAATGAAAAACCAAGCTCCTATGTGGCTGCAGCAGTTCAGCTGTAAGTCTTATGAAACACATTTAGGAGCAAGCTGTGTCACAGAAAATCTTTTGAAATCATCACTAGAGACTTGTTTCATAGACATTTATAGTAACAATTCATTTCTGATCACCAAAAGAATATGTCAGTTCAGAATTTACCTTAAAAACTCTTTGCCTTTTTTTTTTTTTTAACTCCTATGAGGATACAGATGAAAGCTTGATTATACACAGAACCCAGTGTGTATTCTGTCATATATTTCAAATACTGGGAGATTTCTTTTTTCCCTTCTTCACAGGAAGCTATTCAATTCCCTATAAAGCCTTAATTCAGTTTCACAAAAGACTGTTTGACAGCAACAAGAGAGGATGTCAACATGAGTTACATTAAATTTGTCAAAAGTAGGTGCTTGTAGAGATTTCTATTCTGAAAGAGAAATAAAATTCAAGGGGGGCTAACTCAGGGGGGAGAGGGGAACATCTTCTGACATCTCATATGACAGACATCTTGTGTAACTTGCCCAAAAAGTGGCATTAGTTATAAAACAATCTTGTTGGTTTTGAAGCCCTGAAGCAGGACGAAACCTACGGCTTTGAATGTCTCATCTCAGTGCATCCATAAAGACTATATGCTTTGCATCTTTTTCAAGTGTGTCATCAAGATGGTGACCCCCCCTAATCTTCACATTTGTACCATACAATAACGTAGAAAGCAGACAACCCTACACTATTTTCAAAAAGATGGAGGAAGATCATACAGCGTGATACAGCACTACATGGGTACAGCACCTCAGATCCCCAGGCAGCACAGCTTCATTTGCACAGCATGACATCTGCACTAGAAAGCCCTTACAACCAGCATCCCTGCTTACCTCTGGGCTCACTAAGCTCAGGCTCAGCAGTGCTGAAGCGTAAGCATTCTGCTGGCTGGCCTGCTTCTGCAGCATGCAATGCTTGGGTCTCTCCAGACATGCAATGGCCATTTTTTTTTCTCACACCTCACTCTTCCAGATATCTTCTCCCCAGCCCAGCAGTTTCCTGCTTTTTCGAGCATACTCGTGCATGTTTCCCCTAATCTCCTGTCATAGACCCTTTAGAAGTAGCCCCCAGAGCAGAGAGATCTGCAGGCTACAGGCTGAAAACCACTGAACTAAATCAGTGTGTCTCTTGTGGTTCCTGACTACCCCTCCCTGACTATTTTAAAATTATGCTATTGTTTGTTTTAATTTTTTCCACTTAGCTTTTTTCCTACTGTATACTTAACTGGCAACTTTTTTTAAATTATGTTAAGGTTCTTTGTCTGGAAACAACTGTCTTAAAGTCACTTTGAAAAACCTTCTGGTGGAATCCAACTTAGCCAGCCAGCTGGTTTCTACACTCATGTCAGATCTTCATAAATGGAAAAAATAAAAGCCTTACTTAAAAAAAGACACTGTGGGCTAACTGAAAAGTTGCCATATACAACTCAGATGAAAGAAAATTATTTTTTAGCCAGAGGGGATAGCTTCATGATTTAATCTGAAGTTTGAAATATCTAGTGCTGTGGGACTTCACAATGTATATTTCAAAAGGTCAAAAGTTTGGTTGAACTAAGTGATTTGCACGCAGTTGATTCTGCAGGAAATTTCAAAGCTAATGCTCCACAAGGACAATTAAGAGTCAATGATGATTTTAATAAAACCAAATGTAGTCTCTGTGACCTTGGAAGGAATGCTTTTTCCTTCCCCTTGCCCTTCATGATACTACTTCGTCATTATCTTCCACATCTAGGAAAGCAATCCTACCCTTTGAGTCCGAAGGAATAAAGCACAGATCAAGGCTAACCCTGAACACTGGCAGCTGCAAGAGCAAGACCAGCATGAAGGGCCTGGGATCACTCCCAGCTCTTCACTGCCATCTTTCCCCAGTACCCAGCAGCAGCCAACCTTTCTGTCCCATACCTGTGGGAAGTATCCATGGACACCTACCTGCCACCCTCACCCCCTGCACCCCACGTAGTTCAGCCAGTTCCCCCTCTCTTCCCCTCTGTCACACTAAAGATATCCATGTCCTCAAATGCCTTTGACCCGCCTCTTCCAGGGAGTATGGACAAGCATGGCCTGTGCTGCCCCATGCTGACGTGCAAGAAGCGGTTACAAGATGCTGCAAATCCCAAGGAAAAGCAAATCGCATTCAGAAGATGGATGGCACAAAGTTACCTTGTGAGAGCCGGCCTTGCCTTCAGGCACAGAGCTGTGATATAGGCTGGAAAGGACTGTGGGAAATTGTCCAGTTCAGCCCCTGCTCCAAGCTGGGCCAACTACATCGGGGTGCTTGGGGCCTTCTCCTACCACTTCTAAGCACCTCTGAGGAGGGGCCTTCGGGACAGGAGATCTGTGCACATGCTTCAGGGTTTGACCACCCTCATGGTGAAAACACATTTCCCAATACCCCATGTTCCCGTTGCCTCTTGTCCCAAAAACACACGTCTCTGAGAAGAGTCTGCCGCCATCTCCACTAAGGCCTCCATGCGAGAGCTGAGGACAGCAGTAAGGTCTCCTCCTTAGCCTTCTCTTCTTAAGGCCGAAGAAAGCCACTCCTCTTGGCCTCTCCTCATACGTAACGAAGAATTAAAGCTAGGACATCCCTCTACTCTCAAGCAAGAGTGTAGCTTCAGATGTGTTAAGGAAACCAGAGGGTTTGACTTCAGGATGCCAGAAACAAGATTACTCTTCCCCTTCACAAACACTGATGCTAGGGGGAGTTAGACAGATGTATCAGCAGGAGATTAGACTGGGACCTGCCTGTGAGCATTACACAGGTGCTGCGTGTGCTCTGAAGGTGCACCAAAGGTGACTAACATGGTGTTCTAGCAGCCTACCTGCCCACTTAAAGCAGGAACCCAGTGATACCCTCTCTCTGATGCTACTTGCCACCCCAACTACAGTAGAGATGAAGATGTGAGGATTAAGCCCTTATTGACAAGTAAAGGCCCAGTAGCTCATTAAGTTCAAAATCACACTGTAAAATTCTGTTTCTAAGAAAACAGTTTAAAAACCCTATTTAAAAAGTTCAGTGGAAGAAACAACCCAGTAAATTAATTTTCAGCTTAATTAATTTATCCCAATTTTGCATTATGCATCTGTTATGAATTACTCTTAAACTACAAAGCTTTCATCCTTCAGAAATACAGAAATCTTTGCTTTGGTGCCAACAAGAACCTTTCCTTTGGCCCATGTCCCAGTTCTGGGCAGGTACCCTTCTCTGGCAGGCAGGCCTGGGCTTGCCTTTCTCCAGCAGTGGAGCCCTGCAATTCACCCTCCCCACTGTCGGAACGGGTCACTAAATCTCAGCACAGCACCCATCTTGACATGGTTGCAGTTGATCCGCATAGGCTTGCAGTCTCATTAAAAATTGAAAGTCTGTGAGCAGTGTTAAAGGGTAGCTTTAGTATCATCAAGGTATGCAGAGATGTGTCTGGACAAAAAGATTTAAGAATAATGAAGCCCTCTTCTTTAGTGACCTAACACTAAATCCTTCCATGGGAGTTTGGGTATACTCCTGCAATCACTGCTGGAGGCCTCCCTCCACAGTTCACAAAGAGAACTGGGGGCAGGATGATCCTGATCCTTCCCCAGGACAGCCTTCCACATCAATTTTGGGCCGTGTTTGGCTATCCTAGAAGGGTGGAGCTACTCACATAGCTTATACCCCTCCCTCAAGCAGCAACAGGTCACTCTCAGCAACGACCCCCTGTTCATCTGAGCACCTGCACCTGAACAACACTGCACTTCCACGGTTGGTTTCTGAACGCAGAAGTCAGAAAGCCATCAGAAGATGAATTACTATGTCCCTCTCCTCCCCCCCCCATTTCCGCACTCCAAGATGCATACCTCTGCCCTTTGCTCTTCCTTATGCTGCTTCCAGTGTCTGTGTAGCAAAGTGCATCAGGGAATTAAAACCAAAAGTAACTGCTCTAGGTCCAAACAGCAGTGCTTGCAGGCATGCAGGGCACATGCTGGCAGGACCACCCAGGGTCTACAGCTGTCCTGGGATTCCCCAGAGCCACCACCCAAGGCAACCTCTTACTACAAAGGGAAGCAGCTGTCTCTCCTGTGTCTGACAGGCTGTGTATTACTATATAACTATATATATTTGTCTGTACAATGGGAATCTTTATGCAGGTATTATCATAATAAAGTAATCAACACAGTGCTTGTTTTCCTCTTACTGTCATCACCCAACAGATGCTTTCAAAGATGGATGGACACTGCCATGCTGTGTTTACACTTAACAGTTTTAAATGCTCAGGTCCTGTATGTAAAATAGGTCGTGGGTAGGCAACTACAGAGAAGGACACAGCTCTGACCAGAAGGTGGATTTGATTTCAACAAATGCAGCAGCAGCAGCTTCCCCACTCTTCTACATTATTCCTCTGGAATTACCTAGCGAGACCATTGCTTAGAATTAAGTGATTTAATTTCCGTTGATTTATTCTTGATTGTCTGCCAAAGGCATCTATAGCGAAAGATGAATGCTGCTGCTGCTACTGACTGAATGAAAACCACAATACACAATCCATCAAATTAAGGGCTATGTTTCTGTATCACCACAAGCCTGCATCTGAACAGTAACACAAAGATGAATGACAAGCTCCAAAACAGACATGTTAACCAGAATTATGTAGACCTGAAGGATTTTATCAGATGTACTTCTAACAGAGCAAAATAAAAGGACAGGATTTTTGACAGTACTAAGATGGGAAATACTATGAAATTAGATTTATAGCAACAAGTTTACTAGACTTCAAAATATATTAAAAAAAAAAACCACCAACCCCTCACAAACCCCAACACAATGCAAACAGTCTGAAACTTGTCTCTCCTCAAGGCTGCCTCCCTTTCTGAATGAAATAGCTTGCAATGCTGTCACTGAACTATTATGAGGACTTGGCTCCTGGTAGGGTGCAAAGTGTAAAAGCATACTGCTTTGAGCATTTGCTTTTGAAATCACCCCCTCTTCTCATCTACCTACAGTTAGAAAATCCTTGCAGTTGTGGGGTTGGGAGCTCTTTCTCACTTCCAAGTCCACAAGGTTCGTAACAGTAGGGAGAAGTCAGGATCTTAGAATATTTTGTTGAATTGGGGTCTTAGCATCTTAACCAATGGTCAGGATTTTATAATCAAAACACTTAGAGTGGGTACAACTTTTATTTTCATCTAATCAGCTATGTTCAGCAATGCAATAAGGCTTCTTGCTGAACTCCAGAACAAGCCATGCAGTTTTACAAGTGCTATTGTTTTGCACATCACTATACCCAACATCCACTTATTGTTACTGGATGTTACAAAAATAAAAAATCTACTAGAAGATAGGCAAATGACAAGCAGTCAATAGAATAGATCTGGGTTGTGTGGGTTTTTTTTGTTTTTGTTTTTTTTTTTCTGGGGTCGGGGGGAAGGAAAATAAATTGTCAGAGTTATGTTCTCAGTCCCCTGGAGAGAGTACTGCCTATTACCATGACTGGTATTCTGGAGAAGATGGCAGGTATGCACTGCAGGAAGTCCATTCTCAGGAGTCTCAGAGAAACAGCCTCAATTTTGAGGCTAAATCATTGCTTGTTAGTGAAAGGCAATATATGTGTAAGTTAAAGAATTTTACATTATAAGAAAGATAATGGGGGCAAACCCATGTTTTATATTTGTCATGTACTTTATGAAATCTTGATCTCTCTCATGTAGACTTTCAGCAGTGAGAAATTAGGTGAAGTGCATCCCCACTGTTCCATGGTTTTATTTTTAGGGTTTATTTCATCAGTTAAAGGTTGGCTTTTAACATCATTAAGAAGGAGTGCAAAGGCTAAAACTAAACATGAATAGTCCCTGCACTGGGAACTATTCTACACAAAAGCTTAAGTAAGAGATTTTTCTACATTTAGTAGAAAATACCTTACTTTGCCCCCCCCCCCCCCCCCCCCCCCCCCCCCCCCCAGCCAAATAAGCATTACTTTAAAACTGTATTTTATACTTTACCGACTTCACCCCTTCATCATTAACCATTTATAGAATGCCCAATTGCTTGCCTCACTTCTCAATGGCACGGAAATCTTCGACCATCCCAGAGACAAATGGAAGACTAAGGGATGCAGTAACTGGAGACTTAGCCAACCCAACTCTCCACACCCATCTTCAGTGCTGCAATTATGTTACTGTCCACAGTAATTGTTGTCAAGAGACTGCCAAATTTATCATGGTTTTGTCCTCTGTGCTCCTCTTTTACCACTCACTGCTGTCTGGATTAAAGGAGCAGAAGTCCTTAAGGTACAATTATCTCTGAGCTAACCAGCCAGCGTGATGGAGAAATAACGTGACCTACACGTTTTGTCCCTCACAAACACGTACTCCACAGACTGAGCTCATGAATTCCACTTTCCTTGGCTCAAGGCCTGGAAACTTGAGTCTTTACCAAGTGGCAGGCCTCCCACTGAGGGCAAAATTAACCTCAGTCTACAGGTCAGAGCAGTCTGATTTCCTTGTATTTTGCAAAATATTGCTTTAAGGATATGAGGTTAACGAAGTTGTCTGGGTAGAGGCATCTGAGACTATCTGGTAGGTATTTTCGTTCTGAAAGGTTGTTTGGTTTGTGGGTTTTTTTTAAAACAACTCTAATGGGGATCATGTAATCTAACAACTGTCCCTCTTTCACTTATCATTGCAACCTCCTCCCTAACCACAGATAAACTCTAATTTAATATTTAACAGTAGTTTAGAATTAACAAAGTCATTTAAATGTTCCTTATGACAATGGAAACAATGCGGTCTTAAGGATTTGTAAAGCCCTTGGCTTCAATTTGCCTCTACATTAAACGCTAAAATTGAAGTTCGACACAACAATCAACATAATCAATAGTATCTTTGAATTAATATGGATCACTAGCATGTCTCATCTGTCTTTTGGGACCCAATCTTCAAGAAATTAGCAGAAGACCATGTTCACACCATCCCTTCCCTTCACTGTATCCACAGACCTTGCGGTTCCTTTGTGTTACGTCCCCCCCCCCATCATTATTCATGTGCTTTTAGCACCCACTTCCAACTACTTTCTACAAAACCATCTAGCCAATCGTCAGCAGTCAGGAGCACTTTTACTGTTTAAATATGCTAAATGTATATGAGTTAGTATATTTAGTAAGGAAGCTAGCTAGTACTCAAGAGAAAAAACTGCTCTATATCCTTTAAACTTTTATAAACAAAAAGAGAACAAACCTGGTATAATCACTTCCATGAGAGAAAAAAGAAGTATCCTCGATTCAAACTTTTAAAATGGTAAACAGTGCAAATCTCTGCTTCCGCATTGTCATTTCGATTTCCCTTTACTAATTGCTTCAGAAACACAGTTCACACTGGGTAGTCAGGCAGAGAAAAATATACACAAAAGTTACACAGAGATTGTCTAACTTGTTTGCATCCTGAGCCAAAAAGGGCAGAATGCACGCTGTACTTTTGAGAATGAGTTTAAAAGGAAAATGACTGGTTTAGTGTTTGCCTGATTTTACAGCACCTACAACAAAACCCACAAGTTTTCTTCCATTTAAAAAAGTAATTTTCCATGGAAAAACTTCATTCTGTATATAGACCAACTTACCCCTACCTCCAAACGCAACACACATCTTTACATGCTTGCCTGACCACGAGACAAGTAAACTATACTGAGAAAAATCTACACCAATTTGCATAGGTTATCCAACAATCCAGGACAATGTCAAAATATGGTGAACAGAAAATGCCAACTGCAACTTTGATTTCAAGAAACCCAAAATAACTTTAAAATATTTGCACAGAGCAAGGAGGTCACTTCAGTGAGTTAATACCCACACCTTTCAAACTTTGTAAGCTTTTATTAATGCCAAACTTATTAATCCACATTGTGCTTCAAAAGATTTCACAAGAAGCAAATGAAGACTGAGACTATCTGATCCTCTGAATCCTGCATACAGACTGCCCAGCACCTTAACCATTTACTGCTCAAGATCTACTCAAATGCAGCAGTAGAAAATGAGCAGAGCAGCAAAAAAAAAATAAATCCCAAGACACTGTCACTTCCACCGCTCCTCTTCACAGGCCTGTAGGCATCAATGAAACGGGAAAGTACTACTTTGAAAAGCCAGCAGCGGTCAGAGGTTTCTACCTGGAAGGAAAGATATGCACCAGCTCCTTATATTGCATCAGCCACGGGACTGTAGAGAGGGGGAGGAAAAAAAAAAAGAGAAAGACTGACTTTTTACAGGCTGCCCATGGCTGCCTCTCACTCACTCACTGCAGGCTCCAAATGCCATGTTTATTTCACCATGTATTGTGCCTTCACTTGAATCTCCGAGATTCATATTTGTCTGAATAGACAGGAGAGACTCAAAGTAAGTTGAGGGTAGAGGGGTACAGCATCTAAGAGCACTGACTTTTGTTGGGAAAGAGAGTAAGAAAAAAAAAACCCTGCATAGACCACAGACTAGTACTGCAAGCTGAATAATACAATCGGTAGCTATGGGTGGAGAGAACAAGGAAAAGAGCAAACATTGCAGAAAGTACAGCAGAAAGTATGCTGAGATACGATATGGCAGAAACTACATGAAACGAAGTAAAAAGTGAAAAAGATCTATTAATGTCTACTGTCTTTTTTGACTAAGCTCTCTTTGAGGCAAGGAGTGGCTTTTCTTCTATCTCTGCATAGCCCCGGGCACAATGGCATGCGACTTACCTGCCGGTTTGCAGAGATACAACAGAAACAGCAAATAGCAGCAAGAGACTGATTCAGCAAGCCAGCCTGTCCAACAGGTTTTAAGAAATACAGTTTGTTCAGGAACTAGACTGAACAACATAATGCTCCTAGGCCTCTCCAGATAACAACTAAGGGGAGGAGAAATTTTCTTCTGTATCATGGTGAATGAAGTGGTGGTGCTAGGCTGCAACGCGCAGTTTGGAAAAAGCGCCAGTCAGATGTGCGCTACTATGGTAAGAATCTGTAATAAAAACCAGTTGACCACGTCACACACCAAACTACAGTACTCACAAGACTACAACCATTATTGTTATTATTTACAAACAGTACTGTATTTTGGTGGTGGAAATACAGTCTTAAGTTCACCTGAATAGGTATCACATCATCTATTCATATCCTGTTCAGCCATTATATTTATAATATAATGGTGAATGACAGACACCTCAAATCATTAGTCTACTGAATAATAAATATGGACAGAGTGCTGGAGACATACCCAATATGCAAATGAAATTAATTAAGTGGCTACTTTGGGAATCTCAGACCTCCTAGATGGAGGTGAAACATTTCACATGCCACAGATACATATACTGAGCATAACTCAAATTAGTTATAAAACAACAAAAAAAAAGGATGTTTCTTCTCAGTCCATTGTCCCACTCTAATACAAGCAGGAGCACTGCGATATAATTACTGGTTACCCCAAATCATTACTTTCATCTTAAATTTGAAATAAATATCCTGGGCAGCATTGAGAATCTGAGTCAACATTACGTACAGATTCATTGCCGGTGGACAAATCAGCGTTCTACACACCTATCAAAAATTGGACAGGTACCACACGCCTACATATACATCTAACTCCAAAACTATGCTGTACTGGCCCACATATAGTCAAATATTCAGCACAACAGCTACAAATGTTTTTGGAATACTATTACTTATGTTTATGCCACAGTCAGAAAGATAATATATGGTGTGGACCACAGCCAACGTTTTTGCTTTTCTACTCTCAAACACACATCAGTGCTCCTGGCACCATTTTTTGGAAATCTTTTTTGGAAACATTACAGGATTGTTAAGGATGTTCCATATTTAGGTTCATTGAGTATTTTATATAACTTTCTTTACATTACAGGAAAACCCCAAAGAACAAGGGGAAACAAAACACGTCAGCAAAAATCACCAAGTCAAATAAACCAGGAAAGATAACTTAAAAACGAGGAAACCTTACTTGCAGAAGTAAAACCACTGAACTTTATTTAGCCCACAATATGGATGGAAATAAGCTCTTTACACCTTTTTTTTTTTAAGCAGATCTACAATACTAATTGTATTTCTAAATGCCACATCTTTAACCTCCCTTTAACACTTAGATCTACACTGGATCTATCCATAGTCAGGAGACTTCTAGAAAACCTTCTTTAAAGTTGTATTTTGTTGCGATTGACTTCTCATTTATTTCAGGTAGTTGCTACTAGAGTTTTGCACAAAGTTGAGTCAGGGACACTCCAACCATCCTTAGAAATGACAGTCATTTGTCATACAGTCAGCAGAACTTAGTCAAGGTAGTTCTGTGTACACACACACACACAAACATTATGGTATTTATTACTAAATTGTAAAACTTACTTTTGTGCATCTGCAGATTGTTTCCAGCCTCCTTGCAGATCCTGTGAGATATCTTTCCCAATATTATTTAAGATGGTATCATCTTTATTTACAGAATCGTCTTTTATTCTAGCTGTAGAACAGAGAGGCTCTTCAATTCTCCGATGCTTGGGCTGCATGTCCTCCGGAAGGGTATTTGTGTTCTGTAAATCCTTTTCACATCTGTTGGGTTCATCTTGGAAGGTGGAGGGTTTTGATTCTACCGAAGATGATTTTGTTGCAATATTAAACAAGCTTCCAAGAAAATGAAAAAAACCTTCTCGAGGTTGCTTATCTGCTGTTTTGATTCCAGGAGTCAAACTAGGAAGGCTATTAGCCTTTTTCAGCTCCTCCTGGATTTCAGACTTGCTAAGTTCTTCTGTGGAATGGTTCTTCTCTTCATTTTGACAAACCTAAGATAAAGAGAAGCAGCACATGAAGAAGATGTTTCCTGTCATTTTCCCACATTCCCAAATTCCTTAATTTTAATTTGCTCCTATGCATTGCATTCCTTTCAGAAGATCTGTTGTTTAAAGGTTCATTTTAAACTCAAAGCCCTGTGCTCTCTTCTCTTTTTGTAACAAAAAGGTCTATTCTACAAAAAGCCCAAATGACTGCATAGGCTAGAAGATTCACAAAGCAGCTGCTGTGGAAGTAAAATACAGAAGGACAGATGGAGAACAATTGCTGGCAGAAAAAAAACCAAGGAAAAAGCAAGGAACAATTTTTCACACTTCAGACTTTAATCTGCTCAAAAAGCACAGCTTCACAAACAAATCTATATGCACTTGTGAGATGAACAGTTTTCGGCTTGCAAATATACTCAAGAACACTATAGCAAAACACAAACATACCATAGCCTTAAACATAGGGTAACTTGCACTTGTAAAAGAACCAGGAGAATCAAGAACAAAATTTGGATAAAACGAACTCAACTCATATGCCAGAGATTAATCCTACCCACTATCTTTAGCAACCCCATGTTGCACCCTCAGGCCAGCTTTCCTTCAACTCCACAGGCAATTAACTGCACAGCTGTATTTCCAAATCTGTTTGCAGTCTCACACAGGTCCATAGTCTACTATGCTCAAACTGCACAAAGTCCTACACACCACTACCCCTGTGCATCCATGACTTTCTGAACTGCCGGTCAGCTCTATCAGCTTACTGAAAATAATTAGTACTAAGGCAGGGCTTCACCTCATTTAAACCACCTGTTCATTTTTCCCTTCAGCTCAGCTGAGCATCTACCTCCAGGGGCAAGATAAGCTCTGTTCCTCACCAGTTTATACCCTTGAATATCCTTGGTGTTAGCTTCTGTTACAGATCCAAGAACCGCTGCCCAAGCCTATGCTCCTTCTGCCAAGACCATCTGCCCAAAAAGATCATGCCACTTCACTGGTAGGCTTCACAAACACTACATGTAACCACATTTTCAGCTTCACAATCTGCAAATGCTTCTTCCCTGGACTAAAGTTTTCTGGGGAGCACCTCCCTCTCATCCTCACCTTTCATAGCGGGTGCCATACCATATGCGATTGCTGCTGTATGTTTACAGTACAATCCTTGTCATTTCAATCCCTGTTTCAACACAGCGTATTAAAACAGAATAAAGTTACCCCAGCTTTTCTTAGATGAAATCTATTCTGCTTAACAGGAGTAGGAAAGGAAAACATGAACCAAAAGTCCTATGCAAATTTTAATTGTGTCAACAACAACTTTGGATAAGAGTAATTGTTTCAAATTGGATAACAGCTACCCATCCAATCTAAGCAGAAAGCTACTATTTTCATTATGTGACAAATCCTATTTCAACTTAGATATATTTGCTTCAAGTAACCTAAAATAAGCAAGTAGGCTTATTTGTTAATAGTCCATCTAGAATCATGTTAATAATGAAAAAAGTGTTTTAGTGAACACAATTTAATCCTTGGGGAGCAGCAATTTCTTAAAAACTTGTAAGTTATACTTACTGATATTGGATCAGTGGTCTTTAATCTTCAAGCAATATTTTCCCACATCTTTCATATAAAGAGTAGATGCAATTGCTTAGTATTAAGTGGTCAGATGTGTATGTTGAAAATGGAATTACGTGAGGATGAAAACTGAATGGCACTAATTTGTCCTTGAGAAATCCATACAATCTCTATTTTCTTCATACAAGCAAGACACCTAAACAACCACATTAAACTTCTAAGTAAACTTTCAAAAGTAGGCTAAGACAAATTCTAGCCTTTTTTCATCCCAGTTGTGACAAATGCCACCTGCTTCCCCACATACTGCACTAATCAATAGCTGATGTGTTGCAAGGGGCTGTAGTCACCCCTGTACTGTTCAGGGATTTACTACTTTACAAGTCAACTCTACCCAAACCCACCCCTGGAAAAGATGACAACAGTGCAGTTTACAGATCTACTATAGTGCTGGCTGCTATTTTCAGTACTAGGCAAACTATGCCAGTAACATGCAAACCTGGGATGCATCTCTTGAATAATTAACTTTATCTCATAGGAACTAACTACTTTGCATGAAGAAATACAAAACAGAAATAAGAAAAAAATTAATTTCCAAAATTTGATAATACACAAATGATTCACCGTAGTCAACTTCAAAGTTCTACTGTCATAGTTTCTTCCTTCAGTTTGATTAATACCTCAGCATTCTTCAATACTAGTTTCTTATTTAAGTGAGGGAAGGCATTTCTCCCTTGTTCTGTGATTAGTATCATTCACACAAATTTGACAGATTTAAGAGTACCTTGGTGCAGGAAATGCACATGAATCTTACTATTTTCTCCATAGATATAACCGTTATGGGCTATAAACATTTATATTAATTACTACAATATCTATGAAGTTAACAGCTAAATGCATTAACTATAAAAGAAATATTACATTCCAACCTTGTCAACAATTTAGTATTATGGTTTTTTGTTGTTTTTTTGTGGTTGGTTGGTTGGTTTTTGGTGTTTTTTTTTTTTAAAAGTCATTTGCATTCAGGAACTAGCGGGGTTTTTTCCTATTAGGAACTGAGACTTCAAATATGGCTAAATCTCTACATGTGAAATGCCTCCCCTAGCAGCTCTGAGACATAACGCTTGTAAAGACTGTGCTGCTTCTTTGTAAGCATAATTCATGCCCTGCATGAAAAGATGTTTTGTAGTCTCTGTTTCCAGAAACAGTAATCTATTTAGACTAAATCCTTCCTCTTTAATCTTCCTTTCCTTAACTTTTGGTAAATCAAAAGAACAGGAAGTTTTTATACGAAAGGGCCCTGCCATACCTTTAACCATAACGTTAATAGTGTCTTGCATAAAAAATGCCCTGGAGAACATTTACACTGTGCTTACATCAAGTTATACATGGGTATTAAGTCCCAACAGAGAAACTATGCAAATCCTTCTTTCTTCCCTTCAATACAATCAATCCTACTCTCCATATATTATCCCTCCTGCTCCTCTTTGCCATTGCTATAAAAGACAGCATGAGCTATTGATGTTTTATCATTTGCCCATAAAATCTCAATTCAAAGTTTGAAGCACTGTTTAGGCATTATACAAACAAAACTATTCCTGCTACAGATTTTGAAGTCTATATTTTAAATAATGGCATATTTAAATTACAGAGTGGAAAGCACATGATCTGTAAAGCCAGTAAGTCTTTAACACAGCAGGAGCCTTCCTTCAGGCAGAAGCGCCTGACAAACGCAGCAGTATGATGGCAATTCCACGAGGCAACATCACGATAACTTTCACTTATTATTTCCCACGCGTCCCTCTGAGCTCCCCTCTGACAGAAGCTCCCAGCAAATGCTCAGGGAAAAAGGCAAAGGTGCAGGGCATACCCAAAGTAATCCTTTCCCTGGTATATCCCACCAGTTTTCAAGAGTCAGAGCCTTTAGCTGAACTTGACAGAGCAGTTGCATCTGTGTTGCAATCAGGCTTGAGCAGTTTGATAATCACAACACTGGAAGAATACTGGTGACTCTGATATTAGTTATACTTCATGTCATCAACTAAAAAAAAAAAAAAAAAAAAATCCTCTTCCAGTGTCACAGCAGTCTGAACAGTTTCTCAGGCGTACCACACAAAGAACAGTTTTTGGATGAAAACCCACCTGGCCAGATCTCCTTTGAGATCCTTGCTGATGCAAAGAAAAAGTTTTCCTGCTATAGTGCTGTCTTTCTGCTCCTTATGTATACGGACTGTCACCAGTCTTCCCCTTGCTTCCCCTTTCCTAATCTCCATGAGCTTTCCTGCTTGTGACATGCTTCATAAAGCTTTAATTAGCTTTTATTCCTTTAGCAACTCGTTACTCAAAGTTTCACTGGGGAAGCCCTGGGTAACCTGGTCTGACCTTATAGCTGAGCCTACTTTAAGGAGGAGGTTGGCTAAAGGACATCCTGGTGTCCCTTCAACCTGAATTATCCTACGGTCCTGTGACCTCACATGCAATGAGGCTGGTGCAGAGGGGAAGCTCGACAGAGCGTGAAACAAGATTATGACTTAAATCAGGTGACTGAAGAGACTGCAGCGATAAATGAAGCTCTATCTACCACGCAGTCAGGCAGTGCAGTCCCACCTTGTTGGAGCAACCGCTGCAGAGAAGCTTAGCAGCCAGGACTCAGAAGACAAGCCCACGATGCTATGTCTCAAGCGTGATTCTTATCTGAGCTAATTTATTCAACGGTAGACCAGGTATGTTTTCCAGGCTGTAATCCACTCCTGACTATAGCACAGACACACGCCCAAAGCCTAATTGCACCTATGCAGTCAGGCACAGGGTTTGCTACCAGTGTGAACAGCCTCCCCAAAGCGCAGCTCCAGTGGTGCAACAGCACCCTGAAGAGGGATCGCTTTGCCAGGTTTGCCTAGTACCAGCTGGGAACAGCCGGCCCTGGTAGCCGCCGTCTCTCAGCAGTTGAGTGGCAGAAGTTCAAATTGCCAGAGGTTCTCATTCAGCAGGGGTTACGTCCGTCTGCCAAGAATACAATCTCTTTTATTGCCCTAACAAGTGAATGAAATGAAAACATTAACAGCATTAAAACACAGATCTCCATGAACAAAGAATTAGCTTCCAGCCACAACAGCCAGACATTTCGGATTGCATCCCCAATGAACAAATGCTTATTACGAAGCAGAAACTCCAGACAGCCACGTGGAGACCTCTCACAGACCATCTGTCCTGCTGCACTGGGAGCAGCTGATGGAAGACATCCTGCATATTGCACGGATAAACTCATGCACTTTAACCACCCCATCTCACCTGCAGTTGCAAGAGAAGATGGTCAGCCATCAGGATTTTAGGATTATCACTGACTGACCCCAGGAACCTTCAACAAGCCGTTTAACCCCAACATCTCAATTTACTCATCAAAGAAACGGTCACAGCACTGCTCCAGAATTTCTGTTTGCTAGCATGTAGAAATAGCTTAAGAGTTTCAGATTAAAGTGTTAGGTGCACAAAGTAGCATGTTTAGGCATTGCTACCTCTAATACTGGAAAATAAACCATGTTCCTAGCCTTAGCTTTGACCTTTCAACATAGCTAAGACGGCTGCATTTCATTTAACAATTAGAGCATCTTGGTCAATTTGAACAGCAACATGCTAAACAAAATCCACAGTGAAATAGCTTGAGCTGCTGGCAGACTAGTATATCCCCACAACGAGTCACTACTGCACAGTTTTCAGCAGATTTCCCTTCTCTGGGAGGCTAAAGCATCTTTGGTGTTATCTCCCACTTGTTTGCAATGAGTGGAACACACTGAGGTACACTAAATCCACCCATGAAAGAAGCTTTAGTTTTTTCAACTACTGTGAGGAAAAGAAGTTAAGCATTCTCAACCAACAGGAGGCAATACATATGGAAAACCTAACGAAAAAGAACCACACACAGTGAGACACAGATTAGGAACAAGACTTGTTTAAGAATATTAGCATAGTATTAAGAAAAATTCAGGAAAAAGTACTATCAGACAGTGAAATACACAATAAGCAGAAAACTCCTAAAAGTCCACTGTTGCTAGTGTTCATGAGAAAAATGGATTTAACACACACATAGTCAAAGTGGATTTTTCTTATTTATGCCAATAATTAGAGTGGTGATGGAGATGACACAAAGGATTTCCACCACTGTCAAAAACAGTTTAGTCTTAACTAAATGATACCTTTTAAATAATCAGAAAAAGCAAAAAACCAAAGATTAACAAAGACAGCCTTGGGGTTTTGGAGGGATTTCAGCTAAAAATGAGTTCTGTATCTCTACAAATAATTGATGCTTTGAACTTCTAAATATTTTGACTTTTTTACACTGCGAAGTCTTCCTTCCACATCCTCCTTTCCTGCTTGTTTTGACATGAAAAAATCAGGTCATGACAACCCCGGAAGACAAGAGTAACCAGAAAACTAATGAAATCACGGCATCTTCATAATCAGGAGTAAAAGTTAAACAACAGGAAGGGACTTTTAGTTAAACTGTATCAGTTTTGCATTTTTAAAAATAAACCTATTTAAATTCAATGACTATTCAACATCTGAAAAGACAACTGCCTCTGTTGAAAGTTCAGCACCAGGACTTTAAAAATTAGTTTATCCATTTGAATTCTTGAAACTTCAAGGAGTCCTTAACATAGATTTAACTTGTCAGATGAGGGGGAGAAAAAAAAGAGGAAACAAACACTCTCTGAAACTCTAGTGTTCTCCTAAAATCTGGGGAAGTAACTAGACTCACATTCCCTGAGAAGAGAACAAAAACCAAGGTGGTAAGGATGAACACTTCAAATGAAAAGGTAGAGAAAAAGGAGGTACAATTTGAAATGAAGCTTCTGCTAGGTCACCTTTACAGGTAATTGTAAACTCAGTGAAAAGTCCCTAGAATGACAAAGAGAACTTTATCACTTAAAAAATTCTGTTTTGCATTTCCATTGGCAGAGTTACTTCAAAATTTCTCCCTTTTGAATTTTCTCCTGAAATTATTGTAAAGCTCTGATTAAAGACCTCCCAGTATTACACTTCTATTGCCTTTCAGTGAAAATGTTTTCACAAATGTGAAATAATTTTTATTCTCTTTTACTTGATGATTCCCTGACGTCTGAAAAGAAATTAAAAAATAAAGGTGAAATTCACCTTTTCAATGCAGAAGGTGTGCACAGGCAGGCAGTGTACTGGGAACAGGGTGACAGAGTGAAGTTTCCACCCGTACTTATATTCTATTTGCAAACTATAGCATCTGGCACCACACTTCTGCTTCTCACTTGTCTCCTCGGCCGTTTTCTGTGCCAAACTGAGCAAGGTTTAAGCCCTTTTTTTTTTCCGCCCATCCTGAAACAAAGCTCCCTGCTCAAGATCCCTTCTTTGAAGAACTAAAGTAGTAGAGAGGGAAGCACATTTCATGATCACCCTTTCTAAAAATCTTCAGTATGACAAAGGAATTTAACAGGACTTTAGACAGGATGAGCTTCACGTCTTCCTGAACAGCAGTTAACACCATTAATTTAACAAAGTGTCCTGGGAAACCAGAAGGTGCTATATACTTGTGTATAAAATTCCATTTCAACAAAAGTCTACATCACTGCCACAGAGAAAGATATCTGCTTTCAGGTTCCACAAGAGAAGTCTTGATTACGCAAACTCCAAAAACATTTTGGTTTTGTCTTTAATTCGTTGTTGTGGACAGCAACAGCAATAGTTTTTCTAAGTAACTCTCAGGTTTTTAAAAAATTCATGGTTGGCAGCAACAGTCCCCCTCCTTTGACTCCCAAAAGACAAAGAATCCCTCTCTCTGATTTCTAATTACTAGGTCTAACACACAGTCATTCAGCAGGCATTCACCCACAGGCTGAGCAGACATTACTTAGATAACATACATATAAAATAAAGACAATATAAAATAAAACCATGACAATATGAAAAAACCCCCATACTATATAGAAAAGTATGCAGTTAACTAAGACACAGGGCTTAATTTTGATTTCTAAATTTTTGTAGAACTTAAAACTAATTATAAAGTCAGAATTACAGACATTCAATAAAAACAGCTACATATATTCAGCAAGTTCATGGGATTTTTTTTTTTTTAAAAAACTTATGTGAATTCACACATCAGATGAAAAATGACGTGACAGAGAATTACAGAACAAATTAGGCTTCAGCCTTTCAAGGAACGTGGCTGGGGAGGTCACGTAGTTTAAGCTCCTGTTCAAAGTAGCTCCAGTTAGAGTAGGGCTTCCTCCAGCTGCATTTTGAGTATTTCCAAGGATAAAGATTCTGCAACTTCCTTGGTCAACCTGTTCCAGTATCTGACCACCCTTATGGTAGAGGGGGAAAAAGGAAAAAAAAAAAAAAAAAATTCTTATAGGCAACTGGAATTTCCCATGTTCTAACTTGTACCCATTGGCTCGTCCTATTTGTTGCAACTCCAGAAAGAATCTGGCTCCATCTTATCACATAATTGCAGTCCTTGCCATCAAATTTTAATACCATGTCTACCATTTAAATACAGCCATCTTTATGTTACCTTGAAATGAAATTCATGTGAGAAAGCAGGGCTGCAGAATAATCTCTTCTCTATGTTCACAGTATACAGGAGTAGTTGTCAAAGGACAATTAGCAACAGGTTTAATTTGTAGCAAGAAAGATTTAGATGGGATGTTAAGAAAAATACTTTCTAATTATAAGGTTTATGAAATCAGTAGAACAGTTGTCTGGTGAAGTTGCAGAGATCTTAGAGATCTCCATCCCTGGAGGTCTTTGAGAACAAGTTAGACAAACTTCTATCAGGTATGACATAGATACAGAGATCTCACCTTGGGGCAGAAGAGTGGACTAGGTAATCTTTGCAGTACTTTCTGTCCCTGTGTTTCTATGAAGGTTGAGACTGCCTCTGGTTAATTTAGGCGACTAGAACCCAGGCTTGAGCCTGTGGGCCAAATTATAAAATATTTAATGTTATTGAAATACTGAAGTCTAAATTATACATTTGGTATATTGTATTTGTATGTACTTTTTCAAAACTTTGCATTTGACTGAGAGCTCACATAATAGTTCCTGTGCTGAGATACTTAAGAATTCTTTCCTAATCAGTTATGGGAGAATGGAGTTCAAGATCCCAAGAAAGGTGGTTAATATTCCAGGATCATCTCCTCCCAGATCAGGAGTGATGCATCCCAACAAAGAGGAAGTCAGGCAAAAACGCCAGGAGGCCTGTGTGGATGAACAAGGAGCTCTTGGACAAACTCAAACACAAAAAGGAAACCTATAGAGGGTGGAAGCAAGGACAGGTAGCCTGGGACGAATACAGAGAAATTGCCCGAGCAGCGAGGAATCAGGTTAGGAAAGCTAAAGCCCAGATAGAATTAAATTTGGCCAGGGACATCAAGAGCAACAAGAAAGGCTTCTACAGGTACGTCAGTGATAAAAGGAAGACTAGGGAAAATGTGGGCACTCTGGAAGGAAATGGGAGACCTGGTCACCTGGGATATGGAGAAAGCTGAGGTACTCAACTTTTTTTTGCCTCAATCTTCACCGGCACAGGCTCTAGCCACACCGCCCAAGTTGCAGAAGACAAAGGCAGGGACTGGGAGAATGAAGAACCATCCACTGTAGGAGAAGATCAGGTTTGAGACCATCTAAGGAACCTGAAAGTGCACAAGTCCTTGGGACCCGATGAGATGCATCTGCGGGTCCTGAAGGAACTGGTAGATGAAGTTGCTAAGCCACTATCTGTTATATTTGAGAAGTCATAGCAGTCCAGTGAAGTTCCCGCTGACTGGAAAAGGGGAAACATAACCTCTGTTTTCAAAAAGGGAAAAAAGGAATACCTGGGGAACTATGGGCCCATCAGCCTCACTTCTGTGCCTGGCAAGATCATGGAGCAGATCCTCCTATAAACACTGCTAAGGCACATGGAAAATAAGAAGGTGATTGGTGACAGCCAACATGGCTTCACTAAGGGCAAATCATGCCTGACATTTGGTAGCCTTTTACGACAGCGTTACAGCATTGGTGAATAAGGGAAGAACAACTGACATCATCTACCTGGACTTGGGAAAAGCACTTGACGCTGTCCGGCACAACATCCTGGTATCTAAATTGGAGACATGGATTTGATGGATGGACCACTCGGTGGATAAGGAATTGGTTGGATGGCCCCACTCAAAGAGTTGCGGTCAATGATTCAATGTCCAAGTGGAGGCCAGTGACGAGTGGCGTTCCTCAGGGGTCAGTACTGGGACCAGTGCTGTTTAACATCTTTGTTGGCAACATGGGACAGTGGGATTGAGTGCACGCTCAGCAAGTTTGCCAACGACACCAAGCTGTGTGGAACAGTCGACATACTGGAGGGAAGGGATGCCATCCAGAGGGACCTGGACAGGCTTGAGGTGGGCCTGTGTGAACTTCATGAAGTTCAACAAAGCCAAGTGCAAAGTCCTGCAACTGGGTCAGGGCAATCCCAAGCACAAATACCGTCTACAGGTAGAGAATGGATTGAGAGCAGCCCTGAGAAGAAGGACTTGTGAGTGTTGGTTGATGAGAAACTCAACATAAGCTAGCAACGTGCATCCAACCGCATCCTGGGCTGCATCAAAAGAAGCGTGGCCAGCAGGTCGAGGGAGGTGATTCTGCCCCTCTGCTCCGCTCTCGTGAGAACCCACCTGGAGCACTGCATCCAGCTCTGGAGCCCCCAGCGTTAAGAAGGACATGGACCTGTTGCAGTGAGGGCCACGAAGATATCAGAGGGCTGGAGCACCTCTCCTATGAAGACAGGCTGAGAGAGTTGGGGTTGTTCAGCCTGGAGAAGAGAAGGCTCTGGGGAGACCTTATAGTGGCCTTCCAGTACCTAAAGGGGGCTGACAGGAAAGCTGGGGAGGGACTTTTTACTAGGGCATGTAGTTATAGGATGAGCCAATAACAGCTTTAAACTAAAAGAGGGTAGGTTTAGATTAGGTATCAGGAAGAAATTCTTAAGTATGAGGGTAGTGAGACACTGGAACAGTTTGCCCAGAGAAGCTCTGGAAGCTACATCCCTGGAGGTGTTCAAGGCCAGGTTGGATGGGGCTTTGAGCAACCTGGTCTAGTGGAAGCTGTCCTTACCCATGGCAGGGGGGGTGGCACTAAGGTCCCTTCCATCCCAAACCTTCTACGATATGATTCTACCATTCTACGATAGTATGCTATTTCCTCCTTGCGCCACTACATGAATGACATCTGGGGACGACTGGCAGGCAAATGAATTTGCCTACACTGTCACAGCAAAGCCGTCAGTTGGATGAGAACCTCAGACAGGGCAAGCCTGGGACCTAAGCCATTCGCTGCTACTGAAATTACCCCAAGCACTTACCACTGCTGCTACTACTACAGTATGGTAATACGGGTAAGGAGCCAGGTTAGACCTGTGGCACAAGCACATCCAACAAGTGTGTTGTGTGATTTCTTCAGAACTGTACTAACATGACATTCTCCAGCACGTGGCTCGCTACAGTAGCGGTGTTAGCTTATTTGGTAGTTGTTCCACACAATCCAACCAATAGCTACATCCTAGTTGTAAACCCCCATTTTAAGGGCATTACCAAAAGCAGAAGTATGTTTCACATACTTTTGCAGGAAGCACTGTTGCAATATTTCTTTTAAAAACAAAGTCCGTGTAGACCTAAAAGTGAGGTTAATGATATACTAACATGTACTGGACACTATGTAATGCAGGTACTTAGAACACTAAACATGAAGTTCAAGAACTGTTTACATCCACACAACCATCTGTTCAACAATCAGATCCCTGAAATGGAGCATTTACTCAGAAAGAGCACTGTTTAGAGCTCTAATTCAAAGAAACAGAAGCAAAACAAAATCTGTAAATAAATAGCGGTGTGTGGTGGCGTACTTTCTGGCAATGAATTAATAGACATGGCAAATATATTTCAGTAATATTTCCTCAAAAGTGATCAAATGATGATTGATAAATTCACCTCGGTGCAGAAAGATTAGGCTTCATATTTTCATGAGGTGAGTATTAAAATATCTTTTCCTCCCTCTATGAGCTAAATATTTCATTGCAGGGAAAAAAATAGCAGGGGTAAAGTACAGAACTGGTAACTAAAGTGCTCAGAAGAGCCAAAGAGCTATGGTCGCTCAGCACATTTCCCAGCTCCACTCACCCAGTCAGCTATAATTTAGACACCCGACCTTTGCTGCTAAATCAGAGACTTATAGTTCCCCCCGCTATTTTGCCCCTGGCCTCCTGCTGAGACAGCAGATACAAAATCACAGCATGTAAATAAGTCTACATGTAAGTCTATCAGAAACATGATAGCTCATTAACTTGGTGACAGACAGACACAGCATGGTTTCAACTTTTAGTCACCATCCACCTGAAATGACTAGGTAGAAGCATGGTTCAGAGACATGGACACGTATGGAAACCTGCCCAAACCGGATCCATGAATGTATATAGATTTAGACTCACAAAGTACACTTTCCATAACAACAAAACATTATTTTTCTGCAGCCCATAGTAACCTTGATGACTCAATGAATAAAACTGGAATGTCTTTCAATACCCTACATTATCTCTTTCAAATGAGATAGACTCAGTTCTCTCCAACTGCATTCTAGTGACATTTGCACAAGACAGCTTATTTTGGCCCACATCAGGCACTGGACAGTGTGGTGTTACCAAAATGCAAGTGTATGTTGAAGGGAGCAGCAGCAGGAGAAAAGAAAGAAAAAGATTTTTTTCACAAAAAAAAAGGGGGCAGGGGCAGCAGTAGAAAATACTTTCTCTACCTCCTTTGAATCAGTTTTTACTATCTAGTTGCAATTTCAATGCACATAAGATATAAAATTACAGTGCTAAAAGTACTCATTACTATGCATATGAAACCATTCAAGTGTATCAGAAGATTTTTGATTAGCTTAAGAGGGAAGTAAGTTAGACAGAAATCTCTCAGTACAGTTGAACAGCCAGCACATTCTAGTAATATGAAAACCGCACCTTTATAAGAAAGCCTACACAAACATCAGGTATTATTTCAAAGATAATGTAATGTACACTGTAACACTTTAGACTTCTAAACATCAGTGATAAAGTTATGGCAAGACAAAGAAAACAGATCAGATATTTGGAACAAAACTCTACAGTGTTAGTATTGGCACCAACTTTTAGTACCGTATTACAAAAACACAATTTCTGAGTAGCAGACTTTACTGCAACAAATTTAGACTCAACAGGAAAGATTCTGAATTTGGGCTTATTTAAATTAAAAAATAAATGAGGTTTAGTTTTTGGCAAGAAACAAACACTCTTAGGTAACTTAAACCAGCTATGTTCCCTTTGCCCCACCTACACATCCTGCTTGTTCCTTGAGACCTAGCCCTCTTCATACTTCCTTTTAAGCAATTCCTAGTGTTGAAGTCCTGTGCATGTATGCTAAATGATTCCCCTTCCTCAGTCAAAACATTCTTCAAAAGGAAAATGTGTTTTAGATTTTTTCACTGATCTAACATAGAAATAAAGGATTTTTTTCTAAGTGCAGAAAATTTGCTTTTATAATCGTAGAATCCCCTCTGGTTTATCAGAATCCTTTTTGCCTGCGCTTCAAGGCATAAAATAAATAGTCTGTGATTTATAGTAACAGAATGCCATTCATTCAGTGGCATTTTCCAGGAGCTCAGAATTGGCAGAATTGGCTTGAATCCACAGGGCTTCCAAACAAACATCACTGTATTGTTTCCCACCTTGATGCAGATAAACTACATTCAACACTGAATTCTCTTGAGCTAATAACCCTGCTGTACTGAACCAGGTCTTGGTAGAGGGAACTGCTACATCTCTTGACCTTTGGCAAAGCCCAAACTGTCTCTAGGTAATGAAGATCCAACTACACAGAGACTGTAGGCCATGCAGGAAGACTGCTTCCTTCTCCACACGCTGTTCGTGCTCAGTAAATGCAACACAGGATAGAAATCTCAGATTTAGTGTGTTAAGAAGCCTGCTGCATCCCCAAATAAATCTAGCAGACTAGTCAAGGCCCTTTTGGGGAAGTGGCTGCAATATTATCTGCACTAAACTAAAATGACCAGGAAAAGGAACAAACGAAAAAACAAACATTAAAAAAAAAAAAGGTAAAAGTGCTTAGTGAATGAATCACCAAAATGGCTCTGTGCAGGGCATGATGTGACGGCAGCAAAGACGGCTGTTATCACCAGGCCCTGTCCTGTAAATAATTATTTATGATATTTGATTAAATCTAAACACAACTTTACAGGCAACCACCACTTTGTGTCAAGTGACATAGGAGAAAGCCCTGATCACAGAGAAGCATATCCCTTTTTTTTTTTTTTTTGCAGTAAAACACTTACAGGACAAGACAAGCATGATTAACATGGATAACACTGGTGAAGAACAGCCAACATGCATACGAATTTCAGCAGAAATATCTTACAGTGCTTTGGCTGGCAATCAGCAGACCTTCAGGCAGGCAAACTCTTGCTGGTTAGATATTCATTAATTATATAAAAACGGTGCTTTAGAGGAATGCCTGAAACCATTGTTTGATAAAAATACTAGCTTCCTTCTTCACTGGCTAACTGCATGTAGAATTAGCACTAGACTCACGCTTCTTTAATGTAAGTAAAGACTTTAACGTAAGCAAAGACATGAATTTTGTTTTAAGAATGTGAAGCACAGACAGTTTTTCTGTCTTCTGAGTGTGTATTATAGCCTGTCATAATGGACCCTAACCCAGAATATGGCAAGCAGGTGCTACATTGCAGTGCAGGAATACATCCAACATCAAAACCCTAGCAAGTAGTCACAAGCAGAAGTGGCAGGCTTTAGCTCAATTAAATACTAGCAAATAAAAATCATACCTTCAAAAGTGCAGGCAGAGTTGTGTTTTCCTTTTGGTTGCTCTTTAAATTTATGGCTTCACTCCCTTTGTTTTCAGAACTGAAAAACAAAGATATTTTGTAACACTGAGAACTCACATTATTCAAGTCTACCTGAGAGCCAACACAGTATCATTCAATTTAAACATGACAGTATTAACAGGATAAAAGAACATGTTTTCCAAACCATAGCCCATATTCTGCACATATTGCAACTGAAAAAGCCATACCCCAAAAACTGAAGATGGAAGCAAAATGCCTGTTTCACCTTCTACAGAGGTTTTCAAACTCAGGCATTCAGAAGTGGCACACAGTACTTCAGCTCTTCCAGATGAAAAAAACCCCAAGCTTTCCATGTATATTAATTACCACATTTAACAGACCTTCACTGAACATACCTAATGGGAGTTTGCAGGCAAATTCAGAAGAAATTTTAGAAAGGGGACAACAGGTGTGTTATTACCAAGGCAACACCTACTGTTCCATTTTAAAAGTCAGAAGACCAAAGTCGCGTATGTCCTTGTTGCCAATTTATCTTGGTCAAAATTTTCTGCAGAGCCCATCTTTGGAATGAAGGGAACCATCCCACCCACTCCATCCTCCCAAACTCACCCCCCTGATTCTGAAAACAATCCTTAAGCACAACCCAGCAGAAAACATTTTAATCAAAACCTTTATGCGTGTAACACCACTTAAAAGCAAAAACATATAAAGGAAAATATTAGAGGATGTTAATGACAGACATCACCTCCTGCACTGCATATCATAAGCTGAAAAAAAAATAACTTTGTACCAACATATCATGTGAGAAATGCTCAGTATTGCAATGAAGCCATAATTATTTCAAAACCTGTTCTTCATCAATTTTAGAAATTTAGCTTTGCTATTGACAATTGCACAAGCCCTTATTTCGGAATTTGTATGAAGAGATGAATTGAAAGCTGTTTAAATAAAAAAACAAAATAATTATTTGCATTTTGGTGAAATTATGCCAGGATTTAGACGTATCGGTACTTCTACTGCTACTGACTGTTAACCACAGGTAAGCACGTTTCAGTAAGACTTCTAAAAAGAAAGGTCTTACTCCTACTGTGGATTAAGCACTGGAGTTAAAGATACTTTGATATACACACAAATTACAAAAGCCAGTCTGACTAAATGTTAGTTTCCCACTCAGCTGCTCAGAGACAACATTCCCTGAATAAAAAAGGCAACAGAACTCTCCTGCAATTGAGTTTTCCAGATCTCTTAAGATACATCAAAAGAAAGGTTCCTTCCTCTCTTTTATAGATCCTCTTCAAGTTGAAAACCATGTACTTTCAGATCACCTCAGGTAATCTTTCATAATGCATTCATAAACACAAAGATGCTTTTTCAGGGAGAGCATCAGATGAAGTCTTGGCTATTCTTTACCTCCCTGTAAGACAGAGCAGATGAATTAGTATTCTATCCTATTAATTTCTTCTGCTGTTAATGTGTTTCATGAAGGAGATGTCACAATCACTTCTGGGCAATCTGGCACACTGATAAAAGCGCTTCTCAGTACATAACCTATTTTCTCCCTCCTAGTTTTTTTAAAAAAGAACACCCTTCTCAGATCGGCATAGCTTTTCCTGATGCTGATACACTTGACATGAACAGGAATTCCCTGTACTTAAAAGCAGAATAACGAGGTTGATCTCCACCAGACATTCTTCCTGGCTTCAGGATATCACTCTTTATGGAACCGGTCTGTAGGCCACAAATGAAATCCTTGCTTTAATTAAGTATTGCCAGCACAGATCACCAGCGTCCTATTCTTTTATCACTTTGTTTTGCTCATATTATTCCCTTCAACATTATGTTTTTTTCCCAAAACTTTTTTCACTTTCCTACTTTTTCTTTGTATTTGAAATAAATGCCTGTATTACCTTCTTCTAGCTAGCCAGGCTATGACAGATTGCTATAAAATTCCATAGCGTACATACCAAAACCGAAAGAATGCAATTCAGCAGATAAGCATCTTAAAATCAACAAGTTAAAAAAAAAAAAGTATCAAAACTTCACTTTCCAGCATAAAATAAACCTAGACCTGGAAGCAATTCCCTACACCCTTTCATGGTTTATATTCTAGCGTTTCTACATTCCTGAACCTTTTGCTTGAGGGTGTAGTTCCTCAACATGCTGACTTTGTCAGCAGAACCAGCTTTAGAAATTTCCACGCCTTCCTCCTCAACCTCAGCTATCTCTTCCCACCCTTAGCTCAGCCAAGCAGGGCTCGCACTAGGGCCATGGTCTCAGATAAAATCAAGGGGGGAGCAGAAGCTTCCATCAGGAAAAATTCAGCCCGTGATCCAGTTTACAGTGCAGTGATTTGTACCAGCACAAATGAAGGGCAATGAATGCCACTCAAGAGGCAGGAACAAGCAAGCACGCACCACTGCAGCTCACGTCATCACTGAGGCTACTTTTTGTGAACCTCTTCTACCCTTAGCCAGGGCCCAGTTTTAGATGGATCTTTGACTGAAACCAAATGGCTCGCGCTGAACAAATGAAGTTTACAGCACAAAAGCTCGCTTTGCTGGAAACAGGCCTCTTGGATTGTTTAGGATAAAATAATTTCATTTCTCCCAAAGAGTCAAGATTACCTTCTACAGCCTAAACACCTGAAGTGAGGCTTGTGCGTAGCCACCCACATGGGCTTGCTAGATCAGCCAGTTCTCAGAGAGCACTTCAGCACTTGCTAGAGTAGGAAGATGAATCTCGTGAGTCTTCAACTCTGTGCTTCACAAATTACTACTGTTACATTATATACCCAGCAACAGGACTCTACTAACCCAAGTTCTGAATCTACTTTGTACTTGCTTTTAAGTGAAAAAGCAAAGCGTAATAGCAGGAATACAGAAAACACCTCTGCCCTGCCAACTTGGTTCCATTGACTTCTTAACCATACAGAAAGTCATTTACAAATTGTCACATTGTTTACATATTGAGGCAGATATTACTTTCATTTTATGGATTAAAAAAACCAAACATGGAAATAGTAAACAATGCTCGGAGTAATAAAGATACTGTCAAAATTAAGACTAGAAACCAAGACTCTCAACTACTTTTCAAATATGTAATTTACTGCCTTCCTGCTGCTATTTCTGCCAGACACTCCCTTTTCTCTTACATATTAGTGCATCCAACATGGATGGGTTAATCTTCAGCGAAGGCAGAGGGATCTCTTCTCCTTGACTGTCTTGCTGCTCTTCCCTACTGTCTTGCCAGCATGCCTAACCTGATTAGCATCACTCCCATTTTTTAAATAATCAAGATTAAACTCAGGTTGCAAAAGATCCCTTTCTGTATCTTCTGCAGAAACCTTCCTTTATGTGATTTTCTAACGCTTTCTCTTCCTCTGCTGCTGAAAATCTGTTTTGACCTTTCTGTAATACTTGGACAGGTGGTGTCTGAATCAGAAGCAGATTTGTGGTCCAAGTTTTTAATCATTACACTTGCGCAGGAAAGGTTAGAGATTCTTATAGGGAAGACAAATGTTCATATTCTGCATTGTTGCTCACACAAAAAGTAGACACGTATAAGCAGAAGTACTCAAACTCAGGTTAGTTAATATGCATGAGGGATTACAGTAAAAAAAACAACGATTTAATGGAGCAAATTTAAGTACACGGTTTGTGAGATCTTTTCCAACTGCCTCTAAAAACAGAACAAAACAATTACAAACAATCACATCTTCAAAAGGCCCTCATGGCATCTCCGTATGGTGCAAGAAGTCTGCTTCCTCCATCCTCGTCCTTCATAACAATCCCTCGGAACTTGCAAATTAAAAGCCCATCCCCTACTTCCTTTATTAATCTACTCCACCCATGTTATGCACACAGCAGATTGTGAATGTGTTGTGTCAGATAAAACAAAAAATAAGCTACAGGCAGCATGCAAGTGCAATAAAGCACAAACATGCAAGTTTTGATGCGACTGACCAGACGCAGAGCTCACCAAACTGAAAATAGCACTGTGACATTTTAGGTTCCTTTTACAAGGAGAAGGTAGGGGCTGCTGACCGCTTTTAGGGAAGGGGGAAATTAATGGGCAGTCTCTTAAGGAAACAGGGACAGCTAGCTAAAGCTCAACTCAGACAGCACTGCAAGAGCACTTCTGGATTTGAGCCTCCCTCCTTCTCCCACCGCTTAGAAGCAAAGTCTCTTCCAATGCAGCAGCTCCAGCATTTACTCCTCATGCAGTCCAGACATTGTCAGATAGGCGAGTGCTCTATCATTTTGCCCTCTTTCTTTCTCTCTATTCAGGGACAGATGACTCCCTGAATAGTCAAGCCCTCTTTGCTACCTCATTAGGCTAGCCATTATTTGTTTTTAACTGGTCTTCTAGTCAGATTAATGCAAAAATCATTAAGCCATTTAATGTGATGATCTTTAATGGTAAGAGAATAAGCGATGCCTAACCTAAAACATATTCCAGGGTGCCAAGAGGCAAAAACCTTCTACATCTGGCTTTATTGACATAATGCTAATAAACTAAGCCTGATCTATACTTACATCTATCTATCCAGGTTTCACGACATCACTTGTGACATCTCCTTCCCAATATTTTCTAAACAGTTTTCCTCAAGATGATGTGTTTTTTGAGACTGTTGATAGAATTCACTCTCTGCTGGAGTTCTCACTTGGGCTAATGTCATTTTTAGGTTTCCTTTCTTGCTAGTTTATTTCAGCATTCTGGGGTGTAATGTTAGTTTCTGAGCCCTGCCTTTTATATCTCTCTGAACAAAACTAATGCTCTTCTCTGGGAAATAACACCTCATTTGGTTTTCATGTCATGACTTCTTTCCAATTTTACTTAGTGCTAACACAGTGACACATTCAGTGGTGACCTTCCAGGAGGATATTTCAACAGAGGAACAGAAAGATTGCTAAGAAGGATCTCATCCCCTAGTACTTTAAAATCCATCTCTGCGAGAGCCTCCCTAAAGAATGTGAATGAGTGGAAAACCACGAGTATACCACCACCATCAAATATAGATGTCCAAGACCAAAATCTCCATGAAGTTTCCGCACATTACAGGGATTCTCAAACCATATCCACAGATCAGTAGTAGTTATGAATCTTTTATTATACATCTGCGAAGAGCCACAGGTTAGATAGTATTGGTTTCTTCTCTGTTCTGACTTCCAAGTGGTAATTAAAAAGATGACTGCTAAAAATTCAGACCTTTTGAGTAATATTTTTATATATATACACCAGTTGCCTTACTTGCCATACACACTCTTACGATTACTGAAGCTGGCCTCCTGCATAACCTGTGAAATTTCACCAAGGGAGATCTGTGTCAAGCCTTTAACACCTGACCAAAAGATACGAGTTTTGATTAAAAAACATCAAGCAATGGTAAATCTATCACATTGGTAAAAAAAGACTTTTCCATGTAAAGTACTACTAAATTTATTGCTTAAAATTAGGCTCACTAGTCTGATTTGTCAAGCCTCATCTCTCAGCTACGGGATCAACCTACATCTATGTGGGACAGATTACAAAGGCCTCGGGTTCAAATATCCTCTTCAAGTCACAGGTCTTCTATGATATGAAGCACTTAAATCTCACATACCTTGAGGCAGAGTCATTCCTCAAGCTGTAACCCTGTCATTTCAAAACCTTCCCTTAGACGAACCAAACGTTATTGAGCTACTTAATTTTATTCTGTGAGGGAGGTTTTCCAGACATCAAATTGTTCTGGAGCTCTTCTCAGAGCCCTTTTTACTTTGTCAGTATCTTTTTCATAATCAATTGTGGACATCACAACTAGACTCAGTACTCCAGTAACCAAAGTTCACCCACAGAATACATGTACTTTGCTATTTATACATCCCAGAACCATGTTTTCTCTCCAAGCCACCACTTTGCTTTGGCAGCTCATGTTCAGTGGATTGTCAACCGTGGCAACTCACTCTGCTTTTAAAGTTGTCATCTACATGGTGATTCCCATACTTCTTGCTCAAGTTGTCTGCAAACCTCACATGCTACAGTTTTGTTGTCTTACAAACTATTTGTGAAGATACTAAAAAAATTGATTCAAAAACACATCCTTTGAATTTTCTTCAAATAGATCAAGCAGAAAATTTTTCACATCCGTAACCCTCTGTATGTTGATTCTTAGGCCACTGCCATTACACTTGCAAATATTTTAATTGAAGCATCAACACCAAGTCAGATGCCTCAAAGAGTCTTAGGATACTATTTCAGCAGTTTGTCAAGTGAAGCTGTAATCTCATAAACAAAAGAGTTTGACAATTTCCATCCTCCAGTGATGTTAGGATCAACATCATGTTTATTAACTTCTCAGGTCACCTGGAAGCCTTGGTAAATCAACTTGTCAATCCTTTCCCTTTAATCCAACCAAATACAATAGACTTAAAAGTGAAATACCAACACTTGATACTAACGTCACACTTGTGAAGCCATTTGTGCACTGTGCAGCTACAACTATCAGAACCTGATCTACAAAGAGAAGTCAGACAATTTATTAAAAGTCAGACTTTTGGCATGTATATTGAATGACATGAGCAAGGATACACGAAACATTTGTTAAATGAATCGAAAGGAAAATGTTCCTGTAAATCCCAGTGGCAACAAGATGCGTCCTAAATTTGTGAGGAAATCAATACAGATTCCTAAAAACTGCCTTTTGTACCAAATGACAGTTAAAATACATTAGTATTTTAAGAGAAAGTAAAGATGCTAGCATTTTAACAGAAAATAGTAAGAAACAAAGAGCTCTTCCCCCCCCCCCCCCCCCCCCCAACAGAATAGTGCTCCTTTTTGAAAAGCTTAAAATGAAAAATTTTATCCAACTTCTCAGCAAGATTCCCGAGGCTAACCCTGTTCCTGGGAAACCAAATGGTAGTAGCGGTGACAAAGTCTTCCCCTAGTCTCTGGCGAGGCTGTTGGGGCTTGTCATAAAGAGAGGGAGTGTTTGCACAGAAATTTGTATGTGAAGTTTCTGGCTCCTACTTCCGTGCTTAAGCTTAGGCCACACACATAGGGGAGGAGCTGTAAAGACATTAAGATAAATGGGAATTATAAAAACAAGTTAGAGAGTTTTGAAATTAGAGGGCCAAAGGAAAGCAAAGCTGCTATTTCATTTAAACAAATAAGAAGGGAAGTGGAGGAAAAGGAACAGAAAGCAGAGAAAGGTAAGGAAGGAGAAAACAGAGCCAGGAGGAGGAGGCAGGAACTTGAGCAAGAGAAGTGTTAATCAGCTGATTAATTTAAGTGCTGGAATAGCACAAAATGTATTACATTGAATTAAAACTATTCCACTTCGAAACTTGTTTCATTACAGACAACATTAAGCAATTTAGATTGTTTTAACTGAAACAATTTTTCCTCTCAGACCTGTTTATGCTGCTTATTTACATACTGCTCTTTGCTTGTGTAGCAAAGCTGGGTCAGCCTCATGTTCTACATTAGCAGTGCTGTGTCACACAGACTATGTGAGCTACATGGAGTGTGTTAGTATAAAACAAAGAGATTTTTTTAATCCTCTTTCAAAATGCAACTCAAAACATTATGAAAAATAAAGATGTTCTAAAATCACAGATAAGCCACATTTTACAATGAGAATTTACATGAAAAATGTAAGAACCAAACCATGTCTTTACACTGAACATGTACCTTTAAGTTTAAAGGCTAGGACAAAGTGAAGTAAGTATGATGGCCTGTGATCACCCTTGCTGAATAACTTAATCTGTTTTACATGGGAGGGAATTGAACAGCCGTACAAAGGCTAGAAAAAAGAAATATAAATGTTTCTGAGTAGAGCCTAGTTCGATATTGGACAGTAGGATTATACCAGATTACACCAAGGTTTTTCTTCTGGCATCTGTCAAGCATAGTAACCAACATTAATGTAGAATCTGCTCCGTATTTGCCTGTCTGATTGGTTAAAGTTTTCAACATTCTTATGAAGTAAATATGTTACCGGCCACTAGCACATAAACCTGGTATAATATCAGAAACAGATTTATAAACTATTTAAGTTTATTAGAATTTAAATTATTGAATTAATAGAGAATAGAATACACAGCTCATTATACAATTGTTTTCAAATGGCATGTTTGCAGGGTTGGGGATCAACGATGGTACTTACAAATGGTATGAAAATAGGAGATATTAAAAAAAATAATCCAGCAAAGCTTTAATGCAGCAGGAACTGCTGTCCTCCTGATAAACAGAGCATAATGGATTTTTTTCAAAAAGATGTCATTAAGAAAAAGCACCCAGGAAAAAATAGCAAGAGAGACTGTTGTCACCAGTAAAGTGCAGTGAGCTCTTCTACTCATGCTGGATCAGAAAACTCTTGGTAGAGGCACACGAGGGTACAGGTTCAACACAAGAATATACTTCTCCAGTTCTCCCATGTTTTACTCACAGAATATACATCGGGAAGTATCCTACACTTTCCAGTTATTATCAAGGTTCCCTCTTTTGTGTTGAAAGCATGTATTTTCCACTCAACCAAAATAAATTTGATGGCTAAATTTGTAGCATTTAAGTGATGAGTAAAAGAAGGTCTGTTGTCACTGGAATTCTTTCTGCATTTGCTCTTCATGTGCTCACAAGAAATACCTCCTCCTACATTTTTCCCTACACAACACTGTCCACAGGCAAAGCACAGATCCACACGGTGTTCATACACTTAGGCACCAAGACCTCCAAACTGCTTAAGCAGACAGAGTGCCTTCAGTAAAATATTTTAGCAATTTTAGAAATACTGGAACACTCAGAAAACCAAGACTCCATTTCAAAAAAAAGGCATGTCATGAAATCACATGAACACAAGAAAATTAGAGTTGCAAAATCGACATGAGAAAGCGAAATGGCTAAGGAAATCCACGTTTCTGATCTTAAAAGTCTGCAAAAGTGATGCTGTGAATTCAGTTAGAACCTATTAAAATTATTTTAGAAATTTAAATACCAGAAAAATAGATGTATTAATAACCCCTGGAAAGTCTAAACAACATAGTGCTGTGCTACTGTCTGGGAGCATATACTAACTGAATTGTATGAAATCCAAAAATAATCAGAAAATAAAAGCAGTAGTTGGGTTTCCATCCTTTTAAGAAATTTCAGTAATGAGAAATACAATCCCGACGGTAACACGTTTCTAAATTTTGCTTCCCCCTACCCCGCTCACCTGTGAGCCTTTTCACCAGAGGAGAAGAACAGGGAGTATTCATCTTCGCAAAACTGTTCCTTAAAACCAAATACTCATAGCTGTTTTGGACAGATTTTTGTATTAACTCTAGCACTTATGCCAATAATTGGAAAGGATACTATGCTGTTAAGAGTGGGAAAAAGAATATGTTGCTTTGTTTCTTCCAAGAAGCACTGCTATTACATTTAATACTCTAGTAAAGTTTCCTTTACGAAACGTCTCACACATACATGGACAGCTGCTGGGCTTGCTCCTTCTGGTCTTGGCCCCATGAGACATTTAGGTATGCACCTAATTCTAATCAAACAAGTAGTCCCACTATGGTGCACAGAACTACTTACCTATTTAATTACAGGCAATGACTTTGGTACCCTGTTGAATCAGGGCCTTTGCTACTATTTTGAATTATCTTGCAATAAAAGTCATAATAGAAAAACCTAGGAAGCAAAAAAGAAAAGAACCCACCCAAATTCACAAGTGAACAGAAAATTTTCATAATGCATCTTGCTTAGATAAGTCTAATTTGAATTCTTCTATATGGTTGGAGTATTCCCCTTGCTGGTTCCACAAACTGTCACCCCTGATGTACACTCACAAATAAGTTAAACCTTAACAACAACAACAAAAAATCCTGTTCTGTCTTTTGAAGGAAAGTTTCTTTATTAGAAAGCCGAGATTGATTTTTCCAGCAATCAACGGATTTCTTCAAAGATGCTAATGGTACCTGAATCAGAACCAGCCAGGAGGTAGTAACTTCAGACGAAGTAAGTTTAAAATGTATTACTCCCCTTTCAATCAATTCCCAGCAGTCCCCAAATGCACAGTTTTTACAACGACAAAAATACATGTTCTTTGTAAACAGGAACAATGACTGGCAGGCCCAGAGGAAGAAAGAGACTCTCTAATCTCTCCTCAGGCAGAATAAACAAAGTTCTTCCATCTCTGAAAGCTCTTAGTTAGAAACTAATGGATGAATGGAACAATAATATAATAATATAATAATAAAAGCCCTCTAAAACCAAATAAAAGGTTGCTCTTCCCCATTTGATGTCTCTGGTACACTTCAGCGATGCAGAAGAAATATCTGGACAAACCCAACAAAGGCCCACTGGTAGTTATTTGACCAGCCAACCCACAGCACTTGGAGGGGAAAAAGATAAACCTGAAATGAACCTGCTAAACAATACACAGAATAACAAATAAAATATATCCATAGTTTAAAGGAGACTTTGGGGGTAGCTCTGAGTTAAAGTGATCAGTGAAAAGTGTCACACCTCCTTGGCAGCTTCTAACATGACCTGAAAGGTCACACTTATTTGCAACACAACAATTGCTCAGCCACAGAAGCTGCATATTTCTGAAAGAATCTGCAGTGGATTGACTTACACTGTAAAATCTGTATCTTTATTCAGATGGACTAAAGAAACACATATTTAAAAAAAAATAAAAAATCAGACTCCCATTAGAATAGTGAAAATTCAATTTTTTCACCCTGGGGATTTAGACTGCTCCAGGACAAACACTGCGGTAACGAATAATCAATTTTGCATTATTGAAAATAGCAAATAGCTGAGTAGAGCATAATGACTGCCTTCGATGGAAATTAATGATAAAGAACTAGGATGAAATGCACCGAAGCCCTTGTTCAGAGCAGCCCCAGCTCTGTACAACACACTAATGCAGGCAAGCGCTCAGTGGGAGATACCTCACGTTTGTCTACATTTTATGTAAAAGCCAAATAAGCCCTTTACGCATGTGCTGTGCTTTTTGCCGCCACAAAACTTGCAACTAATCTGCATGGGCTATTTTTTCCACAAGCAAGCAAGCCTCCAGCAATTCTCATGTTCATCCGAGCTACAAATTGCTGTAAGGGCAAGTTATTAACATAAGCTCTTTGTCAAATGAGGTTCTCCGAAGAGTCTAAGACACTGATTAACAAACAGTGTAATTCCCCCCTCCCCTTCCTCCTATTTTAAACCAGGGCAATAGTATGTTTGAGGTTGGTTTGTTGTTTTTTTTAAAGCTAAGTCTGAACAGGGTGCCTGGAGCAAGAGAGGACCAGAGCTCCATACCCTGCCAAACTGAGGGGCAGCTGTGGGGCTGGGGGAAGGAAAGCTGGGGCCTTCCATCCAGCCGCTGTTGCCTAACTTGGGGGAGCAGATGGGAAAATTACTTTTGGACACATGCAGGCTCATTTCTGCACGTTTTTAAAATTCAGGAAACCGTCATGTTCTGCACAGGCATTAAGCATGATGTGTGTCTCCAGAGGTCAACGCAGATACACTGGGCGTATACTTGGCCCTGTATAACATAGTGCTCCCTCTCCTGCCCCTTTTACTTAGGTATTCCGCATTTTTGAAAGCCAACGCTAGGCAAAATATCTCCATACAAAAGTTTCTTTCTATATATTTCAAATTTGATCTGGTTCCAGTTTATATCATACTGATAACATGAATGGGAAATTAACCATCCTGGTATATACGCTTCTCATAACACTTCACAAAAGAGGTATTCCCCTCACCTCACGCACTCCACACCTTAACAATATACATACAAAGCAGCCTTCATTCCCCCTCCCCACACACATGCTTTGTTTGGCGATCCATTTTTCTACATAGCAAAGCTCACTAAATAAACATGATGAGAAAACCTGCGGCACTCATCCCAACCCAGCGCTGTTTAATGTATGCAATTATGCTAATCTGCAAAGAAGGCTACCAGTGGAAACCAAATACGAGAACATCAGCATTCCTGACTAACGCGCCACACACCACAACCCAGCGCAACAAAAAAAGCTCCTTAACATACCAAATTGCACTCCTCAGAGCGGGAGGGTTTTTGCTTGCTTCCACTTCAGAGAGGAATCGCAGCTACCACCCTCCAGCTAAGCGCGCAAGGAGTTCAAGAACCAGGCCAAGGGGCCTGAGCCTTTTCATATCTACGTGGACTATCCCAGCTTCCTAAGAAAGGAACGGCTCTTGACTGCAGGAAATGAAACTGCGATTTAGATAAAGATAATAGACTCCAGCCCCAAGTTAAGTGGAGCAGGTCTACCAGGAGCGCTACCTACAGATAGACTATTTAGCGCACAAACCACTGAATGAGCATCACCCTCCTCCTTACCAAGGTGACCGCTATGCTTTTTTGTTTATTCCGAACCACAGCTGTAGGCAGCTGGCAAGGAGGAGTCCGATGAAACCTCTCCTATTGCCTCTTCAGGTCCTCAGCCAGACCCAAGCCTTTTGCTTCTCCCGTATCTTAACCACCACTGCCAGACATAATAGCCACGCTGCTCCTGCAACTGTGAAGATGCCCTTGATTTGCCAGCCTTGCTCCTGGCTTGTTTGTTTTTTTTTTTTCCCTAGGAAATAAAAAGCAATGTTTCATGCTCATGAAAGGCTGGTGGATCGTTGGTGATATACTGGTGCCTCAAATGTTTACAAGTAAAACAAACCCCCCAAAGTTAAAAGTCTTCATGGTGCATTTATGAGACCGCTTAAGATAGCCAATATAAGATAGCAATATGCTCTGCTATTTTTCATGATTGCTGAGAATATGTAGAGCAAGATCCTCAAGTTTTTCACTGAACGAACCACTGTTATACCCACTATCTACCCAATTAAACTGTACTTACTTGTCTGCCAGTTTAAACACAAACCTATGCAGCATCAAGAATGACTCGAAGATTAAAACATGTTAAAAGCAAAAAATAACTACTACACCTGAGGAAATACGGCCTCGCCAGCTGGCACCTTTTTGCCGCAAAAACATCCTAATTAACTAGTCCCAACAATAAGGCTGCATGAGAAACAGAAAGAAACTTTATCTGTGCTTCTTTCCTACGTACACATAGAAATCAGCCATCAGGGGAAAAAAAAAAAAACCAAATACACAAGAAGTCTCTGAAACTTTTCGTCTTGTGAAGTCTCCTTGCACTAAAAAAAATAATTATTAATAACCACGTTTCCATAAACCGCAAGTTTTGCATCGAGACTTAAACACATCAGTAATATTTATATTGCATTAACATCTGGTTTACACCCACCCAAAAGCAAAGTGTAAGTGTGAAAACTGAAAAGAAAGGGGGGGGGGGGGGGGGAAATCCGAAAGAAACAAACAAACCCACAAACAAACCCAAACCTCCAACCCCCTCACAGACCTCCGCGCTCTGCCCCCGCTTTCGGTTTCCAAGGAAGGGGCCGCGACCTGCCGAACGAGGCGGCGCGGCAGCCCCGCCGCCCCCGGGGCCGAGCGGCAGCCCCCGGGGCCGAGCGGCAGCCCCCGGGGCCGAGCGGCAGCCCCCGGGGCCGAGCGGCAGCCCCCGGGGCCGAGCGGCAGCCCCCGGGGCCGAGCGGCAGCCCCCGGGGCCGAGCGGCAGCCCCCGGGGCCGAGCGGCAGCCCCCGGGGCCGGCTGCCTCCAGCAGGCGCACGGTGCCCACACCACTCCGAACGCCGTCGGGACGGCGGCGCTCACCCAACGCTCAGCCCAACCCCTCAGCGTCCCACGGCGCGAACGCCAAGGCGGCGAGGGGACCTGCCCCGCACCGGGCGGCGGTTACGGCGAATTCAAAAGGCCGCCACCGAACACACGAGCTCGCAGGGTGCCAGCGGTCAGGCTCATCCCCCGCCCGCCCCCGGTTTCAAACTCCCCGGGACAAAACGCCGCCCCGGCTGGAGCCGCCGCTCTCCCGCCGCGGGGGGCTGCTCTCACAGGAGCCGGCCCCGGCCCCGTCACCGGCCGAGGCGCCCCCGCGGCACCTCACCACCGGGACGTCCGGGCAGCACCCCCCCGCCCCCGCCCCCTTCCCCGCGAACACACCCCGCTCCTTCTCCCTCCCTCACCCGCTGGTGTCGCAACATCCACCGGGGCGGCCGGCACGGTCCCGCGTCCCCCACCCCGGTGGCTCACGACGCTCCCCGGCCGGGGGCAGGTGGGACGGGGCAGAGCGCCCGACCGCGCCGGTCCGGTCCCCCCACGTACCTGTTCGCGCCCGCCGGTCGCTCCGCCGCCGTCCCCTCGCCGGGGGGACTCCTGACGAAGAAGCGGGAGAAGGTGCTATGCCAGGAGGGGCCGGCCCGCCGCCGGCTGCCCCCGCCGGACATCGCCGCCGTCCGGGACGGGACGCTGACGGGACGGGAGGCGCCGCCAGCAGCCGTCCGGCACCGAGTCCCCGCGGCAGCGGGAGGCAGCGGCGGCAAACACCTCCCTCCTCCCCCGGCGGAGGGGGCGGCCACCGCCCGCCCCCGGGGCGGAGCCGCCGCTCCACCGCCTCCCGCCCCTTCCCGCCGGCGGGGCGGCCGCAGCGCGCTGGGGGAGCCCGGCGGAGGAGCGGGAAGGACGAACGCTGGCGCCCGGGGGAGGCGGGAGGCCGGGTCCGGCGTGTCGCCGTCGGCGAAGCGGTGGCATGGAGGGAAGGGGCTGGGGCGGGAGAAGGTGTTTCAGCACGATCCGTGCTCCGGCAGCGTCCTTCCCCTTCGGCAGGCGGGTCACGGACTGGGTCCGCCGTCCGCAGGCGCCCCCGGTGAGGCAGTTTCTGCCCCGGAGGGAGCAGAGGGCGGCGGGGGGAAAGCGATGGCAGCAGGGAGGGAAGGACCACGGCAGGCAGCCTGCCGCCTCCTCCCGAGGAGGGGTGCTGGGTTGGTTTTTAGTGTTGTGTTTTGGTTTGGGTTTTGTTTTTTTTTTTTTTTAAGTTAACGTGGCATAATTAGTGTGAACAAAGAGGAAAGATCAAAAGTGGAAATTAACTCTGTAAGAAAAAGGACAGACAGCCTTGAGAATTTACACTCCTCCTGACTGACTGCAAACACCAACGCTAGCCTGTGTGTTTTTTAACTTGTGCCAACTTTGAGATACTACACGTGTTTGTCAAGGCAAAGTCAGTAACTCGCTTCATGCTGTCCTGGGCCAGGCACTGTCTGGCTGCCACGTAACGTATATGCCTCTTATGCCAGCACAGTAAAACAGTTGCAAAGGTACACAGCAGCAGCTTTGCTTTTTCACCACACGCCTCCCTCCATCACTGTGGGATAAGTTCAGGCCATCCTTGCTCATGAGGACAAGCGACTTGGAGGAAGGGGGTTCTCCTGCCTTTTGAAAAGACTGTGGCCTCCCTTGAGTTAACATCAGACTATCCCTACCAACAGGGACAACCTTGCCATTGCAACAACCCGGTGGCAAGTATTATACTGGTTTTATAGGCAGAAGCGATAAGCAAAACCATAATGATTCACTGACTGTGAATTACTGGTAAAATAGACTAACCTTGATGTTAGGGTTTTAACTACAGAACTACACTTTCTTCTTTCTCATCTTGATGAGCACCTCTGCTGTTCTTTGTGACTGCCTACTCCTCACACCTTTCTATCAGCTTCTTTTTGCATCGTGCCATCTCACAGCATCACAGAGTGGCTGAGGTTGTAAGGGACCTTGGAAGGTCACCTGGTCTAACCCCTCTGCTCAAGCAGGGCCTCCTGGAGTAGGTTACTCAGGACCACATCTGAGTATCTCCAAGGACAGAGACATCACAGTCTCTCTGGGCAACCTGTGGCACTGCTCACTTTTTTTCCTATAAGATCCTTCTCCATTTGTTCACCTCGATTCACCCCCTCTATACCAAGGCCTCTTTGTCTGTATTTACCTCTATGCTGTAGTATCACCCTGACACTGCTGAAACTGGTACTCTAAGCGCATCTGCAAAGCACCAGCAATAAAACAACCTGGAAATAAACTACTGGATACTTTTCTGTCTACTGCCTCAGCTATCAGCAAAATCTTTTGAGAAGTGCACAGACAGTTAGTTCCCCCTCACATTGTTCTGGTCTCATATAGCTCTCATGGATTTTCAGAGACACAGGTGGATAATGGACGTATATACTTAAATCTTCACCAGTCAGTCTGAGCTGGGACTAGCTGGTTGTTTCACAGGTTACAAAAAGTAGCTTTCACGTGGTATAATTACCAGTCACTAACCTTATTCCAGGGACCAGCACTTACTACACAACCACATCCTGCCTAGTTTTCAGTGTCCAGACAAGAAGCAGACAATTCTCTCAGTGATACAGATGCCCCAGACCTAGCACAAAAATATGAAATGTTTCATTCCAGAACAGTATAGACAAAAAAGAAACGACACTTTGAGAATACCTACACATAGTTGCCCATTCTTAGGGAAATGGCAATCAGGGTTTAAACTACAAAATGTAACAGCAGCCCCTATGGAACATTACAGAGGAGACACTCCCTCTGACATTCAAAATAAAAGTAATTAAAGCTCCAAAACCAAATTAGAAGAGTGGCAATTTATTAAAAGCAATCAAATGAGACTGCACAAACAGGCTGCAGGGAGACTTAGGCTCTCAGCGACTGTTTATTACTTTTAATTCTTCTTTGCCACGTACATCTCACAGCTTCCCTACCTATTGCTTAAGTAAAGACTAATCCCTAAGCTGTAGCAAACCTGAATATAATAATTAGCATTTGTAAAGCATCCAGTATCTTCAAAGGATTTAAGCATTAATTAATCCTCATAACCACCTCAGGATGTAGTTAAGTCTAATATGGTGAGTGGTTTGCACACAGAGACAGAGGCAGTCAAAACACCTAGCTGCATCCAAAATCTGTCCACACTCTACCAGCGAGGTGCCCGGAGGGGCACCACAGTGCAGCATGAAGCATTACCAGGGCTGTGCTCGTCCAAGAACAAAGAGCCAATCTAATCAGAAATGCTAATCCCAAACAGTAACATTTTGTGCTCAAATCTGTTTCTGCTTTCTTCACTGCATCTAAAAGCAGAAAATACAGAAACGTACCACGTGGCAGTTCTACCGGAGACACGTAAGTAAATTCTAATCAAAGTAGTAAAACTATATCAATATAAAAGATGAATGTGGACCAGGTTAGATAATCCCTTTCTTTTTGCATACCCTGGAGTAACTGAGTACCACATGACTTAGAGTAAATAATTTTGACACATTTAAAATCATAAAGTGGTTACTGCCAGCAGAATTGCCAGCAGGAACCCAGTTTTAGCCATCTACACCTTCAACAAAGGGACAAAAGTCAGGCTTTTACCCAAAGATGCGGTATCTACCATGTGGCAGGTGGCCTCGCATATTAACACAGCTGTCAGCACTAACAGCAGCACCAACACATGCAAGCCAAAACAGATGGGGGAAAGAGGTTCCTTTCCGCCTCAGATTAGAGTACTCACATGTGGCCCATACGAGGTAATATTGCATCGCCCAAGGCAGCGAGAAACCATTAACACAGAGTTGCAGAGGGGAACAATGGCACAGAAGAGGAAAACATCAAGCCGAGGCTCTCAATACTGGTGTTTTTTTGTAGTTTGTCCTGCCCAGAGTTCCACCTGAATCAGGATCTCAAATAAGAGAGGGGAGGGTGCTGTGCCTGTTCAATATCCACTAGTTTGCTACTGCAATTCAGATTGTAATGGTTGTGCACAAGGGAAACCTCCCCCTTCTCCTTACTGCTTTAGAGTGAGCAGATGGTGAAATTTTAATTGTGCTTTCTGAATTTCCTCCCTTTTATGGGTCTTTAAAATCTTGAGTCAAATCTTTTGCTTTGTTTGGGTACTAAAAAGGAAAGCAAGTTTCCATCGTACTGGTTTATGAAGAGCCCTCCTCTCACATCCAGTTTTAGAACTTTTCTGGTACATTAAAGTCGTAACTGAGGAAGAAACATAGTCTTAACACCACCAAACTAAACATTTTCCCTGCAAGCACATTTTAGCACTGTTAAATGAAAAAAAAATGTCTCTCAAACTGTTTGCATTATTGGACGACTATAATAAGGAATGGTCTTATGTTTTGAGGTACAACCCTGCTAAACAAAAGCATAGTTCAGTTTTCTGTTTCATACATGTCTAATGCATTTATCTATAAAAGTATTTTGTCTGTCTTGTCTTTTTCTTCATCGGCAATCCCATTTTCCATGCTCTTACAGAGGATGTCTACAGGTATCTGTGACACAAATAGCAATAGTATTTTAATAATGGACGGTCCCTTACCTATCTTTTTCCTTTCCAGTATATAATATATTATGGCAAGGTTTCTAATAGGTTGCATGCAACCATGAATTAATAAATACACATAATAGAGTCATCACATGTAATATTTCCTAGCCATTTCTGACAATGTTAGCTGTCCAGATGTTGAAACAAATACTGATGACTTTAAAATCTCTAATCTATGCTTATTCTAAAATGAAGGCAAACAACAGAATTGAAGATTTGGGTCTTGGATATGTTATTACACAGATGAACCATGTTAGCAAGGATTTCTAGGATATATTTTTCAATCTAGCTATGACCTTCTGCTGTAAGGCACGCACTGCACAGCTTCCAGCAATCCTCATCCTTTCACTGTGAACAAACAGTTCTTCTATTTGATTTACTGAAAAATGGTTTAAGAGAACGCCACACAGTCAGCTGCTATTGTTCAAATGCCGTCGTGCCTAGAGAAGACAGCTGGAAATGACTCATGGTGTTAACTGCAGTTAACCGAGAGCTGTAACTGTGTTCTTTACTAATTTGGGTAAGATTTATACACTGTGCCACCTATGGCCAAAGTTCAGTGTAGTAATTAAAATTTTTAAATCAACTTTTCAGAAGGCCTCTTCTATTTGTTTTCCACACCATAATTTGTGAATTTAGCAGAAGTGCTAAAATGGAAAACTAATTGTAAAGAACCAAGTAAAAAGTGACCAACACACCGACAGAACCTCTTTTAAAATAGATTTTCACTGCACCTGGGCATGGAGCAAAAAGCATTCAGAAGCCTCACACTACGGTGTGTATGTATGCACCTAACTACTCTAGATGAGAACCAAAATCCTTTTCTGTTAATTCCAAAAGAATTGATAACTTTCAGCTGTTTAGCACAGCTTGTCTGGAAGGGTTTCAAGACATTTTTGATAGCACCTCATATAAATTACACTTGTGTGAATACAAAGCTGAAACTCACTTGTGTGCTTACCAATGCTAATCATTGCAAAACACCATACCCTAACTGGAGGTCAAGAAAATCTGCATTTCATAAAACGAGGTCCCTGTAAAACCATCCTATTCTGGGTTATGCTTCCTTGCTAAGCCAATCTATCTATTCACCACCACCTTTACTAGAAAAATTATGTTTAAACAAAGTGCTTCAGTAAGGTAATTTCATCCAACTTCTAACATTTTATGTACAATAAAAAGCAGCACAAATAATTTAGCATCCAGAAGAATGCAAGAGCTTTCAAAAAGAGGTGGCTTATATGCAAATAAAGGAAATCCATGAAATACATAACTGACAACTTGTACACTGTAACTCTTTTGCCTCTAGAATGTCTTTTGAATATCAGATTTGGAATTAAAAAAGGAATATACATCTTTCTGTACAAATCTATACACTTTCAAATATCAAATCAAATTACTGATATTCTAAAGGCTTATTTCCGTCCATGTACATAAAAGTACATTTTTCAGTTTGCAGATTACTATGCCGTTTTGAATTCTGGTGCAAGCCTACATACAATAAACTTGAGCCTCTGGACAGCAGACTTGCCTTTTTTTAGTTACCTTGCAAAGATTTCTTAAAACTAGCCCCTGGACCACAAGGCTTCCTAGAAGCATTGACTGCAAAACACTGTCAGAGAGGCACCAATTCCACTCCTTTGTCTATTCTGCTGGATTTCACAACAAAATATTTGTTAACCCAATGATCTGAGCCCGTTATAAAACAATATTCAAAATGTTTGAAAATTAGAATAGGTATAGAAAAAAAAGTAAACCCTTACCACATTCATAGCAAGCACATGTATTAGTATATTCCACAAAGACGAACCATCATTAGTGTCTGGAGAAATGCACTGCAAAATACCCTGTATGTAAAAATGACTGCAAGTACACCGGTCTCTAACAAGCAGAATTCTTACGGATTTGAGCCAAACAGAATCATAAAAGCTTTTGGCTGCAACTGTTGCAAAATCCCATCTGGTTTCATGGAACAACTTGTTTTCCTCTCCACTTCACTTAAGCTTCCAGAAAGAAATTAAAAAAAAAAAAGAAAAAAAAAAGACCTTTTCTTATGTATACAAATTATATCCATAAGTTATTCCAAACAGGCAGAAAATACTTCAATCTTATTACAGAACAAACAGAAAAACAGAGTCTAATTCTTGGCACACAAGTTTCATATAACAGTAAACAGTATGCATAGCATACAGAAAAAGGGTGAGAAAGAAATATTACCCAAGTTTGTAAGAATGCAAGTGACTGTTAATCAGGCTATGCCTAGTTAGCTGGATAAGTAACAGCTTAACTGACGGCCTCCCCCCATTATTATTATTATTTTTAAGCCAAATACAACAGAACCTTTGGTAGAGGAAAGAAGATTTCTCTTAATACCCAAGAACAAAAATTCTGAATAATTCACATGTTTCCTCACTCAAGCATTCATTGTTATTGAAGGCAGAGAAGAAAAGCTTTTTCAGCGAAGTAAACACCATCATAAGGAAATGTGTGGCTAATGGGGATATAGGCCTGAAACAGTCATTTTATCTTTTGTTGTTCTTCAGAAATCTTTTCTGTATGTAGTGTACAGCTTTAGTCCAATAAAATATGAGTAATAATTCCCTACAATGGAAAATAGCATTTTATAGGATGCACTTACTGTAGTTCATAAATATTAGATGTACAGCAGTTTTTCCAAATTTTGTTCAGGGTGTGCTGAACTGCTGCTGAAAAGAAAGGTTCCCATTAGCTCTCCGTTAAATGAATTCCCTGAATAAAGCTGTAAACTTGTCTTTATATTAGGAACTGATTGAAGTGCTCCTATTCAGTATGATGCCAACATCAGATCAACTGTCATTCACTTAACTACTAAGGCGTTGCTACAGCCTTGAAGTAAGCACGAAGATATTTTGTATCCTGCATAAATCTAGGACTTATTTATTAAAACGACGTGACATGATGACAGACCAGACACCTCAAGGAAAGTGTGGCACTTATTACCCACAAAAGGGTTTTTTTTAATCCTTTTTTGAACCATTGCGTGACATACGAGAGTAGACAGAGAACTAAGTAGTACTTTAGCAGTTATGAAATGGGTGAAAAGGAAATTTGGTACTCAAAAATAATCCTACGACCTAAATGAGTTGATTTTGGATACATGTCCTTTATTTTCCAGAAACCATAATGCTACAACACGAAAGGTTTGTACATATGCTAATACTGATAAGTCAGCACTGAAGTGGCTATTCTACAATTGTTTTCTAAGATAAATTTTTTTGTTCTGATTTTATAATGGCACTAATTGAAGAAATAGTGAGGCTCAAACCTTAATTGCAATATGCAGCAATACTTTCTAACCACTAGATTGGATTAGTTTATAGATCAATTCAGCCTGCTTTGAAACTGCTGCCAAAAATTTTTTTGAGCATTAACTTGCCCTTAATTCAAACCTCAGCAGAGGACTTAAAAAACCAGACAATTATACACGGGTTTTAGGCACCTCAAAACAGAGTAACACTTTCCCTTTGAAAAATACCTTAAGAATGTAAAAGATCCCCTAACAAAAGAGGGGACAGGGTGTGGGGGGAAGTATTACAAGATAAAAAGCATCACCTTTCCCAGCAGAAACATTCTGCCCTTGAGAAGAAACCCTTCATCCATCCTTACTCCGCTAAAGCAAGAATGTAACTACTGGCCAACAAAATCACATGTCACAGACAAAGGTGTTAAATTGGAACCAAGTTTTTTTTTCATGTAATCCATTGATATTATAATAAATGTTGAAAAAAATCTTGGAATATTGTTATCATTGAGAACAACATACACTTCCTGGCTCATTGACTGCATTTGCTATTTGTTACATCAATTTTTGGACACTTTTTTTCCTCTTCAGTTTATGCTAATAAATGGTGGTGGATAAGATTAAAACATACAGAGATTTACTTGCAGAGTGAGATTTTAAGTCAAAAAAAACATTGCAGGGTTTTCCCCTAGTAACATCTTCGAAGCTGTGTGATCATAAATACAGACAATTCCAGGAACAGCAATAATGCCCGACAGCCAATAACTCTTTTTACTCATGACTACCTATTTTTCACAACTCACATTATGCCATTTCCTCTAAATTGGAAGTGTTACCGCTTAATCCCTGTCTAATGGGTATATCCTTTATTTGCGGAATAAACTTTCCCAGTTCCAACTGGACCGTACTACAAACTTGTATTTTTACTAGGTCTTTCACTGGAATTATTCCTGGGGACCCTTGGCATCTGGAGCTCTCTTGCCAAGTTCTGCTATTCTTTTACCTGGTTTCAACTCCATGGGTTTAGAACTTTGGGATTGTTTCCCTCTTAAATTCATACAGGCACGCCCACACCAGTGCATTAGTTCAGGTCATGAGGGTACTTTAAAGATCACGCTCAGTAACAATGCTTTTGTTTACATTGCAAAGTAGGCTAGGAGTACACAAACTTAATTCTTTTTGGACAAAACTACACTGGAAAGCTCAGAGTGCACCCAACTTGCTCCAACAACGAAGAGGCACTCAGTCTGGAGTGCCAGAAAGGAGCCAGGCTGAAGGAAACTCAGAAACACACAGACTGGGGACATCAGGTCCTCAGCACCAACTACCTTGCCCTACAAAAGCAGTTTGATGGGACTGCTCTCCTTACTGGGGAGCCTGTATTGCCAAGCATCCGCTGCAATCCTTTATCATGGTTACTTCACTGAGCCTCAAGAGGCTTGGGTTTCTTTAATATTTGTTACCATTAGTATGAGACAACTTCAGCCCAAACAAACTTCTTTCACACATCCCAATTGCCTTGATTTCTTCCATCCTTTCCTTACTGTCTTTTCTTCCCTTTACTGAGAACGGTTCGACAACTCTTCAGCAAATTAAATTGGGTCCAAGCCTGCTAGGCCTACAATCTACTTCCTGATCTCCAAAGCCAAAATTGTTTTTGAAAAACTGCCTAACATGAAGTTGCTAAATTCACACTTCTTTTACTAAACAAGTCAACCCGATCTTCAAAGGTGCCCCCTGAATCACAGAGAAATTACTTACACTCGCTTGTGAGCTGGCGCCCGAGTAATATTATTATAGTACAATTAAGTTCATCTTCTGATAAAGAATTTGTAAAACATAAGAACATTTAGTGGTACACAAGAGACATTAACAGCCTAGCTTTCATTTTAAGAATTGATTTTGAAAAAGGACAGTGAGAGCGGGTTTTGCGCTATCCTTAGAAAAGTGGAAAAAATAAACATGGTTAATTCACATGGTGAGATGCTGACATCCACTGAAAGAGAACAGTACGTTATCACATACGCACTGTACTTCTGAGAACAAGAACTTCATATGGCTAGAAATATTCAGCCAATTAAGTAGCAATCCAACTGACTGAACACTGGTAAATTAATTATAAAGTACTGGTTCACACCAACACAGATGCTTTCATGACGTAACTTACTGTGACAGGAGCTACAGAGCCTCAGAACTGAAGCATGGTTACAGAATATTACTAAAAACACTTGGCATTTGTTGTAAGACAGCACTGTAAATCCTGTACTATGATTAGTTAGTACACATAATATTGCTTTTGCATAGTAACAATGTATTTTACAATTTAAGCAATCAAGTATGAGCTGTGCAATAATAAAAAATATCAGGGCATATGAAGTTAACCTTTCGGAAAGGTCAGGAAAGTTTGCTTTGAAACATATGACAGAAATTAATCATAAGGAGAGTGATTTCCCAAACAAGTAAAAAAGTAAAACTTCAAAAAAATCCCACAAACAAACACAAAAGAACTTTCAAAATTAAACTGTATTTCTCAGCATATGAAGTGTTTACTTTTAAGGACAAGTATTTTGAATCAATGTTGATTTTGTTTCTTATTGCTGACAAAACGTTATTTCCTAGTTAGAGCTTCTAAGGAATGAGCTGCTTTCTGAGACAGAGGGTTGCACAGCTGTTTTAAGGCAGCACTGAAATGCAACATTACGATTCCACATATTACCACATCAGAATGCCGTCCTGTAGACAACTAAGCAGTGTAGCTGAGCTGTTATGTCTAGCCTTTCACAGCAGCTTATCTTTCTTATTAGTAAATAAAAAACCCCAAGCATATTACAGTTAAGAGGGCTGAGATTAAAAGAAGGATCCATTACATTTACATCTTAACACTTAGAACCGCACTTGCTTAACAGAAAATTGCCCAGGAGTCTTTAGGCCACACAGACTCTCAGCGTACCTGCAAGTAGCTACAAGTTAAAGACAAAGTTCCCATGGACGTGTATCCTGAGTACCAGAAAGGCAAGGCCAGAAAGAATTAGGATTCACACATTTACCTGATAGCCCCTGCTTGTAAAGAAAAGATGTAAAAGGCAGTACTTTGTATGTGAGAACGACTGCCTTGTATTTCAGCTGAAAGTACTACAGTTTATGCACTACTAGGTGTACTTTAAGGAAATTCCTAAACACATAGGAGGGCAGTGTGCCTAGTGCACAGAAGCAACAGCACATAACATTGTGTGGGGTGTCAAGAGCAAATTCTCTCAAAGTCTCTTTCAGTCACTCCATTAAGTTCCCAATTAACACAATCACCTATAGTAACATGGAGGGCAAAAAAAAAAAAAGGAATATTCTGCAACTGTCATTTAAACCTCCAAAGGAACTTGTCTGCAATGAACTCATACACGCAAACTGTCTTGGAGCATCCAGGTAGAATTCATTACTCTAATTAACATTCTAAATGTAATGGGAGAACAGCATTGAAGACCAATAGCCACTGGGCCCTCATAAAACAACTCCAAAGCAGCCTTTTTGCACAGATGCATGAGGCTTTTGTGCAAAATATGATCCTTGTACCAAACTCAATGTTATTAGAGCAGCTCAAGGCTGTAGCAACTGTGTATGTTATGGACCTACACCTGCGCATCATGGGGCAGTGGAGGGGTGAACACGCAGACATCCCTCCAGCTGTTTTATGTTCACGGAACAATCACAAATGTTCTAGAAGTGAGAGACAAGCAATGGTTGAAGCAATAATGGGGGGGGAAGCAAATGTTTCATTAACAGGACTGTCCCCATTCCCACTCCTTCCAACAGGTCTCCATCCAGCCCAGTGTCCTGGTAGGAAAGGAACAAAAAGAGCTGCTGAAGAAAAACACAAAACCAAAAAAAACCCAAGAGGGGGGAACAATAATCAGCATAAATAACTAACTGCTGTTTTCAAAAAGGGCTTACTAACCACATCAGAAAGCAAAAAGTAAGAGACAATAGGGTACTCTTCTCAGATTTGTGGGTGGAAGAACAAAGCAGTAGGTTCAAACAGCTTCCCATTATAGTAAAAGCAATCCGTAAGATAAACATAATAGTTTGTATAGTCCAACGTAAACAGACAAAAAATAATCAGAAAGCCATCAAGGTCCAGATTATTCAAGAAAGTCAGAAACGCAGATAGATTTTATGTGAGAACTTAAATTGTCGGTAGAAAAAAATTAATGCCAACTTACAATACGTGAACCAAAATAATTATGTAATATCTATACTCGGCAAAATATATTCCCAACAAGTAGGTTTTTTTTTTTTACCATATTATCCAATGCAAAGTAAATCAGAAAATTATCTGCCCCACAACTCAAAGATAGAAAAACATCTCAGAATTATATTTTTCCTCCTTCATATTTGATTTTGTATAGTTATTTAGATTCAGAGTTGACAGAAAGCCAAAGTTGTCACAGAAAGAGATGTGAAAGAAATACTTTCATGACAAACTGCACTGCCAGAGTTGTAGCATCCTCTAAGAAAGATTTTTTTTTTTTTACAGTAATACTTAGTTTCCTCTAGCAAAGCAGGGGAGTTAAAATTAATTGTTTAATAATAACTGAAAGTACATGAAACTGTTCTACCACTTCAGGCAGGTCCCTTTGCTCCAGATATTCCTCTATTAAGTGAGCCCTAGAAGGCATACTTACAGAACATTTGTGTGTTTTGTATGTTAATTGGGGGGGGAGCTTTTGCAAGACCTACATATTACATCTCCCACAGGAATCAGCTAATCGCTCAGTTAAATAGAGTCTTCAGCATTCCCAGTGCCAGTCTGCTTGGTTCTTGGACAAGGGAAGAGGAATTAAAGAGGAAGAGGTGGCATGACACAAAAAGTTCCTAGCGTTGGCTTACTTTGTTACCTATGGTACATCTTTGAAGTCAGAAAGTTTATTAAAAATTATTCTTGAAAGTAAACCAGTTTTTATTCACAGCAGAAATAGAAGACATTTCATATTAATGATCTAGTAAACTAGTGAACTGTCCCTTAACTCTGTTTCCAAAATATAGCTTTCAACCATATGCCCCTTAAATATCTGGAAAAATAGCCTAGTTTATTAGAAAGTGTAACAAATATATGCAAATCAAAAAAAGCTTGGCAAAAGATACCATTTTATTGCAGTATACAGTGCTATTTCCATTGGAAAAGGGACAAACAAATTCCAAATGAAACCAACAGGAAAAAAAAAAAATCTCTACGATGTGAAGACCATCAATGAACATATTTAAGTTAAAAAACTAAAACATGCAATGTTGTATATTTGAAGTTTTATTGAGGGAGAATGCAAATATAACCATGGCATATCACAAAACCAATTCATAACATTTAATTAAAAGTGGTTCCTTAACATCTGCAATCATCTATAATAAATAGATGGAATATTTGAATCCTTGTATCTTAAATCAAAATATTCTTCCAGAAGCCTGTTATAGATGGTTACTAAAAACCCAACATCAAATTTTACAATAAAAAAATTGCAGAAATACCTAAAAATGGGCACCTAAAATCAGTAGGCATCTCATGCAGTGGTATTTTAGGAAGTGCTGGTTATTCTTTCTCAGGAAAATAAATATTCCCATTTGGTCAAAAGGCATTCCCCCCAAAAAACAGAGGGGCATTTCCTGATGGCTAATTATCACCTAAAACTCAAATGAATGCAGATGTTTATTGTTAGCACAAATCTTTTTTTAAAATATGCTCTCCAGTCACAAGATTCAATTTAATTCATTGTTGTGCGTACCTGAGGTGCTATGTTGTCTACATTTAGTTTTGCTGGAAAAGATACTAAGAGGAAATAAATCAACACAGTATATTTTAGGTGAACTGTTCGTTTTCTTTAAATCATTCTTCCTTTCCAAGGAACTTGCACGCCTACTGAAAAAGTTTGTAAGAGAATGCTGTACATCTTTTATTTATCTCATGTCTTCATTGCTTGAATCTGATCTGTTAATAAAAAGAAACAGCTAGTCTTAACACAAATAAAATGAATTCTTGCTGTATTTTGCTTGTTGAAAATATTGCCCAGTATGCCCAGGTTACAGAACTATAGACGTTTTGGTGTAGTTACAAGAACAGAGGACAATACAGTTAGAGTTATTTTCAACTTGCTCTCTCATCCACTTCTGAAATTCTTCCACAGCCACATTGTTTCCCCTGAATGTTGCTAATTAAACAGGAAGACTCTCCCATATAATTTAATTTTTATCTTTTTTCAGGCTTATAAGGTAATTTTGATGAGAATAAGGCCTGGAAGTTATGAAGTATGCATTTCAATTCCTTGTACACCTTTCAGCTTCCACATAACTACACATGAACTAACTTCACAACAACAAGGGATTTAAAGTTCAGTTTTGCAAAACTCACATGAAAAACTTCTTTGCTGTCAGTAGCCACACTTCTCCATACTGCTGCCTGATTGCCACTTCTAAATTCACTTTAAACATTGCCTTAGTTAGCATAAACCTACTGCAGCCTCATTACAAAATGTGGAAATCGACACAATTTCCCCCACTAACAGGGAACGTGGGCTGGGTTCAGACTGTTATGAGATAGGTTAGTTTTACTATACTGAAGACTTGTTGGTTGCTATACAAAATGGGAAAATATGCAAACTCAGCCTTCACTAGGGAAAAAGGGGAAAACCTCCTGCCCCTGCCTCCCCAAATCTGTGAACTACCTGTAATCGGTCTGCAAAAGGTAATAAGGAAAGCACGGCTGTTGACAAGGAGAACTGTGAGTTCATTAATCAGATGTCATTCCCTGCACTGAATTTTATGGCACACACAGGCTGGTGATTTGGGGATCACTATAACTTAAGAGTTGTTCAAAATTTTTCCCTCCAGTGCTCTAGGAAAGAGCAGAAGAATCATAGTAAAATTTTTTCTTGAAATATCAAAGTCTTTATCTGTTAAAAGTATAATTGCCAAACTGCACGTGCTTAGGCAACAATAGTTTAAACCCAACCCCTTTTAAGCTTCTGAGGACACTGAGCCAGGGAGTTAAAGGAAATTCTTTTAGATAAAGCCCATCAATGAAGAATTTCAGCTCAGAAAATTAAGTTTAACAATCCACAAGAACAGAATAGCTATGAAGAGCTACACGAGTGAGTGACAGCAGCAGCACCTGCTTACTGTGCTTACAAATCTACATATGCAACTTAAATATTTTGGCAGAAAATATTTAGACAAGCATTTGAGATCCTTTTAAGTAGCTTGAAGCTACGTACAAAACCATCAAGTCAAAATTTCGATCAAAACTGAGAAGGTTCCTCAAAAATAAGCAGAAAATCACAGGAAAACATTACAAAAATCAGAACTATGCCTGAAACTAGGAAGTAGTGTGCAATTTGGAATCCGCCTCTATGATAGGATGGTGGAGGATGCATCACTTTTCTTCTGTAGTCTAGTAAATTCCTTTTTAAAAGGCAAATTTTTGGCTAGTATCCCTTCCTCTGAAAACACGACCAGATGTTTTTGTATTCTATAACACCACAATAAAATAAACCATCTCTTTCTAATTAGCAGTAAGGATTCTAAGTAGAAGACAGCCTGGTATCCACAGATAAGTGGAGATACGTTAAATCGGGGACAATGCTGGACATTGCTTAGCTGCATTTTGAAGGAAATGAGTTTAGTGGCACTGACTCTGGAGCATTGCTGACATCTGGCGGCTGCCAGAGCACAAAACAGGCCGGTACAGAGACACTGTCCGTCTTGCAGATTCAGATCATAGTACACTACCAAATACGCTCACAATGTAAGCAACACAAATTAGGGAGCTAAAATTAGAACGAGTCTACCAAAACAATACCACACTTCACTATTCTATACATTTAGCAGTATGTGGGAGGACAAGCGACCAGACATACAACAGAAGGATATACAGCATCCATACCAAGTTTGTAATTAAAAACGTGTATGAAATACATCATCTAAGCTGGATCTGATATTTTCTATGTAGTTACGAGTGTCTGCATATGCTGTGATCGTTATTATGTTATCTGTTCTTATTTTCGCTCTAGATTAAAGAGCTGAATAATCAAAACTAGTGTATTTGTCTGTGTGCCTTGCTTATTTTTCTAGCCTGCTTATTCATGATTTCCTGATACATAACAGTAAGTTATTTAAAACTGGGACAGGACAGTAAGAATAAATTAAAGAACAAATTGAACTACCACAATAATAAACTGAAGTGCAGGAGCACATGGTATTAGTATTGTTTACAGGAAAGTGTTACACTGTTTGCAAGAATAGGCATTAATATTTCATGGAACACACTTTTGTCAGAGAAACTGACATGATCTTTTGTGTATGTTAAGGAGGTAAATGAAAGGCAAATATGAGATAGAGCATCAGTACTCACTGTGTTATTTGGTCTGACAGCAGAAGTGGACAGAAAGAAAACAAAGGAAATAAAGAAAAAACCCTTACAAAATGAAGAAGTTTAACAGACTAAAAATAGAGCAAGTGAATTACGTATTATATACCTTGAAGCCAATCCACACCCTCTTGTAATCCTTCTCCTTTTAGAGCATCACTGGCACTGAAAAACAAATCAAATTACAAAAACATCGTATAAACCAGTTTTAGTGGAGTCATCCCAATACTTGTAATTTACAGATTTGCAAAGTAGCATTGACTACAGTTTACTTGAAGGCTGCTTCTCAAGTGATACATTCTAGAGTACATTCCCAATACAGAAACACCATTTCAAGATGTGAGCTATTTTAATTCCAGTTTCAAGGCAGAGGAATTGCTCCTAGAACATGAGGGGTTCTAAAATAGCCCCCACATAAGGCAGCCCCCTTGTTCTGCAGTACCTCCACTTAGGTAACTCCCTCTTCAGACTACGCTATAAAAGATGTTTATACCTACAACAACAGCAATGAAGCAGCACCTTCCCTCTTCCCACACAGTTCCTATACACAGTGACGATGTTGGAGTATTGGAGGAAGAAAGTACAGTGCGTACACACTTCATTGTAGCAGCAACCCTAGGAGTGTCTGTTAATATATATTAATATCAAGCTACACTAAGAAAGTGTAAATCTACCCTTTGAATCACAGGGGTATAACTGTTTAAAGGCTTCTCATTCTGCAGCTTATGAAAACTAACACAGCAGTGAATCTGGACTGTTACTGTGGTTAGCTATAAAATTATCTTCCAATGAGCTTGGAAATTCATGAGTGTAATTTCTGAGACAAAAAGCAGTGATCCAAAAACAATGCCCAGGTAATCAAGTTCAATGTTAAAGGGCCTAAAATGAAAATTGTAGCTTTCAGCAGCATTTAGCTGCTGATTTCACTTTTATTTGTAGTATCTGAGGACTTTAATAAGACAAGAATCTTAGCTTCTATAAAACACTTCTGATAAAGCGTATTTTCCTTGTGAACACTGACACAAAAATGCTTCTATTTATATGAAAGCTTATATCCTTCAGAAAGAAAAGACACTAGCTCCTACAACTAAAAAAACCTGCAAACTTTACATGGTACAAAGAATACAGCGTCCCTCTGAATTCACACGAGAACAGTGTACTAAATGACCTTTCAACAGTAGTTTACTAAAGCATCTGCAGAGTGGAAAAAAACAAATTTGAAAGGTTTTATTGTTGATATTCTGAAACCTGAAAGACAAACTAGCAGTAGCACTCTAATAACAATTCTGCTCAGTTTCCCAGCAAAAAATAAAAGCAGCTATTCTGGTAAGAACACTGCTTTCTGATTTCACTGGAAGTCCTCCATTTCCTTACTTGGGTAACAGTTCTATTGTGCAAATTTTCAAGACATAGTCTACATGAATACAGTGTGCCTTTAAAACAAGTTTCATAGCAAGTATTGTAATATTACTACTGTTTCCATATGTGGCAGCACAGCATTTTATCTGGTTGGTTTAATTTATGTTAAATAACGCTGAGCAGCATGAGAGCGCTAAAATGTCAATGTACAAAGTAATATCAATTAAGGGTAGAAAAGGCAATTTACCAGATATGCCAGGGCTTGTCTTTGATGTTTTCTAATGACAGTAACTGAGATACTTTCACAGATGATATTGCGTCCCTGAGGTCCATCTTGTTAGCAAAGAAGAGAATAGGCAGTCGACGGTGCTTAATATCTAGGCATGGGCAGAAATAGAACTATCATGACATTATGCAACACTTATTAATCTCTACAAGTAATAAGCTACAAACAATACAAGAAGAGATTTTGCTCACCTGTGACTGCAATTTTCTGAAGGTTGTATCCTACCAAGATGCACACTGTTGGGTCACATGGCCTCTGATGCATACTTCAAGAACGCTCACAAACTTTCAGGAAGGTTTTAGGATCTTCCACCCCCTCTCCCCCTACCTTATACATACATTTAAAGCTGTAGATAAAAATTGCTGGTGAAGCTAAAGAATAGGAGCCTACAAATGCTACATGTCTCTGCTTAGTGAGGACTGGATGTGTAAAATGGACAGAAAAGTGATTTGTGTTCATTCATAACCTCACAACAATAGTTGCGTAAGGGTAGTCTGAATTATCCTTCAGCACCCTGGAGAACATCCATGACTTCATAAAATTTATACAATAGGAAAAAAATGCATGTCTGGACATCCCTTATTCTACCTTCACTTGAACAGGGACTTCTTTTCCAGAAGCTCTTCTCAGCTAGCAGTGAGAACTACAGACCAAACCAAGAACACTGGCAATTTCTGGCATACTTACACATTCAAAAGCGTAAGCCTCACTGATTACTACAAAAGACTAGAGAGTCATTGGAAACAAAGAAAGTATACTCTCTTCAACCTGACAGATGTAAAACTGCCAAAAAATTACCAACACCAAGACTAACTGTAAGATTTTTTTCATATTATTTCAACAAAAGATGAATTACAGGATTAGACAAAAATCTAGATTTGGGTCTATCAATCAATTCTTGATGAGAAAAGAACTTAACATCCCACCCAGCCCCGGTGAAAATTGCTATACAGGCTCTTTTTAAAATATTAAAAAGAAAAGGCTATTTTACACAGGAAACAAGCTAAGGATTTATTTAAAAACTTTAAACATAAGCCAGCTGCCCCTGCTGGGAGGGGACAGAACAAAAAAAACAACCCCAACAAACTATCAATGCTGAACTGGCTTGAACCTTCCTAAATACATTCTTTTCAAACCACCTGCTGAACCTTCCCACAAAACCAGTAGAGATAACACTATCTACCCATACTCAGAGACCATGAGTGCTGACCAAAACACTGACAATTTTCACAACTATTTAGCGTATCTGGAGCCATTTTTTCCTCTGATATCCTCTAACACAAATCAAAGGCCTCAAAATACAAGCACAGAGTATCATTAAATCTCTGTTTTGATTCATAGTTTAACAGCTTTTGTGTCTCCTGATTGAAACTTCTATATTCATCTACAGTATAACTAAATGAACCCTTGTACCCATAAGTTGCAGGTTATGGATAAATTAAAATCACAAATGAGTTGACATCACATATGCAAACAGCCAACTTAATCAAGGAATTTTCAGTGTTTTTTTTAAGGCAATTAAAAAGGGGCACAACCTGCCCACCTAGGCTCATAAACAACTTAAAGATGCTTGCTAAATAAAGTGGTAGTTGCAGAAATTTACATTATTTCCTACCTTATGGCATTGTTTCTTATTATGCAGTATTTAGCCCTCACACTTTTTACAGTTATTATTCAAAAGCTAACATTTTCTAGTTACAAGTAGTTATGAGTTAATACATTAAAAAAACCCCAGACACCTAGATATGTGTGATGTGTAATTTTATGCAAAGAATTTCAAATTTACAGGAATTTCAGTTTATTTTAGAAGCATGTGCTGGAGGTCAAGTGACCCAAGAGTCAATACCTAAAACAAGTAATCTACAGGCTACCATTGTGCAAAATGCTGAAGAATGAAGTTTGATTAAAAAAATAATATGGTAACAGTGATCATTAAATAAGCTGCTATTTGTAGAGTGCATTGTCTGCTTATGTAAGTAAACATAATTTATAGTTCTGATTCACAAAACAGTCCCAGCTAGTACAACTTCTCACCCTATTAATGCTTCACAGTACACATCCCTTTCATCTGACAACCTCAGGCAAAGTCTGGCAAAAAGAGAGGGAACTGTTTTACTGAAGGATTGCTAAGATTTTCAGAGACAGGAATTGATTCAAGGTTGTTAGCCTGCATACATTTAAACCTTAAGTAAACATGTAAATTTAAACCACTCCAGGAGGTTCACAGAGGCAGAAGCATAGATGGGGAGAAAGTATGGTATGCAGGAAGAAAAGCATAACAGTAATACAAATAAAAATATTGATATACTAAAACAGTTATATATTGATTCAGGTAACAGCTACATTTATCAAAAATTACTACTCGAAGAACGTTTTATTCTCTTTGGTTCTTTTAGATGTGACCTATCAAAATCCAAAACGATAAAACAGAAACACTGTTGCTGCATTTGAGCTGAGCTGCTCCAAGGCAGAAATACAACACCGCCCTTTCCAGGCTCTAGGGAATGTACTAGGTGGCCATAGACATGGTCTTTCAGAATTAGAAGATACAAACACATCAACAACTGAACAGCACTGACCTGCTAGGTCAGCATTAATAACCTATTAATGCCTAAATGAAAAGCCCCACCGAAGCTTGCGTCTTCTCAGCCTTAACATTTTCACTCTTCTGCCTTGTAATAAACCAGTAACTTATTACCACAGTGTTTACCTCCCACCCTTGGTCCTATGTCATTTCCATTTTATGAACAAAATTGCCTTTTATCACTGTGGTTAATACCTGCTTTGGTACAAAGTTCCCTGGCCTCTACATAATCCACTTGCAGCCTTTGGTTCACCTCATGCTCCCCTTTGACCCTTGCAAGACTGTCTTTTCAGTGTTGGCATTTGAAGTAGCCCATATCCTTGAACATGAAATTAAGAGGGCCCAATCAGCTCCCACACACTCAGCTACAGCACCTCTGTTGGTGAACTCAGGTATTATATGCAGTCTTCATAGAAAATAAAATCACAGTAACATAATTGCCCCTATCACATACTACTTTTCTCGGTTAGAAATGCAAGCCAGCTTCTTCTTTCTTACTTTCAGCATGGTAACCCCACAAGTTAAGGCTCTAACATCTTAATAAATAAATAAGAAATTACAGGATTATTTCACTTTTATATTTCCTGCATGTAGTTTTATAATCAGGTTAATCAGAGCAACTACGTAATGTGCTGAAAAGTCAAAATTGCATATTGCTTACAAAAACATTCCACTAACATTGGCTATACAGAAGAGCAAAGCAGCAAAGAATTGACCAGTCTCAGGACTTAATTAAAAAAATGTAGTCTCATGGAAAAAAACTAAAACAAACAAACAAACCCCCTGAAAACAAGCCCCCCATCATGAATCGTCTCATATCCTTTTCCACCCCATGTATCCTTTTATAGGCAACTGAAACTGACTGGTATAATTATCCATCCTTATTCCTGGCTAAAGCATAATAAAAAAAAGATGATAATAAAGATGAAAGAGGTAATTAGATGTTACATTAAAGGAATTAGCTGTCTTCATGGACAAATCCAGACAGGGAGATACTTTTTTGTATGTGTTCATCATCACACACGGGCTTTCCAGCTTCCAAAGTGTCAGAGTCTATTCTTCTGCAACACAATGCAACTTTTGATCTATATTGATTAATAAAAGACCAACTCAGTGTAGCCAACTGAAGTATGATCAGCTTGTAAATGCAAACAGGTATAAAAATACCCTTGAACTTGTTGAAGACTATTATTGTTCTAGTATTCATGAATGGCTAAAATATTTGCGAAGTACTCAGAATGCGTCAGATACAGGCTTTTCGTAAGACAACGTAACAAATATGGAGACAGAAGGGGAAAAAAAGCCTCCTCACCTGGATGATTCAGAAGGGTGTCAAGTTCTTCTTTGGCCACAACCATTCTTAATTTGTCACTGCTATCAATGACAAAAATAATGGCTTGGCCTTCTCTGCATAATATAAAAAGAGCAAAGAGGCAAATTATAGGTTCTCTTAAACTGTAAGAAAAGGCTTCAGAAGAAACACCAAAAAAAAGCAAACAAACCTTTTTTTCCCCCCTCTCATTTTAGTTGTTATTTACCATTAACATTTGAATCTAGTCCTATTTCTGAAATTCAACCTTTTGGTAACCTGCATAATTTTTTTTGAGATGTGAGGTTGTTAGCTGCGTGATTCATACAAGGTTCAGTCTACCCAGACCCTTCAGAAAAGCTTGATTTCATTACTGAGGCTGAAAAATGAACTCTGAAAATGTAACCAACTGCTATTCTGACAATGTGGTCAGAAAAACAAAGAAAATCAAGACAGGTTTTTGTAGAAATTCTTTCTTTCCTACACTAAAATACGTTTATTTAGAGAAAGGTCAATCACCCTTTTAGAAAAAACTGCGTCCATAGCTGTTTAACAACTAGGCATATGCAGATGAATTTAACTTTTACAAACGTCTGCATAAACAGGATCTTTCTTTTGTTTTGAATAACAAGTAAAAACTTTCAACTATTTCAAGCCATTAAGGCATTTTGCTGGCGATATGACTACAGTCACAACATATATACATGCTATTCAACTCATTATTTCAGGATATTACTGATATTTTATGACTTGACATTCCATTTACTGAAATCTATTTGAAAGCAAAATAAAGTCTGACTAATTCAAATGAACAGTTAAATACCCACAAAAAATATTTTTAATTTACATTTTAACATAATAGTCACGTCTTTGTTTTACATTTCTCTGAGACACCATTACAGATTCTTCACTCCCCAGCACCATCTACCTTTGTATTTTGATAAGAAACAGTCCTAGACCTACTGAAACACAGAAATAACTTGACCAGCCTAACATTGTATGAGAAAGCTCATTCTTTTCTGGAGTACAGAAGAATTTAAACAGAAAATAACTCTTTTGCATATTAGCTGAGAATGCCTAAGTAATTTTTATGAGCGTACAGTACTTTTCTAGAGGAATCAGAGTGCTAGCATGTATTAAGTACCAAAAAATAACTTCACAAACAAGTAACAGTAACAAATATATGTAAACTCATGTTGTGTCCTTAAGACAAGTGTACTTTGAGGACATCCTAGAAGACAGCTTCAAGCCAAATAGAAGAAAAGGGCAAGCTTCAAGTACTCCGAAATAACTACTTAGACACAGATACTTGATCAGATTTAATTGCCATTTTGCAATTCTTGCAAAATTAAATCTTGCTTAGCTTTATAAACTGAACAGCATATTATTATTTTTATATTATTCTCAGAAGCTAATCTTAAATATGTGACTACTGCACTGGATCAGGAACAGAGGTGGATACAAGTGCACAGTTCACTGTGAGCATTAGTCAACAAACTCCCTTAATGTTTAGATGGAAAAAGCAGTTTATGCCACACAAGGGCTGAGTTACTGCATTAAATATGGCAGTCAGAAAAATTAGTTGCTTATGAAACACTCGGCTAGCATTTTTAAGAGCAGCCTAAGGGCATCAGTTATTGAAACGCAAAAGTTTTGGGAGACATACATCTAACACTCCTGAACAATGAAGATCTATCCACACAACAAGTTTTCAAATTGCTAACACATTTTGCACAGAAAGGAGATGAAGTGATAATCCTCAATTAAATAATACTTTAAGGTCTAATACATTAAATATTAGTATTTAATCAATATAATAATCAGAATTTCATGATTCTTTTTCTCCAAGCTATTTATGTGTGGTTTACTACTGTTCACCTCATTTAGATCAGCATCAGGTATGACAGAATAACAATGAGACAACGTAAACGAAGATTCAAGTTTCATTAGAAAGTAGAAAACCAGAAAATGGTGTCTATTACCAATAAGAAGATACCATAGTGTTATAAAGTACAGCGAATACCCTGCTTAATAAATAACATCTAAGAATACTTGATCAAGTTCCTAGTTACATATACTTTGTTCTCTGAGGTTGATTTCCCTCACCTCTAAAAATCTCAGTCATCAGCCAATGTCTTTTGGGTCTTAAGTCACTTACCTACAGAAGAACAGAAAAATAGGAATCCTAACTCCTCTTGGTCCTTTCTTACAGGATTGTTTTGTCTGGTTTCAACAGTCAAATCCCATTTCTAGTATGCTCCCCCAATCTTTGAGGCAATGAGATGTCCCCAAAGCATGCTGATTAACAGCATATAAAAATTTTCATTTTTTTAGAACAGAAAGAAAACTGGTATTTATCCATAATGACCTTCTGTCAAATACCAGGTGTAAGTCTTCCCTGAATCATTTCTAACCACTAGATATTATCATACTTCTGTTTAAATAACATACACAATAGCTAATATGAACAGCAATGCTTTAAAATAAATGATAGGCTTACTTGTAGTAATGTTCCCAGAGGTTTCTGTATCGGCCTTGACCTGACATATCAAACACTGTGAAAGACAAACTGCAAAGAAAAGAAGTGTATGAGGCACAGAAACAATGAACAAAAACGAAACCCAAACTATTTTCTTTGCTACCCTGACAGAAGAAAAGCCAGATCAACTTGAATCCTAATCAACTGAGAAAGATTCCCAAAAGAACTCTGGTTACTCTAGCTGCCTTCAAACTATCCTACCTGTTTTTGCGATTTTATTACAGAAATATTTCACAACGGAAAATGTGTTTTTTAATGTTCTGAATAAAAGAATGAAACCAATTATAAAAAGTTAGATCAAATACAAAATAAGCTCCCATTAAGCTTCTCTTTTTATCATGTTAGTGTCAAATATTGTTTATAATGTTGAGTAAATGAAATTCAGATGAGCCATGACTTAAGATCCATAGCCTGTCTTAAATTCTGTCCCTAGACAGGTACCAATAGCATCCAAAGGCTTCTGTATGCAAAATAAAATGCTTTTTTAAAAAAAGAAATTAGAAATTCCACCTTCAGAAAAAAAAAATAAAAATCACATTCTGGTAATAACAGGTTACCTCAGGTGATCAAGTTAAAAAGGGTAGTTTTTGCAACTTTGAGATTTCACCCAAACACTAAATACAGCACGTCAACGTAAAGAACTTTACAAAAAATTCTGATCCACTCCTGAAATGTCTACAGAGACAATATTGAATTCAGTACTAGGCTTTCCTGTTTTGGATATTCCCAAATAGCTTCCCGAGCGGAGGCTACACCAAAACGAGGAGGTTCAGAAAAGGAAGCTCTTCAAGCATCCTTTCCACTCTATATCCAGACATCATATGATTCTAGATAAGCTGCTTTGCCATGTATAAAGTTATTAGCAACCCCAAAACAATGTTTTGATTGTAATATTAGATCAATGAAGTTTTCGGGTGGGGGCGAGTTGTGAGGTTTTGTTTTTTTAATCATTCTACAGGGTGTAGTTGCAGGTCATCTCTCCTACTACAGGATCAGAATAAAGGAAGGCAATAAAAATCGATTTACATTCTCACACAGCCAAATCCCAAACCTGTCTTGTATACTTTAGTGAGACAGAATACGGCTGTTGAGCCTCCTACAAAAATATGAAACATATCAATCATCTCACACATCAGCTTGAGGAATAAACAATTATCTTGCAGATCTCTCGTCCAGTGGGGCATGCTGCTTAGTTTGAAGACTGATGGCACCCATTAAAAATACAGCGTGAATGTTGCAGAATAACTTCCCAGGGAAGTTGTGGAGGCCCCGTTCCTGGAGGTGTTCAAGGCCAGGTTGGATGGGGCTTTGCATAACCTGGTCTGGTGGGAGGTGTCCCTGCCCATGGCAGGGGGGTTGGAACTCGATGATTTTCAAGGTCCCTTCCAGCCTAAACTATTCTATGATTCTAACCAAAATAATATCTAATGGTACCTGCTTGAAGTATCTTTGTTTCACAACATTCCTTCTCTAAATCTTAGCCCTCATTTAACCAGTGATTTCTTCCTCCTTTTCCTCACCTTTGCCTCTGCCATCTTTACATGGCTAATCCTGCAGCGACCATTTTTCATTTAATGAGATTAGACTGCAATCTATGCAGAGTCCCTCCAGTGAGAGTGCTTAATGAAATATAGGTTACCATCTAAGCAGCTGTCTCTTCTCAAGTCTGTAACGGTGCCCTATTGTGAAATTCTTAACAGACAGAAATCAGATGCTTACACACTTTTTTTTTGTTTTTTGTTTGTGTTTTTTTTTTTTTGGTTTTTTTTTTTTTTTTTTTTTTTTTTTTTTTTAACACACAGTTTTATAGCAGCAGAAAACATACAATATATTCTAACACTATCAGTCTTGGATCACGATTAGGACTCCTGGGTACTACAACATTTCAGCAAATCACATGTCATGTCATGATACCACCACACATTATACCCAGTTACATCCCACTGCAAAAGGTAATTAAGTCTAACTATTGCACATTAATTACTAATGCTAAATGGAGAAAATGAAAGAAACTACTACCTCGATGTCTTGAATTTCTCTATACTGAATCCTATTGTTGGAACAATGTCCTGAGTTTGAGCCTTTAAAGGAAAGAAAGCACAAATTTTAAAAACAAGTTAAAGAATGTAAATAAATATAATTGAAACATGAATACATTACAGAACTATTTTTCCCCAAACAGTGAAATACAAAAACTTTCTACAAATCCAGATACTTTTTTAATATAAAGTTCCCAGAAAAGTACAGTAATTCAAAACCAAGGTTTTGTATTTCCTAGGAGATACACTGTACGCTATTGGACAAGAGCATTGAAGTTGAAGACATTTTAGCCTTAAGAGTGAGATTTCATCCCTTGCATTAGTCTGTGTGTACATGTATGTGTGAATATTACCTATGAAATAAATAGGAGATAGGTTAACACGGAAGATAACAGCTTCTGAGGTCAAAGTTCACAATATTTGTGCACTTTGGAAATCACAATGTCAACCCAAATAAGTTTGCACAATACCCCAAGCCTCTTAGATAAAAGAGGGTATGCTTCCATCAAGATATTGGATTGCTGATAGAAGCTGGGAGTATGGCCAGTCTGGAGGAGTCTACTTGACAATGGGAATTACACAGCAGACATTACACAATGGCCTAACCATTTTTCTATTCAAACTACCAGACCACCATTTACCACAGAGGAATGGCCAAAACAGAAAGCATTATTAATAGATCTGTCTGATAACCAGGTTTACTGCTGAGCTAGCCAAGCAACCTATCAGCTAAGTTCGTACAACAGAATAGCTCCTTTAAGAAGCATCAATATTGAGCAGGGAGAAAGGTCACATCCCTTAAGATTACAGAGCTGTATGAGAAAGTGACATGCAATCCTTTTACAGACTTTCTAGAGCCCCTTATTAAAAACACTGTCTATAAGCAGTTGACTCCTCACATACAACTGAAGCAAGCTTAGCTTGTTCACCTGCAGCTTCATTATGAAATGGCATTCCACCATCATAAACAGTTTAGCCAACAGCTCCTGTCAACAAGGGAAAATTTGGGCAGAGTAGAAGAGGTGGTATTTCTTTAACATTTATTTCAAATGTATGTGTCAGGCCCAGAAGAAACAACTGCAAACAGATAGAGAAACGCTGTATTTGCCAGACAACTAATACATTGCTCATAAGGCAAAGTAGCAGTTCTTCTTAAGAAGACTGGGTTGATCCAGAGCTCAAAATTGTCTGTCCGTTGAACTTACTAAAAATAAAACAATTTCATCAAGTTTGATCTAATGACATTTGTTGCACATAAGAGAATGTCATATCTTGCAAGAATAGGACTTACACAAGTTGTACGCAAAGCTACCCTCCTCACATTAAATTAAAACATTCAGAAGTAAATTCTCATTACACAATTTACAGTAAAGCAAACAAATTCTATTTATTCTACTTGTGTAATTCCCTTGGGACCTTCTCTAATACCTATTATTGTGATAAATCTTAAAGTCTGTGTTCAACTCTAGTTAGGAATGCTTTACTGCTTAAGGCATGACATAAAAACCCTGCTACAATGAAGCTCAAAAATTACATAAATATATAATTTGCCTGGTACAAATTGTAGCATTTCCCCCAAATGATCTGCAGCAGATAGGAAGCAGTTTATAGTCTTTTTTTTATAAATCTATTTAGTTTTCAGTGGAATAATAATTGCTAGGATTGCTAGGAATGCTAGAAAGACTAGCCGACTCTTTACCACATTACATCGTTTAAACAGTGTCCAGTGGTACTCTTTAGGAAAAGTTCAACAGAAGTTAAAAACAAAAAGCTGCGTCCTTATGTAAACAGCAGAAATCACAGTTTCCCAGGTGCATATAACCAAGATGCACAATCTGGCTTTCAATATGCCTACCAAAGTCCACTTATTTCTATTCTATAAACTCATCTAGGCACAAGGTAATCCTACTTTAAATTTCACTCAGAATACTAGGCACTCTTAGTGGCCTGTAAACCACTTTTCACTGGATAAATGAACTGCAAGTATAAATGCTACTTATTTTGAAAGCCATTCTGCTTTAAAAATGCTGAAGTCGCCATTAAGTGTGCATTTCCTCACTATTTCCTATTTTATTATATACTTAGTATTTCTCAGGAAGAGATTAAAATAAACATGATAAATGTAGACAAGTACAAGTTGTTATACAACTGTATTAATCCCAAATGTTCAACACATCACCGTAATTGCAATCCTGTAGCAATTATTTAAGTGACTTAAGAAAACTGTTTCAGAGCCTGATTTCAGCCATCATAAACCCTTCCTTATTGGGTGATCTTAGAAAAAAACATGCCACATTAACAGTGGTCTTTTGGGAAGTGTTTTCATAATACACATATGGATGCTTACATTTAGTTTTATTTAGCTGGAAACTGTTAAAAATATATATTTGTTCCACTGTACTAAATAAAAAAGCTCTTCACATCTTTTCCATGGTCACATTTAGTATAACAGCATGCAAAAACAGTTTAAACATCAACTCTGCAGTAAAAACATCAACAGTGAACTAAGTAGGCTACTTACATTTGAAGGTTTAAGTTTATTTATGATCGTTGTTTTGCCGCTATTGTCCAATCCAAGGCATAAAACGTGAACCTCCTTTTTCTTCAGCCCAAGCCATCCCGCTAGCTTGTCAAACAATCCCATAATTCTGGCTCAAATACACAGGGATCACCTGTTGTTCAGAAAATCGGGGAAGGAAATAGCCGTTGGAAAACCATTACATGTACAGCAGTGCTCACACAGTAGGTGGGCATGTGGCTAAGCAGTCCTTAAACTTTTAAAAGGACAGTGTGAATAAGACACTATACAAACACTGTCACAGCAGGTTTGCTTGGTATACTAAGTAAACGGAGCGTAAGCTGATTATAGCGAAGAAGCCTTGATACAAAAGTAGATTGGCTGTTTATAGCCCTGTCTATATAATGCAATGTCCTTGATTCACTGGGTAGCAATATTGCTATCATTCTGATGAGTCCAAATAGAAGCACAACTGCAATGCCTCCTTACCTTCCACCAAACTGAAAAAAAGAGGAAGACCATTACCTCTCACGTCACATTGTCAGTAGTCCAGTCAGTTATCATAATTTAGACAACAGAGCAAAATAATATTTCCCTTCTTCAGCACCTATGTAATTTACTGAACCCTGAAGTAAATAAAGTACCCTCTGTCAATTCAATTCAAACTCTAATTGTAACAGGCTTTGCCGATATTAACACGTATAAATTAGGCACTCATTCACTACAAATAGAAACTGATTATAATAGATCCAACAGACACGAAGCCAGACACCATAACATTCACCCACACCTCAGCTAGATGCCAAAATCCTACTCCCGCCCAGACACTGATTAAAATTACCTGGCAGTAGCATTCGAAGGATCTTACATCATGCATTCCCCTGTGGTACCTGGCTGAACATATTTTGCAAAGAGAGTAACTCTTGTCTATCCCAAATGAATTCCACTATGAATAATTTAATCAATCAGACATCTGAAATATTTGTGACGCATTCAATAATAAAGTATTTAATTAATGCCAGAGGAATTTTACGGAGTGGTGAAGGTTATTTTTTCTCTTAATAAAGAAAAAACAGACAGCACTGGACAACTCAGATTGTGATCTTAATTACCCCAGAAAATCATGGCAGCAGGAAGAAGAGGAAAAAACATCAGTAACAAGTATTTGGTCTCACTTCTTCACTGATTACAAAATGATGACTAACTGCATTTTAATAGAAATTTTAAAATCTTTGAATTTAATAAAGTCATGTAAGCAATCACCTTTGCTTACAGTATGATTTTTTTCTTTTTTAATACGGATCCTTTTTAAAGCTTTACCTAGTGCACTTTGATTCAAGACTAGTAGTAATCTACAGAGTGGCTATGTGTGTAACAGCTACACACAGTTGTCACCAGATTAAACAAGCCCAACATTAAAGTAATTCCCTCAAAGAAAAAAGGTCATGATTTTTCTTCTAAATCCGTTTTATTCCCTACTCCTTTTTCAACATACATACAACTCTGAAAGCAAATTAAAGCTTACCGTTTATTATCAAATTAACCTGAAAAAACCCTGCTCCAAAACACATTACTTTTTAGTCCAGTCGAGAGCCTTATCTGTATATTCTGGATGATAAGGTCCAAAAAAACCACCTTGCTGGTACACTTCAAATGGAAAAAAAGAAAATGAAAGCACTTAAGAGGTACCTCTGGGGCTTCACTTTTAAATCCCAAACCCTAAATACACATTCTTTGACAGCAGTTTCTAGCCACATTTTAATTATAGCCATTTTTTCTAGGAGTTTTTCATAACATTTGGCAAAGCCATTATTTAAGAATACAACTGGGAAAAATGTACCCTTGACTTCTCGCCCTGCCCCTTTTCTCCTATTCTTTTCCTCAGCTGCGAAGAGTTACAGCAGCTACAGTTGGCGCAGGTTCCTTTTTTTTGCCAGCAGATATTTAGCATACAATGCTATATAGCATACTTTAGACATGTCCTAAAATTATTTAAGACAGAGTTTGGTCCAAGAGCGTGTTATCAAACGCCATAAACCTTTACCACAGAATGGTCAGGGTTGGAAGGGACCTCTGGAGATCATCTAAGTCCAACCCCCCTGCCACAGCAGGGTCACTACAGCAGGCTGCACAGGACAGTGTCCAGGTGGGTTTTGAATGTCTCCAGTGTGGGAGACTCCACCACCTCTCTGGGCAGTCTGTGCCAGTGCTCTGCCACCCTCAAAGGAAAGAAGTTCCTCCTCGTGTTTAGATGGAACTTCCTATGTCCAAGTTTGTACCTGTTACCTCTTGTCCTGTCACTGGGCACCACTGAAAAAAGACTGTTCCCATCTACCTGGCACCCTCCCCTTAAGTATTTTTAAGTATTGATTATCAAGGACTGTAAGTCTGTCTGAGGCATCAATGATTAACATTTGTTGCGACTAACCAGGCTGCGAAACTCCTGCAGACAAACCAGTCACGTAAAGCATTTTGAGCAGGAGTGGCTTGGCTGCCAGGAATCAGAGCCAGGTGAGCCGCACAGCTCTGCGGACGCTCACTGGAGAGGTGCCCGGCCAGGGACAGCCACCTCTCTCTGGTGGCTGCTAAGCAAAGACACCGCAACCCGCTACTCCAAGTTACCAGCAGGCTAAGCTGGCAGCGAGAATCCACAGAGCGATACGCACATCGTGGGTTTGAGTTTTTGAGAAGGCGGTCAGGGCCGGCGGCCTGCGGAGGTCCCTTCCAAACTAAACGACACTAAAAGTCCAATTAATTCACGTGGATTACTCAAATGTAAACGCTGAGATACAAAGGCTGCCTAAGCCGCACACAGGAGGCCCTTTCAGATTAATACAATTTAAAACTCCAGCTATAGCTTCTTTCGGGTTTTTATGCAGGACGCCCGACTTCCACCGCACCCGGGGCGAGCGGGCGGAGCCAGGGCCCAGCACGCCCCCAGCAGCGCCCGGGCCCGCAGCCGGGAAGCCCCCGGGCAGCCGGGACCGCGGCCGTGCTGCTCGCCGCTGCCAGGAGGACGAGGCTTCCCTTCCCGCCGCCGAGCCCACCCCTCCGCAGCCGGCGCTCCTGCCCCGAGCCGCCCCGGGCAGGGCCGCGGCAACAGGCGGCGGGTGCGAGTCCCGTTCGCCCAGGGCGGGGACGGAGAAACCCGTACCGGTGAGGCAGGGGTCCGGCAGGGGTTCCCCACGGGAGGCCGGAACCGGCCGGCGCCCGCCCACTCCCACGCTCCCCGCCAGCCGCCCCCAGCCGCAGCACCGACCTCGGCCCCCGAGATGTCGGCCGGGCCCGGGCGCCGCCAGCCGCCGCCTGCGCCGTTGCCGAGGAAACCGCCGCCCCGCCCCCGCCAATCCCTTCCCCGGCGAGGCCGCGCCCCGCCTCCCCGCCCGCCCCTTCCGGCGGTTGGGGCGGTGCCTCACCAGAGGCCACGCCCCCCCCCCCCCCCCGCCCCCCCCCAACGGCCGCCGGTGGGTCTGAGGGGGCGGCGGGCATGGCGGCGGCCTGGCCCGACCTGGGCCCTGCCCGGGGCTGCTCCCGGGGCAGGCGGGCCCCTGCTCGGGAACCTCATCGTCTCCGGCAGCTTTGCGTGTTGCCGTGTCAGCTGTGCCCGGGGGAGAGGAGTGAGAGTTGCAGAAGTAACTCTTTGAGAGCGATGTGGACAGTTCTTTTTTTGCTAAAAATCCCAAGTCGGAAGCTCCCAGTTATAACGCACTTCACAGTAAACTTCAAAGATTAAAAATACGACAAAAGTTTTGTGTGTTGTGTGGCTTTTCTAATTCTTGTTGTTGTTTTTATTGTTATTAAAGGTTTGAGGTAAATTGCAATCTGGATTTTGTGATTTCCCTGTACCGGGAAAGGTTCTGACTAAAAGACGAGATGACATTATGAGCCGTTAAAGGAAGCTCAAGTACCATAAATCTCACAGGGAAATTCTGGGTTGAAGCACTTTCTAAAAGCTAATCAGGTCGTGGGGTAAATATGTGTTAGAGGAGAGCGTCAACTACTTTTTATACTAAATCAGTCTGTATCTAAGAGCTAGTTCTAAACTCAACGAAGAACAAAGAATGGCAAAGGCATTTCTGTAACCAGATCTAAAATGAAATACTCGTTCTTTGTTGCAGACACCATGTTAAACCTGACAGTCCTTAGTGAGAAAGCTCTTCCCAAGTGAAATATGCAGGATGTAGTGGCCTGCAGACATCTGACATTCATTTCCTATTCATCTACACAAGCTTCTGTTCGGTTTTGTATTACACGCCTGTGATGTTACTAAATGAAAGGCTAATTATAATTTTAAACTTTTTGAGGTAGGGTCTGATTCTTGTATATGGCATTCACTTCTTTGTGCATCCCTGTGTGTCGCCCTGACATTATTTACATAATACCAGTTTTAAAACTGCATTTGTCAGTGAAGAGTTTTGAAAAACGCTAGGGAAGGACTTGCATGAAAGGAGTTGCAGGGCTCAGTGAACCACCATAAGGAGGGCAAACAGTGCTGCAGAACCTTAATAGCACATTAAAGTCTATTTAAAATTCAGATTCCCAGTGTTTCTCAAGAAGGAGAGGGTGCTGCTGTTTGGAACTTTTAATGTGTATAGTTTTTTCCTGATGTTGTTGTTAACTGCTTGTGCATTTTGACAAGGCGTTTATCAGAGCATAAATGCTCAGCGGTAAGCCCAGAAGAGGCCACTATAATTAAGCATTCTTTTGCTGAAAAAAAACACCACCACCTTGAAGCATCTCAAGTGTTAGAACATATTGCCGGTCCATCTTTATTAGTACACCACCCTGTGTTAAGCAGCTGGGGTTTTGCATGATCATGTATGACAGGCTTCACTGTGTATCATTATATTAGTAACGTAAGGCAAAACAAACACCATTAACTCAAAAATAACCACCAGTACTGTAACTTTTATTTGCTAATAAATATCTTAATAAACAGGCTTACCCCATCTGTAAGACCTGATAATGCCTCTTAGGAAATCATAGAAAAATAAAATACAATAATAATCAGTAACTTGTACTTTGTACAAAAATCTTATTATGTTGCTCAGCAGGTAGCTTTGCCAAACCCCATATTCTTTCTGCAAAGAGATGGCATATGTAATGCAATTCACCTTAAAAACACCCTAATGTTGAGAGCTGAGCATTCTATTACACTATTAACTTGTAGGCATGCCAGCACATGAAAATTTACATGGAACATCATATTATCATAGGAATAGAATAATAATAATAATAAAAAAAAGATAACACCACTTTTCAGTAAATAATAACAACTTCACTTCTAATGTAAATTCCCCTTGGGACTGCAAATCAGTATATTAAGCTTTTTATTTCATGGCTATTCCTACAATACTGTTATAAACTGGTGAAAAGGCAGAAAGAAAAATGCAGTGGGAACATGTACGGGGAGATACATTACGTGAAGGAAAGTCATTCTGAGCAGTGAAGCAGTCCCAGGGGGAAACCAACGATACCAGCTGTGAAATGTTCAGTCTCTCAGAATGAGTAGATCGTGCTTGCTGTGTGCAATGCTACACAAGTCCAGACCCATGAAGATACAACTTAGAGGTACAGTACCAAGGCTGCTTTTCTGCGAGATGAACAGTGAAGATTGAGTCACGGGTAGTTGTCATTATTCAAATACGTCTTGGTAAGAGGAAAAGAAGCAACAGCAAAACAAATGTTATCTGGGGTCTTTAAAGAAAAGGTGGGTTTCAGACTACTGATTAGGATATGAGATCTGTGCTGAGGCCACAGTTTATAAAATAGTTTGCAAGTATTATGATTATACCATTACTTTTGAAGCCATCTACCTTTAAAGTTTTGACATGGCTGCTTAAATAGATAATCTAAAGTGTCTGTCATCAAATAATTATTCATATATACACATACATTGATACATTTTATGGCTATGCTAGAACAGCAAACTATGAAGAGCGGTCATATTCAGTTGTGTACAATCTAATTTCACTGAAGAGACAGAGGTTAAACCCCCCTTTAGTTCAGATACATTTAAAACCAACACACAGAAATAGATGGAGGCTATCCTGAGAAAACATACCAACCACGTTATCTTCCAAGAGTAAATCAAAGCTAATTTTTGGAAGGTACTCAAATATTTTTCTTGTATTTTTTTCTGTAAGTCTAAGTGATTGTTTTTAAAAAAAAAAAAGATGACAAAATGTAAACAATTCCAACTTGATCAATGAAGGTTGCTTTGCTAGAAAATAAACTATTGCCTTTACAGTAAATGGGGTTTCACATGATCTTTTACATTTTTTTTTCCTTGTTGAACTGCAGATGCAATCCTGAGAAGTGCAGAGTACCTGTCATCATTACCAAAGCCAATAGGAGTTATACCGTACCAAACAAGAACAAGCCCTTTTTGTTAGTCTCTGGGGTTTCAGTCACAGTGTCACTGTGCATGACGTAACTGACAGCATCAGAGAATTTTGACATTGGCCTCAACAGAAGCAGACGCAAGGCTGTAGGTAAAAGCAACATATACTGAAGTACTGACTGAATTGAGTTCCTTCACCAGAGTTAACCAAGAAACAACTTTTCCCACTTTTAATCTGAAATAGCCCTCTCTACCTTTATGTAGAAAAGTTGAGAGAAGAAATTGCTGCAAAAGAAATGGTGTTAAAAATGCTACACTGCCAATTCAAAGCTGTTTCTTGGGGAGAGACGGATAGGGAATCATGGCCATAAGCTTTAAAATGCGTTTGCATTTACGTGTTAGGAATTTTAGAGTAGGATGGTTTTCTTGAGATAGGAAAGTAACAAAAGAGGCCAGTAAACAGAACCACTATGAGGGCATTAGTTATTTTATTTGCTACTGTGCCTTTCATTAACTGGCAAATCTCAAAACTTACACTGCAATGCACTAGGAGTATGAAACAACTTTTTCAAAGACGCAAACGATCAGCTAGAACTTCTATTATAAAGGGGAGATCATATTGCATAATGGTATATGTTTAGGAAAGAAGACAGACAGACAAATCCTATTTTTTTGTAGATTCTGTTTGATAGGGATGGTGGTTTTATCGTGAATTTAAATCCAGGAGTTTGGGGAATTTTCTTGGGGAAAAAAACCCCAAAACACCACAAACATTTCTGTTAGATTTGCTATTAGATGTGTAGGTCATTTTAAATACTTATTCCAAACTCAGAGATGGTAGCCCATTCCAGATAAAACAGAAGTGCAGCAACCATCTTGTATACCTTGCAGTTCAGCTCTGCCATGTTGAAGGTAACCATAATCTATTTCATCACATCCCTGAGGTAGTACCATTGTCTTTTATGCTCAGTGCACTCTCTTCTCCCCTATTAAATGAGGCCATCTATTCCATGCAAATCTATAGAAACCTTTGATCCAAAATCTGTTTTAGTCTATTGATGTCTTCTTATGGATTTAACTGAGTTTGGATCATGCCCTGAAGGACCAACCTACATCTCAACCTGAAACTCTCAACAGAGAAATTAAAACTAGCAAAAAGTTTTAGTGATACATTTGAATGACAAGACAGCATGTGTCCTAATATGTGCTGGTTCTGTAACAACAAATCAATCATGACAGTAGTGGGATGCAGGAAAGGAGAATCTCTTTGGAGAGCTGAATCCTAAATACAGTATGTATAACATAGGGTTTCATCCTACTGCCACTGAAGTTAGTAACAAACTCTCATGAACTTTGGTCACAGCAACATCGTGCCTGTTGCCACCAAAACATTTAATTTGTCACAGTTACATCCTTGTCCCAGGAATTACTCTATCAAGATGTTTATTAAAAACTTTCAGCAGAATTTGGAAATACCAGGTGTTCTAGAGCAGAACCTTCCCAAGACAAAAATGGAACTCGCGAATTAGGCATTTTGTAACTAGAATAGTCTACAGATTGAAACACTGGCTGAACTTTGTATTTTTCAACTAATTCTATTGTACATAAAGGGACTGTGATGGTAAGTTATACAGCTCAGAGCATTCAGCTTCTTAAAAAAAAATCCTGTATTGTTTTTCCTTTTTGCCTCTTAATCATTCTCAAGTAGAGCTCAGTCTGAATGAGAGAAAACTGAAAATTCAGTTTGCAAGCCACTCAACTGGATAGCTCTACTTTTTAATGTTTATTTAGGTTCCTCTCAAAGATGACAGCATGCAACAAGAACAACAAGTAGTCTTTCAGTTACAGAATTGTGTCTACTGGAGGTTCTAATCTAAGTGGTGACAGTTGTACCTGCTTTTTTGTCATAGGCTGGACCCTGGAAAACCAGCAAATAGATTTTTTTTCTTATCACTGCTGTAGAGTCGTCTCAGAGCATTACGCTGTGATGGTACTATGAAAATACTCCCTAGGCAGTTTCAGTGGGCACTTTTCATCATTCACACCCAGAAATGAATATTTGGGATTCCAATGTAGATTTTCCCCAAATTCGATTTTCCAGATCCTAGATTCAAGGTTACTTTCTCTACAACAAAGGCTCCAGGCATCACACAGTTCATAATACAGAGAGCTAGATTTCCCTTTGATTTGTGAATTTTCAGTCCCAGGGTTTTGGCTTATCTACTGCTCAACATGCATGCTGCTGCTTAGCAGTTTTTAACTGAATTATCAATAATGAGAAGTATTAGTATAATGTTATGGTTTATTCACAAATTTGTAGTCAGCTTGCTGATGTGCACGTTAGAGATGAATATTCCCCAAAATGTGTTGTATTTCCCAAATGAAGAAAAAAGTCAGCAATATCTCCTTGCATATTAAGAACAATATGCGCAGGAGGTTTTGTGATAGTATCAATGAATGTACTGGACTCCTCAAGGAAACCATATGTGGTATCGAAGTTAAAAAAAAAGACAAAATAATGTTATCTCATGCTGCCTTACAAATATTTTATAGGGACTTGGATTTGGAAGTCCTTTATGTCTAATTGTACTCATGTAAATAGTCCCATTTCTAATCAGCCTTCTAATGTGAATTATGCCGCACAAACACGTAACTGTAATGTTACATTACAGGAGTTTCTGAGCATGGCACAATACATACATTATTACTGAGCCACACATGTAGTTACCTACTAGTCAAAATGCTCAGATGCTTAGACATAGGTCAAAATTTTGGACAGGAACAACAACATAGAACAGCTGTGAAAACTTCAAATGACTTTGAGACTGATCTTTTAAATATATTTTTTTCCATATCTTCAGTGCGACTACTTGGCATTTTTTATTCCAGTTTAATTACACAGGTATGAAAAATCAGATAATATGCTAAACTTTTCTGGAAGAGAGATGTACTTGAGAAATCTCTTGAAGGAAAGGCAGGCAAGAGATACTCATGTGGAATATTTAAAGAAACGTACATACAAGTAGATTTCACTGAACTAGTGTTATATTTTTTCACATATAAAATACGGAAATATATTTTAACTCTGATCCTTTTTTTAACCTCATGATTTTTCATTATCAGTTTTTGTTGGTTTTTCTTTCTAAAATTTAGTATGTCTTTTGATGCTATACACGGGCATATCCTTACTCATATTCTCTTGAAAATTTTCCTCATTTTAACCTCATAAGTGTCTATAAATGGCTATTTAAAAGAAAATAATTTATATACTGTTTAAACATCTTTGGTGACTTTAGCAGAGGGACTCAAAGTTTTTATAGCATGGACTACATCTTACTAGAGATGCTGGTTCATGAGCACCTTGCGTCCCCTTTATGATCACTGACAATTTCTACAGCAATTAGTTGTATGGAAAAGAATCAGTAGAAAGAGGTTTGGTGTGGTGGTGGTAGAAGGGTCAGCATCAGGTGACCAGGCAACTTTCTGTAAGCTAATTTGAAAATGTTTTTTCTGCCTATGGAGGAAAAGAGAGGCTGTCCCTTTCCAGATAACAAGCCAAGGAAGATTTGGAAGTACTGTACACACACAGTGCATGCTGTTAAAAATTTTAAAAGCCAACGGAGCAAATTAACCCCATTAGTGCTATTGGGAGTTAGGTAATTAATTCTGTAGGTTTGAAAAATCTCAGACATTATGATATACATTATATTTACAATTCTTTATGTACATATAGACAAACATTTTATATCCGTTACGTGCTCAACATATCCTGGTCCATACTCTGAGGAACTTATATACAACCATAGCACTCATGGATGAGCAGTGCGCACTACTAAACACAGTAATATGATGGTAGAAGATATTTATGAACTGTAGGTGCATGGAACTGTCTTATGCAACTCTCTTGTTTTTTGTTAGAGCTCCTTAGCACAATATGGACAGTTCTTCCTTTTTCACCTTATTGTAGGCTTTAGGGTTTTTTTTCCTTTTCAGTGCTGATTAATTTGTCTCTCCAGGAGACTTCAAGATCGCTGTCCTACTAAGTGTTAACCCAGCCCAACACATCTTCCCGTCTCTCAAAAAATAATACTAGTACCATTATAAAAAGGAAAAAAAAGAAGATTATCTTTGCCATTTATTCAGGAAAGATCAATTACAGTGGTGAACAAGGGTATTCTGGAAGAAAACTGTTTAACAGAATCTAGTGCTCTTCAACCATGTGCAAATGCCATACGTGAAGTATCTCTATTTTTAATACTTTTCCTAGAAGATGCAATGGAAGACAGAGTTTTTATTATGACTCTAACTTTTGTTAGTCTAAAAGATGTGTTGGACTGGATTAGAAGCAAGTTCTCCTTTCCACTCTCTGCAGGACATATTCCAAGATAGACTGAGCCCATGATGGGTTAGTTACAGGTACCCCGTGTTCATAAGAGGAATTCTCAGCTGCCAGAATGTGTCACATAGAACCATTCCATGTTAAAACAGCTAAATACACGCTTCAGTTTCCAATGGAGCCAGATGAAATTTAGCAACTGGTCTTCAATACAAGTTAAAGTATTTCTGTGCTGCTTTACCTTGGTGGCTGATATGGTCCCGTGGGGTCATTCTAAGATGGAAATTGCTGTGGTTAATACAGTCTTACTAGGTACCCTCCACAGTCCCAGCTATTCCACATAGTAAATCATAGAATCTCTACTGCATCTGAATAAAGGGCGTCTGTATGTTACTTATGACCCACCTTTGGATCCTGTATGAAGCTACATTAAAAAAGAAATTAATGGAGCCCTGTATTAGGCTTATCATATGAAAATGGATAGTCAGTCATAAATTACAGAAAAATCAAAGTACTACAGTCTATGAGTTCCATGTCAGAATAGTCCAGCTAATACCTAATACAATTTTGGACACAGAATGCTTTGCCCAGAGCAATTAATTTATTTGAATTTATTGTGGAGTGCACTATTTGCAATTAAGGGATTAGCTTATGCTGAAAAGTCTTGGCTGATGTCTTAAAGCATAGCACGTGTCTAAGCTTTTATTAGAGAGAGACTGAATTTACATTCATGGGAAACAAAATGGTAACTTTAATTTAAGAAAAATTTTAATTACATAGCTCAATTCTCTTCCTTTCACCTCATGGAGTCCCATTGCTTCTCAGTAATTCCAATGTGCAAACACCTCATGAGCGAAATCTACTAAACCTTCTGCTGTTACTTGTTCAGTTTTAACACCAGCATTATGGACAAGATCCTCTCTTTTTCGCAGGCTCAGCATAAGGACTGGATACAATCAATGCATGAGATTCATCTGACCAAACACAGATGCCTGGATATGAGCTAGTCATTTTGATCTCTTTGAATGTGGAGAAACAAGTGCTTCTTTGCCACAATTCATCTAACCCAGAAATAAATAATTACATTTGTCAGATGACTCACATTCTACAAGGGCTCATTTCTCTTTGTTGATTAAAAGGGAACCTTGGATGACTAGCTCAAATGCAGACCTCCAAAATTAGGTGAGAAGAATTCCTCCCAGTAGGTCTCGGGGCTCTGACTGACAAGTGGGGATAGCTCGAGTAAGGATGACTGATATGGTTTCCATGTTAGATGACCGCCCCACTTGGCTGCACGGACATCTAACTTGCTTGTCAGTCAACTTTGGAAGCACTGTGGTTGGCACATGATGGACAGCTGGGACAGTGCACTTGTCGTCCAAGAGACACTAACCTGGTCCTGCTCAGCAGTCAAGGCCCTCACTTAAGCTATGTTTCGGAGGCTTAAGCAATACATGAGTAGTGGTAACAGTACAGATGGATGGATTTTATTGTAGATTAACAACAATCAGATCTGTGAGAAAAATCTACACATCGATATTACTCGTAAATAACAGACTACTTCCTTATGTCCACATTTTAGTGCCTTTTTTTTTTTTTGGCTCGCACATCATGCACCCTTTATTTTGTGGACTTTCAATGAGTACTTTTAGTCATGAAGCACTCTGCAATGTGGGCCAGATTCTCAAAAACAGCCTAATAGATTTACTTAAATTTGTTAAATTTAAACTCTAACTGCACACTGCAATATGCAGGATAACTAAATAGAGCTAGTTTTCACCTGAAGAAAATATCCCTGTGACAAAGAAAGTTACTCTAATTTCACATATACATTTGTGGCCTGCACAAAATTAAGCTCACATTTAAAAAATAACCCCCGTTGGTTTTTTGTTTGTTTTGAAATGAAAAAAATAGGAAAAAAAAAACCCCCACAAATGAAACAAGAGTAGGTTTGGAATGAGAGAAAGAGCAAATAAAATGTTTCTAATATGGTGAAAATGTAATTTTGATCAAGATAACTATTATAAAAGTATCATACTGGACCACAACAACAACAAAAAAACCCCCAAGCCTTATAAACCTGCAAAATCCTGGATTAACAATGTTTTTAATAAATGTCCTCACCCAAAGAATCCCTTGTTCTTTCCTGTCTGGTTACTCAAACTCTTGTTTGTATAAAAAAATATATCTGATTAATAAATGTTTTAGTATTGTTATATTTTTTCTATTGAAAATATATTTTCAGTAGTGTGATAAATTTGGAAATTAATTTCCATGAAATACATCCAGATTGTGTGTACATAACATGCCGCTCTGCATCCACACTACCAGGAATGAAAAAACATGCAAAAGAGAATTAAAAGTGCACATACATGGTTTGGATTAGCTATGAGTAATTTTGAAACCCCATTAACAAATAACAGACTCATACCTCCTCGGTAATGTTTTTACTTGTGAGAGAGGCTCCTTCCATGGATGTCACGTTACTGGCCACTGAAGCAATGACAGGTAAAATGGATAACAAAATGATAAAGGAAAATCAACTTTTAAATTACTCTGTAATGATAGTATTTTTTTTAAAAGGCTTAAGGTGAGTATGATTTTCTTTCCATGAGAGAACCTTTACCAAAAAATTATTCAGATGTAGAATTGGGGCAGAATTTTTCAAATGACAGTCACAGAAAAGAAAGAATGCTTTTTTTCTCACTGAAGGCCTGTGATCCTGCAAAATGCACATGCTTGTACCATCCTACTGAGTTCAGCAGGACTACTCATGCTGGCAAAATTACCTTTGTAGCTAGAATAGGACTAGAGCTGCCTGTCTTTAAACAAGCTCATCAAATTGGCATTGTAGAACACCGGTGAATCCCGATCTTTAGAAAACTTGTTCCTCAGTTAAATCTGTTGGGTTTTTTTGGTTTATTTGTTTGGGTTTTTTTAATGAAAGAAAGGAAAAATTACTTAGTGCACTACTGTTGTCCCACTAAAATTAATGCAGTTATTCTAACATAAAGCGATAACAGCAAATCAGACCTAACGTGTCTTACTCTGTGAACTGGTTGGAAGCATAATCTTTTCTGGGTTGCTTTCTGATTTTCCTTCTTTGCCACTGGTATACAATGGCAGCCTTTTCCAAGAGTTAGGAAATACATTTTGATTTACAAGCCATAAATTAAGCATTAAATATCATTATGATTACATAAAGTAGTTAGTTAATTTTGATATACACATATATTATATTAATTACCCAAATGCACGTTTTAACAGAAGTGTCGCAATGCTTGTGTATATTGGAATGCCACGTAACTCAAAAACGTCCTCCAAACTATGTATAAATCAACAAAAGCATCTGCACCCAGTTTACATGTGACATGCATGTAGATCTGTGTGTGACTTCTACAGCATGCAGACATGCGCTGGTTCCCCCGTTCCCAGTAGCGCATATCCCATGCAAAGGTTTGGAAATGTAGCCCAGCACGTCTGTGTACGTTGTCTGAATAAAACATGAAAGCTGTAAGTCTTAGAGAGGTACAAATATTATGTTAGGCCTTTGCAGCCATTTTCTTGCATGTAAATATGGCTATAGAAGAGTTCTAAAGATAGTTGACTTTGATGTCATTTACTAAATGAAGATCTAGCCCATAGTAACCAGAGCTCCATTTCAGCAGAGTCTGCTTTTTACTTCTAAAAGCAGTTAGAAGTAGACTCAAGGCAACATATTATTACACTGCTGTCCTACATCTCCTTTTCTGCCTATGTACAAGATAACCGAATACTGCAGCGTGTAACTTCCAGCATTAGTTGGTGGTTGTACCACTGCCCTTAACTGGAGGATCATATGGCCAGCCTGCTCCCATGGGAATAAGCACACCACCCCACTGATAGCTGGCCCCCTAAGGTATACTACCACTGGTGGAAGTTATGCTTAGTTCAAGCAGCGGAGGCCTGCATTTTTGGAACAGAAAGCTTTCTGAAGTCTATGTGGCCAGAATATAACTGACAACCATGTTTTACATGTGGGTATGGAAACATTACAATCAGTTTTCCAGTGATAATTTGCCACATAGTAGAAGCAAATGCTGAGTATTGCAAAAAACCAGAAGGTTTAAGGTAGTGAAGAATCCCAAGGATGAACACATTTTCCAACCTAATCTAAAATTTAAAGCATAAAAAGTGTCGAGTGCTAAAGTAATTAAAAATCAAGGACCTTACGATTTCAAACTCTCACTATCCTCCCAATTATTCACACAATGAAAACTCGCTACATAAAATCATCAGTCATTTCTACAAACAATGCTAACGTTTTGAGGCACCGGCTTACCAGCATTCAAACTATTATAAAGTAATATAATGATAGGATCCATACATTTGGATTTAATTAAGGGATAAAATAAATATTTATGTCAAACTTCTTGATTGCACATTTGGTATTGGAAGTTACATGGTCACAGAACATGAAAGAAGTCAAATACTTTTTGATCTACCAGCAAACTCTAAATACATCAATAAAGAAGCCACACCAGGCCAAATAGATTACTACTTTCAAGTAAGTTCATGAAAGTTTCCCAAATACTGTTATACAAAGTTACACATCCATGCTGAGTTATTCATCAATGTGTAGCAAGAGTCTTGCAGTAGGCCAGGATTTTATCGGCAGGTAACTGGTGGAGGATCTATGCAGTGTGATTAAAAATTCCAGTTTGGAAGCATTAACATAGAAGTACTTTTATAGTCTGAAGAGGAGACTGCAGTTCTTGAAGTCGGGAAGAGCAGAAGGGAAGAATGAGAATATTTTTCCATTTTAGAAATGCTGAGGCACAAAACACAGTTGATTCTAGTACTTTCATACATGAAATCCTTTCTCCTGTATGTGCATCATATGTAACCGCAAAGTCTGTAAACTGCTGACTATTCGTCTCTGGTGTCCAATGAGTACAACTCCAATTCTTCTAATGTCACTGTAAGATAAAAAGTTTCATCTTGGATGCAAGTATAGTAAAGCCTCTTGCCCACAAAAGACTGTAAATATATGATGAATTGCTCTACTTCAGGACAGTTTACCTTCCTGACTGGGACATATAAGAAAGCCACAAATGTTCAAGTCAACAAGTTCAAGTCAAGTTGCACCTGTCAATTCCAAATTTTTAAAGACAGTTATTTAAGAAAAAAATAAATATCTTAGAGCAGTGGTATCTGTTGTGATACAGTCAAGCGATTTTTCCAAATCTTGAGGAAGACCATAAGAGGTGGGTTCTAATAGCCCAGTTTTAGTAATGTGTTAGTAGGAAATGTTTCCCACTCGTACTTGCAAAGGAACAGGGCTGATTCAGAACTGCAAGAGTGAGTGTGACTGAAATAACAGAGGCTGTGTTTCTGATGATTTGGGGAATGGTGGTGAGAGATGGTCTAAAGATCAGAATAGCAGTGAATCTTCCAGCTCGACCCAGATTTTCCTCCTGGTTTCCCTTCATCTCATCTAGACCTGCACCCCAGAGTGGGGAGCTCACCCACAGAGCCCAGATTTTTGGCAGGAATGAAGTTAACAGCCCTCAGCATCCAGCACAATCCACTAGTTCAGTTGTTCTCTAAACATCACCAACTGCAATATGCTGAGAAAGATCACAGAGGTGGCGAGGGCAGGAAACTTCGGATAAGCCCTGTCAATTGTGCAAATCCCACACTGGGACATCGCATAGACATCACCTGTTTAGATACCCTAAAAAATTGTTTAACAATATAGCTAGTAAAGGAGCCCATGGGATGAGGCATGACCTTTCTGAGCTTCAGATTTGCAGTTCAAGATACCCAGCTCTGTATCCTCCAGATGAAGAGCCACTGGATAGCAGCAACTATTACGTACTTGGACTTAACATCCACATAGGGGATGATGCACAGCACTTAAGGCCAGCAGAGACTATGCAAAAATACTGAGCCTTTTAGAAGCTGAAAAGAGCCAGCTAAAAGAATAAACCTTTGCAGGGGAGACTGGTATTAGAAATGCAGGAACAGTGCATAGCCTTTATCAAGGAAGGCCTGATAAAGCTCAGAAAGAAGCCAGCAGGCCTAGGGTAATGGAGGTTATCTGAAGAAAGAAGGCATCTTTCAAAAAGCTGAAGTGGTATCTAAAAAAAGAAAGCAAGTAGAAAGGATGATACCTTTAGGCAGATTATCTGTAAAAGCACAGCAAGGCAGGATAAAAAAGAACTGGGGGAACAACCAGACACCTAATAATGAAACTCATAATAAATCTTTTTGCAAGCTCATTGGGGTACAAGAAGCCTGCCAGAGCGTCTGTAGAGTCTAATGATGATTTGGGTACAAAAGAACACTGAAACACTGGCCACTGGCAGAGGACTAAACCAAGTACTTGAACTGATATTCACTGTGGAAGAAATTTAAGTGACTCCCATGCCAGAACCTTTATGGAGTACTTGTCAGAGGATCTGTCTGAAGTTGAAGTGACTGCAGGAGAGGTTATAGGACAAACTGAAAAAGCAAGCAATGACCCACCTCCAGAACAAGACTATATTTAGCCAAGAGTTTTAAAAGAGTTCAAGGATGAAGTCGGGGGCTTACTAACAGAGATGTGAGAGAGGAAGGTTTCAGCTGTTCCACTTGCTTAAAAATTTCTTAGTGCCTGAGGTATGGAGAGTGGTGCCAGGCAAAATAAGAAGTTTCCAGGGGAGATCTGGGGAACTACAGACCTGTGAACCTGAAATCATTACAGGGTATAATAGAATATACAGTAAAGTACAGAATTATTGGATGCTTGGGTAAATGATCTACTTGAGTCACTATAAAATTATTTGTTTCCAGTGGAGGAGTCAGCATACATATGGATGAAGGCGATCCATTTGAAACACCCTACTTGGATTTCCAAAAGCTTTAGAGAAGATTCCTCATCAAAGCTTTATAAGGAAAATAAGGAGCTATGACATAAGAAGGTATTTGCATGACTAAATAACTGGTTTAAAGGCAGGAGGTTAGGAATAATTAGTCAGGCTTTACAATGTAGTGATCAATGAAAACCTGCAGGGACCTATGCTGGCATAATGCTGAACATTACTGTTCAACAAATCAGTAAATGGTCTGGAAAAACAGGTGAGCATAGAGGTGAAAAAGTCAGTTGGTGAGACTGAATTGTTCAGGGCAGTAAGGCAAAAGGCCAGCTGTGAAGAATTTTAGAAGGATCTTATAAGACCAAGTGACTATGCCATAAAGCAGCAGATGAAATTCAATGTAGGTGAACGTAAAGTGATACACACAGGAGAAAACCAGTCCTAACTTCACATGTAAAATTACTGAGTCTTAACTGACCATTACCATTATGAATACAGATAGCTCCAGCATCAAATAGAAGATTAGGAATTAATGGGAAGGGAACAGAGAACAAAATAGATCGTATCATTATGCTGCCACATTAATCTATAGTTTGCCCAACCCCTTATGTACTGGGTGCAGAACTTTCATTTAAAAAATGATAGAGAGGAGTCTGAGATGGCTGAAGAAGGGCAGCAATGCATGGAACAACTTGAGGACTGACACGGGCTTGATGATTTTCACAGCAAAGACAAGATTTTTGCCACTGATTTCAGTGGTCTAGATCAAAACTGCTTCCCCAAGAAACGTTTAAGGATGTTCTATGCCTGACTTTTGACAGTGTTTGGTAGAGTCATAGAATGAAACTGTCAGTTCTTGGTCTCTTAATCACACCTTTCTCCTGCATTGTTTTAGTAAAAAACTGTTTGTCTTTTATTAGCTTAGGTTGGAAAGGAAATAAAAAGTGTTCCATACATCATGATAATTACATCCCTGCAGCACCCAAAGAAATTCAGATTGATTAGTCACTGTAGGGATAATAGATTACATACTTACTCAATACTCATTCTTGAAACCATATCCAAAGTAGTGAAACCTGCTGCCATGAAGTTATTTTTATACTGACCCATTTTTATGGACTCCAGCCAGTCACTGACTGAAACAAACAAAGGATATTCTGGAACTTCACCAGGTGAATCTGGCATTCTGTAAAAACAAAATGCAAAGGTTACTAAAGCAGTACAAAATACGACACGATTTACTCTGGTAGATATTGTTTTTATTAAAAGGCAGAAGGAATGAGAGAGAAGCCTGAGCTGTAAAGGTCAGATCTTAACTGAGGATCTCTTTAACCCATTGTATAAAACTTACAAATCATGTCAGTCTGTCAAGCTGCACTACTTAGACAATACATTTTTTTAAAACACTGAAGCTCAGTAACAAACTGAGGAACAGACCTCTCCCACTACTCTTATTTTTGTTCCCACAGAGTGTTTCTTTACAGATCTTATGTGTTCAGGATGATAACAATTTGTAAATACAGTAGTCAAAGTAGAAGACAAAATTTAACATGAGATACAGTTTAAAAATATTAAAACACTGAAATGCTTTTTACATTTATCTACTAAAAAACCTCCAAATGGCTCCTTATTGCTCTACCATTATGAAATGGGAACACTTTGATTACATTGTTCAAAATCTAAAACTAACCCTAAAAGAAGTAAAAAAGAATAAAAATTTTATCTTTGCTTTTACATAGAATTATACAGAGCAGCAAATAAAAATGAAGGAGCTGATTTAGTCACATTTCTGTTTCAGTTCTTTCCCTAATATTATCACAACTGAAACAGAAAGATGGATAAAGAAGATTCCAATTTTGGGGAATACATTTCCAGTCTTCTGCTCTGTACCACACCGGTGAGGGCTCACAACTTACATTGACTTTGTACATTTTGTGTAGAGAAACTGTAGGAACAGAATGCAGAAAAAGCACGCTGCTGTTTATAAAAGCTTTATGATAGCCTTTAGGAGAAAGATATGATTTATTTAAAATGAAAATTTAGACAGCAAAAACCAGCCAACATTAACTGACGGAACATGACTTACGTAGAATGTAGGAAGCAGCACACCCTAGTATCTCAACATACAGTTTCAACCACACATATGAAAATACGTTAAACACTGATTTCCATTCATATTATCAAAATGATAGAGATAGAAACTGAAGGACAGGGGAACACTGTTAAGCACAAGCCTCAATTAAAAACCTAACAAGGCCCCTTCCAACCTGAATTTCTCTGACTGTATTATTCTATAGAATAACTGCTGACCACGTAAGTTAACAGTAACACAATAATCATTCAAACTGACTGCATCAAGCATTCCCAAATGAACGGAAAAACTTTCCCAAGCAGGTGAGCTCAATTAGAGCTCAACTGCAAGAAAACAAGCATAAGTTTTTAGATCTTAGGTAATGTTTTAAAATAATAGATAAAAATGCATTAGTCTGATGCTAAATAAAGTGACGCAAGTGGCAAGTCATATATATACATATACTTATATACACATACACGTAGAGACCACTAACTCTAGTGCATGGGCATTAAATCCGAGAAATCGCACTAGTTTGTGATAGATGAAATGGCTGTAGCCCTATCTCTAGGTTTTTCTAGTAACCTCTCCATTCAGCCTTTCCCACAGCAAGACACCAGCCTCAGTCTTCGCCCCGTTGCTCAGTCTTTCTCCAAACCATATCAAAAACTTCTTAACCCACTGAGGCTCTCAGCAAGACCCATCCAGGCATTGAGAACTCCTTATAAATCCAGGGGGGTCTCCATGAGAGCACCTTTATCTTAAGGTGAATTTCAGCTCATGAAGAGAGTGAGGCCACCTGGACCTTCACTGATTTCAGCTGTTATCCAGGGACAGCTTGGATCAATAATCCTACAAAAAATGACAAATTCCTCCACCACAACCTTGCTTCTCCTGTAGCTGCATTCATTTCTGTAATATTATTAATGGAAAAACCTTTGGGCAACACCATCAAGAATTTGTTGTGGAATGGTAATAGGATAATCTCTTATTTGGTCACTGTTGCCATTCTTCTGCAGATAAATAAAGATTTAGCAAGCTAAGACACAACTACTTTCTGCAGGAAATTACTCCAAGACAGTTCAGAAATTGCTTGAGCACTGTCAGACGGAGAGACAGGGTCTTGAATAGAGAAAAAAATTACAAAAAGGAAAAAAAAGCACACAGAAAAAGCACCAAAAAAAAAATGAACAAGGATTCACAAAGATTAAGGATACACAGTGCACAAAGAGAGCTCAGACCAAAAAAAAAAAAAGCCTAATATAATCTGCATAACTTAAGAAAAAAATCCTTATACAACAGTTTATTAACAATAAAGCAAACTATAAAAGTTATTTGAACCCACATAACTTTGAATTCAGAACTTTGTGGCTCTCTGCTACCCCCACTATATTGCCCTAAAATATCTAATCATAGCTAGCATGTGTTGTACCAAAAAAAGTACCAAAAAGAGTCTTACACAAGTACATCCTCCACTAGGGTATGAAGGGTGCTCGGATTGCGGATCAGTTTGTCTAGGAAGCTGACAATGTCACCAAATTTTGGACGGTGGTTCCTCTCCTTTTGCCAGCAGTGAAGCATTAGTTGGTGAAGAGAAGCTGGGCAGCCCATGGGGGCTGGAAGCCTGTAGCCTTCTTCAATAGACAGTATAACCTAGAGAAATACAATGCATATGATTACTGGGCATTAGAGTTAAGTGCTGAAAGGACAGCGTAAATTTGACAATTAGAAACCAGTGATAACAATTAATGGCACAGCCACCCTCACTTTATGCATTGCCGGGGCTTCACGCAGGGAATCGGGACTGACAGGCGTGTGACTAGAGGAGATGCAAAGTATTTTGTGGGCATATGAAATGCAGCAGGCACTTTTTTAAGCTCTCCGGCCATCCTCTTCAAACAGCCAAGAAAGGAGGAGGAGAGGAAAGAGCTAACAAGTATCACTATCTTTTTCAATCTGCCTGCAGGTCGATGTTGGACTGAACGGAGTCACAGGGACACAAACTAACCTCGTATGGCCACTGCATACTGGGATGCTCTAGTATTTGCATCCTGACAAAGTGTTAGTGTATGGCAATGTCACGATGCAATCAAGGACTACACATGCACATTGCAGCGCCTGGAAAATTTACTTGGTGATAATATGTTTCTGCTGATCGTTAGAGTATGATTAATTCCAGCAATGTCCCACACGCTAAGTTACAGTGAAGCACGAAATTAATTTGCACAGCCTCTCCCAGAAACCTGGATGTCCAAGCTGCTTATGGCTAAACACAAGTTAATAAAATGATGGGGTTACCCTATGCCCTAAAGTGAGTAAAACTTTCAGATTCAGCAGATGTGTAAAACGTGTTTGGTCAAGATTTGGGAAGAAACAGATCTGATGTCATATATAAATCACATGTATGAAAAATTACATGTGATCAGAGTTGAAGGGAGGCTTGTATTTAGTAACACTGGTAACAAAAAACATGGTCTGAAAAGGACATTAGTTGCCCTGCATGATAGCAGGTAGCAAATGTAGTTAAGGTTCTTGAAAAGCTTGCTGGATTCATTCTATGCAAGATTTGAAAAGCAAGAGGAAAGGTTGCTATGTTCTGCAATGAGTGCTGGTAGCAGTGGGAATGATGATAGAAATTACATAGTCAGGATTTCTTGTATGTAAAAGAATGGAAAGAATAAGTTGTTGACCAAAACCAAAGCTAGGAAAAAGACCAACCCTTCCACATAAAACTCCAGCCAGTGCTAAATGTTCTCTAACGTACAAATGATTGTACACAGTATTTATAATAACACAGTGCACTTAGGAGAAACATACCTACTGCATTTATACCCACTCTGCTTTAAGGAGACATTTATCGTTTTCACATAGATGTATGTATGTGCTGCAGACATATTAATGCAGCTGGAAGGGGGTACATTAAACTGTTTACAGCAAATCAATGTTTTATAGCACTAGCTGTAGCTTCAATGTATTCAGTCTTATTATTCTGGAATATATCCCCGTTCTCTTTTTGAATTCTGAATTAATGTTGTTGGCTCCGTTTAGCAATGCCTAATGCTCATGCTGCAAGCCTTATGCAAGTACATAAGAGTAATGAAGCTACATTAGGATCTTAGCTCCCCTTCATGGCATGGTAGAAAATGGAACAAGACTTTTGTAGCTGTACACAGCTGGGTGTCTGCGTTTCATAAAATGAGGTGACTTGGTCCTACAGTGTATAGCCCTCTTGTGTCCTGGCAGAAACACCTATGCATGAAAAACAAGTGTTTGCAATGTGGCAGGGAATTGCATTTGCAGGGGGGGAAATTTCAGACCTATCAGCAACAGCACTGGGAAGTACAGGCTACTCCAAAGGCAGCATCACTTGCCGTAGGGACCTCTGAATTCTGTGTGCCTGTGAGTACTGACAGATCACATATGTGCAGACAGGACTGGCCACGCACACGCAGAGGTGAGATATAGCAGTAAATGATATGTCAATGTGATAATCCTTCTACCCGCCTTTCTGGCTACTTGTTTATCTCCCTGGGGTTTACTTCAATGGTCCAAAATCTGGGCTACAGAAATGGCTGCAATAGGAAAAAATACCATCAGGTTGCCCGACAAATATTTGCTCCAAAGCCTTGCCACCTAAGGATGAATATGCCCCACAGATTGCTCCCGTTGCAGTATCAGGATGGGGGAAATTCAGCCCCACGTGCATGAAATTTTATTCACAAAATTGTCAAAACTCGTGTATCTCAAGCATTCTGTCCAAAGTGGCTTCATAAAACATAGGTACTTGTTACACTGTGGTGTATAGCTTAGTTGATAATTGTCACTGAAGAGGCAATCTTTAGCAGCCCAAAAATGCAGATATCATAGTCTTTACATTTAACTCTACCTATTGTAAACAGTGACTTTCTGAAATGTATTTTGTTTTTAAGGCCAAGGAAAAGCTTCTCTATTTCTATGAGACATATAGCACTTGCGCGGCACAACAGTAGAGAGTCGATGAAGTTTTTCTGAAATAAATAAATTATTCAGGAAAAAAACAAAAGCAACCACAATTTTCCAGACATTCTATTTTCTGTGACACACTCTATTTTAGTATAACTTTGGAAAAGAAGTTACAGTGCATTTTGTTTCCTCTCTTGTTCAAAAGGAACATTTCAGTATGAAGAGAAATGCCAGCTGGTACTGGGATAATTATAATTTCTCATTAATACCAGCACATTTTAAAAATAAAATGCAAATATTGCCTCATTAGTATCCCTTGTGAGGCAAGTATTATTTTTAGCGTCTAAGAAGCAAGAGTAAAGAGGTGATGTCTAATACTGCAGCGGGAATCAAGTCTCAAAGGAAGAATTAGAACATTTCAGTTTCTTATTTATTTATTTTAGCTCCCGCTTTGCTACTTGCATAGCACCTATCTCTGCACAGGGGAATTAGATATCCATATACTTCAAAGGGAAGAAGTATTACATTTTTCTCAGTAATATAAAATTCTATATTGTATAATATGTAAAGATTATATATGTTAACATATTTTAAATGCCTTTTTCCTTGCCAATTTAAGGTTGAAGAAGCACCACATTAATAGTGAAATGGTCTAAACGTCTGTATCTACAAGAAGAATATAGCAACAGCTGTAGCAATCAGCATAACTCTTTCCACATTGGCAAATCAATGTCCCATCTATTTCAACCTGAAAGAATAGGAATATTAGCTTAGTTTCGATACATACAAAGCCCTGAGTCTGCTAACAAAAAGGCTGGTTACTGCTCTCTAGTTCTAGTTTTGTGACAAACACGTGATGGCTATCAAAAGGAAGAAAACATGCAAATATGCTGTGCTGCCATCAAACACTGAGAAAGAGGCTGTAGGTTTCTTTTCAGCGATGGGTAGGTTTGGAACTCATTAGAAGGTCTTGTGGGTCAGCATTAAGGTGAGTAAAATGGGCAGGGTGCATTTTTACATGAAACGCTTTTTGGCAGGTGAGAATATAAACTCTAAGGGAAAAGGAATATTTTTTACAGTTAGCATAGCTAATTATTTCCATGCTTTTTAATGCTTAGGCTTTTATGTTTATAAAGGGCACCACTCATTTTATATATTTTTGTACACAGATGATATTAAACACTGGAGCCTGTTAAATACATTTTTTCATTTTTCTTTGATGTTAGAAATAGCTGTAAGGGTTGAAGACCAAGTTAATATTAAATATTAATTGTGACACCAAAATTATCTGAAAAATATTTTATGGACTTCTACATAAAATGTATGCATTTTTAGTTTCAAAATAATTTGAAATTGGCAAAAATGGCATCTGAAAATTAAGCTGTAATCTTTCTGATAGTTTCATTATTAACAGTAACATAGATTTTTGCTTTCAAAAGATAACTGACAGATTTTTTAATGTGACTGAGACAGAAGAAAGTCCAGAGGGACGTTGTCTCTGTGTCCTGCTGACATCTGAAAAATCTACCAGGAGGGAGAGGCAGCTGCTCATGCCTCATGGTACGGAGCCAATCCCAGGTGCCTGCCAAGTGTTTTGATATCTATGGGTTGAAAGAACTATATTAGGGTAAGTTATTTTTACTGTTAGAAGAAACTTTCATAAGTGTAAGGACTTTTATTATGTTTGCTACAGTAGTTTTCTTGCATATTGATTACAATCCATTAAATATTCCTTTTTTTTTTTTGGTATACTGTAGTTCTGCAACATGCATTAATTTATACAGTGGCCTCTAACAGGTGTCCCAGTAGACTTCACTCACAGCTGTTCTACAAACCAAATGCGTGGAATATAAATCTTCCTTTCCTCACATGAACATTAGCAAGCCAGGCTCTTTGCACAATCTGTTCATCGGTACACTAGTTTCCTTGGAAAGTTCAATATCTTAGCTAATGTTTATTAATTAAGCAATAAGACATGACAGACTGTGCAGCAGCCCTAATTAATGGACACCTCTGGTGCCTGCCACACATCTAAGAAGTGCATTAATCAGCACCAACACAGGTCTGAAGTGACTTACCACAATAATAAAATGGTTATTTACTTAACAAGAATATTTCTCAAAGTTAATAACATTTTCAAGCCTCTACATTACACCGTCTACAGTACAAAAAAATTTATGAGAGGCATTTTCAAACTCAGTTGCCTAAAGTTCAGCTTCCAAATCCCTGCTTAGGAATACAAATAGAGGACGCTAGATTTGCAGGTGTTGAGTCTCTCTGGCTTGCACGGACCTGATGGGTACTTGTGAACAGTTGTAGTCTCTGAAAATCAGACTGGGTTTATTTAGGTGCGAGGTATCAGTTTAATATTTCTCTTCGCATCAGCTTGGACTCCGTGCTACCTGTGCTGGCTCCTCGTGATTTGATTGCTGGGACTTAGGGGTCGGACAAGAGACCCTTGGTAGACTTAGTTCAGCCCCACTGTTCATCCGACTGAAGATGTGTTCACGTGGAAAATAGGCACTGCGTCTGGCAGCGCTGAACTCACCTCTCCCAGCATTGCCTCCCTTTGGGTAGGGGTGGGCATACCATTGGCTTCTATGTTATCCATGTAAGAAATGAACATTTAACTGGCAGCCACTCAAAACATCACTTGCTTAGCCATGGTCTAAAAAAGTGAATTAATTTCCCAAAGCTGTTTAATTAGAAAAGCAATTTGTAAGATGGTATATGAAAAAATAGACCTGGCTCTGCAGAGTTTATACTTGGAAAACTTTTGGTACTTTAGAAAAACCCACCCAATTCAATAAATATTTTATTGCTAACTAGAGAAGAGTTTTATTATGATCAAAACACAGTAAGTGTTAATGTTGCCAGACATTTTGTTGTAGCAGAGCTTCTGACTATACCTGTGTAAGACCTTATTAACAGTTGTTTGCATAATGTGTCTTTTATGAATCTGTTTAGTGCATGCCCCTCTCTGTTACTTTCCCTGCCATATGTGCAGTATCACTGACCTTTGGGAAAGTCCTGTTATTTCTGCAAAATAAGCTCATGTGAATTCAGGGTAATTTATTGTACTAAAAGAAGCGTCCCAATATCCGGCAAAGCAAGCTTTACAATATGTCTAATAACTTGAAATTTCCCAATGACATTTAGAGTACTAAATGTATTTAGAAGGTCACAGGTGCTCACTGTTAACATTTCAGCACTGAAAGCCCGTGGGTAGGGCTCCGGAGAAAAGGAGTCCTTTGTGCTGTGCGTTGTTGAACTGCAGGGAAGGCCCCCAGGAGACAGCATCATTAGCATAAGCAGCATCCAGAGGGCTCGCATCATTATTCTGTATTAACAGATACTTCTATTTTGGATGTAGGAGTAATTAAATGTTGCTATCTTCATGCTGTAGCAGAATATTTAATATACTCTAAATGGAGGGGCCGCTTTATGAATTCTCACTGCTGGCATGGCCTTGAATAGATACGTTGTAGGGTCTGATAGAGGGGAAGAGGACAGGCTGAAGCCAGCTTCAAAGAAAGGGAGAGGCAGCTGGAATGAAGGTCTGTGTTATGCACTACTCTCACCTGGCGACTTGGGAGTCTATGTGAGGGTCCTACCAGTCATTCAGACCCTCTTCCGGGAGGTGAATAGTGGGGCCGAATGGACTTGCTAGAAAGTCTGTCTCTCCCCCCCTTCCCAGTTAGCGGTAACAGCAGTGGGAGAGTCAAGAGGGTGGGCTGGTAAGGGAGCCGGTGTGAGAAGAAGGATTACGATTACAGGAGAAGTAAAGGAGATGATGACAGTTGGGTTCCTCATAGAGAGTTGACCCAACACCAGATGAAATCACTCACAACTCGAATAGAGACTGAAATTCCCCATGTTGTGGCACAAGATCGCATGACAGTGGGACAGGATGATACAGCAAAAAAGCATCTTCTCCCCACCATCTCATCGACCTGCAGTCACTACCAGCTGCCCATCACCTACAGCTCAATAAGCAGACTGGCAAGATGAGGGGCAGAGGCACAGTTACAGAGAGGTGACATTGCAGTTGGAAGGGCTGGCACTGCACGGAAACCGGGCACCATGGTAGGGCTGACTTTGTTCAGGAGCATCTCTGGCTTCATGGCCTTCTTTAATCTCTAAAAAAACCAGCCATAAATGGAGTGCTGCAGAGGGAAGGGAGAACCGAAATACCAATTATATGGTGCGAAAAGCCAGGCAAAAGACTATTGCCCACAATATGCTCAGATAATGTGCCAGCGGCAACTGACAGGGGCAACAGCAGAAAGGACAGTGAGCCGCTGCTGCATTTATGATTAGCGCAGGCCCTCAACCAGGTAGTCCTAATGGGGTTGGCAGGGAAAAAGTAACTACCCAGTGAGCCTCGCTTGTAAAGGCACATGTGGACATTGTACATACTACTCAGAGGGTGTTGAGTGGCAAAGAGGCAAATGGCCACAAACTGAAACCCGTGAAACTCCATCAAAACATAAGCAAACACTTTTCTATTGCACAGGTGACTGGCACAGGTTGCCCAGAGAGGTTGTAGAGTCTCCATCCTTGGAGATATTCAAAACCTGATCGGAGACAGCCCTGAGCAAACTGCTTTAGCTGACCCTGCTTGAGCAGGTGGGGTGGGAGTAGACAATCTTGCAAGGTTCCTTACCCTCAGCTGTTGTGTGATTCTGTGATTTGCTAGTACCTTTTTCCCAGTTTCTTGTTCTGTTCAATCTCTCCTTTTTAATGGGCTCCCCTTTTTTAAGGCTCACAGTGAAACTAACCATTGCATCTATTAGTTTGGGAAGACAGAAAATTTGACGCTATATGTGCCTTTTGATACAAAGTGCATTCCATGCAATGCAGAGTAATCAGGTTTTGCAACAGCATACTAATGATGAACAGGCTGATCCTGCCATGGCTGTGTTCAGCTTTGCTTCTGAGATTAGCTCAAGAATAGTACCCTCTGCTATTGCAAGGCTGAAGTGATGTCCCAACTCCTTAGAATCTGCTCCTAAACCACCACATCTTACAATGGGGCTTTTTAAGGAAAATAATGATAGTTTGCCTCAAATTGGTGTTTGCAAGCTGTGGTAGTTCAGGAGCTGGTAAGTGGCTCTCAGTTCAGGCAAGGAATTAGCTGGGGTACTCACATCGTTGGTCGGAGTCTGCCTGTTCATCCTCTTTAATTAACTGAAGCCATTGGCCCACTTGAATCAAATAAAATAAGTTGTGTAAGAATCAGCAGCTCACAGAGGTATAAAGTTGGTTGTAGGCCATAAAGACTTAAATATATGAGAAATCTGTATGCAGATGATTTCACACTGTGCCCCAGGGAAAAAGTAGCTTTAATTCAGTTGTCTAAGCATAGGTATCTAATTTTAGACTCCCTAAGGTATCCTGCTTGACCTTCAGTTGTCTCTCCAGAAGAACTCAGGTCTCCTGCATGTCCTGCGTCAGCCATGTGTGGAGATCTGAGTTACTCTAGAGCATCTCAAATACCAACAGATTGCTAGCTGTGGGAAACAGAATTGAGCCTACTGGGCTTATCTGCTTATTTCACAGTAGATCCGTGATGTGTTTCTAGTACAGATAGTACCAAAATAATGCCTTCACTGAAGAAAAAGTTCAGCTCAGTGATTGCTTGTTCTCTTCAGATGGGCAACCAGCCACCACAGCCTGGTCAACCAACAGAAGCGTAGCTCAAAACCAGGCACAGCATGTATTGTCCCATACCTGGTGTTAATTAAGAAGCACAGCAGGGAGCTGGGCTGCTGGCAAGTAGATGTGTGGAGGGGGCATGGGAGGCTGTAGGCATTGTCAGGGGAGACTGATGTACAGGAGAGGTGGTCTAATTCCAAAGGCTAAACTCAAAAGAGAAATGCTGAAGAGAAGCAGGATTATAGTACTGGTGAGGCTGCAGAGTACAAATCTAAAGGAAATAAGGCTTTATTAGTTCTGCTAGTCTTTTCTGGTTTGGGTGGTTTTGGTTTGGTGTTTTTGTGTTTTGTTTTGGTTTTTTTTTTTCTTTTCTTCCTGAAACACTCTGAAATGATGTTTTTTTAATGAAAGTCTCTCTCAGATCCTTATCCCCAAATGACTGATCAGTCTTAACAAGCAACCAGACTTGAACAGCTGAATAACTTAGCAACAATATAAAACCAGCCATCTGGGAAAAGTCTTGTCAACTCTTCAGAACCAATGCAGAGGTATTCTGCGCTGATATAGGAGAGAGGTTAAGTGGGCTGGCTGATATTCTGCATTTTGACATCGAGATTGATGGCTGGTATGAAGACTGAGTATACCAGTTTGAGCTGTCATGGGGATCCATCAAACAAGAGAATTAGTGAAAATTTAAGTTGTGGTGGAGAAAAAAGCATTCCCCCTTTCCCATGCTTCATTTTCTAGGACAAGCTTTCAATTTTACTAGAAACAAATGTGTTTTTTTAATTGGGGAGGCTTTGACCACAACTTTTGCAAAAAAATTCAGAGGAAAACATAACTTTGTTATGAGGGAAGACTGTTGTCCTGCTCTGTGGTTAAACCTATAATAGGTAGTTTTTAAGGAAAACAAAATGCATTTAATTCTTAGAAATGAGAACTGGCAAATACATTTCTCATGGCAGCTTACCTCTTTTAGAATTTAACCATGTACGCCCTTTGAAGGGTACTGTCAGACTGGACTGGAGATAATAGGCCAACTTTATCATCAGAATAGTTTCAGTATTCCCTCAAGTTTTGATTTATAGCTTGACTGAGAATTGCATCAGCTTGTATATCTGATGCAGATTCCCAGGGATTTGGGTGAAAGCCACATATAGTCAGCACCAGAACCTGACTCTCTGTAATATGCCTTTAATCCATAGGAGGAAGCTAGTCAAGGTTTTAGTTATAGAGGGCCAGGTCTTCAGGTTTCATAAATTAACTATTCCATTGAAGTTGATAGAGTTATGCTGAGTTAAATAAGTTGAGGTTCCAGCCTAGAAAGTGAATGAGAAAGCAAAGCAGGGCAGCGAGTGACAATCATTTTCAAGGAACATTTCCACAACTCGCAGATTAGTCCGTGGCAGTACTTACATCCTGGTTGGACATCTCCCAGTATGGTCTCTCACCATAGGACATCACCTCCCACATTACAATCCCATAGCTCCACGCGTCGCTTGCTGAAGAGAACTTCCGGTAAGCTATAGCTTCAGGAGCAGTCCACCTTATGGGGATTTTTCCACCCTGGAAAATATATTGACAACCTATCAATATGACCAGAATACAGAACAGCAAATGCTTAAAAGATAAGAAAACAAAATATATCCTGGATGCTGAGATTCTACATTCTGCCTTCTGTCTATTTGCCTTGTCAATTTGCTGCAAGTGGAAAGGAAGAAATATACCTTTTTCAGAATTTGATAAAAATTTGGTTTCATTTGTAGTCTAATTAACTAAAACCAGCACTTTGTAAAAAAAACCCAAACACCTCAGTTCAAAGAACAGAAAGCATTTTAGATGATTCATGCTTGTTCAGAGTCACATAATTAGTCAGAACATGCCTTTTGATTGAAAACATCCCAAGCCTGAAATTCCTAGTACATTGACATTTAATCTCTTTTTCCTTAAATGAAATAGAAGAATCTATTGCAAAATGGAGCACCGAAAGCACTTAATAATATTATGTAAGCAGAAAGGAAACTATAGCCTTTCTATTATTCTTTACTCTTGATGATACCTTTAAATTTTTGTTGTGCCCTTTAAATATCCAGGTAAATAGCAAACCAAGTGTGTTTCTAATAGACGTTTCCTTAGGATATTGAATAGTCTTGTTCTGCAGCTTTCAACTTAAAATCCAAGTGCTACCACAAAAAAAAAAAAAATCTGTAAGAATTCAATCAACAAATCTGACTTACTCTTGGCAAGACCACAGTATGCAGAATTTTTCTCTGACATGATTAATTTATACCATTGAACCTGGTCTCTTCTCCCGCAAATAGTTTATGTATGAAAACTATTTTCCCTTTTCACAACAAAGTATTTCTTCTGCAGATACATTTCTCTTTTCAAAAGTCTACATTTATTACCATTCTCCATATAACTCTAAAAAAGTAGAGAGAGCGCAGTATGCTTAAGGTGCCACTAGATGGTAGAAGGAGGCAGTCAGTAGAGCTGAGCTCACTTGGCAGTAGTTGCTTTCAACAAGCAATCTATTAGATTCTGCTCGGCATTATAATTATATTTCTGACAAACAAAAGAAGAAATGAACTAGAACATCCGTTTGGCAATTGAAGAGAAGCCACAGTTAAAAAAAAAAGTATGTAAATCTCTGTTAATTTGCTTTGAATATATAAAAAAAAAGTCTGTGAGTTGTTGAGGCCTGACTTCAACTGACTGAAGACACTTGTTCTACCAAAAAGCACTGAAAAGCAAAGCTCTGTGTCTGTGGTGATGTGACAGTATGCTAACTTCCCATCACTGAGTCTCACCTGCTGATGAAAAAGGTTAACATTTATATTGTATGGTGGTTATGACAGTAGCCAAGATGTCATTTGTATTCTGTATTTTTTGCAGCTGCTTTTTTTAAGCCTTTGCTTGCTCAGTTGTGGTTAAAGTCAGTGGCAAACCACCTACTGATTTTAGCAGTCATAAGGTAAAGGTAATACTTTTCTAATTTTGCCCAAGCACCTTTTCTTAATCCGACAACCTGGTGGTCAGATTACTCCTCTGGCCATCTCTGAGCCCACCCTAGCCAGCACTGCAGGGTGTGATGCTCTTGGGCCCTTCCTGGTACAGCTCTTCCAGTTGGGAAGCAATTACAAGTGCTTTTGGGTATGAGAGTGAAGAAATAGAGTGACAAAGGTGATTTGTGATAGGACATCCTCCAAGGAAAGATCAGCCTAATTTCTTGTCTCTTCCCCAGGGAACAGTTAAACCTTCTAAACAAATTGGATAAAAGCATTTGATGTTTGAGCTCACAGTCTGGTTGCAATGGTGTTTTGGTGGGATGGCTTCCTGAGGCAGTGGAAGATTTGGATATTCGGTGCCCCAAATGTACACTATACGCTGGGCTGTCGGACCAAAAGGATGTGTCCTCTCAGAAACAGACAGTTTTAGGGTCTAACTGCAGAGTATAGTTCAAAATATCTCCTCACACCACAGAGTTATGGGCCTTATCCTTTCTACTGGATCTTTTTACTTATCATTACTGATAAGTCTTTTAGTTTTAAACATTCAAGTGCCAAACTTATGTAATTCCATCCTTAGATCCCTGGCTTCTGCAGATTTTTGGGGACAATCAATATTTTCCTAGCCTATGTCACAGGGTCGTGCTAGGCCTTTAACTCCTTCTTTGGACCTGGAGACATGCAATTTTAAAAAGGTAAACAGCATTCCTGCTGATGTGTATCACAAGAGGCATTGCCCTGACAACCCTAAAAGCCCTTCCTCATCAGCAGCGTATCAGTCCTGGCTGACAAATGATGTAGAAGGTGAGACACTTGTTCCAACACAACAGTTCACTGTCTGAACCTCGTCTGACCAAGCAATCCCTCCCGGATGCCTTCTGCTTTATGTCGACTCAAGATACTTTGTAGAGTGCCACATCAAGTTTCAAGGGACGATGCAAAAGAAAAATTCCATATCTTCTTTCCTTATCACAGATCTCAGATGATGACAGGAAAAAAAAAGTCTACCAGTTTAGATAGTTATGTTACTGTAAGACTTTATCACAACAAACTGATGAATCAACAAATTTACTATGAGAATACATTTCTAATTTGGAGACTTTTATTAATAGTTTATTATTTTTAAAATTTTAATGCAAAGTCTTATGTTAATAATTAAATATCTACTTTTAGGGAAATCTATACATGCAAATAAAAGGCAGTTGGATTTTTATAGATTTTACTTTTAATGTCTGTAACATAATAAGGATAAGGAAAATTATTTTTTAAAGAGTATTCTTTTCATTAATCTGATTATGTATTCCCAAACTATACTCAAAAAAGAGGTCACATCTTGAAAAGCATTTACAGCTAGATTTGTGACTATTGGCTAAATATAAATGAGTTTTAAAGAATCTGATTAGACTCTACAACCAGTTTCATGATACAGCTTTACTAACTGATCCCTTTTGTACTGAAACAGTAGCGGCTCATTGAGTGTGAAAATGAGAATGGAGAACAGTCTTAACAAAATTCAAGGCAGTTCACATTCAAGGGCATAAGATGTGTTCAGTGTTGTAATGTAAAATAAAATCTTTTCTGCTAGCTCTAATGACGAAGTGAAGCAAAACCTCTATAATTTTTACAATGGATTCATCTTATGTATGAAGATGTTATATTCATAAAAATGTAAATTTCAATACTTAATTATGTTTCCAGAATATCTTTTTATGCTAAAAAGTTGTTTTATTTATTTGAAAGCCATTCTAAAGGCAGAGATTGCAATATGACTACCTTAAGAAATGTATATGACTGAACAGTAGTAATAGCTGCTCATGCATAATAAAAGAACACATAAGGTTTAGAGTAGCTGAAAATATATTTCCTGTTTCTGATTAGAGTAATAAACAGTGTAACTGATATTGGACATGCCTTTTTACATTTTGATCTAACTGGGAAAATTTACAAACCATCTACATTTTCCTACTGTAGCAATGAAATCTGTCACAGCTCCCTGTATCAGAAAGCCCTTAAGCAAGTCTGTTTTACTGTTAGGTTATTCTCTGTCTTTTGGGGGCTGAGGGGAAGGGGCAGAAGGTGTGTTAGGAACCAAATAGTATTTCTGCCTCACCTCATACATTAATAATGATATCAGTGACAAGCTAATTTTATTTTCCCATAGTAAAAGAACACTAACACCGCTATTCAAATAATTAGAATTCAGCCTTTTTTTCCTGTATGCTGCCAGCTGAATAGTGTCTATCTCCTTATTTTTTTCTTGACTGCAATTTAATAAGCCATTTTACTATGCAGTGTCAAGAGTCCCCTTGGAATTAGAATATTAGGCTCACATTGCTTAGCTTGTAGAACTGTTTAGAGATCAGCCCTTGAAATGAAATTTAGCCCCTCGCCCACCCGCACCCACACTTGCTTCCCCTACAGAGCTGGCAACAGCACAGTTCACCACACATTTAAAGATGGAATTGGAACTACATGTAGCAGAACGCCTCATTCTTTACCTCAAGCTATGCATGAGAGAGACAGTCTTCCCAAAATGCCGTCTCTTCTTTGAGCTTACAACAAAATAAAGGGCTTATGATCTGTTATGTGAAAAGACCCCAGCGAGGCAACTGATGCTGGCATTATATATGGTCCAACAGGCCACAACTGTCTTTGTGCCATCTCCCATTTGATTTTTTTTTAATTTTACGTTAGACATCTTTTTAAAAAGCAAGAGTCATTAACAGTTTCTTTAATTAAATATTTCAACATATTTTAAAACTCCAGCAGAACAATGTAATTGACAGCTACAGTCCACATTTCTACCAAGATGAAGGTCAGGATGTATCAGCGAGTTCAAAATGCTTGATGTGAAGAATGACAGAGAGGGCACAGAAGCAAAGGAGGAAGCCTGTTAGATGCCCAGAACTTTTGGCATGGCTTGCTAGCTAATTAAAGTGAGGAGCGATACCACTGAGAGCCTTAGATATAAAATTGAAGGTAAGATGTATGAGCTCCTACTGGATGTGCAAAGACAGTGATACACATAAGCAGCCAGAAGCAAACACAGTGCATCAGACTCACGACGTCCCAGAACTAGCAGTGATGTGGAACAATGCCTGTTTCTGTTGAAAATCCTGTTCTGTATTTTCCTTGAATGACAGACACTGCAGAGGGACTGTCACAGAGCTGGCTGAGGTTATACTAAATGCTGAGGTGCAAAGCCATCAGTTCCAGATGCACAGACATCTAGAACTGTCTATTTCTGGGGCAAAAGGTACTGAACTATGTGCACCATTAGTCTAATATGGCACAGTAATTCCTATGCATCTGTCAGTTACTATTCCTTTATGTACGATGTTACTGAATCGTGCAATAATTTTCCATGACACAAGTGTAGTATCTGTCTTTTTCTCCACCCCAAATGACAGAAATGGAAAAAAACCAACTTCAGAGTGAAGAGAGACAAAAGTAACGAGAGAGGTTAGTTTTAAATGTTGGACATAATTCATCATTCTGTACAAAAGCCTTATGCCACTTTACTGGAGTGATGCTTTTATTTGAGCATATGAATCAAATTTTTCATGTGCAAAGTTACAAATAGTCAGAATTTAGCACACTAAAATCACAATTTAGAACTATTCAGTATTATCAACAGTCTTCTCTAGCTTCTATTGGAATATCAGAGAAACTACATGGCAAGATAACAAAACTGCTCTAAAAAGGCATTTCAGAATTCACTCTCATTATGCCCAATTCCAGTCAGTTCTACCAGTCTTTCATTTCCCTCAGAACTGAAATGAACAAAACCCCCTGATTTTCAAAAAGACTGGATTTTCTTTTAATCTCTGGGAAAATACTCATTTTCTTTCAAACACCCTGATTAACAATGCTAAAGTTAAATATGTGGAACTTGATTCATACACCCACCCCCCTCCTTCCCCCCCAAGTTAGCTATCCAATTTTTCAGAACAAGTTATTTATGATTTTGCCAATATGTCATTTTAGTGAATATTAAACCCTACGGTACACATGTATTTGTGTCTTCAAAAAGGGGGAAAGCCATTGATGGATGGGAAAAATCAGCGCTTGAGATATTGGCAGAACTAAACCAGCCAAGATGAAACATTTGTCCACAGATCATGAGAAACACTTCATGTTAACTGTCATTAACATTAGCAGGATGCTTCTCCAAAATACTCCACCCAACCTGTCATTTTGTCTTCCTAAAGGTGATCAGTAAGATGAATTGTTTAGTGGCATACATAAACACAAAACCTCCAGAAGAACGGATATATCCTACCCTATTGTCTTTTTGTTCAAAAATTAAAGAATTAAAATATTACTTTGAGGAATTATGAAATCAGACATGCTCTCTAAAACAGCTGGGATTCTCAGTAGTAGTAGTAGCAGCAGCATTTTCTTTGAAACAAAACACTTCAACATGCAGTCCCTTGCCTGTTCTGAGGCATTGATCTTCACTTGGGTTGAAAGATAATAAAAAGTCTGATAAAAATGCATAGCTTTGACCCTCAAAATCCATGTAAGTGAAAAGGTAGTGAATATTTCTGGCCACTTACATCTGTCCCACATTCATGTTTTCTTGGCAGAGCAATTTAAAGAACTTTATACAATGACATAGATGCAGCAAACTACCAAATACAAGTGGTTGATACCATTGTCTCTTGTTTGTGTACCCAAGTGGACTACAAACATCTTTTCTTGTTAGCCGTGATGCCTTCATCTACAAGGCGCTCATTGAAAAAGCCCAGGCTTTTACCCATTTATTTTAAGAATATATATTTGTTTAGTTTTTAAATGAACAAAGCAGTTCATTCCAGAGATCGAGCACAAGGAGTCCATGGTTGAAAATGGGGAGAGGTCCCACTCTTGCAGAGCTGAAAGCTCAGTGCACCTTTTTTTTTTTTTGGAAGAAGGAGGGAAGAGAAAGGGAAGAGGAAGAAGAGAAAGACAGATAAGAGAGAGATTCAACTTTCAGAAGTTAACTGCTTTACACATCACCGTGGGCAGCTAAAGCTGTCAGAGAGCAGCAAGAGCAGGGCTGCTCCCTAAGGGTAGGGGAGCTGGGAGCAGCCGCCACGTAGGCTGCGCGATGCCCTCATGGACAGGGTGCACCCCACAGTGGCTGGGAGGACGAGCAGGGCAGGGTGGTGATGGCAACGGGCGCTATCGACATCCTGTGAGCATCAGGTGACGGCAAGGTAGCAAGACAAAGCCAAGGTGAACCCAGTGAATCCAAACAACTCCAGTCCAACAGGGCTGTGGCTGGCCAGCTGCAGTGTCACTGGAGCAGGGACTGATGGCCCCAAGCAGAGCTGAAATGGGGCCCTGGGTCCCGTGGGCAGGGGTGGGGGGAAGCCCCAGGGGAGGCCAGGCAGGCCAGCAAGGACTGGTGGTGTCCTCAGAGCCCTGGTAAGAACTAGACGATTCTACAAAGACAGATAAACAGATAAAGTATTTTGTGAAACCTCTTTGAGACTGGTCTTTCAAAATGGTGACACTGGTGGGGCCAAGGAGTCTCGTTATGTTTTAGAGAGTAAGACTTTGCATTTCCCTAGGATTAAGAATGCACCAGTGAATTTTACAGTATTAGGTGCTTGACCCTCAATAACAGAGAAATCCTTTCCTTTTCTGAAATTAAATATCAGAACCATGCATCTCTACCAAACCCAGTTTAGAAACTGTAGCACTACTTGACAGTAATGATTGGAAAAAATGTCATTTTTCTTGAAACTAATATTTCTGGCAAAGATCTATCTCTTTTCAAGAGCATCAATTTCAAGCTATCTGCCAGCTGTGTCAGCATAGCTCACATTACAGCCATAACCAATTTCTTGAAAGTTACTCCCACAGAGTCCTTCAGTCTGCACATCCAGAGCCTATCCACTTTGCTTACACAAGTAGTCCTACTGAAGTCAATGGAAAAGGTGAAAGGGATTTGTTCTGAGATGCTTATTTGAAGGATGCCTTACGTTGCACAACTCCGTAACAAAGAAATTTGCTACAAGGTCCATTCTTACAGCAGAACTCAGTTACTGAATACAAGTATTTCTCTAAAAAAAAGTAATTTAAATTGCAAAAAAAAAGATGTTACTAGGCACTATGCTTTCTTAAGAGCATCAATGAAGACTTGTCTCTGAAATGATGCCCCTGATTTGCTCAGGGCTTCATGAAGTGTTTATTACTGGATCAAAAGGAAACTGTTATCATGAGCTACTTGACCACTTCATGTCATTAACTATCATTAATGATTTCACAGCTAGTGATTTCCATACGTGTATCTAGTTGACACGCACAACAAAGAGTTCCCATGTTTCAGTAATCAAGTGGTCTCTCTCTGAGCTGCCACAATGCCCAGATCATTCATACTTTACCTGAACCCCTGCCATAATTCCTTCCACACCATGCAATTAGAAGTGGTCCATAAAAACTCAGAAGCATATGGAAACTTGAAAATTGAGGACAAAGTGGAATGGATTTAAATGCAAAATTGACACTATATAGGCTATGGTACTGTCTCTAGGATACCTTTTCATATTCCATTCTTTCGGATGCCGTACTAGAGAATGTAGGAACCTATATACTGAATTCATATACAGCTTGCTCTGGGGTACACTAAATTTTATTTATCTAAGCCTTTGTCAAAACTTTATTCTAGAAATGAGTCAGAAACATCACAAAAATTAGGCTTTTCTTTTGAGAGTTACAGTGCCACACACAGATCCACAAGTGATGATCAGAATTATTATGAGGCTGATCTACTCTGCAAGTATCGTTGCTTTAGTTTTCATCCCAGGAAGTGGAGAATTAATACGTTAGTAACTGATGAATTAAGTGTTCTGCTCACATTTTTGTGAGCTCACTTCTCATTTTCTCCTGAAGGAGTTTGCTGCGTCTTTACGTTTCAGTCAATTCATGCATAAGTAGCCAGTCAAAAGATAGGAAACAAACAGTCAGAAGGAAAAGGTCAGTTTCTAGAGTGGCATCGTCCAGGGACCAATTCTTATGTTCTGTTGGCAGTGTATGTAGAAAGAATCTATAATACAGGCTGGACACACAACAGGTAAAATTGTGGTAACAACACAAAGGTATTCATGGTAGTAAAGATGATGACTGACCACAAAAATTTGCAAAAGAATATTATGATACTTAGCTGCCAAGTGATAAAATGGCACAAAATTCAATGTCATAAAGTGATGCACACAGAATAAAATGCTCCTAACTTTACATAAAAAATAACAGGACTCTGTACTAAGCTATCACTGTTCAAAGCCGATATCATACAACCATAGAACCGCAGAATGGTTTGGGTTAGAAGACACCTTTAAAGATCACACAGCTCCCTACTCCCCCACCCCCCTCCCCGCCATGGACAGGAACACCTTCCAGTAGCTCAGGTTGCTCAAAACCTCATCAAACCTGATCTTGAACACTTCCAGTGATGGGGCATCCCCAACCTCTCTGGGTAACCTGTTCCAGTGCTTTACCACCCTCATAATAAAAAATTTCTTTCTTATGTCCAATCTAAACCTACCCTCTTCCAGTTTAAAACTGTTGCCCCTTGTCCTGTTATCACAGGCCTTGGTAAAAAGTGTCTCTTCATCTTTCTTATAAGCCCCCTCTAGTACTGAAGTATTGAAAGGCCACAACATGGTCTCCCTGGAGCCTTCTCTAGGCTGAACAACTCCAACTCTCTCAGCCTGTCCTCATAGGAGAGGTGGTCCAGCCCTTGGATCATTTTTATGGCTCTTCCCTGGGCCCGCTCCAACACCATGCCTTTCCTGTGCTGAGGGCTCCAGAACTGGATGCAGTACTCCAGGTGGGGTCTCACCAGAGCAGAGTAGAGGGGGATCTTAGCAACAGAAAAAGGACCAAGTACCAAGGGGATAAACTGGCAGACTGCTATCCGTAAAAGCACTGCCCCGGCTATTGGGTGAGTGCATGGAGGTCTTATGTTTGCTCCACGGACGGATGACACTATCTCCTACAGATTTCTGTCTCATATCTTTCATCAGCAATAATCAATCTCATTTACTGAAAAAAAGGGAATAAAAGTATTCCCAGACTATTGGGAAGCATGCAAGTTTCATGTCTCTAAGTGAGCCCACACAATGCATTAAAATATTGTTTATATATTGCAGGGGAGATGGGAGAACAGATGCTGAAGAAGGTGAAGCAGCTGAGCCCAGGGCCATGGGTCAAGAAGCATGACAGGGGCCAGGGACCTCTCAGATACTGGGCACCATCTCCTGCCTTCCCATCTCGGGACAGGGAGGGACAAAGGCGAGGAATGGCTTGCCAAGGCCAGGGTGGGCAGTGAGGGACAGCAGAGGACGGTAACAGCCATTTCTCCAGTGCTAGACCAAAATGCTCCCAGTGCCACCCTGCTGGTTGTTGAAAGAAATAAAGCGTATGAGCTGGAACTGCACTGCCAGCATGTCTGTCTGTCTGTCCCTCAGCCAACCCCCAGGCTAGGAACTTTGAACTGCTGGCAATTTCAAGAAGCATGGATGACAGAAAGGTAGAGACAGTAAAGACATCAAAGGCTAGATCACATCACCTAAACATGGTGTTTAGTGTCCCTTTAGGCACTGCCACTTGCTCGCTAGCTGTCATTTTAGGAAAATGCAGGTCTGTCTCGTGTCTGCCAGTCCTGTGCAGAGATCTCAGGTTTCCCATGATATCTCAGAGGGCACTGCATTTAGGTAGCTGATCTCTTCCTGATTTCCAACATATTTAATGAAAAACAGTATCCAAGCAAAGGAGAGAGATCACAGTATTTCTCCTGGCGGAAAGGCAGAAGAGCTCAGTATGCTACCGTTCTTCTGGACCAGCCAGCAACTAGAAGGCAGTGGCTCGGTGGCCGATCAGGCAGAAAAACATTGGGCACAACATGCTGCCACTTACTCAGCTGGCAAACTAGGCAAACATTGGGGCTACTGGGGAGATAGGTATAGGGATATGGAAGGTGCTTATGAATAATTTGATGTTGTATGAAGCCACAGGGACACAGGAGGGATCTAAGCTTTACCAGGGAAATTAAACTTGTGGCGCACAGCAAGAAGCTGGAGGTACTGTGAAGGTGCCATGGGGAGACTCTAAGAAAATCAGAAGCTATGCTATTGAGGCTGCAGAAGGTAGCCTGATAACTAGGATAATGGTAGCATGAAAATGCAGTTGATGTATGTAATGGAGCCCTAGGACATAGGGCTTCATAAATTTGCTTCTCGTCAAATAAATTTTTCCCTATCCTCTGACGAAGGAATGTATCCTGTTACAGCAGAAGTTACAACACAGTGTTACCATACCATAACTGCACAAACACGGATGAAGCATATCACCAAAAAATTACAAAGAAACGAACACAAGAGAGTAGTTTTCAGTCCAAGTTAAGGGCTGCTTCACAACAAAGCTTCTCTGATATTTCTATTTGGTTTAGTGACATACTGGTATCGCCCATAGATCACTGCAGCATGGCAGCATGCAAATTGTTGAATAACAGGATAACCATCTGTTTGATGATGAATAGTTTGGCACAGAAATGTGGTTGAGCCTTCCTGCAGATAGCCATGTTCAATTAAAACTCTGTCAATTGCCTGAGTAAAGGGCACCGAACGTCAAGTTACTTTCTATTTCACTATCTTCACCAGCTTACCAGGACAAAGCATTGACTAATGCTTATGGTGGTAGCTCCAGTCATACCAATGGCAATGCCAGTTTAATATATGGTGTTTATACTTGTGTAATGTTGGTTTACAGACCTGAGAATCTGCTTCTGACCTTTACAATAGCGACATTTCTTACTATGGCCTTTCCTAGACTTTTGTACTTCTTTTCTATATCTTGATATATTTTAATTTAGACTGTTAATGAATTGTGGCACTGGGATACCTTTTGTCCTATAAGTCAGTTGAATTTACTCCTTGTATTCTCCAGATGGCATAAACTTTTGAGTAATAAACTATTAGATTATCTTTTTCTGATGATGCATCATACTAAATCATCATCTGACTGATGATAATATAATGGGAATAACAGATTAACATAATTTATCATCCCTGTACCTTACTCAGGGGATATTTTACTTTATCGTATAATATATTAGTTGTCACTTCTGTGATATATTACAGTTAGACATCATCAGAAAGAAACATTTTGATGAAGTAGTATTTAACAGCAGAGACTATTATCTAGGGATAAACAGCCCTCGGGGGTACTTTGTTTAACAGAATAGTATAATACAAAGGTAAGAAGATACATGGCATAATGAGAGATGTGATTATTCTCTGACATTAGACTTGCCACTGGTGCTAGAACAGCTGTGGTTTATCTTGGAATAGTAATTTATATAAATTGCCATACACCCTCTAAGCAGTGGTGACTTCTGCATTACCTTAATGAATTCACCAAAAAGCTTTATCAAAGTAGTTGAAACATGTGTTGACCATTCAAAGCGTCTCTACAGATACAAAAAAAGCAAGTGTGTTTATTTCACTAAAAAACTACTTAGTTCAAAGTGATGAAAGATGAGTTGTTTGTTGTTTTGTTTTGTTTTTTAAATTTAGAAATGTTAATTTAACAGAGGTAGACTGGCAAATGACATAGCTTTTTTTTAACCACAAGTTCATTGAGAGATAGCCATTTAAATAATTTTTAGCATTCAGACTTCATGCAAATTAAGCATATGCATCTTGCTAAGTTCTGGCAAATCTGGCTAAACTCCTGCCTTAAGGCACAGATGCATGTTTACATGGCCAGCTTGGATAATATATGGGCAGAACTTCTGCAGGAAGTCGCTTTTTGTGCTATAAAAAAGCATATGCAGTGACTTCTTCTTCAATCATCTCAGTTACATTTATGTACTGAAAAATGAATATATGCATATATTCACATATATATATAGGAAATAGATTTCCGTAGCTCTTCTGGTGGACAGCAAAGCAATATGCATTCCAACAGGCAGCTACCAGCACAGCTGTGCCTGCAGCATCTGAAGGTAAACTCTCAGATAATAGCATTGGGGAAGAGAAAGTAAATCAAAAGCACTCATAAGAACTTAATGACGTTTTAGAAAAAAGCATGTTTCTCCTTTGTCTATAGATAGCTGACAATTTACTCTTTGGTTTACAAATCTGCTTCCCTTCATTTCTGGATTATAACCTTGTATACTTAAGGAAATTAAGGGCAGCTGGTCTTGATATCAATGAAGTATGAAGTTATGGAATACTAATGCATGGTTTTGATTCCTTATTTTTAAGATCTGTGTAAAGTGCCAAAGTTCAAACCTATCTTCAGAAACTGAAATTCATATCATGTCAAGAGCCAAATCTAAACAAAACACCACCTATTTTCACACTGACAATGAAGCGGGGTATATTTTACAGCACATGCATCCCTCCATTGTTTGTTTCATTGTAGACTGGAAAATTTCTGGGGTATCGTTCTCAGTAATTCCCAATAAGCCACAGGGTCCCTTTAGTTCTGGCAAAAGAACTGAAGAACGAACTTGAATCTAGCAAAGGATGGGTATCATACTCACACCTGATAAAAACAGTGGTATCAAGATGTGGTATCACGATGAAAAATTTGTCAGGTAAACTCAGTGTCTAGTGATTTAACACCACCAAATGCAACACTGAAAAGAAGCCATCATCCCTTATCCGCAATTTCCAGAACACTACTTGATTTATTCCAGGTACTAGAGGGCTCACTAATTACAACCTCAAGAACGTGCTCTGGGAAATTGATCTAGATGAGCCATCTATCCTCCTTAACAAATTTCCACACCTTCTGGCATACTCTCTGAAACTTTTCCCGTGGCTGGGACATCAATATCTCCACAGCATGTATTCTTATGACTAATGAAAGGTAGATTAGGCTGCACTTTTGGCATAAGTTAGTCTAACATACAAATCCCAATGCAACACACCCCATTCCCAATCACAGATAACATAAAAAACAATTAAAAAGAAAAAAACCAGACATACTGTTTTCTTCATAGGATAAGAGGTATCATTCAGAAAGGAAGCCCTTCATTGCTCTTTCTGTCTTGTCTTTCTGTGCTGCACCCCACAGGACACGCACAGGATACTCACCCACCAATGTGGTCATTCTCTTGGCCATCACTTAAGTCAGCACTGTGTGCTACAAGTGATCTTCAGTTAGAGAGCCTTTACGGTTTCTAAAATACAAGTGGGTGCTAGAGATCTTCGGCTTTAAATGTATCTACCACTGCTTCTGCTGATTTATTTTGGCTGAAAAAAGTACATCTCCAGTCTTAATCTGTCTGGGTTCATAGGATTCAATCCAACATCTTTATCTCTTGTTCCATGGTTTTAGGCATTATTCTTAGTGGCAGTACATCACTCACTCCTTTTCTTTTCACTTTCTCTGTTTACAGAGGAGATGCAATTGCAGCTAGCTTTCTAGCCATCCACACATGAATAGATGTTCCCTTGCTTTCCCCAAACTCTCTTTTTCTGAAGCACATGTTTTCCACTCCAGGATCCCTTTGGGATGCTGGATCATGATCTCATTTGTCTAAATGGAGTTGTTGATGGCACACTCTTGGTCTTTTAGCCCTCCCTCCCCATTTAAATGAACAGTTTGGAACTCAGATAAAAGAAAAAAAAAATCAGAAAAAAAAATAGAATAGGGGAAAAATGAGTCTTCAACTTCTCACAGCTATATAGAGTTAGTGGAAGCAATGGACTGATCAGGTTTTTCATGTGTACTGCTTTTTGCAATATACAGAGTTTGTCCATGGACTAAAGCCATGATATTTTGTTGCACATTTGGTCTTTTAAAGTGCTTCAAAATCTACCAATTGTTTAAGATTTTCAGCAATGGGATATGGGCAATTGCTACTGCATTAAAAATGTCTACCAAAAATAAGCATAAGTGTATTTAAATTATTTTGTTTATTTTGGCATTTGAGGATTAAAAAGCTGAGGGTTGAAACTGTCTTCTTTAGATTCATGGTAATCACAGCAAATGTACCATACAAAAATCTTAAGTCAGAAAAACAAGCTTGATTTGGTATTGTTCCCCAATTGTCTTCACAATTACATAAAAACTTATAAAGCATTTGTTTGAGGTACACTGACCAATAATGATTTTTCCAAGCACTGTAACCAAATTAGGAAAAGTTGTTTTTCACACTTCATATTTTGTAAGTATTTCCAAAAACAAGAGGTAATTTTGCTGAAATTCGTTAAACATAAAATGATGAAGTAACACTGCTTAGCCATTTTGCTCTTTAGAGTGCTTTACAGCTCATAACTAATTACTCTCGTGGCAACCCTCTGAAGAAGCTACTGTCTCCACTTAATAGTAGGAAAAACAGAGACAGAGGTTGAGGACTGTCAAATATGCTGAATACCTGCAACTCCCACTGGCATTAACTGAATTTCTAGATGCTCACTGTTACTGAAAACAGGCTGTGAATGATTTATGATGGGTAAAACTGCAACGTAAAAGAGCAAGAACCTCTGAGATAAAAGTTCCAGCTTATGCAGTTGTTGGTTTCCTGGGCTGTGCCTTCATCTCACAGTGAAGAGAGCTTTATGATGGATTTTGTACTTACAAAACCAGAAGAACAAATTAATGCTCAACTGCTATGAATGCTTATATGGACACCTTTCTACTTTGCAGTAAAGTAAAAAAAAATCAACATACAGATTTTAAAGAATGAAATAATTATAGACAAAGCAGAACCAGTTCTATTTTGGTACAGAAAAATCAAAATTATTCTCACAGTATGTACCTCACCAGGAAAGGATGAAATATGCAACACAAGGAAAGGTATTATCTTTAACAATTCCACGTTGGAGCAATCTTAATAATACTTACCAGTCCTAGCATTATATTCCGTACACAATTGAGAAATGTTGCTGAGGTTATTAAGCAACAGTAACATATATAAATCTCTAGACTGTTAAATAATGAATCATATTCACTATAATAAATCAAACCTTTTCCTTAGCACAACACTGTGGTGCATCTCCCAAAGTACAATGGTGTTGATCTTCTACATCTGATCTTTGTAAACACTACAAAACCAGCAGAAAAGATATTTAACCTCTAAGAACACACAATCTGTTCTGTTTTCTTTTTTTCAGTTTAGCTCAAAAGATCAGAAAGCAAGCTAATAATAACTTCTGTCTTTTGTTATTCAACCTGCGTGCTAACTTTCATAATGAAAATTCAGTTTCATATTTTAGGCTTGCATTCGTATTTTTAAATTTTTTTATTAAATTTCATTCCTCTTATCATTAATTTGATTAAACACACATCACCACTACTAAGCTGCAGGAACAAAATGTTGGCTTTAATGTGTTGCTCTGGGAATTGTCATCAAGCCAAAATCACAGATGTTCCAATGAACATGCGGCATTTGGTCCATTTCTAGGATAAACATCATGGTTTGTTTTATCTACAGTGTCATGATCCTGTAGGAGTAGGCAGTAAGATCAGGTAAGCCCCCTCACCTACTCTGTATGTAGCTCTATCTGTTTGATAAGCTGATGCAAAGTGAAAAAGGCAAAATTAGGGAAAGGGGAAAAAATACTTGTGGTCTTCATGCCTCATCACTAAAGATTTTCTTGTTTGAGGATTCCTTTGTAGTTTTGCCTGTTGTGACAAGATGTACATTTTCTTATAAATGATGAAGTAGGTAGAAGCATTTATACTTAGAAGCAGCGAAAAACTGTGAAATTATATTTAGTAGCTGGGTAAAAATGAGATGATCGTGATGGCTCATAAGTGTGTGAATAACCCTCCCAGAATCCTCATGAGGTCTTATCAACTTGTGTTACTTAAAGATATTGTCCTATAAAAACTTAATAGGACAGAAAATTGGGATTTGGTATTTTGAAGCACTCTGGCATAAAGAAAAGAATACATATGCATACATGAAGAAATTGTTAATAAGCAATAAACAGCTAGCTTCATGGACACATTAGCAACACAGCAACTGCACATAAAAATGTGTGATGCTTATGAAACCTACAGGAATGCTTAACAGGTTTGAGGTGCTGTTCACATGTAGAGATATATAGCTTTAGACTATAAAGCTGGTGTTGCACAGCTACCAGAAAGAGTTGTGTGCATATTAACTATGAAAAATAGTCTTTTCCCACAGAAAAAACTACCAAAATGCACGTCTCTAATAATAGAATAAGATCTTGGGTGGAGAGAGGTAGGTTCCGCGTAAATGCTTGTCCCAGCCTTGTCCTCCATGTAAAAATTATGACTCAAATTGCAAGAGTTCACTATTTTTTTAACAAGTACTTTGTGTGTGGGTGTGTGTCTTTTAGGGGAAAAATTTTTAAATTTTTCTTACTGTTACAAGAACTGGTGGGGGGGGTGGGGGAAGCATCAGTATTTCAGTCCCATGATTATATCAAGGGTTGATTCTTCCCAAACAAAGATAACTCAGAGTAAAAACACACATGCTGACAAGTGAGATGCTAGCAGTTTGTGAAGCCCAGCCTGTGTCTACTGTAATTAAATTTGTACACACAAATTGGAGCGTGCAGTGCTGCTATTCCTCTTAACAGGTTAGACCTTCTGAGCAGAACTTTTAAAGTCTGAATTAAAGTCTTCTTTTATTTTAATGAGTCTTCAGTATGTCACATCCATCTTTACTTATGATTTTTATGTTCTATAAATTTTTTTTACTGCATAGATTACCAAAGAACATCAATTGATTTATAGGTGGCGAATACAAATACCTTTTACTATTGGTTACAAACAAGTCTGTTTAAAAAGCCCAGGACAATACAGTACATCACAGGTAGAAACCTAAAAGCAAAAACTCAAGACAATGTTAAAACCCCCCAGTATTATGTTGCATTTGTGGTATACAGGATGGTGTTATGTTGCCCCTGTAACAATTTCAAACTTTAATTTCAAATCTTATGTTTCCATGTTTAAAACTTGGAAGCACTATAGCATTATTCATGTGGAAAGCTAAGTGAAAAGAGGCTTTTTCTTGCTTTTATCTATACCCTTCATAATAATTGACAAGATAATTGACAAGAACATCAACTCTGGTGTGGTACATGCAGGACTAGAAGCAGGTACCTTGGCACAGAGAAGATACAGCTTGTTGCATTGCAATCTGCAACTCTTGAGGAGATCGTGGGAATTGGTCGTATACGACCTTGATTTCACAACACCTTTTGACAAAGGCAAGGCTGAACTGACAGTTGCACAGACTTTAAAAAAATAAGCAGCAAAACCAGTACTTGGCCAACTGCTTTGTAACAGAGAGAGGCTTCCAGAGGAGCCAGTCAAAGGAACCTTGTCTAAATGTGCTGTCAAGAAACATGTAGAGCTTGCTACCTTTGCCCTCGGGTACCACACTGGCACTGGTAAGGTTACTAAATACAAAGGAAAAAAAATCCCATGCAAAAAGACAAAAACTATCCCAAGCAACAGTCCCTGCCCTCTTACAATTGGGAAACTGGCAGGAATTGAGGACTTTCCTTGGGACATAACACGCACTTGGAAAGAAGATGTCCATGCATCAAATATTCTCATTTGTGTACCTTATCTGTGGGAGAAAGTACATTTCACCAAAACACAACATCTGCAGCAGTGAAACAGGATTTCTGATGTGACTGGATATATAGGGCATGGAAAAAAATATAGGTCAATTAATGGCAGATGGATGGAGTAGCCGACTCTAAAAAGGCATGATGCCACAGAGAGTCAAACAGGCTTCTGCTGTCTTCTCTGAGACTTCCACTGTGACAAACCTTCCCACACAGAAAAAAATGCCTTGTCAAGGAAGCCAGTAAGCAATTTCTTATATAATTTTGCTATGTCAAATATAATAAAAGGTGTACTAAAATGAGTAGGTTACAATAAATGAACCTATAATATACTTTTAATAAGGACTTGGTGCTGCCTTCAGCTATAACCAAAGAAAAAGCACGTTTGAAGAAAGATATAGAGCTTTACTCTTGTGCTCTCTAAGCATTTTTCTTAGCCATTCAGTCAGGAGAAGGAGTAATAATCACAGATTGTCTAGGTTGGAAGGGACCTCTAAGATCATCAAGTCCAACCATCAACCTAACACTGTCAAAAGCCCCCACCAAAGCATGTCCCTAAGCACCATGTCTACCCGTCTTTTAAATACCTTCAGGGATGGCGACTCCAACCCTTCCCTGGGCAGCCTAACAACCCTTAATAGGCCTTATTAGAACACGATACAGGAAAAAAGGCAGCAAACCCATATGAAATATTTAGTTTTTTCTTTTTCTCTGTTTACCGTTTTTTCTTGTGTCAAAGTGAGGTGAAAGCCCTGGGAGAGAGGGCATGTTACCTACAGTTTTACTTCTGATGGGGGTCCCTTTGCTTGGGGTACTACTGACTCTGGTCAGAGAGAGACGTGTTGGGAGAAGGTAGGATGTAGCAGGCAAGAGACAGCCTCAAAAAGTTCATGCTGAGCTGGAAAGACATGTATTGAGGAGCAGGCAACCAAACCTCAGAGAAGAAAGGAAGAACCTCCTAGAGATGAGAAGGACTTGGTACAATTCATGAAGTCATTGACTAAGCCTAACCTGCAAGCAAGATCTACACATTTGCCTAAAGTTCTGGCTGGCTCAGAGTCCTGTCACAAACATTTTCTCCCTGATTACCAATAGGGACTTAAAGGTAAAGCCCTGAGAGGGGGGAAATGCAAAAAACCTCCTGCTGACCTTAAGATATTTAACCACAGAAACACGGTATCCTTTGCATGTCAAATTACACTGTAGATGATTCTGTTACCTACACATAGCGATGTGACCTTGCTATTCTGTAGAGGACACAATGTCAAAAATATATACAAACCCCTCCTTATTATCCTTTCCTAATAAAGAAGCAGATGTTACTTATGGTTTTATTTCCGATGGAGGCCAAATGTTCTCTATGCAACTGGAAAGAAACAAACAGATATTAAACCCTCAAAAAATTACTAAAGCTATGGATCCCAGTATATTTCTTTGAAGAAGAGTGTAGCAGATCTATTAAATAATGTATGAACATGAGAGTTTCATGAACCTTTGGCAGCTCCCATTTAGAAAAGACTTTGAAAAGAAAGTCTGCACACACAGTGTGCATTAATTTCATTGAATAATTTACAGTATGTTGTGGTATGGGGTTTTTTTTTTTCCCTCCTTTACTCTATGAACTGAGCAAATTTCAGAAGCAATACTATGCAATGAAATATATTCCTTTTGTTAGTCACAGCTGTTCGGTGTATCTTTCTGTTTACTGTCTTTTTCCTATACCTCTTCTTACTGCAACGTTGCTGTACCATGAACAAAGGCTAGAAAGTTCCCTGAAAGTTTTTCAATCTCTCTGATAAAAAACCTAGCACAGGAAATGTATTGCTTATAACAAATAATCCATTGATATGATATAAACGTGCCATCCTGTTTTAGCTGGAAATACCCAGCATCACCACGTGTACAATACAAAGCAACACAGTGCAGAGATGAGCTCTTGAGAAGCATGTGGCATGCCTCACTGATGGGACGGTACTACAAAAACATGAGCCGTCTCATGTACAAAAACATGCCGTCTGCTTACTCTAGCGCGAGCTACATGAGAAAGCCAAAAGCTTTTCAGATTAGTGCACGGAATAAAGTCCCAGTTTAGCAAGGCAATGCAGCACCTACCTACCTGATCCTAAAGGCAAGGGAAGCTGCGGTACTCCTGCTTCCATTCTTATCCAGAATAGCTTGCTAAAGGAATATTTTTTTCACATAACATAATAAACTGAAAAATCTGTAAAACAAAATTTTAAAGCTACGCAGTCAAGCCCTCAAAAATTAATGAGATAGAATTGAATGGGTAGTTACGCAATGTTAATCAGAAATGCTGTTATAGGCTTCCTTGACATGCCTAGATGCTTTGAAGGATGGCATGTTGGCTTCCTCCCTGTTTTACAACTGCAAACATTTAGAAATAACTAAATAACTTAGTAAAATGTAGACCAGTATATGATATATTCTTTTCATTTAGAATAATAAGACTGAAGCAGTTGTTAGTCAAGACAGATATGCACAGGCTCTCTCAACTTCTGGGAATAATTTTCCATTCCTAATCGACAGCTGCACATTTGAAAAGTAAGTATCCTGAGTAAACCACAGCCCCAGCACAGGAGCTGTTTACTTTTAAAACACATTTGGATGATTTCAATTCCTGTAATGAACTACTAAACTTGGAAGGAAAAGATTAGTCAGAGAGCTATGCCTGAGAAAATTATACCAAAAATTGGGCCAAGGGAACAAAGACCAAATTAAACTTTATATGGAGAACATTTACTTAAAGCCGTACTTGAATATATTATTTGGCAACTTGAATTAATTATTGCAGTTTGTTAAAGAAAAGGCTGAAGAGAGTCTCTTCAGGTTAGATACTTTTATGAAGCTAATGATGTCATTAAAAATTTACTGAAAAATTAAATGATCAGAGAAATGTGTTTTAAATAAATACATTAAGCATAATATGCAGTTACAATGATTGTACAATGTTTATTCATTGATACACAACCAAACCAGAACCAGACTGCTGGATATTCCATGCTTCTTCAGGAGAAAACAAGTATGAACAGAGAACGTCTGCTTAAGTGTTTAATTAATAGTACAGCTCCTGTAATTTTGGGAGTATATCTGCACTGAAAAGCCTCTCTGTGTTTAAAAAGAAAATAAATTAAGCATAACCATGACATTGCTGAAGAGGCTGAAATAAGAGGAATGGCTAAGTGTGGTGGCTGACTTGCAGGATTTGGGCATAAAATTACAGTTTTCTTAGAGTTTGCTGTAAGTGTTATTACGATGAATTTAAAGGGAGGCTGAGTAAAGGGAGGTAAATATTTCTTAATTGTCACAGTATTGTTACCAGCTTCCTCATTTTGGAGAAATGGATCTCGTATGTTTTTCTCAGGCTACAACTGACTGTTTACCAAATATACTTCTGCGTTGGCAATGTTGAATAACAGCTTATCCATGATTAGAAGTATTTATTTCAGCAGAAGCACTGAAGATTTGGGAGCTATTCAAACCAAGTAAGGATAAGAAAGCTTCTAAAGAGATGTGCAACACATTTATTATGAGATTTACCCTAGAGCTGCCTTTTTTTTTTTTTTTTTAAAGTAAAGAGTAGGGTGACTGCATTTTTATTCAAAAGGGTTTGCATTAAAACCTCAGATGTGGGTATTCAAGAGGGAATTTAAATGAAAAGCAGAGAGCCTGATGGAAAAAATGTGATAGTTCCAGTCAGAGGGTCCGATATAAACCAAGATACAATGAAACGAGAAAATAGAGAGAGCAATAATAGGTAATATACTGTGAGTGAAGATAGAGGCAGTTAGAAATTAGAGTAGAAATGAAAGCACAGTTAGTGATGTGGTGTTATGGGAGAGGACGACAAGTCTCAACTCAAAATGCACTTCAGCTGATTTTAGAAAAACAACACAAAATCAAGGCAGTCAGCATGGCCACATTACTAGGAAGAAAACTAGTTCTTCCACGTGCTTTCAAGTCTTTATATGCTGTTCTTTATTTCCAAATATGGCACATTTCTTGGTGAGGTCAATTAATCATGTTCATCTAATGTCTTCCTTGCAAGGAAAAATTATTTTAAGAAAGCAGTGAAATTTATGAGTCTGCTAATGACTCATTTGCCTCATCTGTTACTTCATAAAAATTTCTGTGCTTGCCCTAACCCTCATTTAATGAATTTCTGACATTTGAACTGTGAACCAAAAACCTCGTATGGAATAGGCTGTGAGATGAACCTGTGCAACATTTTATAGAACAAAAAGCCACAAGATTTCTTAAAAGAAAAGGTTCGTTCTTTCCTGCCAAAAACATAACTGATAGCAAAACCACTGAAGCTCTAGAATACAAAGGGAGAAAGGAATCTAGAATATAAAAAAAACACATTTCCTTTTCCTGCAATAATATACAGAATTAATGTACACAGATTTTGGAATCATTTTGAATATAATAAATATGCAGAGATATTTATTTAAGTATTCTGACAATGAAGATATGCTTGATGTCAGGACACAGAAGATTCTGCAACCTTTTAAGCTGAAGATGATGCAGCCACAACGGGGCAGTCAAGGACAAGACATGCAATTTGCTTCTAGAATGCTTCCAAAGTGCAAGGAACAGATCAAATATTTTAGATACTAAGGGCAAAAATCCCACAGTGCTTAGTCAGGCAAAACTCCTGTTGAAGCCAATGGGAGTTTTGCCTGAATAAGTACTGAGCAAAGACTATATTTGACCCAGATTTATCAGAGTCATACAAATCTAGGTCTAACAAGTTCTTAAGACAGACAACCACTGTGCCGCAATATTCCTGCAGCATTCTGTTTAAAGGAAACTACAGTATCAGTAAGCTATGAATCATCCCCTGCACCCCCCCATGTATATAATGAAGGGAAGAACTCACAGCTGTGCAAGGAGGTGCTATCTTGAAAATCTGCCAGAGCAAGACTAAAAAGAGTAAGTTTACCATTGCAGAATTTTGGAAATCTGATAAATACAGAAAAGTGCACAAGTGAGATTCCCGAAGGCTTGTGTGCAACTGAAAATAATCTGGCTTTCATTCTTGTAAGTAAACAGGCAACAATGAATAATTCCTTTCTATAGTTATCCTTCTGATTTAGGGCAAACTGCGATTCCTACATGGTCAGCGGAAATTTCTCTAGTTGATTTCACTGGGGATTAATTTAGGTGAATAACTAGGTCAGTCTTGTTCCTAAGTTAACATTTCTATTACAGAAATATGAAAGGAGATTAAGTTTAACATATGTATATATCTTGCTTCAGAAACTTCCTTCTGTAATTATAGAATCCCATTTACAACAACTTTGATGTCATATACAGGAGAAATAGTAGAATTAGTACCAAAGTGAGCAGAAAAATTCATAAGCATGCGAGACATGCATGCTTTTGGCTGCTTCTTGTAGCCAAAGTGAATATCAAAACCCTGACATCAGTAGCAGTCGGACCAGAGGATCTCCCTGAAGGGTGAGGGGGAGATGGTGGAATATGAGTACTGCACATTGCAACACAAAAGCCAAAATCATACCAAGCTAAAACTCTATCCTTTCATATTTAGCTGGGTCTACCCTTTGCAAGATTCTTTTATATAAAGAGCAGTAGTTAAACAATGTGAAAAAAATGTTTCTTTTTTATCTGAGAGCTCTTCCATCATTAATGTATCCTAAACCTTCTGAACTGTGCAATATTACCCCGAGAAGTGAAACGCTATGCTATTCAGCCAGGTAATAGCTGGATACCATCCTTGACTGTAAATTAAACTTAAGATTTTTAAAGGACAGGTCCTTGAAAATGAAAAGCCTACAACTTCTATCAAGTGTCAGTCTAGGACCTTGTAATCTTACACAGTAAATGCTAAAACCCACAGCCAAAGTTCAGCCAGCTCCAGGTTTTGCCACCAGATATGAAAGAGTAGTATCACTTGCTTTGTCTCTGTTAAATTTTCAGGTGAGGCAGTGAGGTGCCATAGGAACAAGAACATACAACTGATTCTCTTTGATGAATCCAGCTATGGAGAAGGTGACTCCAGCAGACCAGGGCTCAGAAAATGACTGCACCTGAGATTTTCCTCAGTGTTCTGCATCCAAGCCTATTCTCCTCATCCATTTTCATAAAGTTGCGCAGACTGAACTTCAGCATCTCCATGACACTGATGTGTTTCGGCAAAAGCCCCTACTTCCTCTCTTTATGGATGACTATCTTAAGCAAACATTAGGTTATAACAAAATCAAAACAATACTAACTCTCCTTACTTTGCGAAGCGTCAGGCTGTCTTTCCTCCTTTGTATTCCTGCAAGCCCTCTGCTCCCTCCTCTTCCTCAATCCTTGACTGCCTCCTTTTGATGACATTGTGTATTAACACTGATCCTCATTCAAAAAAAACCCCCAAACCAACCAAAACACCCAAAAAGTCCTTCCATAAGTAAAGGAAGAAAAGGAATCTTTGTTTTCCCCCAGATTTGTGTCTTGAAGATTGGATGTCAGAATTCCAGGCTAAAAATCAATTAGGGTCAAGTCCTTGCTAAATTAACAGAATTTCTATTTTCTACATTACCATTTATTTTCATGAAATAAGAACATAAACAGTGTCTCTGAAATGTTGATGCATCTAATTTGATAAATTTGAAATTGATAAAAATCATTAGGAAACATAGGACTAGCCAGTCACATGCAAATACAATGTAGGATAATTCCTCAGGAACCAGACCAAAAAAAAAAAAAATCCCAGAAAAAACAGGTCCATCCAAGTTTTTGGTCTTTAGCACACAGGAATCCTCAATTCTAAAAAAATTAGGCTGCATCACGATCTAGCAGCATTGTCGAGAATTTTTGGTCTCTTCCAGTGTCATAATTGCTCTCCAGTTGACACAGCATGCTCAGTGCAATATACAATACAGCAGGGGAAAGTTGAGACAGAAACATAAATGATCTCCTATAGCATCTGAAGGCACAGTATGAGCCTCCTTCTTTCAAGGCTCCTTCCCTATGAGCTTTGAAATATGCACCTGACTGTGCCTGAAAAACTGACTGCTTCTCAATAACCAAGTCTAACAGGTGGATTTTTTGTTTTAAATTACTCTTATACAGGATTAGAATCAGGAATTCATTTGACTATACTCACAGACATAACACAAAGGAATTACATCCTACTGTGGAATATCTCAAGATTTAATTATGAAGCTTTACAAAAACGTGGTGAAGCCAACTCGCTTCAAGTTTTCAAGACAGAAGTTTTATATGGCTATATGCCGAGAAGTTACTTTTTACAGCAGTGTTTAATGTGGATCATAAATTCCCATGGAGACTGGTGCAACAAATGAAAACAAAAATTCATCCAGTTTCTTTCCACCTAACAACAGCTAAATAAGAGAGTTGGAGCTGAGCTGTTTGGATCACTGGAGCTGAATGGTTTTCTTTTCCCAATGAATCGCTTACCTCTTCTGACTTCAAGACCACACAGTAAACAAAGCTAGTTTCTTAACCTGTCTTTGAAAGGTACCAATAATTTGGAATGAGCAAAAAAAACAACACCCATACAACTAAGCTACGTTCTTTTACAAAGCTTTCAGGAGGTTGTTCTGCCTATTCTATATATCAGAATACTGTAACCTACAGAAATTACTGTCAGGTGACATGCTACTGAAAGCAACAGCTCTGACCTTAATGGTCTGACTTTAAACTCATTAAACAGTATATCAGGAGCTGTGCATACTGCAGGTATGTTCCAATGTATTTGACACAGTAAAGATATTTTATGATACACTGCACCTTGGTCAGTACATTGAATATTAAAATACTCAGTAAGCTGTGGTCCATTATAAGCAATAGCTTAACAAAACAGGTGTTCAGGATTATATCCATTCATATAATTAGCAAAAAAGCAGTAACTTTGATTTTATGTATGCCTACATTTTTAATCCTAAGTGTGGATAGTATCCTTCTAAGTGAATGATGGTATTGCTAAAAAGGTATAAGTATGTGCTGCATGTTCAAAATAGCTTCTTCAATTATAGTTTGAAAATTGCAATTCTGATTAAAAATTAAAAAATTATGAATGCAAGCAACCGAGTCCATACGCAGCTAAAAAACCAGCTGTGTTTGAAATTAGATTAACATTCTGATAATTGTTAGCTTTAAAAGAAAAATCTATCAGCATTATGATGAATTAACAATAAAATGCTATGACTGCTTATAGTATATAGTGCATGTATATACATATATATTAGTATACTACTAAACTTTATTAGACTTGGTTTCCAAGGAGAGTAGTGTGTATGCACAGAATTTTTCAAGCTTTTCACATCCAGCTGAGAGGTCAGTAACTTTGGTGCCTTAGACAATTTGTAGTCTTTCTGAAAACATCACCTGTAGCTTTCTGAGATTCATAGTCTTCACTTAACCATTACTTCAGAAATGATTTGCAAATGCATTGCCTTCCCTGCCCCGCCCCATCCTCTGTCCTTGCATAGCTATTAGATTAACTATTGGCTATTAATTAACTGTTATTAATTAACTATTAGCATAGCTATTAGATATGCTCAGAGAAGTAGCGTTACCTTTTTGTATGGGTTCAACATCAGTAAGTTTTGAATTTTATACCGAAGCCAGACTTAACACTCATGACTGTGAGATAACACTGGGCAGGAGGGGGAAAGAGCCCTTTTTTCCTCTGCTAGCTATATAACCACAAGTAAGGAATAATACTTTTCCCCCAAATAACTTTCTAGATGTTCTACCAGTTCATGATATAACACCAGCCTTGGTGATGTTAAAACCAGTCAGTGCTTTGACACACTTGATGAATAATCCTTCATTCTAGGCTATAGCAGGAGTAAAACATATTTATAATTTTCTTCTTAGGCAATGAAAGGTATTATTTAAGGGTCAGTTTCCTTGCAGGGCTGTCTATGCCTTCCCCAAAGTACTAATCAGATCATTAGGTCGCCAGAAGCAATGACAATTATAGTTCTGAAAAATAAAGAGGATATTTGTTACAGTTAAACATTTCAAAATGTAAGTTTCCTGGAGAAAAACAAACAAAACTTTGCAGACATTTAATGACTATTTTTTGTAGGGATAAAGAGACAATCAGCAGGCTATTAAATACCCTGAAGACAATGCTATGGTCACAAACAGCCACCTTTTGAAGGATGGCAGCTCCAGGGGCTCCCCAGCTTATCCTTGTTTCCTTTCTAAATGGTAATCTCTCTTTGTAGTTGTACTTCTTTTGCGTTCCCTACCAGCAGGGACTCAGCGATGCTGTGAGTAGCTATGCAGAAGGAACTTTAACAGCAAAATGGGTCTGCTAAAAGAATCTCTACCCTTTGCACAGGTGGGATGTTGTACAACTGCTTCCCGTCTTTGGCTGGCCACGTACACTCCAATAAACAGGTACACTTCAAACCCGTTAAACAAATCAGCATCTCCTGGTAATGAAACTTGCATTTCCCAAAGAAGAGACAACTGTATATTATGTGATTAAACTACAAATTAGAAAAAATTAGATTTTTTTCTTTTTTTCAGGACACACAAAGTTATATCAATTGTTTTCTAGAATTCCCTCTTAAACCTAAGAGCAAAGAATGAAATAAAAAACAATGGTCCCACAAACCGTCACCAAGCCTTTCATGATGCATATTTTATTTAGTGCTTATTCATATCTGAGTTAAAAAATAAAGCCAGGTAGTATTCCCCCAACAGTGTGAGACAACTACAAAGCAAAATAGAAACTCAATACTGCAGTAAAATGTTAACAATAAAAATGCCCCTTTTTTGCTTTTGAATGTAAACGAGGGATCAATTTTATTTGAAAAGGTGAATCGTATCACTGCACTCTAAAGTCAGGTAACAAAACATGAATTAATTCAATTAAAATACATTTCCAGATCAGCATGCTAACATTCAAGATCTAGCTGAAGAACCTATCTTTCATATAGAAAAGCTTAGAAAAGCTCTTGGCCTGGTGTTTTTCATTTGTTCTGTTCTTGCTTGCTTTTGATCATAGCCAAACTATAGTGAAATAGCAGATGCATTTTTGTAGGCTAGTTTTCTCCTCAGTTCCATTCCATGATGTTCTGTTGTATTAGCTGTTACTTAAACTGATCATTAAGATCCACTCCAGTGTCTTTTTCCTCACATTTTTTTTTGAGCAAAGAAGTTTTTGCACCAGTCATTTTATCTACAAAAGTTACCTTGGCTAATATTTGTAATGCTAAAATATTAAACAATAGTCTCTGTCTCTTTACATTCTCTTACCCTTTTTGAACTCTGTTTTTCCCGTAACAGTGATTTTAAGTACATTTGATATTCTATATTAATTTTCAGTAGTGCGACATAAAACATTTTAAACTTCTGCAGATTGACATGCTTACCCTGGTCTGCCTGTTTTTACTGCTGTACAGCATTCCAGAGTCTTTCTGTTGGATTGTACTCCACTACATAACTGTTTCCGTTTGGACTGCAAGTCCCACAGTCACATTTTGTTATCGCTTTCACTAACAAATGCCTTTTGTGGAATTAAACTACTTAAAAGCAGTGACTTACTGAAAAATCTTGAAGCCGGGATGATTTATTTTGCATCTATGTAGCACGCAGCACAGAATTTCACTGTGTGAATCCTGCACAGCCCTTTCTGTACGAGATAGGGCATGTCTGTCTGTTAGAAAAGTGCAGTCCTTATTCAAGAACTTTGACAAACAGACATCCTGCACATCCACAGACAGTTTGTTTTAGTGGTTAGAGTTACTCTTACCATTTGAAACAAGAATTGCCATAGTGAATCAAACCCAAGGTGCTCTAATCCCATAACCTGCAGCAGTAGCGATATCAGATGCTTCAGAGGAAGGTGTGAGAGCTTGAAAATAATCCACACTCTGCTACTTCTCTTTCACATTTGTTTTCTTCCTGTCCGCCTTCCTGCCTTCCCTAGGCTGAAATATGAGGTTTCATCTCTCTTTGAAATTGTTATTGACTGTAGTAACTGGATATTATTTCTTCCTAAGAATATTCACCCCCCTGCTTTAAAAAAAAAAAAGCAACCTCCCCCCCCCCCCCCCAAAAAGCTACCCCAACTTGTTGAAATCTTGGCCCAAATGGTTTTCTGTGGCAATCCACTCCATGCTTAATCACAAACTCTGTGATAAAACTATTTGCCATCTTCAAAATAGTTTTTAATTTGCCATAATTTGACATAATAGAACTTTTGAATTTGTACTTTATGAAACAGGAATGTACACTTCTGACCTAGACCATTCATTATTCAACCTACTGTGTTTCCAGTGATCATCTGAGCCAAATTTTTAGTCTAGATAAAAGAATCACTGATGTGAATTTCCTGCGTTACTCTTGACATTTCTGCAGTAGACAGGTACATTTTCCTGTTAGTCCTCTGGACTAGTGGCTGGTTTTAAAGGTATTCACAGTCAGAGCTAAACAAACCCTTTCCGAGTGTTGGGATACCTCTCATAACCCAAATCCCTATGCCTTTCCTTGCTACAGCAGCTACCATGAGTTCAATGAAAATACATATGCAGTCAATCAACAGAAAATACTCCAACAGTGGAGTGGGTTTCCAGCCTGGGGTATATCGACTCCCAAGAGTCTTTGGAATATTTTAAAGAGATCTGTGAAAGATAACAAAGTGCAATGCACTGTGCGAAAACCCACAAATGGGAAATTTCTAACAAAGTTTGCATCTCCACTGGATAAATGTCAGGAATCCATGCACTGAGAAAGGTTGACAACCACTGTACCAAAATATGCTTTACTGTTCCCAGACAATATTATACCAAACAACAATCAATGCAATCACTATCAGTATTAAACGTCACAAAAAAATTAATCATTTATCTCCTAGATGCAACGATCTTCAACAGCACTGACAATTTAGGTCTATAAGTAGTTCATTCTCAATCCTACCCTATAAGTCATTCGTAAATGCATGCCTCCAGTTTTCATAAACACACTTACAGATGACCAGAGAACCAATCTGAGAAATAGCAAAGTACATACATGTAGATTTAATACTCAAATTCGCTAGTATGGAATTAGGAGGAGTCAGAGAGACAAAAAGTTGAAATCAAAGCTAATAGAAAGGCAGAGCTTGCAAATATCTAAAGGCAGCAATTTTTAGATTGATTACAGTACAATTTCTTCTTTTCATTGGAAATTAAATTAGGTTATTATGAATGATGGGATAACGCTTTGAAAGTCAAATATGGAATAAAGTAAAAAATACCACCCTTTTTATGGCCAAGATGTTAAGGCACACTTGTGTAGAGTTCATCAACATAATGATTTTGAGCATGAAAAAGTGAAATGAAAAATTTCAAACTGTGTTTCTCTGCCAAATGCATGTTTGGAGTTCCTACTTGTGGTGGTGTGGTGGGGGAGGAAAAGCAGGGATGAGAGCGCTATTTTATTAAGTTTTACAATTGAATTCAACCATTTAATTTAGAAATCTCTCTGAATTAAGCTCTCTGATTTTCTGTATATCTAAATGGAAATTTTCATGCTTTTTTTTCATACATTCTCAGAACTCAAGTGACGACTGTTACAGTGAGGAAGAGTAGTCAACAGAAGTAGAAAGTTAGACAAAACATGGAGAGAGAATGTAATTTTATATTTATATCTCATTCTTGTCCTTGGACCCTCCTCCTAAGGGTCTGCTTTTGTTGTGGTCTGTGTTATATCCTCTTAATATTTCTATTACTAACTTTCAGGAATGTTAAATAAACCATAAAAGCTCTTAAATGAACTTGGGATCACAGCTGGATAAAAGCTGAACAGAGAATCTAAGAGAGTGAATGTATTAAAATATTTAAATTTTGCCAAAGACACATATCTTCCTCTTCAGGGGCTACTGGAAATAAGCCAAGTAAATAGCAAGCACCATGTCCTACACTGAATGAGTAAGTCTGGGACTTTCTGTTCCTTTTAAACAAACAACTACTTATTAGAGGCCATCACACCTCACACTGTTAGAACACAAAAGGCAACAAGTCTTTTTTTCAAGACACTCCTTCCTTTGGCTACTCCTTTACCCATTGACTATTTGTCCTTGAGCATAACCTGAGCACATTTTTGTCTTTGTCCAAGCCAACGCAACAGAAGACAGAGGCTTGAAGTGGGCATATGCAGGGCCTCCAACCCCATGCATCCTCTGAGAGAGGGGAATGGATCCAGCTGAAGCTGGCAACTCACGTGAAGGTGAGTCATCTTACCTCCGCTTGGCAGGAATCCCACCACACACTTTAAAACTAGTTACTGCACCTCCCATACACTGGGGTGCAGGCTGAGCGCATTAGCATAGCTCTTATTAACTTGCTTCTTAACTACGCTCTGAGAAATTAAGTACTTGAAAATATTTACTTTGTATGTTAGTACCAGAGTCCCACTAGAGTCATTCCTGCTGTTATATTGTGGTCAAAAGTGACCCATTGCATCCAGTGAGCTGATGCCCAGCTAAGAACAGGGGCATGCAGTATCCGGAGAGAGGCAGCAGCTGGACTCCTGCACAGGAGCACGATAATCCTGATAAGGCAAGGTGATACTGCCTGTCTTATCAAAACACAACCCCTTCAGGATCCCATTGAGTTCTGTACCTCTAATTTGGCAAACGATACTATGATCTCATATAGCAGCCCTGGAAGGATACTACGTTTAGTTAAAGGGTTTCTGCAAACGTCAGCACTTGTCCCAAAAAGTATGAGTTGGGTCGCATATTTTATCTGTGACCACAAGGGTAAATATTTACCTCTTAACTAAATGGTAAGAGTAATGGAAATAACTGTCTTTTTCCTTTCCCCTCAGTTCCAGCTAATCTGTCATCTTACAAAATACTGTCTGAGCATACATCCTGCATCTGATGTTTGGCTACAGAGTGGATACAATGGGAAAGAGAGACAAGAAAGGGATTTTCAGACTGAACAAGGCGGCCATGGGGTAGCATGAGGCAAGTACCATGAAGAGAAGGGTATGTCCTACTCATCCCTCCAAGAGTCGTTAGAGAAGGCTGATTTTCTGTTTGGAGGTGCGAGACTGTAGGACTGCCTTACAAGCTGCAAGGAATACTTAGAGGACTTGTGAATGTGCACACCCTCCTTTTAGATGCTAAGGAGGGATAGATGCAGTGAGGAGAGCAAGGCTACCACAAAGAGCTTACCTGGCTGTGGAAAGATAGAGAAAGGTGGGGTTTGCAAACAGGCCCGGGCCATGCGGTTTCAACTAGGCTTTCAGCTGAGTTTCAGGCAAGGTACCCATGCTAGGCTTCAGCCTGGCAAGATGAAGTTGTAAAGCTCGAGAAGAACAAATATTATTCTTCTCACAGGGCATTAACCTGTTGCAGACCATATTAGCCCACGCAGTTTTGGCCATTCTCTAGTGAGATCAAATGTAAAAAACCCCTTCAGATAAGGGAAAGGCTTGGTGGGATTCCAAAACACATGCCTGGTTTAAGACAAAGAACCAAACACAGTCATGATGCATCCTGCCTATCATTGTTTCTCTCAGTTTGGTGACGACAAAGTATGCTGTTGTCATGTTACATACACGCTTAACTAATTGACAACGATTGTGCTTAACCTTATGTTGCCAACTCTTTTTCAAGAAAACAGGTTAATACAAACCTTTATAGTACACAATCTCTTTTTGTTTCTTTTTCTGAATGGTTGCCAATAATCAATTTACTCCATTGTCTATGATTAATTTGATTCTTAAAGTAAATGTCTAAGCAATATGCTTGTCATAGCATTTCGCCTGTTCAAAAACTATAGGTTGACATCCCAAATTAACTAGAAAATCATTTGCATTGTTTTACTTTTTAGCAAATTAAACCTTCTCCCTCCAAACCCATTATTTGCGTACAAGTAAGAGAAAATGGAAAGAGTCTTGACATATGGAAAGTATGTAACAAAGTAAGAAAAACAAATAATGAAGTCCTTATCCTGATCCCCCCAAAGTTTTGCTGCTTGCCAGTATTTATATAGACTACTGGCATCAACCTGTTTTGCTCCTCTCATGAATCTAATAAGCCTGAAATCTCCCTGGATGGGGTATTTTATCCAACTGGCTTGAGAAGAGTCAGCCCCATAAAGTTCATCAAATGATTCGGGAAATGCAATGCAATAAATCAATTCTCTAACTATTATAATGGAAATAAGAAAATATTACATATATTAAGTCTGAATTGAGAAATATAGCCGATAAGAGAAAGAAATCTAGAATACATTTCTTGTGTATCTCATAATTCAGTTTGTAGCAGCTTTTTGTCTCACTAAAAGTCAGATTTAACATGGACTATTAAGGTGTCACCTTTAACAGAAATACCAGCTTAGTCCTTTTTGCAGGAGTGCCACAGATCCTGTTCTGATTATATATATGTACACATTTTGCTACATGTAAACAGTTTTTTTTTGGAGGCACATGGTCCTTTTTGAAATATACGTGAACCCTGGCTATGTTTTAAACTAAATTAATATACATCATATAACACAGTCTGTCTAAAAGCAGGGATGCAAGAGCCTAGATGTCCTCTGTATGACGGAAATGCTTGTTTATATACTAGAAATGTCTTTTTATAAGTGACTGTTGCCTTGGAAACCACTACTAAAAATGAAAATTTTGTCTCCATGGAGAATCCATACTATTCAGTTATCCCAAAATTTACCTTATCTTTTCCTTATCCATCTGAAACAAATTGGCAGTTGGATGTTTCTAGCTCTTAATTCCTCCTTCCTATTCTAAAGTTATATCTTGCTGTAAGTTTTGCAATTCCTGGTGGCAAACAGAGGCCAATCTCTTATCAAAACCATATTTACATTCTTTGTCTCAATAGGTTGGGGGACAAAAAAAACCCCAAACCCTTCACAGAAGTCAGAAAGCTGTTTTCTGAGATTTCAATTTTGTCAGGTACTGTTTAAAGCATTCAACAGCTCTCCGACCAGTAGTGTCAGGCCAAAATTCTTGGCAAACATAATGACTTTTAACTGTGGGGCCTCTCTCAGTTTTCCCATCACTATTTAGTTGAGTATAGTCCCCTAAGCAGTGTTTCAGCGTGACCACAGAATGTAGTCATTTTCTATGTGGTTTCCTTTCCAGGTTTTCCCTATCAGTGTTACTGCTTTTCCTGGACTCTGATTCCTGATTTTTGCCCTGCATGTGGGAGGATGTGCCAACAGAAAGAATACAAGATCCATTCTAAACCAGCAAGTAGAGAGGAAGATACATATATTGGATGACAACAAGACGACAAAGCAAGAGATGCTGATTATCTGACTGAAGGCTGTGCCTGCTCAGATGTGGTAAGTTCACAAGGTAAGAGGGCCTTTCAGCCTGTTTTTGTGAGGATGCAACCTGTTTTGCCACAGGGCACAACAGTTTTTTAAAATTTGATTTGTCTCCTGCATCAATTTACAATTTTTATGTCTGGGAATACATTTACATAGTATTGACCACCACATCACAGATGTGTTGATATAAAAATTCTAATTTTTGGCTTCTGATTGGCTGAGGTTGTCTTGTAGCTCATTTCCAAAGAAAACATCCAATTGCACCATTCTACTTCTGACATTATCACTAAGACAGAAAGGGGAATAAAAAATAATCACAGTTTCCTCTGACCACCGGCAGACAGTGGTGTACTAGGAGATGTGAGCCTAAAAATAATACTATTAATTTGCAGATCCACTCTACGGATTTCTGGTACTGGTACTGCGCTGTTATCAAGAAAAATCCCCGGAGAGAGGAAACACAAATTCTAAACGCACCAGAACCTTTGCAAAAGCACTGTGGGTTTAACCTTCATATGGCAAAAGCACAGTATGGAACTAAATAGATGCTATAAAAACCTCTAGTAATACATGTAGTCTGCTGTTGGGAAGATGTTTGTGATGGGGAAACAGGTCAATGACATAATGATGGTCAGTGAAAGCTGCAAGAAGACACGGGATCCAGTGTGGAGTTCTATTATTTTTTTACCCTGAAAGACTGCTTAAAGTGTGACAGTCTTCACTGAGTCCTCCACAGCCACTGTGACAAAAATTTCTTTCTTCCCCCCTCCCCTGGCCATAATTGTGCTGTGTTCCTTTAAAAAGGACAGGACTATTGGACTCCCTGCAGGGAAGATCTACTGGACCTGCTCAAGGGGAGCAAGACCCAGAGGGTGAAGTATACGGCAGGCAAGAACACGCCACAGAAGACTTGGCAGTCACCACATCGTACAGAATGACTGCAACATGGAACAGGGGCTGGAGCAGTCAGTCTGCCCTCAGGGATGAGGGAAAGACATTTCCAAAGGACCAGAGGTGACAGAAGAGAATTGGGCAGACTCAGCCATAGCGATTGAAAGTCCAGATGTGAAGACGTACCTGCAAGAACAGAGGGGGCTGGGGTTGAAGGAATGAATGATTTAAAATGCTTTTAATTTCTACTATGCCTGACTCTGTTGCTTTGGATTCTTCCTATTTGCAAAGTTTCTAGTTCATATTATAATGACACATTGCATTTTCCCAGCTGAGTTTCAAAGGTTTTTGATCTTCTTTGGGGAATTCATGGTTGAAACAGAGTCATCTTAAACACCTGGCTGACACAAGGTCCTTCCTCTGTAATGTCCCCCCCCTTATATGCAGTATCCTCATGGACATGAGAGAACAATTAAGTAAACTGGACACCCACAAGTCCATGGGGCCTGATGGGATGCACCTGCGAGTGCTGAGGGAGCTAGCAGAAGTCATTGCTGGGCCACTCTCCATCATCTTTGAAAGGTCCTGGAGAACAGGGGAGGTGCTTGAGGACTGGAGGAAAGCCAATGTCACTCCAGTCTTTAAAAAGGGCAAGAAGGATGACCCGAGAAACTACAGGCCGGTCAGCCTCACCTCCATCCCTGGAAAGATGATGGAACAGCTCATTCTGGGGGTCATCTCCAAGCATCTGGAGGAAAAGAAGGTTATCAGAAGTAGTCAACATGGATTCACCAAAGGGAAGTCATGTCTGACTAATCTGATAGCCTTCTACAATGGCGTGACTGGATGGGTGGATGAAGGGAGGGCAGTGGATGTTGTCTACCTTGACTTCAGCAAGGCTTTCGACACTGTCTCCCACATCATCCTCACAGACAAGCTTAGGAAGTATGGGTTAGATGAATGGACAGTGGGGTGGATTGAACAGTGGCTGACAGATAGAGCTCAGAGGGTTGTGGTTAGTGGTGTGGAGTCCAGTTGGAGGCCAGTAACTAGTGGTGTCCCTCAGGGGTTGGTACTGGGTCCAGTCCTGTTGAATATATTCATCAATGACCTGGATGAAGGGACAGAGTGTACCATCAGCAAGTTTGCTGATGACACAAAACTGGGAGGGGTGGCTGACACGCTGGAAGGCTGTGCTGCCATACAGCGTGACCTGGACAGGCTGGAGAGTTGGGCAGAAAAAAAACCTGATGAGGTTCAATAAAGGCAAGTGTAGGGTACTGCATCTGGGGAGGAATAACCCCATGCATCAGTACAGGTTGGGGGCTGACCTCCTGGAGAGCAGCTCTGTGGAAAGGGACCTGGGAGTCCTGGTGGACAACAGGATGACCATGAGCCAGCAATGTGCCCTGGTGGCCAAGAAGGCCAATGGCATCCTGGGGTGCATCAAGAAGAGTGTGGCCAGCAGGTCGAGGGAGGTTATCCTCCCCCTCTACTCTGCCCTGGTGAGGCCGCATCTGGAGTATTGTGTCCAGTTCTGGGATCCCCGGTTCAAGAAGGACAGGGAACTGCTGGAAAGGGTCCAGCAAAGAGCTACAAAGATGATTAGGGGACTGGAGCATCTTTCTTATGAGGAAAGGCTCAGGGACTTGGGCCTTTTTAGCCTAGAAAAAAGACGACTCAGGGGGGATCTTATCAATACTTATAAGTACTTAAGGGGAGGGTGCCAGGTAGATGAGAATAGCCTTTTTTCAGTTGTGCCCAGTGATAGGACAAGAGGTAATGGGCAAAAACAAGAGCACAGGAAGTTCCATCTTAACATGAGGAGGAACTTCTTTACTCTGAGGGTGGCAGAGCACTGGCACAGGCTGCCCAGAGAGGTGGTGGAGTCTCCCACACTGGAGACATTCAAAACCCGCCTGGATGCCGTCCTGTGCAACCTGCTGTAGGTGTCCCTGCTGTGGCAGGGGGGTTGGACTTAGATGATCTCCAGAGGTCCCTTCCAACCCTGACAATACTGTGATACATGCTATAGATACCTGCTCAGCATGATTTTCTAGTACAGCATGTGGTTGTAACCTCAGAGGGCTGAAGCAATGGCTCTGAGGCAGTCCACCTACAACAGCTGCCTCACAGACTCTCATGTTAACCAGCTAGGTGAACCGATAGCAATACAGTGAGCATTTCATCAAAGCCCATCCTATGTTTCAAGAAAGTCCTTCAGGACGGATACATTGTCATGAAATATTCCTTTTTTTAACAACATAGCATTTCCTGATTAAAAACAGCTCTAGCTATGATGAAAAAGGCAGGCACTAACTACTCTGAAAAACTAATTGTTCAATATTGGTATCCAGTAGAAACTTACAGGATAAACAATGGCTGAAAGCATCAAATTATCCTTTGGTATTTTTTCCTGAAACTAACTGGGAGAGACTGCTTGGCAATTTCCAGTGCCTTCCACCAGCTGAGCTGATTAGCCCGCGATCAGTGCTGAGCAATGTAACTTAACTTGCCTGTCACTGGGGGCATTTGCTGCCAGCTGAGCACGCTCACATGGACAATTAGCAACGCTCAGCCAACACGTGATAACTTGTTAAGCTGCAGTAATGTTTATTTTTCCTTTCAAGCCTCATACTAAGCAGCAGTGTGAAACAAAAGAGGTTTTGAGAACTAAATGAGGGAAATCTCCCCTATAAAGGAAAGAAACTATGATTCCCCCCCACCCCAGCTTGCATACTAATACCGATAGAAAACCTTGCAGAATGACTTGTTTTGCTCTAGTCAGCTTGTAGTCCTGTGTAGACCTTGTTCTAAGCAGAATTTACAGTGAATTTATCAGAACACCCCTATTTTAGGCTTAAACAACAACAACAAAAATATATATAATTTATATAAAAAACCTGTAATCCCATTACAATAGCTATGTTGAATTCAATAGACACACCAGAGTACATAATACAATACAGTTAAATTAGATGAGTTCCTCATTTTGGCCATACATCACAGTTTAAAGTGAAATATAAAAAATGGTTGAAATAGGGAAAAATAAATTATTTAATGCTAATTTATTATCTCTATTAGAATTCTGTCACTGTGGCCTATCATGGGAACATACAAATTCTGTGCATTTCATGAGACTACTAATGAGAACGCACCCTGACTCTGAAATAATTTTAGTTTCAGTGATAGATATGAAAGTTACTTGAAACCAGCTTATAATTAGCTAAGATTCTTAGTGTTCTGGTAATAATCCTAACAAGAATGTAACTGAACATTTTGGTATGGTGAAAAAATGCTGTATCCAAACTTGTAATTTTATTAGCACCACCACACTTCTTTCCCTACTTTGTTCCTACTGAAGAAAAAAGTAAATTGCACCTGCAAAGTCAAATTTGAACAAGCTTCTCCACATTCAGGAATTTTTCACTTCAGTGGGACCATCCCCCAAGACCACAAACCAAACAAAAAAAACCAAACCACCCAAACTCCGTGTTCCACTATAACAATTTACTTGCATCACATAAGGAATTTAAGTATTAATGAGAGCTAAACCTTGAGAGTAAGGTCCTACATATCCTGTTAGAAGGTAAGCTTAAGTAAAATAAAATGAAAATTTGAATTTATGAATGCAAGGCTTGACACCATGCTTCCAACAGTGGTATTGGTGAGATTGTCTCCTCCCCTATTCCCCCTTTTTAAAAACATATATTTGCAAAGATATGTTAGCAGAAGGGGAAACTATGTGGAAAAAAAAAAAAAGAAACAAAAAACCAAACACAAACCCCAAACATGAATGGAAAAGGTCTCCCACTTATACCTGCCCATTTGCTTAAATAAAAATTTGCCAAAGTTCAATATACATCCCTTACACAGCCAAAAATCAAAACAGCTTCCCTTAAACACATTGGCAATGCTATTAAACCACGTGGACCGAGAACAGAACAAATCCAATTCAAACTACTATTCCTATTGCACAGTCAAATCTGAAACTGGAATAAAAGAGGCACAAGGCAACCAACTGTTCAAATTAGATAAGACAAACTTACGCTTGTTGTGTAAGCAGCTTCAGGATCGTCCTCTAACACTCGTGACAAACCAAAGTCGGAGACTTTACACATGAGGTTACTGTTGACCAAGATATTACGGGCTGCCAGATCACGGTGTACGTAGCCCATGTCCGAGAGGTACTTCATGCCAGATGCAATTCCCCGCAGCATGCCAACCAGCTGGATGACTGTGAAGTGGCCATCATGCTTCTGCAAGATGCAAGGTCAAAGAACACAGCTCCTTATCATTAACTTTTTACTAGTGATATTAACTACAGATCATATTTAAAATACATTTGTGATCCATCCAGCTAACCTGCCTGCTGCAAGCTTGTTTTTTCAAATATTTAACTTGGTGAGCAGTGCAAGCTATCCCATCTCTCTCTGTACAGTGTATCCCCCTTCCACATTTTCACATGCTCAATCTTTCTACTGACAGCATTTAATGTCTTTTAACCACAGTTACTAGGAACGCTCTCCCCAAACACTATTTTCTAATACAAGAATGACAATACACAGAAAAATCCCCTCTGTCTCTTACTCCATGGCCTCAGGAACCAAACCCCCCTCTTTTCAATGCCTCAGCCTCGATTGTCTGCATGAGGTACTGCTGTTACTTCACTTTTTGCTTTTTTGGAGGGGTTTGTTTGTTTAAAAAAACCCCAACAAACAAACCAACCTGAAAAGAGTTGGGGACTTTACCTCACATCTATTCTGCATCTAACACCATATAATCTCTGAATACTAGATTAAAAAGGAGATTTGGTCTGAAATTCAGAGGTCCTGTAACTTCCTGGCTGACCAAGCTCATCAAACTTAGACCCACGAATGCATTAAGCTGCTTAACTCCTGCTGAAATCTATTGGAGTTGAACATGTAAATAAGAGTTATGTTGTAAAGCACACTCGTCCATCTGGTCAGTCTTGGTGGGCCTCAGTTTCCCATCTGCACCATTGAAGTTAATGCTTCTGTACCTCCTACACCAGAGGGCTCCTGCATTATGTGGCAGTGGGGACCAAGCGAGTACCTGTACAGAAATCTGATTATGGGCTCTTTGCCTGGTTTAGGTCTGCCCTATCTACCATTTACAGCAGACTGCTTACAGCAGTATTTTTGTGACCTCAGCTGGCAGACATTTAGCTTCTCATGGATTATTCAGTGAGCCAGGCTTTTATGTTAGCAGGAACAGTCAAACAAAAACAAACAACTCTTTCCTGCAAGCAAGTTAACTTTCCATTTTCTCTTTCAACACCTTCAACATTGGGCTACAGAAAAGTGGCAGTGTTCTGATCAGCATTCAGGACATTTTTGTTGCTTAGCTCATACATTTAAACAAGATGATTTTTGTAGGGGAGAACGTCACAGTAGTTCAGTAAACTCCTTAGATTCAGCAAAGCAGCAGGCTGAACCGTATGGATATGCTTAACTTTATCGCTGATGAATAAAGTATTTCAGCATTTCCATCACAATTCAATTATTTGGGGCCTATATCTAGCTAGTCAGGACATAAACATTTAAAGAAATAGGGAATTAGTACTCAGATGTAATTAAGATTACTAAAAAACCCAGAAACAGACCAACCAACCACAGAACTCTAGATATGGAGAAGTTTGGTGTTACTCGCTTCTCATGTTATTAATCTGTCTTCTGAGATGAAGCAATACTAGACCAAGTCCTGCCTCTAATATATTATACATCTACTTAAACCAAGAAAGTATACTTTCTTAAACAATAAGTTATTTAATGTGCATAAGAGGCTGTTAAATTGAAAAAGTTGTTTGCCTATAGAGAAGTTGGAGGAACAAGTTCCTAAAGTCACTATTATTCAACTAAACCCTATTGGGTACAAACAGAAAAACAGGCAAACTTAGCAAACAGAAAAGGCAGAGACAATGCAGATTCTGCAATTTGCAGAACTTGCAGAGTCTCTTGAAACTCTTTCAATTCCTTTCATAACATCAATTGGAAGAAAAGCCCAAGTGCAGCAGTGTACGAAAAGCTGCATTATGGGCAACATTCACCAGTTACTGACCAGTACTGCTGTGTCAGGTTATAACACAAGAGAAAAACCAGAAAGAAAGTGGTAAAAAGAAAATAGGCATAGTTACTATAAGGTCAGGTTTCCAAGCTGCTGGTCTAAGCCAACATATCAGAATGCAAAAATTCAGATACTAACACCTTGTCAACTAGAAGACCTCACAGCCTCATCATACTTCCCAGCAGCACTCGTACTTAAGGAGCCATGCTTCCAAACAAAGTATATTCAGTGATACTTCTTTGAAACCAGCTATTTATGACTGATGCATAGCAACTTTTCCCCTCCTGTTCCTCTTGTGTCAGTGCTCAGGAGCCTTTTTGTCTCTAAATTCCCCATGCAAAAGTGAAGGAAGATCTCTCAATGCACTCACGGCACACCTATAAGTAACCCTCTTCCTTCGTTGTCTCCATCTCAGCCACCTGTAGGCAGATAGTTCTGCAGAGGACACTCAGCTGGGAGTCAAGACACAAGTGTGATAACCAGACATTTTACAAAAGGCCATCCCCTGTTATGGGCTAATGGCATTCCCTAACACAGGCCCCTAGCACAAGGATAAGGTGAACCTCTCAGAATCCAAAACATGCTAGTAAAAGATATTTTAAATAAAAACTTTCCATCTAGCAACTAAGCAAATAGAGACAAAAGAGAATATTCTTAAATACTTTAAGCCTTTTCCAATAAAGGAAGGACCTGAACTCTATCCAGTATTTTATGTAATGAAGCCACAAAGGATTTGGGGTTTGCTTTTTATTTAATAATTCTAAATGTTCAATTGACTCAAAATTTATTAAGCTGGTTGCAAACAGTTAATACTCTTCACACTTACCCAGTATGGAGAATGTTTTTTAGCTAACTGTAGAATTAGGATTTGGAACAAAGCACCTATGACTTACCTTTGCAAAACAACCAACCAAGCCCCCCCTGCCCCCACAACAAAGCACCAAACAAAACCAACCCCCAAACCTCTAGATTTTACCTCCTCCTTATCATCGTTAACAGATCCATTCTTTCAACAAACTGCAGAATCATCTGCAACACCTCCCTTAACCTTTTGTCCCCTTGGATCATAAGCGTTCCTTCCTTCCTTTTTTAATTTCTGCTCTTTCAAATCTAGATCATGCTTGACTGATTTTTCATAAAACATAACCTTTTTCTGCTCTTTCTGAATCTCAGTATTTGCCTTACCAGTATAGCAGAAATGCCCGAGTTAAAAGCATGAGATTGTTTTTGCAATTCTCTCCCTCTTTCTTTGGGCTTCTGCCTTGACACAAAAAGTTCCAGTTTCTTATCTTCACTTTTAAAGAAATGACAGACTTGCTAACATACCAGTTGCAATTTTATTCTGTCCTCCTTCTCCCTCTGTATATTTCTCTGAACCCTTTTCTGCATTTGTTCTCCACTGTCTGTGTTCATGCTTGGCTTCATATCGTTTCACTGCAGTCTTGCAGTTGGAACAACTACATTTTTCCTGTCAGCAAAACAGTCTTCTCTCTCTCAAGTCTCTCTGTAATCACTTCTGCATCAGTTTCCATGCCAGCTGTATTCCCTTACAAACTGTTATCTTCTAATATATCAAAATATTTGTCTGGTTTAAGCTGATCAGGACAGAGACTATGGGCCATATTTAACTCTTGGAAAATTCAACTAAGTTGATGAGATTATACCAGGTATGAATCTGGCCTTGTATTTTCAGCATTTGCAAATCCCCACGTATATCTATGAGTCAAACCAATCCTCTGGCAACTTTCCATTATCTCCTTTCATTTGCTTGTCATATAGGGACATAAAACATTCATCTGAATGATATGGTGGTGGTTATCCAGGGCTTTATTCTGATTCCCATGGCTGAGATTTGAAATGCACTTTTGATAGGATTCCCACTGGGGTGTTAAGGGTGTTAATCAATACTGGCAGCAATTCAGACCTCAGTGGACTCCCCACATTTATCCTATCATCCCATCAAATTTTAATCAGGCTTTAATGGCTCTGCTAAATAAATTTTTCCCATCAGCTGAGTATAGTTGCAATATCAGAGTAGCTGCTATTTACGCAGCCCTGCAAATGCCCTGAAAAAATGTTGTTTTTTCATTCAGCTACAGTTTGCTTTTGAAAACCTTATGTACATGAAATATCCTCTTCCTGTTACAGACCTTTCAATAGCACTAATGTATAACGGGCTGGTGAAGAGGGTCAGTTACTGTAGGGGAGGAAGGATGATATCCTGAGTTTCTCCCATTGCTTTTCACCCTCTAGTTTCCAGCTCAGTGCTTTTCTATAAACCCATGGAATTTTTCTTCTTTAGAAGATTTTTTCCATTTTACTACTGAGTGACCTTTTGGAGGTGTGGTTGTTGAATTTTTCTGTATTGTTTCTAGACTTTTGTCTATTCTAAAATCCACTTCTTTATTTGCCCTGTAAGTCAGAGCACTTTTATGCCCTTATATTCTGAGAAGTGTATAGGATTTCCTACAGGTCTAAATATTTTACTGTGGATGATTTAGATCTTATTTTAGATGGAGAACAGCATTGAAAATGGTGTGTCTATGTCTAACTTGTAGATCACATTCACCAGTGACAGTTCCTACTGGTCACTATATGAAAGATGTAGTTTTTGCTATGTATTGTTACTATTCTACCATGCAAAGTAAATGGTAGACGTTTACCAGGGTAAATCTTTCAAAATTCAAGTTGCGACTTAGTATTTCCTGGTAGTATAACTCATGTTTCATACTAACATGTGGATTGCACTCAGGTTTATATTACTGAAACACTGAATTAGGTCAACTGTCAATTTCTTGTTTAATCAACTGTTAACAGGATTCCATTCAATTACTAATACCTAATTTCATTAAATTTAACACATAAAAACTTGCAATTACTTTAGTTCATTTTAAATGATACTAAGTGATCCTGCACAAGAATCTAAGTGCCTCTTCAACCATTAAAAACATGGGAAATCTTTTTATTATTAAAAAAAATGTTGCAGGTGAAGCCCTTCCAAAGCTTATTTTATGATGCAATAGCCACACTCAAACCTGGACCGAATAGCAGCAGTAGCCTTGCAACCTGTGACCCTGTTTTCATTACCCAGCTACAGCAACAAGAAAGGGATGCCCTGGCATAACCAAGTGTCCCTGCCCACTTCAGTGCAGTGGAATATAGCTGTCACAGAATCACAGAGCCGGAAGGGACTTTGAGGGGAGATCTAGATCGTCCCCTTGCCCTGTGCCGTTCCTGACATGCTTTTCTAACCTGTACTTAAGGACCATTACGGCCAATACCACATATTAAATAAGATGCCCACTTTGCAACTGCTTTTTGTGCACATAGAATCATAGAATGGTTTAGGTTGGAAGGGACCTTGAAGATCATCGAGTTCCAACCCCCCTACCATAGGCAGGGACACGAAGATTAAATCTCTCTCTTGCCCTATTCTTTGGGCTAAACACAAGTTCTGTCCACGGATCTCATTTGCTTGGCCACTATCCTTTTCGGTTTTGTTGTAGACTCTGCCCACCCACTTCATACAGTTCCTGAAGTGTTAAGGTCCAAATGAGACACAGTACTCTGAGGCCTTGCCAGTGTGAAGCAGAGAGGAAAAGTTACTTCACAGACCTTGCAGGGGATATTCCTGTTTCTATATTCCATTGGGGTATTTGCCATTTTCACAGCAACGTGACATCCCTGATCTACTGCAACCTCTACAGTAATTTCTTCCAGCAGACTTCTTTCTGAACACTTATTCTCTGTCCTCTACAGCTGATTATTCCAGTCTCAGTGGAGTATTGTGCTCTTGTCCTTACTTATTTCTAATTAGTTTTTAAAACTAATTAGTTACTAAATGATTTCTTAAATTTGTTGATGTGGTGATGCTAAATTCTTGCTCTGTTCCTGCTGCCTGCCTGTGTGCCTACTTGGTTTTTCATCACCTGAAAATTTCGTAAGTTGTGTCACAGTCTCAGGATCCAGAAGGTTAAGGAAAATATGGGGAAACACAGGCTGCAGAACAACACTACTTCATGTATCTTTCCATCCAAAGTCTGTTCTCTCCATACAGTATGTAGCCAGAACTGAGACCACCTACAGAAGTTTCATCAAGGCCATATTTCTCTAGCTGCGAGAGTTTTAAAGCCTTACTAAAGTCAAGATTTATGATATCAACTGCTTCTCCCATATCCACAAAGCCTGTGCCCTGTTACAAAAGAAAACCAGACTGTTTGACATAATTTGTTATTGACAAATCTATGTTGGCTTGTACTTATCTCACTGTTAGCTTGAAGGTGCTTATAAATACTTTTTTGATAATTTGTTCCAGAAATGTTACAGCAGTTGACATTAAGCTGACTGGCCTGTAATGTTTTGGCTTCTCTTTTCCCTCCTTTTTAAAGACATGAATGACATTGGCTCTGTTCTGATCTCCTGGTTTCTCACGTAATCTCCACAAATTCACAAAGATAAAGAGCACACTGAAAGGGTCCACATTACCAATCAAATTCTTTTTTGGCTTCAAATACAAGCCAGTTTGTAATAAATTTCTTGTTTCTCAGTACGAAAAATATCTACAGTGACTAAAAATATCCAGCATTTCTAAATGAACTTCTCTCAGCAGTATCAGAAATACTGTTTTCTATCCCCTTTTAGCAGGGTAAAACATTGCTTGAGAACACATATTGGCTCTGTAGCATCAGCGACAGCTTCTCAGTGTAATCTTAGATCATGTAAATACATGCTGCTTACACTTTCACTGTTAAGGTAACACATTCATTCAACCTCAGTTTCTAATTGCTCAATACGTTTTTTGATTCAGAAAAAAAATACTGGTATCAGCAGTCTCCAATGCAGGTTTTCTGCTTTACAGAGTCATTTTTGAAAGCAAAATGCTACCTTTATCCTACCAGGAAAGGAATGTGCCTCCAATAAATAAAAGTGCACATGAATGCTGCATGTGAAAGCAAAAGAAGGAGTATTAGTTACGAGCTCTAATGTTGTTGCCTCTCTGGATGCAGATAAATAATAATGGGAACCATTAAACTTAGGAAAGGCCATCTGGCCTCTTTTCCCCAAAGCTGACTCTGTCTAGTAAGGCCATGTTAGATGGATATACAACATAAACTTTACAACATCGTTTTGTAGAACTTTCTGCAAGTCTTCATTTTTCTCTTTTCTCCCTTTCCCCCAAAGTCACTAAATATAGGTAGCTGCCACAGCATCTAAACTCAAGTTGAAAAAAGGGTGAGCCTCATAGCAAAGCTGCTCTGAGAATAACTTCATAACGATTACTGCATCAAAGAGCAATATATCATAATATTTCCTTCCTGCTAGTAACACTTTTTTTTCACACATTTTTACACGTATCTTAGCTCTGATAGAGAGGCCTCAAGGGATTAAAATTTGGTGATGAATTCCAGGGTTTCATTTGCTGTACAGTCTGCTGCAGTTAGTGCTCTAAGGCAGTTAAGCATATTTTTTATAGAATCTTTAGCAAATATTTTCTTTGGAACAACAAAATATATTTTGCAGCATTGTTACCTACTATGCATGTCTGTAAATAAATCCAATTTTTTTTTTACAAGAATTTTGTTTTTCTGAAGTGAAAGGAAATATATTAGTCACAAGTTTTTAGGTAGGCAGAGGAGCTGTTACTATTGCAAATAGTAACAATGAAGAAAGCCAGATGACCCTGTGATTACCCTAAGTAAATGAATCCTTTCTTCCTACAGCTCAGAGATTCACAAAACTGGGCAAGACTGGAGCATCGTTCAAACCTAAACATCTGTCTCTTCAGGGTACAGTTAAGGGAAAATGCTGCAAACCTTGAGGAGCTTTCTTTCCCACATTGATCCCTGGAGAGTGCACATTCCCTTCCTAATAAAGAAGGGTGAGCAAATACAGTGCAGTGGATACAGCTGATAGATTATTTTACTATCTGGCCAGCTACACAACATGCCACAATCCCATGAGTTCTCATCTGATTAATATTGCTGTGTCCCTGGTTCTTGCCTCACTGTGCCGACTGTTGGTTAGCACACCTTGGACACTGAGCAGGAATAAACCACTGACAGTAGTGTGGTAGTCTGCAGCTGCAGAAAAATACTGAAGAAGATAAAGTACTCCAGTGAAAGTTTCTGGGTTCATTTTACATGATTCTAGGCAGCCAATCACAAACAAACACCCCCAAAAGTCAACTTCTAACTATGTTCCTTTTCTGTGGCTTATACCCATGCTGATACTAAACAACGCACAAGAAGGATGAGCACAGACCACAGCCAGCAGATGCTCCCCAGGCAGCATTCGGTGCAGCTGAACCCAAGAAGCAGTAGCCCCCCCTAAACACACAAGCCACAACCTCCTAACCACCCCCTTCCTGTCTACGTGATGCTAAATCCAATTACATTAGCCAAGAATGACACTTTAGATGGAGCTGCAAAAACAGGAGATGAGATTTAACTCTTAATAGCTCCATAAGTCTGTGAGGCATCTACTTAGAGAGCGAGCTGAGCCAGAGAGGGTCTATCAGGGTGAAAGAACCAAGCTCAGGGCAAAGGACTTTTCTAGCAATTATTGCAATCATCTGACAGGCAAGACTGAGGGAAATGTAGTGTCCAGCCCAAACAGCTAAGGAGTGAAACTGGGATTCAGACCTGGGTTATATTTCTGTATCACCTTCCAAACTGCTGCATGGGCTTGGGTGCTACGTGGCACTCATCTCTGTTTTCCCTCAGCAAAGTGGGGCTGCATTTATGTCATGTATGAAGACTGCAAGGTCACCAAGCAGTGATTCAATACCCATGTGGTTTACTTAGTCATGGCCATGCTTAGAAAACAGGCATCTCAAACCCACAGCTGTGGCAAACTGCTTGTTAAAAAGTTTTTGTGTGTTTTTTTTTTTGTTCTTTTTGTTTTTTTTAGTTTTTTTTTTTTTTTTTTTTTGTTTTTTTTTTTTTTTTTTTTCTTTTTCCTCTTATGCATCCCTTGGCTGTCATTCTTGTTTTATCTTCTATAGTCTGTATCAACAAGCCTGAGCAAACATAATCTGACTGCAACTATACTATCTAATTACTGAGTACATCTTGCTATCAATACAGATAGCTGCTCTTTCATCTCTTTGTGTGTTTACTATTTTCCTCATACATTTGCAGAATAAGTGATTGCTAAGATCTCCGTCACACAGGCAGGTGACTGGAATGTAAAGACAATGTGTCGCATACAAAGTCTGTGTGTGAAGTTGGTAATAGGAAATTGTACCTGGATCTCCTCAATTCCCAAGCTGAAGTATTAAGCCACTTTTTTTCCAAGCACAGATTAGTCCTGTCTGACAGCTGCTGGAGTAATACTGAAAGAAGAGCCTCTGGTCCCTGAGGAAATACTAAGCTGGATGCTCACATCCTTTTTCAGAGAAATCTCTCCAAGTGTTACCAGAAGCGAAGTCACATGCACCTTACTTCTGGTCAAATAAGCATTTCCTTGACAGCAAATTTCAGGTATATTTTTGTGGGATGTTTAATTTACATGCATCGATCTTCTATGAGAAAAAAAGATAACTGAATTTCATCTGATGGAAATGAGTTTTATATAATTGCAAAAATAATGCAGGATTTCTGAGGAAAATTGAGTGTCAAGTGTCTCCAGCAATTTAGGATGTCTGGTGGCGCACAATTGCTGTAATTAATTACCATCATCTTACAGAATTGGTTCTAATTAGCTGATGCTTTTCCACTAAGAATATATCTGAAGCACCTAAAGCTCAAAGTTAGCAGCCAGCATACAGGATATTTTGTAAGGTGCGGAAGACAATCTCGCTGAGCTTGCTGTTTAATTCATACAAATAGCAGAAAGTAAGGCACTGGTTTGGGGATTTGGGCACATAACTACAACCAAAATACAGCACTAAGTAATATGAAGGATGATTGTAAGCTGCTGGCCTGGAATTCAGGGGAACCGATTTAATTTCTACTCTCTGCTATGCACTTTGTGCACAACACTGTGCAGATCACTTAACATCACAGTGCTTCATTTCCTTATATGTAAAGCAAGGAAGTAAAGGCTCTTAAGACTTTAGGGTTTAGGGGTCAAGGGGAGTTTTACTTGGAGTTTATGATTCCTCACAAAACTCGTACTATGCATGAAAAACTTGTACTAGGCATGAAAGCTAACATCCCACCAAGGCTGTGAGGAGGCTGATGACAAATGTCTTCCTTGAGCAGTCGTTCTTCTGGAATACCCTCACATGGTTCATCACAGAGTTTCACTTTGAAATTGTAACATTGACCCATTTTTGCAGGCTTTTGGAGAAGAACAGGTTGGAGGGAAGTGTTGGTTAATTTTTGCAGGTTGCGTTGTGGGGGAAAATATTTTTTTATGGTGAGAAATGGCTTCTTTTCCCCTCTCTGTAAAAACACTTTGCACTACAAGTGATTCTTTTAAATAATAAGAAAGATAAGACTATCTTATAAGCCCTTCCAAATCTCACCACATAAGAATGGTTATATTCACTGAACACATTTCATTAGAATTGCTAAAGATAAACCCTCTCTGCTTCTTTGGATCTTCACAAAAGCTTTTAAAAGTGTAGACTTATATCTGCAGGAAACAACTATTATTAATGAAGCAGCTGGATTTCTTTTTAAATAGGTTACTTTGCAGCCATTTGCTCTGCTAATTATTAATAGAAATGCTGATGATATATCTACAGTGCTTTGGGATGCTCAATATTATCTAAAGTCCTTTTAAAAAGCATTTTAGAAGAATAAACCATATCTGAAGTGTGAATTGAAACTAAAATAATATACATGGAAACCAGCTGCAGAAATGATTAGCTCACATTTTCTCCCAGCAGATTTGCCTACAAATATATCCGATGCAATGTGAGAAGTATTGCTTCACAATAACATCATAATTTTGCTGATGTCAGTTTCTATTAAAGTATCCTAATAAGTAGTAACTATTCTGATAAATAAATGCATGTGAAGAGTAATTGAAATATAGATATCATACTAGAGCAATTCAGAGAAAGGTAATTCTCTCATGAATTATTTCAGTATTTGGTTTTATTCTCTTCTATGAAATTTTGCACACGTGCACACACACATGGGCACAGAGTAGAGCTTCAGGCCCAGGGAAGTCTTCCTGGGGCACTGTTGAAAAATTACAGAGCAGGGAAGCCCCAGGTATTGAAATCAGCGGCAGTCTGTCTGCTGCAGATGGATAGAGAGATAAGCCAGAAAGGCAGGGGGGGGTGATTTTTAATACCTACACAGTTTCTAAGAAGAACTTGATGATATCAAACTTTCTCCAGAAAAATAACTTGATTTTGAGAGATCAGCATATTCTCACCAGAAACTGTGGTGCTGGTCTGTTTCTGACAACATAGCAGATGTCTGCCATGTGTCTTGACAAAGGAAATAAAAAATTTATTTGGGAGAGTTGATGAAGAAGACAGCAGGAAATGCTAGAGAAAAAAATACAATGGAATAATCAAAAGCAAAAGGAAGGGAGAAACGATGTCTAGAAATATCTAAGATAATGGCTCTGATGTGTTCTCAAGGATAGTATCCTCTGTTCCAGATGCTCTTCTCCACTTGTGGCTATCTCTTTTCTTGATCTGCTGTCAAACAAGTACTCTGTACAAGTACAAGTACTTCCTCTCCCTCTCACTGATTTAGTCTTCTTTCTAAAGTGTTGGCTGTTCTTTCCCTCCTGTTCACTCACTCTTTTCACTTAGCAGTTCCTTTTTCCTGCCACCACAGCATCCTTGATCTTCATCATCTATATTTTCCTGCAAATATTTTCACAGCTCCTTGTTGAACACCCCTCCTTTGCACTTGAGATACCCTTTCAAACAAGTTCACAAAGCCATAGTCCCCTGATCCCCTGCCCCAACTTTGCCTACAACCCCAGCTTTACCATTCTACAAGACGGCAATGGCAAGGCAGTGGGCTAGTAAGGATTGACATTTACTTTTTAAGACAAATTTTAAATACTTGACAATCAAATTACGCACAGAGGTCTCAGGCCAGTGAACCTCTGGAGCATTTCCAGGGGCTCTGTTAACAAAGAGACCATTTTAGGATAAGTTTAGCTTAGGGGGTCATCCTTCTACTTTTCTAAGAAAATTGAATACAATTGTATCAGATATTATTCATGTTTTCTGTAGCCCTTCTTTAATGTTTATTAGTGACCTTTGGAGGTTAATTAATGCCAGGACATTTCACCCATGAACTGTTTTCTAATTCAATTTGTTAAATGCAAGTAACCATAAATAATTATAAATCAATTACTGAGTCTATTCTACACTTCACCAACCAAAAAAATCATAACAAAGTATTTTTGAAGGCGACTGAGAAAAATGAACCGCTTCCATAAGGCTAGGCATTTGTGCTTCAATTTATCTTTTCCTTCAGAAAAACACTATTTGAAATACATTTTGCTAAATATGGGAAGTACCTTTGCAGAAGAAATCAATTATATTCTTAAGTTTAAATCTTCTTTTTTCCAGCCATGTGCTAATGTATCACTGTACCTTAGAAATGTACCCTGGGAAAAATGCTTCTATTCTTCACTAAAAATCCATGAATAACATTATGTAGAAATTAGTTTATGATAAATGATTTAAAATCTTAACCTAGAACGGCGTCTTATTCAAATGTCATCAGAAAATGGCACCTCACCCGCAGAAAGGAGTCAAGGGATCCATTCTCCATATATTCAACTACAATCATTACTGGTCTGCCTGCAAAACAGCAAAGAAACACATTAGGATTATAGACATATTGTGGGGCTTTTACAATTCCAACTGTTATGCACAGATTATTCACAGAAGTTAAATATGTTACCCATTTTCAAAATCCTCATTTATATCACAAACACAATTCCCTGTGTTATTCTATAAGAATTATTTTTTATCTTTTTTTTTTTGTTGTTGTTGCGGCACTGGGTTAGCTGAACGTGCACTGTTCACTCCAGTGTATTCTCTCCTTAAAAAAAGATCAAAGAAGAGACTGTTATTTCCAAATAGCAACACCTGCTGTGTAACATTTTTGAATATAGTTGAGTTAAGGCAAAAAAAAATAATTCCTAAACCACGTCCAAGAAATTACAAACTCAGTGCCATAATTTTCCTCTCAAAGAAAAATATCACAATGATTTAGTGGCATACAGATTGACAGACAGAAGGGGATGTCACGTAAAGCTCTCCTAGATTGGGTGCGTGTATTACGCGTGTATAAACCAGTAAAACTGCGAATGCATACGTTTGTACATACATAACATATACACAATGTTACTCAAATCAGTTTTGCTCAACTAGCACAGCTTTCCTGTATGGTTCCAGGGTAGGATCATATCCAAATTGAAGTAGAAGAACATGTTACATTTATTTCTTAAAAGAATATCCAAATCTGAAGATAAATTTTTAAATTGGGTACTTAACTAAATACCATTTCGCTGTTGATATTGAGGAATAAACTACCACTCTAGAACTGCTTGACAGGAGAGGCCAAATTAGCATGCTAATCAGGCTACACTGCAAGAAGTTTTTTACAATTGTTAATATTACAAAAGAGTCATTCTAACATATGCAAAATTAATGTAATGAATAAGTATGTTAATAAGATTGGGAAGGAGGTAAAAAGTCTTAAAAAGGTGAACTTTTCTTTCCCTGAGCACACCTGTCTCTTTTGGGGTTTGTGGGAAACTGGGGTGTGCCAAGTAATGACACCACATGTCCACCCATTTCACTTTCTTGATACAACACTAGCTGTTCCAATATTTTTCAAATCCAAAGGAAGCCTCTTTCATAACTTTTTTCTCTGCCTCTCAAATTATTTTTGCATTTTATTTGGATGAGGGGATGAGAAACAAACACAATGTTCAGGGTGAGAAAGTGTAGAAGGGCATTATAGTTGTTCCAGCACAATTGTCCATTTTTGTATATGCTAACTTTCTGCTCAGTTTGGTTAACAGTGGAAATATTTATTAAACTGTCCACAGTATACAATAAGCCACAGCCAGGTATTTCAGCTGAGCTGTTACAGCTAACCTTGAATTTCAAACAGTGAATGAGCCGTTTCTCTGTTCCTTCCCAGCATGTCGACTTGGAGTTCCATGTACCCCGGTGATGGTCATTCCCGTAGCTCCTTCTAGACCTTCTGGAGCTCCTCACAATATTATCTCATTTCTTCTAAAAAAATTTGGCGTTCTTTCTGTATTCACCCTCATGTTTAGGTCCTCAATGAACAGTGTTTTTACCATGTTTGGACAGTAGTGAATCTGTGTGAAAGTTCTCAGATGCCTTCATAGTCTTTTTGGATAGCCTTTCTGAAGTGTGAAGAATTACCAGCCTATCAGCTTGTTTTTTTTTTTTTAATTGAACGTTTGGTCTCAGATGCAGATGGGCACCTGCCACCAAATCAATTTATTTATATTCATCTGCACCATTGGTTATACCCTGGCTTTGCATTATAAGCTTAAACAATACATCACTTTTAAGCTCTTAGAGAGCAGAGCATTTCAAAAGTTAATGTTTCCCTTACTTCAGCTTGCTAATGATGAGTAGTTGCATAGCCTAGTCTCTTTAGTTTCAAGCACGTGAATGACCTAGATTCCCTTACCTTCACCATTTCCTTATTGTCAAGGGGCTGGCATCTCCATGGGAAAGAAAAATTCTGTAATCTAGAGAAGTAAACAAATGGCAGCCTGATGCTAGAGGATCTTACTATATGCAGAACTCTCTCAAGCAAGTAGTAACCTCTAAGTTGTTGCAGACAACAGCATCTTGCAGCAAACAGGGATGTAAAGCTGGCTTTCAGATGGTATATTTGGTCAGGCATAAGTTAGGCAGAAATTTCTCTTTTTGTGTGAATCAACAAATAAAACACCTTTATGGAAGATTTGCATTTGAAGGGAATGACAAATGGAACTACTGAGCTTCAAAACAGTGCCCCCAGTTTCCTGTTAGTGATCCTTTGGCACTCTATGCTTTTTTTTATTCTTCTATTTTGTAAGGTTCTACAGAGGTTCACAGGCTCTTGTTACATCTTTTATGCTCCTTAGATAGCAACTTTTAATTCTTCTATGTTCTCTCAAAATATCCACCCCCACCCCCTTAACCCCCAACAAACTGTACTTCATTTTGCTCAGACCAACAGTATGAACTTCTAGGCTAAAATAACTATGAAAGCTATCGATATGCATTTATCTGTGGATTTAAAAAAGAGATTTCAGCATTTTTCACTAGATAATGTTTATGAGTTTTTGAACTGCCTGGTACCTTAACACACCAAGCCATCCCTGATGAAAATACTGTATTGTACCAGCGAGTTCAAGAATAGATACACAAAACCAGCTCTTCCACATGATAGCACAGGAACGGTATGATCTGGTAAATACACCAAAATAAGTAGCATTTGTCCACAAACAGGTTGCTGTATATTGAAAGATCAGCATATCATTAAGTATTCAGGAATTTTGGTGAACAATAAATTTAGTCACTTAGGCTGATAGCTTCCCGCAGACTCAGACTCTTATCCTTCACCATCCCACCTAAATCTCAAATGAACTTGACACAAGACTGTGTCAAGATACCACAAAAATGAACCCAGCTCCATTGCTTTATTATCTTAAGCTAAAATGTTAAATCTGGACCCTAACATTAACTTCTCAAATAATCTTTTAGTGTGCCAGGACTTGATAAAAGCCATCCTATTTTGGCTGCAAGTTCAACAGAGATATTTATGTATTCCAAGCTGGACTGTGACAGGCAATACAGTGAGGCTTTTAGTAAGCATAGTATTTGTCTTTGGAGTACCTGTAGATCAAAAATGTCTTAGCTATTACTTCAGTTGCTTGAAGATATAGTAAAAAATTCTGCTACACAGCAGATTCCAGTGGGTGTTATCAAAGCGGTAACACACAGGTTCTATTCTCAGCAAACAATGCTTTTCCAAGAATTCTATAGGTTTGCAAATTTCACACAAGGATCTCTAACCATTTTACAAATGTAAGTACATCAAGTGTCAGGAAATGTAACATAGGACACATCTTGATTTCAAAGATGTGCTAGGAAAAACTGGTTCAGAAAATCAAGTGGCCCTCTCCATCTAGTCAGTATAGTATACCCAGCCAGGCTGTGTTTCATTATCGATCACAATGTTGTATTTTCTTCCCTAGCTCAGTACCCTGTAGAGGCACTTAAGTGATTCCACTGTGTGTTCGTGTTGCATGAACACTGCCCAGTTCAGAAATGGTTGAAGGAATGGGACTAGCAGTTGGGTCTGAAGAAGGTGGCTGAGACTTGAGGATGAGCAGCTGACTCTGGCACATCCATGGGAGAATCCAACACCGGGCATCTCAGTCCAGAGACCGAGTCACCAGTCCTAAGGGCAGACAGTGGGAGAGACTGTGAAAAGCACAGATCCTGATGTGTATAGCTGTTGCACTTCATCAGTTCCAGATGTGGGAAGAAAACTCTGAAAGCACAGCTCTACTTCTGATACCCTAAGTGGAACAGAGTGCATTCTGGGATGTCTAGCATCCAAAGGGTCAGAGGGTGGCAGCCAACACAGGGCTTGTATAGAACAAAGTTCTTGGTAAGACAAAAGGCTGTGGATGACATTGGTTGATGTTAGTTTCCTTTTTAGCTGCAAAGAGCAGATGTTATCCTTTACACTGTAGTACAGTTCGGGTCCAGAAAAGATTAAGCTCTGTGCTGAAACTTGTACAAACACAGAATACTGCTTTTGCTTTAAGCAGGACTACAAAATTGACTTTGAAAAATAATACTGGGAGATTTTTAAACTAGCGTAATGTTTGCCTCTAGACCAAAAAAAAGACTATTACTTAGGTTATGAAAATCCATGTTGCTCTCACGGTACTAAGATGAATTCTTCATCCTCAAAACAAGGACGGGAATGAAAAAAAGGAGGGAGGGCAGAGAAGTCTCTGAGGGAGAAAAGCAATCTCTGATTATTTTATCATGGGGTAGGCTAATGCAATTCTGGAAGGTGTTGAATTATTTTCCTATATTTATGATTGCTTACACATATGAAACATGGACATCTTTACTTGAACAAACAAGTTTAAGGATAAACAGCAGTGGGAGGAGATACAGGTGGGACTCAGGAAAGCACTCAGGGCTCAGAAGGATGGCACAGGCTGCAGCACAGACAGCTGTGCCAGCGCTTTATCACCCTGTTACGTGAGCACCTGTGAGCTCACATGTAGCCCCAGAGAAATCTGTACCTGCAAAAGAGCATGCACTCAAATGCACTCCTGTGACCGATGACGAGTCCTCTCTGCGGCATGGGTTCACCTCACCAGATAGCTGGGCACCCAAACCCTAGTTTAAAGACTTGACCAATTCATGTGAGTGTTTTCACATGGATAGAGGCGTAGGCACTAGACAAGTATCTGAGGAAGAACTGGGTTAATTTTACAGTCAAGATCCACATAAGAGAGGGCATGGAAAAAGGACACTGAAAAAGGTGTCAGCTTTGGCTGAGGACTTGGAATAAAAGACAGAGGTCAAGAGCATCTAGGAACTAAAAACTGCAGACACTGCTGGAGGAGACCACACAACTTCATGTTTGAATCGGGGGTGGACAAAATATAAAAAGGTTTGAAGATGGATTCAATGATCAGCAGAACAAATCATTCTTGCAGGAGCTTTAGATACTCAGCAGTGCTGGAATAGGGAGTACAACAAGAAAATACTTTTAAAGTAGAAGAATTATATAAATAGTGCTCCGAGGCATCACGTTTTAAACCCAAATATGGATTTTACCCACTACATATATATCACATTTAGCATTTGCAAATTTGTAACAAATTTATCATTTTACTATATACTTAAGATAAAAACATGAAATTGTATTTATACATGACATATATTGATACCAGATTCACCGTCTTCATAATTTCTGTGAAACTACAAGTATTCCCACCCCACTCTTCCCCAACCCCAGATATGCGTCTGGGATATTGGCTAAAGCAGCTTCCCCTCCTAGCACAATGCGCATGGAGTAACTCTGGCTCTGGCAGATCCATGGCAGGCTCCCAGCATCCCAGAAAGCCCGATCAAACATGCAAGAGCAGTATCAGGGAAAGGGCATGAATTTCAGTACTCAGAACTTAGAAGAACCTGTAGAAGGTGTGGGGATTATTCATTGTTTTGATGCAAATACTACCTTGTGACAAGTGGCTGACTGGTTTTGACACTGTGGGCTTTTTTTTTCCCTCTGAGAAAGTTTTTTTCCCACCCAGCTGCACTGCAATGCCATTCAAATAAAACCAGCATAAATGACAAATATTCTGTATTGATGTAATGCCACCTCAGCACGTTACAATTTTGTACTTTCTATTGATCAATCTGCTTGACATTTTCTTTAATAAGCAGAAATGCAAAAAAGAAAAAGTCGTACATTGCAGAATAATGTAAAATACCAATTACATGTAAAACTCACATCGCATATATTTTTAGTTGTCCTTCTAATTTTTTTTTTTCCACAACACAAGATTTTGATAGTGTGTAATTTAATTGAGCGGTAGACTGATGAATAAGGAGGAGAATTTGAAGTGTCATATCAATGACAAAATATTCAGCTTGTTGTCTCCTTTTGTCATTTTAAATAATGCAGCAAAGCCCACTTTAATGAATTTTTTATGTAAGATTAATCCTCCAAAAAGAATAGAGTCAGTACATGCTCATTTCTAGAGTTTTTACTTATCACGAAGTCTTTAATACCCATTATGGGAATAGATCTGTTAACATAAACACAGGATACTTACTCTCCCACTTAAAACAGCAACGGTTTGAATCTGGTCTCTAGTTTATGTAAGAAAATAGTGCTCCATCACTTCTACAGGTCAGAATTCATGTGTCTCGGAAAATCACCTCCTTGTCAGGCATTTTTTCACTCCAAAGCCATGTTCTGCTTTTGGTTCCCCACTAACTTACCTCCTGCTAAAGCTAAAGAGAGAAGACTAACAGAGAAAAATGTACAGGCACTCCCTTACTAGCACTGGGCCTTTCAGCGCTCCAATAGTGTGTGAAGCACCCACAGTAAAACTCTGTGTCCCTCACTGAAATGCCCAGGGCTCGGAAGGCCCTCCTGGATCTCACACTAGCTCTGTTCCTTACATACTGCTTCAAACAGGAGAACCACTTGGTGTGGCACTGCAGCTTCGTCACTCCTGCTACTAATAATGATGCAGCTGTATGCATCTGAGAACTAATTTCAGCAAATAATGAAAAAAATTTATATATTTCCATAACACAAAACCAATGGTGGAAAAAAGAAAGTAAAAGAAAGCTAATGATTATGCAAAAACCAATTGGGAAAAAGTTCTGCCAGGTTTTGCATTGTTAGCCCAAATGAATACACATGAAGCCAAAGGGAATTTTGCTGCAAGCCATCCCACTTGCATTACTGACTTACATTACAGACAGAAGGTCTCAGACTAAGTCCTCTGTTCCCAGAAGCCTCAAAAAATAAAAGATGCAGTTCCAACCCCATTCTTGACACTTCTGAAGTCAGAGCTTGCAAACAGGATAGCAGTAACATACATACCTCCTGCTCTTACAGGAAATCACATAGATACAGCCTACTTATCTTGCTGTTGGTGCTCTGTTTTCCTGTATCTATATAATACTTTTCATTAGTTAAGTTAGTTTAGTCGAGGGTAGATACTTTTGCAAAATCAATTGATAAAAATACAAAATATACAAATGAGCATAAGTTACTGTCTATTACTTAGCAAACTAGGGCCATACAGCTTTCACTACTAGCTGAAGATTTACTGTATCAACACAATCTGAAAATGTTCTCTGTGCTGTTTATCTGTAATTATACTGAATAATTTTGCATGCACTACCTGGTAACCCACTTACAAGAATTTATGCCTGTTGGTACGATTTGGAAGCCAGGAAAAGTCTGTATGTATACTTCTAAAGTATCTTCTCAAATCCTCTGGCCTACCCCTCCTGCAACAACAAGCACTATGAACAGTTCTCCCGTTTTTCATATGACAAAGGGAGACATATGACAAAGTTTTAGCAGTCTCTAGCATGCTGCTTCTGCAAACCCTAATCCACATCAATCCTCCAGCGTGCCTACAAAAGATATTCTGGAAGGTTTTGAGGAAAGAAAAGTGGAACTGTAATGAGAAAGCAGTTACACCTTTTCCATTATTTGTTTTCTTATTCTTGTATTTCCATAAGAGAAGCAAATGGAGTGCAGCAGAAGGTAAAAGCAGAACAAGCAGTTGTTTGTCACTAGTTGGAGGTTGGGTAGGTGAGGGAGAAGTAGTGGCTAAAACTATACCATAGAAATTTTTATATTTTCTGCATTTATACTTTCTAGCCATATATATATAAAAAAAATTGCATTTCTTCAAGTTTCTGTGTGTTGGATTGATTATCTGTATTATCTCTTTCTACATATTTATTAGCATTACAAATACAATATGGATGAAAAAAAATCTGTTTTATTTCTGCTGCTTATGTTTACATGAATATTATAAGCAGAAATAAAAAACACCACCTTCATCTTTAGGGTGAGATGGCTTATTAGAATTCAGATGTACACATGGAGGGGAACAAGAGCTGCTGCATTTGTAGACAAGCCCTGAAGGCTGCTGCATGAACTACTCTAAGTACATCTAATGCATCTCATTTGAGACTCAGCCTATTTTTCAAATACTAATCTATAAACAGATAAATCTATGGTATGTATGGTGAAAAGAGATGACAACGCGAAGTTACTTGGCTGAGGTATCACAAAAAACAGTCCTCAGCCTACAAGAAAAAGCTGTGGGAACCACCGTATCTGTAGAAAGGGTGCACAAAGAGGCTTTGCTTTGTCTTCATGTTCCCCTGATCCTGAGAGGGGGAACCTCTGGTTGCCTGGGCCCTCAGCATAAACTGATGCACCTTAAAACATAATCTGAATTATGGCAGTTGCCCAAGAACTTCCACAGGTTATTACAAGAGCTGATGTTTCCATCAAAATCTTGGTCATGTACCCTGGAACCATTCTGTCATCTCCGTGCCTTATGAGGATCACCTTATACTGACTTGAAAAAGGTCTTAAGAGATGACAAAATCACAAGCCTGAACAAGGACTGCGGTTTTGACCATCCTATCTCAAATACTAGGTTATATCATCCCATTTTAAACCAAGAAATCCCAGCAATAAAGGCAGTCTTTATCAGTGCTTAAGTAGGAGGGAGAATGTAGACTAGTTTCTTTGCAAGAACAGGTAATTTGTTAATGAACAGCCACAAAAAATGTGGCTGCTTAGTTTTATTTTAATTATGTTCAGAGGTGGGAGGAAGTTTTTAAAAGAACTGATTCTGGCATAAGGTTTATATTGCTTGAAATTTGACTTAGAACCTTAAAAATTCTAGCACTGAAGCAAAGAACAATAAAAAACTCCTATAATAAATAACAGATTCTGTTCAGATTCAGTTTGACATGTACTTTTGCCCAGTTAGATTAACCAAAACAATTCACCTCACCTTTTTAATAGCTGCATTTCAGCATATTTCACTTAATCTAATGACATTTCACCCTTAAGTTACTCTTAACATTTTCAATGTTCATACCACTCTACATCCTCTTGTGGAAAGAGCAAGGGATGTTCTTTGGTTCAAAATTAGTCCACAGAGTCTGACTGCATCAAGGATCACTTGCCCTATTGACCCCAGAGCATGTAAAGGAATTTAAACAAAATTAAGTCTGTGTATCAGGGGCTTCTGCACTTCATCAATATTCAGTATGCCATGATACATAAGAGGTACTTAAGGAACATAAGAAACAAAGCTTACTTAATCTCTATTGCGAATTAAACAGTTATCACAGGTGTGTTATATTTAGAAGCTGTAAGCTACAACAGAAATTTGAAAATGAGCAAAAAAAAATTGCATACATAAGATTAGAGTAAAACATGGTTTTGTGCTTTCATAAGTATAATGACCTGGTTAAAGTATTATTTGAACCCTATTCTGAAATGTCAGGGCATTTTTTGGTTATTGATTACTATGCCTGATTGTGACCTTGATAAGATTCTGACGTCTTGAACTTTAGAATATCCTTTATATATTTTTTCCACTTACTATTTGAGTGAACACGTTTTGCTCCTATTTTCCTTTGGTCTACATATACTTTAAACTTCTGAGCTATACAAAACAGATGAGCTGCCACCTCCTCCTTCACTGTTAATGACTGTCTTGCTGCTTTCTACCCATGAGAAAGGCATCATTTCTCATTTCAAGAAGCAGTGGAGGCCACATATCAGTACCCCTGAAGTTTCCGAAATCCACAAAGGAAGCTTCGGTTGTAACATGTGTGAGTTCCTAAATCCAAAATTAAGAAAACAAAACATTATGAGTCAGGGGTCCAACAAATCAGTGATGCACTGGACCTAACACGATGACAGTTTTGTGATCTCATGGTTTTTTTCTTATTTCTCTTTGAGGTTTTGTACCTTCAGGACATGAAGGCACACATTCTCAAGCTTCTCCCTTCAACTCTGATCTTGATCATGAACAAAAGCCAAGAGTTACAATGAAGATGGGTCAAGCAGCAAACTTTAGATACAGAAGTTTTTAGACAAGCATATACATTTTGAAGAAATAAAAAAAAATTGGAAATTCATTGACACGTGAAGAAGAAAAACAAAAGCATTCATCTCCCATAACTTAACTCCTGTAACTGTAGAGACATCTAGCAATATCTAGACATAGCTAGCAATATCTAGATTTTTTCTGAGAAAGAAAAGGGAAGGAGTCAAATTTCATAATTTCATAACCTGTCACAAACAGGTCATATGAGTTAGTCCAGAATTATCCAGTCTTCACCAACTGTATAAGGCATCTAAACAGGCTTGTTAAATACCAGTGTGTAAAATTCAAAGTTAGGCAGATTATTTCCCATACACAGTATTTGGGCCAGGGAATGGTACTTCAGCAAGTTGAATTTGGTAAAGGTACACTGGCTTCATGCCTAAAACAGACCAAAAAAACCTAAACATTATTCAAGTTAACAATTCACTCCGTCTCCCACCTCACAAAAAGTCAAACAATTCTGAATCTGCTTTCACATCCAATGCTTTACTGCTGGGCTGAACAGGGAGTTCAGATTTTTTTTTTCTTTCACCTTGAAACAAAGAATAACTGTGTGTAGCTTATTTACAAATATATTTCTGTGTGTATCCACCAGGCTCCTCCAGCTCTCCTCTGCCTATCTTTCTGCTCCTGTTAGTAACGAATAGCAACTTGCTTCAATTCACATGCTTGTTACAATAAATTACCACATTTTCTGTAGTCAGATTTAAAAAAATATGCAATAGTAGTATATTATGTAAAACTGACCACATATGCAAATAAACTTTTCCAAACTTCTAGGGCTAAAATGTTTGGAATTGTTTATGATGACCATCTGAGCACGAAATGAGCTATTTAGCAAGGGGAGAGAATGAAGACCTCCTTTTATCATGTCCTACACTCAGAGCTTAATCACAGTTCCACAGTTCAAGCTAAACCCTAAAGGACAAGCACAAAAAAACATTTCTCTCCCTATTAATGTTACATACTTTGGTTCTGAAGTATGTCCTGCCTGCCTAATGGAAAAGTCCATATACATTTGAACTTCCATCCTCAGAAAATATATGCCTTTATGCCTTAGTTGTAGGGTTTACAGGCTAGGTATGCCAGAGAAATAGCATTGAGGCTGGAAAGAATAAAGTGGAAGAGCTATTTGGCTCAGATATACTAGAAAATGTATATGTAACAAAATAATCAATTTGTTAGTCATCAAGAAAGGATTAGCAATTTTCATTTTAAAAAAAATGCAGCAGTTCAGGTGCCGGAATCCAGACTAAGGAAAAATGCATTAACTGAAAAAAAAAAATAGAAGTTACTTTTCTCATTATTGGAGTACCATAATTATAGCTGAGTTTCACTATGAAAATTGCTCCTTGATGGTTGTTGTTGAGTAGTTTTGTTCAATAAGGGTCTGTCAATACAATTTGCTTTCAATTGTCAGTTTATACAATATCAAGAATAATGGGCTCACTCAGATGCACTTGGAAATTGTAATAAAATATTAATTTTGGGCAAAAGAAAACTGATAATAATCTGGTTTAGTATTCTACTGTTATGTCTGAGTTTTTTGAGAAGCTCTCTGTAATAAATGTGAACATTACAATATCTGTTAGACAAGCATTCATAGACAACCAGGCAGTAAAACCTGTTTTTTACTGGGGATATCCTCTGAGGGTATCTTCTGTATAACATACTTTATGGGGAGGAGGAACCTTGTCATTACCTAGTCCAAGACAGCAGTGAGGGGGTCTGTGAATGAAATAGGAGGCAATGATCCAACTGCTGACTACATGGGGAGATCAGAGGATTCACAAACAAATCACAGCACTGGTGTTCATAGAAAGGTTTGTATGGAAAGACTAATTTTGATGTTCCCCCCCCCCCCCCCCCCCCCCCCCCCCCCCCCCCCTCTCCTGGTAATGTAGTTTGAATGCTGAACACCATGAAGGGGGTCTGGGAGGTTTGCTTAACGTGACCTTTTCCACAGTTTCTCATAGCGTGACACCCATCTCTAGTTGTTCTTGTCAACAGAAAAGCTCAGGAAAGGAGTTTAGTTTGAAAGAAACAGTAGGAAAGGTATTTGCTTTCCCTCTCTTCCTCTCCAACTCAGCAAACTTAACAATCTGTCTGACACTCTTCAAAGACAGCAGCATACCATAAATTTTTCTATCCTAACTTCTGCCAGGCAATTTGGGTATGCATTTACATAACAAACCATTTATACGTGACTGAAATCAAGAGCTGCTAGTAAGCTAAGAATTTTCCCCAAATGGAGCAAATAACACTGTACATAGTTTGGAAGAGCTGGAATTTGAAGAACTAGATGCAACACTTGCGATTTAGTTATTTGGTTTTTCACAGTATGTGTATATGTGTGTACATATGTGTGTACATTTGTGTGTGCGTATGTGTAATTACAAAGGAAGGGGTAAGCTTCCACAGCTCATGCCAGTGTAACTATGGTGAAGAGTGTAAACTGCTAAGTGGTTTAAGAGTTTTATTTAATATATGCATGGATATCACCTGGGAAAAAGTACTTATTGCTTAAATGAATCCATCTGTCATTACAGACCTATATCAACTAAATCATGTGAATTTGTACTGCTAACAGGTGGGATAACAAGAACTAAGTAATTTGTGACAGAAATGGTAGTTAAATCAAAAGGAAGCTATTGTCTGAAAATGGGCTTGTTTTTGTAAAAATCTAGGACAGATATTTGGAGGCCTCCTGAAAGCTTTGCTTCTAGTGAAATGGCTGTATAGCAGTGACAGACTTTTGATGAAACTATCAAATATAAGCACTATTGCATTAGCATAGTTATGTCTAGGCTCAAAAAACACCTACATTTGAGGCAATCCATTTATGCAGAAAGATGTAATGCCCCATGCCAGCAGCATAAATTAATCTTTAAGTTGGCTAAATGAGGATACCTTTACATAAGTGAATCTCTGCACAGTGTGAAAGCAGACACCAAATTGCACAAAACTGAACATCAGCTGTCAGAGAAATGGTAAAAGAAATACACGCCCCCCAACTATTGAGGGAAAAGTAGAAAGGGAAAAAAGGAAACCAACAGCTACGTTGCCCTGCCAAGCGGTTTTCCAGATACTTATTTATAGCAGGCTTTCCAGTTTAGTTCTGTGTTTCACTTAAGACATCTGTGGGGAATTTTGTAGAAAAAAAGATGTAAAAGCATTTTGTCTGTAGTAAGGAATAAATTTTCTGACTATTTTGAAATAAATCTGCCACTTAGCTTGAGTTAAAGGTTTTGGTAAATAAAAACCATCTCATTATCTTTGTTCCCGATGACCCTAATAGCAGAATAATGCAGGCATTTTAAGCCTTCCACGTAGTTAAATTCACGGAAATCTTACACGTGAGCTATACGCAAAGCAATTAGGTGAGAGTTCAGCAAAGTTATTAAATGTTAAGTACTTCTGTTAGGCTTATGAAAGATACTGTCCAATATAAGACCAACATCTCAGATACCGGAGGTGGGGTCACTGTGCTATCAAAGGCAGCAATCGAGCATGCTTCCCTCCAGTACCAGTACACAAAGAGAAATCCTCTCACTCTTAATGAGAGAGGGCAAGCCTCGGAGGGTAAGCATCAAGACTGCAATGGGCAGTGGATTTTGCCTGCCTATTGCTGTTCTAACAGCCAGAGGCTGCCATGGTAACATTGATATCCTGGTACCAGCAGGACTAGGGAAGTGATTGTCCCCCTGTACTCGGCACTGGTGAGGCCCCACCTCGAATACTGTGTTCAGTTTTGGGCCCCTCACTACAAAAAAGACACTGAGGCGCTGGAGCATGTCCAAAGAAGGGCAACAAAGCTGGTGAGGGGTCTGGAGCACAAGTCTAATGAAGGCTGGCTGAGGGAACTGGGGCTGTTTAGTCTGGAGAAAAGGAGGCTCAGGGGAGACCTTATCGCTCTCTACAACTACCTGAAAGGCGGCTGTAGCGAGGTGCGGGTCAGTCTCTTCTCCCAAGTAACACACGATAGGACAAGAAGAAATGGCCTCAAGTTGCACCAGGGGAGGTTTAGATTGGATATTAGGAAAAATCTCTTCACAGAAAGGGTTATCAAACATTGGAACAGGCTGCCCAGGGAGGAGGTTGAGTCACCATCCTGGGAGTTCTTTAAAAGAAGGGTAGATGTAGTTAGTGCTGAGGGACATGGTTTAGTGGTGGCTTTGGCAGTGTTAGGTTAATGGTTGGACTTGATGATCTTAAAGGTCCCTTCCAACCGAAACAATTCTATGATTCTATGATATCACTGCTTAGATACCTTCTTGGAGCACTGTTGCCTTGGGTGTCTTTGTTCTCTGGCAAAGCAACACTCAGAAAAAAGGTCAGGTGTTTAGTGCAGTGTTTTTCAATACAAAGGAACAAAGGGTACGTCCCTTCTCTGTTTGTACTAAAGTGATTAAGGGTTTAAGGATAAACTTATATTTTCCACTGAATCATGCACAGTAAGAGATTCAGTTCTGAGTTTCTCACAGCCCAGACCAGTACTCCTTTCAACACATTTTTTTTTGGCAAAGAATGCAGTAAATGTGTGTTTTTTCTGATCACAGGTACAGCAAAGCTGGTTTTAGCAATTTAGAAAGTTCTTATGAAATGGAAATGGCATCCTCTGGTCATCTCTGTAACAGAGAGGTAATTCAGAATTAAGATTGTGCCTAATGCAAATATAAATATGATAAAGAAAAAAAGGAATAGTTAAATAGCAGCACTACAGATAAGATTGTCAGGGTACATTTGTTAACAGCAATTTCTGACTTGTACTGTGGCGTTTCATGCCACCTGGACCCCACATGCACTCTTTCTCAAAGGAATACACCTTGTCCATTGGATTTATCACAGTTCTTCACTGGCTTTCAACTACCTGACAATCCTCACTTTCCAGAAGGTGGGCAGTCTCTCCCTTTCTGTGGGGTTGCTGCTTGGCTTATTTTTTTCGTTGTTGTTGACATGATCAAACAATAATATTTATTTCCATTACCTTGCTAAGGTATATGTTGCACATCATGTAGCTGCATTTCCATTTTTTCCCTGTTTTTAATATTTCATCAGATTGAATCAGAATTCTTAGTAAAAAACATTTAATAGAAAGAAATTATGAACCAGTTTTATTAAACAAACCACATTTAAGAGTTATGATTTAAGTCTAAAAAATGTGAGAAAAGCTTTACAAGCACTCAGAAGACAACAGTCCTGAGGACCTTATAAAATAAACTTGTAGGTTGGTACATAGGTGAGAAGTCAATTCACAAGTGCAGTAAAGCCATTTGTAATCTAATATGATCAGTGATATGCTATATGTAACACTATGTTCAAAACAGAGAATCTTATGGGGCCTGGAGTATTTCCTCTTCCACAGTTGTTTGGTTACAGATATCAATCTCATTGTGATGCTGACTGCCAAAATAGCCTAAGGGCTATTAAACACTGAGATATCCCAAGGAGAAAAAAAATATGGAAAATATTTTACAAACTGTTGACAAAAGACACCCACACAGTCATAGCAAAAGACATCAAAGTTGCTGAGGAGCTTCTATTCAAAGAATGAAAGTAAACAAAGAAATAATAGCACTTTAAAAAAAGTAAAAATCATCTTGTATTAACGAGGCCTACAATTATTGCAATAGATAAAATGGGGCATAGAGAAGTAGAACAGTTTTTTTTGCATAGTAAATCAATAACATTATGTAATTTTTCAATTTATCTCTACTTTTACCATAAGACTTTTCCTCTTCAAGAAAAACTGTAAGTAACATTACGGGTAAGACGTCCTGAAAGGATGCAAGTGTGACATTAGCGCAGATACAGATTAATTTTACATAGAAATATGTAGTTTGGAAAGGAACAGAATTGAACTTTGATTCAGTTTTAAGTATAATTAAGATACATGGATTTATTATTTTTATTTATTTATTTATTCATTTATTAGCTTTGGTGGAAGATGATGTTTAATGGCTCCAGAAGGGAATGGATAACACATATAGCCTTTCTGGGAAAGAATGCCTCTAACCTGTCCTTCTTTCCTGTTTCAGCCCCGTATCTGAGAGCAGCCCGTTCACCTGGCATGGTGTTCTCATTCTTAGCCTACACTCAACCTTACGCCAACCCTCCAGGGCCCCTTGTGCCATCATACAGCCGGGGACCTCACCAGAGAGAGTGCAGAATATCATGCTGGCAACACAAGCAATGGGGTTTTCTCACTCGTTTTCTGAGAATTATAGTAGTTCAAATTGTGATAAAAGTTATTAAAAAAAGTTAAGGCAGTTTGCATGAGATACAAGTTGCAGCTATGAAAGCATACAAAGGATTTAAACACTATATCAGTACGTAATGAAATTTTGTGTTTCCAAATGTGTTTTGCTTCCATGTTTTAGCAAGAGAATGTATATTTTTAGGGAAGTGTCAGAGTCACTTAAAATCTGGGATGTTATAGAGGCATTTTTAAAGTTTTTAAAATTTTCCTGGTGCACACGGGCAGGCTTCATGAAGTGCATGATTAGAGGATACCAGGCCTTCTCTTTCTATATTTAGGTTGACCACTTAACTACAGATCAGTTTCCCTCACAATTTCTCCTATGCATTGATTCAGGAAAATGACTAGTTCCTGAAAAGTAATTTATCTTTTCCATTTCCTTTCGGTTTGGCTTTTTTATTGGAAGGGACATCTAATCTCCCTGTCTGACCAATACCAAATTTTGTTTCCCTAAGATGTGTGGAGAGATGGGGCAAAGGGTGAAAGGAAAAATTGATGTGGGGGAATAGGCTGGAATACCTACCAGAGGAAATGCTGGGGGGTAAAGATCCACCCCCTGACACTGGATGTGAGGTCAGGATGCTATTTAAAAATCCCGCCCTCAGGAATCTCGAAAGAGACTTCACCCCAATGGTCGGAAAGGATCCTTTCAAAGAAATAAAAATGATCATTAATCAAATGACTTGTTCTTTGGCTGATAAAAGAAGTTGACTGCTTAAAGAAAGAATAACCAAACCTCCGAAAAGTTAACAGTGGTTTCACTGGAACAGATTTTATAAAAAGCAGTTAAAAGTTTTTCTTTGTTTTTTAACCAAGTCATACAATACACAGCTTTAACCAGAAAGAACTTGTTTTCCGCAGACTTTGCAAGTGGAGAATTCCAGCACTTCTAGGAGGAATGGAAAACTTTGAGATTTTAAAAGGCAAAATACACCTACTGGATAGTCATAATGCATTTCAGATGACTCTACTATAGAGGCATTTTACATTTTGTACACAAATCAGAGAACGACTGGTAGAGGTGACGCTATACCAGCAAAGCTGTGTTTTATACTGGTATCTAAAAGCCACCTGACAAAAATCATGTCAGGCAAGGGGAAAAGGGGAACCAGAATTTGCAGCCACATTACTGACTTCTGTGTCAGGGCAGCTACATCAGTCAGAGCTTCTATGGCATCTCCCAACACCTGCAATATATTGATGCAGGCAAAAGCCATGAGTACAGACATGGCCCCTTTCTGCTTTGCTCTCACCAGAAGCTTTACACATTTTATGCTTTCAACAGAATAAACTCTATGTTCTTCTCATTGCCCGAATGTACAGTTTTATTTCTGGAAACAGATATTATCTCATTCACCATATTTAAAATAAGTACTTGTGACATATCTATTAAAGTGATGATAAATAAGGACTCTTTATCATTTGAGCCATGTTTCAGCTTTCAGTATATGTATAGAGATCTAGAGGCATCATTTCAGCTAGCTCATGTTAGTGCTCAGTGAATGCCAGCATCAAAGATGGATCTGAAATGAGAGCTCTACACATCTTGCTTAAAAGCAGAGTCAAGATTCTCTCACCTTGCAATAAATTTAAATTGACAATCAGAATAACTTGTATATTTTGCAAGTATATCAAGCAAGCATCCATCCAAAAAATTAGGCAATGGCAAGTTCGCTTTCATCACCTTGCAGGTATTTCATAGCTGTTCTTTTAAGAGATAAAAAAAATCTTAATATTTATATACAGTGAGAAAAATAAATGGCCCTCTTAAAATTTATGCAATATTTGAGATTTTTTTTTAACTAATAAAAAGGTAGTGAGGAAAATTTAGCCTCAAAACACACATATGTATTTCTTGAACTTAAAGTAGCCTAAGAGAGCTTTTAATTCTTCTCTTGTATTACTTTAATTAATTTAATTAGCGTTCTGGATGCAGTATTTTTATATCTGATGGTTAAAGATAAGGCATAAAAGCTTTCCCTCTGGCCACTCTGGAAAAGGTAACTTTAGCAGTCTTGTCAAAGTGTTTCCAAACTCCATGGCTTCCATTTTAAAATATTTTCAGAAGTGATTGTGGATAGAGAGACCAGAATGCAATATACACAATCTCAATTTTAAAATGGAAAATTATTCCATAAACTCCAAGATGTTTGGTACATCTTCAAACAACTTAGCATCTTAAAACATAAAGGCTAAATAATGAACATATGAAGACTTCCCAAATAAAATTTTGCTTCTCTGTTTCCAAATATGAATTATACCTACCATAAAGAACACCCACTGTGAGTCACATGCCATATGTACAGAGCTTCAGAAAAGCCAAACAGCTCGAGCTTCACCATTGACATTTTCGTACATTTAAATGGTGCTAAATGGCAAATAACTCAAGTTTCCTAGCAGTGTTAGAAGTTGTTACTTTGTTATAGAAAGCAATGGAGACAAAACCAAATTTATTTCACTTACTGAATATGTTCAGAAATAAAAACAAGGAGCAGCAAATTTTGGAGCAATACAATGTGCGAATACTTAGAAGAGAGCTTGAGTGCTAAAATTATTAAGGCTTTATAAGAAGCAGATAACTAAAGGGACACATATAAATAATCTTTTTCTCTCACTGAAAAAGGCAGGATTCAGTTGCTTAAGCACAAATGCTTTTTTTCATTTGAAACACTGTAGATAACCTGAGATACATTTGAGTGGCAGATGTGACAAGATCTGCAGAAGATTTGCACTCTTTGAGAGCGACAGCAGGAGGCAAAGCAGTAGTTGGGTATCTAAGAGTAGGCATTTAGTGCCATTTTTGGCAACTGAATCCCATCCAAAGAGTCCACTGTCACCTTAAAAATGTCTCTGATTAAGTAGAATACAGAGTTACAAGAACAAGACCTCCTTTAATCTCTTCTAGAAGCCCACAAACAGCTTCTGAAAATGACAAGGTTGATAACATTCAGCCCTGATCAGTATCCAGCAGCGTAAAAATGCAGACAAAAGAGTGGTTGAAAGTTCATTCATGTTAAAACGTGCATGGTCCTAAATTAAAAGATAGCACATGCCCCAGAATGAACAAATAGGTGCTCTTTGGTATTATCATCTTCACAATGTGAATAGGGTTTGAGACCCTATTACATGACTATGTGGACGTTAACTACCATTGCAGGTAGGTGGGAAAGAAAATTAATTCCCCTAAGTCCCATCAATCGCTACCAGGACAGAGATCTGATAAGAGCTTTGGGCATTTACACTAACTTAGCAGCTTCACTCAAATTTTTACTTGTTTGCATAAACATTCATGACATATTTGATAGAAAATCTGCAACAAAAAAGATGTGTTTAAGACAGAAATGGAGAAAGCTCTCTGCTAACACACAAAGAAGGAGGGAGGTGAGAGCATGCTATTAAAAAGAAAACAGCAGCTCAGAAATATTTCTCAGAAATAGTATAAACTTCTGTGTGGAAATCAAGGAAAAGGATTGCATTTCCTTCTATCTGAACATGTTTGTTTGTTTGTTTGTTTAATTGGACAATGAAGACGTAGTGTTTCTTCTTTTTCCAAATTGGAAACATGCTTAGCTGAAGAAAAAGTCCACCAAAAATGTGCCTGCTGCTTTATATCCTGCTGCTTTACACTCCGAATTGCAAACGCAATATTAATTTTTTAGAGGTGTATGCTAGCAAAAGAAATCTTAATGCTTAATTTAAACAATCTCTTTAAAGCAACCACACTGGACACTTGCAAGACATCATAGAATCATAGAATCATAGAATGGTTTAGGTTGGAAGGAACCTTGAAGATCATCGAGTTCCAACCCCCCTACCATAGGCAGGGATACCTCTCACTAGACCAGGCTGCCCAAGGCCACGTCCAGCCTGGCCTTGAACACCTCCAGGGATGGAGCTTCAACAACTTCTCTGGGCAACCTGTTCCAGTGCCTTACCACCCTTAAAGTGAAAAACTTCTTCCCAATGTTTAATCTAAACCTGCCCTCTTCCAGCTTAAAGCCGTTCCCCTTCGTCCTATCACTACATACCCTAGTAAAAAGTCCTTCCCCAGCTCTCCTGTAGGCCCCCTTTAGGTACTGGAAGGCCGCAATAAGATCTCCCCGGAGCCTTCTCTTCTCCAGGCTGAACAGCCCCAACTCTCTCAGCCTCTCCTCATAGGAGAGGTGCTCCAGCCCTCTGATCATCCTCATGGCTCTCCTCTGGACGCGCTCCAGCAGGTCCATGTCCTTCTTATGTTGGGGACTCCACAGCTGGATGCAGTACTCCAGGTGGGGTCTCACGAGAGCGGAGTAGAGGGGCAGAATCACCTCCCTTGACCTGCTGGCCACACTTCTTTTGATGCAGCCCAGGATATGGTTGGCCTTCTGGGCTGCGATCGCACACTGCTTGCTCATGTCGAGCTTCTCATCAATCATCACCCCCAGGTCCTTCTCCACAGGGCTGCTCTCCAGCCATTCCCCGCCGAGCCTGTATTTGTGCTTGGGATTGCCCCGACCCAGATGTAGGACCTTGCACTTGGCCTTGTTGAACTGCATGAGGTTGGCCTGGGCCCACCTCTCCAGCCTGTCCAGGTCCCTCTGGATGGCATCCCTCCCCTCAAGCGTGTCTGCCTCGCCAAACAGCTTGGTACCATCAGCAAAGTTGCTGAGGGTGCACTCTACCCCACTGTCCATGTCGCTAACAAAGATGTTGAACAGTACGGGTCCCAGTACCGACCCCTGAGGAACGCCACTCGTCACTGCTCTCCACTTGGGCACCGAGCCGTTGACCGCAACCCTTTGAGTGCGACCATCCAGCCAGTTCTTTATCCACCGAGTGGTCCATTTATCGAATCCATGTCTCTTCAATTTAGAGACCAGGATATCGTGTGGGACAGTGTCAAACGCTTTGCACAAGTCCAGGTAGGTGACATCAGCAGATCTTCCCTTGTCCACTGCCGCTGTAACCCCTTCGTAGAAGGCCACCAAATTTGTCAGGCATGACTTGCCCTTGGTGAAGCCATGTTGGCTCTCGCCAATCACCTCCTTGTTTTCTGTGTGCCTCAGCAGAGTTTCCAGGAGGATCTGCTCCATGATCTTGCCAGGCACAGAGGTGAGACTGACTGGCCTGTATCAGGATATTATTGCTTTAGCTAACCAACTTCCTTGAGAAATGCCATTCTGTCAGTGCACATTACACAGAGACTAGTGCTTTACACCCGCTCTGTTGTTTTGTGTAAAAATTAACACTCATTATTTTAGCAGTGGGTGGAGTTACACTAATGGGAAGAGGTTTTAGTATAAGGTCTTATTGGTTCTAAACTGGGAGAAGGAGACATGAATATTAAGCCATGATTCCTGAATGCACTGAAATACAGCTGTTATTTAGCAGCTTAAAGGCGCGGTTTTATTAAGAAAAAACCCCAGCGTCTCCCCCCTTCCGTAGTTATACACTATGAACATCATGCCACCTTAACATAGGAAACTACATTAGTTACAGGTATTAGTTGGAAAAGTGCATTCAAACAGTGAAACTATATGGCAATACTCTGAATAGCTGACAGTTCATGAAGTATCCACCATTTACTGTGTTCTGTGATACTAGTTTACAACAGTGTAAATTCTTCTGTTTCACAATTATTACAGCTAAGTGCCTGTGCTCAGAGGCAGTGGAGGAGTGCTGAATCAATTAGCCTGCCTTCCTGCTTCATCTGCTGTTGCAGGGGGAATATCATCCCACAAATGGCAGAATTTGATAGGGAAATCACTGGTGTAGCAGCCTAAACTGGCACGGTTTTAGTAGCCTATTATCACACAGAGCAGAAGGGCAAGAATAGATAGCTGGGTAAGGGAAATACTTATGCTTAGTTCAGCTCCAGAGCACACACGTTAATTCACACACATTTATTAGCACTCGCATCATGACAGCACGGCCAGCCAGAAGGAACAGCCCTTTCTCCCCACAGCAAAGGCAGATCCCACAGCCCAGAGCCAGCAGCAACGCAACTGTGCTGAAGAGTCCTGGATCTACAAAGGAGACAAAGTTCTGCCATACGGATCAACAAAAGTACTGGACTGACGAATGGATGGGTGGACGAAGAGGATGGCACCAAACGCACCCAGTGCAATACTGGTGGAACACAATGGACCAGAGTGAAACACATATGTTTGAAGGGGGTGGAGGGGCCCTTGTAAGATATAGTAAAAAGAATTTAAAAGGAACTAACCCGCACTTTAAAGCTCTCAGGGATTGAGCAAGCTGAGAAACGTTAACCTGACCCATTGTTTCTGCTGCTGATACTTCGCAGAAAATGCCAGCAGAAGACCCTCAGAATTTTTCACAGGAACCAAACAAGGTTTCATTCCGTCAGTGCCAGTACATACCCACTCACAGTCGCTGACTTGAGTGCAAATGTTCTCATCAGTTTTGCTCCCAAATGCAGTCCAGTGCCAGCACAGCGCTGGCCGTCCTTAGGGGCCCGCATCCCACCCTCTCCTCTTTGCCAGCTGCTGGCTTCTTTGCCCTACTCCCATCAGCAGCGCTTGAGCTGATGCCACGGCAGCCTCTGGGCCCCACAGGACTCACAGGGATGGGATCTGAAGCTGCTGAACTGCACAGGAATCGGCAGGCAGGGCCATCAGCTTGTTCTGTTTGTGCCAGGGTCCCCGAACCATGCTGGGAGCAAATTAAGCAGGGATTTTTTTTTCCACTTCAGCAATTGTACTTGTGGGACCTTAGCAAAGCTTGTGGAGACCTAGTTTTAAAGAGGAGAACATTTCTACAGTCTCTGCATTGTGTCTAATGACCTGGCTGAAGTAGGTTAGAAAGCCCACCAAAGACGCAGACTGCTCTTCAGCCGTGTTAGTTGTTTGTTGTCATTATTTCTTTTTTATTACGCTTTAAACTGATCCAATGCTTTCTGCAGGTGGAACTGACCATTTCAGGTGCTGCGTATTTTTGGGCATCTAACTGCTTGAAATTTGAAAAGAGCTCTTTGGCTGCTTAATTTAACACATTAGAAGGAGATTATCTAGGGAGGTCACAATTACTGTCAGGTATGTCTTCTTACTAGTAACATCCTTTATTAGTACCATCAAAAGAAGACTTTAGTTTGTTATTTTTTTTCCCATAGATTTTGTTAGAATTTGAAAATAAAGGAAAAATGCATAGTTAGTGTAATTAATGTAAAAAACCACTGATTCATTTCTATATAGTGGGTTGTCTTGCTACTTTTCATACAGGGGTTGTAAAATACGGCTAAGAAATTTCTTAGGAACTCTGCAGATGAAGGCTTTGGGGAAGTGAGTCAAAGGGCTACAATGAGCTTTTGTGTTCAGTTTGGCAGAAAGCAACGGAATGTCTTCAGGATGTTTTCACTTATAACTGCACTCTCATGAAGGCAGAACTGTAATATTTAGTAATGAAATACTAGAGAACAGAACATAGAGTTTTCCTGTTTCGGAATAAGGGAATTATCCAATGTTATCACTCAATGTCTGGCAGAAGGCTGGCTTCTGTTATGAGCACCTTCCATTCTAAAATAAAACCTGTTTTTTATTGTTACCAGTGTTTCCTCAGGGAAGCTAGAAGAAGGGTTAGAGCATTTTTTCCAACTTTATTTGTAATATATCCATTATGGAAAGTACTGAAAACCGGTCTACTTTTGTCACATGATTTTATTGATTTATCCTTTCTAGACCACCAGGAATTGCACATTACTTCATAATCTTTTGTGGGGGAACATATGGAAGGTTTTCATGAGGAGCAGCTTTATAAAACTTTGAAATTATGATGCCAGATCTTGTAAAGGGTTCCAAAGGCTTAACTTGGAATGGAAAAAAAAAAAGATCAGAAGCAGGGCTAAAATTTATCCCTGATGAATTTGTTGGATCATATTTTCAGTACATTTAGAAAGCATGGATCTAGACAATTAATTTTAATTGTTTTGAATGCACTAATCTGGAGATTTAGAATATGCTTTTAATAATTTCTTTTAGAGCTTTTTGACACGTGAGCAAAGGTGATAGAGTATAGAATGGTATTTCTAAATTTTTACCCACATAACTTGTCTTAGGAAAATCTAATTTTTAAGGTCATGATATTTTGCAATACATATCATAAAATACTAGAGCACAACAACAATTAACAAAAATGAGTGTGCTTACCCCTATTGAAATCATAGAATCACAGAATCACAGAATGGTTGAGGTTGGAAGGGACCTCTGGAGGTCATCCAGTCCAACCAAATCATGGGAAGATTTCCATTACCTTGCAAATAACACAGCCAAATCTTTTCAAAGCTAAATTCTGATCTTGGGTACCTAAGCTAGTAAAACCCAAACCTGTATAAATTGTATTTTGCTTTCCAGAGGGAAATTTGTACTCTAATGATCAGCAGCAAATTTTCAAAGGGTGGTCCAATTTTTTTTCCCCAGATGCCACTTGAGTAAATGGCATCATCCCAGAGCACTCACAAATAATTCTGTCATTCCCAAATGCACTTTCAAGAACTCGTAGGTCTTTAACTGCCTTTGAGCAACTTTTAAAGCAGCCTGAATTTTTAATCTCACTGTTGTAAAATATAGAGCTTGGAATCTTAACTCAAAGTAGAAAGTACTATTAGAATACTTAAATATCCTCAATATGCGGCCAATGTAAAACTTAGAACATCTCCTTCATTTACCAGGTAGACTGACTTATTAAGTTAGAAATAGTGATTTCCTGACGAATCTCCAAGGGAAAGACTACAATGAAAATTATATCATTTATGTTAGTAGATTTAGCAAGATGCCAAGGTATATGACTAGAAGAAACGAGAAAACAAAATATAAACTACTGTTGGAAGGATGCAGCTGAGGACTGGTCACTGCAGTATTTTTAACCAGTGAGACTAGAATTCCTTCTGAAGGAACTCATGACAACATCTAAACCTGCAAAAGACCTTTGCACCTGCTCTGCTCCACTTACGGTCTGGAATATAGAAAATATAGGGAATTATTTGGCAGAACCTCTTCAGACAATGAATTTTCACAATTTCAGTAGAAAGCAATGTCTAAACATTGAAGTTGAGAGGAATCTGTGTTGGGGAACAGTCACCAAGCAAGGTCTCTATTACAAAACCTGGGTGCTCTTGCTGGTTGTTAAAATTAGAGATTAACTATAGTGAGGAATCACTTTCATCCTAGGATGTGGCATGCGTATATACTGTCTCCCTGACACGTGCCCATGGAAAGGAAAATTGTATGTCCTGTTCAGAAGGGAGCTGCAATGAGCTTCAGCCACGCTCTCAGTCTGTGACGCAGCTGCCCACGCACCTGGATTATTCCAGAGCTCCTTTTATCTGCCTCTGACTACCTCACTTCACTGAGTTTCAGCTCTTCAAAAGATGACTTTAATTTGAGTTCTCTCAGGATAGTGGCTCGAAAAAGGAGGACTACAGGAACTTGTCTGCAATACCATGCATCAAAGATCGACTGATTACTTCATTTTTTGGGGTGCTGTTACATAGCCACTCTTGGTGATTCCAATACACTCTGCTGTGCATTTAAAACAAGAATTCAGCTTGTCCCAAATTTTGAGTCTTACTCATGAAAATGAAATGGATTTTCTGAATATCTGTGAGCAAGTTGGTTACCTTCAATCAAAACACACTTTAGGAAAAGCTCTCTAAGAAATTGAACAAACTGCATCATATGTTTCTCCTGAATAGCCTTAAAAATGGAATAACAGATGCTTAAATTTCCTCTTTTTGCTATATCTTAAGAGAGATTGTGTGTGCTTGAAAATTGTCATTTTTTCCCTGTTGTTCTGCATAAGAAATTTCTTCTCTCAGAAAGGGCAGAAGAGTAAAATCCTACTGCACAACATCCCTAGCAGGACTGCGCTTTTTCAAAAGCCGCCAAGTGCCATTATTTTCAATAGGACTGAATAATATCTTGCCTACAGTTAGGTGACTATTCTGAGAAGTGCAGCAGTCTTCCAAAGTATTCGATGAGCCCAGATTCACAAATGGCTCTTAAAGAGAGCCATTAGATCACTGGAAACAATATGATGTAGTAGCCTCTTACCAAAATGCTGTAACCAAAATGGCTGTGGTACAGATGTGCCCTAAGAGCAACAGGAAATAACACACATGTAGAGGACAACTCTAAGATAATTCAGGGACTTTTCACCTTTGTTGACGAATCAGTTTTCAGTCACAAACAATGGCAAAACCTACTAGAAATTCCTAGAGAGCTCTTTTAAAAAGCTTTGGATCAGATATACTTACTAGAAAAAGAGAAGACAGGTGAACACTAGAAACACATGTATCTGGAAGAAGAAAAAATGTCTATGGATATATGTGTGCTTTGTAGAAAATAAAAGGGCAAGAAAAAGGGAGGACAGAAGGAATGATGAAAGAACTTAACAGAGGTTTGGAAGAGATTTGGTTATATACTTACCTGCCTTGTATTGGCCTGGCTGTGACAAACAACTGTATACTCAACTTAATTGATCCATACATTGTGTCTGGCTTGTAACTTGCTTTTTTCTTTAAAAAAAAGAGCTTTCACAATTTCAGTTGAAATACAGGGAAATACAAAATGAACATGCTCTATGAGGTTTAGAAAAAATAAAGATTAGAAAGCCTAGAATAGTTTTTAATATTTTGTTATTCTAGGACCGTGTCATGATTTTGAAGGGTCTGATCTGAGAATTTTAGTATTCAGCAGTAACCTCCATCTAAAGTATAATGAATTACTGTAAAGGTTTTTTTTAAACTCTTGTTTATTAGTCATGTATATAGTATTTAAATACGAATGGGAATTTCCATCAAAAAATAGACTTAAGGTTTAACCAGCCATCTACAGTGAAGTACACCTATGTACTTCAATAAACTTGAGCCTGTACCTGGACTGTATATTATGAAACACATGAGGCAACTTTAATGTTAGCCCGTGTTCCTTTTCTGCCTCCGCCAGTAGGCTAAGGGAGACTTAGTGTGGCCTTTGTTTGATCTAGTGTGGGGACAGAGACACTGCCATGACACAAGAACTGCTAGAGTTGTGATGGCCTTGTGGAAATGGTAAACAAACCTACAGGTTTGTCTCTTTCAGCATTCAAGCAATATTTTTGGGAAGAGTACGGAAGCTTTCCAGCACCCAAGCTCAACAAAATAATCTGTAGAAGGGTTTGTGTGTCTGAAAACATTTCCATTTGCTTTTTGAGTGACAATAAGTAATAATAATAAAAAAGGACCTGTTTCCTACAAATGGTGCTTTGCTTATTTTCCCTGTCAGATTTTTGCATGATAGCACAATCAGTAGTTCGGGTGTCTGGATTATTTATTTCCACGCTTTGCTGGGTTTACTTTTCAGTTTGATTTTAACTCTGAATTTCATTGGTTTGGGAATAATAAAGCATCCATATGTTTTGGCCTCATTTCTGAGAAGCAGACCACTATAACCTAGTTCTTGGTGAATATATTTTAAAAGGTCTGCTTTTCTATATCAAGTTCCTTGCACCAGACTTAAATTTCCGGGGTCTCTCTGGAAACATGATGAAGACAAACAGTTGGTAGGGCAAAGCTGCTGTTCAGGTCTCCAGCCCTGAAGAGTTTAACCTTGAGACCCTCATGACAGACAATGCTTTCCTATGAACCTGAAGTGCTGAAGTTCTCTTATTTCTTGATTGGCAGATGGGAATAAATCCAGACTTGCGAATATTTACATAGAATGAAACTATTTTAGAAAATCCCAATTATAGCCAGTTTTGGCTTTACTTATGACTTCTCTGGGAGAAAAAGCAAATGCTGAAAGAAGCTTACAATTCCTAAAGAGGAACTGATGGAAGTCACAGAATATTTGGGTAGAATATTAACATCTAATTTAATTTCCCTTGTTGTTTCTAGACAAACAGGCAATTTGAGGGAAAAAAAAAAGAGGGAATTGCTTGAAAAGAGTTCTACAAACACTATAGCCATTTATTTTGTGATGTGTTAAATGTCAATGCTCACTGAAGTTGTGGTTGCTGAGAAGACTGGTGTGACAACATTAATATGATTAAGGCTTTTAACAGCAATAAGAACTGCTGTGTTGAATCACCTTTGTAGTCTTAATGGAATAGTAATTGGAAATACTGTGCTTCTGTTCTGGGATAAAATAATCTGTGTATGTTTAAGCTGTCTATTAAATAAGTATTTTTCAGTCAGTGCTTAAACTGGAAATAGCTTTAGTGCAATGCTATACAAGAACTCTGAAATCTTTATGTATTTATAGTTATGTATGATACCCAGAATGCTGTTCCAAGCACTGCATGCTGTACATTTGGATTTCATGTTCACACATATATTACCAAATTAGCTGGAAACCTAATACTTTAAAATTATAGTTTTCATTCACGATAGAAAAAACAAAGCCTGCAATATTGGCCAAAACCTTTGTGATTCATTTTGTACACATAATGATTTTGGGGAAGGATTGGTCCATTAATAATTAGCAATATGAATTTCATTTCAGTTGTCTTTTGATCACTCAGTTTTCATGGTTTTGGAAGGAAAGATCCTGAGTAAAATCTGAGCATTCCTATGATACAGAATTCTTTATCCTTGAAGACAGGAACCTCCCATGTGAAATGTTGATGGGATCTTATAAATGGGCTGGTTAAGAAGTTCCAGGAGCTTTTAAATTTTCAGATGTTCTTTTTAATGGTATTTCCATAAAAAGAGAAATAATAGGTTTTAATTTTGTACTTCATGTTTAAAAATTGCAGTGAGTTTTAATTTAATGAGTGAAATAGCTTTTCTTGGGTAACATCTGAAGATGAATGTATTCATGCAGCCTGCTGTAAATTCTGCCGTTCTGCAATTAAAGCTCTGATTATCTACTCTTTTAGCCTTGCTAGCCTGTAACAGTATGAACAAGGAGTAGGAGACAAATGCTCTCCACTTTTAGACAGCAATTAGTGTCATTGAAAAAGACTTACTGTTTTCAGTTAAGAAAAACACTTGGAGCTGAAGTTCCAAGGAGTCAATTGACAAAAAGTGATTTTTCGTTAAACAAATGTAGAGTATAAATTGAGAGTGAGGACTCCTTTCACTATTCACATTCATACCATTCACAATTCACATTTCACTAATATCAAGGAAATTAAGTACAAAGGTTTGATTTTCTTCTTGGTTACGAACACCAAGCGACTCCCTGAAATAAGTGATGCCAAGATTAGAAGTAGAAAGATTGCTATCATTATTGTGACCTCAGATGAACTCTTTGATTAGAAATGTATTATATACTGGTTTAGATTTCCAAATCTATATGCTAGATAAAAAAACCTCTATGCGTAGGCTCAGTGAAGGTGTCCCAGCCCACACCTGATAACCCATGGTAGAAGCCAGGTTGCGGACAGCTCCTGTAGCTACCTGAGGAGCTTTGGCATATGCACAGGCATTCTGCTTCCTTTTTTTAGAAAATGTTACTGACCAAAGAGAATTAGCTGTGCTTGTTAATTATCTCTTTGTGGGTATCAGTGTATTCAGAGGATTTTCTCTCAAGCTCAAAGACCACTTGGTGTTAAGGGTGAATGCCATAAGGTAAAACCTCTCTCATCTGATCTTCCTTGTGCTAGTTTTGGCAACAGTGATTCTGGCAAGATGAATATTGGGCAGTCAGTGTTTAAACAGAACATGAAGTCACATTTTTCAATGCTTATAAAGGCATTCATTGAAAATCAGAAATAAATTGCCAATCTTATTTAAAACAGAAACAGTGTTTTTATGCTGAAGAATGTACTCAACTACAGCTGAGAGGAAAAAGAAGAAAAAGGAAAGAGTGGAGACTCATTTACAAAGTGGTTAAGTTATTATCAGTCTAGGGAGAAATGAACAAGTTTCTGTTGTTTCAGGAAGAAAGGAAATAAATTATGTGAATTCTACAAACTACAGTACAGTAGTTTATTTCAGATTTCTACTGTTATGAAAATTCTGTATTATGCTTCTCTAGATGAAATATTGAAGTGAAGTCATTATCAACCAAACTTATTTACTTTCAAATTTTATTCAGTAGAAATTACCTTGTTAAAGTTTAGCAGAAAAATGACAATATTTACCAATTGATGTAGTCATGAATCTATTCTGGAATGTCAGACTGAATACATTTGCCTCTTAAAATGTGTTTACAGGATTGTCATTAGTGTTTTGTGCTTATATTAAGAATATACTTAAACTGAATACTCTGTAAACTCACACCGTCTAATTATGGTGTTTTTAAAAAATATTTTTTTTCTACATTGCTTTTCTCTTTCAATTGTCTCCCCCTTAACAGTTTTGTCATCTATTCCTGATTTATAAGCAGTGCCAAGTCTATGTTTATCTGTGAAGAACAATAAGATTTAAGAAGCAGTATTTTTTGCAAACTGTATTTCCAACCGAAACTTCAAGAGTCTGGAATGGATCCCAGACAGTATGTATCTAAATTATTTATTCATCTGGAACCTGAACTATGTATGTATTAAGAATCAGAATGATAATTATAGTCTGTGAAATGGATACAGACTCTCTGTCATAGTAGAGAGAAAGTAAAGAAAGGAATTTGTAGGTCAGGAATATACAAAGAACATAGTGATGGGCTGAGTGAATAGATTCTGAATAAACAGTTTACAGATGAAAACTCTATTAAAATGATGGCATTATTTTGTGTGGTTGTTGATAATAGTGCTAGAAGAATACTGGAAGCAGAAATAATTTATCTGCCTTGGCTGGAGCTGCAATTCTGAGCGAGATCAGAAAGCAAAGTGCATGGGTGCGTGTTCACTGCAAACCTCTGTCATTTAAGTTCTCACTTGCTCTCCAGAGCAGAACGCAGACAACACATGGCACTTTTCAACAGACTGTAACTCAAACAAGTCTGAACAGATTTTCATTGTATAATATGAGTGTTCCACTTCCAATTTTCAAACATTTCTCACTAATCACTGAAAATGGTTACTTTCAGCAGCTTTTATTTCTATACAGTGGAAAATTAATCTGTATGTGAGAAGCATGTCCCAGCTGGCAACATTCTATATAAGTGCTTTGAGTCCTGTGTGAGGAGGGTGTGTCTGGCTCGAGATAAAGAGAAACTCTTCCTTACTCAGAGAAACCTATCTGCAGTTTGCTAAAACAAAGTGGTATTACCTCCTTCTCAAGAAATTCCTTTTTCTCTTCTGCTCTCTTTCTCTCCCATCCAAAGCATTACAACTATAGTTGTTTATAGCAATCCTTGCATTAGAAAGATGATGTTGTAAATTACCAAAGGTTTCATTTCCTCACATCCAACTCTCACGTTTCCATAACATACAATATCAGATCATTTATATGAGAAAATTACCAATCCATATTTTAATTCTTCTTCATATGAATCTGCTGCTAAAGATATCTCAAGCTTGTTGCCTTGTATTAGAAATTTAGGTATGAGCCTTTAAGCTGTAGTAAAGGTCACAATACAACTTCTTGAGGGAGAGGTTTATACAATGTGTGACATCCGGACAACCACTACCATAACTACCTGCTGAACTAGCAGTTCCCTAGGTCTGATGGTCTCTCTATTTTGGGGTGACCCCAAAGATTGATAACAAGGCTCTTTCTTACTCCAGGTTCAGGTAAATCTAAGGACCATAACTTGTCCTTACATATTAACCTGTACCCCATTGCTGGCATTCCCCCTTCAACTAATTACTGATGTTGGTCTTGCATGTTCTGTTTCATCACAAATTTGGCAAAGTGAACTGGTAGGCCTAAGCAACATAGAATAAGAAAAACTTATTATTTCATTCCTTATTCACGTACTTGCAAATGAATGTAAAATTTAGAGAGATGTGAACTAATGAAGGGGCACAGCTTTTCTGGAACAGTTTTAATGACTCAAACATTCATCAGTCAATCAAAGTTCAAGCATACAGGCTGATCTATTAACTTTGCGTATTAGGTGAATTAGGCTACGTTTATACAATACATTCTCTTGTTTCTTCTGTGAAGGCTTTAGCTCAGACAGCTGGTAACCAGCACTTGGCAGCATAACATCATTGAAAGTGCTAACACCAATACTATTGGTCCATAAAGATTGTCAGTATATCCCATGTGAGAAGGCATAGATAACTGTGCTCTATTTTCAGTAGTGACACAGACATTTACATCAGTTTTAAAAAGTTATTTAAGGATCTCAAAAGAAGTGTAGCCAGCAGATCAAGGGAGGTGATTCTCCGCCTCTTCTCTGCTCTGGTGAGACCCTCCTACTGCATCTAGCTCTGAAGTCCTCAGCACAGGAAAGACATGGACCTGTTGGAGCGGGTGCAAAGAAGGGCCATGAAGATGATCATAGGCATCTATGAGGACAGGTTAAGAGAGCTGGGTTTGTTCAGCCTGGAGAAGAGAAGGTTCCAGGGAGACCTTATTGTGGCCTTTCAGTACTTAGAGGGGCCTTACAAGAAAGATAGAGACAGGCTTTTTAGTAGGGCCTGTTGTGATAGGACAAGGGGTAATGGTTTTAAACTAAAAGAGGGAAGATTTAGATTACACATAAGGAAGAAATTTTTTACAATGAGGGTGGTGAAACACTGGAACAGGTTGCCCAGAGAGGTGATAGATGTCCCAACCCTGGAAACATTCAAGGTCAGGTTGGACGGGGCTCTGAGCAACCTGATCTAGTTTGTTGAAGATGTACCTGCTCACTGCAGGTGAGGTTGGGCTAGATGACCTTTAAAGGTCCCTTCCAACCCAAACCATTCTATGATTCTATGATCTCAACTTACCCAAAAATCTAGTTGTTATCTTGTACCTGTTTACTTTAATGAGACTTAAACATTTTGTGAGGTTTGCAGAAGTACTGAGATACATACCTTCATCCTTAAGATACCTAAAATCCATTGGACTAGAGAAGATAAATATTATTTATCATATTCACTACGTTTGACAACTCTTCTGTAATAAGGTTCCAGCATTATTAAATTATTTAGTTGCATTGGTTATGGATTCAATAGCACTCTGCCTCCTGGCTTTCCAAACACCTCATAAATGAACTTATACGACCCCACAATAATTCTTTCATACATGTAAGGCAGTAGGCTTATCCAAAGAACCAGAGAAATGCAAAGAAAACTGTGAGGGAGAACAAGAACTCTTCACCCACAAGCAATGCTTGGACAACATTAAGATAATATGCTGCAAATAACGTCGTATCAAATTGAAAGCACCACGGATATATTATTTGATACACTCATATAAGTTTGAGTTTAGTTAAGCCAGTGAGAATGGCAGCTGTTTCTCTTAAAAAATGTAAGAATGGGGACTTAACAGTCACCATGTCTCCCATCTCTCATTTTGTCCCCTCAAGGAGCAGCTGTGTTCCTTGGTATCAGACATGGATCTAGTCCAAACACCCACCATGGGACAGAAACATTGAATCATCTCTATTATTTTGGTATCTAATTTAGATTTCTCCCCTAAAAGTGCAGTCTTAGCGTAACATCTTAACTTAAAAGTTCACAAAACAACATGATGCTAAAACCTGGTGTGATAAGGCTTCTACCTTAAGCAAGATGCATCTGTTAGCTTATCATCAAGAACAAACTGCAATCCATCAAAATGTAGATATATATTCCCCTAAGTGTGACAGTCCTTCTGGTACAAGGTCTTATCGTATGTCAGTGCAGCCTACAGTAGCTTTATCGACAGCCTTTCATTCCTTAGGTGACTGGTAGTACAAGAACTACAAACAGAAACTAAGAGATTAATGGGAGCACAAAAGAAAGGAAGGTAGTAAGCAAATATAGTCTGAGGCAATGAGATGTCAGTCCTGACTTTTTTACATCATTATCCATACAAGTTTGTATTCTAAATTGTATTCTATGATTTAACTCTTTTTGCTTGGTACTTTGTTCAAGTTTCCCCAGGCTACAGTATCATAGTTGTGCTGATTAGGTGTAGTTGAGGACTTTCATTTCCCACTTGCAGATGACATAATCACTCTTTTGATTTGAAGTTTGGCAGATATGTGCTATATACACTAGAAATTTCTCCACAAGAATATGGTTAAAGTTTTAATTCTTAGGCTGCTCTGTGTAAGGAAACTGCCCATCAGTGTTTCTATATCATGGCCAAATTCAATAAAATTAATTTCTCTTGGCAGTGAAGAAACCAGAAATTCTTTTAAAATTTGTTTTTTTTGTTATTGTCTGTACTAACTCAGTTGCCTTATCTTCCACACTTCATAGCTAACATGCCCCAAATGAACAACTACTAAATTCCTTGTGTCTATACAATGATTCATTGCTTTGCTATTTTCCAGTTCCATCGATATTCTCTCTGACCTTACCGCTTAGTCTATTTATTCTCTCTTGGCAATTCAAACACATTACCCATTTCATCTTCTGAGATTCTTACTGTTCATTCCTGATTTTACATGGTTTGCAATCTCATGCTCAACAGCTCCATTATGGAACTTTCAAAGAAAGCTACATTTGTGAGAAATTTATATCATTCAAAGGCTGCATTTGCAAAACTGAAATTGTTAAGACAGAAGAGATTTTCCAGGTTAAATTTAATCAGCTATTGCAATGAGGATAGGCGTATGATTTTTTGGAAGTGTTTTGGCTTTTCTGGTTTTCTAATCAACCAGACATGGTATAACACCTGAATTAAGTAATGTCCACTGGCACTTAACTAAGCCACATCTCCCCAAAATTGCAATATGCCGCTCCTGGTACTGTGTAGGTATTTCACAAGTAAGATACTGGGCTGTACAGGTGGATGGATATGCCTGCACATGACAGTCATGATGATCCCTAAAGCATATAACAAAATCCTGTCTATAGTCTGCATATGAAATCAACTGAAAAGATGAAACAGAACACACAAACAACTTTTGCATATGGTAATGACAATTTGATTTCCAGTTCATTCCTTTACTAGTGATCTGCATATGTTTTTATAACAGCAAAAAGACAGATAAGAGTTGCAAGTATCCAGACTTAGACCAGTTTCAATTTTACTCAATCAAGTTATGCCTCATGAAGTTTACCACAACACAATGCCTTAAAAAGGAGAGAGGACTCAGTCAGACTAATGTCATTTCTTAGAACCAGAAAAATAATTTAAACATTTACAAATACTTAGAAGATGACAGCGTGGCAAGTAACAACCTGCATACATTTCTCAAGAGCAAATACCATGCCAGCCTAATTTCTGCCTGTGACAAATAGGTCTCACAGATAGAAGAGTTACAATAATGCCATATCTGCATATCCCAGATCAGTCACGGTCAAGAGAGTGCAGTATCGTTTCCTGTTCTGATGAAACTATGGCACAGTCAGGGTAATAACAGCGGGAAAACTGTCCTCAGTGGTTCACTGTCAACCTGGAAAGCTACAAATAGTATGGTCCGAGGCTTTTGCTGCCGTTTTCTCCTCAGTGGCTGTGATGCTGGAACTAAGAGTGTGTTTCTAAATTTGAGAAAGACAGCAAAATGGAAGGAGCTCATGGAGAATAGATTGAGAAGGCAAAACGACTTGGCATGCTAGGGAAAGGTGAGAAAACATAGAACAAAATTCTGGAAGACAAAGCAGGTCAATGGAGATAGCGGTGAACAACCACACAAATACTTTCTGGAGGAAAGACTGGACAAGCAGCTGTTTCCCAGAGGAGGATCTATGGATGATAGTAAATCAAAATAAAACCCAACAATGGTTGCTATTGAAAACCACACACATTTAAAGATGAGGAACATGGTTTACATTTAAAGTAATTATTTCCTGCTTGCTAGTAGAAGGTAAAGCTCAGCATCCACTGTATCCACTCTTTAAAGCCAAACTTTAAAAAAGATATGAATCGACTGGAAAGAGTCCAAAGCAAAGCATTAAGAATGACCAAAGGTCTAGCAAACATACACCACGAAGGAAGACTTGACAGAACCTGGGTGATTTACTGAAGACAGTAAAGACATTATAATGGTCTACAAATGTAAAATATTGCTGCAAAGAGGAAAGGCACAAACTGTTCCACCACAGACAGGAAAAGAGTTAATGGCCTTAAGGTGCAGTAAAAAAAAAAATTCAATTTAACACTAGGAAGGTTAAGTATGAGGACAGTTAAACACTCAACAGATTGCCCAGGGAGGCTGTGGAATCTTCACCAGGAGAGGTTTCTGAGAATAGGATAGGCAACCATCTATCCAGACTAGTTTAAATATAATTAGTTCTGCCTTGAGGCAAGAAGATGGACAAGATGACCTCTCAGTGTCCTTCACAGCCCAATGCTGTATATTTTGTGAATTACAGGAGAATGATTTAATGTTGAAAAATAGGACAAAGTTTATTTAATTTGCTTTTTAAAAGGACACAACCCTGCTTCAATTTTGAGCGTGCTGTAATATTTAACAATTAGGTTGAAGCTTACCAAATAATACTTCTGATATAATCTGACTTTGCTAGCCTCTAGAATACAGCAGAACCTCACTTAGCTATCATTATCAATTATTCTCAAACTCAGCATGTCTTGGTATTAATTTCAGTGAGAGCACCTCACTTCTCAGTAAAGATTTAGCAACAACAAAGTTCCAACAGGACTTTACCAACAGTCAATCCCATGTGTATTTACTAGAGTGTTATTGCCTCTATAAAGAATAACAAATGAATGTACAGTTCTCAAAATAAATCAACCAAACACAGCTTGTGAATCAGGATTATTGATTGCTTTATATACACTCTTTAACCTCCTCCCTCCTTTAACTGTCAATTGCAACTGCAATTATAATTTATAATTGTTCTCCTCATTGCTTATATGGTTTTCCTGCACAGGCAACAGATCAGCCATGTTGTTGGAGCAAACTTCTCAGCGTAGTGCAATCTTGTCTCCACCTGTTATTCATTAAATCTTCTGGTTACAGTTTTTTAAAAAAAGGCCCAGCCCTTCAAATATCACCTACACACTATAACTATCTTGCCCTTTAACTTATGTACTATACTCTTCTCTACTTTCATGGCAGAGGAAGAAATTGCATACTTTATTCAGAAGATACATGGAAATGCAATCACTTGCAGTTCATAATGATGCTAATCATGCAAATTTATGACCATGCTTTTCCTTAAAAAGAATAAAATATATCTGGCCCTTTCTTATTTACAGGACTTTCTCTCTTTTATGGTGGTTGTTAAGAATGACTTTTGTCACCTATTTTTCTACTAGAACCACATCTCACATCAAAGCATCTAAATATCTCTGAAAGTCAGGTCCTACATGTCTGAATACAGACATCTGAAGGCAAAAGATCCTGAAGAAAGTGAATCCTGTTTCTCGGATGTAACCTACAAAAGTAGAATTATAGAAGTTTAGTTATGTTAGATACTGTATCATGGTCAGATTAAGCTGCTGCTAACAAGATGTTAGCTGTTTGACTCTTTGACAATATGTTTTTCCTTCATTGCTTATTGTCCTGTGAAAGTTATTACAGCAGAATTGACAGTTATGATGTATAGCTTGCTAGGTGTAAAACAGAAAAGAACACAGAAATGTGACTGATTTGAACTGCAGGAAAACATAATGGCCCTTTGATTTTTGCAAAAAAATTCTCAGAAAGTAATGAATTAAAGAAAAAAATTTTTTTTTCAGAGGTTTAAAAGCTAATTTCTTTTAAGTATGTGTCATTCAGGAGAATCAAGTATTGTATATTCTTAATTTTTGCCAGCAACATTCAACAAATGGAATGCATGGTAATTTGTATGCATTATTTGAAACATCCACATGTACATGTGCATGTGTAAAAATAACTCAGTACTATCAAGATTAATCACGTTCTTTGAATACCAGTTCATGAGGGGTAACCTATTTTGCAAGAAAGCTATAGATACTTAGTTTTGTCTGTGTTACAGCAGTCATGTCCACAGCTCTAACTTTAAGCTCTTTATTTTGGATAATATTTTAATAAATTGATCTAGTAAATTTGGCTAACAGTGCAGGTGGTTGCTGTGGTTTTTGCATTGCTTTGCTCGCCGCAGCAACACTGAATTCACAACACAATGAACGTTGTGATATTTATCTATGAAACAGGATACAAAGGAAAACAAAGGCAGTGAGCCAAATTTCAATTTACAGCTCCACTTACTGAACAATTTATAACACAACTGAAATTCTGCTGGTTTTTGTACCATTATGTGCACAGCTACAATGCACTTCATCAGACAAATTCAGCTTTATGCCTAATGCCATGTAAAGCCTACTGGCTAATATGACACACATATAGTCTCACTACCACTCTGTGGCCCAGTGGATTGTCTATAAGCGGAACGGAAGATATTCAAGGATGAATAATGTATTCATATCCTCCTGTGTATCTGTGTTGCATAAGGTAGGTGTAAGTGCCTGCCAGTGCAAGTGGTGGGGTTGAGCGGTGGCTCTGAAGCCATTTTGGCCTCCAACAAGTACATCTGTGCCTGGAGAAGCCAGCAACGTCTTCAGTGATGTCCTGAGATTACTGACAGAAGTAAATGTCAAGATTTGAAATTGGTTACACCCTACATTATAAACAATACTATAATGCTAACATGGGATTTATTAACATCGTATGGTTTCTACCGGTCCTAAAGGTTTTACTTTTCAGAAATCAGTGATAAATACTGTAATGTAAGCCACCTTTTTTCGGTATATAATCATAATCATATTTTGTATGTTATCATGGTGTAGCCTACTTCAAATAGTCACAACTTAACTCTTAAAAGGTCAACATTTAAACTTTGCACAATCACATTTCTTGGGAGTACAATTTCACTATCCATGACCAAGGTAAGAATGTTACAAACACTGCCACAAAATTTCCTCAATCTTTTTGCATAACAGCCAAGTATACAATGCTGTGTATAAAAAACACATGTACTGCAAAATATGTCACCTTCCAAAATGAATTCTGAACTCCATTTAAAAGTCTTAACCTATTAACAGGTTGAAGAAAAGGGCAAGATTACACTAAGGGCTCAAAGGCCTAGAACACAATGTCTTTACTGAAAAAAAAATAAATTCATTGCTACCTCCTGCATTTTTGATAAATGAGAAATGGGTCAGATATGAAGAGCTACATAATGCAAATTGTAGTGAAAGAGGATCATGATGCTGCTTTGCCTTCCTCATGGACAAGGCAAGGTACACTGACCTCAGGACTCCTCTTGCACTGAGCAGGTTATCTACAATAATTTAAAAAGAAACTTAATGATTAAAGCATTGAATTTAATCTGCCAGATGAGTGGCTAAAGGTTTCAGAACTGCGACAGCATTCACAATTTAAAAGTCACTAAAGTAAAACAGTGCAGAGACAATAAGGGAGTTGAAGGTGTCATTCCAATCCCAGACTTGATGTTATGGGGATGTGAGCTTATACAGAACCAAAAATCTAGGTGCTGTCTTCATTCATCCTCCTTTGTGAAGGGATGAATTTGAAAATTCTTCTGGAGAATAAGAATATACAGAATGTTGTTAAAGAAAATGTATGTCTTAAAAAGATTCCTCCTGTAAACGTGACAGGTGCAAATCCTCCAATAATCAAAGTTCAGAAATGGAAGCAATTCCTTAGAAATCAATTTTTACAATTGAAAGTTATTTGGGGTAAAGTCTGGAGGGGAGAGGAACAAACTAAGATTATGACTACAATAAAGCCCTTGCATGCACTGATATTTTGTATTGACACAGTATTACACAGTACTGACAAGGCTGTGCTTTAAACTATTGTGTAAGATACGATCAAGCTAAACTAAGTATAGATTCTAGTTTGGCTAGTGTAACACCAATGATTTCCCCCAGTGCAGTTACAATAGTCAGAAACCATTTTTTTCATGTGCCTTGTAGATATAGTTACGTTGGCAGGTGTTTGCTGTAAGCCTAGCTTTCGTTTACTTTACAGACTTTTCATGGGAAGTCTGCAACACAGACTTCAACATGATGTAGAAATGGAAGACACAGCTTACTTCCATATAGCCCAGATCTCAATGTTGGTTACATATGTTCGCACTGGAGAAAGAAGTTTTGTTTTTCTTATACCTGTTTATGAAGTAGCAGCAGCAGCTTGGACAATGACACACAACTTGGCTGAGCATGCCCTGACAGACCCAAGAAGAGCTGAAATTATCACAGTGCTAATATGACTTGAAAGGGAAACACGGATGTTTTTATAAAGTGCCTAAGCATCTCTCATCAATTTGCAAGGCAATAAGCAGCCTTTTGTGGCAAACCATGCAAGGAATGGTGTTGCTAAAACAAACCAAACAAGAATAAAGTTTCCCTTGTGACTTCTGATTAGCAATATAAGCAAACTATTGGATCCAGATTCTGTGCTATGGTGTATGTGCCTTGGCCCAGCAAATTGCCCTTGAAATGAACTCTCTGCTAACAGAAAGCGTGTGCTACAGCAACTGTTCTGCCTACTGCTCTCTGTGATTAGGGATCGCAGTTAGGACAAATGAGAAATGAAGCAAGCAGAAAAGGGGATTAAAACTCTGTTTCAGACCTACTTCTGCACAGGCTTAGTTTAGCATTTTTTCATCCTGTACAGTACATATTCCATAGCAATTTTGAAAACAGTATCATTTAAAAGTTAACATCTGCTTAGCTGGTAGCACCAGATAAAAGCTCTAATTTGTAATGAACAGACAAATTTGTTATTGCCCCACTCAATAGCTATTGACTTGGTAGAGCACTTCTGCTTATTACAATCAAATCCTTTTTCTTTTTTGTTCAATAGTCAATGACACTGTAATGGAAGGTACCGCTTACAAACTGATGCAATATATATCAGCAGCTGCTAGAAGTTAATGACTAATGGTTACAAGGAGGAAAGCACGTGCTAAGAACAGCATTACACATCTATTAATCAAATTTACTGCATCCAATGTGCCTTTATAGGTTAGCAGAACCGTAATGCACATCAGATAAATAGTTTCTGCTGTTACTAATCTAAGTTTTAACACAAAACACCTTTTAATCATGCTATCATTACATAAATAATTTGGCTAGGACAAGGTTCTGTCTCACTTTTACAGCACACCTTTTAGTTATAGGAAATTTCTGTCCTGTGTTGGCTTGTACAATACTAGATTTAGGATTTAGTGAAATGCAGGATAACTATTCTGCTCCCAGCTGAAGCCATGTTATTCTCTAAATACCACAGATGGGGTAGTAAAAATCATAGAATGGTTTAGGTTGGAAGGGACCTTAAAGCTCATCTAGTTCCAACCCCCCTGCCACAGGCAGGGATACCTCCCACTAGACCAGGTTGCTCAAAGCCCCATCCAGCCTGGCCTTGAACACCTCCAGGGATGTTGCAAGGCAACATCCTAAAGATAAACTGCCAAAAGAGAAGCATAGCAGAGTGCGTGCGTCCGCTGCTCAGCCTGCCTCCTAGCTTCTTCCCTGCAGCAGAGCAGTACTGCACAACTTTGTCCTTACAGTTTATATAACTTGCACTTTCCATGCCTTAGGGTGAAATTTGTTGATAACTCATGTATTTTTTTCCTTCTATAATTATTGTCATATTAAATTAAAAAATTATTCTTTTTTAAACCTCCCTGACCCAAAAATACTTTCTTTCAAATGTTCCCTACTTATTTTATATCTGAGAGAGACAAATATTTTTATAGGACAGTGTGACTATAACAGTAACACCTACTATTTTTATATTACCTCTAAGCAAACATTCCAAAAACAATAATAAAATTTGTTGACTCCTTAGAGAAAAGCAGAACTGCTAATGGTGACTTCTTGACTTAAGGTTGTCTATAATCACTTTTCCTGTAGAACAGGAACAAACACTCTAATGTTGGAGCACTGATTTATCTGTTTGTTTCTGTTTTCTTAATGCAATCTCCATTTCTCTCTAGACTGATGATGAGACATTATAGAAAGAAAATTTATAAATGTGGCAAAAATTAAACAATCATGCCATTGCCAAGTACATTATGCTGTACTATACGTGCACCATCTAATTGTATTTAAACAATGTTCATAAATCACAGCCATTAGCCTTTTTCAGAAATGAGACATACACTACTAGATCCACCACATCGATCCTAGTCATATGTGTGATACTGGTTCATAAACTGCCCGTGTTGGTGGAGACTGGTGGAATTTAATTGCTGCTATACTGCTCATTATGAAGGTAGGAGCTAAATTCAATTAAGTTCCTACCTATGTACATCTCGTGACAAAGATCTCCAATGCTGCTCAGCCAGTATTAATTTGTGTTCTTCTTTGTTGTCAGCTGAACAGTTACTGATGTGACAGCAATGGCGGAGACTCAGCCATATCTTTCCAGAAGTTTGCAACGTAATGGATACTGTTAGTCTAGTAACCAAACATTCCTAAATAATAATGAATTTATCCTTGCAATACTGTGTGAAGAAAAAAAAGATCCTTTTCATCTTAATTTAGAACCATAGAGAGACAGACTTGAACAAGGTCATCCTGTACACCTATTGAAATTCCATTCCAATGACACGGCTTCAGGAGATATAATTTCCTCTTTGTTTTAGTACGTTATGTTTTCTAAACATAGCTTTTGATACTGTAACAAGTTGAAACCAGGAAATATTCATAACATATTTATTGTCTTTACTGTGACAGAAAGATGACATCATTGTTTTATACACACAACACTTGATCTTTAAAAGAAAGATGTAAGTACTGCAAATCAGTAAACAACATGGCTTAATTGAGGCAACATTAATTTTGAGACGAGTATACCTTATGAGTTTTTTAATTCATTACTGCAAAAAGTTGGTATTAAAGAAATTACATGCATGTTAATAAGACTTTTACTTAATACTTAATGATAACTAGATATTTTAGCGTTTAAGAAAAGCCCATAACCCTGCTAGATTTTTTGCCGATGCTTGATTTCAGAGGCAAGGGTTATTTCTTGGCAGCTGCAATAAGTATAAAGAGTAAGACATTTCATAGATTATTCTGGAATTTTAGTGAATCATTCGCAAGTGTACAATAAGTTTGAAAGAGTTTACATTTTATTTCTTTAAAATAAGAAATTGAACTCTTCTGGTACCAAAACCAGTAAAACAGAGCCAAATAAAGAGTGGGTGCGTGTGGGAAAAGAAGACTATAGCTGCTACCTGACACAATGATTTGACTTCATTGTCAACTCAGCTACATTTATGGTTTTCTCTACTGTATTGCACTTGCCTATAAGCAAACTCTACAGTGCTATTTCATAAGATCCTGTGAAGACTTTATTTGAATGAGAAGGATTTTTATTAAAAAAGAAAAATAAAACATTTCTAACTGAAAACAGATAGGCTATGAATTACCTATTATCGTCCTAAACTCTGCAGTTCCTGCTGCACTTTATGATTTGGGTAATTTCTGAGAATTGCAATCCATATTGAATGTGGAAGTAATGCTTAATTTTGATACTAAATGACATAAAATGGGAAAAACAACAAAAAGCTATTAATAGTAACTTACTTTTTGTAACAACTCCTTCAAGGCGAATTATATTTGGGTGATCAAATTGTCCCATGATACTAGCCTCTCTCAGGAAATCTCTTCTCTGCCTGTCCACATAGCCGCCCTTTAGAGTTTTAATTGCAACAGGTATCTCTCTTTTTCCTGGTGTCTTCAGACGTCCACTGCATACTTCTCCAAACTCACCTTAAATAGATAAGTTACTTGTTAGATAATTCACAGTGCCTAAAGAACTACAGTACAGTTTGTATTGCTGAACTTAAACACCTTATCTTTCAAAATAAGCTTCAACAGCTGTCTTAAAAGCTGTCTTTTTTAATAGTTCAGAGTTATTTCTAGTTGTCAGTGAAACACAAACACAAAAGTATTCAAGAAACTCCCACAAACCCAGTAGAAGTTCCCAAGTTTCATCACATCCCAGAAAAGCAAAATATTCACCATTACTTCACAATAAATAATCACCTTTCCTTTGTGCCTCACCATGAGATCATGGGGACTTGAACTTTCACTTAAACAGCCAAACCATCTGCCATTCAGTCTGATCCATCCTGCTTTACTGACACTTTGAGACTGAACTTTGGTATCAATACGTTTGTGATACAATTGAGCATGCTATGAGGAAGGAACGTAATGACACTTAGATTTTAATTCTAATGATGACAAAATATCTATCTAAAATATCTATTTATAGCAATATCTATCTATAGGGATGTCATGCACTAAGACCTACATCAAAAGAAATGCTGTGAGAATATCCGAATACCTGACTATCCTCCAATTGTACAAAGCATTTAAAATGTACTTAATGCTGTTATGCCTCAGAAAAGCACTTGCACATGATTTATTTAAATGGACTTACGTACCTACTTGAAATTTCACATTTCACTGTTCAGACAGCCAAAGGCCAACAGTTTCAGCAAATCAGGACTGAGCTGCATAACGAGGGAAATCTCAAAGCTTACTTCACCTGATGTTTTCCTGTGTATGTAAGGGCCTTTGAAGAATGCATGTATCCTCACATTCCTTTACACATTTTACTAATTAAGTTGGTATGGAAATCACAACTTTCCTTTGATCTTGAAGCCACTCAGAAGTTACTTAAAGCCCTTACCAAACAAACATACTCTGGGTGCCTGCAGGTCAGTTTTCAACGGCTCACAATTCAGTAAATGAAAAACAATGTTAAAAAAATATTTCAAAGCACTTCTCAGTGCAGGGTGCTTCCACAGCAGAACTACATTCTCTACCCCAGTCACTTTTGATTTAGAACTGCTGAAGAACAAAAACCGAGTCATAAACAGATATATATTTAACTGGAAGAAATAATTTTTTACCCTCTCCATTGAGTGCTGTCTGAATTAGTTTTCCTTAAACTTTAAGGACAGAACAAAAGAAAACAAAATTATAGAGCTCTATCTGTAACATTGTGTCTTCAGATATGAAGTGAATTTAGAAGACAGAGGCCTTGAAGACAGAAGCTTCACTTCAGAAAATTATAACTCCCTGATGTTATAGGATTAGAATGGATATTGTCATACAGCTTTTATTTTATTAGGTTCTGTCGCTTCCACTAAAATAAAACAAAATTTTATTAGCAAATAAGATCCAGGAAGAGTGGAGGGATTAAAAAAGCAGTTTCATTGCTTGTCTTTCACTTCAAAACAGAGACATCATCAAGTGCAAAGGTACAGATGCTGAACATAACCTCTGAATAAATTAGCAGCTTCGTAAACAGCTAACAAAATCCAAGTGTCCTAGATTGTCTTTCTACAAAAAAAACCCCATTTGTTTTATTTCTAACTAATTTTTAAAAATAAATCAAAGCATATGCTTCCCTGAAGATGTGTGTGTGTGTGTGAAAATATATGTCATCAGACTAACGCTCTGGGAATCTTTTTACAAAAGGTGAAGTTGGGCAGGGATTTTCCTATATGATTTTGCCCCTTTAGCTCTTAGAAGGCTCTCCTTAAAAGTTTGTTTGCCTGACTACTGCCACTGAAAATGTAGTAGCTAATTTGGACTTCTAAAGTCCTACCTAAAACAAAGTCATGAAACCTGAATGTTTTGAAGGAGACATGGTATATCAGTCTTCTATTCTGTGATATATCCAGCAGTGCTAGAAAGCATCTCTAAAGCGCATCTCTAAACCTTACTGCATCTTACTGACTTTTCAAACTTAAATGCCTAAAATGAGGAAAATGTCCAATTTCTTTCTCTTGGTGAAATAGTGAAAAGCAAAAGTACTAGAGCCTTAATATCCAGATTTTCAAAGAGATTCCATGATTAATAAATCTGCAGAACTGCAAAAATCTCATTTTTGAGAATAATATGGAAAGCATAGGGTATAGCATAAATTGTTTTGCTATTATAAGATTATACAAGAGTACTACAACTTCAGAATTTCAGAAATAATGGCATTCATACCTCAGGGACTGTAAAGGGCTGTTCATCAAGTGTTTTGAAATGAATTAAACTGAAAGAGGCAAGTGAAGGACTTACAATCCCAAGATTTATTATCTGTACAACATCCAAAGCAGGGGAAGGAACATTGTGTCTTCTCCCTCACCTGCTTCTTTTCCATTTTTTTTTTGGATGTGTGATTTGTGCAGGTGGAGGGAAATTTCACTCCCCTTGGATGTTGGGATTGATAAACTGGTGAACATAAAGACTAACAGCAATTTTTTGATGACGTGATGTCAAACAGACAGTAAGAGATCATCAGCTCCCAGAACAGACATTTACTCCATTTAGAAACCTAAGGTATGTCTAATAACTTCTAGTTCTGGTTTAGACTAGATGGAGATCAATGATATAATTTAAAGCACTGAACTATTTACACCGAGAAAGAATCTGACAGTATTTCATGCCAGAGTACTTATTCTACACTTTTGTTCAGATAAAGAATTTTCAATGTTATTAAAGTCAAAGGGGAATGTATTCAACAAAAGGGATTTTTAAAATCTAAGAATCTAAGTCTCATTGCTCGAGTTTGAAGATAAACAAGACAAATGTTGACCCTGCAGCAGTAAAGGTTCATGACTGCATGTGTAATAAGTAGAAGCTAAGAGCCAGATGTCAATGAAGTCAACATCTTTGTTTGCTCCAGGGAAAAAGCTAGTGATAACTGGAGAAAAATACAGAGTTCATTGTCTGTTCAGTTTTAATAAAGTGTAAATAATCCCTGATTTAATGATATAAGCCCCACACATCTTACTGTATGTTATACAAAAAGAAGCTAATTGAGCAGGCTAGAAACTTACCCTGTGCAAACCACGCATCCCTTTTTTTCATTCAGTCATAGCATATGTGTTATTTAAAAAGAAAGAGGAATAGTCAGTCACTTAGAAGTCTGATATGCAGTCTGGTATTACTACATGGGATCAAAACAAATGTCTTGCAACACAGACAGTTGCTGTTGATAGATCTGAGAGGTCACAGCACCAAATACAGTTCACCTCATTTTCCCTGGATTTAGTCATTAGACCTGTGGGAGAACTGGCAGAAGATTTAGATTATAAAAAGAATATAGTGTACTCTCTGTGAAAAAATGAAGAGTTGGCCTCTTCCTTGAGTTTCAACGTTTCAACAAAGAAAATAAGAGGATAATTGTAACTTTTAAGACACTTCACAAAGTACCTCTGAGAATTCCTTCCATGAAGACGTGCTGAAGGCTTAAACCAAAGAGCAAGAAGTGATGGGGTGGAAAAAAGTGTCACGGACAGGACAAAGTCAAACAATATGATAACATGTCAGTAGGTGCAGCAAGCTCAATATGAAGAGTGGCTGAAAGGGACCACCTGAAGAAAATCTACAGCAATTAATAGACGGCAAACTGTGGGAACTGGCAAAAAGGCACCCAGTGGTCTTTGTAATGAACCAATGGGAGATATCATGGAATATTTAATACTAGTGATAAAAAAAAAACACCTTGGCCAAGAGTTTTGAATACAAGAATATACAATATCAAATTAAACAATAGTAAAACTTTGTCATAAGTAGTGGATAAAATAAAAGGGAATGGACTAATCAATTTCATGATTTAAATAGTAACTATTACTAGAATGTGAACTTCATTAATACCTGTTCATTTGGTTGATATTACCATGAGAAATGTAAGCTAAGGACTTATAAATAGGTTCTGTTTTGCCTTTGTTATTGTAATCTGCTTGCTATTATGAATATTTGATCAAACTGCAATTTCTGTTTTGGTTATAAACTGTTTCCCCTACTGCCTTTAACCTCCAGTTTTAACCAAAATATCAGCAGAAATTATCTGAAGACTAACAAGAGACCATTAACAGCTATTAATCTGGATAATCTTTCATTCAATCAAAAGGTCTACAAAACAGTATTTTTTTTGTCTCAGATGAAGGAGATTTAAGGTAGGAGATGATGGAAAGCCACTCAGGAGAAGTAACCCGACTACATATCCATCTTGAATCTGGATTTATGTGCAGATATTGTTACTTTAATGCAGATCTCTTGTGTGCAGATACTGTTACTTTAATGCAGATCTCTTGCATCTACACATGGAGTAAGTAAAGCATGAATCATTTAGAAAGGACTTCACAAAGTCTGTATTTTACCTGCTTTCTTTTCACCAAAGCACCAGAAGGAAGAATAGTAATTCAGAGAGTTTGCAGATGTACTGGAACACCAAAAGCATGCCAGAGGGAAAGGTTGGGAGAGCTGAGATTGAAGTTTCAATAAACTGACACCATAGAATATAGTGGCTGAATTCAGTAAATGTCCACTAGAAGGACTTGAAAAAGGACTTTGACAAGAGATTGCATTAATTAATTTTTTTTCAAAGTAATCTCATGAGCTCAGCATCCTTTCTTGTTGCTGCTTTGCATTTGCTACTATTATGCGCCTAATGATGTGAACTTGCAAAAGGAATGTTTATTAAATCTACAACTGAATATACAGATGTTCTCTTTTCATTTTGGCTATGATGTCTTTGACTGTTGCAGGCCAAGCATCATCCTGAGCTTTGTAACTACTAAAGGCTATTTTCCAGTCTGCTGTTAATGCTTGAAGAACTTGCTACTTTTTCAATTTGACCATTTGTCCACCTTCTCTGAACCTGTTTTTAATATCTGATGGGCAAACTTCATTATCTGGAACAGTTGGTGTGTAAGCAACTATTTTAGGTACTTGCTCTTATTTTACATTGCATAGTACTGCCCTTTTGTTACTAGTACTTGGCACCAAAGGAACAGACCAAATTGTCTGTATAATACGGTTAATAAATGATTGCAGAGAAATCCCAGTGTCATGTGCAGCATTCAGATGTACCTGTACAACCAAGGGTAAATAGGTAAATACACTTGGGGACTCTTAGATTTTTCACTTCTAAGCAGAGACTAAAACATAGGAGAAAAATAATAAATACAAAGTCTTTTGTTTTTCAAGTCTATAGTGTATGTATATCTGAGGTAAGTGGAGCAGTTAGGATATTTTAACTTTTAATGATGCTGTAATCAGAAATGAGATAATCAGTAGCTTTAGTTGAAAATATTACTTCTGATCTGATGGTATCATCCTCAGATAGTTGCACTATATTACCCAGCAGCAAATAACATAACATACATTTCCAACTCACATCATCCAAGATTATAATTACTAAATACTTCAAAAGATAACTTGGATACAGAGTTGGGCAAGCTGAAAAAAGAAGCTAGGAAAAATACTTGCCTTGAGTGTCAAAGCCATCTGTACTCCAACTAGTAAATTGTAAGAGCTTTTGGATGTGACTTTTTCAATTGAAAAAGCAATTTGAAACTGCTTTCAGGGAAAGATTAGTTTCAAAAATTTCTTGACCAGAAACGCTTTCAAATATTTGCAATGTTCCACTTTGCCATTTTCAAAATTAAAACTTAGTTCTTGAATGGAAATAATTTTTGTTTTGAAAAAGTAAAGTTACACAAATTCAAAATGACAATCATTGCTCAAAATAAAATGTTCAAACAAAACAAATTTAAGAAATGCATTTATTAATTCACTTCTTAAAAGATTTTAATGTTTAATTTTGTAAAAGATTTTAATTTTTTATTTCACTTAGGTGAAAATTATAAACATGTTTTAAAAGTAATTCTTCTATGATAAGAAATCAATTTTATACCCATTTGCAAAGTTTAACACAGAGTTAGAGAGAAGGCATAAAGAAAGCTTTAGGACTGCTGTGAATTATAATGATATGTTATGTCCCTGGGCAGCTATTGAAGAACTCTGTGAGAATTTGTGCTATCCATGCCTCAGGCACAGTATTTAACCTGTATCTTGCCTGCATGGAAATGGGTTTAAATCTCATTGCAAGTTTGCAAGTCCTGCTAGGCAAATATCTTTGAAGATGGCAGATTACCCAAGTAATTTTAGAAAATAAGAAATATAAAAATAAAATATGTCAAAGCAGGCAAAAATTCACTCCTATGCATACAAAAAAAGGGAGAGAGAAGCTGAGTAAAGAATTTTCATAAATGAATTAAGTTGAGAATAAGGACACAATTTTCATTTGAACTAAAATCAATACGCTCAGTCCTTGTCTGTCGTATTCAACTCCTTTGAAATCAGCACTTATACCAGCACTTAACGTAGTTCAATATGCTTTATAATCTAAGACATCAATATCTATAGTATGTCTGAAGAAAAGGAAAAAATAAAATAAATCAGATAGAATGTTTTCTGCAGAAGTCAGCCCTCTGGGGGCTCTCTCAAGCTCATAATTCCAATGGTGCACAGTGCCAGCTACATATTGTCTAGCTTAACCAACTAGGTAAACTCTAAAGCACTCTAGTGATATGGACTGCAGTGTGAAACAGAATTTCCTCTCTTACTTTGAGGTCAATAGTTTCCTCTCCCCTGTTTGCTAACAGACCAGGTTTTATTTCTGTTATATTATTTGCATGATATTTTCTAGTGCATAAAACACTTTTTAGCAACACTGGATAGCCACTGCTATCACTGTAGTAACATATCATTAAATGAGGGATCTCAACTGAAAAATACCTCTTCTTTCTTGAGTGACTAAGATATATGAAACAAAGATAAAAAAGAAGGATCACAGTGCATTATGTCTTCTGACAGTAATTTTCCTGACAATACTTGCTAGCATGAGTTCTTTGGAGGGCTCACTGTGAGCAAATTAAAATAATTTTTTTTCCACTGACCCCCTTCTACAAGATGTAACTCTGATTTTTACAGTGTGTTGCATTATTTTATTTTTTTCTTGATGGCATTAAAGTTAGAGAAAGTAAATAAGGTAAAAAAAAAAAGCATTTGTATGTTAGCATTTACTTAGTAAGTAATGAAACAGTATTGCTAAAGAAAACCCAGAAGGGATAGCTCAAAGATGGGCATAGGAGTATGGAACATACTAATTATTGTTACTGAAATAAAATTGCAGTGACGTGAATCCAAAACATCTGTGTAGTTAGTATTGTAAGTACCTTTAAGACAGCATTTTACAAAATTCAGTCACTCAATATCTTAAGGACACAGAGAAATATCCATATTGTGTAAACTGAAGACAGGTATAGCATTAACGTCTTTCCAGGAGGAAATGAAATTTCAGAGCTGGAATTAGAGATCAGGATTGTGTTGCTATGTTCATCAAAATTTCTGACACTGACTCTTACCTCTCCCTCCTTTGCTTTCTGGTGGGGCTGAGAAATGACTAATGCTCCCCAGCCACTGACAGTGTGCGGGTAACAACACAGAGGATGTAATGCACCACAGGAACTTCAGGCTTTCCTTGTCAGTCTGTTTTTTTGTTTTAATTTATTGTAACTGTGAGAAATGTGGGTGGGCCTTCTGAATGACATGTTGGTCACATGCCGTGCATTGAGATCAACTAGTTAGGTAAACGTGTAAGACCCTTTTCTAGCCGTGTCTAAGTCCTCAGTAAACTACAGCTGGGTAAAACAGACAGCAAACAATCTCAGGACCTGGTCAATAATGAAATGTTATCTGCCCTAGAGAGCCAGAACACAAGTTACAAGAAATGGTTTTACAAGACTCTGATCTTTTCAAGTATTTCACTTTTGTTGTGTTAACCACAGAGGTGCGTTTCTGTTACCACTGAGATGCCACCAGGACCTCTAGTGAACTCTAGACAGCAGCAATCACCCTTTATCCCTTAAAAAGGTTTTCCAAAAGCAAATGCGTGGGTACACTTGCACAGCACTTTCATGAGAGGCAAAACCTGACAATTAAACAAAAAGCTAAGACAAGGGGATGACACTTAATGCACAGAATATACATGCCTATAAACATAGCACATTAGCAAAGGATAAGATCCCTGAAAACACAAGGGATGTGTTATTCCCCTTAGAAAAAAAGGCCAATATACATACAGGATTAATTAGCTTCTGAAACTTATTCTCTAACAGCTGTGAAATGGCCTACAACCCCAGTGAGATGTTCTCAACTGAAGGTAAACACCCTATAGATGAGAACAGGGTCTAAACCAATTGTTTAGATATAATTCCTCTCTTTCCCCACCACACACTTGGACAAAGACAAACAGGGATGTAAGAGGAGAACCTGCAGCTATTTTCCCCATTCACCCTGCTTCCCAGCTCTACATCACTTTTTATTCTGTCTACACCTTCTCATTAGAGCTTCCTCTTTCCCCTCTCTGCCAATGATCCTTCTCCACACAGCTACAGGAATGCCTGTCCCAAACCAGCCTCTACTTTTCCCCCCTGTACTTCTCCTATTTTCTATTTGAGAATACTTTTTTCTCATTCTTCTATATTCTGATCTTATCTCCCCTCAGAAAGAGATTCTGATCTAATCTCCCCCTCAGTGACAGAGAATATGTGACACTAACTATAGCAAATGCTAAGTGACACAGTGTTTTGAGTACGTTTGGAACAAAGCAAAAAAAAACAACCCCAAAACCCACCAACCAAAAACCAAACCTACCCAACTACCCAACAAATTGATAAAGACTTAAAAAAAGTTTAGGATAAACCTATAATTTTGGAGAATCTCCCTCTCAAGAACTCCTTATTTGAATATAACTATATTTGGAATGGTGAGAATGAACTGGTGCTATGGGAGAAATATGCCCACATTTTGTACTATACTTGACCACTTGCATTATCATGGTGACTTGAGTAAAGCAGCCTATCCATATCTAGACATTTTTTAAAGTGAGTGTACTTTTACCTGCCCCAATAACTCTCTCAATACGAATTCTTGAAGGATCTATCTCCTTTGCAAATTCATGGACAGCAAGAGATGGGTCTTCATACGTGTCTGGATCAATATATGTTTTGACTCCTGGGAAACGTACTGCAAAAAAGAGAGAACACTAGGGATCAAGCATTCTTTGACATTAATGCACTGTAACAATACGTTTTTTTCTTTTTCTTCTTTTTTTTTTTTTTGTTTGTTGTTGTTGACTAGACAATTGAAAGGATTGCAAATAATATATTAAATCTTCCACATTTAAAGTTCCAGAACCCAATACTAATGCTTGCTACTGATTTCACAGAAACCAACTGTAGAATACACATAAGTTGTCCTCATTTGCCAGCAGCACCAGGGCCTTCAAAGATTGACTGGGCACAGACTTAAGCATTTCCTCTTACCCTTCAAGTGGCTTTTTAAAATGAGGCTTCTGACACATTAAAGAGGTGGGTGTTACAACTCCATAGACAGAGGATAAGCCTCTGCCAACCCAACACTAGCAAAAGCATTCAAACTGTGAGCAAGGTTCTGCTGGACCCCGCTCAAATCTCCTGATATGTTCTGGGTGACTGAAAGCATGGATACTTCTTCAGGATTGCTGCAGTGCAGTTACATCAAACATCCTTTCAGCTTGCAATGACAACGGATAAACAGTGTTAGTGTAAAGAACAGAGGAAATACGGGTATTAGGTTCTCTGAATGCTATTTATACCTCTAATTACTGTCATGTTTGCTAGCTACACAGATCCCAGAGTTTAGCCTGTTCCACAGGAACAAAAAGTCAAAGACCTTCAGAAAACTGTCTTTGGTATTCAACTGAGAAGATAGTGTCAAACTCTTATGCTGTTTTGTTTCTGTCTCAGATGAACACAAGCATCTCCTGAGGTATAGCATTTCAGGCAGGAAAATTAAGAGGACAATGAAGTTTTTGGAAATTTCTCCTTAGGAAAAAATAACAGCCCTAGCTAAGTTTTAAGGAAAATGCTGTTTTGGGGAAGATAAAATACATTTGATTTTTTTATTTTATTATAAGCATTTCTTTTCCAAATGTTATTTAGTATTTTAGCCTGAAGAGGCTCCTTGGAGTCTCTGCACTTAGCTCACTTCCTTAAGGAATGCTTCAAGTACGGCTGGTAAATCTGGAAAATGCAGCAAGTCACAAGAGAAAATATGAGCTCTGAGCTGGTCACTTGAAAGGGTGTCTACAGAGACACCAAGTGAGGGCTCAAAGATATGGGGAAAAGCAGATCCTGAAGACTGCCAAAGCAGTTTATATTCCCCTTTGCTGCTCCTTGGGCAATTCAGGAAATCTGTACTTTACTTTAAAAACAGTGCTTTCTAATTCACTCCTTTCATTTACGGGTGGATGGCTGAACGTTCCTTTTGCCAAACACGTCTAATCTTTGAGATCCTTTTCTCTGAGGATGGGTCCTGGAGGACTGTGCTGCTTTGTTCTCTTCTGATCAGCTTGAACAACCAGAGAGCCAGGTGCAAGATGAGAACAAAAATATCCAAATCCATTTACAAGGCTTTGATAATCTCTGTCTGCTTCCTTAGAGATGGCCATGGCAATAGTGCGTTGGTGCCAGATTGCTTTGGCAGGCTCCAGTAAGCCATCATTTTCTGGCATGGCTAATATATCTTGTGCTCTTGAGTGTGGAATGTCCAAGAACTTACGTTGTTTCTCTTGGACTATCCGGATGGGAATTTTTTTAGGCTGCTGCCATGTGGTGATTAAGTTCTGGAAAACTTTCAATTCGTTAACAGAAGTTGATGTAGATAACACATCAACTTATCAGGAGGGTACTGCAGCTGGGTCCAGAGAATCTCTTCTAAAACAATTAAGTTCCTCTCAGCCTTCTGCTTCTTATCATTTAGTAGCTGAGTCTAAAGCAACTCATTATCTGATGAGCCTAAATGCATTAGGTGAAGAACACATGTTCAGGATACAAGAATGTGGCTGGACTTCATTAAGTAGTGTGCAACAGCCATTTGGACCGCTGCCAATACAGTACACACATCATACAGAAATGGGGAGGACACCAGACATCATGGGATGTCATAGTATCAGCAAGATCACGGACCCCTTTCTAACTCCCTTCAAAGAGTTTATTTCCAGAAATCTTCCTCTGACTCACACCGAGCTCCCAAGGGAGAGAGGAAGGATGAACAGGAGATGGTTTTCTTTTGCACACAGCAGTAGCACAGGATGTAAAGCGTGGACATGACAAATCTGGGAACAGAAACAGGCGATGCTAACCAGTGCAGGTTTTGCAGCAGAGCTTTTTTTTGAACAGCTTCAGCTAGTCTAGGAGAGGTCACCCCTATAATGATCCCAGGATCCTAGACTGCACACCCCCACATATTGTTTCAAGTTGATATGCTGGATACCAAATCTGTAAGGTCAGCAGTCAGATAAAGATTGCTGCTAGCGTGAAGGAGGTACTTCTTATGGAGGCACTGAGTGCTCAGTGTAGAGGAGGGAGTATTGTTGGCAATATAGTCTTAGCTGCTTGGGTAAATCACAGTCATTCCTCTTTATCCTTGGTTCTGTGGAGCATACACATGAGTAGAGACTTGTCCCCTCAAGTCTGATGCTGAGATAACTACAAATGAATGAGAAGCCACTGAGATGAAGCTTTATGTCAACATGAAATACAGTCATCATTTACCCTGGCCTGAAAGACACTGAGTGAGGCTTTTCTCAAATTCAGTCTCGGTCTCAGAGGCATATATCAAACTCTCCGGCAGGAAGGCTTTTGTCTTCTTTCCCTTCTGAACATGTTTGTAAACAAATGATAAACAAATCTTCCTAGGAAGTATCCTTTATGTGGAAATGTGCCCTTTTCCTTGACAGAAAGAGCCACTTGGCTGGATATAGTGGTGTCACCTGAAAAAAGATTTTCGTTCTGGTGACTTAGCTTCTGTCTTGATCATATTTCCAGGGATGTTATAAAAAATGATTAAAAAATAATAAAATTTAATACTCTTTGAATAAATAAAAACTTTAAAAAGCTACTCTAACATAAAACAGCAAGGCTATTAATTTAAAGTAAGTAGTTAAACTAAACTAAATAAACTAGTATTCTGCCCAGGAGAGATTGCCAGGATTTTATCTCACAGTGAGCAGAAGCATGAGGGAAGGCAACTGATTCCACTTTTTATTTCTTTGGTGGCTGGAAGTGTAGCCCCTAAAGCCAAAGAGAACTGGATACAAATAAGGCGCATAGTCACCAAGAGTGGAATTTTGAGGCAGAAATTAAATATGGTCCAGACCAGTTGAGAATTCAAAGAAATATACCTGAAAAACTGACAAATACTATTAATAGAATACAAAAAACCTTATTAACTAGAGTGAATTCAGTGAAATGGTTCGAGAGGACATACAAATAAAAAACCACCCTTGATGGTGCAGAAAATAAGGAACTACTCAAATGGCCAGATTAAAACATCATGGGTAAAAGCTGTACAGAAAACAATAAACATTCGTCATTTAAAACATGATATGGATATTATATAACACAGTGTTGAATTACTTACAATCTCCATTTTGCAAATGAGCCCTTCTTTTCTCTTCAGATTTCATTTTGGCCTTTATGTACCACTGGCATCTTTTAAGAAAAACAAGTGAGGTTTTAATTAAAATACTTGTCATGCATAAAATAAATGTACATTATTAAGTTTTTTCTGCACTTTTATGAAAGCCAAAATCTTTGCATTTGGAATATATATTTAGTTATGAATCTAAAGAGAGAAATATGCGTGAAGAGCTACAAACAGATTAGATACAAATAAAAATAAATCAAGGTTGAATGGTTAGTATGAAAATAACTACTTAAGTACACGTTTGCTGCAATACTTTATTTCCAAGTTTAACTCCTCCAAAGAATCCTGATACTTTAATAAATTACTTCCCTGCATTCTTGTTTGCGTACACTGGTTTGTGCTAATTAAACTTTATCCTATTAACTCATGTCCAGTGGGTCAAAAAAGCTCACACTTTCTTCATAAGATAATAGTTTCTACAATTACACAGGTTTCATGAAAAAAGAAAATATTTTTTTCACATCAGGACCACTTTTTTTTTTTTCCTGAGTAGCTCTGTGCAGCCTGAGTCAAGTGCTGACTTATTATTTCTGCTAAGATAGCAGCTATGATATAGGATAAACAATATGTAGCCTACTATGTGAATATGGTGAGTTAGCGTATGCCTGTATGATTGCTATAAAATTGCAAATCCTTGGCTAACAACACAAAACTCTGTGGATGTTCATGAATAGTTAGCAACCTTACCTTTCAGTGCAAGGGTATGTTGGAGAAAACTGCCGCATGGCAAGCTTTCAGCTTCCCTGTGATGAAATTTCTCCCAGCCTGAATGCTGCCTACCTGCAGGACTGTTAATGCTGATTTAGAGGATCACTATAAGCACAACTGTTTCAATCAAGAAAAAACAAAATATTTTCTCTTGGTCTTAAAGCTCTTTCTCACTCACTGAACAGCCTAAGCAGCATGATTTAGAGGGAAATATTTTGGTGTAAGGGCTCGGCTAAGGACTAAGGGCTGTTGGGGCACTGACCCCAGTGGAGAACAGCAGTGCATGTGGACATGTGCTTTGGTGTACAGACATTCAGTTCCAAGACCAGCTTGAAAAAAATGACTGGCCTCTGTGTGTTCATTACCAGTCTTATAAAATAAAATAAAATAAACTATAATTGTAGATAGCATATCCAGTAAAATACTAGCAATAGAGATACAAGAAATATGTGAACATACCCACCTCATTTCAATGGTTCATTTAAACTACTGAAACAGCATAGGAACACTCACAAGTTCCTTCATTGCTACAGAGGTGATGATGAACACCTGAAGGGCAGAAACTTCTGAAGCTGTCATGGTTACATACCCATATGGAGGGAAACAGCAACCAGTGGATTCTCAGCTTCTGTGGAAATCTTTAGATTGTACACCAGTTGCTGGGACCACTAAGCATGCCAGTGCCATTTTTAGGACCTGAACAATTGGTCTGTAGGGTGCCAACTGCCAAGAACTCTGAACACAAGCTCTTATGCTTAAAGTGTCTGCCCAAGGGAACAGTTAAAGAAACAAAGCTTTAAGCCTGTCCAGTCCTCCTAAGTATGCATGTGGCCCCCAAAGTTTGCCTACAGAAGCCAGTGAGTAATCACCAGCAGAGGGGTCTTCCAGCCCTCCATTCCCTGCTGGTGTTGGCTACAGAACAATCGGAGAGGAATAATTTCTGTAATGATAAGACCAAATCACACCAAGCTTTAACATCGCATTTCCCGGAATTTAGCGCAGACCCCATCTCACTGCATATCCTGTGCCTCGAAGTCTCTGTCACTTTCATTTTTCTATCTGCAATTGCCAGCCGTGCTTCCTGCTCGGTCTTGGTGGATAATCACTCAGCCAAGTGCAGAGGCAGGTGCTCATTTAACCCAGCCTCTCCACTATGAATAGACTCATCAGCAGCCCTGTGACTCGACAGCTCATCAAATTGCTAATTCTAAACAGTGAAGCAGAGCACATCTGTAGGGTACCAATCCCATTTTTCAAGCAGAAATTTACCTTCAGTCCTACAGTAAATTGAGTATTTATTCAAATTTTTCGTGCTCTGTCTTCTGTGGAATACACTCTTATCACTGCATTTAAGCAGCACTCCAAAATGAATTCATATCTTACATAATTGAAATGGTCCCATTGAGTAAGATGTTAGAAAGCTAAGAGAACCTCTGATATCCTTAACATTAGCAAATGGGAGGAATAAACACAGAAAGAAACCCATATCCATATTTTTTTTCATTCCTGAGTTTAGCGAGCTTTTTCTAAAGAAGTGTTTGAGGTATGTTTCAGGATTGCATGCAAGGATTCCATACAATCACTTTCTCCAAAAGTTTGACTTTGAATAATTCCTCTCTCTTCTGCAGAAAAAAAGACCCTGCTGTTTGTCATTGTTTGTAGTAATTATAGGAATATTTACTTAGCTTCTAAGATTATCTAAGGTCACAATATGTTCCAATGTTAACTGCTCCCATTAACTTCAACAGAATGTCAGACTTCACTGGTTTTATTATTTAGCAGACAGAGCATTAATTCACATAATGGTAGCTACTGTAGTGCCATATTTGGTTGCTGGGGTACTGCAAATAAAACCTCCAGCCTACACTGATAGGACTTTGCTTTCTTTTCAAATTAGAGGTAATGATATACAAACAAACCAGAAACTTAATTACAAATCTGAATGTGCAGCACCATCCATTGGTATCAGCCCCATGACCATGATCACATTCAGAGGAGTCAGTGTAACATCTTTTCTCTAAATGTAAACACAGGCTCTCACCCAGGAGAGGAATAGTGCAGAATCCCATCCCAACTTCTGGATTTTTTCTGTCCCCAAGCCAGGTAAGAAGGAAACTCCACAGAGAATCCTCCTCACATGGAAGCTCTTCCACCAGCTGTTTTATGCATCTGAAGGAGGGAGAGGGGAAAAGGGTAGAGAGTCCCCACAGACTTCCCTGCAGAGCTTACTTCAGAAGCTATGAGCCCAACTCCTCTGCTTGAAGGCCCATACCTCTACAGAATATCGGTCTGGTTTTAGGCCTTCTTGATCCACGATAGCACTGTGGTGCCACTGATGTCTCACAGAGGAGACAGGGACATAATGTCTTTATCCTTTTAAATTCTGCTTTGCTTCCTGATGGAAGCAGGTGAAGTCCTGAAATGACTCAGGAAACACCTGGAGGCCTAGTGAAAAAGGAAAGAAAGCACCACGGAAGCAACTATGCCTGTGGGAATCTGAGCTCTAGCAAAGACTGATGTTCCGACCTCTTTGTGTGTTTTTTAGCAAGTCCAATTAGAATTTGTGAATTCCCTTAAAACCTTCAGTGTGTAATTGAGCATAGCATCTGGCCACTCAAATCAAAATGATTTCTCATCCAATTTGCATTATGTCATTATTTGATCCTGATCAACACATCAACTGAAGGAAGGTGGACAATCACACTGTAGTAAAAGAATTGTAAGTACAGGAATCAGGGTAGTTATAAAAAATAATCATTGTCCAGACTGGTGAATTCCCCTGCCAGTGCAACAGTACTGCTGTAATGTAGATTTAATTGGGATATCTTCAATCCAATTAAAAAAAAAACCCCAAGCCAAAAAGCAATAAAACAGGACCTAAAGGAAGCTATTTTCTGTTCACCAGTGATACCACAGGCAGTAGAATCATTCTAGTGTTTTGGAGTAAAGTTTTCCTTAGTTTAATTTCATTACACCATCCCTATATTTTATCTTAACAGATGCAGAAATTTGCATATAAAATATATAAATAATTAAGTGTGATTTTCTCTACAAATTTAATATAGTAAAAGTAGTAAAAATTTGTCCACTCAAGTGCCTTTAGCAAGCTACACTGCCAACCCCAAGACATCAAAAATCCTAAGGTTACACCCTCCAAAGCTTTGCAATTGACAGTTACAGATTTTGTAAAACACTGGATTTTTGATTTTTTGTCTTCTAATGTCAGAGCCTTGATGGTGCAGGTACATTGTATATATTCTCACCCTGCAGGCAAGAGGTCCAGAAACTTATTTTAAAAACAGCCAAGTTATCTCCTGATTTCACATAATTGCTTAGCTCCACAAACCGTGTTTTTACAAAAAACAACTCTCACAATAGAGCTCTGAGTATGAGCAGTGGTGAACAAAGAGGACATTCACCCTTCTATGTCTAACCCTTATTTTAGCACTGCAAAAGTAGTGAATGACTTAACCATTATTCTTAAATTCCTAGTTTTGGATGACTCTGACTCTGAGTAAATAAAAACACTGTAGTGTTAATTACCTCCCGGTGATCAGGAAGAACAAAGTGAGGATGACCAGGAGAGTGAATCCACCAACAGCAGCAGTGGCAATTACAAGAATCTGTCCCTGCTCTGCAGCCATATCAGAAGCTGAAAGAAAAGCACAAAGAAAAGAGGTTAAAGTTCCATCACCCAGGGTTCTTGCTGAATGGGTGCTAACATTTCACTGGTCAAATGTTGCAATTATTCTGTAATAGTTTCTTTGGTGCTTAGCAAGGACATCAGATGTGAATACGCCTGTGAAGTGAAAAACCTTAATCCATGTCCCAGCTATGATGAAGGGGAGAAGATGTTCACAGGTTTTTAGAATGAGGAGCTGGCATTATGAGAGCACTTGCAATTTACTTAAGTTTGAATCTGACAGGATTTTGGACACAAAACTAGAACTTATTTTTTCTTTAGCTTTATTTAGTTTAATCCTGCATCTAATTCAGAACTTCTCTCCATCCAACCGTCCCAGTGAACTTAGCAGCAGTGCTATGTATGTAAGAGATATTAAACTGCATTCAGGAGGGAGCAAAAGAGAAAAAGCACACTTAATGTGTAGCCTCACACACTCTTCTATATGTCTGGTGTCTGTTTTTATTGTCACAAAATGTATACAGTTTTACCTATAACATGCTCCAGTGACTGGCAACACTGTAGTTGAAAAAAAAACACATTGATTTTCTTATGCCTCGTGTTTTTCTCTCTGCTTTTTGCAGGACATTCAGGAGTTTAAAAAGATCACCTGAAATTATCCAGTCTCTAGACACTTGTTCTTTTTATGAATTTATTCTGTATAACATTAAATCTTTACATTGACAAAGTACCTACTTAAAGTTTGGTTGGTCCTCACTGTCCAAGTACTACACAAGCAGAAAAAGAATTAGGCTCAGTTTTTTCTCTATCTCCTGTCTTGTGACTCCAAAGTTTTATATCTTAAACTCACTAACGCTTGAACATTTTCATCACATGACGTTTACCTAATTCTTGCTTTCTCTTGCCATGAAAAACATAACATTGTTCTGAAAGGTGAATAAATAATTCTATTCAATGACCTCTGACAACAGCAGTAAATGTAGAAAAGCAAATAAATTTTAGATTTACCAGGAAAGCAACTTTGATTTTTTATACTTGCAAACTGTTCTATAAGCAAAATCTTCAGGTTTTTTTTTAGGCACCAGATGATTAAAGCTTAGGGAAATCACCTAGGCTGCTGCAAAGAGAAAGCTCAGCAGGTTGTATACTCTCACTTTGCAGTTCATGTAGCCCAATACAATGCACACATTGCTGCCCAAAACCTCATAAAAAGCTGTTTCCAAGAAAAACATTTGGCTCTAAAATAATGTTTGTGAGTGGTTCAGAAATTAGCAGTGCAAACTGGCTTTGTAATAGTAGTAAAGCAAATAAAAACAATAGTAGTTTATGTCAAATGTTCAGCAAAACCAACTTATTACATTTCTGCCATTAGGTTTCTGTCCATGTAATTTAATGGAGATATGCACTGGCAGTAAATTACAAGGCATTCAGTATCTGTGGTCATAAGCTCTCCACAGACAAGTTAAATATATACATCTTCCAATAAATGATGTAGCAAATACTCACTGAATAGCTAATCTCCAAAATGGTATCTAGTGATATTACCTGATCAGATTCTAGCTCTGCATTGTGTTATGTTCCTCGGGGTCAGATTTAGTTGGAAAAATACAACATAACAAACATCATGCCATACAAGTAACTATGCAAATAGTAAAAGGCTCTCCAAATTAAACGCTGAATACTATTTTCAGACTAGCAGGGGTTGTACTAAATGTTGCAAAGGTCATTTCAGCCAGGCCCAGTTTGAAGTTGTAAATGGAGGAGGAGGTTTTAGATGAGTCTATCTTGCCTATCTCTGCAATGCAGGTGAGCAGATAAACTGCAGCCCTCTTTTTTTTTTTTTTTAAATAGGAAAAAGAGGTGTGCAAAAATAGTGAATTCAGCAGGAGAAAAGCCAATCATGGGCTCAGATAAATTAGCTGTGGTTTTCCTCAACAGACATTCATTGCCAAGGAGACAACCCAGGGCCTTTATTTGTGAGAATTAAAGGTGCAAATGCAGGGACTGATTCCATGGTCCAAAGAAGCACTCTGCAGCTATCGAGATGAAGAAATTAATGTGCCCTGATCATTTCTGCTGAATGGAGCTGTTATTTCTTCCTTGCCTATGGCAGGGGAGTTGGAACTTGATGATCTTCAAGGTCCCTTCCAACCTAAACCATTCTATGATTCTTGGTGTTTTAGCTAAAACAGAATGCAATCTATCAATTTAATAACATATATCTTCTATCAGGAACCAGAGTCAAATTCATGAAGGGGAGAGATACCAGACTGACTTAGCTCTTTTCACCTCTAAGCAATATGATTTTTAGCTGAGACTGTACATACTTAAAAAGTGATCACTCTGTTTCTCTTGTTTGTATTTTATTGTGTTTGCAGAGGTGTCTGAGTCCAATATATTAGGATTTTTTTTTTTCAAGTAGCCAAATCACTATAAGGGGCTTTCAAGCCTGCAACTTCTTGATGACTTTAATTTACTTGTCAGATAAAAACGTCAAATGACAGACAAGTATAACTGAAAAATGTGGATTTGTTAAAAGTTGACAGAGGCAGGTAAGATAAATGATGGAAATACTTATTTTTGCTTGAAGTGATCCTTCTAGAAATCAATATAGGCACAGTGCAGTGAACACCACATATGTAAGCACATGTGTATGTGCATACACAAACTCCTCACACACAGGTAAAAGGTTCCCTAAAACACTATCTAAGCAGTGAGAAGATAATAATCAGGGACACTCGATAATTAAAATTTTTACAGCATTTGCAATTCTAATTTAAATTCAGCATGTCCCTCCATCTCTCTGTTTTCTTGTTTTTCCAGCTTTCTCTTAAGTTAAAGTTGTAAATACCAAGAACTTTAACGTGTATTGTTTCTGTTGTGCATGTTCTTGAATCTTTTTTGTAATTTCCTGCTTTTTCCCTTCATTTTTCCTCTCCATCAGCTGTGCATATTGGTATACAACCCTGTGTTTCTCCTCAGGACTATTCTTGATTATGCAAGACAGAAAAGCTCAGTTTAAAAAAACATTATGATAGGTTGCAAAGCCAAGCAAGTTCCTGCAACCTTATTTCATCTCTTTGTGTGTACATATTAGAGTGCTGCATTTTATCATAGAAGTACATAGCATTTTTTCCAGAATCTCATTTGTTAAACAACATGGCCAGCATTCCTATAGCTAAAATCAGTATTTTATTGTCTCTACACTGTCCTATGCATGGTCTCATATCTGCCAACTATGCACCACCCAAATCTGTCCAGTGTGGGGATGATTAGTAGCTCTGTGATCAGGGATGAATGTGGCTGTATCATACATGCGGCCATACTCCATTCGATAGTTAAAGTTGATAGGCAAAGGTGTGAGGAAGCGCTGGCGCAGCAGGAATATGTAAACCACTAGCAGTGCTAAGACTCATAAGGGAGCTTAGTACCTATCTAACTGGGCTGGCTGTTTTGTCTGGTAGTACATTTCATTCTCTCTGCTCAATAAGTTCATTTTGACAAAAACATACTTTTAAAAAAGGAATAGCATAAGACAAGGAAATGGATTTATTACTTAACCCTGCAGATGATTAGATAGTATACTATAATGTTTAGGTGTCAAAACTCTTCTAACACTTTATAGCTGCAACTAATGTGATTAGTCGAAGTGCTGATTTCACTTTAAAACTCCACTATGTATCATATATGTACCCAGAAGCATATTATCCAGATAAACTCTTCACTCCAGTTATTCTTCATGCTTAACTTGGGTTATATGCCTGAAATAACATTTAAAGCGTCTAATTGCATCGCTCCAGCTTCCTTGCTTAACACTATCCTCAGAAATCCCTTCTGCATCCAGCCCGGTGTCAGTTCTGTCCTCAGCATCTACTCGTTACATCTATACCCTCTCTCAGCTCCTCCCTGCGTTCTTCACTCAAATGTGTGGACGAGGAGCTGCACTTTCCCTGCTCTCTGGGCTGAAGGGAAATATCCCGAGGCTTCTTCACTTCCTCACCAGGCAGACTGGAAGAAATGGTGCAGATGTTTTAGTCACAGTGCAAGAGGATGAAAGACAGAGAGAATCTTCCAGCTCTGTTCTCCTTTCTTTTCTTTGACCCAATTTCTCCAAAATCTTTTAAAAGGTTGTGTATTTGGTATAAAAGGGTTGGAAGCCCTAATGACAGCTCACTTCTGTTTCTTAGCTACATCCTTTAGTTATTTCAATTTGACATCTATCAGGCAGTGGACCTTCCAGCAGACTGAAAGATAAAAAAAGTTGACAGAAAGACAGCTAGACATATAATACTGAGTAGCTGTAAGACAGATAAGCGTGGATGGTGAGAACTGGAGCTCTAATAGACATGAACTGGCTGTCAGATGGATTTACAAGGAATTTTAAACAACAGTGCTTAAGAACAATAGGAAAGAAAAATATAAAGTCTAATTAGGGTAACCTTTACATTTTCAGGAGTGCTGCAGTTACTGTGCTCCAGTGAGCTGATGGGCTCCACTCTAAGAAGAAATGTGGGAAAGGGAGGGGGAAATGGAACGGCAAATTTAAAAAGGACTTTTAAAAGGGAAAAATAATGCCATCACTAGCATAAAAATGTAAAACTTTTCGGTATGTATTAACTTGAAAAGCCTTCTTCCAAGTGTTGCCCCTAACATTATCTTCCTGAGCAGTGGATGAATGGAAAGCCTGTGCAAGCAGTTTGAGATCCAAGCAAGGATGTTGTTCTTGTTTAGGAAATGAAGAGGAAAATTAAAGTCTCTGGGCACATACAGTAGAGAAATGAGATAGGCCGAAGTAAAATTTGAAGAACAGTGGCTGAAAACATAAAACACAGTAAGGAAATACTTCAAGATTAAAATGAGACATTCTGAGGTATCCAGTGCTGACTCCTTTGAATGAACAGTAGGACTAGGCAGACATGGGGAGAGATCCAGCAAGGCAGTTTCTAAATATGAGGTATGTGCTGTCTCCTTTGTTCGTCTCAACCAGAAATTTAATTTACTACTGTTAAAGCATCAAACATTCTAACAAAAATATCTCTATCTGGCATTGGCAATTAATTTACTTCTAAAACTCCTAGGAACAGCTTCTCTGTCGTGGCATGAATGAGAGCATGTGCTTGAAACAATACTGGACCTCTGTCAGAATCAATGATTAGGACACCTCTCTTGAGCTTTGGAGTTCTGGAAAGAATGGAGCTCAGGGTCTAAATCACATCTGGTGGCAAATCCAAAATAGCATGTTTTGAGGCTGAAAAGTTAAAGATAGACTTTGTGGATGTGGGAAGAGGAGGAAGAATGTGAGAATTCAGCAGACCTGGCATACAAGAAAGTCACCATCTGTGCCTATGGTAAAGAAATTTAAGTTATTGTTTCATCAAGATCAGGGTATCAGGCCAATTGATTTTTCACAGTCCTCAAATTTATAAAATACCTAATCAGGTGTTCTATTAGCATTTCTGAAATTTTATATTTTTTATTGTTAGCATGATTTATTTGAAGCACACAAAAATCTAAATTGCTTTTGGATTAAAAATCATCATGCGTTTACATTTATCACTCTGTTCAGCCCAAGCACTAGTCCACACTGCACACATGCTAGTTTGCCCCTTAGGTCCTTTCTGGAACAAGCCAACTAGTTCCTTTTCAGATTCGTTTTTCCTAATGACGGGAAGGCTGACATGGGAAATACCCTCAGTTTTAGAACAAGCCCTGCACAAGAAAGCTACAGCATGAAAACAGTGCACTGCCTCACAGCTGTAAATTGTTCAACATTTTACAAATTTCTCTAGGCACAAGGGCCTCTGAGGTGATATAGTAAAAAACATTGCTCCAGAAAAAAAGAATGCTTTGAATCATTAATTATTTTTTTTAAAAAAACCCCAACAAACAAAAAAAGTCTTCCACGAACAGCTAGTTAGAAGAGAGAGAGAGAAAAATAGAGAGGAGACAGGAGAGAGAGAGAGAGAAAACAGAGATTAAAGCATGTTTGCCCTGGGACAAATGATTTTTTATTCTCAGAATACATTTTATTCTATCCAAGAAGGACCAGAGTTTTTTGTGGTGACTCAGATAGTTGGTACTCCCAATACCAGGTACTCCTGATACAATCCGGAGGTATCTATACAAGGGGCAATGGTTTTAAACTAAAGGTAGATTTAGATTACACATAAGGAAGAATCTTTTTACCATGAGGGTGGTGAAACAGTGGAACAGGCTGCCCAGAGAGGTGGTAGATGCCCCATCCCTGGAAAAATTCAAGGTCAGGTTGGACGGGGCTCTGAGCAACTGATCTAGTTGAAGATGTCCCTGGTCCTTGCAGGGTGGTTGGATTAGATGACCTTTAAAGGTCCCTTCCAACCCAAACTATTCTATGATTCTATACATAAAAGCAGGAAGTACAAGTGAGGTTATGCTTCAATTTATAGACACAGTGGTGGTACATGTGTGTGCACTGGAGTGTATGAAGCCCTGTCAGCTTTGCTAGAAGTGTTTTGCCTGTAAGGTGCTGAAACAGAGAGACTATATAAAATGGCAATAAGGAACACAGTCAAAAGCAGTAGATACTATGCTTTGCAACGTTATATTTTCCAGCTGTAGTCTCTTGGCTTTAACTGCGGAAGAAATGCCTGACAACACACACTCATCCATCCCTGTTTCCTTGAAAAGAATTTTTCTGACTTTTCCACGTAACTCCATCTCCTTTCACAATGAAAGTACAAATTTTATTCTTTTAGGTGTTCCATTTCTTGGTCTCTGTAGCAGGGAAAAGAGTTCAACAAGAACATGCTCCCCAAGCAATGGCTGCCTCAGTCTGCTGGTCACTAAGTGAGGGTGCTTTCCAAAACGCTAACTGTTTTTTCATTACTGCTACAGAGTTGGTCTTCTTTCTGCCTCATACACCACCATTAATAATGATACGAAAATGTCTTAGTGTTCCTAGCAATGATGTACCTATTTTTATCCTGTAAAACTGAAGTAGCACAGATATTGTTTCAACCAGTAAACTGGAGAACAAATGACAGCGTTGTCCTGCCAAGGACAGTATGTTTTAGGACACTGACATACACATCTCACAATTGATGAACCATTACTTTTTTACAACTTGTCTATCACTTTAAGAAAAATCCTATTTTTGGATTGCTTACTTTACCTCTATTTATTAACGATTTATGTCAATATTCAAGCAGGGTAAATGGAAGAACCTTGGATGCTCACCTGCAACTGGTCCTGGAATTCTTCTCTAGATGCTAAGACTATAACATGTATAATTGGTAGAGAGCTGAAGGACGTTATAAGCTAATGCCAATTGAAAGGATTATTACCAAACATGACTTGAAATATTTTTTGTCATTTTAAAGAGATTGTTAGTTGATAAATTTTCTGTTGACAACACAGACTTTTAAAAGACTCTATTCTTCCCAAACTTCTCATGAAAACATTAACTTTATATAAAATCAGTATAGCTCACATTAAATTAATTACAATCTGGCTAATGAAAAGACCACAAAAAGTAATTGCAAATGTGGAATTTTCACCAGGTAACTTATTTCTAATGGGTAGAGGTGGAGGGCCCTGCAATAGTCTGCCTTGGTCTGATATTATTTGGTATCTTTCAAAATAATTGAGAAGAATATATATTAATAAAATTAGAAAATTTTCAGCTGAGCTGCATACTGCCAGACTAGTAAATGACAAAGATAGATTCCTACACAGCTTGACTTGCACTGGTTTGTAAGACAGATGCACGCCAGCAAGGGCAAATTAACATTTACATGTACTGACATAGCTATGCAGTCCAAGTCTCAACACAATCCTCCTGAATCCCTCCATCTACATGTAGGTCAGTATCTTGGAACACAACAGTACTGACAAAAAATGTTTCTATGTCCTAGTTATTCAGCTGTCTAAGACAATGCTCTAGTTCAGTCAGCAAGTGCTTAGATGTTTAAGTAAATGAAAACTGAATTATAAGGAGGTAAGCGGTGTTTATGGCATCACAAAGAGATTTAGTTTTCCAGTTTAATTCAGTATCAGGTTCAGCTCTGATGTCACACTTCAAAAAGGGTGTTAGAATTTTGGAGAGCTACAAAATGATTCAATGTTTGGAAAAACTGTGGTTTTTTCAGAGGGTGAGAGAGCATTTATATCACTTATGGGAAAGACGAGAATTCTTAAAAATGGCATACACACATTCAGATGATGAAGAGATTTCTGATAGGTTTTTTGATTTGGCAGAAAAGGGTGGCAAGATACAAGCTAAATAAAAAATTTAGGCTAGAAATAAGGTGCAAATTGCTATTATAAGGCTTAAGCACTGGCACTATCTACCTATAACTATGGTGAGCTCCCCGTTACTGGAAGACTAAATCAAGACTACTTGTATATGGTAGATGTTACTTTTCCAAACAGCTGATGACAATAGATTGAAAATTTACAGACATTTGGCCTGTGTTATGAATGATCATAATAATCTGATATTGCCTTGAAGTTTAGAATAGGCCAATTTTAAAAATACTGCTGTGAGGAAGTAAGATATTTGGAGAGTAACAAGGCATCATTTGACTCGTCACTGGGTACTGCGTCAATTTGAAATAAGCAATATTTACCAATGGGTACTCATTTTGCTTTTCTCCCCCTTTGAAATCTAAAGCATTACTGTATAAATATTTGAATAAGACCACAGTACTTCGAACTACCCTTTTAATTAAACTGAAGTCTTTATCTAGCTCCAGGTACCATTTCAAACAGCGGCAGAATTTCTCTCAACCTCCATCTCTATTGATCATAAAAAAAGTCTTCTGTCTACATTCCCTTTCAATCACACAATGACTTATATTTATGACAAATTGAATACTTTTTGTCAGGCACAAGCTTAAGCAATAAATGTTGGTAAAAAGTAAATATATAATGTGTATTTATCTTTCACTATCAAGATTTACACCGAGTGCTTAGAGGAAATAAATGTTTGAGAGTGTTGTGAGCTCTAGCTCACCACGCAGCCCAACAGACAGTTGCATTAGTGCAACTGAGAAGGAGACATGGGTCCGGGAAGCAGTGGGTGAAATCTCACTCCCAGAAGATGAGAGAAATGTCAGTGGAACCACAGTCTTCCTTATTTAGATGGGTAAGTCGCATTTTCACAAACATGATGTAGGCTCACAGAGGCTTAAACAACATTTACTTTTGATAAGTTATGTTCCTGGGTGCCTAAAGCCTCATATTTATTGCATCAGAAGATGCAGAGAGGATCTACTGGAATTTTTGAAAGCACCCAAGTGCTTAACTCCTATTCAAATCAATTGGCTTAAGTACCCAGAAAATTTTAAAAAGTCCAATTAGGCATTAAGCACTTGGAAATCTATCCCTAAAACATTTTTGAAATAGAAGTTAAGACGCAATGAAAATGGAACACAAACCCATGGGTGCTCTTGCAAACGCTTACATAGTTTTGAGTCTGTACTTTAGCTTAAGCAACTTGAATTCTAAAACACTAATGAAAAACATGGTATACATAATTAGTTAATTAAAGTAATTTCATTAATTAGTGTTTTAGTGTTGTATCTACTATACTAATTGTATCTCAAATGCTTGTAAATACCTTGTTTGCAAAGTCTTTGAACGTGAAGGGCAATACATGACTTAAATATAAAATTGTTCAGAGCATGCATGTCACACGTAGCATCAAGCCTTTTTGCGTATTCTGTAGGAATATGTAGGCTTTTTGCTTCTTACTGGCAAATTTAGTTGGCTTATTGGTTGATGGAAATGCATATAGAAGTTTTGGGTTTTTTTATTTATTTGTAGAGTCTGGGAGCACTAAAAACTCCAGAGAAAAGACTCACTGTGTTCTGGGAGCTTGCATGAAGCTGCTGGACTTAGATAAAGCCGGAGTAAGGGTATTTCTAGACGTCAAAAGGAAGGCCTTCTTTAAGCAAAGAAAGGATCATAAAAACATAGAATATCTCAAGTTGGAAGGGACCCATATAGAAATTATGCAGAAGAAAACATTCCTTCAGCTGTAGTGTTGGGCTAGAATTTCTATTTGTTATAAATCCAGAAGTGTGAGGCTGAGATTGCTTTTTATCATACAGCAGTGGTCATTTTCTGATAAGCAAATAGTATGGATTCAGCCATTCAAACTCCCAGTGTCTCACTGTTTTAGAATTAGATGCTACTTCTATTATATTTGTTTTGTTTTTTTTTTTCCTTCAGTGAAACTTACTTTCATCTCCAGTTTCAAATTCAAACTTCTGGCTATAGCCGCTGTATCCTGCTGCCGTCCTGACTCTGATATGAAATATATACTTGGTGGCTGGCTTGAGACCTGTGATGATAACACTTGGAGCCTTGGACCTTGTGGAGGAATAGCTGAGCTGCTCATGCTCCTGAGGGACAAAAGAGGGGAGAAATGATATCAAGTTGAGTTGTACAAACTTTGCAAAAATGATATAGCAGAACTGAAGCTCCACATTCTTCTAATGAATGTAAAATGTGTTTATAAAAGGAGGTGCAGGTATGGACTTCTGAACTTTGATTTTGGGCTATAGTCATAATGTATGATATGGCCTTGACTTAGATTTAAATTTTTTGTCTGTAATCTTGCATAGGAACACATCACATCTTTGTGACTTGGGTTAGTAATTACACTGTAGTCAAAACAATATGGAATTAGTACAAGACTACATTCACAGAAAATGGCAGCTAGAATGGTAGCTAATTATTTTTGCACAATGGACAAACTAGGAGGTCAGCAAATACTAGTAAGCTGTAAAGTAAAGATGTGGGAGTATTCAAATACCCGCTACTCACTTCTACCCGCAGGTAGTGCCAAAATGCCGGCGCTATCCGTGGGTAGACCTGTGGGTAAAAGAAAATAAAAATTAACTTTTTCTTTAAAGTCTGTAAACTTCTAGCATGGTTCAACTGCTTCACTGCTGTTGAGCTTAATTTTCCTTTCCAGGTATCTGTAATGTAGTCATACATGAAATTCCCTTTCACACTCTATAAGGAGAAACACTCTCTGCAAAAGTCCCCTGTTTATCTCCTAGCAGTTGATCCTGGGCATCTGCTAAGAATTCCTGACTCTCGCAGAGATCACTAAGAATTATGGTGTGCAAAGATCACTGGGAATTACCACTGCAGACCAGCTGCTGTAGTATGGAGACCAGCCACATCGGTTGCTGTGAGAAAACTAAGTGCTGCTTTGCTAGACAGGTCGCTGATGATACTTTTACATGAGGGGATGACTTAAAAAAAGAGAGAGTTTATTCCCTGCCATTAGTTACTGTCACTTGATAAATCAGTAATCATTTATATGGTGCCTTAAGGCTAGCTTTACTTTGTTGCAGCAGGATTTGTCTCAAAAGTGACATGTGTGCAGAAATGTCCTTGGCATATGCTTAACAATCCAACTGTGATACCCATAGGGCATCATATACATTTATTATACTATGCAGTAATATTATAGTATGTATAAGTTATTCAAAGGGTGCTTCCAGCCTGTCAAGAAGTAAACAATCTGGTTCACAGAAGAGATATAACCAGGAGAAGAATAGGTTTCAGTTAGATTCTGTTGGACTCTTAACCTCTTCTGAGCAACATACATATTTTTTTTTTAATATAAACCAAACAGTTTTATATAAAATATGCTAAGCTGTCTTCAGTCATGGTGTAACAAAGTCAGATTAGCATAGGGCAGCAGGTATATCAGTATTGCCCCAGTAGGCATGCAAGGAGATGGCTAAGAAAACCAAATTAAAAAACAAACACACAAAAATAATCTAATGATTCTGTTAAGTGAAGGAGGAGATGGAAGGCAACAATCACCAATATCTAGAATAATTGCATTTAATGCTCACTTCAAACAGTGGAAATAATTTGAGAAACTATAGTAAGAGGAAGCGTTGGTTTCCTCAACTGTCTGTTACCAAATTTTGAAACAGCAAAAAGTGCATATTTATATTGAAATAGTAAGACACAGTGTACAAGTAATCTTACGGATAGAGACTACAATTAATATATCATCTAACAACATCTATAACGATCAGAAGATGTACTTGAAATATTATAAGCTCACAGGTTAGTGAATTTTAGACCATTTTTTTTAGAAATTTCAGAAAATGTTTATTTTCTTCTGACAGAAGATCAACCTATTGAAGTGATGGAAATTTTTTTTTGTGATTAAGGTTGTTTCAACTGGAAAAATAGCATGTGTGTGAGCAAAAAAGCTATAATAGGTCAAACCTCAGATTTGTAAGGAAACAGAGAACTCCTACACATACAGAGGAGTTATCATACTACTTTATGGACATTTGACAAACATTCACTGTGTCATGAATAGCTAATTTCTATTCTATAGCCTTGTTATACGTGCAGCTTCGGGGGTCATATAACTTAACATGTAACTTGTCCAGGATATGCAAACTTGGAGAACACAAGACTTGAATTTTTTTAGTAATGAAGTAATGAAGTTGCTGACTAAAGTGTGTACATTTCTGCCCTAAGAGACCAAGTCTTTCAACACAAGCTAGCGACCAGCTCAAAACCAATCTAAGAATTAGGAAAAAAAGAAGAAAACACCTAATTTTGTGCTATCCTAAGACAATACTGAATCATAGGTATGGCCCAATGTTTGTGATATTGCCCGTTAAATACAATATCAATACAAGACTGTTTCTGCACTTCAGTCCCAGTAAAGACATGACATCCAGTGAAGGAAAGACTCTGGATATGTTCATTAATGGTTAGGTAAACAGCAAATGCTTGCTTTATACAGGTATTAGTATGCTTCAGTTCAAAGTTTTAATGACTACTACATGCTCCCATCTGTCATGACCCAGACATAGGAGGGCAGAGACTTTATACTCTGGAATGCTCTGGAAATTTTTATTTAGGGTCTGCAACCTGTAAGATAAGGAGGAGACCAGCACCTAAGGGATTTCATTGTATGATGTAATAGTTGCAAGCCATTTCCTTTCCCCAGACTATCTTGCTTCTTGATATCAAGTTCTAGGCATTTAACAATTTACTGTTTTTTCTGACCTGCTGGAGAGATTGAAGAAATAAAGTTTCAGAATAATTTGATGGAATTGGGTCCTGTTTTACCTCAAACAAAAAAGAAATAGGTTCCTTCAGAGGAGGATGGAAATGGAAATTTTGTCAGAAAATGGTGGAGACTCCCCAAGATCCAATGATAAGAGTTACTCCCTGAAGCTTGCAGAACAAGGCCAGTGGCAGTGAAGAACTGGGAATGACTTCTGAAAAAAACAATTTGAGCTATATCTCTTATGTTGTATCTGTTATTACAGACTAGCCACTGCTTGTGTAAAACATAGCATTTCGGATATAGCGGCTCCCTAACCAGGAACGTGGACAGATAGTTATCAAGTATAATTTATTATTTGTAATTGTTCAAATATAATCACTGTGACAAGGACTGTGATAGTAACATTTAATGAACAAAATGGGTCCTTCCATCCACGTGGGCAGGCTGTGGCTAGCAGCAGCTTCCTGAGGGCCAGCCATCTCTGCCTGTCCCTTCTGGATAGGTGGAAGGTATTTTGGTCACGTCCAAGGGTTGTCTGGCTTGCTGCCCCCTCACCATCTACCTATGGCTACCTATGGGAAGTCCTGAGGGGTCCCATCTCTGTGCCCTCCCATTTCCTTTCGTCTTTCCTTTCTGCAGCCTTTTAATGCCATCCATCACAGAGTTCAAAAAATGATGTCTAGGAGTACATGATCATAAAAGCTTTCATATGGGAAAGGGGGTAGGATTTGTTACTGCAAATGAAATAGGGGAAAGAGAACCTGTCACCTTGGTGTGCTTGAGAAGAAAAAGTTTCAGAAGCCTGCACCTGAGGAGGAAGTTGCTCAAACTTCAGACAAAATGATTAATAGTTGGAAACTTCACATTGGTTTATGTGAACGTTTCACACAAAGAAATCAGCCTTTTTGGATGGGATTCATACATATGACAATTCTCCAAAGAGTGGATGCTTTGCCATTACTCCCTTCTCATGACAATGACAAGATCTGCAGCCTACGTGGAAACCCAGGGCTTTCCACAGCGAGACACAATTTGAGGTTGATGGGAGTGGCTTTCACGGTTGGCCACTCCTTCTGCCATCATCTTTCCCAGGGAGGCTAAAGATGGTCTCAGAATAAAACAAAACAATTCTAGTCTGCAGATAAGTAAGGGATGCTTTGTTTTATCTTGCCACAGAAAATATGCACTTACTTCTGCCAGGGTTCTGAGTTCAAAAAGTGAATTTTAAATTGCAGGGCTTGGATGTTCCATTGAAATGAAACAATTCTGACTGTGAGAGACAGCGTTCACAAATCTGTGACAGTTTGGTCTGTGCATGAATGCAAGCACCTTTCAGAATCAAACTCTTTCCTGCAGCCACCTCTGCATGAGTATCTGAATCTCTATCTACCCTAATTTTATACTTGGCTTTATAGTCCAGACATTTTTTCATATCTAAAGAAATAGACTGACAGAATGGAAGTTACAATGGTGCTAATGGTCTAAGACTAGACAAACTGATTTAATGGAGTAGCAGGATCAGAGTGTAAATAATAACGAAAAGCTTTCTGCTTTTGCAGTGCACCAGGATAGCTGGATCTGTCCCATCAACATACGCTGCAATGAAATATTTCCACTGGATGACATCATCAATTTAGATGGTAGTTCTTAATTATGCCTCACTGAAACTAGCTAATTTATTAATGAATGTCATATTCATTCAATATCCTGATGTTATATTATAGTGGTGAGTATTACCATTTTTCTCATATGCTCAAAAGAAAGGGGATTCCCTCTGATGACATAAACACTTGCACACAAATAGATAAACTTCCACATGCCACACCTATATCAACATGCTGCTTTCTAATTTTATCCCCACCTTATTTCAGAGGGAAAAAGCACAGAAAAGAACACTTTGTGCACATATGTGAAGTAAAATATTGATATAGACTAACCAAAATGTGATGACCTTTTATCAGTTTAGACTCATACTGCAATCAAAGAGTTTACATTCTAATGCTACATGTGAGAAAAACTATATGTAACTAAAAATGTTTAGTGCAAAAGATAACTAATGGAAGTAAAAGCTGAAATGCAGAATTTTCCTTATAGTGCTCAAGTAACCTTTAAAAGATTAACTTTACAAGTAAAGCACTGATAAAAATCCAGCCACTCTCAGGCGTACAAGATTTGTCACCATTAATATTGGAATGGGAGAGAAACACGGCTCTAATCAAAATAGTATCAGTCCTTATTTTTAGCAATTGAAAAAGGTAACCAAATATATTTTCCTATCATTTAGAATATACAATGGTAGCTTCAGGAATTACCACTCTCTTGCAGTTTACTCTGTCTCTAGCTTATTTTATGAATGACAATCAAGATATTCGGTTCATTGAGTCCCATGAGTAACTGAAAAGCCTTCTTAAATTGACACTGGGGAAAGGGTTTTCAAAGGCTTCTGCCAGCTGAAAACATACTTATTGTGTACCTACAACTTCCAAATGTATTTGTGCAGAAAAAGTCCAGGGAGACAGTAACTGAATTTACTATCAACTGCTTGCAAATACATTTTCTAGTTTATGTCCATTGTCCTCCAACATGAAAATTCTGTACTTAAGCCATATAATCTTGCTTAGCCTTTTCGGAGCACTATCACTTAACAGAAAGAAATACTAATAGAGATTCAATCTATATACCACAGGGATCAGGTCTTTCTCCTGTGCACTAAAGCACAATGTCAAAGCTGAATAAGTACCACATTAAAGTAAAGAAGATTCGGAGTACCATGATTCAGACATTATCAATGTTTAAATAAAAGCACCAATAGTAAAAAATAATCTTTTATGAGACCATTTGGTCACATTTTTCTTCTTTCCTAGATATATCAGTCTGAAGGATAGACACAATGTGACCTACAGAGGAAGCATCATTATTTTAAAGGAATGCCCACAATTCTGTAAGATAGGACTTTTCATTAATCATAGCTCTAGCCCATTGTGAAATGAAATCTCCCAACCCCTTCCTTACTTATCTCATGGAATCAGCTATGATGCACTTAATTACCTCCAGAGTCAGCTGAACTTTAATGTTGTGATACACATTAGAATAAAACAGTAGGTAATTACTAGGTATAGTCAATATGTGATTAATCAATTCAAATAGAATCTATTAAAGAAGAATAACAGCTAACTATGGAGTTTGTACCTACTGTCTGTGTTTTCCAAGAAAAACATAGGCCCCCCAGCTCTAATTTATGGAAATTGCCTTTGATTTATACTGCCTATATTCCTCTCACAACTAATTTGTCCCAAATAATTCTCAAAAATTATTTTCTTACTTTGCAATAAAATATTTCCATAATATGATTTATGAATGCCTATTGCCCCATGTCGTATCTTGCTTCTCATGTTACACAGATTGTTGTAGACGGGGAGTAATTACACTGAAATCAGTAAAATTAACCACACTTGGGAAACTCAAAGTCTGCCTTTGAAAGCTTCTTTATCATTCCTAATTTTGTGCCTGATTTTCTCTTAGAAGACTATTTTGACCTATAGTATATCTATTAACACGAATGCCAGCAGTAATATTTGGAAGATATTAGAGAAAAGACCCATAGGTCCAAAAATGTGCTTCTAACATTAATTACTATCTGATGACAATATGATCAACAGGGTTAGGTAAATTCTTATTGCAATATAGAGTGATAAAAACATTACAATAATAGAAATAATATTCAAAGATACCATTCATATTCTTGAAAAAGCAATTCCTAAAAATATTGTACCTTTGGTTTCCAGCTGACCAACAAACTTAAAGTAAATTTAGAAAAGTGATTACAGAGATCTGAGGACCAATCTGAACTAAGATGAAAACTCTGACAGGAAAAAGTAGGGCCATAGAGAAAATTGTCGACGGCTCTAGTATTTGCTTCAGAGAAGAAACTTGCAGCATTTTAAGGCATCAGTCACTTCAGGTTGTAATCTTCTCCCTTCCCTTCTCGACCTCCCATGTGATTAATCTGAGATGTAACGGTTTGGGGCGCTGAAATACTAAAGTGTGCTTTACCTGTTTGGCTTTTCAATATTTTATATTTTGATTGCCTGTCAGTCACCTCATCACTTTCTCCATACATAAAGTGAAGCTGTCAACAAGAAAAGGGGAAGAACAGATAACCAATCATAAAGAAAATGCGGAAAGGTCAAAACCCAGACAAACCTCATTTTAATTGGTTATATACCTGGAAAGGCAGAAATGAGTTGATGTGAGCTGAACCATGAAAAAGAGAAACTTAAACGAGGAGAGATGAGGACAGGGTGACTCTAAAACTGTTAATATTTTTGCCAGCACAACGAGGTGAGAGGTGGGCAGAGCAAAAGCTGCGTGGTTAACATGGTGAGCCAAACGGGAACACCAGGTGCAAAGGCAGCAGATAGGACACGGCTGATCATACCGACAAGGAGATTAAATTGAAAGGAATAAAAACAGGTCTGTGCCTTAAGTTGGTGACGGAACAGGGTGCAATTAGAATGTAATAAAGGGAGCTGGGGAACATGACTTGAATTTTTCAGATAAGTGCAGATATTAAATTCCATCTTTCTAGCAGTTATGAGCTACTCTGATAACACTTGTTTTCTAATTATAAATATTTACCAGTGAAAACTGCTGCACCAGTATCTCCAGGAATCTTTCTAACTTCAGCATATAAAAATGTCAGCCTCTCCAGCTGTCCCTGAATATTTTTCTTATTTTTCCACTCAATTTAATTTTTTTTGCCCCTGCACTGTCTTTTCACGTTGGAAAGAAAACTATTGCAAGCATCAACTAGCTTACTAATGGTAAAGATCAACTCAACTAGCACTCAGAAGTATTGCTGTCATCTTTGGACAGTAAAGCACAGTTTCCTCTGAGGTACCTAGCAATAAGGTGTACTTCATAATGAGATAATAAATCATCTGACAAATACAGCTCAAGAGGAAACAGATGCAATCCTGCAAAATTTGAAGATTGGAAGCCTTCTGTGACTTTCTTTGTTGTGAAACAAGCCCATAGAACTATGTACATACAGCCAGTGGGCTAATTCCTAAGTAATTCGTTTGGTGTGTAAGATTCATACTTCAAATTTCTGAATCAGGTCCTGTATATGCCACTGCAGACTTGAGACTCCACATAAGCAGTACAGGTTCCTTCTCCCCATGCTCACCTTTAGCGCTCCCCCAGAGTCCAGCAATCTGCAGATTAGTGCGTTTCAGAATTAACTAAATTTGCTTCATTACATTTTACAGCCCATGGACTTTTCTTCCATGAATTTACTTAATTATTTTTTGAATCAATTTTGCTTATGGCTTCCAAAACATCCTTAGGCAACAAGTTTAATTGCACACTGTTTTTAAAAAATACTGGGATTTTGTTTTAAATCTGCTTCCTGATGATTTGAGTATACTCTAGTTCATCTATAAGAAATAGTAATGAATAATCATGAATATCAGTGATTTGTTCCGCCAAACTCAACATATCTCTTTATATCATAGGAACTATACTTCTAGTTACAGACAGGAAGTAGGTCACTGGATAATGAAATTTATAAACTGAAAATGCAAGACCCTGGAGGAAAGATAACAAAAAGGGACAACTCATGTGATGTAAAAAAAATAATGTAAAAGCAACAGTCAAACACTTGAAGGTCTCTAAGTTGCTGAGACATATGGCAGGTAATCTTCTCATGTCTAGCTTTGGTAAAATCACAGTAATGCTCTACACACAAAACTGCTGCATTCCCTCATGGCAGAACCTAAAATTGTGGTTCCTCTATTTCACACTGAAGTACGAAGACATTTTTAACGTAAGGAAGCATCTTACAACTGTCGTGGAATTTCAATATAACAGCAATGATCCAATTTTTCAGAAGACTTCTACAATGATGGTGACTCACTATAATACAATATAGCCAGTGCTCTATTTTGACAAAAAAGCACAACATGTTTTCAAACCTGTGAAATTCAAGTGAATCTACCAATCCTAAAAATGCAGCACAGCACTGAGTCAGCTACACAAAACTAAGCTCTAATGGTGCTGATGACAAAACCTGCTTAATTTACCTAATTTCAGTATCCCTACAATGTCTATAGCTAGTTAGGTCCAGGATTTCGATTAGAGCTCCTGTTCTGTGCTGGACATTTTGTCAGGTTTGCAACAGCTTGCTGGAAAATTTTAACTGATGTGTGTGATGTATGCATTTTTACAAACACCCTTGCAAAAACTACATAATGTATTAAAAACCTCTTGAGGCAACAAGCCTTTCCAACTCCTTTTTAAAATGCGTTTCAGCCTTTCAGGGTGGTAGGACAGGTAGAGTGACTGGGCTGATTTTAAGATTGGTTTGAGCCTAGGTTGAATTTTCTACAGAGATATCTTTTATTCTTAGAAGAGGAGACTAATGTACACTTTTGTGTTTTCATTCGCCACTGAATACTTCCTACCTGGCAAATACAGAAAAGATTCTTATTGGCATGCAACAGCTTGGAAACAAGCCATACTTAAAGCAAAACTATTCATAGTTGTTTACTTGGTTCATAGATACTCATAAGAGAGCTATTAACTGTGGTTCAGTAGTAGTAATAAAGCTTTCTTTTTTAGTTAAGTAAGAAAAATACCTACTTTTACAGATAGAATTGATTCAGATTGCTATTGTGAATCTGGAATAAATGGCTGAAGTCATTAGGATTAACTTAAATCTACATGAATGTCATATGATAATGAGTATTTCACATCCTAACTGTGTACACAGTTTTTCGAGACAACTATTTTCCCTTTCAGAAAAAATCAGGACTTATAAATATAGAATAATGTTGACAATATTAATATAGATTTCAACACCATCCAACAAAAATCAATTTTGGAGAAAGAATTTTGGCTCTAAGATACCAGCTGTAACACTAACTAAAGTTTGACTTTAATCACTCCAATACAGATAGTAAATGAGAGGCAAGAGGGAACATGCTGATCTATATATAGGGACAATCCATTGAGATTGTGCAGCATTTTTCATTATGCAAGCCTTTTCAGATATAAATATACCAATAGCTATTGAAAAGTCACTGAAATACCACTTTCTTTGTGTATTTGTGAGCATGTTCTGTGCATTTTTGTGTGTCAGTACAAGCCAACAGCAAACATCTATCTTGTAATGTTAACTCAAAAGGGCTAAATTAATCTCCAGCATCATGACTATATTGCAGATCCTGGCATTACATCAACAATAAATATAGCATATTATTTATATTTATATTTTTTCCAAACACCTCAACGAGTTAATAGAGGAGTATAAAGAAAAAATGGAAATCTTTTTCAATTAGTTTAACATGAATTTCAAAGGACAAAGTAAACAATCTAACAAGCAAACTAAAATGCTCATTTTACACTTTCAAAACTGACAAAACCCGTTTTGTTCCTATTTTTCTATCAGGGAAGCGCCCATTTGTAATTTAACTATCTTTACCAGAAAGAATATTTTTTGAGTTTATAAAAACAAAATAAGATCTGAAACATTTTAAAAGAAATTTAGACAGGTGACAATATCTTTTTAAAAAGGAAGAGCTGCCTCAGTCACTAATGAATTGCCATCGTGATAATAAAATATGCCAGTACTTCTGGCAGTATATGCAAGAAAACCAGACAGTTTGTGCAAGGTCATTGCAAATACAAGATGCATCAACCTGGTGAAGTTCCTACAGCAACATAAATGTTTTTACGAGCAGCAGGTGAATTCCTGCAAAAGACTCTAAAGCTATTAACAGCTCGGTAAGGAGTACATAATAATAGGTTGTTAACTCAGCCTCCCTGACAAAAACATCAAGAAAGGGCACTTTGAAACCATTAATACTAATAAATTAAAACAAAAAAAAAAGAAAGAAAAGAAAAAGACAGATTTTTTACATTATGTTTCTTTAAATCAACAAAATAAACATTCATGATTTTATTAGGGTACAAAACTAACAAAACTATATAGGAATTACTGAATAACATACTCTTTCTATGAATTCAAGTTGGCTAACAAAATCATGCATTTAAATGAAAAGCTCCTCTCATGTTCATTTTTCATTCCAACAACCACCCCACCCCACCCCCACCCCCACAGCTTATATTTAATACATGATAAAATGCTTATACTAATATCAAACATGGAAATAGTACATTTTATTGCATGAAAATGAAATGGCTCTCCTTAGAAGAGCTTCCTCTTTCCCTTTGGATTTTTCTCCCTTCTCCCAGAATGACTGCTCTGGGGACATCACTACTTAATAAAAAAGAGATTGCCTATATTATGCAGTCAGTGGCTTTGTCTCTGTTTCAGTGCGAAAAAAATGTTAAAAGTGGAAAACCAATAACAATCTTTCCTTCTGCATGGTTAGTGTGCAGTTGCAATTCAGTCTCAGAAGAGAGGAAAAAAAAAGGAATTTTCTCTGTATTTCTCCCCAAAAGGAATGTGTCTTTTTACCTGTATCTCCCCAAATATCTCCCAAACGCATCAAGGATTGCAGGAGAAAACTGCAACTGAAATGATACCTTATATTGCAACATCCCTGCATTTAGACAAAAATATAACCTCACTTATGTCTGAAAGTACATATCTTCTTGATTTAATCTGTGAATCCATCTTTATGGTTGTGAAACAACAATTAATGAACAGTAAGTTGTCTGTGTATTATGAAAACGCTGTCCTAGCTTTAGCTTTTAGAATAGTTTAGGCTCATAGATGAAGACTTTGGGGAACTTTTAAGCTAGTTCTTATTTTAAGAAGGTCTAAAGGAAACATTCTGGCAGGTTTTAGGGAAATGGAGACACGAATATTGTATTTAACTTATAAATAAGGAAATTATTTTTGCTTAGATGGCCATCCTTTGGCAGCTACACTAGATACATTTAGATCACCGCTCATGAAACTCACCATTCTTTATGTAAAAATATGTCAAACTTTCAAACCCAAAGTTTGACTCCTGAATGTGTGTTAAGGTACCTGAAGGAACTACGACTCTAACTTCAGATACCACTAAAACTTACTGCACCTAAACTCAAAGGTGAACACAATGAAACTAGTTAATAATAACAGCACCAACAACAATAAGATGTTTTAAGTTGAGAGTACATTCTCTATTTTGTTAATTCAGGATTAAACACGTTAATCTTCTTACCACTTCCTTTTGTGCAATTAATTCATTCTCTCTGAAAAGACAACATTTCTTTTACAAAATATGTTCATCAAAGTTATCTAAAGTTTGCCCTCAGGAGTGAGCTGAAACTAACTGCACTATAAAGTAGTGGAATCTGATTTTTGACCCTCTAATCACATGCTTAAGATTAACAGTTGATTCCTGTGGCTAACATTGTTATTCTTGCTGTGTCAGTAAACTATTTTTAAAAGTATTTTTTTCTGAAGTTCAAATGCTGAATGGCTAGAAAAATTTTTAATAATTACTTTGATTAGGAATCAACCTCTGCTATCAGTGGATTCAGCTTTCTTAGCTTTCTTTGAGGTATGGAACCAGCTTTGTTTTGCTAAGTTTGTTGTTTTGTAATAGGTTGCATACCTCCTACGCCTATATGTTTGAAAGAATTTAAAAACCATTTATTCAAAACCATTAATGTACTTTTACTATATTTGTGTAGCTCTTCTAGCAGTTACTGGAATAAGCATTGTACATACAATTTTCCTTGGGGAAAATGGAATTGGCTACAGACATGAACACAAGATCAGAAGAGACTGAACTTTTTTTTTTTTTTTTTTTTAAATCAAAACCACTAGGCTTGCTTAAACAGCATTATATTTCTTGTTGAGATTTTTTGGTTCAGCAGGAACAACAATAGTAATAGCTCTGTAGGCTACTTTATTATTAAATACAAAGGTTTAGGAGCTATCTCTAAATAATTGACGACAACGATTAGGACACTAGCCAAACGGGGCACCTAATGGAGAAGGCCTAGCTCAGAACTGCTTTGATAAACCCTTTGCTGCACGTAATTGATATTTAGAAGCCAGATTTCTTTTTCTCCTAATAGTAATTATATCAGTGTCGTTAATAATAGCTGCTGCAAGGTCCTTAAGTTCTTTCCTGCAGGCAAAAATTGTATCTGGTCAGAGAGTCTCATAATTATTCACTCTCGTTTTCAACAGTTCCGAGACCTATTTTTTTCTCTTTTTAGAATATAAGGCTTTTTCAGTTCTTCCCTTGGGAAACAAGGTTAATAACAGCAGAACAGGAAAACTGGGAAGATTGTTTAACATCACTTACTATGCTAAAATAAGCTAGGAGATTTCATTTCAATGATTATCTCCCAAAGTGCATTTGTAGTTATTATTTTTTAAAAACATTCACCAGACATGGTTCATTTCCCAGGAGCTCCGAATGGCTGAGAATGCCAGAGGCACTTCCTTGGAGCCCTGATGCCTCGCAGTGACATGCTGATCTGTTCCTGCAGCTATCGTCAAATACTAAGGTCCGCTTAATAATACTATCCAAAAGCCCTTATACATCCGAATTACTCAATGCTCTTGTTTTTATGAGTGTGTACTGAAAATGTAATGAAAACATATTATGGCATGAGCCCTACATTTCTTGCTTCTAATCACATCTGAAACATTTTAATTGTAGGCAGCAGATTGCTATTTACACCTCAAATGATTTGAAAAATTGAAAAATATTACAGGAGCAAAGTGTTCGTTTTAAAAGAGTATGATTAGCGTGAGGCTAAAAATTGCCCAGCTGATCATTCAATGCTAGCAGCATAGTGCTCGCTGTTTTATGCTAAGCGTACTCACTGACTGGTTAGGCACCTGAAATGCTCATATGCTCATCCCTACCGTTATAAGCCTTTTCCTATTCCCCAACCTTGTCCCTGATGTTGACTTTAAAATTTAGTCAGGAAGCTTGCAAGGGTATCAAGCATGCTATGGTAGGTATAGCAACAGTAAAAGAATGTGCTCAGAGAACGAGCCAGTACATGCTAACAATTCAGCCACAACAATACCGAATGAAGGATGCCTGCTCATGAATAACGTGACACAGTCTGCAGGCTCTCTTCAGCCTCATGTGGATTGGAGCTGCTGCATATATTATTCTTCACGATTTAAAAATCTAAAATAAAAGCAAAATCTGAACCAAGAAGGTGCTGGTACTGAAGGGAAATAGGAAAGCTGTAACACAGTTGTGTCTGAAAAAATGTGATCCTTCTAGCTCACTTAAATATTATGCAAAACAAAGAGGTGGAGAGACTGGAGCAGCTTAGCTATCTACATAGCAGGGAGGCTGAGGGTCAATGAACCTCACACACATCATACAGACCTCACAGAGAGGCATAGGGCTATCGAAGAGAAATGACTAATTTTACTTCACCTTTCCAAAATCACCCAGAAATTCAGAGGATTGTCTGATCTACACGATGTGGCTTTTTATAAGAAATGTCTGTATCTTCTGTGATGAGAACATGTGAGGGTCCTGTTCATTTAGGTTAGGTTCCAGTCTATACTCAAGTAGGGTCAGGTACTGCCTGAGCAGAACTGAATTAATATGAGAAGATCATAATGAAATATCTCCTTAGTGGGAGAAGACACAGAGGAACATCTGTTGTCCTAAGCCAGGATGAGTCTGGCAGTTCACATAGGAAAAAAAGCTGGAATGGAACAACTTGGGCATGTGCATGAAAGTGAGCTCGATGCATTCCCAGGGCTCCCAGGACTGTGCTATTGCTGAGCTAGTCTTCAGTGTGGTACTGAGCAAATCACAAGATTATCTGTTCCTCAAAAATTGTGGAAAAAAATGGCAAGGATATCAATTCAAACCTCTGTACATGCACTGAGTGTCACATGTTTTTGCCATCCAAGTCCAGAGTATGTAATCTATTGTACATATACACTTCTATACCTTTGTAATAATATGGAGCACATATTTCTAGAGATAGATTTGCTTTAAAATAAAGAAAACTATTGTAGGCAAACTATTCTGAAAGACAAAATTACCTTCTTGGTTATAATTTTCCATATTAATTTTTGTAAAAATAATTCTGTCATTCAAAACATTACGCACTGATAGTCTTAAATCATCACATTATTCCTATCAAGTCATTTAACTTAAGGTCTCATGTATTTTACTACTCAAATTCAGGATGGCTCACTTTAATTCATATTAATGAATGTTCAAAGAAATAGTGGTGTTTGTTTTAATATTAGATTTTAAGAAGGAGCATCATTTCTCATATAAGTTAAGTAAATGCAGCTACTGACAGATAGAAAAATTAACAAGGTCATACTGCTTTCTAATTCTTTAAATCTGGCACTTTCCTCTACCTCTCTGCTTCATCAGATCTTCATCTTTTTTTAAAATCTCATTGGAAAACTAATTTCCCCCTTGCTTCTACTGCTTGGTTATTTTCTCTCTTTTATTTATTAATTCAACTCTAAATAATACTGGAATGGAGGAAAAGTCATATCTGACATCCTACATATCCTGTCCACTCACTGTCATATGGAGGTGGGTTAAAATTTTTATGTGAAAAGTGCCTGTGAGTTGCAAATTGAGTCTGCCAACAAAATGAAATATTTTGTCAAAGAGTTTTGGTTTTAGTGTAAGTTTCATCAAAAGACAAGAAAGTGAAGAAACATCAGCAAGCCCCTCCATCCTGCTCCAAAAGATAGTCTGTGCTTGGAGATGTTATTGCAATGCCTTGGGATATTGCTTGGGTACACCCTATTAAAATCTCTTCTCTATAGACTGGCTTCCTCAGCTAATTATATATTATCTCGTGTGTAACAGAAAATATAACCCAGCTGGTGTATTTGGGCCATGTGGGAGAACTTAAACTTAATACAGTTGCTGATATGTATACAGCCTGGTATGCTTAATACAGCTCTCAGGGAGCATTAATTTTTGATGGTAAACTTTAAGGGTTTGGGTGGAAACAGAGAGGAATAAGCATTTTCCAGTTCATCTGCACAACCTGAAGTGCAGCTTCAGTGGTACAGTTTATATCCACTGTGTACCATTTCCTTTCCCTTGAGGGAATTCCCACAGAAGGACTCAGCTTCCTTACAGAGCTGTAACAAGGCTGCCTTTTATCCCACTCCTCCACCCGACTTGAACATGTGACCTTTTTGGTGAGAGGTAAATGGATTATGAAGCCCTGGAATCTTTCAAAAAGTAAAAGCTTTGGTCAGTGCCTGAGTAATAGGTTTAAAGTATAAAAGAAAAGTTGATTACTATTAGTAAGGAGACTGAGATTACACTGATATCTGGAGTTTGATTTTTAAAGGGAAAGACAATACCGCCTATGAGAGATTTTTTTCTTTTAAAAGTACTGGGCTTTTTGCGGAAAATATTAAAGGATTATAAAATAGAATGGATAGATAACAGATTGCAGAATAGGGCAGACATCCTGTATCAACAGAGATAATTTGCAAATATCTAGTATCTATGAAGACTACAAAGAAGGTCTATGAAGAAACGCTTTCCAGAATACATCTTAGATCTCTAAGGTCAAACATTTAATAGATTTTTTTGTGTGTGCTGAAAAGACTCACTTATCGTCTAAGGTGACAAATGTTGCTAACTGTAGAGTTTTCAGAATGATTCATAATCTAGCAGAAATAAGGTATTTCAACTACCAGGCCTCAACATACAGTATTACTTCAGGATCATGATATTCTTTCTCTGGTTATATCACATAACTATTCAAGCAGTGGAAAACTTTTCCTCTTTACCGTGACAAAACCTCATAGCATCTTGGACTGAATGTCTAGGAATTTTTGTTCTCCTCACAGGCCAAGTCAACTCTCTAATTATCTCCTAGGTCAGCTTATGTTCACTGCATTTTTGGCTGAAAAGCTGCAGAACAAAGTGACCTCTTGTCAGCCGACCACATAAATATGTACCAGTGTATTCCTAAACAAGAAAAAAAAATCTCTACAATCCATATAAAATTGGCTCACAAAAAAGTTTTGTTATTTTCTCAAAATTTTCATTTTTAGAGACAAATAGAAAGCCAAACAATATTTCGTTAAGTTATGATTCTGAGTATTTTGCAGCAATTCACTGAAGAAATGAAGGTCATATGAAAGGTGCTTTAAAGCAGAGAAATTACGGAGCTCCTTTAATATATTTTTAAATTAATGTATGTGTTCCATACTTGTAGCTTATTGACAGCCTTGTTAACTTTCCGTCTCTATTTATTTCTTTATTATTTGGTAGTATTTCTCAGAAGATGTGAATATTTTTCACAGAGAGGGTTTGATCTTTCAATAGTTCTCTGTATGCAATTTGTATTGCACAAGAGTGCAAATACAAGTTTCTTGCATATTTAGCACAGTCTAGCCTCCTCTCCTTGTTCTGCTTGCTCTGGATGTGCATGGAAAGATGTGACTCTATGTTCTGGGTTCACCATCACTAATTTGTCTTATAAAATTGTTGGAAACTGCCCCATTTTGTGGGGTGCTCACAGTAGTTTATTAGACAGCTACAGGATTTCTGTAAGTTTACATATCTTTCATGAAATCTTGGGAGCACATGAACGACTTCCATTTATGAACTGCAGAATTGCTACTGGCTATAATTAAAAGCAAGGATGCTCCCCAATGCTATCTTGATAATTTTGCAAATATCAACAAGAGATCTTATAAGAAATAGCAGTTCATACCTGCGAAATTTTAAAAACCTGCAGAGTTCTTCAGAGTTTCACAAAGTTAAGAAACTCATACAATCTATTGAAACTGGGGTATTTAGTGTTTGTATTTGATGGAGACATTCAATTTCCTGTATTGCATATAAACACAAAGCCTCTTTTCTCTTTTAAACACAAATGACAGGTAAAAAGGGATAAGGATAGGACTGCAAAGCTGTCCTATTTTATTAATTAGTGTGTTTATTAGTACCTAAGAACACCATTCTCTGCATTTTTATTGACTACTTAAGACACTAATAAAATTTTTGAGGTTTTCATACTCGTTCTTGAACTTCACCTGAATTATTCACTCTCCAGTAGAGGGATGTCTTTGTGGTAAACTCATACTAAATCCAGTATACAATTATTTCACTTTTATCACGTTTCTTGTGGGTATGCAACACCATTTTGTCACTTCTGCTGAGAATATAAATGCCAATATTTCCCTCTTCGAGGGCTACTGGGAAGCCCGAAAGATTACGGTTTTACTTGCTGTATCTACCCCTGACACCCTCTTTTTTTTTTTTCAATATACATATCCCATTTGCATTTGGCTGCTATACTTACGCAGTATTACAGTTATAATGTACATTTCTTTAGCACTATATAAATATAATTTTCTAATTTAATACTGAAATGAGCAGACTGACTTCCAGTACTACATTATTCATCTCTCTGCTCTAGAATCTGATCTCCAAGAGAGTTCATCAAAATCTGTCACATACCTATTCCTCTGCACAAGTAAGTGATCTTCTTACTGCTATTGCTGGACTGTTTATCTTTCATTCTGCCTATTACATTGCATTGCCAGAGAGCATGCCTGTTCTAACTTACTAACAAAAGGTGTATTCAAGAGTTATGCATTTAGTTAAGTTAGTGACTTAGGGAGAAAATAACCCCTGCGCAACAGTACTAGAAGATGCTAGCAGTCCATTTATTTCCCCACACCTAAGAGAAAAGTGAAGTTTATAGTTAAAAGATAGCCCTTATGCATTATAAAAGGTAAAAACAGAAAATGGTTCTTTTTGGTAGAAATGGATAGGAGTGGTTTAAACTCTCTATACAACAAAGGGCTGTGAAGCCTGTGCATCTACTCTTGCTGCGCAACACATAAGTCTAAGCAATATGTAGCTCCAAGGATAGCTATTTGCCATGTCACTCAGTATTGACAGATACTGGCAGATAATTTATTGATAAAAGTTTTTTATAAATATAAGCTTTATAATTTAACATTCATATGAATGGTTTTGAATATTTGAAAGTCATAATGTGGCTTACTGTGGTAATGGATCAAAACCTGAGTGACTTCCATTAGTGTAGGAAAGTAAGGTTTTCTTGCTTTGGCTACCAAATATTCTAAGCAATCTGTCTTCTCCCTCCAGCTGTGCTATTTAAACTGTTTGGATTTTTTCCCATTTTACCCTTTTTTTCTGTCTCATTAAAGCTGCATAACCTCAATAGGGAAGTGCAGCCACAGAAGAAAATTCTCAGATATTTACAGAGCCTAACATCCCTAAATCTTTCTTTCATGACTTGGCTTGTATTTCTGTTCTTTGTGGTCTTCTCACATCTCCATTAGTTCCATTGTGACTTTCAGTTGGGGACAGAGAAATAGCAAGAATTGACTTAGCAGGTGACCACTTAAGATACAGACACCAAAAAATCCTGCCTGTGTCTCTAGGAATGAAGGCACTGATTAGCACTAAATTTTACCCTCCAAGTGCAAGGCCCTGTAACCAATTGGAAGTGACAAAACGCATTTTGTGCTTTGGGAGAAGTAGTCTTCAAATTATGCTTTCACAAGATGTGCTGTGCATGCACCTTGAATGTTTACTTTTAGTGCCTGTTGTTGCCCACTTTTGTGTGAAATCACATAATTTTGACAGAATGTTGCAAAATTAAATGACATTGACATTCACCATAATTGTATTGTTTCAGTGTCACTCTAATGTGAAGTTTTTACAGTCCATAAATCAAAATATGCTCAAGCATATAATCCATTTATCCATGTTCACAAATGTAGTTACTATGAGACAGGTATATCTACTGCCTGCCTGCTGCTTTACTTGATTTTGATGTGAAACAAGACAGTCATTAACAAGTCAGAGGTAAAACAACAAAAAATCAGTACAAAATAAAACGTCTACGTATATAGCATTGTATATGGGATCAAGTGAAAAGCTTAAAGTCTTTTTTTTTTTTTTAATATTAAAAGTATAAAACATATTGCTCTTTAGGATCTGAATTTGGGTGATGCTGTGAGACCTACTTTCTCATAGTACTTGATCTCGTAGTCCAGAATGGCTCCATGGGGAAAGTCCGGCTCTTGCCAGGAGAGGGCAATGCTGTTTTGGGAAGCCCAGTCCTTCCTTACCATACCTATCAAGGAGGGTGCTGAAAGGGAAAAGGATAACTAAGGGTTAAAGACGAAGCACACGGTTTATCCTTTCAACCTACTCTCTTAGGATACCAACCCGAGGTAACTTTGAGTGACCTCCAGGCAGAAAAGCATGACAGATGGCAATTCTCAGGGAAACCATATAAACTGGAATTAATGTCTCAAGTACATACCAGTAATTCCTTTGTTAAAGTGCAGACCAGCTTCTGAAAAATGGCTATATACAAAAACATAGAAAGAAGCGCCTGTGCTGGTCCCCACTGCCGGCTGCGTGCAACCAGGTTGTGCTGCTGGCTCCAAGGACATCACGTCCAGAGTAGAACTGTGTTTCAGAGACAGCAAATTCTACATTCAGGATAATCTGCATTAAGTGTTAGAATTCAACTGTGTAAAATGTACATTCGATTTACTCTTTGGGGTAAAATAAAGTGACACAGTTTAAAACAGACGCAGGGAATCCTGTTTCTGCTAGCTGGGCTGGCAGCAGCAAAGGCACTTCAGCCTGTCTGTGAGGTGGCTGCATGTAGGGAAGAGCCGGCTTGCTAGAGGTGGCCAGTGGCAGGGATTGGGTTACGGGCAAACCATGGGGACAAAGGTGCCCCCAGTTCTATCTGCTGTAATTGACACTGCAGGTCTGCAGCAGCGCAGCGAGTAGGAACCAATTCCAGCAGCTTTTGGAAGAGGCCCAACGTGGATGCATGCACCCAAGAGCCAAATTATCTCACTATGGGGCTAACTAATTTTAAGAAACAGATTTTTTGCCCTTTTGGAAAAGAAGGCACACTGTCATCTATGCAAAAATTTCAAATGGTGCAAAAATTGCATTCTAGAAAATGATCTTTGCTTATTTTATTAATCTGGTCAAGTATGTCAAAGGAGGTCTATCATCCTCCAGACACTAATGCTGTTTTAACAGTACTGATGTGCAGCTTTCCCAAATGTTACAATAAAACCAGTCACATCTTGAAGACAACTGAGTAAGCTGAACAAACCAGCTACCATAAAAAAGTCTTCCAGTGGTTGACTGCTTTCACTATTTGTCTTTCCACTAACAAATATCAGTTTATTACACACTCTCCCGCATTCTCCATTATGAATCTTAATCTCTTCTAAGCTTCCGAGGAGCTGTCTCCTAAAAATAACACATTTTTGTGACTTTTGTTTTTATCTTTTGAATGAAAGAGTCTCACTAGGAACATGAAATAAGAATCTGCTTCTAGTCATAAAATTTCACACCTTAGTTTTCTTTCCTGTAAATATTTCAGGAAGTTTAAGAAATGAAAGCAATAAATAAATTTTAGCATGTAAACAAACAGTAAAGAAAACAAAATCGGTTGTTTTCCTTTGAAAAATGGGAAAGTCTACACACAGACATGCACATAACAATCTCTTTCTCTGTGACAGTGCATTTATCCAAGAAAGAAAATAAACTTCCATTCACTGTCAATCCTCCCTGTGGATAACTATTCTGTGGTATAATAGTCCAGTCTTCTCTGAAGTGAAAAAAAACCCAACCCAACACGTAACACTGAACGAAAAAAAAGTACCAAAAGTATTAAGTAGACAAACACAGCTTACACAGGAAACTGCCCTATACCTGTACTTATGCCATTTTAACCACAGCTCTGATGCAAGGGAATGAGAGAAAAAAAGAATTCCTGCCACGCTGAATAAAGGATTAACCTATTTTTCAGGAAGTCCTTAAACAGCATAATGTAAGTAACGGACTAGAACCAAATACAAATAAATAAATAAAAAGCATTCATAGGTTCTGGGCCAAAATGTCATCCCTGAAGACATGTAACTACTCCCTCAGTTAAAATAAAATTTTTACTCTTGAAATTGAGGGTGAAGCTAAGCTCTCATAATATTTCTCTGGGGTAAAATCAACTATTCCAAGCAGGGAACAAAGGTAGGTCTGTTCAAAGGAAAACAGGAGCTAGTAAACATGGACTTGTATTTGCTAAACACTGATCAAGGGCCTATGAGGCCAATTGCTCATATACATTTGTTTACTATTTGCTGCTTTGAGTCATTCACTGGTATTGAGATGTGATCTGCAGGAGGTTTTGAGGAAGCAATAGCAACCTTTCAGATATGTCTGATACACCCTGTGCGACTGCTCACAGGCAAGGGACATCCGCTGGGCCACCTTCCCCAGCACATCATGGCTTCTTCTCACTGCATTTGGGGACTCACTGCTCAGACAACCAAATCCTTGCAAAATGATCGAGCTCAATTACACAAAACACCAGGTTAAACTGCAGATATAATTAAATTCTTGGCCCTTCTAGGCCTTTAAAATATAGATTACTGCTATTGCACTTCTTCAAATTATGATCTAACATTTATAAGCTTTTCATATGTACCACATGTGATGCATTTTTCTTTGGGTTCCGATTCCCAAATTTATACATCAATTTATGTGTGTTTTCAGCCAAGCTCATCACTGTAGCTCTTCCATTTGAGCAAGCCCATGTCAAACACAGTCCTAGCACAACAGAAGATCCTCTCAAAAGTTCAGTCTAAGAAATAGCCCAAGTCATCTTCCTGGGAAACAACTCAGTAGCAGATTGATGAAAGAAAATTACTTCAACACTCTCCTAAACCAGCTGTGCTTGACCTGCACTTGAAACTGAAAATCCTATACAGCAAGGCTCACATCATACCTGTAGCACTGTGCCAGCACTGCATCCTCTAAATCAAAATGTGAAGGTGTGTACATAAGGCTGTGAATATGAGAATCATAGAATCATAGAATGGTTTAGGTTGGAAGGGACCTTGAAGATCATCGAGTTCCAACCCCCCTACCATAGGCAGGGATACCTCTCACTAGACCAGGTTGCCCAAGGCCACGTCCAGCCTGGCTTTGAACACCTTCAGGGACGGGGCTTCAACAACTTCTCTGGGCAACCTGTTCCAGTGCCTCACCACCCTTAAAGTGAAAAACTTCTTCCTAATGTTTAATCTAAACCTGCCCTCTTCCAGCTTAAAGCCGTTCCCCCTCGTCCTATCGCTACATGCCCTAGTAAAAAGTCCTTCCCCAGCTCTCCTGTAGGCCCCCTTTAAGTACCGGAAGGCCGCAATAAGATCTCCCCGGAGCCTTCTCTTCTCCAGGCTGAACAGCCCCAACTCTCTCAGCCTCTCCTCATAGGAGAGGTGCTCCAGCCCTCTGACCATCCTCGTGGCTCTCCTCTGGACACGCTCCAGCAGGTCCATGTCCTTCTTATGTTAGGGACTCCAGAGCTGGATGCAGTACTCCAGGTGGGGTCTCACGAGAGCGGAGTAGAGGGGCAGAATCACCTCCCTTGACCTGCTGGCCACACTTCTTTTGATGCAGCCCAGGATATGGGCATATTTGTGTTAGTATTAGGGTACTGGGGGGAAAAAAAAGTGTACTTTTTAACAAAAAAGCCGCAAAAGAGCCACCATTAATCATTTCTTACATGTTCAGAAAGATGGTCCTATACTTGTCATACAGAGGTTATCTATTCACATCACAGAGGAAATAACTTTAGGAAAAGGACTGCAGTCAGAAATTTACTGTACAAAGAAACAGACAAATAAAATAAAGTAATCAAAAGGTGCAGCTTGCTCAGTTTCTGTTTCTGAAGTTGTTGTGAAGTGCTACCAAAAGCAATACTTTCAACGGAGAAATTTCAGCTTCTTATAAAAGTTACTCACTAGAGCAGAAGTTACTTAGACCCTAAAGATCCTATCCATTTATTATTAAAGCTCTTTTAAACTGGAAAATTCTAAAATAGGTAAATCCTATTTGCCCATTTATAAAGACTGCTCTAATGTTCCTATGATGAATCAATGGGAAGTTCTTTTAATTAGTTGTTTCAAATCCAGTAGCTGCAGGAGAGCTCTAATTTGGTTACCCAATGAAACCATTTGAAAAAAAAAAAATGCTTAGAAGCACAGCATGGCTTTTAATCACTTTAATGGCAGCATTTTCTTGCCGTTGGTACTAAGCTGAAGGATGGTTTCTGGCTCTTGAGCTCAGTGCTTATCTCTGTTTTGTACTGAGGATTCTTTGCACCATCTGCTCTCTATGTTTTCCTCTACACTGTTATAAATTTCTTGAATTGCGATGAGTCATCTACAATGCTGCAAGCTCCTCATTTAATTTAGTCTGATAAGTTTCTTTGTCTTTTCAAATTTGTATTGAATAATGAAAGTTCATTCCTTAACTCAGAGTGAGCTTATTTTATTCTAAATTTCTTTGGTTTCTCTTTTTCAGGATCCCTTTTCCCATACACTACTCAAAGGGCAGCAAATGTGTATTTTAAATGATGATTGGATTCCCATGTCATTTCTATAGAGACTTGCTCTTCTTCTGAAGTTGACTTCCATTATCTGTAACTGTCTGATTTCAAAATAGGTGATCCGTAGGGTTTCTGAACCTTTTTTCCTTTAGTCCATTTTCTAATGTTCCAATTTCTTGTTTCATACTGTTTAAAGTAGGCAAAGAATTTCCAGCATTTCTCCCCTGGTCTCCAGGGCTGAACAACTTTGACATGGTGCTCATTCACTATGAAGAGGCTTCAGACTCAAGGGCAGCTGATGACAAAAGCTCACTTGATGTCTGTCTGTACATGGAGCACTCTACCACTCTTGTATCTCATTTCAAATCCTACTTCTTTGGTGGAGAGAAACTATGACAGCTCAATGGCCTTTTACTGGCTGGCAGAACAGGCCCTACCAGGTATGTACAATCACTTTCTTGTTAAAAAATCTGCCATCCAGCAAACAAGAACAGCTGCACCATGGTTGTTCTCTCCCCTCCTTTGCCCCTGCATTGTGTCTGTTTGGGCCAAGGCCAATGAATTGCCAGCAGATACAAATTTGGAGTGGAGGGAGTGGAAGGGTTATCTGAACGTGTTGTGTTGAGGACTGCAACTACTCCTTTGGACATCATCATCATGAGAAGGCTGTGGGTCTCAATGTGTAAAATACTGCCATTTGCGATAACATGGTCTAATTTAGTTAGATATTTCTATACCTCTACCATTACCAATAATAATCCGAATCGCATAATTATTATATGTTATTCTTTCCTCAAGACATCTGCCTGCTTCAAGGCACAGGAAAGACCATACTCACCAACATATAGGGCTTTATCACATGTTTTCTGAGTAGGGGTTTCCCAGTAGAGGAGGGAATCCAGACCCCTCCCTGCCTCTTCTTTCTCTCCTACCTCAGCCACTTCCCAACTGCAGTTGGGGGAAAATACTGACTAAGGCCCACTCGACAACCTTGCTTTTCTTTGAAAACTCATTAATTGATCCCTCCTAGTATCATACGATATAGTTAGAGGAGGAAACCTGCTTTAACATCCTGCAGGGAGCCTGCATTCCTCTTGTTAGGGAAAAATTTATTTCATTAAAGGAAGGTCAGTTGAGTGTGGAAGTCCTCACAATGCTGTGAGGACTAATTTAGGTTGGCTTGGGTTTCATGTCTGTGTTGGTCAGAAAACAAAAGACTTTTCATTATGAGAAAAGGACTTTTTCAAGCTTATATCACAAGATAATGGCATGAATTAAATCACACAGTAAACTATGCTTAACATTATGAAAGCTATGGTTATCTAATTATCCAAAACCCATTCAACAGGAATTTGGAAATTAATGAAACAGAATATGGTATAAACCCGTTTACTTTCAATTGTTTTCTCCTTTTGCTTAACTGTAATACTAGAAAATTATTTTCTAAGCTACTGATAATATTAGATTGAAAAGGAAAAAGTGGTCTAGATTTGTGTTTCTCTTTATAAATACAGCTATACTTTAAAAAAAGCACTGTCAAATTTTTGTCAAGCCCTATATATGTGGTTTTTATAATTGTTAATTACAGAGATGTACTGAGGTCCAATTTTCAAGTGCTTTTCTGGATGGTAAAACAACCTATGCACCTTTCTATCAGAAAATGTTATTACAATTATACAGTGTTTCTCCAGCCTAGGTTCTGTAACTGTATTCGAAATTCTATACTATTGGACACTAAGTATAATTTTATATTTTACACAGCAATAAAAGAAGTCTGAGATTTTAATTCATGATCCCACACTTGGAAAAAATGTTATTTCAGGGCACAGTAAGAAAAATATTGATTTTACTTCTGATTCTAGAAAGTCTGCAAGAAAGGTAATAAGCAATAAAAAGATGTTTTCTTCTGGGAGACTTTCTGCTCCAGTAACAGAACTGGAAGTAATGAAACAACATTTCCTGATCAATGATAATGCCTCCAGTATTATTAGCATTTGAGCTATTTACCTAGTAAGGATTTACCAGGGAAGCTAAGAGGTCAAAAGCCTTCAGCCTTCTTTACTAACACCATGCATGACACATATTATTGGTCAACTGGCAAGGATGTAGTTACACTGCATATCATCTACAGCCGTCTTCATTCCTACAATATGATTATTAGTCCTCCAGCAGAGATGCATTTCATCCTTTTTTTCTTTTGTGTTTGCTTGCTAATCTTCCTGTTGCTATCTTCGTAGGATAAGGGAAGAGAGACTACTTTATGAGTGAGGAATGTGATACGGATTCAGGAGACCTATGTTTATATTCTTTTCTGGTTGTGCTCTAGTGATTTTCTTTAATCTTTTGACTGAGCTATCCTAATGTACGATGTGAATGTCAGTACCTTCCATTATTTCCAATATGTGTGCACTTTCATGTTAGAAGTGTGTGTGTGTAAGACTAAAAATTAAGCAAAAGTTTACATGGAAAAAATCACGGAAATATGAACACAAATTACACTTCTAAAAAATACCCAATTCATAACCCATCTCTCTGTATATTAAAGGTGTCCACATGGCTGAAGGATCTTTGGGTTTATGCCGAATTCAGTAAGAATTCTTTTTCTTATCATACAAGACTGCTTCCAATTAGTACAGTGACTAGATAAGATATTTGATTCTTCACATAAGAGTCTCTTATCTTAATCACTTCAGTGGTTAATTCACAGTTATAATGCTTGAAGGGGATACTATTACTGGCTGTAACATTGGAGTTCAAAGTTGAGCACAGAGTTTTCCTGACAAGGCATTAGAGCTAGCAAATTAACAAGTTTGGGGTGAAAAATAATGTTTTTACTTTATTTGTTACACTAGTTCCCTAAAGGTTTGCATTCAAAAGACAGCATAATGGTATACTTCTTTTGAAGCACTTCATTTACTGAAAAATAGGCCTCCAGCAAGCTATAATTATCATTTCTCCCTCCATTTTAAATTCTTTCCCCTTGAAGATTTTCTTTGCTTGCTCAGAAATGGTGGATGGAAGCCAAGTGAACCTAATGCCATTATAAAAAGATGGATTCTGTTACAGTGTTGTGGACTCAAGGTCATGATAGATGCAAACCTCAAATTTCCTCCAGGCTAAACGTAGATTCAGCATCATTTTTTTCCTACTATGTTCCACAATGCAATTCTTTCTTCCTTGCTGCTTAATTTCTCTCTCATCTATTGCTGATCTTATGTATGAAGACAGTAATTATTCACCCATATGATTTTGCAACACTACAGATTTTCTTTTATTTACAGAATGTGCTGCCATTCATTACTTTGCAAGCTTGAGACAGAAGCACTCCTAGATCTTTACTTCTAACAGGACCTGCTCAGTCCCTGAGTCTTCAAAATGAATTACAGAACAAGATGCTTAAAAGCAACTGTATGAAATAAAGCCTTATCAGTTGTCAGTAAGCCTGTGTGCATGGTCTGTTACCTCTGATGAGATGTATGGGGAAAACCCTCAAAGTTAAAAAGTATTGTGAGATACTTGGCATAATTTATAGTACAGTGAAAAATTCAAAATATTTTAATAACATGTTTCTTTAAATAACAGTAGCTAAAAAAAATCACACAAATGTTTCACATATATGTATGTTTTAAGGAGCTACTTTATATGCCCTGTATTTCTGAAGAAAGTGGAATAAACTCAGTTCAGACACGCTTAGTGGAAGGGTCTGATTCCAGGAATCACATGCAAACAAAAAAAATCTGCAAACCTGAAAAGGGTTGCCTGTCACATAAAAAGAAATCGTGTCAAATCAATGCCCTCTGACAACCAAAGGGATTTGCATCAGAATAAGCAGATTCTTGGCTCCCTTCCATTGCCTTTTATTGCTGGAGCAGCAGGAGACAATGAGTGACTTAAAGACCTAATAGGTCACTGGGATTCCTGAGGGACCAACTCCCCCAAAATCAGAGCTTCTCTGTCCTTGTTTGGCAGGAGATAACACTATGGTCATGTGGCACTGGCATATCAGCTCACATCAGGTAGCAGCAACATATGTGGCTGAATGGCACAGCAAGAACATGGTAACTGGGGAAAAAAAGCCCTTGATTTTATTTGCTTCTTCCAAACATTTTGTTCTGGATTAGGTAACAGACTATTTGATGTCACAGAGAAGGGTGCAAGAGGTCCCCCAGGCAAATCATTTCCCTTCCTATCACCTCTTATGACGATTATAAACCCTGTTGTGATAGCTACAGCAGAAGTAACAGAATGCTATATTTTTAGTGAGCAGATTTGCTGCTTTCACAAGCTCAAATGTTATGTGTTGTACTGTTCACTGTTCCTCCTGACTTGGACATTGTGGCAAGCCACCGGTTGTCAGCCAGTGGCACATACCTTTTGAAACTGGTGCGCGTGCTCTCCTGGGGAGCTCTTCCTAACATGCAGGATTCCTCTTAAAAATGAAGGCAGAGTGGTTTATGGGGTTTCCTTTTTAGGAAACCTGTGATAAAAGAGAAGGAGTTGGCAGAAATCGGTTTATCAGTAGATTCAGATTGCTACTATAATGATGTTAATCAGCATGAAAAAAGATGTGTTCCAGCCAATGTGTTATGTAAGTTATAAATAACAGGCCAGCATTGCTAGGTGCTCTATGATGTGCGGACAACCTGTGGTGACGCATTTCTCCGGAGAACTTTGTTTTCAACCTCCTAGTGTAACCCCGGAATTGCTACAAATTTATTGGAAATACAACTTGAGGTTAAGAAGGCGTCTTTTATTGCAGCAAGGTGTCATTATGGAAACAGAGCTGTAAGTAAGTCTCATTCAGCAACAACCCCTCCGGGGTCAACTGGAACCAAATTGCACTGCAGAACTTCCTGCTGCTTAATTGATCTCAGAAGTTTGAAAATGAAATAAGCAGGTTAAAAAGCACTAGGAAATCTGCAATCTTTTCACTCCATTAATTGCTACTCATCCTGTGAAGTAACAAAGGCAAACCTAAAATGTGCACTCATTTCAGCAAATCTTTCCTGCTCTTGTTTATACCAAAATATGAATCTACATCAGATTGTAGGTCACTCTCTGTCAAACAGTACTTTACAGGTCTGAAAGAGGTTTCTCTTTTAGCAGCAAAATCATGAATATTTTATTTGAACATCTTCTGTGAACCTTCTGTAAAAGCTGTGTTTGTCGGCATGTGCAGAGAATGTCAGAGCTACTGTACTTCAACGTTTTGAGTGACGATATGCAAGTGCATGGAGACACATCTGAGACTGACTTCAAACAATTTCCCCACAAATGTTGATTTTGACAAAGCATTTTATAAATCATAGTGATGCTAAATAAATATGCCTTAATAAATTAATTCTCCCAATGATGTTACAAACAAAAATATCTAATATCTAATATCTTATATATTATATTTTGCAGAGAGAAAACACCCAGCTATGCAGCTTAGGTAGTTGCTTGTAAGAACTAATACCTCATATCCACACAGTACATTAGCGATGTAGAGCTGAGTGCTTCAGGGTGTAACTTTTAAGTGTCTGATCCTCAAAATGAGATTTAGACTTAAATTATGCTACGTGTCCAAGGTCCTTAATGCTGTCAAAACAGAGGCAATCCAGAGCATGCACAAAAGCAGAACTTGAGAATTTAGACAACTCTGAGTTTGACAGCTGATTTAGGTATACATGGGTGTTAAGCACCATCAGGCTTAGACATTGGTATTGCACTATAGGTGACAAGCAACATTGGAATAACCCACAAAATAATGCTCTCACAAGCAAAATATTGTTCAAGCCTCTTTTACTCTTCTCATTAGGTAAATCTTCCTATTTCAAATCCTACTCAAGTATTTTAAATAATTCTCTTTGCTGAATATTACGCTTTGTTTTGTGATTCAATTGCGAGTCTGGAGTTTGAATGAAAAGTTTGAGAAATCAGTGTACTCACACAGGATATTTAAAGTTCTTTGGCAAACAAACAAACTAAACCAAACAGTAAGATCCCCCAACCCAGATCCATCTCTCAGTAATTGGCAATGATCTCTGTTTCTGTCGCATTCATCTTACAATATTCTAAGGCAATCATCTAACAGGCAATCATCTCAAGTCCCTCTGTGCTCAAACATATGGTGAAACCCATGCAAAACAACCACTGAAACATGGCAACTACTAAGGGAATCTTTAATATAGGAAAAAAAATCATCCTCCACCCAGGTAGCAATTCCTTGAATGCCATCTAGACGATACTATCTTAGCATGGGTATGAAAGGGTCCTGACAAATTCAGATGTGTGCACTCCAGATCTACAAGTTCTTTATATACACTGTTCAGAAAATAAGGGTTAGTAAAATGTGATCAAAGAGGAAGTTTAAAAATATCAACAAAATAAATCATACAGAGTAACTTTATAATAGTTTTCTAAAAATATTATTCTGCTTGCACAGAATAATTCTGTGCCGATAACATTATGGAAAAGAATTAATGAAAACAAATGGGCTATTTATGTACTGCAGTTTTTCATCCTAAAATATACTTGTTATCATTTTGAGGAACCCACATCAATGGCATTAATTTGCTGAGCCATCATGTTAACTCTGCCATGAATCAGAATTTTCTATGTTTCATTAGTGATCACGATCACAAAGTATTTGTGGTGTTGACTTAACTAGTCATGCCACGGGTGGTCAGATATATTGTGATTGCGTTTGTAACTGCTCATGTTATGCAAATTGATCTTCCCCTGAAATGTCCTTCCAAAAATTTCCCCTTTGAACGCATAAAATCTTGAGGAAGAAAGGCTGTTTTGATAATTAATTCATTGGCTTTGCCTGACAAGAGAGGATTCGGCTGCTTCTGAGAAGGAACTCCTTTAACTGTAACAGCTTTGAGTTTATTACCAGTCTTCACTTGCTGGTCAGTTCCCATTATATTTACACCAGGGTATTCAGATCATCTACTCTCAGTTACTTTAGGCATCTAATTCAATGGAAACATCTAAAGCTAGGAGCATCAGGACCCTGTACGAATAGTGCAGACACACAGTGCCTCCAGATGGAGATGCAGAACACCCCACACCTTCTTTGGTGCTCCACCAAGTAACTCAGGCTCAGAAACATACCTTCAGGGGCTGTATGGGATTTTGTCTTTTAGTGCTGCTTGCCCAGAGACAGATGACTTTCCCTTGCTCCAAAAAGAAGTTCTGCACCATTAACTTTTCAAACAGTGAAACAAGACCTTACACAACACAACAAAAGCCCATTCTAAAGGAGAAATTTAACAATTAAATTTCCTTTGAAGATTATAAAATGGCGCATCTTAAAAGTGTTATGACCTCAGCCTTTCCAGTCCATGTTCTGCATCTCTTCTCAGTGGCTAGACTGGAAAGACAGAACTGAGATGCAAGGTGCTTCCTGGTTCTTTCTGCAGAGATCAGAATGAGTAAGACAAATGTTGCTCTTCCCTCACCTAGGACCTGCTAATTGCTTGGTGCTTCCTCAAACATCCCCTTCGTCTCTGCTAATGCACCTCTTCAGCTGGAAGCATCTCCTGTACTGTATGGTCCTAATTTATCCCTCAAGCACTGAGATCAGTGGAGCTGCACAACAGAACAATGGAAGAAATATAGATATGATGTGCGCAACTGTATATTTAAAACATGCTGTCCATCTCTATATTCATTCATACATTTTATCTTTAAGCTATGTTTTCCACACAAGCATATCTACACACCAATAACTGCACTGACATAAAAGCTAATGAATTTTGCTCATAAATATGCCCAAACATAGAAAAGCCTATAAAACACTGAGCTCTCTTTCCTCAACTGGTAGAAACTTCTCACCTTCAATCCACATTCACAAAACCACCTTACTGGTTTTTTTTTTAAGATAACAAACACACTAACCCTATTGTATTCTATAAACTTTGACATCACCATGTAATATCTTTAAAACGATGCATAAAACATTTCGTAATGCAAACTTTTTGCATCGGAACCTCCCATCAGGTATTCCAGTATAATCCTGTTATAACATCTATATACCAATTTCAAAGATGTTGCTTGCTTCCTTTTGAAATAGGTAGAAACACAAGCATGGTGCTACAGATTCCAAGATAACAATAATCACTATTACATGATGTTTTTGTTAGCACACAATCCTGAATACAAAAGTAATACAAAATAGCTGTTAGAAGATATTTATTAGCATTCTTAAGTAATTGGAACTAGCAAGGAAGAAAACAGTTGATATATTTCAATGTTTAAACAGCTAGATGATAAAATTAAGAAAATTTTATGTGTTTAAGAATGATTTGTAGACAGTTTATGATTCAGAATAATAGTTTATAAATACAATTGTTGTTATGATAAATACATAATTGAAATATTCAGTTACCATAGTTCTATTTCAAGTGCCATATATACACTGTTCTCAGTGTCTGAAACATTTCACATTCTACATAATCGGTTCACAAGTTTAAAGAGTTCTCTTATGTATGTTGTTACCAAGCCATTTGAACTTCCTCTCTCATTAAGGTAATAAGTGAATGCAATATTTTTCTCTATGAATAACACATATTTACATATAAAGCAGCACTGTGGGAAAAAAAATCTCAACAGAAGTCAGATTGCTATGTTTTCCATTTTCTGCTTTAAAAAAAAAAAGCAAATGTACCTTTCTAATTTCAGAATATGAGAACATGAAATCTGAGGTATTCTTAGAATAAGAAAATAAATTAGGTTTCCCTGTATTTTCAATATTATTTTTTATGACTGGACTCCAAAAATATAACCCTGCATAAACACAGTTCTTGTTTGGAATTTGTTTTATGGAGAACTTTTTTTATAAAGTAAGAGAAAAAAAATCTCAAAGAAAGCGTACATGAAGTTTTTATTTATGTGAGATTATAAAAGTGGAAGTCATTCCTTGAGTTTGAAGACACATGTACTTCAATGTAAGAAGCTGACAGAAACCTAAGAATCTTTGGAGACATGATCTCAAATGTACTGCTTGTGCATGCACACAGCAGTTTGGTAAACTGGACAGCCCTTCTGAGATAATTTGGAGTGGTGGGTTGCGGTGTCTTTGCTTAGCAGCCACCAGAGAGAGATGGCTGTCCCTGGCCGGGCACCTCTCTGGTGAGCATCTGCAGAGCTGTGCGGCTCACCTGGCTCTGATTCCTGGCAGCAAACCACTGCTCTCGAAATGCTTTACATGACTGGTTTGTCTGCAGGAGTTTCGCAGCCTGGTTAGTCGCAACAAATGTTAATCATTGATGCCTCAGACAGACTTACAGTCCTTGATAATCAAAACTTATAAATACATAAGGGGAGGGTGCCAGGTAGATGAGAAGAGTCTTTTTTTTCAGTGGTGCCCAGTGACAGGACAAGAGGTAATGGGCACAAACTTCAACATAGGAAGTTTCATCTCAACATGAGGAGGAACTTCTTTCCTTTGAGGGTGGCAGAGCACTGGCACAGGCTGCCCAGAGAGGTGGTGGAGTCTCCCACACTGGAGACATTCAAAACCCGCCTGGACGCCATCCTGTGCTACCTGCTGTAGGTGACCCTGCTGTGGCAGGGGGGTTGGACTAGATGATCTCCAGAAGGTCCCTTCCAACCCTGACCATTCTGTGATTCTGTGATTCTGTGATTTGCACTGCAGGTTGCTGAGCGAAGCAGCACCTCTTGCGTGAGTGGGATGCCTCAAGCTGAGCACAGTGGGGCTGTCCCCTGGCTCCCCGATCCCCCATCTGACTTCCTGCAGTCTCCCGTGCCCCCACCTCTGCTGATGGGCAGCCTGGCCAACCTGTAGGGCTTTAGTTGCAGTTAACCCTCACTGTTGTTATAATCTCCCAGCCCTGGGGAAGGCCTGAGGTTGGGTCACCCCGTAAGTGGAGTGCCTTCGCCTCAACTCTAACCCTTGCTCACCACCTTGGCTGAAAGGCTCTAATCTTTGCTCCTTGCAGTTGTGGAGCCCGAGCAGGGAGCTGCTTGGTGTTCAGGTTAGTGCATTCCCAAATAGCTGGGATCTACCAGGGGTGAGTAAATATGGGATTTTTTAAGGGAAAGACATGCTTCATGACCTATTGGAGCTCTTTGAAGGTGTCAACAAACATATGGTTAAGGGGGGTGCATTTAATATAGACTATGTGGATTTCTTAAGGGCCTTTGATGAAGTCCCTCACCAAAGAAGGAAGGTCTTTGCATGGATACATAATTGGATAAAGCTAGAAAAGAGTGGACAGGAATAAACGGTCTTTTTATTTCCAGTGGAAAAAGGTTATCAGGAACCTCCTTCTCTACATTTTGCTTATTCTGTGCTGTTTAAGACGCTCATGAATGATCTGGTGAGATGAGAAAGTCTGCTAAACTTATCAGAGTAGCAAAAAAGGAGGACTGACCATGAAGAACTATGGAAATAACGATTGGTTAATAAAATGGCAGCTGAAATTTAGATATATTATATATTTTTGGTTCAGGTTCAGAAAATAGCTACAACACTTAGTACATCGAAATTGTGGAATGACTTACACACAAGAGACTCCAGAAAAGATTTGGGCTTTCCAATCTGAAAAGGAGGTTGCCATGGAAGGTTAAATCATGGATGGTATGAAGAACATACGGAATAATCATTGCTTATTGCAGCATAAAAACTAGACAGTGTCAAATAAAGTTGAAAGGAACTGATTCTTAATAAAATGTGAAATTAAGCTGCACAATACCTTGCCAAGGGATGTTATAGATTCTTTTTTAAGATGCATTTAATAATAAATTATTAAACTACTACTGGGCAAGGAACTGTCCAAAGTACAACTTGTCAGAAGCTAGGTGAGTACTCAGGGAATGAATCTTGTAAAGTTTTTCTGTTTTCTTATTTATCTCTAATCTTCAGGTTTTGGCTACTGCTAGAGAGAGGATATGAGGCCAGATGGACCAACGGTGTGATCCAATACGGCTGCTCTTCTGTATAATCAACAGAAATAGAAAATGAATGTATGCGGAGAGCAGGGCTGCTGCCTGGCTTGGTTTTGTAGCTTAGTAGCTTGATGAAGAGTCTTATTCTGGTTTTTTTTGGGTTTGATCTTTCTGTGTCTTTGTGCAGTGGTAAGTCTGGTGTCTTCTCATGGAATCTACTGCACGTGCATGGATAAACTGCTTGCATCTTGCATGTTGTAGTGGATGTACACAATCTGTGGCACCACTGGCATATCTCAGATGCACTGGATTCATTCAGCACGGAGTCCATCTGCACGTATTCTGCAACTGTTTTGTAAGAAGGGAGCCAGTTTATCATAAATTGGCAAAGCGCTAACTATGCATGAAGTCACAGGAGTCACATACACAAGTAAACCTAAAATGCAGCACACTTTCACTTGATCCTATGTATGATAAACAAAGTAATTTTTCAGCTAATTTGGAGGCTGAGGCTGTGTATGCCATCCTCATAGGCAGGCAGTTAACAATCCAGTGCATATCTGCTCTTTGGACAGCCAGCTAGTCAACCAGAAGGTAATCTGCTTAGCAGACAGGCCAGCAAAATGTGGGAATTTCTTCATAACAGGTACACGTGTTTGGCTGGCTCCCTGGGGGAGGTTTGTTTTGCTTCTCCGGCCTGCGGCAGGCTCATCAGTGGACAAACTGCTCTGCTCTGGAAAAGGAGGAGTCCTCTCTGCACCATTTGCTATCCATGTTCTGGGACGAAGGATGAGTGAAGGCTGCAGGATGTGCACTGAGTGAGGGGAAATGCAGGAATGGACACTTGAAGACATCAGGACTATTGCAGCAGCAAAGAGGCAAAGATCCTATAGAGGGAACCACGGCTATGAAACTTATGGAATGTCTGCAAGGAGTTAGCCATACCAAAAAAGGGGTGAGCTTAAATATTAGGCCATCTGTGTGAGTGGGTTATCCAAGAGACACCTGCATTGCCTGTGGATTTTTATGATCACACAAAGTAGGTGCTGAAATTAATAGACCACTGGATTGATGCTTTTTCATAAGTCTCAGAGTGGCTGAGACACCACTTTCTTTAAAGTATGAGCTAGACTCTTTAACATGACTCTCTTGCTAAAAGAACTCAGCATTGTCTTAAGTATCATCACTATCAAAACAGCAACCATTTAATTCAATAAAGATGGGAATGGGTTGAAAAACTAATGTGAAAAGATTTATTACTTAATGACATTTCCATAGCACATTTACTCTGGATGTAAATCATAAACCTTTGAATGTTCACTGTCTATATCCTGCAGTACATAAAATAAGGAATAACTAGTCCCCTTCCACAGGTCAAAAAATAATAAGCACATTTTGGCTACTGATCAAACTGAAAATACTGATCAAACTGAAATTGAAGCTGCCTCATCTGTGTTCTGGCAGCAAAGTGGCTGAGGCATGTTGCAAATGAATCAGAGTCATGAGCTTGAGTCCTGCCCTGCCTGTGCACTGAAAGCCACCTACAATCACTTTAGCTGCAGGTGGGTAAGCGTCTGCAGGCTGAGAGACAAGGGTGGCACATCAGGCTGTCAGTCGCATGACTGATGGATGTGTCATTGCCTACAGCCATTTATATGCTGTACCCACAGTAGTCCAATGGATCACCTATGTAGGAACTGCCTTTTTGTGGCTTTACAATGCATTACGTTTTTTGTTGTCATGTCAACATGTGCATTTATTGCAAACTGTAAAAAAACAAAACAACCCTCCTGCTCCCACATTTTCTATTCATCACTACACTACTATCATGCAGTGGAAAAAGAAAACAGACACAAAACTTCTTTGGAAGTTAAATCTGAGTTTTCTTATCCAGTGGTAAGAAACAACAGTATGAATATAGAGATATGCCAGATGGCTTCAGTCAATTTTTAACAATTTACTGAAAAGTTGTTAGACAGAGAAAATGTGAGGTCTGAACTTGAAAGTCCACTGCATACTCGTGAAAGACTATATGCATTACCTAAGAGGTGTGAAGCAACCATATTGATATAGGAAAAAAAACACAAGATGAAAACCAGACTTCTGACAAAAATTATTAAAACTATACAGGTTTTTAGAGAGAGCATTATTGTAGTTCATTTTGAGAATGTATTTTCACTTCTGTTTGCAGCACCATAGTACTTTTGCTTTCATTTTCATACGAGATTTTTTGTTACAAGCATATCTATCCCTGACACTTGTGGAAACTCCTATTAGTTACTCCTTGAAACTTTTTTCCTGTGAATGAATGATTAATTTATTTTTTTTTAAAATGGGTATAAATCAGAGTCTATTACTATTATCTAACAACTGTATTAGACATTGCTTGCTTAAAAAATAAATGCACGTAAGAATCAGTGCTTATTTGTCTCATTGTGACCATCTACAATACAAAACCGTATGGCTTAACCTTGTGAACAAACATACACTACTCGTAGGATCAGTCAGGTGAGCAACCAAAGGAAATATAACTGGTTTAGCCACAAAACTCTAGTTATTTTTCTTTCCACATGGCTGATTTTGACCCTTCTAAGGGTACTCTGGGTAAAGATGGCATGTTGTCAAAATGACCAGTAATACCGCACAGAAAATACTTCTGTCCTTAGGTTTCCTACCTAGAAGCTATCCTAATCCTTTTCTATCTCACAACATCCCTGAAGACAAGGGTGTTTTCCCACCCAGAGAAAATCTCAGCAGAAAACAAAGTCTGTTTTTATTGTAATATCCATTTAAGTCTTTGGGTAAAAAGAAAAAAAAGGTCACGTAACTCAGCCCATAACCGTAGATGTTTTAATCTGGGAATACCTATACTGTTTCATAAGAGTTGCTGTTCAGGAGCATCATGTCATGACTTTGTTCCTTCATCAGATTTCCTACACACACCATAGTTTCCTCCTCTAGTTGTAAAGGAGGCAACTAATCCTTGGGACATTAGGCAACTGTGATTGATGTGAGGCACTGTCTGATGGAGAAAGAAGAAGAGGGTGACGTGAGAAAATTACAACTCTGATGACAGCCAAACTTCAGTTTTCAAAATTCTGTTTCTTAAATGGAAGGCAAAAGCTTTCCAATAAAACCAGACTTTGTACAGATAAAAATGAACAGCAATGATAATTATAATGGAAAATCTTTAATCAGCCTGGCTATGTTTACATTTATAAGCTTTCTGCTTTCTCCCTGTATGATATACTTAAATATTTAAATGTCAGAATGACAAAAGATTTGGATGCTAGTGAACACACAGGTTCATCCTGGAGCACACAGGCTTTTTTTGGAATATACATCTGAGACACAGGCAGAGTACATTTTCTAAAGAATTAAAAAACCCTCTGATCAAAAAGATGTACTAAAATCCTACAGAATTTATATACCATAATGATCAGGGACAGCTGATTACAGCTAGCCTACTGAATTCAAATTAATCCCAGAACTCCACCTGTTGGCTTTGCCACAAGCATTGCAAATGAGATGTTTGACGAGTGAGGAGAATTTTCAAAATCAGACTAAACTAAGAATCTTATTCCTGAGACAGAACAAATCTAGTCTTGCACAATTTAAACGTGGTAAAAGGAAGCTCTTAAGGTATGATAGAAGGAAAAACTAGGATTGTACATCTGAATTCTTAGTCAACGAGATCATAAAGATTAGACTGTTACCAGGCCTGAGTCTCAGATTTACCGCATTTGGAAACACGGAAGTGTAGACAAGATAAATACCAGAGATGACACTGGCATCCAATAAAAGTACTTAAAAGTGCTCAATTATGATCAGTTATTTATAATCCAGAAAGAAAAGTGTGGGTAGGAGGAAAAGGTCCCTTTCTCAAAGGCTTGAATCCAAGAGATGAGGAATGAAAGAACAGAAGGGAAAGGAACAGATGATTTCCTGAGTGAGGACATAAACTGTGTTTTCCGCTCATTCCTAGCAGGCTATCCCAACATTTTGGAATATGTAACAACATTAATAAAATTACTTGAAATGATCTGAGACCATTTGTATCCTAAATAATGCATAAGCAGTGTTGGTTACTGTTGGGATTATTTTGGACTAACTCAGCGCCAGAAACATTGCTCTAACCAGAATCAGCTGGATATTGGCCTCTCTGCACATTACAGAGAAACTGCCTTTCAAATAGAATGGCTTGAGTCCAGGATCCCCTTGTTACGTTCAAAGCTGTTTATATAGCAGCTGTAAAGCCTTACAAAGGAAGGTGTAACCTGTTACAATTAAAGATTAAATGTAAATTACTACCAATTTTTAAATAGATGTATTTGGTAATATAATCCGGATTTCCAAATGTACTATGCTCTCACATCATCCAGACGGAGTTACAGCTGTGCAGCTTCTTTGCAGATCAGGTCATAGGCAACTAATTAGAATTTGGAACAACGACAGCAGATGCTGCATGTTTATAGTGACTTCATAGGCTCAGCTTTCCTTAAAGCTACCTATAGAAAGAAATGCATACGATCTTTAAATAAATCTTTCCAGACCAGCTCACCCAATTATGCTGAGATTCTAAGACTTTTGTTACAAAAGTGAATAATTTATCCTAACAGCCATTATTCCAAAAGATGGTTTGAAATAGATTGTTCTTCAGTACATGAAATCTTCATGTTCTCCTACCATAATGAAGAAAATTATATAGATACCAAAATTTTGGTTTTATGCTTTTACCAAATATCAACAACAACAAAAAAATCTATTCTGCAAATTAATGGTTTCAAAAATATCAAATTATATTAAAACACAGAAAAAGGCAAGATAATTTAAAGGAAATGTTAATACAGTTCTTCATTGTATATTGCAATCAGTAGAAATGTTTTACTCAGTTACATCTGTGATGATACCATTCTGTGATGTTTACCCACTGATCCAGGATAGGTTGTCTCAATGTGTAAAGGAAAATGAAATAAAGCGACTCCATTGTTACACAGCAGAATTTGGCCTTAATGCAATCACAATCGGCTACTTCACATTTAAATAATGTTGAAAACAGATTCTGAGCAATGAACTGGAGCCAAAATACAGGGACACAGAGGAATTTTGATACAGACTTCACTGGAGAAAATTCCCACTGCTCTTTTATTTGTCTCTACAAAATGCTGAAGCTATTCCTCAATTTAATACTTGAAAAATATTAAGAATAACTTGGGAATCACCAACATCCATGCCTTTATCTCTGTTCAGTGGTAGTTCCAAAAAAAAAAAGCAGTAGGTCTGTGTGCAAATTTGGCATGAGTTTTTCTCTGCTATAGCTAAAGCTTTCAAACTCCTAAACCTCATAGTAATTGCTGGATCAGCACCAGTGGTGATCTATTTTCCCCATTTTTTTCCCCATTTTTGAATACGAATGCAACTTTCTAAATACTGTTCACTGATTTATTGTTCAAATGTATTACTTACTCTACACTGCTATCACAACTTCTTCCCTGGGTCTTGCAAGTTTCCAGGTAGGTGAATCTTCCTGTTTCCAAGGCATGGCTGTAGCAAGCATGGGGAGTGTGACAGGGGACCAGGAGGAGATGGGTACTTGCTCCTCTGCTGTGGGAAAACCACTAGTGTAAGGTGGTGACAGGTGACAGTCTGCTGGGAAGTGCCTCTAGGAGGATCAGCACCTCAGCCAGCAAAGTGTCTCTCTGCATTTCCACTCAGCAGTCCCAGGGAAATCCCTCCAAACTGTTCTGTGGCATGATGCTCCATCCTCATAGATCCTCTTGCAGGATGGTGGTATTCACTTTTGCTTAGAGAGGATTTAAGTTCTTTATAATATGTACCAAATGATAAATATGCATATAAAAAGGACTCTGGCTCTACCAGAACCCACGTGAAGACAAAAACTGTCCAAAATATTCTTACTTTGACATCATTATTCTGACAAAACATGCATGTCTCTTTGTTGTCAACATGACAGTATATTTTTATTCATGTTACGCTGTAAGGGATTTTAAATTGCCAAGGATGGGGCAGTGGGGGTGGGGAGGGAAAGGGCAGTTTGTTCTTCATGCTGCCATCCAGGTGGCCTCTTAGCAGCAAGTTGGCTCAAGCATGCATTGCAATCTCAAATCATTTTGTGTGTGCTTCTGTGCATGCTAAGCAAATCCTGCCATCCTCTTCCAGCTCTATCAGCTAGCATCTTTCAATCAACAAATTGCACTTTGGCATGAACAGAAGGTTTAAGATGGACTTCTGCCACCCTCCTAGTCCCAGGCTAAATAGCTATGAACATATGCAGAGATTGTGTTGTTAATTTTTAGGGCTTTATGATAGCACATTTAATTGTACTAAAAGTGCAATTGATGGAAAGTGAGTTACAGATTGAATAGGCAATGCAGCAGATGTACAAGGTCATTCAACAAGGACTACTCATTACTTCAAATTACTACCCTTGAGGAGAAACTAGAGTATATGCCAGGATGGAGCTCTTTCTCTGACACCTCATCTTTCAGTTTTATCCCAAAGGCCATCTTTGTTTTCTTACAGGTAACATTGCCCAATTAGAACCTGCTACCTTAAGTTACACTGACTTGATTGCCATGTCTAATGTAATTCACATATGTGAAGTATGCCACTGCTGCTTCCATTCATTTTAAGAAAGGCGATTGCCAGAAATTGCATACAATGTGTTTGTATGTTCACAGACCTGTGTTTCTGCTCCATTTGACAGAGTGATGAAAGACAGATGCCTTGTTTAGTTTTAAATCACATTAGCATTGTATTTCCATTTATTTTTTACTTTCATAACTCCTCATTGAATTACAGTCTGACAAAATCTGTCAAAAAAGAGCATAACTTGCTCAACAGTTTATAGGGTTTGGCAACACTGGAACGTTTGCTTCTTCTTATTTTGCTGTCCTGGCATTTATGAACAAAGACAAGTATTAGATGGACACAGTTAACTAGACCACAAGTTTGCTAATTCTTCTGGGAATCAGCAATATTTTATTTAAGATAGTTCATGTCCTTTTTTAATCAACTGCTGCTTGCCAAAGAGCCACCATCACAGCCTTCATACTTTTCAAGTGATTTCCCAGTGAACTAGAAGGGAAACATTGCCCTCCCCATATAGAAGAAATGTACGTTTAGGTGAGATGGAGTCACGAAGGCATTCATTAAGGAATGTTCATTCCAAGACTTCTTCCAATTTCATTTAGCAGAAAGTTAGACTTCCTATCAAAGCAATATCTGCCTTGCAGAAGAAAGTGCCAGGAACTAGCTTAGTCCTCTGCAGCGTTGCATTGCACCCGTGACTCACTGCCTCACTGACTTCTTACAGGGAGAAAGGGGTTACATGTCGCGTCCGTTCCTTCAGAGGATGCTTTTCTGATCCCTTCACGCCCTGCTTCCAAATCCCAGGCCTTTTTCTGGGGAGGAGTTTTAAAGAAAAGCCTCTATTCAACCTGCCCATGTTGGCATTTCAGACAACGCTTTTCTGCACAGCAAGACTTTTTGTTTAACAAATGTATGCTGTGATGGAGTACGTCATGACATCAAGAAACTTTTTACTGTTCATTTTTGAAGCTATAGCAGAGAAGTCTTCAAGCAAGAATGTAAAAAAGTCTTTCGCCTTTCTCTGAAGGAGAGTGAGCATCATGTTGAAGAGCAAATGTGGAAGGAAAAAAAAAGACAAATGTTAAAGCTCAGGACTTAACTAAAGATAAGATTTATATTTAACTACTTGCATTGGTCAAGAAAAATCTCAGACAGTAGGTAAGTTAGGGCCCTTCACCTTTTCTTTTTGTGCTGGAATTTTGTGTAAAGATGTTGATAAAGGAATATAATAAATACCATATTTACATATAGGAAAAAGATAGCTCCTGTTCATATCGCCTTCAATCTACAGTCTCAAAACTGCTAATCTAATAAATGCCATGGAATAAAGAGATAAAGTTGAACTGGAAATCAGTAGCAATGTTGTTATTTGCAAACACTTTACCTATAGAAAAATGTCAACCTTTTTGTCAGGAATAATTAAAGATAACTGATTCAAGTAACTCTACTTTGAAATACTGCCTAATAGCTTCCAAAACATGTTCATTAATTGTCCTGAAAAATATGAAAAAATACAGATTTTTGTCTTCAAAATGCAAAAGAGAAAGTGTAAGAAAATGATTTACTGGGTACATTTAATAATGTAACTGATAACACTTATCCTGCATGGTTGCAGAACACCCAGTAATTATGAAGAGCAGAGTAAATTTTTCTTGCTCATTTTCTTGCCATCCTGTTTCTTCAAGATCTGGCATCAAATATATTTACTTATGAGTGATCACCTATAAATCTCACGATAAGAACTGTTTCTGACAATCTAAACTGCTGAGATAACATGTTCATTGAACAAACTATTTTTATCGGTGTGCTGTGTACATCACTGTGCTGACCCACTTTTACTAGACTGAAGTACTATGGGGCCTTCAGGAGTATCAATCAGTCAGCAGATACACTCACTGGAGGCTTTATTGTTTTTTAAAACGGCACAATGCATGGACTGCATGGCTGTCACAACTGATAAGAGCTCGACTCATTGCTGGACATATCCAGCCTTATTTTGTTTTTCTTCCCTCATTCTTTGTCATTGTTTATCTCTGTCTTGCAACACTTAGTTTTTGTAGTGGACAAATACAGTTTCTAATATTAATATGTTTTTCTGCAAAATGTTAATTTCAGAGTGCCAAAGCACTCTGCTCAAGAAATGGCTAGAAACAGTAGTGGCGGTAGTAAATTACTGCAAGAAGAAACCATTTGAATGAGAAATATTTGGAATCTATCAGCATTGATAAGGTTCCTTTAGAAGCAAGCTTTAAAATCGGTTAATAAGTCACAAAACCTTCTGCTTTGTTTTGCTTTGTTTTTCAGAGGATGCTCCCCATGCACTTCACAAAAAGGCATTAAACATTTCTCAGATTAGAAGAAAGTAATGAAATTACTGCAAATACAAAACTAACAATAAAAATGATAGAGGTCGGTAGTGTCATTTAATTTCCTGATAAATACATGCCCTGACTAGGTGCTACCAGTAAAGTAGCAGTTCTGACAGAAATCACAGGACCATAGAACAGTTTGGGTTGGAAGGGACCTGTAAAGATCACCTAGTTCCAACCCCGCTGCCGTGGGCAGGGACATCTTCCACTAGATTAGATGGAAGTCTATGGATGAAGACAAAACACTTTCTGAAATGGTCCATCTGCATTGGAGTGAAACTACGCCGACTGGGCACTGTCAGAACTCAAAGTACTGGCTCTTGAGCTGGCTTTGTTTTCCCCATTAATATGAGTTCAGCCTCAAGTTCTGCTACCTGTAATCTTACAAAAGCACTACAGTCACTAAAACAATTTTTATAAAGCGAAAACTTTCCTGCATTAGCAAGTGAGTAAATGAGATATTATTTCTACTGGTTATAGATTAGCTTTCATAATGTTCTTGAATTTCCACTTTCCTGTGCCAGTTCCAACTTATGAAGACATTAATAGTTTATGAAAAAATAAATCATGTGCAAAGTCTCATTTTGAGTGGACCCACTATCTAGCCTCCCATCAAGTATACAGGAGTGGGGAAGGTTTTTCTTGGTTTTTACAAATAAACCTTTACTACTGCTACTATTAAATTGTACTTCACTACTACTGCTTTTAAGTTGTAGTACTACTAAATAGCACTACTATTAATAGTAGTACTACTACTATTAAATTGTTCTTCAAGAAATATCTTTTTTGGTTTGAAAGAGTATGCAGGTTATTCAGCTAGCTATAACTTCGTTTCCACATTAACCCACAAAGTGCTTAGAAATGAGGACACTGCCAATATTAATGGAACAGTGCCAGAGACAACTAGGAAGCTCAATTTGTATATGGATAATTGTTAAATAAACATCTATATGGCTTGAGAAAAACTGATGCAACACTGAGTACAATGGAAGGTTATTTTTACAAAGAGTAGAGAAACACATCACTCTCTATACCTATGAAACCTCAAGGTAAGAAATTGAATAATCTCATCAAAGGGCTAAATGTTAGGTGTACTGGAGCCAGCAGTTCGTAAAATCTTGTATTTCAAATTTAGATTAACTTCTTTTACAGAATATTAAATTCTTATTTCCTTAGGGGCATCTCTTTAATGTCATGAGAATGTTAGTAGGAGTTAATAGAAGAAATTTTGAATCACCAACACTGAAGAAAATTGGATCCTAGCAAGTGTATTGAATAATAAGATGATGAGGACATAGGAACTGGACAAAGCTTTATGCAGCTACCGCCATGCCCAGGTAACGCTAGATACATAACAGACAAAGAACAGAGAAGCCTTTCAAAAATTAATTAATCAACCTTCATCCCACTGAGATAATACCTTCTTTGAAATGTTTCATCATGGTTCTTTTGACAGCTTCTGCTTGCATAAATCACCACCTTAATTTCAGCTTCCCCATAGCATAAGTAAACCATACACGCTTTACTGTTTCAAAAGACATTTCCCATACTGTGTTTATCATTTTACCTATATAGCTTCCACCAGGACATTTAAAACACAGGATTTGTCTGCATGAGACGTATCTCTCCTCCCTCACAGACCCTGAAGGGAAAGTTTTCAAGTAACGTCAAGACAATGCTGCCCGTTAGGGAGTAACACACTGGGAAGGACAGCGAGAGATGAGCATTTCAGGAAATGCTGAAGGTAACAAGCAGTAGTTAGTCTCAGCTTGAGGCAAGATGCTGTGTTGTGGGGTAGGACAAAGATGGGGTATATACCCCAGGGAACTGTGATGTAAAGAGAGAGCAGACAGAATAAATTCTGTCAGATACAGAAAAGTCAGTTAAAAGAGATGAGAAAGTGAGTGGTATGGTCTGGAAATGAAAAGTACTTTTCAGATCAGATCTGTACAGAGAGAAAACTTCCATGGGCCAGAGACCAACCACAGCCTGCTGCAACGGGAGCAGCACCAAGGCACAAGTGACCAGCGCTCGGCTCTTAGGCTCTTTCAGGAACCAAGTAAGCAGCTTGCACATGGTTCAAGGGCAGCTACAACTCTCCTACCTGGCGGTGAAGCAGGGCTGCCACAAGGGCTACCAGATAATACAGACCCAGAGCAATGGGAGACAGGGAGACAGCAGCAGGCAATCTCCCTGGGTTGTCCTGGGAGCCAGATGTTTTCTGATTCATGAAATCCTAAACATGGAGAGATCCTCTGTAATTTCCTGGTGGCCAGCTCCTCTCCGCTTTCTGAGGTGCGGCACACACCTTATGTCTCTTGATAGGTCACACAGTTTGGTGTGTGGCTCTGAGGGTTTGGTGAGACACTGATGCAGTGAACAAACATCATAAGTTTCATTTTCAGCAGCCATTCAGTGCTTTAAATTTATGTTGGAGCACCCATTAGAAGGACATGCTGCACTGTGTTTTGGAAACTCTTCATCTTTCAGTCAGATGTTATATCTGGAGAGCAAACGGGAATGAAGATGAACCAGGCAGCTGCACCAGCTCCGTATCATCGAGTTCACGTTTACGGTGCTGCTTACATTTTTCTATTGAGCTCAGATGGCCAGTTTCTATTCAGCTTCCTACTCCTCTTTGCCCCATGCATCTGTTGACTACAGTTCTAATTATTAGGTGCTGGATAAATGTCAAGAAATGCTATCTGTTATTTCTGTAATATACACTGCATTAGTATGTTCCATGCTTGCTTTCTATTGCTTTCCCATCACATAGTGTGATGTTGCATAAAGGCTTTTATCCCCAGAGAGCTTTTTTTTCATGAAATGTGCTGAGATGCTGGAAATCTATCCAAAACACTGGTGCTATCTTTGACTTTGATACAATTAGCTACTCAGTAAAAAAGCACATTGGAATACACTATGAAAGAAATAAAAAATACACTTAGTCAATTCTGAGTTGATTCAGTGCCGATGTGTTTAGAAGACTGTCTGAAAAAAAGATAAGTAGCAAACCATTTCGAAGATTACTCTTCCCAAACAATAAAAAAAACTACCTTAAACTTGACATTTCCAAAATGATGAATCTTGGATTAAATCATGTGAAATGTCAAAATGAAGAGAAAAAGAAAAATCAATAGCTGTGCAGATGAAGCAATGTGAGGTCAATCGTACTATACTGCCAGTTCCAGGCCACCCATGTCTTTTTAATAGCAGTATTTTTAAAGTGAACAATACCTGAAAGACACTAGAGATTAATTTTCAAGACTGAATCCCCTCTTAACAATAAAATTGTTAAACATTTTGTTTTTAGAGACTGGAGCAGAGGCATAATAAAATGGCACATGTCCAAAAAAGTTTTTACTGCATCCTTGAGATTAGTTCACCAACATTATCCTCAGCCTTTCACATTACATGAATTTTCCTTTGAATTTGATACATTTTTCCTGCCAGGGAACTGAAAGCTTTAATCAGAGGAGGAAAAAAAAGGTTTAGAAATCATCACTGCTTTTGAAATGTGTCCTGAGCCTGCTGCTAACACTTTTATGACAAAAAGTATTTTCCTGTGAAAGCCATAGGTATGGCATAAGTATACTGGAGCGTACTACATGGGCTCTCCCACCACCTAACTTGGCCACGTTCCGAAGGAGCACATGCCTCTCGCTTGCAGGCTATGTGGGTAGATGAAGGTAGACACTCAAGGTGGCTGTCTGAGCCCATAACGGAGATGCCTAAATGTAGACAATATGAGTATTACCCATATTGTATTTCAGTGTGCATGATTAAGAAGTAGATCTAGGGCATTTAATTTTCTTTCATGTACTAAAAGCTAATTTTTTTAAAAATTGAACATCTTGGTTATTTTTGACTAGTCTGGGTCTCAGCTATGTTTACACTGAGGTAACAGAAGCTCATGTTCATGTATTTAACATTTGATACTCTGCATGTACATAGGCAGCTTCCACTCCACTATAGTGTGTTTTTATAGGCCCAAATACAACCAATCTGATGACGTGATTGCTAACACACAGGGAAAGATGGCTGAGAAGCTGGTATTGCCCTTGGACTAGCCAGAGGAACTTGCTGAATACTAACAGGTACCCATAAGTAATGAAGGATAATGACCAAGTGGGAAAACACCTTATTGTTATTAGAGAAGTAAGCCATAGCGATTTTTCTGTTACCTGTAATCACTGTTTTTGTTTAGGCCAAGGGGCTTCTCAAAATATAGCCTAGACGTGGATATTAGCAGAACTGTTTTGAATGCAGCACTATTTACGTTTCAGGGAAAACCAAAAGTGCTGTGGAACTGGATTACTCCTGAGTAATTCTTTAAGAGGGGACTGAGAAGAGAGAAGCTTTTGTTTCTTTTTTAATCTGATCAATGGGACAAAATGTTTATTTGAAAAGAAAGAAAAAAAAGACATTTCAGAGCAAAGAGGATGTTTGAACTGATGCTAGAGACTAGAATTATAATGTTGTAAACTACATATAAACTCCTAAAGCTAGCTTCTCAGTCTAAAGATAAATGGCATTAATTCACAATACCGTCCCTAAACCTCTCTAGTCCTTCTAGGACTGTATAAAATGGTATATTTTTACAGCCTGAGCTGCTTTACAGCTTTAAGATGGAGATAAAAATGGAGATGAAAACATTTTATAAAACACAGTTAGTGCTAGTAAAAGAAAGCTGTCTGTGAAGCTTTTCTTTTAAGTTTTCCTACGATAGTTATTATTGATATCTTCTATTGCTGTTTAAAGAGAAAGTGGGGGGAAAGCCTCACTTCAAAGGATATGAGTACATTATATCAAAAATGGTTTTTCATTTTAGGACTTTTTTACAGCTAGGAAAAAAATCAGCAGCTTTTGCAATGAGATTTTTCACTCAACTACCCACTGTAGAGCTAACATAATTGTGGTGTTGAACCACACCAGGCTTTGTCAGTTTTCTCTGTAATTACCGAGCAGACAAGGGCGTTTCAGAGCATGACTGATGGTTTGTTGTTTCCCCAAATCTGGTAGGAATCTTAGTCAACCAAATGTAGTCAATAAAGGTAAAATAGGATAATATTTATTGACTTTGATGAGCTGATGGTTAAATAGCTTCTTCAAAAATCTCGGCTTTCGCCAAGGCAATGCATTCAGAAACATGCCTTTGAAGAAGAGGGAAAAAAAGCCCCAGTTTCTCTTTCTGTCATTAGTAAGTATACAAAAAAGCAAATATGAACTCCTTTATTCAAAACAGCTCAAATTTAGGAATGACATCCATATGAAAATACATGAAGACAGTGCCACGCAGAAGAAAATACGTACTTTAGCTCTGTAATCACACATACATTGATGCTTAGAAATCACAAAGTGACTGAGGGGGGAGGGAATGTTGCTTTCTGAGAGCTCAGAACAATCCCTTAAAAATCATTTTATGCTTCCTTTTTTTTTTTTTCTCAAAGACAGGAAATCCTCTTCATCTAACCATTTTTTGCAAGAATGCTACGGGAAACAAAGTATATGTTCTCCAAGCTAGTGTTAATCAAGGAAAGGGCTCTCAGCATTGTCCATAACATTCCTGGTCCATGTAACAGAGCTCCCTCTTTGAAAAAAACAACCACCAATGTATTGCACAACAGAAATGTATAAACCCATTTGGCTAAGTTTCTACCAGTGTTTAATTTCTGAAGTTTATAGGGAAAAAAACCCCAAACCATTAAAAATGAGACAGCATCCTTCAGGTAGTAACTATTTACCTTTTTACCAAATAAGTTAATTTGGTTAACTAATTAGTTAATGATACCTGGGGTCAAACCATGAGAGACAGATGTGTGAAAAATCAAAATGTGAAAACAACTGCATGGTCCTATGGGAAAACTCACAAGCAATCCTAGAGAAGTGATGTTTTCAATAACCTCAGCTATAAATTATTCTCCTATACTGTCTCTTCCTTTCTCCATCAAAGACACAGAAACATATAGAGGTCTGGTAATTACTGCAGTGAGCATTTTTCACAGCATCATAGAATCATAGAATGGTTAGACTTGAAAGCAACCTTAAAGATCATTGAGTTCCAACCCCCCTGCCATGGGCAGGGACACCTCCCACTAGACCAGGTTGCTCAAAGCCCCATCCAACCTGGCCTTGAACACCTCCAGGGATGGGTCATCCACAACTTTCCTGGGCAACCTGTTCCAGTGCCTCACCACCCTCAAAGTGAAAAATTTCTTCCTAATATCTATTCTAAATCTACCCTCTTTTGACCTATTACTACATTCCCTGATAAAGAGTCCCTCCCCAGCTTTCCTGTAGGCCCCCTTTAGGTACTGTAACGGGCTATACAGTCTCCCCAGAGCCTTCTCTTCTCCAGACTGAACAACCCCAACTCTCTCAGCCTGTCTTCACAGGAGACGTGCTCCAGCTCTCTTATCATCTTCGTGGCTCTCATCTGGACCCACTCCAACAGGTCCATGACCTTCTTACATTGGGGGCCCCAGTGGTGGACACAGCACTCCAGGTGGGGTCTCACCAGAGCAGAGTGGAGGGGGAGAATCACCTCCCTCGACATGCTGGCTAAGCTGTTTTTCATACAGCCCAGGACACAGTTGGCTTTCTGGGCTGTGATCACGCATCACCGGCTCATGTTGAGATTCTCATCCACCGACACCCCCAAGCCCTTCTCCTCAGGGCTGCTCTCAATGCATACTCTGCCCAGCCTGTATTTGTGCTTGGGATTGCCCTGACCCAGTTGCAGGACCTTGCACTTGGCCTTGTTGAACTTCATGAGGTTTGCACAGGTCCACCTCTCCAGCCTGTCCAGGTCCCTCTGGATGGCATCCCTTCCCTCCAGCGTGTCGACCGCTCTACACAGCTTGGTGTCGTCGGTAAACTTGCTGAGGGTGCACTCAATCCCACTGCCCATGTTGCCAACAAAGATGTTAAACAGCACCGGTACCAGTACCGACCCCTGAGGAATGCCACTAGTCACTGCTCTCCACTTGGACATCGAGCTGTTGACCGCAACACTTTGAGTGCGGCCATCCAGCCAATTCCTTATCCACTGAGTGGTCCATCTGTCAAACCCATGTCTCTCCAATTTAGAGACAAGGATGTCGTGGGACAGTGTCAAATGCCTTTCCCAAGTCCAGGTAGATGATGTCAGTTGCTCTTCCCTTATTCACCAACGCAGTAACCCCACTGTAAAAGGCCACCAAACGTGTCAGGCACGATTTGCCCTTAATGAAGCCATGATGGCTGTCACGAATCACCTCTTTATTTTTCATATGCCTTAGCACGATTTCCAGGAGGATCTGCTCTGTGATCTTGGTGGGCACAGAGGTGAGTCTGACTGGCCTGTAGTTCCCTGGGTTTTCCTTTTTTCCCCTTTTTAAAAATAGGGGTTATGTTTCCCCTTTTCCAGTCAGCAGGAACTTCACCAGACTGCCATGACTTCTCAAATATGATGGATGGTGGCATGGCAACTTCGTCCACCAGTTCTCTCAGGACCCATGGATGTATCTCATCAGGTCCCATGGACCTGTGCACCTTCAGGTTCCTTAAATGGTCTCGGACCCGACCTTCTCCTACAGTGAGCAGTTCCTCATTCTCCCAGTCCCTGCCTTTGCCTTCTGCGATTTGGGTGGTGTGGTTAGAGCATGTGCTGGTGAAGACTGAGGCAAAAAAGTCATTGAGTACCTCAGCCTTCTCCATATCCTGAGTGACCAGGTCTCCTGGTGCCTTCCAGAGAGGGCCCACACTTTCCCTAGTCTTCCTTTTGTCACTGATATACCTATAGAAGCTTTTCTTATTGCCCTTAACGTCCCTGGCGAGATTTAATTCTCTCTGGGCTTTAGCTTTCCTAACCTGATCCCTGGCTACTTGGACAATTTCTCTGTATTTCTCCCAGGCTACTTGTCCTTGCTTCCACCCTCTGTAGGCTTCCTTCTTCTGTTTGAGTTTGTCCAGGAGCTTCTGGACAAACTTTAAGTATGGACTCCTTCAAATATGGAGCTCACTGTAACTTATAAGATTGTTCTCAGGTTTATATTTGACCTATTCAGAAATCTTAACTTCCCTATTTAAACTCATTTACACAAAAGTCTGAAAGCAAAAACAATTTATAATTTCTGTTACAGAGGACCATTCTTTTTTTTTGCTTATTGGGATCCTCCTATTCCTGTAGTATAAGCATGTACCAGATGTTTGTGAAAAAAATCTGTTCATCAGCCTAATTAAACCAATACATTTTATTGCATATTTTTGCATTTCATCAGTGTTCTGTAAAATCAAATTGCAAATGTTAATTACATGAGCCAAAACTCAAATGAAGCAAAAAAGCTCATACAACTCTCTCTCTTTTTTTTTTTTTATTATAAAAATGTATCTTGCAGAGGCTGGATGCTTCTCCCTAAGAGTACTTGTATAACCCTGTTTATTGTTAGCTTAGGATTGTAGAAAAAAAGACCACCATGTCCTGCCACATATATGCTTGTCAGCATCTTCTCTGATCTTCTCAATCCCAGTAAAGCTGGACATGGAAACAGGGAATAATTTTGGATGGAAGGGACTTCAGGGGGCACCTTGTCTGACTCTTTGCTCAAAAGGGGTCCAATTAGATAATGTTTTCAGGCTTTGTCCAGTCAAGTTTTGAATACTTCCAAAGACAGCGTGGAAGTCTTCAAGGTAGCAAGTTTTCAGAAGTATTAAGTAGTTCAGCAGAGTAGAAAGCTTTTATTTACATCCTTCACTGAATAAAAGGCTGCTCGCAACCCTTATGAAATGCCAGACAATCCACGTGGGAGATCCTGAGACTTGAAACCACAGCACATGAGGTGTCACTGGACTTACTACTTTCAGAAATAGGTGTTTTGCCTGAAGGACAAAACCTCACAAAAAACTGACAAAACTTTCTAAAATCTGCACCATAGCCAATGATAATAATATATTAACACTAAAGCATCACTTTAATTGTGTATGCTAAATTATGATTATCTAATAAATACATCAGTAAATGATTTATTGATTGGGAATTAAATTAAACTACAGATTTAATCTGGAAAATATGTGTAATGAACCTAAGTTTTCCATCACTGTATATACATAAAACAAGTTTCAAAATAGCTAAGTAGTTAAACTATGAGGTTTAATTCTTCCATATCATCTGGAGCTGGGCTCTCTGCCCATGATTCTTTTATTCTATTTCTCAGTGGAAAGAAAAGTATTTGAACAACTTGGATTATCCAAGGTCTAAGTCTCAGTAAGAAAATGAACAGATCTGCAAGGTCCATTTCTCTTCAGATTTGCTGTCCAACCATTTTTAGTTCAGTTTTAAAGTTTGCCAAGTGCTTGACAACTCAATTGAATAAGTGAATTAAGCATTGTTAAACCTATCGCACAACAAATCAACTCTCTGGAAAAGAAGACTGACGAAGAATCATGCAGTTTTGTAAAAAAAAAAAAACAAACCTTTTAGGCAGCATTGCTAGGATTTGATTAAATCTGTGCTCGCTGAGAAAGGTAAGTTTTTGCACTGCTTTTCATCTCCATTTCTGCTGGCTATTTTAGCCTCTCTGCATAGCGTTCCTCACGCCAGCAATATTGCCCTTTGATCTGAGAGTGAGGCGATGCAGACACATAGGCACAGCCTGGAGAGCTTGAGTATCTGGTTACGTGTCATCCTGGATGTCACAGAGTTGCCTCAAACCTTTTCTCTATGGTGAATACAGTGCATTTCTCACCAGATACAGGTCACCCAGAAGCAAGATTTCATCCTTACATGGTAGGAGACCTCTGGCTGATTAACTAGGTGTGATTAAAAACCTCTACTGATTAGAATATTATCAGGAATACTTTGGAGAAAAGATAATGTCCGAATTTAAGTTTAAGCATATCCTGCAAGTCTACTACTGTGTGTAGACTTACAGTTCAGTCATTGCTTGTGACAGGCTACACTAGGTTAAGCTAACAACACAGGGCTCTCGACTTATCTTGGCTTGCCTGAAGCTCTGTTTCAGCTTGGTTAGCTGTAACTAATGTAGTTAATCACAGCAACTATCTCAGGACCAGGTGACTGGTCCTCATCTAATTTGTTTTAGCTTTTGCTTAGCTCTGTAGGATCATATGGTGTAGTGTGTTGTGTCATATATATACAGTCTATTACTAATAGGCAGTAATGACAAGGAGTTATTGTATGTTGAGTGAACTATCTATGACGACAGAATTAACTGCAGCATAAAGGAATACAAGCACAACATGATAGCAGACACCTTCAAAGTATGGTCAAAGCATGATACCAGAAACCCCAGGGCTATAAGCAACTCAGCAATCATCAATTACCATCCTCAAAGGCAGGCAATTTTTGGAGCTGGGTAAAACCAGTTTTAGAGGCTTTAGGGAAAAATAAGAAAAAGCATCTAACACACCTAAAATGCCCACCTTACTGGGGCCAATTTCAGTTAATGTCTCATTAACAATGTAGACAATGGGACGGAATAAACTCTCAGCAAATTTGTGTTCAATACCAAATCTGCAGGAGTGATAGATACACCAGAAGGAAAGGGCTGCTAAAACCTGGGATGAGTCAGGGGAGATGTTACTGCTGTCTACAAGTACCAAATAGGATGGTTTAGAGGAGATGAAGCCAGACTATTCTCAGAGGTGCACAGTGAAAGTATGAGAAGTGATGGTTGTAGCACATTACATTTTGATTAGATATAAAGAAATATTTTTTCACCAGACAGACTGTGGTATCTTTATCCCTGGAGACATTCAAAACTCAAATGGACAAGACCCTAAGAACCTGATCTCGTTAGACCTATTTTGATTGGGGCTTGGATCAGATGATCCATTGATGTCTCTTCTGACCTAAATCATTCTATGATTCTGTTTCTTTAAGAATTTTGATAAAACTGCATAAGTTGGTAATGTTATCTGTCTTGTTATCACCAGTATCCATATATTAAATTATGTTTAGAAAGTAAGATTGCAATGTAAAGCATTCAAAATTTAGAAGAGTTCAGAATTACGGCTGGCTATCAACCAAATTAAACACTATGCATTTAAACCATGATACAATTCTTAATTACACGCACGAATCCCTTATTCCACCACTTTAGTTACTGAATAGGATGAATCATATTCACTGAATGGGAAGTCATTCAATATTTCTTATCTTAAGTCAGCATGGTCCCAGATCATATTTGCTGTGCCTCTAAAAAGCTATGTTGCCATTCTAGGATTTTGTAAATGTAGTACCAAAATATAGCATCAAAACTTTCCTGGTGAGCTGAATTGGTATTAATTTCTACATTTTATAGAAAAAAAAAAAAGAAAAACAAGGGAAGGATTTAAAACTGATGTTTTTTGAAATGTGTACATGCTGCCTTTGACATAGTGAAATTTGCACTGTGACAGGCTATACTGTAAGTTTCCATTACATAATATAGCAGAAAAAAAAATCATAACTCATGACCTTTATGTCATGCTGGGAACTAAACCAGTAGTGCATATCACACATTATTCCTAGGTTCTGAAAATACCAGTTCAACACCAAAGCCTTAATTCACTCCTGACATATCTTAATCAAATGGTGGAATGACCTAGGAACATCTGATATTAGGAATTACAGCAGAATATCCTGCTTTCACATATTGGCTTGTCAACCTTAGTAACCACTTCCTTTGTTAAGACAGAAGCACATACAGTATTCAGAAGCACAGATCGAATAAGAGAAGCCCAAACAGAAACTCAGCCACGACATATATATTCTCCGGTGCTTTTGCTACTACGTGTGATGGGATGGAGCTTTGGGGCTAAAAAGCATGAAAAGCTGACACACCGCATGCTGAGATGAAAGAGGAAGAGCAGGGAGAGAAACTCTAGACAAAGAGAAAATTAGCAGAAGACAACAAGCAGAGAGAGCACACAGCAGTAGATCTAGCTGAGGGAGAGGATGCCAAGTAGGTGCACTGGCTGATATGAAAGAAAGAGGCTCAAAGGCAGCTGAAGACGGTAGTTTTTCATCAGTTCAAAACTACAAGATGAAAACGATAAAAACCACTATTTTGATAACATGTCAGAATAGGACCTAGATTAAGAAAGGTCTTAAACATTATTAAAGACTAAGACTGTATAATTCAAGATAGCAAACCATATTCTTCAGATAGTACAAGTCCCAAAGATAAAATAATATGGTTTGCAAGCCAAGGAGGATATGGTCCTATACGAATCTCACCTTGGCATGGCATTTGGTGTGCATTTCATTAAGAGCACATTTTGAATGAGAAGACAGCTTCAAGAAAATAGTCTACAGAAATCAGAGATATCCCAAGTCATACATTATGGAAATAAAAACTGGGAATTTGCCCATCTTTTTTTATTATTTTTTTTTTTTCATTTTCATTTTTCATTTCAATTTGCTTCTGTTAGTGACATTCACACACTAACAGCTCAATGAAAAACTTATACAAAATGTTAGCAAATGCCACTGCACTGCCTGTAGAGAATAAAGGGCTTATTGACATGCCTGCTTCCAGCATAAAATGTCATGATTGCAGTATTGACTAACAGCATATCAAAATAAACATCTGAAAGTCGAGGTAATGCTTGGAGTTGCTGAAGACAATCTTCCTGAACCACCAGCTCTGCACTTAAAAAAACACCCTTGCCCCCTCCCCAAAGCCCCCGTATCTACCTCCTGAATCATTTTAAGATATAAACTAGAAATTCGTTTAAGTGGTTGACGGATAACATAAAAATTCTATCTGTTTAGACTTCTGTCTTAGGCAATTTAGCTCTTGCCATCTTTCTCATTATTTTTGCTGTGTATCTTCAGTAAGTATCATTCTATGGGCATGGTAGCAAAGAGTATTTCGACTTTTACTTAATCAGAATTACTTGAGAAATTGTCTTGGGAATGGCATTAACAGTGAAGCAATACACAAAACAATAAATTGCCTCTGCTACCGATTACTGAAACAGCATTGAAATGTTTATAGAAGTAAAGGCCATTCATCCTCAGCAAAATCCAACCAATTTACCTTATTTGTATTGTACGTGACATAGGAAAAAAATCAACCAGCCACATTATAATGACTGTCATATGTCTTCTCACATGAGGGTTTCAAAGTAAACCAATGCTGTTGCCTTGTCAGGCTTACCGCTGACATTAGTATTGGAGTTTGTCATGAATTAATTTGTCCAGCAGAATAAAAATCCTGAGCAGGAATAGTGAGTTTGGCCAGAGTCTCCCACAGTAATATTTTGACTCATCTTTAGCATATGATGGATGTCTGAAATTCCTTCCTGCAGTTAATCTGGTCTCTTCACCCATTTTATTATTGAAGTACAAGGAAATATGGATGGTATTGCAGTATTATTTATCAGGTTTTATTTCTTTAAGGCAACCAAAGCATCAGTTCAACCTACGTTGCATACATATATGCAGCTATTTTTATTCTCTATTTCTAGGTTAATGCATAGTGGGTTTTTTTAACTATTGAAGTCCTAAAATGCATCTATATAATAGAAATTAGTCACACTGATCAGTTGTTAACTGTTTAAATACTTCAGTATACTTCTTAACATGTAATTTACTAGACTCTTAGAAAGAAAGAGGACTTTTAAAATGTTAACTGCTACATTAAAAGGTTTCAATCAAGCTCTAAAGTACAGCCTTAGTTGCTAGAGAGGGGAAAGGGAGCATAATACAGGGTCAGATTTTAAACAGGTTTCTTGAGGATTTTGATGTCACTCTAAGTGAAATCTCACTTCCCTCACGCCTCTGTGCCTTAGTTTTTCTATTTGTAAACCTGAGACAAGGACAGTTTGCAATACAAAAATTCAGAAGTGAATGAAGACTAATCAGTGGACAACATGGGGACCTATCAACCATATGGCATTTGCTGTATATGCATTCTCTCAGGCATTGGGCAGAAAAAAAAAAAGAGTACAAAATCCTCATTTTTTGGAAACGGGATTCAGAGTTTCAGCAATTGCTCCTGTTTTCAAACTAAATAATTGAAGTGTATGTCTTGAAGTGTGGTGTACAGGCTTTTTTTGTCTTAAGAGTTCATGTTGTCCTCTAAATAAATACCTTTTTGTAAGTGCTGGGCCCTCACAGGTACCTGGATATTTGCGCAGGTTAAATATGGGCAGATTTTTGTGCAGTCTGCAAAAAGAGGAGCTCATGCCAGCCCCCAGTTCTGTCTCCTGCCTATAAAAAATATTATGTGAGGTCAAGTAACATAAAATTGCTCAGCTGCTTGTGACAGACTTAAGCTGCAGCCCAGTAGTCTTCCTCTTTTTCAAAGCAGACAATTTCTGTCTTCGCATAGACTGATCCATAACCCACAGCACCTTTTAAAATAGCATGAATAACTTCACACAAAGTAATAACTTTAAATGGTATCAGACACGCTCTGGGATTGGTGCCGTACAAATCTTTGTGGCCTGGCCTGGCCTTTGCTTGTTGTGCCGTTCTGTACTCCTACCGAAGTTAACACTAGATACACTTGTCAGTTTATTTGGTGAAGCACTGTGAAAGTGTCCTCACTTCCTAAGATCACCAGCTTTCTTCTATGGCAGATATCTTTTATGACTGGTATACATACACTGAGTTGGGTCAAACAGTCAAGTGTGAATTAAATTACTTCTTTTTTTTTGCTGATATAAGTAGCTAACCCAGTTTTAATCTGAACAGAGATACCAGCAGTTACTCAGTTACTATGCTGAAGAAACATGAAAAGCTAATTCATCTTCTTTTTTTTTTTTTGAATGAGAGATGTATCACTGTTTCATTGCCTGAAAGAAGATTCTCCATCAAAGTTACTTTCTCTTACTGTGAAAGGACAAGGCTTTTTTAGTTGGAATTTAATCTTAATTCAACTTGGATACTTCCTCGTAAAGGATTACAGGAAACAAGCCTGATTGTGTATGAAGTAATGAGATAGGAAAGGCAGAATCTCAACCCAGACTACATCTTATTAAAATTTATTCTCCTTTACACCCTTGAAGCAGACAGATATAAAAAACTGATATGGCAAGGAAGCAAATTTAAAAAAGAACTATTTTTTTTTTACTATTGTTAACATGTTTTTGTACAGTTTGGTATAGTTGGTACAGTTTTACCTGTTCAAAAAACCTGAACTTATGAAAACAGAAGATGCATTCTGGAGGAGCTTCCAAGCACCTACAAACTGTGGACCTAAGATTTTTTTCCCTTGGCTCTTGGGAAAGAGCCTTTGTTGAACAATTTCCTGACTTTGCCTGAGTCTGATGACACGACTGACTTTGAATGCTCAAAGGGAAACTGCAAACCAACTCCTGCTACAGAGGGTGAAAATTAACCAACAATAGTGAGAAAAGCAAATTCTGGCTATATAGCAATCTGCTGTCTTATGAAAACTAATAAATAAACCTCACACCTGCCACATTTTAGGAATTATTCCTGCAAGCTAAAGATTTTGTCAGCAGGGAACTTAGGTGCCCAGAGAAACCCTATGCATCCTTAGATGACTTACTTGACTGTCTGCCTCTGTCTCCAAGGACGGAGTCTCCCCCTCTTTGGACAACCTGTGCCAGTGCTCAGTGACCTTCACAGTAAAAAAATGTTTCCTGATGTTCAGACAGTACCTCCTGTGTTTCAGTTTGTGCCCATCGCCTCTTGTCATGTCACTGGGCACCACTGAAAAGAGCCTGGCTCTGTCTTCTCTGCACCCTCCCTTCAGGTATTTTAAACCTGCATTTCTTTTTCACCCTACAGAACAGCCTAGCTTAACTTAGCAAATGCAGATAGTAATTTAAGCATCATTATACTGCATCCTGAGGAGAACAGACTACTAAATGAGAGCCAGAACGAGTTCTGATGACTCATTTGGCCCCCACTCATTTCCCAAACGTGTGTTTTTAAGGCCTCACATTTTAACTCACAGAAGAAAAAAGTCCAAACGTCAGTACTATTAAACTTGAAAGAATTTTGCTTGCAAGAAATTTGTTTAATTAATATGAATAGAAAAGAAGTAGGGACATGGATTTTGAACTAAATTATTAATAAATTAGAAGTACAGGGTAACTGGAAAGTAAACACAGGGTGAATAAAATTCTACCTCCATTACACATTGCAGCCCAATTAACTCCATCAGTATCACCCATGTATAACAGAGAAAAACTGACTGGCTTTCATTCTTGCAGCAAGACACCACTTCTTTCTTTCCTCCCACCCAGAAACTTGTGCTAGAATGCAAAAGACAGAATTAATTGAATAGCTGAATAGGATGCTTATGATCTATTCACTGAACATCTACAAACTGTTCACAAGTGGGTTTCATTTATATTTTGTTCTGAGTAACTCAGTGACGCTGATCACAAAATGTATTTATTTCCTTGAATTGTTACAGAAATTAAATCTCAAGCAGTGTTGGATCACTAAATGGATATGCATATTGATACTGCACTTTGCTGGCTGAGTATAATTTAGTATGTCCTTTGCACAACTGGTGGTGAGTATAATTAATATATCTTTTGCACAACTGGTGGTAAAAGTGGAGCATTTTTCTTGGAACAGTGATAAGAAGCTGTCTATATAGGTCATCTCATAAGAATTAAAGAATTAGCTATTTAACTCCCTGTATGGTTGTTATATCTTAGAAATTTTTTTGTTTGAATAATTAGTCAGAAAATGCAATAAATATTTCAAAATGATGTGTGTATAAAGACAGCTACTGTGGAATAATTTATTGTGCAATAGCTATTCAGATAATTTCCAAAGGTAGACAAGCTATTACATGTTTTTCCCTTTAGGGGCACAAGGACGTAGCTCACTTCTCTCCCAAACCTTCCCAAATCACTCACAAGAGGAGATCTGAAGACTCTCCTAACTGGGGAACCCTCATAGCAAGAGATGGAATAATTGCCATGGAGCTCCCTGGACCCCTTGTTTCCAGGCACTTTGTAATCTGCTACTTCCACAGTGATCAAAACCAAAGCTAAGGGAAAAGGATACTTTGAGAAGGCAAATGTTTACTCAGTTTTAAGAAAAAGGTGCCAGCTGTGTTGTGTTGGCCCTTTACTCCCTACCAGTTATGTTCTTTTTTTAATTATTATTTTTTATTTATAATCAGGGTTGGGTCCAACCTCCAAGGCAGATGTTTATTTTGAATATTTATGTAACTCGCATCTTGTGAGGGAGGAGAGGAAGGGAGTTGCCTTGTAAGCCTTTCAGGGAGTTGCTTTTTGTTCTGTCACTTTCTTTCCTTCCTGTGAACTGCTCATTTGTTGCTTTACCTGAGAAGGATTTGTCAAGCGGAAGAGTTTCTTGTAATGCCAACTCTCTCAACTCTCTTAAGTACTTCATTACCTGTGCCAGTGTTTCACCGGGAAAGAGCTTGCTTACTGCACTTTAACTGGTAGATTTTTGCATGTAGTCTGCACTACTTACTGCTTTTCCAGCTCAGAAGACAGCATGCATTCCCTTAACTCTGATCATGCCCTGACACTTCACCAGATTCGGGAACAACAATGAGTTGTTGCCCAGCACTCATTATTTACTTGGCCAGGTGATACATCAAAAGGATTTCAGCACAGGAGAGACACCAGCTGGGGTCTTGGCAAACAAGACAGAGCTTCCCAGCCTTAGCTCCTCTGCAAAGATTATAAGCACTCAGATCTGAAATGTAGGATAATTTGAGCCTAAATGGCAGGAGAGAACATGCTGCTTTCAATACCTATAAAGGAACAGGTTATTACTGTTATTTTCCTATTATACAGGCCAAGCCTCTTCACTTGGTAAAGTGAACTGTGGAAATTTGTAACACATAGGCACAGGGCTAGAGTAAACATTGAAACAAGTAACATTTGGTTTGAATCACAGACTTCCTTGAGTTGAGTCTAAATGAATATGTGTATTAAATGCAATGGAAATATAATTTTTAATATTTAGAGAGTTATGATTTCTGGACTAATGATTAGATCCTATTATTAGCAACTCGTATGAGGTACTTAATTCACATAATGAAAAGATTACTTTACTCTAGAAAGAACTTAGGGTAGAAATGCATTCATATAAAGGCAACTAAATTAAAATTATAAATATGGATAAGTTTATACATCTTTCCTCAGCACTTTTGTAAAATTTACAGGTTTCAGACACGTCTTCATCACACAGGAAAATAAAACTTGAGAAGTTTTCCCAGCAGTGGGTACAATGACATGGTTAAGCCTATTGGCTAGTACAAAGTGCATGTGAAACCTCTCACCAACAAAATGCCTCTCTTCTTTCTCATCACTCTCATCCTACAGGAAGTCCCTTACTATCTCTCCTTATCTTCCTCTGTTCTCCAGCATTTAATACCTTCCCATCATTCTCACTTTTTTCCCCAACAACCCTCAATCCATCATGCTCCACTCATGACACACATGCATTCATTCCTGCAAAATTATGACATTACAATCAGTTAAGAGGTAGTGAAGAAAACCTACTAGCTAAAGATTGCTCTGAGAGGGACAATGTCAGCCTACAATATATATTGGGTTTCTTCTAGGCTGCTACCAGCAGACCTGCCAGCACACGGTCTGGGAAGCATTGCAGCATTCTGCATGCTCATACTCCACTGGGCAATGGAGCGTGTCCTGTGATGAACTGAATAGCAAGACAAGGGCTTCGGAGGTCTAATTCCACATCCTATGGTGATTGCTATTACTTTTGTGGATCTCAAAGTCTATTAAAATCCATGTTTCCTATCTTTTTGAAGGGATGCAACAATCATCAGCTGCAGAGAGAGAGTGGAGAAGAGAAACAAGATGAGATCTATCCAAGCACCAGTGCTGAAGAACCATGTGGTCCCAGAGTCAAGACAGGCCTACTGTAATATCCTCTATTTCTAGCCACTAGACTATAATTTGTTATTGCTATTATACTGCTGTTGTATTTTTAGTGCTTAATGCAAGACCCATCTTACGTGATGTCTATAAAGACATTTAACAAACCAGTGTCTCTAGAATTCAGGCTTCACTCTTGGTGGTGAACGTTAGCACTTCCTATTCTGTCAGTAAGGTTTTTATGCACTGAGTGAATTCAGAGTGTTTCACTTCGCTTTATACCTCCTCTCACCTCTTTGGACATACAGCTGAAATGCTGACATCTTCATGAGGCTGGACTAACATCTGCTATCCTCAGAGGAAATATCCTATTGACCAAGAATGGCAGGACAGTGGGTGAGGGAAGCCTGTCCTCACTCCACTAAAGCCTATCAGAATATCTTTTTCACAGGTAGAATTAATTTCCATGCAAATTAAGTGGAATATGCAAAATTATTCATATTAAATCTGAATAAGGCACCAGGCACTTATAAACAGCTCTACAGTTCTGTGAAGGCCTTTATCTTTCTTGTCAAAGTCTAACTGGCCCAGTGCATTGGAAGCCTTCAGCAAAATGTCCTGCTGATGTTGTTCTTCAACCTCCCTCTAAACAGCCTCCTAGCAAAGGTTTGGGGGTTTCTTTGCTATTCAGCCCTTCCTTCATTTTTATGTCTCTTTTAGATGTCTTCTCTATGCCACACTTCCTCTAGGTTCCCACTACTAGAAAGGCAGTTTCTCAGTAACTATCTTTTCATTAGCCACTTTCTAGCGTTACTCTACGTTTTGAGTAATTGTTTGCACCAGACCTCTCTGTTGCAAAGACACACATATTACATTTTGCTCTGTTCACATTGAGAAAGTTACCCGTCCTAATAGCTATGGTAGAAATTTGACAGCTTAGAGTCTATCCAGCTTAGAGGACATGACTTGCTTAGAAAGCCGCCTACTTATAACTGCATTTTTAAAGACACAAAATACACCTTTCTCATAAGCCAACATTAAATCGTTCAGTTTCTAGCCAATGTTCACAGATGTAAAAGCTCAGATATAATTTCTTCAAGAAGCCCTGAGTTTATCCAGACTTTATATAGCCTATGTATTGTTTAATGAATGACTACTGTAGCACATTTTATAATGAATATCGAGACAGAACTTTGTTCTTTTCAGAATCTGAAATAAAAAGTTTCTGATCTGACAGGAACATGATTTTTCAGAACTAGGATCTCCACCACTGATCTTGGTGACAGTTCAACAGAAGGAACAGTACAGCATTACTGTTTTAAAATTCATTTCATTAAATTTTGAATCCAGTAGGAATTATGAGATGTTTTCACAAAAGTAACTCAGTAGTGATCTTTTAATCTTTTGCTCTCCTTTCAGTACTTATGACTATGCTAAAATGAACAATTATTTGCAAGACAGGTGCCATTTTAATAATGGATTAGAATTTTGGAATAAAATAACATAGAAGTTGCAAAGAACATGAAAATGTATGCCTTGACTCTTCAGCAATTTTTAAAATCGCTTGGTCTTAATTGATTCGTCTCCTCCCCAGGTCAAGCATCAGATAGCATGCATAGTGGAAGGAAAAGATGGGCTTCATATCACTGGGGCACTCTGGGTCAGGATGTTTGGCCCCAGTGCAGTGAAGAACAATCAAAGGAGCTATTCAGGCTTGGCATAGCCTCAGACACCCTGTGCCTGCTCAATATTTCTTGCTGGTGAAGGAACAGTGTGGTCACAGGGCTTCCAGGACGAAACACCTTAATAAAAAGGAGATTCCCAAAGGAATCTGTTTACACCATGCTGCAACACCAGGGAGAAAAGGAATGAGAGAAATCAGCCCTAATATATTGATACTTGACAGATAGATGCCACTGGTGTTGGTCATTTAAGATTTAACCCTTACAGCTAAGTCATCAAAGATACTGCTTTTGAGGGCATTAATAATTGTTTGTTATGAACATACATTCTGCTTTGGTTATACAAGCAGAGAATGCTCTGAACTAGAACACTATGATCCACTGAGTATCAATTTTGCCCCACACCATCACTCTTAAAAAAAAATTATTTACTCTGCACTTCTCAGCATTAGTTTGTTTGAAGGAAAGCCCTATGCATGGATGGATGGCTTGGAGAAATGTGTAAGACTTTGCAGAGCCTGTATCAGGTATTTGTAACATTTTTTTAAATAATGGCATATTAGTGAGGCTCTTCCTTGAGGACATATTGAGTCTTATTCATTATTGCAATGTATCTTCTGTCAGTACTTACATTCATGCAGTATGAGAGCTAAAAGACATCAGCTCAGAATAACAGTATTTTCCTTTCTATTTGCAAAACTGTACAAGTCTACACAAGATGAAAAGCAGTAAAGGATCTGGCCCTAATTTCCATGCGGTTTATTGCTGCTTTTCCTTCTGGCTGAACCCAAGTGCAGTCATAAGTACAGAACCTGAATCATTCTCTATCAATTGAGAATATCCTGCAGTATCATTAGAGAGAGATTCAACTACGCAAAATGACTTTTTCAGCAGTATGACTCCATCTTATACCCAGAAATAAGTGGTAGCAGTCAAGCAGTTTCAAGAATACACATTCCTGTCTTAAAACTGTATTCTTCCCTTAGCATTAAGTAACCAGCAGTTAAAAACTACTTGATTGTGTCTACCACTTAGAGGGCTGATATGTCATGAAAACTCTTTTGCTGTCTCATCTAAGATTAATTCAATTAATTCGATCAATTCTGGTAATTGTGGTATACTGCATTCATCACAGATATGTTTTTTCATTTTCTGGCAATCTTTTTGATGAGATGCTGAATTTGGATTCTGACCTTCAGCTTTTCTCTTCTCTCTTTACCTTCATGCCTACAGCAATACCCCTCCGGCTATCATCTTGTAACATCAGGCCAGTAAAAATCTGAATAAGATACCTTTATAAAAAAGTCAGATACTGAAGAAATGTGTTTCTGATTGTTCAGTAGTTACTACTCTCTAATTAGTAGTGAGTCAATCCTAAAGTCACCATGTGCCATTTCTTTCAACTGAGATATATACCCAGGCTTCTGATCACTGAGGGCCAACACAGCTCAGATGAATATTTTCTATTAGTCCTATTCAAAACACATTTAAATTGAGAATATATGCTCTTCCCACTTCTGCTGTTTTCTCTCTCCTTCCTTTTCTAAAAACAATGGTGTGACAGAGAAAAAAATTAAATGTGTTTTGAGAATTAAATAGAAAATCTTCCTGGACTCTGCTGCACTTCGACTTTCTTCTGGGATCTTTTTCATGCGATCCCCATGTTAAGTGTGACAGTATTACTTCTCAGTATTGAGAGAAAACCTGCATTTTCTGATTGTTTCATTTGTGTATGGACAATACACAGTGGTGCAGACTGAATGAGCACAGAGGATGGATCATCTCCTTTTCTATCCAAGCATACTCTTAAAATCTCTATTCCTCTGGCAATCCACCCAGTGTACTTCTCCACCTTACTAGTTTCTTAGCCTCTGATTTTGTAATTCTACTTTGTAACTGTGTATGTGACATTGATACACTCTGAGGAGCTAGGTTATGAAAAATTGAACTCTGAATTGCAGAAATATGCATATGGAAAATGACGCCTTCTCTCATGAAAGGCAGTAAACAAATTAGCCTACAATACCTCATAATTTTGTAACATTCCCACATGTCTGTAAAAGACATCAGTTGCACTAACATTTGCAAACTTTGTGTGTATTATTAAGTTTTCTTTATTAGCTTCCATTTTAATTAAGCGAGAAAATGTTTTCATAAAGAACCCATTATGTCTCAAAGAGGGTGAAAACAGAAATTGCAACCTATGGAATATTCCCCCTTTTCCTCTATGGAGAGGAGAAGGTACTACTGTTCATTTCAGTTTTCCATTAGCGTCATTTCACATGAAAAACACCCGCAGAGGCCTGAAGCTCAAAATACTACCCCAACTTGATAGCATCTTAATGTGCTCTTGTAATGGATTCTGGAACAGGTGGCTAATAAATTAACCAGAGGTATGCAATCTATTATTGACTGGCGTCATTCCAACCACATAGCTCTCAAATGACAGCTTGTTTCATGTAAATTTTATTGTATTGAAGGTTCCATTTGTTACCAAGAAACTTCCTGATAAATGGAAAGAAAATGCAAATAATACTTTCTCCTCTACATACAAGAACGCTTAGAAAAAAAGGCAAGCAAACTATTTTCCTCTAGGCCTTTTAATCTGTAGGATGTTAACCAGCAAAGTAAATATATTGAGAACGTAGTAATTTGGTAACCGAACAGATAAAAAATTAATATAAAAAGCTGAGTTACCTGGTTCAGTGCTTTTTCACACTACTAAATAAAACAACTCTGTCTGAAGCAGATTATGAAGCTCTGCTCTAGCAAAGCTCTCAATACCACAATATTATCTTCATTTTGCCATGTAATACTGTGTAGATTACTGAGTACGTTTTAAATCCTCTCTTACAGTGAGCCAAATGGCCTCTTTCTCACAGATCTCTGATCTCTTTTTACCCATTCCTAAAAGAGTAAGGCAAAGGCTTTTCTTGTAAGTCTATGCTGTCCTTCTTACTAGCTTGTCTCCTTATTTCCTTGTGGATATGAAGCCATGAGCAGAATACTATTAGGGAAGTTATACTGGTAAAAGAGATTCTTATTCATGAAGGACAGCCAAACTCTCTCCCTCCAATTCCAACATCAGCTTACAGGATATTTTCTTGCAGAAATTCCTGCAGGACTGTAGGAAGGGCATGAAATAGGCCACATTAGCTGTGCATGTCCATATCACGCGCAAGGACTGAAGCCACAGAGTTTGAGTATGATACATAACATTTAAAAGGAATATAGGACTTAGTATAACAGGCACTCAGAAAAGCTGCGTATTTTCATGAGTAACAGGTAATTGAGTCTTACCTTGAAAATGATAGTAAAAGTGTTTTAAGTTTGTCTGGAGAGAAAATTAATTAGGAGTTAGTATGTCAAGCATGTATCACATCTATTGTTGGTATGGTTTTTTTTACATGTTACAATTGACATATGTCAATATTCTAATTAATGTTAAAGGAGAAAAGGGGGTTGATACTTTCTTCCTGTAATACAGCTGAATAAATACATTCTTTTGTATTGATGGTTTCCTTTGTTAATTCTTTCTACCTAACAATCCTTCCCCAATAAATCTGATGGACAGTGCACTAAAAACAATTCATATATTTTCAGATAGACCTGTCTTGTCCTTTACCCATTATTTTGTTATTTACTATTCTATTATCTAATTCTGGATTTTGAAAAAAATATTACTTCTGCTATGAATTGCAGTTGTTGATTCTGTATTTCTCTGTCTTTGCTCACTGATTTTTTAATGCTGATCCCCTAAGTTTTTTAAGAACTATTTTATTTTTCACCATAAATATAGCAGTTGAAGCATAATATTTAGTCATTTATAGAAAACGCAGTTGTTTACAAAGAAAACGCAACAGTGATTCTTACTTCCTTGTAATAATTGAGAAGCATACCTGAAGAAGAAACATATTTATATTTACAATATTTTAAAACTTGTTCATAAGTTTTAAATTAATACTTGAAAATTAAATACGAAATAGAAATCATGTCCTGCATTTGGTTTTTTTACATGCATTCTGCAAGTGAATATCAGATATTGCCGTGACAGACCTCAGAGAGTCTTCTGCAGCCTATGTAAGTGTTACAGCTATTTGTCTTGAGAGTTGCTATACATAAGGATATGTCAGTTTGATGTTCAATAGAAACTTTTCCTGTCAAATTCTGTCAGGCATAGGAGAGCTAATACTGATATCCATGGGATAAGCCACATGCCAGCCATGCTAACATAAAGATTAACATCAAGAACAGTCAACTGCTGCCCAACAACTATTCTGGCCTGCTGGCAGCTGATGAAGTTTTCCATATCTTCAGTTTGCTCTGGTATTTACCGCATATATACACAGAGATGATGACAAAACCTGGCCTGTTGTCATTTGTCCTCTTTCTGTGCAACCCCCTTGGGAAGCTCACTGAGGAATTAAGGTGAGGTGATGACTGCAACAACAGTTTGGTCACATGCACAAAGGAAACCACCTAGGGACATTTCCATTGAAGTGTAATGCTGAACGAAACACCACAGGGAAACCTAAACCTGTCAAATACTTGTTTTGGACTTTCACTGAGAAAATATCTTCACAGCACACATAAAAAAGAAAAAAAAATAAATCCAAAGAACCCAATCCAATTTGCCAGTATAGTGCCATTAAATAAAAATAGGAATGCTGTAGCATATTGTTTCATAAGATAGCACATTTATTCTTGTATTTTATCATTCATGAGTCTTTGAGTTCTGTGGGAACAAGAATCATTATTTTCCAAAGATCAGTTTTTCTGTCTTGAGTTCTTTTTATCTGCCTCCCTACTGCTCTTGCTTTTGTACTTCTGTTCAATGTGCATACAAATTGGATAATCACAATGATTCTTTATTATTTTTGCTTTATAAACAAAAATAAAGGCCAGCTACATGGGCTGTCTTGACATTCAAACAAAATGCAAAAATAAAAGCTAGCTAATGGTTTTGTACGTATGGAACCTGTAAGGAAATACCAATAAAGCATAACTGAGTTACCAGGGGCGTAGGGGAAGCCATCTACGTATATTAGAGGGAGATAACTTCCATGTTAGAACAGTAATACATGGAGTGAAACACCTATTTTCTAATTAGTATTCAAGAGTTTTGCGTCATGTGTCAGTATATCCTTTTCTGTACACATTTGGGATAATATGCCTGCAGAGGTGGTGATAGTTACTTAGAATATACTACAGGATAGAGCATTTAAAATAAAAGCAACAAAACTGTCAGCAACTCATCTGTTCTTGCTCATCAGTTTAATTGCATTTGGGATGTACTACAGTGGTCCTCGCCCCAGCGCACCTTCTCCCCACAAGCACAGAATCTATCTCAGAGAAGCAGAAGAAGCCCTGGGAAATTATGCTCGGTCCAGGACATCTTGTATCTCTGAAAATTGCATTTACTTTCTGTCTAGTTGCTATCATAAAGTTTATCCTTTCTCAGATTGATATTAATCATATGATACTGCCTGAGCAGGATCAGGGCCCTGTCATGCAATGGAGATTTGCAAAGGCAGACATGGCTCCATTTAACCCTCATAAATAATGTAGAGAAAACTTCAGCCAACCTTTTTCACTTTCCTGCCCTCCCTCATGTCTTTTGTTATTCTTTTGAATTCCTTTAGATTCTAATCACAGTTTATTTTGCATTAAGTTGAGATGCCGTGCATTCCCTGTCATCTTTCCTATCATTTGTTTACTGGGTGGCAATATCAAGCCAGGTATTAGTAAGGATCAATTTACTAAAGAGATATTAATGCTCCCAGTTTCAGTGACATTGTTTAAGAATGCTTTTGGTGTGTGAGTTTAGGCTCATTCTGCAGAATTCCTGAAAATGTTACCTTACTTATGAGCACTTTTTGTTTTACATAGATTAAATTAATCTTAAATCTCAAATTTCATAAAGACATTTCATTTGAACTCTTCTGGTTTTAATTTCAGCTTAGAAACTATATCTCATTTTGTGACTTCTAGCTCTTTCCATATTTAGAAAGGCTACTATGACGAGTCGTTTTGTCAGGAAAACATAATACTAAATATTGTCCAACAAATATGTTCATGTAATGATCTAATAATTGTACAGTCACACAACCAGTATGATTTACTAACCGATCTGTAATTAACTTAAAAGTTCTTTATCCCAAGGAAGATGTCTCTATTTCATTCTTGTTCTTATATTCAGAAGAGACAAAGGAAAGATAAAATAGTCAGATGGTCAGTTGTTATCAATTTGATTATTCTGCTGTTCTGTTCCACTGTTTGTCCCTTTGAGCCAAGAAATACAGAGGCTGCCTATCACCCTGCTGCAATGAAATACATCAAAAACGAAGTCAGGGCAAATGGTAGGGTGGTATAAATCTTACTGGCTCATGCAATCACACCTGTCTGCTTTACATTTCCCTTTTCCCTTCCTGGTTTTATAAGTCCTTATTTACTTGCTCCTCATTTTTCAGGCCCTAAATTGTAGCTTCATGAACTCCCTATTTACCAAGGACTCTCTTCATTTGCTGATACTGTGCCTTCTGTATGGAAACTTTTATCCTTATTCTGGGTCACTGGGTGCTAACAGGTAAAAATAGATATTCACAAATGTTGTATAAAACACTTGGTAAATCTATCAGATAGCATTATTGCTACATTTATCAGGTTGACATTTAAATTATCTGAGACATTTTCAGTACAGTGTCATCAGAAAATTTCTAACTGCAAACAGTTCAGGTGAAATTGCAGAAAACGGTACAAAATATATTTACGACAGTTAAAATAATAGGATGAAATAAAAATGTTTGTATTATTTTGATGCAATTGAGGAATTCCTTATTCTGAATATATTTAAGAAATAGTTAAAATAATAGGATGAAGTAAAAATGTTTGCATTATTTTTATGCAAGTGAGGAATTCCTTATTCTGAACACCATTTACACAAAAATCAAATAGTGATAGACTACTTGTCTCATAACTTGGCAAATCACTTGTAAAATAAAGTAATTTTGAGATTTTCCACTATTTTTCCTGTCACTGCAAAGTACCCTACCACTATGGGCTATTTCTACCCCACTGTGTTGAATTGGCACCTCATGCAGCTGTGTTCCTTTTATTGTGTAATATCAGCAGTCAAATGAATAGAAGAGCCATTAAAAAAAAAAAAGCCTTTTCAGCAGGTCATGTAGATATGCTCCAATAGCATACAATTAGAGTGCAAAATTAAAAAAAAATAAAAGGAAGAGGAATAGGATACGATAAGTAAAGGGGTGGTGACAAGAGTTAGAAAAGTAAAAGAAAATATACTTACATAAGCAAGAAACCAATAGAAACCAGTTAAAAAGTGTAGCTCTGCTGCCTTAGGCAAAAGGCTGGACAGAATGGTCTTGCAACCTTATGGAGAATTTTGTGTTTTACTGTATCATCCCACAGTAGTTTCGATTACATGTGCAGCAGGCATTTCTGTAACCTTCTGGGTTTGAACTGTTCAAGACAGTGAGCAAGACCTTCTCAGCGAACTGTCACCAGCTCTGGAAGACGTGCACACCTTCAGTCTCCAAAGGCCTAAGCTTTACTACGAATTTTTATGACAGTGAGCAGATTCCTGGCTAAGCCTTTGAGAATCATAAATGTTATGACTTTTTTTTAAAGTATATTGCAAATAATAGAGGGCAATATGAAGATTTTTATAGAATAAAGGAATATTTATCTTTATAGAAGGAAAGTCTGAAGTTCTATTTCTGTGGCAGTGAGGATTTCATAGTGTTTCCTAATGATAGTTACATGCCCACATTATCTCAATTAGCTTCCAAAGGGATCTAAACCTCTCTGAAATCACTGCAAACAGTCAGATGCAGGGATGGGAGGATCCCATCCATCCTGGGCAATAAGGGTGCCATGGGCAGCAGTATCACACAGCCCTGTGTATGGATCCGTCAAATGCCATTGGAAACTGGTTGATGTTTTCTTCCGAAATATTCCTGCAGCATGTTACAGAACTCAATCCCTGTAACAGTGGAAATCCTCCGTGTAATCATCAAGTTAAAGAAATTAGTCAGACTTTTTTTTAATACTCTCAATAGTTTTATGTGGCCACGTGAAATAATAGCAACTCAATTCAATCTGTCATAAATTGTCACTAGCTAAGGGTAAATGCTTACCAAATACAACTAAACCAGACTGGATATTGACATATAAACAAGAAGTTCTAAATCAAATAAACATTTGGAAAGAGATAAAATCTATTAACTACTCTGAAGTATATGACATTTAACTTCACATGACGATCTTGTAACTGGAAAATAGTTCTTGAATTTTCCTCTTAATTATCCATCATTGATAACCGTCAGAAAAAAAAAAAAATTACTGGATTAAGGGGATAATTGATTTGATCTGGTATAGCACATTTTCCATGTTAAGTTAAAAAAAAAAAATTAGTAAAAATATATTAATACAATTCTCTTCATTGTCACAGAAAGGTCCTTGAAATCATGAAGTTCAGAACTTTCAGAAGAGGAATGAGTACTTTATGAATAAAATTATCTCTGTCCGGCATATTTACTGTCACAAGAAATTTACTTTCGTTAATCGTATATACACAGTGCATTTATCAGGAGAAGTTTCCAGAAGGGAAGACTGGTTTCTTCATTTCACAGCATAGGCAGGACCAAATGCCACAGGCAATTCTAAAAAAGAAATTCTGGGATCCATCTTCAAGGGAAGCAAAAGGCAAAATCCTCCCTCACTTCAGCAGTGACTGGAACCGTACAGTCTCATTGTATTTTGTCAGTTAACTTTTTTTTCCCCTGCATTTCTAGAAACATTCCGGAAGTTACTCTTTGAAAACCAACCCATAATATTAAAAGAAAAAAAAAGCTAGCATAAATCAATCATCTTGTATCTTTTGCTTAGTTAATGACTGACACTAAAAGGTCTCATAATTGCTAAAAATGAGAACCCTTTATTAGGGAATGATGTAAAATTTCTGTAAACAAAGAACAGAACCGTGACAGGGTATAGCTATGACTAATGGCACATTAGTTTTTTTAACAGCAAATATGTTTAGCAATTTATTTATCAGACGGAAATCTGAGTCCCTATTATTGGCATTTGACAGAAATCACTAGCTATAGTACACAGAGCTTCTCAGACCCATCATTTACAAAAAATGCAATTTTAAATGGACCCTCAATCATGTCTAACAACTAATTATCTCGTCTAAGTGGTTTTGCCAGGCAAGGAAGATAAACAATTAGCATGAAGGCTGGTGAATTAGAAAGTTCAAAACCTGATTTATTTTGAAAAAAGAATAAAGCTTTGATTCCTACCTGTATGCTTAAGTTAAACCAATGGTTTAGATTTTTTTTTAATACTCAATTAGTATTATTTTTCCAATATTCATTATGGCCAGTGAGATGAAAAATCAATTAGTCACACAGCTTTGCTCAGGAGACTTAAGTGCTGATGAGCTGGGAAATCATGAAAAACCATGAAAATGCTGTAGTTTACACAGGCAGAAACTTTGAAGGCTTTCCATGTTTACTTGGGCTGTGAGATATAATCTGAACTTGTATTTTCTCTCAAAATGAATTTTTTTTTATAGTTAAAGCTTGAATAGTTTCCTATTTCTATATCCTATTTCATACAATTACCTACTTCTAAAATCTTATGTGGTTTCAACTGTTTAACAGTTTGCTGCCTTTCTCAGCCCACAACTCCCTGCTTTTTCCAAAGTGTGCATTTTGGCACGTGGATTTATTATAGCCCTGTTTTTAAACTTTAGAAAAGAATACCTAAGCATACAAAGCTTAAAGAAAATCAATTGTACCCTTCATTGCTTTGTGGAAAAACAGAACTAGTACAGAGGAGTGAGAATGCTTGTACCTAAAATTTCCTTACCAGCACATTTGTCTGGATCAATCATATTTCAGAGCGCATTTCTGACTAGTTACGTTGCAAATGCCAATATAAGTACATGTCTCCAGTCACTCCATTCCATCCCTCAAACTTCAATACTTTTCCCTTTAGGCACACAGGACCTTAATTAAATACACTCCAGTGAAAGTGATGAAGCCTGCACAGGCGTAGTGCTTTATTAGCCAGACAGCTGACCACTTTACATTTACAATAAAGGTGTGTTATCTTCACATTATTTTATATGTATTCCAATTACAAGAAACATTCAATTAATAAAAAAATTGTGTAATTGGACTCCAGGCTTTAGTATTATATTTTACTGAAAACAGAAAAGCTATTTCTTAGTACAAGAACTGTTTCAAATGTCTGAAATTGTTTCAAATATCTCTAGAATTATTTAAGTCCAGAAGTAAATAAATCCTTGATATGTCTCATTGCAGACGTGAACACAAAGTCTAAAGGACTGTGGCTAAATTACAGCGTGACCATTCCTAACACCGCAGCATCACTCAAATACTCTGCTGAGGTCCCAGTGGAGAGCAGCTATATGGCAGCCCGTCATTGGGAATTTTATGTTGCTGTAGCATGCAATATTTGTGTGCATGCTCAGGTCACAGACAGAAGCACTTAAGACAATACTATTGCATTTGTGGTAGCCTGAAGAGCTCATTTGATGGTCTAGAAAGTGTTCACTTAAAAAAAATGACACCCAAATATTGGCTGCCCCACTTCCAAACACACCGGCAAAGGTCCAGTGACACTGCCTACAGGAGACCTTGCGAGCTGCTGCTCTGTGTCCAGGAGCAAGCACTTCTCAACACTCTTGCAAAGCAGAAAGCACCAAGACACTGGTGAGAGGGTGACTGCTGAGAGAGGACCTCATGAGTTTTAGGGGAGCAGAAGAGAGACCTAACCTTCATCTTCTTGCATGGGACTGTCACCAGCAGCACCCGCAGATCACAGTGCTCTTTCAGTACCTTGTTTTCATTTCAGAGCTTTCAAGATATACTTAGAAGGTATACGCAACCACCTCCCAACAAATACTGCCAGTTAATGAATGAAGTTAATCTTATACATGAAAGTCATAGCCAGGACTTCAGAAAGAGAACCTACGCAAGTGAATTGACTTGCAAAAAATGTCATAGATTTTTAGAAAATAATACATTTTCAGTTTGCACAGCAGAAAATAAAACTGCTGTGTAAGTTGACAGTATACAGCAAGCGGGGACATGTAAATCAATAGGAAATGCTGCTTCTCATAAGATTCTTGCAGCAAGAATATGTCCTTTTACATTTAGGGAAATATTTGGCATGTTGCGCAAACATCATAAAGTATTTTTGAAGAATTATAAGGTAGTAATTTTTAAAGGATTATTCTTCTTATCCCCAATTGCTTTTTTGTCCTTTCATTGGTGAGGCAATTAAAATTTTAAATACAAATTGAATGAATGCTAGTGAGCATTAAGCAGAACATATGAAGATGGAAACCTGTAGCAATCTGTTCTAGCAACCAAACTGTGTCTTACAATCAAGCATAGGTCTCTTTCTGAAGTGACCTAGCCTGTAATCCTTCTAAAGAATATAGGCTGGTACAAGTAATTAGCTCTGCCAAAAAACTAAATAAATGCCTGTACAGCACATTCCCTAACTAGGATTTAGCAACCACAATAAAAATGTTCTTTTAAAACACTGATTTGAAATGGAAACTGGATTCCTGACCTGAATTGAAGAATTCCATCAAACAATAAGGTTAGCATCTTGTAGCCTGTGGGAAAAGGTAAAACCCAACCAAGAATTCCCTCTTTTCCTTTAACGCTCCAAGCCTTTGACTGTTCATAAGGATTATCAGGAGGGATGGTGATACTTAAAATAATAGTAGTAGTATCAGTAGCAGTAGTACCAGTAGTAGCAGTAATAGTAATAAAAATAATAAAGTAAAAACTGCCGTGCTGTATTCTGATTAATGAGGGTTTTGTTATTAAGCCACAAATTGGAGAGCTTACTCACAACTTATCTGAACCCTAGAGGTCTAGAAAACAACATGAAAATGCCAAGACTATCAGAACTGTCACAATCTTCACTCTGTAGCATACGTGAAAAACCAAATGTTTGTAGCTCTTTGCTGTTTGGGGTATTTCTATTTCAGCTCTGTCTTTAGAAATATAAAGATGTCATTCACTGTTTTCCCCGGTTGCATCCGTTCTCACAGCGTTGTTTCCAGAGCTTCAAGGCACCCAACAAGTGACTCCTGTGTATTTCAAGAGTACAGAAAATAAGCTCTGATAATTTCCAAGCCTTCAGCTTTTGGCTCTAATAATTTAATTTGAATATTCACACACAACTTGCATATGCAGAAAACTTCAGATCTTAACAAAGGTATGGATTTGTTGGTGGGGAAAGGGACTGCCTTACTCTGCTTCATTAAGTTCTCTGTTTATCTGAAGTATAGCAAAAAGATAAGATTTCCCTATTTGCATTAGTATGTTCTCAACATTAGCTCTGCCCTGGGGACTTACTATTTTCAGGACCTATGTAGTTGTGGGATTTCACCTTGTTTTTCAACTGGTGACAAGCATAAGAAAGTATTTGTGTATGAGAGCAGAAACTGAGACCCTTGCTGAGAGAAAAATGTACCCTGGTTTAACATAAATCACTTTTAAATTGGGTTTTCTGAAAGGATAGCATACATAACGTAGAAGCTCTTCCCTCCCCCCCCCCCCCGCCAGATTACAAATAACTTATCTCAACTGAATTTAAAGCAATTCCTAATTAACTTAAGTTAGTCCAAACCAAGTTCATTTACACATTAAGTCATGGTTAAGTATCAGATGAAACATAATTTTGGCAGAATTAAGGTTATACTGAAGATGCCAGATCTTCTAGAAATGACCATGTCCAATTTTTCAGGTGACTTCAGCATAAAATAATAGTTGCTGTCCAGAGTATGGAAATGTGAGGTTTTGACTGATAAAAGTCAGAGGGTATGCAGAAGTCTTGGCTTCCAGATCAATGCACAACCCTCTCCAGTACAGCGGCTGTGCGAGGGAGGGTCTCTCCCTTCACATTTTCCCTGAGGTCTGACATGACATGACAGATCTGTCACCTACATGACTGTGAGGCATGACATCCAGTAGGTTTACTGCAATGCTGATTTAACAGTGATTGAAAAGCAAAACCCGATTTGTAAAAGCTTTCACGACTCCTCTGTACCCATCAAACATCAGACAAAAATCTATGCCGAAAGCTGTTCTGTCCTAGGAAGGAGTAAGAGCTGGCATCAGCCTTCCTTCCGAGGATGCAGAGAAAAGGCACTGCCATCGGCTGGCAGCGAGCACAGGCAGCCACCCCCGGGCAAGCTGCCCAGGCACCCCAACTCAGAGCTGCAACAGAAGCTGGAGCTTGGCCCCTTCATCCAGTTTTAGGCTCAGACTCCTGCTCTTACTGTCTTGCTACAGCTCTGTGGGCTGGCTTAAGGACAACGGTGTTATTGCTTATTTTCTGATACTGCTGTTCTGAGCTTGCAATGTAATAAGGCAAAGAACTCATTCTCCAAATGGCAGAAATGTCTCTGTTTCCTAGGTTTGTCTTTTAAAATAGCCAAGGTGCAGAAAGGAGGTATGGAATGGCACCAAGCCACAGCTCAGAGAGCAGAGCTGTTACTGGCCAAGCATTGCCTGTAATGGCAGGCAGAACGAGCTGAAATGTGTCAAACTTCTAACTTTTTCTTTTCTCTCCCTCTCTGCATAAATATGCATGTATGCATGTATATATATTTTTATATATATCCATATGTGTGTTCATGCATAGGAAATGCAGACCTGACAAGACTGAAAAACTGTAATTAATCTATGCTGGCTTTGTCATTGTCTGTGTATTCAGCAAAGCAAAAAAATAATTCTAGGTAAAATGAAATACTGCCTTTTAGAACGAAACAAAATTTCTCTTCTGCAAAAGCAGTTTATGGGAGCACACTGTCTGTCCATCATCTGCCCTCTTTTTGCTAGTTCCTCACAAACACCTTTGGAGCCAAATGGCAAATTTCAGACAAATTTAGAGAAGTCCAAAAGATATACTTCTATAACTTTCATGAGAATCGATACCTGCATAAAGACAGACCCAACAATAAATATGTAACTGTGAACTAGTTGCAGCAATTATTTCCAATATTCCAGCCAAATCAGTAGGAAATACAGGAAACAGACCCAAGTACAAATTTGAAGGAAAGGAAGTTATACCAGTCCTGCTACTCACACTACAAATCATTTTGTCCTAAAGAAAAAAAAGTAAAGGTATTTTTATGAAAAATTAGAAGCGAAAGGCTGAAATTAGGTAGGTCTGACTTTGCATAAAGACTTTATAAATGTCTTAATTTATTGCTTTCCTATATCCAGTCAGCGATATCACTGGATATAAGAAAAAGTAATTTTTAAAACTTATTAAAAAAGAAAATCAGAATTTATTAAATTAACCAAGTTCAGATTAAAGGCCTGTACTTTTGAAGGGACAGTACAAGGATAATTAAAATTTTCAGAGATAAATTAAGTGGAACCAATTTTATTAAGCAGCATCATGTTTTTTATAACTGAGATGAGAGTTCAGTTACCAGCAAAAAAAGAAAATATTGTGATTTTGACATCAGTGTTAAGTCTTTAAAAAGACATGACACCTAGCTCATGCCTCAATTCTAAATGAATGCAGAGTAGTTAAACCTCTTTGCTAAAAAGCATGATGGTAATTGGTTACACACAGACCTTCACTGAAAAAAACACAGCAGAATCTATGATGGCTTCAGTGTATGTAAGGAGAATCTACTCCTAAGCATGTTTCTTTCAAAAAAAAAATGGTTTATATAGAGCTGCTCAGGCATATCAAGAGGATCAATATTGGCAGCAATCAAATGTCTGAAACCCATTCATTTAGATAACAATTAAACACTTACTTTTGAACCGCAAGATATACTGACTAAAAACTGCCTTTTTCACATTCTTTAACCTTTGCAGGATTAAAATAAATTCATTGCCAACTGAGACAAGTGCATGTTAGGAGGTTTTACATTGCCAAACTCCTGCATATGTTAATGTACTGCATCAGTTACTCCTCTGCAGATCAAACCAGGGACCTCAATCCACTATTCTGTCAAGGGAGTGACAGGCTGTACTTTGCTGGCTCACCTAAGTGAGCCTGCAGAATGTTTTCTAATGTCAAATGTAGTATTTTCTACTCATTCAACAAGCACTAACTGGACTAGACTCTTTTTCAGATAATTGTAAATCTTCAGGCAGAAATCTGCCCATAGCCAATAGAGACTATCACCACCAAAGGGGTACACAGTCTCTACTGTTCCCAAAAGACATAATGAGTTATTAAGCATACTTTAACCATAATCATAGCAGAATTGTCAGAAAAAGAAAAAAAAAAAGATTTCACAGATTTTATCTGAGTAAGTGTAGTTATGCACCTTTAATAATTCTATAACAAAAATGGAATTTCAAAATGGTAATTTTAAATGCTGCAAATGGTGGACTATTGAATTTCAGACCATGCTAGCAATCCATCCAGGCTTCTTCTAAATAGAAAAGTTGTAAAAAGCACCAAATCTTTTATAGTATTAGTAATAAGGCAACTGGTCTATCTTCAGTCTCAACACTGAAAATCTCAAATAGTTGCCAGATTAACAAAACTGCAAACATGCACTAATATTTGCACGATTCTCTAGTGAGCTCATGCACGCCCACATGAATGAGCTCCAGTGAACTGCATGAAGATTGCAAACTCTGCCTTTCAAGGTCTGAAGGTCCCTTGTTCTAGCCCTAACTTTAGGGTTCAGACAGTACCTACAATATGTAGGCAGGTATTATAAGACACCAGAGTTTAAACGGAACGGAAAGCTGACCTTCCAAAATCCAGTCAGAAGATACAGCTTTCTGTGCAGTCCATACACAGGACTTTGGTGTTTTTTCTTTCAGTACTCAACTTCTTCTAAGCATTCAGTTCTTGTGCATCAGTTACTGTGTCTTTACTACCTAGTATCTTGCAACATTTGTTCTGCTGCAAGGGAAATTTTAGTTGTGCCAGAAGAGATTTCCAAATTAATAAGACCTTCTCTCTGGTCATGATACCAGACCAATCCAATTATTTTAACAGTTTACTAAAATTTAACTCTTGGTCTGAGGGTCTATAACAAAAACTGTAACTTGAACAAATGTTTAGGGTTGAATCTTAAAGTTTTGAAAATGTGTGTGGTACCAATATTGGAAAATCATTAACTATATGAGCAGAACGATGTAGCACAGTAACAAATTTTGATGAAAACCACGCAGCTCTCTCCAGAATAAATAGGGCTTGCACAGTGACAGATTGAGAGTACACAGCAATTAGCTCACTCCATTATTAGCAAACTGGTACAAGACTTGAAACTGCAGAGGATACTGAAAGTATGCTGTGCGTTCACGCCACTTGCTGATGGGCTAAAGTAATTTCTAACTTTAAGGCTATGCCCTCTAGGAATAAGTAACGTGGCAATCTTCCCCATGACAACTGGTGATGTGTGTATGTATGAACGTATGTATTACCACTCACTCCAAGGCAGAGCAGCAGCCACAAATGACGCCATCAACTTTGCAGTGGGAAAAGAAATCGAGCATGAGGCCAGAGGGGTAAAAAAGGAAGTGTGGAGCAAGCTGCTTGGTAACAACAAGGAAAACAAAGAGCTCAGTTTAGTAATCTTATTTATACTTTCGGCCTTGCAGTGAGCTCTACAGTAACTCATATTAAACATTCAACTTCAAATACTTATGTCTTTGGTTTAGGAGGTAAAGACTCATTTGCATTGACTTCAGCTTTTGTAGCTTTTTTAAATATACTTTTTTCACCCAAGGCAAATGGATAAATATTTCACCAATTTATATACTACCAAGGGCATTTTCATACTACTAATGGGGAACTAATGTGTTGCTAGAAAGAATAACTAACTGATTAGTTGTGAAATAGTCCCACTGATACTGAAACTAGTATTAAATCTGAAACTTTAGAAAAGGGGAACTGTTGTCCGGTGAATTCCTGAATATTGTTGTTTCCATTTTCATATCTGTGCATAATGGACATAAAGTGAAATAAATGAGAGACTAGTTAAGGAGCTATAAGATTTACAGCTTCGCCTGGTTTTTAAGGTCACACTGTCTTAAAGAGTAATTGTTCATCCTGGCACTCGCTGCCACGAAAACAGTTGACAGCAACTCTAATATCTAGTCAGTAGTGATAGAGATATATGTACCTAACTCCCAACAACCTACAACCTAGGTACAAGAATGTCTCATGCATCTTTCAATTTGCTCTTACATTTTTAAGCTGGCAAATACGTTCTCAAAGGAAAGTCACCTTCCCATACAGCTATTGCCACAGACATACACACGCATAGCAAACGCCCACTTTTTCAATCAGAATAATTTTTATTAGTGTTTCTTTATTTTTTGATATGTCAGATGGGATTGCTGCAAAGTAAAAAAATTGTTTTATGATGCCTTTTCCAATCAGCGTCATTGTTTTTATTCCAAGCTAGCAATTAACTTCCTGCCTAATTCGTCACACTTAATTTAAAATGAAGCGTGCAGCAATGTTTAGAGCTACAGTCATGGCATTTGTGTTTGGCTGAGGTAGTGGTCACTAGCAGTCTCAATTTATCACTTTTAATTTAAACTCCCATGCCAATGATTTTCGTTCTTAAAGCTATGACTGGCACTTATGGATTTCAAAATCAAAGGGAAAATAAACTACAGTTAAGAATTCAACCACCCAGGTCAATGAAAACCTGTTTTATAACTGAGTGTGCTCCAGTTAAATCCCAGCTGCCTGACAGAAAGAATTTAATGTTTCCAACAGTTCTTTTCCCACTTAAATACTCAGAATAACTTTTTATTGCTGCAGTAAGCCACTACTCGGTGGACAGAAGTGGACTATTGATGTTATGTTCTCAGGAAATATTGCAAAGAAAGTGAAGGTGAGTCCATCAACCTAAAGAAGCATGCACTAATATCCAAATGGCAGTCCCTGGACTGCTTGACCGTTGCTAGTGTATGTTTTCTCTTTTAAGACAATTGATACTATGTATTATTTCACTATTAGAAGTTCATAGCAAAAGATTAAGAGAAATTAGTAAACAGAAGAAAATACTTCATTAATTTTACTATTGTAAAATATTGTTTTGTATTTCTAAACTTCCTTGAAGTTGAATAATCGCGGTTATTTGGTCCTATAGCTCACAACTAGCTGTTAATTTGAATTGGAATTCTGTTATATCCCTTTAAACAGTTAAATAGATAGGTACATATTTTTATACTATTATTATTCACTAACATATTTACTAAAATAAACAATTTTTTAACAAATAAGGACTAACATAGAGCCATCCAGATATGGCTATACATAGCACTGGCATAAACCCACTTACCCACTCATGTCAGAAAAACAGAGAGTGAAGGAGAAAAACATATTATTCCATACTCCTCTTTATCACGGAATAAGAAACAACCTACTATGCCTGTTCTATGGAAACTAGGAAGTAGTTTTAAAATATTAAAAAATACTTCATTTGGATATTTTGAGGGAATGTTTTTGCTTGGTTTTGGGTGTTTTTTTTTCTAAGTAGCCCTTCTTCAATCACAGTTTTCCATCCAGAAAGACATTGTTACAATTTTTAGAATCTTTAATAATCTTTTGGTGAATCAATATTTTTTTGTTTTGAGATCATTAGTGTCATCCAACCACCGAAGCTTTTTCAACCTTTTAGCTGTGAAATAGTCAAAGATGATTTGAGGGCAATTCTCTCTTTCATTAGACTTACTGTAGCTCCTTCAGTTTACAGGATTATCAACCTTTATACTATGCTAGTCTGAGTTGCTTACCTTCCCATTCTGCAAAGTAGCCAAAAGTAGCATGCCGCACTTTGTTACCAAATTTCCCATACAGGAAATATGCTTCAAGAAAAAATGAAGCAAAGCAGTACTAATTACAGGATTGATCATAAACATTTTTCCTGGTTAAAAAAAATATGAGTTTTCAAAATAAATTACCTAAATTACTGGGCTAGTATTTCATATTTACATTTTTCTCCTTGGTGGTTTTTTTTTTTTTTTGGTGTACAAATGATGAGTATGCTTAATTGCCACTCAAATTTACAGAAAGCTCTGAATTCTCCCAAGTCCAAAAAGTAGGATATCTGCATCCCAAGGGAGCCATGCTCCCCTTATGGATGGTTACACCCTACATGGTTTTACATGTATACACTTATTCCTTACCTTCTAAAATGTGAGTAATTCTACCTACTTGTCTTCAAGGGTCACTGATTAATGTTTGCCATGTGTGTAAAAGCAACCAAATACTACAGCATATAAAGGCAGCAGAAAACCTACAATAGAGTATATGGCACATGAAGGCTAAGCTTTGAGAAACTGGGCTAAGCAAGGGATAAAGGGACAATGCACACACTGACAGAAAAGGATGATGTGGAATAACATTGGCATGTTATCATGGAGACTTGATCAAAAACATGTAGGCCATTAGACTGCATAGTAAAACATAAAACATGATTCTGAATTAAGGTTTCTTAAAAAACTTTCCACTGATTTAATTTGGAATCTCAGTATTTTTTAATGAAGATTTCGGCAGCAACTTGGGTGTATGAATTTCATATTTGATGTTTTATAGCTACATAAAAATAATTTCCCAAAGAAATGAATACATTATTTTGCATAAAAATGGCTGTGAAAGTCACCAAAATTAAAACAACCTCTTTTATTAAAATCTGGAGCATTTGTATTAGTGACAACAAATTTGTGCTATTCTTGTTTCCCGTTGCAAATATTGCAATTCTTACAAGGACTATCTCATATTGCTTTGACTCAGAATAACGGAATCTTTTCATGCTTTAAAGGCCAAACAGTATACTGTAATAACATTTACCCTTACTAAATCTTTTTATCATCAATTGTTGTAAAGGTATCTAAACAAACTCAATAGATAAGCAGGAATTTTTAAGTAGAAAAAGAACAAAAAAGGCAAAAAACCCAAAATCTATAGGCTGATTTTTTAATGCTTTAGGGAAACAAGAAAAATTTGGTCAAAACACTGGCCACTTAGTAATAAGGTTAAGAGTGTAAAGCTCGCAGTTTCGGGTATTTCACCTTATATCAAGAGATTAGAAGTACTCATATAGCAGACAGTGCTTAAATCATTTACTTTCACAGTTACTCCACACTTCTATCAGTGTAAAAGATAATATGTGGCCCTACATCCTTCTGAAATAAATGTTACACTTCCAGTGAATTTTATTGATTAAGAAAGGACTAATGGCCTGGTTTGTAAAAGAAGCCAGTTTCCATTAAGCTTCTCAGTGATGGGGCAGAATTTTCAAAGGTGCTCAGTGAACTGCAGCTCTGAGCGCTTCCCTTTCGCTGAGATGCTTAATGAGACCCCAGCTCCCTGGTAAACCTGTCAGTCCTGCAGAAAACACGCATACGCTTTCCTTACTCTCTGTGTGTACTCCCTCACTCAGTGGAGCGCCCACAGTGTGTATCAGTAACTGCATAAGAGGTACCCGACTTCTTGTGGTTAAGTTCTTTATTTTCTACGGTTTTTCAATATTTGCCATATCACTACTTAATCCACAATACTCCACTGAGGAACTATATTGTACCTGTATCAGGTACGTAAAATGTTTACCTGTCACTGCAAAAACTTAAACAGAAAGGTGGGAAGACAGTTTAAATATAAAGTAATATAGAAAGTAAGGAATGGAGTGCATCTCATCTATGAAATTTTTTGAAAGTGTTGGATAGTTGCAATGGAAGTGTAATTTTAGTGTTACATAGAAATGTAGCTCATGTATCAATCTGGCAAATACGAAAATATTACAAAAATATTAAAATATGCCAACAAAGTAAATTGATATTTTCTTATAGCAAACAGACTAACATATTAACATGTATTTAGTATTAGACTAATGACTCAGTGGCAAATCATTATTTTCACACTATTTATACATATATTGAAAGACAGTTTTTTATAATATATAGACACATGTAGAAATAAAACTATATATAGTAAATATTATGCATTTTTTATCCTTTAAATTATATTTAATTATAGAAAAAAATTCCAGATTGAGATTTTAATTAATTGTAATCCTCCATCAACTGAGAGACTGAATAATAGTGACTTGCTCATAAAAGCTGACATATATTCCACCTACTCAAATTATTTTTGAAGATGTTAGTCTTATTCTCCCTAAAACCGCATGAGAAAGCCACATTTTAATGTCTGACAATATAACCGTCATCTTAAAATGGAAAAATTAAGAATATTTTATTCACATTGCTGCTTAAAAGAACTCAGATTTATTATGTTTATGAGAATGTCAAGATTATCTAGAAAGGTTATCCAGACTGCTACTGTATATACACAGATGGAAAAAAAAGATCTGAACTGATTTTTCATGCATTAGCCTGCCTTTTGGAGTTGCTCACCACCCAGTATTGTGGTTAATATCTTGGGTGCTTACCTAAAATGTCAGGCCATCTTTACGAACCAATCATGTCACAGATTAAGTTATAACAGAAAAGCAAAAATTTTAAACGGGAAGATAATGAAGCAAATGTGATGTTAGATAACCTGGAATACAGATAAACATACCCTGAAATATGTCCCTGAACTTGCAGAGAACTGCACTGATACATACTTTGGAATGTGATGTAAAAACATCACAGTATCATGTTAATGCCTTAGTAGCATGCATGGTGCAGGTGGCTCTACGGGGTACAGAAGCTGTGTGGGACGAAGGTGGAGGTTTTGGGACATAACTTACTTCCTTTTACATCAGCTTCTATGGGTTGCAACATGAGAAACTATTCATAGTGAAATTTAGCTTCAAAGACCTCACAAACATCCCTTTGTTCATCTGAAATTAATCAGTTTTTCAGTATTACAGTATACTGCATGTAACAAAAGTTACCATTGAAACTGGCACCACTGCACCTGATTGTTTCAGGAAAAGGTCAGGGAGATAAATGCAGATAAAACTATGCTCTTCTCCTAAAGATAATCTCCCAGCACAAAACAATGTATACCAGGGAACTAAGTTAATACAGCTCCGCAGTCACACATGTTCTCTGAAAAGGTACAGACTTTAAACTTCCATGCTGTCAACTTCGTTCCTTGAACATATAAAATGCACTTCCAAACACAAGCAAGCATTTTTAAAGACAAATAGTATTTAACACCACATTAGAAAAATGTGATTTTCTCTATTTCCTGTCTCCAAAGATTCCATATTCTAGACAGAGTTGCATTGTTTATAAACTGATATCAATACTTTCTGTAAATTGGCATAGAGGAATACTAAGTATCAGTTAAGATATTTTCCCTTTATTAGAATAGATCATACCTCTGAATATATGCCAATGAGATATCAAAAATTCACCTCATCTAATTAGTAAATAACATTTCTATCTTGACAGAAAAATGTTCGAGTTGAGGGAAGTAGGCAGACTCATATCCTCTCTATTGTTGATAGACCCATCATCCTTGAACTATAGACTGAATCTCCTGAATCCCATTACTCCATCAACCTACCCTGTAAAAAAATTTTTTTTTAGTCCTCACTGATCTTCAATTACAGGATAAAAAGAACTGTTAGATAATTTTAGGAGAACAATCTAATTTTGAAAAATGGAGCTTAGAGTTTAATATTATGTATATATGAACCAGTCACTGGAATCAGACAATTTGTTTTCCAGACAGATTTAATATAATTAAATGGTCATTTATTTCTAAACTGTAAAATGCAGTATTGGAAACTGGCTGAACAACTTCTCAGTAACTTACGGGATCATACATCAGCTGTTTGCAATGCATAACAAGTTAGAATTTATGAGTCACATAGATAATGCACATTAATCTCTAAACACCTCAATACAATTATAGATCAAGCACATGATTTAGAAGCTGCTGCATGTATTATATAAAACTATATGGAAAAGACAAGCTTAAAAATATTACTTTATATTCAGACAGAATAAGCACAAAGAAAATTCTTGCAAATGTAGATTAAGTCAATGAAGAATGAGATTTAATTAACACTGGAGCAATTTATAGGGTTTGCCATTAACTTCAGCAGAAAAGTTGTGATTCGTTATCCAAGTACTGTGAATGAAAGTAAAAGAACTAAGCAAGAGCAGAGGAGACAACAGGAGCGTTCAGGAAAGATTAGCTGAGCCAGGCCTCCCTTGTTTTTTATCCAGTGGGACATCTGTAACTGACTTCCAGTGAAACAGCTTTGGGACATTAGATCTAATTTTGCAATTAGAGTGTTCTTGTAAATACTTGCTTTAAAATTTCAGTTTTCAAATACTGAGTAATTTAGTGTACAAGATGACATTGTTATTCCAGGAAAGAAATACGGTGAACAAATTGGTCTAATCTGATGAATACACGTTTTTAAAAAATTATTAAATTTTTTAAAGTTTATTTTTTATATTATAAAATCTTTTATTCACATGCCTCTTCCTTTCACTCATGTTTTCCTTGGGAATGGTTCTGTGTATCACCTGCCTTCTCCTTTTGGCTATCATGACTCTACACGAAGACAGCAAAATCAAGCGCTTTCATCTGATGCACTGTTTGCTAACTTCCATGTCACTTTAGTAAGTGAAAACAACCGAAGCTAAATACTTTGAATAGTTAGTCCTTCACAGAATTATTTGCACTTGCTCCAGAGAGTCAACAAAGTATAAAACAGATTTAAAATGTTTTTATTGAAAAAGTCCACTTTAGGACCTGTAGCCATGTCTTGAATATCTGATAATATGCCTGTTTAAATGAAGGTTTTATTAGAAGTCTTAAAAGAGGATAAAGAAAAATATGCATACTTATTATGCATAAATCACTCCTCAGTGGTGATCAGAGATTGCATGCTAGATGAAAATAAGATTTAGCAGATTAAAAATGTCTTCCCCCTTCCCCCCCCCCACCCCCCCCCCCCCCCCCCCCCCCCCCCACCCCCCCCCCCCCCCCCCCCCCCTTCTTTTGCTCCTGGACAACCAATACTCTGGCCAATCTTGACATTGGTTGTCAGCCCCTGCCTCATCTCTGTCAGACTGGGATTCGGACCAGAATACATATGAGGGCTCACTTATGACAGGGGTTGTTAAAGGCAACACGCATTTCTAAACTAAATATTAAGTGTGCCTATCCTGGCTAGTATAATCTTTTCAGAGGAGCAATCTTTATTATTTCTTCATTGGAGATCCAGTATAAATTTTAGCACAGTGGGAAAACATTTAAATATGTAACACATACATGAAGATAGTAAACAGATGTCTCTCATTGTTAGTCTGAGCAGAAAAAGGTAAAAGCATGTTATTAGAAATATTACCTTGAAGCTAACAGAACTGTAAAATAGACTTCTGAAGCTTAGGAAACTATGTAATTTTGAGTGTGCTCTCAACCCTATTCCAATATGCACAACTTAATGCCATTATTGTATATAAATGAAAACTGTGAGCCTAAGGCAAATGCATATGGAAGAGTCACAGAAGTGGAAGGAGAAGGGTTGTTGAGTGTAATGAAGAAACTACATTTTAAGAAGCAAATGAATCGGAGCAACCTGCTACCGACATAATTGCTTTAAAGACCCCATAGCAAACATCAGCAGAATTGGTTTGTAATTTACCATGTCCTTCATTTTCAACATGCTCCCTAAAGGTTTGCGTGAAAGTCATGACATCTGCAAACACAATTTGTTTCAGATTGACTAGCCGTGATGAATGTCTTCCTTTACTACCCTTGACCAAAATCACTCCTCTTGCCAAGAATGCAACAGAAGTCTTCATTTCACTTGTCATACTCTGCGAACACCAGACTTGTGGTTGCTATTTTTTTAAAAATAAAATTAAATAGCTTTCAGAAATATTTAGGTAAACTTTGAAAACTGAAGGTTCCTAATGTAACTCTGAAGAATTTCCTAAGTAGGTCAATTAACATCTGTGGCAGAGGTTTCTAATTACATAAGTCACCAGTTTTTATCTGAAATATCTTGCACCCTACCCTGACTAGAATACTCAATAATGATTCCTCTAACTATATATCATTCATTGTGAGAGGTTCCAGCTAACTGAAATGTGCTTGATTATCCTAACATGGTTCTTAGCTGAGTAGTGTGTAGATAGCACCAATAAGCTTATTCGACGTTCTTGTTTAAAATCACCAAAGTCGATGGATAAACATCTCATTCTTAGGGGGCTTGACCATGTGCTGAATGCCCTTCACAGCTACTGACTACAATAGGAACAAACAAAATAAAGGCATATTTCTTATCCCAGTACTGTATACCTACCAATTTATGTATAATGATTATTTTACATTTTTCTCCACAAATGTCCCTTTTAAAAATGGAAATAAATGATTAGTATTAAATATACAATTGTTGCAGCATTTGGACATGGTGTTTTAGTGACTGCAACTTAAATCAGAAACTTGCTGAGAAACGCATGTCACAGACAAATTGCCAATGGTTATAAATAATAGTGTGCTATGCAATGAAAGAAACTTATAAAAGCTGAAAGACCACACTGGTAAGTATATTATGGGAAAAAATACTTTACAGTACTGATTAACCTCTTTCCCCTCCTTCTTCAAAACAGAATTTCATTTTGTTCTCCTCATGTTGCGTAACTTAGAGAAACATATCTTATAGCTATGCATAGTCTGACTAGCTTAATGGATAATACTGGTGAACAAGAAATGGAAGTAAATGGAATCAGGTTGACTTTTGTGGCATTAAAGAAATGGCTGAACATCAATATCTGCCAACAGAAAAAGAACGTATTTGTCAAAGAAAATTTATAAGTATTTAAAAAATCTTCAGGATATAGATCAAGATTGTTTTAAAAGCCACTTTTCACCTGTGTAGTAATCAGGCCTCTCTGTAAAGAGACACCAGCAAAACGTTGTCTAAATGTTGAGGTCACCAGCAGATGACAATCTGTGGGTAATGACTATACTGCACAAAGATCTTGCCTCAAAAATTTGAATTCTGGCAGACCTGAAGAGTGTTCAACAGACCATTGGTTGAACAAGTCTGAGAACTGAGATTTAGCATTTTTGCCTTGTGGTTTTCTTTCCAACTGTAAATGCTTAATTTATATACACACTGACATAAACATACATATGCATTCATATAGTTTAACACAGTGGCCTGAATATTCATTGCATAATACTGAATACCTTGTTAAAATATATTGTTTAAATGTATTGTTCAGAAGTGACTTAAAATAGGGAGTACACATCTTGAATTTATGTTTTTTTTGTTAGTAATCCTTCTTACTGTCTTCACATCACATTCAGTATGGACATTTACAGACAGACCCTACCCAGTAACCAAGGAGTTAATATTTCTCTTCAAATTTTTCACATACATAGCAGCAGCAACACTATTCGGAACTTGTCCTGCTTTGAGGTAAAACAGGACCAATCTTGTTTGGTAACTGCTTCTTAGCTGGGCCTCTTCTAACTACGGAAATTAACAGCGTATTGTGCAGACACTGTTTGCTCTCAGAGTGACGAGACCTGCGTTTATAGCTGATGCCCAGGCATGGTACGCAGAGAGGCTCCTGCTTATACTTATTGCTATAACACCCAGGGCCAGAAAACTTGGTTACTTGCCCTGTTGGAGGGTCGGAAGTGGAAAAGTGTAGAGGGGTCTCACCTGCATGTAGCAGAGGGCAGGACAGGTGACCCAAAACTGACCAACAGGGTATTCCATCTGCCTCATGCTCGGTGTAAAAGCTGAGGCATCAAAGGGGTCAGCTCTTCTTCAATGGCCGGCATCTGGGGAGGACTGTCTGTTCGTCTGCCTTTGATCCCAGTCCTGAATGCAGATCCGGAATCCAGTTCCCATCTGTCACCGAGTCCAGCCTGGGACTTCCCCAGTGCCAGCCAGTGATGTGACTGTCATCCTGGGCACTTGATATGGTTTTGTATATATGTCATTATTTCCTTTTTATTTTATTATTAACATTTCATTAAAGTAGTTTAGTTCCTTCTAAGCTTGTAAGTCTCTCTCTCTCTCTCTCCTGCCTCTCTCTTTTAAGACAGGTGGAGGGGAGCATCTGTTGTTTGCCCAGTGGCTGGTTCAGCCCAAAAGCACAACAGATGACAGTACAGGGTTTGGTAGAACTATTAATACAGCTGTAGGTGTCAGGTAAACAAATGCCATAAATTTCTCCTTTATTGCATCTATGAAAATTTCATGCTCTTTCTTTCATGTGGCTTGAGATCTGGCAATGTCTGATGGAGGTTGTTTTGTCATTGTTTCATAACAGACTTTTATGTAACCTGATATTTCGACAATCAGTGATCAGAAATATAGATTTATAAACCATTAACATAAACAGTTTGGAAGATGGTTCAAAGGGCTTCATCATGTCACTAGGAAAAGCGATACTTTCTTGACTTTAAAGTCACAAAGGACAACCACATCTGCAGAGATGCGAGACTCAGGGGGGAAAAAAGGCAAAGCTGACTTATGATTAGGTTAAACGTCAGATGCTACTACGGGAAGCAACTTAGGACAAGTGAACAGGGAACTCCCCTCTACCCCAGTGAGCATCCTGAAACTATACTGTCGTCAGCCAGAAGGATTAATCCTGATAAATGGTCCTGGTAGTGCCACTGAGACGCTCTTCTGACAGTCGGATAAGGCTCTCAACAACTTACACCGTCTGCACTGTTATTACAATGATACATGCCATTAATTCATGGTGATATGGCCATATTTGTTCCTGAAAGAGATGCCAAAATCTTTCCATGCATTCCTCAGTTCCCACAGCTCTAAGAGAGTGATAAGAGGTTGCTGTTGCTCCAGACCATGCACACTGGGCTACAAATATGTCCGAGGAGCCACCTGTACTAGGAATATACTTATTTGGAAAAAGGAATTAGATGAAAGGCAATCCCTTTCAGACACTGGCAAGACTTTACCATCAGATTAGGAAACTTCTTATCACCTAGGATATATCTGCCAATGGCACACATAAAATAAAATGTATGAGACAGAGGAATCCTGCCAGGTTTGCAGTATCCGAGCCTGCCTGAAAACCTCAGCTAGTCACAGGCTGCCAACACTAGACAGACACAGCAAAACTAGACAGGTCTTTACTATTGTGATAGGCTGTGTGCCCAGACAGAGTGAAGTCTCTCATGCCTCAAACTTTGTCCACTGCTAGGAGGTCTTTAATGTCACAGAGACCAGAGTCACTCACAAACTGCAGAACTGAGGAGGGAGAAAATGAGCTTTCTGGGATGCAATGGCAGAAGGAGTATTTCTCTAGTGTAAACTTTCCACCAATGCAGGAAAGACGTGCGGAAGGAGCCCACGAATGGAACAATGTCCGTGAAGCGTCCCAAGGCTGGACTGTGATTTTAGGGCAGGTCACTGCCGTGGGACTTGCAGGCAAAAGGTGAGCTGGGGGCTGCCAGCATGGAGGCCCATAGGAGGGACATGGTGCGTGAAGATGCAGACCGGACAATGAGGAAACTACTCAGTAAGAGAAACACTATAGCTATGGAGTGCCGCTGCTCAGTGATGCAGTTGAAATGATGGACTGAAACGGAGCAGGCTGCTATCTGTCTGTATAGTCATGCACTCAGGATATGTCTCACAACTCTACTCCCCCTCTGCACAGTGTAATGTTAAACCCCCCCTCTGTTCTCAAGGAATAGAAGATATGAATGCCCGCTGAGTGAATGTGCATGTGGACTATTATTTGGAAATAGGAGCTATTGTTTTAAGTTCTGTTTGCTTAATTATTCATTATTTACTACTTTAATTATGCATGAAAAACATCAAGTACTTCTGAATTTTCTTTAGGCTATGCAGACTCTAAGGCATGCTAAGAAAGTTATGTAGTGAGGTGTCTCTTCCTTCCATTAGTCATAAGAGAAACATAAATTACAATTCAATATATAATTCTCTGCTTCTTCACACAATGATTTAAAGTTGATTGAGTAAAATTATTTCATATTCAGCATACTTACTGCTGTATAAAACTTTCCCATACAGAAAAGACATCCAGGCACTTTTCTGAACAACAGCATTGTTAAACATTTTTTGATGAGGCTTTTTTTGAAAACATGTTTTACCTTTCAGTTGTTTACAAATTACTTCAGCAGTGATTTGGGAAAGCACTTAATACATGCTCATGTTCTTCCTTGAACAGGGACTTTGCTTAAGTGCTTTTCTGAGCAGAATCTTGTTCTGTTTATCTGTCCATTTATCGGAATTTAAAGTAGGGATGATTTTGGTAGCTTAAAACATTTTGAAACAAAACTACGCAAGAGTAGCATGTTGCTCACTTCCCTCATCTCTCCATCTGCAACATCTATGCTTCCTGACACATCCCTACCCCATCCTTGTTTGCCGCACTTGCTGGACAACACACAGCACGTGCTGTGATCATACAGGAACTATATATATTCTTTCTTTACTGACTAGCCAACCGACAGGTTAAGTGGTCGGTCAGCTGGCATCTCTAGTCCAGTAAGCAAGGCTTACGTAGCTGAACCTTGCTTTTCAACTTGCAGACCCAACCAACAGCCTGGTGAATCTAAGTGGTCATTTTTCACACTTGAGAGAACATAATATATGTGAAATCTTTTTCTCTGTTATTGAACTGATGTTGGATAATGAGTTCAAAGTTCTTTACGGTGCCTGACAGACAATGTGACCCCAGAAACTTTGTTTCCTTATGAAACCTCGGGGGAAAATTCAAACCCATGGATATCAAATTTATGAATACTTGTACAAAATTAATAGCTAAAATGTCATGAATGCTACCAAGTTCATTTTGTATGACTTACATTGTTAGTAATTTTTTTTCAGTATTTGATCAGGTCTGGTAATGCTTTACTCATCAAATCACAGGGAGGTTTGCAGGATGCGGTTCGCAAAGCCTTTTCAAAGTGTTACTTTCCTTAGTTTGCTTCTTGTCAATGTTAGAGCTGAGCAGTGTACTTAACTCTTGTTGATGCTGGTGATTGCATGAGGAGGCAGTTAAGATTTTAATATTAGCTGTGGTAGAGCACTGTGCATAAAGATGAGCCTTAACCACTTTTGAATTAGTTCACTTCTCCTGTCAGCAAATATTCTCCCTCTTTGATGCTCTCAGACTACTCTACTCACTGTGGAAGAATACAATTCTTCAGGTTCTATGGACGCTCACAGTACTCTTCACTGCATTATGTTATTCAGCAAATTCCAACAGCAATATCTTCTCCAAAAAGAGAGAAAAAACCTGAAGAACAAGCTAATAGTTTTGTATGTTTAAAGAAGAATCTGTTAATTTCACATAAACCATCAAAAGAAAGGGCCACTAGAGGGAAGTAAATCCAATATGCTCAGAGAAAATAAAATGCTAGCTCCTCTGCTACTGAAAATTATTGTAGCTAACAGAATGGTCTGGATTTACAACAGAAGATATTGTTCTATGTTTTTAACAAAGATATGACAAGGGAAGAAAACAATTTACATATCTAGCACTTCATGCAATGTGTATACCAAAATCATTAAAACAGTATGTATGAAAAGATTACATATAAAAAGGTAGTATGAACACGGGATAAATATGTTATGTAGGTGTAATTTAATATAGATCTAGATCTTTCATATTAGACACACATCAAAAGTGAAAAATTGTTTTAAATCAGTATGTTTGGACTTCTGGTAATGCAGTCCTTGTACACAATAAGATATTTTTGATTTGATGTCACATCATGCGTATGATGTTGGAAATTTGTTTTATATGATCATGTGCACAAACCTCCAACACCACACAATAAGTACTGTCCATTTCAGTATAATTAAGATTATAAGGAAAGATTGTAACAGGGAGTTTACTGTTAGGTGGTATAGATAGAAAAAGAAATGCACAGGAAGTTCCATCTCAACATAAGGAGGAACTTCTTTACTCTGAGGGTGGCAGAGCACTGGCACAGGCTGCCCAGAGAGGCGGTGGAGTCTCCCACACTGGAGACATTCAAAACCCGCCTGGACGCCGTCCTGTGCAACCTGCTGTAGGTGACCCTGCTGTGGCAGGGGGGTTGGATTTAGATGATCTCCAGAGGTCCCTTCCAACCCTGATGATACTCTGATACTGTGATACTGTGATAAAGGTGATTATTTAGTATTTTTGGTAAATATGGCATAAGCAAAACTATAAATTGTTTACTAATAGCTGGCTAACAATAAAAATAAAAAAGGTCACTAATCCTTTTATCTGAGAACTTCAATGTGATTTATAAACATTAATAAAATCTCTGCAATGTTCTGAAGATTTAATTCTACAGCTTCCTGTGCTGAGGTTAGATACCCTAGCTTTTTGTGTATCACTTTTTATTTATGACTAAAAGTAACTCACAAAACATGTTCACTGTCCTCTCAATAATTTCCATCACCGAAAACTCCATTAATTTTCTTCCATATATCATGACATTACCTTTCTCCATTTTACTTCTATATATATAGTTACTGTGCTTATGATTTTATACAACTACAGTTTGTAAGCCTACAAAAATGGTTTTATCTTTATAACTACATTTTATAGATGCCTCCATTTCATTTATTACAATACTTTCTCCTGCAAAGCAGTCTTTTTACACCCAAATAAACTGACAGATATTCTGGAAGTCTGGTCTTAAATTCTCTGAAGCCCTTCCAACAGCATTTTTAGTAACATAAGAATTATGATAGGGAATGCAAGCAGCCTACTTTCCAGAGTTTACTGTCAGTGTGTCACAAATTATAAAAACATTGGTCTTTTTCCTGTTTTGAGTAAACTGCAGTAAAAATCTATATCCTTAAACCAGCAACAGACAACAGCAGAAGACATATTATTTTTTAAAAGCCCACCACTTAAATACACATCACAAGCTGTGTTCACACAGCTGTTAGCCAGTTTGAAAACAACCCATATCTCTGGTGACCTCCACTTGTGCATGCTTGGTGACTTGCATTTGGTACCATGTAACAAAACATCTAAAAATAAGCGTACATAGGGGTAGCTTCTGGCACCATGTTTCTTTCCTTTAATAAGAAAGGAAAAGAGAGATACAGGTTCGCTACACGATACATAGCCTAAGAGCTTAAGGCAATTCTCAGTGCAAGGCATATATCATTAAGCATCTTATATAATTAGCTCTTCTGTTAGCATCATCACGGGAATGGTGAGTGAGTAGTCCTCGTGCTTTTTCTAATCCATTTTCATGAATATTATTAGTATTACCATAATTGTCATTATCATCATCATCATCATCACAGCAAGCTGTTAATTTTTGTATGCCCAAAGGCAAACAAGTCATTACTTACTCATCAACAAAACTAATTGTCCCAGATACACAGGTAAGCAGATTTTTGCTAGGCTGATCAGTGAAAGAACCCAGGGCCTTCCTACAAATGGAATATACCAGGATCCTCCTGTTATTAGCACCTCCCGTCAATAGCACTTTTACTAAATACTAATATCAAAGGTCTTCTACTCAAAACCATCTTTTTGCCAGTTCAGTTCCTGTTCAACATTAAACACTTCAGCTACAGTTGCAATGTCACTGCACAGTAGGTGAAAAACATTTCTGGAACAAATGTCAGCAAGGGATAATTTTGAAATAACCTTCTCATCTACAGTAACACAAGCCACAAGATAACACTGCTATATAGGTTGCTTTGTTGGTAACCTATGATGCTGTTTCGTGGCATAGTAAGTATTTCTAAAGATGGAAGAGGAAAAAGTTGCAGAAATAAACAAAAATATAGAGCTCTTCTAGTTTTCCATGTTTCTCATAAAGGTTGGCCTTACACATGAATTTGAACTGAACTTGGGGAAGAAATTGTTCAAAAACAATAATGCAAAGCGGACGATTAAAGGAACAAAAAGATCTATTAGTATACCTTAAGGAAATGGCTCATGCAGATGTTGAAATATCTTCAGGGAAGCATGCTGTATGAGTACTATGAAACATGTATAGGAAGCGGGTTAACTTTCATTTCATCTTTCAATTATAAAATTGTAATAGATAACCTGTGGTGTTTTACTCTTCCAAAACAGAAATCATAAGGAAAGACTTGGAAAAGCACCAGATGTAGACTCCAGTTCTGATGAACCACTGATACAGTTAGTCTCAGCTAGTTACAGCTTGTACTTATTTTTAGACAGGAAGATATGTTTTTGTGCCCTGTGTATTAGGGTCATTTAATGCCCTCATCAGCAGAAGCTGGAAGTCCTCACCAAAAGCACTTAAAAACATGTAACAATCTGCAAAACATTCTAACTTGCTGTCCCAGCCTTCCAAGAAACAAAAAGATCCCCCTAATAAATGCACAGATGACAGGGGCACAGTAACGGACGTGCAGTGCTGGGACTTACCATCTTGGTCTGTGGTAACCGTGATAGCTGTGAACTGCTTGGGAGAGAAACTCAGCTCCGAGACCCCATTTGTGGCTTCTATTTCGAAGGTGTAGTTCACATGCGACACAAAGTCCAGCACTGTCACAGAGGAGTTGATGAGACCTGTGTGCCTGGGGATGAAACGGATACCTCCCCCACAAATCTCACACTGGCTGGTGTCCGACCCACATTTCTTACAGATGACACTGTATGTGAGATCTTTTCTTCCTCCGGTATCACTCGGGGGGCTCCATTCCAGCATGAGAGCTGTTTCATTAATGTTAAAAATCACATTTCTTGGAGCAGAAGGCGGCCCTGCAGAGAAGGAGGGGGAAGCCTGTTAAGTGGCAGTTGTCTATTTTGGAGAAAAAAAAAACCACACCATGAAAAAATATATTAGTCTTAAGGCAATTATTTGCAAATAGAAGCTAAAGAGAGTTACGTTTCATTAACAAATTCAATGGAAAAATTATCTAAATACCTACAATCCTTGAAAATTAAGCACGAATAATAAATAGGTGAGATCATAAAAAGCTGAATAATCTAAATAAATTAGAATTAATTGAGAAATAACTTGAGGCAACATAAAAATGACTTGGAAATGTCAAATCTAGACTTGATAACCCAAATTTGCACTAAATCTCTCATGAACTTGTGGGATACTGGGGTAGTGCTTTAACCACAAAATGTGGTTTCCTTATTTTATGTCTAGTAATGTAGGCTTTTCTGATACTTATAATCTTTGATGTCTTATAAGACTTAAATTGAATAATAAATAAATAATAGCTTTGGAATAACTACAAGAGGTAAAATTGTTTGTATTAGCTCTGCAGTGCCAGATATTTTTTCCTATCCTTCACTGCTTATCCCCAGGGATTTCTTTGCTGCTGTTCATTAACAGAGTTAGGTGGCAACAGGCCAAGACTATTAGGCACGAGAGACAGTTTACAAGTTTTTTCTTTCCCACCTGGTACCTCATCAGTGTCAGTATAACAGTGAAGACATCAACCTTGCAAGCTAAAGATCTAAAAGGATGGCTGCAAAGCAGGAGAAAAAATAATTCTTGAAGACTGTGGGGAGGGATGCAAAGATAGCAGCAGCAGGCAGAGTATATATAGGAAAGGTCTCAGCTAGCATGCAGGTGGTAAAGCTCTCTCTGTACTGTCAGATGAACCATGAGTGACCAATTTCCCATGGATCCCACAACAGTCAAGTTACGTCCAAGAAGTTTTAAGCTGTTATGCTGACTTACTGTGTAGGATCACATGTAAATCATCTCAGGCTTTATGTATCAGCTTCCACAGCCTGATGGAAGAACTTTACCACCTAATGGTTTTTCAGATAGGAATTAGTGAAGGGGTGAAGGAAAGGCAAGAAATCGTTAAAGGAAGCCTGAATAATCTTATTTCCATTTCTTATTATATCCTTCTTCTTCCACTAAGCATATTTCAACCAAGCACTTACAGACACATGGTTTTCAAAAGCAATTTGTATATAGACTCAAAATATGCCCACAAAAATTATGTAAGAAACATAGATTTGGCAAAATACAAGGCTTAATCATAAAGTTTTGATTGAGATACTGTTCAAGTGAGCTTTTCATTACTTCAGGTCCTCTCAAGCAGACCGAAAGACTATATGAAACATTTGCAAACAACAGCAGCTAGCTCTTAAACATAGCCTATTTCACCCAACAAATGGGAGTGGTACAGTAAATCTGAGAGAGTCAGATAATCAAAATATCATAATGTCCTTTATAAAAACTTTAAGACATCAACGCTCTTGTAAATTCCAGTTCAACAACTTGTACAGTGAGGGCAAGACCCTGTGCCCAAAGTATGGTCAGATAAATGATCAGAACTTTGCATTAGGAAGGAAAACAAAATATCAAAGGTCCTCCTAACATTTCATATATAAGTCAGGATCTCAAATCTCAGCCAAAAAAAAAATTAAAAATATACTACTTTTTTTCTAATAATTCAATTCCATTATTTCTTGTTTCCTTAAGATCTGCAATTACTACACCACTGATACGCTGATTGGATTTTCAAACTTCTAGCTATTTCTTTGACTGAACAAAATGTAGTGATTTAGAAAATCAAGCCCATAAATGGTCCTGAAATATGCACCTACAACAGAAATAAATCCGTTTATTCAAGTTCTAATTATTGAGGATGACTCTCAATACTAAAATAGATTATACTTTAACAAAGAACGTGACTACTATATAGTAGTAAAGGTCTATACAGTTGTACCTACAAATAGCAGCAAGAAGGAATACTAACATTAATGAAGGAAAGAGGTAATAATAGTTGCAGAAAAAACATCACTATTCACCAACATTTGTAAGTTTTAAGTGATGCTATTTGTTTACTTATGTGGCATAAATGTGCATATAAAAGCTGGAATGCTTGTAAAGAGAAAAAAGTTTGTATGGTGTTGGAGGGATAATGTGAACTAAAGTGTGTTAAACTTTTCTGTGAACTGTAGTTGAACACCTGAGTTGCCTTTTTCTTTCTGGCATTTATTTGAAACTTTAAATAACTGAGACTATGTTTTGATTAAAATGATTTTTGCCCTAAAATAAATGATGACTTAGCTGCTGGATTTCAAGCCCTTGATAATTAAAATATTTGGAGATGTTACATCACTTTGCACTTCTTTAGTGGACGAGAAAGTTTAAAGTATTTTGAATATGTGAGTATTTATTCATATATCTACCTGTGTAGAGTTCACAGTTAGCAGCCCAAAGTAAAGACCAGTTATTTTTCAGCATATCAGGGAATGATTTAGCTGAACGGTATGTTGCTCATTTGTACTGAAGATTGATATCTCTGGAACCTGTTAGATGAAAATTGTTTTTGTAATTTGCAATTTTTATGGTCACAGAGAATATTTTGAGTATTTCCTTCCTGGTATTTGACTGTGACCTTGTCATAAGTCTAACACTGAAGCATTTGAAATACTGCAATATGTATGTATAAATGCAACTTGTTAACAAAAGTTAATTATATTGATACATCATTGTCCAATGGTGTGGAAAACAGAGACAAGGTACAGCCTTGAAGATGTTGATGTGGTCCAAAAGACCCTACAACCTTAGAATGTCTTAGATTTACAAATCTCTAAACTTCCCATAAAATTACTGTGAGGTTGATGGTTCTAGCTACTCTGGGAAACAGTCCTGAGACTGGAGTAAACTAAAACTAGCACAGATTACTTCAGCTTCAGTTCTTATTATTTATGTGCAGAAGAGAGGAATAATTATGTGTCCTCTAAAAACATGCTGCAAGAATTAAATAATGACTGGTCTTAACAAATTCCCACTGTTAAAACCAAGGAGGAGTTTTAGGAATATGGAGGATGAGCCTTAATTGCACTTACATATGTGCATAACTTTAAGCGGATCAGTAATCTCCTTGAAATGATTGGTAGTACTCATGCACTTAAAACTAAGCATGGGTGTAATTGCTCGAAGGATTTGAGCCAATGTTTTAAAACTGGCTTACATTTAATCTTACATAAACTACAGATATTATGACAATGGGTCACCATAGCTCAGGGTTTTTTTATGTTACCTCATCAACTTTGTCAGGCCAAAACAGGAATTAATGTGAATCTGGGCAATAGGAGAGTTTTGCCTGGCTTTGTCAACTTTAATTTTCTATCAGATTTTTGTTATACTATATGTAGATGGAATCAGTAGAAGAACCAATAAATTAAATAAAATGCATTTTTAAAAAAGTTTATATCTTTTTTTTTGTACTGGAGAGTGAAGGTTGTTATATTCATGATTTGGGGCTTAATCCTCAATGGTAAGAAAAACCATGAATCATTGTACATTCACATTTCAATGAACAGGGAGAACATTATCAATTACGTTAGGGATGCCTGAAAGTATATGACTGTCCGCCTGCAAATACTGAAAAAAAGCTCAGACACCCTTCATACTTAAGGCCCCTCATGCCAATTTGCATGACGATTAAATAGCTTTTTAATTGCTGTTAAATTATGCCAGTTAAACTGTGATTTCATGCAAATATTAAGCTGTAATGACATGCAGTGAATCATTTACTAAGATTTAGAACTTGGAACAAAGAGAGACAATTAATTCTAATCCTCAGATTCAGCTAAATTATGTGTCACTGGGCTTTTATGAATGTGGCCTGATTGCTTTGTTATCATTTATAAATTATACAAAGATTATTTGACACATTGCAAAAACTTGGCAGCAATAACCCTTCTGCAGACATCTGTGTGCAAAGCTCTCAGGGATTTCCTTATATTGATTTTTAAGGAAAACAAGTATATTGGTGAAAATTAGAGATCATTTCCTCACAGCAAAATTCCTGACTTTGGATTTTACGCAAAAGAGTAAACCACAGTTCAGATGGATGACCATTAAAAAAAATACAGCTCTTCTGCTTCTTAGATAAAACACAGCCCGAGTGCAAGCAATGTCTTTTGCTTCATTCACAAATTATAATGTAAGAATTATTTCTACACTCTCTGTGGAGTAGACACATTGATGTGTTATGGGGAATCAGGCCCACTCCATGAGAAACGGAGATGAGTTTATGCCTCATGCAGTGCTTCACACCTCAACTTGCTTTGCGTATCCTCTCCCTCTGTGAAGGTGAAGTGCATTTTGCTCTCCATGGAAGGAAAGAGGAGCAAATCTAACGCTGCAGAAGTCTAGTTAGGGCAATGAAGTATTTTAAACACTACAGAGTGATGACTGTCTGGAAAACACTTTGCTGTTTTTTAAGTGAGAACTGTTTTTTATCAACTATTGGATTCTTTGAAAGGTGTGTTATTTGACTACTGAATTTACAGTGAAAGGCCAAAAATTAACCACTCTCTTCTGAGAATACTCAGAATCAGCATCTGGCTGTGCCTCTTGAGTTCATAATTGCTTTTTTATATACATACATACATACATGTAGCATAGATAAGTAGTGTTAATTGGTGTAGAACGCTGTATTCCGTTTTTTTCTTTTTAGAACTACTTATTCTTTTTCTGTGAGGCAGGCAGGAAGAATGGAAGCCAGTGACTGCAAACCAATACTCCAAGTCTGAGCGTAATGATAAACTGCAAATGAGTATATATATATATATATAAAAATAAAGATAGAGGCAGTAGAATTGAAGGTTTCAAGCATGTTGCTTGATTTTGCTGCTTGAATACAGTGTTGACTCAAAAATAGAGGATACAGTTTGTGGCAGAGGTTACTGAACAGGGCATAAGTTTGTTGGGTTCAAAACTGTTTAAGCATAACATGAAAAGAAACGCATTCATACTCAGACACCCAATATAAGCCTGCCTGCCTTTGACCTTGAAAAGATGGATCAATTTATCCAATTACATTATAGTGGGAAATGTTAGAGTTTATGCACAGAGCAATCAGACAGGGGATTAGATATGATGCTATTCGTTACTCACTGTGTATGCAGAGAGATCACTGATAGAGTACTTGCGTATGGCAAAGAAATACAATAAGGAGAAAGAGTAGCAGCAAGAGATTGATAACAAGTGCCAATCAAATGGAAAAAGGCCAGGAGAAAGAGATTAACAATATATCCTAATGCAATTTTCTTTCCTCTTATTAAAATTAGAATTCTATTATGCTTTTCTGCAAAGTGCATACTCTTCTTTTACAAAATACAGTTACATGAAGCAAAAATGGGAACTGTACAATTTTGGAAAAGCATACAGTATGCACTTTCACAGAATTAATGAAATAAGATTTGAACCTCTTCTTGAAAAAAGTGGATGCCTGAAGCTACACTCTTAAATTCATAGTATCTTAAATCAAGGTTCTAATTTTCCATAATGCTGCATATGCAAGTTTTCCAGTACGGAGGAAAAATTCTGGAGTGAGGAATACTTTCTAAGCCTACACAGGAACGATGAGAGAGAATAAAATACCTACCTATTTTAGGAATATTGCTTTGTGGGACTTGGGGAAGCAAATAAAATAGGTATGAATACAGTTGGTTCAAAATGTTTGAATATGAAGAAATTTAAAAGGGGAATCTACTATTCATTCTGTGTTTGATTCTGTTTGATTCTGTGATTCTGTTGTTTGAAAGAACAACTCTCATTCAAAAAGTCACAAGAAAAAAATCTAATCTCTTACGTCACATCTCAAATGTCAGGATAAAAATTTGCAAATGAACATCAAAAATGCAGATCTGCCCCAAAAGTGGTTATGTAGAAAAGGCATTTTCTTACTGCACAGCCTTTCTCCCTATTTAGTCAAACTGGCTCTTTTTTTCTTTTTTTTTCCTAACTTTTCAACTCCTTTTATTACAGAAAAGTGTGACAGTTTGGAAGGAACAATCTAAATTCTACTGTCATATCTGTATGTTTGTTTATTAAATTTAAATTAGTCACATCTGCACAGACCCACCAAAGGCAGTGAGGTTGTACTTATGACAGAAACATAATTTTAATAACTGAGAGCATAATTTGAAAGCAGTGGGGCTAAAGATATCACTTAGGGAATAATTTGGCCTGCAGACTCTTCATTACGGATGACATGCAAGAAGATAAGAATGCAGTCTGCCTGTCAAGAGTCTCAGTGTCATTTGCAGAGCTGACAATTAGTGAAATAATCATCATCGTAGGTATAAGATGAATATATCTGCTGTTACAGTCAATGAAGTACTGATACCTTGCAGTCCAGGCTGAATGAGAGGCAATGCATCGTGGCACTGAATCAAGAGCAAGGCAGAAACTAGAACGTGGTTCACTGTCCCCTTTACTATTTCTTATTTCTCCCAAGTTGGGGTGAGATGGGGCTCTGTTATGTACCTCTGTTGTGGCTGATTTCTTCCCTGCCTCCACTCACTCAGTTGCTTTGGCTGACATCCTCAGCAGGAACGGAGGGGTCTGGCAGCAAGTCTTCCCTGACAGTTCTCAGCCAAAGCAGCTCTCAGCACCCCGCTTTTGTTGGGAAAGCACCGGGGTGTTGTAGGTACCTGCTCCCTGATGCCACAGGGCTCTCATGCTCCTCCCTATCTTATCAATACTAACCAGTAGAAGGGCTTAAAATTGTGCCCTGAAAGATAATTATGGAAACATAAAGCCATGTATAAGTACTTTTTTCAAAGAAGAACTGTCTTTTGGAGATGAAAAATCAATGACATAAATAATATGGAACCACATCTGCATAATGCATGAATGAAACCATCTTTCTAAGCACAAAACTGTCAAGAGCGCCTGGGATGTCTGTTAGTTTTGTGGGTAAGTTTTTAATAGCCTGTGCTTGGGGCACTCATTTGAGTGGAATTATTTGTAATCACCGTTTTCCTGCGGGAAGTCTGGAACAACATTGTTTATTCCCTCACATATTTTGTGCAAAAAGATAGGCCTATGTGCCTTGCTCCAGAGTGAGCTGACAGCAGATTGTGTGTGTTGGGTTAGGGTGCCCCTCTGAACCCTATGTTCCTTAATTAGCTGGAGGCTGGGATTTAGCCTTCCCATCTGAAAATGCTATGGTTAGATTAGACAACTTTCTGCTAAGCGCCTTGGACCTGAGGAATGCCATTTTTGGTGACCATCATTCCCATTTAGTGGAAGGACAATGTCTTCGTCTACGTAACGACCTCAGGATTACAGAGTGACTATGACTTCGTAAATCAGCTCCAAACTACCCAGTGTATTCCAAATTTGCCCAGTACAGTGCCATTTGGAGATACTAGAATGAGCACAAGAAGTAGTTCAATTCTGATAGTGTCATCTCAGTTATTTTTATATGGTGCTGCCTTACGCAGTGTAAAGATACCAAAATTATGACTATACACATGGTTATTGCAGCAGTACTTTGTTTTCATGTTTTCATCTCTTAAGCTTTTTGTATACTTCATCTGCTAAAATACTTCATGCATTTAACATGGTGGTTTTTTAATTTCCTTAACAAGAGGACTGTGGCAAAAAATGTACTTGAATCAAATTCTCCACCAAAAGAGCTAACAAAATGCTACACAGAAAACTGGGTATCTTAGAAAATCTGCAAACAGATTTTAATTGTCTTTATTAAGTAATAGGATTTTATATGTAAATATAGTATTTCACCCACAGATTTTCAACTGCTGCTGTTTGTTCCCATTTTTGAGATTAAACAGCTATAGTTGCTTTATGATCAATAAATGAATCACAGTGAGGAATGAACCATGTATCAAAATCTATGAGAAATATTTCATTAAGTGAAAAGAAAATTTATGCTTTATGTTTCTAGACATGAGCACATTGATCAAAGTAATAAAAATCTCTTCTCAGTCAGAACTTCTGCCCCTAGATTACTGGGCATCAGTTTTGTCTTAATGACAAATTTAGGTTAGTGAAAAATCATAAAATGTCATATTTTAAAAATTACCAAAAAACCTAACGAATTTTCATTATCACAGTTGTGTATGAGGGAATAACTCTCTGTTGAAAGAAGATGATATGCAAGAGAGTTTAATTATATCTCCTTCTGATTGGATAAATCTTTTTTCCTTTCTTTTTATTATTTTCTTGTCTTTTTAGAGAGTTAATTTTCATTGGATTGTGTTGAGATAATATTTGTCTTATAGGTATCCCTGCCTATGGTAGGGGGGTTGGAACTCGATGATCTTCAAGGTCCCTTCCAACCTAAACCATTCTATGATTCTATGATTCTATGATTATAATTTTCATTTAAATCTGGGGAGACAGCACAGTATGTCATATCAGATTTTCTTTACATGATTCCTCTTTTTTTGAAAGTCTTTGTACAAGCATATTTTAATATATTTAAAATACATACTGGTAGTTAAGACTCAACATTGTTATCTCTATGACTGATCTATATTACTGATTATCCGTCATAACTACAACTTAAAAAAATCACCAAATTAAGAAACATGCCAGTATTTTTAAGAGGTACTTAGACTAAATAGATGTCTAAATTTAGATTTTAAAAATATCTTTTGGTTATCTTAAATGGGATTCTTCACAAAATGTACAAACTCATGTCACTTTTTTAAAGCACAAAAATAAATAAATGAGGCACAGGAAAAGAGAATTGCAGATGCTGGTACTGATCAGACTTACGGGTACATGCCATAGTTGGTGGGTCCTTCTCAGCTCTGAAGTAACCTTTCTCACACTGACAGACAGAAGTTGCTTCTACGTAAGTCAAACTGTGCGGAGGGCACTTGGAACACTTTACATTTCCAGCAAATGCTTTATAGAATCCAGGCCTGCAAGCTGCAAAACAAGAAAATAAGTTTCATTAATAGAAGCAAGATTTGGTCAAAAGTAAAATCTGTTCCATGCAGCTATAATGCACCTTCTTTCCTTTCCAACCTAGATATATATGCTATTTTGATCATACAATTCTTCACAGTTTTTATTTTGGTATATGGACTTAAACATAAATCTGTTCTTGGTATACAGTAGGAAATCATTGAAGGAGACAGCTTCCAAATTTACAGACAGTCCTCACTGCTGCTTGAAATTGTTATCTGGACAACTTCAGTAATATCACTAAACAAAAGCACATTATCTATGTTTTATGTAGGTTCCATCTGTCAATAACAAAGAGTGAGATAACTTCTTATTGCCAAAGCTATTTATAAGGTTTCCTTATTTAAGCAATTGAGACTTGCAATGCTTAATATGTTTACCCTCACAATGCCTTGACGAGACAAGGATGACATCCCTATATATTTATAGATGGCTCTGACTTGCCTACAGTCCCCTGCAAAGCCTCTGACAGAACCCCCAGCCTCTGACAGCTGGGTCCTCTGCACCCTGTTGGCCTTAGAGGCTGGGAGGTGCTGCTATAACCACCTTCAGCAAGGTAGGAAGGAGATGCCGATACTGTCTAGCACAAACGACCGCAAGCCTGAGGCTACTCTTAATTGTGTCAGGAAACAACCTGGATAACAGCTGCGCTAAGAATGAAGGATGTTGTGATAGTCAGATCTCACCATGTCCCCAGTTACTTGGAGCAGGGGTCCCTGCTGTTCTTAACCCTAGCACAATCTTACATGTCTCTGTGCTGGCCTTTAAAGCAGAAACAGTTCATTAAAATAAACCTTATCATAAATCTACCAGGTTTATAGTCTGAAATATTATTTTAAAACTATCTTCAGACCTCATCACACATGTTTAAACAGAGATTTCTTTCTTTCTCCTGCCAGCTGCCATTTTTACACATGCCAGCATATATTGCAGTTACTGTCTTCTGGCTTCCCAATCTGAAAACAGAGCTGAAACAAATGAAAGAGCAACTCAGAGAGGTATACACTGTACAGACTCCTATTCCTTCTGACCTCTCCAACAGTACAATGGAAACCATTGCTATAAATACTGTTTCAAAGATGCCTGTGGCTTTTTCTCATTTTAACGTATTCAAGACTATTTTCTTTACATTGCTAGAGACACTAGGCAGTACTTTCTTCTCTTGTAATCACACAAAATAACAATATTAAAATGAGGTGTTCTTTAAAAACTACCCAAAAGTATGCATTTTATGGATTCACTATCAGTTCATATTGAGTTATTAAAAAGTATTAACTCATAGATAACATGTACACAGATCAGTTTTGCTTGTGATTCCAAAGGTCTTGCTTGATATAAAAGCAGTTTCATTTGTAGATGAGGCAAAAGGAGTGAGAAGATGGGACTGAAAAAGATAATAGTTGATTGTCTATCTGAATCCAAGAGCCAACTTTTCAAACGTAATTTTAAGAGCTTAATTTTGACCCAACAGTTTCAGCAATTCTCCTCCCGGTGTGTTGTTCTGACTTTGCTGAACAGACGTTAGGGACGAATCCTGCCCTGCTGTCACTAACAAAAGAAAACAATGTATTTCTGGTGTTAGAGATAAGAGAGGTGGGAACAGCAGGGATTCTTCCCTTAAAGAAGGCTACTGGTCTGATATAATTGTGATTATAGTGAGTGGTAATTTTCTACTGATTGGAAAGACAGCAGGTTTCGTGCATGGAAGACGGCAGCATTGTAAATATAGGCCGTAGGCACTGACTCCTCTTAGCTTTGCTGGAAGGAAGTGAGAGAGAAGGTAAGGCAAAATCGGGGAAGGGTGTTAGGCTTTCCTGCTCCTTTCTTCTTGTCTCATGCCCAAATCCTGCCCTGGCTTATCTAAGGATGAATATTAAATTTTGCTTTTAATAGCTACCTTTCATATATGTGGTACGATATAAAGAAGTTTGTGATTAAAGAGTTGGCAATTCCAAGTTACAGTTTCAGCCAAAGCAAAATGAGTGCTCTTTAAAATCCTTATTGCTTCTGAAATTCATGTCTGTCAGTTCTGAAATCATTCCTTCTTCCCTTTCAGCCCCCCAAATGACAAATCACTTTGAATCAAAGACACATAGCATTCTCTTTCAAGAGAAATATTTTGTTTAAATTTCAAGCAATTCACTATTCCAAAATAAAACTCAAGGAGAAGATTAATTTCCAATTTAAAAAAGTAAATGTTTTATTCTGAATTGTATTCTGTAATGGATGTAAAGCAATTACGGTTTTGATATGGTATGTCTCTTAAAAGAAAGCACATATATACTCACGGAAAAGATGGCGGGAAAAAATGGATGAATAAGTGGATCATTTTAATTCTTTTGAAGCCAACCCAAACACATTTATCCATTAGGCCAGGTATGTACCATGAATTCTAAGGCAGAGGAAGATATCAGGGAAGCTTTTTTATGAATAAGTTTACAAAGCTATTGATAATACACTCCTCATCCAAATGTAGCATCACACAACCACGATTATTTGATACTTTCAAATAAAAACCAGCCCTTCACGAACAAGATAAAATAGCATAAGCTGAAAACCCCCAAATGATCACAAGCTTGGGATAACTCACCTCTCCAGATAAGTCAGTGCTGATTGCCAGCATTGAAGGTGAAAGAAAATAAACTGTTACTCTGTCAAAACCAATGACTATGCAGCATGAGTCTGAAATACACCATTTTAGATGCTGTACATATCTAAGCTTAGATTCTGCTAAAAAATATTGTGTTTCAGTGGCACAATTAACAACAGGAATTGCTAAATTTACCATTTTCCACAGAAAATTTGCAAGCGCTAGAGTTACTACCCAGTAAAAGCTCATTTAGGAAATGCCTCAATTGCTATGATTTCAGAGATATGTCTCCCTCTGAAGAAAAGAAGAATCTCTCTGTTCCTTCGGCCTCGGGTGTCTTCATGGAGCTTAAGGCTGTATAAGACCACTGTAAGCCAACTGTAGCTCACAGCAACTCCAATTAACATTTACAGGAAAATTGCACAAAGGAGTTAATGGTATATGCATTCCATTGTAATTTCTGGTTTATGCATAACATTTTGTAAAACTGGGGTTGTGCTATGTTCTGCTATGAGACTGCAGATTGCATTACTGCATGTAAATCACTGTGTGTGACTGCAGGTTGTGGTATCAAACATACACAAGCACTAGATGTATTCAACTTTAGAGTCCTGAAGTCACATGCTATCTAAAATAAGGATTAGGATACGACTCTAAAGAGATTAATCAACAGGCTTACTTACATGCTTAATGTTAACCAAATTCCTCAGATTCTGCCTAGCTTCCTATTATTTCTATTGTTTATTCTCCTGTGCAGTTTCAGTCAACAAAAAATTACTTGGTGCACAAATTACTTAGTGCACAAACTGCCTGATGGGCAAATAAGAAACTCAGAAAGTTATAGATGAGTTGTGGTTTTGTATTTGGAGAAAGAAAAAAGCCACCTTTCCCATGCAAAATCGTACCCTATGTAAATATATTACAAGTAAGTTAAAAGTTTGTTGAGATCTTTATGTATGCAGAAAGTTTCATTTTGTGTGGGTTGATAAATCAGTATTTTTCAAAGTATTTCTCGTAACATTTTCTTTACTCAGTTAATAGTTATTTCATCTACCATTTTCACAAATTATTTGTGCATATGTTAATGTAAACTCAAATTCAAACTATGAAAAACTCCTGTCTGAAGAAGCTTCTAATGATGACTACTCAAAAAAACCTGAAGTTTGTTTTTATCTTTGTTACCACTTTTTTTAGAACTTCCAAATCACTGGGAGGCATCTTATTTTCCCTTATTATTATTTTGTTATCTAACAGAAGTGACTTTGTGAGTTACTAATTATACGAACTGTATGAGATTTGACTTTTGTAAAGCCTGGGGGAAGATAATATATTGTCTTAATGGTTATGTAATTAGCAGGGTATCTGAATGAACAATTCAAAGACACTAAAGTTTTCTCCAATGAAATACCAGAGATCATGCAGAGAAGCACTGATAATTTAATTGGCTTCATAGAAGATAACACGTCTATAAATGTGTTTTACTACAGTTTTATCAGGATTTGACTATGAGGTGTTTAAACCATAGAAACTTTGTAATTAATATCACTTTCCTTATTTAATGTTTAATATATGGCATTTAGTTTTGTTTGTGTTATACATAGATTCATATAAAGAGAAATTAACGCTACGCAAAGCTCTGGTGAACTCTTAAAGAAAGTGATTCATGGCTTGCCAGCCTCCCAGACTGGGCAGAGAGTAGAAGGTGTCATTTATCAAGCAGCTGCAAAACAGTTTAGCACTGTTGATGTTATTTGCAGGGGTATTGAAGCAGACCGGAAAAAAACTGTAGAGGTGCATTGTACACTTACTGCCTAAAATGAGATACGATCTTAGCTGTTCCAAACAGCACGGTACGCGTGTGGTGCAAAACGCTGTGGGAAGCCGCCTTTCCCTGTGCACGGCTGCATGGTCAGTCTATGGCCGTTACCACCCATAAGGGCTGCAAGCGCATCCCCCTGCCAGGGCTTTGGCTGTGGGGGCCCAGGGCAGCTCAGAGGCAGTGCAGCCAAGGGCAGCCCCATCCCACTGGGGCCATGGGGAAAGGCTCCCTGACAGAGTGGTCGTGAGGCTGACCCCTGCCTGTGGGAGCTGCTTTTGGCTGAGGGCTTGGTGCCTGCCTCGGCTACAGCTCCTCTGTGGCATGGCCCTGCCCGGCCATGGGCCCTGCTGAGCTTGGCCCACCTGCGGACCGACATTCTGGCCCAGCCCACCACCAAAGGCCCAAGATGGTGGGACAGGCCCTGCCTGGCCAATATCGGGGAGCTCCCTGCCGCTACCGGCCCCCAGGGAGGTGCTGGCCAGGTGGTGCCCCAACAACCTAAACCAATAGCTGGATATATATTATAGCAAGTGCAGAGAAAGCCATACTTCACTGAGGTCCAGACACATTTCCAAATCCAGGGGAAGGCTGACCTGTGTGTAGGCTGGTGGGCCGCAGGGCCTGGTTTCACGGCGTTATTCAGGCTGTGAGGAGGGAGGGCTACACTTCGTGCTGGACGGAACAGTATTTTTAAGGATCTTTTGAATTGTCCAGTAAATAAGGTCATGGGTCAATTACTACAAAATGCAGTTGTGGGCTTTCTTGCAGAAGAGTCTTTGCTGCTCAAGACTGTTATGGCCATTAAATTTTTCCCCAGCCTGGGGGATAGGGTGGTGGTGGAGGGGGGCAGTATGATGCATAGACATGAAATCTGGAAGATGCAAACGTGGTGCTCATCTTTGTGGTCATAAACCTTGTTGATTTAAAGAAAAAGGGGCTTTTTCACTGCTCTGTGGGAGCATGTCATTGTGAAAGAAAGAAGTTGATTCCAGTTTTCAGTTGTTTTGGTTTTACAACATCTGAATCAACTGTTATCAAGTTAGTTGAAGTAAGGGGAGTCCAAGGCAAACTTAGGAGCAACTTTTAGGTATGTCTGACATTTGTTGGGCTGTGTGTGGGAAGACATTTCTCATGAAAATTTTTATAGCTTGTTGAGAACTCATCAATCAAATTAAAATAAAGACTGTTGTCATTTACAATGAATGGCAACCATCAGTAACTGTGGAAGAGGTGTTTTAATCTTCCTGAAACACATAATTTGCTATGCTTTTCCACCTCATATATTTTTTTAAATTGCTTACTGAAACCCAGTAATGCACTATGAGGCTGACATCTTTCATATTTGTTATATTCTGTCAATATATAATTGTTCCAATTTTAAAGTCGTCTTACCCCTCTGGTATCTGATCACTTTATAAAAAGGGCAATCCAATAAGGCCTGTTCTATTCTACCACTGTGCAGAAACAAGGAACTATAATATTATTTTAACCAATCTATATTTCAGTAAAAGTATACAGAAAAGAATGAAAAAGTATATAGAAAAGAACGTAAAAAAAGATGCACATTCTGTATTACAAAAGGCAGAATACGATCACAAAATCAAGACTAGGATATTGCAGAGTTACAACAATGAAGCTATGATGACAGCCTTTGAATGTAAGTACTATCTGATTAAGTAATATCATGTGTTTTCTTTCTTCACATTATCCTTGTTTTATTCAGCTCATGAATGGACTGTGAGAAAAGAGAGGGGATTCACTTTGGGTCATGTTCAAACTGATAGTGAGACTATGCAGGACGAGTTGCTAGAAACTTGGGGCAACATGAATAACCCATTGGAAGAAGACCAGCCATAACAGATTATAAATTACGGAACATGCTGGTTAGTTGAAACCACAAGAATAAAAGACATGATGTATTAAGAAAGCAAGGCTCCAGTTTGGTTCAGTTCCAACAGATGGTAAGGAGAAGACAACAGGCACCCCAAGGAAACTTAGTGACAGAACGACCCAACTTCTGGGGGACAATAGACTGATTTTCCTCTTTTGTTTGCAGTAAATTTGATGGATTCTATTTCTGTGTACTTTGGTATGCACTTAAATGCATCTGTATTTTTATGCTCCAGTCAATCTCTTCCCTTGCCCATATCTTCTGCTCTCTAATATTTCTATTCTCTGAGATGGAGAACAAACAAGAGCATTACTCACACACTTGACTTTGGAGAGGAACAAGGGAGAGGAAAGAAAAAGAGGCAGGTACAAGGCTGCTTCCTCAAATATAACTACATAATGAAGCTAGGTAAATGAAATTAATTGTTCTTTCTCTTTGTGATAATTCTTTTTTTTTCACAGTGACTTATTTTCTCTCATTCCTATATTTCAATATTCTATTGCAGTTTATTAAAATGATTAGAAGAAATTACAGACGAGATAATTGGTATATATCAAACAGTATTTTCAGTTCACATCAATGCAGTTTTTCTCTGTATAAAACATTAGTTACAATACAATAACTTGAGCAATGATTCGGGTCACATACCACGTTTTTAAACAATCTGTAGTTTATTCAAAAAATTTACACAGACAAGGAGAACAGTCAATGATATTAATTTCATCATTGCCTGTCATACTAGATACAACTCAATAACTCATCAGAGACCTGGGATCTGTACTATACAGCACAGGTGAATACCATTCTGCACTTCTTAAGGAGCTGTCAGCTACTTCTCAAAGACTTTTAAGTAGGCAACTAAAGACTTTTGATAACAACAAAGAGAAACACCTTGTTTGCTACTGAGGTGACTCAAATAGCTGTTCCAGTACAAAACCAAACTATCTTATTAAACTTCGCTTCTCACATAGAGAGCAATAATTACTCAGTGACTTAAGCTGCTTTTCGTAGTGCTGCTGGAGATTATCATTGCCTAGTAATAGAAGGATTTTCAAAGATCTGGCAGGAAGACTGTCTGTATTCCGACTTTCCCTTAACTTACAGGCAAGATGGAAACAAGTAACAGTGGAGGAATAACACATGTAACTGGTACTTTTTTCTTTGTTAATCACAAGCACAATGATACTTTCACAGGTTGCCTACCCATTGTATTTGTCACCTTATTTATAGATTTTTCTTGCAGGTGTTTATTCTATATTGTTAACCTCTTCTTTAAAAAATCTCAACTAAGGACTCTCTTTGTTTTTTCAAAAAAATAAAAAAGAGCATCCTACACACTTTCATATAGACTAGATTTAGGAATATGATTCTAAATGCATAGACACTAATCAAATAAAGAGATGGAAAATGTTTTCAATACTGATAAAACTTTGTTTTTCACTTAATTCTTAGAAGTAGCTGAATTATTTTTTACAAAATTAGTATAGTAAATGAAGTTTACTACTACAACAGGTAGATGGCAGGTAGGAATGCTTCAGCATGAATGAGTACAAAATTGGAAAAATTATAAGCAGCTGAAAAGAGGCTCATTTGATTGGAAATATCAAGCATTGAAACGACAGATCAAGACCTTATCCATAAAAATAAAAGCTATTCATAATACAGGCTAGACTACTTTACAGAGGGTCTGCAACCTTTTAAAATTACCCCTTAAACACATTTTATAAACTGTACTGATGAGTCAATACAGTTAATGTTTTAGAGAAAGTTGCTATATTTCAACTTATTGCAACTTATTTTGTGTGTGTGTTCAGCTGAGATACACCTTCCTAAAGGGGGAGCCAGAAATGACTGTACAGTTTCATTTTATTAGGTTCTTTTATGTACGCCTGTATAAGCTCCGACAGTGAAAAACAAACTCAAGCTAAAATAAAAAGAAAAGCAGCTTTCATGCCACTTAGACATGTCTGAAAGAAATTAGTGATTATCCTCTGACTACTGAAGATGTGTCAGTGATTTGAGAGAATCATATTTGGTTTTGGCATCTGAGTCAATTAGAAAAGATGCCTAGGTAAAAAGCAGAAGCTATTAGAATGGGAAGACTCCAGTTTTTAACTGCACAGACACTGCACTACCATATTACTGCAGCACTGCATTACTGACATTATCACAAGAAACAAGCATTAAAAAAAACACGTATGAACTTTGCAAACTTTGGCTTAACATTTTCAAGCAGGACCATCAAAGCTGTTTCACTACTTATAGTGGCAATGATTTCTGATTCACAAAATGATAGAATAGCTTGGGTTGGAAGAGACCTTCAAAGGTCATCTAGTCCAACCCCCCTGCAAGGAGCAGGGACATCTTGAACTAGATCAGGTTGCTCAGAGCCCCATCCAACCTGACCCCGAATGTTGCCAGGGATGGCGCATCTATCATCTCTGGGCAACCTGTTCCACTGTTTCACCACCCTCATTGTAAAAAAATTCTTCCTAATATCTAGTTTAAATCTACTCTTTTTTAGTCTAAAACCATTACCCCTTGTCCTATCACAACAGGCCCTGCTAAAACATTTGTCCCCATCTTTCCTGTAGGCCTCCTTTAAGTACTGAAAGGCCGCAATAAGGTCTCACTGGAACTTTCTCTTCTCCATTCTGAACAACCCCAACTCTCTCAGCCTGTTCTCACAGGAGAGGTGCTCCAGCCCTCGAATAATTTTTATGGTCCTCCTCTGGACCCACTCCAACAGGTCCACGTCCTTCCTGTGCTGAGGGCTCCAGAGCTGGAAGCAGTACTCCAGGTAGGGTCTCACAAGAGTGGAATAGAGGGAAAAATCACCCCCCTCAACTTGCTCGCCATGCTTCTTTTGGTGCAGCCCAGGATACAGTTGGCCTTCTGGGCTGCAAGTGCACCTTGTTGGATGCACATGCACCTTGCACATGTCCAGCTTTTCATCCACCAGTACCCCCAAATCCTTCTTGGCAGGGCTGCTCTCAATCTTTTCATCCCCAAGCCTGTACTGATACTGGTGGTTGCCCCGACCCAGGTGCAGGACCCTGAACTTGGCCTTGTTGAACCTCATGAGGTTCACACGGGCCCACCTCTTGAGTTTGTCCAGATCCCTCTGGATGGCATCCTGTCCCTCAGGCCTGTGAACCACACCACTCAACTGGGTGTTGTCCACAAACTTGCTGAGGGTGCACTCGATCCCACTGTCTATGTCATTGATGAAGATACTAAACAGTGCTGGTCCAATACGGACCCCTGATGGACGCCACTTGTCACCGATCTCCATCTGGACATTGAGCCATTGACCACCACTCTCTGGATGTGACCACGGAACCAATTTCTCATCCACTGAACAGTCCACCCATCAGATCCATATCTCTCCAATTTAGAGAGAAGAATGTTGTGGGGGAGCATGTCAAAGGCCTTACAGAACTCCAAGTAGATGACATCCATAGCTCTTCCCTTGTCTACCAATGTAGTCACTTGTCCTGGTTCTGGTGGGGGTAGGCTTAATTTTCCCAGGGAGCTGGCCCGGGACACAGGTATTCCATACCATATGAGGCCATGCCCAGTCTACAGTGGGGGAGCTGGCCAGGGGATGGGGCAGGAAGCTGTGCTTGGAGCGGGCTGGGGCTGCCCACGTCTAGTTGGTGAGTGATGGTACAGTAATCGTGTTTGTACACTCCTCTACCAGTGTTATTGTTGTTTTCCTCTTTCCTTCGCTGTTGTGTTAAACTGCCTTTATCTCAACCCACGAGTTTTGCCTTTTTCTTCCCATTCTTCCCCACAGCTGTCAGGGATTGAGTGAGCGGCCACGCTGTTTGTTATTGGCTGAGGCTAAACCACAACATCACTCTGTCACAGAAGGCCACTAGGTTGGTCAGGCAGGACTTGCCCTTGGTGAAGCCCTGCTGGCTGTTTTGAATCACCTCCCTGTCCTCCATGTGCCTTAGCATAGCTTCTAGGAGGATCTGTTCTGTGGTCTTCCCAGGCACAGAAGTGAATTGCATGATTCCTCCATGCAATGAAAAACTGTCTGCCTAAATGTACTATATATGTACTGTACGTGGCCATAAAGACCTCTTGTTAATTGGTACAGGTGGTAAAGACAGCAAAGGCAGAATCTAGCCCCTAGTTTCCACAGCTGTTGCTGATCTCTGTAAGCAGTTTCTGGCAGGGACACTGATGCTGGAAGGTCCTCGCCTAGCACGCTGTCTTGAAGTTGTCTCAATGATGTGCAAAGCACCAATAACACATAGGCAGGCTGTTATTAGCCATAGAATAAAAATACACTATGGTTACATTTGTGGAATCAGGAATAACAAAAAGTCAAGATGTCTCACAGAAACGACAAGTGACAAAAATGGCTGGAAGACTGGTATTTTATCAGTGATGGAAGAAGAGAGACAAAACCAACAGGATGCACCTCCCTGAGGGGGCAAGCAACTATTTTTTGCTGCTTTGTGCCGCTGACTCTGTTGTGAAGATCCCTGAAATCTAATAAATTGTTTGAGGTGGGAACTACGCATACTCAAATACACTGCTCCATACCCAAATTAGTCTTTATTTCTGTTGATACTTTATGGACAGACTCCACAGAAAATCCACAATTAGACAGACTTAATAAATCTTTAAAGGAGATGGTATAAATACTATTTTCTACACTGCATAGTTTTTAAACGAACATCACTGTGTTTTAGGAAGATAGTGAACAAAAGAAATCAGTCAGGCTAATTAAGGCACACAATAGAAATGGTAATCAAGGAACGTGACAGCAGTGAAAAAGAAGGGAAGCAATTTCCTGCAATATACTAGTGCATACTCCTGGGATCAGGAAGGTCTGCAGGAAAAGAATGGAAGGAAAAGATCATTGCATCTCCAAGCAGCCATCTCCAGCATCTCCAGTAATCACCTTTAACTAGAAAAGCAGGAGAAGTGTAATCCTGAGAACACTTCAGGGCAATGCAGCACTGGAGTAAATGGCAGAAGCTACTCATTGAGTCCCAAAATCTGTCCACAGCAGGTGTAAACACTCTTCATTTTAAAGTATAATCTTAATAATGCATTTTATTACTTTTTAATCATTGTTCCATTCTTGCAAAGCTTTATTTTTAAGAAAATGCTTTCTTCATTCCTTCAGTCCTGTCCAATAAAAAGCCGGTATCTGAGTGACCTGGAACAACAGCAATGCCAAGGAGCATTCTGCACCTATGCAAATCCTGAAAACTGAAATACTAGATAATCAGCTGTAACTGTCAACACCGCAGCATTTTCGCTGCAGGGTGTCTCTAAGGTAGAAGGAATATTCCTCTACTCACCTGCCCTGGCTTATTTGGGAACTCATAACAGAAAGGATCAAAAAGGAGGATCATACTTCAGTAGCCAGCACTAGTCACTGGCTCACTGGCACAGGGCAGAGTAGTGGAGAGAATGCTTGAATCTCCACATGAACTTTAATAACACATGGCACAAGCAACTCTGCCACCTGTACCAACACAAGCTACTCTGCTGTCCCCACCTGCATAAGTCTCTCTCTTATTTTCTCTCTTTCCTTCTGAGAAGTTAAAAGAGACCATCTGTCGTTCATTTTAGTGGCCAGTCCAGCCCAAATCACAACACGTGTTTAGTTCACTGTAGATGCACAAGTCAAGGCCAAATAGAAGAATTTGTGCCCTATAAAGCGAGTGGAGCATGTCTACTCCTATGCGATGCATGTTGCAGTGGCACATCCCTCCTTGCACTTTTGAAGAGGACAGATTCTTCTGTAGGTTTCTTTACCACTTCCAAAAATAAAAAGTAGGAAACTGTTGCTGCTGTAGTCCTCAGACTAAAGCAATACGGATATCAAGAAAATCTGTTAGACTAAGGACACCATATCATAACGCGCATAGGGAGTAGCTTATTTAACATTGCTGGGAGCTGTTCAGCATATCAAATTGCTTTTCATAAAGGAAAGCTGGAATAGTGGTTAGGCTACAGTTGTAGCTGGAAGGGCTTTTTGGGGGCAGGGATAAGGCAGGAGTGTGATAAGTTTCTCAACACTCCAGTGAACACTACAAAAGAGAAGTCTGAAAAACAGCAGTAAGAAATATTATTCATTATAACTGTGCAAGGAATCTGTGTTTGCTGGATTTTCTCCATATCATTTCAAGAGGAACTAGTGTCCAACTTGGAAGGCCATGAAGGCTTCTGTTTTCACAGAATGATTTACACTCTTATGTACAGTTGAGGACTCCTGCCTTAGCAGACAACACTGCAAATAGGCATTAGACTGTATCGGATATTTCTTCCCGCAAGAGGAAAAAGTGGTCTGCAGATATCAGACCCATTTTGTGGCTAATTCCTTTTGCACATTATCTATCTTTATATCCTAAAAGTGAAAGCAGCACTTCTATAAGGAGATGATTGTTTGTGTGTCTTTCATGATCACAATGAATGCAAACCCATAGCATATGGTTGCTCTGCAATGCTGGTGCTAGCGTAGGGGCTGAATAAATGGTCAAGCCCATTTAAGCTATGGCCTCCTCTTTTTCCTCTTTTTTTCCTTCCATTGTCACAATAATTGTAAAAAGATGGATCTCCCAATTCAGAGCTGCATGGCCAGCTTTGTTGTCTAGGTCAAGTAAGTATCTGATCTATTGTTTAAGGCTTTCCCCAGTATCATAAATATGTTCAAGTAGTGGCCAATGTGGTGTTGGTTCCCCAAAAGATTTTTCTCTACTCAAATGTTAAAAAAGAGCTAAGAGTGGTGATAACAGTTATAAAATCATCTCTTGATGTCAGCATAATAACTAAATGCTAGAAAAAACGTCTTGCTATCAGAAAGATCCAAAGTGCTTCCTACCAGATATATATACAAATTTTAAAATGCTTTTTTACTAGATATATGTACAAAAATTTGTGATATATAGAGAGCAGTTTGTCAATCTTACGATATTTTTTATCAAATGCTACCATATACACGTGATTCTTTCTCTCTGTCACTTCTACCCATACTATAAACTGATATTTCTGTCCTATCCTTCTCCTCATTTTTTCTTCTGTCTTCTTTCCCGTAGTATTAGAAACCTTTGTTTTCAACTCTGTATGTATGTTAGGTAGTTCACCATAGATTTCTCTATTCCGCGTGCAAGAGCAGACCATCTGAATCTGCAGATGCACTTTTCTCTGTCCATAACAAATGAATCTGCTAGCCTGGGTTAATTAATTCCTATGATAACAATTATTTCATTGGTTTTGCAGGTGCTTTTTTTGGAAGCAATTTTTCTGAAGCTGTGAGGTTTCAACTTCTGACAAGTACCAAAACTTCCAGCCTGCTAGTTGTTGCAATGACATTTGTTGGCTGGCATTATGTCAGACTGATTTTCTGTGTAAGTATAGTAAGTTACCAGCACACTTCTCAAATAATTAATGGCACTTGGCTTCATGCCTCAGAACACACTCAAGGTGTACACTGAAAGCCTACTAAAGCTCTGCCTGACATGACTTATTACTTTATTACAAAACTGTAGAACAGCTTTCTAGAGAAGCCATACCTTGAAGGAATGTAATATTCTTACAGGCAGTTATTAACAATAAAAACCTGAAGAATAGTGCAGTCACTATTTACAAGGATACCATTTCTTGTTATGGCCTTATTATAAGACTGTAGTTTTTAATGATTTAAGATCTCAACGCTCATTTTTTTGTTTCACAACTTTCACAAGACGAATTGCTTTTATAATAGATCAGCTGAAGCTATGCAATTCTTTTTTCTCTGTGTAACTGTCTCTTTTGCACTATTATAATTAGCAAGAAATCATAGCAATGAGAATGCAATCTAACCCACTTTAAGAAATACTTTATAAGATCAATTTTTTAAAAGGAGAGGCTTAAAAATATGCTTACATTTTAAATTATGGTCGCCAAGATTGCACATTCAAGTATGGATTTGTATGTGCAATTTATTTAAGCCCCTGCTTTATTTGCATGTACAAGTCAGGAGTCTGTGCACACATGCAAAATTACTGTAAACATGGGGAATATTTAAATGCCCAGAAACAGTTAGGTAATTGTATAGGCATGCAATTTCTGATGCATAAAATGCTGAAGTGTTCTTATAACATCGGGCCTTTAGTCTTTAAAACAGAATCATTTTTGATGTGTCTGTAGAAAAACTCACAAGCTTGATTTTCAAACACACCAAACACGATTAGTGACTCCCAAACTATTTCAGCTCTGATTTACCATATTCAGTGCACTGAAAATGAAGCTTTTGTGCTTCTGTGGGAATCAAATACTATTTTCTTTCATATTATCTCTGAGTGCTTCTAAACTCACAGGAGAATAATCTTCTTGGTCATTAAGAGTTATTTCAAACACATCTTTGTATCTTCTACATTACTGTACTAAATATTATGCAATTTTATTTTATTCTATCATTATTGTAAGACAGGGAGTAACACAATGTGGTACTTCTGAATAAAGTCACATTTCATGTCAGCAACGTACACAATATTCAAATACTGATCATGAATCTGGCTGTTAATTTATCTCATAAAATGATTTTAATAAAGTGCACCAACTTGCAGTCCATACATTATACTACGGAATTTCTCCATCCATTTAAATGTCCAGTTTATGTCCATATCTAGTACAAGCAGATGACATTTTAGACTAGAAGAACTGTAGGTTGTGTTTTGTTTCTAGTTGTTGGATTGTTGTTTTTTTTTAATTTACTACACAAGTGGTGTCTGCCTATAAAATACAGGCACTTCTAATGATAGATTCTGCTCTCAGAAACTTTACTGGCCATACTGCCATTGATATTAAAACAAAAGGTCTTTGTTTTTGTGTTATCAAATATTACTGTCAATCTTTCAGAAAACTGTTCCTTAATTACAGCTACTGATCAGGGTAAGAGCAACTACATTCACCTATCGCTCCCCTCAATAACAATTAGTTTTCCTGTGTCTTAGTTCCAGCCAATTTTTGCCATGGGAGCAATACACAAAATTATGTAATTAGTCCATTCAGGCTTTACTTTTCCCTTCCCTTTCCCCAGCATAAATGTACAACCACTTGCCATACTTAGCCCCAAATTATAATAATTACTGAATTATATTTACATATGTACAGACACATTTATCACTACCCCCACTGAATATACTGCATGTTGCTTTCTCTAGAGCAGGAATACTGACTACAGAATAGTGAAACACAATGTTTAAGAGAAACCTTGAATTTATGTAAGAAATGCAACCCTTGACCTACCAGTGAATGACAGGTAAGTGAACAATACTAAACTGTTTTGTGAGAAACAGTGAATTTAAATAAAACAACACATGCTTTAAACTTTTATGTTTGCATAAAGCACGAACAAAAACTTGCAAATTATTAGTAGTATTATATGCAATGCCAGAGTGGTGTAGATAGCGTATCACAGAATCATCAGGGTTGGAAGGGACCTCTGGAGATCATCTAAGTCCAACCCCCCTGCCACAGCAGGGTCACCTACAGCAGTTGCACAGGACGGCGTCCAGGCGGGTTTTGAATGTCTCCAGTGTGGGAGACTCCACCACTTCTCCGGGCAGCCTGTGCCAGTGCTCTGCCATCCTCAAAGGAAAGCAGTTCCTCCTCATGTTAAGATGGAACTTCCTGTGCTCAAGTTTGTGCCCGTTACCTCTAGTCCTAGTGTAGACAGATTAATAGTAACAGTAACAATAACAAAGAAATAACAAATGACAAACTTTTGTTGAATAAGTCTTTGACAGCTCAGTCACATATTTGAGTGATCTGTACAGGAGGTGCATGCATTTCTGTTTTGTTATTCCTGTTTTTTTATATATATGTATTTCAAATTAAATGGAGAGAAGTCAGCAGACAAATTGCCCAGTAGTCTTGATATCAACATCCTTGTAAAATTTTTATTTCATAATCAAACATTGCCGACTTCTCCAAACCCATCACCACTGCTGCATTTGAATTTCTATGAATTTCAACATATAGCCAATGCCTTGCTAAGTCAAGGGAAAGCTCTGAATACTGTCTCAAATATTCCTGTATTGGCTTTATAGGACAAGAATAATTAAATCCTTTGGTGGTGCAAATTCAAACTTAGTTTAATAAAACAGAAATCATGATGGTGCCCTTTAGCAGAACTGGGTTTCTAATTTGTGTTTCACCAAAGTAGTTATGTCGGACATATCTTCAATCCTTGTGTCTAGAATATTTCACAACTGATGACCAATATCGGAGTGAAGAATTTCTACTGAACATACTAAGACATTTCACAGGAATCTTACAGAGATGAGCTTAATGAAAGTCTCAAAGATGAATTTAATATGAATTTTCAAATAACCAAGTTGATGTGAAAAATGCTCCCTCCAATAAGATTTCTGGTATGGATAGAAAAAATTGAGCATAAGAACAAAGGTAAGTATTACTATAAAAACATACTCATTCTGCATAAAATCTGAATGTTTCCCAGGTTTGCTGAAGAAATACCAGAGTATCTTATTTCTAGTTTTCAACTGTATTGGATGCACACTACAGTGTTAAGTGCTTTCCAAACGAAATAAAAATCATTATCCCCATCCTCAAAAAATCCCAACCAAAACCTTAAGCTTAGAGAAGTCAATGTGACTTTGTCGAAGGTCTCTAGCACCCTTGTAGCAGAGACAAGGTCACCCAGCTAATTATCCTGACTACAGCTGCGAGGGCCTCATGAGTCACAGGCCAGGTAGGGCCATAGCTACTTAAATGGAGAGACAAACACCACAGAACAGTAACCAGCACTAATAGGTCAGCCTACAATTGAAGTCACTTTTTTCTTTTTTTTTTGCCAGTTTGACACTTCCCCACAGCTGCAAACATACAATCAGCCAGATATTTGGCATAAAATGGACCTTTTTAACTAGAAACTGTTTATCTTAAAGGTTCTTCTTTAAGTTACTGGCACCAGTCAAGTAGGATTGTGTATCTATGGTATCCTGCCAATTTTAAATATGTAAATTCACATGACAGTTTTAATTCTGAAAACAAAATGTTTAAATTTTGTAACATGCATATGTGTTATTGGTAACATTTCAGGGCAATCACACATTAAAAAAAAACTGGCAAAAAATTTTATACATAGAATTTTAAATATTTAACAGATGATCAGACATATGTGGAATAATTCCTAAACCAAAAGAAAAATAAGTGCAAAATCAGGATTATATAGTCTATAACACTGACAACTACTGTGGCTGTGTCCTCATTACTCATCAGATTGTGAGTTTAATTCTAGTGAAGGTTGACTCCATTTCAGCTTTTAAATACTCATTAAGAAGCCTACAGGACAGTTAGTTTTAGAGTTCATAAATACCTGCTACTCAAATTGGGGTGTAGACACACGACAGGAAGCAAGAGAGTTATCACTCACCCACTGAACCGTTGACCCTAGTTGTGTGTTAGCCTTATAGCAGTTAACATTATATTTATTTTGCAATTGGGGATGGCAGATTGCTTGTATGCGGTCAATTTTCACCTTTTTTTTCCACTTTTATACACGTTTATCGTACTGTGAACAAAATGACTGGGAGACAAAGGTCAGAGTCTGCAATTCTTACAGTAAATGAGATACTACTGCTATCATTGTTCAGTATTTTGAACTGCAAAATTCAGTGATCTGTGTTTATCAAAAGAAGAACAATGGATTGTACCATTTGGCATATTTCTTTGATATTACACTGTTTTTATTTAACAAACTCATTTTCGCATAGAAATCTGGAGAGGGACAAACATCTGACTCTGCTAACAAACTCAGCCACAATACTGTAACTTATACTTGCCATCTACGTGTTCAATTAATATATAAAATCACAAATATTCATGTCATATAATGTTTAGTTTTAGAAAAATATATAATTATTTGTCACCCTTTTGGCACAGCATTTAGAGAGCATTTTAGTTATAACTTAGTTATCTTGATTGCACTGTATGGTCATTGGTAACTATCACTATGATCATCTACCCTGTATTCCTGCATAACAGCTAAATTTTAGCTTTGCTTAGCAAGTTCCAGCTCTATTTCAAATATCATGTATTTTACAGTGACACCATGGACCACTTGTTTTATTTGCTTCCTTACTGGTTTTATTCCAAGAATTTGAAATTTTTTTTGTCTACCATGATGATCTTACTCACCTCCCAAGCTGCTTTTCCAGCCTTTCCTTCCACAATTATTCCAGAATCTGCTCTCCTCCTCTATTCATTCTCTTTTTATGAGTATTGGGGCATAATACCCTATATATATATTATTTCTTAAATTCTTTAACGAACACACAAAAAAAAATACACTCCTTGTATTTGGGAATTAAAAAAAAATGTTTTCTGTTTGCTTTGTTTCAAAATATTACCCTGTGCTTTTTCCGCCTTTCTCTTCAATTTCTTCCACCTGTATTCTATGTTAGAGTGAATTATTACCAGTGCTGTCTAAGGCTAGGACCATGGATAAATAGACTCTGAGTTCCCAATTTGAAAAGGTCTCTGTCCTGGGACAGCAGCTGTTCTTTGTATTTTTATACAAAAAATATATTTATATGATTACTCAGTGAAAGTGTATGTGCATCTTGATCAGGTGCTATAGGAGTCAAAAGAGGATAAGTGCTTTGTTCCCTGGGAAGTATAAAATAGACCAGACTTTGATCCCACTGCACCACAGGCTGAATCTATGTCTTACAGTATCTGGACCTCTGGGTGAGACTGTAGTCTTCATCATGCTACACATGCTACAAATAGGGATTGTTTTGGCTCCTCACAATTTGTGTAAGTTTTCTGAAATAAAGTTAATTTGAAACTCAAAGAAACCAAAAACTAAAACGGAGATCTTTCCATTTGATGATGCATAATGCCATTTATGTGATACAAGAAACTCTTTTTGGTATGAAATGTAAACATAGACTAAAAGAAGAAGATTCTCTTGTATTACCTAAGGATAGGAAATAACAATGCACCTCTTCATATTAGATCTGTAATTCTTAAAATGAGAAATGTTTTAGGGGTCAAAGGAAGCGGCAGCTTAGGTCAAAAATGGAAATGAATATAAGCAGTCTCGTCTCAGTTATAAATTTTCATTTACACATTTCAAATCTATCACAGTTCACAGAGAGGAACTTGACTGGCAGTCCGCTTAAGAAAGGCACAAGACTGGAGTTAAAGGTAATTTCATTTACAGATTGTATAGGTCTGGGAAAACATACGCAACATCTCTGATATTATGCTTGATATCAGCTCATGCTACAAATCTACAATCTACAATACTTACAATAAATAGGAATTAATTAAAAGCTCTCTCTGTCCTCCTCCCCATTGCTTCCATCATATATTATAAATACTGCATTTGCAGAATGGATCCTAATTAGTCTCTTTTATATAGCAGGGCTAAACTTTCAAGGCATACAAACATCACACAGAGGCCTGCAAGTTAGACTCCCGGTCACTTTTGACAATATTTGGAAGAAAACAATGAACATAGACCCTCCTTGAATACAGACAGAAGAAGGACTTAACACAGCAATGAAGAACTATAAGAACAGAAAAAAGCCAACAGAAAAAGAATGTCTGTAAGTTGCTAAGTTTTAATATTGCTGAAATATAAAACTGGAAGCAACCTCTGTTCAGTGTTAGGCTTCATAATGCTTCCAGTACCTCCTTCACAATCCCAATTAAATCTTTAAAATTTCATCCATAATATTAGAGCTGCTTCTTTATAGATTCCTTTCCTGTGCAAAACTGAAGTACACGCAATCTTAACAATGTTTGTGGAATAATGAGATTTGAATCAACTATGAGACTCGTAATCTTAATTGGCAAGAGGTGTGGGAAGATGAAAAATCTCCTTTCCCTATAATCTAATCAAACCCAGCAGTATCAGCTTCCAGATTGCAATGTCAGCCTTTCCACTGAAGGGCTGAGCAGGAGGTTAGGAAAAAATTAATTGTAAACATTAAAGTAAATACCAGAAGTTCACACTGGTCACGCTAGGTAAGCCACCTCAGCAACATTTGTGCTCCCTCTTGCACTCTCTCACTTGTGCTGCTGGCACTGCTTTCAGCATCCTGCCCCAACAGGCCTGAAGCAGGAGCTGTATTTTGAAAGGTTTCCCAATGAGTTGGTTGAAAACTCACATCGCATGTTTTCATAAGGTGCCCACAAGAACTCAGAAATCAGAACCACTTCCAACTCATGTAAGGAGGAACTTTCAACTCCAATTCTCAATTCAGAAAGAAAAGATTTCTGCCGGAGCTTTTAGAAAAGAGTCCCTATTAGCTATCACTGTTGTAACAGTGCAGAGGAAAGGACTGCTGCCGTGTTTGTGAAAAACTGGAATTTCAGCCTGTGCTGATACTACATTACAGATGCAACCACCTTCTGATCCTTGATGCTGATGCTCATCAGGTGCATCGACAATCAGGACATTGGGGAAAGACAGACATATTGTCCCTGAGTCCTAATAAGTAGCGATCATAACTCATCTGTAGCAAGCAAGAGGAGAGCTTGTCTGAAATTCTAAGAGCTTGCTTTGAGATCAGTATAGTACTGTAGCCATGAGACCACTGTTCAGGACAACGTGACTTAGCCAGCTAATATGCCTGAGAGAAGTGAAACACATAAATAGTGTCTTCCCCACTCTCTTCAATAACTGTCAAGGAGCCTGGGAGGCAGGCTGGGGAGACACCGTGCCACTGCTGAGGCAAATCTGAGGAACCATCAAGATTCTTGGATTATCCATTCTCATAGCCGGTAGCAAAGCGCTAGAATTCAAAAAGTAACTTGACTTTTCAAAAACAGCTAGAAAGGAGGAACTCTCTTCACAACATAAACAACAGCAATCCCTTTATGGCTCCTTCAGTCTACGTATGCAAGTTTGCCCAGATTTCTAAAGCCACCCCTAAACCATAAAAAGATGGAGAGAGACTTTTTTTTGTGTTATCCTCTGCATAGATAAGGGAAGACTCTGAAACCCCCAAGACAGTCCTCAAGGCAGAGATGTCTCTTTGCCTACAACAATATTTCAATGACCACTAACAGTATCACCTGCCTCTCATCTTTTGTATAAAATGTACAGAAGCAAAGGTGAAGTGTTTGATACACAGTGGAGTGAGAAAGCAGCTGGAATTACTGCAATTTATGCCCAGCCAGCCAGACAAGCTGTTGCGACGGATGGTTATGCACTTTAGCACAGCCTGCAGTTGGCACATTGTTTAAATAAAAAATATGATTCCCACACATTCAAAGCAATGATGGAGAGCTAAAGATCAGTTCCATAGGAGTGGGCTGTTGCTTCCTAATTATTATTTGGACTCACTTTTTGATAACTTAGTGCTGGGTTTTATTTTATTAAGGAATATATTTTATGAAATACATCTTTTATTACTAAATACCAAACAACTTACTGCTGAAGTGAGTGATTTTAGATAAACTGCAGAATTGCCATTCTACTGGGCAGGCCTTTTATGCACTAACCAGCAACATGGAATGAAATTGATATTGCGAGCAGATACTAGCATCCTCCTAGTGGCAGAGCAAATCTGGCAAGTGTACCATCAGGTTCAACGTTAGTAGTGCAGTGGACAGGATTTAATATGCTATAACAAATTGAACATTATTTCAGATGCAATGTGCCATGGCTTCTATCTTACTTTCACTCATTTCAGTCCACCAAAATAATTCAAGGGACATGGAGTTACTTTTTTCTCTACTTCTTTGCCACATTAAGTTCAAGCAAAACACACAGAAATAGAACTGACCCGAAAAAATGCCTGACGGTTTCTCTTGGGCTTCAAAGGCAAAAAGGTGTCAGAGGAAAAAATGCAGCCTTTTACTGACTGTGGACTCTACTCAGAATAGAGTGGACAGAATAGAAAGAAACAGAATTTGTTAGCACTTCTAACTGGAGACAAACACCTAGCAACTTCCAGCCAGCATTTCCTTTGTATGAGACAATTCCTGGGAACACTTATACGTACATTAATATGCCCAGCTGTCAAACTGCAGAGGAGGCCTGTTCAGATGGTGAAGCAGTATATATCAAATAATAAAGATAAATAGTAATAAATATATCATAATATATAAACCCTAACCCTTAGCTAACTCTAACCCTTAGCTAATCCTAACTCTTAGTGTTGCAACCATTTTGAAACCTACTAACATAGACTACAAACTGTTTTCACTAATCTAGTAAATCACCATGAATTTATTGTGAACTTGCAGAAGATGCATCCTGTGGTTAAGGTATTCATGGTCAGGGAGGAGGGTCCAGTCGATGGAGTCTTCTGTACCAAAGGACAGTGGAAACAGTAGAAAGAGAGCGAGAAATTATTTGAGGCTGTCAGTACCTGGACACTTGATATAAGTACTAGCACAGAATATTAATCGTGCTCTGCTAAGAAAACAGCCAACCTAAATTTATTATGATAAATTAAAACCTAGTCTATTTTATTTTTCTTCACTGTATGCCAGATGCTGGTGGTTTTGTTTTATTCTTATTTACTATTATTTAACCTAGTGGTTTTATTTTTAGTTATTTTTTAAGCACTACAGTCCAGTTTTGTCCATCTCAATTTGATAATTAGATAGCCAGCGTTATCAAAAAATTCCCTATGACTGAATTCAGGGCACGAGCACTGGTGGTTTGCTAAGTGCTCTCGTGTTGTAAGAAAGTTTCATCCGAGACCTGCTCACAAATGAAGCAGAACTAACCAATCCCTCTTGGACAAGCTGATCACCTGGAAAGTGATAAGCCAGTAAGTTTGTTCTGCTGGCCTCCAGGATAGGAGCAAATAGTAAATGTAAGTTCCAGCAAAAGAAGCACAGAAAGCACACCGTAGTCAAATACCTGTAATGCAGATACGGGCAGCACTAAGGCACAGAAGTTACTGTCCCAAAATACTCTGCTGTGACAGGGATGGCACAGACATCCCTATTCTATTAGTCAATGTCTCACAGCAACTAATTTTCCACCAGTGATCAGGAAGCTCAGAGCACTCTTTCATTAACATCCAGGGAACTGAACTAGATCCTGGTGCGGAACACTTTGCCCTTCTGGTAATGTAGTTTGTGTTTTAGATTTTGTTTGTGACAAGCTTTGTGTTTTGCTAGGCTTTAACATGGCGTTACAGCTGATAGGTGTTTCACTTTGTTACTGCCAGGTCCAGAGATACCACAACCTGGAAAAGGAAAACAAGTGCCTGCAACAACTGATTGACAGGCCTAAAACACCTGGGAGAAGACCATCGCATAAGAAATAATGGCTTAGAGAAAAACAAATTAGGAGCCGATTTATATTCCAGGAGACATTTTATTGCCTGCCACTCTCCATCCCACTGAAATATTGTGATGGATTGGGGTGAGTGAAGAGAATTGCTAGGTGCTGGTAATGACAATTTGAACAATGAGGTGGAGGAAACACCCCATGCTCTGCCTCTCCCCAGAAGACAGCTTATTTTGGAGGGAATCAAGGAAGGGAATATGACCCAGTAGTCACTGGAGGCATGTTGGGATGTGTTGTTCATATGCACATTCACACTGTGAGCATTCCTAACCCCAAATTCTGGTCAATTTTAAGGTCTGTATTCTGAGGTCCAACTACTAAGAGGGAATTGAAGACAGAAAACAGATTAAACAGAGCTCTACATGTTTTCCACGGAGCTGCAAGCCAGACAGCAGTTACTTGTCAAAGTATGGGAAGAGATGTATCTCACTTCGTCTACAAAATTCTTGGTGAAAAGGGTGGGAACGTGTTCTGAAAATGTTAATAGACTAAAACATATTTGAGTTCTTTCTATGAAAAAAATGCAACCACAGTGTGACTATGTGCAAGCCGGGCCACTTCTGAAATGATGGTATTGCAATTACTGTCATCATCATGAACCTGCACAGATAGGCATTCAGCTTTCTGAAGATGAGTGTTAATCCTGCATTCCCAACTGCATTAGGAAATAATAAGGGTAAGGTCTTTTTCATTTGACACAAAGAAAAACTTCTTGATAACATCTAGAGCCAGAAGAGCAGAGTTTTTTCCTGCCAAAGGAAAGTGCTAGCTGCAAAGAGATGGGAAAACTGGGCTAGGTAGGTAGTGTAGGTGTAAGTTGAGTCATGACTTTTCTTTCGTATCAGTGGCCAGGATCCAGCCTCGCCTCTGGTAGCATGTTACCATGACAACTTGTCCAAAAAATGGAGTAGAGGGAAACAGAAAACAGAAGAGGATCTTTGTTTTTCAGCACATTGTCATGATGTGAGATGGTTAGAAGTGGGTCTAAATTCCTCTTTAGGAATGGAGCTCTTAGTGATGTTCCTGACACCTTTGAGATCTATCACAAAAGGTCCCAGGACTGCCATGGAAAGGTAGTCTTTCTTTTCCCTGGGAAGCTGGGAGATTTCAGGGGTTTCAGGATGTTTTCATACTCTTTAAAAATGTGTGTACACTCCATCAACCTGACTTGCTGAACAGTAACTCTCTGACATCTGCTGGCTTGTCACTATGTGGAACAGAGGTTTTCTGTGCCCATGCTGCTCAATATGAGCTATGAGATGTATCCTCAAGCAAAGGTGGTCTGAAGTGAGGTTCAAAACGCCAGCCTCGAAATTGAAATGAAGTCCTCTTAATGCCTCTTGACTCTTCAAAAGAAGAGTATTTGAGTAGATGTGCCTGTCAGGTCAAACTGTGGTAACTGCTGATATACCACAGTAGGAAACATAAAGGGGGAGGCCCCTCCCATCTCACGCAGCCCAACTCTATAGCACAGTCCAAGCACTGAGCTTGTTTAACTTTCTACTGCCAAAATTAGAGAGGATGGGGAAGAACAGCAGAAGAAATTCAGGTCTGAACCGGGAGAAATCCAATAGCCTTTGGGATTTCAGCCCTTCAGGAACTAGCTTTGTGCTAACAGCCTGTTATGTTTCCAAGGTTAGCCCAACAACTGTGTTTTATTCTCTACAGTTATCTGAGTTGGGTCAAGCTACCAGTTTGACTTATAATGCTCACCAAAATACAGAAGCCTTTTTGAGGCTTGATATTTGATTTGAAACCAAGGGAATGCTCAAAATACCTGGACAGTGGAGAAACAGATGGCTGGACTATTTTAGCTATGGAGAGAAGAGACAAGCAGAGATCAGATAATTTCCCAAGAATGAGACACGAGCCCAAAAAACCTCCTTTGCTACCACATGATTGGAAATATTTGGGGAAAACAATATAAGCACAGAGGTGAAAAATTCTGAGATCTCTTCCCTCTGAGGCCAGCCATAACTCTAGAAAGAGGCCTGTGGTTACGTGGACAGGAAGGTGAATAACAGAAGGACTGTTCCCTGAGTTCTGTCTTGCAAGGACCAGACAGCCAGCACTAACATAACTACCTCCTTCCTAATCTTTTTGTAATATTTTTCTTTGTTGAGGGATTTTTGAGCAATAAGAAATGAATTCTCAGAAGAATCAGAGGAGACTAGTTGAGGGATGAGACCTTGGGAAGAGCCACGAAGATGGAAAATGACTTTATTCTCTGTCCTGGGCTTTTTGATGACTTGAACTAGATAACACAGCACTCCCTCTGAAAGCAAAATGTCTGGGTCATACCATGGCAGAAGTGATGCCTTCCTCATGCATTCCTCAGATTTCTATGATCTCAGAGATAGACTGAGCCTCAAGACACAGTAAAAGTAGGGATAAGAGATCAAAGGAAACGTTGATTTTAGAAAGCACCCAGAAATAAGAAAGGAAAACTCCTCACAGGAAAATCTCAAATCTAAGGAGGCTCAACAGTAAACAGGCAGAAATACTTTGAGTCTTGTAAGGATGCAGACTGTGCAGATAGGACACACTCATAGCAAGGTCACTACGTGTTTTTTCTCTCATCTCTGGCATTTCAAATTCAGCAGATTTGTTGTTGGGAGAAATGAAGAGAAGCTGGAATGGAAACTGGCCACCATGTGAAGGGCTTGATTTTGTTGGGGAAGACATCCTGGAGAAAAAGATTCCTCCTAAATCTTAGAGTAGAGAGGGTGTAAGGCATCTTCTGTGTAATTTTCCTCTTTTTGGAGGGAAAAAAGCATGCAACATGTCCAACTGGTGTGCCAAAAGTTGAAACAGTTGAAGCAAAATTAGGTAAATAAGGAAGAAAGTTTAACGTGCTTTAATCTCATTGAATAAATGCCAGATGTGCTCAGTGAGTAAACAGAACTCCAACCCAATAAGGCCACTGAGAAGAGATTAAAGGATTGGAGATACCCTTGTCCCTCTTGTACTACTTGGGCACAGCATGTTGGAAGGCTACAGAGGGTGAAGGATGTCACCTAAGGACCAATGTCAGAGTGCTAGAAGGCCTCCTCTACATCTCATGCAATGACAGAAAAAAGAAGGACTTTGTTTGCTTTATTGTATCTGGTAGAGACAACAACAACTCACCCTATCTGTTTTAAGACTAGTGTCGGTTTGGGTTTTTTTAATCTGCCTGTTATGGGACACCCTATTCTTTAATTAAGAATGTTTATTAAACATTCACTTCCCATAAGTACTTACTTTTAATTAGCTCCTTGACTGACCAGTATCGGTAGTATCACATTGTGATACGGTAGTATAACATTGTTTTTGTCATTGAAATAAGTATTATTTAACATTCAAATCTGTTCTTGAAAATGAGTGGACTGTACATATACCCGGAGGAAAAAAATTTTTTGGCCTTCTGAGTATCATTTGCATGATTCTAACATCATGCACATTGTGGAACTTAAGTTTATTGTCAGACAGCTTTTCAACTGGACAAAAATGGCTCTTCTAAGTAATTCTATCACGTTTTAGAATAATGCACAAAATTTACTGCCCATAAACCCACTACATTTAAAATACACGTACATGAAAAAAGCTAGCTAGCTTGTAGCTTTCCAAGCATTTTTAAGTTCTCTGTTTTCCTTCTCTCACATAGATATACTGATGTTTTTACAGATTCCCCTGGCTGAACATTACCACAAATCATTTCTCTCCAGGTTTTAGTAAAAGTGAAGCAGTTCAGGTAGCACCTCATGATGCCCAATATGAGTAGGTCAATCCAGCTTAATGCATCTAAGAAAAACAACTAGGAAACAAACATTCTATAGAAGACAATTGCTGTAAGTGGCAAAAACGATGACACTGAATCAGAGTGTGAGAAATCACAGAAAAATAAGCTTGAGTTTATAACTACAGGTTTTGACAAGATCATCAGATAAGTGCACAATTGCAAATGTAAGCAAGGAACTCTGATGGACAGTTCTGATGATGCTTTGTCTGCACTAGTATCTGCATTTCTGAGAACCCCTTTCCCAGAAAGAGCTTAAGCAGTTGGAATTATAAAAAAATAAATAAAAAATAAGGAGAATGTATTGTGCTGCAGAAACTAACAAAGATTAAAACAGCCAAATATGAGGAGCTTGGCTAAGCAGCAAACTCCAAAAGAAGAGGAAAATAATGTACAAATATGTAGAGCATATAAACACACAAAAGAGGTAATCAGTGAGGATAAGGCAGGTGATAGGTTAGTGGAGTAACAGTACAAAGTTGAAAAAAGAAAAAGGAAAACAAAGGAAAAGGTGTAGTCCAGATGATAAGAAAACATTTTTAGACAGCAATATCTATTCAGCTGTGAAATATTCTCCCACAGGATAAAGAAGTTCTATAACCTATGACATTTTAAATCCACTGTAAACAATTTGCTAACATAAAAAAATAAAATGTACAAAACTTTTGGCTCTGGACAAAGTGAGCTAGTCCACTTCTCTATCTTAAATGTTGAAAATTCAATGAACATTTATATTATCCATTTCTCCAAAGACTGGCCTCATCAAATAGTGGAATTTCTAATGTTTCATGCCCATCTAAATCACAGTTCTACATACGGTACTTTCCATGTTCACCATTCAATATTAATAGTAGAATTTTCATTATATAATACTAATAAAGAGATTTAATTTATATAAAAGAAAAAGATCTGAAAATGTATTATCCAAGTTGCAGGTGTGCTGTGAGGTGAGAGAGCAATTATCAAGATCATTATTATAGTACATTAGTGTCTAATGGTGTGTGATAAGGATTGTAAAATGCCTACTATGTACTTAGCTATCTTTCATTTGGCATTCAGCGACAAAACAAAAATTACCTGTATTCTATGTATACACTAAATGATTGAGAAAATAGAAAGCAGTATCAAATGCTTAGAGACATAGAGCAGAAACCCAACAACACATACACAGAAGAAACCCAAGACTTTTTCAGTTTTATAAGCAGCAAGTGACAGCTTTGGAAAAAAAAGACCCATAAGAAGGTGCTGAGATGGTGTCCTGAGTAAAGAAATTTCTGCTTCCTAGGGTCTCTTAAAAAAAGGTGGTAGTGTGTGTGTGTGTGGGCATACGTGTGTGTGTCCATGTACACGTATGCACAAAGGACCACCAATTTTATATACAATTTTTAAACAAAATGCTTTTATTTCCCCGAAGTTGACTTTTTGAGCAAAAGATGTCTGGCTGAATCAGTTTAAACAGCAGCATGGAATTTGGCAGCAATCCATGTCTGCTGAGATTAAACCAGCTGCTACCGAATCCATTGATCCTTCTAGCCATTGATTTGTTAATTTAATAAACTCTGAAGTTTTAGAATGTGAACAAATTCACAATGCTGAGGAGACAGGATTTTGATAAGCTCTGCTGCCAGACTAAGCTGGTAACACTGTCAAATGAGAAAATCACACATGACTTAAAATATTAAAGATTTTCAATGTGGCAGGTTGCTTAAAATATGATTCCAAATAGAAATGCAACCTGTTAGAAAAAAGCTCTCATAATTAAAAAGGATAATCTTATAACAACAGATCTGCTCTTTTTGTGTTCTATCTATTAATAGTAGTGATTAAAGCAATTTTGCCATATTTCATGCTCCTATTTGCTTTGAAGAGCCAAATTATCTTTAGGAGAAACTAATAGATTCTATTCTTATTACAAAGAAAATTAGCACAAGTTCTAACTAAGGATCAGGTTCTCCCTGAGATAGCCCCATGCCACACAAGTCCTCGCTGTGCAGCTCCCAGCTTTTGTTTTCAATCAAAAGAGTGTATTTCCACACAGGTAGAGACTTTGCAGTCTAAACATGCCATGCTCTTAGTAGATACCCAATCTGTACCACTGGCACTCACATTCTGCTGTCTTGTTCCCTACTTGAGGCATTATACCCATTAGAATGTCCTCATTTTCTCACGAATTCAATTCACATAAATGAACGCTTGGGACTCAGGGGGCCATAGCTATAGTTGTGTAGTAAGAGTGCCAAACTGACAGAGTGACCTCTCCTGCTGGTGGTGTTTAGAGCAGATCAGCAATTTACTGCCGAAATTGTTTTTCCCTGGAAAATGCTAGTTGCAGAACATTGATGTTTTGGAAAAAAAGAAGTTGTAGCAAATCTGTAACAACCCGCCTGTTTTCCTACCAGCTGTCCTGAAGAACTGCTGGGGATCCCAGGCTGTGAACAAGTTGAGCTCCAACAGGCTGACGGAGCACACGCATACCATATAACAACTCCTAGCAGCTCAGAGGTGAATTTCCTGTTTGGACTGCATGAGAGGAAGGAATTAAAAGATTTTCAGTGTTTTTGTCTCCATCAAATGGGTTGAGATTCTGTATTCCCAGCATAAAACTGAAATAAGCAAAGTATATGAGAAAACATACACATTACTGTTGAGGGAAGCAGTCTCTCATTTGGAAAATTTTCCTGAACAGGAATTGGCTACAAGATCAGTGATCGCTCAGTTTGGCCTGCCATACCACTCATAGATGAGCCCTGTAAGCTGCATCAACGCTTAAGAACACGAGTACAGTGGTGTTAGAAAAACTTGACAAAACAGCATGAGAAATAGAGGAAAATGTGGCAACACGTGACTGACTCCAGCTTTATCATGGGCTTCCTGAGGAAAAGGAGAACAGAAGCCTTGACATTGCCAGGCTTTGGCTGCTCAAACTATTTTCCAAAAATCTGTAGTTGCAATAGCTGAAAAGCGCATTCCAAACACGCACCATTCCAGCCGGGTAAGCAGAGAATTTTACACATAAAAATGTATATATAAGCACCCAGTTTCTATGTTTTTTTAATTACTGATAAAGAGTCCCAATGCACCAGATCAGAAATACAAGTTTCTGTTTGAATGGGGTTCATGAATTCATTGCAGTCTTTACTGATTGTTTTTTTTTTCTACTGGAACAAAGAGAACGCAAAGAGTTGTAGGGGGATATTGGCAAGGATATACATCTTCTCCTCAAAAAATTAACCTAGAAAGTGTGAAAATTGAAATATAGGGGGAACAAACCCTAGACAACTTCCACCCACAAAAAGTTGTTTGCTTTACTCGTGGTCTATTACTTTGGGACTTGGCTCATTCTTATTATAGCTAAAGTTTATACTCTCCATATAATATATAATATCTATGCAGTACTGATATATAAGATGTATAAGATAAATATAAGACTTGTATCTTCTCATTCAGGCGGGTCATTTTCAAGACCCACCTGGATGCAGTCCTGAGTAATGTGCTCTAGGCAATCCTGTTTTAGCAGGGGAGTTGGACTAGATGATCTCTAGAGGTCCCTTCCAACTCTGAAAATTCCGTGATACCATGATTCTATGACATGCTAATAGCGCCAGAATTCAAAGAGCAGTCTCTTGGGTGGCCAAGTGAACAGTTCGAAATAAAACATTCGCATGCCATGCCAGCAGCCGAGAACAGTATTTAATGAAAAGACAGAGCAACAAAGAATTAATACATCACTATTCAGATAAGCACCTTGAAAAGTTGAAGAAAAGGGTAGATCTTGAACTTTTCACATTTTCCATTCCATACAGGGTTACTCTATTACTGAAAACATGGACATGGGTAGAGAGCACACTAGACAAGTCAAATTCAAGGAAAACTTAATATGTTTGTAGAGGTACATGACATGTGAAATAATGGAAAATGACAAAGCCCAGGAAATCTAGATAAGTATTAACGTGAGTCTTGAGGAAATCCATATAATTACAAATTTTCACTGGCCATGAAGTTCCAGTCTGAACAGAAGTAACCCAAGGTCAAAGCAATGAATGGTATGCAGCCTGTGCAATAAAAATGTAAATATTCTTCATTCTATGAAACTATGAATGTGTTTAGTTATACTATGCAACTGGTCATCAGCACAGCAAGGAAGAGAGAGTGATGAGTCTATTCTTCATAGACAGCCAGTTCAAATAGTGATAAACAGAACCATAGAAAGTGCAACTCCTGCTGTTATGGTATTTCTTCTATATGTGCACATGCCACATATACAAATGAATCTGTATGGATCAAATAAAATAAGGAGAAATAAAAGTAAAAGTAGATAGCTTATTCATAGGCATCAGTAGTGATTAGAGGGCTGACAAAAAAGGTGAAATGATTTTGAACTAATTAAAAAAATGTAAATGCTATCTGCTATTTTTCTATCTCCATTTATTTGTTATTTTGTATTGGAACAGCTACAGGTTGGAAATGTGACATAATCAAACCAGCTTTCAACTGGTCTTAAAATCAATTTCCCTTCCTAGTCCTGATTCAATTTAAAATACATTGTCCTTTTACGTGGAAATCTACCTTAACATGAGGACGGTTAAAACTGATAGTCATGCCAAATTCTAAATATTTCCATGACGTAAGGGTTTACATTTCGAGCTCTGCAGTGCAGGAGCTGTTGTGTCTGGGTATTTTGAATCTTGAATGACATAAACTTGGTGTGAGATTGGGCCTTTCGCACGTCTGCCATAGCAACTCAGAATTATATTAGCTTTCAAACAATGAACAACCATGAAACGGTCGGTAAATTCCACTGATATGATTTTATGAGACAGAAGTTGTGTTTTATTTATTTGCCGTCAAACTTGATGCATCCCAGAACCATCAACAAGAAAGTAAACACTGTGATTGTGAAATTAAATAGGAGATGCTATACACTTAATATAAACTTCTATGCCAATTTGAACATTAAACCTTACTTAGGTTACTGAGATGAGAATATATCAATACTTCCTGCATTTTTTCAAGAAAGCCATGTTCGAAAGAGCTACATTATCTTACTCTCTAAAGAATGATGACTTAAATAATGTTGTATCTTTTAACATTTCATCCCAATGTGAAAACTGAGTCCTGGTATCCTAGATGACTGGGATAGGATGATTCCTGTACCTGTTATATTCTTCGGCATCAGGAAAAAAAGTCTAGAAACTAATCCAGAAGCATAATGAAGAATTAAAACTTCAGATGGTTAAATTTAATACACAGTTTGCAGTAGAAGTGGCCAACAAATTTTCTTCCAATAGAAATTAGTAACTTCAATATATATTTTTCAGAATCAATTTGTCTAGTTCTGTTATATTAGTTGACGCAATTAGAATAATAGGTTTTAAATGGGTTTATATTTCAAGTATGATTGTGCTGAATTGAATTATTCCCTACTTATCACAAAAATATTGGATGAACATTCCTCATTTTCAACCCATACTTTTAAATTGATTTCCATCCACTTCAGCACGACTGAATTTTTAAAATAAAGTAGGCAGATACTTCACACTCTCAAGTGCTGTCACAAGTACCAAATCTGATCTAGAATGTAAAAATAACTGAACTAAGTCCAACCTCTCTATAGGAATATGCAAATGGCCATACACCTAAGGGAGTCTACACATTGTCATCTGTTCTTTAGGCCAGAATTTGACTCACACAAAACGATACAATGTATTTTGCAAGACTTTCCATTTAGAGATATTTAATTGTTGAAGAAATGTTGTTATGAAGTTCAAGGTGAGATGGAAAGGAAGACTACAAGAGGGTATAAAGCAAAACAAGATGGACTGGATAATGTGGTTTTCTCCTCAAACAGTATGCAAAGATCAGTTCCATCCTGGACAACCTATGAAAATCTTCATAATCTCTTCTCTGCAGGGATACGTAATGGAGTACTCCAAAGAAACAAATTACCTTGTACAATCTGTCTTTCTGTGATACACAGAAACTCCTCTTACAGCTCTCCAGCTTCTCGCAGAAACCCTGACAGTTTTGTGGAATTCTACCCCAGGTGGTGGAGTGAAAATGTCACTTCCCAGAGAAGATAGCACAATGTCAAGGACACAAAAAAATTTTGCATAATAAAAATTATGACTGATTTGTAATGTAAAGTTATACAATTAATGCACATGGAATAATAGGGTTTTAGAATAAAAATAAGGCAACATTTAGAAAACTTTATTCCTTTAATGACACCTTTTATGAAAGGATAGCAAAAAGAGTTTTAAGGCTGCTTGTTTTTAATTTCTAACATATTTTTGTGTCTAGTAGCAGGGAAAAATAATTATTGTGATTAAGAGATACAGAAGAAAAGAAGAAACTTCGTACTGGACACCATTATACATCAAATGTTAAAAGAGTGTCTACCACAAAAAACAAGCAAACAAAAAACCCCCCCAACAACATAATAAGGAAATACAGAGGTGCAAAAGAAAGGCTAATGCACAATTCTGATAAACACAAAAATCCAAGTTCTGAGAGACAAATCAGGTAGAGCTTTATTTGCCCTGACTCACATGGTACTCATTCATTTTCTCCGGGACTGAGGAATGAGACTCATGTATACATACAGCATCATATATAGAAAAAAGAGATGCCACTCATATGGAACGGCACTAAGGAAGGTTGCAGTGAGGAAGGTGCCACTTCTTATGTGGCACATGGAGGCAAAGAAGTCCCTTTGGTGGGTTCAGGCACAGTTGGATGACTAGGGCTCAGAAATGAAGTAACGGTCTGATGCACTGACAATAGGAAGCAGGAGCTAGAAAGAAAAAGTAACTTTTGAGGAAGGCGACCAAGGCCTTTGGATCGATACACAGTGGGTTTCCTTAGGGCTTTCTCCACATATCCTGGCTTGCAGGAGGGACAGCATCAGCAACTGGGAAAGGCCACAATGAAGAAACAAAACCTCACTGTCTTGTAGCACCTGTACAGGACAATTGCTTGCATGGCCTTAATTAAAGTCAAGTAGTACAGTCACATTAACTGATATATCTAAAGATATAAATCTACTTAGCACTGCTCCTGTGTAGACTTGTTTACCAATGTGGACGTGTGCACAGGGCTGGCAAATACAACATGAGACTTGTGAGATACCTATGCCCTTTTGGAGAAGTAGCTGGAGACCAGACAGAATACCTTAGGATGTTTAAAACAGCACTAGACTCTATGTTTAGGCAACTGAATCTCATCACTTCTATCTGATGGGATCAAATGCTGTTAGAGAGTCAGATCTTGAAGGAACATCAACATAACCATATTTGAATCTGTTTTTAAATACTCTGCATATGCGATTCTCATAAGTATTCTTAATAAAAAATCTGAAATAGACAACGCATATGTTTCATATAATAAAATGCATCTGTATTAGGTATTGAGAAAGGTGTGTGAAGTATATCTTTTTTACCATGACCTGCAACCTTCCTAGTGAGAATTAAAAAACCCGAATACTAAGTCAATATGACTTCTTACTACATGCCAGAAACCAAAGCAGGGATCATTCCTAATTCTGTTTCTGGATAGCAGGAAGCAGTGTTATTCATTATATCCACCTTGTTTTTCACAGTCAGCTGCTGGAGGTTATAGTTTTCCAATATAAACATCGACTGTAATAAAAGTATGAACATAAGGCCAGAGGAAAGAGTGGCTGCTATGCTGCTCTTTGAAAAGGAGCATATGCGCTCCAGCTCTCTAAGCTGATTAGTTATATGGACAGAGGAGAGGAAGAACTTACGCTAAGACACCACAACCCCGGGGTTGAATACTGTTAAAACTTCATTAGTTACACGTTCTCCAGAAACTCATTATCTGAAATAACATTTGATATTTCAAAAGAGTCAAAGGGAACATAAGAGCCTCTCTTACTCTCTGTCTTTTTACATTTTCATGAAGAGTCTAAGTGTATTCAGCTTCAATAATACAATTTAATAATTTTTTGTTTGCTTGTTTGAGGAAGATGGTTTAAGTCAGTATTACCTGGCAATAATTGAAAAAAAAATCATTAGAAAATATTCTTAATTCACAGAATCACAAAATAATTCAAGTTGAGAGGAATCTATGGAGTTATCTGCCTCACCCCCGACTAAGCAAGTATCAGGTAAATTAGTTGCCCAGGGACACATCCAGTTAAGTTTTACATATCTGCAGGCACAGAGATTCCTCAGCCCTTCTAGGCACCGGCTGTAGTGCTTTATCACCCTTAGAGGGACCTGGGGGTGTTGATTGACAGCTGGCTGAGCATGAGCCAGCAGTGTGCCCAGGGGGCCAAGAAGGCCAACGGGATCCTGGCCTGTATCGGGAACAGTGTAGCCAGTAGGACCATAGGACCAGGGAGGTGATTTTACCCCTGTACTCGGCACTGGTGAGGCCGCATCTTGAGTACTGTGTTCAGTTTTGGGCCCCTCACCACAAGAAGGACATTGAGGCGCTGGAGTGTGTCCAAAGAAGGGCAACGAAACTGGTGAGGGGTCTGGAGCACATGTCTTACGAGGAGCAGCTGAGGGAACTGGGGTTGTTTAGCCTGGAGAAAAGGCGGCTCAGGGGAGACCTTATCGCTCTCTACAACTACCTGAAAGGAGGTTGCAGAGAGTTGGGAGTCAACCTGTTCTGTCAAGTAACAGGTGATAGAACAAGAGGAAATGGCTTCAAGTTGTGCCAAGGGAAGTTTAGATTGGATATTAGGAAGAATTTCTTTACTGAAAGGGTCATGAGGCATTGGAATGCGTTACCCAGGGCTGTTGTGGAGTCCCCATCCCTGGAGGTATTTAAGGGTTGTGTAGTCATAGTGCTTAGGGACATGGTTTAGTGGTGGGCTTGTCAGTGTTAGGTTAATGATTGGACTAGATGATCATAGAATCATGGAATCATAGAATGGTTTAGGTTGGAAAGGACCTTGAAGATCATCGAGTTCCAACCCCCCTGCCATAGGCAGGGACACCTCCCACTAGACCAGGTTGTCCAAGGCCACGTCCAGCCTGATCTTACAGGTCTTTTCCAATCTAGGAGATTCTGTGATTCAAAACAACCGGGAAACAATTTCTCTTATTTCTGAGCAAATTTCCTGTGTTGCAACTTGAGCCCATTGCATCTTTTCTTTCACCCATGCAGTCTTTAAAGTCTGGCTTTGTCTTCTGTATAACAACCACTTAATAGTGGCTGATTAGATGCCCACCAGCCTTCCCTTCCCCAGGCTGAACAAGCTTAGCTCTCACAGCCTCTGCTCATACATCCTGTGCTCTGGCCTCTGACCAGCATGGTGGCCCACTGCTGGGCTCAGTCCAGTACCTCAGCCTCTCTCTGGTACTGGGGATCCCCAAATTGGGCACAACGCTCCAGCTGCAGTTTCACAAGTGACAAATAGAGGGGAAGGATCACTGCCTTCAGCCTGCTGGCTGAAGTCTCGCTAGTACCACCCAGGATGGGTGGTCTTTCTTTGCTGCAAGAGCACACTGTTAGCTCTTGTTTAACCTGTCATCTACCACTCCTTTTCTTCAAAGCTGATTTCTTGCCTGGTGGTACCCAGCCTGTGTTGGTGCTTGGGATTATTCCAATTCAGATGCAGGATTTTGCAGTTGCCTGTGCTGAACTTCATGAGTTTTCTGTCAGTCCATTCCTGCAGCCCCTTGAGGTCCCTCTGAATGCCTGCCCTTCCCTCCAACGCGCCTTCAAATTCAGTGTTAAATCCTGAGCTTGATGAACATGCAACTTCACCCCATTGTCCAGGTGGTTAATAAAAATGCTAAATGGTCTTGACTGCAGCATCAACAACTGAGGTGCACCACTGACAACCAGCTATCAGCTAGACCTTGAACTGCTGATCTCTACTTTTTATGCTGCAGCAGATAGACTGATGCACTTCACTTACAGAGAGAAGCAGCGATACATTTATTGATATAAAACAGGGATTTAACAAAGTTTGATAGCAAATGTGACGGTGTTTTAACAAGATTTGATGGCAAGGTACACTTGGATATTTACTGCTTAGAGGACAGGGCCAGACAGTGAGACCCTTCCGTTGAGTCACAAGATTCAGAAAGGACCCCCTTGCTTTCTAAACTCCTTCTCGGAGAGGAGTCTAGGTGCAGCTGGATCCAATCCTAGTCCCGGACTTGGTCCACGGTTTATGTCTAAAGGATTATATATGTGCAATCAATCCTTTATACCACTTAGCTAAAATTTCAAAGTTTAGCATGCTATTAGTCACTTACCAAGGATCTGTTGTGGCAAGGAATCTCTGAATCTTGAGAAGTAACCTTGAGAGGAGTCCCTACTCAAGGGGAGATCCTAGCATGCAGCCCACTGCTGTGCAGGAGAGCTCAGAGCGCTCTTGGGCCTTCCACTATTTATGGGGGTAAGATGATTGACTTACAGTCATATTTGCATATTGACCACAGTACCAGTATCGTGGTTAGGTGGGCGCATTGCTCAAGTTAGCCTTTGGCTATCGTGTTGTTATCTGTCTCCCCAAAACCACATTGAGGCAGATGTCGCCATCATGACTAGATGCACCCATTGTGACCACCACGGGCAGGGCTTGGGCAGGGTTACAGGAGATGAAGGTCAGGTTGGCAGTGGAGCACACCGTCACATATGCCCAGCAGTCAAGACAGTTTTCCACCTATATGGTGGTCTACCCACCTAGTCCGTAAGGATACTACCATATGGCAGACCACATCAAAGGCCTTGCTAAAGTCAAAGTAAAGAGCATCCACTGCTCTCACCTTGTCTTCTCAGCATCACATAACATTGTAGACAACCATCAATTAAGTTGGTCAGATATAATTTGCCCTTGATAAATCCATGATGGTTGTACCAACCAAATTCTTGTCCTCATGTGCCTGGATATGGTTTTCAGAAGGATTTGCTCCAAAATCTTTGCAGTGATTGAAGTGACATTGATTCACTTGGATCCTCTTGAGCTTGCCTCTCTTACAGAATCATCGAATTGTTTAGGTTAGAAAAAACCTTTAAGATCATCAAGTCCAATCATTAACCTAGCACTGCCAAGTCCACCATCAAGCCATGTCCCTAAGCACCACACCTACATGTCTTTCACACACCTTCAGGGATGGTGACTCTACCACTTGCCTGGGCAGCCTGTTTCAATGCGGGTCACCCTGTCATAGAATGAGATCAGGTTAGTCAAGCAAGACCTGCCTTTCATAAACCCATGCTGACTGGGCCTGATCACCTGGTTGTCCTGTAGGCGCCACATGATGGCACTCAAGAAGATCCATAACTTTCGCCAGCACCGAGGTCAGACTGACAGGCCTGTAATTCCCTGGATCCTTCTTGTAGCCCTTCTTGTAGATAGGCATCCCATTTGCTATCCTCCAGTCAACTGGGACCTCCCCAATTAGCCAGGACTGCTGATAAATGATGGGAAGTGGCTTGGCGAGCACTTCTGCCAGCTCCCTCGATACCCTCAGGTGCTTCCCATCCAGCCCCATAGACTTATGTGTGTCTAAGTGGTGTAGCAGGTCACTAACCATTTCCCCTTGGATTACGGGGGCTTCACTCTGCTCCCTGTTCCTGTCTTCCAGCTTAGGGGGTTGGGGACCCAGAGAACAACTGGTCTTACCATTAAAGACTGAGGCAAAGAATGAATTAAGTACCTCAGCCTTTTCCTCATCCTTGGACATTATGTTTCCCCCTGTGTCCAATAAAGGACGGAAATTCTCCTTAGCCCTCCCTTTGGTGCCAATGTATTTATAGAAACATAGAAACATTTTTAGTTTTCTTTTATGGCAGTTACCAGATTGAGTTCTAGTTGGGCTTTGGCCCTTCCAATTTTCTCCCTCACAACATCCTTGTAGTCCTCCCGAGTTGCCTGCCCATTCTTCCCAAGGTCACAAACTCTCCTTTTTGTCTTGAGTTCCTGTCAAAGCTCTCTGTTCAGTCAGGCCAGTATTCTTCCCCGCTGGCTCGACTTATGGCACACGGGGACGGGCTGCTCCTGCGCCTTTAAGATTTTCTTCTTGCAGAATGTCCAGCCTTCCCCTACTCCTTTGCCCTTCAGGATTGCCTCCCAAGGGTCTCTGTCAACCACGCCCCTAAACAGGAGAAATTCAGCCTCCAGAAGTCCAAGTGGCAGTTCTGCTGACCCCTCTCCGTACTTCTCTGAGAATCAAAAACTCATTTATGATTTTGTGATTGCAAGCAAAAAGTATTGAAAATGAGTGTGACATTTCCTTTCTTCTAGTCATCAGGAACCTCCATTGATCACCATGACCTTTCAAAGGTGACAGATAGCAGCCTCGCTGGGAATCGCCCAGCTCCCTCAACACCCTTGAGTGCAACCCCTCCAGTCCTATGGGCTAGTCTATATCTAGTCAGTTTAACTGCTTCCTTGCTCCATTTTCCAATACTATGGTTGATGCTTCATTCCCACTGATGCTCAGTAACCTGGGAGACTCAAGAGCAGATCTTGCCAGTTAATACCAGTAAAATAAAAACCTGGCATTATTTGTCTTTATCTTTATGTAACAAAGATATTTTAAACTTCCTATCACATTTGACTTCCAAATGTCCCTCTGACTTTACTAGCGCTCCCCAGTTACCTTAAATAGTTCAGCACTGCTGCATGTTGTTCACTCATTTCCCATTCGCTCTGAATGGGAAAAATAAGTCAGTCCTTTCTATCATATAAAGTTATTCACATTCTGAGTTTAAATGAGTTTTCTAATGGAGTGTTTATGCCCACAACAAATAGTATAGGCTACACTTGAGAAAAATGTCTTATACTTTCTAATTACATATTATCACATGCATAGATTTATTATCTAACCAAACACTGCAAAACACAGACTAACATTAGGAATCAGCTTGTTTGTTTTTTTTGAAAACTTGTGTTTTTCAAGACAGTTTTGACTATAAATGTTTTGGTCACATCCTACCATCTGCAGCGGCAACAGAAGCACCTCACAGCCTCTCTCCTCATCTATTTATATGCTCAGAAAGAAACTTCTTGATACACGGCTTTCATAAGCACTTTGAAGTATGTCACACATGCCAAGTTTAAGAATCTCAGATCCAGGTTTCTTAATAATTTGTTTCACTCTATGCAAAATAGAGGTCAAAGAAATCCCCTTATTCAATCCGTTAATTTTCCACTCTGTATGTTCGGTTAGGGAATGTATGATTTTCTGTACTTGAGTTTCTTTGTCTAATCATACTGAAAATCATCAACCTCAGTTTGTTTATGCTCTACATTTAAGTGACTACTTCTCTGTTCATTGAACGTGAGCAATCTTCTGCAGGATGCAAAGCAGGAAATTTTTTATTACCCAATTTTCTTAATGCCCACGCAGTTTCATGCTGATTCAAGAGACTGCAACAGCTTCGTTCTTCACTTTAATTATTTGTGACCATATTTTATGAGAGCAACAGTTGTCACTTCAATTCTACTCTTCTAAGTGGTATGTACAGTCTTCTGTTTTCAACTCACTGAAGTAACTGAAGCACTCAATACACTTCAGATTCGTGTAGGTGTATTTATGGTTTCAACATATCTTTTTCTTTTGTATTACATATTTAGATTTAATTTCAGTGCCCCCACTTTTTCTAGCCAGTTTTGCACTTATTCCTATAAATTTCCAGTAAATTATTACCACTGGTAAAGCACAGGTAACTAGTTGCCACCCAATGACAGATGCACTGTCATGAATATGAGTTCTGTATACCATCAAGAAATTACGTACATATTAAACACTGATACCCCACCTACTTTTATTTATACTGCAAAGCAAATACAGGAAGACACTTAAAATTTTTATCAGTACATTTTGCTGTTACTTGTTACAAAAAAGAAACGTGAAGTAATACTGTTGGCAATGAAAACTCTAGGAAAAACATAAATACTTTAACTCATTTTTCATAACAAATTGAAATCTTGTGTCTAAATACAATGTTAATCTATGTATTGAACTATTTGATTTCTGTTTTCTATTCTGTTGTGATACGTGAGATGTTCTAAATAAAGTATCAAAGTCTCTAACTCTTATTTTGCAACACAAGAAAAATTTTGATTCAGAAAATTAACTAAGTATAAAAGACAAGTATGAAGTAAGTTAAAGATATACTACTTCAAAGTATTCCATAAAATTACAAGTCATATGATTATAATACATCTCTTCTGTTAGTGCCCTGTCATGAAATTTCACAGATTTAATATGTATCCATAAAAGAAAAAAAAAGCCCAAACTTGTATTTTTATCCTTCTAGTAAATTAATGGTTTGCAGCTATCATAGGCTAGCTGGACAATAATTGCTTTTGCTCTGATTCAAGAAAGAAAAGCCATGTCAAACTACTCTCTGCAACAGAAAATATATATTTTATCAGGTTGTTGGGCATGGTGCATCCTTAGCTCTCTGGCCTGATGATAAAAGGAAGCTCACACTGGGAGCCCCGAATGCAAGGAAATGGTTGCTATCCTGACCAGGGCAGAGTCCACCCTTTCAGTCCCATACACTTCTGAAATTGCTAAGTGCCTCAAGGGGGTCTTGGTAGAAGAGGCAGCCTGAGTTATTTTGTCATGGAAAAGAATGAGAAACTTCCTTAATGGGAATCTATTTTAATCAACTAACAAAAGACCTGAAGCTAAGATCATTCTTTTCTTTTGCAGGAACCACTAAAGCCACAGGTAACGGGCACAAGGACAGTATTTCATATACAGGGATAATGGAGAAGTCCTTCCTTTCCCATTCACTCATAGTGAGTTAGAATTTCATTTTAAACCCATTTTGAAGCTCGATAGCAGTGGAAAACACACTCACAGACATCATTTAATCATGAAACTAAGTGTGTTCTCGGGAGCAGTGAAAACATTGCTTTTATTTTAGCTTCCTGCTAAAGGGTGGGGACTTTATCCTTGCTGCTCGGAAAGCAGAGACCTTAGACAAAAAATCTCTTCTTTTCTCCTAGAGATGATGAGGCTCCAAAAGATTGTCAAATTCAAAATCTCAGAAGCTGTCTATAGTTTTCTGCCAGGTTTCTCCTTTATTTATGCCACCTGCTGCTGCCCTGTCATAGCACAGACACAGCAGGAAACACGAATGAAAAGAAGAGCCACAAACACACGTGGCTGGATTGTGTTTTCCCAGTGGAGCAGCAGGAGGTAAAAATGATAGGGATTATGTTGCCACTTGCCCTGAGGCAAAATGTTAATAATGGAGGAAACAGCCTTATGCTTTCCTCTCCCAAGGGGGAAAAAAAGGATCTTTGATCTTGGGAAATTGAGTTTTTATGCCCCTAAAGGTTCTTCACTTGCTTGTAAACGTATATTACTGCATGGGGTCGTTGAAATAGCAACATAATATAAGGGCTAGATTTTGTCCCAAGAAATTAGGTGCTCATGCCTTCCAAGGTGGCATCAAATATTTTTTTCAGATAATCCAAAAGAAGGAGGTTTATTTCAGTGCAGCTTTATTACTACAGCAAGTTCTTTTTTTGCCTTTGTGTTTCAAGATTTCCACATTAGGTAAGTCGTTAGAAAATAAATACTATGGTCTGTTGTCTGCGTTATTAATATGTATACATCTTTCAACGGAAAGTAGGAATAAAATTCATTTGTAGTTCACTCAAGTCTACAAGTTTAAGTCTAGATACTGAGAAAGCAAATAGATTTTAGGTGGTCTTGACCACTTTCTCTGCAGGCACACTTAATCACTATAGCCTTTCTTTCCAGTTGTTGTTCAACTTCCCATAAATGGCACTGAGCTTACAATTACGAATTTCAAAGGAGGCACGATTAAGTACTATGTTCTTTTTTGCTGATAAAAACAGGAAATGTGTAGCAGCAAAGGCACATTCCTGACCTCATCCCAGATCAAACCAAAATCATCTCCCCTATTTCACGACAGTAAATCTTTGCCAAATATCAATCTTGAAATCCTAAATCGTAAGAATATGAATTGCATATGACAAAAAGCACTTCCTCTCCATGAGAGATTTAGAATGACTGGCAGTACAAAACCAACAAAGCATAATCATTGCCGTCTCCTGTTGGTAGGAAATATTTTCAGTATTTTTGCTACCACTTTCTGATACTCAAAAGGCACTCCTGAAATTACAGATATATGAGGAACCCTTAGCAATTTTACCCTGGGATCAATGCAGTTGATAGGATTTTTCATTTCCTCTGCATAGCTTTGAGTCGTAGCAACGTCTCTGCTCATACTTACCTTATACTTCTAGTCTAAGATTATGTGTACATAATTCCCTATTGAGATTAAATGGAATTATGAATATTTATTGCTGAGAGAACAGTTCCTTTACTATATTAAGCCCAGTGAGAAAAAGTACTGACTCATGTCCACCACAATATGTTAAAGCTGATAAACAAAGGTTTATTCCAGACTGCCATTCTTTTCTCCTTCTACTTTTTATTTTGTTAGGGTCTTATCGCAGAAGCAGTTTCATTTAGCTCAGGAGTATACAAACACAAATTTTTTAAATGTCATATTTGTATCATTCTAATAAATTGATGTTTTACAGAAGAAAGTTATGTCACAGGATAGCTGGGCAATAGTTGCTTTTGTTCTGCTTTGGAAAGAAAAGCAATGTCAAACTATTATTTGCAACTGAAATTCTACATATTACCAGCTTTGCTGGGTATGGTGCATCCTCACTTCTGTTAGGATCTTACAGAAGAACCTTAAAGGTACATTAGCTGTTAGATTTTCTAAGAAGCAATTTATACATAGTGGACAAGCTACAGTTTGCACATTAAAGACTGAGGCAATCCTTCAGAAAAGGACATGAGTCCAAACTTCCTACCATATGTGAACCATAGGCAGATTGCAGAGCAGGGGAAAAGAGCCATAGGGGTTTATATTGCAGCAGAGCCTGATGAACTGGAATGTCTCAATGGAAAGAACAGTGCAGAATCACAGCAGGAACAAGTCCCAAGTTACTACAGCAAAAAACATATTGGCAGCCATCTACAAACTGAAGTGAAGAACTTACAGAGAGGTCTGTACACGAGATGCAGTACCTCAGAGAAAACCAGAGGTAAGCTTTACTAAGTCACCTTGGGTACTACAAGCAGTCATGAAAAACAGAAGTCTATGTAGGCTTGTTTCCCCTACCAAGAAATCACATACTTTCCCTTGCAATTAGTAAGAGTTGTCCTACCAAATCCCTGCTTAAGTTTGAAGACCTTCATCAGCATTGTGCACAACATTGCGTAGGGGGTGAAGAACCAAATAGATCTACCAAAAAAACAAAAACAAAATTACATTTAGCTACATATAACCTTGTTAAATATCAGTATGGAATGCATAAAAATAGTACTCTCAAATTGTAACTTAATGGAACAACTAAAGCTAGAGCACAAAAGAGAAAGTATTTTCAACTTAGTCCTAAGACTGCTTTAAGAAGCAAACATGACTGAAAAACTAGTTAGCAATATCTGCCTTGGGAAAGAAAAGGTAGCAAATTCTAGCTGTGAAAATCTCCTCTCAAAATACCTCCCCAGCCCAAACTTTTCAATGAAAAAATTCACAGTATTAGGAAGATAGCACACAAACAAAAGACCCCCTCAAAAAAACCCACCTTCAAAACTAAAGCAAAAGCCACTATCTAAATTCCTTAGGAATGATGAAACTTACTGGGGCAAAAGAAAGAAGAAACACCAGAATACCTTTCTTTTCTTCGTATTTGCTTTTTAATCTTTTTTTGTTTTGTTTTTTTTCCAAAGAAACTAAGAAGAGCTTTCACTAAATTGAATCTAGGCTTACCAAGACTAAGTCTTGACACCTGAGGATACCCACAGAAGGTTAAATTCTGTTCTCAGAAAGTGAGGCAACACGGTTAGGCTGGAGAGCTGGCCTGGCCAAAGCTGGCAGTGGCCCACACATACAGAAGTCCTATCAGGAGACGCTGTGAAGGTCACTAGAGGGAGATTACACAAAGACCAGAAATCTAGAGCGAAATAATCGTATAGGAAAACAGCCAAATTCATGATGATACTTACATTTACAGAGTGTTTATTTAGCTTTGTTATGTTTTATTTGGAGAGAAGAATGTAGAGGCGCTACTTGCTAATCTGAACTATCTATTTCAGCCCATGATATGACTTCAAATTGAAAATGCTTATGAGAAGGAATACATTTACCCCCAACGTTTACAAAATGTTTGCTTTTTGATGTTGGTAATTTTTCCTGTGTTTTCTAATAACACTAATGACTTTAGTCCTTATGAAGGAATTAGAAAAACAAAGCAAGCTACAGAAAAATGTCTGCTCTGCTCAGAAGCTTAAGTCTGTAGCAACTAAGCTAAGCTAACCAAATAAGCTAAGAGAGATTTTTGAAAATCAGTGACATCCAACACTTCCGTGCTTAAGGACATAATTGATGCCCAGAGCTCAGTACGTTTTGTCTGTTTTAAGGAGATTAGCTATTGGATGAATAATGAAATAATTTACTGGATACTATTATGATGATTTCCTCTCTTTAGAGCCCTCACATCTAATAACCTATCAGACACACGACAAACAGCACAACTTTTCTTCTCGGTTAAATCTTAGAAAGGATTTTAAAATTTGGGCAAAAGTCTACAAGCCTGATAACGCATTTCAAATATTACTTACAGAAAGCCAGAAGATCACTTGTTTTCCTCTCTCTACATACTATTTCAGCAGGAAAGTCTAAGGTGTAGCTCACAGGACAAGCCTGCTTTTGCTGCTGTGTAATAAAGGCCACTTCTATTTGTAGTCTGCATAGTGTAAAACCAGCAGCAATGTACTATACCAAATGCCTGGATGGCTTCAACCTGTCTGAAAGCATGTTCCCCTCAGACCCGTTCTGCTGTATGCAAAGTGCTTGCTCTTCATTTAAGTCATCCAAATACTGTCAAACCATGGACTAGTGGATCTCAGACCTTGCTAACCGGCTACATGTGAAGTCAGGCGACGCAACTGGAGGGTGGAAGAATCATTTAGCGATAGGCACCTTGACAGTCCTGGAAAAAGCACAACATTTTTGCCTGTCAGTGGAAAGGCTAATTTTAACAGACCTTTGGTAACAGGGGTGCAGCAGCCCTGGATGGACACAGGCTGCCATTGCCAGTTGCTGTCAGCACTCCGCATGAAGCCCCCAAACCCAGCATTTCGGTGACTGCTGACAGCGGGAAGCATGCCTTGTTAGCTCTACCAAACTGCAAGGACAGGGTGTTATAGTCCTGTAGAGAAAAGCCACACAGCAACACTGAACAGGGAAATAGAAACATAGAATGGTTTAGGTTGGAAGGGACCTAAAGATGCAGACTTTCACGTTGTGTTATCCTTCCTGTTACACTTAAAATTACAGCCAAACTTCAGGGGAGGGAGTACAGATCATATGCATGATGTCTTTCCCATTCAGACCAATAGAACTGCACCTTTGCATGTGATCATCATCGTTAATAAAGAGTTGTGTATCGGCATGTGCATCGCAAGTAATAAAAGCTTTCACCATATTCACGTTACTACCTTCAGAAAACATACCAATGATGCTATCTTCGGTAGCATTCTATTTGTTCCCTGCAAGTCTTTCGCTTCTTGCTTTTATAAGCTTCTTATGTTCAGCAGCTGTTTCAACCTGATTTTTTTTATAGTTGATACGGAGCTAGGTAACCCATTCCTTCAAGAAATGTCGGCTTTTCGACATACACGTAATTCAAGTGAAGTTACTCTAGAGAACTAAACAACTCTAACAAGATGCATCCATTCTTCGTACCACTGCCCCCAAAATACAAAGTAAATGTTTTATAAGAAGTGGTGAATGCATTTTTCTGAACAAAAGCAAATGTTTATATATTTGCATCTGACTTTAACTAGTCACTTTTAGTCACCTTTTCTAGGCATGGAGGAAAAGTTCCTTCAAGCTGGGATTTACCTTATCTTAATATATATATATATACTCTTAAAGTAAGTATCTAAAATACAACATGTTGATCTTGCTACAAAATCACCTATTTTTTTCCACTGACTAGAAATAAAGCCTCAGCTGCTAGTTAAGATGTAGACATCTAAAAGTGGGTATGACAAATCTCACCCTGTTAAGATTATAAAGACCAACTCATCAATCAGTTCACCCCACTGATAAATGATTACTACAGAATCATAAATACGTAGCACTCATCATCCAAATAATTAGTGCCTATAAGCTCATGTCTACAATTTAAGGGACAGAATAATTTACTATGCTGTCTGCATGTGTCTCTGATCCTTACACTGAAAAAACAACATATCTGATTTCCCAGATAGGAGGATTGTATTTTCTAACTCCATTATAACACAGGTAGAGCCCCACGGTGCCCTCTGTCTCTGCAAAGCAGACTCTGTCCTGGGCTGCCACCGTGTACCACTCCAGCTGCTGCCAGTGGCGCAGAATCGAGGGACCACTGAACACCCATCTAAATGTAGCCGCCCCTGGGCATCTCAGTACTCACACCGGTCTAGATGTTAGACGCTTCGCAGCTGCCAAAATAATTATAAAAATTCACTTATTCTTTTGTCTGTTCCTGCATTACAGGTACTAGCAGAAACTCCTTCAGCAGCCAAACTTGTTTCTTTGCTCATCCTTGGAAACCTCCTTAAGTAAATACATGGTCTTTGATGCTCAGTGCTACTCATTATATAGCTGGAAAACTGTATAGCTGAGAGTACTCTCCTAAATTCACCAGTAAGTTTATAATTTTTCTCATTTCCATGGGAAAAAGGTGGCAGAACTAGTGGCTTCATTTATCCTCATATACAAGTCAGAAGAGGAACTGATGATAAAGTGTATTTTAGAACATTAGAAACTGTAGTTTGAAAAGCATTTTTTAGATCTATAGTTCATAATGAAGTGTGCAGAATGATGATAAGGATGAGCTACCCTGAATAAGTACTAATTTCATTCCTACTTATCTGTCTCTTTTCCGTGTCATGGCTTCAATTTCAGGTAATGATTACCTAGATAAAAATCCTTCCCTTAAGATACTTCAGCATTTTGTGTGTGTGTGTGTGCAAAGCAATTATGGAAAAGATCATTTGTTTTCTTTTGAGTATCATCTCCTTGCCCAAGGTACTGAACTAATAAACGAGGCCAAAAGTTCATAAAATGAAAATTTGCAATAACCCCTGTTACTGACTTACTTGATTATGAAAAAAAAAATAATTGGGAAAGTGGAGAAGAGACAGAAAGAGTTAAGCATGTATTGTAAGGTGTCTCGAACAAAGTAGCTTGGTTCTTTCCAGAGGAGAGGAAATGGGCAGAGAGAGAACTGCTCATTTTGAGGAGAAACCAAGTAATTCCTTTCAAAAACACTGGAAAGCAGAAAAGGAAGAAAATTGGCTTGAGAAAGCAAGCTGTTTTTTGCCAAGTGATCCTAATGGCACAAACGAAGTGCTGGAAAATTCCGGATTTTCTGGAAGAACAAAATGTTGCACATGGGGTTACCCCAATCGTATGCAAGACTGCTGGCATTTGCAGCCACTCCAAACACTTGTGGATATGCTGCCAAAAAGGGAAGTCCTGTGTTCCTCTTCTTTCCCCTCTCAACTGAGCCACTTTAAGCAGACTCCTCCCTTGCATAAGATTTAATTGATCTTGTAAGTATGCAGTGAGTTGGATCAGCCTGAAGAGGTAAGAGAAAACTGAGGGGTTTTTTTTGACAGGTTCATTTTGCATCAGCAAATGACAAGAGTTGATCTTGCTCACTGTGTGGTTGCCAAATGACTAATGCAGATGACCAGGAAGCATGTGGCTGACGAGATAGGCCACGGCTTTCGACAGACACACAGCTGGACTAGAATAAGGGCACTGTGAAGTGCAACTTGCATTTTTTTGAACTACACAGTTGCTGTGCATGAGTCATCACCGGTATCATCCCCAGAGATCATAGCAACATGATTAAGGCCAGTGGTGCAACGATGAAGATAGATTCTCCTTGTACTAGCTGCACCTGGCCAGATTTGTGACAAATACTTGAAATAAGAGCAAGGGGTAGGAAAAAGCATGGATATTTGTGGAGGACTTGGATCCAAGGAGCAGCTGAAGTAGAGAGGAAACAGTCAGGACACAAAGGGTAAAGACAAAAAATCAGGGAAGTGGAGGAGAATGTGACTGAATGACAATTTCGGGGAAAAGTGCCTATGGTTGGAAGCCAATGAAAAAGCGATGAAGAAACAAAGCATGTAGGGTTTATGTGTAAGGAAAGGGACTGTGAAGGGTGACAGAAGAGAACTGCTACACTGTGTGAAGATCAACCTGGACCCAGACAATGCAACCTGAGATGGGAGACAGACATTGGGACCTGATAAAGGGAGATTGGGTTTGGGAACAAAGGAAGATGAGGACTGCAGCAAGGTCTCAGTTGGAAGAGCAGGATGGTGGCAGACTGGAGAATGCTGAAGAGTCAGCAGCGAAGGAGGAGAAGGAATAAGGAATGTACACCTACTTGTCCACAAACACTACAATGTGACCCAGAAATCCAAAGCCTCCTATTTTAGTTTCAGCAAACTGGTGGAAACCACTGTGTTGCTCATTTTCATTTCAGCAGAATATCCACGAGAGAAGGGCAACCCCCACTGCTCTCCATTAGTCAAAGAGGAGGGGGAGGGAGAGAGAGACAAAAGAACAGAGAAGAGCTGAGACAGGAGGTAACACCAGGTCTTGGTGACACCAGCAACTCGAACAACCTAATGGGCACTTTGCTCTCCTGAATTTTGCTTTCACCTAGAATTAGCTTCCTCTGGGGTATATACGGAAATCAATAAGGAATATACTTAAAATAGCAACAGCACTATAATCTCGTGAAACTCACTGGGAACTAATAGGAAAACAAAAGAAAGAAAATTATTTATTCTGCTTATATTCCTAATTACATCAAGAACAACTCACTATTAATGGCAAGACAATCAGTCAGACTGCTAAGAATTCATTTATAAGTATGCCTTCTATATACCTGTAGATAATGAGCTTCACAGTGATTTTTTGATTGATATAAATTAAACTTCAATTAACTAGACACCTTTATTTTTAAATATAATTTTTCCCCATATATTGATGTAAATTTAAATTGAATAATAAATATACTTAATGTATTATCTATTAATAGGAGCCTGCATTACAATAAAAATGCATATAATTCAAGATTACAAAATCAGTAAGCAGAAAGAAAATATCAAAATTTCTTCTATAAAATATAGCCAAATTTTCTCTCATTCTCAGATGGAATCAAATTCTACAGCCAGCCAGAAAAAAATAAAATTAACAAGTCATGCTCATCAATAAAGTAGCCAACATAAATGGAAGAGTTCTCGTTTATTTTACATACCCTCTGAAATACCATCAAGCAAACTGTGACTGCCAAAGTAATAAACCTAAGTATCCAGAACACTTTGTACACATAATATTTCTAGTTACACAAACCTAACAGCACACGAAATGATTTTATTAGTCTCCTCTGTACGTATTAAGGGGGGAAATATGCTGTACCCCCATAGACTCGCTCTCCACAAAATTGTAAATGAGAGTTGCGACTATCAAGTAATGTAATGTGCGAAACAAGACTCATTCATATCAGCATATACACACATTCATATGTGTGTACACACACAAACTCATACCCAAACACATTCAGGAAGTAATGGGAAAAGATCATCAGGCCTTTGCTGGCTGTTTGAACCATATAAATCCAGCAGCATCTCCAGACACCCAAAGAATCCAGCAAGCCACAGGGATATTTGCTGTATTGGGAATCTCTGCACTTGCCCTAGAGCCATCTCTGGCACAGCCCACCGAGCAGCAGGAATACCCACAGTCAGATGGGTGCAGTGGATGTACGACCTCTCTCCAGAAATAAAACCTTTGCAAAATTAGTCCACTGGGGCTATAAGCAGCCGGTTTATAACACAGCGCATCTCAAACTGATCTAAAGCCTATTAAAGTCAAACGGAGCCTTTCAATTGATTTTATATTAGCTTTGACTCAGTCCCTTAAGATAACTCACGGGCTAGGTTAGCCAGACAAAATAAGCTAGGAACATGACAAGGTGTCAGATGTAGACTTTAAATAGAAGATTTTTGCTTTTAGTATATGTTTTGAATGCAACAGAATGTTTAAGACAGAGATCTTTAGTATCTGAAAACACTTTTCTCACTTTTACTATTTTAAAAGCTTAGTTATGAAGATACTGTAGCTATAATAAGCTGTGTACCTGTTTAGTTGTTTGCAGGAACTAATGCAGTAAATGCTATAGAAAACCAAGCAGTAGGAAAAGATATTTACAACTGGCATTTTTTATTTTTTTTAAGAAATTCCTATTCCAAAATCCCTAAACTAAGGGGTCTAAAACTAAGAGATTTATTTTAAAGTTCATGCTGTTCGTAGTAGTGTAGGCTCTGTGTTGATTCTTTTGTACAGCTGGGAATTTTACCATCACGATCCGTGGTTTACAAAAATCCAGAGAAGCCTGGTTGTACTACAAACGTGTTAAGAAGAGATTTTCTGAATGCTTGTTATCCTCTGAATTCAAGTCTTGATTAAAAATGATCAGGTTCATGCTATGTTTACTCATACTCATTTATTAAACAGTCAAATCTTAATTTGTGTCTATGTATTCTTAAAGAATGTTGTGAGGAAAAATACTTTCCTGTAACGTGCCTCTTGCTGCAACATACTGAAAAACCTGCTCTGGCCATTATGTCCACCTCCGAGCTCAGGGGCCATCGGCTTCAGGGTCTCCTTTCAGCAGGTGGCTTTAGCAAATGACCTTGTCCTCTCAACTACAACATCTCCACAGTGTTTCATAAACATCTTGTAATTATCTCAATAATGGGAGTTGCTAGCTGTAAGAGATACATGTTTTTTGTAAATAATCCACCCAGGAGTGTGCCTGCACTGTCCTGATCTTTTCAGCTGCTCAGAGGTAAACACACAGATGGGAAGAAAGAACTGGCTGCTGTAATAATTAGCCTTGAAAATTCTGAGCATGGAAAAATACACCAGCAGCACATGCTGAAAATATAAAGCTACGGGTTTCAGAGGAAGTTCAACTCCTCCTGGTGCTTCTGAAAATTGTGTTAAATAACAATTTGCACCTCTCAAAATCTGGCTACTCAATAACTACTTCCTGAAGACTTTCAGAAAGGTATATGTGCACATCAAATTGACTTTTAAAAATCAGATGTTTTTGACAATCTTACTCTGATCCCAATTTCTACACCCCAGAAATTTGATAATCTGCTCCCTATGCCAGCTGCCTAGTTAGTACAGATTTGCTATATTTCTTTGTGCTCGTTATACACAGTAACTTTTCACGATGTGTTGTGCAATTGCAAAAATAGCAATAACATTTTCATAAATTATTTTAATTAACAATTTAAATTCCAAATGCTAAGTGATCTTTAATTAAGAGTAACTGGTTACCTTCTAAAATGTAACTACCTGACAACCTGTATGTGACTTACCAAGTTAACCATTGCCATGGAAGGTTTTACATCCATCATGCACTAAAAGAAAGAAAATATATATGTATATATAAAATAACAACGGGATTTATGACTATTCTTTATCAAAACATACAATGAGGTGTGTCAAAAGCGTAAAGATCAAATGCTTTATGTCTTGGAAGAATTACAGGTATATGTGAAATTACATACTGTATTTGGATCCAAACTGGAATCAAAGTAATTCCTCATTAATATCACAGTATAAGCTTATCAAAGTCAGTCCTTCTTCCCTGAGAGACTGTACACATTTCTTAAGACTGCAGTCCTTCCCAAGGGATGCATGATCCTATATTTGGCTGTTGCTTAAATACATCCTTGTTTTCTGTAGCCCAACATTTACCGAGTATGACAAGCCACTGAGCAGCTTGGAAACTACTAAGTATCCTCTTCCTGACAAGAACTGTTCTTCATAAAACTTCAACAGAAACTTGCCCTATTAACTTTGATTCCCCAAATACACCTGCTTCTTGAAATCCACAGGTTAGACAATCTTTAATCTATTTAATATATACCACAGTGATTTGCATTGCTCTAGTTCCTTAATCAAAATGTTGAGCAGTGTCAAGTCAAACACAGAAGACCATAGTAAAGACGTGATAAAAGTGAATGAGGTAATGAACACTAAGGGGCTAAAGACCTTGGAAATTTAATTTCTTCTTATTTTGTAACCCAATCACAGTTAACAGATATTGGACTTGAAGTGAATATAAAAGTTGAGATGTATTGCTTCCAAATAGCATGTGGTATGTAGATAATGCTTGCTGCTGTAAGATTTGAAATAAAGAATGTAGTCATATTTCAAAGAGAAAATATTTTTATATCAAGAATTTTCAGAATAATTGATAACAAAAATGTTGGGATATACAATTTCATGCTCTTAAAGTTTACAGCAACATAATGATTGGATATCCAGATGACAGCTAATGTGTGGCTGATGACATCACATCTGTGGAGATCTTAAACTTCCCTCTGAAGTGTTTGATATTGGCCTTATTAAAGAAAGGAAGTTGGAGTAGCTGGATGTTGTCTGAGTCAGCATGGCAACTTCTGTTTTCCTACTGAATGAAATGTTCTGGCCCAGCTGCTAAGAAAAGACTTGCACCATACTATAAAAATCATATAAGTTAAATCTTATTATAGCTAAAGACAGTTTTTCACTAAAATACACAGGTGTTTTAAAAATCAGTGAAGGTGTAATAAAGATTTCAGTTTCTCACAAAAAAGCTAAGAAATGTCACTGGTATGTTTGCATGATAGCTTAAACAGTCATCCACTGGAAAAAATGGAAGCAATTTAAGGCTGAGATTTCCTGCTGCAAACAAATTCATTGTTCTTTCCTTAAGAGACCCTCCCAAGTATTTGTTATTTTCCAGCTCATGACATGTTTTCATTAGTCACTCGTAGCCTGAAGAAACACTAATTGTAGCATTTACTGTATAAAAAACTCTTCCTCCCCTCTCTCTTAAATTTCACAGTATTGATTTTCACAATGCAAATGACCCAAGATGGTTTTTATACCTTTGGATTTTAAAAAAAAAAGTTTCCTCATCCCAGTTCCTCGCAGAATGGCTTGAGGTGAACAATAACTCCTCTTACTTATTCTTTTCCTTTCTAAAAAATATCCTTCATGTTTGACTGATCCATACATTTTATCTACTCTTCTCCTCCAACCTAAAATAACAGAAAACATATTGTTCACTAACAGATTACTAAGAATAAATGTCCCCCATACAAAACCAGATTATGCTATATAATGTCCAATAATTTGGGCAAAAGGCAGATAAAAAGACAGGCTGGGGTCCCGTCAGCATTTTGGTTTTGGCATGCTGTCATCAGCTGCCTGGAGCCATGAACGTGAATGGGGCTTGAGGAGACTGAATGAGTGTAATTTACTGAAGTCTATTAAGGAGACCGCTGTGCCAAAAGCATAATGCGCTCACATTTCACAGCTTCAGCACTTAGTTTGATGAGGCCTTCAACAATTAAAGTTATTCTTTGTTCCATCTGACTATTTTTTAAAGATGGGCAGTTTCCTGAAAACCTTTTTACCTACCTGGATAGGCAGGCGCTGAGCTTACTGCAAGCAGACGCACAACTCTTTAGATTTTCAGAAAACTACTAAAATGTGATTTTTGGGAGACTGTTTAGGAAATGTTGTGGTTCAGGTACAAGGGAAGTCTCCATAAAGCTGTCAGTTGAATATGAGGAGGGCAACTGCGTGTTAGAGGCCTTGGGAAAGGCAAGAAATTTGCACCCCTTCTGAAAATCTGTGGGGTCTAAATGGATCCTTCACACGTGTTGAGAATGTGCCACTGACCTCTGCGCTTGTGAGCATTCATCTCTTTGCAAAACAGAGTGGTCATTTTTGGATTATCAACTGGAATTACTTCTTGATACCACAGAAAAAGGAGTCTTTTAAGTCAATCAAAATACTTTTTTGCTTCTCAAGATGAGCTCGCTTGCCTTCAGTCCTCATGGTAATATATACTGTTAACTTTATATTCCACATGCTATGGAAAACAGCTTCAAAGAGTATGCTAGGAATCGGAACTGGACCCTTTTTTTCTTTAATAACAATTTCATCTAGTAACATCCTTCAAAATGCAGATGGATATTTTTATTGCACTGTGTCTGACTGCTGAAGCATTTTAGCTGAATTCTAGCTTGCTAGCCCATCAGAAGAGTAAACAAATGATAAGTAGGCATCACATTTACTTCAGTAGGAGCAAGAAGTAGGAGCAAGGAAGAACTCTGAACACTCAGAAGTCAGATAATTTATTACCTGCACGTAAAAAGTGAAGTTTAATCCTTGCTATGGAACTAGAAAAGGGGTGATGAATATAATGGATATAATCTGCTTAACATGAACAGCAATAGAGCACCAAAAAATCCTTCAGAAATCTTCAGCACAAAACAAATATGCTGCTACTAATATGGAATGCTTTGGTCGCCTAAATTACAAAAAGCAGTAAAATGTTTTACAATCTGACTACAAGATCACCTGCCTTTAATCAAAACGTTATTCTTAGGCTGTAAGTTATAAATGAGGTTTGGGATTTTCACTTATTTCATTTTTGACCAAGAAGCTTTTTATTTTAAGATACAATGAAATTCAAATGACACTGCACATTTTAAGCTGCTGCAAATTGATACAAGTGAAGGAAAATCTGTGGGGAAAAGAATGCACGTAAAAGAGTATAGAATTATTAATGTTATTCTCACACTATTACAATATAGAAGTTACAAACTAAACTTTAATTTCTTGATTAGGAAAAGTAAAACAAAATGATGTTAAACACTGATGTAGGAAGAAGCACTGCTAGGAAGGTGGCAATATTTCAGATACTGTTTACTATATTTTCGTTTTATAAGTGCATTATATTTCTTTACAGAGACACTGCTTGTTATGGTACTTGTACACCCAGCTGAGTGGTACCACTTCTGTTCAGCACTGGACCTTGACTGACTCCCAGTTTCCACCTACATCTGAAAGGATGGAATGGCATATAAAGCCTGAAGAAAGTGAAAAGTTGTAAGGAAGTCGATAAAGCCTGCAAGAAAGGAGAGCTTGGTATACTATTAACCTCAGCAACTACAATATTTCCATCACACATGCTATGTAAACTGTACTTCTATCAGAGGCCTTGCACTTCAGAATTTGAACGTTAAGCATTTTAATGCTTAATATTCATCAGTAACTTGTAAAATCTCGAAGAAATATATTAATACAATGCAAGTATTTATACTGAAAATTTATGAAGAAAGAAACTTGAAGACAGTGCAAAATAATGTGTGGATTTTCATGCCTATATTTTCGAGGACAGTTAATCAGTATGCATCTACATACACCATGTACTTAGGCAATATTTGAAGGAGAAAATTTTGATTCCTAAATCTATTCACATCTCTGAATGTCAATTCCAGAATACTGGTAAAAGCCACTAAGAACCCAGACAAATGTATTTAGTGATATGAAAACTTTGCTGAAAACTCTGCATTTATCAGGTCTATACAACCTGGTTAGAAACAACCCAAATGAAGTATTTCTAATTTGACAAGACATACTTTCATAGAATTTTTTTCTATGCAATAGGTGAATGAATTCCTATCTTTTCCTTCAAAGCTACCAGCAGGTTAAAAAACAGTTTGCTATATCCTGTTAAAAATGCTGCATATCATTCCCTGACCAGTTTACTACAGTTTCAAACTTGTTTACTCTTTTATTTTTTAAAGTTAATGCTATATGTTGCAGTGGCATTATAGCGTATCTCAGTTAATACAGGGAATAATTGATTTCATACTTAATATCATAATTAAGAAAATATCCTGTCCTTTAGAAAACTTCCACAGTCCCCCTGAGTAATGGGTACATCTGCAAGAGTTTAAAAGCTGTTACCTAAAACTAATGTAAGATTTATTACAGTGTTAGAATATGGTGTATCTATTCAGTATTCAGATGTAATAGCCCAGCAGGTGCCTGTTTACTGATAAATTTCATTCCACATTATTTCCTGTTGCCTTTAATTATAGCAACATTATCTTAGAGTTTCCTTCAACTGCTGGAGAAGAGTCATTGCTTAGAAGAGCGCAAGAAGTAGATGGGAACTTTCTTGTTTGTTCTTAGTTTATTTTGGCTGAGGGTTGTGCAACCAGAGCAGAATTTGATTAGTGATGAAGCTCAATGTTCCCTTTCACAAGCAGTTGACTTGTTCTCATTTACAACGATTTTTAGGGTTCCCTTTCTATTTCAGTAGAATGAAGTTTCTGAGGAATGGTCTACTTCTTCAAATAAACCGGTGTTAATTCAAAATAAAGCTGCCTTGAGAACCAGTATAATTCCAAACTATACAAACTGTTCTTCTTCCCTTCTTTTTGTTCAGTCAGCAACATGTGGGAGGCTGGTAAATAGAGTGGAATCCAAAGAAGATGCATCAACTCTTCAAATAAGTGAGAAACAAAAAAGCAAGAAAAAGAAAATAGCAATTATACAGCAAGTGCATGAATCCACGACATTATCGAAGCTTCACCCATCTTCACCCATTCCATTATCTGGAGTGACTTAAACCTTTGTCTCCTAGATGGGAGTATTCAAAAATAAACCAGAATTTTTCAAGACACGTGCTCAGGCAGGGTGAAACAGCTGTGTTTTTATACTACTTAGCAGAAGTCTACACAACCCTTACATGAGTAAATGCCAATAGTCTTACAAAGATAGGGGAAGCTGGATGCCTAGCTGAGTGTAGCAGAGGTCAGGGATTTGGACCTCAGGGCAGAGAAAGACAGAAATGACAGCAAGTGCAGATGAGAACCCCAAAGCGGTGGGTACTATTCAGGAACCACTGCACTTGTCGGGCCACAATAACTGGGGAAAGGACCATTCTAAAAGAGAAGCTCACGTTCTTGTGGCAGGCATCTACAGATACTCTATAGTGGGTTTCAGTTGTGCTAAATGATAAAAGGGAAAAAAAGAAAATGCAGAATGAATGTAATTTGCTAAACTTTGTCTCATGTCACATAATACTTCGAGAAAAAAAATACGTGCCTATTTTACTGAGGTAGCAATCAATCTCCAAGTGAATCAAAGCGTTCAGCAGTTAACAGACACAGATGGTTTCCTATTCACACATTTTTATTCATGAATTCAATTTTGGATTCAAAACTCAATATAATTATTGGGAAAAAATGTTCAAACTTTATTCTAAAAAACTGTCAGTTGTAATGTTGCAATATATTACGGATTTCTTACTGGAAGGACTGACTATGTACATAACAAAGTTAAAATGATCAGGGACAAACATGCAGAAGTAAAGAATTGGAATAGTTTCATATACTTAGGAGGGAGGTTGATTTGTGCTAAGTGAATACCTGGATCTAAATGATTATCAGAATCAGCTTCATGGCCTAGTTGCAAGTGCACCACCTTTATCTCTATCTGTCATCCTAAAGGAAAATCTCTTGAATGTTGTACCACACACGTTTAAAAGACTCTTTTACATTCATATTTGGTTTTTATGCTTCATATAGAAATCAGAGACAAGCTTATATCAAAATGAGTAAAAATAAGAGGGACAACTGAGGGTCACTTCATCAATTATTCAGTCAAAACTTCAGAGAAAGCCAGAATGTATTCTAATTGATAGACTCAAACCCAAATTAGTTAATTTTTATTATTACTTTTAAATATAATTAATAATCAATGCAGGAGCAAGTCAAGGATTAACTGATACTGAAGAAGGTGATGATTATTCAATAAATGACACTGTCCCAAATCAGGACTAAATCATTATCTGGAATTGGCACTTATTAGTCAACACCATTTTATAAAAGACATGCTGAGGGCCTTGCACATTATTCTTCAGCTAAGTATTAACATAGAAGAAAATGCAACAAAACTGAGAAATTAAAGGCGATGAAATAAAGCACACTAAGTAGGTTAAGGCTGTACTACCCCACTGGATCCAGCTTCATAACCCAATGTAGCTATCGTGTCCTAATCTAAGAAGTATAAATAGGTCCCATGAAGGCTATTTATTTTATTCTTAAGGTCAGATGAGTTTTATTTCTGTATCTTGATGAACAGAGTAATACAAAGTGTCCATTCAAATACAGATGTTTCAGATTAATTCATTTTCATTTCTAGTTTTCCACTTTATTCAATACAGTTCACATAGCTCAGCATCCTAAAACAACTGACATGCTTCAGTCAATTGGCTTCAGATATTTTATATTCTTATTACAGCTGATAACCCTGAAAACGCTGTTTACTTTATCATTGAAGTATATACTGAACAGCTTGCTGTTTCTTTTTTTTTTAAACAAGACTGCTAAGAGTTCTGACTAAATAACTAGATTGAGTTTTGCTTTCTGCTTATAAATGTATTAAAAAAAAAAGACAAGTTACACTTGCCTAGCAGTGTGGAAACCAGGCTGTCACTGTTGTTGTGATTCAAGTTATTTAGTTAATGACAACTTGGGGTGTTTATTTTCTGCGTCTTGAAAAGTAGTATCTTGAAGCTTTGAGGTATGGCTTTGTGGGCTGTAAAAAAGAATATGTTGCTATTTTGACAATTTAATGAAGCAAGAATGAGAAACACCAATGAATCCTTGAAATAATTATTTCAAATAAAAATGTAGGATTTTTTAATTATTCATTATTATTTTAAAAAGCCACATTGTAGTGGCTCGTAATGATGAAGAACTAGAATCCCCATTTTTACAGAGCTTTTTGACCAGTATAGGGCATATTAAACAACCTCAACACTTCTGTTTTAGGGAATAGAAAGATGCTACCCAGTTACACCCAATAAATACCTTCATATTCTGGCAAACTGTAAAGAACAATGGAAAACAAATTCCATTATTATTTAACTGGAGAAAGTTTGGGTTTTATCCTTTTATGACCAGAAATTTAGTTGTGCACTACTTTTATAACAGCTGTTGCAAAATATGTAATAAAATATGAGTAGATACAGAAGGAATTTAGTTTGAGAGAGGTAGAAGCATAGGAAAACAGATTGGTTAGTGCTATATGGCGACAGAAAAAACTAAGTAAGACAGCAAATCAAGTTGAAAAACATTGTGAAGTCTGTGGTTGTATGAAGCAGCAAAGAGCTAACTACATCTTAAAAAGAAGAGAAAAAAGGTGCCTATCTACACCAAGGAAGAGATAAACCTGTTATGAAGGAAAGCATAGTAAAGATGCCACAAATAAAGATAATGAAGACTAAATGGCAAGACCTATATAGCCAAATTTGCCAACTGTGTGGGTGAAGACTCTCAATTAGCGAAGCCTGGAACAGACTGCAGAAGAGAGGAAGGGAGCACTGTGCAGGGAAAAGACGACTCATCTTTGTGAGGAATTGCACAGCATAAAAGGAAGCAAACAGACTAAAGATTTAAATAAGAACCTAAAAAGGAAACAGAACTGGAGTAAGGACTGATTTTCTGGTTAGAACTTGACAAGCATCAACAAGGGAATCCAAATTACCTAGCCTCCTCTCCTCCACATATGCTGCTACAAAAACAACTCTGCAAGATGATAAAACATTTAACAGAAAGTTTTACTTTATCTTCACATTCATCCCACAGTAGCACCACCTCCTGCTCTTACACACTGCACTACTGCAAAATAGCACATTGCATGCTGGGGAAAGGCAGCACAGTGTTCCCCCCACATGTCCATTATCACAGTCCCTTCTCTATGTCATGTGTAGGTCTTGGACCCTTCCTGTCTCTGTATGCTGGAACATGCCTCTGCTGAGACAGGGAGACTTCCCTTCCGACCTCCACATAGCTGAAAATGCCCCAAAAGCATGACTGACACATAAAACAGAAAAAACATGGTAACCTTGTGTCAAAATAAGGACAACATTAGGTGAGGCTACAACATTTCTGGTACTTCCTTTTTCTTTTTTTTTTTTTAATTTTTAAAGAGTGCCAGGGTAAGGTATTGATGGTATTCTTGTCTGAGTTCTTGCCTCAAAACCAAGTCAGACATGCCAGGGTTGGGCTGTCCCCACTAACTCCCCAGTCCCTCCCCAAGCTCCTCACCTCACAGCTGAAATCCTACAGCAGTTCCTGCTATTGAGTTCCCTGTTATCTCTTTGCTACCCCCAAGTCTGCATTTCATAAAGGTTTTCCACCCCAAGGGTCTTCACCCTCCCTTATCCAAGAACTGCCTTCTCCTTGCAGACCTGGCTGCTTAGAGGCTTCATGCTCCCAAATCAAAACTTCTGTTTAAGTAAGGCTCCCATATTTTCTTCCCTCAGACCACTTCCTATTAACTATGGCTGCTCTAATACCCTTTCTATCCCTTTTTTGAATTTACCCTGCTGTACGCCAGCCCAACCCACTCATGCTGGCCACCAGTACTGATCACTGCCATCCCCTTGGCTGCTGTGTCTGGCCAAACCTATAATGCAGTTGGTCCTCTCCACCAAAGAAAAAACCCTGCATTTGTTTCTGACATGGATATAAAAGGTTTTAAAATAACCATCCTGGACAGGAGACAGGAGGGGAAGGCAGCACAAAAAGACTATCTGGAGAGCCCTCATGGCAGCCCTACTGGCATAAGACACAAACTGCTATTGTGAATTCATAATCCTCCTGTATATGGGCTCATACATTTCTTACTTCTTTCTTTATATAAATAGACAAAGACACTATGCCTTTTCTAGATATAAGCAAAGTGGTCAAGTGGATTTTTCAAACTGCTGATCTACAGTGGTAGTCAGACTAAAAATTAAGGAATGCTGTAAGTCTTCTGCACAGTGGAGGCCAATACCTTGGCCAATTCCCATCACCACTGACAACTCCTCCTACAGAGCTTACTAGAAGTGTAAAGGTATTTTTTACAGTTCATTAACCATAAGTATATAAAAGTGGCAATGAAATTAATTAATTAAAAAAGCTTATTATCTGGAAATGGTTCGTATTCTTTCCTCAGTAATTATTTCACTATCCCTCAGTGTTCACCTTTTAAATGTTGAGTGGGGAATGAGGATGCACTTTTGTCTCCATCAGACAGGAAAGGGCAACCTGCAAATACCATAGGCTGCTACTGCAGACAGTAATTTACATTTTTTTATCTGACGCTGTTGTTTAGCATCCTCTTGCAACTACAGAAAAAAAACTGACACTATGCTCCCTTGCACGCTTCAGTTAAGATATATTGCTAGCATTACAAGAAATTTTCTGTAAGCATTTTCAGCACATGATATAATAATCTTGTATGATTCATTATCGAAGAGTGATTCTAATGCCCATTAATTGCATCTACTTTGTATTAAAAAAACCCCACAAAACATTCCAAGCAGGGAGGGAGTGGGGAAAAAGAGAAAGAGTGCAGAAGTTATTGACCAAAAGTGGGTTTTGTTGTCAGTTTTTTTATGCAGACATATTCAGCCTCATATCTCACTCCCTGAGCAGATTTTTGTGATTAGACTGCTAATGTGTTGAGTTCTACACTTTCAAGAAGTATTCTTGTATATCAGAACAGCCCGCTAACTTTGCTGTAGCAGCACACTCGCTCGCTGGCCTGACTGAATCAGAACAATCAGCAAGACAGGAGGTGCCCTGCTTTCCAAAGATCCCCATTTCAATTCTCTATTACCTGTATATACACTCACACGTCATAGTGTAGGATCAAAAACTACCTAAGAGGAATTTCTCCTGACACCTGAACCATGATCAAGTATTCTAGGATACCAGTAAATAGACATTCATACATCTAGGCACAATGTATTACAAATCTTTTCATAAATTAAGTCGTATTACTTCACAAGGTAAGAATCTGAATATCCTCGACTGTTCCTTTCACAAATAATACCCTAAATGAAAATGGGAATTGCCTCTAGTAGCAAAAAATAGCTATTTTTAACATGACATGGATTTTCTCATCCTCTAGAAGAAGATTTTCATAATTATATATTCTCTTTATGTTTAGTCCCTGCAAGAATTTGTTTGTTGCAATCCATCCGTAAATTTAAAATGTGTTACAGCAGTTTGGTGTGGCATGCATATACTGTAAGAAAGTATATGTATTTAGCATAAAAAGAAGTTAACAACCTGCACTTAGTTAAGGTGGGTGCATAGCAGGAAAAGAGAAATTAATTCATATTTGCTATAAATATATGTACCTATAAATTTATATGAATAAAATATTTTATTTATCTATGTTTACGTAGGTTAAATAGGGAAATTCAGTTTTAAAATTAAATTTGGCACACCCTTAAAAAATAGCTCCTTGAAGTCAAACTTCTGCACTGTTAGGATGATTTTCAAGAGTGCATAACATCCAACAGTCCCCAGTAGCTGTGATGAGAGGAGGCTGGTCCTTAACATTACTGAAAAAAGATTCTGTAAACTGCCTTCATGGGAGAAGTGAAGGGATCTCTCTCTCTCTTTCTCTCTGGGGGAACAGCAGACTTCAATAGTAATTTGTATCACATTTTGCAATCTGTCCAGTGTCATTGACGTGCAGTGCCCTGAATCCACATTGTATCAGCTAACGTTCAAAACGTCAATTGACTTCAATCCAATGATATACTAGTTCTCATTTGGCCAGTTTCATTAGGATCCTGCTGAGGAGTGGAGGATTTGACACCGGGTAATGGTGACAACCAATATATCTAATGTTGAGAATCTGTTCTGCCAGTCAGACTATTACATTTTTGAATGGGGGTGTTGGTGGATGAGAAACTCAACATGAGCCGCCAATGTGCGCTCGCAGCCCAGAAAGCCAACCGTATCCTGGGCTGCAGCAAAAGCAGCGTGGCCAGCAGGTCGAGGGAGGTGATTCTGCCCCCCTACTCTGCTCTTGTGAGACCACACCTGGAATATTGCATCCAGCTCTGGAGCCCCTGAAATAAAAAGGACATGGACCTGTTGGAGTGGGTCCAGAGGAGGGCCACAAAGAGGATCAGAGGGCTGGAGCACCTCTCCTGTGAAGACGGGCTGAGAGAGCTGGGGTTGTTCAGCCTCGAGAAGAGAAGGCTCTGGGGAGACGTTATAGCAGCCTTCCAGTATCTGAACGGGGCCTACAAGAAAGCTGGAGAGGGACTTTTTACAAGGGCGTGTAGTGATAGGACGAGGTGGAATGGCTTCAAACTGGAAGAAGGTAGATTTAAATTAGATGTTAGGAAAAAAATTTTCACTATAAGAGTGGTGAGACACCGGAACAAATTGCCCAGAGAAGTTGTGGGTGCCCATCCCTGGAAGTGTTTAAGGCCAGGCTGGATGGGGCTTTGAGCAACCTGGTCTAGTGGGAGGTGTCCCTGCCCATGGCAGGGGGGTTGGAACTCGATGATCTTCAAGGTCCCTTCCAACCCAAATCATTTATGATTCTATGAAAATGTATCTTCTCTGAGTGATGAATTGGCTAATTTAGTTACACAGTGCATGCATTGCTGATCGCCTCCTTCTGTTTGAAAAGAAGTTTGCTGCAGGCACGCAGACCTCCCTGATGGAGGCTTGTGCTGGACTCCAGGAGCAGGATGTTGGCTGGTGACAGGAGGCACAGCTGGTCCCTTCTACTTGGAAGAAAGCATAGGATCCTGAATCTAAAAGAAATCTTCACACACACAGACAATCTCTCTGCTCAAGGTATATGACAGAAAACAACTACTGTTTTGAAAATCTATTCCTGAAAACAGAGGTAATCAAAACCCATTTGAGAATAACACACACTCATCAAACAACACTCTCCTTAGGAGATCAAAGCCAAATCGCGTGCATCATAGCTACTGCTAAAACAAACAGGAAAAGGTAAGTCCTGAAAAATTAGATGACCCAGACCATGACAGATTGTTCTGCTTGTTCTGTTTGTGAGCATAAAAATATTTTAATAATCCAAGATCATCCAATTCCTCCAGGAGTTACACTTCAAATTATGACTCACATTTATTTTATAACAGTAATGCACCAATGATTTATAATTTCGGTAGTAAAATCCTCTCAGGGCTGAAATTCAGCATATGAGAAAAAAGACAAAACTTATTTTTTCCTTTATTGTTTTGAAGATTATTGCCTTTGGCTGTGTGGGCATATTAAAAAATTCATATACATGTTTAAACAAAACACTGACATAATATTTAAAAGACAAAATTTTACAGACAATTAGCTCATACTGTTATTCATTTCCGCCTCAACGTTCAGTTATGATTCCTCTCTACAGCTCCCTTCTCTTATTTTCCACTTTTCCATCCAGTCACACAACTGTGGAATAACTGGTCTCCCACAGTCTTACCTATACGGTTGCAGTAAATGTATCAGCTCTCTTAGCCGAGTGGTGGGCTTTCACAGGGATGCAAGTGCTCTAGGAGGTGGCAGGGAGAGGGGTAACTACTTTCTTTCCTCCCGCATACCTGGCAGGGGTCCTCTGCTGTCCTCCTCCCAGGACTCTATCCTACATCCTCTCCTGCTCCTCAGCTTGAGCTTCTGGGGGCTCCAGAGAAGCAACAAAGAGGGATGGGTGAGGGACAGGACCTGCTGCACCAGTGGGAAGGACTGGTGGTGGTGGTGAGGAAGGATCATGGGAGGACAAGGTGGAGAAGCATCTGAGAACAGTGCTTTCTGCTTTGAACAGCAATGCATGGAGATACTGTGACTGGACCAGGGGTTGCCTCCTCTGTAACCTGGACTTTTCTCTGCATACAGTAGGGAAGCCCTTTTTGGGATAGGGAAGAGCCAAGACCCATCTCCTCAGCCACAGGCAGAGCAAGTGACCTGCAGGCTGCCGTCACAAACACCTTGAGTTGTCAAGGAGCAGCAGACCCAGGCTTTCCTCAGGGAGGAGGGAACCTCTATGTACTACATTGAACCAAGAGAAGAACCAGTGAAAGACCAGGAGAGTATTTGTACTTATTATCCTGCTGAAAAGCAAGGAAAAAGACACAGCTGATAGCGAGCTTTTAGGCTATGCCCTTCCTGAGTGTCCCACTTGCGATTCACAAAACCCTGGAAAAGCAGCTTTCCACCACTCCCCATTCCTGGTGATTTACCAGGGATTAAAGCTTACTTAAAAATTTCTACCTGCTAGGTATCTTGATGTTTTCTATGTCTACATAACAATTTTCCTTTTACCTGCAATGAAAAAAGTGGTTTAGTTGATGACAGCCAGTCTTAAGCTGCCCTTAATGACAATAGGAAATGTCAGCATTGCCTAAAAAAAATCAGCCTCAGCCAATTGTAAGAAAAGTGCTTGATGAACAGAGATTGTCTGTTTTATTTTTGTATATTTGCTTTCTCCATAAATCAAAGTTTGATTTCTAATGGGTGGAATTTTTCTAGTAGGGGTGAAAAATCACTCCAGCCCTAAGCTAAGGCATGCTACACTGACTGCTCCCAGCCACCTGATGAGTGTCACTTGGCTGCTGCTTAGACCTGTGTGCTTAACAAAGGATAAATGTGTGACTGCTGCCAGAGCCCAGCTGAACCAAGTGAGTGGAGGAGGATCTCAATCATCTGAAACTGCAGTGCGGGACAAGACACCAGTCACGGAAAGAGCAGAAGAAGTTTTTTCAGCTGGCAAGGTTGTAAAACAACAGACCTTCTCTTGGTGAGCTGGAAAGCTGGTGGCAATTGTCACCAGGGGTATCTGTGACAAGATCTGAATGCATGAGAGACGTCAGCTCAGCCTGTGGCTCTGGAAGGCGCTTGCGTTTACAGATCACCACATCTGAGGGTTCTTCAGTAAGTTTTCAAAATATTATTGGTAACACTGTCAGTCATTTTTTGTAATATTTAAGAAATAGGAAAGAATTTAAAGTTATATCCGTTCCCAGATGAGAATGGAATTTTGGGAGCGTTCTATCACATTTCACTGAATATACATATATTCCAATTAAATTTGCTGTATTTACTTTTATTTCCTCTACATAAGGTCATGCACTGAAGGGTTACTACAGTAAGAGACCTCTTACAATTGGGCAATATGAACAAATAAAATGTACAGGGAAATAGTGAGAGGAAGGGAATGTTAGCTGAATTTCTGTCCTTGCATTAAGACATCCTCTGTTAACATCTCCTGAGCTAATAAACCAAAATGAGTAGGAGATATTTTAAGGCACAGTGTGTTTGAACAGAAGAGCCTGCAGAGGCTTGTAAGAGGTTACTCTTACTTTAATCCTTTTAACATGCATATCTACTTTCTGCCAATATGATGCTTCATTTACATATTTTGACAAAATGACTGATTAAATAAAGCCCTATGATGCAAATGTTAAAGTATTACACAGAAATAACTTTTATATTTACGCTCATATAAGGGAAAACAATTTTATTTTTCTTCCTGGGGAAAATATTTCAAATGCTTAATTTAAATTACAGTGACCCAGATGCCCCAAAACTGCCCGCCCATCTTTCCACCTTGCAATTTATCAGTAGATGATAACATGCCTGGTGTGTTGCTTCCTTGCTATCACCGTCTATTTGGCATAAAAATTGATGCTTTGATAGCACATACTGTTTATTAGGCTAAAAGCTGAAGTCATATTAAATCCCCTTGATTTTTGGTGGCTATCTTTATAATTTATGGTTCAGTTGCACATATATGGATACCACACAGAGACTGAAAATCTTTTTAGCTTCAGAAATTGGAGTGATGGCATTCTTTGTCAGAACCTCAGTCCTATTAAATCAATGGGAACTGAGAGTATTTGAGTACTGATTTCCCAAGCTGTTGTGAATCACAAACTGGGCATCCTGAAAACTGAGAATCATTACAGTCTCTAAATCAATTACGTTCCCCTAATGCCCCACCAGTAAGTTCATACATGAGATCCTTCCCTCATGCGGAGTATGGCATCACCCAAGGACACAATAATGTCTCACAGACACGTCACAACTGGCATCTCTACAGCGACCTGCAGTGTGGTTATCCGCAGTGACTGGGATATTGACAGCTTTTCTGTTGCAGCCTGCAGGTATGTCACTATGGGCTAGGCCACTGCCCGGGACATTCCTGAACCCATGGAACTGGTCAGCAACAGCCTCCTCCTGCTTTAATTACTGACTCGAGCTGGCAGATCATGTTCTTCTATTTCCATTTTGCTAGGCATACTAATATGGATCATTGTTGATTCTGCACCTCTTCCAGCTTTGAGCTGTTTTAATGTCTGCAAGTTAGATTCGCTACAACTGACACCATGTTTATTCCACATGTATAATATTGCACTGAACAGTAAAGCAGCCCCGAACCATAACAGCAGAAGTACCTATGTGAGAGGTGGCTAGCAGGACTACCTTCTCTTGAGGGAGATGGTCTTCAGGAACACAAATTATAAGCTGTCAGTATGGTTTTCTTACTCTAAAGATCATTTAACACTAAAGATACTATGCGAGCCACTGATGGCAACCACAGGTTCTCCCACGCAGTACATTTGCAGCAAGAACCTGGTACTTCAGGTGTTTGTAAAAACAAGTCAATCTTTTGTGAACAGCCACAAAAACATCCTTATTCCAGTATGAGTCCTGTCTTGTTTGTATCAGTTTGTATGTATGAGTGTTGTCAAATTTTCAGCTGTAATTCAGAAAGTTAGCTATGGAAAATGGACTTTTTAGATCACCAGTTGAGTGACTGAGAAGGTCTTGGAGCACAGCAGAATCATAAAGCAGCTCAAGACATTTTCCTAGTAAAATATATTGTATACAGTAAAGTTGCTACTCTTTTTAATTGTAGAAGTACATGCAAAATAGTTCCTAAATCAGTCACTCAAAAAAAAAAAAAAGGGGGGGGAAGCTATCTTTCAAAAAGGATTAGTTAGAATGAGTCAAGTTATTAATCATATTGTGTCAATATTTGCCATTTCAAGAACTTCAAAGCTAAACCTTTTGTTAATGCAAAAACTATTTACATGGAGGATGCCAACCCATTTGCTGAATATTATTGAACTAGTTTTTAAAAGATAAAGGTTTTCTATAATCTAGCAGTAGAGATGTAGAGCAAAAAGGAAAAAAAAAAGCAGTCCATTTGGTAGCTGATATATACCATTATCCATCTGCCTGTTTGGGCCTTCTTACTGAAATAATGCTGCCAGTGAGGGCTCTGCCAACCGCATTTGCAATTTTCTTTCAATTTTAAATAGCTGGCAATTTTAAACACTACTTACATTACTCATATGATTTTCTCCAACTGAAAATCCTTCTGTTACTATTTTCCACTGACAGAGAAAATATTGTTTGATATGCAATCTGTTCCTTGCCTTCCTGACTTTGAATTTAAGCTCATCTCAGCAATCAGCTATTTTCTTTTAAGAAATAAACTCTCACCTTAGCATTTGTAGAACAGAATCAGCATGAGAAAAGTTATGAAGTTACCACCATCCCAACACATGCATTCCTACTGAACATCACACAAACTCTAAGATAAGCTGCAGACGGATTTAATTACAGTCTATTATTGTGTATACTCTTAAAAATTGAGGTTTCTAAAAATACCTGGTAGTGATAGAGCTGTTGCAGTACACACAGGTTAACATATAGGCCTGCAGAGCCATGAAGTGGTCTGCGTGCATTAATATGCAACAGGAGACTTCACTCGCTGTGAAGTCCCATCCCAAAGGCAGTCACCAGGGGACAGAGGGGAAGCTGGGACTCAAGAGTTGCAACTCCTTGAATAAAGAAACCTTCAGATTTTCTAATCTCTGCTTTCCTAATAGGTGTTTTCCTGAGACATTTAGTTCCCATTTAAAAGGCAACAGAAACAGGAAGAAGGTACAACAGTGTTTTGATTTATGTGTACAAATGCTGTGCAGGATACTCTCCCCTCCATCTGTCTTTTTAGCACAGCAGACTGTCAGATATACAAAATGGATGAAACCCTCTTCTTCAGGCAGTTCAGGATGCAGAAATCCTCCCCCCACTCCCCAATACTCTCCTCATTCCAAGGAATAAAACAGTTCACATTAAACAAAATGGATGTAGCCTACACCAAAGGCTTCCAAGCTATGTAGCACCCGAATGGTAAGGATCTGTAAGTCAGTAACTTTATGCAACTGGCGAGGCAGAATATTGTTTCGCAACCTATTTGTATCTAAGCAGATCACCTAAACATTAAAAATAATAGCTAAGGAAAAACATAGACCATTAACATCCTCAAGAAACAACCTAAAGCAGACATTGAGCTAAACTTTGACTGTATTTCACTGTTAGCATTTCCTTACTTGCAGAAGAAGCAGTAGCTCAATTTTTATTTTAATTGCCACATTATAATTTTTTTATTTCCTGCCAATAGTTTTGTGGACGACCGAGTAATGTCTTATGGTCTATAGGCTGAGAAATTGTTGGAAGATTTGTCTGGCTTAGAGCAGCAAAGAGGCAGGAAAAATCCATTTTGCATCTACGTGTGAAGGGATGGCTTCTGATTTCTGCCCCCGAGGGTCTGTCTTCTTTAAGTTAAAAATGGTTACTTGTGTGAATAAAATAAAGCAGTTTGAAATTTTTAATGACTCCTGCACTAATAACTTTCTCACCCACATACTTAGAACAGAAGCAGGTATACTCAGGGGGAAAGTTTTAATATTCTAAGAGTTTCATCTAATAAATGACGAATAAAAAGTTTGTCTAATATAGTTGCCACTGACAGATTAATTTTTTGCAAATCTCACTAACAGAAAAGAGTATATTTCCTGAAAATGCCTTTTTTGTTAAATGAAAAAAAACCCAACCCTACCTTTTAAAAGAAAATGCTGATCTACAAAACCCAAATTTTTTACTTATACAAGGTCCGTCTGTTTTTTGTATTTATAAATAGGACAACATTAGTTTCTCAGATGAAATACAACTTTACTTTTTCACTAAAGAAGATGCAATCTTCAGGGGGAAAAAAACCCAACCCAATTTTAAAACCTTTTTCTTACTCTTGACAGAAGATAAGAACTAATTCAGGTGCTTGAAGTAAGGCTGCAGGAGCTTAAAGTTCACAAATTACAGCTGCTGCAACCGTGCTTAGAACCCCTATTAAGTGACACAAAATGAGCAGCTGGAGCAGTCCAATACAGCCTTAAGCACTACATTTTATACGTTTTCACTGGGAATTTTTTTTTTTTTTTAAAACAGAAAAATAGTGCAAATACAGGCAAAACTGTTACCTCCAATGTCCCACACGCTCTCCAGCAGGAGGCTGAGGGACCTGTAACTCCTTCGGTCTCTGCCCCCACCAGTGTGCCCACCCAGTGTGGGGCAGGCGGAGGGTAGGGCTGGGAGCAGGTGCTACAAAACCAGGCTGGAAATGATCTGCTGGATTCATTAGGCTGGCAACGCACTAACTGTGAGTCACCAAAGTGACTTTGTTCACGTTAGTAATTGTGGCGGTTTCGTTTCTCTATTTATTAAATTAAGGTGCAGCTCAGCTTGCAGCCAGAGGAGAAATCCATGTTATTACCAAGGTGATGGGAAGTGCTGAAAGCGGGTGCTTTCCCTCATTCTACCCACCTGACACTGCTTATCCTAACAGCAGATGAAAAAAAATAATAATCTAATAGCCATGATAGACTGAGGAAGAGTAAATTTAGAGTTTAGAGGAAATTCACCATCCTGTGCATAAAAAAAAGGTACATTTAAAAAAAAATTCTAGAACAACCCTGGGCATCAGACTTGCTTTAATCTAGAGAAGTAACATCCAGCCTTACTGCTAAATTTAAGAGAGTCAGAACAACCTCTTAGACAGACACTGAATTTCAGACATAATTTTAATATTTCAGCTGCTAAACTCTGGGAACATTAAATGTATTGGTAATATGTAATTTTATTAGTAAGTGTAAACGACAGTTCAGTCTGCACACCTTTAACATAAATAGCTTAATTCTAATGAGAAAACACATTTGTTTCAGTTTCTCACAGGCACATTTGAATTGCATCTGAGCTAAAGGCACAGCCTTGATTTTGAATTCCTTAATGATGTCTCATTAACAATGAAGCTGAACGAAAACTTGTCACAAATAAATGTAAAGGACATTGATGTGGGAAAAGATGTTATTTCATTAGTTGCACAACTCTTACTATGCACAGAATTACAAAGGAAAATAGTTTATAAAATAATAAATATATTCTACATTTACAGTAATTTAAAATACCGTAACCTATTCTAGTTGTCCATCACATTGACTGCAATATAAGGGGAATTTTTTACAGTAACAAATTTAATGCAACTCTCCTTACTGCCAGTGCAAAATGCTTTAAAAAAATTATTACTTTAGAAAAGTGCCTTGAGCTGGGAGTCCTAAAGTTAGTGTTAGTAGAATAAAGTCTATTCTAACAAACTTTCAAAAATTTATCTGTTACTTTGGCAAAGTGATACAGGAAGGCTGTAGAGTGGTGTTCTGGAAATAGATATCCCAACAAAGATGAACAATGAGGAGAAATTAATGAATATACATGTTGACTTTCAGCTTCAATTCACTGGAATAATTACTCCACATTAACATATCCACAAGTAAGCAATCAGCAATCTCAGTTTCAGATCACTGACTACCTCCTGAAAAGTTGCCCCCTCCATAGCTTCCTACCATACATGCTCTTCATACAAAACTCTTGATCTTCTTATTAGGTTAACTATAAAATATTCCAGTAACCAAGGAACAAAAGCTTGATATATCAAATTTTAAGTGTATGGATAGCACAGACAAAAAGACATGCTAAGAACAAAGTGTCAAACAGCATCACATTAAGATCAGCTATGATCTTATAGGCATCACAGAGACGTGGTGGCATGGCTCCCATGACTGGAGTGTTGGAATGGAAGGATACAGGCTATTTAGGAAGGACAGGCAGGGGAGACGAGGAGGGGGTGTCACCCTCTATGTCAATAACCAGCTGGAGTGCGTGGAACTTCACCTGGGGATGGATGAGGGGCCAACTGACAACTTAGGGGTCAAGATTAAAGGAAGGGCAGGGACAGGTGACATTACAGTGGGGGTCTGCTACAGGCCACCCAACCAGGAACTCCAAGCGGATGAGGCCCTCTATAGAAAGATAGAAGCAGCCTCACGTTCACAAACCCTGGTCCTCATGGGGGGACTTCAACCACCCTCATATCTGTTGGAGGGACAATACAGCAGGGCATAAGCAATCCAGGAGGTTCCTGGAATGTGTTGATGGTAACTTCCTTCTCCAAGTGACAGAGAAGCCAATGAGGAGAGGTGCCATGCGGGACCTTGTTCTCACCAACAAGGAGGGACTGGTGGAGAATGTGAAGCTCAAGGGCAGCCTTGGCTACAGTGACCATGAGGTGGTGGAGTTCAGAATCCTGAGGGCAGCAAGGAGGGTGAACAGCCAGCTCTCTACCCTGCACTTCAGAAGAGCAGACTTCGGCCTCTTCAGGGACCTGCTTGGCAGAGTACCATGGGATAAAGACCTAGAGGGAGAGGGACCCAAGAAAGCTGGCTAATATTCAAGGATCACCTCCTCCGAGATCATCCCAACAAAGAGGAAGTCAGGCAAAAACACCAGGAGGCCTGCATGGATAAACAAAATGCTCCTGGACAATCTCAAGCAGGAAAAGGAAGCCTACAGAAGCTGGAATCAAGGACAGGTAGCCTGGGAGGAATACAGAGAAATTGTCTGAGCAGCCAGGGATCAGGTTAAGAAAGCTAAAACCCAGATAGAGGTAAGTCTGGCCAGGGACATCAAGGGCAACAAGAAAGGATTCTACAGGTATACCAGAGACAAAAGGAAGACTAGGGAAAATGTGGGGCCTCTTCAGACGGAAGCAGGAGACCTGGTCACATGGGATATAGAGAAGGCTGAGGTACTCAATGACTTTTTTGCCTCAGTCTTCACTGTTAAGGGCTTTAGCCACAATGCCCAAGTCACAGAAGGCAAAGGCAGGGACTGGGATAATGAGGAACTGCCCACTGTAGGAGAAGATTGGGTTCGAGACCATCTAAAGAACCTGAAGGTGCACAAATCTATGACACCTGATGAGATACATCCATGGGTCTTAAGGGAACTGGTGGATGAAGTTGCCAAGCCACTATCCATCATATTTGAGAAGTTGTGGCTGTCTGGTGAAGTTCCCACTGACTGGAAAAGGGGAAACATAACCCCAGTTTTTAAAAAGGGGAAAAGGGAAGACACGGGAAACTACAGGCAAGTCAGTCTCACCTCTGTGCCCACCAAGATCACAGAGCAGATCCTCCTGGAAACCATGTTAAAGCACATGAAAAATGAGGAGGTGATCTGTGATGGCTAACATGGCTTCACTAATTGCAAATTGTGCACAACAAATTTGGTGGCCTTCTGCAATGGGATTAAAGCGTTGGTGGATAAGGGAAGAGCAACTGACATCATCTACCTGGACTTCATTCAACACTGTTCTGCATGACATCCTTGTGTCTAAATGGGAGAGACATGGATTTGATGGATGGACCACTTGGTGGATAAGAAATTGGCTGGATGGCCCCACTCAAAGAGTTGTGGTCAACAGCTTGATGTCCAAGTGGTGAGCAGTGACAAGTGGTGTTCCTCAGCGGTCAGTACTGGGGCCAGTGCTGTTTAACATCTTTGTTGGCAATATGGACAGCGGGATTGAGTGCACCCTCAGAAAGTTTGCCAACGAGCTGTGTAGCACAGTAGACACACTGGAGGGAAGGAATGCCATCCAGAGGGACCTGGACAGGCTTGAGTGGTGGGCCTGTGTGAACTTCATGAAGATCAACAAGGCCAAGTGCAAGGTCCTGCAACTGGGTCAGGGCAATCCCAAGCACAAACACAGTCTGGGCAGAGAATGGATTGAGAGCAGCCCTGAGGAGAAGGACCTGGGGGTGTTGGTTGATGAGAAGCTCAGCATGAGTCGGCAATGTGCGCTCACAGCCCAGAAAGCCAACAGTATCCTGGGCTGTATTAAAAGAAGCATGGCCAGCAGGTCAAGGGCAGTGATTCTTCCCCTCTACTCTGCTCTCATGAGACCCCACCTGGAGCACTGCCTCCAGCTCTGGGGCCCCCAACATAAGAAGGACATAGACCTGTTGAAGCGAGCCCAGAGGAGGGCCACAAAGATGATCAGAGGGCTGGAGCACCTCTCCTGTGAAGACAGGCTAAGAGAGTTGGGCTTGTTCAGTCTGGAGAAGAGAAGGCTCCAGGGAGAACTTATCGTGGCCTTTCAGTACTTAAGGCTTAAAGGGGGCCTACAGGAAAGATGGGGAGGGATTCTTTATCAGGGAGTGTAGCGTTAGGACAAGGGGATAAAGGTTTTAAACTGAAAGAGGGTAGATTTAGATTAGATATTAGGAAGAAATTCTTTACTGTCAGGGTGGTGAGACACTGGAACAGGCTGCCTAGAGAATTTGTGGATGCCCCATCCCTGGAAATGTTCAAGGCCAGGTTGGATGGGGTAATGAGCAACCTGGTCTAGTGGGAGGTGTCCCTGCCCATGTCAAGGGGGGTTGGAACTAGAGGATCTTTAAGGTCCTTTCCAACCCAAACCATTCTATGATTCTATGATCACCACAAACTTGGTGAGCAATGTCAGTCATTAATTAGCATGACCAGAATGAGCAGGTGACGAGGCATGGTGCTGCACAGTTTTGAAAATGATTTTGCTTTGCATAGCCCCTCTATTTTAATTCTGCTGATTTTTGCTACTGTTTAAATTTTTGTTCCATTCTTCTGCTTTGAATTAACTTTTTGGTAAAGACAGGGAAAGGGGGAAGACAGGATGATGGTTCTGGAAATGGCACTAAAGAGCCATTCGCTGACAGGCCACCAGGTGTCATCTATTCCAGGCTACTAAAAGCAAACATCTGAGTTTGATCGATTTTCATTTCCCATGCAAAATAGGTTGCTTAACTACGACCATTTTTCAATATGTAGATTTCTACTTCCTATAAATCCCCTGGACAAATGTGGGAGCTTGTCTATCTCAAAATGGGCACAGACAACAAAGCACCTGCATACACATTGAAGTGTTGATATACAGATACTGAAATAAAATTTTACTCTTCAGATTTCCTCTAGGCTATTTTCTTTACAAACTTCCGGAGAATCTCTTGCTTTACTTGAATGGACTTCAGGAGTGGGCAGAACAGATCTGTCGTTATCTTAATTTAGGGACTGATAATACAACATTCCTGCGGTACTGGGACCAAGAAAACAGCCTAGCATCTCAAACCAGAACAGAATCTGATGGGTTGTTGAATCTCGGAAAACCCATGTACCGAAGCAAGTAAAAAATGAATTACATCTTAACAAGTAGCACAGCTCATTATATTTTGGTCTTATTATACAGTTTTCTAATGATATTACTCTATAAAAATCCTGGTCTAGTTTGCCATGCAGTCATCTGTTCTTCGAACAATACCTTTAAAGTAAACAAACATAAATACTTTTTTTCCCCCCCAAGAAGGCTATTTTGTTTAAATGTCTTTAGGCTGATGATAATGACAGAACAACAAAAAAAAAAGCCATTTAAAAAACAAGGAAGGTATATGGCCAGGACTAAGTGCTATTAGCTGCTAATTTGCCTTTTGTTAATCTCTTTCAGTTTGAGATGTTTATTCTCTATCAGATAAAAGACAAAGGCTATGTTATGTGCTCTTCCTGAAACCAGTTTCAATTGCTTCCATTGGAAGTAAGCTTAGTATCATGCCATTTATAGTCTGAAGTGTAAAAAGCACAGTGTACACTATGATCTAGAAAATATATATGCAAATAAAATAAAAGTTGCAATTTTCAGAGCTCTACCATTATTATGAATGCCATTTACCCCAGTTAAGAATGTTTCCGTTAATTATCTTTTATCTAAAGGGTGGGTTTATCTAAAAAACTTAAAGAACCATTTTTAAATGAATTTTCACACCATTCCCACCCTGTCACAAAAGTGTAATTTAAAAAAGACCAAACCCTCATAGACTTAAAAGCTTAAAAATCAAACCCTAGTACACTCAAAAGCTTAAAATTTAAATGAGAGAAGGAAATAGCCAGGTGGATATGACCAAAGATGGACTTGAAACTTCTATTTTTGGAATACTGATACTAGAATTTCTAACAATAATACTCATTGCAAGATAAGTTTTATGGAAAGAAATGTTAGTATGGAAATAAAAGCTTGGTCTTTTGCAGTGCAGAGAATCATTCTCCTTTGAGAGCATGACAACAGTGGGATAATTAGTCTGACATTTAAGCATTTCTATCCTTTTAAATTGTTTATGCCCTTTAAGCAAACCAGCTGATTATGAATTTCAGTATTTTTCATCAGTCTAGGGAGAGTCCTAGGTTGCCAATATGTAGACAATTCACTAAAACACATCCAACTACGCTTAATTTTAATAAAACCTAATCAAATTTAAGTACTAGTAGATCTTTTTCCTTTGACAAAGCAAGTCTTTATTCCTTCAAGACTATCTTCAACTACATCTTCTTGTCATGGCTGCTAGGGAACACAATGTCAGTGGACACCGAATGAAGGGTAGTTTAATAAATCAACTTTAAATAAGTCTCCTCAATTTACGTTGTGTGATATGCAGGTTTTTGGCACAAGTTATTGAACGTGAAGCGTAAAGTAAAAATTGAGGAATACGTTGTCTAAAGAAAATATCGGGGGGGTGGGGGGAGGGGGGAGTTATTTGTGATACTTACTGGAAGGGCCAGGTTGTCTCTTCTTTCACATAAAGACACACAAAACACTGACAGCTTGTTTAAGCACCCTTCTAGGCAAACAGCCACCTAGCCTTGTTCAGAGGGCTCCTGTCTTGCCCTTACTGCAGCAAGCAGCATTCCCACCATGCCCCGCTCCACCAAGGGCAGAGTGGTGGGAGAAGCCACGCCACCACCCAACTTTCCTACTCCACCTCCTCCTCCTGGGGGAAGACTGTGGATAACAGGCCATAGCTCTCCTTGGAGAGACCGGGAAAAGAGAGAGAGCAGAAACGCTGCAGCCTGGGAAGAAAACAGAATTCACTTGTAAGGACTAACAACTAACAGCAAAGACCCTCCATGTGCATCATCCCTTTTTGACTCCCACCACTCTCCATCACTTGTTAGCCACATGGGCACCCTATAAACCTGGTACAATAAAAAGGAGGTTGCTTAATAAATGCAGTTTCTTCTTCAGCCCTGCCCAGCTGGCCTACAAAGGCCATGGGTACTTGCAGGTATTTCTGAAAGCAGCCCGGAGCTACCCTCTAGGACCTGTTGAGCATCTGTCAGGGAGGCAGGTGCTTTAACCTGACCTGCAGCAGCTGGGCAGCCGACTCATTTGGAGTCAGCACAGCTGTCATTACATTGGAGCCAAATTCCCAGTTCTTGAGAGGCGACATTCAACTTTGTCTTTTTATGCTGGCAACTCAGAAGTCAGCCATATGCTGTTTAAACTATTCTAAATCCAGATTTTTTATACATAGAAATAAATAAGGGTTTCCACTGGTAATATGCGAGTTGATGTGATTAATAGGGCTTTTTCATCCCTGACTACCATTATTTTTATATAGCCTGAGGCTAGATTACTGCAGTCCTAAGAGGTCCCGCATACTCTTACAGTTAAAAACTTTTCTTAAAACGAATGTAATGCGAACTTAAAAAAAAAGTAGAAAAAAATGCTATCTCCTAATATTATTTTCTTTTCATTCAGAATCAGTTGTGCAATAGGGAGGACACACACTACTAACTTTTACTCAATAATACAGAACAGTTACCACTATTCAGATAACACGTCACTGACCTCTTCCCAGATCAGACTAAAACTACTATTAACGCCAAAAAATAACACAATCAATGTTATGCCTTGGTGCAGAAAAGTAATTTCAGTGCCAAATTTTGAAAAGTCTTCTCGCCCCCATTCTCCTTTTCTTCTGCCCCCTCCTCCTCTGCAACTATTTCACAATGTGTCCTGTGGCAGAAAAGTGGGACACACATCTAGAGGAGCAAACTGCATCATGGAAAACACTAACCCTAAACCAGGTATAAGTGTCACAGTTAACAGGTGCTCCTATTGAGAAGCTGGCATAAGAAAAGTCTAATGCAGCACTTGCAGATCTTGGTAAGTGGGTCTTACTACTACTCCCTATCCTGATCTGAGGACCACATTTTGAAAGGCGACTGAAAAGCTAGGAAGAGTGCAGAAAAAAAGCCAGAAAACCCATTTGAAGTCTGGAGAAAACGTCCTATGGTCAGTCTTAGTAAGCTCAGTCTATTTATTTATTTATCACAAACAAGATTTAGTGGTGAAATTACAGTATATGGGACTTTCAAAGGGAAGAAACAACAGATATTAAAGAGCTTCTTGATGTATTGGAAGAAGTAAGGTCAGGACAAAAAAAAACCCCAAAAACCCCAAAAACTTCCATTGGCCAGAAACAGAAGCTGGACGGATTCAGCCCAGATTAAAGCAGTGTATTTTAACAGTGGATTAACCACTAAGACAAACCAGAGAGACTTTCTTATCCCCCAATATCTCCAGGTACAGACTAGATGCAATTCAAGGAGACTTGTGTTAGCAAAACACAATGTGTTTTTTAATTAAACATCCACGACTTGGCTCTATATACAGCTAACTGTGTGCCATATAATGTTCTGGAAAGCACCAGAGCGCACTGGTCAGTGTTCACAAAGCGTGCCTTTAGCTCTGGCTTTCTTGAGAAGAAACAGCAGCTAGTAAACTTCTTCCAGAAAAAAAGAAAAAACTCTTTCAAAAACTGAGTCAGCATAAGAAACAATATTTAAATTTTCTGAATTGATTTCACTCACCTTTCTTGGCTAACCTTTGTGACTGTTTGTAAGCATACTACTAGATAACAATACTACAGTCCAGTCTGGCCTTAAAGGAGTGGTTCAGCCTAAAAGGCTTTGACATCTCCAGTCCAGCTGAAGATGGGCTTACAAACACTGACAACGCAGTCAGAAATGGTTCTTACTCATGGAACTTCGGCTAGGCACTGCTCTTGCAAGTCCGAAGACAATTCCTCAGCCTACACAAATTAAGAGCTACATTGCTGAAGAGATGCCTAAATAGTTATTAATAGGGCAATTTAGAAAAAAAAAGTGTAAAAAATCTCAGGGTTTTTTTGATTAGTATTAAGAAGCACACACAATAAGCCTCTCCCTTATCAACACTCATTTATCACTAGTTAGGCCTTTTTTAAAAATAGATACGAAGTTACTGAATCAAATGCAATAAATAAAATAACTGAGAAAAACAATTTTGAAAAGTCCTTTGTCTCTTCAAGGAATGGTCAGCCTCATAGCATCACCCCTACAGCTACATTGGTGATAACACTGAAGCCACTGACATGGCCCTCCTGCATAGTGTGTTCCTTCAGCCTGTGCTACTGACTTTGGTAATACACAGATTTAAACGCCACCTTGGGAAGACCTCCTCAAACTGGTAAAAATACAGTTGAATTGTGGGTTGTCCTTAATGTAGATACAATGAACATCTGGGAGTTGCTAGGGTTAATGACTATGTGACACAGCAAGGCGGATTCACTCACACATCCCTTAATTAACACATTTATAAATATTCATAGGTCAACTAGATCTTTAATTATTCCTAGAGACTTTGAGAAGCCTAATCTTCTATTAAAACCTTAGCCTTTTATCTTTTTATCTACTAGGGTTTTTTTGACCAAGTGTTAAATCTGTCACTTGAAAAAACCTGTGAATTAGGGAGTGCTCATTAGAATTTGGAAAACTCATTTCAGTGAGAAGTTAATTTAATTAAAACAAAGTGAAATATGAACAGCATGGTGCAACAAGCTGATCAAGGAACACTAAAAGCATGTACTACGCTGTCTTATTTCAGGTGTAATACCATTCTGTGTTGCTATATTTCACATTAGAGTAAAGCTTGAGGCAAAAACTAAATGAAGACTTACTATTTTATTGTACTGATACATGAATATGTCTCATGAGTCTGCACACATATCAGCACATGACCAGTCTGTCCATATCCCGCATACAGATGAATCAATTATCAGCCACCTCATTTTCCTCCTCCACAGTGGCTCAACTGTGACATTCCTCTACTCCACAAACAATGCCAAGCCACGATGGGACCTGCCTGACCCATTACAGTATGCCAGAAACGCACAGACCAGACTTTGTTGGAGGTGCTGGTACAGCATCCTGTCCTGTATCAAGACATTTTTACCACACCTATATTCTGCAATGCAACCCTGCGGGCGGAGAGGATGCAGATGCCCAGCAGACTCCTGCACTAAGTCAACTGCAGCATTTATGGCAAGTTGGCCCAGGCATCCGCACTGCTCTATGTATTTCAACCTTGCCTACTAAATACTGCCTTCTCCCATCTGGTCTGCTGCTCTGTCACTCTTGATCCCTACTTTTGCAGGAAAACATCCATGGAGATTAACTCTGATTTAAAAAAAAAAATTAAAAAAAAATCTTTCCAATTTCAGCCCAAGAGCTGTTCGGAATTACCTCTTCAGAACAGCTAAGATCTCTCAAATAGACTCATATTCATCTCCAAGAACAACTAAATGACAAGAAAATAAAACTTGTAGTGCTTAGAAACCTGTTACCAACCCTCCTCAGGTCCTGACTTTTTTCTTCTCTTTCCCGTTACAGATTTTCCTTTGGCAGAAACAACTTTGCAGTATCACAGCTGAAATATCACCTACAAAGAATCCTATACTCTGAGTTTCATGAGATCAATCATCCTTAACTGCTGAAACATCAGTCCCAATGACTTCTCTTCTTGTGAGTACCTGCAGCTCCTAGATATCAGTGCAGATTTTGCCTGACTTAAAAGCCCAGTGGTGGAGGTGGGAAGGGTGAGAAGCTGCACTACATCAGCCAGGCAAGAGAATACACTGTGCAGAGGAAAACTATAGACTAGTGTAGGTGATTATTGGATATGAATGTGCAGATGCTTTCATTCAAAGGTTAGAAAATAGGCAAGAAATAGGTAGAAGAATGACAAAAATCCATAGCTATTTCAAAAGGGAAAAAACAACTCCCATGATTCTCGTAGAATCGGGGGAAAAAAGAAGTTAACTGAACTGCAAGCAATTTGAGCTGGAAGAGACACTGCTGAAAAGGAAATGTACTTTAAAAATCTTACAAAGACTACAGGGGATGCACTTGCAGTCAGTTGGAAGTTAGCAGCAGTGTAAGTCTCGAGTCTCTTTTGGTGACAGAAAACTCGCTCACAATCCAAAATGGAATTGTTTCTTTGCCCAGCCAAAGGCTGCATACTTGAAAATGAAGGCAAAATAAGATTTGTGACAACAGTTTCATATTTTGCCAATGAAAACATTGGTGAAATATAATTTGATATCTCTGTTTATACAACTTACTGAAGAATTCACTGTAATGCTATAATCCGAAACTGATAGCTTGTGTATCTTCAATTTTTTAATTGTGAGGACACTGAGAAGAAATTAAGAATCAACTTTTATAATATTGGTATAACACCTAAAGAAATAGACATTAAACCCCTCATCAGCATATCTGCACCTAGTGTGTTTAGCATCTCCAAATTCCTTTCCTTGAAAAGACAGTATTTTCTACAATCCTTTTTCTTTTATTCACACCCATTTTTCCACTATATCCTGCTTCCATTCTCACTCATTATGTTTTGGGTTTTTTTTCCTTTTCCTCAGTTCTTTCCCTTTGAATGATCTCAAGACTGTACAAGAAATATATTGTTGGCCTCTAAGCATTTTATCACGAAAAATGCATCCTACTGAAATAAAATCAACTTCCTAAAAATACCCTGGTTTGAAGACTTCAGGAATTACACTCATGGTACAATGACAGATAAATACAAAGCAACAGAGAGCAATTATAGCTACAGGTATCCAATGTGTAGCAATTATTCCTTTACAAAGAAGCATAACCGCACAGTGCCTACACTGAAGAACATAAGTTATTAGAGTGTTATATGCTATTTTATGTATACAAACATAAATTAGTTTATGATACTGCACACAAATTCAGTTTGAACAGTTTTGAATATTGTAAACACAATTACAAATCCAGAAAGAACATCTAGCCTCACACTGCTAAGCATATAATCTTCAAGCCCACAAATGCAAAATGACACTTTCCATATTGGTTGTGGCTAGTTCCCTCATTGCAAAGTGGCCATGTTCCCATTACATAGCATTTGGTGCTCTTGTTTTAAAACACAATTGCCGGGTCCTGACTAACCGAGCTTTTAACAGAACATGAAACTTTTGACTTGCAGGCCAAGGAAGCTGCAATGCTTCTGACATCACTTTAAGTTGCTCAGAGTAGCAGCTGTGCCTGAGTGCTTTAGCCCTCTTTGCCCTTGATCTTCAGAAACTACAGAGTATCAGTACAAACATAATAAATACCTCCTTGTCTAAAAAGAATGTGTAGGCCTCTACTCCCCATGAGATTACAAGGCATTGGATAGCTTTAGGCCGCACCGTTATCTCAGGTACAAAGGCAAGGAAGGACACCAGAAGAGAAAGCTGACAACTAGAAAAGGAGCCAAAAGCCAGAGTAACCATCAAAGACGGAATAATAACGGGACATTGCAAGATGTTTGCAAAATAAAGGCAACATCAAAAGGAACCAATGGAAGACAAAGACAGGTTGCATGAACAGTTCGTGCCCAGGGGAATAAGCCAATTAACATTTAGCTGGTTGCGCAAACTAAGCTGATCTGTCTATAAAATCGGGCTTGTAGCGGAAATAAATGTTCGACTATGCATCGCATCGGTGTGTCCTGTCGTTCCGGTCCTGCATGATTCACAGATCTCGGCAATGGCAGCACACAATTGTTCTTTTTTGATGTTTCTTCACTTCATAATAGCTTAGTTAATGTGAGGGCTGAGCAAATGAAATAAATCTCATCCATTCTAGTTACTGATGAAGGCCTAACAGCAAACCATCACCAGAATTGCAATAAAGTTTTGTTTCGTAGGGAATTAGTTGGTTCACCTAATGAAAGAGTTGAAAAGAAAATTAATATATGGGTATAGTCGGTGCTCAGGGGACCAAAACTTAGGACGAACTGAGCAACTGAGTTTTTAACTGCGTGGAAGTAATTACTATTATTTTTGGTAATAAAATGCTGAAGTGCATTGTACTTTTCATGATGCAACTGGTATGGCTAACAGTGCTTTGGAAAAGATTAGCTTCCTTTCAAGAGAGGCAATATGAAAGAAGAATTAGTGAATATGAGACAAAAGACGTGGTATTGTGATACAATATAAAAAAAACTATAGAACAATAATGGTAAGTACTGTACAAAGTTCACATGGAGCAAAGGCTAATGGAAAAAAGGATAAAATTATATGATCATGGACAAGGGAAGTTAAGCAAATATGACAAAACTGTAAATATAACAACAGGATTTCCTACCATGGATTAATGATTAGATACAGAGAAGTACAATGGCAAGTCAGAAAACTTACTGCAGTTTTGTTGAAGGTTGTTGAAATTCCTTCACCAAATAATATATCAAAATTAAAAAAAAAAAAACTAGATAATACATTAATTATTATAAATATAAATTGACCAAGTATAATGTAAACCTTTTCAGAAATACCTATAAATATTTCAATTGAATTGTAAATGTTAATAATCAAATGCTGATGGGGTGAAAAACATGTCACTTGCATCCAGGCTGAATTTGCTGTTATACATCTTTTCTTTTGCAACAGCACTGTTTCTCGAATTAGCAAGCTGGAAGTGCTGGGATTCTGGTCATGGTTTTGAGGAACTCCCTGCAAAACCAAGAGTTCCAGGATAAAAGTTGTTGGCTTTTGCTTTATGACACTCAGTGGAAAGTCTGGTTCCTTATACTTCCTTATACTTCTTAACTTCAAATGTTTATTTGAAACACACATAGTGACTTTGTACTAAACCCAGGCTCTTTCTCACTCTCTTGTTTTGTTTCGGTCATTCCTCCCACTAAATGAAAGTTCAGAACTAAAGTCGCAAGCATCACAAACGTCTTCATCCGTTTTTAAGGGTGTAAAAGCATTTGATGAGTGAATTACCAAAAAAAACAGCATAAGAGGAAAAGCAATGATTTTTAACCAACAAGTGAGTTCACAACAGAACAGTTCTTCACATCAGAATTCAGTATAATTGCCAGCATTTTCCCAAGCATGACTAAGGGGTGAAAGAGAAAAATTTACTCAGGGAAGCAGAATGAACAGAAGATCTACATAAAAATATCATCAAGTTCTTCAAACAGAGCTTGGCCTGTGACTATATGTGGAGAACTAGCATCTTCTCCCCTGATTCAAAACCAGTTAGAAAGGCTATGCTTTATAAATGTTTTGCTTTTAGCTTTCAATATAATGGACATCTCTATTGTATATCTGAAAAATGAATAAATACAGATCAACAGAAATGCAAATATCAGCAATTTTTTTGCCAGTACTGTCTATGTAGGTTTTTTTAAACATTGTTTCATACCATCAAGTAACTTTGGAAAGCATCCTGACAAATGTACACTAATGCATGCATTGAGCAGGCAGGTGGAATTCTGTGGGTTGCCACCCCTTATCATCTTGTGCTCTCTCCTAACGGTCAGTGTACTCTACAGCGCTGGAATAAAGAAACATATGAACCTATCGTTCCTACTTCCAAACTAGCTGTTGAAGAGGAAAAAAAAAAAAAAGCTTTAGATTCCCAACCATAATTTAGTTATTCTGAATGTAGTATCCAAAACCCGCCAATCAGACATTCCTGGTATTATTGGTGAAAAGTAGGCTAGCAAGGAGATCTAAAAGGGATGTTAGGAACAGGCTAGCAGACACCTTTCTGCAAGCAAGAAGTTACAGTATTTACTACAACCAACAAAAAATAAAAATAGGTTATCAAATACATAGAAAGCATTTTGTAGACATTATCAGCCATGGAGTTCTTGACTGAACAGAAACCAACTCACCATGTGATACTTTCTTAAATTTCAGATACATCAGAAGCACAGTGAAGTACAAGCACCGCTTCTGTCCAGACCAAAAAGGCAGCTGTGTGTGCTGTCTTGCTCTAGCATAGCATATTTTCTTTTATCATTCAGCTATGCACACTTTTTTTTTCATTGGATTTATTTTAAAGTTGACTTTTTTTTAAGTTTTAATGATATATTTTTAAACAAGGCTATCCAAATTAATATCCACTTGATTCTTTTAGTTTTTAGTCTTTCCATAGTAAGTTTTGATCCCCTCTAAAGAATACTGTACCTACTACTTAACTGTTACGAAGATCAAACAGTTCCATCCTAAAGACTGTAAATGATGATCCAGGGCTAAATTTCAGGTGCATCAAGGACTTCTATTAGTTCTAACTGTATAGGAGGAAATCATTCAGGTACATCTCAACTAAGGCAAGCAAAAATCCAGTTACTACTTCTGAATGTTCAGTTTTTAGTGCTTTTTAAAAAGAAATTGAATTTCCTTACACATTATTTACAATGTGGAATATGAGTATCATTGATATACATCCCACTCGTATAGGTTTTATGATAAAACATGAAATATCTGCTCTAACGCCAGAAATTCTGAACACTATATCTTAACTGCATGCTCTATAATACCGATTCAACAAAAATCTTTGTTAACATTACAAATCAATCAGCATAGTTTGTATTTAATCACTTCTGCAATTGCAATCACAAGTGTAATTGCTGATTCTTTTTTGAAGTGCTAGGGGGATACTTTTTTGGACAAAATTTAAGATGAGAAACAGGAATATCTGGTGTCTGCTCCCAGTTTCTGGATTTCCATTTACACAAGCCAAGAGGAAAAGCCATGGGCAGAGTTCTGAAAAGCTGACTCTCAGTTTCACACTGCGATGGACATCTATTGCAAATTGTAGGCAGCAAAAGATGCAGTCACTAGAACAGTTTGTCTCAAAAACCATGGTACGTTTCCTATTCATTTTTTCTCTGCATGATAGGAACATAACGGTTCTGTGAATAAGGCCCTTAACATCTCTCTATTAGGATAGGAGATATGAGTAGCAATTATGATAATTAAATGTAATTACATTAAAAATAATTAGCACTTTAGCTATCAATTGCTGTGCACTGCACAGCAATTAAAAACAGACCAAATTTCAGTATAATTTTTATTACTCTGTTCTTCATTCAAAACAGTAAATGGTAGAGAGTATTTTCTTTTCATGTGTGCTGTGCTCTTATTTTAATGGGCACTATAGTTATCTGAGTAGAGTAAGTACTACCAGAGGTGACATAATTGTCAAAACATTACAATTTGGACTTTTTCCCAAAAGACTCCAGTAACTTATTTTAATGTATACTTATGAGACCATGAACAAAAGATGCCTGCCATCTAACTTTATGGTTTAACAGATCTGTCCTCATTAAAGATATTTAAACACAATTAAAATGGATGATAGGATCAAATTGAGTAAACAAAATTTTGAACAGACTTTATTACTGACTGACTAGGGCATTAATACTTCAGCACACTAGTATCTTGCGAGAGCTCACTTGGACTGTTTGTACATATATAATAGAAAACACACTTTAGCATTTATAAAATCTAGCTGTTTGGTAGGAACCTAAACCAAAACAACATTATCTTTCTGGATGTATGAAATTGTACTCCCTACTGACACAGAACATGAGGTCTTCATAACAGATAACCTTCTGAGCAAATGAGTGTAGCTTGAAGTGCTCACAGCTGGGATTGATAAGAGACCTCTTACACACTGGGTAGTAGAAGTGCACTTTGAAGCTGCCTCAGTGACTGATAGTTTCCCCAGACATGCTCATGGAAAGACACATCTTTTCCCATTTTTTAAGCAGATCCCTCTTTTCTTACATAAAATCTTAGGCTATTGAAAACGATTCTACTCTGAAAAGACACTAACCTTTGGTTTTCGTTACCTATCAACTGACACGAATCAACTGAGCAGATCAAAATGTGGACAATAGGCAAAACAAATCGTTACTTGCCAGCTAACAGTTCTCCAAATTCAATTAATAATAGAATCAAAATTAAAATTGAGAAATGACAGTAATCCTGCTAGATCCACACAATGACATTGGACTGATTTGATTTGGCAAATACAAGCATAATAACACAAGAAAAAGAATATATTCATAGAATCATAGAATGGTTTGGGTTGGAAGGGACCTTAAAGATCATCCAGTTCCAACCCCCCTGCCAAGGGCAGGGACACCTCCCACCAGACCAGGTTGCTCAAAGCCCCATCCAACCTGGTCTTGAACACTTCCAGAGATGGGGCAGTCACAACTTCCCCGGGCAACCCGTGCCAGTGCCTCACCACCCTCACACTAAAGAATTTCTTCCCAATATCTAATCTAAATCTACCCTCTTTCAGTATAAAACTGTTACCCCTCATCTTGTCACTACACTACCATGTACTATTCATGCATATATTCGTGTACCATTTCTGATTTAGATACAACTGGATTAGAAAGAATAAATTAACATCGATCTGCAAAAAAGTTTCAACTGTCACCCTTAAAATGACTATGTCAATAGAAATGCAGAAATAAGAAAGGGAGTCATTCTGCTATCACCCTGTGTATAACACCTGTGTAAATGGGTAACAGACACAGGAGAGATTGCATAAAATTGCAGAATTTGCCTAGCAATGTAAACCATACAAACACATCAAGTTAAATAAAATTATACCCAAATGAACCAGGGAATAGACAGCTCCGAACCGAGCTGACCAGTATTTACTGTTACTAAGGTACTTTTAGATAGCCCATTGCCTGAACACCACTTCTAAACCAGTTTTAAGACAGCCCTTCTCCCATCCTGTGTCTGCATTTAGATGACAAGTACCGCAGGGCATGAAGTACTTACTGGTATGCATTTGTGCAGCACCCAGTACAATATTGTCCCCGCCTTGGTTTGACAATAGGTGCCACAATTATAAAAATGATTAATACTTACCCCTGGAAGACATTTCTGGCCAGTTCATAAGATATTTACTATCAGTATCATGAATTCTACATGTCATTTGAAACATACTGATTAATCATCAATAGAGTAAACATTTGCTGGTCTAGTGAAGCAACTAGGAATCCAATATTTATCTGGGTTAAGAAAATCCATTATTTAAATACTGTCTAAACACCTGCCTTATTCACAGGCTTGCATTATAAAAATAAGCGTTCCCACACTTGGCACTTGCATTACTCTCCACTTCAGAAGGATTTTCTGAGGCCAAACCATTAGCTGCTCACACTCTGCATCTTTTTTAAAGCATTAAGCACATGGCTCTTTCAAGCTGATTTACAGCATATACTCCATTTCTAATGGAGTGCTTATAGACCTGTGCTTTTAGGGGTTGCAGCACTTAAAGGCATTTTAAGGAATATTAAACTTTTATCTGTCATTTCTTCTATGTACCACATTCAACTTCTGCCCTCTACAGCCACAGTCTTTACAAACCTCTAAGGGAATTCTGGTTGATTGGCATAATTAGGGATAATATCACTGCCCTCCCTCAGAAAAATCTGAGAGGTAATGAGTCAAGAGAATAAAACTTGCGTGGAACTGGGATCCTAGAGGATGACAGGGTGGGAAGAGAGAGAGAAGAGCGAGGGAGAGAGAACATCACTGGAGTTTGTTCAAGTCTTAGGTTTGCAAAATGTAATCTTGCACTTGGTAAACTGAAGTGAGCTGGGAGGATACTGCTTTGGCTAACTGGCCAAGAACAATTATTTGATTTTGAGCTGATATCAGTAGATCCTGATTTTTCAGTATAATGACAAAAACCTTAATTCAGGTCTAACCACCACTACTACTACTACTACTACTACTACTACTTTTGAAATTGTTTGTTTAAAACTTTTTCATTAGACCAGATTTTCAAATAACAAACTGCAAGAAAAAAAAAAAAAAAACCAAACCTAAACCAAAACCTTTTTAACCTAGTTTAGACCCCTGACTTAAGTCAATCTGTATAACATCTTCCTTCAGGTGGATGCACAACTCATTCTAAACTGGAACGGGTGCAGGGAATTTAAATAATTTTATACAGACATGCACACACACACACACACATATGGTATCTAGACACAGAAACATAAACAATAAAGTTCATCGGGTATCATTAGTTTGCCAAAACATATTTTTACATGGTCCATGTCTAAAGTTATTTATAAATCATATACTTCTAGGCTGTGCCATTAAACAAGACCTTTACATCTCTCTCCAAAATAAATTAAACCATTAATAAATCTAACTTTAATATCTTATGTACATGGGTATCTTTCAAACCCAAGTTAAAAAAAAAGAGAGGGAACATATCTCTGGAATGTTCTTGTTGGGAATGTTCTTTTTGTTGACAATGTTCATTGCACCTTTTTAATTTAATTTCCTCATTTGCCTGTGCAATAGCTGGAATAAAACATAAGGTGATTGAACTAAATTACAATGAATTCAGAATATATAAATCTACACTTCTAAAAGTATGCAAAACACCCTGAAAGGTGGTAAGAAGAATGAGAAGAGATTAAAAAAAACAAGGTGGAACTGAAGGAATAGATTTTATTTGATACAAAAAAGAGGGACAGAAGAGGGGAAAAATCCCCCACCCTTCTCTGTCGTGATAAAGAGGATGCTATCCAACAGATGATGATGTATAAAAAGAAAATCAGCTTAAGCTGCAACAAAGAGAATCAAGGTAAATAACAGGGAAAGCTCTTCCAATCTTACGATGATGAAAGGCAGCAATAGGAAGCTTGTAGTCTCCTTCAGTGAAAGATTTAAACACCTTAGACAAAACCCCTTTCAGGGTTGGTTTAAGTACAGTATATCCTGCATCAATGCCAGCTGCTGAATTAAATGATCTCTGGGGGTCCTTCCTAGCCTCACATTTCCATGAGCCCTATGATCTCTGCAGGTAACACATTAGAATATGCTATTAATCCCACTTCATGTTCCAGTTACAACACTCCCTGCAGAGCAGGAAAAAAGTAAATCCTGGATTTATGTCACAGCCAGCACCTGTAATATTCCTGTACAGAGTTGAAAGGTGAAAAAAATAGCCACAGAAGTGTTAACTCTGTGACCTACACTTGCATCAGAGTAACACACACCTGAGCGATATCATCAGTGGTACTATCTGACTCTGTATTTGCAGAATAATATACATATATTTTTTAGGGCTGGCCTTCATATGTGGAGAAATATAAATAAGTTTCACTCAGAGCCCTCCAGCCTGAAATGGCTACAAGACACACATAGTCAATCAAGAATTTATCAGATTGTGCTGCTGAGCGAGCATGAGGTTTTCACACTTAGTTACATATATTTACCAAGCCTTCTTTATGTACAACCAGTAATAGCTTCTGGTTCAGAAATCGATAGGTCTGTCGTACATTTGTTACAAGGAGTGATTATAATGTCCATTTTTTAATCAAGAAAAAATAATCAATGCAAAACGCCTGTTTAATGCAGATAAAGGAGATTGAAAAGTTTATGGTAATAGCTGGGGCCAGAAAGAGCCTTTACGAAGCAGCTCTGCAAAGAGAACAGAAGGAATGTGAAGTTTAATCTTGTATAGCTGGAGTGTGTGTATAGCTGGAGTGTTTGTGCAGGTCAATATAACTGAACAGAAACTTACTCGCTCCTTTATTTTTTAAAAGGTACAGAATAAATAAGAGCATTTACAAATCTCTCAACCTACAGTAGGCAACCCATGACAGTATTCACTCAGCTTAACATGTGCTTACTAAAATAAAAATGAAGTCATACCACTTACATTGAAATGAAAGAAAACGACAAGTTTCATAGCCTAGGACTGTGTTCATCTTTTTATTACACCTATATAGCCTCTCTAGCACCGTATTTATTAATAATCTAAGAAATAAACTAGAAAAAATTTTAATCAAGGCGTGTTTTTCAAGTAGCGTCTTATTAATAGAAGATACTATTCAGATAGCTATTTTATGCTAAAGAACTGCATATTACTGCAATTCCTGCAACCTGAAAGTGCAAATGAGCATACTTAGATATGACATTGGAATTAAGGTGGCTATATATCTATAAGAAAAACCTGTAAGGTCTTCTGATACTGATACCTGCCAGCAGGGAGGTCGGTGCTAACACCAGCTTAAGAAGCCTTCACAAGCAAAACCTATGCTTATTAAATTTCCAAATGACAGCAAAAGGGGAAAGACTTCCTGAATATGCAAACACAAGATTAAATTTCAAAAGATTTTTAAAAAATTCACAAATGCAAAAAAAGTATTTCAATATGAGAAACAGCAAGGTCCAACATGCATGCAGAAACAATAATTGCCTAAATACAGAACTGGTAAACTGCAGGCAGGCAGACAAGCAGGAAGTCTACAGAAAACAAGCAGGTCATCTGGGATCCTTAGTGGGCCACCACAAATTATCACACTGATGCAAAAGGCAAAAAAAGCTGTCCTTCCATTCAGCTTTAGAACGGCATCAGATTTTGGCCACTCTAAGGTGCCACGTTTCAGGAAGGATGTGAACCAGCTCATGAGAATCAAGAAGAGAGCAACAAGCTTTCAGCATCTAGAAAACGCGATTTTAGAGAAAGCTTAAATATCCTGGACTTACTTAACTGCATGAAATGAAGACTGAGGTCACAATGACAGTTTTCAGCTGTGTCAGAAGGCCACTTCAAGGACTATAGGATGACCTGTACTTTGTATCTATAGCGAGTAGAGCAAGGAAAACATTTAGGTTGGAAGAACATTTAATAGTAAGGAGAGTGAAGCATGAGGACTTATTTTCTGTATCCATCACTGGATCATCTATACAAATAGCTATCAGGAATGCTACAGATATTATTAATCTATTTGTGTCAGGGACACAGTCGGAATGACTTCCAGAGTTCATTTGCAGTCCTATATTTCTATGGTGGTTTTCTCCATACTGCCAAGCACACGCATCTGTGTCTATAAAGACGTATGTACACAGAAGTAGTTTCTTTCTTTAAATAGGTTTCACTTTGTGTCTCTTGTACAGAGCAATCACCTTAACAAAGCTGTGTGAAGACAAAAAACCCCATACAGTAAGTGTTTTTAAAAAACAACAAAAGTGAATTTGGAAAAGCTCAAAGTTTTTATTCTTCTGTGTGTAGTTTTTTACGAAAGAGAAAACTGTAAGCTAAAACTTTCATGATTTACATTATAATCCTGAAATCCTTTACAACATAAAATGACCAAAACAAAGAGCAGCTTTGCCTAGCTCAGAATATACAGCTTGAGAAGTCTCTACTGAAAAAGTGGTCATGAAGTTTAAATATAAGGAAATTTAGATGCTTCATTAATGTAAATCAAATCAAACTGAACAGACATAACCGTAAAAAAGATTTTTGGAATGTATTACATGGGTTGCTTTTGTTTTCATTTATTTTGGCTTTTTTTTTTTTTTTTTTAAATAAATTAAGGAACAGATCACCATACTTTTAATTCAAGAAACTTTCAAGTTAAGTTATAGGAACTGTAGCAAAGAAAAACTAAGTGAATGAGAAATGGTCAGCTGAGGAAAAAAAATAACAAATTAAATACTTATATAACAGGCATCCGGTAGGGATGAGTAGGTCAATGATTTGCACTAGGTTTTTTAGGAGAGAAGCAAAAGTAGGCTGAGGCTGCATCACTGGAAATGTAGGTCAGTTATTGGGAAAGCATTATTCTAGAAAAACATTAAGCATGGGAAAAAGTTGTTAAGGGAAACTAAAATTCACTGAAGGATTTTACGTTGTCTTTAAAGCCTGGATCAATTAAACTTGAATGAATAGATTTGATAAAATAGGAATTAACCTTCACTTTTCTCTCATCATTAAGATTTATTATTCTGTAATTGAACTGAATTGAAAAAAAAATTTAAACTCTTTTGTGTTCATTTCACATGCTTTTGCTCTTTATTGTCAAAGATACTTTACCCCACAAATTAGGATTCACGTCATACCATTCAGTTATATGTACATACTAGCCAAACATCTTTGGAATGAATTGAATGTAAAAAGGAAAAAAGGAAGTTATTAAGTATGTGGGACTAACATTTCTTAACCTTGTTCTAGTTAAAAGTTTAAGAATGTACTATGCTTGACCAAGTATGTCACCATTTATTGCTTCTAGGGTAATATACAACTGCCTTATATATTAACTTAACATCTATTCCTTAGGCACAATACCACATTTGTGTTATGGTATTAACATACTCATTACAAAGAAGCAAAATCTAAACTAAAACTCTTAAGCGAGCTAGACAAGAAATAAATGGGGTAGCATTTATCTTCATTTGACCAAAAAAAATTAGTATTTTTCTTTCTTAAACTTGGCTATGAATGTGATTTCAAAACTTAAAGTTGTTTTGGTAATGGTTCCCCAAGTCATTAAAATTAACTGTGTATTATGAAGTACAAACTGTAGCACTTCTTGGCATGTGAAATTTCCATTCACTGTAAAACTGTGGTAACTGTAAGACAAGTAGGAAGTGACCTAAATTGTAAAGTTGCATCTGTATTTTGTCTGGCAAATGAATCAACGTACTTGTTTCCTTTTAAATAGATGAGAGTTATTTGTATAGATAGATTATCAGACAATCTTTAAGCTAACCAAAACACAGAAAAGTGTATCACCACCTGGTTTATGTAAAAAGAAATTATCTTGACTACAGCAGCATCCTCTGACTCAGATGTCTAACACCGCCCTCTTCAGACTGTGCCTTTTTGAGTGGATGAGAAGATAAGCAGAACTGACATCCTTCTGCATATAAACATTGTGTGTATATAGCAACATGCACATATGGCCATGCAGCAGATATCCAAATGATCTTTAGGGGTCTATTCACACATCAAAGATTCATATAAACATATGTGAACTAACAGAAAAGCAAGCATATGCCAGACAAAACAAGCATAACACACAGCACACACATGCACCACTGAGTTCATATTAGCCTTCTGAGTTAGTGTTATTACTATTATATATTTGTATAATAAAATATTATATAAAGAACCTCTATGTTGATGTGTTATACATTACATATTATATTATATTTATAACAAATTATATTACTCTTGTTATTTTCTTTTTGGAAGCATCTACACTTCCTTCCTCCATTTTTAATTGTCTTCTTAAAAAGCAAATCCTGAACCTCTGGATTTTTGCAAGTTAAGCTGCTGACGAGCTAATGTCATGCTCCTCTAATGCAAGCCATATATCATACGAACCACATAGTATTTTTCAGCACTCACAAAGCAGCTTGCCTAAAGCAAGGTCATATTCAGTCATTATATTAGAGAATCCTTCTGCACGAACATGTTAGCTATGTGGCGTGTCACTTTACGTTTATAGCAGCATCACTTGAAGTTTGATGTAAATTTTTATGACCCAGAAGGTTATATCACTTAGGCACTCTGTCAAATATCTTCAGCCGTATCAGTCAAGGTAGTTTTTGACAGAAGAAAGCAAAGCATGCATGCAGTAGGAAGACCGAAGGGTCTTTGCTGTCATTTTGGTGTGGTTTGCCCCCAAAGGACCGAGCACTCCAACTGGCTTAGTTAGGGAGTCGCCGGAGCAGTGTGTATGGAGCACTCTGTGACCTTCTTTTGTAAGTCACTTCTCAAGGTTAAGCCACATCTGAAAAGCACTGCTTTGTAGTATCTACAGTCTAAAATAATGTTAAATGACAAGCGGCAACCTTTCTGCCACATCATTTCACCAGTCAGCTGTTGGAGAAACATGAATCATTTCTGTTGCACTGGGACAATGCCAGAAGCGCTGCCTTTCCAGTTCTCTCTGCCAAAGGAAGGGAGAAAATAAATAATAAAAAAAATATATACACACCTACATACTCAGGCAGTTTTTCCCTGTATACTAGTGCCAAAATTGGTAAATAGGCAGATGTCAAGATACATTCAATACAGAATTAGAAACAAAAGTTTATCCTATGGCTCATAACAAGCAACTGATCAGAAAGAATATGACTGTTATGAAAGTGTTTTCATGTATCTTTTGCCTCCTTTTACGTTTCTATCTTTTTATCACTGGATAGTAATTCGTCACCACACCTAAATTCATAGGTTTGTACGTCACTGACAGCCAGAGGATATTTAGGTCTAACTCAGGGAATCACGTTTCTATTAGCCCCAGTCCTGCGCGCACTAACATAAACAGCAGCACGCAGAGAAGCGAGCTACCAGTCTACGACACAGCCGTGAAAAATAAAGAGTTTATCATTTTGGTAGAAAGTATCTGCTGTACCGTGGAACACTCCAGACACCTGTAAGATGAAGAAGGGTTGCAAGCACTTCAAGCATAGAAGTACAGAACAGGCACAAAGCCTTTCTTTCTGGGTGAACTTTTGATATATTTTCAGGACCATGTAACCAACTACCCTGAAAAGCCTGTGCTAAATAAAATTAATAGTATGTGGCAGAGCTTTTGACATGGCATGAAAAACCTCAAATGGTACTGATGATGTACTAAACATCAGAGAACAGAGATAAAAGGCTGTATTTCTGGGTAAAGGATTTTATTTTACAGATACCGAATGCATGACCACTTGTCCTTAAATCTAACTGAGTTTAAATAAAATTAATAGCCAGAAAAGACAGAAGCAAAGTAAAAAGCTATAAATGCAGTAGTGATGAAACAATAAATTCCATAAAATAAGAGATTCTTCTTGTGTAGCAGGTTTTACTCATTCTGGGCAAGTGATCAGCCATACTAAAGAGTTACATATTAAAGAGATACATTATTATCAGAGAACCACATTTACTAAACTGTGTTTATATGACAGAGATGTTTTTTCTCTATATTATGAACGTCTCATACAAACTTTCATATGAAAACGCAGTTATATATAAGCCATTTTGCAAAATTCAGTTCATCTATCCTGTTTGCTGTTCTCCCATCTTCTTCAAATATGCCTGTCCTCCCTGAGCTACTTTCTTTCCACTTCATGAACAAGAAAAGTAGCAGCAGGCTCAAAATATCTGTTGCCTGATACTGCTCAGCAGATTCATTTCCGTGCATATTCATACTTAATCAGGATTCTGCCATTTGCATTATCAGTGTTAACCGCTGCCCTTTTCCTTTCTGAGCACAATTATGAATGATTAACAAGACTTACAGTTCATTACAGACTTGTAATAAAAGCTATTTTTCCAGTGATCTGTTTTGTAAATTCAGTATTATGCAAGGTTGGTGTGGTACTTCACAGCAAACCGTTATTGGTACTCTAACTTTCCTATTCTTTTAATGTCTTTGATTATTGGAATGCATAGCATTGATGAATAAATATCATGAAGTAAGAGCTAGGATGTAAAATGGAATCCAAAGACCACAATATCGCGGAAGACACAAAACAGCCTATAGCTGAGCCTAGCTCAGGTATTCTATTTAGAAACCACAATTTTAACCACACAGCCTGGTATATCTGGAAGGACTAACATCACCTGGACAGTGCACATTTTGTAAAATCATTGCTAGCTTCTGATGCCACACCAGCACTTAAGGAAAAAAAAAAAAAAAAAAAACCCAAAACACTGCCAAATCCACATAAGCTCAGCCTCGCCTTTCCACTTCTCCATCAACAACAACGGATGTGTGAGAAATATCACAGCTCAGAGGATCGTATGTTTTACTCTTTTGTAAAACTGCTGTTCTGACAGAGTGCCTTGCAATATTTGAAACTATTTTCTGTTCTTAAAGCATTATACATGTAATACCTTGTTAATCTGTGAGGTAAGAAGATAGCATAGTACCTCTACAGTACTTGAGGCTGAAAGCCCTTTTCAAAAGTCAGTTTTGCTCAGCTTAAACTGAACTGCTGTGAAGTGTGGTACATCTTCAGTGACTTCAAGGCAGGACTGGTGATAGAAATATGGGATTCATTCAAGCATTTGGAGACACATCAGAAATGTGCTTGGCTCCAATTATTCCTTGCAGATTCGCTAATAAGCAAAGAGTAAGAAAAAATGTTAGTCTCTAGAGACCCGTGTAAGCTTAACACGTGTGCCAGAATCCACCATGTCTTTCTTGGCATCGCCATGCAGACTAGGACATGGAAGGGTCCTTATCAGGAGGTAACCGAAAAAATGAAATAGAAGAGTTTCACTACGAAGCAGGTATGGAAGATATGTGCTCCAAGAAGAAACATTGGCAAAACGTCCCACTCAGGATAGCTCAGGTCTCTAGTAGACATGCCCAGTAAAGCACCTCTGGAAAAGGACTATGTCTTTTACCCCATGTAACATCAACACAGCCAGGAACACCTTCTAAAATGCTAATGACTTAATGGCATAAGATAAAAATACTTTCCTAGAAATAGTGGCAAAGACTGGGGGGATGAGGGACTATACGTTGCAGGGATGGAGAAATGGGAGACGAGAAAAATACTGCTCCTCTGCAAAGGCTTCCAGGCCCTCAAACTTTCCTTCAAAACCTGTCAAGAATTCAGGACTCTGCTTATCAAATATCCCTTCTTCACATTTCTTTTACAAGCTCAGTTAGTAGCTATACTCTTCAAAAATGTCAAAGCTACTATTCCCTTGCTGTTATATTTAAGGAGAAAGGATGAGGTAGGGATTATGCAGGCACAGCATGATTCACTCAGACACTGTCATATTCTACTTACAGCTACCGCTGTGTAAATAATCACTAACACTTGGGAAGAAAAACACACACATGCACCCAACCAAACCCATTTCTTTTTCTGTTGAAAGAGGTTTGAAATTTGGTGACTAAATATACGACTAATACCAAGATAAGGTCGTGCAAAAGTAGTTCACGTCCTTACAGAACTTAGTAAAACGCTTCTGAAAATGAAGAAATGAAAATAAAATATTCATTCGTTTAAAATTAATACTTCCTTTCTGGCTGATAGGATTGCCTCTTAAGGCTTCTGATTAACTCCTGAACAAGATTCAGCTACTATTTCCTTACAATCAAACAGCCTATTCTGCCAAAATCTGCTAAACATCTACTAACATCTACTGAACATCTTCTAAACAGCTGCTAAACTTTATGACGCCTCCACTCCTATGATCATTTCAGAGCTCAGTCACAGCTCTGCCAATCTGTTTCAACAGATTGCTCTGCTATAAAATGAAACTACATAAACCGATGAAAGAACTTCACCCACCAGTTATAGGGACTGGAATTAGGGTGGTTTGGGTGTGCAACCTCATTTTTCATAAAATAATACTCAGGAACAAGTCAGCATGTACTGAACACAGTTCACACACAAAATGTATGTGGCTGTCAGCAAATACCAGGTATAAAAGATATTGAGATGCAATCCAAAATAGGACATTTTCATCATACTTTTTCTTATGTTCAGCATTAATCCCGTCTACTTACTTATAACATTTCTTTGGAGTTGCTCCATATATCTTTTTTTTTGTTTTTTAACTTACCAGAAAACATAATGATGAAAAAAGTGTTAGAACTGTATGATTTTTGATAATTACTTTAAAATAATTTCTTTCCTAAAAGAACTATATTGAATACTCCAGATCTAATCCACTAGTACTATAAAAACATTCAGTTTAAGTCTGTTACAATTGACAAAAGACAAAACTGCCATATTGTGAGCAGAGATAGGTACAGTCACCATATATTTCTCACAGAATCATTTAGGTTAGAAAAGACATTTAAGATCCAACTGTTAAGCTAGCACTGCCAAGTTACCACTAAACCATGTCCCTAAGTGCTACGTCTACAGGTCTTTTACATACCTCCAGGGATGGGGACTCCACCACTTCTCTGGGCAGTCTGTTCCAATCCTTAATAACCCTTTCAGAGAATAATTTTTTCCTAATATCCAATCTAAACCTCCCCTGGCACAACTTGAGGCCATTTCCTCTCAGTCTATCACCTATTACTTGGGAGAAAAGACTGACCCCCACCTCGCTACAACCTCCTTTAGTTAGTTGTAGAGAGCTGTAAGGTCTCCCCTCAGCCTCCTTTTCTCCAGGCTAAACAATCCCAGTTCCCTCAGCCGCTCCTCATAAGACATGTGCTCCAGACCCCTCACCAGCTTCCTTGCCCTCCTCTGAACATGTTCCAATACCTCCATGTCCCTCCTGTAGTGAGGGGCCCAAAACTCAACACAGTATTTGAGGTGTGGCCTCATCAGTGCTGAGTACAGGGGGATGATTGCTTGCCTAGTCCTGCTGGCCACACTATTTCTGATACAAGCCAGGATGCTATTGGCCACCTCGGCACACTGCCGTCTCATATTCAGCTAGCTGTCGACCAGCACCCCCAGGTCCTTTTCTGCCAGGCAGCTTTCTGGCTGCTCTTTCCCAAGCCTGTAGAGCTACATCAGGTGATTGCGGCCCAAGTGCAGGAACCGGCTCTTGGCCTTGTTGAACCTCATGCCATTGGGCTTGGCCCACTGATCCAGATCCCTCTTGTAGAGCCTTCCTACCCTCAAGCAGATCAACACTCCCACACAACTTGGTGTCATCTGCAAACTTATTGTGGGTGCACTTGATCCCCTCATCCAGATCGTTGATAAAGATCTTAAAAAGAACTGGCCCCAGTACTGAGCCCTGGGGAACACCACTTGTGACTGGCTACCAACTGGATTTAACTCCATTCACCACCACTCTTTGGGTCCGGCCATCAAGCCAGTTTTTTTACATAGCAAAGGGTATGCCCATCCAAGCCATGAGCAGACAGTTTCTCCAGGAGAAGGCCGTGGGAAACGGTGTCAAAGGCTTTATTGAAGTCCAGGTAAACAACATCCAGTCAGCGGGTCACCCTGTCATAGAATGAGATCAGGTTAGTCAAGCAAGACCTGCCTTTCATAAACCCGTGCTGACTGGGCCTGATCGCCTGGTTGTCCTGTAGGCGCCACATGATGGCACTCAAGAAGATCCATAACTTTTGCCAGCACCGAGGTCAGACTGACAGGCCTGTAATTCCTTGGATCCTTCTTGTAGCCCTTCTTGTAGATAGGCATCCCATTTGCTATCCTCCAGTCAACTGGGACCTCCCCAATTAGCCAGGACTGCTGACAAATGATGGGAAGTGGCTTGGCGAGCACTTCTGCCAGCTCCCTCGGTACCCTCAGGTGCTTCCCATCCAGCCCCACAGACTTGTGTGTGTCTAAGTGGTGTAGCAGGTCACTAACCATTTCCCCTTGGATTACGGGGGCTTCACTCTGCTCCCTGTTCCTGTCTTCCAGCTTAGGGGGCTGGGGACCCGGAGAACAACTGGTCTTACCACTAAAGACTGAGGCAAAAATGAAGTATCTCAGCCTTTTCCTCATCCTTGGACATTATGTTTCCCCCTGTGTCCAATAAAAGACGGAAATTCTCCTTAGCCCTCCCTTTGGTGCCAATGTATTTATAGAAACATAGAAACATTTTTAGTTGTCTTTTATGGCAGTTACCAGATTGAGTTCTAGTTGGGCTTTGGGCCTTCCAATTTTCTCCCTGAATAACCTCACAACATCCTTGTAGTCCTCCTGAGTTGCCTGCCCCTTCTTCCCAAGGTCACAAACTCTCCTTTTTGTCTTGAGTTCCTGTCAAAGCTCTCTGTTCAGTCAGGCCAGTATTCTTCCCCGCTGGCTCGACTTACGGCACACGGGGACGGGCTGCTCCTGCACCTTTAAGGCTTCCTTCTTGCAGAATGTCCAGCCTTCCCCTACTCCTTTGCCCTTCAGGATTGCCTCCCAAGGGACTCTGTCAACCAGGCCCCTAAATAGGACAAATTCAGCCTCCAGAAGCCCAAGGTGGCAGTTCTGCTGACCCCCCTTCCTTACTTCTCTGAGGATCAAAAACTCTTATCATTTCATGATCGCTGTGCCCAAGATGGCCTCCAACCATCTCATGAAATTTTCAGTTCAAGCTTTTTGGTGAATCTGACATTACTTAATTTGGCAAACACTGACTATGCAAGATAATAAATTGTAGCATAGATTAAGTTTAGTATAGAGTACTTGGTCAGCAAGAAAAATGTATTTCTGATGAGATTAATTCATAGATTCTAGTAGTAGCTGGAATTCATGTTAACAAGACACTTTCTCCATTCTAGCTTTTGTTTAAGTAGAACCCTTACAAGTAAATAGTATAATGGAGATAAAGCAACATAAAACTGTAAAATTTCATCATCTCTATTGCTATGTTTCATCCCTTGATGGCTGCACATGGAATTCTCTAAGTGATATAACTTTTTGACTGAAGTTTCAATAGCTTAAATGTGCTCCTTTGAAGCTGGTCTAATTTTAGGCTCCTTTGCGGTCTCATTTAGGGCTCTAAGTGACACCAGCATTTATTTATTCTTTTGTTCTCTCTGATTGCACAAACCCACAATGTCACAGTAAGAAAAAGCTACAGAACATTTTAATAATGTGCAAGCACTTAACTTGAAACTGTGAGATGAATTGCTAAAGATAATCTAAATTGAAGCTACTGAACCAAAATCCCAGGCAGATCATACTGTAGGCTCAGATTAAGGCCTCAGGCTTTATAACAAGTCTGAATAAATCTGGAATATGGATCTGACTCCTCCTACACTGTAAGAAATCTAACTCCGATCAGCTGCTTGGATGTTATCTTTTTGCTCCACTCTGTCATAGCACTTATTCTCTGTTACACAGATATAATTTATAAGCTTTTATTACTTCAAATTTTCAACTGCCTCAACTCTTTTCAGTAGCTTCAGAAGTTTCTTGTCACACACCACTCCCAAACAAAACCAAGCTGCTCTGCACCAGGTTTACCACCATTTCAGAACACTTTTACACTACAGTTTTGTTTCCATTCTTTTGGGACCTGATTCTGCTTTCACTACAATGTCAGTAGCAGCTTTGCCATTAGCACAGACGTACAGATATCTTTCCTCCGTGTGTACTTCTTCCTCATTGCCTTCCTGATAGCAGGATGTTACGTCTGTTTTTACTTTTAGTTTTCCTTTTAGTATTTAATGAAATTCTTTAATTTTTTGCACTTGATTTTTTTTCTCTGAAGTCCATATAAAGGCTAGCCAGTGGTTTTTTTTTTCCTAGAATTCTAGAAAATATCTATTCTACAGAAATATTATGCTCCTTTTTTCCTGCTCTATTTCCCTCTACTGCTTTTTGTAGCAATTTTCCACTGACGTTGTTTCTAAAGGCAGCGTGTCATAAAAGAGTTAGTATGAAAAAGGAAGACAGCCATTTGCCTTCTTACACCTCTGTTCTTTCACAACTATTACTTCCCCTATGATCATTCTTTTCAACAAAACTAAGCAATGGTATCAGGGTGTTCTTGTTTAGGAGTTGACTAGATGCATATAAAACCTAAAAAAGTGATCAGACACATCACATACTACTACTCTTTATTAACACAAACCTTTCTTCAGAAGTAAATACTGCAAGAAGTGTCCATGAAGCCATCATTTTTTTTTTTTTCTTCTAAAAACAAACCATTTGAATGCACAAGATTACACCAATATTTTCAACTTCATCTGTGTCTTAGGCACTATTGTGTTGAGGTATGTTACTGGAATAGAGTTGACCATTATCAGAGTGACATCTTCAAACCATTCCTTTATTATAAAGGCATTTTGATTAAGTTTAATTATACAGCAATTATCAATGGTACTGAAATTACTGAAACATACTTACTAACCACAGTGCAGAACTGGTGACAATCTTGTTACTCTTTTTATTAGTCATAAAAGAAATTTAGGGAACTGATTCTGAAGTCTGTAAAAGTTATGTTTAATTGAGCCAGAAGTTATCTTGGAAATGCATTTTTTTCTGTTGCCATTGTTCTTTTTGACTGGAAGGTTTGTTCACAATTGTCTGCACAAATTCCTGTCATAGGTTCAATTCCTGAGACATTATACGCATTTACTGCTCTATAATAAAATTCACGTATATGGCCTTTTGTCATTCACAGCACTGGTAAAGAGAACTATACCTACAAACCCATTCACACTAAAAATGTAATGACTATAAAACTTTTTAATATATTTTCTATCTTGTTCTGTGTATTCTATTATCATAAGAAATGAATTACCTCCCTACTAAAGAACACATTCTATTCACACAAAAAAAAAAGTGTTTCCTGTGTAAAAAAAAAAATAATAGGAAGACAATAACCTTGCATTTTGTCATCCCCTGCACTTCAGACAGCATGGTGATATTTGGAGTACCAATTTTAGAAAATTTATACTCTCTGATTACAGTCAATATGTGACAAACTCAAGATCAGTAATATTTACTAACATAAGTCCTGTCATTTGTTAGACATGGATAATTTTCCATTTGGCCCTGGAAGGATCTTGAAATGGCTCTTAGACTAGAGAGCCATGGGCTCTCTGCAAGAACCACTGAAATGGCAAAAGAAATTATTCAACTCCAATTCCTTCTCAGTTGTCTCTACTAGTAATTTTTTTATCATTTTGTCGAGTACAGTATAAAATGAACTAAGTAAACATGCTCTGTCACTGCATTTGGGAAACTGGTACATGGTGAGTTTTACTAGCATATCAGGACACTTTCGGTAATATTTCTGCAATGTGATTTAAAAAAACCAAAAAATAAATCACCTAGTTACTTCATGCAGGCAATCCAACTACACTTTGTGTGCATTTAGCTTTGCATTTTACAGCCTTCATCTATTTGTAAATGATGCCTCTTACTACTTTTCTGTGGCTGACAAACCAGTCTCCAGGTGACCTGCTCTTGCTTACCCAACAGGTTACCTTTGAAAACCCTTTGACAGAGAAGTCTGGTCTCTTTTAGCTGTTTTAGAAAGAAGCAAACCAAACCCACGCTACTTTTTCAAGCACTCTGGAGCCCACTGCAGTCTTATAACCTAAGCTAGTAAGATCCAAAAAAACCCCACAGATCAGGTGAATCAGGATTTGTTGCTTTGGTTAACCCCAAAGGAGGTTAATTTAAAAATGTTAAATATTTTCTCATTAAAAAATGCTCTGAAAAAAATTACTATGAAATTTCAAAATAAAGTATCTCCCTCCTTTTCAATCCAAATTAATCAAATACATTATTCCAAAAGTAAACTCTTTCAAAGTGTTGAATTGATATTAAAATTTTCATTTCGAAATTGGTTCCACACTAGCAGGATGCCAACATTGCAACTTATAGTAAAGACAATCCAAATTACAGAAGATTAAATGGGTATCACATTTTAGGTCTAAACTACTTTAATAAGAAAAATCTCTCATCGCTGTAGAAAGGTATTATTTAATTCTTAAAAAGCACAGAAGGCAAAGGAAATAGGCGCAGATTTATTTAATTTAATTCAAAAGGTATTATTCTCTGAACTTTTTATTGAGTTACCTAAAATGTTGAATTGTCAAGATTAAATGGTCTTTTAAAAAACCCAACCAGCCTCCAAAGGATTATTTTACCTGGGGGGAGCTCTCTATTACAGAAGAAGAAAACACAGAAATCTTAGTGTATATTCCCATGCCTACTGAGCCTGCCTCATAAAATAGGTGGAGACTTATTAAAGAAATTTCTAATCAATTCCCTCATGCTGTTTAATTTTAGCATTTTCCCCCTTTTTTTACTCCTGTAAGAACTGTTTATTGTCACTAAAACTATGATAATAGGAATAATTTTCTACTGCTGTATGTATTCAAACATTAGGAAAGCTCTTACTTGACCATTACACTATATTATGTATTGTGCGTCTAATTCTTGCTTAAGAGCATCAAATGTAGGGCTAAGTGAAGCATACCTGGGAGTTACTTATGTAACTATGAAAAGATTACCTTCACATATCTAAAGGAGAAGAGAGCTTCAAAATCATTAATTTCTCGTGAAAACCTTAGGGAGGTGGTGGTGGAGGTTACTATCTGTGATTCTGACACAGAACTAACAGAGAATAAACAAATGATAAACGGGCATGAGATCAGAATCGGCAACCATCGCTGTTTCCATATGGATGTTTCAGTTGTTGAGAGCAGAAACCCCAAGGTAATATCTGCCTCAGTACAGTACTTGAGCCAACAATACAATCATCTTATCTTCACTTCCTGCCATCATAATTCAAGTATATCCAAGCAGAAGTGAGGAGTCCCCCAGTGATTTAACAGTGGAATCAAATTCCTGGAAGATTACAAATCTTTCTAAAACCTAATGACCCAGTCAAAAAGTCTTTCTATAAACAAGATACTTGAGCTTGTGGATATTAATTGGTGTAGACTATCAAATTCAAATGCATTAGCTGTTTCTAAAAGCATCATCTGTGCATCTACTGCAAATGCAGTAATTGTTGATGTGTCTATAAGGTCTTCCGCATCAGCTGTAGCAGGGAATTTCTAGCAAAAATAGCATGAAAAAGCTTCTCAGCCTAACTATATTTTACTGAATTAGTTATAAAAGTTGGTATTTATTCTCTCCAACTTCCAAATACTAAAAAAAAAAAAAAAGAGAAAAGAGGGTTTTAGTCGAATTAAATCAGTAAGTTCAGTTGTATAAGTAATAGTATGCATTCTTCTTTCACTGTTACTTCTGTGAAAGTCACAGAAGTAAACTAGTACAATAAGTTGCAAGATATTAATTTTACAATAATATAAGAGAACAGCCAAGCCCGCTGTCTCAATCAGCTTCAGATCATGGGAGAGTTTCAGTAGCTTCTTTGAGCAGTTGTACAGACCAAATGGCGGTTTTGTGAACTATAAATCCTGCCTATTGATTTTGGTCTTTATAATTTAAAAAGTGCTCACAGAATACTGGTAATACAAAGAAAACAAACCAAAAGATAATATTTGACTTTTAGATAAGACTGCGTAACCTAATCAAAGAGATAATACTTCTCTGACCCTAAATTCATTGACCTTACAGCAGATTTCCTCTTAAAGAATTTTTTTTCCCTTTCTTTTCAATTCTTCTCCTACAGATGCTTACTTTGTTGAGGCAGCCTGTTTATTCGGAGCGTATCGCCTCCATTAGTGTTATTACTAGCTATACTGCAACAGCATCTAGGTGTCCCAGCCTCAGGCCATGACGCACTGCAAAAAGGCACACCTGCCACAGAGCTCTTCCCTTCAAAACAGGAGAGACAAAATATGTGCGCTGGCAAACTGGGCTGTCTGGGCTGCACGCAGAGTTTGAAAGTGGGATGTGAAGGAGGATAATGGGGAAGACTTTAGATACTCCTGGAGAGCTGCTTCTACCTGTGGGAGGCAACAAAAGGAAAACTCTGCAAGTGTTGGGTTGAAAATGTAAGTGGTCAAGGAGAGCTGGCATTATGGGACATGCAAAGCTACCCTTCCTACACCACACAAGCCAGCACAGGTGTAGTGCAGACAGGCTCTAAAGACCTTCATAGATGAAAGCATTTTTTGGGTGTTTTTTGTTGTTGTTGTTGTTTGGGGTTTTTTTTTTGTTTGTTTGTTTGGGTTTTTTTTTGTTTTGTTTTGTTTTTTTTAAAGATACAAAAGGCACAACAAGACTGAAATGACAATATGGCCAAACACCGCGCTGTGTGAATTGGCTTTGCAGTATCTTGGTGTCTCTGAGAAGAGAAGACAGCCCTTCTTGTCCAAAGAGTTGTGCAGTAAATGAGTCAGAGAGACTTTGGAAGACAGATGGAAACAGGGTTTACTTACCTCTAAGGACAGAAGTAACTGCATCACAGACATTTCATGCCAAGAGAATATCCAAGACTTAGCTAGAGCATGAGGATGAGAAAAGTCCAAGATAAAGATGTTGACCAGAATGAAGAGAAGAATAATGATAAAAATATGCAAGGATGAAAAAAGAAAATAGTGGCCAGGCACTGGTGCAGGAGAACTGGTATTGATAAGTTTAATTTATTGAGAAACGTCAGAATGTAGCCACATTGCAGAAAGAGAGAGGGGAGATTTAGCAAACACCCATGTCTGCCTTCCTGTCCTTCCCTGTTGTAAGGCAGCATTTGTACAGGTGTACTTTACACAAAACAGTTTAAATTTGGCAGGAAGGAAAAGACCTTCTTTATGATAGGAACTGGCAGCCAGCATTATTTGCATTTTACTTGTTTGTATTTTTAATTGTCATATAGCTACAGGAAGGGAATTTAACAGAAATAACTCCTATGAAATAATTAGATATAAAAGCATCTAACTGATAAAAAATATACACAACTCTCAATGTCATAAGAGACTAGTATACCTTTCCCAAAGTTGTAAAATAATAAGATTTTAAAATTTGTTCCCCAGAAGGATTATAATACCATCAGCCTTAGGCAATACAAAAATTAAACAAAAGAGATTATAAAAGCTATGCTCTCTCCTGCTGTCATCTAACTCTGAAATAGAACTTTGGAACTGAAGTAAAGTGGTGAATAAGCAATGCAATCCTAAGGGTAATTTTTCAATATCTAAGGCAGCAGGTTTGTACCAAAATGCTCAGTAAAGCATCCTTCTAACAAAATTTTGATTAAAAAAAATGTACTCTTATTTTTGTACCCTATCTCAAATAATATGCTTGAGAATTAAAGTTTTCAGATGATTGAAGTTTCAGACAGACCTTTCAGATTTTTTGAAAGGAAAACCTCACTTAATTTTGAGGCGGAAGGTTTCCTTGCTCTTATCTCCATTATTTCTTGTAATCTGGAAATTCAGAAGCTGGGAAAGCACAGAAAATTCAGAATCTGCTTTGTTTTAGATATCCTTTCTGAGTTTCTTCATTAGGAAGACACCCTAACAAAGTTACTGACACGTCTCTATATTTTGTGAAACTGTGTTTTTTAATTAAGATGCTATAATTTTTGCTCCCATATGCCCACTCATTTTTTGCTTTACATGAGTTGCATTATTTTTCCTGAATTCACCTTTTACTTCATTCCTACAGGGAATGAAATGTGGAAGGGGACACTTCAAAACCGGCATCTAAACTAAGAGCAGCCTACTTCTCCAGTCTCCTTGGTGATGTACCACTAAATAAAAGCGGTCCCTGATGCCTAATGGCTCTTACTGGCTTCATCATGCTGCTCATACTACACAGGATTTATTTTTGGAGAGAGTTTGCAGAGGTCCAGAGCTAAGTCATGGAACGAGCTGATGGCCAAGTACTCTGGGCAGTCAGGAATTCAGTGTGTAAGCTAACTCCCTGTTCATACTTCTTGTGCAACACAGAGCCATCAGGAATTAAAGTCATTTTGATGTTGAACAAATTCTTAATAAATTCTGTGAGAGATTAAGATTGTATGCACAGCCTGATAAATCTCCAGCTATATAAAACAGTGACAAAAGCATATGTGCTATTGCAAAATATTTTGTTTCCAATAGCCATAAGACTTTGTTGAAAATACCTACACAGAGTGGAGAAGAGGAATATGGTAACCAGATGGCATTTTGGATGTTGCCCAGCTAAGGGGAGACAGAGTTTGAAAGCCACAATACATTCAGCTGACAAGGTGGCTAGGGATGCTGCAGGCTCCTCAAACTTTACAGATGGCTTTGTAGCAAAGGACAGAGAAGGCTGCCTACGCTCGGCTGCTTCTGTCGTCAGCCCAACCGAACAGCCCCCTCCACCCTGGGGAGAGAGTAGGCTGGAGGGTCCTGCTGTATCAGACGAGGAAGCTTTGCTGGAGCCTTTCCAGCCCCCACCCTTCCTCCCAAACTGTTCGCTTATGCATCTCTACGCTGTGGACACAGTGGTGTATGCAGTTCCTCCTTATCGCCTCTGAAGTGGGATTTGCTGGGGTGGTAAGCAGTAAGCGCTCCAGCTAGGCTCTGCGGGAGGGTCACAGGTTCCACGAAACACTGCTGCTCATCCCGGTTCTGCCCCTGCTGGCCACATTCCTTAGTAGAGGATGGATGGATAGATGGATGGATGACGCAATGAGATGAATAATGAAGACAGTGTGCGTGAAAGAAGCCCATGCTGGCTAAAGAAAAATTGCTGGAATTTGGATTTCTTAAATATATGAAATATTCATATGAAGTATTTCCTGGGGCATCCTCTCCCAGTTTTGAGTTTTACCTATGAGAACACTGTCATACAGCTCTTTTTCATAATACAGTGGGAAATCAAGTGATAGAAAGATCAGCTGATACTCATTTTGCAGTTTGAGCAGGAAGCACTGTGAAGCAGCAAAATGAAATCAGATTTTTTTTCTTTTTTTTTTTTTAAGATAAAACTTCCTTTCTTTACATATGAAAACCTTTCCTATTTGGCAAGCAAAAGCAGCATTTTAACTGCATAATATTTTTACATGGGTTAATTGCAACCATTTAACAAAATACGGATTTGAAACATGCAGTGCAGCAGTAGGTTGTGTTCAGGAGATATCAGAAAGTGAAGAAAGATGAGAAATATTTGTTTTGACAATTTGTCATAGTCCTGGAAGACCCATGCTAATCTATCCTATGAAGTACAATAATATTATCCTAATGCTGCAGAAAGGTAACAAGACTTACCTTGTGAGGAGTATGTATTACAAAGAAAGCAAGTCTTTTAGTGGACAAAGCTTACAAAAGTAAACAACAAACACCACGGTTATAAACACACCTCCCTTGTTTTAAAGACAGTAATGTTAACAGTCAGAAGAAAAACAAACCAGTAAAAATAATAATAAAAAAGATTACTGCATGTATCATAAAATTTGAGATTAATAAAACCTGTGGAATACATCTGATAAAACCCCACTGATGTAAAATTTTTTGTTCCAGTATAATAAAAATACTTCAAGCCTAGGACAGAGATAATGACTATTGCATAAAGTGTAAATCTTTTAAATTGCTCTCTGACTGAATTAAGTATTTCTTCCCAAGAAGACAGGAGCAATGCATGTGTGAGTATACACATGAAAGTGAATGTTCACATGTAAATACATGTATAGATACAGACACATGGACATATATAGACATACGTATTTAAATACATACTGGTACTCTTAATTATGAAGATGCTTCTCACCCATACTTGGAATGTCCATATTAAAACTGAGTAAAGAAATTCTCATAAGTAAATGAGGACTAATGAAAACTTTAGCATATCATTATATATTACACTATGCATATTCTTATGTTGCCTTAGCAAGTGCTTAGAGTTCATGAGTCAAAATGATTCTGTAGTCCTAAAAATGCAATGCCCTGGTTGTTATGGATTCTTTCCTGTAGAATTCATGTGAATGAGGAAATGGTAAGTACAAAATGAAAATTTTCTGGTGTTGTTGAAGTAGTTCCTCCTCCTTGAGGATCAGTACAAGACACTGTAAATAGAACTTGTTTTAGTGTCCTTTACGTTTTTTTAGGCATTACCATAACTCCAAATATTCTCTAAACTTTTTACAGTTTTAATAATAGTATTTTTGTATTTTTCCATTAAATTACTAGTCTATACTTTTAACCTTCATTTTAATGTAGTTTTTAGTGTACGTTTTCTAATCACTTTCTAAGAACTAATTAATTTACATAGGAATACTACAAAAACCTGCAAAAATATTAGTAAAAAAAAATCACAGGAAAGCATTTAGAGGCATCAGCAGTACCCACAAACAGTAACCACAGTGCAATAACTCAGTAAACTGGGTTCACAGCTGCTCACTGTCATCAAAAGGATGCTAAGCAACTTATGTACATTGATAAATACGGCACTTCATTTATAATCATCCAACAGGTCTGTATCATTTAGCTGTTTTGGAGTAGAGGTGGAAACTAGGGCAACAGTGCTTCATTCTTGAACCTCAATATCTCTTGCTGATAAAAAGGCAAGTCAAAGCAAGTCAACCTCAGTCAGAGCTACTAAGTACATATACAGCTAAATCTTGCATTTTGTTTCTTCATATTATACTGGCAGTTTAGGAAACAAACCCATAGCAGCTGATTAAAATTTTAACAAGTGAAATTGTTTAATGAGTGAAAAAACTTAGTACAACATATGCGAATAACTCAACAGTTAGAGTTAGGAAGCAAATGGATAAGGTGAGGCCAACACAGCAAAATGATATAAATATATCTTCTCATCTCTGTATAAAGTAGAGGTAAAACAGAATCAACAGAGCCCAGCACATCTTAAATCTGAGTGTATCTATCTGGTTAGCAGAAGTTTTATTTGTTGTTTCCCCTATTTAAACTCTAATCATCTCATTTAATCTACTAAAACACAGATAGCAATGCTGGAAAGTGTAACACTAGTGAAAACCAAAACATTTGCAAGATGTTCAACAGCAGTTAATTCAATTACACTTTTGTGTTCTTCAGGGTAAACAATTACATCATTCTTCTAGTATAAACTGAAAAAGTATGATACTGTCACTACAGGATCTGACAAATACAATTAGGATTAAATTATTCTCACTCCAGCGACAACTCAACAGAGAAAACTGCACATATTTGGATCACTAAAAACAGGCTAAAATCAATTTGAATTGATCAGTGAAATATAATTTTCAGAACTATCAAAGAAAAAAAGCAGTATGTACATGGTTCCAACACCAAGAATATTCTGTCCAGCCATACTGATTCTAGGAATTCAAACCACTAAGTATCTCATTAGTTTACTCTTTGATTTCACTGTATTGCTTTTTATATGTCAAATTATGTAGTGGTCAGGACGTTCCACACAATGCCTCAATTAAAGCATATCTGGTTGACTATTTTTCAAAAGTGTTACTTAAATTAAGGTTCAAATTAGTTATAGATTTTGTGCTTAGATTGAAATATTAGTACCATTCCAGTTGGTACTTTGCAGTAAACTCCATTCATCAGACATTTATTTTGGAAGAAAACCCCAAAGAAACCCCTAACATCTTATTCTATACTGGGGTCTGTTCAGAGTCAGATTATCACATGTGAAACAGGGAAATACTGTGCCTCCAAACGTGCACTCCTTTCCCCAAGAGTCCTGTGACAACATGAATCACAAACTTCATCATCAGAAAGGTGATATCATCCCAGAGTCCCCTTCCTTTCCTCTCTCTTCACTGTTCCCTGGTGATCCCCCAGTCCCTTTCAGGTGATTTCTCCTGTAAAATACTTCAAAAGAGCAGGATGCAAATATTCTTAGGCTTAGGGTTGGCTATATCTAACGTATAACTTCTGTTCTTCACTTCAGACTAGGTGCATAAAGATAACCTTTGGTAAAGGTAATCTCAGTGTTTCTGCAGCGTTTCTAGTACAAGTTAGGTGGGATGGAGTTCTCAAGAACATGTCACTTAAAGCTTCCAAGTGTTAAAGGGAATTGATGATGCACAGCATTTTGAGAGCGAACACCTTCAGTCAAGATCTGAATGTACTGGGGTTTGGGGGACACAGAGCCCTTTAAATAATTTAGTTCACAACACTAACTTGAGGACTTTACCGCTTTGATTTTCTGTTTTGTTTTGGATCTTAAGTGCTTACTTACAACAGGACAATATGGAAAAACTTAATAAGGTAAGGCAAATAAGTTTATAGGTTTAAAAAAACTCCAAATTTTTTTCTGTATCATGCAGGTTCATGGTCAGGAAAACTTAACAATCAAACCATTTCAGGTAGTTCAATGACAAATACAAGATTAATCCTACTCTTATTTTACATGCATAGAAGTGAGGATTCACCAGAGCTCACTAGCTACTAACCACATACTTTGATTAATAATATAAGAACCAAAATAGTAGCAAGGTGCCTAAAAGCACAGCTAGAGGCCTTGTGATTTCACTCACGAGATCAGGCAAGAGGGAGCAGCCTTGCTTCCTTCATTGCTCAGAAGGTAAAAGACAAATCTCCAAGTTATGGAAGAGCTGGAGAACAGACAGATTATTTGAAAGAAACAGGATTTCTTCTTTGAGACAAGTGAGCATCCTCTGATGGATGGCGTGTGACCAAAGCCGAATTTGGATCTGTCCATGACCTGCAGCTAGCATGACCTGACTACAGAGCACAGAGCCGCTACAGTTACTTTACCATCTCTCTGATCAGGATGATGCCACTAGCTTGTGATTATTCAGTGAGCAAATCAAAAGCTCTGTGGTCACTCTGCAAACCCCCAGCAGAAACACTCCCACCGCCTGCACTGCCAAGGAGCAGGAGCTCAGCGCCAACTGAGACAGCCCCGCGCGAGGCTTGGCCGACTGCTGTTGGGATGCTGAGCCGTGGCCAGCCCCACACCCCTTTAGACCAAGAGTGCGATGGGGGGAGATGCCGTGATTAGCTTTGGAGCCCTGACCAGGCTAAACAGAGGAGATGAGAGAACAGAAACAGAACCATGAGATAAAAATATAATTGAGAGGTAAAGAACAGAGAGCAAAAATGCCCTGGATACTGCCTTGGGAACTTGCATGTTTATAGCCATGTTATGGACTGCATGGATGGACCTGAGAGGAGGGCAAGTGGCCGAAGATGCCTTTGATGTCACACAAACCAAAGCAAAATACTGACAGACTCAGCCTTTTTCGGGCTGTACTGAAGAAACACAAAGTGGAGCAGCAGCTGTGCCTTCCTTTGGGGATACTGAAAAACACTTCTCTTGGATGACGCACTAGATTAAGTTTGTTAGCCAGTGGAAAAAATGGAGGAGGTGCTAGGAGCTTGGTGCCAGTATTTATCCTCTGAGTCCTTTACATTAATATTACTAATAGCACTAGTTTAATTAAGTTCAGGAAGACCAAAGGCTGAAATTTAGTAAGTACTGTCATAAAACCAAGGGAAGACCCTGTGTGATCTTCCCTCCCCTTCACACTTGTGCTGACACCAAGTAATTTTGGTGAAGATAATACAGAAAATCCAAGCTTTCTGAATTATTCCATTTCCATGAAGACCATCAGGAATGCCTCTATGTAATGATTTAAAGACAGAAGGTGCTGAGACCCCATAAGATGAGCAACAGTACAAGACACTAAGACAAATAACTCTAAGCTATAGAGAGAAGAGTTATGTATGGTACCTAGTCATCACCATCTTCACACACTGATCTTTTACAATCTGCGGTGTTTTCTTTGTATTTTTGCAAAGACTTATGATTTCTTTTTATAAAACTAAGCGCTGGTGACTAGGACAGTCTACATTCAATAGCACCACTTACAGCTAGACTCAGGGTAAGTAGTGCTGTACAAACTCTCTTACGTGGTTCTACAATGTTCCCTCAAGGGATTAAGTTTCTGTCATTACAGATTGTCCTGAGAAAAAATGAAGGAAAGCATATAGAAATCCTCTTTTAAAAAAGAACTCCATGTGTGCCTTTGTAGGTCCCAGTATCATCATTAGTGACATGAGAGCAAAAGCTTTGTTTCATTTCAGTGGGTCATAGAGTACACACCCAAGAAACATCACAGCAGGGTTTATCCAGCCTCAGAATATACCAAATGAATTTCACTGCAGCACAGATCACTGCTGTACAGAGGGAAGATGAAAAATTAATGCCTTAGGTCAGAAAAGGAAACTCTACCACAGAATACAGCATTCCAGGAACAACTCTCATACTGAGATTTAAATTCAACCAATAACAAGACATTTTTGGAAGATGCAGATAGAAACAGACTACAAATCAAATTCAGATCCCTGAATGAGTGCAGCTTATTCCAGGAAAAATGTATCATCTCAAATAAAAAGTCAAGTGTTATACAATAAAATTGAAATGGGAAATAGTATTTTCTGACTGTTGGGTCTTTATTTTTAAGCAACATTTGTGAGCATCGTGCTCTCAATCCAAACCAGATTTGTGCAGAACAATGGCTCTACCTTGCACTGTGGAACAGTTAAAAAAAAATTTATTGGAAGGAAATTAATCCTCCTAGGTAAACACACGTAGAATTTTAATCAAAATAATAAAGACATATACACTAAATGCAGGATTTTAAAATCCAATAATTTCTAGTAGAGTAATTGAAAAGATTTCCCTTTCAGCCTTAATTCAAAGCTGTATGAAAGCAATTGGAAGTTTTACACAGACAAAAAGTGACAAGTTAGATTTGAATAAGTTAAGACAACTGGCACTACAAAAATCTTTAAAATACCTCTAAAATTTACTAGACAGTTGTCAAAATGAACAGCCTGAGCTTAAGACAAAATGACAATGTTGGAGTTATTTGGAAAGCATTGGGGACTAGAAGCATATGTTCCGAGTACATTAAACAATAAGAATGCTTTGGCAGAAGTTTCACAAATATTTGTAAATAAAATTATGCAAAAAAAAAAAAAAAAAAAGCCCCCCAAACCCAAGCCTCAGACTCAAAATCATGTCAGTTCTTACTTGATCAATCTAAATCACATAGTATCCCATGTGAAACAGAACACAATTTCTATCTAATTGCTATGATAATTATTCTCTGATATTGGAAGAACAAGAACAGTCCATCTGTGAAGGAATTCATTGCTGCATCACATAAAAGTACTTTTGGAAAAAAAAAAAGAATAAGCTCAGTATGTGGGAGAGCGTACATGTGTGTATACCTATCTGTGTATGGGGAATGTTTTTAATATACTTTCAGAGGATCAAAATACCCATAAATACGCCTCTAAATAAGAGAAAATATTATACAATGATGTATTGTCAAGGTTTTCTATAGTATGTAGTAAAATAGATAGTGAAATAAAGGAGTATTAGCCAGCAAAGAAAAGCAAAGATTCATCCTTCTTTGGAGTCATATTCAGACACATTTAAATACACTACTTTAATTATACACAATGTTTCTAAGGCTGTAAGTCTATCTTCTTTAAGGGAACTCCTGCTTTTACATAAAATATTCTATATATTCAAAGTTTTCCATTTGCTATTTAATCCTATTAGTTAATCAATAATTAATCCTCCTATAAAGACTAACCAATTACCATTTCTAGAATGATCTGAGGAAGCATTTATTATAAGTAGGCCTAAGGCCACTAAGTATTTCTTTCCAAATGGACTTTGATCAACTTAGTTCAAGCACAGCTTTATAAATATTCTTCCTACCCACTTCAGTGGCAGATTAAGTGACCAGACTATTATCCGACTCCTGCTTTCTCCTCCACTGAGACAGATGTTGGCTGTTTTCCTATTACTTCCCCAAGATACCTGCACGTTCAAGTTCATTTATGAAGACTGAATTACTGTAACTCTTCCTCTCTTGCCTTGACAACACAATTTACTCTGCCTGTGCTCATTCAGAATACTATTGCAAAGATCACCTCTGCATGTGTTTGCATGCCAACTTTTTCCTCCTTCTTCCCTCCTTTCTTTCATCAGATATAAGCACCTTGTCTTCACGAAAGCCTCTTGTGGTCTACCCAGACTCACTTATCTCTGCCTGCCCACTCTGCTATCTCCAGTTGGTTTCAGATACCAGCCCTCATTACCATCCTGTCACCTTTCCAGTTGGGCACCTCTGTGCTTCCCTGCTTCATTATTCTAAAGAATAATTTCATTATTCCTACTGAGAAGCTCCCGCACTTTCCATCAAGCCTGCACAAAAAACTTTTTAAAAGCTAGTTCTCAACTAAGACTGTAGACTGCACTGCCCAACAATGTCTCATTGACTCCTTGCATTCACTTATGTGTCTGGACCCAAATGGACTATAACTGTGTTTTCAGGTAAGTTCTTACGGCAACTTTTACACAGCACCTAGAAAAACATGTTTCTGTTTTGTCATTAGAGCACTCAGTTACTATAAGTAACACAATGGCAAAATATGGTAAGGGGTATTACTTATGACCTTATCATCTGTTTTCTTAGTATTGATAAAGAATATCACTATTTTTTTTCCTGACAAACACAAACCATCTGGCTTCTCGCTTTTGTAGTGAGTACTCCACCATGCTAGCACAAGCAATAATTCCTCCAACAGTGACCAGTATGCATTATTTGTCTCACTTCTCAAACAAACCTCCTGTTAAATCTGAAATTCTCAATCCTCTTTCCCCCTTCAGCTGCCGGCTAAATCAATACTGTAATAGATGTACTCTCAGTAGAAAGCCTTCTCACTTTTGACACTGCAATTGGCCAAAGAAATGCAGGCAGCTTATGTTCCTTCTTCTCAAGCCCAATTCCACAACACTGTTGACCTTGTAAAGCCCTAGATTCCTGGAGCTATTGTATGATCTTCCTGCATTAACCTCTAGACTAACAATTTATTTTAAGATAAATTCAGCCAGGATGGATAAGACCAGTCTGAACTGTTCCAGTGTTCGAATAATTCAGGCAGATACTTTGTACTTATTGCTACAACACTGTTTCAATGTCTTTGGAAGGGGTAAGGCTGCTAAAGATTCTTTAAAGGTAAAACATACGCAACTCCTTGAATTAAGATTCCAGTTTGCCAGAGACTCTGTGGGGCACCATACTGACATACAGAGGTGTCGTGGTTTAGACCAAATTGGCTACTGGGGGCATAGGGGACCCCAGATGCTCCCCTCTACCCCTCTTCAAACAGGGAGGCAGAGGAGGGAAAAAGAGACTTAGGAGTTTAGAAGGAACTATTTTAATGAAATACTAATAATAAAATAAAAGGAAATAATGAAAAATATACACAACTGTATCAAGCTCCCAGGATGACAATCACGACACCGGCTGGCACTGGGGCAGTCCCAGGCTGGACTCAGTGATGGACGGGAACTGGATTCCGGATCTGCATTCAGGATGGGGATCAGAGGCAGACAAACAGAGTCCTCCTCAGACGTCGGCCATTGAAGAAGGAGAAAGAGAGCTGACCCTTTGATGCCTCAGCTTTTATACTGAGCATGAGGCAGATGGGATGGAATACGCTGTTGGTCAGTTTTGGGTCACCTGCCCTGTCCGCTCCTCCCCGCAGGTGGGACCCCACTGCACTTTTCCGTTTCCGACCCTCCAACGGGGCAAATAACCAAGTCAGCTGCCCTTGGGTGTTATAGCAATAAGTATAAGCAGGAGCCTCTCTGCATACCATGCCTGGGCATCAGCTATAAACATTGGTCTTGTCACTCTGAGAGCGAACATTGTCTGCACAATATGCTCTTAATTTCCGTAGTTAGAAGACGCCTAGCTAATAAGTAAAGTTACTGAACGAAATTGGTCCCATTTTACCTCAAACCAGGACAAGAAGTGTGTTAAGAAATATTTTTGCAAAATCTTACCTTGCAACTTAAAACTAGCAACACTGCATTTTAATCTAATCCACACGAAATTGAAAAGAAAAAAATATTTTGACGTTTCCATTACCAACAAGGCATTTGACAAAATTCACTTAAAATTTAGCAAATATACAAAAGACAACCCATTCTTTTGGCTCAGAGCAGCTTTTTAACTCTGCCAGTCATGTTGGATGCTATTTATATCCCATTATATTTTATTGGAATCTGTTAGATTTTTCACAGTCCTGAAATTATTTTATAGAAAAGACTGAAAGAAGTTGTTAGTGACCTAGCATTTAAGACCAGTTCAGCAGTAGTAGGAATAAATGAAGGATATTCATACTCGGACAATATCTCCCTGTTTGCATAACGTTTCTTGGCTTTGCTGCCACCTGCAGCAAAACACAGGATAAAAGCCCAGTTTAGATATTTCTGTCCTACTTTGCATTGTTGCTTTCCAGTCCTTCTTCATTACCTGAATGTATTGATTTTTAAAGTTTACGAAAAACTGATGACAAAGGGTGGTTTCTAAACTAACCCAGGCCTTTCCATATATTAAAATGTGGGGGGGGGGGGGTGTTTTTTTTTTTTGGGGGGGGGGGAGGGGAAGTATCAGAAGACTGATAATGCATGTTTATTTCACTAGATCAAAATATGACTTGAGATCACATGGAACTGAATCACATGTATCTACATATTTACTTAGACTCTTCAAAGCATCATTCCCTTCAAAATTTCTAAATCATAGAATTGTTGAGGTTGTCTGTTTTTTTTGTTTTGTTTTGGGTTTTCTGTGGGTTTTGCTTGTGATGTTTTTTGTCTTGCGGGGGTTTTTTGGGGGTTGGTTTTTGTTTTTTTTTTCAATAACATACATAAACTTGCCATCATTTTTGAATATACAGTTGAGAATTCAAAATAAATGCTTAGTTGAATTACTTATTCAAATGTTGCTAAATAGAACAGTTCAGTTGGATGGGACCTACAATGATCATCTAGTCCAACTGCCAAATATATAATTTTGAGAAATACCAATTATACACGTCTTCTTAAGGGTGAAGTCACAGGTAAAATCTTTAAAGTGCTAGGGGGTTTTATATCATAAGTCCCATTGGACCAGAAATTAACACTACAAAAGAAAAGCAGATGGTCCAGCATTAGGGTGGCTTCACTCATTCTTCTCAGAATCAATTGGAAAGTAAAATTTGACATATTTCCTGTTTCTTGAAAATCATCATCTGTGGCTTCCAAAGTGAAAAGCAATCAGCTCAAGTAAAACAAACGCAACATATAAGCAAGTTATCACTGAAAGGGACAATTACCTTGAAGTGCTAGCCAAGATTTCTATCTCCACCTTTTGTCAAAAGTCTACTAGACCCACATGTCATGATAAAAATACAGGGTCTTGTTGGATGTGGGGTGTTTTTGGTGTTTTTTTTGTTTGTGGTTTTTTTTTGTTTGTTTGTTTTTTTAAACTCAACTTGAATAATCATGCAGTTTTCCAAGTGGCCTTCTTTTATCTCCTCCTGCTTTGGAAACTTTCCTGCCAGATGAAAAGCTGGTCATAAATCACCCAGTATGTAGTGAATCTTTAGTGCAGGTCACTGGAATTCACTATATCTCAATATTAACACAACATTATAATGTATAAGCTGTGGTTAGTAGGGAGTGTATCTACCTACCCTTCTTTTCATGCTTGAGGTCATGCTGATAACATCAGTCCTATGCTTCATATCCTCTATCAAGTTCTAGTAAGAACTGGATACCACTTTACATCACTGTCCTAACCTATAAAGCAATCTATATGAAGCAATCTTCATTATTGGGTCACCCGTGTCCCCTTCAAGCAATGCAGAGGACAAAGATCAAGTTAAGGTATCCAAGACCAAGAAGTCAAGTTATGGAATGAGTATCCTTCCTTAGGAAGTATAGGAATCTACTCTTTTAACAACCACGCCCTGACAAACTGCTCTATTTCAAACTCCTACCTTGAATAGGTCCACCAGAAGAAAGCTCTACAAACCCAAGCTTGACCGAGAAAAGAAATGCCAGAAATTGCACACATTCCACTGATTGTTTCAATACTATTGTTGATGCAGCATGATGAAGGAAAGCAGTAAAATGTCCTAAAATGTGGAGGTGCATGTTGTGTGTGTTCTGTCCTTTAAGTGACTTATTTTTGGCACATTTGTCCTAGCACTTAAAAAAAAAAAAAAGATCTGAAGAAGAGTTTGTGGATTGCATCCCTTCTCATATAACAAGAGGCAATGGGATTCAGCAGCTACACCTGTACAATGACTAAGGCCATGTAGTGGTTCTTGTCAGTTTAATTTATCCTATGAAATCTTTACCAAAGGGAAAAGGAAAAACACCAGCTTTGTTCACAGATCTTTCACAGGAAGTTGGTCTTTTTGAGTGGGTTTTTTTTTTTCTGTAGACTGGACACAAGAGTTGATTGATGACATTTAGTTGAATATTTTTCTTCCACACTAACCTTTGTCAAAGGGACAGCTTCTAAGGACATCAGAGTGAGGCCTTTGACTGCATCCAGCATTCTGAACTGCTGAGCAGATGTCTTAGAAGGTTATAGCTTTAAAATACTGCTCAAAACCCCAGTTGAAGTTGTGACCCTACTGGGCTCAGTACTGTACAAGTATAAATGAAAATATATGAGTGCCCCGCTCCAAAGAGTTTGTGAGCTCATCCTCTCCATCAAAGATAATTTAACTCGTTGGCAGTAAATCCAGATTTGGTTTCAAACTAAAATAAAAAGAAACCTCAGCTGATCTTCTCTTTGGTCAGAAGAACTCCTGCCAACTTACAAACAGCAGAGCTTCAGAAAGAATAAAAAGGGAAAAGAGAGCAGAACTCAGCACTGAAGCTGCATTTTCATCCTGAAAATTGTATGACGCAAGCTGAAGGGGGAGAAATGTTGCTCCCATGGAAACATATGTTAAGATGGGAGAGATGAGAGGACCAGTATCATTTTCCCTGCTGAACCTGTGGAGACCACCACAAAAGTAGTTAATAACTAGAGGAACTGTTGTTCCCTTGGGATCCTGATGTAGCTGCTGCTCAGCTCAGTGAGACCCTGCTAGCACCAGACTTGCTTGCGCTGGGCACAGAGGTGAGCTGGATGCTCACCTAAATGCTCACTAAATTAAAGAGTTAAGCTTTCAAAACAAACATGAACACACACACACACAGAATAATGACAATGCGACTTCTGCTGTCAATTTCTAATGCAGTCTTAATACCAGTTTCTGGACAATTTTATTCCTTGAAACTACAAAGAAAAATTTTCACTGAAAACTAACGCAAAAGAAGTGAGAAGTGAAAACACAACCCGTTCTCATTTCAGTAGATACTAAGGAATTATGATTGCTTTAGAAAAGTGTATTAAGGAATATTAAATTTGCAGGAAGGTAAAGATGCTTAGAGTTGAAGTTTTATTAATGGAGAAAGACTGAGGACACTCTGCAATGATTTTTTTTGTCCCTTTTTAAATATTACAAAATATAGAGTTAAGAAATGAAGGAGGAAGGTGTTCTGTTTTTTCTCAGAAGTACCATTTCTTCAAAGAGTACTGATTTTGCTTTTAGGATAGCTTCCAAAGAGCTTAATAGAAATAAATAAACTGTATCTAGGCATACTTCATAATTCAAAGCAAAATGGTACAGAATTAAAGGACAAAAAATAAACCTCTTGCTTGCTACACAGTTCTTACTTTGTGTCTTAATGGGAAGAGAATGACAGATGGAAGTATAAAGTATGTTTACTCCTATCAGGCCTTTGATATGCAAATGCTTGTTCTGAAAGAATGAGAAATACACTGACCAGCAGACATCCCCTCAGAAGAGGAGCATCACAACCTGAGGGAGAAGAGAGATAAACACTCCTTGGCAGATGCATTATGAATACTGACTATGGCAAGTTCTGCCACAACACTTTCCTGAGGGAAGTATTATGTTTTGAAATGTAACATCTTGACAATATTTAAATGCAAAGAGTGAAAGAAGAATGAAATATCTCAGGGATGCTGCTAATAAATAAAATACATTCACTCAGGTTTTTTTTTGTTTGGTTGTTTTTTTTTTTTTTTTTAATTTCAATGCACTGGTAATGCTGTTACATAACTCCTAAGACAACCCAGACAAGAGCTAACTTCAGCCTCATACGGTTTGCCTTGAAAATCCTTTTTTCAGGCAATGGAGAGAGATCAATTGATTCAAAGGAGATGTCAGTGCAGTATGTTCAACTCCTGCTCTGAATCACTGGCTGGTGGAGCCGAACTGTCTCCATCTGTACAGAGAATCAGAGAAGACTGGCCTCTCAAACTTCCAATAGTGCACATTTCTGACAACGACACTATAAACATTAACATTAGCTGAAAAGCTGATCCAAACTGTTTCAAAGTTTGTGACCTTAAAAAAAACCCATAAAATAGCTAACAATAAAATCTTACAAACAGCTGCTAATATGAAAGTGCTTGCTATAACTCTGCAGCGAAGCCAGAACAGTTTTCAAATGCACTCAACCTCTTTTCCACATGTATCATGTTCCACCAGTATTGCCTCTTTTTCCACCCCGTTACCGCACAGAGTTCGGATGCAGAATGAATGCTCCATGAAGCTCAGAGTACAGCAGTAAGGTAACATTTCAGAACCAATAAAAATTACATTAAGAAATGTACCAAGGATCAAGCTATACTGTTTTTAGCTGATGATTTTGACAGGGTATTAAGCAAGATCATTTGACTAAGATGGCAAACCCCAGAAAAATACCACTAACTTCCCTTACATTTAATATATTCAATAAACTGCACAGTGTACTGACTTTTTTTTTTTAAGGATTCATTACCTTCTCCAACCATCACTAGCAAAGAAGTTCAACACAGAAGAAAAATACTTAAACATTTTTCCCAAGTTATCCCCTTTTCAAGATAGCCGCTATCTCTAATTATTCACAGTGGAATTGAGGTCACGCATTTCACTCAGTTACAAGTCATTTTTCAGAAAAGGAGCTACCTATTATTATTTTAATAGCTTTATCACGGAGTTCTCTCAGTAATGACAGCTATTGTAACCTTCTGTTTGTTCCTCAGAATGTCCATGTTTTATATCCCTGCTGTAGTCCTCTTGAAAAACAAAACAAAACAAAAAAACACACCTCGACCTCCCCCCCGAAACAACAAACCAAAAAACCAGGAAAGCACAACCCCATACCCTTCAGAAATGGAAAACAAAATAGCTGTAGAAAGATCTAGGAGAATATACGTGGAAAAGTAAAAGTACTGATGTTCTGGAAGTTAAAGCCAAAAATAAACACTACATTAATGTCTAATATTATTACTACTCATTTCCAAAGTAACAGAAAAGTTTCATTGTCCTCTTGTCCTTGAGTTTCAGGTTAAATTGCTCTGTTGACTCTATTAACATTTAGGTAAAGAGGGATAAGGTACAGGTATAAAGAGCCAATCAAATACCAATTACTTAGATTGCTTCTTTAGTAACTACACTGTGGTTTTTTTTGGATGCAGGCAACTGTAAAAATTACCAAAGACAGAGATTTAGTCAAAAATCAATACAATGTTTTATAGGTACTGTGCTTTCATTTCTTTCAGGTTTACCTAATTTATTCCTAAAGAGTAGGGAAGTCCATAAATCAGAAAAAAGATAAGAGTTTTACACGTTTTTCTTGAAAGAAAATCCTTTTTTTAAGTTATTATTATATACAAATTCTTTTCAGATAACTGTAAATATTACTGTCCAGCAGATTCCATCATTGTTTGCTATTCCTTACAAACTATATTATTTGTATTGATACAAGACTGGATACTACTTCAGAAAAACCAAGCAACCAAACAAAAAACTTTCAAAGTTTTAAATTAGAACTTCCATGCTGTGGATAAAATACTTCTTTCTGATCAGGAAATTACAACTTTCACCATATGTTTACAATGCAGCAGCTTCTAGACACAGAGAAGTAACTTCATGCAAAGAAGTCAGTACTACAATTAACAATCTCTGCTACAGGGATTTCGGGACCAGAGATGCTAACCGATAATGTCTGACAGAATACACCAATGGAGACTTGAAGTGCTTGCAGACCTCGCTTGGACACTGCTGCACTGGTAAAAAGAGACGATGGGTAAAAAGACTGGTAAATTAATAAAAAGTGTGTTGACACTGTAAAATAACTTAGTTTTCCATCCCACTTCTAAGCCCTTGGCCATTCCTGTCGCACAGAGTAGTTCCCCTCATGGTCTTTCCAAAAGAAAACCTTGGTCTGCTCCCAGGGAGGGAGGGTTTCTAGCTGATGCTGCTCCTGGGCAGCAGGAGTGGCTGCACCCATGTCAGCCCCCTTCTGTGGGAACTGTGATTCAGCTCCTTATGTCTCCATTATGGCAAGGGGTAGGAGGAATAATTCAGACAAATAAAGTCTATTCCCATCAAACACCCCAGCTAGTGCAGACACCCAGACAAGATCACAGCAAGACGCTGTCTGCCAGGGAGCATCTCCCAGTAACCAACCCTGGTCCCCTCTGCCTGCCTTGACCCGCGTCGGTACACAAACAGGGGAGGGAGACCTGTCTGCTGCATCATGGATACGGGTTTCTCAAAAGTACTACCAGAAGACATGTAGAACACTAGTACCATCCAGGCACTGACACAACAGTGGTATAGTACGAAAGAATATTTCTTCTTTGAATCTTTTTTCCTTACAATATTGTCACACAGAAGTTTATTCTAATGCAACACTCATGGGGTAAGAGCAATCTCAATGCTGCCTTTTAAAATGATATGGTTAGTTTTGGATCATTAGACTATGCAATATATTTTATCTGCAGACAGCTTGCAAGCAACGTTTTTGTTTACTGTAAAAAAAATAAAAATATTATTTCTCTCTATAGGCTAAGGTGACTAGCATGGCCTATATTTTTACAACAACAAAATACGTCCACAGAGAGCAATCCCACAGTTATTTACAGATTTTTTTTTAAATTATATTGTGATTAATTCTTTTGCTACAGCTACCTGGGACATGAGCGGGTTGTTTTAAAATATATTCTCGTTTTGTCAGGCCACCTCTTCCTTTAGAAGAAGAATTCAGTTTATGCAAAGTTTCTTTATTCACAGTAGCTTGTATTATGGCATTTTTAGATTTAAACACATCACAAAGTTAGTTCTAAGTTTAAAAACGTCATGATAATATGCCTGCATGTAAATGTCAGATCGCTAGCATAAAACAGCCTGAACAGTTCAAATATATTTTTCCTACAACTTTGCTCCATATATTGCTCATTTATACTTAAAAAAAATCCCACCCAACAAACTGTATGAAGAACTGCTACGTAAGTAGTAAATTACCTTAATGGAGAATTATGAAGGTGGTTGTGCCTGCTGATCCCTGTAAGTGCTGTCCTCCCTCTAATCTGAGCCTATACAAGTATTTAACAGCTATAAAGTTGATGACTAGATTTTTTTTTCCTGATTATACTAGCACACATGCATTAACAATTACTTAGTCAACGACCGACTTGGTTCTGATTTGCATGACCTTAATGGAAAGTAGCCACTATTTTCCTTTTGAAGCTACAAAACTTTCACTCACCATCCCTAAACTGCATCATCACCCCAGCCCCAAAATAATAAAAAAATAATCCCGTCAGGTTCACAACCCAGAGCTGCTAACTATTAAGTGACCTGATATGAAAAAATGTGAGTTTAGTGTGTAGTATTTTCACATGTACACACCAGCGTTGTAGGATCCAAAACCGAGTCCTAAACTCTAACGTAAAAGGTAAAGGACAAGTTAGGTGTTTTAAAAGTTCAAATAGTAAAGGACCTGGCTAAACAATACTGGCTTATACTTAGGTTCATCCTAATTACTGTATTAGAAAACCAGCTCCAGCAACAGGAGGCAACAAAACCAAGTCTGCTAGCCTGAATAGCAAGAATAATTCACTCACGACACTCTCATTCTCCCCAAACGACAAAAAGCCTCTAAATGGCAAAAAGCCTCTCAAACACATATTTAAAGGTGGCACATACGTTCTTGCTGCCATAGCAAACATGACTAATCCTACAGTTTGAAACATGTATAGTACCTATTAATTTCAGCTATAAAGTCACATTGGATTTTGAAGGTTTCCCAGTTTGAAACATGTACTGAACAGGCTCCATCTTAGTGATTGTTCAAAAGATCTGGAAGATGTAATTGATCTTGTTTTCAGTTTATCACTGAAATTTCTAAACCACCCCTTAAAAATCTACAGATCACAATAAGTATGCTTTAATAATTTATTTGCAAGTCTATGTCATGTCTGTCCTGAAAGAAATATTCGGTTTGCTTCCTGTGGCCCTGTACCACCTCGCTCCTGCTATCAGATTAAAGCCTAGGTTTTAGAGCCACTAATACATCAATAATCAATTTCTGCATTGTAGTCATTTACTGTAGAAAGCTTTAAAATTTCACAGTTTAGCAATCATCCACACAAAGTAGGGAAGAGAGAAAGCATTTTCCCTGTCCAAGACTACCTTTCAACAAAGTTTTTCTTGGATCATCTCCAGCCATGATCAAATAACATGAATTATACCTTATCCCATTATTCCATTCTACCGTTCACCACTATTATTTACCTTACTCTGTTATGTATATGGTATAATGATGCAGCTGTAGGAGGAAGATTTGCATTCTTTAACTCTTTTAGTATTCTCTGCTGCTGTCAACCATAACACTTGGAGCTATCCAGAATAAATAAGGATAGCAAACTTCTCTTTCTCCCCTTTCAAAAGTTCTGAAACCAGATTTCTTAGGTTAGGGGTGGGACTTTTTTCCTAGGTAGGGCAGCTATATCTCATTCAGGCTAAGTTGAAAACCCTTTACCGAAGAGGAAGGTTTTGCAGAGTTCTCTGAAGTTCAGGCTGGTCCAAAACAATCATTTGGCTATAACTGTAAATAAATTCTTTCTTCCTCTTGTGGTGTTTATTCTAAAATTAGTAATACCAGCTGATAGACATGACTACAGAATTTGGTGGTGGTTAACAGATTGGGACACAATAGCTAATAAATCACTGATATATCAGTTGTACAGAAGAAGAGGATGAGAACGGCAGTAATCTGGAACCGTTGCTCTACTTCCACTCTAACAGTCTTGCCAGGGTCTATAACATACACAACACACTGATCTGCATTTTGCACTAGCAAAATTCAGATTCATTACATATATGTGTATATTAACTCATTAAAACTTTTTTTTCAGCTAATCCGAGCCATTTATCAAAAGGGAAAGTCTAATGAAGTTTAGCAAGAGGATCCTAGCCGGTCTCCCACAGATTGACCAGGAGCCATCAAGAGACCTCAACCAGTTCAGAGCACTGAAAAAAAAAAAAAATAAAAAATCTCTGTAATGGGACTTTGTCAACATTGTGGCCATTTCCTTAGGGACATTAAGGATTTCTTTTTCTTCTGCTAGCCCTGTTTACTCTGTTTAACTGAAAAACAGATATTTTGGGATTTTCCCCTATATATTTGGAATTTCAGCAAACGTTAAGAACTTTCAGACATGAAATTAGATTTTAAAATTTTAGTCACATGAGCAAGTTACAAAAACAGCATAGCCCACACAACCCAAGTTAATATATGAAAGGTAAAAAAATTAAAAAAACCCCAAACCCATAAAAAAAACCAACCATAAACCCCTCATAAACCAGATAATAATCACTTGTGATTAGAATATGATTTTCTGACAAAAGTAAAACATTTTGCATGGTTGTGGTAAAATAATTGAATTTTTTAAAAAAGAGAGTCCAATAATATCAAGATATCCAAAAGCCACTCAAAAGAGGGGCTTGAATTTTCTATACTGCAGTCACAATTTATAATTTTTCTTTTTTAATTTGTAATATTGCAGCATCAACGTACTTCATGTTTCTTAAGGAAAGCATTTTAAAATGCATAATATAGAAGGAAAAAAAAATAAAAATCTTCTCATCAATCTAAATTGCCCCCCAGAACTTTCCTTTGAAGAGAAACCAGATTTTTATTGGAAATTGAAAGAGACATTTTGTGAACTTAAATTCCTTCACAACACAGAATTTCTCTTACTAACATGGTTTGTCACGACCTGTTAATGATGGTAATTGTGTGCATAATTTTAAACAACTGAGATAAATATGCAAAATGATAACAATGCATAGTTTACAAAGAGAAGTACATGCACAGGTAATCAAATGCATTATTCATTTACTGTGAGTCAAAGAATCACTATTCTGATTTTGAAAAGAAAAACGTACATATCCTCCTACTCTGGGATTTGCCTTTACTGGCATCCTAAATGCTACAAACCAACCATGTCTTCAGGCATTCCCCTAGGTCTCTCCTCAGGGTCTTTACTGCCTCCTGACTCAGTGTGACTTTGCAGCTGCTTTTATGTTTTCTGTTTAATGTGGTGGAAAATTTATTCTGAATTACAAATAAAAAAATACTTTTACATCTTTAACTACTATTCCAGTCTCTGATATCCCAATGATTCAACACTAAAATTCTCACTGCTCCCACGAAGGCATCTTGAACATACACATGCACAAGGGCTTCCCCACAATGCAATACTTTAATACTAAAGTATGTCACATTAAAAAATAGTGGTTTCTCACATGTCGTTTTAAAATAACTGCAAACAAAGTTGCAACAAGCAAATTTGACTGTTAAGATCTTATTCACTAAGTGAAATAAATACTTCAGGACACTGGAATACTCAAAGTTTGGGAGGTTTGGGTTTTTTCCTCCCAGTTTCTTGCCTAAGCTGCCAATACACGTAGATACTGGTATGTAAAACACTGCACGTATTCAAATGACTTTTGAATATGAATTTTCAGGGTTTTTATCTTGACTATTCAGTTTTTCCTTTAAGATTGGTTTACAGTAAAATTGAAATCTAAATTCTGACTCTGCATAGAAGATATATAGCTCTTAAATTTGCTGTTCCACAGGGACTTTATTAGGGCTGCTACTGAACTGTTCATCATTTTAATTAGAATTAACACTTTCATCTTGTTTATGAATATATGTAAGATAAGCTTTGAAATATTTAACATCTGGGAATACCATCAAGCTGTCACAGCAAAATTAAGACATTTCATATACATAGCTATTATTATATAATAGCCAGATACCAAATAACTAAACATTCATTGTTAGCATTTGGAGTATAATCTCTCTATGCATACATTTCCATGTCCTTTGGGAATTTATTCATGCTTTGATCATTATCACTTTGAAGCAACGCTTCTTTAAAGAGAGACATTTCAAGTGCAGTCCTTGACTCTGTTAGATGTCTCACTGGTAGGTACGAGACCTATTTTCCATAATTTATTCTACTGTTAGCAGACATATCCCTAGAACAGCACAAGCTTACCGCAGTGGGTTGGTTTCCAAGGATCACCTTCCTTTGCCAAGATATTTATTTTGCAGGATAGAGAGATTAATAGAAATTACTGTTTAAAAGACCACCATCAGCAGGTCAACCACCTCTTGTGAAGTCAAGATTCTTCCCTGCAGAATGTTCTCCTGCGTTTTGATGGAACTCCCAAAAGTAAATTTAAGGGGGAGGGGAGCTAAACTAAACCAAAAACCCCACCGAACAAAACCCACAAAACCCTTCAAGAAATGGACTTTCAGCACATCAACTAAATCACTATGGGACTGCATTTTGGAGATGTGTCAGACAGTAAATAAGTCTTTGTTAATTTAGCCTTTTAGATCTACTTCAATCACAAAAACCTATGTATTGCCATTTGGATTACGACAACTCTTAATCACAACAGCCACATGCCAGGTGAGGTCTGGGTCACAGGTAACAGTCTGGAGACCAGGTCTGAGGGCAGGCTGTCCATGAGCTGCTGGTCAGGAAATGCAGTGACCAGCAGCTGGTGCCCCAGAGAAGGAGCCAAGGAAGGGGCGAGACATGGGAGACCACCAGCAGCAGAGAAGGGCTCCTGCGAGAGGGGCCGTGGGGGCTGCTCCAGTGGAGGTCTGGGCTGGCTCCACATTTAACACGAAGCGCCAGAAAGAGCTGCTGCTTTTTCCACTACCGCTGAACTGCTATGAACCATCAGCTGTAATGGCACTATTTAAAATCCATATTATAACAAGACATCAACTGCATAAATCTCTAGGGAAAAGGTAATATACTGCAACCGATAAGAACTAACTTTAGTTTCTATAGGCTATGTTTTCTTCCATACCCTTGCTGTAGGCTCTAAACACCTAATAAACACCTAAGTCCCTCTAAATCTGTACAAAATTATCCTGTACAGTTGGACATCAATGTTCAGCACAGGAACATACCATCTGAATGTTGAAACATGAGAATTTGTGGATTATCTTTGGTAATAATAATTATTTAAAAATTCTACCAATATAATAGCCTAGTCTTCTCATTCTGACAAGTGAAACAATTTTTATATTTAGAAAACATTTTCATCTTAGAAGTATGTAAGAGGATAAAGAAACATCCGTACTCCTCATGCAACAAGAAATTAATTATTCCCCTTTTACAAACTCAACTTCTTGGCATACTATTAATAATATTCTGTGTAGTAAAGAACTCAATTTTTGTTTTTACATGAAAGGAAGCGGAAAAAAAGGCATGAGTAGGAGAAAGAGGTTATAACAAAATCACAAAGAGGAAAATAACAATGGGAAAAATTGCAGAGAAATGCACTCAATCAAATGCAATCTTTTTGCCTGAAGGCACCTTAGAGAGGTGCATCCACTGCTTAGAGTGGGTTGATACAGAAGAAACAGAAGATAAATACATTCCATCTTTCTGAAAATTTTAGACTAAACAACCAAAGAATCCTGTTCAACAGGCATACTGAAAACACGGTTTGCACATGCAAAGAATATTCAGTGTGTTCAGTTCGACTCTCTTCAAATCCTATAGTCAGGTTTAATCACTGATCAGCCTGTGGACTATTTCTTTTGTGCCGTTTATCTTTAAATCAACAAAACCCTGAAAATCTTAACAGAAAACTTTCTCCTGGTGACTTACCAAAAAACGAGAATGAGAGTAAGACCTTTGGGATATACAAGCAAAGTTGTTACCAGAATCTTCCAAACACTTCCCAGCAAATGAACTTTTTAAATACAATTCACTTTTTATACATCAAACTAAAATTTTAAACCATAAGTTTTAGGAATTTTCTGTCTTCAGGCCATGTTTTCAAGGGTTTTGTTTGTTTGGTTTTGTTTGTTTGTTTTTTAAATGTTTGCAACATTGCATAGAACAGCACAAAATGCCTTGTATGTGTCTTTTGAATGTCTAAATGAGATTATTTGAAGAAATCTAAACTATGTGAGATGAGAGCCAAGACAGACACAGATTTGAGAGAGACAAACTAAAATATTTACATAAATACCAGCAAGATTGATGCTGAGAGAGCACTAAGACCAAAAGAGCACATCAGAACTTATTCAGAGTACGCAGATATGGGAAGTGAGATGCCTAGCAAGCAGAAGTATACTACAAAATAGATCAGTAATAATAACAACAATAATGCCAAAAAGCAGTAAAACAAGTACCAGCAGCATCACCTTTGAAAGATTATTACAGATATGCCAGAGCAGAGGTTGATGTTAAAAAAGAAAAAAAGGCAAGCCAGCCTTTCTAAACTGTGTCAGATATTCAGCTGCATTTTGTTTTTCACATTACCACCAGGTGCCATGTGAAACAGTTCTGCAAGCGAGCACTTGATGCTGCCTGCCCAGCACAGCTCTTCCAGCTCCCCACAAAGGATGTAAAAGCACTAATGACACCAAAGCAGTATGGCACCACAGACCCAAAAGCACCAGTGTCCTTTTAAGAACTTGGAATCCAAAAGTAATAACAGCTGACCCTTTGAAGTTTCAGTTACTGGTCCTCTCTTCTTGCCAAGAGACCTGCAACAATCTTCAAACAGCACTGCAGCACAAAAGGCATCCATCTTCATCATTTCTCTTGAAAGCCGCAGGCTCAGTGCTGTAAATTGCAGCAGAGAACTGACCACCACCTGCAACTCCATCAAGCTGAAGGCGTTGAGCTTTCCTCACACAACAAAGGCCAGGCAGCAACATGCAGCCCTCTCTGACCCTGCAGCAGCTCTGGGACACGTTGAACTTGAGCAGCAATGGGAGCCGATGCGCTGCCAGGGATGTGGTTTTGCTTATAGAGGGGAGCTGTGATTGCAGTCAAATTTCTGCCCCCTCAAGAAGTATCATGACATGAATCCTGATCTAAACTACTGAGGATGGAGAAATCTCTGTAACTGGTATCGCAAATTTCAAAGGGAGAGCAAGGAAAACTCCCATATCTCTTATAAAGGTGTCAGTCATAAGTCTTGCAGTTAATAGTATTGCATTTGCCAGCCAATATTATTTTATTTTTTTTTAATCCATTTGGCAAGAACTTAAATTTGTGAGTAGCTTCCAAACTGCTTTGCTCAAATGATGCCTCTAACATAACACAAATTTGGGGGGCGGGGGGGGGGCACGTGTGATTTCTGAGAAACTTTTAAATACTATTGCCCTTGAAATCTAAGTTAGTCCACGACACAGAATGACTTTATGTCAGTATCTTGTTATGTAAAAGGACTGCTTTTGATATTATTTTCAACCTTAAGTTTTAGGAAGAAAAGGATATATCAGGTGGCTAAAGCAAATCTCATCTCACTTGCATTCTTACTGAGAGTTACAAAAATCAAATGCAGTTCAAGTTTTCAAACACCCATACATATTATTTTGTATTCAAGACAAACCTGTCAAAAATGTCTTTGCGCAGTTACTTCACTTCTACTTGCAATTCCCAGGCTACACCATGTGAGAGGAAACCCTTTATTGATTGCTTTTGAAATTACATTTCTCAGCATAAATGCTTTAATAATTGACTGAATAAAGTGATGGGTAACCTCTACGGGAACAGTTCCATTACAGAATGTATTTTATTGTTTATTTGTGAATGTGTTACTCATTAATAACCTGCCTCAGAGGAAGTACAGGTTATTATCTTCAGATTTTGGAGCTCAACTTTATGAGTTCTCATAGGGACATCATCTATGTAATAATAATACTATTCTAAAATGTTTCCATTTTTTCAAACTAAAAATCTAAGTACTTGTTTTTCTCATGTTGCTGCTTAGCACAAGTTTTTTTTTTTTTCTAAAAACCAAATTAATTCATAAATTCCAAAAATTTGAGCCAGAATGCTCTCTGAACATTATATAAGCATACATATCTACATAAAGTGTTAAGATTTAAGTGAAATTTCTTATTATTAAAAAAAATTTCACAACCTAGTGTAGTAGAAAAACTGGGAAACTTTCACTGAGCACCCTGACTACAATTTTTTTGTTAGCTTATATTTATTTTTATTATTCAGGGCTCTGCCACAAGGAGTCAATGACAAGCAAACATTCTAGAAACTGAATTTCAATGAAGACCAATATAACAAACTCATATTAACCCATACATATGCGTATGGAAGTCCCTAAGACATGATTTTTACATAATTGTGCTGTACACACAAAGTGTTCCTTTGTCCAACTAGTGGCAAGGTTTGCAAATCACAGCTTCCTCAAAAAGTATTTCTCTTTCACAACTTTCAGTAAATTCAATGCCTAACACAAGGCATTTCGTACTGAAAAAATGTTATTAGGTTCACTTAGGTTATAAGTAAACCACTACGGTTTTGCTCTCCTCCATGTACTTGTCACGAAAGACCTCTTCAGAACTTAAAGACATACATTTTTCAGCATATTGAATGAAACCTAGATACTAAGGAAAATATGCTCAACCATAAGAAAACCCCATCGCACTTCTCTTCCAGCTGGAGGAAAGCCTCCTATAGCTGTAATGAGATACAAGCAACCAACGCTGAACACTTACATCCATTAAATACAGCAGGCCACAGTTTTCACTCAAGCAAAACTCGCCTAGATTCGATATATTTGATTGTTGAAATAGTTAAGGTTGATCATGTGTAAAGTGCAATGAACATTTTCCAAGTCAAATTAATCTGAAATGACTGGGCTCAAGCTTTAGCTAGTGACTCCCAGAACAAGGGGAAAAAAAAAAAGTGTCTAAAGCAAGAAAAAGCTTCATTACCCACGAACTGTGAAGCACCGTTGCTGTCAGTCTGTCTAGGACGCAGCATATGTTTTGAGGCCAAATCCCACCACAGTGAGGAACACAGGACAGTAACGCAGGGTTAGTGCCTTCCTTTTTCACCTCTTGCCATACTATAGCATCCAACCTGTCAGTCTTTCCGTTATTCTCATTTTTAGTAATATGAGAGAAACTTGCATGTTAGCATGCATCTATTTATTTCTGAAAAATAAATATTTTTGAATTTGTTAATACCAGAATTTCAAAAGTCTATTTTGGGACAGACAAGACAAATATAAAGTTAGACCAAAAATTCAATTATGACTAGATTGTTACCATTGGAAGACAGCGTCTTATCATATTTTTGAGGAATCTCACAAAACCAAGCCAGAATGACTAACAAACCAAACCCAGGATTTATTTTTATAAGATGGTAACAAAATCACACTAAATTTTACTCTAACTGAAATTGCTTTGAGACTCTGACAAACATAAACATCCACAGGTACAGAATGTCATTCGGGAGTTAATACTACACAGCCAACTTAAGAATTCTTAAGGTTTATGGTTGATGACCCAAAATGCACAATCACTCACCTAAAAAGGGAGGGCTCTCAACCTCAAGGAGATTCCTTGGACAGAATCCCAACCCAAGAGGAGTGTCTCAGACCACAGACCCACTGCTCTGAGGGAGACCAACTCAAAATAGCTCTCTCTCGGGGCCCCTCTTATACCATATTCAAATCTGATCTGTGGTCATATACGGTCATGTAGCCCCCCCATTGGCTGAAGACCCCAACTTCCTAACCTTTTGAAAGAAATGCTTATGTACTGACCATCACCGTGTGGTCATAACAAGAACTGTGGCAGGAAGTTTTCGCGGGCTTTTGTTGGGTCTTTGTCAGGGCAGGTACATCTGCCATACATATATAGGGAAATCCATCTGCACACAGATACACAAAAGATTTGTGAATAAGACCTACAGACCCTGTTTCCTACTCTGGCACCTCGGTGACTCACACATGCAGAACAGGACAAGAGCCACTCGCCAGCTCCCGGGCTATACGCGTCAGCCCCTTCGCACCTACAGCATGACAGACTGGGACCAAAACTCTTATCTCCTGTGTCACAATCCTAGGATACAGCCCCACTAATGACCCTGCAGCAGGGACATGTGTCACACATAAGCCTAATACACAAGGGTACACAATATGGTAGATTGACCCTGGCTGGACACCAGGTGCCCACCAAAGCCACTCCATCACTCCCCTCCTCAGCTGCACAGGGGTAGAATAAAAAAAATATAGTGAAAGGCTTGTGGGTCAAGATAAAGACAGGGAGAGGTCACTCACCAATTTTTGTCACAGGCAAAACAGACTTGACTTATGGAAGATTAAATTAATTTGTTGCCAATCAAATCAGAGTAGGGTAATGAGAAATAAAACCAACTTTTAAAACAACTTCCCCTACCCCTCCCTTCTTCCCAGGCTCAACTTCACTCCCAATTTCTCTACTTTCTCCCCAACAGTGGCACAGGGGGATGGGGAATGGGGGTTGCAGTCAGTTCATCACACGTGGTCTCTGCTGCTTCTTCCTCCTCACGCTCTTCCCCTGCTCCACCGCGGGGTCCCTCCCAGAGGAGACAGTTCTCCACAAACTTCTCCAACGTGAGTCCTTCCCACAGGTTACAGTTCTTCATGAACTACTCCAGTGTGGGTCTCTTCTATGGGGTGCAGTGCTTCAGGAACAGACTACTCCAGCATGGGTCCCCCATGGGGTCACAAGTTCTGTCAGCAAACCTGCTCCAGCATGGGATCCTCTCTCTACATCGGTTCAGAGGTCCTGCCAGGAGCCTTCTCAAACATGGGCTCTCCCCAGGGTGTCACAGCCTCCTTTAGGCATTAACCTGCTCCAGCATGGGGTCTTCCACCAGCTGCAAGTGGGTACCTGCTCCACTCTGGTCCTCCATGGGCTGCAGGGGCACAGCCTACCTCGCCATGGTCTTCACCACAGGCTGCAGGGGCATCTCTGCTCCAGCGCCTGAAGCAACTCCTCTCCCCCTCCTTCTTCACCGACATTGGTGTCTGCAGAGTTCTCTCATATATTCTCACTCCCCTCCTCCAGCTGCTGTTTCAGAGCAGATTTTTTTTCCCTCCTTCTTAACTATGTTGTCACAGAGGCACTACCACCATCACTGATTGGCTCAGCCTTGGCCAGCAGCTCTATGGGACGTAGTGGAAGCTTCTAGCAGCTTCTCACAGAAACCACCCCTGTAGCCCCCCCTCCACTGCCACAACCTTGCCACATAAACCTGACAGAGAAGGGGGGGGTGGGGGGGATAAAGTAGCTGAAAAATCTACACAGCAAGTTAGAAAATAATAATAAATCAAACAACAATTTTAGAATTCTAGAATGGTTTAGATTGGAAGAGACCTTAAAGGTCATCGAGTTCCAACCCCCCTGCCATGGGCAGGGACACCTCCCACTAAACCAGGTTGCTCAAAGCCCCATCCAGCCTGGCCTTGAACACCTGCAGGAATGGCACCTCCACAACTTCCCTGGGCAACCTGTTCCAGTGCTTCAACACCCTGACAGTAAAGAATTTCTTCCTAATAACTAATGTAAATCTACTCTCTTCCAGTTTGAAGCGATTCCCCCTCGTCCTATCATTACCTGCCCTTGAAAAACTCCCTCTTCAGCTTTCTTGTAGGCACCCTTCAGATACTGGAAAGCTGCTATAAAGGTCTCCCCAAAGCCCTCTCTTCTCCAGGCTGAACAACCCCAACTCTCTTAGCCTATCTTCACAAGAGAGGTGCTCCAGCCCTCTGATCATTTTTGTGGCCCTCTGGACTTGCTCCAACAGGTGCATGTCCTTCTTATGTCTGGGGCTCCAGAGCTGGATGCAGTACTCCAGGTGGGGTCTCATATCAGCAGAGTAGAGGGGAAGAATCACCTCCGTCAATCTACTGGCCATGCTTCTTTTGATGCAGCCCAGGATATGGTTGGCTTTCTGGGCTGTGAGCACACATTGCTGGCTCATGTTGAGCTTCTCATCAACCAACACCCCCCAAGTGCTTCTCCTCGGGGCTGCTCTCAATCCATTCTCTGCCCAGCCTGTATTTGTGCTTGGGATTGCCCCGACTCACACGCAGGACTTTGCACTTGTTGAACTTCATGAGGTTTGCACAGGTCCACTGCTCAAGCCTGTCCACTTCAAGCCATTGACTGCGACTGTGTGTGTTCATTATCCACCAAGTGGTCCATCCATCAAATCCACATCTCTCCAATCTAGACACAAGGATGTCATGCAGGACAGTGTTGAATGCTTTTCCCAAGTCCAGGTAGATGATGTCAGTTGCTCTTCCCTTATCCACCAACACTTTAACCCTGTCTTAGAAGGCCACCATATTTATCAGGCATAATTTGCCATTAGTGAAGCCACATTAGCCATCACGGATCACCTCCTCATTTTTCATGTGCTTTAGCATGGTTTCCAGGAGGATCTGCTCTATGATCTTGGTGGGCACAGAGGTGAGACTGACGTGCCTGCAGTTCCCCGTGTCTTCCCTTTTCCCCTTTTTAAAAACTGGGGTTATGTTTCCACTTTTCCGGTCAAAGGGAACTTCACCGAACTGCCACAGCTTCTCAAATATGATGGATAGTGGCTTAGGAACTTTATCCACAAGTTCCCTTTGGATCCACAGATGAATCTCATCAGGTCCCATGGACTCACGCACCTTCAGGTTCCTCAGATGGTTCTCCTAAGGTGGGTGGTACCTCATTCTCCCAGTCCCTGCCTTTGTCTTCTGCTACTTGCGCAGTGTAGTTAGAACCCTTACCAGTGAAGACTGAGGCAAAAAGTTGAGTACCTCAGCCTTCTCCATGTCCCGGGTGACCAGGTCTCCTGTCTCCTTCCTGAGCAGGCCCACATTTTCTAGTCTTTCTTTTGTCACTGATATACCTATAGAAGACTTTCTTGTTGCCCCTGACACCCCTGGCCAGACTTACCTCTATCAGGGCTTTAGCTTTCCTAACCTGATCCCTGGCTGCTCAGACAATTTCTCTGTATTCTTCCCAGGCTACCTGTCCCTGCTTCCACACTTTGTAGGCTTCCTTTTCCTGCTTGAGATTGTTCATCCATGCAGGCCTCCTGGCAGTTTTGCCTGACTTCCTCATTGTTGGGATGCATCGCACCTGAGCTTGGTGGAGATGGTACTTGAATATTAGCCAGCTTTCTTTGGTCCCTCTTCCAGGGCTTTATCCCACTGTACTCCATCAAGCAGATCCCTGCACATTTTAAAATGTGCACACATTTTAAAATATGTTCAATCTATACATAGTTTAATAGATATACAAATACATTTGTATTTGTATGTGCATTTTATAAAACAAAACAATTTGTTTCCAGTAGTATTAGAAGTTTTGCATGTGATCATCACTAGACTGTACTTTTTCAGCAGAGAAAGAACAAATAACTGTAATTTACTATGGGCTACTGCTAATACCATCAAATCATGCAGCTATATTACTGAGTCATACACACCACCAGCAAAATCAATCACTGCAGTCCCTTTGACAATTTTCATCTACTGTTTATCAAGGGTAGCTGGTAGGATCAATATCCAACAGTATACACTAACACAAAACCTGAGGTGAGATATATCTGAATAATCAGCGTGCATTTGCTTCCGAAACCCCATCTCTATGTGTACCTATAGAAAATAGTGACAGTTTTCCAGTCTGAAACTTGCCATTTAACCTAAGCTGGCTTCCTTGTTCCACCAAAGTAGGTTTCACACCAAATACTGTACTTCAATGCACACTTCGAAGTCAAAGTGAAAAATAGTAATTTCCTAGGATTAATTCAATTTGCAAATAATAAGTTTCCTATATATACATATTTTATTCAGCTGCAGTTAGAAAACCAAAGTTTAATTTGAATTTTTACAGTTCAATATACTGGAAACCAGGTTATGGTGGCTATTGTAAGGTTCCTTATTTGCTCAAAATAATGCAAGATAAATCAGTACGACGTGTCAAGAATGTACAACTTGTGTCCATTTAGTATGAGCGTAGCTTCCTTGCTATATAAAATCAAATTAATAGTTGTTTTGTTGGTTTTTTTTTTTAAATCCTCACTTGTGAAGCTGCACCCCTTCCCAGCTGTTGTATCAGATTTGTTGTGTTACAGTTTATCTGACTGAACAAATCTGCAGGTGTCTGTAGATTAAGTAAAAAAGGTTGGATTTGAGCTACAAGTTGAGTTTATATGGCATTGAGACTTTTCAATGACTGCCTGGGTTAGCAGCCAGAAAACAGGTGCCCTTAGGTACTTATTTAATTCTTCACATTTTGCTGCAGTAAAGAAACCACTCATTTCAGTAACAAATTTAAGAGATCTCCTCAGTTTTAAGACACTGAAAAGATGATCTCATAAAGCTATAATTAAAAAGAGCCAAAACCACACGAAAACTATGCATATCTTTGAAAGCTTTGCAGGAGCTAGCCTAGTACCCAGTGTATATGAAAGAACACAAATGTATAATTTAAAAGAATCATAGAAATATAAAAGTCAAACTAACCTAAAAACGTTGAGAAAAAGGCACAGTGATTGAATACAGCCCAGTTAGATCTCTTTAGACTGGTCCAATGCACTAGAAATCCATCTTCCTGATAGTAAATAATATCACATTAATTTGACATGGTCTACCACACATCCTTTTACTCCTACTTCAGGCTAGGCAACAGTGCTAATTTTAATCCACACTAATTGCAAGCCTTAAGGACAAAAGGGTTCTTTATGTGCACATAGAAGTAGTACAGCGCAAATGAAAGAGATACAGTATGAAATACCTTGGCACATGACCTGGCATTTAGGAATTAAAAACCAGTATGCATGAACATAAAAGTACGACCAGTAGTGTTGGTAATGTCCCCCTCCCAACAGATAATCACGTAAATTCTAGTCTACCATAAATATATACTCTTTTTTCTAATGTATGCAGTTCTTAACTGCTAACATACTGCAAAAATTGGACTTGATCTGAACTTATCTGTGATTACTTGTATTCAGAAGCTTTGAAAAAGTCATTATCAATTGTTTTTCTATACCATTACCTACAGAGTTGTGATTATCCACAATTCCTAATTTTTGCATGCATGTTCTTGGATTGCATTAAAAAACCTCTTATTTAGTTGTTCAACCTAAACACTGAATTTGGAAATATCAAACCTCAATGCCATTTTGTCCATATTCAGAATTCAAGTCAAAATACGCAGTGAATGTTCACAGATGTTGTGTAGCCTTCCATAGGCTAAAGAGTAGGTTTTTCGATGGGAAAGTATGTCCATTGACAACACTGAAATCTAAAGCTCTTCCAACTCACGTAAATTATGTAAAATAAACCATAATTTCTTAAGGGCAGTAAAAAAATGTGAACCCCTTCCAGAGCACTTGCATATTTAGGAATTGGCTATAAATTCCAATAAATTATACAGCTGTTTACTTTAAAAAAAACTATTTAGTAATTCTTGGACTTGCACAATAAGCCACAGATACTATTTAGAAAACAACAAAGACATTTAAATTCTCTCTAGAGATCAGCACAGAAAAGACTGTGATACACAGCTGCCCTCTCCGACACCCAAGAAAGGAGAAAAATTTAGTGAATTTTGTAGCCTTCCCACCCTCCCTGCTCTCTGGGCTGTTGTCAAGGGATGCCTGCTAAACAAAACACCCCATGTTTTGGTGCAGAGGAAACAAAGGATAACAAGGAATAACCATGAAGTTGATACTGTTGAGTATATCTCCATGCTGGACCACTCTTTCTAACCATGTCACCTCTGGTGTTACCTCTACACATGGTCCCACCTACCTCCCCTCCTGCTCCTCCACAAATTGACACTGGCTTTCTATGAGGTTTCAGTTGAAAGGAAGAAACCGAAAGGCTTCAATTTCACAGGGAAGTGAGGCTTCAATTAGAATTGATTTTTTTATTTAGAGTTCTAAGTTTGTATTATCATTTTTCCTACTTCTCTGCCCTATGTTTTGAAAGGGAAAAGGTACTTAAGGGTGTTGAAGCAAGTTCCATCATATCAGCTAATACAGCCACGAAGCTGCAGGAAGTCCCAGGACCTTCTGCACCTGTCCCATTTCACAGCAGAGAAAGAACAGTCAGTGGATGTTCTCAGTCCTCAAACTCATTCAGCCTCTCTGACAAATTCCTATCTCTGGCTATCCAACAGAGCTGGCAGGGAATCGCACCCTTTGTCATAGGGTTCTACTCCAGTACAAGGGATCTACTCCCACCTTTGCTGTAGTTAATTTAACACTTGTTAAATTTAGCACAACTCTTGTCTTGGACTGACATTTTGAGAAGATAGGACATTGAACTTGCTACTTTTAATTGATGTTTATTGAAATCCTGTGCAGCATCTCCTCCTTCTACGCTTTATGACTTGTGAATGGGGCTGGTACCAATGATTTAGCAAAGCAAGTACTTCATATTAGAGACATTTATGATTAGCATTGCCAAATTATTGGTATTAACTCATTTATTAATCATAGAATCATAGAATGGTTTAGGTTGGAAGGGACCTTGAAGATCATCGAGTTCCAACCCCCCTGCCACAGGCAGGGATACCTCTCACTAGACCAGGTTGCCCAAGGCCACGTCCAGCCTGGCCTTGAACACCTCCAGGGATGGGGCTTCAACAACCTCTCTGGGCAACCTGTTCCAGTGCCTCACCACCCTTAAAGTGAAAAACTTCTTCCTAATGTTTAATCTAAACCTGCCCTCTTCCAGCTTAAAGCCGTTCCCCCTCGTCCTATCACTACATACCCTAGTAAAAAGTCCTTCCCCAGCTCTCCTGTAGGCCCCCTTTAGGTACTGGAAGGCCGCAATAAGATCTCCCCGGAGCCTTCTCTTCTCCAGGCTGAACAGCCCCAACTCTCTCAGCCTCTCCTCATAGGAGAGGTGCTCCAGCCCTCTGATCATCCTCGTGGCTCTCCTCTGGACGCGCTCCAGCAGGTCCATGTCCTTCTTATGTTGGGGACTCCACAGCTGGATGCAGTACTCCAGGTGGGGTCTCACTAGAGCAGAGTAGAGGGGCAGAATCACCTCCCTTGACCTGCTGGCCACACTTCTTTTGATGCAGCCCAGGATACGGTTGGCCTTCTGGGCTGCGATCGCACACTGCTTGCTCATGTCGAGCTTCTCATCAATCATCACCCCCAGGTCCTTCTCCACAGGGCTGCTCTCCAGCCATTCCCCGCCGAGCCTGTATTTGTGCTTGGGATTGCCCCGACCCAGATGTAGGACCTTGCACTTGGCCTTGTTGAACTGCATGAGGTTGGCTTGGGCCCACCTCTCCAGCCTGTCCAGGTCCCTCTGGATGGTATCCCTCCCCTCCAGCGTGTCTGCCTCGCCAAACAGCTTGGTATCATCATCAAACTTGCTGAGGGTGCACTCTACCCCACTGTCCATGTCGCTAACAAAGATGTTGAACAGTACGGGTCCCAGTACCGACCCCTGAGGAATGCCACTCGTCACTGCTCTCCACTTGGACACCGAGCCGTTGACCACAACCCTTTGAGTTGCTTACAGAAACAGAAGAATCTGTGAATGCTGCTGCTATGTCAGGATTTGAAAGTAGATTCAAAGAGCAATAGATTGTTTACACAATCAGAGAAAATGGTATTTTTTTCAGGTGATGCCATTAAGAAATGTATGTAACACAACTGTGAACCTCTTGCAATCAATGTGACTTTTTCCCCACTGACTTCAGTAAAGGAAGACAGTTCTCAAATTAATGAAAAATTATCTATCAATGCATTTCTGAACTGTTCCAGACACATTGGTGTATACATTTAATAAGTATGGATATTTTAACCCGCTTGTGAATTCTTTTCAGACACTTTTACTCTGAAATGATGATTTTAGAAGCAAATACAATAGATAGGGAAAACTGATACACAAAGAGAGATATGTATAAAGCCAGCATACACTGAAATAACTGAAATGTTGCCAGTTAGGTTATTTTCAACTGCCAAAATCTATTTTACTTGCTTCCCTATAATTTTAACAGCAGCGGTAAAACTGATCAAAGACTTTTTTATTCCCATTTGTGCTGCTTTGTGAAACTATGAGCAATGACAAAGGCAGAATATCACTCCTTATGCCATTTAGTATTTCCTGAATACAGTGTGTATCTCCACAAATATCAAAACACAAATCTACTTTTTTAATTCTGTGACAGGTAAACCATATTTGCCATGAAGAGCTTATTATTCCCCACTGAGCCATGTGCTGGTGTATAATTTAAAGTTTGACGCCATTTGCAAGTAGGAAAAAATATTTAAGTATTAGCAAGTACTGCCCACCACCCAGTTACTTGCCAGAACAGATTTCAAAATACAAAATTATTATTTTTAAAGTTATTTTCATACAGAAGAAATAGTACCAGTTTTGAGTATGTCACAGAGTATGTCTATGAGAAACACTGACAGAACGGCATCAAATACTTCCAAGACTCAGATTTGTAACTCCAGGGGTGGAATGAGGGGGACAAAAGGGTTTTGGGTTGGGATTTGGGGGAGGGACCTAGAAGACATGAAAGTTGCATTAAATACTTCTCAGGTCTTCTTAGCAGACTAAGATGTAGTGGTTTCTCCTCTGCTCTCATCTACGATCCCCCACAGCCCCCCTGCTTCTACGAAAGCAAGCGAAATGTAAATTTTACAAAATTTTCCCTTAGAAACTTAGTAATGTTCAGGTATTTTATGATTTAATGGGTATGAGAGTTAGTTTAGGATGTACTGACAAGTGACAAATCTTTTAAACTCTAAATTTCTGATTTGCGTCTCAGCCAAAAACCAAAGTCTCAAAACAGGACATTATGGCTGTCAAAGACTGCTATCAACATAGGTAGTGATCTCAGTTCAGTTCACACTGTTCAAAACAGTCACATTGTAAAAATGCATTCCCAGCTGCCCGAGCATGCATCTCCACCAGCAGCTTTGGCACAAAGGGAAACGTGGCCACCCTGACAGTAATCCTTCCCACTCCGGACTGGAGAGTGGACACTAGTGTAATTAAATTGTTGCTCTTTAGTTCCGAAAGTATCTTACACATTTGGGCTTGCCTTAGGCATGACATTCATGAAGGAATGCAAGACAAACATACTTTGAAAAACTGTCAGAAAAAGTAGTACTAAAGTTATACTAAAGATGACTAAATAGACAACATGAGACATCTATGAAAATTATATCAAGACACATATGGAAGCTCTATTAGTTTATAATTTTCTAAAATACCAATTAATTACTCTCAGGGTAAATAGATAAGACTATGCAAACACTCATGGCTTTGGGTTTTCCATTTCATTTAAGAGGTACCTGTTCAGCAGCAGACTGGACTGCCAGTCGAATAAATGAGTGGAGTTAATGCATAGCAGAAAAGTTTCCTGACATTTTTTTGTGGGCTTTTGTTGCTGGTTATATTGCTCGTGTAGAGTTCTACAGTATGACTCACTCTCATAATGGACAGAAATTCATTGAGCGTTAATGTCTTGAAGAAAAACCTTACCCCATTAAGGAAGTAACCTTTTGACCTTATGTAGAAAATTATACTTGCTTCCAGTAACAGCAGTGTCAAAACTGTATCTTTGCAATAAGTATATTTTGATAATTAATGCCAGCAAGATCAGAAAACAAAGGGAATTTCATTTTCTGATTACAATGCATAGTGTGATTTTAATGCTTTATATTATCCAAGGCTGCTGTACAGCTTGCCTAACACCATCAAATCTGAGGAGCTCTTAAGGAAAATATTTGCGCAATTGTGATGTCACCTGTGTAATTTATGGATATGGACCCTTTCTCTTCCTTTTTGCTACAAAGTGAATGTTAAACCAAAGCAGGCTGGTATCTCAGTGGCTACTGAGGCTTTCTTTACAATCATTACCTACAGAAAAAGTACCTGACTCTCAAGTCATTGTGAAACTATTACGTATAGTAGAAAAGAACATACAAAGTACACATATCCTTTAGTAACCCTTTCTGAAGATAACTAACTAAAACTGTGCAATATGAAAAGATGCACGCCTTTTATGATTAAGTAAGTGCCACCTATCCAGCAATCCTGGCAGGTGGAAAATAAAAGTCTCAATGCGCACGTGCTTCATGCATAGTAGTTTCAAATTGAATTCACAAAGGCTCAGATTCCCAGGCTTTACTCAAGTACATCACAGCATTTACAATGTTTTAGCAATGTATTCATGTTCTAAACAACACAAAACTTTAAGTAATCTGAATTTTTCCATTTGTGCATGAAATCTAGTTCTCGGGAAGTTTGACAAATGCAACCACTCTTTCAAGAGTGGCAGAGAGGGTTAATGAACCACAATAACACTTGGACTGTGCAGAAGACATGCTTTTGGCTCCTGCAAGTGTTCACTGTCCTGCCTATGAAAGTGAGTATGGGACTGAAAGTGGAAGAAAATATATTTCCCTTTGTAGTCACCTCCAAGTTGAAACCTTGATTTGAAACATCCTTAATTCACTGTTATAGTGATAAGGTGCAATGCTGTGTTGTTCTATACATACCAGCACAGAGTACGATCTCTTCAAAATTCTCAAAATCACCAAGCACAGCTATCCTCAGAGAGACAATTCTTAAGATACAAGAACGTGGCAAACATTCAGCGACTAACTGACGTACTGACACCTGCTTCACAATCTGTCTTACTACATTTGTACGTTAGTCTCTGTGAAAAAACAGTACTAGATATAGTGTTACTCATATATTATGATTAAACCATTTTATCATGGTTTTGAGCGCTTTTGATTCTCACCTTTTGCATTAATTCTGAATAGGGCCTAAAACATCTCTAATTGAACTTGACATCTACCGATTTTCTACGTTAACATGCATGTTATTCATGAAGGCATTTAAAACCCTTTGTTTTACAGAAGCATGGATAATGACATTATCTCTTCAGGTGAGTTTATCTCCTCTATCTTTATGTGCTTACAGGAAAGATAGAGTCAGGGTTAATTGACTAGATTCCCTTGTTAAGCACATGGAGGAAAAAAATATTTTTTCCAGTCACTGCTCATGTTATCCTGTCATAGATATCTAAAACAACCTAGAGGAATCCAGCTCCAAAGCACGCACTTATCTCCAGTAACTACAGGAGTCAAGGCAACTAGCTGATCTACATACATGTAACATTGTGGGCACCTACAGTTAGACAAACTAAAGTCATCTTTAGTAACTACATGTTTTCTTAGAAATTCACAATATCATGACTTCAAATAACCTTGCTCATTTCCGGACAAGAAGCATTCCTTGAAAATGTGATGCAATAATTCCAATATACAACAAGCTATTTGCTGTGCATATTACATCACAAGAATTTAAAAAAAATCATTAAAATATAATAAAAAAATAATAAATCACACAATATTTTCTTACCATGGCAGGAGCCATCCACTTCTTCATATCCTACACTACAGATGCATCGTCCTAGAGGCACAAGCCAATCCCCATCTGCTCCACAATACAATTTTGGAGTATCACGTTCCTCAGCGCTCTTCACACAGGAGCCCCGTACTTCCACCAAAGAGGATGAATCAACCCTTGGAATAGTATCAGGAAACATAGCCAAATTACGGACCGTGAAAGGGCACTTTTTGTAATAAACACGGACTGAGACCAAAGCAATGCATGCTCCGATGTCCTGAAAAGCAAGATAAAATCCTTTCTTGTTTATTGGCCCAACCTCACGAACTTCTGTGTTGAGTTTAAGAATGCGGTCACCCAAGTCCATCTGGGTAAAGCTCTCATCAGCTGCAATAGTATCAATTTTAGTGTACTGGTTTGGCTTGAACTTTACTCCATGAGACTCATCTGACTCCATATAGTAGAGATTGAAAGTTTCCTTGCAGGTTCCCAGTACCCATGGAATACTGTTGCAGTCCCTCAGGGTAAACTTCATTTCCACATAAATCTTCTGTGCAGCATCACGGGAGATCCAGTTTGTTCGAAGCCAGTTGTTTTGGTTTGGTTCCATCACATTACATACCTGGTAAGTATGAATGGGACGATTGTGTTCATCCATTTCAGTTATGGCATCCCACTGAAAAGAAAATAAAATTGTTTGAAAACTAAGAAAAATATGTATTATGTGTATGCATATGTGCAGAGCCCATGTATACACATACACACATGCCCCATTTATGTGCACCTATGGCTTAACTAAGACTGATTATTTACTTAAACTTTAGTGGAAAGACAGTAGTTAGAAGCAGATACCAAACTACAGAATGGTACAACAATTTTTTTTCCAAAAACACTGCAACAAATTTTTATCAATAGAAACATTTTAAAAAACCAATGTGGCTCACTCAGAAGAGGGAAATACTTGCCATGTTTACATTAGCAAATTTAGTGAGTCTAAGAACATTCCCGGGCATGTCATTCAATCATCTATGCCCCCAAAAAGGTGCTAGAAGAGTCCTGTTTGGTGCACCGGTGGGCTGGCTCTCTGGCAGTCCTCCAGGCAATTCCCACAGGTCAGGCACATGGTGCTGGCCAGGCACCTGCAGTAGTCAGTAGCTGGGATGCAGCCACTGTGGTTTGGTGGGTCTGAGGTGTTTGATGTAGGTTGTCCTGGTTTACACAATTGCCCTAGAAACATTTAACTGCATATACAGAGATGTTACATTTGTTGCTCCATAGGGTCTTTACTACATTATTTCCTCTTAAAAAAAAAAAAAAAAAGAAAGAAAGAAATCTGTAACAGGCATTACGCCATTGCTGTTGCCTCTATAAATTCTTTCTTTCAGTTCAGAGGTGAAGGAGGAATTATCAACTTTGCCAAAACATTCTCAAATTCTGGTGAAAATTCCTGCACAGAGGCTCTCTTAAACATGAATCTTTGAAAAATTATCCATATGCTACATATGATAGGCTCAGGCTACAAATGCCTAATTTATTACATAATCTGCCACTCAAGGATTACCAACATCCGCAAAATAGCTTCAATACAATTGAGTCAACTTTCCACTAGTTATAGTTCTGTATTCAAAAACATTGTGCCCTACCAGATGTTTTAGCGTTGCTTTTAGATGTATTGTTTTCTTATCGCACTCTAGAGGTAAACTGACATATCAAATAAACTAAAAACCCATTCATAAATATCACTCAAAACGCCAGACTACATTGTTTTAATGCTGTGAAACATCAACATATACATTGTTCATGATTTAGCATATTTGGCATAGATTTATTATTAACACACATCTAATTAAAATTATTTGCTTGTAAAAAGATGCAGAAGTTTAAAATTGAGAAAGCAGAAGTTGAAAAGTTTATGGATTATTTTCCACTCTTACTGACTTCCTCATATTTTGCAGTTTGGTTAAATTCACTGTATGGCATTTTAAAATCTGATATTACATACAGGTGTACACACACAACAATGCAAAGCACATGTTCAATTTATGCACAATATGCAATTCTGAGTACAAAAACAGGATATGGACCTTAGATATCATGTTCAAACAAATTCAAATTCTGTTAGCTCCATGACACATCAACCCCGTGTATTTTTCTGCTCTAATACACACAGTATCAGCAGTTTTAAAATTCAAGTTACACTCCTAAGGAGGCTTTTTGAGTATTTGAGCAGCTGAATATTCATAGTGCCTACTGATTTCAGTACTACAAAGAAGGTATGCTTGGCCTGTGGCCTACCGGACTGAGAATATGTAGGAAGTACCAGTTCAGTTCACCATTTTTAAACAATAAAAAGATATGTATCACTGTTTCGAAATGTGGAAAAAAAGACTTTATCTGTTCATCTTTTTCCGTGAAAGAGGAAAATATCACTTAAGAGTTAAGTCCTCGTTTTCAGAAACATTTCTAGACATCAGATGACTCCTAAGGCCCAGGTGAACATGCAGAAAACTAGCTGGCTTTACCTGAAGTTTTAAGAACAAATAATGTCATAATACAGAAGTGAGGGAACATGCGCATCTCAGACTTTTCACAGAGTCTTTATATAAAAACAAAACACAAAACCCCACCATAGAACAGCAAGATGGGGGCCAGAGTAGGAAAGCACACCTTCTTCTTTGGGATTGAATGGATCCATCATGGTGGAAGCAGCAGGGGAGGGAAAATAAAAAAAAAACAACCCACAAACCAAAAAAACACCAAAACCCCACACCCTATGACCCCATTAGCCTGAAAACTTCGATTTTAAACAGTGGCTGGAATTCATGTGGAAAAAGGCATTCCAAGTGCTTCCAGATGCGATCAGAGGATTGGGATTCCCAGTCACTGCAGCGTGCACCTGGGAGCTATGCAGAAAAGTAAGTGAAGGATTCTTCCTATCACAGCAAAAATGATAACCTTGCCTGAAGGTCCTGTCCTAAGAGTCACAAACATACTTCTTATATGATAGCCAGACAATGGCAAATACTTGGCAAACAATCTGCTGACTCTTAAAAGACTTAGAAGGTGAAGGGCTTTTGGCCTCTATGACTCGTACACATTCAGAAAGGGCAAAGCTGCTACTTCAGCATTCATGGCAAGACCAGAACAAATTCAGACTTGGTCAAAATTGTATGATGAAGGACTAGTTAGCACAGGGCTTCTTGTGCCATTGTCCCCAAATTGGTTTGAACTATGATTAAAGTCTACCCTGTAGCAAGTAATATAATGGCCCAAGTAAATCTTGGCTGTAGGAAAGGAAAAAGGGGACTTCCATGCTGTGGTGGGCTAGGCTTCTACCCTTTTGCCAAGCATGAACCCACACAGCTTGAATGGATTCAAATTCCACAGCCATTAAGAATTAAATAAAATAATTAAAATTAATTAAAATCCACAGCTCACAGCCTTAAAGTGTCACCGTAAGAGGTTCTTTAAAAACAAAGCAGGTAAGTGTCTCAGCCACTGATCCCCATTTTGCCTACTACATCTGTTACATCAACCAAGGATGTACCACTTTTTTCTTCACATATAAAACACATACTAGAAGTTTAAGCATTATTAGACAAATTTGTGTTATACACAAATATAAGTACAATGTAGATTTAGAAAAAAAAAACAAACAGAAGGTGCAAAAGGTTTTCTGCATTTATTTGTGTATCAAAACATATTAAAAGGAGGATGTGCTATACACTCCAGGGACGTCTCAAAAAAAAAAATCACCCCCAAAACCACCATCAAAAAAACCCAAAAAACACAAACCCCTCCACACCACCAAAACCCAAACGCAACCAAAAAAACCCCAAACCATAAAGAAATCCACACAAAACAAACAAAATCCCACCACACCAAACCCAGACAGAGCAGTAGGTGGGATGACACTGTAGTTTTTAAAATACAGAGCAGTCCTCAGAAACAGAGTAAACTAGCTTAAAGCAAAAAAAAAACTTCAACATACTACTACCTCTTAAAAATATTAAGAAAAAAAGAAATCCAACATAACCTCACCTTACTATGAGATTCTCTTCAGAAATATTTATATATTCACTTTGAATCAATATCTCAGTTTGAACTTAGAAATTAAAGCCCTGAAGTTAGCTGCTAACCCTGTAGTTAATAATATAAATCTATTACTTCTGTAGGAAAGTAAAAGGCTCAGCACTTCAATAACTGGTTTAAAAGAATGAAATAAGATGGATTGATCAAACATGGACAGTGCTTTAGTTCACTCAAAGCAGACCTTGCATGCTTCATGCCTGTGCCTTTCCATTGCGCTCCCAGACAGCCTGCTGACAACTCCCAGTTTATAACAATTCACGCACTGGGCAAGAAAAACATTTAAAAGGAACTTGCAAAAGTATTTAACAGAAGTAGTAGTCTATTCATTACACATATAAAAATATATTTAAAAAAGGTTAAGATCTAACATTTTGACCTAGCCATGCCAGTGAGACATACTGTATGAGGTGTGCTTATAAATACAGCTGTGAGTTTGTTGGCATGTGCTCTGAATTACCATTCCCAGATATCGAGTGCAAATGAGGTGAATTCTACCACCACAAAATATCGGTGTAATTTACTGAAAATTCTGACAGAATTCAGTCTCTAATAGTCTGTGATAAGGACACGTTCTTCCTGTGTGAAATAAAATCTACTTTTAATTTTACCTAAATGTTGCGCTTCTCATAAAACCAGCCAGGAAATATTAAACAATAGTTAAATTCAGCGCAGACAACAAAAAGCCAAACAATTTATCAAATGCACACTAGTTTTCTTCTGGGTGTATTTCATATTATAGCTACTAATTAATTAAATAGAAAGTATTTACAAATATTTTAGTTGTGCAAAACTATTCTTCACTTAAACCTTAAAAACAAACGAACAGAAGCATATCGTTGGTGATGTTTGCACAAGAATGCGGTAGCTCCCCCCAGAATACCTGACACACACTGTCCTGGTTTGAGGTAAAACAGGACCAATTTTGTTCAGAAACTTTGCTTCTTAGTTGGGCCTCTTCTAACTACTGAAACTAACAGCATATTGTGCAGACAATGTTCGCTCTCAGAGTGACAAGACCAATGTTTATAGCTGATGCCCAGGCATGGTATGCAGGGAGGCTCCTGCTTATACTTATTGCTATAACACCCAGGGCCAGAAAACTTGGTTACTTGCCCCGCTGGAGGGTCGGAAGTGGAAAAGCATAGAGGGGTCCCACCTGTGGGGAGGAGCGGACAGGGCAGGTGACCCAAAACTGACCAACAGGGTATTCCATCCCATCTGCCTCATGCTCAGTATAAAAGCTGAGGGATCAAAGGGTCAGCTCTCGCTCTCGTCCTTCAATGGCCGATGTCTGAGGAGGACTCTGTCTGTTCGTCTGCCTTTAGTCCCGATCCTGAATGCAGATCCGGAATGCAGTTCCCGTCCATCACCGAGTCCAGCCTGGGACTACCCCAGTGCCAGCCGGTGTCGTGATTGTCATCCTGGGAGCTTGATACAGTTTTGTATATATGTCATTATTTCCTTTTATTTTATTATTAATATTTCATTAAAGTAGTTTCATTCCTTCTAAACTCCTAAGTCTCTTTTTCCCTTCTCTGCCTCCCTCTTTAAAGAGAGGTAGAGGGGAGCATCTGTCGGTCGCATCTGGGGTCCCCTATGTCCCTAGTGGCTGATTTGGCCTAAACCATGACACACACAAAAGCTGGCAGCAGCTGCCTGGTTTAGGCAAGCCGACAGTTCAGTTTGAAGGAAGCCTGGGCCTGTTGGCATTCCAGAGCACTGCATTACTTTCAAAGCTTTTTTATTATGTTCCTTTCAAACAAGGAAAACCTCTGATAATGTGGATGGAAGCAACAGCAGTGTAAAGCTAATTCTTACAACTGGAGTTCCAGGACTTAGGAAGAAGAAATGTCAAAAAACACTGGAGGAAAGACTTCAAACATCTATTTTAACATTGCAATCAACAGCAGCATGGATAAGAGGTTACATTTTGCTTTCACATGTGGCATAAAGGAGGAGTAAGTGTCACTAAAATAGAAGAACATGGAATTTGAATATTTGCAGAGAGAAGATTTTAAGATTACTTGTCACATTCAAGTACATAATGTAAGATTAGGCTACAAACCACACTGAGACTTTAGTTAGATAACATCTCAGCTGTTTTCATATCTCTACAAGCTACTTTACAACCTTGGTTTCATTTTTGAACTTTACTAATATTTGACAGCTGTACAGAGAATACTATAAAGAGCTAATTACCTAATGTAAATCTTCCACTAGCTATATATAATACTGAAATCTGTTTTCAGTGTTCTCCACTTTTTTCTTATTTTAAATGAAACACTACAGACTTACAAAATCAGCAAGAGCCATTTATCACAATTCAGTAGGTTGTATCACCAAATACTAAATAATAGGCTGTATGAACATTACAAAAAGAGAGATTGCATTTTACATATTTTAAGTTATTTTTAAACACATTACTGTCTGGTAAGAAAACGTCTTAGTGATACCCTGCTACAGGAAAGTAAACACAGTGGACCAGTTTCAGCCTGATGGAACCAGTCATAACTTCTCTGAAGATACCAGCTATTTTGACAAATTCTGAATCTTGACTTACCTTTAAACCATGGTCAGCCTCTTAAGCAAACCCCTGTTGAGGTCACATTGTGCTGCTTAAAGAAGAGAGATGTTAAATTGACAATTGGCATGATTTGCCCAGTACTAGCCATACACAACACTGGATTTAGAGGAGGAACGCAGAACAGGAAGGACTGAGAAGATACTAGCTCATCCCGTGGTCACCTCCCAGACCCCTGTGGCAGCACCATAAAGTTGCAAGTTCCCACGTCAACCCTACAGCTCTTGTGTGACTTCCAGTCCCAGGTGCTGCCTATGGGCAGCAGACCGCAGTCATGGCGCTGCAGCACAGCTGGGAATAGTGCATCTTATCCCATGTGAAGACCTGTGCTGCAGGCTCTTCTCCACCACGTCACTTGAGCCTCTCATTTCCCACACTGGTAATCTCCATTGTGCCATTTGCATAGAAGCAGGGCAAAGCTGATTCTCACTGTTTAGCCAGAGACCTATTTACATTTGAAGAATTCATTACAATATTCTATTCTTATGTCAAACTTTACTGTAAGATGCTTTTCCAATTAATATGGGTAGTTATATCAAGCAGTTGAAAATGCCTATTTCATAATGAGCTGATACCTAGATAACTTCACATGTAATGAAAGACACTTTTCCCACAAGTTGTCACACTGATTGATGAATTAATAGTAGGTTCTTAATCTCAGATAACAGTTATTCAGGCACTGATCCCAGCAGCAGTTTGGTAGTCCAGGATGGCAGTTTTAGCATCTTGTACAGCTCAAGATTCTTTCTATTGATATTTTACTTCATTTAAAGGAAAAGGTAGGGACACTGGTTACTTAGGCGCATGCTCTTGCTCAGCATTTTAGGGAACGGAAGAGACCATCTGCCCTTACAAATTTTGCTGCATTTGTATCCTAAACTAGATAGTTCCCTCCCCTTTCTCCTTATCTTTTTACTCAAAGGATAATTCTCTAAAAATAAAGAGTTCTGCACTTACAAATACCTAACCAGTGTTTTTTAACTCACTCCTAAATAAGGAAAAGTTGTGGCAGACTTAGCATGCAACACATTTGAATATCAAGTACACAGTGGGGTCCCTGAGTAAAAGATTCTACACAAATCTTTTGCTGTTGAGCAAAACATGTAGAAATAATTACTGGCTTTCCATGCAGAGAAATGAAGGAAAAAGTTATGCCTGAAAAGAACACAGGATGGGAGATCGGAGAATGAAACCTGTTGACTTCAGCCATTCTGCATTTGACTACCTCCTGAGAAAATACATCCGTAAAGGCAAGTCCTCAACTGTAGTAAGTCTTATTACTTACCTAGCAACAGAAAAAAAGATTTTCTTTCCAAATCAAGGAACAAAATATGTAAGGTTCGTGCTACGAAGATCTGGTTTACTCTATTGGTTTCACAGAGCTAGGTAATTTTGGAAATGTAGCCATCAACTACCTACCCAAAAACATACGCTGGCATTTGAAAATGCAGTGACCCTGAACTGTAGCAATGCCATTTTCCGATGTATATCCCTCATTGCCCATAGATGTCCACTGGGAAAAGGTCAGGTCCTTAATGGTAAAAGGGATGGACTAGCTTTGTTATATAGACCTGCTGCTATCCTAAAAAACAGTCTGGAGAAAGTTATGAGTGTGCCCGTGCAACTCATGTACCTAAGAACAGTTAAGTAACCATTTTCATGACATCCAATGAGGATAAGAAGAAAGCAGACAGTATTTTTTCTAATATTTTAATTGGTTCTTCTATTTTGTCATTTTTATAAATCGTTTATTACTCATTTTGGTCATCAGTATTTGCAGTTCTCAGCTGGGAATAATCTAATGAAATCTACAAGTGAATTCTCACTTTCAAGTGTTCGCTACTGACAATCTTTTATATCCCATTTCCATGGAAACAAGCTGAATGGTAAAAATAAAGAGTTTTAAAAGTTTTTTAAATTCCCTTATACTATCTGCACTGAGATGATCTCCACAGAAATGAGATCAGAAAGGTCTAAGCTAGGAAACAATACAGAAGGACCTGCACTTGGCATGCACAGCTGCTGGCTGCCATCTGCAGATGCAGATTTAAACATCTAGTTGCTGTAGTGACATTCACGCAAAACCAGCTACGCTACATAACAGAATTGCAGAAGAAAAAAAACCCTCTCTCTCAAATTAACGCGCTTAGAAAATAAACATTTTAAAACACAGTTGGCATTTAAAACATGACACTGAAACCAACAAGATTAAAGAATATTAAAAATAACTACAGAATTTCTGTAAATTAAAACTATGGCACTAGTATTTTTCCCCCTTCCCTCTAACTCATTTTTCTTCACCTCCACCTTTTTGTCTAAGATCTACAACTCTGTATGTGAATACAGATGCTCAGGCCTCCAAAGCCCAATAAGACAAGTGATAACACTGAACTTACAATATCTGCCTATATAAAAGACAATTAAAGAGGCAGACAAAACTCCACAGCTATTCATGTTATCTCCTAGCAAGTACAAGTTGGCATAACTAGCAAAATAAAACAGCAATTAAACTGCCTATGGTCTAACATTCATATCAAGCTAATTTAAAGTTGTGTAGGGAGCACATATAAATATATAGCATGCATTAGATTAGCTCTGTAGAACTATAACCACAATTGCAACATGTTTAGAGGAAAACGTGGTTATCTGTTTTCTACGTAGGCAGCAGCATATAGGCACAGTCTATGACAGTCACATCAGAGTATGAGCAATCCCCTCACAGAATCTGTAGACGTAAGCGTAATTAAAAGGTATGAACAACATCAGAATTTAAAAAAAATAAATAAAGAAAGAATAACTAAACAAGAGAATACAGGAAAGAAAGTGGCAGATTATTTTGTGTTCTCCAAATGCAAGCCTCAATAGGTCTCGGGCTTTGGAACAACTGCTCTATGGCTGAAGTGGCCAGGATGATTCAGAAAGCTGTTAATGCACTCAAAACTGAAAACCCAAAACAGCGAGTCACTTTTCTGTTATTAAGTGCTGAATACTGAACAACCATGAGGATGCGCTGCTCCAGATGATCCAACTTTACTCTGCTCTGGAAACTGTTCTGTTTCTATGAATGTTTTCTTCAGGCAAGCAAGACTAGGATCTGGTGAGATTTGGGGATGAGCCCTATAATCCAAGCAAGACCAACTTCAGATATATGAAACAATTGACTCTCACTTGGGGATTAGCCAGCGTAGGACTTGGGGATCAGAAGGCAAAATAGGACAGACCTGTTCTAGCTTTGTAGAGCGCACTGTGGCTGTTCCAGAAGAAAAAGGAGTCACAGGTCCTGAACGTGGACCTTTTTGCGTATACTAGAATAGATCAAGATGCCAAGAAACATGTTTACATTTCAAAACATAATCTGATGTAGGGCTCAAACTACTGAGGCAGTCAATCCATCTGACTGACCAGAATCTAGACAGCAGTATCATAAGACACCAGAAATAATAATACACCATTTCTTCTGTTCTAGACCATGAGAAGGCAAATTATGTTCAGAAAAGGAATACGTAGAAAAATGGAAAGAAAAATGAAAAAAAAAAAAAGAATTCACACATATATGCATACACGTGAAGGCTGTTTATAACAACCTGCTATATAATTCAAGCCAACCACTAACATATAAAACACCATTCTCCTCAGTACTCAAGACCATTGTTTCCCTGAATGCGTTATGGACTATAAAAGACTCAATGACTTGCATCAAGGATCTGCAAGGATAGCGTGCCAGACTGTAATTTTCTTCTTAAATGAGATACGCTAGTAAAACCTCAGCAGGTGGTGAGAGATGCCACAATTCAGTGGTGAAAAGTGCTGCTGATCGCCTTTCCAGAGGCATCTTATCCCTATGTAATGCAACACTTCTGATGTATTCAGAATTGAATGGAAAGTGAGAGCAGAAAGTCTACACCTTTTGAAGACACTATAGCTCTTAACACTCAACCCTGCTGGATGCCCTTCAAAATGTGCCTGTGCCGTCTCCGTGACCTGTGCCATAGCTTGCTAACCTCTGTTTTACAGGAGAAAAAAAAAAAAAAAGAGAATAATATATAAAATGGTAGTTTACATGTATCTGCTACTAGAACAGAGCTGGATCTAGCTAATCATAAGAGTTGTGTGCTACAACTAGCAGAGAGGCTGCCAGCAGCTGCAGAGTTCCTCTGCTAAGACAAAACACTGAATAATGCTGACGCTGGCAGGCTAACGAGAATAAGAGGCTAGCAATCCTTGCCTGGCTGAATGAGACTTGTGGGATTAACTAAGAATACATGCAGAATGCAATAGATCTAAAGAGCGATACTGACACGATGAAATACATGGGTCTGTTGTGGAATAAGTGATGCATGCATGTAAGAAACAAGTGTTGTCGCTCATTAGTAAATAAGAGATATCATAACTTAAAATACATAAGCATAAATTCTTATACTTCCATATAATTAGAATGATACAAACAAGGACTGAGAAAAAAATTACAACTGAAAAAAATAAGTAGATCAGACTGTAGGTATAGTTTAGTCAGGCTCCAGTAGATATTAGCTGTTTAATAGCAGAAGACTGATTTGCTGCTGTGTTGCTTTATTTCCTGAATATGGGGAGCTGGAGCAATCTTGGCTCTGCCCCTCCCAGCACCTGGTATGATCAGCATAGCTGGAGCAGGAACATTATAATACACTGGTAATACTGCACAATAGCTGGCTGCATCAGCTATGTGGCCTGGGGGAACTCACTGGATCTCCAAAATAGCAGAGATAATGTTACAGTAAACATTTATGTGTCCAGAGATATTTAGAAAAACAGAAAAAAAAAAATAGACTGGAGGGGCCTTTACAGAAAAATACATGAGCAACCTCTACATTTCTACTTCAGAAATTTCTACAGATCCAGAGGTCATCTATTCATCTTACTCAGCTGTCTGTGACCAGCACCATGCAGCCACGTCAGTACTGCACTGACTCTGGCTCAGCAGGCCTCAGCGTGCTGGAGCTGGTCCGTAGACTCACCTCCTGCCGTACCCCTACTCCCCATGCACCTCAACCCTGCAAATTAGTTTGGCCTGCTGAGAGGTCAGAATAACATCAGGGCAGGGAGAGACACTTGGTAGAAGATGTTCTTGGCCCTCAGTTTCAGAGCTGACCTTGTCTGCTTTATGATTTAATGCACACAGTACTACAAGTCAAGTAACTGACTGCTTTTACCAGGCTAACCGCTTCAAAAATTGTGCATTGCATCAAGTCACAAGTCTGACTTAAATGCACAAAGTTCCAAATATTAGTTCCCTTTTACTTGCTTTCCAGGCTCTGAATCTTCAGTTCTGATATTTGAAATTCCCCTTCAGCAGCGGGGAGATCGTCTTTTGCCTTTCCCACTCCAAGAAGCAGAGTTTTAAGCGAACACCACAGAATCACTGCAAAACAGCAGTCCTGGCTACGCACACCCAGAAAGCGGGCTATGACTCAGAGTTTCCCATTTTTATTTCCTGACTAATCGCTCAGAGAAAAAGTATTTCAGCACCAGTGATGGAAGAAACTGTATAAATACCTCTCCAAGCTCCAGGTTTTCCACTGAGAAGTGGTGGATCTCAGAGTCTATTTTTATGTGGGCATTGGCATATTTAAATTATTGCCATTAGCACGCAGTCAATGAGGTTAATATGGATGAAGCAAAACCCATAAGAATATCTACCCATTCCTTCCTATCTCTCCCCGATCCTTTCCTAAAGTCTCTTGTGTTTAGAAAGGAGAAGGGGGGGGAGGACCCTGCCAGTTCTACTTCTTATTGAATTAGTACTAGTCAATTAGTGTTTTTAATTGAAACTATACCAAACGGAAACAATTAAAAATAATAATTATACAAAGCACCTATATAAGGCTTTTCATTTTTGGAGTGCTTTACAAACATTAACATATTAATTCAAACTAAGACATAAAACTAAAGAAGCAAAACTAAAGATAATGAGAGGAAGGTTAAGTGACAGGTCACTGAATTTTACCAGCATGCGCTGCAAGTTATAGTAATGAGGAGCTTGCTGTATCAGTGTGGATGCCTTTATCTGACATCACATACACCCAGATGAACTGAAGCGACACCACTTCAAAACTTTACTGCAGCACAACAATATTCCTTTAAGCACATTACTAATGGGCTCCTTCAAAACTGCCCTTCATTCCTCTCATTTGCTACCAGGCAAATTGGAGCATGCCTGCAGCACGCACCTGGCTGAAATACCTGCTACCAAACTGAGGTACAACCTCAGGAACAACTGAAGACCTGCAATATTTCACCCATCACCTCATGCCTTTCACCATTAGCTAACAAGTGTTATCGCTATGTACCAATAACATGATACACAACTTCATTTTATTTCCAAGCTACCTACCTCTTCTGAGCAATCAGTATCAAAAGGGGGAAAACCAAGATTAGAGCTATGGAAAATAAAGGTAAAAACTTTTACTGGCTTGGAAGGGATCGTGTTGATATACTCAAATGAAAGCCAAAAGCAATGGCGTCATATCCTGCCATTTAACAGAAGAACTAATTATTGGAAGTGGAGCAAGCTGAATAACATAAGTAGCAGCTCAGTTTATTTGCATATAAGTTCCTAAGTTTATTTGCATATTCTAGCTACATGCATTACAACTTCACTCATTTTCTAGGTTGAATCAGAGCAGCGCATAAAAATTCTGCAGAATAACTTCCATTACATGTTGGAAACATCTTTAAACAAAATGCTCAAAATATGTACATAAATAAATACATAAAAATCAGAAGTCTGCAGTATTTTTAAAAGACAAAAATAAAATGCTATCCATAGAAACCCTATCCATATAGTCTATGAACGACAAAGTAGGAAGAGTGGAAAACAAAAGGGGAACAGAAAGGAAAAGAACACAATGGCAAATGTTTTCCAGCAAATCAGTATGTTCATGCTTCCCATGTAATGGCTTATTTACTGAGAGCTTGTAAAGTAGTACTGTCTCCTGGGGGAGCCCAGGCTCAAACTTGTTAAAATGTACTGGAAGAAAACCACCGGCTGCCCCTACCCAGTGCTCCTTCTTTTCATCCCAATTCTTAGCGCACAAATGGAGGAAGCATCAACCCCCTAATTGCCCTATGGTATATATAAACTGGTATTGAAAACACTCCATTCAGCAGAGTACAGCATCACCAGAACAACCTCTCAGCCATCTCTTCTTTTCTACATTGTGGTGAATTCTTCAGATATGTCTAAATAAGAAAACATATGAACTATGATAATGAATAATTCATGCCCTTTTTCAGCCTCCCCTCACCAATATTTTCAATCAGATAAAAAACAAAGATCCTTTCTAAATTAATTTCTGGCAAAGCTAATGACAATAAAGAAGAAAAACCTCATTTTACTACATTTTGGTAGACAGAATAACATGTCATATAGTTTTATTCATAAACCCTGTGTATTGCATGCACAACTTTGAATTACATAGGTATATACTGAGCACTGTTTTGTCTATCTCTGCATATCTGGTGGAGCAGGCCAGGCTACCTTCTTATGTAGGTTTCCAATCTCTTTAGGGTCACACAAATTAGAAAACAGCTAGAAGGTATTACTTTAATGAATAACTTCCTATGATGAGACATGTACAGATCTTCAGTACATATCTTTTTCCATAGTTCTGCTGTTCAGATTTCTGAAGGAAAAAACCTAGAGATTCAGATTCTGCAACGGCAAGGGTAACAACTGACTTCATTATCTTAAGTACAATAGTTTATTTTCACCTAACTGAAACCTAGAGCCATATTTGGACCCCACTGTAGATAACTTGGTTTGCACACACACTGAGCAGACACAAGGTAATGAAGAATCACTGCAGCTATAGGAGGCTGTGGAATTTCAACTATAGGTCAAATTAGACATGAGGTTCATTTATCATTTACTGAAAGAAAGGTTACACTTTGCACGTTCTTCTTCAAGAACTTTCAGTTGTCACAACCAACTTCCCCCTAACAGAACAATACTCTCTTATGTTATAGTTGAACACAACTATTGAGATGTTAGCCTAATGTCCCTACTTAATATATTGCCTGCCAGCAGGATATCCTTTTAACATAAAAATAAAACCCATTCATGTATGTAATTTCTGAGCAGCAAAAGGAAGGAACAGATTTTTTTGGCATATGTCTTCACAGGGTTTTTTTGATGGAGGACACTAGCAAGATTTAGATTTTTATTTAGAACTTCTAAATCAGTGAAGGTCTTCACACATCATCTATTTAAAATAGTTCTATGACTTTCTGGTCTAATTGAGAAACATTGAAAAAAGCTTTCATAAAAGATAGATTAATAGCACTGACAGAATGCACACCAAAAGCAGACAATTTTTATAGAATTCTACTAAAAATCTTTAAGTTCTTTTCTATAGACTGAGCTAAGTTTTTGCTATGAAACACAACTCTTTTGTAGGGTTTTTTTAATTTAAATTATGCTTTTAACAGACCTTCCAGTTTTCTGCAATGCAAATGGTGGGGTATGCATGGGCCCCAGGAGGAAGAAAGCAACACAATTCAGCTTTGAGAGTAATGAAGAGACATTCCATCCACAAGAACTGAAAGTCCAGGGAAAGGGAGGAAAAGACAGTTTCATGTTCAGTTTTTATCTTTCTATTTCTCTCTAAGAAAGAAAGAAGCCGCAGGACCCAAGTCTCCTCATATTAAGGAGCAAGGGACCGAAACTACCCAAGAATGAAAAGACAGCCCAGAGGAGATAGAGGTAACCATATAACCACTGACACCAGAGATCAATCTGTCATTCCTTCATCACGTTTTTTTCCCCTTCAACCACCACAGCTATTTAGATGGGAGTAGACAGACAATGATCATATATGATTAATTGAAACAGTCTGTTTCTATTAACTTCATATAAAAATAATTATTTTGCCACATTGTATTTGTTATACATAGCCACCTAAGTTGTACATTTTTCTTCCATACCCCATTTTCAACACAAAGCTTTTTGATTCTCATGAGAACACCTATCTCAAGATTTCTGTCCTTATTTATCTGATTTAAGAGGGTTGTATATAAGTGTAGGTACAAAAACCATTGAGATATATCATCTGCTAATCCTAGTCTCATAATCACCTTTGTTGAAATTACATACCTGCATACTTCCTTAGAAAACAGCATGCTGAATTCAAGTCCTTTCCCACCCCCCGCTGCCCCCAAAACACAGTACAAGTTTTCCCTAATTCTTCCTATTCTGTCTGCTCTTCTGTTGAAACATGAGATGGAGGATAGTCAAAAGGAAAAAATGTTTTTATAGATTGATTTATGTAGAATATTCATCTGCAATCCCTTCTCAAATTTGCAGAGTCCTTTCTTGAAGCAGATATGTTAAAATAAACAAGCATACTTTTGTGTGCGCATCTGTTTTCTAATGAGACCTGACACAATAATTAGTGTGCAGCAAGCTGGGGTAGTTTAATATACTTCCCTCCTCATTTCTATCCAACTTTATAAAGGTTTCATTAATCTTTGCCACCACCAACAGGAAAGCAATAAAATATGTATAACAAAGTAAATAACAGCACTTAATAACAATCTACACTTTCATTTCAGTTCCACTATTAAATATTGGTTTCTGAAAACAAACAGGCTACTTTTCAGAAAGGCTAATTAGCTGGTTAGTCAGACAGTTCAGGTACTCTCAAGTTCAACTTTTATAGTTGCTGCAGATGAGAAGTATCTGATAAAACTTTTGGGAAAAAATGTGAATTTGATGTGGGAGGAAAGAGTAACACAGTTGTCGGTATTCACTTTTTTTTATGCACTGGTGGGCTGCTGTATTGCTTATTGTTCTGGCCACAGCTAGAAAGCTTGATCTTAGCATCGTAAATACAACACAAGTAGATGATTATCCAGAACAGAATACAAGCACAGAATGAACTGGAAGGCTGGATGTAACACTTGTGGTATGGAAATAGAAAAAACTATACTAAATTTACTATTCTACCAAATTATACTAAAGCCTCAAGCTAGCAAACCCCAATAAATACACATGAATGAATTAAAAACTCCTCAAGAGTCTAATATTTTTGTTCTCGTCACAGATAAAAGTTTTTCCCATGAAATGGGATTTCTATATCCAACTTTATGAAGGAGGTATTTATTTAAAATTTGATACAAATACCACTGTAACTTCACAGATTTCTTAATTCTTTACCCTGCATCTGTGTTCCTACATAAGTTTTGCATACACAAAAGAGGCACTTGGACCCAGGATTAGAATGATAGAATGGTTTAGGTTGGAAGAGATCTTGAAGATCATCTAGTTCCAACCCCCCTGCCATAGGCAGGGACACCTCCCACTACACCAAGTTGCTCAAAGCCCCATCCAGCCTGGCCATGAACACCTCCAGGGACAGAGCTTCTGCAACTTCTCTGGGCAACCTGTTTCAGTGCCTTATGACCCTCAACGTGAAAAATTTATTCCCAATATCTAATCTAAATCTACCCTCTTGCAGTTTGAAGCGATTCCCCCTCGTCCTATCACTACACTCCCCGGTAAGGAGTCCCTCTCCAGCTCTCCTGTAGGCCCCCTTTACATACTGGAAGGCCGCTATAAGGTCTCCCTGGAGCCTTCTCTTCTCCAGCCTGAACAACCCCAACTCTCTCACCCTGTCTTCACAGGAGAGGTGCTCCAGTCCTCTCATCATCTTTGTAGCCCACGTCTGGACTCGCTCCAATAGGTCCATGTCTTTCCTATACTGGGGGTTCTAGAGCTGGATGCAGTACTCCAGGTGGGGTCTCACAACAGCAGAGCAGAGGGGAAGAATCACCTCCCTCGATCTGCCAGCCACACTTCTTTTGATGCAGCCCAGGATATGGTTGGCCTTCTGGGCTGCAATCACGCTTTTCTGGCTCATGTTGAGCTTCTCATCAATTGGCACTCAGAGGTCCTTCTCAAGGCTGCTCTCAATCCATTCTCTGCCCAGCCTGTGTTTGTGCTTGGGATTGCCCCAACCCAGATGTAGGACCTTGCACTTCATCCATGTCACCAACAAAGATGTTAAACAGCACCAGTCCCAGTACCGACCCCTGAGGAATACCACTCACAACTGGTCTCCACTTGGACATTGAGCCATTGACTGCGACTCTCTGAGTGCGACCGTCCAGCCAGTTCCTTATCCACCGAGTGGTCCGTCTGTTGAATCCATGCCTCTTCAATTTAGAGACCAGGATATCATGCAGGACAGCGTCAAATGCTTTTCCCCAGTCCAAGTAGATGACATCAGTTGCTCTTCCCTTGTCCACTACCACTGTAACCCCCTCATAGAAGGCCGCCAAATTTGTTAGGCATGACTTGCCCTTGGACAAGGAAGGATAAGAAAAAACAAAATACTAAAAGTTTCAGATGAAAGTCACTTTAAGCCTCCTCTACCTGATAGGAAAAATCTATTTACTATAAAGACTGAATTATAACTCTTACCCAAACATTTTTCCACCAAGAAGGAAACCATGCTACCCTACAGAAAGTTCACATTGGGTCTAGAAAGTGCTCCAAGATTTCTGTATCAACTCAAGAGATTTTTTGATTCCATATTCCCCAAATTTATTACAGATTACTTGTCAGCAGTACCTATGAACACAGCTGTATCATATTTGCCAGCCCTAGAAATACAGAGGACCCTAAACGCATGTCTGTCTTCGCTTCCACTTGCCCCTTCCTTGCTTCCTAGTATCTACAGTGTCATACACAAGAGAGTTTTATTTAGACTTATGGTTGGGCTTTTTGTTTCGAGCTAAAAAAGCAAATAACAAATAGAAGGTACAGAACAAACCTGGTTCTAATACAAGACAACAGACATCTTACTAAGAGGTCCCAAAACTGATCAGAAGCATCAGGGCCAGGGACTCGGGGTTTATAGCTACTCCATACTTCCCAAGTATTCTCTCTTATTCTGAGAGACTACAATCTCCACCCACCTCCCACTACTTATATTTCTCCAGAGTTAGGTTTTGAAGGTTCTCCTTGGAGACAGCTTCAGAGTGCTATTTAGTGACACATTGCTAGTGCAGTAGAGTTGCTTGTGCCCAACATTTTCGAATTCTGGTTCTAGCCCCTGCCATACACACAAGCAGTGCGTAACATCACCTGTTCCTCATGCTACGCTGCAGTTCAGTTGTTCTGGGCTGAAACAATTGCTGTGTCAGGGAGCACTCCATAAGCCAAATGATTTTTAAAGTATCAGCCACTCCTTTCTGAGGGCATTCTTGTTGCAGAAAAGTCGTTTTTTTGTCATCTCAGCAATATGACTTACATTAAACTGTAATAGCACAACAGAGAAAGGAGAGAACAGAGAGTGGTGCAGCAGAAGCAGCTTGGGGCATAGACTTTGCACACCATCTTTGCTGCCAACAAGATCTTTGGGTATCAAGAAATCCCAGAGTGAGCTCCTAAGGGCTCACTCCCCCTTTCTTTTTCACGTACTGTTATCACAGTGTATGAGCTAGGCACCCAACATCTCTTTTTAGTGCTGGACATCTGTAGTGTTAACTACACACTGTTTTCTTTATAGAGATTAATTCAATGTTACCCAAGATGATAATTTATACATACAATATAAATAGATATATACAGTATAAATATACATATAGATATTATCAACAAATCATCATCAAAATGACATCGTTCCCTGATAAATCAGACAGCAGGACTTGGTAATTTTTCTGCCCAGCATTCTAGCACTCTGCCCCTACCAGAAAATCCACTTACTTCCCTGCCAGTTTTCCACAGAAGCTTCACCAGGTACATCGATAACACACACAATGGGCCCAGTAACAAGCTCTTTGCCTGTTGATGCACCCGCAAGCAAATCCCCTGCTCCATCCAGTGGTGCCGGGATTGTTGAGCACAACTAAAACCTCCCATGACTGACTCTGTGTGCAGGAGCAAATAGCACCAGCACTGTAAGCTGCCCCTTGACCACAACCTGGAGATCTGAAAGAAATCCAACCTAACGTAGCCTCTGGGGATAAACTTCCACCTCTCCTGCTGCTTCCTGCCCGTGGTCAGCCTCCACCTTGAGGATCCCAGGGAACAAGGACTCCCCCACCAGTCTAGTGTCCCTTGCTGTCTATGTAAAAAGGAGACTACTTATATGATGGGTGCTTTCTTAAAATCACTACTACCTCAACACGTTGGTACTGAGCACTTTAACGAAACAGTTGTCCTTTTCGTGGGATTTTGGCAGGTGGGAGAATGACAGGCAGGATGACTAGATGACAGTCATTGTAGTGAATATAACAGTAAAATAAAAACAATAGTCTCTTGTACATAAAACAACAGCTCTTGAGGCAACTCAAGCAATTCAGAGGCTCTGTTGGGAAGCTTAAATAGATGCAGGGCTAGAAAAGTGAGGGGAAAAAAAATTACTTAATTAGGAACTGCACATTTGGCATCTTTGAAATCAAGGACTTAGGTTTTTATTTTGTCTTAGCTGTTGCATTTTCCCATGCTTTTTGCTCCTACTGTGTTCACAAAATATCATTTAGCTTTTAGCAGGTCACCTATAAAGTAATCTTAAAAGCTCTGATGTGCAGAAACTTTTTGCGTGCATGTTCTGTTGACAGGACCTGCCTTGCTGAAATTAGTAGGTACTTAGAAACAAATGATGCATCTATGGAAAGTTACACTATTTTAAATAGTGCCGTCAAATAAAGTTTTGTTGGGAAAAATGAGATTAGTACACTGTACAGGTTCTCGCTTTTTCTAGTGGCTTGTTAACTTATATTTTCCCACAGAATATCTGGCCTTTAAAATTGCTGTTCTGCTGGAATGCTCTACCGGAATACCAACAATTATCATATAAAGTGTCATGAACTGATAGCACTGCATGCAATATTTAATACAATCTAAGCCCCATGAGCCTGCTCTCAGCTTTTAAAGTCAGTTTTTGCTTACTTTCAACATTGTATTTTGCAATGGCTATTATGCTTAAAAGAAACAAAATGCTCCAGTAATCTTTGATAATATTGATAACAGGCATCACCCCCAATAAAATCTTAAGGCAAATCACAGGATCACTAAAAAGAGAATTCTAGGCACCTCTGCCATTTTTTAACCTTTTTCATCAGTGTGCTTATGCCATTTAATTTTTTTTAAATCTAAATACAAAGTGTATTACACAATTGTATTTTAATCTTAGTTTGAGGTATTTTAATCTAAGTATTCTAATCTCAAAAGCACTTCATAAAGGAACCTTTAATGGAGGGAAGATTGATGTCCACAAGAACAAAGATGAGAAACTATAAGAAAATGAATACTACCTATTCTTAAAATATGGGTTATAACAAAAGGTCTTGTTACGAGTACATTCCTCATCCCAGCAGGAACACAATAGTTTAATGCTAGTATAGATCACAAACCCTACAAATTCTGTCACAGATACAAAAGTTTTTGCAAGCAGAAATAGTTTGGGGAATATTGCACGAGATTTTAAAGCACCCTGTTACCTAAATTATTTTGGAGGAGAATATGACTGGCAAACATAGGAAACAAAGTGTTATATGCATGCTAGAGTATAATTATTCAAAACTTGAAAAATTACCAGGGCTGATTTTCTGAGTCCACACTCCAAAGTGTCACTCAGATCTTTCTTAAAAAAAAAAAAAACAACAGAGAAACTGATGTTCTGCCAGATGAGTTCTGCATGATAGCAGCTACTTACAAATACTCACTTTCCAACTACGTATATTTCAACCACTTATTTTTCCAGTTTGCATAGTACCATACCAGGGTTTTGTTTTTGTGGGGTTTTTGTTTGGTTGGTTTTTTTTGTTTGTTTGGTTTTTTTTGTTTGTTTGTTTTTTGTTTTTTTTTTTAAATCATCAGGCAGGACTTCTTTCAGGTACTATCATTAATCCCAGTCCTGATATAACTGCTGGACTTTCCCAAAGCTTCTCTTCTCGATTTGGACCTATCTCCTTTTGACCATCTGAAGAGTTGAGAGCACACTACCGATTGCCTCTAATTCTGGATCTCCAAATTTACTTCCAGGGAAGACATCACCTGCTGAGTAACCCATATGAAAGCCTCCTGTATCAATTATGTAAGTTTTAATACACACGTCAGTACCAGGATTACAGTTGCTTCTTCATACTCATTCCCAGAGATCAACTACTCCAAGCCCTCCTGTTCACTGTTACTTACACCTTCAGAGGCATAGACAAACTGCAGTTAAGCATATGTAGGTGCCAAAGACATCAAAATCCACACAAAATAATAAAATTCTGCTATGCTCATTCTTGAACCAGTTTCCTGAACTTTCTTAGGCATTTTCCAGGGCACACGATCTATCTAGAATGCCATTATTCCCTTCCCGCAGGTTACCTCTCATTTACAGAGTAATAGTCTATTCCTCTCATCCATTGAGCTTGTTTTACTGACTTTAAAAAAAACAAAAACCAAAAAAAACATATTCAAAAAAAACCCAAGTCACTCGGATGTGTTTACCAACTTGAGAGAAGTTTAATGGGAAGAAATGTTGAATTACTATAACGGGCATTTTGAATATTGGATACTTATTTATTTTGCAGCTGGTATCCTTAAGATTTCTATTACAAAAGCTTTGTAAGAAAGGGGGTGGGACACGACACCTGAAAAAAAAGCCTCCCTAAAACGCGAGCCAATGTTGTTAGTATCACAGTTTTAAACATTGCAGAGCAAGAAGAAACCAGTAAAATAACTTGGAGGGGTGCAGAGAGAAGGCAAGAATGGCTAGTAGTTACAGTGCAAAGCCCCAGCTGCTTCAGCATCCTATCCCTAGCAATGGCAAATAGTAGATTCATAGCGAAATTTAAGAACAGGTTAAACAGGCAGGGATGCTGCTCCAGAATACTCTCTAAGTCTCCAGCTGTCTCACAGACAACCTGGCTGTGAGCTGGTATCTTTCTAATTTTTTTCCAGGGCTCCCCTGCCAAACCAAAATTACAATCTGAAACTAGAGTAAAATTTGAGAGGGGAAAAGAAAATGTAACAAAATGATAGAAACAGAATACAAAAGCCTTGATTTGGCTGGATTGGGGAAAATAGTTGAATCTCATGGTTTTCCAGGTCTGCCGATATCTACCTGGCTAGGCAAAGATGAATAGTACTGTAGGACTGTCTCAAGAACATCTTTTCCACATGTTTTTTTTCAATTCACAAAGCCAGCTTATCCACATGCTATAGTTTCAGTGAAAGCATCTTCATAAAATAGCAAATGCAACCAAAAATGGATGTTCTAATTCGAAGAGTTGTTTCCCAGGCATATTTGGAAGTACAACAAAGCCTGATCTATTATGTCTTTATTCTTCTGAGCAAAAGAAACCATACTCCATTATATTTTTGTCTTACTCACACATGCAAGTTTCTAGGTAGAGGTGGCTTAGAAAGCACAAAAGGCATGTAGAACTAATAAATATTTTCAGACTGGCATAACCATTGCTTTTGCCTTCCCTTTCTGTAATGTATTTTGTACCATGCAGCCTTAGCCTTAACATTCTGTGTATGTGCTGCAGAAAACTTTTCATAGCAAGAACATTGTTTTAAGTTTCTTGATTTCTGTGTAAACACAACAAGAAAATAGTTACATTAGGAGATTGATGTTATTTTCTGTGGCATTTCACTTTTGATGAGGGTAAAAATAGTTAGCATGCATTTGTACGTACAAGCATAGGTTTTGTGAGCAGATATTTGATGAGATACATCTGCGGGTCCTGAGGGAACTGGCAGATCAAGTCGCGAAGCCACTAGCCATCATATTTGAGAAGTCATAGCAGTCTGGCGAGGTTCCTGCCGACTGGAAAAGGGGAAACATAACCCCTATTTTCAAAAAGGGAAACAAGGAAGACCCGGGGAACTACAGGCCAGTCAGCCTCACCTCTGTGCCTGGCAAGATCATGGAGCAGATCCTCCTGGAAACTCTGCTGAGGCACACAGAAAACAAGGAGGTGATTGGCGACAGCCAACATGGCTTCACCAAGGGCAAGTCATGCCTGACAAATTTGGTGGCCCTCTATGAAGGGGTTACAGCGGCAGTGGACAAGGGAAGATCTGCTGATGTCATCTACCTGGACTTGTGCAAAGCGTTTGACACTGTCCCACACGATATCCTGGTCTCTAAATTGAAGAGACATGGATTCGATAAATGGACCACTCGGTGGATAAAGAACTGGCTGGATGGTCGCACTCAAAGGGTTGCGGTCAACGGCTCGGTGTCCAAGTGGAGAGCAGTGACGAGTGGCGTTCCTCAGGGGTCGGTACTGGGACCCGTACTGTTCAACATCTTTGTTAGCGACATGGACAGTGGGGTAGAGTGCACCCTCAGCAAGTTTGCTGATGATACCAAGCTGTTTGGCGAGGCAGACACGCTGGAGGGGAGGGATACCATCCAGAGGGACCTGGACAGGCTGGAGAGGTGGGCCCAAGCCAACCTCATGCAGTTCAACAAGGCCAAGTGCAAGGTCCTACATCTGGGTCGGGGCAATCCCAAGCACAAATACAGGCTCAGCGGAGAATGGCTGGAGAGCAGCCCTGTGGAGAAGGACCTGGGGGTGATGATTGATGAGAAGCTCGACATGAGCAAGAAGTGTGCGATCGCAGCCCAGAAGGCCAACCGTATCCTGGGCTGCATCAAAAGAAGTGTGGCCAGCAGGTCAAGGGAGGTGATTCTGCCCCTCTACTCTGCTCTCGTGAGACCCCACCTGGAGTACTGCATCCAGCTGTGGAGTCCCCAACATAAGAAGGACATGGACCTGCTGGAGCGCGTCCAGAGGAGAGCCACAAGGATGATCAGAGGGCTGGAGCACCTCTCCTATGAGGAGAGGCTGAGAGAGTTGGGGCTGTTCAGCCTGGAGAAGAGAAGGCTCCGGGGAGATCTTATTGAGGCCTTCCAGTACCTGAAGGGGGCCTACAGGAGAGCTGGGGAAGGACTTTTTACACGGGCATGTAGTGATAGGACGAGGGGGGAACGGCTTTAAGCTGGAAGAGGGCAGGTTTAGATTAAACATTAGGAAGAAGTTTTTCACTTTAAGGGTGGTGAGGCACTGGAACAGGTTGCCCAGAGAGGTTGTTGAAGCCCCATCCCTGGAGGTGTTCAAGGCCAGGCTGGACGTGGCCTTGGGCAACCTGGTCTAGTGAGAGGTATCCCTGCCTGTGGCAGGGGGGTTGGAACTCGATGATCTTCAAGGTCCCTTCCAACCTAAACCATTCTATGATTTGAACGAGAATTTTCAGCTTGCATACAGTTTAACACAGCGCTTGTTTATGCAACAAATACCTGCTCGTTTCCTGCCTTTAGTTCTGAAAAGCTCAGGAATCTATCTCCTTGACAGCCTCCCTGCGGTAACTGATATTACCTCCCCAAAAAATGTAAAGAGAGTGAAGTGCTTCTTTACACAAAGAAATGACTCTCACTTGGGCTGCACAGGCGATGTGTGTGTGCGCGCGTGCGCAGGTAGCGCCCGCAGATGCTGAACACCGGCATTCCCATGTGTTGAGCCAAGAGGCTACCTGGTGTTTTTAATTAAAATGCAGTCAGCTGAAAATCATTAATATTGCCAGAGAAAGAAAAACAACCTTTACTCTACTGGGCACGGGTAATAAAGTTTGGGGGTTTTAACTCACTGAGCTCCATCTGTGAAGGTTAAGATGAAGGTTAGCTCAGAAAGGATTGCAGCTCTATTTTGTAGACCCCATGGTTGCATATCATCCAACCCTTACCTCCACAAACTGAATCACAGATTTTATTACAAGATTACACCTATATTTTTTGTCTTAGAAATTAACATTACTTACTCTCTGTAATAGCCAAAAACATAAATTTAAGGCAAGGCATCTAAATAGAGCATGCTTAACTTCAGCATACCAGGCAGGACTAATCTTGCAGATATCTCATAATTTAAATTCTGACAATGTAAGAAAACTGCAATTGATATTCTGCATAATGGAACTAAACGGAGACGTTAGTATTCTGATGAAGAGTGGGGAAAAGCGTAAAGATACTTTTATTTGAGAGTTACGTTTTTCAGTTTAAAATATTTTCATTTTGAGAAAGTTTTCTTTTATTCATTTGTTAAACATACTGAGAAAAAAAATTATTAAGAATCAGTATTTACCACTCTTATTTGTCATCAGGGATTTGCTTGGGGCTCGGGGTGTATGTGTGTCAGTGCATACCTGCAACTCCTCTTACCACAGCAAGGAGTATGTCTCAAAATTAATGGACAGAAACTTTCTTTAATGTTCAATACCCACAGAATTTACCAGGATTTTCACCTATACTTTTTTTTTTGCCCTGTTCAAAGTTATGTTGTATTCCTCATTCCAATAATAGAAAGATTATAATTAGCAGTTGCAAGAAATGTTTGAAATCCAAGAAGCGTACAAATGTTAGTTCTCGTGCCATTCTTACAGTGGGAGCCTTTTCATTAGTTTAATATAAAAAGATCTATTTGCTCAAGTTTTGTAAAACTTGGAGAGAAAGATGAAGTGCATCCATGATGTCTTCTGACACAAGGATTTCAAATAACAGAAATTCAAAAACATTGTACTAAAAGACAGATTCTGTGTCATATCCTCTCGATCCCTACTTAGCTGATGCGGCAACAGGAAAACAGCAATCTATTGAAAGCCGTAAGACTCACTTGGGATTGAAGAGCTGTTTCAGAAATACAGCTAATACTGCGTGTGCTGGCAAATTTCTCTGGAATAGCTATGCAATATATTTAAACTCTTTGTGCTCTAGTTTTTCCTTTACTAAAACCAGAATGCTCCCATTCATCAAGTTGCAAGTATAGAGATGTATGATTTGGGCCATAAATCTACACAGTCAGATAGAAAATGCCAAGTTGAATAGTAATAGGAAAGAGAAAAATCCAAGCAATGATATATTCAGTTGAGCTTTTCAAAGAAATCTTAGAATACTTAAGAATTTCAGACTAGCAAATATCTAATAGAGCTCAATTTTTCTCAAACATAGATATTACGAAACCAAACATCTGAGAATGCGAGGACAAGAACTGTTCTGAATTCAGTACTTGCATTTAATCGCTGTAGATATACGCGCGCTTCTGCACCTACATAAATTTCCTGTTACAGCACGCATGTCTCTCCCCAAAATAAAGAGATGCTACAATCTCAAAGCCAACACCATCCCAGTTTGCCTTTCATTTCTGAAAGTCTTTTCTCCCTTTATTTTTTGAAGAAAGGAAAGATTAGTCTTTTTCCTTATGTTAATTTATTTTCAATTCAAACTGTTGATCCTATTTTATTAGCCTTGGTGAAGAATATTCTGCATTTCTCACAACTGCAAGGATAAGACTGCTTTGCAGAGCTGGCTAATATCCTATGATCTAACAATTCAATTAATTTGGAATGTGTCTTACTGATTAATAAAACCTTTTACAGAATTGGATGTTTCATCTGTATTCATAACTTGACACTAATGACTTCCTTAATTCAGCAAGTTATGCAACACAGACGATGAAATATTTATGTTAAGATATTGTAAATTTAATTTTATTATTAACATTTGATAATATTATCAAAGTTTTGTCTCATATTCTAGTCTAGTTTTATAATTAAATTCTACACATCTACAGGCTAAATAAACTGGGCAAGAGAAGCAAATGAAGTTTAGTAGATTCTGGCCTCTGCGAAGAAATTGAAGTATTTTGTTAGAAAATGAGAACAGACTTGATAGGACACTGATAGAACTGCTATGGCAGCAGCTAACATGAAAATGTACAGCATGTGATTTAAATAAACCATTACTTTTGAGGCCATACCATTTTTCAAAATATGCATTGGTATGCATTTTCATAATTTTACGCACAATAACATCAGTGTATTGGATTTGCATATTAGCATAAGCTAATATTCATACTCGTAGAAAAGTGCCTGGAAGAGTCCAAATGACATTTTCAAAAGGGACGTAAAGCTCAACTCAAAAATCAAGAGGAATTGGCTCAAGCGAAGAGATTTAAATTTCCACTGCAAACTAACTGTTGCTTCTTTGATAATACAAGACAAATTTCTACTTTCAGTATTCTGCAGGTTTTGCTCTAAATTAAAACAAAAGAAAACCCATATTCAAATGAGCTTTGGGATTGCTGTAACATGCTGAGTAGATAAAAAATGGATAGGCCCATTGATTTTTCTACCACTGAAGTGGAAAAACAGAAAACAAAACAGAACTTTCTTCATGCAACAATAGTTATCTAGCGTTCATCAAGTGACACATCCCACAATTCTGTCTTTAATCACATACAGCACAAGTATCACTGCCTTCGATAAAACCTATTCTTCTGTTATTGTCTTAACAAAAAACATGGTCAGCTCATGCCCAGTTTCCAGATTCAGTACTCATACAGAGTCAATCACTACGATTATGACCCTTAAAGAAAACTGTCTTTTTGTTTGTTTTTTTTTTTAAAATGTTTAGTCTTTTCTAGAGATACAGTTCTCAACTATGCCTTACACTTCAAAAGTGTATTTACTGAAAAATAAACATTTTACTTCACTTGATGATCAGAGCCTGTCTCTTCCCTCCCATAGTACTGCTGCAACTAAAATAGCCTCTGGTATTAGGAGTAAGTATATTTGTTCCAGTAAAAGTGCACATTGTTAATTTTTAACAGAAATATACTTTAAGATGTCAGCTACTTATTTATTTCTACTTCATTCAAATGGTACTTTCCAGTGGCAAAACGCAAATAGCACTTCCAAAGTACATTTAACATAGGGTTTATACTACAATGCAAGGTATAAACCACGCCCTGCAGAACAAGAAAGTGTCTGCAGCACTCCTTTATTTACAAGAAGTGTTCCTGAACAGAATCTAGAAGAGAAGATAAGCCACAACTAGGATTTCTTAATGGCTGTTTGAATTTCCTATGTCTGTACTTCCCAGTGATCATCTTCAGATGCTGCTGCTGACAGAGTTTCTGATTCTGGAACAATTTCCTCTGATTATGGAAATTGTATGAGTAATGAAAACCAAAATACATCTTTAGCAATGACAGTCAAGTTGTAAAATGGTAAAAAAAATCCATCATTTGCATTTCTTATTTCCCAGTATAGGCAAATCCACAGTACAAAGGAGGCCCTTAGGAAATAAATCTAGAATAATTTCCTTCTAGTTAGTTAAATCTTACTTCAAGACTTTTCATTACCATTACAAGTCAATAGTTATTTATCTGTGTAGGAAGAGTAACATCAAACAACAATACTGCAAATATTAAGAATATTTAAGGAAAACCATAATAGTAGTTAGTGATGGAAATAATCTGGGATAGGAATGAATGCACGAGATATACTTCTAATCCAAAGATCTGTTGCGTCACATGCCTGCTGAAAGTGTCCGGATATCCCCACAAAAAAAAAAAAAAGCAGTGCTTTTCAGAAGTGTATGCTCTTTGGAAAGGAGCCTTGTGTATCTCTCAGGAGGGAATATGGTTACTGCTCAGAACTAAATGATGGTTTATTCTGGTAACATCTTAAAAGTGAACATATATGGCCCTCTCTGGAAGGAAACAGGGGACCTGGTTACATGGGAAATGGAGAAGGCTCAGGTGCTCCAACAAGTTTTTTGCCTTGGTCTTCACCAAGGAGTGGTCTAGCCACACCGCCCAAGTCACAGAAGGCAAAGGCAGGGACTGGGAGAATGAGGAACTGCCCACTGTAGCAGAAGACCAGGTTTGAGACCATCTAAAGAACCGGAAGGTGCACAAGTCCATAGCACCTGATAAGATCATCCACCAGTTCCCTTAGGACCCACGGATATAAGTTGCTAAGCCACTATCCATCATATCTGAGAAGTCATAGCAGTCCGGTAAAGGTCTTGCTAACTGGAAAAGGGGAAACACCCATTTTTAAAAAGGGAAAAAAAGGAATACCTGGGGAACTACAGGCAAATCAGTCTCACCTCTGTGCCCACCAAGATCACGGACCAGATCCTCTTGGAAACCACGCTAAGGCACATGAAAAATAAGGAGGTGATTGGTGACAGCCAACATGGCTTCACTAAGGGCAAATCGTGCCTGACAAATTTGGTGGCCTTCTATGATGGGATTAAAGTGTTGGTGGATAAGGGAAGAGCAACTGACATCACTGAGTTGGACTTGTGAAAAGCATTTGACACTGTCCCACAGGACATCCTGGTTTCTAAATTGCAGTAACATGGGTTTGATGGATTGGCCACTCAGTGGATAAGGAATTGGCTGGATGGCCACACAGAGTCATGATCAACAGCTCGATGTCCAAGTGGAGACCAGTGATGAGGGGCATTCCTGAGGCATCAATACTAGGACCAGTGCTATTTAACATCTTTGTCCGCGACATGGACAGTGGAAATGAGTGCACCGTCAACAAGTTTGCCAATGACACCAAGCTGCGTGGTGCTTGGTGCAAAAGTCAACAAAGCAGTGCAGTCACAGCCATAGAAACACCTTTCCCTCATTCTACAATTCTAGTTGTATCATCTTTCTACTCAAAATCCAGAACTAGTACCCCAAAACAGGAAGTTTGCACAGTGTGTTGTTCCTTACTTAAATTTTCAGAGTTTAAAGCACTAGGATCCAGCTCTGCACACATAAGAGTCTTCAGTCCAGCATGAAGTATATATAACACTATCTAATTTTACAGATTATTCAAACTATGTGCCTATTTTGCTTAAAAAGCCTTACTAAACATGAGTTCAGGGTGTCTCAAGCAGGTTACCTATCACACCGAATGGTGCTTTTTAATATAATATAGTTATCCCCCCTCTCCACAACCCACCAGTAGTATATTGATTAACAGTTTACCCACTGTTATTAATGAAGTTCACCATGCTACAGAAAAGCAGTGGTGGCCTGCATGACCACAGGGGCAAAACAAACCCAAACCTGGAAGGGACATCTGGAGGTTGTCTACTCCCACCTCTTCTACCCAGCAGAGCAGCAGCAGATTTAGACAAGGATGCCCGGGGCGTTGCTCAGCTCATGCCTAGGGATGGGTACCCAAACCACCTCCCTTGGCACTTGCTCTAGAGTTTGATAGTGAAAAAAAATTTGTCCAATTAAAATTTCGCTGTCACAGGGTGTGACCATTGCTCATTTCCTGCTTTACAACCTCCCCTTACCTGGGAAAGGTCTGCAATTCTGTCCCCTGAGCCTCCTCTCCAGGCTGAGCAAGCCTGACTCCCCAGCTGCTCCTCCTATGTCATGTGCTTCAACCCCTTCTCTTGGTGCCTTTCAGATGGATTTCTAGTTTGCCTATAACTCGTTTCATGGACTTTTCAGTACAGCAAACATTTCCCTCATGAATCAGTAAATAAAATCAGCTTCTTCAAAGAAAGCTTAATCATTTCAATATTTAAGAAAGCTACTAAAATGGCAAATGAAGTGTCCAGGAAAACAGCCAGGCACTGGTACATGACTGAGCTATTATTTTTCTAGTAATAGTTTCTATTAGACAGTATTCTATCGTACTATTAGATAGTCCTAACAAATTGTTGGAATGATCCCTCATGTGTTTTGCACACATCCAAACACTCCCCCAGATAACTACCAGGCACAATTACCAGAGTTAAAAATCAAATGCTTCTACAGGCCATTTTTAATACGCAATTTTCACACAATGACCCTCTTCCAGAGGCTAACATACTCCAAAAAAGCTGCAAGTTATTCCAATGAACATCCCAATCACGTTTAATTTACCAATACTGATGTCTCCTATGCTTCCATTATCTTATCTTAGGGACTTAACCAAACACTGTGCTTATCTCTTTGATTAATATTTTAAAAAACCCAAACAGAACACCAACACATTCATAGCTGATGTTTTGTGTTAACAAAGAATAAAAATACTCCTCTTCTATCATCAATTGTGTAACATCCATATCAGCTCCTCTCTATACCCAGTTAAATTACACCAAAGAGTGGAGAATCATACTGAAGGTCACCCAGTGTCACTTTTGCCCTTTGCCATATACACCGGGAAATGTACTTCCACTGCACGGACAGCTGTTTACAGAATGGTCAGGGTTGGAAGGGACCTCTGGAGATCATCTAAGTCCAACCCCCCTGCCACAGCAGGGACACCTACAGCAGGTTGCACAGGACAGCATCCAGGCAGCTTTTGAATGTCTCCAGTGTGGGAGACTCCACAACCTCTCTGGGCAGCCTGTGCCAGTGCTCTGCCACCCTCAGAGTAAAGAAGTTCCTCCTCATGTTAAGATGGAACTTCCTGTGCTCCTGTTTGTGCCTATTACCTCTCATCCTATCACTGGGCACCACTGAAAAAAGACTAGCCCCATCTACCTGGCTCACTCCCTTTAAGTATTTATAAGAGTTTAAGATTCCCCCCCTTCAGTCGTCTTTTCTCCCTCAGCCTTTCCTCATAAGAAAGATGCTCCAATCCCCTAATCATCTTGGTAGCCCTTTGCTGGACCCTCTCCAGCAGTTCCCTGTCCTTCTGGAACCGGGGAGCCCAGAACTGGACACAATACTCCAGATGCGGCCCCACTGGGGCAGAGTAGAGGGGGAAGATGACCTCCCTTAACCTGCTGGCCACACTCTTCTTGATGCACACCAGAATGCCATTGGCCTTCTTGGCCACCAGGGCACATTGCTGGCTCATGGCCATCCTGTTGTCCACCAGGACTCCCTGGCCCTTTGCACAGAGCTGCTCTCCAGGAGGTCAGCCCCCAACCTGTACTGATGCATAGGGTTATTCCTCCCCAGATGCAGTCCCCTACACTTGCCCTTGTTGAACTTCACAAGGTTTTTTTCTGCCCAGTTCTCCAGCCTGTCCAGGTCACACTGAATGGAGGCACAGCCTTCCGGCATGTCAACCACCCCTCCCAGTTTTGTGTCATCAGCAAACTTGCCGAGGGTACACTCTATCCCTTCATCCTGGTCATTGATGAATATATTGAACAAGACTGGACCCAGTACTGACCCCTGGGGAACACCACTTGTTACTGGCCTCCAACTGGACTCTGCACCACTAACCACAACCCCCTGAGCTCTGTCTACCAGCCACTGTCCAATCCACCCCACTGTCCATTCATCTTGATCCTCAACACATCATGCAGTAATAACAAAATCTTGCCTTATACTGCAATCTCCCTTTCTGTAAGTGTTTTGCAAACTGTACAGAGGAAATAAGACTATACTAAGAGCTGTGGTAAACACACAGTATGTATAGTTGTCCTGGTTTGAGGTAAAACAGGACCAATTTTGTTCAGTAACTTCACTTCTTAGCTGGGCCTCTTCTAACTACCGAAATTAACAGCATATCGTGCAGACCATGTTCACTCTCTCTGAGTGATCAGACCAATGTTTATAGCTGATGTCCAGACACGGTATGCAGGGAGGCTCCTGCTTACACTTATTGCTATAACACCCAAGGCCAACCAACTGTGTTATTTGCCACGTTGGAGGGTCGGAAGTGGAAAAGCATAATGGGGTCCCACCTGCAGGGAGGAGCGGACAGGGCAGGTGACACAGAACTGACCAACAGCATATTCCATCCCATCTGCCTCATGCTTAGTATAAAAAGCTGAGGGATCAAAGGGTCAGCCCCTTTTGCCCCTTCTTCCTTCAATGGCCGACATCTGAGGAGGACTCTGTCTGTTCATCTGCCTTTGGACCTGATCCGGAATCCAGTTCCCGTCCATCACCAAGTCCAGCCTGGGACTGCCCCAGTGCCAGCCGGTGTCGTGATTGTCATCCTGGGAGCTTGATACAGTTTTGTATATTTCTCATTATTTCCTTTTATTTTATTATTAATATTCCATTAAATTAGTTTCGTTCCTTCTAAACTCCTAAGTCTCTTTTTCCTCCTCTACCTCTCTCTTTGAAGAGGGGTAGAGGGGAGCATCTGTCGGTCGCATCTGGGGTCCCCTATGTCCCCAGTGGCCGATTTGGCCACGATAGATTAATTGGTCTTTTATTTTTCTTTTGTTTCTTTTTTTTATACTTTTGTGGCTCTAATGTGCCAGGCCATTGAATCCACACAGTCCAATAAATTTGATTGTCCCTCTCCTCCTCCTGGCTGGAGGCAGGGCACCTCTAACATCGACCATAGTACCTGTTCCTATCTGGACCATAGGATCGCCTACTGTAGGTCGGAGCAGCATGCCTCCTGTAAGAATTCTTTAATGGAATATTAATAATAAAATAAAAGGAAATAATGAGAAATATACAAAACTGTATCAAGCTCCCAGGATGACAATCACGACACCGGCTGGCACTGGGGCAGTCCCAGGCTGGACTTGGTGATGGACAGGAACTGGATTCCAGATCAGGTCCAAAGGCAGATGAACAGACAGAGTCCTCCTCAGACGTCGGCCGTTGAAGGAAGAAGGGGCAAAAGGGGCTGACCCTTTGATCCCTCAGCTTTTTATACTAAGCATGAGGCAGATGGGATGGAATATGCTGTTGGTCAGTTCTGTGTCACCTGCCCTGTCCGCTCCTCCCTGCAGGTGGGACCCCATTATGCTTTTCCACTTCCGACCCTCCAACGTGGCAAATAACACAGTTGGTTGGCCTTGGGTGTTATAGCAATAAGTGTAAGCAGGAGCCTCCCTGCATACCGTGTCTGGACATCAGCTATAAACATTGGTCTGATCACTCAGAGAGAGTGAACATGGTCTGCACAATATGCTGCTAATGTCAGTAGTTAGAAGAGGCCCAGCTAAGAAGTGAAGTTACTGAGCAAAATTGGTCCTGTTTTACCTCAAACCAGGACAATAGTAAATACACAGGAAAACAGAACAGAAGGTACCAGTTAAAGACTATTCCCAAGTTATGTGTGTTGGAAGATCACATCTTTTTTGGAAGTTTCATCATGACAAACTTAAAAATGCAAATGTCATGAAACAAATTAAGTGCAATTACGTATATCCAAGAGAACTTTTAGATGGCACTTAATCCCTACCTATCACTTCTATTAGCAATAAAGCAATTTTCCAGTTCCTTGGGAAAAACAAACTCTCTAGCAAAGACTTTATTCAGGACTATAATTTTCCACAGAAGTGTTAGATATAAAATAACTTGTAACATTATTTTACCAACAAACTTCAGCTAAAATGCTCACATTAAGGCATCCAACACTGAAAAGCTCTCCTTACACTGCACAAGTTTAAGAGGAAGAAAATATCAAGTAAAATATTCAAATAGGATTTTTCATTCCTTTACTGCTGAATATTAAGATGTACTTTTATTTTAAAACTTTCTTTTTCCTGAAACACATATACTAGTACCTATTAGTAAATAAAGTGTAATTAGTGCTGAAGCAACAAGGTCATACAGCATTTTATTTCTTTATACTGAATTCCAACTCTGTCTACAGGATTGTTTTCATTTTACTAAGATACTTACGTATGTAGAACCAAAACATCCAAGGATTAATTAACAGTAAGTGCTGTCTTATAAGGCTATTTCCATTTTAATTATTTTACAGTAAGATGTTTAAAAAGTTTAAGGTCAAATAAGACATATAAGGAAGGCTATTGCTGGTGTTTAAAAAGAGAGTTCTTCAAAGTTAATCTCATTCTCACATTAATATTCTCTTTTTATGATACAGTCCGCTGTTTTCCTACTACTAGATTTTTTTGAAAACTTTTGAACATTGACATAATTGCTAAAATGCTTTGCTTTAATAAAGAAAGAGCCAAGAAATACAGAAGTATGTGTTAGCTCATTTGGGAGAAACAAATTTATAACAGAATGTGACAAGCCAGAAAGCTGATTTTGTATTTTAAAGTCCACTGGAAAGCTATATAACACCCACATAGTATCCAAAAAAAGACAAAACAAAGAGGTACAAAGGAGTTGAAAAACATTTCCTACAAGAAAGATGAATATTTGTGATAATAGAACACAGGTGTTTGGCCTCAGACTTTCCCTTCTACTCCAGGAAATCCTTGATGATGCAATTTAGGGAGGTTTAAAGCAATATACGAATGCAACTGTCTTGAAAAGATATCCATTCTTTCAACTTTTTTATACTCAATCTTTTTCTATTTTAACGTTTTTCTTTTAAGAAGTTGTTGATCTCTCTACAAACAGCACCATTGCTAACCTTTGAAAAGATTCTGATGTTGTCTTTATACATACAAGATCGCCCTTCTGCGGTGTACCGAGGGTGCAGCCATTGCCAAAATACACAGCTATCAGTTGTGTATCTTGGTGACATCTAAGCCAACATTTGTGCTTTCAGCTGTAGTGGAAGAAAAGTAATGGACAGAAAGTCCTAAATGAGCCATTCTAAATGAACTTTTGCAACAGTATCTCAAACCCTAACACAGTATTTCATAAATGTCCCTACAACATGAAGGATGCTTTGATATTGGCTCGCTGGGAAGAAGGGATTGATGTTTTGAGCCCCTCTTCCCTAGTTTATTACTTCTTTTCTACAGCAGTCTCCCAAAGGAGCTGAACAGTTCTTCAGTTATCTTTAGAAATCACTATGCATATTTAACTACTAATTTTAGGCATTAAGTAGATACACCAAATCAAATGGTTAATGGGCAATATGACAAAAAAACCTACACAAAATGTTTGAATCCCTTAAGAAAATGTGTATCTTTTAAGCAGCACAGTTGCATCGACACTCTAAATATTGATCATTTGCAGACAAAACAACAGAAAAGCAAATTAAAGTTTATCAGGTGGTGAGAAACTGACATTCTGAATCAATGAATCACTCTGTTACATTTAATCCCAATTGATTTGAGTAGTTCAGTACATCTTCTGAGCTTGTCTTTATGTCATATTTTAAAGTGTAAGGCAAATGGAAATTTATTAAGCTATGAATCCTTTATTACTTAAATTCAATAAGCTCTAAATGGCTCATCCATAAATGGCAGCTCAAGTTCTCCATCTTTAAATTTTTTGAATACAATAAAAAACTTCAGTAGAACTGACACAGTGGTCTAGCGGCAGCGCGAGGTACTGCAGCCCAAAGGAGAGTGGTAAGGCCACAATCCAAGAGAGTCTGAACATTATCCCTGAGCTCTTGAAGCCAAAGGTGAAGCTGCCAGACACAGAGAGAACAAAGTCCTCCCAGCAGAATTAAAATCTTAAAGACATGGGGTAAAGATGAAATGATATATTATTTCCCTTTGAGGAAGCAACCGATCACCAATTACTACTTTGTTACCTAGGTGGACCAAAAAGAGCTCTGCTTATACAACTGGCGCCTATCAAGCAAGACTAACGAACTCAGAGCATACTAAAACGTGTAATAAGGATGCCTTCTTTCAGCCAAATCTATTCTCAAAGGTAGTGTTGTCCTAACGAAGAACAGCAGATGCTGCTGGTGCCAGTTTTGTCTCCTCCTCTGGTAATATTAGCAACAGAGGCTGGACTTTCAGAAAAGCCACAGGCACCAGAGCATGCAAGCCTCACTGAAATGTAACGAGGGTTACTGCCTAATGCCTACCAGCTGCTACAGAAATCCTCATCACAACCATTAACTAAGGGAGAGGTGAAATCCTTATGATTAGACAGGGTAGCTGTACCAGGTGAGGTTTTGCAAATATAAGTGTTACGAGAAATAAACAATTCTGAAGCTCTTCAAGAGGTGGTAAGAGACCACCAAAATGCACATCAGGAACATTTACATCCCGCACTGAATTGCTGCGGCTGACAAACAAGCACCATTTTTATTTAGCTCCTGGACAGAGAAGCTTTAGCTCTTGCAATTCACTCCAATACAAACACAGAAATACAACAAGCCAATTTTAAAACTAATTGGCTTTTGGGATCCAGTTCTAAATTAGTTTTCATATTCAGAACACCTAATAAGCAATATTGAAGTCCAACATGGAATAAGTTATAATACTTGGAAACACTGCTGGTGTAATTCTGCAGTAAAATACTACAAAACTGTGTAGACAGATATCCTATACAGCATATTTGGGGTGAAGGAAAAAAACCCACCAACACAAAAAACACCCCAAACACCACAGTGTCTTCTTGGAAATGAGTCCAAGCTGACTCCATTGGAGCAGCAGCACGAACCCGCATAGTAGAAGCAGGGTCCAATGTGGACATTCTTCTCAAGATCATCTTCTTTTTCCCTTCCTTTCAAGCAGTGTTGAGAGTAGGTCTGGAGAACCACACGAAAGCTATGTCAAATGTTTTTAACAGGACTTATTTGGTGGTCTTAGCAACTGTGCACTGTGCAGTAATAATGCTGCACGGCATCATATCTGCATGGTCACCAATTGGCCCTTCCGTGCCACACCATCTGCTTTTTCACATTACTTAAACAGCTTACTATGTAGTGCTTGATATATGAAGATGAGGTAATTGATACACAGTACAGGAGTTTAACTCCTGGTATGTGCTAAATGCCAAATAAATTAATGAACACTTTCTACTGCATGGGGATATACTCACAGTATCAATATTGAGCGTATGTTTATCAGCAAAAAAATTTAAACTACTGACTGGAAAGACTCATTTTTTCAATTGAATACTGAGCCAATTTTCACTACGAGAAACATCTAGGGACTGATTTATTTTGTTATTAGTCTGATATTAAATCCATCTGTTGATGTTTATTTGAAATACAAATTATCACAATACTGTAATAAGATGCAGTTCTCTAAAATTCTAGATGAAATAACACATTCTCATCCCAATGAAGTAAATGCAAATTTTGTCATAACTTCAACAGCACAAAAAATTGCCCAAAATGTGCTATTCATATTGGACTTGTTAAGTCTTCATAGAAACGTGCTTAAAATGGACCAAACGTGAAATTGTAGACCAGCAAGTCTGCGAAGCTTTTCGGTAATTTCTTCAAGAGTTCCTTCAGGGGGTACATAAGCTACTGCCTATTTTACCAACAAAACCAGTCTTCTCTGATTATTATGGCAACGCACCCCAGAGCCAAATAATTATTCTGTCATTTAGTGACTACATGAGCAAGAAAACTGGATTGAAGTAAAATAAGATTTTTTTCTGCTTGTTAGCAAAAATAAAAAAAAAATATACAAACACACACATCAAGTGACACAAGAATACTCCACTCACTCTGAAATGAACAATGGATTAAAACAGTTCACCCTGTTTTCCCTTTCACTTCCTGGAATCTAGATCCCTTAAATTATATATACTGTAAAAAAAAAGTATTATTTAGAACATATGAAAGCAAAACATATCTGTATGTTCAAAATTAAGTCTTTATGCCATGCTTTTTCTGGCCATGAACATTTGCTGAATTGGACAAGATAGTTTGAGTCTTTCCCTTTAAAACACTATTCTTAGCAAAATCTTTAAACAAAAAATAAATCTATAGCATTAAGCTGCATTTTCTGTATTTAAAGAGACTCTTCCCTATTCAAGGTATCTTCTTTTTAAAGGAGGATCCCACTTGCCATATTTATTTTCAACCAGGAAGTTGTATTCTATTAGTTTTACAGCAAACAAATTAACTATTTTGACTCTGCTTTGTACACTAACATTTGTCTTGAACTGTGTTTTTAATCCATACTTTTCTTCTTGGCTTAAAGCAGCTGGAAAATAAAATACTCACACTTGGATTGTTCCATAGGTCTCATCTGACATTTGGTAAAAATAAAGTAAGAGTAGTTTTTTGGAAGGGATATTTATGAACAGTAATACTGAGAACCCAAGCGTGTTAAAGAGTAAATACTTCACAGTACTCAATATAGAGTCCCCTTGAACATTACAAGTATTCAAAACAAAGAATTTTCAAGGTTTCTCCCCACCTTCTTTATGATTTTCTTCTAACCTTAAGAAAGTTCGCCAAATCCTATTTAGTCTGCATGCATAAAAATAATATATGGTTATATTTCAAATAAAAGAAATATGTTGATATTGGGGAAAAAAAGTACTTAAGTCATATTTATTCACTGAAATGCAAAACGTTACCGTAACATACAGTAAGAGAACTTCAGTCTGAGATTTTTTTATATCTTTAAATCTAAAAATAACAACAAAAACCAGCTTTTAAGACAAATATTGTGCAATGTACAGGAGGTACCAAATTACATTTCAGGTGAACAATACATTTCCCAACTTCAGTATACTTTAATTTTTAAATCTTATTCTTATGAAAGAAATAAGAGATGGACAAACCAAAATGCATTTCAGCATGACTGGATATGGCACGGCCCTTTACCAAAATATAGCCTTCTCTTCTAAAATATCAGAGGAACCGCTAACCTAGACAATGTGCAAGAGATTAATGAACATGAACCCAGAAATAAATACTGGTATAGGATATACTGCTAGCACTGTATATAATTTAATATTGTTAAAACAGAAATGCTATTCTATTCCACTTCAAGCTCTCTGAACATGAATGAAATGCTTGAGGCTGTGGCAATATTTGCATTTTATGATTTAATTAAGAACATAACTAATCAAAGTTACATTCAAGACAGACTCTTCTTCCTGTGGTTTGCACACCACCTCACTGCTTAGGAGCACCCATATGAATAAATATATTGGGGTTCAGATATCTTTCCATCTTCTATATATTGATTCTTACTAATTTTAAAGTAAATCCAAGCCTTCTCTTCTATATTTTGCATTGTCCCCATCATCAGCCTTTATATCACTCAAAAGCATGAATCTGAACATTGTTTCAGCTTTAACTGCTAAATCCTCATATCCAGATGTATCGTTTCATGTGTCTGGTTATCAACACATCTCATCTTGCTGACTTATTTCTAACTTTGAGCTTTTTTTGTGTGTACTATTCTTACCCTCTTCGTATCTTCTCCTTAGTTTGTAAACCCTAGGGTAGCAGTAATAATCTTTCTTGTCTTTGTACCGCACAAAACATTGAGACCTGATCTGCAACTAGCACCTTTTTTCCAATATAGGAATATCAGCACAAAAAGTACTATGGATCGTTTTCACAGTCACACTCTTACAGGAACAGTCCTACTATAGCCTAACCAATTCATAAAGCAAGCCTGAGGGAAAAACTAGACAGCCCCATACATCCTATATAAACCACTATAGGCTAAATTATAAACTGAAGCTGTACCTGTCTTCCAAGCCACCCACACAGACATAAAAAAACAAATAAAACTTCATAGAACCCAAGACCCCTAGTGGAACTTTAAGAAAAGCCCAGATACAGGCAGAGATAACTCTAATGTCATCTTACTCCTCCACAATTTTATAAGGAGAGGGTTGGGTTTTTTTAATGTCTTCAAGTTTTACACAGAAACATATCATATAGTGATCAGGATGTTACCAGAAGGAATGACTACTGATACTGTATGTGTTAAAATAAGGATAGAAACAGGACAACAAAAAATCTTAACCAAAGACATTACTTTCAGAAAATATTATTCAATCCAAACCTGCTTATTTAGGTTGCTTCTCACAAAATTAAGTCAGAAGAACATGAAGAATAATTTTAATTTGGAAGTGCTGTTTCCAATATGGAAAATTATGTTAATATCCAGAATCACTTAAATATTTATAACACTTAAAATGCAAAGAGTTTTTGCTCCCAGTTTTTAGCTACATATTTCTGGAAACTTTTCACTGTGTGAAAATATTCATTGCTTTGCCTTTTCATCCTTTATAGGATTTTAATATGCTTTGTAGCTCAACTATTCGAATTTCCCACAGGTCATAAATTCCACTTTTTAAACATCTCTACTGACAGACTTCAAGACTAGAATGAGATTTAGATTACTTGCATCACTTTCTGTCAATTATCCACCTATTACTTATTCACTTGAGCTATCCAAGTGTTATAGCAATACATTAATAATTTCTACATGAATTCCTATGCATTATTTTTCAGTTGCCACCATGACAAATAACTGTATCATCACCTCTGTCAGAACTTTTTAATCAGTAGATCTCAAAGGTCTTTGCAATGAAGGAAAACATTCAGCAGTTACATTGCTTTAGCAAATCATTACTTTTTCACAAAGAATCAGCTTGTTGAAACAATCTGTTCACAAAACAAGACTGATTTTCCTAATTTCCCAATCTGGGCTTCATAAGGATGGTGGGAAGACATTGTTATGGGATTAAAAAACCCAAATAACAAAGCAAAAAAACCCAACATTTACTATTTTGGCATGTTAAAATTTTGCAAATATTCTGAAGTTCAGAAAGTTTTCAGAAAACAAAAGAACCTAAATGAAAAGTTCTGATGAAGCCAATTTCATTAATGCTTTGCTTCATAAATAAATAATTAAAAATATGAGGTTTCCTGAATGAAATGAAAAATAAAAGGTTTATCTTAGCATTCTTCCTGGTATATGAGTGCAGTATGCCATCTATTACCAATAAGCACCTCAGCCTTGTGTTGCGGCTGAAAGAATAGGGACACAGAGACCTCTAGAGTTAGAGCAGAGATCGGAGAAGACAGAGACCTGGTCTTCTTCCATCTCTGCCAGGCTTACCTTGCCTCCTGTGAGGTCCACTTACATAAATGAACACTTGCAGGTTGCGTTTTCACATTAGCAGAACACAGTCATGCATCCACAAAAACTTGCAGCGCAGTTACCATAAGCGCATTAAAGAAAGACAGGCCTACAGCTGCTCTCTTGCCTACGCACCATAGCATAGCTTCTCAAGAAAAATTCTCAGTGCTATGAACCTCTCCTGCTCCAAACAGTTGCCTCAGATGAACCTTAATGGGGATCCAACACCTGCAAGTGCTCTGACAACACACCTCCACCTCAAGTGTCCCACACACAAAAATTTAGCATTTCTACCCCTTCCCTCCAAAACAGCAAACACCTTATCTTAGTTAACCCTTTAAAGGGTATAGTGTAGTAATGGATGGTCATAGTATACTCATTCACAATACACAAGTGGGCACGTGGAGCAAGATTTTTGAGGGGTGAGAGAGGTGTACATAGGTGCTTTTACAAACTTTTTTTGTATATTAAAGTCTACCAGTGTTGTTGGGCAGAAAGAAGATAAGTTGATAAGGAAAAACTGGTAGCACAGTATGGCTTAAAGGTCAACAACAAAACTTACTTCACTTACAAAATCAAAAGGCAGAATAAGGTGGAGTACAGAGCTGCAGGAATTGAACACAGCTATCCCTGCTGAAGAGAGCAGAGCAAATCTAAATAGCAAATATAAATAGCATACAGAGAGCTAGAATAATTTTGCTGAAGTTTTACTCCAGCTAAAAGCCTTTTGACAATAGTTAAGGGAAAGAGCCTAGCTAGAAAAAGCAAGTTACCCAGGCAAAAATGTCAGAGGGCACCAATTAAAGAGGAATATTAACATCATTTCAGGAACTTCAGGAGGAGAGGCATTGCCTCCTTGTATTCACACAAGGTACATCAGCTACTCCTACCTGAACTTCACAGCCTACTAGCCAAAGCAGTTGCTTCTGAAATTCAGCCTTTCACATCAAAAAGGTTGGCTCCCAGTTATTAAGCGACTGAGAAAAAAAAATCCCCCATGAAGGCAGGACACTAATGTTATACCAGAACTAGATTATAAACTCTTTGAAGCAAGGATTGAACCTTACTAGGAGTTTATTCAGCATAGATCCAGACTCTTATCTACTGAACTGCAGTGTATAGGCACCACTACAATCTTAATAAAAACAACAGTAGGACAGGAAGGATTTATAATAGGCACTAATATATCTTCACAGGATATAAAAATACCAACACATAAATTCTGAAGGAAGCTGACCTTCAGCTAGACTTTAACAGCAAAGCAAACAAGTGACTCACAAACGGGTCATGTAGCTAAACTGAAATTAAACTTCATATAAGCATCTTGAAAGAAAGAGGGGGGGGGAAAAAAGCTTCTTACTCAAAAAAGTCAAAGCACAAAGCCATACCTATGAGAAAAATACCTACAAATGCAACACTCATTGAGCTTACCTAGATTAAAGAAATCCTTCTCCAAAAATGAAAGTTCAGCTTCATTTTTTATAACATTATGTTCTAAATCCACCTCTCACTGCATCAAAAGACTCCTCCCTGAATTTACCACACATCTTCAGTCACCTTTGTTCTTTTACTTCTGTCTTTCCAGCGTGCCCAGCTATAAGCAATGCTCCTGCTTGGGCAGCCCCCAGCTGTAGCTGGGGCAGCAAATCAGACCAGCTAATTGGGGAGTTACACTGCAGCTGTACCCCTGCCACTAAAAACTTGCCTTTCTCACCCCCTTGCAATCCTCAGTTTTCAGGAGATATGTAGGAATTGCAGATCCTTGAGACTTTTATCCTTTTGACATGGGAAATTAGCTCCTTACCTTTCTATGTGCTTTTGTTTGTCCCCTCAGAGTAGTACTATTGGTATGGTGCTAAACAAGCAGAAAGTAAGGAAAAGAGAAACCTCTTCCTTCCCTCCCCCCCGCCTCCAATTCAGTATTAAGAAGCTGTGGATAACCAGCTGGATGATGTTGTACTGAAGAAAATACATGCTCACAGCCTCCAAAGGTCAAAAGGTGAAAACATTGGCCAATTCCTTGCATTTCTTGTAGTAAAGTTATTTGCCAGTTTTGTGTAGCAGGAGAACTGGCATTGCCTTTGCCTGCTGAAAGACAAAAGGGCCAAGAAATACATGGTAGCCATCTCTGATGAGTCCACTTATACTCAGACAAAATAGGGGTCAGGGTGCTCATAATGAAAAGAATAACAAATTATCAAAATCCTAAGAGAACACTAAGAAGCAATCTCCAAAATATAAAAGATGAAAACTAAAATGTTTAGAAAGGGAAAGAGTAAATAGAATTTGCATTACCTCTCTGATTCGCTCTCTAAGAGGATAAATGAATAAGTACTTTTAGAAATCTGTTGGGTGCAACGAATATTGAAAGTCAAAAATGGAAAGTTACATTCTTACAATCCCATCAGCTTGAGGGAGTAAATGACCTTTCTGATTCATTTTCCAACAGAATTGGTGACAAAGTTCCCTTCGAAAGAGTTATCTGTCTGACGAATTTTCTCCAAAAGGAAAGCTGTATGTAAAATGTTTTTCTTTGGGGAAATACGACAATAATCTGATTAGGCAGTCACCAATATTTATGACAGATTATTACGCACATGAGTTTGTTGAAATCCTGACAATATCAGTACAGTTTTTTTCATCAACCAAGCTTTGAAGACTAATTTTTAGCAAGACAACTCTGGATAATAGGTTTCTCATGAGCTACAGCATTGGCCTAATAATGCAATCTAAGAATGCAAAACAACTATTACTCTAAAAGTTCACAAACCCATAGCTCTGGAAAAGCTTCTCTCAAGTAGTAAGCTTTTACTACACTTACAGAGCGGGCAGATACTTCCCCTCAAGTATGATCAACATGTTCAAATCACTACAACAAATGCCATCAGAAAATACAAAATCAAGTCTCATGGTAACAAGCCCCTCTCCAAACAATGAGACTCAAACACAAAACAAGGAGAGAAATGAGATTTGGAAAATATATGAGCAAGTGTAAGAAGACCAAGCTGGTCAGACACGAAAAACACACATTTGACTTGTGACAGAAAGCAAAGCTCATCCAGGTGCTTAGAGAGTAAGGTAGTCAGAACTGCCATATTTGCAACATTGTATTAGAAAATATAGAATTTTCGGGGCTCACTGGCAGTAGTATCCAGATTATATCTGTCCAAATTAAGTCAAAAGAATATCGCTGCATGAAGCAGCAAAGTGGAGAAAGCTGAAAGGAAAATGAAGAGAGCTAGTAAACCTAAAAAAATAGAATCAAGAAGTTTTGCAAACAACTCTCTCATCAGCTTATCCCACTGATGTGCTGCAAGAGGTATACATGGAGAAGACCGCTTTTTTCTCCCTGCTCTGGGAAGCCTTAAAGCATAGTATTACTCTATCAGGACACAGTAATATGAATAAATTGTACTGATTCTGGGTTACAGAAAGAATTAGGGGTACATGGAACTTCATTCTGGTTCATTTGGTTATTACATTTTTGGGGATCCTTTGGCCAACTTTGTGTTCAGGCAGGAATGAAAAATGTTTCAAAAGGCAGTAAGAATCCCTGGCACAGGTTAAAATGATCTCATCGAAGCTTCATGTGAAGGACGTTCTTGAAGTTGGTCAGCAACTCCTGCTTCTTTTCTGAGAAAGCAAGAAGAAACACAGGGGGAGACAGAGCAGCAGAACAAAAAATACAGAATTTGTCAGTGAAGGCGAAAAAGGCAAAGCTTTCAATGCAACAAAGAGCAATCATGGAGCTACCAAGGCGTCAATGGGCCTGACAACTCAAGGCATTGCTAGTAGGGCTTGTTCTACAAACACTGATAACAAAAAACGTAGCAGCAATTTGCCTTTAAAGCAGTGTTTCCCAGAATGGAAGTCTGTAGGACCACCCATGAACCACAAGGCCATAGCATTTGTTAAATGAAAGCACTTTGGATGCCCTCTCCCACCAGGACTGTGTACTCCCCAGGTGTCTGCAATACAGGGCTGAGGCCTCTCTCCCTTGGTTCCTTTACCAAGCTGAATGCTGACACAGAAGGCAAATCCACCTGGCAACCACCAAATGACACATTCACATGGAAAACTGAAGCGTACTGATCTGGTGAAATCTCAGAGATAATCCAGGTTGCAATGCAGCCAAGGAAAATGGGATGGTATCATGTAACTGGTGAATCTGTGCTGCTGGGAAATAAAGACCCTCGTGGTTTGTGGTTAATTCGAGATGTTTCCTCTGGAAGTTGAAGAACATTATTTGGTTTTGTTTCTACCTTTAAAACTTGCAGGAGCTGATATTTTACCTGAAGAGTAACATTTAGCTGCTACAATAGGACAAGATTGACCCTTGTTAAACAGTTTAGACATTGATTTGAAATAAAAATTAGTAGGAGTAACAGTGAAACAATGAAGCCAAGCACGTCAGCAAAGTTGATCAGCAAGATGTATTATTTAAATCTTTACTAATAAGATTAATAGATGGAATAAATAAGCAGAGAGATGAGCTAGCAAGTTGCACATAAATATCATATAAATTTTGATATAAACTATATTGTCTTATATAATTTTCCTGTTTGGGTTTGTTTTTTTTTAATAGAGAGAGGAAACAGAAGAGAGAAAGCAAAACCTAGGATGCTAGTAACACGACTGCCATCTTAAGAGTTATTGTATAATTAAAATTCACTTCCTAGCATGAAATTTTGGAATTAGTGACAGGATGAGCACCAGGGAAATGTATATCATTCACAGTATGAATAAGAAAAGTCTATTCATTATTTCATACATACAGTATGCTAATTGATCTAAATTATACATTAGTAAGTTTGATTGCATATCTGTTAATCCTTGAAAAAAAGCACTAAGAAATAAGGTTTGTATCAAGTATATGGAGGTTCACTGAGCTTGCATAATATGCAGGCTCTAGATACAGGGTCAGCATAAGCTATCAAATGTTTCAAATGTATATAGTTTTCATATTTCAACTCTGAAAAAGAAAATTCCAGAGAGTTTCCCAAAAGAGAGTATTTTGAGAAGACTTGGAATGAATAATGTTGAAAGTTCACAGGCTTCTCCCTCTACACCAGCTCCTTAAGACTTTAATATACTTTGCATATTTGCCTTTATCAGAAATACTGACCAATAAGTTTAACAAATGACCTCTCTCTGAGTCCTGAGAAAGTACTAAAATCAAATAGGAGTTCTAAACATATAATAATTCAGTGACTAACAATACGCTTTGCACATATGAACAGTAAAGGAGGATTGTGTGTTATCAATTCTCTTATTTTAAGGCAAAATATGATTTCTCTGAATGAAAGTAATTAACTTCCCAACATACACATACCTCCCTTTGCTGACAAAAATCATATTTATAAGTACAGTCAATGCCGGTGATCTCAATACTTCTTCCTACACTGATGAATAACAAAATCAATGCAGGTCCATGTTATGAATTCAGAACCACTTCACGGCTATATTATGTTTATTACCAGATAACTCTAGCCAAGCGATACATGTTTTTCATCTCTGAATTGGCAACAAAATAAGTAAGAAAAAATTTAACGTGGATATCCCAGTTCAGGCAGTGCTGTGCAACTGTGCAGTCTGTTGCCTACAGTCATCCAAAGCCTTGTTTTCCCTCTTCAAAATCTTTTTTTCCTAGAGTAAACGTGTAGGGAATACAAGACAAATCAATTTTACTGCAACTCAAATCAAAGACGGTCAACCATAAGCCAAGTGCGAAGGATGCCACAGTAATAAAACTGTCATATGCTTTTATCTTGAGATAATTATGCATGTTATAAAGCCATGCATGAACTAGTTGTAAAACACCCCTCTTTAGTGAGTGAAAACAAGAACTTTGTCACAGGGGCTCTTACTGCAGCAGCTCTTCATTAAATCCATACACCTGATCAGTATAACAGCCTCCCTGCCTCACTGGAAAATAGCTTTACCAAGTGCCCCCAACCATTTCTGTTGGGTTTTTTTCTTCTTCTTCACGATTTACTTTCAAATCAGACAGAATTTTCAACTAATGACATCAGTGGGAGACACTCACCTCTTCCACTGACAATTTGAGCCTTAGCTTCAGCACTAGTGATTAAATTAGCAAGTCAAACAAGGTGAATGTGGGAGGAGGAAACAAGAGACATCTTTGCTGCACCTTCTATTCCAAACTGATTATGCTGATGGCCACATTTTGTTTTTAAATCACTAATGTAGCTGCCCAAACAATCCATTTGACATTGCTTTCACAAATAAGTAATTTAACCTAGGGAAATTTTTCACAGAGCCTAATCGGCTAACATAATTGAGGGGGAATTGAGGAGGAACACACAAACTAACATCAGTAACTTCTAGACACTGGCAATTTGCCTGTTCTTTACAAACCCAATGTGTCCTTTGTTTATTAAGATGGACAAAACATTCCCTACTTGTTCAGCCAAAGACGTTGGCAAAACATGGGCATTTATTTTAACAACCTTAAATTCAAGGGCAATCCAAAGAGAAAGGAGCAGGAGAACAAACTACTTCATACGGCATTAAAAAATCTATCATACTGACAGAGATCTCTTCTCCAAGGAACCAAGAAAAAACTTCCAACACAAGGTACTGAAGACAAGCCTACTCCCAGATATCTGCATCGCTTAGAACCGGACCATAAAACAGATTTTGCATTTGCTTAAATACTCATTGCATTCATTCATTTGTTAATTTAGACAGTTTTTAGCTGGATTTAAATAATTATCTGGTTTGCTTTGAGAAAAGGAAATGGCCAGAGGATGTTCTCTTATCTTGATTACAACTATTGTTATCATTTACATTAAGCCACTTTATGTCTTCACTTTCACTTTTCATTGAAAAACTTCCTTATTATCTTAGTCAGTCACAAGGGAAGCATAATCAAACAAGTCACAGTTAACGAAGAATATGTTCAAAAGCAAACTGTAGCTTCTTAGTGTCGAATGCAGACATTATTTTATTTCCAGGAAATCGAACCTTTTCCAGTAGAGAAACAGTTATTTCCTTGGACCTTACATTTAGCTATTTCTGTTTCTGATCTTTTTGCAGAGACATCACAGTCCATTCTAATTGCTTTCTATTTCAGCAAATTTGGCAGTGCTGGTTGCTTCAAACCTGATAAAAGCTTCTTCTAGGTGAACATGCCCAGGCTGCTCTCACATCTGAATTTAGGCAACCCATGTGCTTGCACACATTCTTTACTCTTTAAATCCTCCCACTACTCATATCCTATGATAGTTCATCTGTTGAAAATGTCATGAAAGGTAAGGCACATAATAGGTGCACAGTTACCCAAACTTAAACACAGTATGTTTTTATAAGGGAGGAAGGTAGTTATTAAATTGGTATTGCCTCTAGGATTTTCCACCTGAGAACTCCCACAGGCAGACTCCAAATGAGTAGCTTCTGCTTGGCCAGCTGCTCTTTTGACCACATACTTGTTCCTGATAGTTCCTTTACACAAATGAAACTGTGGCCAGAGGAGTCTACTGTAATTAAGTCTATTGACAGGATTGTTATTCCATTAATTTCCATCCAGCTTTGTGTTAATGTAAGTCTGGATCGTGTACTTTGCTAGTGGAACAGTATCTCCTGCTAGAACACAGCTTTCAGACAACTTCTACTTTCAAGTTAAGTGTGCCTATTTATAGCAAATCTACTCTGACTGTTTAATAACTATCCCCACATTATCTTCTCTGTAACAAATTTGCATCTTTGGTCTATATTTCACAGTTCTACATTAACCAAATCAAATATCAACTGAGGTGTTAATAACTGTGGTGACACAAGGTTTTAGTGAATTAAAGGTGTAGAATCATATACATTTATCTACATTTACCTTTAATGTTTAGTTCTAGTGGAAGGGATGAATGAACTCAAGTGGCAAAATTCCTCATTACAGGAAGCAGCAAAAGATGACCAAAACTCTGGTGCTCAGAGGCACGTCACATTTTCAGTGAAGTAACTTTTAATAGCAGAGCTATAGATCTCAACCCATTGGGTATTTGTGCTGAACCATTTCCTATTAAATAAATGACTTTTTCATTTAATAATGGCAGTACAACATTGCCCATTGGCAGTGATAACTACTCAAGCTAAGTTCAAGGTTTCTGAAGCAAAGCTACTGATTGAAGTCGAAAGATTGTACAACGAAAATTATTTTTATTTAAGTCAGTTACATTTTATATATTTAATTAGCATAAAAAAGTTAAGCCACACTGTACATTTTAGCCTGGGTACTAAACCAAAAGGAAAGATTTGTACAGATGGTATGAAAAAAATTAAAAGCTAGATTTTCTTTGTGGAAAAAGGAAAAATATCATGGGAACTACAGCAGCCCCAGTTTGAAATCTAGATCATGAAGACAGATATAGTCATCAAAAGTTTTTATCCTCTACCACTGAAGGGGTTACCATCAAAATATGTAATGGCTGTATACAGAACACTGTTTACATCGTTTGTAGAAAAGTTTTAATAAAAGTCCTGTGTGATGGATTACTTAGGCTAAAAGCAGCAGGCAACCAAGTTGGAACAGAAATATTGAATAGAACTAGTTAAAGAACAGAAAATAGAGAGTATAAGCAAAAGAAGATCTATATCCAGAAAAGGAAAAACACTTAGAGGAGTCCTACTGTACATGCTAGCATTAGGGCAAGAACAGCATTTTTGAAGATAAAAGGGAGTGAACCAGACACATCCAAGGATTAAAAGAGCAGAAATGTGGACAGGTAAAGAAAAAAGATCTTCATCAACGTAGCAGAAAAGACAGCTGTAGGAGAATGGGCTGGAAACACGTAAAACTACAGAATATGTAGACTGCATCACTTTGACTTACATTTTAAATAGAAAAATCAGACAAAATAATATAAAAAGAGATTAAAGAGAAATACAGTCAGGACTTCAAAAAGACACTTTCTGAATTAAAAATACATACTGTAGCTTCCATGTAAGATACTGAATTTGAAAAAGAAGACAAAAGAACCCCTGCATCTATTTTGCATCAAGCAGTATGACAGTTTACAGAAGAACTATTAGCCACTATAAATCAACACTGTAATGCACTTTAATGCAATTTTTCCCTTTACTTGTACCTCATGTGAATGTTGTTAGGACAAGAATAGAGGTTAGGGAGTGGAAAATGTGTATTTTATCATCGTGTTTCTGTTTGTCTGAGGGAACACTGGAATTTCTGTGACTAGGACTCTGCCCACTTTCACCATGAAAGGATATGAAGAAAGGTTTTGCTTTGTTACCTGAAATAGCATGCTTCCCCAAAGCAACAGATTACCTCAAACAGCAGTCTTTTAAAACTGCTTTGTTGTAACCGTTAGAAAAGATAAGAGATTTCAGGGATTCTTAACTCCAGCTACATTGTCGCTTTAAGTAGTTGATTGTCACTATATAGGATCTCAGTGAAAAGACGTATACTTATACTAATTAGATGTTTTCATCAAATATATTTGGTAACACATAGATTGATACAAAATAAAAAGGTCAGTCATGAAGACGCTTCATCCTAAAAGATGGAGAAGTACAGAGTGGGGAAGGAGGTGGGAAGGGATCAGCCATCTGTGTATGATAAATTCCTTGATAAACCATCAAGTACCAGTGATGTCTTACAAATAGATGATTGCAGCTTCAAAGGAATGAAACACTGCTTAATGTAGGTAGAGGAGTGCTAAGACTGAGGAGTGCTATCTCCTGAATAAATTCAAATTAAATATGTTTCAAGAGGAAGAACTGCTTCTCACTACATGTCCTAAAGGATACTGAAAAGAAAGTAAGCTATTAAGGCTTGCATATTACACTGAGATACAGCTCCTTTCGGGAAATAGTTGACACACGAAGATAAAATCCCTATAAAGATGCATTTCAGGACAGCATCAACAGCAAGTTAGCAGGGTGTTTATCTGGGACACTATCCAGGCTTAATCCAGCGTAAATACAGCAAGTGTTTACAAATACAGAAAGTATTCTTCCAGTTTTTTGTTTATGTCCATTATTAAAAAAAAATAAAATGTTGTAGCTGTGTTTTTCAGCTTGGATATTGAAGATAAATACTTTTCGAGGTATTATCTCTAAACCTGAAATTGAATCCATGGTGAAAAAAGTGGCTACCTGTCTAAAAGCAAGGTATTCCTTGCGAAAAGTCCACGCTGCAGGGCACTAGAACATGCCTGAGAGGCTGAACTGAGAGCTGGTACATCAGCAGTGAGGAGGAGGAGAATGGGTGCCCCTGTGCGATGACAAAGAGACAGATCTGCAAAGCAGCAATGTAGCAGGAGCTTGTCTGACTCTCAAGGAGTCTATGGACACTATTATAAACTCCTTTGTTTTAAAACTGGCTTTCATTCAGAATCACATGAACTTTACTGAAACACAGGCAGTAAAAAATTCCTAGACGCCCCGCCACCCCTCGTGAGTTGTGAGTTTTGAGTTTTGTGGCATATCTCTACTGTTAAGATATCATAAAAGTGATTATTTTGTGATTTGAGGTACTTTAATGATTTTTCGAACATCAGAGCCCCTTCTGCATTATTTTTATCATACTTACATATTGCCAGGAACCTAATACAAAAAAGGGAGAACATGAAAAAACTTGATGAGACTTCAGGAAATCATAATGAAAATACCTTTCCTATACTGTCCCCTCAGTGAACACATCTAAATAAGTGCATGGAATAAGCTGTACATATTTTGTGGTGTTCTTATTGTTACCACTAATTATATGCTACAGTTCTCATAGCTAAACTAGAAAGGTTTGAAAAACTGCCAAGAGCATGTTCTCAGACTGCAACATGTGAAAAAAATCCTGTAGTATCATTTCCACAACCAAGTAGGTACACTTCATGGGTAGGACTAAGAAAACATAGAGGATTATTATGTCGTCTACCTTTTTGGTGGTTTCTTGGGACCAAATATCCCAAACTCCCATTTAGACTGGAAATATGTTGGGTTTTGTCTTTTCACATTAAACTATGAAAGTATTTATTTCTCTAACAGTAGATATAATAAGGGAAAAGGAGGAAAAGTTTACAAGACCTACTTAGAAAATGTGAACATAGATGTCCAGTTTTTCAGAAAGCAGTATTCAACTTCATGCTCCCTTTGTAAGCATATTCTGTATTTGTGTAGGGTTCTGTCTTTCCACCATTCACTTAAACCAATGGCATAGCACTCTTCTCTTGCAATTTTCCTATATCTATCTTGTGATTTTAAAGAAAGTAAAATTTACTACCAGGAGGTCTGGTGTCAGTCAGCTTGTTAAATAAACTAGTTGTCTTTGCACCATTTTTGAAGTTGTATTTAATTCTACATCTTTTGTCCCTAAAATTAAATTCTGGGATTAAGACTGAACCTCTGCTTCAAAGTATGAATTTTCATTTCTCCCCACTTTTTTTTTCATGCAAGGCATTTCAAATGAGGTTACCTGTGACTTTGGAACAGTCTTCAAGGTTTTGGCATTCAAATGAAACAGCCTTTTGCCACAACAAAATGCTACTATTTGCTAATTCCTTTGGGGCTGCTGAAGCAGAAGAGGGAGCACCAGCATCCCTTGTGCTCCCACCCAGACAGCAACAACAGAATTATCACAAAATGATCCATTAGTACCAAACGTATCTTGTTTATTATATTTATTTTAAGTCTTTTGTCCTTCTCTTAAGTACCAGTATGTGGCCAATACCACATGAAGAAAAATGAAAACAACAGCATATATAGCTGTGTAAATTTAAAATAGCAGAAACTGCTATTTTGTGATTATTTATTTAAGTATGGCACATAAAACTTCATTTCCATGACTTATTATGATCCACCATGTCATCTCCTACCACGGTACACACTGTGATATCAGTACTTTTTTAATGTGAGGAGAAAATGCCTGAAAAAAGATTCTTCCCCGCTCAAGTTTTCCAATAGGATTTATCAGATTATCTTCCAACACAATCCTGGTCCAGACCTTGGAATGCTTGGTGGAGGCCCAGTGTTTAATTTAGAATGCTGTGCAGTGTATCACTTACACTGCTTATCTCGTAGGAGGTTTTTTTATTATGATTCTAAGGATAACATGTCAGAAAACCTTCTGGTAAGGCTAAGTTAAATGTAGTGCTCCTAAGATTCATTTGACAGAAAATATGTCTTTGTCCATATTAAATACAACTTCTAAACTAATCTATTCCCTAGATCTAATTAACTGATCTAATCTGATCAATCTAATTGATTTTTTCTAATACTTACTTATAACAAGTAGTTTATGAAAAAATCTATGATAATCTCTCTCTGAGGCATCAGAGTGAAAACATTCTCTTAAACACTCTCTTCCATCAAGCTGTATTTTGAATTTCATTGGACTTGTCACAGATGTTAAGGTTACACAAAAAAGGAAACTCTAAGATATCAAAGGAGAAATTCTTAGCAATTTACATATGGCAAAATACTGAAGCAAATGCTGGTTTAAAAAGATGTTTAAAAGATGTGATTGCTATTTCTAATTACAGCATTTGCAAACAGATTACCATTTGTCTAACCTTCTTTAAAGTATGTATTTGAAGATAAATTGCCAATACACAACAAATCTATTTAACTTGTCAAAGGAGATGGAGTCTTTTAAAGGTAATGGAAATGCTAGCTATTGAAAACACTACAATAAAAGAAACTAATACTGGCTTCTCTGTCCTGGTATGTTCTGTGAAATTATTGGTAGAGGAAATACAACAGTCAGAGGATAAACTGTTTCAAGATGTTGAACAGTCTAAAATATTTTGTCTGGGAAACAAAGGATCATCAATATGGAAGTGTACCAAAGAATAGATTAAATGATCATATCCTGAGAGAGATGAACAGACTTTCTGGATTGGATATTGCTTACTGCAGATAGAGTGAAAAATTCATCTAGCCCATCTAGGGAGATGGAGGTCCATTATGTATTAAATTGTTGAAATACGCATTTACTGTTTTACTTTACTTTTGTGCCTTCTTTACAAATCCCAGAAAATATATGAAAATAAATTCCATATGATTTCACCTAAACATCCGGAGGTCTCAACATTTACCCCCACTCCCACTTGTGCTACACTGTCACTTGCACCCTTTTTTTCTGGTACTTTCATAAATTTTTTATTCCTTACTGTCCAAGGCTGCCTTCAGGACTCAGTACCTCTGTTCCATTAAACTGTGTGCATCTGACTTTATTGATAGCTCTGCCACCTCACATCAGCATTTCACAGGCATTGAAATGACTTTGATTCAGTTTCTGCAATCTCATTTTAATGGTAGTGTCTCATCTGCCTTTTATTGGAAATAAAAGAATGGGAGAACTTTACAGTAAGAAGGAAAAAGATTTCAAGCCAACTAACATGAAAGGAGATAGCTGATCTCCTAAAGAAATGAGATCTCTGTGACTGCTGCCTACGTGTCCGTAATTCCTTACATTAATAACTGTTGAACCTCTTAGCTTAGCTTACAGAAAACCTCCATGCTACACCAACTCCAAATATTTTGTGAGAATCAGAGCATGAAAATATTGACCCAAATGAAGGAAAGCTCAAGAGTGCACCTCTGCTGTTTGGTCTCTTCTGTGTGCCAGCTGGCCAGAACCAGCTACAGCACATCTTGTTTCTTGCCTTTGCTTTGGTGGTAACTCCAGCACAAAATTCTTGTGCTGCAGAGTACGCAGGATGAAATGGAGTTGTAGGACGCATATCTACAGACAACTTGGTTTTGCTGTTTATGTGTCTCATAGATCAACTTACATTAAACAAGGTACTCTTTTTCTATTACTGTGTTCCTGTCTTCCTTTTGCTATGTAATATATTTGATGGTATACTTGAAAAAACCTAACAGGCATAAGTGACTGCATTTACTACACTACATAAAAAGCACTACATTAGAATGTATGCTTAAAGTGTCCACTAATGAACCACCTACCTCAAGAAGCTGAAGACACTTTGAGAGGCACCCAAAGCTCAAGTTACTCATTCTGTAAACTGTGCTTTATATAGAATCATAGAATCATAGAATCATAGAACTGTCTAGGTTGGAAGAGACCCTTGGGATCATTGAGTCCAACCATCTACCCTACTCTACAAAGTTCTCCCCTACACCATATCCCCAACACTACATCTAAATGGCTCTTAAACACCTCCAGGGATGGTGACTCAACCACCTCCCTGGGCAGCCTATTCCAATGCCCAACCACTCTTTCTGTGAAAAATTCTTTCCTAACGTTCAGTCTAAATCTACCCTGTGGGAGCTTGAAGCCATTCCCTCTCGTTCTGTCATTAATTACCTGTGAGAAGAGACCAGCACCAACCTCTCTACAGTGTCCTTTCAAGTAGTTGTAGAGAGTGATGAGGTCTCCCCTCAGCCTCCTCTTCCTCAAACTAAACCGTCCCAGCTCCTTCAACCGCTCTTCATATGATTTGTTTTCTAGGCCCTTCACCAGCTTCATTGCCCTCCTCTGCACTCGCTCCAGCACCTCAATATCTCTCTTGTATTGAGGTGCCCAAAACTGGACACAATACTTGAGCTGTGGCCTCACCAGTGCTGAGTTCAGGGGCACAATCACCTCCCTACTTCTGCTGGCCACACTATTTCTAATACAGGCCAGGATGCCATTGGCTTTCTTGGCCACCTGGGCACACTGCTGGCTCGTATTCAGCCGCTTGTCAATTAGAACCCCCAGGTCTCTTTCTGCCAGGCAGCTTTCCAGCCACACTTCCCCAAGCCTGTAGCACTGCATGGGGTTATTGTGGCCCAAGTGCAGGACCTGGCACTTGCCCTTGTTGAAACTCATACCATTGATGTTGGCCCAATGATCCAATCTGTCTAAGTCTCTCTGTAGAGCTTCCCTATCCTCCTGGGAATCAACACTCCTGCTTAACTTGGTGTCATCCGCGAACTTGCTGATGATATACCCTATGTCCTTATCGAGATCATCAATAAAGACGTTAAACAGAAATGATTCTAACACTGAGCCCTGAGGCACACCACTTGTGACCGGCCGCCAGCTGGATTTAAATCCATTGAGGACCACTCTTTGGGACCTTCCAGTCAGCCATTGCTTGATCCAGCAGATCGTATGCTCATCCAGGCCATGTGAAGCCAGTTTTTCCACGAGAATTGTATGGGGGACAGTATCAAATGCTTTTTGAATGTCCAGGTATACAATATCAACAGCCTTTCCCTCGTCCAATAATCTGGTTATCTTGTCATAGAAGGAGATCAGGTTCATCTGGCAGAACCTGCCTTCCATAAACCCATGCTGACTAGGCCTGATCCCCTGGTTGCCCATTATGTGGGTTTTGATGGCACTCAGGATGACCTGCTCCATGACCTTCCCTGGTATGGAGGTTAGACTGATAGGTCTATAGTTTCCTGGATCCTCGTTTTTGCCTTTCTTGTAGATGGGTGTTACATTTGCCACCCTCCAGTCCATTGGGACCTCCCCAGTTAGCCATGACTTCCTGTAAATGATAGAAAGCAGTTTGGCGAGCACATCTGCCAACTCCTTCAGCACTCTTGGGTGTAGCCCATCTGGTCCCATAGACTTGTGTGCATCCAAGCGGCATAGCAGGTCACTGATCTCTTCCTCTTTAATCATGATGTTCTCATTCTGCTTCCACTCCCTGTCTCCTATCTCATGAGGCTGGGTGTCCAGGGAACAGCTAGTTCCACTGCTAAAGACTGACACGAAGTTGGCATTGAGCACCTCAGCCTTTTCCTCATCCTTCGTGACTATGTTTCCCTCTGCATCCAATAAAGGACGGAGATTTTCCCTAATCCTCCTTTTGTTGTTAATGAATTTATAGAAACATTTTTTATTATCCTTAACAGCTGCAGCTAGGTTGAGCTCTAGCTGCGCTTTGGCTCTCCTTATTTTCTCCCTGCATAGCTTCACTACATCTTTATAGTCTTCATGAGAGACTTGCCCTCTCTTCCAAAGATCGTAGACTCTCTTTTTGTTTTTGAGATCCAGCAAGAGATCCCTATTTAGCCAGGCTGGCCTCCTTCCCCGTGTACTTGTTTTTCGGCACATGGGAAGAGCCTGCTCCTGTGCCTTTAAGAATTCTTTCTTGAAGTATGTCCATCCTTCCTGGACTCCTGTATCCTTGTCGTGGTTTGGCCTCAGCCGGCAGCAACGAACCACGCGGCCGCTCACCCAACCCCCCACAGCCGATGGGGGGAAATACGAAGAAAAAGGCAAAACTCGTGGGTTGAGATAAAGGCAGTTTAACAGAACAGCAAAGGGAAGAGAAAACAGTAACAACAACACGGATAAAGGAATATACAAACGCGATCGGGGCACCGCCGCTCACCAACCGGACCCGGACCCGCGCCGCCACAGCCCACGCTGAGCAGCGACTTCCTGCCCCCTCCCCCGGCAGCTCCCCCTACAGCCCGGGCATGGCTCACATGGTGTGGAATACTTATGTCCCCTCCCATCCTTGGGGAAATTAACCCCATCCCTGCCGGAACCAGGACAATCCTTAAGGGCATCCTCCCAAGGGATTTTGCCTAGCAGTCTTCTGAACAGATTAAAATTTGCCCTCCGGAAGTCTAAGGTAGCAGTTTTGGTAACCCTTCTCCTTGTTTCTCCAAGGATCGAGAACTCAATCATCTCATGATTACTGTGCCCTAGACGGCCTCCAATCTTTACTTCCCCCACAAGTTCTTCCCTGTTCACAAGGAGCAGGTCTAGGAGGGCACTTTCCCTGGTTGTATATCTTCTTATACAGGGTTTTTTTTCCCTATTTACTGGAAAGCAAGATGTAGATATCCCTTTTACACATTTCTGTATTGGAAAGAATGTGAATTCTGGCAAGCTTATGCTTGGGACTATTCCTCTAAATGTCTAGCCCAAAATCTTAGCATCTGAGAAAAAAAATCAGAGCTTATTGCTGTACACAGAATTAACACATTCTTCCTCATATAGGAAATAAATGCATATTCATCATGGCCCATTTCAATATTTCCCTAGAATCTAGTTCTGTAAAAAAATATCTGTTACGTACTTTTGTTGAGATTTATAAATGGACCAGCTGAACCTGTGAATAATGAAACTGCGCAGACTACTGTCAAAACGAACTGGGTACTAACACACAACCTCACACTATTTTTCATGCTTAGTATTAAAAAAACATAAGCATACAAGAAAGTCAGTAAAAAAAATCCATTCAACCTTTTAACTCATTAGCTTTTCTGAAGAAATATTTCCCACTGTTAGTTAAAATCTCTTTTCTGAGATGATCTTATGTATACAGACCTGTATATATTACCCTGTTTCCAAAAACTTCCAACTATACCCTCCCTGTCAATACCAGACAGGCACTGGCTACCAACATTGCAAACTCCCACTTCTTTTCCAGCCTTTAGTTTCTAAGTGAGTTAGAAATGCTTTTATCGCTGTAAAAATGTTTTTAGGATGCATGTATGGAGCTGAGCTGCTACAATGGATCATACCTCATTGGTCTTTTCCCACCATCTTGTGCTTTACAATCACTAGTGTACCCATCTTCAGAGTATCTTTTTGAGGCAGGAAAGGATCACCTTCTATAATAAAGGTACTGAAACAGGGAAATTAAGTAACTTGTGTGAACGGCAATCTCTCCTAGCCTACTTCCCTGGGAACAGCTGATGAGATAGATGGTGGTATCTCAAAGTCAACATGCAATCTGTCATTTCCACTCATGACAAAGGTAAACAGCACCACGTTGTATTTCTTGTGACATTTACTCAATCTGAAGAAAGACAATATCAACAGCAGTTACACGCCACATGTCTTAGAAATATAATGCCTCTGTAGTGACAAAGTGTCCATCTTCTATGGGAAATGGCACGTTTCCATGGCACATGACACTAACAGATGTCAGTTAAGATACCATTTATCATAAGCTTTTTGACACTCTATCAACATATTTAACCACTTTCAATGCACTAACATTTTGAAAACCAGGCTTGGTATTCTAAACATCAGGACAAGATCACAAATGGAAAAAATAGGATTTCAGCCAAAGCAGTATGAATTCACTATTATCTTCCTGTCTTCTTTGCTGTGCTAGTGACTGGAAAGAAAATTCTTCAAGATATTGCCCACCTTTTAGGAGTCAAAACAGAATAGATGCTCCAAAGTTATCAGACAAACAAATAAATAGTATGTGTAGCTACTGGCTGGGTCTTGGATTAAATACAAACTCTAAGGGGTTTCCTACCACGTTCTATTCTTCAGGGACGCACGGTATTGTAATATACAAAAATCACTTTTCTGTCCTTGCAACATTTACTTCAGTGTTATCTACTATTATGCACTAAAAGTCTTAAGCCAGTAAAATCACAGGCTTAATGTACAGTAACAGAAGCAAATTATCTGTATGTATTTTCCTAATATTTGCTGCTCTTTGCCCTGTGATTGATTACAAGTAGAATGTCTGTTTATTTACAGAGAATACATAGTTCTCTGCATATATTGCCCTCAAACCTATTCTATTTTTCTTGCTGACTTAAATAGGAGCAGGATTAGATCTCTGATGGAAGCTTTACTGCATAAGAAGCATTGATTTGAGCGATTAGCAATACACTGTTATGGCAAAAGATATTCTTCATCACAGCGAAGGAAAACAGGTTACAAGACAGTCTGTTGAGATGCCTTATGTGTTTTCGTCAGCCTGAGTCTTTTTTTTCCGAAGTATACCTGATTACATAGCCTAATTTCATCAGTAAACTGGAATGGCATTAAGTAAGTAATTTGTTTGGGCCATGGAGTATTCCAAGGACAAGTAAGAAGGATATTTTTGCTTATTTGGAAAACAAAGCAATATTGTTAAAGCCACATATTCCTGATTTAGTGTATGCTATGACACATATGTAACACTAGCATGAAGAAAACTCAAACCCAGCTTCGGGTTTCCACTGCTCAGCACACACGTGAAGTACTGCTCCAGCTAGATTTAGGCATTAGATCGAAGGTTGCTGTCAGGAATGCCACATTTCCTTCCGGGGCGTGACTTTCAAAGAAATGCTGTGGCTACATATGGATTTACTTTTCTCAAACTAATGGGCAGGTACTCTTTGCACTAAGCTGATTATATATTGTAGCAAAGAAATTTTTTTTATAAACCATCATGAATTTTATACAGAGACTAAACAGTAATTCTATTCTTTGCATGTCCATCTTTTCATCTGTGCTATTCTGAACATACATTTCCTTCATAGTAACTACTAACCTGCGTACTGAGGTCACTCTAGAGAGCACTCTCAGTGGACACAGATTTGCAGGAGAGTGATTTTTTTCTTTATCTCTTCCTACTGACTTTCCTCAGAAATCAGAATCAAACTGCTTCAGTCTTTGCTAGGATGATCAGAGACATTGACATTTATAAAACTGAGCCACAGAAGTCTGCATTTATAACTAAACAGTTCCTAAACTACTATGTAAAAAACAGCTGAAGAGGAAAAATATTACTGGAGACGCCAAAGGTTCCTGAATTTTCATAGAAGTACTTTGTTACAAATCTACAGAATGTTTAAGATGTTTTAATTTTACTTTATTATATAGATTAAAGCACTATACTCAGCCTACATGTCAGAGATACATAACTTAACATCCATTTGTGATCATTGAGATGTCTAAGGAGCATCCCTTGCATTGAGATATGAGCAGTCCTACTAAAACATAACAGAAATACGGGTATAAGAAGCATACAAATTTGAATGAAACTTAGCTCATTATTAGGGGCTGACACATACCAAAACAGCTTCTGCTCCTTCCTTGATTGTTTTTAATCTGTGTCTGCTTAGGGACTACATAAATAATTTCACTGGGTCCACATATACATCTGTTAAATTATATCTAATAAGCTTTTTCATTTTCTTCCAAGTTATGTTAAGAAAAAAACCCAGGAAATTAACAGGAAAGTTGTTCAAAACTTTTTATATGTGGTCCTCGTGTTCCTACAATCAGCAGGTTTCATGGTCTCAATTTTCACTAAATTGAATGGAAGCGTAAAGGAGTTGTTGATCTCACACTGCCCTAAGTTATACAGAATCTAGGCTTCTGATACTTGGTTACATCTCACAAGGGTGCAGATCTGTGGAGTAGTTTGAGTTTAATATGAGCAATTACTCATAGCCTACACATTCAGCCACACTCTAGTGAGCTTGTCTGCTTCTGTGACAAACTCAGTTTTTCTAGAAACGTATAACCTTTTTTAAGCACTTATACTGCAAACAGTTAAGCATTTACTAAAATTTGTTTACATGAATCTCTTAAGTGTATTTATTTCTATAAATCCTCCATATATTTAAATGAACATAGGCTAAAGATTTCATTATCTACAACATGGCCCTAGTTACTCCCGCAGAGCTCTAGGTTTTTATTATAAATGTGCATATTATGCAAATTAGATCACATTGTACATGTTGAAACTTGCATTTTTATTTAGTCCCACCAAAGTATCCAAAGTTGAAAGATTCTATTAAATTCTGAGTAAAAATACCTTTGGAAACAATATTCCTAATGTACTTCTTAATTATCCAGTGCTTAACTAATTCCTCTAGACAAATAATATTTTACTAGCTTTTGAATTTTAAGGATTTGCAATAATTGCGTTGAGATTTTAAAGTTTCAAAATTTGCATACTGTTTAGATTATTGTTCAGCTGCTTGCACTTTTACATGTAGAAATAAACTATTTTATTCAATGGATATCAAAAGATTTGTAGGTGGAGGTTATAGCTTTTATTAGAGTAACTGATATCATGGAAAACGCAGATAAATTTTCTCCTCTGTTTAAAGCAGACCAGAAGAAAGGCTTTTGTGCATGAAAGACTGTGTGCTGAAGTAGTCTAATGAATTAAATTATCTTCACGTAGAAACTTTGTCTAATTTATGTCCACATACCCCCATCACCCTAAAAACAGTACTACTTACACTTTATATGGAGTGATAATGCATCTCTTACCAGTTGCTTTCCCTACATCACTCTCCCAATAGCCATCAAAATCTGACAGCAAAATTCTGGAATTAGAGATGACATCTGAAAGCAGAAACAGCCCATGAAGGCCTGTGGCCTGTTGCCTTGAAGTTGGGAGGTTTTCAGTGAACTCTGTATTTTGAGTGAGTGAGGCTTTTTATGCTCCACTTGTTAACATTTGTGGAAATTATACCTTCCAGGATCAAATTCTCAAGATTTGTTCTCTGCTCAACTAAATATATTACATTGTCAAAGACAGGATACATCAAATCAGAGTGAAAAAAAATGTTCATTATTTTACCTGCAATTGAGTATGGGGCATTCAGATTTTAATCCAACTCTTACTGCACATTAATGCTAATGTTTTTCTCAATATGGAAGACACTCATTCTGTAAGTGAACAAATCTAGTGTTATCCCTCACTTCAATGGGACGGGAAATAGCAACATCAAATGCAGCAGAGAAGCTCTGGTACACCCTTGAAGTTGTGATAGACCTGTAGCAATCTCCAGCCTCTTAGGAAGCTCTGTCCTTTATTGAACTTTATTTCCCACAACTCACTAGAAAGCCTGACTTGAGAAGATTTGGCCTATCACCTATTAAAAAAGTTTTAAACACACTGTTCTTTGCAATATTGTAAACTTTTAATAAAACCTTTTTTCCACTTACATGTATATTTCATTTCTCATTCTTTTACAATATTGGAAATAAAAAATGGAAATAAAATGCATAGATTAAAATATTACAAAACATATTACATTTCTAATCCATCTATTCATGCAAAAGCATTAAATCAGCTACAAAAATTTGTTACATAGCCATGCTGGAGCGCTATTTTTCACAAATTTTAACGTTTTTATTAGAATTTTGGGAAGCAAGTTGAAATCTCTATTTCTCTATATGGGCCAAACTACTTTCACATTTTCTTTCTGTCAGGAATATTCACATGAAACATTTGTTTTGAAAAGACCCACTGGAAAACAATCATATTTTACTCACGCTCTTGTATTAAACATGTCGACTTGCAAGTACATGTCAAATCAGATGAAGAGGGGGAGTTTTTATCTAAATGAATTCAAATTACTTCAGCACCTTTCACTGCCAATGTCTGTTTCTTTGTGAGCACAGATGTGACTGCTGTTTACTGTGGCTGAAGAAAATCTAAAGCAGCTGTGGTAATTTAAAACTCTTGTGATATGCATGTTTCACTCTTGACACCATATCTCTAAAAGTCTTCATCTGAATGGTACAGTTCTGAGCTACAAGTGACGCGCTTTTTGCAATCTATGCTGGAATGCCTGCGGTCACTCTTGGCTCCTATTTGCAGATCTTCCTTTGGTTTCCCTTGGCATCACAGAGCCTCTGATGAAACAAAATGGTTGCTGATAGCTGTCTGAAACAGCATGTCGAGCTTTATACTTGAAAGTATGCTTCAATTGAACTAGGGGGAAAAAAATCACTTTTGTGATCCTGTGAAATAGAGAACTATTCATGTGCCATTGATCAAAAGGATTAAGCTACACTGAGAAAAGGCTCTATTATGATAGATCAGATGTTTTGATTAAATTTTCTAACCTCTTGCAGTAAAAACAGTTTTCCCATAAAACTATCTAGTTCTGCTCTTTAAAGAAATGCTCCCCATGTACATTCTCACTACAATAAATATTATTTTAAAAATATCAAATTAGAACCCCGAGTGCGCTATCAGTAATTGCAAAAAATGACTTCTTATAAAGAGGCAGATCATTATATAGAGTATAATGATGTGAGAATAGAAGAGAAAGAAAAAGCTTTCTTAAGCTTTAAGAGCTTCTTAATTCCAAATATGGGTCCACTACTGGCTGACCCCAATGTAGCTTGAGTGAGATAAGCCACTTCTTTTTTACTGCATTTCCCAACTACGATTTGATCTTTTTCATGGGAAGAATTTGGCATTATTTCATCAGCATTATCTTGATCTCAGTAAGCCTAAAAGGTTAAAACCCATTTCCTTTACAGAAGTATCAGGTATGCTGAACCCTTTGGAGTGAGAGAGTGGAAATCAGTGGAACACAGGAGGGGAACACATCTCCCAGAACACTACGCCTCACTTGTACAGGTACAGCCTCAAACTTGAGATTATGTTGAAGAGAAATGATATATAGATCTTGCGGGGGTATAGAGTCTAGAGAGAAATTCACTCCAACTGAAATACGTTCTTCTCAGGAATTGTCTCCTTTTAAGCTATTTAGAATCAAAACTGCAAAAGCATCTTAACTTGATCAGGACAGTGTCTTACACTAAGGATTTAATTCTCAGAGCCAGTACAGTGGATTTGTTAGGCTGCAGGAATAACCTTTAGTGTCAATTTTTATTTTTTTAATGCTTAAACTTTGTATCTTTCTCAAATTCCTCTTCAAGAAAGATAATGAACACAAGCTTTACATCAAGTCATCTTGGTAAGAAAAAAAGCCCAAACAGGTCAATGATGTCAGCTAGAAAATGTTTTACAAAGATGTGAAAAATAAGCAACTTGACCCAAGAATATGCGACTGTGTACTTTGTTATTATATATCGTATTTGTTAAAATGAGCTATTTGTTCCCAAATGCTGTTGGGGCACTGGGTCAAAATATGTCTCAGTTGTTATACTTGTTCATTCAGGTATCCATGAAACTTTAAACACTACACATCATGGCATCAGAGATATTTAATGTTTACAGTGGTAAAGCCAAGGCTGACAAAAAATGCTTAGCTTTCCATCCAGCTTTTTTACAAACTCAGTGTTCACTATCAAAAATCAGTTTCCTAAGGGCTTACACAGCTTCATTTAACATTATGGCTCAATGAACTTTTTATTTGAGAACCAGTCAGCAAGTACAAAATATACTTCAGATAGGAACAAGGAAATAATGACCACAATGACCTCACATTGTAGTTTTGGTTTGCATAATCTAGAGCTCCTGCATTTTGTATTACAGCCTTAGATCCTACCTCCAGTAATAAATTAAAAGGTCTTAATTTCTACCTTACTCACTACATCTTCAACAGTGAAATTGTTTATGCCTGAGAGAGTACATATTACTAGCTGAACTAAAATGTACTGGTCATTTCATTTATATCAGAAATCCACATCAGTGTGTCTCACTAGATACCAGAGAACTGAATATATCAGGAAAAGGGGACTGAACAGGACACTTGTCAACCTCTGACATCAGCCATGAAAAATCTTCAGATTAACTGAAATGGAGCATTCTAGTTCTCAGATCTTATTTTTGTGTTAATGGTGGCAACAGATATGTCATACTTCATATGTAACTTATTCCTTTCCTGGATAAAAAAAGCATCTCCAAGTGTCCCAACAGGGTTGTCTTTTGCTAAAATGAAGTTTCAGTATCCAGGTCCCAAACCCAGTAATTTTAGTTAGATTATTTATATTCCTTGACCGTAAAACTTCAAATGCTTAATACTTATCTGTATGAACAGTTCTTAAGGTCAGCAATTTCCTGGTAGAAAGCATAGTAGTTAATACAGACAGTTAATTACTTCTTTGATGAAGTCACATTTTTTCCAAAAGACAGAAAAGAACATTGTTTCCTTGGATGAGGATATAATCAAGAAACAGAAGACACTGCCTTTCTTCTAAAGCACCCAACTAATCAGCATTCATCCAAAAAGAACTTCCTGCTTTTTCTCAAGACCATGTTTCTTGCGGACCTGGGAATATCTTAGTATGCTTGCTGTCAGCTTTCTTAAGCTTTGTTTTGTATGGTTGTGATTTTTTTTTTTCATATTGAGGGTCAGGGGTATTTGTTTCATTTGTTAATTCCCTTTTTTGCAGCCCCTCACAGAATAATTCACAAAAAGGTGCCTTACCCTCTTGTTCCTTAAAAGCACACTGGTGTTTCCAATGGAGTGCGACTGGTTTGATAAATGCTACTATCATAGAATTGTTTAGGTTGGAAAAGACCTTTAATATCATCATGTCCAACCATTAACCTGTCATTGCCAAGTTACCACTAAACCATGTCCCCATGTGCCACATCTACAGGTGTTTTACATACCTCCAGGGATGGGGACTCCACCACTTCCCTGGGCAGCCTGTTCCAGTGCTTGATAACACTTCCAGAGACGAAATTATTCCTAATATCCAATCTAAACCTCCCCTGGCGCAACTTGAGGCCGTTTCCTCTTGTCCTGTCATTGTTACTTGGGAGAAGGGACCAACCCCCACCTCTCTACAACCTCCTTTCAGGTAGCTGTAGAGAGCAATATGGTCTCCCCTGAGCCTCCTTTTCTCCAGGCTAAACAACCCCAGTTCCCTCAGCTGCTCCTCATAAGACTTGGGCTCTAAACCCCTCACCAGCTTCGTTGCCCTTCTTTGGACACGCTCCAGCACCTCAATGTCTTCTTGTAGTGAGGGGCCCAAAACTGAACAGAGTGTTTATTCAAGGTGCGGCCTTACCAATGCCGAGCACAGGGGGACAATCACTTCCCTTGTCCTGCTGGCCACACTCTTTCTGAAACCAGGCAGGGTGCTCTTGGCCTTTTTGGCCACCTGGGCACATTCTGAATAGTCTGTGGAACAGCGAACTGTAGCTGTGTGGACAGATGTTGCAGAAGTAGCAAGAAGCAAAGTGTTATCTAAGAACTGAGGACATTTTTGAGGAAAGTGTAAATTGTCTAAAGTGTAAATTTAAATAAAAAGGCCAAGGGGATAACATTTGAACTCTCGCATGCCCAGGAAGGGAAGTAGGAAAGGCTAATTACAAATATTGAATACTTCAATATATTTTTCAGTGGCTGTTATAAACCCTGCCATAAAATTTCATACAGGTAATTCCATCACAATGACATTTTTTGTTTCTTACGTACATATATTTGTGCATGTGTACGTGTCCTTATATTGTTGCATAATTTTAAAATCAAAATTTTACTCAGAAATAATAATTTGTGTTCTTTCCCTGTTAAGATGCAGTTCTACTTAACTTTTAAAAGTATATTAATTTTATACTATGTTTCCTTTTACTGTATCATAGATAATGAGCAGGAAAACTTGTCTGTTCAGGTTATTGGTACAGGTCAAATTAATTTGTTATAACTTTTTTTTTACCCAAGGACTTGTAAAAAAGTTTAACTCATTAGATGTTGGCAGATAAGATATAGAAAAATTACTCAGCTTTCTCCTCTAGGCAAAAATATTTTTCATTCATCTTAACGTGACTCAAATCTGCACTGATATTCTAGACTGGTCTCCAATATTTGGTTCATTGATCTTCTAGCACAGGAATGGCCTGTTGCAATGCACAAGAAGCAAAGCAGGCATGGCAGAAGGTCAACATTGAATTGGGGAACTCCTGACTGAGCTCAAACACAAAAAGGAATTGTATGGAAAATGAAAACAGGGTCAAGCCATCTTGGGAGGAATAACGAATAGGGTATATAGGTATATAGGAACAGAATTAGGAAATCTAAAGCCCAGATGAACCTGGAGTGGGATGTAAAAGGTGACAATAAAGGCTCCTGTAGGTACACTGGCAACAAAATGGGAAAATGTGGGATAATTGCTCAATGAAGCAGATGAGAACAAATAACATGAAAAAAGCTAAGGCACTCACTAAATTTTTTATCTCACTCTTTACTGGCAAAGTCTGATCTCAGACTAGAAAAAATCCATCAGTCTTCAAAAAGAGGACGAAGGAAGATTATGGAGTAAATCTTTCTCAAAAGAAGGCACATGAAGTAGAAGAATGTGACTGAGAACATCTAGCACAGATTTACCAAGGCCAAATTTAATCTGATCAACCTGACTGACTTCTGTGATGAGATGAGTGGCTGTGTGGCCAAGGGGAAAGCAGTAGTTATTGTTTACCTTGACTTTATCTAGGCTTTTGGCATGGCCTGACATTGTATCTGTGGACAGGGTGGAATAAACCCACAGCTAGTTTGCATATGACATTCGGGCAGAGGAAGAGGATGATATTAAGGAAAGCAGGGCTGTCATTCAGAGAGATGTTGAGAAATGGGCCAACAGAAACCTCTGAAAATTCAACAAAGGCAAGTGACAAATCTTGCACCTGGAAGGGAATAAGCCTATGTAGTGGTAAAGGTTGGGGATTGATTGGCCAGATAACCACTTAGCAGGAAAGGATTGGGAGTCCTGGTGGACAACAAGTTGAACGTGACTTCCCAGTTAAAGAACAACATTGACATACTGGGGTGAGTACAATAGAGGTTCAACAAGATGGTGATGGGGTTGGAGTACACGAGGTGTAAGGAGAAGTGTGTTCATCCTGAGAAAGAACACCAAGGGGGTGTTTACTATGCTGTCTGCAGCTAATTAACAGCTGGTCACAGCCAGAGTCTTCTGTGCACACACTGAAAGGACACAAGGAAACCGCCTCATGTTGCAGCAATGAGAATTCTGGTCAGATATAAAGAAAAAAAATGTTCACAACAAAGATAGTCGAGCACTGAACTAGGCTACCCAGAAACTGAGGAATCTCCATCCATGGAAATGCTCAAAATTTTCTTGGAAAAAGCCTAAGCTACCTGGTCTAACTTTGAAAGTAGCTTTGCTTGAGCAAGGGGCTGGACCCCCAAAGCTCCCTTCCAACTTATATTATTCTATAGTTTTATGACTTTGTGAGTTTTCTTGCTCGATTTACTGGCATTGCCTTCACCAATCTTAGCATTGTCAAAACAGCATATGCCATTTCCTCTTAACAGTGACAGGATCTGTCACTCGGGAGTCATCTGACCACATTCAAATGTTGATCTCTTCCCTTCAGATCATGGGCATGATCCTTTGTCTTCTGACCTTTGGAACTTGTCTCTTAGAAGGGAATATTCTCAATTCTACAAGACCATTCCAGTCTATGCAAAACATGACCGCTATAGCCTTTTCTTAATTGCCTGTTGCTCAGACCATGTCACCCCTCTCTAAATGTCTTTACTGTTTTTTCATTTGCCTTGTTTAAATCATATCAGAACTCTGCACCTCCTTCTCTATTAGTGTGTCTACTATTGTATACCTACAGAAATAACTAGGCTGCCTGGCCTTTAAACCATTTCTTATGACTCATTTTTGCCATTCCACTTGTAAGAGATTAGATGACTAATAATAGCTAAAGGGACAATAGGAAAAATGGGTTAACTGTAATGTATGAAACCAAATAAAACTTTTGTTGCAGCTTAGCTTACTGTTCACTTACATCTCTTCAGCATAGTGAATTAATTTTCTTGTATGATGGCACGCACCTAACATCAAGTGGGAAACTTGAACAGAAACAAATTCTAGTACTCCAACAAAGACCAACCATCTCTAGATTGTAACTTTTTATGGTTATAAGAAACTTAAGAGACTAATATATGCTTCAAAGTTTTCCTTAGGCATCTAGGCCCAAAAGATCCACACTGATAAAAGCAGAGATCACGCATGTATATGACCTTTCTGGTCATATCTCTGTCAATGTCAATCTGACAATGTCAAATTTCTGCTTTTGGCCACTTGAGCTGCCTTTCACTACAAGTGCTAATTATAAGTACTTTCCCTTTACTTTTATTAAATACATTGTGGCCTTTACGCACACCTTTCCCAAGATATATTTCTTGTTCTCCTGTAGTAAAACACCATACGGCTGGTATAATCACACACTGGAACAAAAACCACTGTGGTGTTTTTGTTTGTTTACTGTGTCCACTCATCATATGATATGATAGCTCTTCCTGATCTCCATAAAACACAAACTCTGATGTATTTCATCTGTTGTAGGCACTGTATAAGGCAGCAGTGAAGCAGTGAGAGTAAATCCTCTCAAAGGTGAAAGGAGAGCTAATGTGAACATTGGGAACTTCTACTAGCTTTTAAATTTAGTAGAGCACACACACAATGATTGTATATGATTTCTCTTTTGTCTTGTGTCTGTTCATAACAGCATCAGAATTATTTGCAGGCTGAATGTAAACAGCTCATTTTCTATGGGACAGGGAGAGACTGCAACTTAAATGAACCCTCCGCAAAATGTACAAATTCTGTAATAGAATATTTATATTTCAAAAATACATATATACAGTAGAGACAATGCATACTACTAAGTATCACAACTATAGTTTGAAGAGCTATAATTTTAAGTCTTTATTGGTACAACTCTACTGGTACAGCGACACTTGCAAAGCCAACAGTGAGGCATGGTTTATATCAACAAAGTGATTGCTTGTGTTCGTATATGTAAACCATCCTCCTGAACAATATCTACTGCATAAATTTAGATGACTTCTTTCCACACTTTCTGACCTAACTACTCTGAGTAGTTTAACTGACCATAATCTCACATCTCTATATAAATGGGAATTTTTTAAAAAATTATATATTAAGGCAGTTTTCTACCTAACAGATATAGATTGCTTCCAAAAATCATCATTATTCTCTTGCCTTTCCTTCCTGTGCTATCAATGAATAGATTAAATGTAAAGTTTGGTCATTCTCAATTCCATCAATTCAACTTTTTATATCTTGACAGCGTAAAATAAGGAATGTTTTCTGACAGTAAAAGGCAGCTGAGAATGATCTCATTTACTTAGATTAAGTAAAAATAAATTCTGTAAGGATAACCTGAAACAACCACTATTTACATGGTCTTCCTAACCTGTATTTTTCTACTCTTCCCTTTCAATTATATAAAAAATAATAGACTCCTGTGCTGGTTTTGGCTGGTACAGAGTTAATTTTCTTCATAGTAGCTAGTATGGGGCTACGTTCTAGATTTGTGCTGAAAACAGAGATATTTTCATTATTGCTGAGCAGTGCTTACACAGAGTCAAGGCCTTTTCTGCTTCTCATTCTGCCCTGCCAACAAGTAGGCTGGCGGAGCACGAGGTGCTGGGAGAGGCTGTAGCCTGCACAGCTGACCCCAACTGACCAAAGGGATATTCCATACCTTATGACACTATGCTCAGCATATAAAGCTGTGGGAAGAAGAAGGAAAGGGGGAATGTTCAGAGTTACAGCATTTGTCTTTCCAAGTAACCCCTACACGCAATGGAGCCCTGCTCTCCTGGGGATGGCCCTAAACACCTGCCTGCCGATGGGAAGCAGTGAATTAATTCCTTGATTTGCTTTGCTTTCATGTGTGGCTTTTGCTTTACCCATTAAGCTGCCTTTAGCTCAGCCCACAAGTTTTCTCACTTTTAATCTTCCGATTGTCTCCCCCATCCCAACTGCAGGAGGAGTGAGCAAGCGGCTTCGTGGTGCATAGTTGCCAGCTGGGGTTAAACCACGACAATTCCATAGATTTTTGACAGAAGATGTAAACAGAAATGTCTCTTTATTTGAACTTCCCATCTGATTCCAAATTAGATTTTTTTCTTAATCGACTGGTATCATGAAAGCAACAGCATTAATTCAGTTTAATCTTTGGTTAAAACAGAAAGAGTAGTAACATGTGGGACACCACAGAGTGGAAACCAAACCTCCCCTAACTGCATCCACTGTTCACTGTAGAACAGAGGACTGTTGCATTGCTGGGGTGCACCATTGCCGTCTTAATCAAAAGGAAAACTACTACATTTAGTTCCTGACCAAGTCCTCTTCCCTCTCTCTTAATTTCTATGTATTTTTCTTTCTTGAACTGGCAACATGAACAAAAAGTCCACTGGGATACAGTCTACAACTATCAAAACCAATCTGAGAAAGAATTTTAACTACTATACGTAGCGATAAAAGATTTCAAAATTGTATTGAAGAAAGTATCAGTATTGGGACGTTGAGTTGGAGCTTCTAACAGGAATAAAACAAGGTCAGTAGAGAAAGATGGCTTGTATTTACCTATAGGACTTTGAGTAAATAAAACAAGCCCCTAACTGTTTTTTTTAAAACATATTTCAAAACTTCACGGATGTGACAAATCAGCTTACAATAACAGAAAAGGTACCAACAAGCAAAAGGTCTTTTCCCTTTTAATCTAAACTTGCATTTTTTATCCTCTTAACACTTTAGAAACATTGTGAAGGATCTACTTACTGAATGACCTGTTGGTCGTGTATGAAATTATATGCTGGAAAGTATTCAGTCAGTACAACAAACAAATGAGAAACAACAGAACAATGTTAACTTGCCTGGGGCAAAACAGTTCAGTATAAACTGCAAAGAACATAAACAATATTTCCTTGTAAGACACCATTTCAATATCCACTTTTGGTTTTTAATCGGAAGACCATTACACATGTAAAGGAGGACTCTCTAAAAGACAAATGAATAAACTCAAAAGTTTCTAGTGATCTGTTACAAAAGCAGATCTAAATGACCCGCATGCAAAATATTTACAACAAAGAGTTCATTTCTGTGGGTGTTTTTTAGCGAAAAACAAGCAGTGTTCTCCTGAAGCCAGAAGCCATGGTGACTCAGCATATCACTAAATCCCAGTTGAAAGGCCTTCCTCATATGCCTGCCCAAAAGATACATCGGTAAAACCATAACATTTACTTAACCAAAGACCTGTTGACGAGCAAACTGACAGCACATTTTGTTTGAATTCTACAAAATGCATGTTTCAAAAACTTCCCTATCCCTACTATCAACTCAAATGCTTAAATAGTTCTCTGAAACTGTGTAGTTTAAAGTATATGTAATCTCCAGTAAGAAACATACTACATTAAAATACATATTTGAGTAATATAGACATTTTGAACGAATAATGCATTGTGCGTTAGGTCGGGGTGGCATCATACCAGTTAAATTGTGCTAGACTCAAAGCAGTCCTGACATTCAGGCTGTGTAAGTAATGCCTAGTTTTGCCAAAATTTCTGTGATGTATTATCACATACGTGGTATTTTATCTCATTTCTTGGTTCATTTGAAAAATAAAATCTCAGATAATTTTTGAGACCACTTCTTCAGTTTGTCAAGATCCTGCCTTCCAAGGTGCTTGCAATCCTGCCAGCTTCTCTCTTGCAAAGTGGTAGTCTTTTTACCATATCACTCAACATTGGAATATTGGCTAGCTTCTCTTGGTAGGAGACAGGACAAACAAATTTGCATTTCTAACATTTGTTCTAATAATTTCGTAGTCTCTTAAATTTATGAATGGACCAAACTTCCAAACTTGTACCTAAGTGCGTTGTGCCAAAATCAACTCGAGCTACCTGTCAAATGACCCATTTCACTAATCTGAAAGATTTCTACTGTGTATTATATCACCTGGTCTGTCTGCAGCAATACTACACTAAAGTTTACCGTCATTCTTTCTTGATTTTTTGATGCAAATTGTCTCCTAAATTGCAACTGGTCTGTCAAATTTATACAGAAAATATACTCAGCTATTAAGCTTTATTGAAATTCATATTGTAGTGACGCATCATTGTGTACTTTTCAGACCAGTATATTCCACTGCATGCTAATATATACTACAACATTTTGAAACAGTGATAAAACTCATGTCTAATCTATACTGCATCAATTTTACCAATTGTCCTATGTCACTTTCATGCACTTTCAGATTACTTACACTGATTATCTTTACTCGCTTTTCTGGCAATTTAGGTATTAGATGCAATTCTTCTGAAGCACTTCAAACATCTGGTAAACACTTGGCATGATGTGTTTTACCTGATTTTACCATCAGCCTGAATAAAAACTAGAACTCTAATGCATGTCTATATTTGGTAATGAAGTCATACATAACACAAAAAAGTAACAGCAAGATGAGATGACCCAATCATTCACAAACTTTAAATAAATGGTCATGTTATTATCTGTTGAGAAAAGTCTCTTACTTTATGCCTATTTTTTTCTCTTTTTTCCCCTCTTCAAGCAATGGCATCTTGAAATCCCTGTATTGTCTCTTTCTTTCAGTGCAGATTTCATCAAACTAGAGTAGTGCTTGCCTACATGTCAACATCTCAGTCCTTGAATATCTGTCCAAGCCCAGTTGTTCTTAATGACTCCTGAATGCAACACATGCAATATTACCTGGTTAACGTGACCTAAAAAGCGATGCACTCTCTTACTAATTCCTGATTCTTAAAGCAGTTACTGTAATGAACATTTCCAGCACAGCTTTCATGCAAAAGGCCTTCCTAACTAACAATCTGAGCACATCTTTTAATCAAAAATTTCCTAGGGAACATTTTAGTATTCATTTGCTGACATATCAACACAAATGCATAGTTGTAATAACAAATCATTAAGACTGCAAAAGTAGATGCTATTATATAGTGTCACTATGCTAAACAGACCAACATGTCTGTTTCCAAACTGTTTCAAGTTGGAAACAAGCATATTTGTTTCCGATATGTACTTACACAGAGGAAGGTCAAAGGGCCATTTCAGGGCAGTTGGTCAGTTTTGTACTGTTTTGAAAGCACAATTTTTTTTTGGTAGTAATGACAATGCTTTGAAGATATTAACTGATATGTGTTTTACAAGCTGAAGATTTAGAGGTAATGCCTATGAATATGAACGTAATAAAGAAAAAGAACTCCAGTGCTCAGAGTTGCATGATACTCTAATACTGCACTAAGATGACACACTGATGACAGGATATGCCCAGCTGTCATGCAAGTCTGAAACCATTATCAACTGATACAGCAATATAAATACGCATGGGCAATAAAATACCTCCCAGTTAGCCTAATTTAGATTATGTGTACATGGGAGAGTGGAGCATATCCTCTCTCAGTGTTTGATAACTGAGATCATGACATCGCGAAGGCTAGTTGGGAATATTTTACAGATGGTAGTGAAAGTTTAAAGATGGAAACTACATATTTGAATTAGAAGGTATTGATATTTTCTAAAAAAGAAAAATTTCAATAGACTTTGAAAATTCAATCATAACACTGTTGTCAAAAATTAAGTACTTTATTATTAAATTATCCTATATATGATTTGTCATTTTTGCTTTAAGTACATTAAACTTATCATAATCATCATAATTTCTTAGTTGTCCCATTTTCCAACTGACCAACTGTCAGTTACTATTTCTAGACACAATTACAAATTCAGCACAGAACGTGGCAAAATGAATGCAGAACAGATTGAACACTGTGGGGAATCCAGCCGATGCAGCTAGCAGAAATGAAAATGTTGCAAGCCTGCTGACAGAATGGAAAGGAGTAGAAGGAAGCCAAGTGAACTGACAAATGCAGCCAGAAAACTTGTGAGACAGCAGGGTGCAAAAAAGCCAGACTTACAACAATTGGAATATAATAGTAATTTCTAAAAGTCAGCACATCACAAGACATGCATGATCATAGAGAACAATCTACAGATATTTTATATTATAATATCATTACTGCTATTAAAAAATCAGCAACTAATTAATTAAACAAATGCTCTCTGCACTTAACACAGTATTTTAATTAATTTAAACTGGAAGTGACAAAACTGAAAACAATTATGGTTACCTAAAACATTGTGAATTTTGTGAATTGTGAATACCTGGAAAAGGTATTTCATTATCTGTCTACAAAGGAAATCAAAGTAAAAATGTGGCATGCGTTGATCACTCTTTTATTCTTGACTAATTCCAGGATTCACAAAGCAGAATTCCTTTAGTACTTTTGTGTAGTCTTATTTTTTCTGAGCTGAAGTCTAAACTTTTCAACAATTCTTTAACAAGGTACGATACCACATACACAAAATATATTGTCACATAGCTTGAAGACTATTTTCCTTGTGCTTGGGATAGAAAAGAATGCACAATATTTCTACAGGGGACAAGAAGATGCCCTTCAGAACTCTCAAATTAGAATCAGATCCCAAGAAAAGAAAATCTTATTATTTATGTCATTTGTCTGTAAGGTCTTTAAAATTAGATTGAGCTTCCTTTTTATAAGATATGTCAATCTATCAATTCACTTAAGAAGAAAATCCTTAGTATTTAATTTTATTTAAAAATTTTACAGACCTGGAAATTCATTTTCAGTTAAAACTTTTTATTGAATTCCCTTGTCCTTAAAATGCTGGTCCTTCCAGTTGCACTCTGAGCAACACTTGTGTAACTAGATTTCTGACAAAATGTCCTTTTTGTAGCCCCCATCCAAGGAAAACAAAGTCAAATCCATGGACGCATACTGTAAACTTTAAGTGCACTAAAAGAGCCGTATCTGAAGCTAAAGATTTTGATTTTTTTACATGCATAAAAACCCTGTTTTGGCATGTTTCCACCTCTGACAGAAAATGCAGTAAGTCCCTTGCACAAACCTAAAGATTAAGCTAAATGCCCAGTGTGGTCCCAAATGAGCATATATTTAGTCCATAAACACAGGCCCAAATATTTGTGCTCCACTTCCAGAGGCAGTTAACTGTAATACTTCCTTAGCTTTTGTTCATAGTCATTGTCCTTCCTCCAATCTTATTTTAGGTACATAAATTTACTTTTGGTAAGATGCATTTAATGTATGCCACTTCTATACATCAATGCTTCAGAGATTTTTGTTATTGCAGTTTCTGTAGGGTTTCACACATTTCTGACGCATATACTGTCCATATCACCAGTGTCTGTGACTTTAACAGGTACCAAAAACATATCCATTAACCTATACTGCATACATTTTTAGATCAAGGAGTTCCGTCAGGTATGCCAGATGCCATCTGCATTTATACCAAGGTGTAGATATGAAAGTACTCCACTTTCAGATTGTGACCAAGACAGTCTCCCTGTTCCTTCTGCATTCACCTGCAAGCGGTAAAATTTAGTCCCCTGTTTTTTTTAACATGTGAAAAAGAGCAGGGAAATCCACGAATGATAAGAACTTTACATTTGCCTTTAATTTAAGGTTTCAACATGTACTTTACTCTTTAAAAGGATTTTTTTAAACCCTGGGATTAAGAAAGTTGCTGCCTCAAATATCATGTCAGTCAGCATTAGCTGTGGCATTATTTTAGACAAACTAAGATTTCGTATAAAAGTATTATTCTTCTAATGTCATACTCCCAAGGGTAATGAAAGTAATTACAAATCATATCACACAAGGCTATGAACTTTACAAGGCTGTGTTTCCTTTGCCATATGAACCACATAGTATCTAAAAATTCCACTTCCAAGGAATCCAGGTGCGATGCAGTTGATGCAGAACAACTTTCATGACACTGCTCAACATTATTTAAATGTCCTATGCCAAGAAACGACAAGAATTACATATCATCATTCCTAAAATGTAAACAAACCAGCTTTGACATATCAGTGCAAATGAAAGCAGATCAAAAATGAGTTATAAACACTCAACTCTTGTAATGAAGTGAAATTTGAAGAAGTCAAAACATTGAAAAAAATAATCAAAAAAGGTTCTGTTCAAAGTAACTAAAAAACTGTATAAAATCACCCACACAATTGCACAGAAACAATTTTTCACTAGCCTTCAGAAACAATTTTTCACTAATCTTCAGAAACATTTTTTGGTATCCTTGACCTTATTCTTAAATCACAACTTAATAGCTAATCCATTTCATTTTCAGTATAATCATAGTAAATAGTTGCTTCAGCAAAGTATATTGTTTCCTAACAAATAGTTTAACACTTACTGCACCTTTCTTTGACAATATTTCAGTTCTTCTACATAGCGCCTACAACAGTTGTATTTAAAATTACATCTCTAAGAAGGAATTAGAAACACTGTTTTAAATGCAACCAATTTCTTTTAACTAAAGTTTAGCAGCTTTCCAAAAGCACCCCCTACCTGACTTTTAATACTTGTAAACAAAATATTAATAATATACTTTCTCCCAATATTACAAGAAGACAAATTAAAAAATCATGTTCAGCCAGCATATATAATTAAATATTTTGAACGTCTATGCATCCTGTGAATCAGCAGGATGTACGTTAAAGTTGCACACAATCATAAAGTTTCATTGAAGTGCTCACAGAACACTAAAATGCTAGGCACTTTTGGACTACGGTTCATATAAATATTAAATCATTCTTATACCGCTGTCAAAAACTGTCAAGTCTCAGTTTAATTTTATGTTGTGAAAGTTTCCCAGAGTTGGTGGTAAGTGAACTATGGCGACCACAGTAAGGTTTTTCTGCTTACTGGCAACATATCACTAATATTTAATGGATTTACTTTGTAAAGAGAAGAAAAAGAGGCATAATGAAAAGAAAAAAAATATCTTTTCAATGGAATGGTTAAAGAGATCATTTTTCTGCGGCTGAAAACCAAAAAAGCTTTCTATGCTTCCTTCCTCTCTATAATGTAATGCAGTCGACTACAACCACATATTATAGTTACTGTTATTATCCTATTTTTGACATTTTGTTAAAAAAGCCTACAATTCATTACTCTTAGTAAATGTTCCCATGTCTAAATTTGTCTTCAGTGAAGTTCTTTTTTCTGACTAACCCTAACTCTGCAGGCACAAAACATATGTCATGAAAATTTTAAAAAGCCCTGCTATATACAACAGTACTACACAAAAAGGCATAAATATGATAGTAGTAAAAAACCTGTCTCAATACTCCATAAAGATTCAAGCTTTACTCTTACACAAAATTTATCCCATTGTTTGTAATTAATTTATTATCCCTAGTATCATATTTTATTGTATATTAATAACTTCAAAATACATGCAGGAAGTTACATTACTCCAAGGGAGTCAAGAAATATAAAATTTAATAATCATAGATTATAAATGATCTCTAGCTCAGGCAAGTAGGTCGTAGATTCATGATGATTTCCATGAGGAAGGAACATTCAGATTAAAGCCACTGCAGTAACTCTTACCCTGTTATCATGGCTCTTCTGTAGCAGTCAAAGAAGGAAATCCTACATCCTCAGAAACAGTCTTCAGTAAATTAATCAAAATAATTATGAAGAACAAAACATTTTCCCTTAGGAAATTTCCTGCACTGACCCAAATGGGGGGAAAAAAATCTAAGTTGTTTTCATCTTCATCAGACACTGGTCCTATACTGTGGGTAAATCACCTGGTCTTGAGTTAAAGCCAAATTTCTCATAGCACTGCTACCTCAAATATATAACAGAGAATTTGATTTTTTACTGAGGTGGTTTGCCACATGTTTGTCTTAACATACTACAATCTATTCCATAAAAGGCTTAAGATATACAGTGTTTGGCAGGTTAGTGTTTCTGGAAGAACTTCTCCATAGCATTTTTTTTTTTCTCTTCAGAAATGTGCAAAATTTCATACACAATCAGCTTTCTTTTCTAATTGTTTTTTTTTGCATTTTATTTTTATGGGCAAAGGGAAAAATGTCACAGCAAAAGATCCTTGGAAATTTAAAGCTCAGTTAGTGCACTGAAGGGACAAACTCAAAGTGCGAAAGAAATTCCAGAATGTACTGTAATCTCAAAACAGGTAATTGTACAACTCCGTGTACCAGATCTAAGCACACACAATCCTAGAGGAGTGTATGTCTATTTGCACACCTCTCATGTTGATATACAATCGTGACTGTATCTATAAGAGTGAAGTGACTGCACACATAATAGAAATACCCAGCTTTTGAGCTGACAGCTAATAACCACAGCAGGTACCTGCTGAAATAGTCTTGCTGTATTCAATTGTGGAGGACCAAAACTAGGAAACAGCATATGTTTTTGCAAGTATTCTCTCAAGAATATTGTCCCTAAGGCTATGTCTGTACTAGTACAGTAGACAGGGCTAGGGCAGTAGGCTCAAACACTGGTGCACTATCATCCATATTTCTTATTTGTTAGCAGAGCCTCCAGTGTGGCTTTGGTCTTTGCCAACTAGAAACTCCCCTAGATATTTTCTGGGCATGGTGCATCTGGATAGCGCATGTCAGACAGGGACTGCTTCCAGCAAGCTGTATGGATGAGGTCTGTAGTAAACTAATGGTTATTAAACTAAAGCCAACATCTGTTTTTTGCTGATGGCTTACATACATACGTATTCTGACACAATACGGATATACAAGGCCAATTCTTCACAGAAGTTAAGCACTTTTTAAACTTTAAGCACACCACTTCAAAAGAAATACTTGTAACTTTAAAGATAGGGACATGTTAAAACACTTTGGCAAGAAAAAATCTACGTTTTTAAGCACTTCCACTACACAAATAAATAAAGATAAAAAAATATAAAAGCATATTGTCAAAGAAAGAAGCTCCTTACTTTCCTGATTTAGAGCCTAAAACCTCCTCATCCCCTAGATAGAGACTCAGGTAAGAGCAAATATCTAAAATGACTTTGTGAAGACACCTGCCTTCAAAGCCAGGGCAGAGATCCTAGTTTATTTAGCAGCATAGACATAAATTCATTAGCTGTGCATGAAGTACCTGGTTTGAATTTACATATAGACATCTCATTTGCTTCTCAGTGGTTTGAAAATATTAATTTGTGCTAGCTGAACAATACAATTTGGTACAAAGGCCTTGAAGCTTTTTCTACTGAACTGGTATATTCGCAGAAGCAACACTGTGCAGAAACACAACAAGAGTTTCTGAGAGCACTCAAGTCTAGGGTTTTGCTCCTGAGGTAACAAATCCTGCCCTTCTGGAGTGCCTGTTGGCTTGGATTTGGTGCCACACTGAATTGGCTATACTCCTTGAGCTCAGGTGATACCTTCATTGGACTTGCTCAAGAATCTCTGCAGTTCTGCTCCAACAGGCAGTGTAAATAGTCCTCCTAGTCCTTGTTTTGCCAATAGATGGGGTCAGTAGAAAGGACACAGACACCAAGTTAAAAAGATAAGCTTATTTTACTTTAGTTAAAAGCAGCATAAAGAATAAGCAAGATAATGCACCTAATCATTACTACATAGAGTTAACTATAGTGATTAAGAATCACCAATTGCCCTGATACTTTACCATTATCCAGATCCGAGCTTCAGCTGGGGAGCCCCGTAACAGCTAACGATCGGAGAACCACTCCCGGCAATTGGGAAATCTTATGCAGCGCGTTCACTCATAGGTGAGGTCTCTGTCTTTGCTGTGAGAGGGTCCTGCTTATATACAGTTTAACAAACAAATCTATATGTCAAAATGCATGGAAGTATCTGGTGGATTGGCTTGCCTCACTTGGGCACGTCCAGGATTTGGCCAGGATCCCAGGCACATCCAAGGAGTTCCTGTCTCCTGGCTTAGGTTTAAAGGTTTCTATTTCTGTCTTTTACGGTTTCCAGGGTTTTTTCCCATGGTTGTATTTCATGCTGATATGATGCTGGTCGGTAGGTTCACTCAGAAGTCAACTTCTAGGTTCATTCAGAAGTCAACTTTGGTTCGAGGTCTACGGTTTAGGCCTTTTTATGTCAGTCCTTCATCTACACCTTAAGCTCGTGGTCATGTTCATTGTCAGAAATCAAATACTGCATTAGATGTGTGTGTGCCGTGTGATGGTTATGGCAATTCCTACACTTGATTTTATCCAAAGAAATACTAAAGTTTGAGTTTCAATGAGGAAGAGAAGAAAAACACATGGAATTTAATTACTTCTCATTAATTTCACTTAATGGATAAGAAGTTCAGTATGGGCCATGGGTCTTCTAATTGCAGGGCAGAAAGCTTGAAGTAAAATGGCTTTGGGCAGTAGGACAGAGGAAAAAAAACTGAACCAAGAACAGAAAAGGCAAGAAAAATCTTGATGCAAGCACATTGGCAGCAAAAGCAATTGCCCTTAGTTATTGTGTCATAGAATGAAAAGCTAAGGCTAATCCCCTTAGCTTTCCCACGTGAAAGTGGAATCCAAAACTAATCCTTTTATAGTAGCTATACCACATGAAATGGGGTGTTTAAACAAATCCTCTTAATCATCATGGCAAGAATCAGGGAGCTAAAGTCCATCCCCTTAGCTATCCTATATGAAACAGGGAACCAAAGCAATCTCCTTAGTTATGCTAGTGTTAATAATGAACTCTATCAGCCTTTTAAACTATTTTGATATAAAATTATTAGTAGCATTCTTCTGATACACTATGACCCAATGTGAGTGAGTATGCAGTAATATCTATGATACAGTAAGTTGAACATTACTAGCCAAATTTTATGGTGTAAATTACATGTCTAATGTTCACCATTTCATGACTTAACAGTCATAAGCATAATGCAAGAACATCTATGTATCAGTTAGATGAGAGACAAAACAAAAGTTTGAGCTCGGCCTTAAGAAAAATTAAGAAATTGGGAGTATTCCTCATAGTATGGAAAGCTGATAAAAAGACATGCAGAGAATTCACTGAACAAGGCCATATTAAGCTTATTATCACATAATTTAGCTGTTGTGTCTGCTAACTTAAATTTTGTTACTTTTGTTTTTGACTTACGAAGAGACATTCATAGACTTCTTCACATAACTGTTGCTAGTTGAATTAATACATATTTGTTCCATTTAGTGATAGCCTTGTGTGGAATAATTACTAAAATGATCAAAAATATAGCATTGTTCACACATTAAGGAAAAGTATAAAATCAAAAGGTTTCTAGGGCAGAATACAGCCACAGCTGGTATGTGAAGAAACCACTACATCTGCGATTCCCTGTACAATATTGCTTGCAAAGCAACACGGGAGTGGAGTGGGGTGGAGATTCCACGGCCAAGACCCGTGATAATACAGCAGATATGGGAACAAGGTGGTCCTATGGAACTGATAAGCTGCATCCTTACTACCCTGAGCCAACAGTTTGTCAAACTTTGACAAAATCCTGTCCTTTGTGTGAACTTTGCTTATTATAATGTCATTATAATACCTAAACACACCTCCATCCCAAAGGCTAGCCGCCTCCAAGGTGCGACCATTCCTCCTTGAGTCTGCGCCCTGAACTTTTTGTAAACTATACCTTTAAATGTGAAGTGAGAAAATTTTACACCTATCATAACAAAAGTATTTATCACTCGAGTCACTCAAACTCCACCTTAAAGGTAAAGAACAGTATAAAAATAGCCCAAGAAACGGGGAATATTAGGGAAGACACCATCGTGAACAAGTCAAGGGGGACTCCGTCAAAGACTGCCTTTGACTTCCGGGACCAGTAGATGGGCTGAGCCTTTCTTCCCCCCCACAGGGACGCCTTTGGGTAAGACTTAGACTATACCAAGTGCTTCCTCGAGAAACTTAGAAATCTCTCTAAAGAGTCTCTTTCCTATATTTATAGCCAGGTTGTATTGTTTATAACTTTGTCATGCATTTTATATAACTAACAATACTTTTATTTGCACGTGCTTTGCAGACAGTGTATTTATCACCGGCAATCCATAAGAACCTATATATCTGTTGCTAAAATAAACTGTGCTGTTTAAGTAGCTAGTCGGTTTGGTTTCTCATTGAATGCGACCAAAGAGTGGCCATGGTAGTTCATGAGCATGACTAGACTGAAGGTGCAGTCCGCTATTAGTGTATCCAGAATCTTAACAGTTTAATATATTAAACGCGACTGGACTGATAGTGGTGAATTGGGCATCAGTCAGAATTTAAACCTAGCCGCACCTAGCCTCCCACCTCAGTGAGGAGTGTTAGAACGCAAGGAGGTTTATTTTCTGCCAAATTACTTTGCCCTTTAATGCAACACCTTGTTTGGGAGTCTTTATTGGTTTGTTTTTTTAAACAGATCTGGTTAGTAATATACTTCTCCAAAATTAAGATACCCAGAGGAAGGTTCACCTCCACCTTCATCTTGTCTCAGTGGGTCCACTGGAAAACTTTTGGTTGTTTCTAAAAAAAACCCAAAGGATCATTAAACCTTCAGAAATATAAAATGAAATCTGTACCATTTTGCCAAGTGAGACAATCCATTTCTGTTCATTTCAAGGTTATATGCTTAACAAAACAAAACAAAACAAAAAGTTGGCTAGAACATCTGCATTCTTCAAATGTTCTACATCTCAACAGCACTTGTGATCTTTCAATTTATTTCTGCAAGTCACATATTATGTTTTAAACTCTTAGGAAGGGATTCTTTTGATTAAATACAATAGGGGAGGATTATCCTCTTAAATCTGAAATATAGTTATAATTATTATTCATGAACGCCTGGATTTTCTTCTGGGTTTCTATTTATTTTGTTCTTCACAAAACTGTGATTATTAAAAATAATTCAATTTCCATATTAGCAGTCAATAAACATATCTACAAACTATCTACTTTCCACTTTTTGAAGTAGTTTATTAGGATTACGTGAAGAGTATCCAATTCTGCTATGACTGCTTACATAAATACCTAATCCATGTGGTAAAGGTCTCTGTACTTGCTTGGATCCCTTTGCAGGGTATGCACATTAAATCACGTGTGCAAATTACCATGTAAAGTGTCTCTTCTTAAATCTTAAGTTATCAGTTCTTTATATTTTGGACCAGCAATTGCTGCACACTTTAAATGTTAACTGTTCCTCAGAGAAGAGTTTTCAAGCTCAAGTGTTGTACTAGAGTTTTAGAGACAGACATCTACTGGCAGAGTGCAGAGAAGAATTTCTTCAACATTATGCTTTCAGGCCAACTGGAATGATTTTTTCAGTAGTCTCAGACTTAGTTTTACTACTCTGATGTTTATAAGAGGTCCAGGATCTCATCTCAGCCCTGAGTTCATAGACTTGTCTTAAAAACAGCAAGTGGGATCACTTCAAAGCAGCAAGGAGGAGGTCAATAGGCAAGGAGCGCACGATCCAACACTACTCCTCTAACTACTGCTTCTTGACCATCATTTAGCTAGCAATAGTCATAGCCTATATGTCTACTCGAGTTTTTAGCAAGAATTCATGGACAAGGAAGGACATGTCACTGAGGAAGCTGGTAAAACAGGGACCTTTTGACAGAAGATAAAATACAGACAAAGGAAAAGAAGTGGAGCAAGGAAAAGCAGGGAGAAAACTCTGTCTCTACCTACAAGGACAAAAACCAAATGTATTAAGCCCTTGAGGACTGCAACGAACGTTAAGATTGCAGATAAAGTCAAAATGGCAGTGATAGAGTCCTTCTTGTCCCAAACTTTCTCAAAAAGAAATGGAAAAGTCTGTCTCAGCACCACAAGGGAAAAAACTCTGGGAAGCAGAGCGGTATTTAATTGTGCCCCAAACTGCTCCTAATTACTGTACTAAGATCCACTTGGTGAGAATTCCAGTGGAGCAGAAAAACTATTTGTATACAGTTTTTCCATCCTTACAACTGTTAAAACTGTTGATACCCATGTTACTTCGCATAACTTAACGCGCCATCAGAACATAAATGATTTACTGCAATTTGCAAAGGGAACTATATGTGTGCTTAAGTATTTAAAAGAGGCTTAGAGAATGCTTCTACCTTGCAGATTTCTTGATAAATTGGTTACTTTTCTGTAACTTCAAAAATTCATTCAAAGTATTTAAACATCTTTAAAATGTTCAAAAGTAAAGCTGGGGTTTTTTTTTGTGGTTTATTTCTTTAACTTCCTGTTGATTTGAAGTAAAGATTTCCAATTCAGGCTACTGCAAATCATTAACAATATATTAATTCTTTCCTTTTCATTTAAGTACACATAACCCAGCAACCGGGCACCATTCTGTGACTATCTGCACAGGTCAAAGGCACTCATCCTGCCTGACCCTCAAGGCAGAATGGTGGACACTCATCTGAGAGCAAAGGCTGCAGCTCCAGCCGGGGTTGTCTACACCACCCACCCCAGCAGTGGCAAATGCCTCCACCCAGACAGAGCTGCTGAAGGAAGAGGCGGCGGTGCAGACCTCGGGCTGCAAGAGGTGCCTTGACCTTTCTCCCGGAGCAGGGGTAGGCAGCACACCTGCCTGCAAATGGTGTGCCCAGGTAGAGGACCTCCTGCAGCAGGTGGCTGAGCTGCAGGAGGCAGTGAGGAGGATGCACAGTATCAGGGAGGCTGAGAAGGAGCTAGATAGCTGGTTCCAAGCACAGCCTGCAGTGGACCCACAGCCAAACAACCAAAAACCTGCCCACCAGCACACACAGAAGGGAGAGGGGTCAGTAATGCAGAAGAATGGAAGCTTGCAATGGCAAGGACCAGCAGGAGAAAGAGACTTTCCCCAAAGCCTGAGGTGCCCTTGCAGAACACTTCACTGCTCTGCGGAGTGAAGGGGAAAAACCAGTCACATCAGGAGAGATGCTGGAGCTGAGTAAGGCAGCCTGATCTGCTCCTCATATAACAACCAGCGCACCTAAGAAAAAGCAACAGGTGACAGTGGTAAGCAACTCTCTTCTGAAAGGTACAGAGCCACCCATTTGCCGACCTAACACACTCTCTAGAGACTTGTGGTGCTTACCGGGGGCTTGTATCAGGGATGTCACAGAGACACTACCAAGCCTCATACAGACTATTATCCACTGCTGTTGTTTCACAAGGGCACCAGTGATTCCGCCAGGAACAGTCTGAGGAGATTCAAGGATTGCAGAGCCCTGGAAGTAGGGATAAAGGACTCTGGAGCTGTCATGGTTTAGGCCAAATCAGCTACAGGGGACGTGGGGGACCCCAGATGGGACTGACAGATGCTCCCTTCTACCGCTCTTCAAAGAGAGAGGAGGGAAAAAGAGACTTAGGAGTTTAGAAGGAACTAAACTACTTTAATGAAATGTTAACAATAAAATAAAAAGAAAATAATGAAATATATACAAAACCGTATCAAGCTCCCAGGATGACAATCACATCACTGGCTGGTACTGGGGAAGTCCCAGGCTGGACTCAGTGATGGACGGGAGCTGGATTCTGGATCTGCATTCAGGATCAGGATCAAAGGCAGATGAACAGACAGAGTCCTCCTCAGATGTCAGCCATTGAAGAAGAAGAGCTGACCCTTTGATGCCTCAGCTTTTATTCTAAGCATGAGGCAGATGGGATGGAATACCCTGTTGGTCAGTTTTGGGTCACCTGCCCTGTCCGCTCCTCCCTGCAGGTGGGACCCCATTACGCTTTCCGCTTCCGACCCTCCAACAGGGCAAATAACCAAGTCAGCTGCCCTTGGGTGTTATAGCAATAAGTATAAGCAGGAGCCTCTCTGCATACCATGCCTGGGCATCAGCTATAAACATCGGTCTCATCACTCTGAGAGAGTGAACATTTTCTGCACAATATGCTGTTAATTTCAGTAGTTAGAAAAGGCCCAGCTAAGAAGCAAAGTTTCTGAACAAAATTGGTCCTGTTTTACCTCAAACCAGGACAGGAGCACAGGTAGTTTTTTCATAAATCCTCCTGGTCAAGAGGGAAGGGGTTTGAAAAGGGCCAGTCAAACCTCGCAAATCAACAAATGGTTACAGGACTGGTTCCACAGCCAAGGGTTTGGCTTCTTAGACCATGGGACTCACTTTGGGAAATCAAGTCATCTGGGGGCTGATGGGGTCCATCTGTCAGAGAAGGGGAAGAGCATCTTTGGTCATAGGCTTGCCAAGCTGGTGAAGAGGGCTTTAAATTAAAGTTGCTGGGGCAGGGGAATCTCAATCCAGCCCACTCCTACCAGTTTGATGCCAGTGCCGGTAATAGATGCCCAGAGCCTGGAGAAGGATCACACGTAAGCAGGAGAGCACCTGGAGTGGAACACAAAGGAATTCCATGCAATGCCAGCCAGTAAGTCAGCTTCATCAGGGGCCCAACTTAAATGCCTCTATACAAACACATGTAGCATGGGGAATAAACAAGAGGAGTTAGAGACATGCGCACGCTTACAGGGCTATGGTCTTACTGGCATCACAGAGATGTGGTGGCATGGCTCCCATGACTGGAGTGTTGGAATGGAAGGATACAGGCTATTTAGGAAGGACAGGCAGGGGAGGCAAGGAGGGGGTGTCACCCTCTATGTCAACAACCAGCTGGAGTGCCTGGAGCTCCACCTGGGAATGGATGAGGGGCTAACTGACAGCTTATGGGTCAAGATTAAAGGGAGGGCAGGGACAGGTGACATTACAGTGGGGGTCTGCTACAGGCCACCCAACCAGGAACTCCAAGCGGATGAGGCCCTCTATAGAAAGATAGGAGCAGCATCACGTTCACAAACCCTGGTCCTCATGGGGGACTTCAACCACCCTCATATCTGTTGGAGGGACAATACAGCAGGGCATAAGCAATCCAGGAGGTTCCTGGAATGTGTTGATGGTAACTTCCTTCTTCAAGCGATAGAGAAGCCAATAAGGAGAAGTGCTATGCTGGACCTCATTCTCACCAACAAGGAGGAGCTGGTGGGAAATGTGAAGCTCAAGGGCGGCCTTGGCTACAGTGACCATGAAATAGTGGAGTTCGTAATCCTGAGGGCAGCAGGGAGGGCACACAGCAGGTTCACTAGCCTGGACTTCAGAAGAGCAGACATTGGCCTCTTTAGGGACCTGCTAGTACAAGTACCAAGGGATAAAGCCCTGGAGGGAAGAGGGGCCCAAGAAAGCTGGTTAATATTCAAGGACCACCTCCGCCAAGCTCAGGAGTGATGCATCCCAACAAAGAGAAAGTCAGGCAAAAACACCAAGCGGCCTGCATGGATGAACAAGGAGCTCCTGGACAAACTCAAAAACAAAAAGGAAGCCTACAGAAGGTGGAATCAAGGACAGGTAGCCTGGGAGGAATACAAAGAAATTGTTCAATTAGCTGGGGATCAGGTTAGGAAAGCTAAAGCCCTGATAGAATTAAATTTTGCCAGGGACATCAAGGACAATAAGAAAAGCTTCTATAGGTATGTCAGTGATAAAAGGAAGACTAGGGAAGTCTAGGAAGACTGTTTCCTCTCCAGACGGAAACAGAAGACCTGATTATGCAGGAAATGGAGAAGGCTGAGGTACTCAATGACTTTTTTTGCCCCTGTCTTCACTGGCACATGCTCTAGCCACACCGCCCAAATTGCAGAAGGCAAAGGCAGGGACGGAGAGAATGAGGAACTGCTCACTGTAACAGACCAGATTCAAGACCATCTGAGGAAAGTGAAGGTGCACAAATCTATGCGACCTGATGAGATACATCCACATGTCCTGAGGGAACTGATGGATGAAGTTGCTAAGCCACTATCCGTCATATTTGAGAAGTTGTGGTAGTTCAGTGAAGTTCCCACTGACTGGAAAAGGGGAAACATAACCCCTATTTTTAAAAAGGGGAAAAGGGAAGACACAGGGAACTACAGGCAAGTCAGTCTCACCTCTGTGCCTGCCAAGATCACGGAGCAGATCCTCCTGGAAACCATGCTAAAGCACATGAAAAATAAGGAGGTGATCTGTGGTGGCTAACATGGCTTCACTAAGGGCAAATCATGCCTGACAAATATGGTGGCCTTCTGCAATGGGGTTACAGCATTGGTGGATAAGGGAAGAGCAACTGACATCACCTACCTGGACTTGGGAAAAGCATTCAACACTGTCCCGCATGACATCCTTGTCTCTAAATTGGAGAGACATGGATTTGACGGATGGATGACTCGGTGGATAAGGAATTAGCTGGATGGCCATACACACAGAGTCACAGTCAACGGCTCGATGTCCAAGTGGCGAGCAGTGACAAGTGCTGTTCCTCAGGGCTCAGTATTGGGACTGGTGCTGTTTAACATCTTTGTTGGCGACATGGGACAGTGGGACTGAGTGCACCATCAGAAACTCTGCCAACGACATCAAGCTGTGTGGAACAGTCAACACACTGGAGGGAAGGGATACCATCCAGAGGGACCTGGACAGGCTTGACAGGTGGGCCTGTGTAAACCTCATGAAGTTCAACAAGGCCAAATGCAAAGTCCTGCACCCAGGCTGGGGCAATTCCAAGCACAAATACAGTCTGGGCGGAGAATGGATCAAGAGCAGCCCCGACGAGAAGCACTTGGGGGTGTTGGTTGATGACAACCTCAACATGAGCCAGAAATGTGCGCTCACAACCCAGAAGGCCAACCATATCCTGGGCTGTATCAAAAGCAGCATGGCCAGCAGGTCGAGGGAGGTGATTTTGCCCCTCTACTCTGCTCTCGTGAGACCCCACCTGGAATATTGCGTCCAGCTTTGGAGCCCCCAACATAAGAAGGACATAGACCTGTTGAAGCGAGTCCAGAGGAGGGCCCCAAAGACAATCAGAGGGCTGGAGCGCCTCTCCTGTGAAGACAGGCTGAGAGAGTTGGGGTTGTTCAGCCTGGAGAAGAGAAGGCTCCGGGGAGACCTTTTGGTGGCCTTCCAGTACTTAAACGGGGCCTACAAGAAAGATGGGGAGGGACTCTTTATCAGGGAGTGTAGTGATAGCACGAAAGAGGGTAGATTTAGATTAGATATTAGGAAGAAATTCTTTACTGTCAGGTGGTGAGACACTGGAACGGGTTGCCCAGAGAAACTGTGGAAGCTCTGTCCCTGGAGGTGTTCAACGCCAGGTGAGATGGGGCTTTGAGTAACCTGGTGTAGTGGAAGGTGTCCCTGCCCATGTCAAGGGGGCTGGAACTAGATGATCTTTAAGGTCCCTTCCAACCCAAACCATTCTATGATTCTATGATTCATTATACATAGAAGATCTTGTCACTAAAAATGATAAAAAGAAAACAGCTGTTTGCCTAGAGTTTCCCTCAATTACTGAACACAGCATACAAGTAAAAAGCAGCAACTGGTCCTGAAACAGTGAAGCATCTTTTGCTGCTGCCACTTCTACCTTTTCTCTTGGGGGGGGGGGGGGAAAGTGGAGTTTGAAAAATCCAGAGAGATAGGTATTCAGAATACCTAGATATTTATCAACTACTTAAGCATTTAGGAGACCATCTCCTAAGTACACAGGAATTCCAAGGGGTATTTCCCATGAGTTCAGCATAGCAGTTCATAGTCTCTAAAAATACAATGGTTCAGATAAAGAGATGTTCAGTATGCACCTGGTACTTCCATAAATACTGCTTTTCTTCCACTTTCCTTTTGTCCTTTCTTTTCCATGATTTCCTAATGAAGGCAACATTCAGTTTGACATTCTTTATAGCTCCATGTGTGTGCACAGTGAATGCTTAATTATAGGAGAACAGTATTATATTTAATTGGGAAAGGATATGAGTGATTTTTTTTAATTTCAGCATATTTACCTATTGGCAGAAACCATAAAGATTCTGTAATTCAACACTGCTGAAAATATACCCCATGCAATTTAAATGAATCATTGTCCTTCCTTCAACCCAGTATGCTTCCTTCTCAAAATACGATTCTCTCTCTCCAGAAAAAGACAAGAATGTGTTTATTTTCACTAAATTATACTTTTCTCTTACTGTCCTTTTTGACAACCTAAGATATTGTAAACTACTGAATGCAAGATATGAATGTGAATACAAAGACTTAAAGCCTATTTTTCATGCACTGACTACACAGATGTACAATGCATGTATGGTACTCTGATTTATTTTAACTTCCAACCAACATTTTTTTGAAAAAACAATTCAGGATTTAGCATACACTTTGTGGGGCTTCACAACTGAAAAAGCAAAATGTTTACTGTGGTCCACCACTACTTTCTTTGTGCATTACAATTAAAGGATATGCATTGCACAAGATACATTAAAAATCAGTATCCTAAGAAAATGAAGTAAATAGTTTTACATTTGCTGTTTGGCAGTTTCTGGGCACTGAGTGCATGAACTGGTTCTCACCAAAGTATAAACAAACTTTTTAAGGAAAAAAAAGGTTTGTATTTTAAATAGCACTTCTCTGCATCAAGGATTACAAAACTGTCTGCTTTGTTTCCTTTGTCTTTATTATGTTCCTGATGCTACTCAAAAGTGATTAAAAAAAAAAAACAACAAACAACTAAAACCAACAGAGTCCTTAATGGTCACAAAAGCATACAGTCAAGCAAGAAAGCAAAGAGTATTTGGTGTGAGGAAGCAGCCGGGGAAGTTTGATCTTGGCCAATAGAGCCCAGCTTATTAAGGGTCATATCGTTCCATTATTAAGTTGATACACTTGAATTTCAGCTATGTGGTTTCAACATGGATTTTGCCCCCCTTGATATATTTTATGTTAAATATTTGAATAGTCATGGGGGATGAAATGGAGATGCCAAGCTCCTAGCTTGACATGGTAGTAAGAGGTTATCCTACTAGAAAACCAGTAAGAAAAATGCTTCTGCTTTGCAGATGGACCATAGTTTCAGCTATACAGGAAATTTTGCCTTTACTAGGAATATATTTGTATACAACACCATCTAAGTTAAACAGCAATGGAAAAATAATGGAAAAAGTATATGCAACATTACTATCATAAAGTTCAGACTTACTACGAAATACATTAAAAACACAATAAATTGCTTTTGGTTGAGCAGTTTAGAGACTACTTCTATTGCTTTACTATTACAGATTACTATTTAAGTATATAGCTGTTCTGTACTGAACCATTCAAGTATGTTTATAACCCTCCTTCATTATATCTGCTTTCCTATGATTTTTTTTTTTTTTTAATTTACAGCAAATTATATCTCATTGGGTAGGCTATGAATGCTTTAGATCTGTGACTGCACACTGGCAAGCACAAACGGGCCCTACTGTGTTTGCAATATCCAAGTAAGAACACAACACTGTATTTTGCCAATAACTATCCTCTGTGGAATCTGTAATTAGATGTTTCACACAAAACCAAATGAAAAATAATCAGGATACTGCTCAAATGTATGTACAAAAAAGATGAGGATGACAAATAACACCTCTTCTTCACAGTGCCTGGCACATTTTGTGAATTTAACTATTTCAGATGGATCATGCTCTGGTAACCCTGCATCCATCCAGTAGATTCTCAAATTCACAGCAGCCACAGCTAATTCTGTGGTCAGGGTTTTCAGGTTACATATGCAGGCAAATTAATATTTTTGCTGTTTTAACAGGAACTGCAGGCAAAAACAAAAATTCAGGCGTGCTCTTAGACATTGACAGTCCCAGGGACACACATACAGCTTTCAAGAAAACTTTTTATGCTCTAAGGGATGCTCCTAAAAGAAACATGGAAACTTGGCTCCTACAGGCAAGTCATCTCATATTACCAACAGCAATTCCTTTAGAAAAGCTTTCCTAGACATTAAACTAGATCTTGGATATACCTAATTGTTTAATCCCTGCAGATGGAAATTAATCTCAAAAAAACCCCCCTCAATTTACGTTTTCACTCATACAACATGTCTTGACCGTCAAAAAGGATTCTAGATACAGCATTGCAGAGCATGGTGTCTGATTATGTCCAAATTACAGCTCAAATACATGACTTCAAATATTTTTCTTAATGTCATCTCTGTAAATTCCCCATATTGTGTGAAAATCTGATTAGCTTCCTTCTTTTTCCCTCATCCTTGTTAAATGTTCTGACAGCTAAATCCCAACCTTCTATTAAACTTGTTATTAAAACCCCAGCCTCTGTGACACCTCTGAAATCCTGCTGGTGAGCTTTCACAGAAGTAACTACGTATCTTTATTGCAGTTGAACTGCTGCAGTAGAGGGAAGAATTTGACTTTTGGATGCATTTTTTATCAAAAGTGTCCTCAGTTCTTAGCTAAAACTTTGCTTCTTGCTACTTCTGCAACATCTGTCCACACAGTTATAGTTCGCTGTTCCACAGACTATTCAAAGTGTGCCCAGGTGGCCAAGAAGGCCAAGAGCACCCTGCCTGGTTTCAGAAAGAGTGTGGCCAGCAGGACAAGGGAAGTGATTGTTCCCCTGTGCTCGGCATTGGTAAGGCCGCACCTTGAATAAACACTCTGTTCAGTTTTGGGCCCCTCACTACAAGAAGACATTGAGGTGCTGGAGCGTTTCCAAAGAAGGGCAACGAAGCTGGTGAGGGGTTTAGACCACAAGTCTTACGAGGAGCAGCTGAGGGAACTGGGGTTGTTTAGCCTGGAGAAAAGGAGGCTCAGGGGAGACCTTATTGCTCTCTACAACTACCTGAAAGGAGGTTGTAGAGAGGTGGGGGTCGGTCCTTTCTCCCAAGTAACAATGACAGGACAAGAGGAAACAGCCTCAAGTTGCACCAGGGGAGGTTTAGATTGGATATTAGGAAAAATTTCTTCTCTGGAAGTGTTATCAAGCACTGGAACAGGCTGCCCAGGGAAGTGGTGGAGTCCCCATCCCTGGAGGTATGTAAAACACCTGTAGATGTGGCACGTGGGGACAGGGTTTAGTGGTAACTTGGCAATGACAGGTTAATGGTTGGACTCGATGATCTTAAAGGTCTTTTCCAACCTAAATGTTTCTATGGTTTGCTTGGAATAAAAGTGAAACACCTTCAGATTGAAGTGGTTTTTTTTTGGTATTGACATTTTTTCCTGTTGACTTTTACACAACTTTAATTTTAATTACATTTACTGGATCTGTCTGGTATAGAGTTAATTTTCTTCATAGTTTTCCATATGGTACTGTGTTTTAGACTGGTGACCAAAACAGTGCTGATAACACACCAGCTGTTTTAACTGTTCCTGAACAGTGCTTGCACAGTGTCAAGGCCTTCTTTGTTTCTCACTTTGCCCTCTCAAGGACGAGCCTAGTGGTGGGCAAGTGGTGAGGAGGGCACACAGACTGATGAAAGGCATATTCCATCCCGTATAATGTCATGCTCAGCAATCAAGCTCGGGTGGGGTAGGGGTGGTAGTTTTTTCAAAGCAGACATTGCTTGGCAACTGGGTGCGCATTGGTCTGCTGGTGGGAGGTGGTGAACAAGTGCCTTTGCATCACTTCTTTCCCCCCCACACTTACCAAACTGTGTTTATATTGATCCACAAGTTTTTGCCCTTCCAATTCTCTCCCCCATCTCGCTGGGTAGGAGTCAGAAGTGACTGGGCAGGGGCTTACCTACTGGCTGGGGTTAATCCACCCCAACATGCCATATTAGGAAGCAGAGGATGTCTTTGAACTACGATGTCTTGTCCACTAAGTCACAATTCTCCAACCACAGAGCAGACCAGGAACCAATAAATATTAGATTTCTTAATTCTGGCTTTTAATGCCCTAAAGAATCTTATTCAGCCCACAAATCCTGACCTTATGCTATGTTTATAAAGACGGTCTAGTGAACTTAACATGCTGTGTGACCTTTTTCAGGTATTATATTGGGTGTCACATGATGCATAATTAAAAGTAGTTTACAATATTCAAGCACAGATTACAGAGACTAGGAAGTATTATCATACATCATATAGTCATATAGCATCATAAATTTTGGCTATAAAATGAAACCCTTTTATGTTTTTTTCTAATGAGACTTTTTTGGAAGAGAAGTTATTTGGTAAATATTTAGAACACAAAAGTCACACAGAATGATATAAATATTTTGGTCAGGAACACTCATTGAAGGATGACGTATATTTACATATCTAGGAGTGGGAATACCACTTTTACCTAACAGATACATTACTATGTGGTATAAAACTGCAGTTCTGGAAGACAATTGAGTCACAGTGAGAACCAACTGAACACGAGCTCCCAATATTATTACTGTAGTGAGAAAGCCTAGTGGGAACTCTTTGGTGGTTAAACAGAATAGTAAAGTGGCATGATGATTTCTAACTAACTGTAGAAAATAATGAAATTGACTGTAAATACTACACACTGATGTCCGTACTTTCAAAAAAGAACCACACAATGATTTGAACTTTGGAGAAACAGGAGGTGGAGCAACCAAGGACTTCACCAATTTAGGTACAGTATGAGGCTGAGAAGGAAGAATCAGACAGTAGGAACCCTTTTTTAAAGAGAGATCTAATTAATTAATGGAACAAATTACCAAGGGAAATTATGGTTTTTTGATGGCTTTTAAAAATATATACTTCAGTGAAATACTCGTTACTGAGTAAACGCAAAGGCGAGGCTTGAAATCTTACAGCCTCTGATATAAGAGCTATCTCATGAATTGTTCCTTCTGGTCATAAAGAATTTAAGTATCTATTGAGTTCTAATAGTTACAGTATTAAAAGTGAAGATTAGAAGTAGTGATGATACTGTAATTCACACTGCTACATGAAAGGTTCAAATCACAATCATCCTTAAAATCAATACTGAAGTGGCCATGTGGATATGCCAATTTATATATTTATAAATACACGTCACTTACCTGGTTTCTATTTCCTAGACAAACCCAAATGACTGGGAACTACAGTGAGGAGAATTTGCATTTCATGCTATAATCTGTCCTATTTATTTGTTGTCACCTTTTGTAAAATGTAGTTCTCTGCTTGTAGATGAAATGCAGAACTTAATTGTTGATATCGAGTATGACCGTATCTACCATACACTCCCTACTTTTTTCTTATGGTGCCATACTGCTACCTGAGCATGTTTAATGCTCTAGCCTCACTTTCTGTTTGTGTATTACTGATTTCACTATGCACTTCTTAGTCTTATACCTCAGATACTTGCTTATCTTGCCAACTCTTATCTCACTACCTTTACCACTTTCACATTACTTGCTCTGTTCTCTCTATCATTTCCCCACCTTATATTCCTTCTTACCATACTGAACCTGATACCTGTATTATCATTTCACACAATAAAGTTGTACTGCCTTTCTTTCTCTGTTCTTATGTTAAAGTTAACTTTCTTAGCTAACTTCTTACACTGTTTCCTACTCTTTGTGCATCCAATGACTTTGTATTGGAGAGTGCTGCTTTTTTTGCTAATTGCTTTGTTTATTGATAGTTTTAATAAAGGAATAGGCCTAAGCTTCTTTTTCTTTAGACATGTTCTGGTTTTATGTGACTTCAAAGGAAATCAGGAGAATTCTAAAAAATAATCAATATCTACTTCAGAAAATTAATAGTTAAAAATATTAAGTATTGTATATGAATGTTCCAAGACATATTGGCCCAATCATCACCTTCAGAGATATCAGTTAAAAAATGAAGGTTAAGATGGATGCAGCTACATTGAAAGAAATGTTCATAGGTTTGCACCAGAAAACCCCAGTATCATCTCTGATTACAACATAAACAAGAGTGGTAAGTTAGTACTGGTGACAAACAGTACTAACCCTTTCAAAAATGTGTTACCATAAATTATAGAAATGTCTTCTAATTAGCTAAGAAGGAGCTAAAAAGTAAATTGTTGGCTGACTCATATACTGTAAAATAATTATTTTAACAGAGAGGGTAAAATAATCAGCCTGGTAGTGAAAAAAAAAATCAGTACTTTGACAAGTTCGGTCTCAACAAATTCATAACAGAAAAAAAACTCCTAAAACTGTATATTAGTGACCGTTATTAGAAATCTTAAAAGATCACCCAAAGAAAGAAGATATTTAAAACAGAATTACTTCTGTGGATAAATCAATAGGAAAATTACCAATTGACAAGGAAGCTGTTCAAAAAACTGTGGGAACTGGGATTAAAATAGTTTTATCACTCACACAGCTGTCAAATAATTTAGAGGATTTGTAGCAGGCTCTTTACTGCTGAGGCCATATATTTTGCCTACCATGACAAGTCAAGGTAGCTTGTACAAGCCCCTTCCACATGTAAATAATGTCTCAAAGCCTTGTGTTATGAGTCACCTTGCCTTTCTTTTACAGTAATTTTAAAATGTTTTTGGAGTTTATGAAGTGGCTACATACAAGTTAAAATTTAGATTAATGTTAGAAGCAGAATATTTTTCATGATTAATTAATACAGAACACTGTATTCCAAATCAATGGTTGCAAAGTAGATTCAGCTCATGCAAAATAAGGCATTCGTAGAGTTAAGGAGCAATACTTGTGGTAGAAGTTTATCAGGAATAGACAGGCCCTTATGACAATGGTCTCCAAACCACAGCTTGTGATCAAATTTCGCTCACAAAATTGTGTTTACATTGCTTAATGCAACAGGAAATAAATAATTTTTTTTTTAGAAGTTGCATTGAAGTCAGAAGGAAAAAAACCTAACAACTGGAGTTGCTCAGGGTACATTATTTTATTAGTATTACTGCTAATGGACAAGTGAAGGTTGCGGACCACTACATTTCAGTTAGGCTTTCAGGTTTTTATCCTTTCCTTGCTAACTTTCAAAACCTTATTAACCACTTAAACAGTGCTTAATCCCCTAGAAAAAAAAAAAAAAAAAAAAACTGCCCTTTTAACAGTCCCAGCACCATAGGGTGTACTGAGAAAACGTAAGAAAAATAATCCTGTCCCCAAGGTCAGCGAACTGACTTCAGCTGGAACCCTGGATAATGGCTCACAGGAACTCGACTGGCCTGTCCACTAGCTCACATTCACATCCTCTTTTGATAAGTATGAAGGGGTTCCTTCCCATTGTTTGTACCAGTCCAAAAAACCCTGTTCTGCATTTTCAAGGTTATGGAGTGACAGTGTTGAGTAAAGAAGTACTTTCATTCCATAGCACATGCTTTTTCATAAATCAATCGGTCATTTTGAACTATAGCCCAAAGAACAGAGGAAGTATCAAATGTGTCCATTATTAAAGTAGAAATTTTAGACAGCCCATCACTGAGAAGCTAAACTGGAACTCAATCAAGAAAAGCTGATTCTACTGACCTCAAAGATATTAATGTTTCATGCTGCATTTTTGTAGCTCTAAGCACTCAATTTATTACCTGTTCAAAATACAAGGAAAAAATCTGACAAGCAAATAAAGAAAACACATTTGTAAGAAAAACTATTGTATTCTCATGCTTCAGGAAGGTTGCACAAATAACTGGGAAGAAAATGAAAAAATAAAATCACATATTATATTACCAAGCAATGGATAACACAGTTGTGCATGACTCATCTCTGCAGCTAAATGATGGGACTGCATACAAATGCCCCATACAAAACTACTGTGTTGTATCTTTACTTGATTGGGTAGGTACCTCTAGAGGTTACCAAAACTGCTGAAAGCTTGCAAACATTATGTTATGAATCTATGATAAATAAAAAGTCTGGAAGGTGAAGGTTAAGGTTCTGCAAATTCCAAAAGAATACCTCCTAATTTTTTCTCCTACTTTGCCCTAGCCTGTTAGTTTAAAATCTCTGAGGCATATTCAATATTGCCCAAATCCCAAGCATTAATATTTCATCTACTATTTAATTTAATGGAAACATTCTTTGTGACTGAGTATGCCAGTAAATTAATGACTTCTGTTAATGTCACAGTCTCAAGAAAACCTACCATCCCACCCTCCTAACCTCAAAAAATGTTAGTTAGAACAGTAACTATATGTCAATGACATTTTTCTTACACATGTAAACACTACACACACACTTATTTGGGGGGAAAAAAAAAGCTTGATTAAAGTAACATTTAAGATTTATGCAGTATCTGAACAAAAATCTCTATCAAAAGCACAAACAAACCAAAACCTGTCACTCCACTCCAGGAAAAGGGAAAATGCTGATGTGCCCATCATGGGACAAAATAGGTTCTTATTTCTGCAGTGATAATCTCAATCAAACCAATAATTATGCCATATTCTGAATTATGTTAGGACAGATAAATATCTCAGATTAGATAGCACTGTGGAGATAAACCAACATCTCTGGTGTTTGTGCAAGATTTAGAAAGATAGTTTCACTGTTCTTTACTGAATCAGCAACTATAATAGGAGTTATTAAGGAATCCTGAAAGCACTATTTCCCTCACATTTTAATAAGAATCAAGTAGTAATTAACATGAACATTGGCCTTTTGTTTCAGAGATTGCACACAAAAATGACATGAAGAAGCATACAAATGTCATATTCTGTTAATTACATAAGCAATTGTAAGCTAAATTTTATTCTTACCTTTGTGTAAGGTACAGGATCCCAGAATAACTCAAATAGAAACAGTTTAGGAATACATTCCAGTTTAGTTTTTAACTTTAGCATCTTTAATATTTTATAAGCTAAAGTAATGTAACTTTTCATATTTTAATAGCTTTATGCAATTTCTCAGTATCTTCAAATATCTAAACCAAAATGTACATTTGGCATATTTTAATGAAGTTCGTCAGAATGATGCTAACTCTGAAAAATCAGCAAACACCAATTTTAATCAGCATTTATGCACAGTTCTCAGTAAGTGAGAGAAAGAACTCTCATTTCATATAAGTTGTTTGTCTCCACTGCTTATTTTGGGGTTTTTGTTTGTTCCTTCTTTCTGCACCGTTTCAGAAGTGCAGCATTGCTACTAGGTCCTACTGCTCACAGTAGCCTTTTCTGGAATGTTGACCTAAGGCATTTTCCTTCATTTCTCTGTGAGAAATGGAGGACGTTGTTTGTCTGCATATCCAGCCATCTCCAGCTGTATATGACCAATATCTTATAGCCTCTGTTTCTACTGGAGAGAGTCCAGCAGAGGGCTACAAAGATGATCGAGGGAATGGAGCATCTCTCTTATGAGGAAAGGCTGACAGACCTGGGTCTGTTTAGCCTGGAGAAGAGAAGATTGAGAGGGGACCTCATCAATGCTTATCAATACCTAAAGGGCGGGTGTCAATAGGATGGGGCCAGACTCTGTTCAGTGGTGCCCAGCGACAGGACAGGGGGCAACAGGCATAAACTGGAACACAGGAAATTCCATGTGAACATGAGGAGGAGCTTCTTTACTTTGAGCACTGGAAGAGGCTGCCCAGAGAGGTTGTGGAGTCTCCTTCTCTGGAGACATTCAAAACCCACCTGGATGCGTTCCTGTGCAACCTGCCTCTAGGTGAACCTGCTTTGGCAGGAGGGTTGGACTAGATGATCTCTAGAGGTCCCTTCCAACCCCTACCATTCTGTGATTCTGTGATTCTTTCATGCTTCTCCAAATCGTGTATTGTCACCTGTACAACTTCTCAAACATTCGTTCAAAAACTTCTTTGTTGTAGTGCACATAAATCTTTACCCCATTTACAGCTTAGATTAATTCATCAACTGTTCAGACATACTTTCTTCCTGAATTAACAGTACACACACACTTCTCTTAACTACCTCTCCACAGTTAATTTATCCAGTTGCTCTCACAGTTTTAACTCTAGCCTCTTCTGCCTATTTTATGTCTCAGGAAGCCTTACTCTGTTTGTTTTCCTCATGCTACAAACTGCTTTTCTCTTCTCTAATAATTGAAGCCCAAGTACTGACTCAAATGTAAACTCCTTGTATTCTAGTAATTCTTAAAACACAGCAAAGGTTCCAGGACACTTAAAAACCACAATATGTTGCAAAACTAAAGTTAAGTGTATGTATGAACAACCAAAATGGATATGTTGTAATAGCTATGTTTTAAATCAACTTTCAGTGCAGGTTTCTTTCTGCTTGTATATTGTGATGATTGTTACTGGAGTAATTTTAAGTAATTTTTGAGAATTTACAGAATAACTGAAACTATATCTTGTGTACTTTGTAATTGCCAGCCTCCCTGTTCAATTCAATGGAGCTCATCACAAAGCTAAAGCAAAAATTCCTTGCTGTATTTTCTCATCATAGTGTATGACAGTATTTGCTTTGTCTAGAATTTTTGAAGGAAATAAAACTTTCAGAATTGTAACTCAGATTGCATGAGACTGCATACAAAATGTAAAACGCAAAAGTATCTGTAATAGACTGAAATTATGTCTAGGAATACAAAGAACTGAAAAACCCTGAAAAAGAGTAATCCATAAAGTTGAAAATAGGCTGAGATTAACAAATGTCACATTGCTTGAAATCCCTGAGGGCAGAGACACAGAAGGCATTTTATAAAAATGGATTATTAAGGTGCTGACGATAGACAATTTCTACTTCCTTCTGGAACAGATCACAAGCAATAAAACAACTAAAAATGAAACAAGATTTTTCACTCAGAAAACCAGTATTTTCTGAGCATATTTCAGAGACGTGATTAATTATATGCCTCATACACAAGAATTAAGTGATGCCAGCTAATATACAAATAAGTGATATACAATATGTACAGTGACATCAGAACTAGAAGCTGATACAATAGGTGTTCAATGCTCCAGTATACTGTATCTTAAACAAAAAGTAGAACTACAAATGCCTCTGATATTTGTGATGTCCATTAGCTGGGTGGAAAGAGAAGAAGTGTTTTGGAAGTGTAGCCACTGGCAAAGCACTGGTGGTTGAACTTCAGAGAGTAAAAATGCTCCTCTTCCCCATGCTCACCTGGCCACAGCATCTCCAAGTATACCAGACAACCTCTAACACTCTGGGGCCCTGTACACAATATCAAGTGCCTCCTGGCAATCTGTGCTAACAGTACAGTGAACCCGTGTAAGACATTAAACTGGAATAGCAAACTTTAATCTAGAATGGTCAGTGCAGCAAAAAAAACCAAAACTATTTAAATATTTTCCCTAGATATTGAAACTGGTTTAATGACATTAACATATTTATAACGTTTTTGTGATTTAGCCAACCTGATACCATTTCACCAGATGCTAAAGTCCATATGAAACCTCACTTAAAGTTTTGTTTCAAGTTATAAAATCAAAAATTATTTTTCCTTTTATTTCACAAATATGTAGTCATGACACATTCCTCCAGCATAGGAATTTTTAATATGGAACTTTATGTTGTGTAACAGTTAGAGTCAGATTTAAAGTAAGATAGATTCTTAACACTCAGAAAAGCAAGAGAAGGGCATAATGATGTGTACTGATGTCATTCTCGCATCTGTTACTCCTACTTACAACACAGGCTCCTCCAGTCCTGAGAAAAACTAAAATCTTTCTGACAAGTCTATATTGCAAGAATATCCACTCAGGTATAACAGCCATTCACTTCCAGAGTGGCAGAATGCCAAAATCACGACAATAAAACAAAAATGGTGCGTGACTTACCCCATTTAAAGGAAACGTTTTCCATCCCAGTTCTCCGAGGGCAGCTGTAGTATCAAGTAAGACAACTGAAAACGGAAAAAGAAATGGTATGTTTGCAGTATTGCTTGGATGAGACATACACAACATAGTAAAGTATTAAACTGGTATGAACTGAACTAGCCCTATTAGCCAGGTACATCTGCTTAAAGCTATTAGAGCAATTAAAATGTGGGAACTATGAATAAAAACAGAATCTAAACATTTAGGTTTTCATGGCTTACATTTCATTATCAAATGTCTCAGAAGATACAATTCATACAAAACCTACACCTTTTGCAGAAATCATTTCCAAATTACAATACACTACCAATGCTTTATCATTAAAAGGTGCCTGAATAAGCATGCACATTTCTGCTATCCCTTGCCTGGAAATCTAGAAAGTTTGCACAGGGACTTAAGCATTAAAGCAAACAAAATAAAGAAGAACCATTTCAAAAGTTGAATGTTTAAAAAAAACAACCATAAACTTCCCAGAAATGAAGCCATACAACATACAAACTATCTAATTGAGAAAACACAGAAAGACAACAACTTCAGAGTTGGCATTTTAGCTGGAATATAACAGTGCTGAAAGCTGCTACATCATCTGTGAAAGGTCATGGAGAACAGAAGAGGTGCCTAAGGACTGAAGGAAAGCCAATGTCCCTCCAGTCTTCAAAAAGGGCAAGAAGCAGGATCCAGGAAACTAAAGGCCAGTCAGCCTCACCTCCATCCCTGGAAAGGTGATGGAACAGCTCATCCTGGATGTCATCTCTAAGCATGTAGAGGAAAAGGTTATTGGGAGTGGTCAACATGGATTCACCAAGGGGAAATTGTGCTTGACCAATCTGATAGCCTTCTGTGATGGCATGACTGGCTGGGTGGATGAGTGGAGAGCAGTGGACGTTGTCTACCTTGACTTCAGCAAGGCTTTTGACACTGTCTCCCAGAACATCCTCATAGGTAAGCTTAGGAAGTGTGGGTTAGATGAGTGGACAGTGAGGCGGATTGAGAACTGGCTGAACGGCAGAGCTCAGAGGGTTGTGATCAGTGGTGCAGAGTGCAGTTGGAGGCATGTGACTAGTAGTGTTCCCCAGGGGTCAGTACTGGGTCCAATCTTGTTCAATATATTCATCAAATACCTGGATGAGGGGGCAGAGTGTACCCTTGGCAAGTTTGCTGATGAAACAAAACTGGGAGGAGCAGCTGACACACCAGAAGGCTGTGCTGCCATTCAGCGAGACTTGGACAGGCTAGACAGTTGGGTGGAGAGGAACCTAATGAAATTCAACAAAGGCAAGTGTAGGGTCCTGCACCTAGGGAGGAATAACCCCATGCACCAGCACAGGTTAGGGGTTGACCTGCTGGAAAGCAGCTCTGCAGAGAGGGACCTGGGAGTCCTGGTGGACAAGCTGACCATGAGCCAGCTATGAGCCCTTGTGGCCAAGAAGGCCAATGTTATCCCGGGGTACATTATAAAGAGCATGGCCAGAAGGTCGAGGGAGGTCACCCTCCCCCCTCTACTCTGCCCTGGTGAGGCCACATATGGAGTACTGTGGCCAGTTCTGGGCTCCCCAGTTCAAGAAAGACAAGGAACTACTGGAGAGAGTCCAGTGGAGGGCTACAAAGATGATCGAGGGAATGGAGCACCTCTCTTATGAGGAAAGGCTGAGAAACCTGGGTCTGTTTAGCCTGGAGAAGAGAAGACTGAGAGGGGACCTCATCAATGCTTATCAATATCTAAAGGGCGGGTGTCAATAGGGTGGGACCAGACTCTGTTCAGTGGAGCCCAGCGACAGGACAGGGGGCAACAGGCACAAACCGGAACACAGGAAATTCCATGTGAACATGAGGAGGAGCTTCTTTACTTCGAGGGTAACAGAGCACTGGAAGAGGCTGCCCAGAGAGGTTGTGGAGTCTCCTTCTCTGGAGATATTCAAAACCCACCTGCACGCATTCCTGTGCAACCTGCCTCTAGGTGAACCTGCTCTGGCAGGAGGGTTGGACTAGATGATCTCTAGAGGTCCCTTCCAACCCCTACCATTCTGTGATTCTGTGACACATAGATTTTGTATAATTTCTGCCATATTCATTTTGGTTTTTTAATATATGAAAGGATGTGCATTATTGTGTGTTACAAAATGTTTCTACGTTATTTTAGTATGTTAAATTACATCAGCTTAATTTTTCTTTTCCTTTATTATACAGAACACAGTTCAGAGTGATAAGGAAGCTGACTGCAAACTAAACATTTAGTACATGAAACATTGTACCTACAAGTACTACTGCCCTCTGATGGAATTGTTTAATCTGACCCTTTAATTCAATAAATGTAAATTAGGATTTAAACATAAAATTAAGCATTGTATAGGGCAGTTTATTTTAATCATCAAGTTAGTGTGTTTCGAATGCTCAGTTCCTCCTCACAGCTCAAAAATTTCAGTTCTTCCTTGGGTGGTTAAACAATGGAGAAAAAAGAAGATAGTAGTTTGGAACACGACACCACTATCTATACAGTTGGGGTTTTTATGCTGTTGCACACTGTGTTCCACCTCTTATCTGTCCAAACAATCAATGTACAGCTATCTATAATGTGCTTCTATAAAGCAGTACTACATCGTCATCATCTTCAGAAGCCGGGTCATATTTTTTTGCCTTATGGAAAAGGCACATTGACATGGAAACTGTGCGAACTGGCCAGCTTATTAGAGGAAACCCGACCTAGCATCTTCCTTTGTGTTTTGTATTAGTGACAATTAGCGTTCCTCTATATTTGAATGTATGTTGACTTTTAACCTGAAACTGAAATAGTCTTATCAGCAAATTTACAGTCAGGTAACAAGCTCAACATTAATCAAATAGAAGTTTAATGTTTTATTTGAATAAATTAATGACATTTTAAAAAGGATATTCAACAAAAGGGAGTATTCTGCTCTCCACTTCTTCACCACTTTGCCAGTTTATGAAGCTTTGTGAATAACTTGAAGATAAATTAAGCATTTTTTACAAGCCCTATTTTACTTCCAAAAAATGGAATCACTATCCCCACTGAGACTACAGCTGCCTTCTGCTTACTTACAAAGCTGTGATTTATAGCTGTCATAGTAATTTCTGTTTGCATTAGGCCACCATGCTCCTCTTGTTGACAACTCAGTAAAGTGTCTTCCCATTTGGCGTGTGATGCACCAATTTCCTGTGTAAAGTTATAATGTAGTGGGGACCTGTCACAACCAAAAAAATTAAGCCACTGGGTTTAGACATTTCCTTTTCATAGAGAAGACCTAATGCTCAGCTGGCTTCTGAGAATATTTCAGTTCACTTAGGAGTGAGTTTCCGTCTCTCCATCTCTCCTCGCCTCCTCTCTTCACCCAGCAGACATGGACCATTTATCAATTTACTTGGTTTTCAGCTGAGGTTGTATCTTGCTACTTATCGAGTACTATTCTAACCATATTTTATTTTTTTAATACAGATTTGAATAAAAAATGAAATTAAAACCACTATCTGTTACTGCTAAATGTACTGATTTTCAGGTAGAAATTAACTGTTCCTATAAGCAGCGTTGGGGCTTGAAGTGCCATTTCAGTTTTACAATTTTTGTGGTAGCAGGACCATGATTTAATAAACATCATCCATTCAAAACTAATACTTCCAAGGAACAAGCCCCAAAATATAGGAAGGAAAACTAATTAATTTCTTCAGTGGGGCCTGAATTAATTAATTCCTTGCTCGAATTAATCAAGTGCTACTTGAAAGCTCAAAGCTATACATTAAAAAAATTAAAAAGTAGAGTAAATTCATCACTGAAAGTATGCTAAGTTTAAATTTAATTGAACCATGATCTAATAATATTTCTTCTATACATTTACCAAGTGACCCCCTTCAAATAACTGAGTTTTGTTAAAATACAATTTTTGATACGTTTTACATATCAAGCATCTTGTATGCTCATATATACTCACCTATATACACCAGATCTATTAGAACCTCAAACTAGAGAATTCAAACAACTACTAACTAGAATTTGAATGCTATCACCTTCTCAATCAGAAATGGAAATCATAAAAATTGAGATTGTCTTTGCAACAGTACTCATATTACAAGACAGAAAACAATTATGAAACACAAATGTGCAAATACTGGCAGATGTTTATTGCAAAGAAATACAAACCCCAGTAAACTGGTGAAATCAACAGGGCCAGCTATACAAACGAGGACATGGATAAAGTAAAAAATCCTCACACACTTCAGTGACTGGAGATATCTGCATGATAGACTTCAGTGTGGGACAGAGATACCCAAGCTATCTTTAAATGAGGTAATTAAGAAGCAGTCTATCCCCAGCAGCACAGACCTGATGGCAGACAAATTGCACTGCCAAGAAGCTTCCAACTCGCAGCTCCTTGGCAGAAAATTCACTCTGCTAAAAAAATTCAGACTAAGAGGAATGTCCACATGTATACATCTGAATTACATACAGGAATGAATGCTTCTCTTCTGACTGTAGAAGAGTGAAAATTTTTAAAGAATTGGAAATTCACAGGCAAAGGGACTAAAAAGAGATGGTGGACACTACATGTATGGTGCTTAAAACAAGAGAAAGTTCCCTGAGAAGTTAATGGAACCAGGAAGCTACACTTAGTGACCCTTGTCCATGCGTTTACTTATTTATATTTCTTTATATGCCATAGAAAGCCCCATTCCTCTTAAATGAGACTTCATGCAAAGAGTGGCTATTATGGACAAGCCATTAACTGCCAGGACAAGCAAAAGTGTGTGTCTGGAACTACTGCAGTTAATATTTATGAAAAAAGCTATAAATACATTGGTTGCAACTAAGCAATGTTATTGACATTTCTGACATCCAACACCCCCCCCACCTTGCAGAAGCCAGTTTTTGGAGGTGACGTAGCGTGTAAAACTTGCAGAGCAAGCAAGAGTGAGAGAGTGTAGGCCTGCCATTACAAAGTCACGTCACAACTCAAAATTAACTCAAAGATCCTTTAAAAAAATCTCTTTTGATAAAAAGACCTTAGATTTAGCACTTGCATATCTTTCCTTAAATAACTGAGCTAGGGATACTGCCAGTTGCTCGACAATAATATACAGACTTAAACATACAGCTTTAAACCTATTGTTTTAGTTAACTGCACAGTTCAGACTTAGAATTTAGAAGTGTTTAGCTCTGTTTTCCAGTACATACTTTAATAGATATTACACTATTATAACTCATTATGCCATACTGAGCTCCAGTTTCCTTTTTTTTGGACATATCTTACACTGCTATTATTAGACTTTACAATTGAAATTAATCTTTTCAGAGGTTTTGCCCAGTCCTGAGGGAACTCTTTTATTTAAAATTATGATGAGCAGAGCTCCGAAGACTGACAGCGTAGAATTTTAATTCTAATCCCAAAATACTGTTCTGAAGATGAACTCTACAATCTTGTCCGTACAACCAAGGAAAAAGCCTTCCAAACATTAATTCACCAGTTTCTTTTCTCCTCTTCTTTCTTCACATATCTCCAGACAGTCTGACCTAACAGTTTTAAATGTGTAAAGGATTTCAGTCAACTTACTTCCTGGAATCAGAGTCTGACATCAGAATAGGCCATCAGATCACCCACACATCATCATTGCAGACTAATACATTTCACTGTTACCTCTCTAGTGGGTAAGCCAAAGATTTGCAAAGAAAATAGAATGACAAACAGACATTAATTTCTTGAGACAACACTAGTAACTCAGAGAGCTAAAGAAAAACACCAGTATGGGAAAAAACCCAAGAAAAAATGCTGAGACTCAGAAGAAGTCACCTTGGCAAGATGCAGATCAGCTCACTCCAATGCATCCCACCCAGCTGACAACTGCTGGGATGGCAGAGACTCGCCAGGTGCCTGTGTGAGAATGGGGAGCATTTGCTGCTTCGCCTGGCAGCACATTCACCCTATTTGTCTGCTCTGTGGCTTCGCCCACAAATGCATGCCATACACTCAGGAGCTACAGATGTTCTGTGTGCAGAATCTCTCCACTGCACTGGGTAAAAGATGCCCAAATCACAGAATCACAGAATGGTCAGGGTTGGAAGGGACCTCTGGAGGTCATCTAGTCCAGCCCCCCTGCCACAGCAGGGACACCTACAGCAGGTTGCACAGGACGGCATCCAGGCAGCTTTTGAATGTCTCCAGAGTGGGAGACTCCACAACTTCTCTGGGCAGCCTGTGCCAGTGCTCTGCCACTCTCAAAGGTAAGAAGTTCCTCCTCATGTTGAGGTGGAACTTCCTATGTCCAACATTGTGCCCATTACCTCTTGTCCTATCACTGGGCACAACTGAAGAAACACTGTTCCCATCCACCCGCCTCCCTCTCTTTAAATATGTGTAAGCATTGATAAGATCCTCCCTCAGTTGTCTTTTCCCCAGACTAAAAAGCCCCAAGTCCCTGAGCCTTTCCTCATGCTCCAGTCCCCTAATCATCTTAGTAGCCCTTTGCTGGACCCTCTCCAGCAGTTCCCTGTCCTTCCTGAACTGGGGAGCCCAGAACTGGACACAGTACTCCAGATGTGGCCTCACCAGGGCAGAGGAGAGGGGGAGGATAACTTCCCTTAACCTGCTGGCCACACTCTTCTTGATGCACACCAGAATGCCATTGGCCTCCTTGGCCTCAAGGGCACATTGCTGGCTCAAGGTCATCCTGTTGTCCACCGGGACTCCCTGGCCCTTTGCACAGAGCTGCTCTCCAGGAGGTCAGCCCCCAACCTGTACTGATGCATGGGGATATTCCTCCCCAGATGCAGTCCCCTACACTTGCCCTTGTTGAATTTTATTAGGTTCCTCTCTGCCCAACTCTCCAGCCTGTCCAGGTCACACTGAATGGAGGCACAGCCTTCCGGCGTGTCAACCACCCCTCCCAGTTTTGTGTCATCAGCAAACTTGCCGAGGGTACACTCTATCCCTTCATCCAGGTCATTGATGAATATATTGAACAGGACTGGACCCAGTACTGACACCTGGGGAACACCACTTGTTACTGGCCTCCAACTAGACTCTGCACCACTAACCACAACTCTCTGAGCTCTATCTACCAGCCAGTTTTCAATCCACCAAATAAAAGACGGAAAGTCTCAGTAGCTTCCAGAAGGGTATGCAGTCATTACAGATGATACCCAGAAACAGGCAAAACTGGCACAATTTTTTTTTCTCTGAGAACTTACTTATTGACTGCAATCAGTTTATATTTATAAGAAACATGCTGAGCTTCCAAAGTCTCTCACTTCCAGCCCCCAAGAGAATTGTTGCTCTTTTCTGAAATGTCTGCACTTTTTTTCAGGTTTTATGGTCTTTTTAATTTTTAAAAATAGGATCACCTGCAGTATTCTGAAATCATTCCTTCTAACAATATACATTAAGCTAAAGAACCCTGCCTATTTTTACATCCTGTTTATATATCCAAGGTCACATTAGCCTATGTTTCACTGCAGCATTGCACTGATCGGCAGTTATTAGTTTATCAAGGTCACTGTCCTTTACAGAATCACTCCTTTTCATCATTATTTTTCAGTTTGGGTTGCATTTTTGTTCTTGAATGTATAAAGATCCATTTGTTTATATTAAAACAAGTTTTACTTTTAAGGGCTGACCTTTATGAACTGATAAAGGTTGTCCCCTGTCTGCACATTCTCTTTCTTTACTTACTACTCTTTTGTCAGCTATCGATTTTACATTTATTCCATGTTACTAATGAAAAATGTTGACCAGATACAATTTTGAATGGTGTATAAAGAATATATCAAAATCTGTGATTTAACAGTCACCGAAAAAGTACTTTAAGGTTTTTTAGACCTCAGTTTTTTAAAAGCCATTTAGTAAAAACTTTGGTAAGATTTTTACTGTCAGAAGACTTTGTGATATTTTGTCATACTTTACAAAATCTAAACTTATTACCTCTGTGGCTTGTCTGCTTGAGGAAAACAGAAAGAAGAGGGAGATGTCCAATATGCAAGTTACCTTGGGCAATTAACATGTAATCAACTGGGAAAAATGTTTTAAATGCTTGGTTTTTTTGACCAGGCCTGTTTTCCATAAAACAAATGAACTGGCATTCATTATATACGTATCAATTGAATCCTTTTCCAACATTTCCATTATTTTGCATGCAACAAATGTTTAGGCAAGATTAACGAGCTGCAGTAATAAAGGATGAGGAGCACCTGTCTAGATAGCAATTCTGCCGGGAAAGTATATAGGAGTCATAGCAAATAATATTGTAAACAAAGTATCAACAATACTGTTTGACTGAGATAAACAGGATTATAGCCAGCAAAATATATAGAGTAATCCTTCCCCTCTTTTCAGCATTTGTAAGCCTTTAGCAGCAGTGCTGTGTCTAGTTTTCAGTGCCTTACTTCAAAAAATACCTGGATCAGTTGCAAAGACACCACAGGAGAGCAACGGGAACGATGAGATCTCTAGAAAGGCTGCTCTCTGGAAGGTCTGAGAGCACTGGAGTCATTTGCCTTGGAGGTTAAATTAGAAGGACTGTCCACTAACAATCTTCTAGTGTGTAAAAGGCTGTTTAAGGCAGAAGAGAATAACCTGTTCTCTATGTTAATGGCCAAAAAGGAAGAAGGGATTTAAATTACAGTAAAAAGAGTTTTATGTTAGACTTCAGGAAAATCCTTACTACCCCTACAGTTGTAAAGAAGAGGCATAGTTGTGACTAATTGGGAAGCTGGGGAATCTCCACTGTAGGAGGCTTTTAAGACACCTTCAACACTGTCAGACCTGGTTTCTACATAATCTCATGTTGCCTTGGGGCGGGGGGGAGCTAAATGACTTCTCAAATCCTCTCCAATGCTGTGGTTCTTATAAAAATCTAGTTACCTGGTTAATGGTGCTTCCCTTTTCTTTTCAAACCAGTACTCTAACACCTACACTCTTCCAATATTCTTGAATTCCCTGAGTCCCCAAACTCATTAAATTTACCATCAGTAGCCCAGAGATCTCCTCAGCCAATTCTTTCAGGACTCTTGGAAGAGAACTATTTACGCCAGATGGGGAGTACTTGATATTCTTCACATTATGTGAATAAATTACTAATTTCTAATTTTCTCAATTCTGAACACCTTATTTTCTGCATCTTTCTAAAAATAGTTCAATACCATTCACACAAACATTTTTATTCATAATACAGGATAGAAATTTCCATTACCCTGAGTGTTGTCAGACTTGGGCATCTACCAAGCACACTTAGCTTCTATTTTCAATTTTCTACACTTCATATATTCCAACCTGTATTGATTTCCACATGTATCTTCTCTTTTCCATTAATTATTACAAGTGTTTGTATTTCTAGTTTCTGCTTTCATGTTACCTCTAATGTAGGTTGAGCTGTTATCCAAAACTGGCCTTTTTTTATTGATCAATGACTTCCCAATCAAGAATTTTAAAAAGGAATTTCCATTTTCACCCTTTTCATTTTCACATTTGCACCCTCACACAAACACACAATTAGAATTCTCCTCCAATGAATGAGAACTAGTCAGAATAATTTTTCACATACAAAACCCAGTATCTCATTCATAATAAATTCACCTTCTCAGTCCTAAGAAGTTTGCAACATTATTAGACTGGGTGCAATATTTTTTATGTTGGATAACTGCCTGTCTTTAACTTGGTAGTGTTTTGCTCCCAGTTACATGAGGTCTCCAGTGAGCATCTTCAAAAACTAATTCCCCCACAGCACCATTTTTCTTTCCCTACATTACATACAGATGTTTAAAGAATAACTTACCCTATTTTCTAATTTGATTCAGTTATCTGTTTCAATCTTACTGTTCCCTACTACTACCTGGATAGACATAACTTCAAATACTGTGGCTCTGAGCTAACAAGATTAAAACAAACAGTGGTTCTCTTGCATAAAACGCCACACTACCCAGCTTTTTTATTCAACCTTTTTTCCTAAGAGAACCTTATTACCTATTTCTTAGCAAGATCATTTTTTAAAATGAAATTAAAATTTATGCTTTTTGCTATATCATTTTATGCTTTCCTACACTTTCATAGTGCTGCTGCTATTTCAGAGCCAATATAATTATCCTTTCCATACCTTATGTGCAAACACGCATGTTCTCCTGAGAGTGGAAGGCTGCTGTAGTCCTATTGCTCCATCCCTCACCAGAATGTAAGCCAACATTTTCATACCAAAAGCTTCCGTTTTTCATTATCCTTTTTCACATTGCCTTTCTTCCATTCTCACTTGGAAAATCAACATGAATCACTTTATTCTCATGTTGTATTATTAGTAGCATTGCCAACTATTGCAGACCCCTCAGTTACATCACAATAACCTCACTGGATTAAGTAATAGATAATAGATAGTAATAGATAATAGATAGTAATAGATAGACGAAGCTCTGATTTATTCTCTTCTTGTGCTTTTTTGGTGGAAGACTTTATTGAATTTGGATTATGGTATGCATACTTTTATGCGACTGTACCATGTAAATAAGCAAGATGAATAAACCAAATACTGTACTTTGTTCTTGCTACCTAAAATCATAAGACACCACACTGAGATATCTAATTTATGTAATTTTTTAAAATGAAAAGATTAATTCTTGTACCTACTGAGAGAACTGATGGAGGCAGAGGCAATTGATTCCAGCTGTATCCTTAGCACCATTATTCCATATACTGTCAAACCCCTGAAGCTAGTGAAATGGAAGTAGCAACTAATGGAACCTCGGAATGATACAGTATTTCATTTGAACAATTAAGTGGCTAAGACATATTGAAGACCAGAGCTGATTATCATACTCAATACATATCATTTTTGCAAGCTTATGTGTTCCTTTCTGGTTGCAACTCATTTGCCAAATATTTATTTTTTCAACTCCATACACTTTTCAGTATTCAGAGTTTATGACGGTAGAAGGAAGAAATACGCCACTTGCTTCACAAATCATTCAGATTTTTATATTTGTTAATGCTATGTAGTTGATCCCCGATTGTATCACCATATTACTTTAGAAGAACACATAATGAACATCGTGTATGACTATATCTGTGCAAAGGAGAGTTATACGAACATCCACTCAACTTACATTTAAATGAACAAAAATGCAATTTTACAATTCTTTCCAAATAACAAGCCAAGTAGCCATGGTAGGATGAAAAAAACCCTCAGACTCTAAAAAAATAATCTAATGTGTGTTTCAGCACCTCCAAAGTCTCTATTAAAAAAAAAAAAAAGTTAAATCTGAATTGAACCCAGCAATACTTGACACTTAAAATTCTACAAGTAGGTCTAATTTATTTTATGACTTCTACAGCACCAAAGGATTAAGGTATTTGTATTTTACCACCATCTTCTAAGACTTTGTAAATGGTCTACTTCATATCTAAATTTTCTTTAGAAATGACTGGGGAAATTATCACTGTAAATTTTGCCAGATGGTCATAAAAGTCTGCCCTTCTGGAGAAAGCCTTTGGCTTTTATATTCAGGGAACAATAGACACCAGTCCTTAGGTGTTATTTCAATAATAAAAGGACCACAATTAGAACATATAGTCAGCTAGTTGCCTATTGCATTTACTGTGGCTTATTTTTAGTATTGTTAACACCTACGTTTCTGAAAGCAGGACAGTGGATTTTAAAAAAGTGACAAGTCTGTGGCTACAGGCTGTCAAGCTTCAAATTAACTTCAGGGTTTAAAGTATCCAACCACAAACATTTCTTAATTTAACAGCAGCATTTTTACTTCCTTCCTAATGCCACTTTATTGTAAAATTAGCAATTGCAATACTTTCAACACCTATCAAAATGCTCTGATAAGCAATTATTATCATTTACAATTTATAATGTACACAGCTCATTGACCATACCTGTATCTTGTCATACCTCTACTTTAAATTACATTATTGATATTTTGAATTTTTTAATTTTAAGATCAGGAAATATTTGAACAAACTTAAATACCTATTTTATAAAGTTGGAGCTTAAGTCACAGTAAGATAAAAAACCTGAAACAGACAGACTTATTCCCAGGAAACAAGAATCCTTGCACCCAAAAGAAGTAATAGCAAAATTTTATATTCTGATTTTTTTCATTATTTTTGTAGCCTGTTTTTAATAGCATTAAAATTCCTTAGAATAGTGCTAAAATACTTCTTAACATAAAACAAACAAACCGACTAACCAACAAACAAAATAGAAACAACCGATTAATTATGAAAATTGATCAATTATGCCTAGATGCTCTTGTTTAAATGAAGGGGGTTTTCTGTTTAGACATCATGTAATAGGCAGAGTTCACTCCTTAAGTAGTCTCAGTACAATTAACAGACAGACTATTTGGCCTTTACAATTACTTAAGCCAAGGTGATGAAATCTTGGTACCTGCCTTCTGTACAAAGCATCTTGTGAAACTTATTTCTCTGGTATACAAAAAATAATAATCAGATGAATGAATGAAAAATAAATTACCTTTACTGCTGTTCTACAACAGAACTGAGAAAAGATGCCCTGAATGATGACCTACAACAGGAGCTCCTTGTTGTGGAGTGTAACTAGTGATTCATAATACCTCCATACTGATGCAACCATCCATGCCTCGGTGTTTTTTCTGCATATGCACATATGACCACTCCGATGGTGAACACCTCTCTAAAGCAACTTATGAAAGACACAAGTCTTTAGATGGTTATTCTACTAGGATAACACATTGACTTTCTTTTTTCAATATCAAAAAGTGCCTTATCACACAACTTTAATCCCTGGTCATAATACAGATAAATATTCCAAAGAAATGGGAGAAATCAAACAATTTACCAGTCACAGGCATGTAACACCAGTCAGTAAAAGATACAGCCTTTCCCAGTAAGGCGGGTTCCATGTTTCATTTCACGAATACCAAGCAGAGCCTTGGGAATCAGCCTGATACATTCAATGGCACCGTATGAACCAAGCACGTAGGAAATATATCTGTCAGTGCAGAAATATATGACAATTTCTGCACTGAAATCTTTCTGGGAAAATAGTTACAATCCCTAATTGTACACAGTTAGATCTTAACTATATATTCTGCCACTTAGGTTGTTTTGCCCTAAGACAACTGTAAACATCATGTATTTTGAGGTCTAACATAAGTGCTTGCTTCTCCAATGTGAGTCTTATTCACAAGCATGAGAAAAAATAAAATTACTGAGGTAAAAAGAAAGCATATTCACATCTAAAAGAAATGGGTTTACCTCAGAAACAGATGAACACCCAAGTTTTCCTCGGGTAACTGTGGAATGGATAATGAATAGGTAATATCTTACTTCTCCTAGCCTATAACACAGATTTTCCCCCAAGAGCAGTGTCAAAGTGATTTCAAAGTGATTTAGTTGAACACTGCCCTTCTGAACAGGGGAGTAAGACAGGAAGAGGTTCTTGAATCCACACATCAGCCAGAAGGGATGAATTCCTGCATCTGTAATGCATCAGAAGGGGCTGAGCACTGCAATGTCAGTGCTTTAGGACAGGCAGCGAATACAGAACTGAAGAATAAGTCCCAGGAGGTTGAAGCAGACTGCTCTACTTTAATGGACTCCTCACAAAGAATGAGATGGGAAAAAAGGGGGTTTAGGTATCAGGGAAACAGTGTGTTCTTAACCATTGACTCAGCTTTCATTTCTAAGATATTCCTTTTCAGCAAGGATTCCTGTTAAAATGAAGTGAGATAAATTAATGCTGTTCACAGGCCCAGAAGATAACACCGGAGATGGTTTATGTCACATAGCTGTATTATTTTCCTAAGCTTTTGGTTTCACATGTGAGATAATTGGAGGTCAAGAGCTAACCCTGATAAAAATAGGAGTCGCAAAATTATGATAGGAGCCCAGCTGCCCTATGTAATAATTTCCATTCTGACTCGAAAAAGCTAATTGATATTCAATTCACCATCATGTTCATGTCAACAGTAGATTATTGGGCAGGTTTTTCTAAATGAACATGAATACCTGACAGTTTTGTCAGCTCTGTTTATTAACCTGAGTATATCTTCATTAGGGAAATTAGAAACAAGTGAAATTCAGACAAATGGATTTATCTTTCCTTACACTGGTAAAGTACAAATGACTTGTGTGTTGTGCAGTCAATTCTGTTAGTTTGAGACCATGGTTTGTGGAGTCATGATGCTAGATTTAATATTGTCCGCTGTTAACCTTCTCTATTCTGCATTCTTACAAGCAATTGCTTTGATGTCTTTTACTATACTATTTTTTTGAGTGGTGATGAAATGAACAAAATGTTTATGTAACAACAATTCATAAGTGAAAAAAACATACAAAAACTTTTGGAAAAGTATTACACCTGTGCCTAACTGTCAGTCAGACTAATTACAAAGTTAATAACTCCATAACTATGGCTCCTATATCCTGCATTTCTTAGGATGTCCTTTTCAAGGGGGGTAGAAACTTCCCACAGGAATTCATGGGTATAATCAAACCCACCCTAGGCACCTGTTCTTTCTTGCACCGCACTGATCCAAAGACCTAGCCTCTCTATTAGTAAAGTATGAAATGGTATTGCAAGGGTTTGCTGCCTTTGCCCCATCTATAACTGGGAACGCTGGTAAGAGATGCATTTAACCAGAATCAATACAGACCTTTTCCACAACAGTCCCTTTAAGGAAAGAAGTTTTGAATAGGACAGCTGATAAAGTGACAAAGGGGGACTGGGAAGACAGATGGCCACTGCTTAGTCAAGTAGTTACTTAATAACCATAATGAAAAATTAGCTGTTTGGTGACTCTGAGGAACAGAATAGACAGATGTTATGCTGAAGCAACCAAAGAGAGTTTGTGCTTGACTGGCAGCACAGCCCCATGAAGAGCTGTTTGAGAACCTCTAGCTCAAGAACTGAGGCAAGGGACCAGTTCAGGCTTTTTGGCAGGGCTCTTGAGGGCATGTGTTCTCGCTGGTGCAGTCAGAGCTGCAGAGCATGCTGCTTCAGGCAGACTGAGCGCAAGAATCAGAAGTCTGAAACTCTGACATACATGCAAATCAGACGTGGGAACAACAGTCGGGGAAGGTCCAGGCATGAAACACAAAGGCCGACACTTCTGCAGTGGCACAGACCTGTCCACTGAAGCCAAAGACTCTTTACTACTCTCTCTCTGTCTTCTACTACTTCTGTAGTTCAGCATAACTTCTTAACTCCAGGCAGCTAAATAACAGTTTACCTACATTCAGTCCATATTTTTACATCATCAAATGAAACAGGGTCATTCCTATGTTGTAGGCAGAAAAGGTACAGAAAGCAAAGAGTTCATATAGCCCATAAACTGCAGATGTTGACTGCCCTGCTTTCCCAAGCTAACTATAATGCTAACAATGTCCGCATGAAGTAATAGAGGGTGGAAAAGCATAGCTGTTAAGTCCTCATCTGTTGTATTGTTGCAGTCTGAACAACCACCCAGAATTTATCCACAAGTCACATAAATGAGCCTCCATAGGTGATAGGACATTATTACTAATATCCTTTACAGAACTTTGCCAAAGCCATATAAGCAGGATGAAGTTAGTATTTCATACTCAAACAAAAGGACACGCTCCCTGATCTCCCTAATGACCTAAGAAAGCAAGTGACATACAAAGGAGGGCTATCAAGCCTACATTTGTATGTTTTGTGCTTGTTAAAGGTGATGTGGTTAGTAATGATTTTAGCTGTCAGCAGTTAAGGCAAGTCATCAGTAGAGCCATAAACCGTGGGCATATCAAAGCTGAAGCAGTCATGACTTTCAAAGGTGACAATGCTCTCAGGCAAAATTATCAGCTTTTCTCCATTGCTTCCTGAAGTGGCATTTCATTTGCTTGGTAAGTTATCTACTTTACAAGTGAAATATTTAATATAGTTGGCCTTACTGCTGTTGTCTGAAAGTGACCATGACGTACAGAAAAAGAGTTTAGCAGAACTCATATGAAAAAAACTTCCTAGGAAGGAACACAAAGGCAATTCAGAAAACATGAGGTTAACATTTGGCTGTATTAAATATTTTCCTTTTTTAATGCAGACCCTCAAAAATATACCAAAGTAAACACAACTTATTAGAAAGAAGAGTTGTTCCACTCATGACAAATATTTCCAGAGATATCCTAGGTTTATATTCATGATGATAAAATGTTTCTTATCTCCTTTGATTAAATATCCACACAGCCAGTCAGTTTAATGTTTTTCAGCTTTGTAATTCTCTCTTTCACTGAGTCAGTCTGTCACTTTTTCCACTAGCTCTTCATTTATAATTTATGGTGTCAAGCACCGCGCTTTCACAGCACGAACATTTTACAGGTGCTAGGTCAGGCTGTCAAGCTAAAGTACATGCTAATAATTGGTAGCTTTGAAAATCTTGGTCTCTTTACCTACAGTGGAACATCAGCATGAAGGCTCAATTGTTTTTACAAAATAATCAGGTTTGCAATACTTCTAACGTTATCAACAAATAAATATACAACATCCTGTCATTTACTTGACAGGAAATAAGTTTTGACTATCTAACCAAAGATCAAATTGCTTTAAAAGATTGGACAGCATAGAGTACTCACCTCTACTATATACAGACTTTGAGCTTGAATGATAGACTTTTAATGCACATATATGGAGATTAAAATTTCAAAGATAACTGAAGAGCATAAAATAGATCTGAGAATGCCATCATTCATGTAGTAAACTGTTATGCCTGGTCTGCTGAATAACTGGTCTCATATTCAACAGTATATAGTTACCCTCTTTTTTTCTTTTGTGACTATATGATAATCTAATTGGAGAAAAACTTTTTTTTCTGATTTCACATCAAGAAGAGAAAGTAAAAAGACCGCTATTCTGCATTATTTTAGGATTTTTTCCAAATTTTCTAGAGTGCAAGAGGTGATTTGGATATGACACAGGGAACTATTTTCAATATATCTCTTCCTATTCCACTGCTCTTTAAACACCAGCAGGAGAAAAAAAAAAGCTGGATCCTAGTAGCATAGTACCAAAACTTTCTTTAAAATGATTAAATACAAAAATCTTCCTGCTAAAACAGTATAAAGTAAAAACAGTCACTTCTGATATGGCTGAAAATAACCTTGTTGGTAACAAGGGGTTGTCATATGTAACACACATGAAGGTGGGAAGCATTTGTGAGACTTCCACCAACCTGAAATGAAGATGTCTTGGGCACAATGATTTGGCAGGTACAGCATTGTATCAGGACTGCTGGAAATGCAGTAGCACTCGGTGACTTAGTTCAAAGCACCGCTTCAAAGGGCTACTTGAGACTTAAGTGCCTGTTATACAACCCAGTGATGCAAGGGGAATGTCACTGAGGATCGCTGGAGCGCTGCCAAGAGAGTTTGAAGGCAATGCCAAATATAGACTATATAATACTACATCCACACTGTTACTGCAGAATATGGGAACCTTTGTATTTGAATGATTACTGCAAAGGTATTGTTTGAATTAAAATTTGCTTTATATCATTTTTCTTCCAAACTTTTTTTTCCTCTTTTGCCATTCTGTCTGAAAAGTTTGAGCCCAGAAAATGTGAGAAGGGACAAACAGCACCATGACTGTGGAGATGAATTACTCTATTAAAAGAAAAATAGGGAATAATTTAAAAATTACTCTTTGCTCATATCTGAAGACTACAATATAGTGAAAATGCTCAATTTGCCTGTGAAGGCTATGCAGTATATCATAGAATTATAGAACTATAGAATGGTTCGGGTTAGAATGGACCTCTACAGATCATCTACTCCAACCCCCCTGCCACGGGCAGCGATAGCTTTCACTAGATCAGGTTGCTTCATCCAGTCTGGCCTTGAACACTGCCAATGACGTGGCATCTACAACTTCTCTGGGAAATCTGTTCCAGTGCCTCACCACCCTCAGAGTAAAGAATTTCTTCCTTATACCCAATTTAAATCTACCCTCTTTCAATTTAAACTGTTGCTCCTTCTCCTGTCACTACAGCCCTGGTAAAAAAAATCTTTCTTGGTCTTTCTCACAAGCTCCCTTTATGTATTGAAAGGCCGCAATATGGTCTCCCTGGAGCTTTTCTTCTCCAGGCTGAACAACCCCAACTCTCTCACCCTGTCTGAATAGGAAAAGTCCTCCAGCCCTCTGATCATCTTCGTGGTCCTCCTCTGGACCTGCTCCAAGAGGTCCATGTCTTTCCTGTGCTGAGGGCTCCAGAGCTGGACGCAGTACTCCAGGTGGGGTCTCACGAGAGCAGAGCAGAGGGGCAGAATCACCTCCCCTGACCTGCTGGCCACGCTGCTTTTGATGCAGCCCAGGATATGGTTGTCTTTCTGGGCTGCAAGCGCACGTTGCCAGCCCACATCCAATTTTTCATTCACCAGTACCCTCAAGTCCTTCTTGGCAGGGTTGCTCCCAAGCCCTTCATCCCCCAGTCTGTATCAATATTGCGAATTGTCCCTAGCTAGTACTTGGCCTGGCTGAATTTCACGAGGTTCACATCTATCTATGTAACTCTGTATCCAGTATATATGTATCTATGATTTAGTGTGAAATAGCTTTTACTAATACAACAAAGACCAATCCTGAAAAATTACTATTGCCCCATACTTCTTCCCAAGATAGTTTCTTATACATAAGTACTTTGAAAAGCATATGAAGAATGCACTTTATGCTCTCCCTTTTGCAAATTTTGCAGCTCATACAGATCCCCTCCTTTAAAGCCCCAACATAGGCAGTTCCATAGAATCTTTTGTTTTCACCTTTCATTGAAGATTGCACCAGATGTAATTAAAGCACAGAGAAGACTGGGTTGCAGAGTGACCTACAAGAAACATCATCAACACAAGTTTTTAAGTTCTGCTAATGAAGCCTTCCAAAACCGCATGTTTTGCTATTCTAGTTTCCTTTAAAAGTAATACACTATAGCATGGTTAGAGAGCAGAGAATGGATTGAGTGGGTTGACTAGAGCAGTCAGACAATGAATTTTGCAAGAGCATAAAGCGAATTGATGAGGCTAAAGGAAATGCAGTCTTATGGAGACAGCGGTAGAGCTTCAGAGGGGCCAAAGATTAATTGAGGAATCTGAGGGAGAAATGGCTAGCCTGAAGACAAACGTTTGTATGGGAAGACTTGGTGGAATGGAAGAAAGAAAATGTGTTACATTGAACAGCAAAAAAATTACAATGGAGGACAGAACTGGGGTTGTAGGAAAATGTGGAGACTGTTACACAATCAGGAAAGACATTGAAAAGTGATAATGGATAAATGGGCTGTATGGGAAAGATGATGAACACTGACTGTTAAAAAGAAATATGTTTACTATTCTTTGCACATCAGGAATGATGTACAAGTTGGAAAGGGGAGGCAGCTAACAGGTTTTGCATGTATTTGCTTTCATTAAGACAATTTGTCACCAGAATTGTATCTAGAATCCAAAATAACAGTAACTGATTTGTCTAAAATTCTAAATCACAGTCTTTCAAAATGTGGCAATTTACAGGACACACTAAAACTAAGACAACTGAAGCTGTCTTCCCTTCTCATTTCAGACTGCATGATAGAAGCCTATCTGCAAGAAACGAGGTTTCATTATTGGTAATGATAGAGTTATTCTGGAGTAAACAGTATCTTTAAAAGAGTTAGCATACATTAACTTAAGACTGTTCAATCTAAGAACAGTTTCAAGCCAACATTTTTTTTTTTACTTATGTGTATTTTTTGTCTACCTATAAAAAGGATTAGTGAGATTATACTGAGAATTAAATAAGGAACGAGATACAGAGAATAACTGTTAAAAAGAAATATTTTAGGATGAAAATTAAGTATACAATTACATCCCTAGTTAAAAAAGCAACAGTAAAGGGAGACAATAAATCTGTATTCAATTGTAGATATTACACATATTTCATAAACCCACATTGATCTAAGGCCTCTTTTCTTACAAGAACTAGCTACCACCGTACCTGAGCAATTTGAAATACTGTGCTTGTTAGTCTCACTTTCCCACCTGTTCAAAATCATTCTCAGACTATGAATATAATACTATCTCATGGCAGGTTTCTCTACCCTCTACATGAATGCAATCAATTATTGTTTAACATTGTTTCCCACCAACAATAATGAATGCCTTGATCAGAATCTCAGTGTGCTTTTTTTGATTGTCCACAGTCCCTTCATTTCCAGTGCTTGCACTCAATCAGAACAAGTGATTTAAATCTCATACTTAATTTAAAACAGATGAAGGGGGAATTTAAGATGTTTCATTCGTGTAAATGCCAAATTTATAACAATGAATATTATCTTTTATATTGCTATACAGCTTAATTTATTTCATCTAAGAGCAATAAAACAGAGTAAGTACTGAGCAATCCTAATAGCCAAGCAGAATCAAATTATGGAAGAAAAAGCTGACATCTGAATTATAATGCATTAAGGTAAAATTACAGCTGAATTTGAGGATAATTTCCTTCAATTTGACTTTGAGAATGCATTATTTTTACAGCCTTATTTCAGTATTATACAAACTGAAAAGTGTTTTGAATCTACAAAAATTATGAAACAATTTCTGTTTTTATAGTTAAGATACCATTAAATTACTATTTATGTGGCAACACCATATTGGTAGTGAACGTTCTAGCTTATCATGTACATTTTGTTGTACAAATATCAGAAATAAATCTGGGTTAGGAAACAAGTTGTAAAAGTTTTTAGCTGCTTTAAATAGAGAGCAAAAGAGGTGAGGAAGTGCATACAAGGCATGCTTTTGAGACAGGCAGTATTTAACTTTGGAATTCGTAGCGCAATTCCTCAAAGGTTAGTCACAACACTGATCTTATTTAATATTTAAGTAATGTCCTTGGCCAAAGTAGGTTTGTCCTATGAGATTTTTTTCATGGGAAAGTTGGGAGGCATTGAGAACACAACTGAAGGCTGGAACACTGCGGGGGGGGGGGGGGCTATAGGGGGACAAGGAATGATTCTTCATATCTGACATAATAAAGAAGGAAGGACATTAAATACAAATCGTAAGACAATCCAAAGGGAGCAAAGAAGAATTTCTTTTACGAAGTGGGAGCCAAACAGATGTGCACGTATTAGTTGATGACAAGCCAACCAAGGACCAATCAAACAACATGAGAATGAAGGAGACAAATGCCATCACAGAAAGTGTCAGGTATTTCTAATAAAAATCTTACTGTTGCACTAAGTACCAGTAAAATCTCACCAGCAAAACTGTACGTGGTTCTGGCCACCCTTGTTCAATAAAGAATGGATTAATACAGCATGAAGAACAGGCAAAGGCAACTGTAACTGTCATAATGATCAGCTATCTCTTGAATGAGAGGTGAAAACAGCAAGCCAAAACCCAAAAGAAGGGAAAGAATTCATCCTACAATAGGAGGAGGAACTGGATAAAAAGTGAGAATGGAAAGATGTTCTTAAGCTTTGGGATGACACCAATACAAAAATAAATGAATAAGCACCAACCACTAATAAATTCAGCTTATAAATGCATTTTAATTTCAGAGCACTGAAATTCAGAACCACCTTCCAATGGGAGGTAATAAGGGAACATCACTTAGCTACATTTAAGATGAAAACTAATCACTTTTTAATACAGAATCATAAGAGGCATTTGCTTGTGGTAACAGAGCTCTTTCCCAATCCTGTGTTACAGTCAACAGAGCCACTTGATGCTGTATCTTAGCATATACCGCTAATGCAAATACTACTTTTTTTTGTCAAGAACAATTTAAAAAAAACTTTAAATGCCAGCAACATTACAATAAAATATTTTCCTCACCTCAAAGGAAATTAAGCCACTTGCTGAATGATAAACTGACTCTTCCATTGCTAATTTCCTCCTGTCTTCGAGGCCGATGGTAACTTCTTCCCTCCAACCCATTTCCTTTTTGGAATACAGTAACAAGTAATAAATAATTCTTGAATCCTCTTCACAGAACTACAATATAGATCCTTCCGAACTACTGCATTTATCTTTAACATAAGTCTCCAAAGGACATAACCCACATTATGGACTAATAGCCTGTAAAACTGAATTTTATGAACTGTAGCAGTTTTGAGTAATAAAAATGGAATTAGTAGACTCAGTTTGATGGCATTTCTTCCCTACCCTACACAGGAATGAATTTATTTTTGATATTTTTAAAAATAACATACTTTTAAAAAGTGTTAGAACCTGCTTGGAGTCTACAAATATGTATGCTCACACATAGAGATAACATGGTATTGAACAAATGATTTTTCCCCCCAAACTAAACCCCAAATTTTGTAAATTAGAATATTCCTGTAAGAGAGGGTCAGAACTTGATTTTTAAACTTCTGTTCCTTCTTCTTATTTTCTTCTCCTCTCTCTTATAAAAAACATACTGTTCCATCTTACTATCTGAAAAAAGGATAGCCCACTGCTATTTTAGAAGCTTTAGTCATAAATTGTATCACTTTACTGCAATGAAAATCACACTTACGTTCCTTACAGCTGCATAAAGGTTTACCTCTGCTCAAAGAATAGTACCTCCGTGAAGCTCACCAAGAATCTTATTTTATTCGTAAAGCATTTCATATCAAGAATACCTCTTAATTTCTTTTCATAGCTTTCTCTTACTTTAAAACAGATCAAAAACATTTTAACATATGTTCCCTGCAGTAAACGCCCCAAAATCCAAGTATTCAAAGTAATTTTTTGTGTGTGCTGAGTAACTGTGAAGTCAACCTGAGCTAGTACCTGGCAGCTCAATAATCAGGTAATTTGGACAATGTGTTCACTAAATTTGGATGTAAGAACACCGGATAGCAAAAAAGAAAGAATCCCTTAGGTAAGAGTCAAGCATCCACAATCACAGTTAAAAGTTTAAATACATTAGTGCAAAAGAACGAACAGTTCTTCAATTACTCTTTGCACAGCTTGAACTTTTTCCTTTCCTAAACACACTATTAAACAGACGACCCTTAAGTAACCAGATGCTTAACTGAAGTGTATTATGAAGAACCCGTCAATAGAAGGACTTTATTTATTTATTTAAGATAGGAGTCCCTATGAACCTAATAAGCAAAGTATATCACATGCTACAGTGAAGGAAAAAATCTCCAAACACAAATCGCTTTCACAGTCTCATCTGACCTGGAGAGGTACAAAATTCTCATCTGCTCAGATGGTGGCAATTGGTTTTACTCTGAGAATATGAGCAAGATACACAAACCTGTCACCTGCAAAGAGGTTTCTCCTTATACAGCACGTCACAACACTTTGCTCAACTCCAGTATTCATTTCAACCAATTTTTAGTGTTTCAAAGGCAAAATAAAATTCCTACAATAGAAAGGGGGGGAAGGGGAAGGAAACATGCTTCTGCTTAACATCAATAACCCAAACAGACAATTGTGCTATGCTGTCTTTCTCCTCCATTCATAGAATCATAGAATGGTTTAGGTTGGAAGGGACCTTGAGATACTTAGCTCCAACCCCCCTGCCATGGGCAGAGACATCTCCCACTAGACCAGGCTGCTCAAAGCCCCATCCAGCCTGGCCTTGAACACCTCCAGGGATGGAGCTTCCACAACTTCTCTGGGAAACCTGTTCCAGTGCCTCAACACCCTCAAAGTGAAAAATTTCTTCCTAATATCTATTCTAAATCTACCTTCTTCCAGTTTGAATCCGTTCCCCCTCGTCCTATCACTACATGCCCTAGTAAAAAGTCCTTCCCCAGCTCTCCTGTAGGCCCCCTTCAGGTACTGCAAGGTGCTACAAGGTCTCCCCAGAGCCTTCTCTTCTCCAGGCTGAACAACCCCAACTCTCTCACCCTGTCTGAATAGGAAAAGTCCTCCAGCCCTCTGATCCTCTTTGTGGCCCTCCTCTGGACCCGCTCCAGCAGGTCCATGTCTTTCCTACTTTGGGGGCTCCAGAGCTGGACGCAGTACTCCAGGTGGGGTCTCACAAGAGTGGAGTAGAGGAGAAGAATCACCTCCCTCGATCTGCTGGCCACATTTCTTCTGATGCAGCCCAGGATATGGTTGGCTTTCTGGGTTGTGATCACGCAGTTCCCACTCATGTTGAGCTTCTCATCAACCAACATCCCCAGGTCCTTCTCCTCAGGGCTGCTCTTGATCCATTCTCCACCAGGCCTGTATTTGTGCTTGGGATTGCCCTGACACAGGTGTAGGACCTTGCACTTGGCCTTGTTTAACTTCATGAGGTTGGCATGGGCGCATCTCTCAAGCCTCTCCAGGTCCCTCTGGATGGCATACCTCCCCTCCAGTGTGTCTACCTCACCACACAGCTTGGTATCATTGGCAGACTTTCTGAGGGTGCACTCGCTCCCACTGTCCATGTCACCAACAAAGATGTTGAATAGCACTAGTCCCAGTACCGATCCCTGAGGAACACCACTCATAACTGGTCTCCACTTGGACATCGAGCCATTGACCACAACTCTTTGAGTGAGACCGTCCAGCCAATTCCTATCCACCGAGTGGTCCGTCTGTTGAATCCATATCTCTCCATTCTCAGCCTTTGATATCGCTTTGATACACTTTGCCATGGGTAACATTCACACTCCATACCATCAGCATGGTCTGGCAAATGTCTGGTACTTAGATCTGAGTTCTGTGATGCACTAACTCCAGTTCTACCCATTCACTTTATGCCTTTTACACAAACCAAACACTGCCTCTTTGAATTACAGTGTATCCTTAATTTTATTTACATAGCTGAGGGCAGTTCCACATTACTCACTTCAGCTATCCTTGTTTGCAAATGGACATCTAGTATGCTATTTTTCTACTGTGAAAATATTTTGCCACTTGGGTATTTTTTCATTCATGCCTACTTCTAGAATTTCAGGTTAATTAATGGGACCTTCCAACTTCATAGGGTGAATGCCTTACATAAATGAAATAATCTGATTCCGCCAACCCTGACATATGTAGTTATTAAACTCACTGGGAGATAATAAGGAGGCTGTACAGAACACTAATGTAAATTTTCTGCTAACAGAGCACATTGTCAACTCCTGTTCCAAGGTACAGGTAAAGAAGACACTTAGGCCAGGCAACTCATCAGGGTTCTCAAAACAACTTTTTTCTCAAAAGGTCACAGTTCACTTTTATTCAAGTAACACGGAAATAATACTGACAGCTAAGGAGAGAACACAAAGAAAATGATCAGGATCTATAATAACGCAACCAAGTCCCCAGTCAGTAATTTTCTCAAAACCCAGCAGCTGTAGTGTCTATTACCTAAGAATCTTGGAGTTTTTATCTCTGGCTAGATGCAAAAGTTTGAAACCATCTACCACATCTTGCAAGACAAAAGAAATACAAAGAACTCTACTTCAGGCTGTACCTCACAATATTTGGAAATCTGGGTTTATTAAAATGAGCTGGTATGTGCATTCAATTTCTATCACCAACCTTGGCTTAGCATCATTACAGTATACTGGACGTTATAAAATTCCCATTCTCTATGGTGTGCCTTATGATACCTTCTTCAGTCACAGTTGATCTACAAGCCATTGTGTTTCTCTGGGGCATTGCCTTACAGTAATAAAATGAATATATAGCATGTATATTCATTATGTGATTATTATCTCTCTAGCTTTGGTTTTGGTTTTCTGCTCTGATACCCAAATGGTCCAGCTGTCCTTTCCTACACCTCCCTTTAAAAAAGTCACAGTGCCTTTCATTGACACACAAGCTTGTTTCTCTTGAATCTGCCCACTTTAATAGTGCCTAGTACAATTATGTCCTAACTGATTCCTCATGAAATGATCCTACAGAATGTGTAAAAGTGCAGAAATATCTGGGAGAACACTGATTATTCCAGCTTCATTTTCACCAATACAGATTTTGATGCTGAAATTATTTATCAATTCAAAATGGCACACACCACACCTATACAAGTCCACACATGAGGATGAAGAGAACAAAATGGATGAAAAAATACAAACACACTAGTTTTTAGGTTTTTAAAATATCATTACAGAGTTACAATTCAAAGAAAAATGTTTAACCCACTCTCAATTTCTAATCAAGTTACTTTCTTCCTCCATAGTTCTTTCCCTGTCCAAGTCCTTTAATTAAATGCAATGGAAAGCTTAGAATTCACTCCAGATATTGTTGGGGCTGGGAAGAGACAAGTTTGGGTGAAACTGAAACATTCATAGCTAAAATTTGGATTGCTTAGTGATGTGTTTTGCTGATTCACAGAATGGTTGAAGTTGGAAGGGACCTCTGGAGGTCATCTTGTCCAGTCCTCCCTGCTCAACCAGGGCCACCTAGAGTGACTAGACAGCTTCTGAACATCTCCAATGTGGGAGACTCAAAAATCACCCTGGACAACCTGTGCCAATACTTAGTCACCCTCACAGTGTGGTGTTCTCAAAACCACCATAGTGTAGTTGAGAAACACCGCAGGGAAGTGTTTCTCAAAACACAAAAAAGTGTTTTCTGATATTCAGACAGCACCTCCTGTGTTTCAGTTTGTGCCCATTGCCTCTGTTTCTGTCACTGGGCACCACTGAAAAGAGCCTGGCTCTGCCTTCTTTGCACCCTCCCTTCAGGTATTTATATACACTGACAAGATCCTCCCAAGCCTTCTCTTCTCTAAGCTAAACAGTCCCAGCTGTTTCAGCCTTTCCTTATAGGAAAGATGCTCCAGTCCCTTCATCACCTTTGTGGCCCTTCACTGGACTCTCTCCAGTATGTCCCTGTCTCTCCTGTACTGAGGAGCCCAAAACTGGACACAGGACTCCAGGTGTGGCCTCACCAGAGCTGAGTAGAGGGGAAGGATCACCTCCCTCAATATTTTGCCTAATGCATTCCAGGATACCATTTGCCTTGGTGTCCTCACGCAGGTCCTTTTCTGCCAAGCTGCTTTCCACCTGTGTGGTCCCTAGCATATAGGGGTGTATGGCGTTGTTCCTCCCCAGGTAGAGGACTTGGCACTTCCCTTTATTGAACTTCACGAGGTTCCTGTCAGCTCATTTCTCCAGCTTGTCAAGGTTCCTCTGGATGGCAGCATGATCCTCTGGCATATCAGCCACTCAGTTTTATGTCATCAGCAAACTTGCTGAGGATGAACTCTGCTGACAAGGAAGTGATCTCCTCAAACTGCAAAAATGGAGTTTAAATCAAAAATTTTAAAAAGTGCAGATACCAAAGAATCTTCAGTTCTTGAGACCTAGTAATAACATACAGTTATTTTCCAAGCTATTATTTGTAAAAGAAAAAGGTATATATTGAAATTGAAAGGCAGAGAGGCAGGGTTAACAAACCTCTTGTGACTTTTCAGCCACTTTTATTTATGAACTGGAAAAGGCTTAAATTTTTGCAAAGGCCAATTGGGTGAAAAGATCAATTTGGTAATCCTGTTGAGGGAGGCAAAAGTACTGTTCTGCATTTAAAAGCTGACTAGGAAGCAAAATGAAATAGGAATAAAAAGCTAGATGTTGACAAAAACTACATAGCAAGATGAAAAAATGCTCTATATTAGGATCACTGTTTGATATATTTATTAAATGGAAAGGAAGTAAATAAAGACCACGATCCTCACTCTCTTCTCCCTTAAAAAGAATGCAACTCAGGTATAACTGTGGTTAAATTGGAGCAGAGTAAAGCAAGTGTATGGGGGAAGGTAGGAGAAAATCAGTTCATAAATTATTTTGCACTCATCTAAACATTCAAGCAATTGAGAATTTCATGTAAAAAAAAAAAAAAATTAAACATATTAGGTTCCACATAAGACAAACTAGATTACAAAACATTCAGCCCTCCGGGCTAAAGCCTGAACAATCAGATGAGTTATATGGTAATTTGTTCATTAACCTTTACAATGTATGTACCATGATCCACCTGAACCAAGAATGGAGGTACAAATGCAAATCAGGAAGAAGACTGCCTGTTGTCAGTAAATTTTAGCATTATCTATGTGCAGTTCTAAATGTCAACACCTAATCAAGCTTAATCTGTTATTGATTTTCTTTTTTGTTTTCAAAATATCCACCTGTGGCACCAATTTCAATCAGTTTTTATTTCTTGAGGCACATCTCTCAAGTATAAAATACATTCATCTGACCACAGCTATTAAAAATAATTCCCTAATTTGCTCTAATATGATGGAAACCCACTAAAGCTAAGGCTTCAGGATGTTACTTAAAATCAAAACTACTTGTTACAAAATTAGTAAGAAAAATTATTATTGGTAAAGTGAGTAGGCTAAGCATTACTGAACTTTTGACGTACTGTGGCAACAACAGGTATGCCATGAGAAAGGAACAAAATGAGAAACGAGCTACAAGTGTGACCTCCATTCTAGCTATGGTTATGGCTCATGTTACTTAACTCTCTCATCTTACCACATTGTTTTTTGCCTTTTCAACATTTTACAAAGTAAAATATTTTATGTCAACCCCTATGTTTGAAGTGGACTTCTACAAAAAATTCTTCTACAACAAAACTTTTCAAACATTTCCAAGAGTGAAACAAGGGAAAATATGTTTTGCATCTTTACTTAAAGAACACTAGCATTTCTGTGATTTAAAGCACCTTGATAGACATTCACTAATGTCCTTTGCTCTAAGTTCACATTTACCCAACTGGAACACGTTCGCTACAATAATTTGAAATTTTGGCACTGCCAAAACCTAGCTATGCTTGGTGCATTCCATCCTTAACAGACTCTGTGTATCAATTCGACTGTGCTGATACCACAGAGCAACTAAGCATACTCCATATTAAGATAGCAAGGCTGCACAAGATGTTACTTTCATTGCACCTCCTGGCTTCCAAGCCAACAAGTACAGAAAGCTTTCATATGTATTATCTCATCAAGAGCTCAGAGACAGTGGAAGGACAAGGAAGACAAACACCCCAAATAAAATGCAGCAAAATGAGGACTGGAACCACGGGGAACGAAAAAAAAAAAAAAGGAAGTTGTGGGCACTTATGCACAGAAGCCATCTAGTGGAAGAATAAGGTTAAAAAGGTAAAAAGAGGAAAGAAATGAAAGGACAACTGAAGTGACAAAAAGAGCCACAGAATGGGAGATCATGACCATTAGAGCCCTTATGCAATCTAGAGAGGACAACCCTGGTGTGTTACCTAAAAATGAGCTTATTTACTTGCAAGTTTCAAAATTCCTTTGCTGCTTAACATAAGGTATTGGCAAGGTCCATGCCTTCTTTACCGTCTAATGTTTATGCCATGGAAGATGGCATCTCTCTTGCCTTAAGTAATTCAGATCATTTAGCAGAGGATTACACTGTCAATCTAAATAAACTATCATCCTATGTGAATGGTATGCGAAGAGGGAGAGAAAAAATTAACTTTTTAAAATACAAAAATTGCAGTAGGAAAGGAAATTTTGTATTAACTACATTTTTACACTAACGGGATTAGCAAGTCCCACACTTAAAAGTTAGGAAAAGCCAGAGCTGAAGTAGTCACTATGACCCACAGTCTACATGAAAGATAGCTGGTTCCCAAGACTGTGGGAGTCAAACAGCTCCATGGGCCAGCCGGCCAAGGCTTCTGCTGCAGGATCGAAGCCTTGACTTCAGGAAGGCTGTTAAGAGACGAGGTACACAAAATGGCAAGAAAGTTTCATATCTTTAATTTGTGTGGTACAAATCCACTTCATCTGTATTCAGCATTTTAACAAACTGAGTTTTGATATGTCGTGGATTTTTAAAATAGGAACAAAATATTCTTAGCAGAGAACAACTTAGTTATGTACAGGAAGAAAAAAAAATAACAATGAGTTTAGCTGAAGACTACACTGAAAACCAAGGTGTTATATCTACCTCTGCCACCTACCTCTCTACCTCTGAGCACATGAAAAACTAATTCCTTGGAATATGCAGCGGGTGTCACAAATCGGTCACCTAAGCTAAAAGCTTTGGCCTTTAACTCTTCTTAGTTCAGTGGCTATAAAGATACTGAAGGCTTGCTCAAAAGAATATTGTGAAAATATTTTTGAGGAGATTCAACACTGAAAAAATAACTCTGTGTGCAGCTTAATGTTTGCACAGTGCCACGTATTAAACAATAGCAACAAGAAACATTAGACTCTTTCCATCCACTAGCATTCATTTCTCTACACTAGATGAGATACCCTGCAGATAGCATATAGAAAAATGGAGTATATGATAACATCATTATATTCATCTGCATCAAGAGGAACCATTAATATGACATGGAATACCATCTGATTTCCTGGTAACTTTTACAATCCCAGATTTCTTTAGAAGCAGTTTTTATAGAATACCTCTCTCTAATAGAGCTTTTTTCTTTGTGCAGTGTACACAATCATTCCTCTTCCTTCGAATACGACACATCTTTATCATTTCCAATATATACCATTTTATTTTAAGCAAATTCTTACTCTTAGCATAAGATGTTTCAAATAAAGCTAATTCTTTCTGAAATTCTTGGTCTGGAAATCTATAATTTAATGAAGTATTTTATCATATACCGAAATCACAGGGTAAACATTCCTACCATTGTCTCAGCAGCAACAGTTTGTGTTTCCATCACATCTGATGGCAGTCTGAGTTCAAGTTTGGCTGAGAAGCTCATGTGTGCCACACCTCTCATCATGTTTCTTCATTCCTAAATACTAACAAGATTCATATTTACCTAAATTAAATGTTCCTCTAAGAAATAAAGTCCACTAAACTGAATGATTAAATGTAACATAAACCTGAGTGGGTGTTCCTGCTGTATCATTCTGACATGTAAGTGTTTAGCAACTTCAGCAATACAAACAAAAGCAATCTGACAGAGACAAAGGTTTTTACATTTCCCTTACTTTCCCCTTCAAAAATCTTCAGCAGCCAGACACAACAAAGTATGAAGGACTATGCAATTTTATATGGTCCCACTTTGTTTAGCAGAAAGTGCTCGATTCAAACCACATTTTGAAATATTAATCCCTCATCCAAATGCTTTTCATGCAATCAATTTCCAGCCACAAAGAATGGAAGCACTACAGAGAAAATGGCTAGGTCTCCTTTCATACTTTAATATGTCCAAAATATATTTGAACAATTTAGTTCTAAATTTTAGCAGAATCTTTCCTATAGAATTTGATTTTAAACTGGCAGCTGGAACCCACTGGGAAAATTGGCCTGGGAAATTTCAGAGAGATAATCACTTTTACCAAGATTAAAACGCTAGTGCGTTATTTTACGGAATGCTTTCTAATTCATTCTTTTATTCCCTTATTTTAAGCTAAGAAGCAACCAGCAGCCAGAGAATACAAATTACAGCAGCAAGTGCACTCTAACCAAGGGTCCCCAGCCAAGACAAATCACTCATTACATGCATCAATGATACTGTTTGCTATATGTGACTTTTCCCCTTTTGTTCTTGGTGCAGAAGCCATTAAATGGATTGAGACAGTAGAGCTCCCAGTAAATACACCTTTTACTATGTCCTCATTCTGTGTGTGTACCTTCACAGTGGTTTGTTACAGATTGTGCCAGCTGCCCACCTTTCTTGTTGCACAGAAGTGACACAGCACTGATTTTATTCTAAGCTAAACCTGTATAATTTCAAAAACCTGTTGGCATGAAGGAATGCTGTATTACAAATGTAGTTAAAGTATCCGTATATTAAAACGTTCACTCTGGATCACTATGCTTATGTTAGTGCTTGTCACATAAGTATTGCCTATGCCATCCAACAGAGCTGCACTGACCTATGAGGAGCTGCTGTGCATCTAGCCCTCATCAACCTGGTATTACTCTTTTAGGAGAACCTGTGAGCAAACAGTAGACATCTTCAAAGACTGTCTGGAATTCAGTCAACTTAGAACAAATAAAACCACCCCTCTTAAGAGGAAAAAACTCTATCAGCTTCTTAAATATCTACCTAAACACAAACCAAGAATTTCTATTAAAATCACGAGTATTACACCTTTAAACTTGTTTCTTCCTAGAGACTTTATGTAGAATCTTAAAGTATGAACACCTACAACACAAGGGACAGCACCGGCCCCCCTCAAACTCCATGTTTTCCAGAAGAGTATTTTAAGCAACATTAACACCACAGCTAAGGAAAAGTTAAGGTTCATGAAGCCAGTGACCAAGTGAATGAAGCCTGGCCTTCTCTGGTGGGTAATACAAACAAAATCAGAATTTAATCTTTCCTCAAAATTTCAGTTCGTCTCCTTTACATACAGATAAATCATAGTAACACAGAACTTTGAGACAAGGTGTGGGATTTGGCAGAGAAGTGTATGTGGGGGGAGTTAGGGATAAAAGCTTGAAAACACTGGGATCATTTAAAACCAGATTTTATGATATCTTATTCCTTACAGATTTTCAGAGAACAGGAAAAAGGTTCAAATCTAAAGTTCTTTGATTCACCTTTTTTCAAGCCTATACTTGACATTCAGTTTATTCTATATTGTGTTATATCATTAAGATTTTTTAATAATTAAATGTTCTTAGGGTTTTGAACCAAGATTTCAGAATTGTGGTTAAACATTAATTTCACATTTCTATATTTAGAGACAAAATACATTTTAAATGCTCAGATTATTCTGCAGAAGATAATTTTATTTTCAATCTAGATACAATTTCCTCATAAAATAAACGTTTTTGAATGTTATAAAACTGACCCTACTTGACTGTCAAAAGAAATGACAGTCAAACACATTACAGCATTTTTTAATCTAGTCTTAGTTTAAAGATGAAAATACCCCTACTTTCTTTAAAGATACATAATAATTATTGAGGCTTTATGTGTTTAGAATGCGAATAGATTCATAAAATAAAGTAATAGTATCTGTTGGCTTAAAGGTTAAGGCATACTATGACATACTGTAAAACAATTATTTAAAGAGTAGAAAACTATTTGTACAGTATCATAAAGCACAGGAAAAAAACACCCATGCATTGTTTGGGTTATGGTTTTTTATTATATATATTAGAGTATCTAAAGCATCATACAAATACCTTCATTGATTAAAAATAATAAAACTCTAATTATTAAATTATCAAGGTACTCAGCATCTTAATTGGTTTTTTACAGGATGATAGAATTTAGTCCAAACGCAGAGATCCAAAACAATAAGTGATAGAAATGCTAACATACAGAAGTATTATGCTGTGGGTGAGATAATGAAATCAGCAAAATTTTCCTACTGAGTAGGAAAAACTTGAGGGGTGTTTGTTTGGGGGGTTGTTGGGACAGTTTGGGGTTGGTTTTGGTTTGTTTTTTTTTAATACAATGGATTAGCAAACTTCAGATATCCATATAAAACATGCAGTTGATCTAAAGCCAAGATTGGTCTCCAAGCTGTGTTCCGTAACACATTAAAATTAGTACTTGCATTACAAATGGATGCTGAATTAATTGAAGTGACTTCTCTTTAATGCCTACGTATTTTGAACAGACTTGTTCTTAGACATGGGAAAGATCAACAGCCTACCCACACAAAAAAAAAAAAAAAGGTGTTACAAGACTGATAATGAAAGCATCCTTGGAACTAGTACAAGGGATTGCTGGAATAACTGGTAGGCTGGAAGACAAAGAAAATTATGAGAGAAATGAACCATCTGAAGATAATTTCACTGTTAAATTTTACAGGCTTTTGTATGGTCTGGAAATATTCTGGCATCATTACAATAGAGCACAGAGTGATCATTACTTTGAGAAATAAGTACAAAAATGGAAAGAAGTGTTTACAAATGCATTTTAAAAACCCTAAAAATAAACATTAAGTTTTTAACAGGTCATACAAACCTATTCCAAGTAAGAGAAAACAAACATTACTAGAAATATCCTGAATTTTACACACGTTGCCAAGACACAAGTTCACAAAACAAAAAATGATAGGGGAGTGGCACTCAACAATTAGAAAGTAATCTAAGAGAAAGGCCTGGGGAATCATTTTCTCATAAAGTTGAGCAAGTTTATTTGCATAGACCAGAAAGAAAACCTGCAAACAATTGCATGTTTTTATCATGTAGCAGAAATGTTCTTTTCAGCAGTAATTCTCAGTCCCAACACCTTATCATAAAGATTGGCATATCATTTACAAGTTCAAAACCAGCTTCTGAAGATCTGTTGTTCACAACAGATTTTTTTTTGTTGACCTCTCCTGCATGATAACATGGTTCCTGGAGGGTAGAGTAGATTTTGGACAAACAATTTCTTTCCCTACTTGTCTATTTCCACACTATTTACCAGTCTCTCTCACTGTCATTGAGTTCAGCATGTTAACAGGCATAACAAACAAAAGAACAGCCTCTTCTTTGTGTCAAAGTCAAGTTAGAGAAATCCAGTGATCCTAATGGAAACATTCCATCTTACACAGCTGGAATAAGAATGTATCCTAACATAGCTATGCTATCGTGGAATATAAGAACAATGAAATGTTTCTCATACCGCACATGCATATCAGTTTCTAAATATCACTAATCAGTTAAAGGAGATTTTAAATATGTTAGGCTTTTAATTAAAAAAAAAAAAAAAGCCAACGAATTGGATATTAACTTACTCTATATCTTACTGACAAACCATTTACTGAACTTTTAGACTTTTCTAAAATTCCCAAGTGAGAAGTCTAACATCAGATACTCTAAATAAACCCTTGAGTACAGTTTAGATCTAGTTACATAGACCTAAAAATATGTATCTGGAAACACGAAGGAGATTTCCATAAGAAAAAAAAAAGAATGTCGTGCATGCTTTTTTCTTCTCTCATTTGTAAACTATTTGACTTGCCAAAAGAAGTGTCGTCTGGCCAAAAATTAACTGTTGAATTCATAGGAGGATAATAATGGTCATTCTGGATTAAAGCCAAGGTATATCCGACCGAATACTGAAGGCCAGTTTAAGAGCAGCCAGCAGCAGACACTTTGAAAAGGACCTCAGAAGAGCAGGCAGATGCAGGGCAGTCGTCGCCCTCTCTGCACTGGTGTCAGTCTGATTTCTAAGAACTATGCTGGCTTCTTTCCTGACACAGGCAAGATGCTGGCTGAAACTGAAAACACCAATCTCTGAATAAATCATGAGATGGAAAAAACACTGCTCACTAACTGTCAACTATTGTCTTCAGTTTATTTTTCCATACTCTCTTATAACATTTAGCTTAAATTTTGACTTGCTTCCTTTCTCAACAAGGACAAGTTGTATACTTTTGGAAACATTTTAGTACCTCTGCAGTGTTTTCATACCCTCAAATTACACAACAGCTACTGTACTGACTTGGTTTTAACCTACATCTGCTTAAGCTATACATTTTTTAATTTTCAATATCTCCATACCAATCATTCTCATTTGTCCAAAAGAAATTAACAAAATATCCAAACAGCACTCAATAATGCCAAATACAACAACAGGAATACACCATGAAGCATTAATTGCAAATCTGTTCATCTCATACTTATGGCATATGAATCAAGGCTTTTCGATAAAAAGTCATTTCATGAATATGTACAACTGCAGAAGTTCCAAAGTCTTGGTTATCACTCGAGTCTACATGAATGTGGGACACACGGATAAACATGTTTTTTATATTTCTTAAAAGTTTGAGACTAAAATATGATGTTGCTCAAGGGAATGACACACTTTTACTGCAATGGTTTTGTTTATTAAATTTTCTTGTTTTTCTGTAATTATTTAAATGCTTACAAAAAAGTACTAGCTGGACAACTAAACAGCACAATCCACCAGGACAAGTACAATACAGGCATCAGCACAGCCTTCTTCAGAGTACCTCACGTCCTCAAAGTAAGCGATATCCTCTAGCAGTAAAATATCAGTCTCATTCAGAGAATTCAGTCTCCACAGACACTTAGTCCTTGGTATCCTTATTGCTACAGGAAAATTCTGAGTGCTATATTCAGAAAGAGTGCTTATCTGTGATGGATTGCACTTATGTAAAAATAAATATGTGAATAAAAATAAGCCAACTTCTTTCAGCTGATGAATAACTCAAGGTCATTAGTAATCTGTCTGAGATTTTAATACCAGAATCAAAATCTTTATTACCTACTTTGAGCCACCCAATTCACATCAAGTGTAATCATTGGGGGGGGGGGAAGCTATACGAATTTTGGAACTGACATTTGACATTATTTCTTACGTCAATTTTTTTTGTAAGAGGAAGAAAATGAATACAGGCGCCTTTTAGAAGGAAGCATAAAAAGACCAACCTTGTATAACCTGACAAGATGTATTGACACCTGGTAACTGAAAAAGCAACAACTTCCTTTTACAGTTCACTGACAGACATAAACATTATAAACACTGACAGACATAAACATTGTATAGTTTACTTCAGAAATTATTTGTCTGGTGACAGATAATGGCAGATACAGTCTGAAAGAAACCAGGGTACAAAAATTCTTTCTAGTTTACATATATGTGGAAACATACATGCATGCATGCTTAGCACGGGGTACCATCAAACTGTTACCTGATGCAACCTTTATCTTAAAAGCTCATACACGTTCTGCACAAAGAAGTTCACAGCTCAGATGCTATTGTCTATATTTTCAGGTTTGAGAGTAATTGTCCAATTCATTGTGTTCTGGCAACCAAACAGCAAACCTACAACACAGGCTGAAATCTTGCATAATAATGCAACTTGTTCATAACTGGATGTCACAGACAACTAATGAAAATTTAGATGAACATGCAAGCACTCACCCTACACCATTAATTGAGGCTTATGTTTCAAGCAGTTCTGTTTCAGACTGCAGTGGTACATTGTTCCTATGCAACTCCACGGCCTTGCCTACCTACAGGGTTTTTCTTAGCAGTAAAAACTGGCCCTTGGCATGGTCATAATTTATTTTTGAACTTACCACTCCATTAAGATGAATGAGTAAGTTCACTTCCCTGTCAATAGTATTGTTTCTGTTTGCCTTGCTGCAGATACTATAAGACACCACACATCGATTTACTGGGTGAAGAATGACAACCTAAGAGTCTTGGAATTATACAAAAAAAATACATCTTTCTTTTTGTTTGAGGAAAACAAACAAAAAGATTAATCCCAACATGATAATAACCATAATTTGTAAGGCTGGAGTATATTAATTATCTGAAAATCCCTCTTTAATAACAGGAAATAAACCAGTAAGAATGAAGTAGAAGGGCTGTCTGTTTACTGAGTCGGATAAATAACCTTATTCCCCTTTGACTTTTTCCCCCAAAACAATCAAGAAACCCCCCAAAAACATTCCTTTGCAATTTAGTAGTAATGCTGGTACGTTTGTAAATACAAAATAGAAGACCAAATATATCAGATAGTAAAAGCAAGCTAAGTTATATTTGTCAATGAAAACCCAATAGCAATTATTGGAAACATGTTTCCAAGATGTACATTCTGAAAATACCATCTTATGAAAGTTTAAGAGATTTTTTTTTCCCAGTTAACTGCACAAGATTTCAAAAAATTCTTTACAGCTGGGATTCCAAATGTTAGTAACTGGCACTTTAAACTTACACTTTTAAGTGTTCACACAACGGGCAACTTTTTTATTGTACTAACTTTCTTTCATCCAATTCCTGGATTTAGAGAAAGTCACCATTAAAAGTAGACTCTTTTGCTAGCATTTTATTAATTGGGGTGGGGTAGGGTAGGGTGGGGTGGGGTGGGGGGTGGGGGAGTACATTTTGAAGCACCTGTATTAATTCAGTAAATTTTCGATACATATGTGTTTTGTTGAGTTACACTTATTATTCGACTTCTATGGTACAAAGACAGTAGCAAAGAGGTCGCTCATTTTATTGGAAGTTTTGAAACAAGGTGCAGAAAGAGAAGTTATTCAGAAGTTACAGAATTCATCAGTTCTCTATGCAGCCAATACCTGAACTTGTTGGGAGAAGTTATAACATCAAAAAAACACTTCGTCCTTGACAGACCTTTCTTTGGGCTAAACTGGGAACTATTTTCCCCATTTTTCAACCGCTTTTAAAACATTATTTAAACACTACTAATTTAATCCCAGGAATATCAAATGCTGGATTAGAAACCTAATCTAACTTGCACTACTTAATAAAAATTCTTTATCTTTGATGCATATACTGTGTCTTGGTTATTCTATAACACAGTGAACAGATTTTTTTAAACCGCCTTCATGTGTCTTGTTAGGCCTTGTGGTAATGTAGCAGACATTAGCATGCACTAATGAGAGTGACATAAAAGGAAAACTGTTGTGGTACTGTGAAAATCTGATGTCTTCTAAGACATGAGTAAGGGCAAATCTATTGATATGACTGTTTGTTATACAATTACAAACTGAAATTATTCATCACATTTCGTGTAGAAGAAGTAAAGGAATAACAGTAACTTGGAATGTCCCTGCAATAACTGACCCTGATTGCTCAGGGTATTTGTGGCCATAACATCACATTTTCCTATTTTCTAGATATTTTATTCTCTCTTCTTACTGTTACCCATATAGATACAATGAACACTGAAACTGTATTGTAAAACAGAACTGTGAAAATATATGAACTATATATCTGACAATACTTCATGACTAAAACCAGTTTGTTTTCTCTGATTACTTTCCCCCATAGCCATTTTCAGCACTCCTTTCAAAAACAGCGGGTCAGAAGCAACATTTGGAGCTACCCTTCAGTTCCCATATATTCACTCAGGCCACACTAAAACGCCATCAGAAGAAATCTAAATTGTACAAAAATAATATTAAAAGTACAGAAGACTTCCCTAATTTAGGAATAGACACATCCTACATCCTGCACAACTTAAGTGGAGGGATGTACATTAAAGAGGAAATGCTGAATACTGAAGTTAAGGAAATGCTCTGCTCTATCCAGATGTTCGATAAAATATAACATGATGTTTCACAATCACTTACGGCGGGTTTTTTCAGTTCTTCCCAACAAAATTTGATATCCTCTGGGTGTGCTATGCATTTTTATTTTTATTTTTCTAAATAGGATGATTCTCTCCTTAATCTAGAGGCATTTTTCTTTAATGCCCACATCACAACCTAAAGAATTAAACTACTGTCTTCAGTAAGACCTGATGAGCATGCACCTGTGACAAAGACTTTAAATGGAATTTTTTTTGGACAACCAGACCGCAGCATGTAAAAATTAGGCGTTAAGGAGAGTCAGGCACCTTTGGACAGTTGTCTGACGAGCAGCAATTTCTCTTAACAAGCGGTGAGCTCTCTCAAACCCATTCTGAACGCGCTTTGCGTTCGGCAGGAATAAAGCACACCTTAAAACCGCATTTCAGGTGAAAAGACGCTACCGCTCCATCTCACCGGGAGGCAACTTTCGGCTCCCCGCTGTTCAGCAGCTCAGTCACTCACAGACCCCGCCGCCTCGGGGTGACTGCGGAGAGCCCCCGGACGCCCCGCCAGCCCCGCCGTTATCCCCCTGCCCCCGGCGCCGCTCGGCGGCGGACGGCACCTCACCCCTCCCGGGCGAGCGCCCCCCGGGCATCCCTCTCGCCAAACACCCAACTTTTGCGGGGCCGCGGGCACAGGCGGCAGGAGGGGGTGACCTCCGGGCGGTGACCGGCCGCCGCGCCCGGCCCCGCACTCCCTCTGCCCCCTCAGCGGCCGGGAGAGGCCGAGCTACCGAGAGGGACCGGCGGGAGCACCGCGACTGGCGCTCGGCCGCCCCACCGCCCGCCACCCCGCGCCTCCGGACCGGGCGGCGCCGGCGCTGCCGGGCGCAGGTGCGCCCCCCGCTCCCTCCCTCCCTCCCTCCTTCCCCGCCGGCGGCCGCCCGCCGGTCCCTCGCACCCCGCGGCCGCCGGAAAGTTGGCGGGAGCCCGCTCGCACCGCACCGCACCGCACCGCACCCCGCCGGCCCCGCGGCCGCCCTTACCGTGGTTGCTGGCGACGTGACCGGCGGCGGCGGGGCGCGCTGTCAGCAGGGGGAGGAAGAGGCCGACTCTCCAGAGCAATCCCCTCACCTCACAACACCCCATGGCTGGTGCCCGCCGAGCGCCCCGCGTCCTCGGCCCGCCGAGGCTCCCCGTCCTCCTTCAGGCCGGCGGGGAACGCCGCCGCGGCGCCCCCGCCCGCCTCCCCGGCGGGGTCCGGTGCGGCCCGGCGAGCTGCCGCTGCCTGCACTGCCGCCGGGGGCTGCCCGGGCCGGGGCGGGCGCATCCACCAGCGAGGTCCCGGGGCAAGGCGGCGGCCCGGAGGGCGAGGGCGGGCGGGGGGCGCCGGGAGCCCCCGCTGTCGCCCTGCTGTGAGGCGCGGCGGCGCTGGGAGCCGGGAGAGCTCCGGCAACTTCGAGGCGGCGGCGGGGATGGGGGGGGGGGGGGTGGGGGGGGGGGGATCGCGCCCCGCTCCCTCCGCCGGCTCCGGCCGGTGGCACCTTCAGCCCCGCAGAAGCGCCCCCAGCAGCTTCAGCAGCCTCCGCCGCGGGAGCAGCCTCCTCCCCCGTCCGCGCCGCACGGTCCCCCGCATCCCCGGCCGGAGGCAGCGCCGAGGGGCTTCAGTTTGCCAACGGCGGAGCGTGTCGCCCCCGCCGCCGAAGCTCCTGAGGCGGGATGGGGGAGAAGGGCCGGGCGCCTCCTCACGCTCCCGAAGGCATCAAGGAAACTTGCGGGGCGGCATCCCCGTCGCCGGCTCCGCCGCTCGCCCCTCTCAGTCTCTGTCTCTCCCCCTCTGCCGCGGAGCAATCAGAAACCAGGCGGCTCTGGTGTGATGTTCGCTGCTCCCTCCCGATTTGCGTGCCGCCCAGCCGGCTGCAGTTGGTTTTGGGGGTTTGGTGGGGATTGGTTTTTTTTTTTTTTTTCCCCCTTTTTTTTTTTTTTTTTTTCGGTGCCGCCGCTCCCCTGCCGCCCGCGGAGCGATCGCCCCCTCCGGCGCGGCCGCGGGGCCGCCCCGCTGCGCCCAGCCCCGGCGGGTGCCGGGTCCGCCGGGAGGCCAGCGCGGCCCCGCGCCGGGGGCGCTCCGGGCACACGCGCCCCGCCAGCCAACGGGCGGCCCGGCGCGCGCGGCGGGGAGGGCGGGGGCGGGAGAGCCGTTAGAGCGGCGGCGGCGGCCCCTCCTCAGCCGCCCTCCTGAGGGGAGCGCGGGGGTGCGGTGGGGTGCGGTGCGGGGCGGGCGTGAGGGAGGCGAGGAGAAGCGCCCCCTCGCCTCGCCGCTGCCGGCAGCCCGCAGGTCAAATGCGGCCGGTTCAGCGCTAGAGGGGGTTAGTTGACAAGGGAAGGCGGGGAGGAGGGGGGAACCAAACCAAACCGAACCGAAAAGGAGCCCGGCCGGTGCGCTCGGCTCGGGAAGGGCCGCGGCGGCGGCGGGGCTTCGCCGTTGCCGCCGTTTCAAGGCGGGCGGGCTGCGGGGCGGGGGCTGCGCCCTGCCCTGGCGGCGCCGGCCCGGGCCTCCGCCCGCAGGCAGCGGCGTGGGCCTGTGGCGGGAGACGGGGGCGGGAAAGGCGGCGGCGGCTGCCGGCTGGGCGCCGCTGCCTAAAGTTCCGCCAAGGGGATAGAGGAGAGCAGCTGGCGTGAGCCGGCTGCCATGGGGCATCCCCGGGACATCCACTCCCTTTTGTTTGGGGTTTGGGGTTTGGGTTTTTTTTTTGTTTTATTTTTATTTCTCAGCCAGGTAGTAGGACGTTGTGGAGGGTTGGTGGTGGGGAAGGCGGGTCTTGGGCAGGAAGGTTGAGGGGGTGTGTGCCGGTCAGATGTGGGGGCCCTGTCACCCCCCGGCCTCGGCAGCGCTGGCAGCCGGGACGGGCTGGCGGGGCGAGTGCCGCACGTGGAGCGCACCCGGGCCTCTTTCGGTGTTTTAATCCCTCCAGCGTTTCAATTTCTGGGTTTGTACAAAGGCAGGGAAAAAAAAAAATAATAATCCAAAACCATAGGAAGATACTCTCATCCGTACTTCTGAATATGAGTTCCTAAAATCAGGTGTCTAAATCCACACGTTGGAGAAAAAAAAAAGCTGTCTCATTTCCAAGGCTCTTTCTGAGCACCCACAAATCCGATTGAAGGCAATGGGGTAACGCAGCTACAACATCCTGCGCCAGAGAGTATCAAAGTTCCTGCCGAGGTGCCTAAACAGATGTTCAGAGAAGCTATATATGGAAACAACTGCTTTGTAATGCAAGAATAAAGAATATTTTTTAAAATTATTAATTTAAGAGTTATTTTCAAGGGAGTTGTTCAACGAGCAAAGCCAACACAGATACGCATTTGGGATTTTTAGAGGGATTTTTTTAGGTTACAGTGGACCTATAATATGCAATATTTCCCATATTTAGCTGTATTAACAACATCCTTTAATGAAATGAACCTTCAAAAAGAAGGTTAACAGGAAAAGCTTCAGGAAATATTTATAAACATTGAAATAGTCATTAGTATTTTGCCTTAGTAAAGGCAAAGGGGAGTAAAGGGGAGGTAAAAGGAGAAAAGTTCAGGTTTTAGAATTTGGGGGTTAGACTAGAGGGCCTTTAAAAGTCCCTTCCAACCCAAACTACCCTCCGATTCTGTGATTCGATGTGTCACAATACTGTTCTGTTTTAGAATTAACACAGTCTAAAGGAAGGTAGCACTGACATTACAAGGTTAGCTTTTTGGGGTAGTGGGTGAGAATTCAGATTTTTCTTCTGCTCCAATTTTAGGTTCAGTAGTAAGATGCTTCCCAACCAGACCGCTAGAAAAAGTTGGCATTGGACATCATATATAAAGGCCCCCCAAATTAAGATGAGTCATTTGGGCCCCGCGTATTATCAATACCACTGCTTGCCTGCAGCTGCTGAAAAAGACCTTTCGTGTGTTTATTCACACAGCAAAAGTAAACTGAAATTCCTTCCTGTTGCATGATACAGATTTGGGCTTTTTATAATAGGCTTTCCTCAGACAGCCCCAGTAACACATGTATATACACGTATATGTATATACACACGTGTATGTATATATATGTTTATATGTATGCATGCACTCTGCATATACCTCTGTGCACTTGTGCATCTCCGCGTACACCCGCATACGCATCATATGGGCACGCTGCACATTATGCATCCTTCCTTGCCATTAATGAAGCCAAATTAAACCTCTTCAAGGAGGTTAGAAGGTCTGGCTTACCGCTTCTTTTGCTTTTACATGTCATGTCAGACTGTGGCTGAATACAAAAAGGAGGCAGTGAAAGATGTGATAGGAGCATAGACAAAATCTTTTTTGTGTTTCCTCTCACATGCAAAGCACAGCTTTGCCTCCTGGTAACCTTGAACTCCACAAGCCACAGGAAACTGTTGGGTAACAAAACAGCTAAAAGGGGTAGCATCTCTTCTAAAGTGTCCCTTCACCAACTTTTAACTGGCTACAGAGTTTCCGGGGGAACGGCTTTGAAAAAACAGCGCTCGTTCATCTACACAGAGATTAAATTTTTATAACCTCATATATTACCATGAATTCCAAATTAAATCTTAACCACTGTGCTTTAATCTTTCAGATGTATGCAAACACAGTAAATGTAACAGAGGAAAGCAAAAATATTAAATATAAAAAAGGTAGAGTCCTATTTGCACACCCATTTTTTTTCTGAAATTTAAAACCACTTAGTATTGTAAACAGTGCAGCAATAAATTTTGTAAGGGATAATTGTACCAGGAAAAACAAAGAAGAGGAACCAGTTTGAGAACTTTCATAGTCAGATTTCTAGAGAGTATATTTTTGTAGATGCAAGGAGATCCATATATTCCTGTTCTTAAAACAAACCAGAATTCGATTTGTCCTGGGAACAGAAAAATACCTATTCTATTTTAGTTGTTATTTTCTTAAATAAAGGGATCATTTTTCTGTTAAAAATAAACAAACAACAAAGGAAATACAGCATAAGCTTACAATTACGTGTAATAGGCTGTCCTTTTTTCTTTGGGTAGTCACATATACATAATTCATCTTTAATGTACCATGATTGTGTTAATTATAATAAAACTGTGACTTCCTGTTAAAAAAAAAGGGCATTCCTTTTTTTATTACAATTCCCCATAATATAGCGTGTTTTGTGTTAGTCTTTTGAGCCATCATTCACAACTGTATGTGATTTGTGATCAGAGTAAACATTTTAATTAAGACACTGACAAAAAACAGATTTACAATAAACTTGAAACACATTTTCCATGCAGTACTCAATAGGAATCGCAGATTTTAAAATTAGTGTAGTATTTGGACCAAGACACCCATATTAGGATTTTTTAGAAGAGTAACACTCGCACGTACTGACCTAAACTATGACATGTATACTAAGAAAAAATATAATGTAATATTGATCCCTTAAAGTCTGAGCCAGTAGCTTTTTTAGTGAATAAATACACTGCTGATTTGGCAGTCTAACCAGAAATGAACCTTTTAATTTTACATCTTTTATTCAGGGTTCTAAATTACACTTTCCCATAAAATTGAAAGTTGATTCCATTTTGTTATACATTGTGTTCTTGTTTCTGCAGAATTATACACATAATTTTTTTGTTTATACTACCATCTTTAACATACTGACAGGTTGACACTAGATCACTACTGATACTTTTTTCTTCTTCCTACCATAGTCCCCAAGTGTGCTTATGGTATGTGCAGCAATTCACATGAAGTTTTTTAAAGTATTTGCATATTTTGACAGGGTTTTTTGTGTTCAAAAACCAGACACACCCCCAGCATCAAGGGGAAAAAAATAGAAGGTTCATAAAGTTTCAGGCTTATTATCTTTTCTATTATTGATACAGAAAAAGACAATGAAAAAAAAAAAAACAGATGATAGTCAAAAAGAAATGTGTAAATTCAAAGAAATCTGTTAGAAAGATAAGCATACTGAAACTAGGCTGAATAAGTATTTGAATTCTGACAGCAAAAATATTATTTGAATTACAGACCTAACATCAGCACTTTAGTCATGGATTTACTATGCTGCAGAATATTTTGTTATAGGCAATGATTCCTACACATGCAGGATCCAGGAAAGTCCTTTGCCAAGTCTTGCCTGTTAATTATGTAAGTTATGTTACTACATTACATTTTTCTTTTCAGTAGACTTGTATATAGTGTGGACATATTCTGAGCACACTAATTCTATTGCTCTGCACCATGTAAGAAGGTGCAATTTAATTAAGTGACAATGAACCAATTATACTGAACAATGTTTTAGGAAAATTACTGACAAAATGTGCAGTATAGTAGTTTCATCCCCATCTTGTTACATGCACAAGCTTTGAATTGCCTCAAATTATTTTTACACTAAAACTACTGAATCACAATTATAAGATTATACGATGTACAAGGTCATAAAATGTTACACATTTATCAAAGTTTACACATTACAGTTACAGAAGAGCCTATATGACAACCCTTTCTTCATCACCCGTATTTCCTCTTGCATTTCCATTTTAATTTACAAAATAAACAAAATAATTCAAATTTCAAAGGGATGGTACAGGCAAATCAGCTACCATGGTTTTCACTTGCAGTTTCTTCAAACCAATCTAATTATTTGGATTAATAGGCAAACCAAAAGATACAGTCTAAGAGGTTTATATTTTGCAGGAAGGTCTAATAGTAATAGAATTGTCCTGGAAATCTTTCAAGAACAACAAATTGCTTGGCAGTGAAGATTTTCGATATTTAAATTTAGTGAGTGGAATCTTGCTGCAGCAGGGCAACGGGATTCCAGATAAAGGCAGCAGAATGAATTAAATCACAGATCCTGAAGGAGACAAATGGAATACCTAGACCACAAAAATAAATACTGTGGCCTCACTGACAATGGAGGAGCCAAAATTTTCCACAAAGTGTTGGCAGAGGTACGTCAGAGATGTAGGTATGACTGTGGTTTGGTAGAGCATCTGAATTAAAATACAAGAGAGAGGAGAATTACGTACTAATCAAGCATGGAGTCCAAGACAGGTAAGCTTTTTATATAAGGGCTTTATCCATCTCAGTCAATTAAATAATTCCAGCTGATTTAATTGCAAATTGAGTTGGGTCTCAAAATGGTAAAAGAATTTTATTCATGAACCAAATGCTTTGGAAAAAAAAGAGGAAAAAACTGTAGTTACTAGAGAGTGAACCAGATTCTATTCAGACTACCCAAATAGTTCCCTTGACATAACCGAGAGCGATGAAGTGAGGGCATACCTCAAGGCTGTGTGTTAGATTATTACATTGCACTCTTAACAGCACATAAAGCTTCTCATGTTCTTTTCTAAGAATATTTAGAACCAATTAATGATTGTAGTGAGATATTTCTTTAGTAATTAGAAGTAATAGTAAATACAACCATAAGTAAATGTGTAATGGTAATGCAATAAACATTCTGGGTCACATTAACGAGATTATGTGCCCAGTTTTAATGACCTATGTTTCAAATTGCTATTGAAATATTACTGCTAAAACTTTAAAAAACCTATTTACAGCTTTAAAATATACTTAAATTTGGACCCTTTTATGGAAAGGCAAGAACTTAAATTTCACACCGTACTCATCAAAATTGGGAAACCAAAAGTGAGGTAAAAAAGATTAATTCATATTGTGGGTTCTGATAAAACTGGTGTTTTGCTTTTAAATGGTACTAGGTATGGACAAATTGGAGCTGTCTGTATCTAAATACTCTAGTTTTATACTTTAGAAAAATGGAAAATTTTTCACATGCTTTAATATATATTTCTTCTGAAATCAAACCCTGTGGCTATATACTATTTTACTTGAACTAATACTGTATCTACTTAAAGATTTGAATCTTCCTGATTGTTTTTCCCTTTTGGTACTGCTGCCTTGTAGATGAAAATGAGAAAACACCAAGGTTGGCTCAGTACAAATAACAATAAAGGCAAACAACCAGACTTATTATAAAGACATATCTTTTTGCCCTTATCCAACTACAGCTTAATGCAGAAATTGCTTCAGGCACTGGAGCAGACGTGTTTATCATTACCACAGATTAATGTTCTGTTTGAACAGTAACTCCTATTCATGCTTGCATTATCTTAGTAACCGGTGTGATGTGGTGTATACGTTTCTGCACATCAAGTTGAGCTAATCTCCTCTATGAGAAGCAGTTGTTCCCATGGAAAACTAGCAATAGGATGTAGTAACTATATCATACGTGAGACATGGGTGGCAATTACGTCAACATAGCTGATATAATCTGAACTACTCCCAGAAATGATAAGTCAAATTATTTTCAGTTATATGCAATCGTCCTTCATACCACCACCAAATTAATCTCGTGCAATCACTTAGTCTTAAATTTTACACAAAATATTTTAACTGTAACTAATTTTGAAAAAGTGTTAGCATCAAACAAACTATTCCAAGTCTAAAAACATTTGTCCTTGGCACACACTCAAACTGACATATAGGAAGTAGCCATTCACAATGACTTCAATAAATTTGGACCTCTCAGACAACCTTTACTTTGCCCTTAAAACACGAAAGAGACATCTTGGAACGCAGTCACAACCTATTAATTGAACTTTGCAAAATAGCAATATGTCATCAAGTTTATTTACTTAAAATAGCCACAAACTGTCTAACACTTTTAAACACCATTAACATTTATACGTGTCAGAAGCCCTAAAATTGCAGTTTTGCTTGGACATCATGTTGCTTGCCACCAGGAATGACAACTCATTTATTAGATGTTTGAGGAATGAATTTGGATGTTCAAAGGAATTTTGCACGTAACTGTAACGAGACATGGGATTATGCCTTCAGACCTACTGTTAAATATTTATATGTGTGTATGTATGTGTATGTGTGTATAAAAGTAAGTACGCACATACATATTTTAGCACGTGTTTGTGAGGACATCAAGTAGCCTGCATATTCTAACTATGCATTTGGCAAATTAACATTTAGGGATTGTTTAATTTTTAAAGATTTTTACATTTTAAAGATGAGAAAATTGATAACAAATTGCAGACTGGTATTAACTACTATAGGAACATCCTCAAAGTCTAGCTACTTCCATAATTTTTATATGTGAATTTCCCAGCTTTTTACATTCTTATCATTTTTATAGGTTATGCGTTTACATTATTAGATGCTGGGTTGTGACATTGTGACCAGCAGACCCTTTTCAATATCTGCGGATACAGCTGTATTCCTAGAGACATCTCCCCTTCAGACTTAGTCTGATTGAAGGTCCCCTGTAGCTGTCTAGAAATAAAGCACATAAAGAGGGACTGGGCAAGACTGGACTACAAGGCACGTTCTTAGGCTTAATGCTTTGAGTGGACAGCCATGGCACCCTGAAAATATCTACAAGATCTATTTATCTTCTACACTTTTCTTTCTCCCTTAGACTACAATGGCCTAAACTTCTTAGGAAATGAAGTTAGGGTAGCAGAGTAAAGGTCAAAATGCTGTTCATGATAAAGAATTAAGAGCATTGTTAAAGAATGTTATGTGCTATGAAGCCTTATATAAAACCTCAGAGATTCCATTTGTATTTTAAAAAAATAATTTCAGTTGAAATGACAAGGACTCAATTGTTAAAAATAAAGATTTGAGACTTTTGTGCAGAAGTACTGCATATTTTTTATTTTGTTAGTACAAAATGTGTTTTATTGCCTGATCCGTGCTTCGTTCAGTGCACAGGATTAGTAGTGTTCAGGACTGTAAACCGGAGTGAGGCAGCAAGGTGTTATGAACATCACTTGTTGTACAAGTTAGAATGTAGCCTTAAGGAAGACAATTCTGTCCTGACCTTTGCTATAGCCTTTTGCTATGACACCAAAGTCACTGAAATTAATGTTAATCACAGGTAGCTGAACTGATCACGTAGGTGGGAGTTGTCAATAACAAGTAAAACAGGTAGTGACGAAAGGTCACAAAGTTTAAAAACAGTCTCATCCCTTTGTTCTGACTTCGAATGCCCCTCTCCCCGCCTGTCTTCCTATAACCTTCTGTTCTAACTGCAACCCACTTTTCTTCTATAAGCATAAAGGCTTTGAATATATTTCTTGGTTACTTGATCAGACACGACGTTAAGGAAAGATGGGGGACACTTTACTGAGGGGCAGTAAGAAACAAAAGACCTTCCTGAGTTTTGCAAAGTTTGCATTATGTTTTGCATTATGATTTTAACCAAAGCTTTGGTAAATGAGAAAGAAATCGCTACACATTTTCTGAGTTGACTCACACTTAGCAACTAGTCTATGGTACGATGTGGCATGTCAGGTTGCAGTTTTGCTTCATTCCATTTCCACCAAATTAAAAGGACAGATATAAAAGGAGTCTTTGTAACAGAAGGTTTGCTTAAACCTTGAATAAAAAGCAGATGCCACTTTCTTTTGTAATATAGTATTGTTTAGGTCTCTTCAGGCAGGTGCTATAGGTCAGGCTAAACTAGAGCAAAAATAACAAAAAGAAGGTATTACACTGCTGTTAAATTTGGCACAAATGAAGTGAGATTTATCCCATAATATGTCACTACAGAGGGAAAACTTTGAGCTTCGAAATTTCTCTGCTTCCAGCCATTGCCTCTACACGGGTATCTGTTGCTTTGTCTTTGCTATGATTCATTTCTTCTTAAGAACTTCTGCCTGACTTTGCTAGCTAAGATCCTTTGCTACCACAACTTCAGCTGGCTGCCTCTTACTAATCCTTGCAGTGTTTTCGAATAATGCGGAACAGGATTTTAACACCTACTTTCTAGATGCATGGTTGCTTTTATTCATCAGGGTTTAATTCACAGTGTAATTTACTGTGGTGCTGTGTAAGTTATATAAAAAAGGCCTGTGTGCATTGGCTGTTTAAAAAAATCCCATGCAGGCTTAGAAGGACTGAGGGTAAACAAACAATTTTCTTTGAAGGCTTTGAGGACCAAGCATTGTCAACATTTTATTCTATACATTTTATCTCCAATACACAACACACAACAAGACTCCTATTGGGACCATCCTATCCACTGAAATTAGTGGAAACTGACAGTTTTTCAATAAGACTTCTTTTGATCTTCAGAAGATGATTAAAAATAGAGAAAACCCTCATATAAATCAGAAATTTTTCCGCTTTTGTTCCTGAAATCTATTCATTTCGATCACCTTAAATACTTTGTCAGCTTTGTTAATAATTATTTAGTAACATAAGAATGAATATAAATTATAATGCTCTCCAAAAAAACTTCAGAAGAGTCTACCAGGTTACCACCATCATTTTTGTGAAGAATAAGATATTTCTGTAAATATACATAACTAAATATATTTGTTGTAGTCATAAACTGCTGATGTAATAGGGGAAAACTACAATAATAAAGGTGGGTGGTGTATCTAGGAAGCTAGCAACTGAATTAGTAGCTTGAATCTTACAATGTTATATAGCATTATACAGTATGAATCATGTCATCTTTTGATCTGTGATCTTTATTTAATTCCAGAGTCTGAAAGAGATATATGATCACTGGACACAAAATGCAATAAATGGCGATTAAATAAATATACAACTAGACATTTCAATTTAGGAATGTAGCTGCTTCTAAGAAAAAGGTTTTTGGAAGACAGCAAATCTATTTGAACTGCTGATCATGGGATAATCAGTCCACCAAAACAATTCAAGTTAGCATTTGAAATATTTTGGTACAGATGCTTTTAATAATCTGAGCCTAAATTTCCAAAATCTCTTTTCAAGGTGGATTACTGGTAATTCTGAAATGTTTACTTGATGCTATATTGAAAGTAAATAGTAGGCAGAAGTTAATGCTTTTTGCCCTAAGAAGTATCAGGGTAAATGGTGTTCTCATGGAGATGAGAAAGATGAAATAAAATAGTGCCACTGACACTGCTTTTTAAATTCTGTCACTTCTAGCTACTTTGAACAAGGAAGAGTATTTTCAAAATGCAGAATACAAAACCACTTTGAATTATTTTATAGTCAGAAGCCAGAAAAGGGTGAGAACATGGAGTCCTTAACTTCTTAATGTTTCAGAACTACCAGCCAACCTAACACACCTTAATCCAAATACTGTTTTTTAAGACTGAAAGGCCAGTGATATCAACAATGCTAATTTTTCAGGAAAATAAATTGATCTTAAGGATGCATAGTATGAATAACATGAACACAAGTTGAACCGTTACAGGCACTATCAAACGAGTTTAAGGCTGAATGTTGTTCTACTTGTTCAATTGACGGATTTTGAGTAGGGTATGGTGTTAAAGGAGAAGCTATTGCCCAAGCATTCACGCACCATTCAAGGAATTGCACACACCCCACACGAGACTTTCACTGCTCGGACCAGGGTCCCTTCGCAGCGGGTGGCCCCAGTGGGCCAACGCGTGCCCCTTTCGACTCCTCACACACACACACGCGCGCGCACACACACACACACACACTTAGTCTCAGGCACGCTGCCTCTCTCTTAAGGCTCAACCCTCGGTTTCCCACAGCAGCGTCTCAAGTATCAGATTTTATCAAAAAAAGTAATTTAATTGAAAGGTACAGCAGCAAGGTCAGCCCAGGCAGAGTACCTCCAAAAAGGGAGGGGCCTCAAACAAAGAAATCCCTGGGCAATTATACCGTTGCGATCTATACACCTGCCCCTCACACACTGGTTCATGCGTCCTTTAGTCCAATGGTGATTTTTGGTCTGGGGTCTTCTAACACCTTTTCGGATTCTTTTCCTGTGGCCAGGCAGGCAGGCTGTTGACTGCTCTTACCTTGTTGATTTGCAGTCTCTGCTGAAGGTTGGAGCCTCCTTATCTTCTGGTTTATGGTTCTTGTGCACCTGTGCTTGCTGGCAGAACATTGGGAACTGAAAAGTTCCAGATTTAGGGAAAACACTACCAAAGCATCAGTGTGTTATCAACATTTTTCTTATACTAAAAGACTAAACACAGCACTGTACCAGCTGCTAGGAAAATTACTAAGAAAATTAACTCTATTGCGGCCTAAAGGCTTCAGCAAATCAAGCTACTCATGCTAAGTAAAGCTAAGCAAGCAGTATAAATCACACCATATTACAACCCTAAGTAATTTATTCTAATTAAAACTTACTTATTTAAGCAAAACAACTAATATCTCTCAACAATGGATAAAGAATGAAAAACAGAAGTAAGCTTTTATGGTTATCTGTTACATGCAAGATGCCACTAGAGGGACTTGTACAGCCAAGAGTAACTTACATGAGCTTCAGACAGAATGTGGATAAATTATTAACAAAAATGGAAATATGAATAAAAAGTAGTTATAGATATATTTTTTTTAATTACACCTAAAAAGAACTCTGCCTTTCCATCTCTGTCTTTTCTTGACAGTATCTTTTTTTTTTTGTAATATTAACATCCTATAAGACAACATCAGGAGCATACCTTTAAGATTATCTGTATCACATAGCTAAAAATAGACTTTGTTTTGACTTCTGAATATGGTTTAAGTACCTTTAGAGTTATTCTCACTCCTCTTGATTAAAATTCAATTTGTGCAATTCAAACAGTTCATTTGTTTCTGTGCAAGCAAGGCAATGTAAAAGAGTATGCATAGTTCACAGAAAAACCTCATCTGTATAGACAATGAACATTCGATGAGGTGAAAGGATTGAAGAATTTTCAAATTAATTTTGAGAAGAGGTCTTTACAGTGATCTAGCTGCACCACATGAGTAAGTTGCTAAAATGGGATAAGGAATTTTCCGCCCTGTATTTATAAAATGAACACTTGAACTGCAGTAAAAAGATATTTCTGTCCTTTCAAGTTTTTCTACACATCTGTTTCAGGTAGTAAAATATGCAACGTTAGTCCAAGAAGAGAAACATCGCATTGCTGTAAGAAATAAATTTATGGTAAAGTATGTACCCAAACTGTCACAAAAAAGATTTGTGTAATTATCTGTTGTAAAATTCAAAGTGTGGTTAAAATACATAGATAGTTCACTTCATATTTATTCCAGACAATGCCCCAATTTATATTAAGAGATAGAAAATGAAGTGGGTAATAATTTAAATTCATGAGAAACACATTTTATGTGACTGTTTACTTTGATCATTGAAGGGATATAGCCAATCAAGGTTTTACCTTATAGATCTTTATAAGAGTGCCCTTTAAAAAACTTTAAAATCAGTGTTCTGAAATTCCGGACATGAATGAGTTGAGGTATTTAAGACAATGATAGTTTTGTACTACTGAAATGGCTGGATCTAATTCAAAGCAGAAAGTATCATCATCTCTTTCTATTCCCTTTCTAGTTGATGCAAGCTGTGTTCATTCTATCTAGAAAAATATTTTTGGCAGAAAAAGAAACACCTTTAAAACTTTCCAACTCAAATTTGAAAGTAATGTTATATTGCACAAAAACGTGTGTTATCTAGTGCCTTTAAAGAACACGTTCTTATTTTCAGACTGAATCAAATGGTAAAAACTTGAAAATTTTTTTGTATTAGTGGGAGAATAAAATATTACAGTAGAGAAAATATTAGAATCAGTCCACAAGTCATTATTAGCTTAAGAATACAGAAAACTTAACATGTAGCTCTTGAAACAGAACAAAAGAACTCAGAAAAAATATTGCTAGTTTGATGAAAAGTTTGGGTTTATATAATTATCTCCTCTTCCTATTTTTTACAAGTTTTATTTAAATTATTTTTTTGCTCATGAAATACCTAATGACAGATGCAATATTTTGTGTGTGTGTGTGGTTTTTCATTTAATTCTTATAAGGAGAATTGCAAATTTGACAGTAGAGCAGATTACTAAGTAGATTACTGACTTTACCGTACTCCACGGAAAGAAAAACAATGAAAAGAAAAATCCTGTCAAACTTAATCTACAACATTTTGGTTAAATCAACAGCATAAGTAAAGCTTTCCCATAAGGAGTTTCTGGTCACATACGCTAATATGCCAAAAGCCTACAACATGGCAAGTTCTGTACTATGGTGATTATCTGAATCCAGAAGTGATAAAAACAAACTTTAAAAAAGACAGACATTTAAAATCAGGAGTGAAAATTACTACCTACATTTCCCTAGAAGGGCAGTTACTTTTAGGGAAGCAATTGTGTCTAATTTATCTTACCAGTGAAAGTACATGAAAGTCTTGAGCATCTGCAAATGGGAATCTCTAAATTAAAATTGCTTAAAGGACATAGGAATGCAGTCATGGCACACAATTGAAAACCCTGAAATCTTAATGCATATCAGGTAATTGGATATGACTGTGTCATTGTACCCTAATCTGAATACAATAATATAGATTTGTTGGCTACTGGGCACTCAAGTGGTTTCTTCTAACCTTTGGTCCATGAAAAGTCATCGCTCACCTTTACCTCACATCTTGTGTATTTCCTGAGCATGTAATATTCACTTACCCTGGAAAGATAAGTTGACTTTTGCTGCCCCTAATAGCTACTCACATATACTAAACCACTACACTGTCTCTGATGGTTATCATGCATTTTTCTCTGTATTATCTTATTCTAGCTACTAATACCTGGATTTACTAAAAGAGGATTAAATGACAGGTCTACGGTCTGACAAATTCAGATTATTTTTTCAAAATAACAAGGCAGGGTTGATTCATGTATCTCCTGAAGGGTTACATAAACCAACCATGTCTTGTAATATTTCCACTTCTATTACAGTTTCAGTTTCTGGATATAATTATAAGAATCAAAAAAGAAGTATGAAACCAATCCTTTGAGAGTGACCAGGTAAGGAAGAACTAAATAAGAAGATCTGGCATAAGAATAGTACCCAGACAAACTCGGATCTTGACTAAATCCAGACTATATTAAAGTAATGTATAAAAAAATCATTTATTAAAAATGGTTCCTATTGAAGCGAAACATTCTTTTTTATATTTATTGCACATCTTGAAGTGAGAATTTATTTGAATAATTCCAGTCTTTTAGAACTTCAAGTTCACATTCATATATGCTCCAGCTTATGCTTTTCGCACCTGATTATCTAACCACATAGGATAAAAAAATGTCACAGGAAGTTATTCTTTTCCAAAATTCAGCAGGATGCTTTGATTACCAATCTCAGACAATTTCTGTATCACTTTGTCAGGTCACTTTTAAGGGTTGCACCGGCGAAGGCTGCGAAGGCTGATGTTTTGGTTGTGTGCAACAAGGCATACCCCATCTCATGCATGCAGTGGGTATTGTGTGCCGCAAACTACATTACCCATTCAGCCTGGTTTACCCAGCCAGGAGTAGCACCATTCCCTGACTCATGGACATGATATCTCAGTGTCCTTCAATGTCCATATTTCTTTAACTTCCATACAGATATTATTTTATCAGTGTGGGCTATGAGAACGATACTGGTGAGTTCAGAAATGAACGAGGGAGGAAGCAGCACTAGAAGAACACCTGGTTCTTTTTAGGACTGACTAACATCGTTTCCCATTTACCCCTCTAGCCTTCGATCACCTACTGATCCACACACCATCATTTTTAACAGCTCACCAGTATTTGAGTTGCTAGAAGCCAGGCCAGAAATGGCAGGTTTTGATGGTTCTAGGCAAGTAATATAAGCTATGGAATAAGTATTACTAAGTAAGTAATACAAGCTATGGGATTACCGTATGGCTGCAGGAACACGTCATGGGCTTGTACCACGCATTTCTAAGCTCATGCATGGGTGGATATACATTGCCTCAGAGCGTGAGGTATGATTTCAGTAATGGCATCAGTGAGGCACCCCTACCTATCCAGGGTCCCATAGGTGGACACAACGATTCATTATCAGAAGGAAATGGGGACCTCACCTGCCAGCGAGTAGGGCAGGTTGGGGGACAGCTGGGGGCAGCCCCAGCCCTGGGCATTGGGCACATGCCTGGGGACTGCAGGTTGGGTTGGGGTTGGCGCTGGGCTCAGCATACCTGTGGCCAGGCAGAGCAGGACTGCAGTGCAGTGGGGCTGAAGCTCAGGCAGGGACCAAGCATGAGAGCCTTGGCCCAAAAGCAGCTCCCACAGGCAAGGGTCGGCCTCAACTGCAGCCTGCTTGCAGCACTGTGCTGTTGGGAGCTTCCCCCCACAGCCAGCAGCAGGACAAGGATCATCCTCAGCTGCACTGGCTCTGAGCTCAGCATCCCCCCCCCAGCCCCGCAGGAGCAGGGATGCTCTTGGGGCCCTTCCAGCAGCCTCCTGTGAACCCTGGACTTATGCTTGTTTCTAATGCATTTTTCCTCATGCTCACCTAGCTATGCCATAGCTCAAATCTTTAAAAAAAAATCCTTGGAATACCCAAAATGCTTGTCTGGTTATTTTGAGGTATCAGTAACACCTTTGTGAAAGGAGATATTGGAAATATTCTTTGCAGAGCTAAGCGCTCCGGACAGGAGCAGTCACTGGTCACACGTAGCCTGTGTAGGGAAAAAATGTTCAGATTTCACGTAATGCTAAGTGGCTGCAATGATTAGCACCTGTGCACTGTAAATTCAAAATCCATACTGAGAAAGCTTGTAGCTAAGTTCTACAAGCACCAGAATTATGCAATACTGTACTATTTAAAAATACATTTAATAAACCCATGCTCATCTTCCTAGAAACAGCAACTCAAACAGCAAACAGATCTCTTTTCTCTGCTGACAAGACGACCTGTACAGTCTCTTCAAGCTGATCTCATCTGCTGCAGTATGTATCATGATGTGCACCTTTTCCCTCTTTCCTATTCTACTGAGATGGAAAACTCACCCTATATAAAAAGCATATGACTACGCAGGACATCTTCAGCTACATCTTTTTCAAGCCAGTTAAAGAGCTCTTTAGCTATTCAGTATAGCTGCACTTGACACAACAAGTAATTCCTGGAAGGACTCAAAAAGAACTAAGAAAGTTTTTTGGACATCTAAAGTAAATTTTACCCCATTAGGCATCCAGGAAAACCAAAAGGTAGTACTGGACATCTATAGCTTTTAGAGAGTTGCTAAAACTTCTATTTCAGAGATATTAATACAAACTTAATTTTGTTATGTTACAAATATCTGGAATTAGGAATAGAGAGCTTGCATAATTAGAGGTTGTGATGGAAAGCTATAATTAATGTAATTTTAATTTTTAGGTGGATTAAATGGAACAGCCACTTTTTTACATCATCTGACACTACCTAAAAACTGACTGTTACTAACGGAGCATAAAGTGGGAAAAGTGAGAAAATGTGAGAGAATTAGTTCAACTGACCCCCCTTCATTATTTTAAAAATCTCTTTAAAGGTTAAAATTCAGACAGATAACAACATACAGAAACAAACCAGGAATAACGACTCAGCTAAGTACTAGCCTTTGAACCTGGCTTCTATCTTTTGGATAATGAAATTAATAAAGAAATACCCGCACTAACTTTTACAAGCATTAACATTTAGAATATCAGAAAGTCCTTTCGACGTTGAGAATTTAAGGGCACATATTAAGACAAGCCACTTCCTCCACTTGAAAATTTAACTGCTCTCACGTTGTCTCTCTTCCTGTCCCTCTCCCCATTTCCTTCTTCTTTCACGGAGAAGGAGTTGGAATTGGAGTTGAAATTCCAGGAGCAGTACCAGACATTTTGTCTGCTAGCGAAAAAAAAGTTCTAATACAGGCAGCAGGTCTAAAGCAAAGAAATTAATTTTGCACTGTCTTCATCATGTTATTCAGCATTTTGCTATTGATATTTCTGAAACCAGAACTTGTGTTCCAAATGACTATTGCCTCCATAAGTATTTGACCTTTGTTTTAACCCTAATCTTGCCAAGGACAGCATATAAATGGGCTAGGACTCTGAAGGTGATGTTGAAAGATTCCTTTTGAGGACATCTAAAAATTTCCTGATCTATTCATACGAGGGGATTCTTACATAATCTACTGTCAGAAACAAAATTATCTTTTCCTAAGTCTTTTGTGGTATAGGTATTCCGTGCTTAGTAAACTTTTTATTTACTTTGCCATTTTTTCACATGAAAAATGTCTTTCTCTTTCTTAATATATTCTTCATTAGCTCAAGTTTTGCTTGAAAACTTTGTTACCATATGAACACAACTCAGCATCCTTTAAATTTTTTTTTTCAATTAAAATGGGTATTTCTAAGCATTCTTGGAGATTTATCTGTCTTATAAAAACATGAAATCTGGAATAGATATTTGTTTGCAAGGATTTCTTCTTTTACAGTACAGTGCATATCAAAAGGTTATTTTACATTGTATTCGTACTATCTTCAGTTTCTTTTAAGGCTTTCAGGTGATGCCAAGACTTATTCCAATATTCTATTGTCCAGTGTTTTCCAGTGTCTTCTAATCTTTTGACCCAAGTCACAAGCATCAGTTTTATAGACAATGAGAAATTTGATGATCTACATTACACCTCTCATTTTTGGTCTCTTAGCAATGAACACAGTGGCTATCCTACTTATTCAATACTGCAGTTTTTGACAGAAAACGTTACACTTTTTCCTGTTTGGAAACACATACACTCACGAATGCCCTCTGACTTGAGGAATCTATAGCAACACTTATCAAGACATTCTCCATCCAGTCAGAGACTGACAGAGACACAGTACAATCATTAATCCTCCACGGGATACACAGCGGCATAAACCCGTGCTTTACAAGACACAGGGGACCACTTGCCTGGCATGCAGCTGAACTGTGGCTTTTTGAGGAAACATACAGTAATCACAACTCCTGGGCATAACAGGGTTTCAGCTTTCACCTCCAGAGAGTCTCCTGTGCATATTTTCATTTGCTTTGTTCTGTGAGACAAGAGAGATGATTTGTTGTTAATACCAGGTCCCATAGTCAGTTTTTATTCTGGTTACAGAGCATAAATAAATCTAGAAGCTTGAGCACTGTGTTAAGAGTTTAGTATTTTAGCATAAAACTTTTAGGAACTGGATTCTGTAGTGGAGTTCGGTCCTGATTTAGGCACATATGTTTTCTACAATGCATATGGGAATAATGAGACACTTTAGAAGGGAATTCACAACAAGTAACATACAGAAGATGTCTGAACTAGCAATAGTAAATGATCAGAAATTCTAAAATGCAAATTTTTCAGCTCAGAGTTTAAGTTTCTTGATGCCACAGTTTTGTGGGGCAGGGTGGAAGGCAGGGCATATTGGTTTGTGTTTTGCATTGCAGATGATAGGAGAACTACATCCTACATCTGTAATTAGGGTTGCTTGTCCCTTGAATAATTCAGATTGCTGCTTTATTTTATAATGAGCACACTTTTAGTAAGATATAGTTTTTTCTTGGCTTGTTGGTTGGTTTTTGGTTTTTGGGTTTTTTTATGTTTTTTTTGTTTGTTTGTTTTAAACAGAAGATTTCTGTTTTTGTAGATGATCTAAATATGAACAGCAAGGAATTTCAGTTCCTGGATATTTATGTTACAGACTGATTCCTACTGATGGGGTCTAAGAGGAGTGGGGTATTTGGGAGAGTCTTTTGTCTTCTCTTTTAGCTGTTCCCATCATCCACATTAGGTTTTATTGCTTAAAAACTTCCAGAAGCAATGGAAGTTGCACACAAAATTGTGAGAAGAAAAATAAGCGTTTATCACAGCTGATACACAGCACACTGGAGAACATCTTTTGAGCTGCAGACAGCATCTGCAAGAACTATGTAAAATGCTGAGATTTTCTAAAATTTCTGAAATTTGCAGATGTAAGCCACAATATCTCATGTGTGGCAATGGTAAAAGGCTATATAACTTAAGGGAACAGAATTATTAGCAATATGAAGCTCCTTGAACTCCTGCTTGTAGCTAAGGAGTCTTTAAAAAGTTTTCAGGGAGAAAAAATCCGCATTTTCGTATCCTAAAAGTTAAGCTTCATTTCCTTGCTCACAGGTTGCTTAAGTCCTGCAATGAAAATGTACTTTATTTATGTTTTCTCACAATGGAATGCAATGTATTTTTTTTTCCACAGACACATGCTATATATGATACTGGGCAAAATTACTGCTTCTTAAAATTCCATTCAATTCATTTAATTGTAATATCTGTCATCTGTCATGTATACAGGCAAAAAAAAAAGATTTTCTAACATGTTTGTTTTAAACATGTTTGTTTTAATTTTACATAGTGTATATTCTCTTGTTGGACAATCACATTTATGCATTATCCTATTACTAGTACTATCATATATTACTTTATATAATATCTTCAGTGTTTCACAAAAACTACTGTGAGGTTCAGAGGTAATGAAAATACACAGCTATATATTCTCAGTGTTATATTTATCACATAGACTTTTTATTACTAAAATAGGAATTAATCATAACTTAGAAAGTTGCAATTTCATTCTATAATAAGTAATATACTTCCTAAATTTCTAAAAAGCAGTACTCTCACAAGATACACAGCAGTCATTTGGTTTATTAGACATTATTATCTTTTAAAAACCAAAATCAATTGCTGAAAGGGTAACATATATGAGCATAGTTTGATAACGGACTTTGATTTCTTAAGTACACCATGATTAAGTATTCAAAATATACTGCAATATTTTACTTTTTCCATTAGAGTTTGCCTATTACACCATTTTCAGACTGTAAATTATTTACGTCAGTTGAACATTCTGCTCTGAATAATTTATTTACTATGAAATTGTAAATTGCAATAGTCTGTCAAATTTCATGCAATCCAGTGAAAATAATCCAATTTATTGAGGGTTGATATTATTGGTTACATGAGCTTCCCCAGTGACTGGTAGACAACACCGAAGAAACTTTCTTATAGTGTAAGAAAGGAAAAGAGAAGAGTGAGGAAAAAGTCAGGAAGCAAACAGGTCTAAGTTGTTTTTTTTTTATTGAGCCAATAAAATCATTGGCATTCCAAGAACACGAAACTTTCCATATTTGCCATTTTATTTGTTATAATGTGTCAGAGATTTTGATTATACTTTAAAACAATTGTCTTTTAATTGACTGTTTTGCTTACATAGCAGTAACTGACTGTAGTGGTAAGCACTCTTATGAAAATTAGTGTACAATTTGCATGAGCTAATAAAAAAATTATATTCCAAAATGAGACTGATTTATTTTTAAAGTAAAGGAAAAGATATATTGAAAATATAACTGTAATCTTTCTTTCCTATTGGTCTTTGTGAAACCATGAGAAATATAAAGCTTGGATGATTTCCAATTAAACATGTAAAATATTACTTTATTGAGGTTAGATCCAATAAACTTTGTGGAACAAAATTTCTTGAGTAAGGTAAATAAGATTTGGCCAAGGAAACAACATTTATGCATCCTTTGGAAAAATAAACTAACAGGCTGTCTGCCATAACAGAAGGGATAAAACAAACTTGGATTCCTCCTGACCCATATGGACTGTTCAGTACCAGCCAGGGATAATGATCTGGCATAACAGCCCATTCCATAGTGAAAAAAAGTGAATACCTTGTTTTCACAAGCGATAAATACACTATTAAACACACAATTTAACAACCATGAAGTCAATATAGTAATGGACTATTTCTTTGAATAAGTAGACAATTTACAGGCAAGATTATTCATTCTGTGCTTTTTAGAATGTAATTAGTTATGCTCCTCACAGTCTTACGTTTATTTCAATACCTAATTCTTCTGTTTGAGATGTGGCTGATGTGCCCCAATTCTCTGTTTAAACTGGACCAATGCAGAGTAACCATCTCGAAAGTCAATGGGTTGCATTAGGGTAATGAGCAGAAATGAGCATCGATGTTCACAATTCCTGCCCTGATATACACAGATTGGATACCAAAAAGATTAATTATTTCTATAAATGCGGGACTAGTGTTCTTTAAATGGCTTTCCATTAACATTGCATTATTTTATTTATTAAGTAATTTAGTTTTAAATGGAAGATGATAGATTTACAGCAGACAGGGTCAGATTTTCCTTCCTAATTGCAAAGTGGATCATACCGTCTATGAAATTATGTCTGCATTCTGCCTTTCCAGAATAAAAAAATCTGAAAAGTAGAGCTGCTGCATATTACAGCAAGATATCCAGATATAGCTATTCCTATTATTCAAATGGCTGCTAGTGCAACCAGCTTCAGCTTGTTCAATAATCTTATTTCCATTTACTTTCAAGTACTGTATCAATACTTTTCTTCCAGTGAAAAATGAATTCAAATATTATGTGACTTAGTGGTTGTCTTTCTTCTTGCAGATTTGAAACTAAGGAAAACTTCAGTTATTCAAACCAGCTAAACTATTCAATCTACAAGCAAATCTGAACTGGATACCAATTAGTGTAAATAGGATTTCTGCCTGCTTCCTAGTTTTCCAGCCGCTAGAGGGCAAGGTTTTTCTGTGTCTTTTTCCATATGAGAAAGTATTTGACTCCTAACACAGAGCTGTTCTTTCCTTTAAAGCATATATGGCCTTGAATGTGCCATTCTACCATGTACATCTGAACTTGAAACCTTTCACCACTGTTGAACAACATTCAAGGAACAAATAAAGTCACAAGACACCTACATAATACAAGGATTTTCTTAAATTGGTGGTCACAGTAAACAGGAGAGAAGACAAACTCATTTGACATCAACCAATGTTAACTCAATTCCTCACTTACTTTAAGTGTGCAACCTGCACCTTTGTGTCAATTATGTTGTTAAACTTTTAATTGCACCAAGGTAAATTGGAATTTGAAAGGCAATGTTTATTCTCAGTTCAAAAAAGGCCAACTACCATTTTTATCAAAGAGATTATCTTTCTCTTTGTTTTTCTTTGCTTGTGGATTTTCCTCTATTTTTCTCTGTAGCACACATTTCCCCTTCTTTCAAAGATACATAATCTCTCACTTTTTCCACCAGAAATTTAATCCCATTTTTCTTTGGTATTCTAACACTGTGATTTTTAATACATTCTGGGTATTTTTGTGTGATTTTTGGGAAAAAAAATGTCTCTGTTTGTAGCCTCCAGAGATTTTAGTTGATCTTCCTGTTTGTTACTTCTAGGCAGGCTGGATATTACAAAGCCCAATTCTGAATGACTGGCTTTTTTAATCAGTCATATTCTGAGGTCTTGTCCATGTAGCCTATTTGGAACCCAGTTGTCATTGCTCTTTTCTTGATTGTCTTTTATCAGGTCCCATTGCTGGCATAAACTCTAGTATTGGTAACTAAAGCATTGTTGAGCTGAGTAAATCTCTTGTGTTACTGTCACCTCTGTCAGAGCTGCTCCACCTTCTTTGCTAATACTATGTGTCTCCAATTATTTTTTTATTTTTGTCGTGGTTTAGGCCAAATCGGCCACTGGGGACATAGGGGACCCCAGATGGGACCGACAGATGCTCCCCTCTACCCCTCTTCAAAGAGAGAGGCAGAGGAGGAAAAAGAGACTTACGAGTTTAGAAAGATCTAAACTACTTTAATGAAGTATTAATAATAAAATAAAAGGAAATAATGAGAAATATACAAAACCGTATCAAGCTCCCAAGATGACAATCACGACACCGGCTGGCACTGGGGCAGTCCCAGGCTGGACTCAGTGACGGACGGGAACTGGATTCCGGATCTGGATTCAGGATCGGGTCCAAAGGCAGACGAAAAGACAGAGTCCTCCTCAGACATCAGCCGTTGAAGCAAGAAGGCAAAAAGAAGAAAGAAGGGCGAAAAAAAGAAGCCAAAAAGAAGAGCTGACCCTTTGCTCCGTCAGCTTTTATACTGAGCATGAGGCAGATGGGATGGAATACGCTGTTGGTCAGTTTTGGGTCACCTGCCCTGTCCGCTCCTCCCCACAGGTGGGACCCCATTATGCTTTTCCGCTTCCGACCCTCCAACGTGGCAAATAACACAGTTGGTTGGCCTTGGGTGTTAGAACAATAAGTGTAAGCAAGAGCCTCCCTGCATACCATGTCTGGACATCAGCTATAAACATCGGTCTTATCACTCTGAGAGGGTGAACATTGTCTGCACAATATGCTGTTAATTTCAGTAGTTAAAAGAGGCCCAGCTAAGAAGCGAAGCTACTGAACAAAATTGATCCTGTTTTACCTCAAACCAGGACAATTTTATTTTAGTATTTTATTTTATACAATTCTCCTCTGTTTTTTCTGCTAGTGGATTTTTTTTTAGTGGTGTTTTTGAGAAGGAAATATTTCCTTCATGTCTTTTCCTGAGATTCATTTGTCTGTACACTAGATTTGCTTGTCTAAAAAACTGTCTTCATGGCAGTGTTATGAATGGCACACTGAATAAAGCAACACAGCATTTGACTGATAAATTTGTAAGGATAAATTTAAGTTTTGTGACACTTAAAATATTTTCTCATGTTCGGTTTGAAAGAGTTACTTAGAATTTTGTCTGTGCATCTTTGTGGTTTCTGATATCAACCTGCAATTGCTCATGTCAGTTCCTTTTTTATTTGACATACTCTCAACCCCTCCCAAAACAGAGATGACTTGCGTTCTTTCTGGTAACACCCATGTGTTGTTAGGGTATTTTCTGGAATGCTTAGCCTGTGGAAGCTGCATTAGTGCATCCTTCTATAAGAACTGGTGTTGGTGCTCGGCAAGCTTCTCTCACAGACCTCAGTCCATGGCCGTGGTGGCTCTTGCATGTCCATCACTGCCTCAGCTCAATCCCTGTCAGGAGCTCAGTGGATCACTTTTACTCTGGTCCCTACTATTTGATCTGGTGAACGTGGGCAAATTATTTGAAAGGAACATTTTAATTTACACAGATCCTCAAAGACATGATGTGGTCCTCAAGAAAGTCCATCAAACAGATGTATGAAACAAAAACACAGTATGAATTTAAGAAAGAAAGAATCCAGAAGCAGATTGGGTTGCACTGTAGGAAAAGCTGTGTCTGTAAGGACTGGAAGATAAAGGCCAAAAGAATGTCTTAGCTGACAGATACTATCTTTTTATCTTAATATATTATCTTCCCTGACATATCTTCTTTAACAGATAAGATAGGAAGAAGACCTGAAACCCTTCTATATGACTGATATTCTACCCTGGAGAAGTGTTCAAGCCATGAGTGCAGTAATATAGCCGCAGTCAGATATTCTGACTATCAGTAGCTGACTATCAGTAGCCCTGTCAAGTCAGCAGAGTTCTATGGTGCCAGTAATGAAGCCAGTCTAAAGATAGTTATAAATTTTACAGCTACCACTTAGTTTACCTTCAACTATTCTGAATTGCTGTTACATTCAAAAGTGCAGTTCTCCAATTGAAGAGAAACTTTAAATATAAAATAAATATTATTTTAAATATGGTTTTCAAATCAAAATGTAACACTTCCTAAGTAAATTATATTGCTAAGTATAAAAACATGAACAGTGAGGGACCAAATTACAGAAATAGCCTAGCATTCTCTTAGTTTGTGTTCCACTCTAACATTATGAGTTCTATATGGACTTGGGAAAGAAATAGTAAACTATCATCTCCATTGAATTCATTACTAACACCAATCTAACAAGGAAGCATTCTGTAAAATTCAATACAATAAAATATAGTGTAATATTGTGTTTAAAATATCATATATAAAAGCATATATAAACATATAAGCTACCAATAAAACAAACATAAGGACTGATTGTTAGTTGGTTGAAAAGACAAGCAAGAAAGGTGAATGCATTTGTTCACCTCTTTAAATTTGAGTCGTATTTCGGGAATCTAAGGAGTGTCCCCTGACTTTCTTTAGTTGATCAAATGTACCCATAGGTATTCACATCATAGGAAAGTGGTGGTTGCTGGTAAAGTTTTACTTGCATAAGGAAAACAAACTGTCTTTGTAAAATTATTTTCAGCAAGGATCCAAACATGCTTCTACTGCATATACAAAATATTCGTCTTGCATTAAATATTGAGAGCAGTAGAGAACAACCAAATTAAATGCTGAACAATAATGTTGAGGCTGGCTCCCTGAGGCAACTGAAGTCCCTGGTCCTTTGCGGTGAAGGTAGGAGACAGACTTCATCTAAACCCAATCCAGTGGCAGCACCTGCCCTGCACTGGCTGACGAGCAGAGCAGTCATTACCATTCATATGTAAATAGCTATATGCATCTTAGGAAATAAATCAAGGACTTGAACTAGCAGATTGAGCAACAACAATCAGTAGTGCTAGGTATCAATTTTGTTAGCTGTTTTTGTCAGAAAACCCTCCTTCTTCTGGCATAGTTTGCTAAAAAAAAAAAAGTATAAACATTATCTCAGTGGGAGACCCAAGTGTTCAGTATCACTTGGCTGCTGCTCTTTGCTGAATTTGCCCCATCAGTTCACCATGTATCTCAAGAATGATCATGACAGTATCAAGTGATGCAAAGTTGTTTGGGATGTAGTTTGAAATGGATGAATGAGGTGAGAAGTTTTCACTACAGTCACTCAAGTTCTATGCACTACAAAAAAACATAAAAAATCCTTGTCAAGTAAGAACTTACATGCAAGACATGAGCTTTCTACAAATTTAAGAATTTCATTGTTTCAATTCTTAGAAGGCAGCTTGAAATGGAGGAGGGAAAATCTGCACAGCTCTGCTCTGACATTTTGAAATAGAAATTCTCTTCACCACTCCCAACTGCTTCCAGAGTATTGTGAGGTCTATTGCTTCCTATGTTAGTAAAAGACACAAACTGTTTACAAGAAGACTACTTTTTTTCCCCCATCTATTAGTCTGGTCATCCCATTACAGCAAGAAATAAATTATCATTTTTGCTTATATAAAATGTGTGTTTTAGCTATCAGCCCTTTTAAATCTGCAGCACCTTTGGTGAAATTGCAGATAGTTTTGTATATTAAATAATGTGGAAAGAGTAATATTCATTACAACTATTTACTCTCTAGTGTATAAAGCAGTCTCAAACTTCACCATCCTTCAGTGTGAAGTTAATATACTCTACATGAACAACCAGATTAATTGTGTGTCTAGTAAAAGTTACAAGTATAATTGCATTGGTTTGCTCATAGCTCATTTACAGTTTGAGTCACTTAAGGACAAAATTATGAGAACGTTCTCTTTTTAAATAAAAAAGAAAGTAACAAGATAGTTTGTTTAAACTAATTCATATTCTCTAATTCTTGCATTTTTCCTCTTGTGTTTATCAGAACTTAGTGTTGCTGTTTTTTTCTTCCAAAAAAGCTTTATTAAGTCTTTTTAAAGATGATGCTTCTTCTCCCAGTGCCAAACAAAATCTGAAAACTGAAGGCTCAAAATGCAGCATCATGAAAAAAGAAGCCATCACCTTGAACTTTTAATTGCTTTCCAAGGATTTGGTCTTTGATTTTTTAAGATACAGGGTAATAATCTCTATTCCATTTCTTCCTATTTGTGAAATTGCTGTCAGGGTTTTGCATGTATGTGAGTTTGTGCAGATATTCATACAGGAGCATGTGCTGATATGAACTGTTAAACACAGTTCACATAATGAATTAAATTTCTCTAAGAAGGAGAAATTTCTAATAACTTTTCTTCAGTCGCAGTTAGAGATGATACAGGGTACCTCAAAATGCAACAGCTATTCAAATAGCGAGCAAGATTATAGGTCCTGCAAGACCCTGCAAGAATTGAGCAAGATTAAGCTACCTGCTAGCTAAAGAGAAGTTAATAGAAAAAATAGTCCTGTCCTTGTGCACCACAAGGAGAATTAATTTAAATCACTAGCTATAAGTTATGTGTATGTAATTGCCATATCTCACAGAAATTCCAAAATTCTGCTCTTTAGTCAGGCCAAATGTGTGAAACCAAATTCTCATGGGTGATTGGAAAAATATAACTTAATTTATATTCCAAACAGGTTGAAAATAGAAGCAAGAAGGAACTCCAGACACACTCAACAAAGTTATAACTCATTACGAACCTTTTTAAAGCAAGCACAGGCTTATAATACACTTCAAATCCAAAATTTAAAAAGTATATTGTTCTAAACAGTGTCCAACAAATTTATTCAATAAATTATACAAAGGGAATGGGAATGAAATTCCAGCAGGGAAATTCTTGCTTTTTTTATAACATACAATATCATGGACATACTTTGCAAGCTTTGTATTATCCCTTGTCTATCTCATTTACAATTTCTAGGTTTTTAAAGCCAGTTCAGTTAATGCTGATGTGCCTCTCCAAGACTCCAAGATGCACGGTAGCTGTATCATGCAGTACAGCTGCATGATTACTCTTAAGTCTCAGTGGTAGCTGCTCTCCTAATGAGCCAGGATAAAATCATTAAAAAGTAATTGTGCTCAGGTTTTACAGATAAGTCTCCACTCTGGGACAAGGCAATCCTGACAGACTGTAATATTTCTGAGGCAATATACTCCTCCCTTCCTGTTTAATGAGCCATAGATTTTTAATCTGGGAGTTTTGGTGATAGGCAGAAGGAATGCACAAGAGGTTGGTCTAGAGGCATCTGTATGCATCTGTATGTTATACATGGCTGTATTCCACATAGACAATGAAAAGATGGGAACCAAAACCAGCTCTCAGTTTCCCCAGAAGTTCTGCGTTACTGTCTCTGTTACCATTTCCTCTGGTAATTTTCAATCACAGTACATAAGTCCAAATGTACATTTGCTTTTAAATGATGGGCTATATTTACTACTACCCTTTAATTTAAGTGAAAACGTACAAAAACAGGACTTGAGTTACACAGCAAAACTGGAAGAAAATATAATTCTAGTTTGTAAAATCATTGAGAAAATAATTGCAGTAGAGGATTTTCCATCCCTTAAAGATGGACTGCAGCTATATCATGGATATATAAAAGCCAGTTCATGTCACAAAAAGAAAGAGGAAGTGAAAGATAACAATTCCTTACAGGAATTCAAATATTCTTAGTATACTACATTCATAATCGTCCTGGTTTGAGATAGAACAGAACCAATTTTCTTTTCAGTAATTTTACTTTTCAGTTGTCTCTTCTAACTGACTGTACTCTCTGAAATTAACAGCACATTTTTCAGACAGTGTCTGCTTCTAGTAGATAATGTCTGACGTTTATAGTTAATACCAAGGAATGGTATGCAAAGAGGCTCTCGCTTATACTTATTACTATAACAATCAAGGGCAGCTAACTTTGTTACTTGCCCCCTTGGAGGGTTGGAAGCGGAAAAGCGTAGAGGGGTCGCACCTGCGGGGAGGAGCGGACAGGACAGGTGACCCAAAACTGACCCACAGGGTATTCCATCCCATCTGCATCATGCTCAGTATAAAAGCTGAGGGATCAAAAGTGTCAGCTTCTTTCTTCAGAGTCCAAGGAGGACTCTGTCTGTTTGTCTGCCTTTGATCCCAAACTGTGCATTCCTGATTCCAGTTCCTGAATCCAGTTCCTGTCCTTCGCTGAGTCCAGTCTAGGACTTTCCCAGTACCTGCCAGTGACATGATCGTCACCCTGGGAGCTCGATACTTATTTTGTATATCTTTGTGTATATTGCATATCTTTCATTATTTTCTTATAAATATTATTATATTTTCTTTTTTTTTGTTAATAGTTTTAGTTTTAGTTTCTTTTCAACCCATAAGTTTCTCTCCTTTATTCTCTCTCCCTTCTCTTTTGGAAAAGGAGAGAGGTTAAAAGAGAGTATCTGTCGTTCGTTTAGTGGCCAGCCCAGCCTAAACCATGACAATAATTAAACAAAGTCCATCCAACAATCATTTTGTAATAGCATTCTATGAAAGCAGGAAAAAAACCAGATGTAAAACAGGTAAGATGTCTCACAAAACATATTGAGGAAAACCAAAAAATCTACAAGAAGATAATGACACCATTTAGAAGTACCTGGTCTGCTTTTCAACTTACAGGCATGCATCACTTCATAAGAGCAGTCTGCCACACAATGTACTCTGCTTTCACCATACTACTACCAAAATGTCAAGCTTTTAGCATTCATTGCACTGCATCTCCTCCAGTTCATTATACCTTGACTTTGCCTGCTTAACATCAGAACACTGTCAATTTGGTGAGCTGGAAAAGAGAAAATTTTAACAATCTTTGAAGTATCTCTTAGGTGCAAAACCCCTAATTTCCCCGTAACAGGTTTTATCATCTTTTGATGAGAACAATAACAAGAGCAGATAGCAAAAGGCATTGCAGAGATCTGAGTAAAGATATTTTTATGCAAGTTGAGTCAACTTACTGTGATTTATTCTCCAGATATTGGCGCATCCCCAAAAAATGCAAGCACAAAATAAACTTATTCTGACTAACTCTCCTATGGGGAGTATATTCTGTGCAATGCTTTTATTTAAGTGCAAAAAAAACCCTCCAAATGAAGAGGTTTTGCTTAATAGGGAAGACTGGAGTACTTCCTCCAATGGTCTTTATCTACCACTTTTTTTTCTGTAGTTTAGATTGAGAGGGAGAAAGAGACAACCAGTCGTACCCCAAACCTTAGTAACAATTAAGGTATTTGGGTTTAGAATATCTCCATTTGGAGCCTTCAAAGGCAAACTATGGGAAGTTACGTAATTTCAGTGAAACCTCTTACAACAGGAGTACGAAAAAATACGTGGGTATAGAAATGTGCATGCCATTAGTTGACACTATTTCTTATTTCAGATATCCACATACACATTCTAGTACTTTCTTAACTTCCCAGGTGAAAGAGCTCAAGTTACCTTGAACCCTTTCTGTGATAAGAGATTTTCAGTTTTTATGAGAAAAACTCTGATTTCTGTGATTTTATGTGATTTCTGTCACATCTAAGGCCCGTTTAACTTCCCCAGTCATTATAAAACAAGTGCTGCTTGTTTTCTCTCACATACTGTCTCTCGCCTTCTCTCACCCCACCTATGTTGAAAGTTTTTCTTGACGTTTCTGATAATAATGGCATCTACACTGTCCAATGCACTTCTCCTTCTGTGTTTCCAACCCCTCTCCACCACTAGCTTATGTTATACTACAAAGCACTGCACCACAAAAAGGAAACACTTTGGCCAGGCCTTGATGCTGCTTATTCACAGGGCTTGCTCTATGAAATCTTTATTAGTACTGGAATATCAAATCAAAAGGAAGAGATTTTCTCATTTTTTCCCCTTGCCTTCAGAAAATGAGATAATTTGGTACGTCAACAAAAGACCATGTTGTAATAAATAAAATTGTTACTTGTGGCAAGAGGCCTACTGGAAAAATGATGAAAGCCTTTTTCCAGTCCAGTCAAAGAACTGGCTATTTTTAGCATGCCATTGAAGCTTACACCTACAGAAGACTGTTACATTCAAGGAGGTATGCACCTATTGCAGTATCTCAGGCTATGGATTTGATTGCTATTCTATCAAATACAGCAACATATTGAATTTACCCCTTATGGTTGAACACATTTCTTATGTTACCTGATCTACACATTTGTCTTATGCTACAGTGCAGGTCTACTAGAAAGGCATTTTATTAAAGCAGCATTTTTCTAAATGATGCTATTAAAATGTATAAAGCAATTTCTTCAGCCTTGTTAGCCAGACAAGGTGTTCTTCAGATTAAGACCAGGAAAGAGTAAATGACTAAAAAACTGGGATGGAAGCAGATTTGACTTTGCACTTGGTTTTAATATGAAATTTTTTATGTGACCTTCAACAATTCTCTCAACTATGGTACATTTTCCCCTCTGTATAAAATATAGATTACAATTCATTACATCTTTGCACTGCAAGAATTGAGGCCTTGTCTTACAATGAGCTCTGTACATTCCAGGCTTTGTTCAAGACTGAGGCTTGCCCTCTCTAATACTCAGCAGATACAGGGTAGTTGATGGAGTAACTCATTTGTGAGTTCAGAATATGACACACACACACAAAATTTCAATTCCACATTGTGATTCTTTAGATCACACCGAAAGGCCAAGCATTGCAAAAGTACAAGCATTTATGCTTTATTTGGACCATTCTACTATTATCCATCTTACAAACTTTAGCTGAAGGGATGTATTTTTAATTATTCTTCTATATTCTGTTTTTATTCCTTGAGCTGCATAATTTTTGTCTACTCATGTATCACCGATGTTATAGGTAAATATGATCAGAATTCATAAAGGCTGTTGTAAACTTACCTGTTTTCTGATTTCATCCCTGGAGGATTTAGTCTTTATATAGTTAATTGGTGATATTTACAACAGTCTCCAATCTCTGCTAATGTTGGACATTATAAATTGCACACTGAAATTTATTGATTACTGAGTTTCTTTATGCAACTGAGAATGTTCAATGCCTTAGAGGAACCAACCCTACTAGCTCCTCGGCCTTCTGCTTTGATATTGTATCTAGACTATCCACCCCATAAATGACATCACCCATCCTGCCCACGGTCCTTTGAAATGTGGAAAGTTTCCACAGAACTGTGTAACTTCAGTTCAATAAATCTGTTCACCTTCAGGGTAGGGTAGGAAGATATGAAACTTAGATGAACTGACTTTCCACCAAGACTGTGGCTTAATGCATGCTGCTCAATCTGTTCCTCTTCAGAGTGCCTGCCTACAGAGACACTGCAACAGAACCACTCTGTCTCTGTAGCCTGTAGGACTGACTGCATCTTATTTCTTTTTCTGTTACAACAGTCATCAGGCTGAAGCAACATTCCTGGTCACAGAGATAAGCACTTATGTTGCAAGGGCACTGAAACTTCCATTCTGATCTACATTTTAGGCTTTCAGCTTAAAAAATCAAAGGTGGAAATGAGTGTAAGAAAGCAAATAAATTTTCTGTAACTCAGGGAAAATTTCAGCCAAATATAGGAAAGAAATTAAAAAATAAGTGGAGAGAAAACAGAATGGAACATTAAGTTTTGCAACACCTTTATCTGTTTGCATAACAAAGAAGAGAAAGCTTTCCCAGAAAGCAGTTAATTTCATTTCTATAGTATGCCTTTCAAGGTGAGCTTGTTGTTATGGCAGATTTATACTACCATATATAGTTCCTTGTTCTTCCTACCTCTGCCATAAGAAAAGTAGAAAGTTTTTTTCTTAAAGAAACATCAAAGTATCCCTACAAAAGAGACCTAATGGTGTCTCATGCCCCGAACAAAGTATAGCAAACCTTTATCTGCGCCTGTATCAGGAAGCAAGAAAGTCTCGCCGTTTCAGTGAGCGGTGGAACAAAAGCCATTATGGGTTCAGACTCAGGCCATACTCTTGTTCTGAAGTAGACATATTTTGCTTTACAATAGCTATGTTGTATATTTTAGTCAACTGTATGACTTGTTCATCTTCTTAGATTTCATGTAAATGAACCTCAATGGATAATTAATGTTCAGCTTCAGTAAGATGGAGGTGGACACACATGTGTGCAAATTAAGTCTCAGGAAAAATGGGTTTAGTCATTGAAATGTGGCCTAAGAAGTTATTTAATTTGCATTCAGACTGTACATGAAGCAAAGCATACATGCCTGCAACTTTTACCACCAAGTTGATAGAATAAGTTTTATTTATACAGAACTTCTAAAAACATTTATCACCTTTGGAGTTTATGGGAGTAGCTTATTGCCTTCTTTATCTTTTCTCCTACAGCTTCAAGTTGTGCCACTCCACAGAATAATATATCCCTCTGAAAAGACCGACTAGAAAAGTCGTAAGATTTTATTCTATTTGAAAACACAAAGCTTTTAGAGAATCTCAGTTCCATCTGGATGGACATATTCAGCTTCTACACTGCCAAATTGATTTCAAAGAAGCAGCTTCCTTCTGTCTGCTTCCTACAGATGTAGATATATTGTCATGGAACTTAACTTATATTTGGACTTTTGGTGTTTAAATAAATTTTTTCCAGAAAGGCATTAACAGGCATTAGACTGACAGAAAAGAGGAGGAAAATAGAATTAGCATTAATTAAGTGGAATAAAGAAAAACAAAGCAAGTAACATTTATTATACAAAATGGCTTCTAAAGAGCTATGACTCTTCATCTGTGCCATACAGAACAGGCAATTACTGGCAAAAGCAGCGGAAAAATATCTCTACAATGGTCTTTCTTAGTATAAAACGTGTTGCATAATGAAGATTGTTTTCTGGTTTGCTTCTGTGAGAAAAGATTTTTTTGGTTACAAAAATAACAATACCCATTTCTTTTGCAATCCAGCAGAATCTTGAGTAACAGAGATATAATTATTGTTTAAGAGTTTTAACTGGTGCTAAGTAGTTATTTTTTGTTCCTGATTTAAAATTCATTTAATATATATAATTTTGTTCCACAGCCTATCTTCCAGATCTTTTTAAAGAAACAAACTCTGTTCAATGTGGCTGTATTGCAGTTGTTTTGGTATATGTTCATTTTTGTCCCCATCATAAAACATAAATGGTCAACTGAAGTGAAATTTGGGCAAATTTCGAAGTCAGGAAAGATATTTGCTGGAATGACTTCAAGGACTTCAGGAGCCACAGACTGGATATTAAGTCAGCATCTCAATAAGCTAACAATTGTCCTCCGTAAAAGCTTCTGAAGGACTGAAATGGAACATCATCATCCACCCAGGAACAGAATTTGGACCCAGACAAAATGTAGTGCACATGTAGTGTAGAACTACACCACGACAAATACAGCATATGCTTCTGAAAATGCTGAGCATCCTCAAAGCCTTTGTCGTAATGTTAAGCACGGCTGCATCTTGCACTGTTGCACAGTAAAACATGCCAAAAATAGTGACTCCGGAGGTGAAGCTGGAAAAGAAGTAAAGGTTTGACCAAGTCCACAACAATTCCAAATTCATCCGTGATCTAAGGCTCCAAGCTTTTAGGCCTGCCATAAGGGCATTCACTTCCCTGAATGGCAAATCCAAGACCCAGACAGTCTTCAAGAACATGAGATGCTCTCTACAAGAGGTCTATCCAAAAGACAGCAGTAGAAAGATCAGATAATTTCCACAATAGCCATTGTTAATGACTGTAAGATAAAGTTTAATGTTTTTACTACACTAAGTATTGACCTCAATTTATTCACAGGTGCTTCAGCTGGGAAAATGCATGTTTATTTTTTTTTTATTAAGGCCACAAAATTAGTTCATTTCTGCATTTGGTTACACCAATACTCTGTTTTAATGACCTCATTTGAATAAATATCATTCTGCTTACATTGAGTGGGAGCTGGAATGTAAAACCTTTGCTGTTTAGTTACTTTCACAAACTGACATTTTTTGCAGTTGCATGCTGCCAGTTTATTTTTTTGCAAGGCTAAGTATTCTAGCTTTTCATGACAGCCAAGATAGCCTATTCTGGTCAAACTGCAAAAAGGTGAAAGGAAAAGGCAACATCTTATAACACCTACCTACACTGAATAAGTCATGCAAAATGGTCTCAAATTGATACACTGTCTGAGAGCTGTGAAACCAAAGATGACTTGACACATGCCTGTGGTATTAAACCCACACACCATTTCCAAGCTTTTGATTCCCCTTCACTTCTGTGCAGCAATGCTGAAAGAGTTCATGATTAGGATTGATACTAAGGGCTTGTTTTCCCTAATTAACTGCTGTTGAAATGGATATGCAATGTTTGCCAAGCTACAGTCTACCATTTCAAACAATATTAGTATATCCCATTGCTAGATTTAAAGCTCCTTAGAGCAAGGCAAGGGTTAAGCTAGTCAACAAGCTAGGGCTACTGGAAGAGGACTGAGAAACAGAAGATAAAAGGCTTAGTAGGACCACAGGAGAGAAGTCATCTGGAGAGTACAGCTTGAGAAACTACTCAGAAGAGTGGAGGAAATAAAAAGACACTTATTTTCGAAGGTGATGCTGACAACTCTGTATGGCTGGGGGGAAATAGAGGGCACGGAAGAAGGTCCTGTGAGATTGATATGGTTAATATCTACTGGCAGGAGCAAAAAATGATAGCAGTGGACATACGGATTCCAAGAAGGTACTGCAGGAAGAGAATTTTTTCTGTGTAACTTATGTCAGTTAAGCCAGATCTTTATATTTTAATGCCTCTGTGGCTATCCCAGTAATACCAAAAAAGGCCAAATTCTTCTATTTAATGGATGTTTTTACTGCAGCAAAACTTTAGTATAAGTTTGGTTTTATCTTTCTGTAGTCAGAACTAATTTTTTTAAAGTATATAGATTTTTTGTGTTTGATTCCATTACAAATGGAAATGAATGTCTTTCTCAAGGGAGAAGAAAAGGTATGGTTTCCAACTACTTTCTTATTGAACCAAAACTGGATCTTATGACTGGAGTGGTACTATAGTGTGAAGATGAAAGTATAATGGCTGTAATTTGTCCAGGTGCTAATTCACTGTTTCTGAAAGTTGCTGACACAGAGTATAGGGCAATAAATCACTAGCAGCCTATGTATGTTGCAATATCGAGTGCATTGTTACATTTGCAGGAACTTTTTTAGATACTGTACACTGACTTAATGTGCTACTTGCCAACAATATAGAAACAGAACGTTGATCGTTATTATAGAGCCACAGAAGATTCCTGGTCCTTAAGATGTAAGAAACTTGCCACATCTCAAGAGTGTACCATATCTTTTGTTAAATACAGCTAAGAAAGCTTAAATGTAATTAGAAAGTAGCTACAACAAGGTTATATTTATTCACTTCTGTTAATTTGTGATTGTTTCAACACTTTTGATCGCAAATAGTACATTATATTGAATTGCCTGGATTTGTTATTTGTGACACACATATTTGCATTCAGTATATGCCTATGATTAACCAATGCGGAAGGCTTAGTATTAAATACTCAGATTATAAGCAAACAGCAGTTTGAAAACTTCTATCTAGTTTTCCACAATTCTGAAGTTCAAAAGAACTGAACGGGCATCTTTCGAGAGATGATTTTACAGAGAACGGTACGGTTCTCTGTAACAGCAGAGTGTGAATGTCCCAGAAACTTGTCTGAAGCTTGTCCTGTACTTCTTTTTAGTAGCACCACCCTTACAGGCTTAATTATGGCCTTTATTACCTTATTATTCTTTGTGTCCACCTGCTTGAAGACTATTTTATAAAGAATCTGTTTTCCATAACTCTTTTTCTTAAAGGAGAATCCAAGCATTGAAATGAACTCTGAGGCAGTCTTGTTGCAAGAGCTCAATAAGGAAGATTTCTTTACACTGACCACTTGTTTCCCTGAAAAAGTACAGGAAAAAATAGTTTGTGGTGTACAGTATTCTTTTACTACCTTGAAAGTTTGCTCATTTTGGTGATCAGGCGCTAGTAACAGCTCAACATAATGAAGGATGAAATGTCTCCCAATACACAAAGCAAGAATTTGCACACTGTGCCAGGTGTATGCCTTCACAACACGATGCTGGACAGGAAACAAATAGTTCCCCAAAACTCTTGTAATGCTTATTAGACAGTGTCATAGGTGCTTACTAACAAAAGAGTGATTTGTAACCAAAAGAAAGGGAAATATTGATAAATACTAACTAGTATCAACTTTGTCATAGTTCTAGATGTTGCTCATCCACATGGACTGTGTGGAAGATGAACTATTATAAAACCACTTTAAGCAAAAGATTTTTAAAGATTAGATTTGTTAGATATCATGTGCTGGTAGGCATGAACTAATTACAGAAGAAAGGATAAAGTGCCTGGGTGTCTTCTCCCAACCTGTGCCACAGGAGTCTGGGCAGCCACATCTCTCCCTTTTTACAAAGCAGTAAAACATGAAAAATATTATTCTCCCTGTTTATGCAACATGCAACACATTTCTGTCTTACAGGCCTATTTCACCAGAGAAAATGTATTCTATTTAACATGATACCCAGAAGCCAGGGAAGTGCTTAAATATCAAAACCCCTTCTATGACTGGTGTTTCAGAAGTTTATCTCATATTATAAAGTTGTTCCATATCTATATGGCTCCCATGAGAAAAAAAGTCATTTACCCTCTACACTGAAGCACAATTGCTTGAATATATTCACAGTGACTAATCAGTGTTGAAGAAAACACTGATCTGTAGTTTCAGCCTCATTACTAAGGCTGTGACATGATTTAAAGTGCTATTTTTTTCAATCTTGACACTTAGTCTATAGGTGCAAATTACTCGGGGGGGGGGGGGGGTGGGAGCAATCAGAGTTACATTTCTTCATCTAGGAGCTACATACGATGCTAGATTGCCCCATGCATCCAGGGCTCGTTCGGTGCCTGTGTGCAGATTCATGGCTCGCACCAGGGGTTGGAGGCGAGGCAGAGGGGACACAGGAGCCTGACAGGTCCCTGGCTCTCTGGCAGGGCCGCTGGAAATGCCTGCCTTGCCCCCTGTATGTGCTGATTTTGGAGGGAACTTGAAAGCAAAGTGAACCACCTCACCTGTGCTTAAAACGGACACAAGCACCAATTATTCTGAAATCATCAAGGCATTAGGTCTGTTTAGCATTAGCTCTGAGGAGAGGAAAACACCGGTTTTCAAGATGCAAGCATTCAGCAGTTGGGAGTGTGTGTTTTGAGGAGGCAACGCCTACATCCTGACTAAAATTTCGAGCACTGGGTGGGGAGGGTTGTTTTAGAATAAAGCCCAGAGACTAAATGGCCTCAGTCCCACAGCCCTAGCTTGAGTCTCCTCCTGCTCTGCCTCCACGCATTTCAAGCTTACCTTGACGCGAGGAGCTGGTGACGGCCACAACCTGCGATGACCCCCGTGGAGGAGGCAGTCCTGCCTCAGTGTCCCTGCAGGGAGCTGGCGGCGAGCGGCTGCCGCCTCTCTGGTGCCAGCAGCGAGGCAGGGTGTGGTCAGCAAGCCAAGATGGGGGCCGCTCCTTGCCTTGGGGAGGAGGCCACAGGGCCCAGGGCCTCCCAGGGGGTGGCTGGGCAGGGCTTGTCCACCCGGGCCCCTGCCGAGGAGCAGGGCAGCTGGGGGCACTGGGGCAGCCCTGGGCATCGGGCACCTCGCTGGGGGACAGGCTGAGGCCAGGCTGGGCCGTGGGCCTGTGGGGAGCCGGAGACCGGCCCTGCTGCCATGTCACTACGCAGGGGCTGACAGCCCTGGGGAGCTGACATGGTGTCCTGGGCCCTGAACAGGGTAGAGGTGCCCTGGGGAAGGCTGTCCCCAGGCATCTGCCGCCCACCCCACTGCTCCTCAGCAGGGCCAACGGTACCTCTGGCTGCCACAGGGAAGGAGCAAGAAAGAAGAAGAAGGGTAAAGAAATATTTACACCTGCAATGGCATTTTGTTGTTAGTAGCAGCATAATCATTTAAAAATCATTTATTAAATTATTACTAGTTGTTTTTCTAACAATAAATTATAAATTATGGATGAATATTGAAGAAATAATTACCCTTATTTCTCTCATCACTCTTAGGTGAAGGCCACGGACAAGTCCAAGGTCTTCCCTTCAGCAAACAGCCTCCTTCCTGCATCTCTCTGGAGTCTCCTTTGGTAGGTCTTGAAAATAAGCAGCCTCGATTGACTATAGACAACGCATTATGCTGTCTATTTAAAAAAAAAAACCTGACTGCCTAGCAGTTCTACTTGTAATGGTTTGTCCAGAGTTATACAGGCTCTGCAGCTTTCAAAATCTGAGGTTTAACCTGTCATTTCTGTGTTCGTATGTTTATTCCTGCCTCCAAACCCCAGTCTCATGCAAAGCAGTCAAAAGAAACTGTTTTTTTCTACAATGTCACCAGTGTCCCAAAATATGCTGCTTTAAGAGGATCCATATTGAAAGTTACTTATCCCCATTGTGGTTATGACTGAATATACTGTATGTCTGCCTCACTAGACATTGGGATATTCAGTGACAAAGCAATTTACTGAACTCAGTCCACAAAGTCTACACAAAATAATACTTCAAGATCATCTTCTCCCTATCACCCCTCCCAGAAATTTCTCTGCAATTCTTCCCTTTTCTGTGGCTCCCAGGAGTGGTAGCCTTATTTGCTGGATCTTGGGCTTACAATTATGATTTATTCACTGGCAGCCATCTGACTTATGCACAGATCTAGGCCAGAACCCTATTAAAAATATGTTTAACAACAAAGAATAAAATCAGTTCAAGCAAGAGACATGTCTGAGATCACATTTTAACTTATTACCCCTAGAAATTCTATCCTATTCTATTACTGTTATGTTTGTTGCTTTCATTGTTTACAGCAGTTCTAGGGTTTGTCTGTAACATGCATAAACGCAGTCATGCAAGAACTTGCTTTTTAGATGCCTGCTGATAGATATGGGCAAAAAGGCTATTTTGAGTGAATTAAAATAGCATATTAATTCATGAGACCACCAAGCAGACCTGGAATCATTCCTCAGCTGTAATAACCTCAAGCTTCTAGTAGTTCAGAGCAAAGAAATAGCTAAAAAATATGTGTTAGCATTTAGGCAGCATTGGAGAGTATGTGTTGACGTATCACTACATGCTCTACACACTTATATAGAATTCCATTGCAATATAGTTATTAAAGTATACACAGATTCTGATCAGTTTTTCTTCGATTGAAACGCTCTTTACCACCGGAGATGTACAATTTCACCCAATTACCAGTGGCAAGACCCATGGATTTTCCATGCAGCAAGACTTCTGGTTCAGGAAGAGAATATTCTCAGAAATGGCATCCACCCTTGAATTCAGAGTATCAATAACTGATAATCATCTATGACAGCCCTAGTTGAGCTATCCCACTGGCCTTTATTTTACAAGCTTAATTTTATTTCAAGACTCTATCCTCCCTCTTCTTTTTCTTTAGCGTCCTTGTCAGCCTCTGGATTTGCTGTCGTCTACTAGATTAAATCCCTACAAGCATTCATTATTGTACTCTGGGAAAATAAACAACTTCTTGGACTACTTCATATTTGCAGAAAACAAATGGTGCAATATCAGTAATACCCCTCTGTGAAATGGAATATACATCTTAAGTCCCTGACACTTACTCTATTTTCTTTAAAAGCATATTTCTTCAAAACATATTTTCCCCCTGCCTTTAAGGAACCAACTGCTTGGCTACTTAGTATCTCACAATAAGTGTCACATCCTTTGCCAAGGAAAGGATTACACCATTGCAAAGACAAATGGTAGAGATCTGAAGCAAATCCAAGGCAAAATGCCAAACACAATCGAAATTAAAGAAGCTGTGAATCAGCAATACACTGACATACATAAATAATTAGAAGAATTTATTTTGTTTAGAACAAGCAAACAACTACAGTGATGTATGATGTATTTAATTCTTTTCAAAAGCTGCTACTTTGCAGGTACCAAATTACAAAAAATTACTCTAAACATCACCATCTTTGGCCTTATACTCTATCTTTAAAAAAAGTCACAGGTTTACATCTAAACACATCCTGTTAACTTGGCAGCATGACTTCTGATCATTGTTGCAAATTCTACAGTGATTTTTCAAAAGATGAGCCAAGCTGATTCTTTCTTGTAACATTAAGATATCAAAGCAACACTATTATCCTGTATTAGTAATAATAATTGTGCATTGTTTCACCAATAAGATAAAATGTTGCTATCAGAATATTATCTGACTATATGTAATTTCATCATATTTATATTATATTATATATGCAATTTTTAATTGTCTGACTACATGTGTGAAGTCAGGCTTCATACCTACACTATTTTTGTATTTTAAAGATTTTTATTCAACTCTGCATTAATGCTTTACTATCTTAATTTTAATAAACTGTTTTAAAACTCCATGTTTTATTCTGTAGATGAGTCTTGCATAGCAGTTGATTAAAACTGTTAAATGAAGCATTTAACATGAATTTAAAGTCACATGCCATCTCATTTTCATCACTTCTCAAGGTATGTAAAATTTTAATTTAGATATGAATATTAACAGAGCAGTATCTAAACACATCATTATCTTTTATTCTTAGCTAACACCTGAATCAAGTACCTTTTAATTTGTATAAAATATCATTTTTTCCTTTAATATTTGATTAATTTGTTTTCTCACTGCAGTACAAACAGTGTTTCTCACTAGTCAATGGCAGCTGTAGGACTATGTTATGGGAAAAATTTTGAGGCTGAGCTATTAGATTGCAAGGCAGGAAAAGATTCAAAGGTCACAGGAAATTTAGAAGATCTTTTAAATTAAGCTTTATTTCCAAGGCTGTCACTGTGCTAATGAAGAATATGTGGTGAAAATTGCAGATGTTTGCAATACAATTTAACTAACATTTTGTTTTGAGTTATATCCCCTTTTGCCAAATCCACCAACAACGTAAACAGCACTGTAATGGAAACGTATCAAAGAATGGGTCCAAGCGGTGAAGTGGTGTCATTTCTATTCATTTGTTATTCAGTGATTCACAGGATTAGTAATTACAATACTTTTCCTTATTTGACCATCTAAATTGCCTCGAATGTTGTGGGAGTTGTACGTAATTCTCTGTTTCGAGTTTTAGCATTTGTACTTTTAGAAATGAAAGGTAAGAGAAAACAGCCTGGATGGTCATCATATATTAAGGAAAGTGGAATGCAGCCTGAAAGTTAACTTTTTAAAAGTAATTCCATTGAGCTGCAGAAAATAGTTAATACAGAGTTTGTCATTTGATATACGCTTGACATAAACTTGCAGGTAAATCAGAATGGAAGCTGTCTATACGCAGATTTACTACTTAAAAAGATTAATTAAATCTTCCATATAAGATCTTTAGGATTTACAATGATAAATGTAAAAAAGCTGCATAGTACTTTTAAGAGCTTGAATCATAATAGCACAAAGCAATGTGAACAACATCTTGTTGTATTCTTAAAAGTAATTCTGTAGATGGCATTTTGTCTCTCGTTTGTCACACTGATCATACGAGATTTGTTGATAGAAACATATGTTGTTAGACGCATATATGGGTTTCTTCCATGGCCTGTTTTTAGGGCTTTTATCCTTAAAAAGGTAAGCTCAAACAAAAAGTAGGGCTGATTCTTTTCCCCATGTGACTATTAAGAGTACGGTATGAATGTAGCGACATGTTTTGCCTATACAGTATTTTCAAAAATGAAGCCTGCTAGATGAAACTGAGGGCATAATATGGTGATAGAGATACACTAGACTTAGGATCAGAGTGCAGGCTGAGTTTGAAGGCCTGACAGTTAAAAAATATTTAAACTGATAATATTTGCCTTAAAAATATATAAAGGTTAATTCTGTACAGTATTTTGACAAACAGCAAATATCACCAGGTTATTAGCTGGTATTCAAAGACTAATTTTGGAACTCATCATGAAGTTTAGGCCATGTTTGAAGATGTGAAGATGTGCTGTGTAGCTGGAGAGGTTTTGTTTGGTACTGTTACTCAGTCTGTGTGGACAGTAAAGAAGTGAACCTTGTCTGGTGTAGAAATCAGGCAATTGCATGAGTTTTCTTAATACTGAAAGAGAAGTTTGCATTATACTCCCTTTGGGTGCAGAGTATCTCATGTGGAAGTACCCCAGTAATTTTAAAGATATGGCATTACACTTGCACAGGTATACCTTTAAGCAGCTGAACTCAAGCTCTTGCCTTAGTATGAAACCAAGTACCACAGATTAGCATCCAAGCCTTGCATCTTCTGTTTCATCAAACAAGCACAGATGGCAGGGGATTTTCTAGATTAACAATTACCTTCTATCTCCAGAGTAAATTGCTGAGAAGTCTTTCTACTGGTCTTTTCAAAAGCTTTTAAAAGTAGAAGATACTATATAAATACAAATTATTTTAAAATAACACTCCTTAGGAAAAAAAAATTATTCTGAAGCACTATTCAAAACAGCTATTTACTTGACATGAAATGATACTCTGTGAAAGTGCCACCACTATGCCTCAGATACAGACTGGGGAAGGTGATGATTGCAAGCACTTAAAATAACTGTTTTGAAGAAACAGGAGGTCATGGCATAAGTTATATGATTGGTTTTTTATGTGAAAAAGCATGGTCTAAAGACTCTCTAACTCACGATTTGAGACCTGGATATTTTTACAGCTGTATAGTATGGTAGCCCAGAGGGTCTTAATTTCTAAGCACTGGAATTAAGTTTTAAGTGAACTAAGAGACTTCATTCTTGGGCACAAGCCATTCTGAAGTATCTTTTGGGTGTTTAGAGTAAGTAAAGTTGTTTGTACAGACACAGCTGTAATGTCACTTATTATTAGCATCAATTAGTGTGACAGAATTTGACCTAAAAGTCCTGAAGCAAACAATTCTAGGGTTATACTCAGTTTATTTAGCCCACAGTATAGTTTAATAAAGATCTTGTGTTCATAGAAAATGGCATATTTAAACACAAATTTTGATATCATAGATGCAACACTTTCTGCAAATTGTTTGGAGGGTAGGCAACATTTGTGCTTTCTACACTAATGCCTCTAACCCCTCTTATTTGCAGAGCTCAGAGGTTTGGCAGCAGGCCTGCAGCATGCTAAGGCTTGCTGATCTTTTGTTTGTCTCTTTTTTCAAGTCAGCATAATTCCAAACTGTTCTCTACAATTTACCTGTCAGAGTGCAATTTTTCCGATAGAAATCCTGTACTCTGTGTGAGGCGGGAGTCAAAGGGCACCTCCCAGCCGGCACGAATAGAAATTTTGTTAGAAGTATTTACTTACATGCACCAGAACTAGGAATGCTTTTTACGTTCTGCTCACATGAGAATTAAATATCTGTGTTTTTTTTCCTGTTCAACAGCTTCTAGTCAGGACATAGGACTAATAATCTGCTATCTATATTAATTAGTAAGCTGCTTTCCTTTAGGACTAGGAATAGATTTTCCTTTTGTTGCTAGAGTTGTTGGTTCAGACAAGACAGAGCACCAAGAGATGCAGTTCTGGGAGTTCTCTACAATAGGTACTCCATGAAAACCCACTCAGGTGAATAAGCAAGTAAATTTCTGATTATTGTAGTGTATCAGATGACATTGGCTATTCCAGACTTATTCACAGAAGGGGCCAGCTGGGTTAAAAAATGACTTACAGGAAGGCTTCTGCATAAATTTTCTAAATTCCTACCATTAAAATTTGGAAAGTATCCCCTCTAGAATTAGACAAGAAAATAGCAGAAGGGTCCACGGTATTTAGGATGGAGGGGACTGGCAGCAAACTTTCCAAAGAAAAAAAAAAAAGAAAGAAAAAAAAAAAGAGAGAGAAGATGATGGAGAGATGGTCTGTATTTTCCAGCTTTCTGTTGTTTAATACCAGGTAAGCTGATAAATGTGCAGTCTTTTACATCCCTTATTTCTTGTCCCAGAAATGAAGAAATATTGAAAAAATGCTTTAATGGAGGTGTTCTTGACTTACAGGGAAGAACTGGGACCAGTAAACATTACTTTAACCATCACGGCATAAATAAAATATACAAATGGCTGAATTTGCAAAGAAAACTTTGTGAACATGGTCTTGTAAAACAAGATTCAATCCTCTTCCCTTCTTAGTTCCTTCTGATATCTTTAATAGACATGGAGAGTCTGATACTTGAGGTTTTCTTATTTTAAAAGATGACTGAGTTTACCAGCTCATAAAGTTGGCTATGAATTCCTGGAAAAAATTAAATAGTCAAGTGGTTAAACAGCATTTGCTAACCAGCTGGTCAGGGTGACAGGCAGCTTATTTTTACTTCTAAATCAAAATCTTTCAACTTTTGTATCATTTGCTTATTACCCATCACCCACAAAACTTACAGTGGTGCCACAAGCTTCTGTAGGTCTGAAAATGTAGAACTAGTAGATATTCCTCTCTATTTCTCTATTGCACATTCTGTCTAATGAATAGCAAATTATATCAGAGCATCACAGAAATCTTCTGCCTGAAGCAATAAAGGTGAGAGTAAAATAAGAAGTACTTATAGTAAGTACTAGCAGAACATTATTCAGGTGTTTAGAGCAGGGAAAAAAAAAATCTTGGTTCACGGATTTTCATTTGCCTGAATTGCACATGCCACAGGGCTGAGCGATGTAAAAAGCTGCTATTATGTTGCTATTATTTCTCATCCTTGGTTCTGTCTCAGACTACAACTTTGTTGTGGCTTTCCATTTTTCTTGGTGTGTTAAACTGCTAGGACTCAGAAGAAGTGCTGGCAGCCTATGAGCTTTCTGTTTCCCTCTCTGATCTTTGCTGTCTGTGCCTCAGCATCCTGGTTCTTCACCTCCCAGTGGCTGTTGCGGGTGTTTCTGCTGTTAGCTCCTTTGAGCTTGCCTTCTTTCTGGAGGTATCCATGAAAGCAGAAGAAAAGGGCACAAAGAACCTGCCTGTGCTGGAAGTGTCACAATGTCTTTGAGCATCTGAAATAGTCTACTTCTGCTTTTTCCTCTATCCCCACTTAATGAATGAGTACCTGGTAGATCTCTGAGAGTATACATCACGTGTACTAAATATTGCATCAAATGAGCTGTGAAACATAGCAACTTCAATGAGGAAATAGGGAAAGGATCAGACCTGGCACCTGACAGACCCACACCAGTAAAAAAATCTGTCTAAGAGTTGAGTTTATTTTGCCATGTTAGCTCAAATAGCAAAATTAATTAAGACTGAATTATGAATCCCTGTGCAACAATCAAACATTGATATTTGAATTCCCAGACACGACATTGCCCTCTCCTTGCTGATATACAACTATAAACAGTAGTCAAGTCAAACCGCGTAAGGCACAACTACAGCCATGGGTGTGCAGGCAGGCAAACAGACACAAACGCACAGAAACAAATCGAAGTTTTCATAGTTGGAGGTGAAGAAATGGGAAGTATAGGGACAAGGAAAGGGAACATCAGTTGGCACCACTGAACAATCACAAACTGACTTCCAGTCATGTGAGTGAAAAGTGAAATACATTCTTTCTAAAAAATGTGTATATAAATCTTGTTAATAATTTTCCCTACAGTCTGGCCCTTATATGTCAATAGTTTATATTCCAGACACACAGTGAAGCATTGAAGAGATGCGGTGTTCCATCGCAGTTCAGTGAGGATGATTGCTGAAGACAGTAGCTCCCCCATTATCTTGTCCTTTCAGCTTGGACACTATAAAATAGAATCGTCAAAATTCATTAAAGAAGAAGTAAACATATTGCTTTGCAGTGGGCAACAGCATGACAAACTTCAGAAATATCTTCCTATTAGTTTTGGTTCTGTACTGTACTTGATTCTGGAACTGCATTGCCTATACAGCTGACCCCAGGAAATCACGTCTAGTCAAGGTTTATCTTCAGCTGATACGTAGTTTGACTTAGGCCTGTTGACCAAATGTGGTTGGGCGACAGGTGTGACAGGGTTATTTCAGCTACCTCATGCTTCCTGTGCTGCATGGGAAAGGAAAATAAACTAGTGAATTTCTGAAGCCATTCTGACCTACATCGAGCAGCTTTTTTGTTGAGTTGCTCCTCACGCATGTCTGTGCTTCTGAATTCAGTATGATGGGCTGAGAAATGAGGCTTGTTATGTGCAAGGAAAGTCCATTTAACAAGACTGAAGAATAACTCTGGTTATTCTTTCTTTATGCTAGCAACAGGTTTAGAGAATAAATGAGGCAAATCTCCAAGGAAGTAAGTAGCAAATGGGTTTAAATTAGGTGATATAGGTTAGGGGAGGGATGGCCGTACAAAGACAATCCTGGTTTGTGGGGTTGATTTCAGGTTTTTTGAAACAGCAGTATGTTTTTATTAATGAAATTTAGAGTCAAGAATTACTACCACATCTACTGGTTTTTGACATTCATCTCAAACAACATAACTGGATTGTCTTTGGAAGATTTGGAAGATTCATAACTGGTGTGGAAAAGTCTCCTGCTCTATTGTGTATGAATACTGTATTGTTTTCATGATGAAAAAAAGCAAGTTAGCATGTTTTAATTGAAACGACTTCTCTAATTTCTAAAGATTTGTTCTGTTTTTACTTGCGTCTCCTACTGCTCCAACTGTCCATGGGTCTGATGGCTACAATACATCCTGAAAAATATGGGGATTACATGGAAATAGTTGCATATATTCTAGGATGAAAACATAAATGAATGCTATTGCAATAGAAGTTAAAAGAATTTTGTGAGCTTAGAGAAGGAAAATAAAACTATCAGTTTTTAGCTACACAAAGACTTTTTACTAGTATATGATAAAAAAAAATATTCACAAGTTTTTAAGGATTAAATACAAAAGTATTTAATCACGTGTAATTGCTCTCATTGAGTCTGAATCAGTGCTGTGAAATGAATAGACTTATCTGAACCACAAATCTGCTGCTAACCAAAATCAATGAATAGTACAAAAGTCACCTGAATTATGAGCTGACCCTGCTAAATAGGACTGAGGTGACCAGCAGCAGATTTCAATTATTGGATGAACTCTAGAATTGGATGCATACTTTACAATTAGTTATCGATTTAGTCAACTTCCATACATCATTCTTTTGTCTCTAAACATAATGGTTTTGTCATTCTTTTTTAACACCGCAGTTGTTGTACAGCTAGACTTATTCCCAAGCCTAAATGTTTTTTTTTCCTACATGATGTATCCTCTAGTACTGAGTGACTTGTCTTATAATCACTCAGTAAAGAAAAACTAGACAAAAAAGGTAACTAATCAGGGCTGTTGGAACAGAGTTTATAAAGGTAGATAACAGGGCATGTTGAAGAAATTAGGTTCTCTTCAATTAGAACCAAAGTTTTCACTTTTTCAAAGGTATCCTTTCAATGGGCAGAAATACTCAGTCTTGTGAATGCCATTCTGTAGTGAAGTCTAGGAGCGGTACTTTCAAATGTAAATGAAAAAGAAGAATGGATACATTGTGAATAAGATTATTGTAGTGAACTGCATTTTTGAGGTCTTTCTGAAAGCTATGGACAATGATGTTTCATACAATAATAAAACAAGTTACTGCATGGCGCAGAACAGTTTTACTTGAATTGTTACAGATGCATTGTGCTTGTCCTGAGAGGTGTTTTGCAAAAGAAAGGCAAACCCAGAGTTGTCATTGTTCCCAGCTGAAGGTCTTGAAAGCAATTTTTCACCCACAGTTCTTGAAAGCTTTGACAAGTCTTGGCTCTGGAATAAGTGAATAATAGTAAGCAGCAAGCTAAAAATACTACAGTGAAATGAATGAATACTGAAAACAACTAGCAGAGGGGTTTACTGTTCCCTTTTTTCATTTGTTGTACTAACAATTGAAACTGCAATACGTGCTTAGAAAGTAATAAGTGTATTCTTGATTATACTGATTAGAGGCCCTGATAGAGCAGCCTTTTTAGCAACGAGAAATCAAGCTAGAGTAAGCACACACTGTATCTTAAATGTTCAGTGTACGTGGGTAAGAGGAGAGGGGAAGGTTAGAGAAAAAGACCTTGATATTATCTGCCTGTTGGTGTGCAGCAAGGGCTGACAGCTCACTGTGGGCCTGGTTACCAGGAGCGGCGGTGGGGGTCCCCACGGTGAGAACCAGGGCAGAGCCTGGCAGCCAGGGCCCGTCCCACCATCCCCAGCCAAGGAGCAGGGCAGGCTGGGGGCAGCCGAGGACAGCCTCATCCCTGGACATTGGGCATCTCTGAGTCCATGTTGGGGTCAAGATCAGGCCTGGTAAGGAAGGCTGGGCAGAAGGTGGGGCCAGGTGAGGCAGGTTGGGTAAGGCCATTTGGTGCCCTCAGAGCCCTGACACTTCTGACGGAGAGCTCTGATTTCACCTGGAAGATTGTTAAGCAAAGTTCACCTTAATTATTAATTATTAATATTAACTCTCATTGGAACATAATAATTCTCTGACATACCCTTTTCAAGACTGGAAGCTTGCTTCTGTAAAATCATTGGTAGTTCTCAGCACCCGATGAGGATTTTAGCAACGTTGTATAGCCAGTTACTGTTCTGAGATCCCATAGTAGACTTCCATATGCTTATGCTAAAAGCAGTGAAATGGTCACTGAACTGAATTCACTGTGCCAGCATTATTACAGACTGTCTTTTTTTTTTTGACTCATGGGTCTTTAGAGAGTATTAGTTATAGGTAGGCCACTAACATTATTATTCTGGTCATCTTAGGCTGGCTTCCTTTCGGGTGGATTTAATCCATAGAGTGCATATTCCCTCTCATGGTGAGTGGGATGCCTGTGTAGTACTAAAGAAAGTGTTGCAAAATCATTTGTTATAATGAGAAAGCTATGGTGAAGCCTCTGTACATGCTTTTTAATGTTTTTGAGAAATCTGTTCATTTGCATAGATACCTTAATGAAACATTACAAAATACTACAAACCATAGCTTTTTGCACATATTCAACTGCTCTGAATTAAATGGTAGAGCAAAAGGTTGGTAGGAGTTATTAGTTTATTTATGAATTTTCAAAAAATGTCTTTTCTAAGGTGATTATATATTCCCAGTTTTAGCAAGCTGTCCAAACCCATTGCTTTCTGAGCTCTTACTGCATGGTACATCAAAAATTGGCCATCAAAAATTGTCATGTGCTCTTTCTTCTAGGTAAAGTGTGGTGACTCGAAGGGAGTTTGAATATAGCCAGTAACTGATCAGGGATTTGGACTTGGTTTTCATTTGTCTCCTTTGTGAAGAGAAGTCTAGCAAGAAACATGGAGAATTTCTTAATTAATGTAGGAATAGATTATAAAACATGCTAATGGTGATGGAAGAAATGCAGTCTTATTTAAATTGTATATGTCCATGCTTGTCCCTAAGTACCTTTTGGGTTTTCCAGTCATTTTACACTTTATTGCTGTAATTGCACCACCTTGTCCTAGTGAGATTAAACATATTCCCAAGTGTATAATCTCATTTTGCTCAAAAAGAAATCTATATTCCACCTTTCCGTTAATTATGGTGGAGCAGCTGGTGACTAGTTAATTTTTATGTATTACTAGCTGATTGCATGAACTCTACCTTTGTCATTTCTTCATCTAATGTGAAAGGTCTAAGTGATTTACAAGCTAAATGAACCCAGTAGTTTATCATAACAAAGTCTAATGGCATAGTGTGATTTTAAATGATGATGCTGTTTTTGCTGCCAATTAGTGTTAAATTTCTCTACCACTCTTACTTTATATTTTTAGGAGTGGTACACAGAAAATGAAAATTGCATATCTAGGCAGACTGACATGGGAAATAAACAAGCAATAATTTTTTGATGCTTGACACATGTTACCATAATAGAAAATAATTGTGAGCAGTCAGAAGTTTTAATAGATACCCAACTGAAGTGTTTATCGAGATTCTTGAGAGAGTGTTATGTCAACAAGATTACTCGTTTATTAATTTAATCAAACAATATGCTAGCTTTGGCAATGCAACACAGAACACTTGTGTCTAACTTTGGTAGAAGCAAACTTCTACTTATTTTGAAAACAGTTTTAGAGATGAGGATAAGCTTTCTCTATAAATGTAACATTACTTTAATCAAATTTTTAAATACATGGCATGAAATGACTGCTCAAAAGGTGTTCGTATTTGTGAAGTGAGTGAGAAAATGATTGTACCACTGATCAAGGCTCTTCAAAAGAGAGTGAGAACACTATCTTCTGAATTTTTTTTCTTTCCTATAACTGAGTGTTTTTTTTTCTTTCAAGTGCAATGCTTTTATCTGTATTTTTCCACATCTTTTGTAACATTAGTAAGGCTTTTGAACACCTTTCAAAAAGTACTGTGGGCACACAGAATTGACCTGGTTTCTGCCAGGAACTTGAATCTAAACACTCACTGCTTGCATACATAGCTTGACTGTTTGAACTCTATCCCTTAATTGAGCTCAGGAATTACAAGGACAGGCAACATCCTTTAATAATTTATAAAGGAAATTAAAAACAAAACATGTCTTTGGGAACCAAAATTTGCTTTTAATTAGGAAAGAAAAAGACCACCAGAGGTAATATTTTTCTAGATAGTTTTATTAGATTATCTTTTCTCTTGGTTTGTACAGGCTTTCGGAGCTTGAGATGTTCTTTTCTGAAGTGTTTAGTTACACTGACAATATTCAGGGCTAATGTCCAACTGGACATATGTTACAATCTGTAATTCAGGATATAAATATTTGGAAATGCCATTTATCTAAAATCAGATGTTCATAGATTTTGAACCTGCAATGGAAATTTCACTCCGCAAAATCGGTACCAATTTGTACTAAGCTAACTTAGATTTACCAAATGTCAAAAATGCTTGCTGACAGTAAAAAAAGCTTTTTCCCAAAAATCCTCTCGCCTTTTCCCTATCCACTTGTGTAAGAGATATTTTTTTTTATTCCTTTTCTTTGGGGCAACACATTTTACAACCATTATCTATATTGTACTCACGCACGCCTTTCACAACACTTTCACTCTGCATTGTGATGTCTATTTTCAGTCCAGTTGTTCAGCTTCTTTATACTGTGACCTTTATTTCTTTCCCTTTCCAACCTACTACACAAATTTATATCTCATGTTTGTAGCTTCCATTTTCCTCTCACCTGCATCTCTCTCACCGCTTTTTCTGCCTTTCATACCTCTCTCATCATTGGACTTTCCCTTTCCCTTGCTGCGTGTGGAATACACATTATATCTCTAAAATGGTGATTCTTATTCACACTCTCTTCACATCTGGCACCAACAACTCTCTACTGACTACTCAGATTAAAGCACTTAATACACAGGAGCTCTTTATACTGTCTCCCACTAACTTACCAATGATATTTTTGTCATGGTTACCTCACATACTCTTCCTCTGTCACTTTCTTCCCCACAGATGGACTTTGACTACGTGTCCACACTGTCATTGAATCTCAAACTCTGTTTTAATATGATTATTTGATTTTACATGATCAGAAAGAGATATTTGGCTTCACTAAGCATGGCTCCTGCTCGCTGTCTTATTAATCAACTGGTCTTACTGGGTATTGTCCATCAGCCTCTTCGAGTTTCCTATCACATGGCCTTTCTAGTATTGTGGTGCATGAACATTACATATCGGGAGCAGGGGACGTTACAGTGGGGGTATGCTACAGGCCACCCGACCAGGAAGACCAAGTGGATGAAGCCCTCTATAGACAGATAAGGGTGGCATCACGTTCACAGACCTTGGTTCTCATGGGTGACTTCAACCACCCTGACATCAGTTGGAAGGATAACACAGCCAGGCACAGGCAATCCAGGAGGTTCCTGGATTGCATTGAGGACAACTTCCTTCTCCAAGTGGTTGAGGAGCCGATGAGGAGAGGAGCCCTGCTGGACCTTGTTCTTACCAACAAGGAGGGGCTGGTTGACAGGGTCAAACTCAAGGGTAGCCTGGGCTGTAGTGACCACGAAATGGTTGAGTTTGAAATCCTCAAGGCAATGAAGAAGGTGCGCAGCAGGCTGATGACCCTGGACTTCAGGAGAGCCGACTTTGGCCTCTTGAAGAATCTGCTTGGTATGGTGCCGTGGGATGAAGCGCTGGAAGGAAGAGGGGTCCAAGAAAGTTGGTTAATATTCAAGGACCACCTCCTCCAAGCACAGCAGCAATGCATTCCTACAAAGAGGGAGGCAGGCAGAAAAGCCAGGAGGCCTGCGTGGATGAACAAGGAGCTCCTGGAACTGACCAAAAGAAAAAAGGAGGCCTACAGGGAGTGGAGACAGGGGCGCGTAGCCTGGGAGGATTACAAAGGAATCGTTTGAGCAGCTAGAGAGCGGGTTAGACAAGCTAAAGCCCAGCTAGAACTAAATCTGGCCAGGGACATTAAGACAAACAAAAAATCCTTCTATGGGTATATCAGCGAGAAAAGAAAGACTAGGGAAAATGTAGGCCCTCTCCGGAAGGATACGCAAGAACTGATCACCCGGGACAGCGACAGAGCTGAGGTACTCAATGACTTTTTGGCCTCAGTCTTCACAGACAAGGACAGCAGCCGCACTGCCCAAGACGCAGATTGCAAAGGAGAGGATTGGGAAAACGGAGCACCGCCCACTGTAGATGAAGATAAAGTGAGAGATCACCTGAGGAACCTGAAGGTGCACAAGTCCATGGGACCTGATGAGATACATCCACGGGTCCTGAGGGAACTGGCAGATCAAGTCGCGAAGCCACTAGCCATCATATTTGAGAAGTCATAGCAGTCTGGCGAGGTTCCTGCCGACTGGAAAAAGGGAAACATAACCCCTATTTTCAAAAAGGGAAACAAGGAAGACCCAGGGAACTACAGGCCAGTCAGTCTCACCTCTGTGCCTGGCAAGATCATGGAGCAGATCCTCCTGGAAACTCTGCTGAGGCACACAGAAAACAAGGAGGTGATTGGCGAGAGCCAACATGGCTTCACCAAGGGCAAGTCATGCCTGACAAATTTGGTGGCCTTCTACAAAGGGGTTACAGCGGCAGTGGACAAGGGAAGATCTGCTGATGTCATCTACCTGGACTTGTGCAAAGCGTTTGACACTGTCCCACACGATATCCTGGTCTCTAAATTGAAGAGACGTGGATTCAATAAATGGACCACCCGGTGGATAAAGAACTGGCTGGATGGTCGCACTCAAAGGGTTGCAGTCAACAGCTCGGTGTCCAAGTGGAGAGCAGTGACGAGTGGCGTTCCTCAGGGGTCGGTACTGGGACCCGTACTGTTCAACATCTTTGTTAGCGACATGGACAGTGGGGTAGAGTGCACCCTCAGCAAGTTTGCTGATGATACCAATCTGTTTGGCGAGGCAGACACGCTTGAGGGGAGGGATGCCATCCAGAGGGACCTGGACAGGCTGGAGAGGTGGGCCCAAGCCAACCTCATGCAGTTCAATAAGGCCAAGTGCAAGGTCCTACATCTGGGTCGGGGCAATCCCAAGCACAAATACAGGCTCGGCGGAGAATGGCTGGAGAGCAGCCCTGTGGAGAAGGACCTGGGGGTGATGATTGATGAGAAGCTCGACATGAGCAAGCAATGTGCGATCGCAGCCCAGAAGGCCAACTGTATCCTGGGCTGCATCAAAAGAAGTGTGGCCAGCAGGTCAAGGGAGGTGATTCTGCCCCTCTACTCCGCTCTCGTGAGACCCCACCTGGAGTACTGCATCCAGCTGTGGAGTCCCCAACATAAGAAGGACATGGACCTGCTGGAGCGCGTCCAGAGGAGAGCCACGAGGATGATCAGAGGGCTGGAGCACCTCTCCTATGAGGAGAGGCTGAGAGAGTTGGGGCTGTTCAGCCTGGAGAAGAGAAGGCTCCGGGGAGATCTTATTGCGGCCTTCCAGTACCTAAAGGGGGCCTACAGGAGAGCTGGGGAAGGACTTTTTACTAGGGTATGTAGTGATAGGACGAGGGAGAACGGCTTTAAGCTGGAAGAGGGCAGGTTTAGATTAAACATTAGGAAGAAGTTTTTCACTTTAAGGGTGGTGAGGCACTGGAACAGGTTGCCCAGAGAAGTTGTTGAAGCCCCGTCCCTGGAGGTGTTCAAGGCCAGGCTGGACGTGGCCTTGGGCAGCCTGGTCTAGTGAGAGGTATCCCTGCCTATGGTAGGGGGGTTGGAACTTGATGATCTTCAAGGTCGCTTCCAACCTAAACCATTCTATGATTCTATGATTCTATGATATTCATTATCTCCTCTAGCTGTATTTTTGCCCTTGCTTTGGTTCAGCTGTTTTCTGACTCCTTAGAAGCTTCCTGTTTCTGTGTCTTTTGCCCTCTTGCTGAATTTTAAGATTGCTAAAGCAACCTCCAGCTTCATCTGAATATCCACGCCTCTTCTCCTACTGTCACATTGTAAAGTATCTGTGATGGCAATACCATGCACAGGTGGGCGCCTCTTTTTCTTTCTTTCTTGGACATACTCCTACCAAAAAAATTATTCAAACCAGTTTCAGCTGCTTCCTTCTTGTCTGTCATTCCTTCCTAATTCTCTATTTCCTTTTTCTTTCCTGCACAGGATTTCATATTTGGGAGGAAATTTGACAAAAATACCATATGACCTTTTTCTTTCACAGCTTCCTTTCCTTTCCAATGATTTCCTTCCTCTTTTGCCATCTCCTTCATGTCCATTCGTTCCTTCTCTTAGAGTATAACCGCCAAGTGAAGAATACAAGTGTCTTTTATAGATTTTTTTTCCCCCTAATATGGAATTTAATCCATGAAAACCGATTCAACTAATGTTGCTACGTTGGTGACTTGCACTTTACTCTAGATCTTTATCTTTCTGGCCAATTTTATTTTTTTTTTGTTGGCCCCATCTGAAACAAACACATGCACATCTAAAATCTGATTGCATTTAGGATTTCATGGATAGAATCGCATCAGATAAGGCTGAATACTTGAAAATTTAGTATTTTGGAGTAGTACTCTGACCAGAATTTGCATACTGAGAAACAGAGTTCCCTGGAACGCTGGAGTCTTTTACTGCTATGGTGAGTATGTACTTTCTTTCTGATGCCTTCCTTTTAAAGCTACCAAGATGTGCTTTTTGTTTGACTAGCCAACCCAACCTTGAGCAAAGTTTGTGCTCTCAAGCTTGAGGTTAGAAACTTTTGAATTTATTTCTATTATATTTGGTGGCTCCTATCAAGTTGAATTTGTTATTAAGTCAAAACATAAAGCTATGAAATTATACTTTGCTGATTCAAAATAGTTTCTTTTTAGACGCTCATTCCCCAAGAAGAATAAATGTGCACTGGCTCTGTAAGAAAACTCATTTTTGTCAGAAAACAACCTGTGTTAAGAGTGAAAGTCGAATTGGTCCTACATGCCACTTACAATGAAAATAAAATGAACTATAATAAAAAAGACTAAATATAAGAATTAAATAATTCAAAAGTTTTAACTATACATAGAGTTTCAGTCTGTCACCAAAAACTGGTCTAGGTATTTGTAATGCTGATCTACTGGATCTTCTGAACCTGTGGTCTCTTGTGGTAGGAAAGTAAATCTAAAGCCAGATAACAAAAAAGAAAGTCTGGAATCCTGAAGACATATGTGTAAAAGGATGTTTTTCTGTTTCTGCTATGAATTACTTGCACATTTCTGTATCTGACTGATATGCAGGTGAGGAGTGGTAACTCCACATTAAGACTAAAGTTGAGTATACTTGTGTCAGTAACAAAGTTGAAACCCGTAGCTAATCCTAGTTACAAATGCCATAAACTGCTCAGCTGCTGCAACTGCAGTTCAACAATTACTGCTGCATTTTGCATATTATATGAAAAATATGAATCATAAGGGCAGTTTTATCTCCCTCCCCACCATTCCTTTAAACCCTTTAAACCCCTTTCTAAACACCCCGCTGCTTAATGTAAGTTATATAGTTACCGGTTAAATTTTATTTAATCCTGCCATAGTAATGGCTTAGCAATATTCAAATCAGTTCTTTCAGAACAGATCCTAAATGATAATGGTTGAGTTAAGTTTATTTATTTATTTATTTATTACTTAAAAGGGAAAACCTGGTAATCTTACAGATGTCTGAACATCTTTTATAATGTTGTTTGGAGGGAAAAAAATAATGGAGAAGACGGATGAGGCTTGGGGCAGGATGCTTCCTGATGGTAAGCAAATTTTTTAAGGTCATGATATGCCTCAGCCATTTTTTGATTGTTCCGCTACTTCCCTGATTCTCCATCTGAAGAAAAATTTACTTTTCATGTGTTCCTTCAATAGCAAGACGATACATTTTTACTGGAAGATGCCTCTGGTTCTCTGGAGTGTACATATCAGTCACTGTAAAGGACAACAATTATGTTCGAATTAACCTTTAGAGTTCAAGAGAGTTTAATGATGGCTGATGATGAACAGAGGGAGATGAGGAGATAGCAAGGTCCAAGTAAATGAAGTCTGTACAAAGGATGTTTTTTTGCAAAGCAGGCAAACTGAAGTGTGGATTTTTTTATCTATCTGCTAGAAAAAGAGATGTTTTGTTTTCAGATAGATTGTTTTCTTTGACCCCATTCAATTTAGAAGCTGATCATGCTACAAGAAAAGAATATTCTACCTTTATGTTCAGTAACATCGTTATTGCTCTTTTCCATAGGTTATTTAGATGAATGCAATGATATATCATGTCAAAGCATCTGATGCTGTGCTAGATATAGTGAAAGAGTCTCTTATCCTGTCAACTAATTTTTGGGGGCATATTTATAACCATTATTTGTATTTTGTGGCAATGTAATCTGCGTAGACAGACCAGGTTCCCTTTGGGACAAAGTTTGTAGCTCTCTGAACCTTTTAAGTTGTGTATTATCTACTACAGTCTCTAGCTAATGTGTTCTGAATGCCTTGCTAAGCTACTACTGTTTATACCAAGGAAGAATTAGGGTGGTCAGCATGCTGGTACTTGCTAGAGAGTAACCAGGAACCCAGCCTCCTGATCGTAGGGCTTTATGCAAGTTTGGAAAAGTAAGCTTTTTGGAATAGAGGACGTCTCCAGTCTTTAAGACAAAGCTGAAGTGTTGGAGTTAAAGCAACAGGGCAAAGCAGAGTAAACTCTTTACAAAGAGTCAGCATGTTTTATATGTTTTTGCCAGCGAGCTCTAGTTAGGGGACAATACTGCAAAAATGGAGTGAGGCATTGTAGGGAAAAAGGGAGAATGTGATGAGGCTGAGGAAGAAGATAAGAAGAGGTGCAAGTCAGGAGTAAAACCACTGTGACTGACAAACAGGAAGAGAAGGGGTTGGGTTGAAAGGGCAGTCAGCGTAAGGCTGAGAAAATATAATCAAGACATTCTCTCAATGTACAGAGATCTATACTACAGCTATTTTTACAACAACGTCTCTGGGCTGGAATTTCTGGTAGGTTCTTCCCAGCATTTTTCCCCTGAAGCCACATGTTAAAGAAGAAAAAGAGAAGTGTCACTTCCAGCATCAACCTGCAGTGAAAGATTAAAACAACCTTTTCCCCTCACTTCTCCCACCTCTGCCAGTGAAAAATCAGAATGAGATCTTGATTTATTATTTTTCAATGCAATATTGTAAAAAAATTGCCTTATCAATTTCTTTGTTGTGGCATAGCAGCGTGAATATGGAACACTGAGAATTAGCTAGACCTTTTTGATACAGCAATTACCATTTGTCATAGAGCTTCTGCACTAGGATATAGAAAATGAAGCAGATCTGTTACATATTTTTCCAAAAACTACTTTACTGTAATGAAACACTGTAGTAGTGGTAACAAATCACAAATGGTAATTTGCGCTCACTATGCAGCCAATTAAAATTCTGTGTAAAAGCATTGGCAAGATAATATTTTCTGTCTAGTATCATAGATTTTGCCTTAACTTCTCTTGTTCTGGGCATTTAAACTGCTAATGCACTTATCTTTCTAACATTTTTTTGCCTGGTTGCCAATAGATTATTTTGGAGAATGGAGATGTCTTTCTTACATTCTCTTACCAAGTTTCTGCAGTATCTTGAAACTACTGATTTATATACTCTCTAACAGACAGATAAAATACTCTCTAGCCTGATAAATGTTCCACAGAAATGATTACTTAATGCTTTAAAAATGATTAATTCTTCATCACAAACTTTCCACAGATTTTAAGTTGATTGGCAGTCTGGCTTAAAAAATGTATGACTAGAATTAGTGTGGTTTTGCAGACTGCCAATGATAAATAAATATACTAAAAGGAAGTCATAATGCTAAAAGGAACGCATAATGCTACCATTCTACACTAAGTTTTGGATCAACCTGCCCTTCACTTTCATTACCAGTACTCTTCTCAAGCCCACTTAGTTTGCACCCTTTGATATAGCAAAATATGCCTCTTTCTTTTAAATAACTCCTCTTGAGAAAGTAATTGCATTTTCTTATAAATGGAGAATTCTTCCCACTTTTCATGATGGCAAAAAAATCTTAAAATGTGTCAAGAATTTAGTTCCATGTTTCTTTTGAGACAAAGCACTGATGAAAGAACTGTCATTGACACTCTAAGAGATGCTCACTAGAGAACAGAAGCTGCTACACTGGGCTCTGTCAAGTGGTAATGCCATGTGTGTAATTCTCCGAGGAGCAAAATCATTCATACTTCAGCAACTTCTAAATACAAAGTATGGTGTGACCATGTTTGCACCTAAGAGTCATTTTTGCAAATCTTTGTTTAGGCAAAGTTTTGTTCATGTGGTGCTACTGGGGAATAAAATTCTGTGGGATAGCTAGTGCCTGTAATAATGAATTCAGACACATTTTGTGCAGAAGCACAGAATATAAATAAATGTCAGGTTCTGGGAGGACCACTGCATGGAGCAATCTCCCTAATGGTATGTGACATGCCAAAGTGACTCTCAAAACACTTGCCAAAGACCACTCCTCTCTGTAATTGGCACTTCATATCACTGCCTCTTGAAGCTTAGAGAAAAAGAGACTGACAGAATTATGGGAGCATTATTTTCAAGTGCTTGATTCAGAGAGGGGAAGTTAATCTATGCTGTTGGGTTTACTAGGCATTTGGGAAGCCACAAGTTTGCCAGTAGCCCTGAAATAATAGACGAGTTTTGAAACAACTAAAAAAAAATCCGACTGAATTGCAAAGCTTAGTCAACAGTTACTGTATTTGAAGACAGGTACAGAAGAATTCCCCTCTCTTTGCACTGGGTCCACGTTGGTTTTTCACTGTGGTTTCTGTGTTCTCTTCAGCTACAGACTCTTAAGTCCAGCCAGAACTCCCCAGAACTGGAGTCCAGAGGTTCAGAAAAGCCCTTCAGAAATGCTCAGAAAAATAATGAGGCTTTGCCTTTCCTAGGTATTTCTGGCAGAGGCTTCAATATATCCCTATATTTTTTGTTTAGTAGGTTTCTGAGTTTGGAACCCTTTGTCTTGACAAACAAGTCAGTCAGGAGCATCAGATTATGCTTTGCGTGCATCTTGTATGATAGGATATCAGTCATGATGCCTGTAAGGATGCCTCTCTCTGCTGCTCTATTCAGTCCATCTGAAAACCCATTGACCTACAAGTAAGCCTTTTTTGCCATATAACTGTAACAGAAAATTTCAGCTTAGTGCTTGAACTAACCATTAAAAAAAAATAAATAGTAGGAATGAAAAACTTCGTTTTGTCTTAGAAGAAGACCTAAACATTCTGAGATGCTTTAAATGTTCCAGTGTAAAAAGCAGCCACTTGAGAAACTGAAAACTGCATGTGGCTAATGCTCAGTATTTCAAGCGACAGTAGTAATGGCAAAGAAGTCTGAGATTATAGTGTTTGAAATAAATAGCCCTAAACATGGCTTGCTAGATTTGGGAAAGGAGGGATGTTTTAGGATGCCCTTACAACACAATCCAGGGAAATAATGTAGTGAAAATGCAAGTGCCAACGGTTATGCATCTCAATCATTGCAGTAGACTGAAGACAGAATTTTAGGCATAGTTTATGAGGGGTGTTTGTGTGGCAATTTCATGAATCCACTCTTTTCTTTAAACTTTCTCTTTATGTCCTTGTTTCCTCTTTTTAGTAGCATCTTGACATTTTTTGAAACAAAATTGCTTCCACTGGACAAAAGATAACATGTCTTTCTTCACCTCCACTTACCCTGAACACTTTCTTCCGTCTCCTAATTCTCTGAATGTCACTTCTGTCTTTGCTTCTGTTTGCTCTCTCCACCTTCGTCATTCCTGACCTCCTTTACTTAATTTTCTTCTCAGAGTGCCTGCAATCCCCTTGAGATTCTTCTCCTGGTCACCAGAGATACTCAGGAGGACTGTCAAAGCAGAATAAAGCTATTTCATCCAAGGACTTTTCTCAGGTTTACTTTGAAATGAACTCAAAAGATAGGGTAAATGTCCACAGGTCATCAGATACTGATTGCTTCCCCAAGTCCTGTGAGCTGGCAGAGGAGTGAGACTGCCACTTGTCAGCTTTTGCACTTGCTTGTGAGTCATGTTATGTTTCTTGTTTTGCCCTTGATTTTCTGTGTGCAAGTGAATACATGATCATGTAATCCTGTGGTGTCATTCATCTCAAGAAAGCCATTTCTATCCTTCAACATATATAATTAGAAGAATGGAAATACAATCCTAAAGTTTCTAATATCATAAACCAAATAAAGACCAAACTGTTATTTTTAAGTGCCATGATTTTTCGTCCAGTTGTGATATATGTTAGAGTAAACTTCTATTAAAAATAAAAAATGGTAGGTAGTACCAAAGGAAAAAGAGAGGTCCACTTTACTTTTATGAAAAGCTACTATTAAAAACCTGAAATAATAGCAGTGGTATATATAGACTGGAAGCAACATGTCAAACTATAACATCTGTGACTTTAGTTCTTGAATTCTTCAAAACAGGAATCAGACAGGTGTGTGGGGATACCTGTGTCATGGAGGTGCAAGACTGTTACATGCTTTTGTTCTTGCAATGCTATACTTTACCTTGCCTTTTCAACTTTTAAATATTAGTTTAACAACAAAATAAAACATAACAAGTATCAAGACAGACTGTTCCTTTTTCCTTACTCAAATTAAGGGTACTCTGCAGTAGCATCATGCAAGATCCTGTGGGTTAGAACTGAGCTTCTACCAATCTGGTAACAGTTAAAAAGATGAGATACAGAAGCAGAACATGCATGTTGTGCTGCACTTCCTTATGCATTTTCCACTTTATCTGATAGTCTGTGTTTAGGGCAGTAGTTTGGGATGTTTTGAGAACGCAGGCACAATACCTGGACACAGAATCTATTTACTTCCATACATTCTCTGGGCATGATGAAGTGAAGAAAAGTAGTGTTGCAGAAGCTTCAATGCGCTTAAGCCTCTGGCGTACACAGTCTGATGTAGAAACGGTGGGTAGGATAGGGGGACATTTCACTGACCAAGGAGAAACACCACCAGGTGTCTCTTAGTGTTCTTCAAATAAGAGGGAGGAAAGAAAAGCTCAGAAAAGAAATGAAAAAATAAAAAAAAAATCAGCATAAGTCTTTGAAAAATTGCACATAGAGCTATAATAGACAGAGGACTCAAGTAGTCAATAAGAAGACACTGTTAAATTCTGTTAATAAAAAGCCCATAAACACACCAGCAAACTAAGGTGCCATCAGTAGCAGATTCAAATAAGTAATTAAACTGTAGTTTTCCTTGTGCTAATTTTAAAAGTCAAACGATTGCTCAAAACTATGAACGATACTGAGAAAAAAATGGAAATGTTGGGATAACTTCCCCAGTTAATGACATCTTGCCATGTGTGAGGTTAAATGGATGAATCAATTTTCAAAATATCGGAGAGAAAAACTGGATGGTAGAAAGCTAGCAAATGTTTATAGAAACTACATTTCTAGTACATCACTGTCAGATATAATAAAAGCAGCTACATGAATGTTTCAGTACCTGAGAGACTTAGGAAATGGCTATTAAACTGGCGCTGGGAGGGAGACCACCTTAAAGCTGGGTAAGTTTTGACTTCTATTCTTATCTTATTCTATTACAATACCGTAACGGAAGTACTATATAAGATTATACAGAGGATATTGAAAGAGTTTATTTTTCCAATAGCTCAGCAGTGCTTTATGTTTGCAATGGGAAATGCAGCTCATAGAGTTTAACACATTTGCTGGATACAATATGTGAGTCTTTAGGCGGGACCTGAAGTGGTCATTAAATTGTGGTGCTTTTCAAGCCCTTTCCAGGTTCCCATGTGTGGTGTGTTCTCCAGCTCTGTCCTGCCTCCAGGTGAGACAAAGCTCAGGTATTCATACTTCTCCCACATGCCTGATTTCTTTGGGAAGGCAGCTACCTTGGCCAGAAGATATCCATGATAAAACCTGGCCAGGTTCACGGGTTTGACAGCTGGGGGATCGGAACAAGGGGCAATGCCACATGCTATTCCTGCCTGAATCTCTTAGTGTGACCTTTATGGCTAATAAAGGCAAATTCCATCTTGGGTCAAAGTTTGAAAACTGGTTGTTTAAAACACTTTTTTTTTTTATTCTGAGTTAACACCAACCTGCGTTTCCATGGCAACAGAAATGAAAATCTATTGGCAGCTTGTAGGCAGGCAGCAGATGACAGCTCTCAGTACCAGATTTCAGCAGCTGACTTTCAAATAACACTTCCAAGAACCCACTGCAATAACAAGCACAAAGATTTTAGTACAATATTGGCTCCTCCTGTATGTATTACTTAAAAACAGAGGGAACGTGGCATGAGGATAAAATTGTTATTTAGAGAAATGTTTATACCTCTCTATTGGCAATTACTTGCTTGTGCTTTTTGGCTTCCATCCTGCAAGGTACACAGTGTGCATAGATGTAATTGTATACTTTATATGCGATACCTATGTGATAGTGCAATTTGTGATATTCAAAGAAGATATTTGGTATTGCTAAAGTGAGATAATTTCGATAAAGAAACTTGGAGATGGGCTAAAACACTCCAGGATATGGAAGAGAAGGAACTCACAAAACTTTGGAGAGGAGTTTAGGATATTTTTTCATGGGACCCATCAAATGTAGATTCCAAGGAAGATTCCAAGAGAGAAATCTATAAAGAGAGAAGAGGTGATCTGGGGATTCTCTGGAGATCTTCCCAGGAGGGAACACAACAGTAAAGCGCTGTTAGAGAACAGGTTTTTCACTCTGCTTGTGAATCTTCCAGAACTGATCAGAAGCAATCACAGATAGTCATCTTGTGGGTGCCAAACCTGTGCACCCCTTACAACTGCATTTGCTGCCAGCAATAATGGTGGCCTTTTCCCCAGTGCCACTGACTACTGCGGGACTTGCAAGCTACTACTAATTTGTAAATCAGATCATGAGGAAAAGGTCTTTCATTGTCGTTTTCTTGTTCTTTCCAGAACACAGGCAGGGAAGCTGTTTTCCTTGTTAAAACAGAGTTCTAATTCATTGTCCTACTAGCACTGGCCAATATTTATTTTAACGAGAGCTGGAAAGCTCTGAGCCAACAACTGCGTGTATATTTTATGAATTTTCCTTTGTATATGTCTCATACGTTTGTATATGATTTTGCTGGTGAAATTCACCTTTTTGCAGAGTGAAAACACATTAGTTGATAATAATTAAATCCATTTCAATTATGTCAATATTGCACAAGCCTTGTGGAAGTCCCCAGTTTGTAGAGAAATTTCTAAAGTGTTTTCTTTCTTGTCACTCTGTCATGAATGTTTCCAAAAAGGTCAGTCCAGTAAATCACTTCTCATGAAAGGCCTCAAAAGCTCTGAATTGTGTATGTTCCAAAGGCCAGAATAAAAGCAGTTACAGAATTGCTTACAAACAAGATCCTTTCCTTCTCTTCTAGTTCCCCTGTTGTGCCAGTCTTGGCTAGAACACTCTATATCCTCAGCCAAATATTGATCACTTAAAATAGGGAACTGGAACTCTTCTTAAGAGTTCGGGCTTCAGACAAATAGAGTTTAAGTGTTATGGCTTTAGCCTTGCACATGACTATAGGCTTCCCTCATGACTGTTTTTGTTCCAGGCATTGGCAGATTTAGCTTTTTGAGGAATACCAGTCATTATTTGCTCGGGACAGCCCCATTTCCTAAATTATGATTTCTTGGAATTAGCTCCTAAGGAAAGAATGTCTTGTCCCTCTAACCAGAATTTTTTTTGTCATAGCTGTCAACCCCTGTCATGGGAACCATTCCCCACAAAGATCTTAAACATGTAAAGTTTTGGGAGATGGTGCTGACTGACCTCAAAACAGCAGGTAGCCAAGTTTATTATCTATTAAGTTTATTCCGAACTTTCATCTTCATCCATCTGTAGTGTCAGGGACATCATGTTGAGAAGTATTTGCTCCCATTAAAATTATTTGTCTGTTTCTTTAAAGGTAGACAATATATTTTATTGCCTCTATTTTTAGGATCCAGGGCGCTAACATGTATAGTGTGCTGATTTCACTAGTTGCCTGCTGCTTTCAGATGAGGGCACAAAAAACTGTTTCCTGAGGACCATCATCATTAAAATACTTTGATAAAAAATGCTCAATTCATTGGGAGTGATGCCAATTAAAAATCTGAAATAATTCTAATAGAGTACGAAAGGTAGCATTAAACAAACCAAATACAGTAGTGGTAGGAGTAAACACACAGGAAGCACTGCTGAGCCTGTAAGGATGCTGTTGGGAGACATTATATCTCAAGCTGAAATGTGTATTAATGGATATTGATTCTGATGCCTTTGTTAAAGGGAAATTAATAGATGTTATGATTTGCTCCTAGTAATGTGAAGGGAAGTGTACATATTGAAGTGAATAATTATGGTATGCTAAATTTATTATAATTTGTTAGTGTCCAATATGCCTAATTAGAACATCAATGGGTTTCCATGAAAAGAAAATGAAACGAAAGAAAAAATCTTTTTTGAATAATGAAGCTTGCTGAAGCCGGACAAATATTCTCTCATTAGCCATCAGTCATTTGTGTTTCAATTATTGTTATACAGGTACCTGTTCTGGCTGCATCTAATAAATACTAAAGCACAAAAGTTTCTATGCCCAACTGATGCCCTCTGAAGCGACATATTTCCTCTTGTCATCCAGATCCAATCTTTTTCACTGAATCATGATTACTCATTTACAGATGTTGTAGTTTTAATCTCTCTTTTTGTCTAATGAGGCACAAAAGTAACCTGCACATATGAAAGACCTGATCTCAAAGTGCTTGTGAAAAAGGGTGTCTATCTAAAACTCCCATACCTTTGGACATGGAAGGAATTTCTCAGAGTGGCCTACATGCTACAATTTAAATTTTCTGTTTCCTGTGGCTGGTAAGGCAAAGAAAGAGAGAGAAAGTATAGGCTCAGAGATGAACATATAAGGAAAAGTTTTTCTAAGAAACCAAGCTTTCACTTTTGTATGCCAAAATACTTTACCTCAAAGTAATCTGCCAAATCAGAAAAAGCTCTCAATACAACTTTTCTCTGTTTATATTAAAGGCATGTTTAGGGGGCCTACAGGAGAGCTGGGGAAGGACTTTTTACTAGGGTATGTAGTGATAGGACGAGGGAGAACGGCTTTAAGCTGGAAGAGGGCAGGTTTAGATTAAACATTAGGAAGAAGTTTTTCACTTTAAGGGTGGTGAGGCACTGGAACAGGTTGCCCGGAGCGGTTGTTGAAGCCCCGTCCCTGGAGGTGTTCAAGGCCAGGCTGGACGTGGCCTTGGGCAACCTGGTCTAGTGGGAGGTGTCCCTGCCTACGGCAGGGGGGTTGGAACTCGATGATCTTCAAGGTCCCTTCCAACCTAAACCATTCTATGATTCTATGATTCTATGATTCTATGTTTACAATACAAGATTGTTCTTTGTGAGGAAGTAGCTAAAATCTTTAATATGCTCAAGATCTTTACAGACAATATGACGGCCCACATACCAAGGAAGCCAGAAATTGGCACTATATGAATAAAATATCTAATTGCATGTTAATATGAAAACTCTGTTTAATTGGTGTCACATTTAGTGTTTTTTAGGGTCTTCCAGGCTTTTTTTTTTTTTTTTTTTGGTTGGTTTAGCTTTGGTTGTTTTTTTGTGAGTTTGTAAAAACAGTCAATCAATTAAGGTTTAGGAAAACAATAGAACGTATTGAGAGAATGCTGTCAGGCTGCAATGTAAACAAGAATATTTAAATGTTGACAGCAAAAGTAGAAACAGGAAAGTAGTTCAAGACCACCAAAGGCACGAGTCTGGGTCTGTTGGCATGAATTTCCATAGGCCACTCAGCTGGTTGATGTGTGAGAGTTTATATTAGTGAAGAACAGCCTCAGAGTTCAGAGTTATTTTATTACTTCTGTAATAATCTGAAGTGTACTTCTCTGCTGAGATTCAGTTAAAATACTCAGCATTTAATGATCCTTTGAATTAAATTACAATTTATGAAAATGTGTCCATGTGTTGGCACAAATATGCATATCTCTGTGTATATTTATCTTTGTTCTCTTTTTCTTTTCTTAGGGTGTTCTAAAGAAAGGAAACATTGAAAGCCATTAGAATTAAAGTACTATGTGAAATAGCAAGTTTTAATGTTGTGCACCAGGACTTTTAGGAAACTAAGCATATATTTCATATATTTAAAGCAAAAAACTGCCTCGTCTATATCTGTGGAGCTGTTAAACAGCTGAAAAAAAAGCTGAAGCATATAAAAACTTGGACGTCAAAACCCAATTCTGCAGTATGCATCATGAAACGTACTTAAAGTTTTTGGTGTTGCAAAGAATTCACAGAACTGGAACAACCTGTGCCTTTGAGATGACAACTATTAATACATAATGTAGTGAGGTAGTGCAGGGATGCTGAATGTATTCATTTCAGGCTGAATTAGGGTATCCTGTTTATTACTCCTATCCCAAATTTCACATACCATCAAGAAATATGAAAACACTGGCTCTGGCAAAAATCCACTGAATCTTTTTTTTTTTTTTTTAATCTTTTCTAATAGCTTTCAGAGCGGTGGTATACCAGGGCAGCTATGAGTACATGAAGACAAGTATTCCTAACTATGGGGAAAATATTCTTATGATGCAAAAATGCCAATTTGTGATAAAGTAGCCATTTTAATAGTAGGTTTTCATGAATTAGTGAAAACAGAAAATATGAAACACACCTGTAATTTAACTAAATGTACTATAACTTCTAGTCCCAGAGAAAACTTAAAATGATTAAAAAATACAATTCTATTCCAAACTCTCTACCCTTAGAGAAGTGCTGCATAATAACAATGCGAAATCCAGTGAGAGCATTCTCACTAGTATTCTCATGAGGTATTATCATTCTGAAGCAAAGAAGTAGAGGTGTTTCAGGATATTGGTATGAGCAGTGTATTTCATTTCCATAGACTTTTAAAATCTATGGTTAAGCTTTGCATTGTATGTTTTCCCAGGAGACATCATTTGGATTGTTTTCTTTCATTTCCATTAATATTGCAGAAATTTCTCATTATCTACCTATTATATCCCACTTAACCTTTTTCTTTCTTGAAATGGGCTTTTCTTTCACTAATACTGGGTCTCTGGATAGCTTTTCCCTTTCTTTTGCCATTATTCACTTTCTGTCAGATTTTAAATGTTTTTCCCATCCCTCTTCATTTCTTGCAGGATTTAATGACTGGATTTGGCCACTTATCTTTGCCTTTATAGGACTTCTCTGTTGTTCCTGTTGGTTGGAGCTTGCTCAATATTTTGACATGAAAATTGCAAAATTGCAATTCTTCGGTTGTTGCCTTTTAGCAACTGGAAGAAATTTTTTATGATGGGAATTTTGACTCTTTTCCCAGCTACAACAATGTTAATCTGTGTGAAATCTTTTTATATTGAACACCTGCATGATATAATCTTGCATATTTTTAACGTCCACATGTGTATCCTCTTGTGATGGAATCTATCTTTATTGCTCCCCTGTTCTGTAAATGAAACATGGGTTTTCTTCATCAGTATTGGAATGTATCTTACATATACTGAAAGCTGTACGTTGCCAGAGAAATCTTACCTTTTTAAGAGTCTATTTCTTTAGTACATTTTTTTTTATGTTGTTAGTGTATGCAATGATGGCACAACTTTATTTTTCTTCCTCTTCTTGCTTGTTCTGTGAGAGTTTTATATTGATGAAGCACATCGTTCTACAGACAAGTTGATTGTTTTCACATTTTTTTTGTGTGATAAAAATATTGAGGAGCTTAAAATTTTTTTCATTTTACTATTGCTGAAGTAGGCAGCAGCAAATGCCGTATTCTACAGTGCTTGTTATTGCAACAGAATGGAAAAAAAAAAGCCAAATAAATAAATAAAATTTACATGCTATCATGATCCCAAAATGAAAATATATTTATTGTGCAGCAGGATGCAAGAACCTTTTTTTCTACTTGAACAGGTAGTTGTTCATTCTCTAGAAACCAAACATGCAGTAATGTTTAGTTACTTAGAGCAAATCTCTCACTGGCACGTATTCACCTCCATATTCGCTGTCCATCTGAGGATGACAGAGCTAACTTACCTCAGTGTTACTAGTAGGAGGAGGGAGACACAATGGCAAGCATCTTACCTGTATCACTCAAACTCTAAACTGTTTTTCACCATGTCTTTCCCCAGCATGAAATATTACGTTGGTATCAGTGTTGGTTAATATTTTGGGATGTCGTCTTAAAACCTATAAAAATGTAGACAGCAAAGCTTCAAATACTTGATACTTTAAACCTTTATTATTTTATCTGCCATATTTCTTCGGCAGACAACTAAACTATTTGTGCTTACTTAATGGAATGGCAATTTGCATGAGTTAGTAAATTTTACAGTCTGTACTACTAGGGTTTTGCTCTGTGCTCTGCGCGTTGCTGTACCTGCAGCATGACACGTTTAGTTTCACATCGCTGCAGTGGGGCTGACTCACTTTCACATTCTAAACAATTTGCATGGGACTACGTAAATTTTGGCACAAGGTTTTTGCAAGTGAACTACGTAATGTTAAGGGGTATATGTGAGCGTAATGGTATCTCACTGTGAAAAGATAATGCAAATAGGTTTTGACAAAACATCAAGGCCAAAAATGTTTATATATTTTACAGTATTTATAAATAACTTTGTAAAGAGAAACCTGAAGTGTACCCAGAGATGCTGAATGGAAAGTGACAACCAGTCATAATAATTATTCTATGAGAAAGAGCTTTGGGGAAGTACTGAAGGTGTAGTTTGGTTCTTGGTAAAAAAATAAGCATGCACAGGAGTCTGTGGCAGACTTAGAACAAGCAGGACTACCTCATGTCAGCTGTGGTCATATCTCTGAATGCTGTGTACAGAGAGATCCTCCTATACCATTTGTGGTGACAAAATCCATGGCTCTCTCCATCCTCTTTCCTTCCCAGTATAGCTGCACAGGAAAATGCAAGACTTTGCCACCAATACAGTTCTTAGTGCTCACAAAATATTCTTTCTTTCTTCTGTAAACTAAAAATAGCAAGCTACCTGTTAGGTTTTAAATATTGGGGGCTGCTGTGTTATGCTTGTAGTCTGGCACAGAAACTATGAAGTTGGTCATTAGCAGGCTCAGGACAAGCCTCTCAGCTAAGGATTCTGAATTGAAAAAATAAGTGTACTTCTCCTGCACCGACCTGGTATGCTGGAAGTTCTCTGTCTGCCTCATTATCAGGTAGCACGTTAGGTAAGAAGCACTTTTCTGGAAGCTAAGAAATAGACTTAAGTGACATTCAATCCTCAATCTAGCAAGAGAAGCAAATGACTGGAGGTCCTAAAAATTATAACACTGTATACGAAAATGAAGTTATTGGCTCATGGAGAAGTCAGTACTACAGGTTTGGCTAGACCCCCATACACTGCAAGCCAAATCTTTCTTGCATGACTTGCAATGCATGACTGTATTAATCTTGCAGTGCGTGACTGTATTAATTCTGAAGAGTATCTTAATACATCAGGCCACTGCTTATAATCCTGAAAGTCAATTATGCATCCACCATATTGTGTTTCTATTTTGTATCCTACATATCAGTCTCCTCAAATTTAATTTTGTCTAACAACTTCAGCACAAACACATATATAAGGATCTTCTTTTGTAGCTCTAGAGTGAGGACTTTTAGTCCTCCGGCGCTTCCAAGATCCTATGTAGATAAAAGAATTAGCTGCAGAGCTACATGTCCTGTCTAGTTTAAACCTGAAGCAGTTCAGACCTTGTAGAGTACTGACTCCTAATTTTTTGTATTAGGTTTCCAAAAGAGTTGATTCCTCTCCATTGCAAAAGAGAAAGTGAATAGGGTAATGTAGGTAATCCTGTGAAAAACAGTATCTGTTATCTTTTTTCTTGGTTTGCCATTGAAATTTATTAAGGAAGAAGACTTCTTTGTTGAAGGAAGAAGGAATGCCTTCAAAAGGGGAGAAAACTCCTTGCAAGCAAATGAATTAGCTGCTGGGGAGAAGAGCTTCTAGAGTCAGCATGGGGCAGAAGAGGGAGCAAACAGGAAATGGGAGCTGGGAAATTGGTGGCTTGCAAAGTAACTGGTGACAAAAGCGGGGAGCATGCAGTCAGATCACAGAGAAAACAAAACCTTTCTTTTTGAAGCACTGGAGTGGTCTGTGAAGCTGTAACTGATTTGCAGAGTGACTGAAACAACATCTGGAACTTGCTTGTAAGGGCACTTGCTTGTAAGGACGCAGGATAGGCCCTTTATTTTTCTCCTCTGACACAGTTTTAGTTTTCTCAGAAAAAAAATAATCTTATAGACTGGTAAACCCTGCCTTTTGAGTTTACAAGACTTTTCAGTCTTTACAAGACACAAAATATGAGAAAGAACCCAAGGGAGATCCACCTCAAATGTCTTGATGACTTAGGGTCCCATCATAAGAACTTACTTCTGGTTTTATTACTATAGCATTTGAAGCAAGTTCAAAGTCTTAAATGGTTAAAATGATTTTGGTCAAGATTTCCATCCCCCAATTTGGACAACCTCTATATATGACAGGATGGCTATAAAATGCTGTTGTGGCTGTGCAAAAAGGAAACAGAAATTGCCCTGGAAAGTTCATTCAAGAAGTCACAATAACATTGAGGAGTGGAAAGGAGATGAGGGGAGGTTTGTAAAAAAAGTTGGTAAGTTAGCTATGGGACAGCCAGTATAACTCCGTTCCACGCAGAGGCTAAGAAATGTCTACCTACTACAAAGTTAACCAGGCAAAACATTTTGAATGCATTTAAACCAGACCAGCCCCTTTGGATCATGCCATTGTTGTGAGTTTTCTGGTCACAGAATTGCTGTAGAGCCATGCTCTGGTATGTCTTATATTATCAAGACAAAGGCTGATGCATGTTCTGATCAGAGAGAAATCCTTACCCTAAGCCCCATTTAAACACATCCTCAAATCCCAGATTAAAAGTTTTTCTTCCTAGGAATAAGCATAAGCACATCTTTATTTCTCTCTGATGAAGGGCCATCTCTTAGACATTCAAATTAAAAAATATATGTATTTCTGCTTTGTTCTGAAACACCATGCAAAATGATTGTTTCCTTGGTATTCTGATCATTGACTTCAGAGTGGTTTCTAAGGCCTGAAGATGTAATACTGTGTACCTTTTAATGTAATTAATATATAACTGCTCCTCAGATTGCCCTTATGCTCTCTTTTTTCTAACTGTGCTTTCTTCTGAAGTGTTTCCAAGTGAAGCAGATGTAAGTTTATATTGAACATATTCTTTGGTTTCTTAGCTTTTACTAGTTCTGGCCTTTTATTCAGTAGGTCTTATCTTAAATGAAAATCTTAAAATCTGACAAATAAAAAGAACTTTTTTCCCTCTGTGATCATAGGCTTCACTCACTGCTGGCTCCTGAGGCTGTTAGGCACCACAAACATACTCTCTAAGGAAACTTTTGGAAGAATTATTTAACACAGATCATTAAATAGCTGTAAAAGTGTAAGAACACCAACAGATTTTGGACTTCAAGTTTATTAGGAAGCCCCTGCATGTGGAGCTACACATAGAGAAATAAGATGATAAATAAAGAAGACAAATTGGGGCAAGAAAGATATTGAAAGCCCAAGAAAATTCCATGTAGAAGCTGTTGACTGTGAAGTTCCAGCAAGTGTTCATTGCATAAACAGGGAGTTACAGCTTTCGAAGGTGCTGTACACTGGTGAGGTCCTGTGTAAGTGGTGGAAGTTGCACAGCCCAGACTCAGACTAAATGCTAGCTAAATCTTTGTGCCTATTGTTTTGTGAGTCTTCAGAGGTAGAAAGCTAGTAGGAAATGCTATCAAGTAGCTTAGCATCTGGTTACCTGCAGGTGGCTGATAGAAAATCTAACAGAGGGTCTTAAATGGAAGGCATGAATTTGGAGCCCACTGATCAGTATCTCAGTAGAAAAAATCAAGATGGCCTTTAAATTTAAAAGCCTAAATAGAGGTTTATGAGCTTCAATCCTAAGTTTGAAAAACTATATTCCTCCAACAAATAAAATCAAACTTATATTTTATTTGCTTATGTAATTTCTCTCTTTTTCTTATAGAAGAATGTAGACTTTTCTAAGGACTGTGTATCTGCACTGTGGGAAGAATGCCATCTATTGCTTTTCTAATGTTTTTCTTTGTAATGTTGTTTAGTAGCATTTTGAAGACTACAGTTAGAAACTTAGTCAGCTAGTGGCTAGCGCTGTACTGTAAGTTAAATTAATTGTGGTATACTTTATGTGCGCCCGCTTGTACACTGCAGTCTAGTTCGGTAAAACGTTGTCTGTCTTAGAATTAAGTTTGAAATACCACCTGATAGTGACGTCAAAGGCAAGATAAGTGTAAGAAAGCTGTGCTGCCATTGCTTATGTGAGTGCATCAAAGGGAGGCTTTGGATTATGATGAACTATTTTTTAACAGTTGAAGGAGCATCTTATGCTCCAGGAAGAATATATTTCTTGATTTGTATTTAAGCTATAAGAAAAACAGTGCAAAGCCATACTGAGCAGAACAAAGATCATGCACATGCATTTAAATCACTTAATCTAACTTTTAAAGGTGTAATTCAGGGTCGCATTCTTTTTGTATTTGCAATTAGAAGGTAGAACAGATGTGGAAGGCTTAGTTTAAAATGAAATGTCCAATAAATAATCCTTGATTTTAAGGCATTGCTCACCTATAGGACTTTTTGTATAGAAAAGAGTTTATCCTCTGATTCAGATATTTATTGTATTTAAACATATTAAAGGTGCACAGGATTCCAAATGATTTATTTTGGGAGCATGTGATTTTTCTAAAGTGATTTACTGAAATTTGTGCTTGAAATTATTCTCATAATAATAAATTTAAATTTTTCTGGTTAATTCTAACATAGTTAATGATTCACAAATGATGGTAAAGAATTTTCATAGCTCTTACAGTTAGATCATAGATGTGTCCAAGGGAAATCATGCCCATATCCTTGATAAAATGTTTTTTTCCCCAGCATATGCCATAAAACTGCTTTTCCTGTAGTTGCATTGATGCAACTGAAGCTCTAAATATGTCTAAGATTGCTGAGCAATCATGGTGAACTGTACAAATACACTAGGTAAAAGCAAAAAGAAGTGACATTTTTCAAGGGAATTGTTTCCAGAACTGTGAAGTAACTAAAACTATTATTTCATTGTGAAATGAGGAGAACTTATTGCTAGTTACTACTGAAACTTAGAAGGAATTAGGTTGTGTCCAATGTGTAAATATTATTGATCAACTTATTTGCTGATAGAATGTAAGTGCCATTTGCCTTTTTCTTAGAGTATTACCAAAGGCTAAAATACTAGGCCCACACATTCATCATTGCCATCCCATTATTTTTCAATTAGTTCTTAATTGTCTTTCTTTCAAAAAATGGTATACTTGATCATTTGCACAAGTATCGTGTATGAAATGAATCGCAGGGAGGAATCATATATTCCACATATGTTGTGGAAATGTGCCCTTTTCTTTAACATAAAAAGTTGTTATACTTTAAAATTCTTGAACATTGTCTATAGACTAAAGTCTGTAAGAATGAGAAATGCCAGAAAGAGGAGGCTGCCATCTTTTCATGCAATATAAATGTAAATTTTCATCCCAAAGTTTATGCATATATGTTCACATACATTTAAACAAACTGGCCCTTTGAGGCCTTTGTCAACACCAAGTAACTCTCATGTGATAAATAACAGAAGGTCACTAATCTTAACTTAAAATACTTAAGGATAACAAGTACAGTATTAGCTATGGAAAGTATTGAGCCAGAACCAACTCTTACTGCTAATTGAGAAGTCTAGCTGTTGACAAAAGGCTATTGTGGTTAATACAGCCCCAGACATAGTTTTAGAATTGCAAGGAGTGAAAGCATCTTGCCACTGACAAAAACTGCCTTCAAAGATCCTCACTGCTATTTATAGGTATTCTCTTGGATGTTGCCTCAGTTGCGCAGTAGTAAACTTATATTTAAATTGTCTTAAAAGAGGAGCAAGGGAGAAACTTGGCTGACTGAAAATTATTCTGAATTCTACCTATGAAATCTTGCCTGCCAGGACTTGAGTATGTTCACCAAGTAGTCTCTCTTTGCTTGTTAAAGTGCCTTTTGTTCAAACAATCTCTTCTCCCTGTTCATCAATATTCCCCACAGCTTCTCACTGCTTAAGTTTTGTGTGTGCATACTGTCCAAATGGGGGCTGAATCCTGCTACCTTTATGCATTCTGAGCAGTCCCTTGAAATAAAATTGAACTGAGGTAATCAGCTCTTACAAGGTCTCATCCTGAAGCTAAGACATTTGGGTTGACTGGGATAGTAACTGAACTTTGAAGCATTTATATGAATCCTTTGAAGTTTGCCCAGCATTATTAGCGGCATGTAAAATCCTTCAAAGCCAGATGCAGCCATTTTCCTGACATAGAGTTGGAACTTCTAGAGGGATGCTAAATTGGCATCAGTGAAATAACTGTTACCAAGGCAGAAGTCTGTGTGAATAACACTGTCAGAGTCCAGTTTGAGTTTATAAACATAATTTCAAATGCATAAAGCCAGATAGAGCTCAGAATCTAGCTGAGGGAGGATGCAGAGATCAGATAGAGACAAGCTGGTATAAGAAAAGAGGGAAAGCTATGCCAAAGAAAGTAACTAAGAAACAATAGTGTCCTTCCCAATCAATAATATTTAGCAGCAAAAGAATGAATGAGAATTTTCTGCAGCATTAATCATGCTTTTTCCCCTCTAGGGAGCTCCTCATTCAAGGATTGACCCCTTGTCTGGCATTGTGTAAGGCATGATTTTGTTAATTAAACACCAACCTCTTGAATGTGCTGGGCTCTTAAAATTAGCCTATTAGCAGTTTAACACAATTAGATGACTAAAAAACAGCATCCCTTTTTAAATTAAGAGAGCATTTATTCCTTCTTTATAGCGCCCCCCCCCCCCCCCCCCCCCCCTTTTTTTTTTTCCCTGGAAATACCCATTTCCCAGCTGTTTTAAAATAATGTGTTGGCTCGACATTGCAAAGGCTGCCCTGGATTCTTCGGCTGAATTCTGCCATCCTCACTCAGGGTGAATAATCCTTCCCTGCCTGAACCAATCCCTTCAACTAAAGAGAGCTGCTCGTCTTGAGCCAAGTACTGCTCAATGGATTTGGAGTGGCAGAATGAGGTACTTGCCGAGGTTATATTTTATGAATGTTCACAACATGGAGTTTTGGTGGGTGAGATTGATAAGCTATTTTGGTGAAAGTTTTTGATTAAAAAGACTTCCTGCAGAAGTCATTACCTACAGGGCCCCTAGCAGCCAGCACTCATTATTAGTGGAAGTAGTCTCAGAGAGAGAATATAGATGTTTGGAAGGTTAAGGTTGAAAAAGGTAAGTTTTGTGTTCTTGTTTTGTCTTAAAAAGCTCCAATCAAAATAAAAGCCTAAATAACCCTTCAGATGTGATGATGCTCTGTCACTCTGCTATCTGAATTATTTGAATGTGTAGGCGGGATTTGGGGGGGTGTGGGTGTTGCGTGTGATGTAACCCAAGGAAATATTCTTTGAAGAGGCTTTGAATATGCAGTAACTAGCATTTAAAAACTGACAGATTTTGCACAGCAATTCTTGGCAGCTTGAGCGTGATAAATAAGCTGGCTAAGATTTGAAATGAGCTTTTTTTTTTTAAAACTAAATTTCTGTCAATACAGATACTGCCATTTTAGCCATATCCATTGAAAGTACTCTTCTTTAAAAATGAGCAAGATTATAAAACAAAAGTCATCTAAAATCCTGCAGTTGCTTGTATGGAAATTGATGAGAATGGCTTGCAGCTGGTAACTAAGCCTAGAAGACAAGTAAACCCTGAGTGATGAGGAATGGTTACAGGGGAAGGAACATACTCATGCCTTTCAACAAACACCATACATAGAGATAACTTCATAAAATTTTTACTGATGCACCATAGCATAGATTCCACCACAAAACTTTACTTTACCATGCTAGATCTCAAAGCTGTAGCCTTTGGGTCAGTGTGAGTTCTGCCAGTCATTTCAGGCTAGATCAGGCTGTATTTGGACAAGTGCAGTTAGAAAACCAAGTCAAATTAAGCTGTTTTGCAGAGATCAAGTAGAAAACCCCATTTGAATTTTTGGTGTGCAAGGTAAGACTGAGCTGCAGCACTCTTCACTGTTCATTATGCCTTTCTCCCTCTAAACATGAAATGCTAAAATTGTCAATTACTCTGACATGTGGTGATCTTTAAAGAACAAATAGCTGTAAGGACAAGTTAGAAGGCCAACATAATGTACAAAAGTACAGTCACAGGACTTTTTTCCTTAGATACTGGCTCAAATTTTCTCTTAATAGGTGGTTAATGCTGAGAGACACATAGAGCTATCACAAAGACCTGAGGAGTTATGCACTATAATTTGTACACCTTTATTGTCTTTTCTGTCATACTGCATATAAGCCATGAGTGTCTACAGAAAATCTTGCAATTACCATTCTGGAGAACTGATGCTACAGAAAACTAGGCATTTTTTATGGATTGCTGAAATCATATGGAAATCTTACTACATTTTATCTTCAGAACTTCTGGAGTTATGACTGAACTAAGTTTAAATCCTGTATCCAATAGGTCTGTTATCTTCTATGAAGTTATACCACAGATAAATACATTCTATAATCTTAATTTTCTTTAATGTTGTATAGTCTACTTGTGAGTTAACTCATTATAAAAATGTCTTCCCTGAATTTCAAAATGTTAAAAATAAATGTTCTCCCTCCCTTCCTCTCTATCCCCCCATATATAGGTATATATTTATATAGATATATTTAAGTGAAAAAATACTGATTTTTGTTAGTTTTATGATAGGAAAAAATTATGCTTTAGGGTTTGTTTTCTTAATTTTTAGTTGCTGTATAAACAAATAATAGGGAACTGGTCAGCAGTAAGGATCTTATATACTAACAGCTAATGTGAAAGAAGTAACTGATTCTACCGGGACTAATGTTCCATCTGTTAGAAAAGGCTGGCTTAAGCATAACTTACACTACATTTAGTATTCTTACTTAGGACAGTTGAGAAGTGGCCTATTCTTTGATAATGTTGATTTTCTTTAGAATTTTTTTTTTTTTTAATTTACACGACTCAGCTGCAAATCCTCATTCTTCAGCTCATGTATTTCACTTTTCTTCCTACAGGTCACATTCTTCCATCAGACTACAGTACTAACACACAATTATCTCTAATACTTATATGAATAGAAAATTCATTGTAATACCTCAAAAATTAAGGGCAGAGGTAGTTCAAATTCCAGCCTACTCCTACTTCTCCCCACAGAATAGGGGCATGAGACACTCAAACTGTGATCCTATATATATTCTAGATATATTTCAGAAATTAAGATTACAAATTTTGCCTGAAAACTGATTCTCAGATATTGTTTAATGAAAAGTGGGAAGATTTTGTTTAAAACTCCAATTCTAATTCCAACAGCTTTCATAAAATGTTATCTTTGTATTAAGTCTTTTATTCCTTTGATTAATTAAGGGTTACTTCATAATTAGTCAAGTCTTATTATTGTAGTGCACACTCCAAAGCTCAGTAAATCTAATGCAAGTAAGCTAGGCTCTGTTATGCTGGTTTTGAATCCCAGAAAAGATTTTGCTGATGTCCTGTGAGCAAAGGCTGAAGGTTTTGTCTTATCCTCAGGTTTATGCATATATTATTTTTTTTTCCAGAGAAGACTTCCAGAACATTGTCCTCAAACCAGGACACTTCACTTTGTAGTCAACGTTTTTGACTTCCTTTCAAGTCATCTGCAATTTGTTTTTCCTGCAGCACCCTCTACGTACAGTGTAATCTACTAGAGGTACAGCTGATCTCTTCTCAGAATATCTGATTCAGTCATGCTGACAGTGCTTTTATTGTTAAATATTTTTGTCATCACCTGTAGAAACATCTTAATGGAAAGTGCCATACCAAATAGTGATAATGAAAGGTGAACAATACACACAGACAAATCTATAATAACAATAGCTTCCCATATTGCGAGCATTAAAAGCAAGCATCTAGTTAGAAAACAAATATTAATAATGTGAGAGAGCAATACAAATTGAATAGGAGAATCACAAAGTCTGAGAAGGTGTGGGATGGGATGGAGGCTGAAAAGCTAGATTGTTGTTTAACATGCTAACAATTTCTTTTGTTCTGTATTAAACTAGTGAACATTTTCCATGCTTAAGGCAAGGTTAGGCATGAGCTGATAAAATGCTTTGTATTTGCATATGCTTTAACTGACTATGGATATGACGCATGGTTGAATGTCATGCCCAGTAGCTAAATCGGTCAGGGTGCCAAAGCATAAGTAGTCAATAGCAGTTGTCTGAGACAACAGCTCATTATGTTGGAGCGTGTCCAGAGGAGAGCCACGAGGATGATCAGAGGGCTGGAGCACCTTTCCTATGAGGAGAGGCTGAGAGAGTTGGGGCTGTTCAGCCTGGAGAAGAGAAGGCTCCGGGGAGATCTTATTGCGGCCTTCCAGTACCTTAAGGGGGCCTACAGGAGAGCTGGGGAAGGACTTTTTACTAGGGCATGTAGTGATAGGACGAGGGGGAACGGCTTTAAGCTGGAAGAGGGCAGGTTTAGATTAAACATTAGGAAGAAGTTTTTCACTTTAAGGGTGGTGAGGCACTGGAACAGGTTGCCCAGAGAGGTTGTTGAAGCCTCATCCCTGGAGGTGTTCAAGGCCAGGCTGGACGTGGCCTTGGGCAGCCTGGTCTAGTGAGAGGTATCCCTGCCTATGGTAGGGGGGTTGGAACTTGATGATCTTCAAGGTCCCTTCCAACCTAAACCATTCTATGATTCTATGATTCTATGTTCTAAAACACTAAAATTCGGTCATTAAGCATGGGGTAAATGGAAGAGAACCAAAGTACAGTAAAGCTGCTAAAGGCATATGGTTGTACATTAAACAGTTTCCTTAGATCAGGAATGAATGGTAAATATCTGTCCCTTATTGATATATTATGCTGTTGTACAGTAAGAAAAAGTTGTCAGCTTTAGATACTGTGAGCAGGAAAGACCGGTTCCCAAAATCAAAACTCTAATCTATATATTCTGACCTGTTCTGCACCTTCAGAAAGAGGACCTCTCCCCTTTAGAAAGGCATTCTTAGTTGTCAAAAGCATCTTAAGTACTAGTTACACAATCCACTAAATTTCGACTAAATTGTCAGTCTGTATTGTGACACAATAGGCATGACAGGTTGAAGTAACCCTAGATTCTAGCAACACTCTTAAGATATTGATGTAAATCAGGTTCAAAATTGAAGACGCGTTATCACTTACCTTGCATGATAATCTCAGATCATCACCACAGACTCCATCAGCAGTACAAAGTAGAACAAAAGGCATTGCTTTAACCCCTGTTATCAAGGTGATATTTTACAGGGGAACATAGCTTGATTTACCACCTACAGTCTTTCTCGCCAAATCTTTTAGAATAAGTCTACAGTACTTCTACTATTCTGTCCAACAAGTACCGAATGCTTACATTTTTCTACAACCAAGAATTGTGAACAGAGTATTGATGATGTTGGAAGTGGAAAATAATTCCCGAGTGGAAAACTGTTTGTAAACAGTAGAAAGTAAAATTTTAAATTTAATTTTTTCAAAATTGGAATGAGGGACAGGATGCGTGTCCCAAAGTTTTGTTTGAAGGACAGGAACATAATTACTATTCATTCTTGCTTCTAATCTTAAAATAATAATGATTGGTAGTGCTTTGCCATTCTGTCTGATTTATACCCATTTGTGGTTGTTTCAAGGAAATTTTAAATGTATATGGAGAAGTTAAGTGCATATTAAAATAACTTTATGCTTTGCTGTACACAATAACCTTACAGCCACTTCAGCAGAACTAAATAAACAATGCAAAAAGCATTTTGAAAATATTAAATTTGGTTTCAAATTCAAGTCAATCAAACATGGTTAAGACTGTTGTGTTCTTTTTTCATGAACCTGTGCTGTGTACTTGTTTTGGCAATGAGAAACAAAAAAAATCAGCTTGGAATAAATTAATATTTCAGATAGTGTTCTTTCAAACTGCATGTTATTTACTAGTTATGAAAGTCCTGAAGTCAGAGAACAAAGACATCACTTAGAAAAACTGGACAAATATTCAGACGTGTATTTCAAAAAGTCCCACAACCCTATATAATTTACCAATCTGTAAATTAACCACTATAACACAAGTTAAGGTGAATAAATAATGACAATAATGTCATCATTTTAGAGGTCAGCTCTGAAGAAATTAATGAAATAAAAAATTAGAATACATAATAATCTTGAGAATATTATTTTTGCAAATATTTCATGAACAGAAATAAAAAGGAATATAATACATACAATGAGAATAACACATCCAAAATATGAATTATGTATTTGTCTCAAGGGTTTTCCAATACCTTGATGTGAATTCTAAACATGCGAGGAGACTAACAAACCTCAAAGGCTGTACGTATATAGAAAACTTTTGTGAAATGCTCTTGCTATATTTTGAGGCAAATATATTTTCTTCTGTGAATTATCTCTGACGTCCTCTGACCAGGACACCATCACTGAGAGGTAGAGTAATTTATGTGAGGCAACAAAATACAGAAGATCAAGGTGTAGAAGGAAATCTGTATCTCATTTTTTCCTTCCCTTTTTCTATACGCTTGATACATTTATGTTTGTTCAAGACTGACCACAATTTAATTGAATAAGGCAGTACAGTTGGTATTACAGTATAAAGAAATAAATAACAAAATATTTAGAAAACCAATGTCTTAGTGAGTCTGTGGTATGCCTAGTCTACCTTGTTGCCAGAGAAGACATAATCCATATAGGGTAATAGAGACAAAGGCAAGGGAAAATCACATTGAAATATGATGGACAGAAGTGTTTTGTTCATAAATAATGAGCCATTTTAACATAATTATATTGCCACTGCCATACTTTGGCTGATGTTCGGCACATACTACTTTCTTTTTAAATGGGTTACAACTAGTAGTAAATCTTTAAATAACTTACTCTAGCTGGTGAATACTGGATTCTTAGTGATTCGGCTGTTGAAAACACATAAGCTAGTTTTAAAATGTATATCTAATGTATATTATGCAAGTTTTTGGCCCCTTCTTAATATGGCCCAAAGTTCTAATACTAAAAGTAATTTTAAGTGCAACTATTGTGGATATTTTTAGAAATGCTCTGCCACCCACACAGCCTTCCGTTTGGTTTCTTTGTGTTTGTGGGAGGAAAACATCTGCTGGTATAGTATATTCCCAAAGACTGTACTGCCTGTCGGAATGGTTTATTTTCATTGTGTCTTTTATTATTTTCATTGTGTGATTTTATTAAGAGTTTAGAATTTTGGTAATGTATAAACAAAAAAAATAATGCTGTAGTAACTAAGATAAACATTTCCCAGGAATGAGACTTACAGATTCAGCAAATTAGTTACTCAGAATAAAGAGCATTAGTAGGAATATACTGCATGATAACCTTATTTCATGACTGTTACCTGCTACATTTGTGTATCAGTATCAGTAATAGAAAGCCTACAACAGCTGAATGGTGCTTTTCCTTTGCAATGCCTTAGGAAAGCATTAGGTTAGTCATCCTCATGACAGCATGCATGAAGTAACCATGAATTATTGTGCTATCTTGTTTTGTTTGTAGTAAAACTAAGATAGAAAGTAAAACAGATGTGCTTTAACTGCCAGCAAAGCTGTCAGTATTGAAAGTAGAAATCCTACCTTCCTAATGGCATAGCTGACTGACTGCATATACACTGTCACTGAAGAACAACAGAATACAGGTCAGTGACATGGAAGAAAGTAAATTCAAAGGAATTTACACTTGAATCATGTGTGTCCAGACGGGTGTTCTGGTAATTTTTCTCACTGCTGAGTAATGGTTTAAATCTTCGGACACCTAGCGCACATGGGAGTTGCCTTGTCTTTTGGATGACAGATGAGAATATCATGAGTGTTGAGGATAATACCTGGTAAAACTACGACTCCCTAGTTTTCCTCTGAATCTCTAGGCAAGAAACAGAGGAGCACGTGTTTCTGTAACCTGCAACACCAAACTGCTTGTGAGAGGTCATCATTTCAGTCACACTTAAAGTGTTCTGAGGGAAGACAACACAAGGTTTCAGAGGTACAAGGGGTCCAATAGCTTCCTTGCTCTTCTTCTGCTTCCTAATTTTGTGTATTATAGTGCTTTCTCACCAGGTTTACCATCTCCTGGAATGGTGTTGCGCACCTTACTACAGATAGGATTTTTGGGGAAGTACTATCTACTGAATTTGTATATAGAAACAAAGCCTTATGTTTGTTACATTAAAAAAAAAGAAGGTTAAAAATTAGAGAAAATACTCAAAAGAATGCCATTTAGAAGCTCGAAGTGTAGCTATCAAAAAAAAAAAAAGAAAATCAAATGTTCCTTACATTTTTAATGTCTGATTATTTTAAAGGCAATTTCCTAATTCTAAAAACCCCAGTTCCTAATTCTGAAGTGTTCAGGACTGAGAGTCCATCATACCAATATTATCATTAAACCGTCTTGCTGGATCATCTCATCTGTGGCAGCTACTTATATGTTTCTACAATAAGATTAAAGATCTTATGCTTAATTTTTTTCTGTTCTCTTTTGCTTGCTTTCTTATTTTACCCACACTTCTCATGCAGGCATGCAGGAATGCTCATCCATTTGTGTTGGAATAATTAGAAAACTCAGAAAGTTTGCATTTAAGTGGCTGATTCTTCTTCCCCCCCACCCCCGCCCCAGTGGCTGTTCAAATATAGGAAATAACTTTCATACAACAATCTTTATTTTTTTTTATGGCATGGATTTCAAAAGCTGAAAAAATAACATCAAAACAAATGAAACCCCCCATCTATTAGAACAATCAAACCACACTGTTATTCAGTCATTTTGTTCATAAATCTCTTGCTATTAATACTGGTAAATACCTACAGTACATCTGGCATTATGTTTCTCTTCATTTCTTCCTGAAAATTTCCTTTATTTTTATCCTTCCCCCCTCTCCACCCCTGCTGCTTTTTTGGGGAACTTTTCTAACATGGTTTTGTTCTGTTACCTGCTTTATGATTCTTTGTCTGATACTCTTCACCTCTTTTTTGTCCCTTTAGCAGATGTTTCTTTCCTATGCCCAAATTCTGGTCGCTTCTCCTTTCCATTTTTCATTTGTTTTCTCTCTCTCCTGCTGGCAGACAGATGGGGGACTGGCTGGTTGGCACTGAAAATGTTATGGAGAGGTTTAGTTCCCATCCCACTATAAGAACAGGCTGTTCCTGTGATATTTCTTTGCAAATAGAAGAACGCTCTGGTGTACCAAATGGCACCTTCCTGGGACTGCTCTATTTTCATGACATTCTGAAGAGTCCTCGAAGATGTTTGTGGAAAAATTTTGTATAGGACTGTCAGCCTGGATTTGAGTCCTTTTGTCTTCCACCATTTACTGGTGTCATGTACCAAGTACTTGATCTATTCAGCATTTTTCTTTTTGGGTTATGCATTGAAAGACAAATGTGAAAGAATAGCTGGCTTGTACTCTTCCAGTAGAAGCACAGAGTTCTCAAAACACAGAATGTTCCTTCTAGCAAGAAAGAATACTTACTGTATATGTTGAACTGGAACAGTATCTAAGCATACATCAGAGGCTCATCTCATATGCTGCTTTTATCTGAGCAGCCGGGTGCTACGGCCATACTATTAACATGCATCTTTGCACTCAGAAACATACTATGGAAAACTTCTGCTACTTTTTAGATCGTAGATAAAACAAGTTGTGGATTTTATTTTTTTTTTTAATTTTGTATTAGGTTGATTTGAAAACTAAAATAAAACCCTGTTCCAAAGTACTTGTTCACAGTTACAATTGATTTTTCCAGCTGAAGAGACACTAGTAGATAGCCTTCACCTAGGAGGATTGCCATACCTGCAGCTACTTGTTTCTGAGTGCTTACCCTATTGCAACCTTCTGTGTTTTGGAAATAAGGTCTTAGCTCTCTCATGAAAATACAGATTGAGAAATTTTGCCAAAATATCCTCCCCTGAAGGAAAAAATCAAAAGAGGGAATCTACAAACAGTATTACATGGACTTGGGTTTTTATGAGCAGCTTAAACCTTCTTGCTGAGATTGAAATGCTGTCTTCATATGACTTCCAAAAAGTTGAAGTTCAATAAGTTATAGTTCTAATGGACTAAAGTACTCTAAATCCAAGGATCACTTTATTATTTGTATTTCCTTTAATCTGGTACTTTTCTGTCCAGGATGGGGTTTGAAATGTTGAGGTCTGAATTTACTTTCTTAAAATAATTGGTTGAATTGGGAAATAAGGAAGGCAAATTTGTCATCTTGTGTCTTATGACTCATTTAACTTGTCATATTTGCAGTTGTCATATGTGCAATTTTAATCATTTTGAAAGCAGCATTGTAAGACAGCACTTTGAGGCAGATCTGTGGTTAGGAGCTAAGAAAGTCAAAACAGATTCCTTGCTGCTGTCTTCTGCAGCAAATGAGTTTGGACAGACCTTGATAGATGTAAGTTACAGAGAGTTGACATTCAGAGTCGGAAACATCTTTTGTTCTCTTTGCAAACAGTGCCAATCATCTTTAATTTCTCTGTAATTTTCGACACACAAAAATGTACGGGAGAACAGGGTCCTAAATCCCTTAGGAAATCTGTTTGTTTTCCTGAGGAAATTAAAATTTGAGGCTTGTGTCTCTATTTGATAAAGAATAAATACATTTTGTCGCAGTCTTTCAGGGGCTTAGTCTTCATGTTTGTTTTTTTTTGGAGGGGGTGGGTGGAGAGATGGAAAGGCTGGTTTTGCAAAGAAAAATTCCTTAGAAATTCTAAGCATTCAGGATCTAAGCATGTGTGGAGCTAGTTACTATATGCTATGCAAAAACCTCATACCTGTATTTTTCTTCTCTAGTCAATATGAATCTATTCTACTTTTTGGTAAGTTGGATGCCAGGACTACAAAATCTTGGACATGGTGTTGTGATTTATGTATAGTGTCTTACATAATTACATTTTAGTATAGAGAGTACTATTTTGGTGGAGTATCCTACAGAAGATGCTGTATGATGTTTCTCTATTTGTTATATTTCCCTTTAAACAGTTCAACCAATCAGTGAAAAGCAAGAAAGATGCAATCTGCTATGGGAACAGTCTAAGATGAAGAAAGAAAAACTATTTGTGATTAATGGATGAGACAAAGATAGAGCAAAAGTAATGTTTTATCAAATTTTTAGTTAGTTATGCAAATATAATGTCATACACCTAAAAATTGTATGTGCTATTTCAATAGTTGACTTTGTGCGCTGATTTAAAGGATGGTGATACGGATAGATAAAAAGCGTTTGCAGTATCAAAGACCTCTTTTTTCCTCTTTGTGTTTGAAAAGAGTTTGAGACTGGTCTGCTGAACTAGTATTCACTTACCAAAACAATTTTTTAAGGTTGTCAGAGTTCTGAATGACTACCGTATGGAGTAATTTAAAATATTGAGATGACTGCTAATGGGCTAAGAGCTTTTCATGTCTAGGGTATTGGTACCCTAGATTTCAAATTTACAGTGAATAGACATGAATATAGCTAAAAAAAGGTTTGTATAAAATTTCCAGTCTGGATTGTTGTAGTCTAAAAGTCTTGCCCAAAGAAACAACCACCCTCCCTCCTACTGGCTGATATTCGTAAACTAACATTTCCTCATTTGAAAATAGGAAGGGCTTATATTATCTCATTTTTCATTACATGTTTCTTAATACTAGTATGTATTGTAAGGAATTTGCATTTTTTAGTATTTTTGGCCTCTGCACTTTTCAGGGTTTGTGAATAAATCAAATAGGAGAGATAGACTATTCATTTAGCTGGTCTTTAAGAGAGGCTGAAATTTTTCCTGGCTATTAATTTTACTATAATTACAACGCATTTTCTGTTAAAAATAATATGTTACAGTCAGCTAAAGCCAAAATAAATACATATGTTTAAGTATGCTTTAGCATAATTTTCAGAACTAAAGATGTCATCTGCAAATGAAAGTCCTTTACTGTGAACCTTATGAACTGTGTCATTATGTTGAGTTTGGTGGCCTTTGTACAAAATCTTGTAATCTTCGTACAAGATTAAACAACCTGTTTAATCAGGTTGTTACTTTAAAAAAGTATAATAGAAACCAACAGTTAAGTGTTGGTGATTCATTCTTTTGAATGTATTGCCTCTGAATGAGATAAGGCATCAAAATGCTGGAGTTTAACTTATTGCTTTGATTACTTAATAATGCAGATTGCAGTCTGTAGTTGGAAGGCTTTAGTCTCAAAACACAGGGGTCAGATGTGCTGACTGATGTAACTTACTATGCAAGAATGGCACGCTGGTGTTGCCTGTAAGAAAGTACCATAATTCACTTTGCAGCGATGTATGCTGAAGAATACATAATACGAGGTGCTCCCAAAGTCGGTATGAACCACTGCTGCCAAAGTCAATGTGAAGTTACCATTAAACCCAGAAGCTGTTTAGGTGTATGATTTGTATGCTTTGCTGTGCAATGGTAGCCAAGGACGTTGCTATTGTTAAGCTCAAACAATGAGGTCAAGTCATATCTTCCTTTCCTCCTTCTGCTCTAAACTCCCTGTAGAGACCCTTGTGTTCATTTGGTTTGCATTTAGAAGGGTATTATTTTCAGTTCTACTAGCTAAATGTCAAACTTGCATTTAAGAGTGTCATAAAACCCCACACTTAATGCTCCCCCATCCTCCCCCGCCAAACACTGAATAGTCACTGTGCCAATGACTTTATATTCCCAAGTTAACTCCTGATTTCTTTTTTTTCTGCTGCCTACCATCTCTGGACTTTCCTAGTTTAGATCCATCACCATTTATACAAGAGCTGTAGCTCCTCGTTTAACTTGCTTAGAAACAAGGGTTGTTCACAGACGTCCTTTCTAATGGAATCTAATACGATCCACAGGATCAATTCAGAACTAATATAACCTATCCATATGGCTTATAGGTCAGACTTTATCAAATCTGAGGCTTGCCTGCCAAGAATATACTGTGCAGACATAATACAAGCAGTTACTGCTTCCCTAAGTAATGTCTTCTTTGATGGAAAAAAGAAAGAAACAATGTATCACCTCCTAAGAGGCATTATTTCCAACTAGCAAATCATAACACAAACACATATAAAACATTATCACTCAAAATCTCTGAAATACCTAAAAGTTTCAGCAGTGTTTCACTGGACAGAAGGTGAAAAAGTTCTCAGGACCCAATCCTAACTAATCCTTCAGTCTTTACACTCTTAGAATCCTAGGGATTTAGGGAATATGAGAAATTGGACCCTGAAGCATAAGGAGATGATAGACTTAACCAGCTAGCTTGGAGCTGCTGGACAGTATTATATAAAATTTAAAATCAAGAAATCCTTCAAACATAAGCAACTTCCTCTTCATGCGGTTGAATTTAAGAGTATGCATCTATGTTACACACAAATAATTGCTGTGCTTTTAAATTTAAATATTTCTAGACTACATTTAGAAAAACAACCTAATTCCCAATTGCATATCCTTTCTTATTGTTTTATTGTTGTAATACACTAGATAGGCAATAAATGAGTCAAAGTTTCTGACATCACAGAGCCTTAGGACAGATTTTTTTGCACCTCAGTGTGTAAGGTGTGGGGCTTAATCATCACTAGAAGTTTGCTGATCCGTTTTATATTTTTCAGGGGTTAAAGGAAAATATAACTCTGTTTTTATTTTATTATAGCTACTTGAAAAGCATGTACTACTTGTGCTGGGTCAGCTCTGGTACTTCAAAATGACCCATTTCCATTCCCTTCTGAAGTCTATGAAATGCATGTTCTAGCAATTATGTAAGTATTTTCCAAAAAAGAAAACCTATTTAGGAGCAGTGTACCAGCAAGCATAATGTAGAAAAATTAGAATCCTAGCAATGTTTTTTGATGCTCAGTGCAATCGCTATACCTCTTCAACAGCCTGTCACCACCCTTTGCCAGCTTGGCTGTAAGCTTCCAGGCTACCAAAATCCTGAGATGGAGATATTTAAGGAACAGTCACCAGACTGTTGGAGAGCTGTGCTGATGAGCTGCTACCCACCTCTGTCAGCTGGACTGTCTGCCCAGTTGCTACTTTTGCCACTTCGGCACCTCCAGAAGTCTGATAGGCACAAAGCTATCCTCCTACCTTTCTCCACTACCTGTGCTATCACTATTTTGAGCACTTGCCCTAATTGCACTGAGTTTGACTTAGAAGTGGCTTGGCTGTTGCTCAGTCATGTCATTTGACTGAGAAGAAGAGGCTGGAGCGCTCTGCTCTTCATGCTCTTCACACAAATATGTACACTCTCTTCTAAGGATATCTCTCTTTCTCATCATTTCAAGCTATGGTATTGAGGAAAACAAAATAAATTAATAACCCCATGGAAGACAATAGGAATACCTCATGCTGTCAGGAGTGCAGCTGAGTAAGAACATCAAAGCCTCCATTCTAGTACAGGAGACTAAGTTTCCATTGACTGCTGGAAAAAGCACAGAGATTTCCATCCAAACACATTTGGGATTTCCAGCATGCAGACCAGTTTATATATTTTACCATAATTCCATCCCAATTTGTTCCATAAGCAAGAATGCCTTCATAAAATCACAGAATCATTTAGGTTAGAAAAGACCTTTAAGGTCATCGAGTTCAACTGTTAACCTAACACGGACAAATCCATCACTAAACCACGTCCCTAAGCACCACATTCACTGCCATCAGGCAAGCAAGATATAACCAAGTGACAAATAACCAGCAGGGAACTCCTGCAATCCAACATGATCTGATTAGACATGAGATTAAATTCCTGCCATCCTTTCTCCTCCAGAACTGGACATAAAGAGATAGAGCTGTACTCTGCTACATAGACATTCCACTGGTTTGCCATTCAGCTGTCATGTCACCATGATATTTAGTGGGCAGACTCAAGCCTGGCTTGCCTATGCTCTAGTAGACACTGCCTGCCTCTGCCCGTGCCCTGTGCTGCCCAGGAGCATATGGCCTCATTATTGTGGTGCCATAACCTATCTAATATATTCTGCTACTGAGCAGGGTTTATTAGCTTGGCCTCAGTCAAAACCGGCAGAAACCACACAGCTTCCAGCTGGCTTGGAGTACAGAGTAAGTACACAATCGTCTGTGAAACAGCTTAAGTCCATAGCCCAACTTAATGATGCTTTTAGAAATCAATTTAAGTTGCATATAACACGAGTTGGGAAAGTCTTGTGGAGACCAAAACTGTCTTTCCTCTCTCCCTCTCATTAAGCACTCAGCAGTTTTGGATCTAGATTTATAAAAGGTTATTTAAGAAGTTTGTATCCATCAACTATTTTACAACAAAAACAAGTTATGCTACTGAGTAGCACGGTAAGAAATAGGAGATAACTGAGATACTAATACATACTAGTTATTAAATGACCCCTTTTTACATGCCATTCAGTCTTCAGTATGATTTTTCAGTGACACGCTTAAAAGCAAAAGTGCTATTCTTTTCACTTCAAATTGCTATACATTATTAGAAATAACTTCCTACTCTTTTCTGAAGAAATACCAACAAAAAAGTTATATAATCCAAGCCACAGTGCAAGTTTTCTGGAGTCATCACTCAAACCCAGGAGTGCATTATCCCAAACAATTCATCTTACATTTCTAAATTATTGATAATTAACTTTTACTGAAGTATCAAAAGAAACATATCTCAGGCCTATTCTGGTAGTAGTAATCTGTTACATTAAGAGCAGAATAAAAACTTCCTTTTTTCCAAATAACCATACTGCCATTTGACAAATCGTTAGATGTAATAGATCAGTTTCCTCTATTTTCTGCAGTAGTCCTGTAAAGTGGAAACTATATCCTAGTCTTATACAGGGATGTTCAAACATAAATTGGTGCATAAGCTTGAAGTGGCAATCAATAGTCAAAAAGCTTATAAAAAATTTACATAAAAAGGCTTCTGAAAGTTGTGTACTGTTTCTTGAGTTAATAGTACATGAGGTGATGCAATTCAAGTAGAAAAATATTTTAAAAAGATTTCTGTGACAGGTTTTAATTATTTTTTTCATTAACTCAGACTCATTTTTCAAAAATCATTTCAGCACTCAAGTGTCTAAATCACAAAATCTTTTGAGATCTGAGATACTTGGAAGTTGACTCCATATTTTAAACATTTCTCACATTTCCTTAGTTTTCAAATATAAAATTAAAACTAAATTATAACCCATGACCTCATTGATCCTTAGAAGAAGCATCTACATTTTGGGTTTATAGGAATATTTCTGTATTCCTGAAAAAAACTGAGGGTAGGCTTGGGTACTGAAAGCTGTTCAGGAAACAAAAGCGTATGGTTTCCTGATGGATTAAATGTAAAGCTAGAATAAGTTCTTGTTAGGTTGCCCATCCAGAAGAAAGAATTGCATCAGAAGTAAAATGGCAAGTATAGGTTTAGAGCTGCTCCAAAATATTAAAAGTGCTCTTTACACTATCTCAAGCTGGGGACAAGAACTTTTCAGTTAAATTTAAAGTGAAATATTAATGGAATTATATCCCGTGGAATAGCTCTGCATATCTTCCTACAATAGGAAATTTTGATACACAACAGTCTTGAAACAGCTAAACCCCAGAAATTCCCTATAAACATTACTATTGATTAACAACTGAAGAAAACATAGAAATAGGAATTACTCTTATAACCTTACTCCCATCTGCTGTTATGACAGAGTGCTGATCCCAAAAGCATTTCTCCTATGTGTACGTTACCATGAAAAGGCATATTGTTGTGTTAGTAGAGTAACCAGTAACTGTAATACTAAACAAAAGGAGAACTGCTTACTAAATTGGAACATGAAGTCCCATACTAATAAAATGGGTTTGGTATTTTTTTTTCTTTTCCTTCTTTTAAGCTCCTCAACGAACAGTCTTTTGTCATGTGATATACATAGGACGGTGCTATAGAAGAGGGATGTTAAAGGAGTTTTCATCTTGTTATTTCCTTAGGAAATATAGCTTGCCTTATAACACCTAACGTGACTAAGGCAAACCTCAACTAGAATCAGTTAGTCTCTATTACAGCATGAAACACCCCCAAACTTCATAACAATAAAGCACCTCACCAAGATGGATTCTAAAAAGACCACTTTCCCAGAAAAAGCAACATAATTACACATCACTAAGTAGTGATAACAACTAGGGGGAAACTTGCTTGCAATAGGAATTTACTCCCTTTATCCAGAGAAACTGTTCTGCAATTGCAGATCTCCTTCTCTCCCTTCAGTCTGTGTGGGGCAATGAAGATAACTGCTCTAACAAGATAATTAACTGAGATTGCTGACACATGGAATCATACTGTCAAAAAACCCCCTCAAAACCTCAGGTGACTGCTAGCTCAGGTTTTTCACTTCTCAGGTGGATTTGATCTCTGTGATGAAACAAAACTTGCCTCCAAGCAAGCTGTGGATAAGTTTGGTTGTGAAGGTGTCTATAAGCAATTGTTTTAAATGAAGAATTTTCAGAAAAAGTAAGTACCCAAAAAAAGATGTTAGGAGTGAAGTCAAGGGCACAAAAAAACCCCATGAATTTTTCTGTGGCACAGAGAGTTTTCAGTAGCTATGGAGTTTTCAGTGGTTTTCTCAAATGCAAGTTTAGTATTTAGCTTACAGAATTGAAAATAATTGCCTTGTAAATGTGAACCAAGTGAATGTAGGGTTCTCTACAGGGTGTTGAGAGCATAAACAGTAAAGGAAGATGTGATTTGACCTTAGTGTTTAAGGGTAATAGTAGTAATGATGGAAAGAGTTTCTGAGATATCTGTTTTGTATGTGTGATCTCTACCTTCTGGAAAGCTAAATGTGCTAAAACTTGGAGTGTAAATGTGTGTACTACAAATAATTTAAGTCATACTTAAAAAATGGTATTAACTGCTGCTGGTTACGTGGGATTGGGCTAGACAGGTACTGAATGCTGATAGCCAGCCTGGCAACAAGAGTAGAACTATATTCTTTTAACGTTCAGATATCTTGCCAGCATAACACAGAGAAGGTCGTTCTGGTAAGGTCTTCATAAGGAGGAGAAGCAGACTTAAATGTGTGAGCAAATTACTTTGGGGTTTTTTTTTGCTTCCAAAAAAAACTTATGTAAGGTGCTAAAAAAGCAGCTTTCAGAGTTGAGCATTTAAGTTGAGCACTTGACTTTTTACAGTATGCTAGCAAACAGCTATGCAACTGTTGATATTGGTAAACTATCAAGTTGCTTAAGTAGCCTTTTCAACCTAGTCTAGTACTAATTTTGACAAACTTGCATCTTTTGTCATGTAGAATACTTTTTAAAGGCAGAAGGGAAGTTATACTTATTTGATTGAATCTGTTGAATCTGGTTTTTGATTAAATCTGTTTGAATGTCTGTTGTACAGATACTTAGTGCTTCTGTTTGTTTAATTTTTCAGATTATAGTTCCATTGTCTTGTTTCTTGAGACAGAGGGTGACAAATAAGGGAACAGAGAAAATGAAAAACAGAAATAGGAAATTGCAGCTTCTTTTTTTTGTATTTTCCTTTAGGTTTTGAAAGTATCACAGAAACAGTAAATGGCTCGCTTCAAAATTCCTTTTCTCTTTCAGCTCTGGGGTACTCAGAGCTTTTACTTTCTTCTAACCAATCTGTGGGATCTAAGACTTTTACCAGGATCAGGCTGTGCAAATATCATTCTTAGAGTAGAAAATTGCACCCACCAAAGTGTTAGGGTGCATCTGGAGAGAGAAGCAGAAATGGAGAGGAAAACTGAGTGAATGTAGACACTCTTAAGAAAGATAATGGGAGATTGATCCATATTTTGGGGTTTCTTCACTGGTGTAAGAAAAGCAATAATGATATTATTTTTATTTGCCTTTCAAGACCCTGGATTTGGAAGTGAAGTGATGAAATGTGGTGAGTAGGTTGAGGTGGTGATACCACCCGCAGCACTGTAATATGCAAATGATTGCCTTGGTTACATCGTCTTGCTTTCTTCCAGTCACTTGTGATAAAATAAGATATATTTCAGTGCTAACTTTATTTTGATAGAGAAAGGAGTTAACTTTTTTCATCTGAAAACATAACCTTTACACACTCTAAGGGTTGGAGGACAATTCACATTTCACTTGGCAGTCTGTATCAATTAACTTGATGTGATCTAGTTCCGTGTGCAGTGTCTTTCTAAAATTTGCCAGACTTTTTAATGTTATCGCTGCTCTGTATTGATTTTTCTAATGGGATAACAAAAATATGAAAATTCAAACTGTGTGTTTCCTAACTTATCCCAATTCATTCTTTGTCTCTTTCTACAGTTTAAGAATATAAAATGTTTGCTATTCACGTGCCAGTGAGATTCTGTGTGGCTAGAGGAAGTAATTTTTATTCATCAGTGTGCTTAACTTTTATAAAACCATTCTATGATTATTATATTAATATATCAGAGTCATAAGCATGAACTTCTATGGTGTTTTATGTGAAATGTAAACCAGGCCCTAATCAAATAATGGTCCAGGAGTTCTCCTGTTCTTCTCAAATTATCTCTTCCAAATGTGTCTGGTTTTTTTTTTTTATTATTGGCAGCAGCCATGGCCTCTCTTATGTAGTAGATAGCTCTGAAATCAGTTGGATTGTTTACACAACCAAAAATGTTTTCCATTTGTCGATATAATCAACATACCTGGTATTTCCTGCAGTCAGAGTTCCTGTCTGGAGGACTGGCAGAGAATAGACAAGGAATGCTGGCAAGTTGAAGGGAGGCCCCTGTATATTTTGCTCTGGATTCATGCTTGCCTCTCTTGTTAGAACACATCAGCAAATGTGAGCCTATAGGAAAACTTGGGTAGCGAAGAGTGGTATGACATAGCTGGTTTTGCGTCTTTCTGAAGACTTGGAAAAAGGTAGAATGATAATGTGTGTAAGTGACAGGATGGATTGGGAGGAAATGATTGTAGTACTTGGTTTCTGATACAGTTTTCAAGTCAGTAGGTTGGTCCCTGTCCCCTCTCCCTTTTTCTTTTTTTCTGTGGTGCTCAGACTATGTGTGAGACAGAGGCTCAGCCTCTAGCCACCATCCTCCTGTGGCTTTTATGCCTCCAATTTGATTGAATATGAGCACAGCAGTGTTTTTTCTCCTCGAGACAGTCTGACAAACGTTCTTTGTGTGAATGGTGCACTTGGATGCTCTAGTAAACAGAGTCGTCTTTTTATTCAGATGTCAGGAGAAGCGATGACTTCCTCACAGTGCACCTGCATTGTACCATATCTCATTCCTCCAGGGAACTAGAGGCTACAGATGCCATCTGATATTTCTTTCAGCTGATTCAGAAATGTTTGCAATCAAGCTAAGGCCAAATGCCTCCTTGTCATGGAAAAGCTGTAGATAGCCACCCTTATTCAGAGAACTTTATAGCATTCACTTTGTGGAGTTCTCAGGAAGTGCTCCCACCTGAGGGGAGGTATTTTCAGCCACACAGCTCTATAGTAGGACAGAGAAGAATGCAAGAGCTCAAGCTTTTAAATGAGGCAGAACTGAAGAATTTACAGGCAATCAAGCAAAAGCTCTTGGATCCTCTGAGTAATCATCTCTTGTGTCTGCTGACCCTCTCTCTCATTGTCATCTTGCAGGTTCCTTTCCAGGTGTTCAGTGCTAGGGCCTCATATTGCAACTCACACTGGTGAGAGAAAATATATAGAAGCTATTAGCACACACATTAGTCTGAAAAAAATTACACCTGAAAGAGAGAGTTGTGCTGTCCATTAACTTTGACGTCCACAAGCAGGTTTAATAAGAGATATCCATGCCGCTGTGATTTTGCATGGCTGCAGGAAGGTGTGCTTCTTCACCGATGTGTTCAATTTTTATATCAATACCTCAGGAAAACACACCTGTGTGCTGGTAAGCTTGATTTTTTTTTTCTTTTTTTAATTTTTTTTTTTCAATTTTCCCTCTAGCTGCCTTTGTAGACATCTGTGCCTCTCCATTTCTGATAAGCAAGTTTTCACTTTTTTAATCTTCAGCCAGCACAAGATCCAGTAGCAGAATACTGGCTATGCTGTGTTAAGGCCAGGCCTCTGATATCAGAAGTGTTAAAACTCCCTTGACACAGCCTTCCTGGCCTGAACTTTGTTCGGTGGGGGAGAGATGATAGTTCATCTGCCTCCAGCTTCCAAGGCTGAGGTTAAAGCTTTGCTGGGAATTGTTTTTCATTATTTGTCTTGGTAGTGGGCATAGGGGGGTTTGTGTGCGTGTGTGTGTGTGTATATGTGTTTTTGGTGTTTTTTTTTTATTAGTTTTTGCCTCAAAACCAAAGGGAAAGCTTCTTTTATTCAGAGTGCTGTTTTCAAGGAATGGGAAATAATTCAGTGTGTTATTGTTAAGGCATGAGCATATTGCTAAGAAATACATTGTTGAGAACAAAAGTCTAGCAAGCCACCCAAATGAGATGACAACTTAAGTATAACAAAATAAGGAGTGTTGAAAGCACTTTGACAGTTTTCATTAACAGCGTTGTCTGAGGGAAATGCCTACTTTGCCAGTTTTGGCAGCAAGTCAAGATAGCAGTATAAGGAGTGTAATTACCTTGGGCACTGAGCCAAGTAATTTTGTAGTAGCATTTTCATGCAAAATACATTAAAGATTTGACATAAATTAGAGAATATCAGTATACCTTCTATTTTAAATGTCATGTTCTTGACTTAAAACTATTAAAACTAACTAGGAGGATCATGTGTGGAAATTTCTTAAACTAAGCAGTCTTACCATCCAAAGTCTGTTAGACATTTTTTTTTTTTAAAGTTTCAGCTCTGATTTAAAAGTGTGGGTTTGTTTCTGTAAAATGATCTTAAGCATTTGCTACCTCACTCTGACTTTGTGCAATAATATGGCAAAAACCTGAAATTACCAGAGAGTTTCACTGAATAGAAGGAAATGGATTGTGGGAAGAAGCACTGAATCTACTGATGATTTCAGGATGGATTGCAGAGATTTCCATCGTTTTCCTTGGTAATTTTCCTGAATTCATAAGCAGACAATGCAGTTTAATTACTTGACTGAAGACAACTACTAATATATTAATGCTAAAGATTGTTATAAATTGAATAGTTCCATGCTGTAATTTAATATAATTCAACTCCTTTCAAATATAATTCTTGTGCAACAGAACTTCAAAATTGCGGAAGTGTATGATCTGTCATTTTGTGCATTCTGGAATATCACTGTGGTGATTCAGTGATGATTGTTTCCCTGAACGGGAGTGTGGAAAAATGCATTTCAACTTAACAGGACTTTCATTTTCAGATAGCTATTTTGGAAAGGAATGTATGAATGGCCTGCAAGTGTTTAGGTTGCTAAAACCTGTTAGAATGTTACTGATTTTTAGTGGAAATTGGGTACTCTTTTTTTTTCCTGACGTTCTGATTATTCCCTGGTTATGTAATGTGCATATACTAGGAATAAACATTTTTCCATTGAAAATGAAAGCCCAAACACAGGCAAACATGGCTTGGCTGATACCTGTCAAACTTGATAAACTTGTACATGTTTTGGAGCACTCTCTATGTGGCCAGTTTGTTTACACTACAAATGTTTGACTCTTGTTTTTTCTTTCTACCTTTCAGTTGCTTGAATCTCAGGTGTAAATCTGGGTGTGGTATTAGAATATAAGTCTCTTGGGTAGACACTTGAAAATTCTGTCTTCTACTGGAAATATGTGAATGTGAAGTACTAAGCAGTAAACTTGATGTACTCCCCCTCTCCCCCTCCCCCCCCCCCCCATTGTTAATACCATACATATGTGTGCTAGAACTACTTTTTCTAGTTTCTTGCAGCAGGAATAGAATGTGCGTAATTTTGCAACCAACCCACCCCTGAGATCTCAATAGGACTGTCAGCTCTTGCCTTTCAAAAGGAAGGATCAGACCATGAAATCTGGATCTTTACAGGGAAATGCAATACAGTTAATCTAAAGGGAAAGAAAAAGATTAGCCACTTAAACCTTTTCTTGTTGTTTTGTTGACCGCAATTGGCTTTGACATACTAAGATTGGCTCAGACTGGTTTCTGTATTGCAGTGAGCTTCCTGATAACTTTAAATTTCAAACTAACTTTCACTTTTTCTCAGTATTAGCAGGCAGGATGTTTTCTGTGAAATGTAACTGTGGCCTAGGGTAACCTTTCTACTTCAGGTGAAGTATAACAAGGTTCTAAACTTCTTGCATCCATATGTAACTGCTGAAATATTTGTGCTGTGATGTACCAAGAAACTGGCTGAAGATGTCCAAATTACTTGTACTGCGTTTTTCAGCGTGGTTTTGGTAATGCATACAAAGCTGGAAATGTTTTTCATATACTTCCTGATATTTGGGATGTCTGTGAAGGGAAACCACCTTAATAGCTTGTTTCTGACTAACCTTCAGGTACTTTGGCCAGCAGATACTCATTGGGATAAATAAAGGGGTCTCTCAGGCTGGCACTTTCTTCGTAGTCCCTTGGAACCTGAGGACCCTGCTCAGGTCTAGGTAATGCCGCAGCACAAAATGTCTTTCGTAAGACATTTTACCAAAGACTCTCTTATTGTGCTGCTGTGCTGTTATATTGTGAAGCTGGTGCAGGCCTGATGGGAATGAGGGGAGAGGCTGTCCGTGCCACATTGTCCAGCCAGACTATGCGATGTAAAAGTGCATGGACTGTATGGGACCCCACTAATGGAATGACCATAGTGTCATTCTTAGACGTATTCCCAAGTTTCACAACTTCTTCATAGTCCTCATCTGATTTAAAAACTGTTTTTGATACATCAGTGTCCATAGTGGAGAATATACGCATTTTTCTCATTGTGTTTTTATGGCAGTGTCAAATGAATCTCCTTTTCAGGTGAAGATCTACAAATTATGTTCAATAGCAGTTAAGCTCCTCAGAGTGTTTGGTTACAAATGCTAGCATGAACTTGTCGTTGCAACCTTCTATATTTACAGATGTCACTGTAAACTTGTCCATTCAGTTAGAGCACCCATTGTAATAGGCTCTTCAAAAGACAGACGCAAACAAATGCAACAGAAACTTTGCATTTGTGTATTTATAACTTAATGCTTTTTAAGCAGCTATTTTTTAAGTTAATAACTTGTTTCCTACTTTTTGTGTCTAAGTACTCTTTTTTATTGTTTTCCTGCTGTGGAATCTTTTATATTGGCAGTCTTAATTTCTTCTTTTTTAATTTTTAAGGCTGAAGAAGTTTTCGGTGTGTTTTTTTTTTTTTTCCTATGGAAAAGTGTGTCCCAATATGACTCATTAGTAGCTTTCTTTAGTGATTTTGTTTGGTTCCCTGCTGTGAGGAAGTGTTTTAATAAATTATTTTTCTGGAGATGATGGTGCTTTTTTCTTGTTGAAAATGCAAGCCTGCTAAAGGTGTTTAATATTTAATGTATCTGCCAACTCCAGGCAATGACAGGAGGGCTATGCTCTCGTGATAGAGAATTAATGATGGCTCATGAAACCTCTTCAAGGCTCATGATCAGGCTGTGGTTGACAATAAAACAATACAGAGGGGCCTCAATAAGTAGTGTGTTAAACTTCTCTTGTAGAATAAAGTAGAATAATCCCAAGTGAGGAGACTTGCAAGTTTGTTTGGGACTGTGCTTAATTTAGAGTCATCCTGGAAGAAAGATGACCTCTCAGGCATACCCAGTCAGGTCTGGGATCAGGCTTCAGGCTCTACTGGGAACTTTAGTCCCAGATACTTTTTTGGCTTTAGCTGAACAACAGTTTGGGATTCACTGGCTTTCTAAGGAGAGCATTATAATGAGTTTCTGGGAATTACTATGAGTTTCTCAAGAATAACAGGTCTTCTCTTACATGTGTCATGTTTTCCTAGCTGCAGCTACCTGCTGTTGGTCACATTAGGCAGTTCCTGGTCTGGGGGAAGAGGTGTCTCTCGCTTCCTCCAGCTGACTGTAGAAGCTGCTGCCAACTGAGAATCAAGCCACAGGGATGCCTTTATGTCTGAAACAGTCACTTGTCCTTTTCTATTGATATTTCAGATGACTTGGGCTTTTAAAATACATGTTTAAAAACAAACGAAAAACCCTCTTGATAATCTGTCCTTGTTCATTTCCTGAAATTATTCATTCTGATAAGTTTTTCTCCACAGGCTTGCATTGACTTGCTGCTTGTTTCTAGAACAATAAATTCTAGTTTCACTGTATCAGTGGTGTACCATGAAGCACCAATCACTTCTGTTCAACGTGTTCATGCCTGGAAGACACCTAATATTGATTATGAGAAAGGACTTATTCACCTGATATATGGAACAAACGCGTCTATCAGATAGATCCATACTGTCTGCTTTTCTGTGTGTTTTTTGTTTTTATTCAACTACAGCAAACAAAAGGACCAAGCCCTTTAGCAGAGCAGAGGAATAAGCCAGTCTTATGAACTCTAATGTCTGAAGCAGGGAATTACTCTTTTTAATTTTAGTACAGAGGCTAGGTCTATAGTTATTAGTTCATCTTGCTTTAGAAATCTGTTGCTGTCGTACGTGCTCTAATTCCAGGAAGCTGCTATTGCATTTGTATCTTGCTACTGTATACCAGCAAATCAGCTTAGCCTATGGTACATTATATTTCCTTTCCACCACTTGCTTTGTTTGAGTAGAGTAAGACTACTTTCTTTCTGTTTGAAGCCTGTTCTTTCAATTGTTCTATGGCTTCAACTCTTACACTTATCTTTTGTATGGTTGAAACAGGTCCTTCTGGAACTCTTCTTTAAAAACAAAACAAACCTCCCCTCTATGCTGTATATGGGGACAAAACCAAATGCCCAAATCTGGAATTCCAGCCATACTGCATAATGCCAGGAGTTGGTCTTTACAGCACCTCGTTCAAACTATTTTTTATTTCAAGGAAGTGGCTTGACTGAATGCCCAGTATTGTTAGGGCCACATATCATTCTACCTGACCAAACCTTTACCCTTTTCCCAAAATCCTGGTGATTAACAGGTGGGATTTATTTTATTTTTTTCTTTATTGGCTGCCTTCCCTCTGCCTTGATAATATTATATTCTTGCTGCATAACATAAACAGGATTGTGCTGAAACTTGGCCCCTGAAAGAATTTTTTGTTTTGTGTGTGTGAGAGTTTCAGCTTCCCCTCCCCTTCCTTTGTGGATGGCACAGTCCAAATACTGTATTAAAGGAATAAGACATAGAAATATGACAAAAAGTGTCATGATTCATTTTTCTATACGTGCATGACAGCTTGGGGGCTGTTTTATCATTCTTTCCTCACAATGCACCTTTTTGTTATAAATATGAAATGACTAGACATAATGGCACTTTCCCCAATATTCCAAACAATAAACATTAAGGCAAAGGATGTGTTGAGTTATGCCTGCCTTGCTTACTCTTACTTGCTCATCGGTATTTTGCAGACGGTTTCCTTTATTTGTGATATACTCTGCTTGCAAGGACAGCTGCACTGAATTAACCTCTCTTTAGGTAGTCCATGTGTGGTCTAAAGCTGCATTTGAACTGTGCTTTGAATTTGATTCCTTTGCACACTCTAGCATAGTCTGGAACAGACACTACTCTGGGTATCAATGCAGCTACTTTTATACTTAGTTATGAGATCTTTGCGCATTCTGCATACTGAGACCTCAACTCTGTGGGAATAGCGTCCACCTTCACATTTTAAGTTAGATAAAACTGTGGATGTCATGCTAAAGAAAAGTGAATGTTAACTATACACTTCTGTTAAAGTTGTGTCCTAGACCCTGAATTCCATACCATGATTCATTGCAAGCATATGTAGTTATTTAGTTAATATCTTTCATTTTAAAATATTATGAAAGGAAATAGCCTATGAAAAGTACAAAATCTGATTTTTCTCCAAAATGTCAGGGTGCCAGGTAATTCTTCATGATCAAAACCAGTAAGAACAGAGAGCCTGAAATCTTTTAATCTGTGAGTGGAATTCATTTGTTATGTAAATTAAGCAGGAAAATGGTGCAGATATAAGAATAGGAAGTTTCACATTCTAAATCAAACTCCTAATGTCTTTGTACCAGTTCATCTTTTATTGAAAATTTCATTAGTTTTCTGTTAACCTTAATAATAGGTATGTAGGAGAACTTCATAATGTAATTGACCAAAGGTTTTTCACTTAAAAACTACATATATTTTCATACATACGTATATATGTATGTGTATATAGATATTCATACATTTTTTGCCTGTTCCTTTTAGTTGTTAATTTTTTTAAGTATGCAAAGCTGTGTAAGACTGTAGCTTTTCCACTTAGTTGTATTTTCAACCTCTCCTCAAGCAATTTGTTTTTCAAAATCTTTTATGCACTTACCTGAAAGAAGGTGACAGAAGAAGAATGTGGACAGATGCCATGGCTAGGAAGGCAGATGCACTAGGTAAGAATAGTTAGATGATTAATATCTGTTTTTTCCTGAATGCAGGCCTTAATGAGTATGCGAGATAGAGGACATCACCCTTCACTTTGCTTGGTACTGCTTTGAAGTCTGGAGGAGCTTGTAAATTCAGGTAGTCTTGCAGAAAATAACTCTCATGGTTCTAGACTGAAAAAGCCAAAGCAGTCTAAATTTTGAACATTCAAAAGTGCAGTAGTTTCCTGTCTTCATAAATTCCTTGCTTACCACCTGACTTGTGGTTTTTTTCCTGTTGGAATGGGTCTGCTTACAGTAGAAAGAGTTTCTCTGTGTTACAATTGCAGACCCACAGGCTCCAATATCAGTACAACTTAGATTTTCCTCTTCAGTCAAGGACTTAGGGTAGCAGCCTCATGAAGAAGGCCAGAATAATTTAGCACTGTAGGCATAGGTGAAATAATTACTTATTGAAGTGACTTGTTGTTCAGTAGCAACGCAGTACTTAAGAAACAGTTCCAGGCTTCATCTGTTCCAGCAGGAGACAGCACCTTTAACCACCTTTCATAAGGAGGACACTTTGACTATTGCATCCCAGTAGTAGCTGGTAGATTTTCAGCTATGTGAGTTCTTTTGGCGCTTTGCAGAGTATATTACAACTGTACATCTCTTATTAATTGAAAGCAGATTTTGATCCAAAAATCAACTGCTCTCTTCTTGAACAACATATCAGAAGTATGATTAAATCATGCTCCTTACTGAATGTGAAGTGAAAATGTGGTAGACCAACACTTCTCTTGAGGTGTCTTGATGTGTTTTTCTTCGTGTGTCACTGCAAATCTAGTCTGAATTTGAGGGAAGGGTTAACTTTCAATTGAGGCTACATTTGTAAGCTATGCACAGTCTGTATTGGTCATTGTACTGTTTAAAAAAAAAAAGGTAGTTTTTATATAGTAAGCTCTATCTCCTCCTGTTTATTTAAAATGAACCCTTCTTTCATAGCTCCCAAATTATGAAAGCTTTGTAAGCTTTGTTTAAAGAAGATATACTTGACTGTCAAAGCATAGCAATTTTCATGAATTTGCTTAAATGTGTCTCCCAATGATCTTTCTACTCCTCTTGCTTACTCTAAGCTGCATGTGCCATACTCTGTTTTGCATTTCTAACATGTAGAATTTTAAAGTTTATATAGAATACACTATTTAAAATATAGAATATATGGGATTTATAAAAATAACTTCATCTGAGCTCCTATACTGCTGAAAAGTCTGAAGTGATCAGTTAGTAAAAGTTACTTTCTCATTAAAGCAATGAAAATATATAACTAGAACCCAAGCAGCAGCTGCATAAGATGTGCAGTCTTCTTTGGACTCTTCATATGCTCTTTTCTAGAGCTTACTAACAGTTATTTCAACTGTTTTAGTTGTTCAGTTAGTCCACAAATAGATTAGCCATAGCAGATTCACCAGTTTGTCAGGTTTCTATCCTTTCCTTCCTTTACTTATCTGTTTTTTTTATTCTCTTTTTTAAGTTATGGAAAGTATTTATCTCTGTTTGAATACAGATGATAAATCTCTAGAGGTGTCTTTGGGAGATGAAGCTTCAGGGGTTTGAAAGATAGACATTTACATTTAAAGTGCAAATTATTTGGGCTACTGGGTTATTACATCTTCAGGGCCATTTCTGCCAATGTTTCTCTAAATGTGACACATGGGACTGACTTCTTCAGCCTTAATAAAGATGAAAGCTACTAGAGCATGGAACTTTACAAACAAGTTATATTGATATATGTTGAAGATTTTACTCATTTCCATTTTAAGTAGAAACCAGTTTATAGCCTTGTAAAATGGAGCATCCTAATCATTGTTTTTAGCACTAAAAATAACTGATATGGCTGTAAAGTTACATGGCACTTCACAAATATAAAGTAGGAGTTATCCTGAAACAGCTCTGAAGCTTAAGTAAAAAACACTGGCATAGTCTTGGAATAGAAAACACTATAGTAAAAGAGAACAGGAGATGGTGAGGAAAAAGAAAGAAAAACTTTTTTTAAGGTGAAAGAACAATTAGGGAGGAGTAATCATCAAGAACAGAATATCTAAAATAAAGATGAAATAATTATCAGATCCTCCAGATTACAGCTATGGGTTTCTACCCATAGTTTATCAAAGTGGAATTTAAGATGAAGCAACATTATACGTGAACATAAGGAGACTAAACCTGACAAAAAAAAACAGCGGAAGATGAGGCAGAAAGAGAGAGAAAGGTAAGAGATGAGGATGCATTTTCACTAGTCTTAGGGAAAGGAAGCAAAGACACTTGGTGAAGGCTAACATGCTTGCGACAGTGAGAAGGAAAACTAAGTGCTATTTGAAACTATAACAATAAATCAGCTTGAACAGTTTGAGCAGTCAGTCTGCAGACTTTGACTTGCATAATTTACGCCTTGTGCTTTTTTTCTTCTATATCAGTGGTATCTCCCTCTTTCCTATTAAAGGTAGAGCTGAAGTTAGATTCAGATTCTTGATGCCTGCTTTGACAGCTAACATTTGGCACTATTAACTTAGAACAAGATGACCTTTAGTGGAGCAAAGGGAGAGTTAACAGAGACTGAAGGGATGAAGAACTTTTGATGTACCCCTAAAATGTGGTCCCGTGAATGTATATCCAAAACAGCAACTGTAGTCCCTGGAGACTGGAAAACATGTTTGATCCTATGCCTTCAAATGTTGAGTGTATCTTCTGCACTCTTCTCTGCATGAGAGTTCTGGGATAGAGATAACAGCAGACATGTATCTGGATTCTTCAGTCTGTGAAATCTTGCCCAGAAGTATCAGAGGAAAAATATGGACCCAGGGTTTTCCAGCGCAGACCAGTAACCAAACACTAGCCATGATGTTTGTGTAAAAAAAAAAAAAAAAAAAAAAAATAAAATTATGGGTATTTGGCATGCATGCATATAAGTGTTACCAGCTCCTTTATGTTGGACCCTCCTAAGCCCTTGAGTATCCTGGCCTTCTAAAGGTCGTCTTCGATACAGAAATGGCCTCAACTCATATATATGGCCATTTGTAACTGTCAGTTTGCAAGACAGAAATGAAATGCAAAAGCCTTGAGGCACTAAGTGTTGGATGTTTGATGCAGTCTGGGTCACTGAAGGAAAAAAGGTGAACAAAAACTCTTTCCCTTTGTGAGAATATAAGGAGCAGAATCCTCTGCTAATGTAAAACTGCAAATAAAGACTTGTAAGAATATCTCTGGTGTTGATATGTGACTTGAAAGAATGTACGTGATTTCATAGACACTCTCAGCTGGGTCTCAAATGCTTGTGAGGGATATTCTGGATATGGGTTGGTTTTTGTTTGGGGTTTGGTGGGGCTTTTTGTTTTTCTCTGTGTGTGTGTTTTTGGTGGGTTTATGGGTTTTTTTTTCTGGTGAAATTTATGTACTCTAGATTACTGCTCATGCCACTTGTCTCAGTGATTTCTGAAAGGCAGCGGGAAGTATAGAGCTGCTACAGATGGTTATGCACATGCCTTCCTGTGCTGAGTGAGCTTTCTGCTCCTGTCCAACCTTTATCCTGAGCTTTTGCTGGGGAAAAAAAAAATCTACTGATGAGATTTCTGTGTTGCTCCCATCAATAATTCATAACGTTTGTTCTCTTGCTTCTCTGAAGAAAGACAAGGAAAGAAGGAAGATTGCAGTAGAGGGAGGCGGAGAAGCAAGTTATTTCAGGAAAAAAGACTAAGAGGTAATATAATCTAAAAATGGATTGTAACTGCTCTCAAACTTGTCTTTATTGCCCTGAAGCCTCTAAATTATCTTTTCATAAAAGCCTGCTTCTGTAAGAGGTATTTTCTATTCCCTTTCTGGTCAAGAGGTCTCAGATTTCTGTGCCTCAGAATTACTATCTTGACAATCGATAAGCTTGCACTAATCTGTCTGAAATTTCCCATTTGAAATTATTTACTTACTGGAAGTGTCATGTAGGTGACAAAATTAAGCCGAAATTGGAAGAGTTGTGTTAAAGATGCATTTATTTCCATTAGCTCTTTCTGAGAATTTTGAAACATGAGCTTGTTATAGAAGAGTTATACGGTGTGCTGCTCCAAGTAACTGCTTGGAGTGGGAGGGTGCAGTTGAAGCTGACAAGTAGGAGGGAAACTTCTCCCTCGCTTGTAAGGGAGAACTGTTTGACTACTGATGTACCAACAGACCCTTGCTCTGTGGAGGCTTTGATCAGCTGATGCTTGCATCACTCTCTTAAACACATTTTCCTATGACATGCAGGCATGAGAGACATCTGTGTGGTTCCATTTTCATAGCAGTGATATCACAGGCATGCTCAACATCCTGGCTCTCCTCATCTCTGTTTTCCCCTTGGCTGCCCCTGCTGTAGGCAGCTCTCTCCACTATGTTTGAACACTGTCCACCTGCAACTTAGCAGTGAAACTGGAACACAAAACTGTTGTGATGTGGCATTGGTTTAGATTTTCTAAGTGTACTGGCTATACCCAGGGATGAACACCAGGTAAGAGAAGATTAACCTGACCAATATCTGTTTCTTGAGAAAGTGTTACTAGTTGGATTTTCCTCTATAATGCTTCAAAGTGAAGTCCTGAGCAGAGGGGAACCCTTAGCAAATACTGTTTGTGTGCTAAATATTTGTGAAATGTGGTTTCTCAAGCTTAGCTCTTACATTCCAACACTGGGACTATGTGACTTTTCTTTTTCTTTTATCTGTCTGTCCCAAATGCCATAAATGCCCTTGGTTAAGGGCCTGATTTCCACTAAAAATAACTTGAGTCAGATATCAACTGGTACCAAACATTAGTACCATTTTTCTGTGGATCTTCTGAAAATCACAATGTGAATAAACTGAATGTTCTTGCACAGCTTAGCAAGCTTTTTGACAGCAACCATAAGATGACAAAACCTTATGTTAAGTTTCTCTAGTTTCTGAGGCTTTCCAAATAATCTTTAGCAAGTTCTAGTACTTGAAATAAGCGAACAGCATTTCCCTCCCACCCACCATTTCAAGTTCTTGTTTCAAGTTTTTCCATTCCTATTTGTTGAAGACTTGCTGCTTCTGTCTCCCTTTCACCACGGTTGTTTCATGGGAGAGCTATTATGACAAGCAAAGGGGTGCTGAGGAGACTTAGGCGAGGTGTCATTTTTCACTTTCTCACTGGCTTATTCTGACTGCCTTGTGGGATGGTAAAATTATTAAGATCTGAGAGGTCCGGCTAAGAAGCTTATCCTAACCAAAGGAACATCCATTTTGACTAAAAGCTAACAGTCTGCGATTGTTTCCAACTGCCCACTCCTGTGCTAGGAAAATACTGGGTGTGCCACTCCTACAGGCTCAACCAAGAGCCATCTCTCTGTATTGTCACACTAGTTAGTGTTTGATTCCTTAGAAGTGTTGCAGTTAGCAAGTTCCTTAAGGAGCCCATCTCTCCTAGGGATGGATACCTGGCTTCGTTAACATTGAAATGGTTGGTTTTCCTCACCTTTTTTCTTCCCCCCCCCCCCCCCCCCCCCCCCCCCCCCCCCCCCGGAAACAGTATACAGACTGGGTCTCTGCAATCACTTGTCAGAGAACAGGGGAGCAGAAGCAAAAATGCTGTCCAAATGTTCTCTTGCTATGATCATAGCTAACAAAGCTTCTGTCTGACCTGTCCTAAACTGTACTTGCGTTATTATGCACTTGGAGTCCTCAGATCTGTGGCACTTAAAAGCTCAATTTGTCCATTGATGAGGAGGCATTAATAGTCTGCCATTCTAGAGAATACTTTGAGAAGCTTGGATGAAAAATGTTATCAAAGTGATAGTAAGACACTCTTTAACTGCTCCACAGAAAAATAGAGGAAAGAACTTTGGCTTTCTTCTGGAACTGTGTATTTGCATTTATATGAATGTGTAAAGGAGAATGGAAAATAGCTGGTGAAGTTTTGTATACGTAACTTTCTGAAGCTGTTATTTCAGACTTCCCTTACTGTGACTGATTTGTAAATCAAGACACTTAAATCAAACCTCTGTGTGCGTGTAAGACAAATCTTGGATCATAAGAATTTTATTGACTACTGAAATAGTGGGGAAAACCCCTTCCATTGCCTGTGAGCCTGACTAGGTTCATAAACTGGTTTCATCTGTCTATAGCTTGATGTAAATGATAATGTTGCTCTGAGCTGGGATCGATTCAGGATAAAGCAAGGCTTGCTCTAGGCACATCTGTACAGATTAAAGTATGACTTGTTTCAGCCAGTTTAAATGCCAGGCAAGATATGGCTGACTTCTAGAATGCAAATATCTTCACTTCTGCACAGATGCTGTCCACTCTGCACTCCCTTCTATGCAATTTTATGTTCCTGGCACCTCCCCAGACTCATGTATCTACTGGCAATGAGGCTCATTAACATTGCTACATGGATCACCCAGTAATCCACCCATCCTTGTTAGTTAATTGCAGGAACATCTGGCTGTGTGGAGGATAGCTTTAATGCTGTTTCTGCCAGTTCAGCTGGAATATAACTTTCTACCATCTCAATCAAAAGCAAAAGTGAATAATTTTGCACAAAAGTCCACGTCAAATTTATTTTTTCTGTTCCAGCATTGCTAGTCCTAAATGTTGAGCTTAAATGTAATGAGATGGTAAAATTGGGATCTGTACCTATCACTTTGTGTATGGATTAATTTTTTTAATATGTAATTGTCTTCTATTATTTCAGCCCTTTAATTTTTTGAAGGAAAACATAAAGGAAAAGATTATTCTGAGTTTTATTTTTTTTATTTTATTTTTAAATTACTCGGCTCTGAGTGGTGAAGCTTTAACAGTGAACGCTTACATATAACGCTTAGTGAAGTTGCAAGTTATGGCACCCTTGATAGTGATGAAGTGGTACAATGTGCATTTGGAGTCTGAGAGCTAACAACTCTTTGGCTTTTATTACGTATTATATAATTCTTCCCTCTGTATATTTATTCTCCCAAAGGGAAGACTGGTTCCAGTCCTTTCTTTGTGACCTTATCTTTGCTGTACTGCCTGAACCAAGGTCACTGCAGGTGCTTAAGGCAAAATTCTAAAAGTATAAAAATAGAAGAGGAATAGGGGATGAAAACAAAGGGCTAACATGGGTTATATGCTATTATTTATATTTATTTATCTCTGGCTGAAAAGGATGTAAGATGTGATTGTGGGGTCGAGTTCTGATAAGTGACTTTGCTCTGGGAAGCCCTGTGGGCTACAGGGTGACTTGTAGAGCTCACTGGTAATGCATCGAAGGAGAACTAAGATGCTGCTTTGCAGTTATGTTGCTGTCCCATACTTTGCAGGCTTGTATGCCTTGGTGGCTAGGATTATGGAGCACAAGAGGACTCAACCCTTACTGAACTCGTCTCTTTCTCTATGAAGGATGGGTTTCTTAATGGAAGGACCACTAGACTGGGTATCTGCTATTTATCTGTTTGCTAGTTTCAGCCAAATTATTTTGTCTCGTTATCTCCATCTTCCCATCTGTAGAATGGAGATACTATGTGATTTCTTTGTGGTGTGATCTGATCACCACAATTGAAATACAAGTCTTCACTGAAATATATCTTTACTGCTTACAGATGATATATAGGAGTTTTCAGATCTTCTCCTAATTAGTTGTACTCCTGCACCTCAAACCTACCTAGGTACATATTTCTTTGCCTTTGCAGAATTCCATTAACTTCAGGTCAGATTGCAGTCTGCCTTCCTGCATAACAATGGAGGACTGGAGATTTGTTCTGTCCATAGTACCTTGGATTTGAGAAAAATGCTTTTAAAAACAAACCCAAAATCAGAAAAAATGTTTTAAAATAATTTTTAAAATTGGATCATATTCAGTGTAAGTCAAGTAATAGTCTAGAAAGAAAAATTCAGAATAGAAAATGAATTTTTTAAAATAGTTTTTTTTGTTTGGGCTTCTCGGAAACTTTTATTACAGGAGTTGCATACAACAATAAAACTGGATGTCTCTACTAAATACTCTTAATGCATTATGAACCCCTTTTTATGTATTGCTATTAGCAGGAAGTAAATGACCCCAGTATTAGGGGTGAGTTTCAAAACTCTGCATGTGGAATTACATGTTAAAAGTGAAAAGACAGCGAGCGAGCTGTGTGCATACTTCCTCTTAAATCTTTAAAAATATATTCCTGCAGGGAAAGAACTTTTAAAGATACAACAAAAACTAGGGGCATTTCTCTCTGTAATTCTGTCTTTTTGTGCTGAAAGACGTTTGGGGGAAAGTCAACAAGAGGAGTTCATATAAATATACCAATATTTGCTGAAAGTCACCATTTCATCATTTCAATAATCATATGCTGGAGAGCACAAAAGCAGTTATAAGACTATTCCTAGTTCTTAAGCAACTGCTGAGTATGCTGAAAAGAGGCCTAATTTGTAGACTGAAAGCAGAACTTTTCAGTTCTGGGCATATTGTATAATCACTTACAATTTTGACAGGGTTAGCCTGGAGCAGAATGAAAATAAGTGTTGAATTCATTTCTTGTATAATTTCTGTGAAATAATCAGGTATTTTGCATATGAAGTCAAGGGGCGGCGGGGAGGGAACCAACATGTCCTTAAATGGAATTTCTTTTGTACTGCCTATGTTTTTCCCTACTGTAGCGTGGACACGTCATCACTAGGAAGACTTCTTTGCAAGAAATATTTTCTCAGAAATCCCACTGAAGGAAGGGGTTAAAAAAATATTAAAAAATCAAGAATTGTTTAGTTTGAGATGACAGTTGGGTTGTCAGAACACTAGTAAGCTGTTGTGATTTCTCTTGGACATGTTGGTCTTCTACCTTTCTTGCTGTGATGTGAAGACCAAAAATGTGTTTCGTTGTTTGTGGTTAAAAGTAGTAATAACCTGTGAAAAAAGGAAACTCTCTTACTCTGAAGGAGATAGTAACATCAGTACACTTGGTTGGGTATCAGGAATTGTAAGCTTGTCGCACACCTAATTTTGATCAAAACCAGAGATGTGGCTGGTAAAAGTGCATCTCTTGATATAGTAGAGCTGATACTATAAAGCTGAATTTCTCTAAATGTGTTTTGTTTGAAAAAGAAAACAAAAAAACCCAAAACCAAAAACCACCAACAAAAAGCCCAAAACCAAACCACCAAAAAAAAAATTGTTATATGGAACAAGCAAACTACACACTACCTGGTTTGAAAGCTGCATCACTGACAAATGTCAAAAATAGTTGCAAATTATGTGGTGTCAACAGCCAGAGGCTTGAGGCCCCTCCAGAAAAAATTCTGAGCTAACAGTACTATTATGAACAAAGCCTGACAGGTCAGATTACTGCTACAGCATGATCTAATTCTTGGGTTAATTGGCCATAATTCAGCACTTGTTTTCATACAGACCTGTGTAAACTTATACGTTTCAGAACACAGAATGTGGGCTATCCACATGACGTGACTGAATCAGAAAGATTTAAGGGTTGTCACTGGTGTACTTCCAAAAAAGAAGTGAGAAAGAAGTATGAGCAGTATTGACAAAATCTCAGTTGAGACTACTCTATCTAGTTCGTGAAGGAGGAGGAAAAAAATATGTGAGGAAGGGGAATACTGGACAATATAAAAAGCCAAGCCACTAAAATGATCTAACACAATATTTAAGGAGCTTGAGTATGAGCTTTCCATTATGAATCGTCAGAATTCTGCTCTGTTCAATTTATTGTACAACACTGTATCTTGAAACGAAACTCAAGAATGTTGTTAGATTTGGGGATTTCAGACAGAATTACAAGAAAGCTTGGTGCCTAATGCTCACATTATCAAACATTGAAATTAAAATGAAGTATGCTACATATGGGGTTAATTAAGCATCAAAAACATTTATTGTGAGCCTAGGCTATAAGAATAATATCTCCACTGGAGTCTTTAAAGTATCAACAACAAAAAAATCATCCATAAGTATAACCTTTTTTTAATATTTTAAACTAGCTCATGGGGGAAAAGCCAAATCATCAGATTAGATGATCAAAGTGTTTCTTTATGACTAGCAAATCATGGCCCTGTGAGATGGATCTCGGTGGCCAACAGACCTTTCAGAACATTCAGGGTGAACAAATACTGACTCATTCCTTTTTACATTCAAATAGCACCCTTAAATCAAATCTTCCATAGCTCTTTGAAATGTCATACTTTCTAATGCTTTTTTGATGTGTTTCTTTGTATCCGTTTTGTGTCATTGTTTTTTTTATAATGTCTTCAGGGTTGTTTTTTTTTTTTTTGCAAGATATTTTAGAAAGAAATTCTTTCTGTGGTCGGTGTCGGATCAGACAGCTTGCTGACATCAATCTGATGTTTCAAGATCCTATAGCTCTTCATTCTAGCGCAATAAATTTGTTGAAAGCCTAAGTAAGCTCATAGTCTAGGCTCCACCTTACCCTAAATGTGAAGCACACGTTTGCAAATGAACCTAATCATGTATTCTAACTTTGCTACATGCAATGTAATATTTAAAAACAGGAAGGAAGGAGAAAGTAAGTCACCTTAAATATGTTTCTGAAAATAAATATCTCTGCTGACTTCTTTTAAAATTTAATTATTTTTATCCTATCCATGAGGCTTAGGAAAGTTTCATGAACATAAATCTCTGCTGTAAATATGTAAATTCATATTATTATATGCATTATGAAATGCATATGCTTCTTATTATCCATCATTCTCTTTTTCTTTCACTTTATCTTTAGGTGAAGTCTTGACTATAATTCTGCAGGAGTTGTGAATTAATAAACCTTATTGGCAAAATAATTTTCCTAATAGTTAAGGTGTTTTTCCAGTTTTCAAACTCTGAAAAACAGTGGTAATAAAAGTTGCTGCCATGTGCAATTAACCTGTTTAAAGGTAATAAAGATCCAAGAAAAAAAGAAAAGTTAAACCAGTAAAGCCTTAAAATGAACCTTCTTTCAAAGCAGGCAAGTATCATAAAGTGCTTCTAGGACATAAGACAATATTGTTCTCTAGATCATGTTTACTGAGGCACCGTTATGCCACACGCTGAATGTATGTTTGCTCCTCAAAGAGGCTGTATTACACAGTAACTAGACAAAAAATTCCCTTATATAATTGGTAAAGGCAGCAATATGCAAAGGAAAAAAGATCTGAGGGAGAAGCATGCAAGGTCTGTTTTTCATGTGGTGATGGTGACTTACGTAGAACATGTTTGATAAAAATGGATTAACTTAACTTACAATGAGGAACACTTCCTGGAGAATGGGAAACTGTATCCAGGAAACTAATGAGGAGTTGCTGCCTAAGATTTAAACTTGCTCTCTACCTTCACCCACATTAACTTTATTTTCCTGGCAAGCGTTAAGTGACAAATCTTTGCAAAGCTGTTACCTCAACTGAAAAATGTTTTTGAAATGAAGCAGTTTTATAACAGTGGTACATTAAGTGTCCAGCCATAAGATTGTTATTGGGCACAGTATTTACAAGCTTACTTCTACCTCTATGGTATTGAAGATCACAGTACAATGGGAATACACAAACATAAGGGAAAAAAAGAAAAGTATAATTTAATTACTGCTTCGGGGGCAGCATGTAGTACTTAAATATTTTTTTGCCTCTTCTTCCACACTTGATATACATTTTCATTATTAAGATGAATCTGTGTGCATATTCAGACCTCATTTGATATATACCATTTTGCTGTAGCATATATTTTGATAGGTTTACTTTTTGTTATGCAATAAAGATGGCTTTTGAGTTCTACTAGCAATATAGCTCCTCAATTTTTTATTTTTTTTTTTAAATCTTCGGTTCAAGGGATGAAGTTAACAACTATGAAGTTAATTTAGCTGTGCATGCATGTACCACACTGTTTTCCTGAAGTGCAGCTCAGGGTGTAAGATTGTTAGCTACAGAACTAATATGACTGCAAACTCTAAATGGTTTCTGTATGTTAGCAAAAATTTATTAGTCTATGGTGATGTATTTAATAAGCTGCTTGTTGAGTTACTATTTGTACTGTGTATTCACTTTGTATTTGCTTATCACAAGCAATCAACAAAATTGTCTCCACTATTGCAAGGTGATGTCCATTAAAGATGTATACTGGTTGTCATGGTTAAAGAACATGACATACAGTGGTAATCATTAAATGACTCTCACTGCTCTGAACTGATACCCTACTTCATTTTTTTTTTCATCTTCAGTAGACATTTCACAAAATTCTGAGTAAAACCATAAGATTAGGAAATAAATTAATGTGCAACTTTATAGTCATCTCTGCTGCTGCTTTGAAAATGCTACTGAGAGAAATTTTCCACCAGGTCCTGTATTGGCATATTGAGTAATACTAGCCTTGGTAGCAAGGAGAATGTAGTTTCACATGATACCTTTCCATCTTCTTACATGATATCATTGGTGGTGCTTTCCATCACCATTTACCCCTTCTTATTGTAGTATGCTATTTCTTTGCCAGTTTCTTTGAGATTTCTGTGTGGTACTGTAATAAAGACCCTGTTAAAATCCAGATGAATTATACTCACACAATCTTCCTTTATCTGACCAGTCTACCACTGTGTTTTAAAAACCTTTCAGGTTAGAGTCTGTCAATATCTGTTCCTCAGATTTTAGGTTTTTTTCTGTGACTCCATAAATTCTATAGAGAATGCCTAGAAATATATTCATAGATTTTTATTTTTGTGCTTACTTAGTATTGCACCTGTATTCCAAAACGAGTTCAGAGGTTGAAATGGATTTCTGAAACATGCGAGACATGAGCATTAAAACAGAGACTTTTGAAGATGCCTAAGGGATCCAAATGCCGACGTCCCGTTAAACTAAGAAGGAACAAAGTGTCTTGATTCCTTAGCATCACTGGTTTGTACAGAAGTTAATATTCAGCCTAATAGCAAAACCTTCTAACTTCTCATTAAATTACATTTGTGTCAGCATAATAGGCTTACAGTTTTCGGCACTTAAAATGCCACATGCTGAAAAATACAAAGTTCATCTTAAAGGTCTTGTTTGTATTTTGCCTTCAGATAAACTGGAATTGTAGTTTACAAATGTTAGCACATTAAAAGTCATTCCCTTGTTTCTTTTTTCCTCTCCTTTGTTCCTGAGATTCCTGTCCCCTCTTCCAAAAGTGTCAGGCATCACCTTACAGTAGCAGCAGATGCTGTGGTGGGAGCGGAGTCTGTGGGGAGAAGGTTGAATGCACCGAGATGTGTGTTCAGTAACTTCTGTAAATGTCAGATTTTAATTTGTTTCTGCACGTCAGTCAGAATCTTCAAACCTAAAAGACAGCTGTTGCTCCAAGGGGACTGGAGAGATGCTATGCCTTGGGATATGATGGAGAACTGAAGCAAAATCTAGTCTTTGCTATAGAGGTTTGTTCAAATTCTGCCTAGGGAAAGATCTGTTCAAGACAGCAAACCTACTTACCGTCTCCTTTAACTTAGCTTTTATTTCATGAATTGGGTGTGGGACTGTAATCGCCTATTACTGGGTTTTGAATTAACCTGAGAAAACTATTTTTTTTAATGAGAAAATCTTATTCAAATAATTTAAACTGTAGTGGAGTGCCTTTGAGATGCACAGCTGAATACCAGCAGTAACCCTACATGCTGTAAGATTTTTATTTTTTTTTTTTTTCCTTTCTGTAAAAGTAACCCTCAGGAACAAATGTTAGGGATTGAAAACCATTGCTTTACTCCATGTCAAGATGAGAATATGGAAACAAGTAGCTGTTTTATTTTTATAAACCATTTAAAAATAGACTTGTATCTGCTAACACATCTAACAAAAAATTGTTATTCATGTGGCAAACCCCAACACTTACAAGTGTTTATGCTGAGGGGGCAAGAGTTTTAAATAAGAAATTAGAAGAGTGTTTTCCCTGAGTGGGTTTATTGGCTGTGTCACAAACAGGATCTCTCTCATCCTGGTCTTCAATCCCGTCATCGGATGAAAAGATAAATAAGTAAAATCTTGAATGTTCTTATAGAAAATAGCACCTTGATTAACAGTGGTTCTTTTAAGATAATATGAACCACCCTGGAGAACTGCTGATGCTAGTCTTCTAAAATGTATTCTTCAAAGTGTTTTTGTTTGTGTGTGTGTGTGTTGACATATCATTTTTGCTACAGTTATGGATGCATGAGCTAATACTTTAGACTGTAGTTCTAGAAGGATAGAAAACACACAAAGGACCCAATTACCATAGTCTGTCCACTGGAGGACAAATATCTTCTTCTGTGTGAAAATAATACAAAGCATCCTAAGCAAAATTACAAGCTTTTAAACAATGGTAAGTCTAGAAACCTTGAATATGCACTAAATATGCAATAATTTATTAGTTAAATAAGGAAAATAGTAGTTGTACAGTCTTACTGTGTTTCAGTACTCATCCATTCATGTTTCTGTATAGTATTGTGCAAATAAAATTTTTTCCTATTTTAAAGACAGTTCCTGAGGTTTTTGCTGTCTGTGAACAGGCATTTGATTGTACATCATATTTTTTTTACAAATAGTAATTAATTTTAATGAGTACTTATAAATGTTTATATTCACAGAAAACTTTCAATACATTGAACTATTATTCCTGTAAAATGTTCTGTAAACTGAGACTTAATAGATCACAAACAAATCTTCTGAGTCCTGATCTGTCATCAAAACTTGATAAACATTCTCAGTCATTAAGAGGGTCTTCCCATATTTCCGAACATTTTTAGGTGAGTTAAGATTTATTCACACAGGTCTCATGCAGATCTCAGGACTCCATAACAAGTCCAAAGCAGCACTGGTAAAATACAGGGAGCTTTTCATGAGTAATAACGGATTTCCGCACCTCTTAGGTGTTTACCATTTATAACATGAAGAAGAGTGGAATAGTAAAACATATTTAGTCTGCCTCTTGTTGCACAGTAATTTTTAACATGGACTATTTAAAAAAAGAGTATGTCTCTCTACTGCTAACAAATCTTTTATTTCATTCTCTTTTTCTAAAATAGTATGTCCTAAGTAACTCAGTCTTGTCTGTTCTAACCTTTTCTAAAGGTTTGCTGTAGTCCTTCCCCAGTAACTGGATAAATGTTCCTGAGATGGGGTATCACTCCATATCTCAATATAAGCAAGCTTATTGTTTTATAACCTATGAAAATATTGACAGTACTTTTTACTTCAGAATAATGTAATTGTTTCTTCCCACTTCAGAAATTGAATCACATGAAACTAAACACTGAACAAATCTTTTAAAGGTACAGGGCCTCTATTTATTCATGCAGCATTTTGGCAACTATAATCCAGACTTGCATGCTTCCTACCTCATGCTGTACAGAAGACAGATCCTCAGTGTATATATCTCGGTGAAGTATCTCAAGACATCTTATCATTTATTCTTCGCTAATTAAAAAGTAGTTATCAGCATGCCTTTTTGCAGCTAACTTTAGTGATGTTGCTCTTGCTGTTCCTCAGTAATTTTTGGTTTTCTCAAAACCCTCTGGCCCTCTTAAAACAAGGCACTACTTACTTGTGGACATGATTTAGTAAACATTTGCTTATGAAACCTTTCTGCAACCAGAAAATTTTGGCTCCACAAGCTGTCTATGTTTTAACCAGACATCAGGACTTACCATGCCCACAGAACTGGAGAATAAAGCATTTTGTGTGCCATGCAGTTACTGGTCACACTTGGCAGCTCACCTGCTGTCTCTCCTATTCCCCAAGCTTCTCAGTGGAGTTATTTACTCCAGTGGCTTCTTCTACGGTCTATTTGGTGCTGTAGCAATGTGTCCTCAGTCAGCTCCTACAGCATGTTTCATACAGCCTCTGTTCCAGTGGGGAGGGTTGTGTGGAGTGCTGCGGTGGTGGCATGCAGGAGTGCTGGACATGGTGATGGGGAGGCTGCTCCTGTAGTTGCTGAGGGTAGCATTGTTGCAAGAAAGGCTACTCCATCTCAGGTCAGCAGTGTTGTGGGGAAAAGAGCAGACAGCAAGCAAGGGTGGGTATACCAGCTGCTCTCCACATACCAGTAATGGGACTACCTGAGGCAGAGCACAGTAGAAACAGAGGAAACATTTACCCTGACTGACCCTGAGCCCACCTTCGGAAACAGCAGAGCTCTTCAGGGCCAACTCAGGAGGGCACTGAGATTTTTCCCCACCTATCTCTTTGCAGTCATAAGGGATTTTTTTGCCTTATTATAGTTCTTCCAAGGCAGTGACTTCTCGCTGTCAAGTGGGTCATTTTCTTTCAATGCAGAGGATCTACTCAGACACTGTTCCCCGCTTTTTCAAAGATAATCCTGCACTAGACTGCTGACATGTTTGGTTTTTTTCTTTCAATGGGCTGCTATAATGGAACCTCAAATGGTGTGTGGCTCTCCATATCCAGTTGTGGAGAGCCAGTCTGTGGATTGTAAAGATTTTGATCATCTTTCAATGACTAGGAATAAATAAGGCTGGCCTTTTTTCTTTTTTTTTTTTTTGTAGTACCAGTTTCTATTTATTGGTATTTTTCCTTCCATGTTCATTCTTTCTTTCTGTTACTTGTAGATAGTAACTTCATTTTCTTTTAATACAGAATAAATCATGCATCCAGTTTTGTGATTAACTTTCTGATGTACCTCTAATATTTTGCACTGTATGGGTAAAATACCATTTTCCTCTTTGAATTTTTTTGAGCTCATAATGATTGCATCTGTATAAGAATACTTCTGTACTGTTTCAGTTATCTACTGTTTAATTTGAGAGCAGCACCAAACACTCCAGAAGAGTATTGTGGGCAGTACTGAACAGTCTGTTCACAGAGAAAGTTTACCTAATCTCCAGGAATTAACACTGATTATTTTAGTCCTTACTCCACTGTAATCGTGAAGATTCTCATTATTTCTGCAAATAGTCAAGGATCTATGGATTTCTGCCTGAAGCTGTGATCTCAAAAGACTAGATCTGGCAATAAGTCTTGCTAATTATTCATTTGTTTAGAAAAAAAAAGTGCAGCAGTTTTTTATTTTGTTTGGACTGTGTAGGGGGAGAGGTATAGATTTCATATGGCTTGGTTCTATCATTGACCTGTTCTTGTACTGTGAGAAAAATGTAGTATAAAAAAAATTAAAATAGGTAAAATTAAAAGGTAGGTTGGACTTTTTCTACATGTCACAGACTCTCCTTGACTTAATTCCAACCTAAGGTTGGTTTTCCTGTGAAGCAGAACACAGAAAACAGAGGCAGGCATATATCTGTTTCAAGCAAGGTGTTTGCAGCTACCACAGGTGTAGGTTTCTTAGTATCTTGCATCATCAAGCTACTCCAAACAAATTCGAAGAGGTTTTGTGTTCTTGTTTGCACTTATTGCAAAATTAGACCTGCTTATTTAACAGATTTATGATTTAATGCTTCAAAGGTTTGAGGCCCTCTGGGAGCTGCAAGAGCCAAGCTCCTATTCTCTGCTATTTTGATACAATAAAAAAACATTCCTTTCTTACAGCTTCTGATTTCATGGACTAGTAGGTTTTGCTACTAAATGGTGGAACTGTGCAAGTGTCTGCTTTTCAATTCCTCTTCTATAGGAAGGATAATGCTGACAGTAACTACCATATCCAGACTGCTTTTATTCTTTTCAAAAGCCCATGTTCACTGGCAGTAGTTCTATAGCAATTTTATTTCCAGCATTTTTTGCATTTATTTTTACACTGCAACTACACACAACTTTCTGAGAAACTTGCTTCAAACAAAAAGTTGTGCTTTCAGAAAGCTAACTAGAAATCTTATGCCATTCAAACAGGATGGTACAACAATATATGATTGGCAGCTAGACCACTAATGACAGTATGGTGATTCAAAGCTGTAATGGTTTTAAATGGTCTGAAAACAGAAGGCTTGGATTTGGAGGATTTGATATGAGATTGAAGAAAGAAGAATATAGAAAACTTATGGTAATCTATTTTAATTAAAAGATTAAACCGTGGTGGGTGTTGTGATCAGGTCATGGATGCTTTATTGCAGCTAAATAACTTGCTAAAAGGATTGTATCTTCCTTTTTTTTAAAAAGGCAACAAGGGAATAAAAACCCACAACCCAAAACAAGTATATTAAGCATTCAGACAAAGGCCTCTGGTAATTTCCCCCTCAGAAACAAGTTCCTTTGTTATTATAGATATGTCCAGTCTCTCGGATTTTTGATTGTATGTGGGTCACCAGGAGATAAAGGTTTAGATTAGTTGAATTCTATTGAATCTGAGGCAAATATTACAGGTAAAATGCCTTTGTGAGGTGAAGGTATTTTTGTTCTTCTAATTTGTTTGTTATTGCTCCTACTGACTTTACACAGGGATTTTCTTTCCTGCAGGAGTGTTTGGTTAGATGGTTTGAGCTTCTTAAAAATTAGTAGCAAGGCTGTGAGGTTTTTAGGAGTCCTCTATTCAAGGTATTAAATGTAGAACTTTTTCCAGAGCAAGACAGCTTTGGAGGACACTTGGGTTCTTAAGGATAGTAATCTCTAGCAGGGATTTGTTAAATCATTATTCAATATCCACACAAAGACTCCATAAAGTCAGAAGAGTGGGTAGCTAGCTACCTAGCTAGCTTGAACCCACTGCAGGAAGTCAGTTAGGATTATTGTTAGTATAAATAAAAAGCATCATGCACGCCACTATGAAACCATTGCCTAATAAACCAAAAATTTAGGTTATTGAAGAGAAACTCACTTATTGAATACTGTTCTCTTCTTGTGGAAACCAAATAACAAAATCATTGCTCGTTTCCCAGAATTTGGACTCTGGGACTGCAAAGCATAGTTTTGGCTACAAAGGACAACAGGTTTATTGCTGAATTTTCCAGAACCGCTGAAGTTCAAATGACTTAAACTCTGACACTTTCAACTTCTTTTTTTTTAAAATGACAATCAAAACCACTTAAAAGCAATTTGAATCTGGATGTTGTGAAAGAAACATTAGGCTATCACCTCCTATCTGAATGGTTTTAAGTCGCACCAAAATTTAAGGTTTGGACGTAGATTTGCCTTGCTTGACTTAAAAGTATGTCTGTGTGGTCAGTGGGAATCTGTTAGTATGTAGCTGGTAATGTAATGGATGAGGGAGAAAACAATAAAGGGCACTGGTGTTGTAGCACATGGTCTCTACATGAATGGTTTTTCATTTCCTTTGAAGGCCCCAAAGACATAGATAGCTTTTAGGCTGTGGCTAGGTGGAAAAAAAAAATCTGCTCACTGATTTAATGTTGGGGGGTTTATTTTATTCTTTTAATAATTCTTGAGGAGATAGTATTAAGTCAGAAAGATGTAGTGGGAGGAGGAGAGCTGGACCCTGGGGTTTATTATATCTGTGTGTGTGAGCGGAAATAGCCTTATTGTGTAATATCTTGGCTTTTGGGACTTTTCTGCTTTATTTAGCATTCTGGCAGATCACTGCATTTTCATGAACTTGGTAGGGGTAGCTCGTATTCCCTTGCTCTTATTTTTATCTTTCTGCATTTTCAACTTTTATCTTTAGGCACAATGAGAGGAGAAAAACGCAGCTGAGGTATACCACTGACAGCAAGACCCCATTTACACTTACTGATGACCAACACAGATACAGCATTATTGAATCTTCTTTTACAAATGAAACTGTCAACAAATAGAACATGTTACACTTCTTTTTATAGTGTCCCCCAAGATTCAGGTGTGATAGAAAAAGAAACAGGAAGATATAGATAACAGATAACACAATGTGTTGGAATGGGGAAGCATTTGTCACTAAGGCTACACTCAAATATGCATGTGCAAGTCCCATAGGATTTGAACAAACATGTCAGAAGGCACAATCTAAGCTGTAGAAAAAAACCCTTATTTTATTTCCGTTTGGAAGGTAATCAGACTTTTGGTGATTCTAACCTACAGAAAGCCCTAAGGCTTCTGTCTCTCTACTGTGCTATATAGCATAAAATAACACTTTTTTTCCTGGTAATGGCTTTTCACAATAAAGACAAATTTGTGTTGTTACATTACCGCTTCCTCCCTAGCAGATGGAAGGGATAAAAAGTGAAATTGAAGGTGTATTAATGATGACCAGAATCCCTAAGTTTACCCCTGCCAGCTATCTGGGAGTATCAAACAAAAATGGTAATGTCACAGGTCCTTCAGGCTCATCTTAGTAAAAAAATCCAGTAAAGCTTGCTGCATAACTACTTTAGAAGCATACTGATCTGAGGGGGGAGGGAAATGGTATTTACTCTAGGAATGTCTTATCTCAGTATGAGCGCTTTGACAGTGACATAAGTGTGTGTAAGCAAGAGGCTGTATCAATATGGTGGATATATTTAGGTATAGATAGTGTTTATACATTAGGGATACACATGAATTTCAATGCTTGTGAAGGCAGCGTTCAGATTTTGGTGTGCATGTGTGTGTATGTGCAGCTATAAGATCTTTAGCTGTAGAATTATGTGAGACTTGAAGTTGTAGTATAAAGCTTTTACTGGCATGTGTTTGACATAATTGTATACTTATTACTTAAAAAATTAATTACAACCAAAAAACTACCCTCAATCTTTCTTCTTTGCTACACCATAGTGTGTTTGGAGAGAAAGAGAGGTAAAGGTTAGAGAAACACTATTTTAGAGCCACCTCAGAATGAGTTTTGTATCATTCTGCCCTTAAACTGTGTGATTTTCAATTTCCATAAATTCAACTGTTTAGATCACAGTAATGACCTATTCTGTGGCTCTGGACAAGCTGAATTGCGTCTTTCCTCTGTAAAAATGGAAATGATGATACTTAACTTATTAAGTAAAGTGCTTTGAAGTCTTCAGATGGGAAGAGCCACAGTGAGCTGAATATACTTTCTATTTCTGAGCCCATAGACTGCTTCAGATAGATAGTTCCAAATAGTTTAAATACAAAATCTAAAGCACTGTCTGATTTTTAAGCCCAGTGTCTAAGTGGCTTCTAGCAGCAGAAACATGCATTATGCCTTCCAGGAAGACTGGGCATCTTCCTTTTCTAGTGGTCTGTGGATCCTGTTTCTAGCTCTTCTGGGCTAGGAGAAAAAAGGCTTTTAACTATGACACTTTTATGGAGGGGAAAAAAATGTTACCTGACTCAAGACTGAATTATGTCTCTTCCAGGCTTAAAACAGGTGTAACTTTGAGAATGGTTTCTACCCGAAGGTTTGAGGGAGGAGATGATGCTATTAAAGGCTGATTATTTTAAAACAAAAAAAACAACCCCAAAACCAAATCAACAACACCCCAAGTAAAATGGCAATGATCAAAATCTCTAAATTGCTTAGAATGCTAGAAATCCTAATCAAAATGTGACATCAGGCAGAATACCAGGGGGGATAAAATCTCGAGTTGAATCAGTTCCTTGCAGTTAGTAATCTTGAAGTCTTCATAGTCTTGAAGCTTGGCGTGTGTGCATTAGTTTGCCTTTAGTGTGCATGATCTGTAAGACCTCCTGACAGCCCATATTTAAATACATGCTAAACCTCTCTAAAGATGTCTTATTCCAACTATCCAATCTGATCTAGTTCCTTGTTGAGTAGTCTGACACATGCTCTGTTTTAGAAAGGCTTCAGAAATTTCAAGTTAAATCAGAGTATTGCTTCCCTGGGTGCCCTCCAATGCTCTGTGGATCAAGGGCACACCGGGCCAGGAGGAATGTATAAGCTTTTATGGTGGATTTGTCTTTGATGAACTTGTCCACAAGTCCTTTGAACTCGCACAAATGTCTAGTATTCACTACGGGTTCTGCAAGGAGCTAGCTTAAAAAATCAAGCTGGTTTGACTTCAAAGAATAAATTCAGAATTTTTGGCGTTGCCATAATGGTGACAAAGTTTCAGTGCTGTTGCTGCATCAGAATCTCAACTCTGGTCTTTGGAGGAGACAGGCTGGGCTGAAGAGTGAGGGATGGAAAAGGAGAGAGGGTATAGTGCTGTACTTTTTCCCTTCAAGATAAAGGGAAAATGACTATTCCTAGCTGCTTAATCTGGGATTTATACCAGTCTTAAATTTGCTCAGTACAGCACTGATGAAAAGATGGGCTGTATATTACCGTCACATCATAAAGAAATACTGTGAATTGCATTCACAGCTGATATGATACTCTTTAACTATAGTAAATAATCTTAACTGTGATGTCAGTATTTTTATTCTTTAGGATACTTACTGTACTTGCAAAAAAATTTTGGCTTCTTAAATTTTATAAACTTTTGAATCCAAAAATACCATGTAAACAATGTATGTTTTCTTCAGTGCTTTGTAGGTGTGAGTAACTAGTTTGGCTTAAGCAAAGAGCATATTTAGTGAAATCCCAAAACTTTTTTTACATATTTTTTTTTTTATTTTCGGCAAATATTTTACCTGCATTCTTTTAATTATTTTTCTTTTTCATTTGGTCGTCCCCCTCAGTATCGTGTGTCATCTGTCATCATATAGAGAAAGGAGAAGATGGGGTGAAAGACTGAATGTTATCTATTTGTTGAGTTCTGCATCGAAGGATGATACTCCTGAGCTAACTTGTTTTTCTATTTTCAAGAGTTGTAGAACTAGTGTACTAAATTTAACATTGATTTGGAGGTAGAGAGGTTACTTTGATTTAAGAAAAGTATTTTAGTAGACAAGCCAAAGCAGTAAGTCAGAATACCCCAGTTCCATTTAAAGGAACACTGGACAAGTACTTTGTCTAGGTTGTGTTGGATTTAACAAAACACTACATAGAATCAGAGAAACAAGAAATAAGTCTCAGTTGTATGTGTTTGCAAATATATCTATACATACTTACATTAAAAGCATGTATAACAAAAGGAACCCATGATTCAACTTGATCCATAGTGTCTTATTAAAGTACTCAATTTATTTTTTTTTGTTAAAACAGGAAGCAAATTATTTAATGGGGAAGATATGAGGATGTGTATGTATCTATTCCAAGTTGTGCAGCAATGCAAACTTTCTTTACCAAAGCAGACTGACAAGTTTTTTTCAAAAAAAAAATAAAAAAAATCGGAGTAATACTCTTCTGTCTTTAAATATTAAATATGAAATTTAAAGATATGCAAGCTTCTAATGGATTTATTTGGTTTAGAATGTAATACAGGCAGAAAAGGCTGTGGTAATTTCATACATTAGCACCCAACAAAGATCCATTACTGCATCCACTCCTACAGATTCCTAAAATATGATAAAGGATTTGAAAGAAATACTTATCCTCTATAATAAGGAACTGTGGGCGGGGGGGGGGGGAAGTTGTTTGGTGGGTGAGTGTTTTGGTTTTTTTTTTGTTTTCAAGTGATGGAGGATCTGATTAATCAGCTTTCGTCAGTCATTTAAACTGCATTGGTTGAGTCAACAGTGAAGTACATGAGAATTGCTCTTCTCGTGTGTTGTTAAGACCCATGTATGTGGATCCATGCAACTCCGTGAACTACCACAGCTTGCTCTCTGTTCATTGTGTAGCAAATGCCTAGTAAATGTTTCTTATTTGGAGTAAGGCAAATATTGAACCACTATAAGAATATCCCCATGGGACTTTACACTGGTGTAGTAAAATGCACTTAAGAAATAGCCTTAAGTTAATAATAGCCTTAAGTTAGTAATTTAAGCTAAAGTTGTGTTGATAGTCCTAAAATAACATATTTGGGAGAAGCAGAGGTTGATTAGAAAATGCCTTTTTTTGTGATTGTATGCCACATGAAGTCTGACGTCTGGTAATTTCTAAACAAGCTGACAAAATGCAAAAGAGTGAGTGCTAGCTGCCAGCACTGGTAAGGAGGTATCATTAGATATCAGGATATGTGGCTAAGCAGATGTGCCTTTTGTTCACAGACAAATTTTTGATACTACGTTGGACACCTTGAAGCAGGACATCTGTCCACTAGCTTGCCTTCCTGCATTGGGCAACTGCAGCTCTAGAGCAGCACGTGGCCCCCACCCATGTCTCATCCTCAGCCACTGCGTAAGCCTTTGCTGGAGCAGTAAGGACAGATCGTTGAAGGGAAGTAAGGCCTTGGGTTGTACGGTGAAATGAACAGTTGGCAAGCCCATCTCCCAGGGAGAAAGAGGGATCATGGGCTGAGGAGTTTTCATTGGGCCTGCTAGAGTAACTACTTGCTACAGACATGACAAGAAAGAACTGAAAAGGTGTTCACTGAACGAAGAATAAATCTGGCTTCCTCAGTTGGAGAACAGAGCTAATTTTAAATCTGGCATATATGTATGAAATCAAACATAATTTCTTTCCTTGTAAGACATAGCAAGAACAGATTGAAAACATTTCAGGACATCTGTCTTCCTAAAGCTCTCCCACAAGGAAGGACATCTTTCTAAAACCCCCAGATGCACACCTACCTCAGTTTCTCTTTTCCCATATGGTGGTGTACCAAATGCAGTATTGCAGCTGCTTTGCAAGCTTCACAGCACTTTCAGACTTTCATAGCTCTCGACCCCAGTGAAGTCCCTACATTTCAGAGTCGCAGCAGTAAGTTCATGGGTCTGAATAAATACTTGGGGCCTTCAGCCTGTCATGGTGACTGCTAACTAGCTTTTGTACCAGCCTTTTTTGGACTTCCATATTTCTCTTGCCTCCGTCTGTCCTTTCCATGGGTGACGTTTAGGTCTTTATTTTTGATCCAGTTCAGCTGCTCCCACATTTCTTGCCTGGATTCTAGCATCAGAATTTCTACTTTTCATGTTTCCTCATGGAAAAAGCTCATTAGGAGCTTTGCTGCTCCACAGGCATCTCTCTGACTAACAGAACCTGCTTTTCAATTGCTGCTAGATTCCCATGACTGATTTTATAACACCAAGGTCACATGTTTCACCAGTTCCTTCCTTACGTGTTTCCAAAATTCTGGCTTGTTTTAAAATTAAGGTTTTTTTTCAATGGTCTACATCTGTATCATAGTACCAGTACCTTGTCTTCATTCACAGGTTCCTGGGGAGATTGCTCACTTCCCCCAGTAATTTCTCCAGGCATTGCTCCTGCTTATAAGCTGGTGTTTCATCCAGTTTAGGTAGTCATCAACTTGGCTAGGTGATGACCCCCTACACAGCTTGAACCATGAAATTGAACTGCAACAGAGAAGTCTGCCCAAATCTACTGGTTCAATTTATCGCCAGAGTAACGCGCAACTAACATGAGCAAATAAACCATTGTGGTTGTGCCACAGTTGTTTCACATACCTGAGAAGAGCACAAAATTATACAAATAAGTCTATGCAAAACAACTAGTTCAGCTGCATTTAATCTATTACAGTGTAAAACAAACAAAATGCCATTAAATGACTAAAGAGCTCTGAAGGGATTTTAACAGGCCTCTGCAAGACATGATTTAAAACTTGTTTTTCAAGACAAGCAAAGATGTCTTCTGTGGGTTAGACTGTCAATATTATTCTAACACACTGGAACCCGTAAAAAAGAAAAGTCACTAAATCTAGCATGAAACTATATGATGGTAGTAATGATGGTTTTACCTCTATGCCGTTCCTTTTATATTGAAGGCAAACTTTATAGCTATTCAAATCCTGTGCAGAGATCATTTCACGCACTGCTGAAAAGCTGTGAAACAAAGGGACTGCTTAGCTGCACAGCAGCCCAGTCTGATCTGCATGGGAAGTTTAGGTTGACGAACTATAATTACCTGAGTTTGAATCCAGCCAAGACACTGAGATTAACAATCTTGCACTTATAGAGAGATCCAGGGATCTTTAACAATAACCACAAGTGGCTGGGATCTTGGTTTCACATCTCTTTCAGAGGGAGACATCGTTATATCCCCACTGACACAACAGCAATCGAATGCAAACTGCCTAGAGACCTGTCTTTAGCTCCAGATCGTAGGACATAGGAGTGGTACTTGTGCTGCCTGGAAATTAGTCTGTGCAGACAGAGTGTGAATCTTGACTCGCACAGCTGTGCTGGTAAAAAGCAAAGTAAAGGGACAATTTTGCCAGTGAAACTGGACTCTTTTCGCACAGCTAGTTTTCATCTGAAAGAGGGGTTGAGCTTGAGGCTTATACAATGAAGCAGAATTCAGCCTTGCTGGCAGGGATGTGTCTGCACTAAGCACGTAAGGACGTGTACCAGTACAGAGGTTACCTACTGCTTTCTCTGCAGGACTTCATAATTCTCTCAGACCTGCTGGTGCGAATGCTGCTTAATTGGGTTTGGTCAACATAAGCCTCATTTAGCAAACACAATTTTTGAGCTGTTTAAGTACTCTGGTGTGCACTGGCTGGAACAACACTGGGTGGTCTCATAGGCAGCTTGGCCTGCAGGTCAGGTGGGTGGGAGGGAGGGAAGACAGCGATGAGCAGCCAGGAGCGCTTGCTGCGTCTGTGTGGCAACATCTTTCCCTGGGGTTCATTGAGCACTGCCAGGTCCCATCCCCAGCACTCCTTTAAAGGCAATGCATTTCTGGTGTGAACACAACCTCTTCACCTTTCAGTATACTACTTATATATTGTTTCAAGATGTATTCTGGCTAATTTGCCTGCTTACTTGTCAGTTTGGTTCGGTAGGAGGTGCTGGGTAGACTTTGTGAGCTGAGTCTAATGCTCAGCCATCCTAATTCAGCAGCTAATCAGCTGGGTCAGTGATGATGCAAAATAAATACACTGTGAAAACAAAATGGTTTTAGCATATTGGACCTTAACTGCCTTTGGGGTTTTACATGCTTTGCTAAATTGAAATTTCATACGCAGAGAATACCTCCTTCTTAATCCCATGCTTTTGTGATAGCTTCCTTTCTAGAGCAGAAAATAAAATGTAAACTTAATTGCTTAAACTCTGAAAAATGCTTTTCTTTGAACTCAATGAAGCAAAAAGATGAATAGTTTATTACTAAAGGGAATTTAGCTCTATTTACGACTGCTTGTACTGTGAAATTGGTTGTTTGTGATCTCTAAAGACTTGCTTTCTTTTCAGGGATATTACGCTGTAGGTCAGATTACAGTGGAAAGCCAGACTGTAAGAAAATTATAGTCTCTAGGACAACCTGTTTCTGTGTTTATGGAAAATAAGTATGGAACTTTACCAACTTTAGGATTCAATGCAGTGAACTTCTTAAAAATCACTGAAATGTAAACTAACCAACACTGATAGCCTTAACGGCAATTATTCTGTAATACTAGATAAATGCTGTTCTATTGGTACCTGCTGCCTCATTTACATCTCCAACACTGCTAGACCAGCTTTGAAAAACAGTCCAGAACATAGATATAATGAAGTCAACTCAGTGTGATGGACAAATGCATCCCACGCAAAGTACTTCCTGTATTTGTGAAACTATGCTTGTGTAATTGTGTAATCAATCTCTGGTGACTACTGGACAGCAGAAATGTAGGCCAATGATTTAGCACATGTGCTTGAATTTCCCAGCTATTCTGAAAGTTTCCATCTGCATATGTGGCCAACTACAATAGTAATTCTTTCTGTGCAGCAGGATAAACCAAGATTTTTAGGTATATCAGCACTTTCTAGGCCATCTTACCACATAAAAGCAACCTCTGAAAAAACTCTTCCTTCACTTTCTCTTTCAGAATAGCTAAGGAGGCCAGGAAAGAAGCACACGTAATCAGGAGGGACGTTAGATGTATTAGAACTAGAAGAACTGCTGCCATTCTTCAAGATGCTGGTAAGATGTCACGTAGAGCATTGTGTCCAGCTCTGGTCAGCTTTGCTCAAGACCAGCTTTCAAACTGCCATGCATTCAGGGAAGAGGCAGTGGGCTGATCGGTGAAGCAGTGAGCTTCTCTTACACGAAGAGATGTAAAGAGCCTGATCTGGTCAGCCCTGACAAGAATGAAGGGATAATCTTTGCAACATCCTTCCAATAGAACTGGGTGGATGTGGGGATATTGGAGGAGGTAAGAAAGCTGACACTTCTTAAGATGGTGTTTGATAACTTGATAAGTGGGATTACGTGAAAAGGGTAAACCCACTAAAATAGCAGAGCAGGGAGCCTGCTGATGCAGGAGGCACATTCCAGGTCTCTGTTCTTGTGAACAGATTGTCTTCAGCAAATAACTCAAGTCTTTAGGAAAAATATTGAAAGGCTATTTAAAAAAATATTTAAGGTAATACATTTCTAGTTGTCTTTTAGTTTTTTTTTTTTTTTTTCCTTGCCTTGCAAAAAGCCTGTTTCAATAACAGGTACAAAAACAGGTGGAAATTTGGCTTATACTTGTTGCTTCCGAGCAAAGGCTAGAGTGATAATTAAAAAGAAAAAATACATCTTAAAGAAGGCATGGTTCAATTCAGCCTTGACCATACAGCAATTAGTTGTCAGTAGCAGAATCTTGGCTTTGCTTAGTTTTAATTTATACCATCAGAAATTTGAGTTTTGAAACACGGCTCTGAAGTCACAAAAAGGGTGATAAGGATTTCTGGTTAGAATTCAAAGCATAGGTAGAACTAACTGTGTTATGCATGGCAATGAAAATTAGTCTTGTTTTCACCACTTATATATGAAAAACGGGTCGAACTAAATGCACAGTTTCTAGTTTACCCACCATGCTCTTTACCAGTCTCAATAATGCATGATAATCACCAAATTAACTGAAAACATCCATGCTCCAGATAAGCAGATACTGTCTGTGTGTTGCACACGCTGTTCAAAGGGCCTAAATGTGTTGGTTTTTCTTTTAAAACAGCATGTCACCAGCGGTGGTGCTGTAGAGTCACGTTTTTCGACACACACAGTAGGTTTCATGCAAGATCAGCAGCTACTTAGATCATGCCAAAGACACCATTTTGGTACAAACCTATTAAAAAAAAAAATAGTGTATTAACACAATTGCTTAATGTGTTGTAAGGGCCACCAACACATTGCCAATTTATTACATTTAAATTAAACAATAACCTTTTTAGTATATGAAAGCGATGGAGTCAGGGGTTGAGCTGCTGCAAAGCAGCTCTGCAGAGAGGGACCTGGGAGTCCTGGTGGACAACAAGTTTACCACAAGCCAGTAATGTGCCCATGTGGCCAAGAAGGCCAATGGCATCGTGGTGTACATCAAGAAGAGTGTGGCCAGCAGGTCAAGGGAGGTTATCCATCCCCTCTACTCGGCCCTGTTGAGTCTGCATCTGGAGTACTGTGTCCAGTTCTGGGCTCCCCAGTTCAAGAAAGACAGGGAACAGCTGGAGAAGAGTCCAGTGGAGGTCTACAGAGATGATCAAAGGACTGAAGCATCTCTCTTATGAGGAAAGACTGAGAGACCTGGGTCTGTTTAGCCTGGATAGGGGATCTCATCAATGCTTATAAATATCTAAAGGGTAGGCGTCAAGAGACTATTTTCAGTGATGCCCAGTGACAGGACAAGGGGCAATGGGCACAAACTGGAACACAGGAAATTCTATCTGAGCATGAGGAAAAACTTCTTTACTTTGAGGGTGGCAGAGCACTGGAACAGGCTGCCCAGAGAGGTTGTGAAGTCTCCTTCTTTGGAGATATTAAAACCCCCCCTGGTTGCATTCCTGTGCAACCTGCTCTAGGTGAACCTGGTTTGGCAGGAGGGTTGGACTAGATGATCTCTAGAGGTCCCTTTCAACTCCTACCATTCTGTGGTTCTGTGCATGTGAAACCTGCTTTCAAAGACCCAGAGGACCACATGTTGCTTGGTGCATTTATACTTGTTGGGTGTGTTTTCATCCTGTGTCTTGGTCTTGGCCAGCAACTGGCTTGTTTCAATTCTGGGAAGATGGATCACATCGCCAGCACTATTCTGACTGGCTTTGTCTTAACCCTGTGCTGTTGTAAGCATGTACTTGGTGTTTTGACAAAGAGATTGTGCAAAGTATTCTCACATTTGTATGGCATAGAGTATTATAAGTATACTCATTATCAGTGCATCTGTCTTACTTGCTACTTATGATCTTTCTACTGCTAGGCACAGAATTGGAATTTTAAGGCAATAAAACCTAGTGCTTTAGTGAAGTCGTGTACAACATTTACAGGGAAGGGTGAAGGAATTTGAACTGCCTCAGTATCTGAGGCACTGTTTAATGAAAGGTTTAAATGGCATTGACTGCCATATACTTTGTTTGCTTAGACCTCTGATAAGGATGTTTTTGCCAAGTTATCTCACTTGCAATACAAGATGTGCCCTAGAAAAGTGGTTCTTTTGTCTAATGAAAATCAGAGTATTTAGAAAGAAATATCAGGCTGTTTGCCAAATGAAAATGCCTAAGAAATTCTAAGTTTGCAACTGGTATTTCAACAGTCACATTTCTGTACATTCACAATTTAAGCTTCTCTTTTCTTCTACTGGGAAATTGCCAAAAACAGTACAAGAAAAACAAATCTAATCACAGAATTTACACGAACCTTTTAATTGTGTTAACATAGCTCCAGTTCTTGCAAAAGATATTTCATGAAAGGATAGCAGTCCGGTGTGAGAGAAAATAGGCACTGAGAAAAAGAAAACCCAAACCCAAGAGTGCAAATGACTTCTCATTCATGCACATGTGAAACTGAAAGAATTGAAGGCACCTGCATATATGTTTCTCTTGGATCTAGGAGTATTCAATATGTTTTGTTAATTTTAGGTGAAAATTTTATTACACCATCAGATGGGTAAGAGAGTAAGGAAGCTGGCAGATGGGATTAGAATTTCAGGTGATCTTGACGCACAGGAGATATGGACTTAAAGTAGGTTTCAGTTAGGGACAAGTGCTAATGCACAAATACAGCTTGAGAAACAGACAGTATCAGTTCTCCATGCTATATCATGAAACGAATGCAAATCAGCACTGTACTAATGTGGCAAGGAAAACAAATGCCAGAGTGGGATACAGAAAGCAGGAGCATTGTGTGTTCCTCCCAGCATAGAACATGGAAGCTAATGTGGGAAATGCGTTTCCAAACCGATGTATGCTAGTCAATAGAAGAGCAATGACAAAGTTTACAAAACCAGAAAACCTAGAAAACAATGGCTGCAAAGAAAGCTTGAGTCAGCTGCAGGACTGAAAAGAGTAATTCAGTCTTGAAATAAGCTCTTCCAAGAAGAGCAAGAGAGCAACCTGTTCTCCTTATGCATGGTGAAAAGGACAAGAGCAGATGGTCATAACTTGCAGCAAGAAAGATTAGGGTGAGATATTAAGAAAAGCTTTCTAAAATTTTATGATGCTAGAATCACCCTTGGCTCTTCTGTTTCCAAGCTGTTCTTATGTCACAAATGATTTGCAATGACATGCTGGATTTGTCTTATCAAATGCTTTCATTTGTTTTCCAAATAGCTTGCAAAACAGTAGGAATGAAGGACAGATTGTGCATTTTTGGTAAATCTAATAGTCTATGTAAACAAAAAAATTTTCAGATCATTGAGTGAATTAAAAAAAATAATAAACTCCCAAGCAGAACATTAGTGCAAATTAATTGGGTAAATTATTTGCTGTGAATCATTCATTTAGCTTAATTTCTAACTTTTGCTTGTTATTGATCCTTAATTAGAATAATGGTGCTATATGCAAAGTTAATTGTTTTTATTATCACTCTGAATACAGGTATTCTCTCATTGCTTTAAAAATGCGCATCTTTAGATGTACTTTTCAACAGTCAGTTTGCATATTGATAGCTGTTAATGTTGTGTTAAACCCCATGCAGTATCATTCTGTGAATACTGGAAAAGTAAGGGTAAGTAAACATGATTAACTGCAGGCTGTGATGCTAAACATATTCAATTATTCAAGCGAATGTTTCTCTCTCTTTCGGCTAATGAGAAATTTATGGATTAGCCTTTTCCTCCTTCCCTGGTGGTTATTCCCTCCTATTGTTAAGAAGCTAGGGGATAATATAATGAGATGCTCACTTGATTACTATCAATAAGACTTCAAATGGTATTTTTAGGAAGAAGCAGCCAAATTCATCCCAGGTGCAACATCAACAAAATCAATACCATAACAGTAATGAATATTGCTGAAGAAAACTGTGTATATCACTGCATCATCTGTATGATCGTTTTGAGTCAAAGCATTTTTTTAATTTACAAAACACCTTTTTAAATGACATTAAATCTTGCAATATTTACCCAAACACTCAGCCTGGGGAAAGGACCGGTCTATGGGGAATATGTGTCAGCATATTTGTACAACATACAACCTCGCTGACCTCAGTAAGGTGCTGCCTTGGCAGGGTCGGGGCTGGGTTCAGGGCTGTGTATTGTTAAGGGCTGAAGAGCAAAGCCATGGCTGCGCTCTGCGTGTCCAGGCAGTTCCCACACAAGCTTCTCTAGTAAGAGAGTTTCTGATGGTTCCCTAGGAGACATGGGTGAGCTGGGAAAGGGGCTGCAGTAGCTCTTACAGACTACAGCCTCCATCAGTCAACTGAAAGGGAAAGGGCCCCCTCTGGCTCTAGGAGCAAGTACTGTCCATGGCTTGTCTTCATAGGACTAAAACCTGGCCACCAAACCAGGCTGGCCTCTTACATACTGCCTTTTGGGAGCACCCTCTGGCCTGTACGTCACCCGCAGACTGACTGTTCCTGGGCCTTGTCTGGAAACTGTGCTGGGAGCACCCTGACAATTATAACGGTGCGCAGTCACAGGGCAGCGCTCCAGGCTGCACCGAGCCTTCAGGGAGAGGTATACCCACAGTCCTTGAGTAGACTGCAAATACTGAACCCTTCTGCCTCCTGGAATTGTTCCTGCCTCTTCCTTTGTTTGAACTTTCAGACTGGACCTTAGGCTGAGGTCTCCTACTGTCCTCAGCACACCTAATACACCCATTTAGGATGCACTCAGCAGACCTAATGTAGCCCTTGGACAGAAACTCAACTCCGAAGTTCCCACTGAGATATCCAATAACGAGACGAACTTCTCAAAGCAAAGCGCCTCTTTGAAAACAAAGCATCTCAATAGACAACCTTATTTCATAAGAAAGGTTTATTTTAAAGCCTTTTCCTCATTTTATTTCTTGGAATTTCATTTTAACACATGGCTTATCTTAAAAAAAGAAAAAGCTATAACTGCGTGCTCTCTCTATTGATATGAAACAAATCTATCATGAACTTATTGCTCATTTTTTAATTAAAATTTTCTATTATGTAAAGCATGAGTCTTAGGCTGACTGGCAATCATTCAAGCTCTTGGAACAGAAGATCTTAGCTCAGCCTCATAGAAAATTCAGTGAGAGCCTCCTGCAGGAGTTCCCTTTCCCACAATGAGATTTCAGTAAATTACACCATCCCTTTCAAGAGTAATTGCAATAAATTTAATATGACCAGTAAACATGAAATATGTCAGTGTATCACAGTTCATTACAATAGGATCTCCATCGCGGACTAATAATAAATAGTAATGCTCAGATAACAGCCAAGAAATGTAACGTCTGAGCATTGAAAGAACATAAATAAGGATCTGAACTCATCGGATCCTGTTCTGAATAGAATAAATGGATGCCCTGTGGACTTCTATCAAAGTGATGGATGAGGGGTTTTCTTTTTTGACTACTGAAAATGCAAAGAAATAAAAAATGTATCCAACCCCAGACTTTCAATCCTCGCCCTGCATTTGTAGCAGCTCTCCCCTCCAACGAATGATTGAGGACTGCAAACACAGAATGTGAAGGACAGCTGCTCCGGCAGGAATATTTGAGATCATAATCCAAGTTGTAGCACTACCTTGGGCACTTAAAGGGATATGGTCAAATAATTCTGCTGTGGATTTTGTTTTGCTTTACTTTTCAGTGTTTGTAAAAAATCATGTTTTCTGGAAAACATGAGCATATTTTCTTTTGTTCTCAGTTTGTCCTCTTGTTTTTAAAGTGTTGATTTCTTCCCTTCATTTCTTTTTGGAGCACAATCCAATTTAGTATGTTTTTTTCTGCAATACTGATCCTGTCAATCAATAGCTAGCAGTTATATTCATTTTTAATACTATTTTGTGCTCTTTCAAGCAACTCTGTCTAAGCACACTGAAGCATATTTCAGTTGCAGCACAACTCACTTTATTTTAATCTTTCACTGATACTAGCGGATGCACAGAAAACGCTACTTAGTTGCACATTATAACTGAATAATTTAAAGCATGGCCAGATTATTATTGTGAGCTCATGAAGGAGAAAATTAAAGGTTTAAGGGACAAACTCAATTCTGATCTAAAACCACCATAACATGTAGAGATAATAAACATACATCTGTAGTGAAATTGGTCCAAATATCATCCCTGAATTGACAATGTGCGTGCCTAATCTTCTGATAACATTTTATTATTATTCAGGTTGAAGCAGAAGTAATCAAATTTCATTTGTTAATGCTGGTTTGTTATTTTAACCATCTAAGGGGAAGGTTTCTTTCCAAAGTTACAAATAAAAAAAAATCTACAATAAATCAGGTGTATTGAAGGACTTTCATCTTGTGAGGTATATGATGTAGGACAGAGACAGTACACCAGACTTGACTGATGACTGGTATGACCTATCATGGAACCCCCCCTCCCCCCGCCCTTTTTCTTTATTCTGCATTTCCAGCAATTTATAGTTGCTTACAACTTCAGAAGCCTTTAATCATTTGTGATGGTATTTTCTTTGCAGAAATATTCCTCGTGCAGTGCTTGAGTGTATAATAAATATTCTTTACAATAAGTGTACTGGTTTAACATTAAAATTTCAAATAGTTCAGTTATGTATATTATACATAACAGATAAAGCACATACATCTATTTCAAACTTCTGTTAGAGTGGCTCAGATTTAGTGGCTCAAGAGAAGTTTGAGAGGTGCAATGGCTTGGTGCTAGAATATTTTATTTTTATTTTTTTTTAAGACAACTGAATCCAGGAGTGTTGCTTTGCTTTTTCAGTAGTTGTAAAAATTAATTATCTTGTCTCCTTTTTTCTTGTCTGAAATAATAATAGCTTTGTTACTTTTAGAAAATCAGAAGAGATTGTGACATGGGGCTAAATGAAAAAACCTCTTGTCTGGGATCCCAGTGCTACAGCTGATTGTTGGGCAGCAGGCCTGGTGATTTTAGAGCTGACATGCATAATGTTTCAGCAAACTCCGGCTCTAGGGTTGCCCAGGTGTTATGATAATTTTCTTGTCCTGTGGGTACAAAGATTTTAAAATCCAAAATGGGCTACTAAGACTGCCTGGTTTGATCTGGATGGCGTAAGCTGTAAAAGAGAAGCTGCTGATTTCAATAACAAGAACGTAATTTTTGTTGGAACTCAAGCATGTTTTCTTCAATTTTATTTTTGTTTGTTTTTCAGAAAGATGGTAATCTATGGAAAATTCACTGCTTCTTTTCTAAGCCTGTTTCCCTCCTGCCATTTTCATTCCCATGCTTGTAGTCTTAGCATTGGGTAAAATTGTTCATAATTCTTTGTCTAGACCAAACTCTGACCTTGTTATTGAATCCTGTTGTGTCATTCATGATTAGTTTCCGGTATTAGAAAACTTCTTCCTGAGTAAACAGCTGCAGGCTGTGAGGAAGTTTCCTACTTACTCTTCTCTTGGATAAAATTCAATATGTGAGGCAGGGCTTCCAGGCTTGTAATTGGTCATACAGGGCTTATGGTATTAAGATCCTCCTCCCTGACTTTTGAATACTCAGTGTCAGAATTTACACAAACTCAGTTCATATTTTACGGTTATGCCTTGATAATTTGTTCTTTAAACATGGCAATAAGACAAAGAATTTTGAAGAATATGACCATTATTTTGGCTTTGGAAGTCCTTCTACCCATGTCTGGGTTTTAGCCAGGACATTGTATAAGGCTGGTGAGCAGAAGAACTCTTCCAGACTACTGTCAGTTGTAGAAGATGGGGAGGGATGCCCCTCTTCAGCCTGACTCACAGATCATCTCTGTCCTCTTTCTAGAAGTTATTGCCTCCTTGAGTATGCTACCACCACTAACTCCTTAATTAGTCAGGCTAGCAAAGACATTATTACCAAAATAACTTAATTTGAATTTGGGCCCCACCAGCAGGATGGAGAGAGAATCATGGAGAAGATCAACTGGTGGGTCTGAGAGATCCCCACGCTTCAGTGAGGGGATGGTGAAGAATAACTGCAGGGAGAAGGGATGGGAACTGGAATCTTAAAGATCCCATCTTGGAGCATGTTGAACATACATGCTGAACTACTGCATACTGAAAAGGACACAGCGTATGTTCTGGAGGTATTTTTCTAGTAATTTAAGATGAGACAGGAACATCTTGAATTCTTCAAAGGTGGGAACTTCAAGCCTGCAAGGAAATTCAGGCTGGCCTTTGAGAGCACTAGGCTGGTGTCAGGCTGAAGAAGCTGGGGGTATTGCTGTCCTTGTGCTGTGCAAACCCAGGTCAGTTCTGCCAGAGTTTACCTCATCTGCTGCAGTGCCACACAAATATCACTGAACTGCTCTAGACTCTGGCTGGAAGAAACTGTTACCATAGTGTCCAGAAGCAGGCCATTTGCAATTCTCCATTTTAGCTCTTACCATTCAGGAGGTTGTGGGCATTCAATTTTGATTTGGGTGTTGGGTTTTTCCTTTTTATTTATTTTTTATTTTTTTTACTCTTTTCATCCTTTTTCTATCTTCTCTTCCTCAAATGTATTAATATCAAACCCAAATGATTTCACTTGATGCTGATAATTTTTAGAAATGCAGTACTTCCCACACGATATCCTGGTCTCTAAATTGAAGAGACATGGATTCGATAAATGGACCACTCGGTGGATAAAGAACTGGCTGGATGGTTGCACTCAAAGAGTTGCGGTCAACGGCTCGGTGTCCAAGTGGAGAGCAGTGACGAGTGGCGTTCCTCAGGGGTCGGTACTGGGACCCGTACTGTTTAACATCTTTGTTAGTGACATGGACAGCGGGGTAGAGTGCACCCTCAGCAAGTTTGCTGATGATACCAAGCTGTTTGGCGAGGCAGACACGCTGGAGGGGAGGGATGCCATCCAGAGGGACCTGGACAGGCTGGAGAGGTGGGCCCAAGCCAACCTCATGCAGTTCAACAAGGCCAAGTGCAAGGTCCTACATCTGGGTCGGGGCAATCCCAAGCACAAATACAGGCTCAGCGGAGAATGGCTGTGGAGAAGGACCTGGGGGTGATGATTGATGAGAAGCTCGACATGAGCAAGCAGTGTGCGATCGCAGCCCAGAAGGCCAACCGTATCCTGGGCTGCATCAAAAGAAGTGTGGCCAGCAGGTCAAGGGAGGTGATTCTGCCCCTCTACTCCACTCTCGTGAGACCCCACCTGGAGTACTGCATCCAGCTATGGAGTCCCCAACATAAGAAGGACGTGGACCTGCTGGAGCGCGTCCAGAGGAGAGCCACGAGGATGATCAGAGGGCTGGAGCACCTCTCCTATGAGGAGAGGCTGAGAGAGTTGGGGCTGTTCAGCCTGGAGAAGAGAAGGCTCCGGGGAGATCTTATTGCGGCCTTCCAGTGCCTAAAGGGGGCCTACAGGGAGCTGGGGAAGGACTTTTTACTAGGGCATGTAGTGATAGGACGAGGGGGAACGGCTTTAAGCTGGAAGAGGGCAGGTTTAGATTAAACATTAGGAAGAAGTTTTTCACTTTAAGGGTGGTGAGGCACTGGAACAGGTTGCCCAGAGAGGTTGTTGAAGCCTCATCCCTGGAGGTGTTCAAGGCCAGGCTGGACGTGGCCTTGGGCAACCTGGTCTAGTGAGAGGTATCCCTGCCTGTGGCAGGGGGGTTGGAACTCAATGATCTTCAAGGTCCCTTCCAACCTAAACCATTCTATGATTCTATGATTCTATACTTCAGATTACAATATTCTTACAACCCAGATGCATCTCTCGTGTTTTCTCCATTTTGTTCTCTGAAGGAAGGGCAGTCACATCTACTGCTTCAGATTTTTATAAAATTTAATTTTTAAACAGTGTCATAGTTCTTGGCAGAGAGATCAAACCAGAGCTGCATCAAATTGCATTCTGACCTCAAGGTATTATCCTGAGACTGCAATTCAAGGTGCTTCCCCTCATTAGTTTAATGAATGTTACAGCAGTTTGTCTCGGTTGACTTTTTTCATAAATAATTGGAAGCCCTTTGTTGCCATGGCTTAATATCATTTCATGCCCTATCCCTTAATGATTCACAGACAATTTGTTAATCTGGAACTCTACTTTCTCTGAAACACTCCTGTCCATAGTGATTATTCCCATAACTGCACCAAGCTGATTGAGAACTCTGGCTCCTGCTCGTGAACCATTACTCCACCTCTATCAGAACAGATACTAAGGAAAATTGCTGCTTTACTCTCCTGACTCCTTTTGACTAGAAATTTTGATCAGATTCTTATTATGTGAACAGAGGGTTTGATAGTAACTAATCTAAATTAATATACAGGTACTTCTGTATTTCTTTCTGATCTAGTAAAGATGCTGTCTGCTGACTCAAGCCAAGCAGCTGCCAGTGCGGTTGTACAAGGCATTCATGCTGACTCTTGTTGATAACACTGTAAGATTTAAGTTGTTGAGTGAGCTGCAGAACAGGAAAAATAGACCCTACTGCTCATAGAAAAATCTGCCTTTCCTATCCAAAGAGGTCTTAGAGGATTTTGGTGTTTTTTCAATGACATCTCTAACATGAAGTTCCAGAAATTTCCAAACTTGTGTGCCTAGAGCTATCATAGGGTACTGTGGATTCAGATGTTAAATAACAAGTTGGGATTTAGTTGGTTTAAGTGTTAGTTGGGTACATATTTGCAAACATACATTAGCATTGTAGTTCAGATCAGAAGTGGGCTTTGGAAGGAAGTCTTCCGGTTATCTTCACTCACTACACTTTGCACCATGGAGTGCACAAATTGGATTTTATTCGGACCAGAACAAACTGGGACATACCTAATGTTCTCCATCAGGCATTGTTGTCTTACCTCTGCTGGTCACAAACTGCTAATGGACTGGTAAGCATTCAGTCCACAAGATTAGGTTAGGCCCCGTCCAAAGCAATCATCCCCATCTCAGAATGTTCATTACGTGGATATAAGCTCCTCAGCACCACTGTAGGACACCATGCTCAGCTCTGTGGATCCGGTTGTCATTGTGCTGCACACCTGCTTATTGTAGGCATTTAGATGTAACCAGAGACTCTGAAAATCAGAGAAGTGTGAACCCTTTTTTATTTCTTTCTTTTTAAATGTTTCTCCTGAATGCCAAGATGATGTAGCTATTAGTACCAATGCTGGAATACTCTGAAAATTTTTGAGCCTCTTGTAAGCATGCGTTGTTATACCGTTATGGCTGTGACTGTGGATAAGGGCAGTGAAGATCTGCATCCCAGATGGATTTCAGTGCTTTTGCTTGCGTGCTTAAAAACATTGGTAATGTATTTTACAGTATATTGTATTTGAAATGGTCTACAAGAAAGGAAGCGTGGCTGGGAGACTAAGCAATACTTAAGAATGTGTGTTTACAGGTAAACAAGTAACCAATATAGCCCGGGATAAGAAAATCACAAATAGTACTCAGTTTTACCTCTGCACAAGTATGCAGACTTCAGTGACCGAGGATATAGCTGAAGACTGATTTAGTGCCAACTACATAGCACAAATTGAAGGAAAATAGAGATGCACACTTCTACTCTTTGTTTGCAGAAATAAATTCCTGAACTGAAATGCTTTTGTGGCTCTGTGCTCACAGTATTTCAATTTCACTTGATGATAGTGGTGGGGGGAATGGAGAGGAAAGTCATAAACTGAAGCCACTAGCCTATTTATGGTGCATCCTGATTCACGTGCAAGGCATGTTGATGCCCTGTTCTTGCATACTGCCAGAAAAACAGATTGGTTTGGTACTGTGGAACCCATGGCATCAGCTTTAGTGTGAACTGAGCGATCTAATTTTTAGGAGAACATTTTCCCATATGTTTGTAAATTTAAAGTGGTGCATTTTGATAATATAAATCATGTTGTTGAATTTTTGTGACCTCCTATGAATTAAATTCACAGTACTCTGGCTAATGTTCTGGATGCATATTTTTAATTTAAAAAACAAAACAAAAAACTTGTTCACCTGTTCTGGATACATTCTTATTGAACTTATTCTAATATAAATGGTACCTTATTTAATTCTGTTGGCTTACGTAGGATTTTTCTGTCTCCACTGGATTGGCACCAGTGGTGAATCTGGCACAGTCTTTCTTATTGCTGAGCTGAAGAAGTGCTTCTCTGTTAGATGATATTTAATACGCGGTTTTCTTTGTTGTGATGGATTTTTTTATGTTTAATTCTTATTGATGGCAGCTTGGAGAATTATACTCTCTGTGAAGTGGCCAATACCTAAAAATTTAAGAAATTACAAATCTAAGTATTAATACATAGTAATTTAAAAGATGTATACACCAATACATTCTACACTCAAGCAAAATGAAAATCAACGTTTTATGCAGAAAAGCCCCCATATTTTACAGATCAACATATTGTTATTGCTATGCAAAATATTTATAAACAAGCCAGTGAGTTTTAAATCCAGTTCAATATGGATTACGGGAAAAACTATGGAGGTTTGAATAAATCAATAAGATTCTCATTAATACTACCCTCAGTGTGAAATGTTTATTATTAATACAAAACAGTATGCTTTGTCTCCTAATGAATCTGTCATATCATTTTGTCTTTTATACCACTTTCTAGTCAGCAATTTTGATCTATCAACGTGAAAATTCTATAGATTTTCCATATAATACCAGCCATTTTCTAATGTAGGAGTAGCGTGTTATTTTAAATCAAGCAAGTGTTGTAAAACACTACATAAAATATGTCCAAATTTGGAAAATATGAGTAGATTTCACTTGCCCATGGGTTTGACAAACCTTTACGTACCTTTTTGTGGTTGGAGGTGAGGTTTTTTGTGTGTTGTGAGTTTTTATTGGAATTGGACAAGTGACTGTTACTTTAACTTTGGGTTTCAAAGCTCAGACAGGTAGCTTTACAAGAATTACCAATTACAAAAAAGTAAAAGTGCTGTTCAACTACAGTCTGTTTGAGTTACAAGGAAAACTGTTCCAAATTTGCGGCTCTGCTGTCCTGCTGGGCCCAGGCTAAGTGCAAGCTGCAACATCAGTTGAGGTAAGGGGAGCTCTGCTGTCTGTAAGTGCCTAAAACAGACCAAAGCTGCTGGATATGGTGAATTAAGTAAACAACTGGGGGACCTCATAGGTATATGAAATTCGAATAAGCAGGTATTCATATATTTTGGGGATTAATTTATATTCCTGTCTCTTAAATTAGAATGCCTGAATATGGCTACTTATGTTTGGTTCAGGAAAGAGCATGAGCTGTTCTCAGTTACACATTAATTTTCATCCTATTCTTTGCAAATTACATTATTTTAAAATCAGATTTTAAACTGTGGGGCTGGATTATGTACTTCTGTGAGGGACTGAAAGTCGTATTCACAAGGGGAAGCTAGTTAGAATTAACCTACATAGGCTCACACTGTAACTGGAGTATGGCTCAAATGTGATACAAACAAAAGCATTGCTGAGCCAGCTACAGTTCACTGAGGGCTGTCAAACCCACCATGGGCTGCAGATAAGTATCTCAAGTGACTGACTGTTAGCGTGATCTTTGCTGCTGCAACACACTTCTGCCATTGCTTATTTCACTTGCTAAATGAAGAGTAGCTTGTGTTCTGGCTAAAATTAGGATATAGGAAAAGAAAATCCAGTCTAATCCTGTAAGGATCTTCATCTCATGTGGCTACATGAAAGGACTTTAACATTCATAGGACTGAGCAGTTTGGCATCTAGTTCACATCTAAACCCTACTTGCTATATCAGGGAGACATTTCTTGTCCTTGATCTCTTTTAAGGGCATAAAATGCAGTGATGCCTGCCTCTTTCTTTTACGGCACTTCCACTTCAGTATTTGTCCTTGGTGACTACCAAGGAAGTAGGAGATGTGTTTGGTCTTGGGAATCCTGCATATCGGCCAGTGCTCTTTTACTGTAAGCACTTGTGGGATTCATCACAACACACAGCAAACATCTTTGACAGCTAAAATGCATGTCACTCTGGAAGAAACTGTATATCAATTGTAAAACTCGTATCTGAATATATTCAACTACTGACACGTAAAATCATATGAGCTGAATCTCATGCTCCGTGTCCAAGGTAAGACTATGAATTCTCCTGCAAGGTCTACAATCTAAGAGGCAAGTAGCGTTAAGGCTTGGGGACTTGCTTACTTTTTCAGGAAAGTTTTCTAGAGACTCCCAAAAGTAAAGTTATGTGCAGTCATCTTCCTTGCATGCATAGCTACAGTACAGTGGGAAATAGGTCAGGAAAAACAGGGAATACATGAATATCCCTGAGATAAATTTTCCAGAGGGGCTTGATGGGTTTATGACAGTCCTACCTCCTGTAGCCAGGCACCTGTGGCAATGCTGTGTGAATTCCCAGTCAACTGGCTCAGGAATATCTACTGACCTGTGCAAACTCCCCTACCCACAACAGAGCTGCTGCCAGCCCTCGCCCCTCCCAAGCCCTGCACACTGACATACATGTTTGATCCTGTACAAGATCGCTTCTTGTGAAGGCTAAGGAAAAAAATTACTCCTCAGGAGAACAATGATCAGGAGGGGAAGAAGAGGGACATCTCAGTCGTGGTATCTCTGGACATGTTGCTGCTTATCTACAATCTCTGGCTAAGGCTGTTCCAGAGGTCGAATGTAGCCTCAGGAATATATGGATCCAACTACAAATGAGTATGGGAAACTTTTCACACCCATTAATTAGATCTGGTTTTGCAGCGTGCTTTTTTTAAAAAGAATATTTATAGCTATCGTCTTCACGTCACATATACACAGCTTGTTGACAACCAGGCAGGGCGGACTGTGTGCCACATTAATGATGCTTTAACCACCTGTGCACATTGCATCCATTGTCATAGGCATGGTGTTCCCTTTGGCAGCCTTAAGGGGGAAACTGAGGCAGTGGGAAGGCAGAGCTGAGAGCTCTTGGCTTTAGCTGTCTTGAAACAATCTGAATATGTTTGCTTTCTTGGTCGCACATGTCTGCTATACGCTAATGTATGCTGTGCCAGAGGTTTCAGAGGTATTTATGGAAAACAAGAACTTGAAAGTCCCTGCTTATATGTATACTTTCAGACAGTCAGCTAAATTTCACATTGAAAAAATACAATCCCACATAATGACGTAGTGAGGAAAATGTATGTGCTGTGTATGCAACTGAATGTATATTGTCTAAATAATTCAGTTTGAATGAAACTATTTTTTCCATACAGGTCTTTCTATTATTAGACATAAATGAGTATATCTCTTATTTAAAATACACTTTTTAAAGTAGCAATCATTAAATAGAAAAGAAATCCCTTAAATAATATGTCCATTTGCCATTACTTTAACAATGATAATCACCTAATGAACTGAACGTACAGACCCACAGTTATATCAAGAGTTGCATTTGATGCCCAAGCTACTCTAATTGCTACCTGTGTAATTGTGTAACTCACGTAAATTACTAAAGACAGGTTGATTTAAACACAGTGTTAAAATTTAAAAGGAGTGACAGTACTAATAAAGCAAAATAAACAGAATAAATCTTTTTGACAAAGCCAGTAATTATAAACTTGAATACCAATTAGTTCTGAGGAGGTAGGTTTATTTCAGCTCTTTCATTGGACTTGAGAATAATTATATTAATTTTCCAAAGTATCCAAAACATCCAGAAAAATAAAGCAAGAATTCATTATGTAAAACCAAGACGTGCCTAGCACCTGCTTTTTCGGTGTTTCTATTCACCGTCATGATGAAAATATACATGCTGGTAAATCCATCTGCTCGAAATAGACAAATTGTTACCCCTTTGTTGAATTTAAGTAATGAAATCTATCAGTGAGAGAGTTCTGCAGGTAGGGGAAATCGATCCAAGTAGGACACTGTGAAACACTGATGGAAAAACTGCTAAGAAAGCTTTTGGAGCTATATTGACAATGTATCTGCTTTTCTCACAGCAGTTTATCTCACATTTGAAACTATTGCCTTTAACAGTATAGTCACTATAGTAGTGGCTTCTGCTTTTCTCTTGTGAGTGACACATCATCCATCTATCTATCTATCTATCATTATCTATTTTTAATAGGGACAAAACACTCTGTTTCCCCTTGTTTCCTTTGGGATTACCATAGGGACTTAGTTAAATTAATTAAAATTGGAACTTCATGATTTTTTATTAGCTCTGAAATGCAAATAAGTGTCTGTACCTTCTGTAACCACGCATTAGCTGAGCAAATACAAATATGCATAATTTTGAAAGTTAGAGTATAGGTTGATCGCAAAGCATGATGTTGCAGCAGTGAGACTTGTTAGAATAATCTCCCAAGGAGAAATGGGGAAAGTCTTATCACTTGGGACATCTTAAATTGAACTAGAAAAAGCATTAACTTTACAGTGCTTTGTGCTCAGAGACAGATGAGTTAGCTTACTCAAAATACCAGTAGGCCTTTTTTAGCAATGCATCCTTGCAAATTTTGGCAGGAATGAATACATACTTTGCAAATAATTGAAAGTATCATTTTGGCCAAAACTTTGAAAGTGCTGTTATTTTTCATTCTAGCAACTGAAAAATATGAAGCTAAGTCAATAAAAATATGGGAGTATATTGTTATCCTTATTATAGAAATTCCTTTCCTTCCTGCTTTTAAATATATATATGAGGAAACATTTAAGGCAAGAGTTAAGGCAAGTTCAATATTTTTAATTTTTTTCTGGAAAGTAATTAATATGGAACAATTCTTTGGTCTGAAATCTATACTACCTATCAGGAGAAATGGACACTAAAAGAGGTACAGTGGTGCCACTCTGTCACTGCAAAATTTGGTGTCTTTTCTGCTTTAAGCATATATGTTAGAGTTAGGTATAAGTACAGATTTTGCATTCTTTTTGTTGGGTACAACAGCATGTCCATTACTGGCAATGCATCATTTATTTCACTGTCAGAGTAGTTAATACTGAGAAGAACATGGAAAAAGCAGATGACGGAAGTAAACAGCTTTTAAAGAATTTCTTCTCTCAAACAGTTTCAAAGTTTGGGTTAAGCTTTTTGAAACATGGCACACTATCATTTTCAAATACTTTATTTTAGGCACAGTCTTATCAAAGTGAAAAGACTATTTATGTTTTACCGCAAAAGCCTGCACCTTCACAGGATGAGCTTCTGACATTGATACTTCTTCGAGCAGTACAAAGTAATACTGCATCACATAAATATTCTTTTTTTTCCCAGTTGAACATTTTCTATTTTCGTTTTGGAAGTAATGTAGCACAGAGATTAGCTGCATGAAAAAGTGCAGACATGGATTCTCTCAGGATGTCGTATTCCAAGTCAGTGAAAGGCTTGTTGAAGAATTGGCAAAAGAGCAACAGAGAGAGCGAGCCATGATGGGTTGATGGTGTGTGAGAGTTGACGGGCTTTAGTAAGCCATAAGGAATGTTAAAAGTAAAATAATTTTATGCAATGGGTATTTTGAATGCAGATTTCCAACAGTGCTATAACAGAAAATATCATCTTTGTCAAAATGTCAAGAATCATTCTGAGGGTTTTGGTTGTATTAATGTAATGGGAAGGGCAGATCTGGGAATTTTCAAGGAAATTATTATGATGAACCTGGAAGAAATCTCTTTGTTGATTTGAATCTGGTTTTGATGTTTAACATCCTAGTAGAAGTTATGTCGTGTTGGTTTTGATGTTGCAGTCTTTTGTAGTTTATGTTTGTTGTGGATGTTGCTGATGTTTTCCTTTGCAAACTGGGTAAAATTCATGAGGAATTTATTGTAAACGGATCAAATATGTTTTTTTTTCAGAAGAAACGTCTTCTCTAAATAACTAAAAGCTGGAAAAGCCACACTGAGCTCTGGAAACTAGCTGCAATGCTCAAACTCTTTGCACACTCAGACACTGGATTCCCTAAACTAGAAACATTAATTATGGCACTTGAAACCTGAGGCATTTTTAGCAATGGCCAATCAAAAAAAATCTAGTGTGACTATCATAGTGACAAAGGTACTAGTTAAGTCCAATGCGTAAATAAGGATCGCATATCCATAAACCACATTTTTTTCTTAAGGTCATGTTTCAAAACAGTTACGGAGAACTCTGGGTTATCAGGTGTACAAATACACATACAAATTAAGCAGCATTTTTTTTATATGTGGGAAGAAAATAAATCACTGGACTTGTGGTACTAGTAAGAAGAATGCCTTCCTTATATCTTAAGGAAAGGTCATCAAGGGGATGGATCTTATTTGGCTGGGAGTCCCCACGCGTTTGCTCCCGACTGCGTGCAGCCACCCTTTCCAGTGCGCAGACAATCGGTACGAGGTCTGAAAGTGATTACTTCTGTGGAGGATGTTTACCTTCCACAGCCGCCTTTTCCTTACATTTAAACTGAAATGTTTCCTTTTCTAAACAGTTTACATTTCTGATTCCAGAGGCATCCATCTTGCCAAAGCCACCAGTGTTTGTCTCACTTTAAATGCATTTATATGCTAATGCAGACAGTCTCTCCTGCTTGCACACATACCACACACAACTATATAGAAATTATTCTTTTCTTGCTAGATTTATAAAATATGACCATCAAACATCCTTTGGATTTATCTACGTTAATCAAAATCTATACACTACCTAGTGCTGGTGTGATACAGACAGCAGAACAAAGAAGTGCCTCTCTGTTGGAAGATATTTTACAGGTGATTGTTTTGAATAAAGCTAGAGAATTCTAACATATATATATATATATAAGATTTTAAAAATATGTTTTGTAATATATTCACTTCCCCAAGGATTGGAAAAGAATGGAAAAATGTTTACATGGCAGGTATTGTCCTTGCATACCATAGTGTTTTACTGTTGAGATGGTGAAAATGAAATTTATCACTGTGAAACTCACTGGGTTTTGTGTTAAACTGCAGCTATGTGCTTAATCTGCTGGGGTTAGGAAGAAAAGAGTTTTAATTAATATCTGTATGCCCATGGCTTTCACTTTCAATTATTACTTTGAATTCTATCTAGGTTTTTTTTCTGAGAACCAGTCTTTTAAAAAATCACAGCTGATATGTTCATTCCTGCAAGATAGTTAGTGCCTTCATTTCTCATCAAAGTCATTGTAAAATGAATGAATGCAACAGATTAAGAAATTGAGTCTTAAATTATTCATTCATTATTCACAGTACTGGGAATCTCTGATGTAGCTAGGAGGACTCATAGGGGAAAAAAAGACAGGATACTGTGGGAATTACTACATTTTTGGACATGAACTTGAAGTGGCAAGGTCAGATCCCCAACAAACTAGGCAAGCTCAAGAACTGTAAGAAAACAGTGTGGCAGAATACATGGTTGAAATAAAACTTTAGATAAATATAATTTAGTGCATATTTAGCTTTAAATTGCAAAGTTTGGTGAATTCCTTCCAGTAGTTAAAACTGAAGAAATTAATTGCAAGATAGTTGAAGGTGGAATTATTACAGCTACAAGATTAGTCTCTGTTTCTCAGTAGCTTGTGGCAGCTGCAAAATACAGCCAACAAAATATTTATTTATGAACAGCTCAGAGAATTGAATTTTTCAGTTGGAATAATTATATAAAGGCAGATGGAAGTACAGAAGGTTAAATCAAAAAACATTCCGCGGATGAAGAGATTGAGGACAGAAATAAACTGAATGTATCAGTCACTTTGAAAGGGATGTTTTAATTATGGAGATCCATGGCTGGCGAAGGTACATAACATTATATTAATCTAATAAAATTTGGTGTCTACTTAATGAAATTCTTTCTTCTTCTGTCTTGCAAGATGGAGAGCTCTTTGAATCCCAGATTGTAGGAGAAAGTTTTTATCATCACCTCATCCAAAAGTCTCCAGTTCTTAGAAACATTTCAGGTTACTTATAATAAGAAGTTGTCTGTGTGGATCTTTGTGTCCAGGTGCAATACCGTAGGGCTCCACAACCCTTCAGGGACTGATTCAGACTTCAGGGTCAACAGTTTAAAAGCTAGGACATTTTTCAGTAGTCTGAGCATACAAATTATCCTCTTCTGCAAGGTTTCCTTCTGATGGTTGGATAAAATATTTGGATCCGTCCGTCATACAGAAAACTCTTTTCTGCATTATCTGCAGATATTTCTTGTGACATAGACATTTGAGATATGAAAGATACTGTTTTTCACAAGCTCTATGTGATACCTGTTAATAGTTTTGAGATTGCTTCAGCCAGTTCTCTAAATGTCCTAGGATGAATATTTTCAGGATCATCTAAGTGGAAAACATCCAACTGATCAAGTATTGTCTCTTCTAAGCATTTCTTTATACGGTAACTGGTGCTAATTGCCTAAAGTTTATCCTAAGAGATGTCTATTTTTTGTGAGGACTAACTCACAAGAGCCTGTCACAGTTATTCAACATTTTGGCATGATCACGGCCCACTCTAAAGCGGGATCTTTTCTTTCCTAGATTTTCAGTATTTGCAAAGTCACCAAGTCACATTTACAAGAAAGACAGAAACACAGCGCAGCATGGACAGCAGCAGCATCTCCCCGCATCTATTTTGTTTCAGTCTTCCTCAGAGTAGCTCCTTAAACAGTGAATGACTGCTACGCTTCTTAAGACTATTCTCCTTTTTGCCTTCCTGAGAGTAGTAAAATGCATGAGCTGTGTTGATGAAGTTATGATGTGGTTATACCAAAGTTAAAAACCGTGATGGGGTCATGAGCTCATTTCTACATGTCACTAAACTTCAGTCAAAGGAAACAAAGCACTTGTATTCCTGGTACTTGTATCCTGTTATCTCTCTTGTGAATCTTTAACAAAAAACTCATTTAAAAAAAAAAAAAAAGCTGTTTTAAAAATCAGTGATTCACTATACTTGCAAAAATAAAAGTAATCGCTTTAAGACTAAGTTTTAAAAAATAATTTAGAGAATTTCATGCTACTTCTATTATCCCAGACATATAATGTTCATTATAAAATAAATATTTCTTCATATAAAAATCCTTTACGGTACAGAATGCAAGTAAAGTGCTGGCAATTTTAATATGACTGCTTTAAACTTTGAACAATTATTTAAAAAATAGGAACAGGTTGTACAGGCAATTCCATTGAAGAAAGTGGAAGAAAAAAAAGGAAAAAAGTAGCTATTTTTCATAAGGGAGAAGAAGAATGAGTTAAGGCATAAAGGTTAAACTGATTGACCTATCTTTCCTGGAAATATACTGAAATTCATGGTTCAACAAAATATTTGTTAGCATCCAGAAGACAAGAAGAAGATAAGAACCCATGTTCATTTATCAAACAAAAAGTCACTTGAAACCTACTTAATTTCCTTCTAAGACAGAATCATAACTCATTGGAAAGGGGAGAAGAAATAGATGTCAGAAACCTGCTAAGGTTTTTGGCATTGTCTCAGATGACATTCTTATATGCAAAATAGGGAAATATAATCAAACAGGAAAAAGTGTAAGCTCTGTGTGAATGTATTTGGAACTCCAAAATGATATAATCATTGAGGTTTGGTTACAAAATGGAGGGATGTACGGAGTAAGGTTCAGCAAATGTCAATATGCCTCAAAATTCTCATTAGTGACTTGGGTAGCATAATACGGAATATGCTTATCAAATATGTAGATTTCATGTAACTATGGATCCCTCAAACACAGTGGAAAACATTATTCAGATTCAGAGTAACTTTGCTGAAGTAGAGAAAGGGACCAAGCAGCGCACAGTACAACAAAGTGTAAGGTAGAAAACTTTGCAACAATTACCTGTAACAAGACAGGTTGGAGAATGACTGGGATTCAATTTTGCAGAAAAAAAGCACAATTATCAGATGAACACGAGTTAACAATACCATGCTTTTGCAAGAAGGACAAACATTATAATGGTGTACATAAATGGGACTGCCTATGCAAGGCATGCAAAGTAAGAATTTTGCTCCTCTTAGCACTAAGTACTTAGCCTCAGTTGGAGTTCAGTGTTTACCTTCTTGGAAAGATGCGGAGCTGGGTTGTTCAATCTGAAAACATTACCAGTTTTTTTCTCCTTTCTCCTTTCTCCTTTCTTAACCTTTTGTTCTCTAATTTGTATTATTTTTTTTTCCCCACTCTGCAACTTAACAATGGACACCCTTGTTTCTTTGGCTACTCCAAGTCCTGGCCCTATTTTCCCACCACACCCCATGAGTAATAGCCCATAGCAATTCATATAATTCAGTCTTATCGATTCAAAAATTTTGTGATTACTGCAAGATCCTTGCTTGCTTAATGCTTTGTCTGATCAGCTTCACAAGCAGGTGATACTTGTACACTTGCAGCTAAGGGTTCTTTCTTCCACAATGAACAGTCAGGTTTCTTCTCTGGCTTTTAATGTATGTTAGAATATAGGCCTTGATAATTTAGGAGCCTTTCAGCAGCGGTATTTACAGAGAAAAACCTAGGAACACAACACAAGCAGACTTATCTCCCTTTCAGTAACTCCAGAGATGGAAACCTACGTGATGAATGTCTAACTGGGCAGAAAAATATTCCTTTCCTAACTGGCAAATTAATTTCACTTATTAATCCTGGTTACAAATTGTTTAATTGAGTCTTCTTTCACTGATTAATGCTAAATGAGAATTAACTATTTCTGACAGCCTAGCAGTACCGTAAATACTGTGCAACTGTCTCAATGCATTTGTTTCATGTCTTGCGGCCCACTTCGCTGACTTACCAGCTGTTAGAGCACATGCCCTTGAGTTACTCCTCAGCTCCAGCAGCCATCATACTTTGATCAATACATGGGCCATTGGAGGGGCAGCTGGTGGCTCACACCAGCACCTCCATACCTGTGAAAATATCTAAGCAGACAGTGATCTCTCCTATCAGTAAGAACCATTTCAGTTCTGTTTCCACTGCCCTTGCTCTTTGTCAAGTTAATACTCATCTTTACTATTGTTATTTTTTTAAATTTTGTTATCATTTATATATTTTCTGGACAAAATAGTTTTCATATTATTGGCAAGGTATTTTGGGTGAGTGTCTGTTCATGTGTTTCTTCTGACAGTAGGAATACTTTCTTTAGTTTTTCATGCAGCATTTAATAATTTTCCCCTTAAATTCTGAGTTTCCTGAAATGGGCTGAAATCTAAAAATATTTCTGGCAGAAGCAGTTACACCAGACATCTTAATTATTATGTTTCCAAGGGAATGACAGCCCGTGTAAGGGAAGTTGACATGTCTCCCTGCAGCTATGTGCTTTTTATATTGGAACTTGAGGCTATTATAAATTACCTAGGAGTGAGACAGACATGAACACGTTACATTAGTTTTACACCAGTTGCCACATTATGTAGCAAGCAGGCTAAACCTTTTAATTCTCATTTTATTTCTGTGCTATTGAACTTATTGATGATGGTAGATATCTCAAATAGGTATTGAGACATGATGAAAGCTGCTCCACTGTTCACTAGTCTGCAGCTTGATCACCTACAGCGACCGCAGGGAAGGCAGGGCTCAGACGCAGGGCAGAGGAGCAGTGGTGATGGAGGAGTTACTCAAAAAAAAGCACCTGTTTTTCTTGATAACCGCTGTTTGATTTTGAGATACTGCTTGTTATACCTGCTGCCAAATTTTCTCGTCTGTCAGGGCATGGGAGCTCTGCACCTGCTGCCTCCTGGTTAAATGGGAGAGGAGGAGGCTATCCCCAGACCCCACACTGTGCAGCTAATAAGACAAATGAGTAAAGACAGAAGTAGATTTAAAAATAGACCCTGCCAATCAGGTATTGTGTTGCCATGTTGCATTACACTGCCATCTAATTATTTATCCAGTTTGTTCAGAAGGTATTTCTTCCATGGGAAATATGAGACAGGGAAAGCAAAATGGGAAATATTTTATAGTTGAATATTATGTGTTAGGATTATTCTGCTAATCTTAAACTCCTCGTAAAAGACAGTAACCCAGCTAAAAGGGGCAAACAGGTCAGTGCTAAAATGCACTTCTTATATTGTTAATGTAAATACAGGGATCACTATATAACTTTGAATAAATACATTACTAGAGAAAGAAGGAATTATTGGAAAAAATTGTTATATCATATTTTATGTAAAGACTTCTATGCAATTTTGAGAAACAAGCGGTTGTCAACAGCAACTGAAACATCACAATCATAAAACAAATAGCTGACAGTCAGTAATTTGCAACTAAGATATAAAGATATTGATGTCTGATTCTCTCCAACCGTTACAAACTAACTTACCCACTTGTCAGTCAATTCACTGATGTTTTCAATGCCACTGCCTTCCACGATGTTCATGAAGCCTGTTTGCCTGGATATTCAATAAGGTATTAAGTTTGTGTAGTGACTTTTTGAATGCATGAACTGTGAGGTTTCCTTTATTCCAACTATTTTAGTGCCCTCTGAATAAATCACATAGTCATCACTGATGGGCCTACATTTAATTTTAGGAGCGTATCCCTGTGGGGATCTGCAGACCAGTATTAGGACACTTTCAAAGACGAGTATAAAAGGTGAGTAGCATTCAAACTTTGCAGGACTACCAGGAGAGCTGGGCTAAATATAATTTCCTACGGCAGACATGTGCTCCCCCCTTTTTGCTTTTTTGGGTGCAGAAGGCTTATGTTTGCCATGAGGCTGTGGCTCTGTTTCTTCTCCTCAACTCTTCACAAGCAAGTGAATGCTGATACCAGCAGAGATGCTTGTCATCATCCTTGAAATCTTGCCTTTGCCAGAAAACCTCATTAAGTTTTCTTGTAGATGTAACTTCCAGTGTCATGAATGTGAGAAAAATGAAATACCAGATTGCTAATAGCTGTTAAGGATAATCCAGGAACAGGCTCAATATGAAGTTGGAAGTCCCCTTGAAATCCATGTGAGAGGGGTTAACCTACAAATGAAATATCTCTTATTAACTAAAAGTCAGCAATTAGACTTAATGAATAACAGTTTCCATTAACTTCTATAAACACTGAACTTTCCTCTGAGTTTTTATGGAACTTCAAGCCTAGCATTTCCAGTACAAGAATGCTTTATAACTATTTTAAGATTTTTTTGCAAAGATATATTTTATTAAAGAGAAAAATCTTATGTTGCTTATGTTTCCAAGGCATCAGTAAATTCCATCATTGTGTTGCCCATCATATTTCACAGTCTCCAAAGTATCCTGACAGTCTCTCTGTAGACCCTTCTCTAACACCACAGAGTTGAAAACTAGGATGCCCTAAAGAAAACAGGCAGGAAATATGTTTCTAAAAAATATTAACAGCTAGCTATAGTCATTCATTTTCCATACAGACAGATCCCATGAATTACAACTGCAACTGCAGTTTATAGATAGCATGCACTTTGGGGAAGACTGCAGCAGAACAACTGTTGTGGTTTCTGAAAGCCTCAGATTTTCTGGATCTCAGTCCATTGCTTTTGAATGAGAACCATGTTAGGAAGAGATTGCTAACTGATGTGGCTATGAATAAGAATGAAATAAGTGTTGATTTCGTAGAATAACCCTGTAGTTTTGTCAGGACAGCTGGAATTACTCCTAAGAATGGATAGGTTTGTTCTTGAGTAGTGTTATTTCATTCCTCACTGGTGAAACTTAATCCAAATAAATCTGGACCGAAGCCGGCAGGCAGAATAAGCTCTGGGAGTTCACTGTGGCTGTCTCCGTTCTCCCATGCGCAGGGAGCAAGCTGGCTGCTGGCACCTCTAGTTTGCAACCAGAAAGCTTCCTTCCTCAACAAAACTTCTGTTTGCAAGAGCTTGTTTTCAGAGAAAATAATTACCTGTCACCCCCTACTCATTCTACTGCAGTCTTGAGTGATGAAGTCCTTGTGATCATATAAACATACCGTGACCTGTAAAGGGGGAAGGAAGGTTACATCTGCACTGTCAGTGACTGTTTCATCCAGCCCTGTCACAGGTGTCATGGTTTAGCCCCAGCTGGCAACAAAGAACCATGCGGTAGTTGCTCACCCACCCACAGGGGCGGGATGGGGGGAGAAATGGAAGAAAAAGGCAAAACTCATGGGTTGAGATAAAGGCAGTTTAACAAAACAGCAAAGAAAAGAGGAAAACAGCAATAATAATACTCATAAAGGAATATAAAAACCACCGCTCACTGACCGAATCTGGGAAGCCCCCAGTGCGCTCTGAACCTCGATTCCTGCTCCCTCCCTGGCCAACTCCCCAGCTATACACTGAGCATGGCTCACATGGTGTCCAATACCTATTTTGTTAGTTTGGGTCAGCTGACCTGGCTGTGTCATGTCCCAGCTCCCTGTGAAATTTAACCCTAACCCCACCGGAACGAAGACAGCAGGCCACCTGGTAACACAAGGTTTGAGCATCCCTGGACGATGAGATGGCACATGCCGAACGAGTGCGTGCACTCCAGTTCTCTTCAACTGTTTGCTGAGATATGCTGTAAACATGCAAATAGCCAGGTACATCTTGCAAGGTACCTGCCATGTCATGCCCACGCTTCTTAGTCAAGACTCATTAATAGACTGGTAGAGCTCCCAGGAAAAAGCTGTACAGGTTAACTTAAACACACAGTTGTGGGATGTCATGGTTTGGGCTGGACTGGCCACTAAAACAAACAACAGATGCTATCCCCAACCTCTCCCTTCTGGGAGGCAAGGATGAGTGAGAAAGAGATTTACGATGTTAAAAGAAACAAGACTACTTTAATGAAACTTTATTAATAAAATAATAAAAAGATAGTAATATCAAAAAAGGAAATAATGAAATATATACAAATATATGCAAAACCATATCGAGCTCCCAGGATGACAATCACGTCACCGGCTGGCACTGGAAAAGTCCCAGACTGGACTCTGATGGACGGGAACTGTATTCCGGATCTGCATTCAGGAACACACAGATTGAGATCAAAGGCAAATGAACAGACAGAGTCCTCCTCAGACGTCAGCCATTGAAAAAAGAGAGCTGATCCTTTGATCCCTCAGCTTTTATACTGAGCATGAGGCAGATGGGATGGAATACCCTGTTAGTCAGTTTTGGGTCACCTGTCCTGTCTGCTCCTTCCCACAGGTGTGACCCTCTATACTTTTCTGCTTCTGCCCCCCCAAGTTGGTGCATAACAAAATTAGCTGGCCTTGGTTGTTGTAGCAATAATTATAAGCAGGAGTCTCTCTGCATACCATTCCTTGGTATTAACTACAAACATCAGGCCTTATCTCTGCTGGAAGCAGATACTGTCTGAAAAATATGCCATTAATTTTAGAGAGTTCAGTTAGTCAGAAGAGGCTTAACTGAAAATTAAAATTACTGAACAGAAAATTGGTTCTGTTTTACCTCAAACCAGAACATTCCACCCCTTACTTCATGTCTTTTGCGTCATGCTTAGAGCACTATTACGTTTTTTTATCTTCAAAACCAGGACGTGGGATATTTAAACAAGTGTATTTCTCTTTGTCCTCAGAGAGGGTGCTTACAAAGCTGGGGGACTGGTAAGCAAGATTTTGAAAAGCTTCAGAAATATTCAGTTACTCAGATCGGTTTAACTGCAGATTACCTACAAAGAGTAAGCAGACAGGCAACCTGCTTCTGGCACTGAGTAAATACTCTGGCATGTTGAGTAAATATTTAATATTTGTTATATATTTAATATTTGCTACATTTTTACAGTATCTGACCTTGCAGACTTGTCCGTGACTGCATCATGTACAGAGAATGGAGGCTGGGGGCAAGAAGAAGGTAACCAAAAAGTCTAAGCCCAACGGCATGACAGAATAATTCATTGTACTTCTGTCTAGATGAAGACATAATGAGACTTTATAAGAACTCACATATGCATGAAACAAAATATCTTTGGAGTGCCAACATCCATCTTTATTTTTCATTTTCAATAACCCTGAGAAATTCCTATGTGTATAATTATAACCACACATATACCACAACATACTCTAGCCTCTCTGTTCAATATAATTCTTTATATTTAGTTAAATTTTAGTGGATTTGCTCGTGAAAAGACACTTACTGCCTTACTGCAGCAGATGAGAGCTCACAGACTGTTTGCAACTAAGAATGGTTTAAGGGGTAAGAGAAAAACAAGGTATTATGTCTTTGCTCCTGATTGACAGATTTTTTTTCTGCCTTCTCAATTCAAGGTTCCTGACCTGATGATCTCATTAGCTCCCTGGACTATTCCTGTATATCCAGGACAATGGATGAATTAAGGGTTTTTTTTACCCCTACTTTGACAGGATCTATTGATTTGGGAGAGATTCCCTGTACCTTATATTTGCAAGCGCCACTGGAACACCAGCAAAAACTGTCAAAATAGAAGAAAGATGTCAAAGTTACCCATGCATTTGTCATTCAGAAGATGAATTGCTGAGCAGGCCTATGGGTTAAGGAATTTGTAAGCCATGTTTTGCACAAAACACAGTGGGTGATGCTATAAGTAGTATTGATTTCATAAGGAATAGTGTACCTGCACTCCACCCAGAAATCAATGTACAGGTAATGCCAATTTTGAAGTCAGAGGTACTAGTTTTCTAACATGCAATGTTAGGGACTTCAAGATCTGACTGCTATGAGGAAAAACTGTGTCTCTCAGGTGTCTGCCTTGTGCTAGACAGTCCACGCTGAGACTCTTAATTGGACAGGTCTGGGCATCTGTCTCCCTGTGGAAGAGAAGAAGATACTTTGGAGGTCTTCCCTAATATTGCTTCTTGGATGTAATTTGATAAGTTCACCTTTATAACCCTCATATGTCAACTGTATGGGTCCCCATAAGGACGGGGGTGTTAGGTAAGGGATAAAGAACGGGTTTCTTGGACGTGCTTGAGTAAAGAGAAACTGAAGCGGTTTAAGATGTATGTAGGTTTAAAAACAGTGATGCTATCATGTTGATAGGCTTATTGGAGCAGAGGGGTATTGCACCAGAGGAGACTGAACTCTGTTACACATTCAAATCTTGATTCTACCACAGGTTTCTTGTTAAATCCTTTAACTTCTCTCCACATTGGTACCCAGGTATAAACTAAAGATAACAATCTATTTTGCCCATTTCCATCGTAGGGCCTTTAAGAAAGAAAATCTATTACTCTATGTGCAAAGATGCCATCTGGCGCCTTTGGCTGAGGTTGTAGTATAAAAAAAATCACGTTACCTGAGGAAGCATGGTGGTTTTCCTTCATACCTGTCTCCTTAACTGATAAAGTCAGTGCCTGAGGACTTATGTTGGCTCCTAACTTGGAAGAGCTGGACTGAGGTCTTTTGGAAGTCTGGCTGTGCTTGACTTCCTTTCTGATGTTCACAGATACAGTTAGACTTCTTCTGCAGAGAGGTTAAATTTGATGTGGAGCCTGTTTTGTAATTTGTTTGGCTATTCCATAACTATTTTCTTACATGGCACAGAAAGAAAAAGAGAAAAAAACCACCACCAAACCACAAAACAAACCACAGAATTCAAAGTGAAAGATTTTAGGGAGGTAATTGCAGCCTCTGTTTCACCCTTTTCTTTGTAAATGTGCTGGAACCCAGAAGCTGTACTTATCCTTAAATTTAGATAATGATGTTCCAGTTGCAAAATAACATATTGTAAAGCTTAAAACATGTATAGATCTAATGATATGGATGTATGAAGTATTATGAATCAATGCTTAGAATGTTTCTCTCTCTCTCTCCTTCCAATTTAGAGCAACAACCATTCTTTAAAAATTTTTTAATCAAGGCTTTCAGGCAATTAATACAATCAACGGTACATCTTACCTACATGTCCATTCTTTTTACAAGGTCTTAATATTCATCATCATGCCTGAAAAGAAAAATAAAAATCAGCCTTAATACTGACAGTAAGGCCATCTGTTAGTGAGAAGTTGCAGAAGGGCTATGTAAGGAAGGTATAACTTTCATGTATTACACCCTGTTTTACAAATTTAGTGTTTTGTACACGCTACTTAAGAAAAAAGTCCTGACCAGAGGTCATAAGTGTATATTAATTGCTTTACTTTTATGTTTAATTTCAACCCATATCTTCTCACTGTGCTTGGATGTTTTACAAGAGGTGAGAAAGAAACTTCCATAGTATCCACCTTATCCAAGAAGCTAGTTCAACAATAGATTTTTTTTATTTCGATCCTGTGAAACTGCCATCAACTCTGCTCTTTGATTAACTGAAGAAAATAATACTACAAGTTTGTCCAACCTTTTCAATTATCAGCTCTGTGAAATTCATTTAATTTGCGAAGAGAACACTTTGCAAGTTATTCTCAACATCTCCAAATCAAGATTTTATCAGACACCTTAGATAACTAAGGTGTGGGTAAAAACAATACTGAACCGAAGTCATCTATGTTTAGCACTGCTTTTAGCTAAAAGGAAGACAAAAATTACATTTTCATTTCCAGTGGCAAAGAATTCTGCAAGTGACAGAGTCTTACTGAAGAATTCTGACTATCTGCATAAATTAGAATCACAATTTTTACAGGGTGTAGGGATTATAGATTTAAACATTCACTAATATGTGTATGATAAATTTTTGGTCTGAAGTACCTCAGTAATTGTAAGCAAAGCAATGGAAATTCTAAATTTTATTGAGGTTTTTTTTCTGTATTTTAAAATGTTAAACCATTTGTTATAAGCATTTTGCTAAAAAATCTGATCAGTACTAACTTATTGGATTCGAGAATTGGTAGATATGGCTCAGTGTCCAACTGGAGAACTGTGATGAGTGACATTCCTCAGGGGTCAGTACTGGGACCAGTGCTGTTTAACATCTTTGTTGGCAACATGGACAGCGAGATTGAGTGCACCCTCATCAAGTTTGCCAACACCACCAAGCTGTGTGGAACAGTCAACACATTGGAGGGGAGGGATGCCATCCAGAGGCACCCGGACAGGCTTGAGAGATGGGCCCATGCGAACCTCATGAAGTTCAACAAGGCCTAGTGCAAGGTCCTGCAACTGGGACAGGGCAATCCCAAGCACAAATAAAGGCTTGGTGGAAAATGGATAGAGAGCAGCCCTGAGGAGAAGCACTTGGGGGTGTTGGTTGATGAGAAGCTCAACGTGAGCCGGCAATCCATGCTCACAGCCCAGCTGGCCAACCGTATCCTGGGCTGCATCAAAAGCAGCATGACCAGCAGGTCAATGGAGGTGATTCTTCCCCTCTACTCTGCTGATATGAGACCCCACCTGGAGTACTACGTCCAGCTCTGGGGCCCCCAACATAAGAAACACATGGACTTGTTGGATTGAGTCCGGAGGAGGGCCACAAAGATGATCAGAGGGCTGGAGCACCTCTCCTATTCAGACAGGGTGAGAGTTGGTGTTGTTCAGCCTGGAGAGAAGGCTCCAGGGAAACCTTATAGCAGCCTTCCAGTACGTAAAGGGGGCCTACAGGAAAGCTGGGGAAGGACTCTTTACCAGTGAGTGTAGTGATAGGATGAGGGGTAACAGTTTTAAACTGAAAGAGAGTAGATTTAGATTAGATATTAGGAAGAAATTCTTTGGTGTGAGGGTGGTGACACACTGGAACAGGTTGCCCAGAGAAGTTGTGGAAGCTCCATTCGTGGAGGTGTTCAAGGCCAGGTTGGATGGGGCTTTGAGTAACCTGGTCTAGTGGGAGGTGTCCCTGCCTGTGTCAGAGGGGCTGGAACTAGGTGATCTTTAAGGTCCCTTCCAACCCAAACCATTCTATTATTCTATGATTCTATATGTATGTTTTCAAATTCAGCACTCAGTTATACAATACGTGGATCTAAATAACACAGCATAGGTCTAAATTTTTTGATTTATAGGACAACCTTAATTTAAAGTAATCTAGTCTGGTTTTTTTTCTATTTTCTGTAGAAATACCAAATCCATTGAGTCTTTCATATGATTTTTCAAGGGAAATTTGAGTTAATTCAACTTTGAACATCTGTCTCCATCCTCTGTAGCTTAGCAACAAGTGAGGAAAGGCAATTTGGGGATAAAGTCTCAAGGTCTTTGTTTTGTTTTGTTTGGTTTGGGCACCAGTTTCTCTATATGGTAAAAGGGAGATCCCTTTTGTCTCTTTAGAACTCAAATTGCTATTTGTGAAAATGGAGATAAATGCATTTTCATGTCCCACAAAGGATAGGAGAAGAGGGATACATTCAGGACTGAGAGTCACTCTGATCCTACAGCAGTGAGGCCCTCTAGGTATCTTTGATTTTTAATAAGTTTTATTTCAACATATTGTAATGTTGTAAATGAGCAATTTCCATAGAAATCAAGGGATGAAACAATCTCTTTATCTATTAAGGTATCTTTATGCCTCTTTCTAGCTCACCAGGTATAGATTCTCTAACCCGGCATGAACTTTTATTCCCAGTCTCCACTTCTACTGCCTCAGTTGCATTTACACTTTAACCAAAGTGAGGTACCAGGAAACATCAGAACCTGTAAGAACATTAGGTGAAAAGGAGAACAAGGCAAACTTATGAGCCAGGGAAACCCTGTAGGAATACCAGTACTGCCTGGAGCCTGCAATACCCTAAAAACTTATCAGGAAAGACTTTGTTATCTAAAACACTGGCTCAGAAAGCAGGCTCTCCTTAAGTATTCCTGGATACGTGTGAGCTAAATGGTAGGTACTTCAGTTGGGTGTCTAAAGTCTGGTGGGCTAAAGATTTTATAGTTCTCTGTAAATCAATCCTCTGCTATGGCCAAGAGGCAATACAACATGTCTATTGCACTGCTATGGCACTGGCTGGCTGTGATAGCTGTGCATCCTCTACGGGACAGGGGATTTTCATGAAAATATCCTGCAGTATGATAGCTTTAAGTTCTGAATGTGACAAAATGCAATTTTGCAGTATTATCAAATAGACAATTTTATTTCAGTTTTGGCATATTAAGGTTGAAATTTTGACTTTTGACAGAGGCAATGTACATCAGATTATCACTGAAACAGGACATTGCCATATAAGATTTTTATTTGTTAACATACTTACAGTCTGCTGTGATATATTAACACATTTTATTGGTTAATTTTGCCTTTGGATGTCAGAGAAAAACTGTGAGCAAAAGAAGAAAAAATGATACTTGATGGAGAAAAAATTCATCCAAGCAGAAAACAAATTCTTTACTAAGTCAGTGTCTAGGACATTGTATAGAGAAGCAGGCTGTGTAGTGCATTTAGAATACATGTAAGGTACATTCTTATTGTCAAAATGGGAAATAATGCCTTCAATAATGTTTTGGTTGTAGTGGTCTACATGTAGATGAGAATATTGCAACACATTTAATGCTTTTACCTGGTGTTGGAATAGTTATGAACTAGAATGATTTGTCTTCAGTCACTTTCTCTGGTGATCTGAATTGGGAGTTGAGCACAGCTCTACCAGGGACAAGATTACTGGGATTAAAACTCAGTTTCTTCCCGTGCAACATCACTTCTTGACCCCACACTGTAACACTAGGAATGCATGTGTGGTGTCCTCGGTTTCTTCTCAACTGGGAAAAAGTGTCTGCAGAGACACCACTGCACTCCTCAGAAGTGGAGCACATGGGCACTACCACGTATGCATCCATCTGTGTCTTCTAGTTTCATTCCAGCATGTGATCCCAAAATGTTAGTGAGTAAAAATAGACAGCAAAATAAATTTCCTGAATATAAATAAATAGTATGCATACACAGTAGACATGTTCACATAATATCAGTGTAACTGATATTTGGGTACCTTTATACGATTCTTGCCTATCATGGATGTAAAATTAGTATCTTAACATGTTTAATTTATTTTTTTAATATATCTTTAATGAGGATCTACAAAATAGCTGGTTTTCAGCCACAGTTTAAAAAGATCTACACACAGGGGGATGTAAATCTGGGGTTTTGGTTCCATGTATTTCAGAGACAGGAGCCTTTCAGAAAACTCTGATTTTGATTTATGTCCCTCATGACATTTGTAGAATGAACAAACTCGATATTTTGGTAAGGATCCCTTTCCAAGCTCTCAACATCTGTAAGCTGAGAACTTCAACAGGCAGATTTGGGGCTTGTTATTTCTCTAACATAAGGCTAATATGCGACAAAAAGTTATGGAGGAAAACAAAACTAAGTCAAATTTCTTTTCAGTCATTTCCATCAAGCAAATACTATATCCTTAATTTTTTTTCTCTCAAATATTGTTTGGTTTTTTTCTTTTTGTGTTAGTCAGCATATCCCGTTAAGAGAATGTGCCTAAGAAGAAAAATATTGAAATGACCAGCTTATTAGATGATTGATCTTGTCTTTTATTATATTTTGAGAGAGAGATTATACCTGTAGTGGAGTTGATCACAATTTCTGATTATGATTAATAGAGCTGCTTTTTTATTAGACCTACTATGTAGATTCTGTTCCACATTTTCAAAATCTTTAACAAGCAAAAGGTCTTCCAGAACAAATATAATTGAAAAGTAAAACAGCTTTTTCAGCTGAGCTTCTACATAGGAAGGAGCAACATGAAAGACAGATAATTATCCCTAGATAAAACATCAATTACTTTTGCTTTTTTTGTACATCAAATCTTCTTACCTTACTGTATGCTGATAAAAGGGAACAAATATTTTGCAGAAAATCTAAATCCTAGTGTTACCCGGCAGCTTAATGTCTAGACTGATTGTTAGACAAGGGAAGGGGGAAGAGAGGAAGGCAGCTTACAATCTACCAGTTACTCATCATAACTGGGATGAGTAAGGAGAGGCAGACTCATGCTCTGCCTCCCTGCCGCCCGTGCCAGCCAGGCTGCACAGAGCTCACCTGCCTCCTCTTCCTTTCTCTTTCTCCCAGGCTGCTCTTTGCAGCACTGATGATAGCTTATCTGGCTCTTTCAATTAAGGGCGAGAATATTTTCTGCAGAAACCTTGAATGAATTTATTTATCTTACACAGGGAGCTGGTTGGGAATCAGGGGCTGGGAGGGGTGAGGGACTAGATGCCAGGAACTGTTTAGCTCTCTCCCAGCTGCAACGCATGGTGAGTAATACCACTGCCATTTCTAAGAGATTTTTGCCTATCTTTTTTTTTTTTTTTTTTTTTAATAGCTCCCGCAGTAAAAAGTCTGTAACATCTCCTGCAGTCTGTCCTGTTACTGTGCTACTCTTCCCGCTACCTGGCTCAAACCTAGCTCAAACATAAACTGTTTTCCATCCATCTTTGTGGAGAATAGACTATCTCCTACCTCTATACAGAAACCTTCTATGCCCTTTAAGAGATTACCCTGCCTACTTCTGCCTCTTCTTTTGGCTGAACAGACCCAGTTGATTTGATCTTGCCTCACAGGTGGTGTTTTCAAGAGCTTGCATAATTTCTTTTGTTTTTCTGTGATCAGGAAGTGGTCAATGTCTTTGTTCAAATACCTCAAATTACACAGCTGCATTACTCTAGCTAAGGTCTCGCTAAGGCTGAGCAGAACAGGGGATTTGGTCTGTGTCTTATTTAGCCTGGTTATATTTCCCAGGATTATTTTTTTCCTTTTGTCAACAGCATGACATTATTAACTATGGTATAACTCATGACCCGTTTCTGTAGCACTGCTACTGAGTCAGTTGCATTTGTGTTGGTGGCTATTTCTTCTTGAATAAAACGTGTTGATCCTCTGGAATATCATGATATGATTTTTCAGACCATACCTCTAATATGTAGAGATAGGGCTAGAATTCAACCTTGTTTTCTGAAGTACTTGAAGTTCCTTGTGGCCCGTGTTTTCAGCACGTTTAATATTCTAGTACGGTTCTGCCTGTGGAAAACCATCAGCTCTCTAACGCCAAAACACTTGATTTAGAATGACTCATGTTTGACAAACGTTCCCCACATTCCGAGCCAAAATCTGAGCTTTTGCCCAGGTATCTATCCTCACTGAAGGCCCCTGGCAGTACCATAGTGGCCTAGGCCAAGGACAATGGACGACCTCATACTTCTTTGGGGGATGTGGATGCTCCATCCCCGACAACCACAACAGAGTTTCACTGAAACATCCCAAGAGTGGGAACTTACAGCTCACTGAAAATTTTGAAGAAAAAAATGTAGTTTAATTTAGACTGATTGTGCATTGAAAATATTGCTGTCCCTCAAAGTTACCCACAAGCCAGAAACTTAAAAAAAATCTTATCTACCTTTGATAAAAAGGGGCATTTCAGATGAAATGAGAAAAGATGCCTTCAGATCATTTATAAATTCTACTCTGATAGTAACTGTTCTTTCCTCTCTTTTCTGCCCACAACACTCTCTGTTAAGTGACCTACAATGTCAGACCAGTGCCTACACCAATTCCTGGTGGACAGATGCCCGTGCTAATAAAATACAGAAGTCCATCTCTGCTGAAAAACACAGGTTGAATATATACTGCATGCAGAATTGAAACTGCCTTCTTAACCTTAGAGTGTATATATCGCTAAAGCGGTGTCAAGATATGTGCAGAGCATCATAAAGAAACCAAAGCTCTAACTGAAAGCAAAGAACCTGATCACGGAGCAAAGTGCACCAAAGCTGAAAGACTCTTTGTTGACATAACTGGATTTTAGTTCTTGCAATTCTCACTACAAGTACTTAATGTGACATTGAAGGGAAAAAAGATATATTTGAAAAATGTGTAAGAATGGCTTTCTTTGTTAACATGCATTGACTGTAAGAATCTGACATGACCTTGGTTTCTCATGTCTCACTTGTACAGTGTTTCATGACTAATTCTTCCTTTAAAAGCAGGACTTTTTTTCTCTTGATTAAAGAAAAAAATAATTCTAAACTTAAGCTTCTCTTTTCCTGATGTTACAGTTGCAATTATGTTGATATATTCTCCCAGCCTTTGGTAGCCTACTTCTAAAATATTGTTAAACAAGTGCTGCCTTTCAATCACATGCTCTTGCCCCTTTCATTCTCATTATTCAAGGTTCAAATGTATTTATTTCCTTACATGAGCCAAACTCCTCCAAGCACATCCACCTACTGCCCACTCAGTTTTAATATAGTGAAAATCTATTTTTGAACCTTGTCTGACAAATGGAACAATCAACATAAATTCTTTCTAATTCAGATGCAACATGGCAGTTATCTCAACATTCAATTGTATTTTGCTTTTCATTCTAGTTCTATGTCTTCACTGGTTATTTAATTAGCTTTTGGAAAGTATTTAAAAATAATGGGTTACAGGAAGTTTAAAACTTGGCCTTCAGCAACTTCTGTTCCTCTTAACTTATAGGACTCTTGCCTCGCTTCGGTCAGTGTGTAGATCCGTGGCATTGCTGTGTCACCTAAAGAGATGATGCTACTTGCAGATCCTTCTGGGCAGACACTTGTTAAGACATATATGGCAATCCCAGCAAAGGTATTTGAGGCAGTCCATGCTATTTTCTTCAAACCTTGCATGCATGGTCTTCTCAATGCTGGGCCAGAGAAATCCGCTTCTTACATTAAGCTGTTTGAAAAGAAGAGGCTGGTGTCCCAAGAGGCAAGTTGGTTGTTCCCTTTGAGAATCACAGTCTTGAAAAACCTACATTGTTTTGTGCTGTCCGACTTCTCCAGGCTTTAGACTCAAAGGTGTTTGAAGAAATATGTAACGCCAAATCCTGAACTGTCTGCTATGAGCATTCAAGGAAACTGTGGAAAAGTTATGAATTAATTGATATCACAGATCTATCATCTAACAAACCCAAGGGAAAAGTGATTGCAAATTGTGTTGTCAGAAAACAGTGAGGGCTGTCTGCTCCACAGGGGAAGGCAGGTGGGGGTTGGTGGTGATGGCTCGCGGCACTCGAACTAGGAGGGCAGAGCAGGTTGGGTGACAGTAACCTGGATCAGCCATGGGACAGTGATCAGGGAACAGGCTGCATAGCCCATTGGTGCTCCTGGGGCCCTTGCTCACGTTTTTTGAAGTACATGCATGTGGTTTCCTGGGCTGGCCCTGCAGAATTCTTCAAGACTTTGTAAGAAAGGGCTTGAACAAGCTCTTTGTACCAAACCTGGTTTAGCTGCTTATGGGAACTGGACTTGTCAGTCAGTAGACAATGTTTTACTGGCCCAGCACATTTGTAAATGGCTGGGAAAGTTAGGCTGGGATGGTTAGGCTGGGAAAGTCTTCTTATATTATTTGCCTGCCTTCCAGATGAAGACGGAAATTTTCATGTGTTACCATAAAAAGCCTAAGACCTCTAGAAAAAAACAAAAAAATCCTTGCCCCAGTATTTCTGTCCTTGAATAAACAAATGTTGAATAAACAAAGTTCTAGAGCTTTGTAGCCACAATTGGACTGTGTGCAGCTGAAAACCCATTAGTAAAGCTATCACCTGAGGTATGTTTCCAATTGCTAAACAGCTTGGGTATTATCTGAATCTGTTACCCATAAAGTATTTAGACTTTATAATTAGATTTTAGAAAGACATGGATTGATTAGCTCTTATCCTCATTTAGGAAATGATACCCCCTTCTGGATTTTAGTGTCTGTTTCCACTAATGTCTACAGTTTAGAATCCTATAATGTATTTAACTCCAATCTATCTATACAATATCTGCAATACAGGAAAACACCATTAAACTTTAAATGAGCAGGATTCCAATAGGTTTTCTCAGCTTTATGGATGTTTCAGATGCTAATGCTAAGAGGTTATAATATTTCATGCCTCTATTTCACACAGAATAGATTGCATTTCTATAATCCTTTGCTTCTTTTTTTGTCAGTTGCCAATAACCCAGCCCTGTCTCATTCCAAACTTGGGCTGCATGGTGGCCTGGTTTCACTGAGTTTCATTTTTTTAACAACAGATTTTGGAAAAAATGCAGAGGCAAAGAAATAAAAATTGGGGGAGGGAGGGTGTGAAAAGGGGAGGGAGGGTATAGGCCAGAACAGTGGGGAAAATAATTTTGTGCTTCAGAGGATGAAGTAGAAATTCTAGTAATAGGTATGGGTAGAGCAGAAGCAAGGATAAACTTTTGAAATTCCAGACAGGAATAGGAGATGGAGATAAATACTCTATTTCACTCATTACAAGTGGGTAGCTTTCTCTCCAATGACATAAAAAGAGTGGAAGCAGATAAAAGATTAATAAAGTCACTGACTACTGAGAGCCAAATTCTTACAAGAACCTTTTGTCTTACAGAAGAAAATTATTACTTACTAGTGGTTTTATCGCAGCGAAGAATGACCCCAGTGGTGACTGGGGTTTCTGGCTGTGATGGTCACTTACTTGTAAATGACAACTGGAAATGGCAATGCCAGTTGCAGTGATGAACACAGACTGAAAAAAACATAAAGAAAAAGGGTATGTAATAAGAAAGGAGTAAATACTACTAAAGATCTGTTAAAAAAAGTAGCAGAAATAGTTCACTGCTGAACTAGCCCATATTTTATCAATTCTTCTGAAACTGTTCTTCCTACTGAGCAGACAGACAAAAGGAGGCAGGACAAATTTTACTTTCCTGAAGAAAGGCCAAGCAGCAACCTAGTCCTGGCACCCATTAACCTGACCTTGAAAGCTTTATCATGGGAATGCGCATGGCTATGTTTGAAACACAAGCAAAATTATGTTTATATTAGCTGATGGTCTTGGACCTTTATTGTCTGGGCAAGCTAATTAATTTACCACTTTAATAAGGAGCTTGCAGAATGTAAAAACTTGCTTATTAGCATGTTAACAAAGCAGTAAACTGAGTACTCTCTTTAGATTGTAATATAACCAGCTTTATGAGAGCAGGGGGATTAAAAGAGCTTCCTCCACAGCACATATGTGATTTAAATTAATAAAAATACTAATGAAAAATTATCTTGGGAATGAAATAATAGATCTGCTGTGAGACCTGCAGTACCTAGTCCACATGGAATACTGATGCTGAAAATCACAGCCTAAATCCACCACTGTTTACTGAAGTCTTTAGTGTCAGAGTCTACATGCTTAAACCCAGGAATGACCAATTCAAGGCCTTCAGCATTTCCCAAAAGACAAATTAACTTTCATGGTCTTTAATGATACTCTAAAAACACAGTATCTTTTCTGCATTGCATCTACCTTGTTTTAGCTGCAATACCTTTTGTCCAAGTGGGAATTTAAGTTGTGTTAGCCAGCCAAAGTATCTTCGGCCTCTCCTTTTACTGATCATTAGTAAGCCACAAATGTTACTGTCATTCTTCATCTCAATCTGGAAGCTATTTGGCTTTGTAGCCTGGTAGCCTGAGGCTTCAGCCGCGTGCAGCACCAGAAAGATAAAGGTCAGTACAACGGGAGTGTTTTACGATCTGCTTGTAGGAAGCTGAACAGAGAAGACCATGGAGCAGGCCTGGATCTGTTAAATTATCTTTCTACCTGGAAAATCTTATGGCATGTCTGTTAAAAAAGACTCTGCTCTAAACTTAAAGGAATGGTGTATTTTTTTAATAAAATGCTGTAAAAAGATGGTTAAGGTTTGGTTATATAAGTATGCCTGGCTGACAAGAGTTACTTGCTAATTCTTTAACGTGTAAAGTTGCTGTGAAGAAGTTCTGGACAGTGCAGAATCTGAAAAAGAAGAAAAGGCTTACTGTAGAGCTGAAGGAGTGTGACTAATCCTTGCTTGGCATTGTATGTTTCCTGAGAATGGAGTTAGCTCAGTAAAATACCATTGAGAGGGGTGACCCAATGGACCAGAGCAATACCAGGGGAAAAGCAGGGAACAACTACCAGCAAGACATTAGCTGCCAAGGCCCAGCAGAGTAGAGCAAACTGACAGCCAAGACCTGAGGGAGGGTTACATTTCTATTGTATATTTAAGACTGAACTTACACAGGATTTGAGCTGTGGTCCACTGAAGGGTCACCAGGTTTAATAAAGGTGGTAGAGGGTTCATACTGAATGATGAAGACTCCTTTTGCGCAGGAGCACATGGAGCACCCATAGCCACCAACTGTTTTGGTCCCCAGGGGACTTCTACGCAGCTTAACAGAGAGAAGTTTGTATCAGTAGTCCCTGTGTATTTTGGAGATTATTCAAGGTTAGGGAAGGCAACAATATTAGTGTTAAAGAATATTCTACTCCAGCACTAAGTTTTGTGCTTTTTTTTGGTAAACAGTTTCACATTTCATATTTGCAATTATTTACTGACTGAAGACACTCTCAATGTAATTGCCTGGCCATGCTGCCTGGCATCTAATACCATATTTGTAAAGTAGCTCTTATTTCTGTCACTCAGTTTTCTTCATTATTCTTTACCAGCTTCAAGAAACTGGCCTTGCTAAGCCATTCAACTTTGGCAAATATTATTTTTAGTTCAGTAAGTAATTCTATTTTACCCAACACAGCAAACTTCAGTTTGGATTTGACTGATAATTTTCTGCATTTTAGACAGGTAGTCTTTCTATTTCTTAGAAACATCCCAGGGATTAGTGACAGTAAAAGAGCATTGTATGTTCTCAAATTGTTATGATTTCTCTTTCCAGAGAAGATATTTAAAGTTGTTTCTTTTTCACTGTCTAATTTAGATGACACAACTATATCATTATTCTTATAGTAAAATGGACTTGCCTACTAGATTTACTCATACCGCTCATAGGAGTTGTTCATAATTTAGCCCAACTGAGATTATGACCTCAATAAACTTTATCTAATATGTACATGAACAGCAACATCCCCATACCCTCCTCCCAAAGCAAAAAATAAAACCTTGACACATTAAGCTTCATTGTTAATCAGGCCAGGGAGAAAAAATGTGGGCTAAGATATTACATCTGGTCATTGTTTTGTTGTTTTTTTTTTTTTCTGGATAGGGAAACCAAGGCAGAAAATTATGAAAATAACTTGCAGAAATTTACAAAGTCTGTTGAAAAACGGGTCTTTGAAGTTCCAGTCTAGGATTACAAAATTGTCCTTTTTGTTCCTTATTGAAAATGGTGAACTTTGTTGGGGATAACCATGATATGGTCAGCATGAGCTGAAACTTCCCTGGGTCTGGCAAACATGAGAGGTGTCAAGGAAGGAGTCATGAAACTAGAAGTATGAAGATTCAAATAAAGGACTGGGAAAAGTGTAGAGAAGAAGATGATTTTGGTAGGATTTTAACAGTGGGAAGTAGAAATTGTGTAATGCTGAGAGTGGGTAATTAGTAATGCTAATTGTGTAATGCTAAGTAGCTAAACATCTGCAAGGTGCTGAATAGAGTCAGGAAAATAGAATAGAGCTTTGGTGGAAAACACAACCTTGTGGCAATTTTGGTAGTCTCCCTTTTTACCCTTGAAGATCTAGATGCTATAACTGGAAATAAATTCAGAATCCTGTAGGGAAATACTGATATTTTATGGAAACTGCTGGGAAAGGCTGAAACAGTATTCAGCATCTGTTCTGAGGAAAATAAATATGTTTTGAGGATACAGTCATGGTTCCTCTTCTAAAAGTTTGATTTTATTTTGGTATTCCGTCTTCTGTAAGCTGCTCATGTCCCTCAGGAGGCTCCAGAATTGGAAGAACTGGGATTCAGACAACCACCATCTTCATTAAAACTAAGGTTTATTGGCAGTGAATAACTCTCATCCTGCATTTTAAATAGCCCTCTTTTAAACTCTTTCCTTTTTTATCTACTTTCCCATTATTTTGCCATGTATTTCACATCCTCTCACTAGATTCTGCTTGATCTAAAAGCTGTACATGCTATAACAAAGTCAGATATTATAGGATCTGTGACAAAAAGTAGTAAGACAGAAGCAATTTTGCTCCTGAAGTGAAAAACAAAACTGATAGTAGACACTATCAGTTGTGTATCAGGGTAAAACTAAACCCAGAAATTTCTGCTAACCTGGAGCACCAGCAGCCAAGGGGTACAAGGTTCTGCCTAAGTGCTCCAATGAGCAAAACTAGACGAGGCAGATTTTTGTTTTCTTTCTCCTTGTTATTTGAGTTACTTGTTTTTATTACATGATTTATTACTTTTTTTTTAATTTGTCCAAACCTCTAATTAACTTAAGAGCTTCTGATAAGAAGATTTTGAATGTTTTTGAGTGAGCATGTTTCCTTTATTTTTTAAACGGAAGTAAAATTGATATGATGATATCCTTCTGTTAGTTTGTTTCACAGAAAGGAACTATTCTGCACAACGAGTAACTGTGAACCTGATCAGGGAAACCCCGTCAGGTGGGTCTGGCCCTTACGTGGAAGCCAGTACAATGGTGCAGGCAACATTGCTGCTTATTGTACTGTTACAAAGTTAGTAGATGATGTTACTTTAGGTTTAATTTGCCAGCTTTATCAACTCTCCTGCCAATTTTTAACTAGAATTGCCACATATTTCAGAGAGAAGACAGCAATGCTGAGATCTGCCTTCAGGCAGCTGTTCTAGTGAAGATTTCACGTTGTTCTGAAGCAGACATAACCCTTCCTTGTCACAATGCCACCGAGACCTCTGGGGAAACAGGAGACAAAAAGAGAGGAAAAATATTTAAGTTAGAGACCCAGAGAAAAGCATTCCACATGCTGTGCATGTTTTCTTGTTTTTAAGAGAGGTTTGTTAAAGGTCTTATGTTAATGAAAATGATTGTGCAATCAGCCATCACGTGTACTTCTGAAAGAAATGATAATATGCCCTTTACTGTGGCTCAGAAAGGATTCTTATTTTAAACTTCATGTGTTAATAGAGCAACCTTGCTTTGAAGTCAGTGACCACTGCAAATACCAAACATATTTATAGATGGGTAAAAATATGCATTTGTGAACTGCGTGTCAACTTGCTCTCTTTCAGCCTATTGTAGGGTTTAGGGAGATCATCCTATCAACTAAAACCACCATGAGAGGTAGCCAGCTTGGAGATAAAACACCAAGAGGATAGTGTTTCACTTCACAGCAGTAGCTGATGCAGTCTTTTTCTTTTGTTTTTTTTTTTTTTTTTCTTTTTTTTTTTTTTGTATTTCATTGTATTCTCTTCAACCTGCAGTATTCATTACTAGTCATGCAACTTGTTTTATCATTAGGCGGGACTGAGAGAACAGAAAGAAACTTTCCTCTAAAAAGAATTTAACTCCCAAGGGCACAAAAATATGTCTTATTTTTATGCAGAAATTCATTGTAACAAGGAAGATATCGTGGAATAAATTCTAAGAAAATAAGTCAGCACCTATTTATACCATTATTTATTTTCCACACTTTTGTAACTCTTATCATCTTCAGCAAAGCCAGCAACATTTTTTTCTAATATCTTTGTTTTGTCATTCTCAGTGATGTTATTATAAGGTTCAGTCCCTAATGGCAAAATTTGGGTAGAGATTTCTTCCTCGTCACCTTTTTTCCTATCTGAGAACAGAAGTACTTGACCCACAACCTGCTGAAATCAACAGGAGTTCTTTCCTCTGGCTCCAGCGATCTTTGGGAGAAGATTGTTTGAATTTTACTAGATTTTCACTGCTCAGAAGATAGTGAGCTGGAATCATCTCTTGCAGGGTCAAAAGGAAGCTCTGTCACTGTCTTTTTTCAAGACTATGATTACACCTTTCTCAGCTTTTACCAGTCCTTAGTGAAATATTAATGTCTTGTGGACTCAAACATTGCTGCTTGCAACAACATTTGTAATACTTGACAAAAATGAATGAGGGTTTAGTTGAATACATCTGTATCTCAGAGAAAAGTGAAAATGGGTCTTAGCTTGTAACCCCAAAGCCATGATGATTTTCTCTCTGCTTCTCTCTCAAACACCTTTTATTTAATCTTTGGGTAAATTATGAGTTATATTCAGTGGGTGCTTATTTGTTTCTTATTTTCTGCCTTCTAAGCCATCTGAGCTCTTGTGCAGAAATCAGTGTAACTCCAATACTTTGGGAGCGTCTAGAGCAACATAGCCACACGACCAGCACTCTTACCAGACAATGAAGGGCACGCAATAAATCCACCTCTGTTGTGTATGATAGGCCTTTCAAAATTGTGACAAACATCTTTTGAAATGGCCTGAATAATTAAAAGTTTTCCCCACATTCTCTTTTTCCCTACACTCCAATATATTGGGTCTCTTCCTCATTCCCCACATGTATCACATCTGAAAACATGCCACGGGAGTCAGAGGGTGCTTTGTCATTCGTCATTTTCAGAACAACACGCTGACAAACTTGAAAACATCACCTAAACCCACACCTGGAGTTTTGAAAAAGAAATAACTTCTTCTAGAGGTGTAGTATCTGTCTCTGTTCCCACAGAAGTAGCAAGAGTGGGTTGAATGTGCACAACAGGATTCTGAAAAATGAAACAATTTGGAAGAAACAAGTGGTGACCTGCGATAATCAAAGTAGTTTTATCTCCCTGCCATGACATGTTTACACTTTTAGATGCAGCACAAGTTGGCAGGATTCTGTCTCATCACACTTGTGTGGGAATTTTCTGCATATTTCAGTCGTCATCATGAATTTTCCCTGACAATAATTGAAAGCCAGCTTCTGTTCCCATTTCTGCTTCAAGTTAAATCAGGGTAACTCTAGAGAGAAACCTAGAGAGAAATAATTTCCAGTGCTGTAACAGTGTATTTCTTATATTTCACATTTTCTGATACCAGAGGAAATGTCTCTCTTTTTAATGTAATTGCAGCCACATCACATGCAGCAGCTTGGACAGGTATTGCCTCCCCCCAGCCCCTTTTTAAAGTAGACTATGAGCAAAAAAAAAAAAAATCTGCTTGTTTTACAGAATATTCACTGCCACAGCCTTTGAAAAATAAATATTCAAACCAGCATAATTTTACCAAGTCATCATGTGGTTAATGAATTCAAAGTCCAGAGGCTGCAGTAGTTTTCATCTCAGAAAGGCTAAAGACTGTTAACAGCTTCACTGCAGAATGAGGTGTTTTCTGTCCCCTTCCACCAGTTCTGGTCTGCGTATGCAAGGAGGACCCTGGGTGCAGTTAGAACTTCAGCAGTGGGCCAGGAGTCCACATTTCTTGCGAATAATCCAGAAGAGAGGAAAAAGGCACCCAGGGAACACCAGAAGCTCAGAAAATGCGCGTAGAGTAAAAGCTTTTGTCAAATACAAACTGTTGCCTGCCCACCAAAACACATTAAGAAGTTGTATGGTTTGTGGCTTAAAGCAAATGGAATTGGACTAAATTTGAGGTTCAAGAAGGCTTAGAAATTGATTTTATGAAACTTCAATGAAGTTATTTCATTGGTTTTGGCCTGCCTCTGAGCTAAAAATACTATTCTGACAACAAAACATGCAAATCCAAGTTCACATCTGAGTACTAAACCCCAAACTGTTCAGCTCTCAAGATCAAGAGTTTCATATTGAAGGCCCCGGCTTTCAGCATTCTTTTATTTTGCTCTAAATCATTTGGCTCAGCTCTTCCATAAAAAAAGAGATCTTTTAAAAAAAGTATTTTTGATACCTTGTTTTCTCTACCTTACAATCCAGAACTGCTGTAACTGAGGCAAGTGTTCTCTGTAGGACACAGATCACCAGTGTAGTAAGATCCTGTCTTTACAAATGCTCTTTATCAACATGTCAGCTCCAGAGACTTTTTTTATTTGAAACAGCTGCTAGAAAGCTATCTTTATGTGAATGCATAAAAAAGAGAGATAAATATATATGTGTACACCCTCATACAGATTGCATACTTCCAGCAGGGTGAACCACTCACTGCTAAAGCAAATCTCCTCTGGGTTTCTATCCTGTGAGCCAAATTCCCATCAGCACTCTACACTTCCAGGTGCATCCTTCCGCCAGTGCAAATCCACACAAATATGTCTTAGTAAAGATCCCTGCCTGTCTGCTTTTTTCAATAATTTACATTTGAATTTTCCTTCCCTTCAGAAGAGCTAAGGAAGAGGCACAGCAATAACGTAAGATGAGCCTAAAAAGAAACTTGGAAACAGAAATATAGATACAAATAATAGCTAAAGACTGGCGGGATTATTGGAGAGGGTGAGGGTGGGGAGGGAAGGGGATTGTTTTGATAAACCTATCTTTGTGTTACATAGTAAAAGACAGTCCCTGTCCGCAAGGACTGCCAGCATTAATGCCCAAGGGAACAAAAGTCAGACAAGGAGGAACGACTTGCTCAAGGTCATGCTGCGGTGGCAGAGCTTGGGGCTCCTGCCTCCTCGTGCAGCACCTGAATGCCCCAAACTGTTTGCTAAGGCTCAGATTTGTTGTCAGTTCCTTTTGAGGAGAAAATATTATTATAGCAAAATATTTCAAAATAGAACTCTCAATATTTGAAGGCAGTGTTTCATTTTAGGCTACATTATATATGCATTATTTCTTAACTTATGCTGATCCTTTCTGGCCTGTAGAAATAATATCATCAGTACATCTATGGCACTTGCATACATTACTCTAGAAGACAGGAACATAAGCAGCATCTGGCTTTTTTGCTTGACTGATTGCATTCAATTTCATTTAGTTCTGTGCTGCTTCTGCTTCTCTTTCTTACGGAATACACCTTACCAGGAAGGTCAGATTGGCACCAGATTTTAAATATGAGACTTATATGGCCGGTAACTAGCAAGCACTTTCCCCTTCAGTCCAATTGTAACTCATGCATAAAACAAACCATCCACCTGCTTTAGAAAAAAGCTGTTCTATTAGGAAAATAAAAGAAAATGGACAATTACAGCTAAACAGTTGTATTTCTGGCACATGCTTTAGCAATGGCTGTTACAGTATCAAAATGAAATTGCCGTGTTAATAATCTCCTGTGAAGTGCTAATCACAGGTGGTGTGCAGCAGACATCAGCTCTGGTGGTTTGCAGCAATTCACACATATGGAGAATCTATTCTGCTTTACAATTAATGGGTATCTCTGAGAGGCAGACCTTTACCTAATTATGACACGACAGAAACCCTTCGATTTTTATAACATGAAAAACATACTCTTAACGTGCACGGGTCTTGTGATCAGACACACAGCAACTCATGCATTGTGTTTCTCAGAAGTAACTCCCATTTACCATTTCTGGTAGATTTCTATCAGTTAGATCTATTTGTGTCCTGCAGCTTTACCTTGTGGTTACACTGCACTCCCTTCGCCAGACACAGTTTTTGTTGTAACACAATGTTAATAATAGACGGGATAAAAATTAATACATTTTATGGCAGTTTATGTGAGATAACGAAACAATATACTTTATTACCACGGAGGAGTGCATTTTCAGAGTGTTGAATGAACCTTGTTAACAACAGAGGGAATTGCAATGGGGTCTCATTTGTGACAGCTTCAGATTATGCCTCTAAACTTGCAACAGGTCCTGCCAGCGTCCGTGGCGTGCTTAGTGCTTCAGCTGCAGTGATTTGTGTACAGGCTGCTGCTTGTTGATCAAGAGCTTTACTAGGTACAAAACTCTCAAGGGAAGCGTGCGTGCCAGCAGTAGCGTGGCATTTTGTTCCTCCAAATATACAGCATTCCTGTTTCACGTATGCATATGCAATATGCGTTTTAAGAGTCAGCACTAACACTCTGAGGAAGACAATCGAATTGGGTTTTTTGCTTAAAAGGGCTCATTTTATACACACAGGCTCTGAAATGGCAGCTAGGTAAAATTAGTTTCTCCGTGCAAACAGTGCTTTAGCTGACTCCACTAGCAGGTGGGAGTGCCGTACCCTGCTGCTGACACGTGGTACTGGACTTCAGCTTCCTCCAGCGTTAGGCATCACTGTGTTGTGGCTCATAAACCTTGCACACTGTGCTGTGACCACCACAAAATCCTCCGTGGGCTGCAATTTGAAAGCTGTCCACTTTGGTGCAACCTGTCAGAAGCTTAAAAAGACCAGTACAGTCTAGCGAGCTGTACAAGGCAGTAACTGCTTGGATGATGTGAGTCTAATAGCGGGTAGACTGTGGCACTGCTTGGAGCCTTCCTTTGCAGAGCGTTATCATCAGGGAGTGGGCAGCCAAGGACTAAGGACTAAGGTTTTTCCTGACTGTGTTCTCTGGTAAACTTCCTTCTGCGGTACCTTGGTGCTGGGGCAGTTTTTGCATCCTTCAAAAGACTGATCAAACCTGTCTGAGTTGGCATCAGGGCAGAGCTAGCAAGACTGGTGTTGGAAGAGCTGTCACTGGCAGCTGAGTAGCAGCTACCTGGTGCCCAAAGGACCTTTTTGACTTGCAGCAGATGAACATGACTGAATCCACCCTGATGTACTGTTCTAATTTTAGCTTCTCTGTCTCATACTTGTTACTTCTTTCCCGCAGAAATGTGTGGCTGCTTTGCTTTTCTTCCTAAAGCTCAGTTGTGTGTTTAATTCTCTGCTTCCTTTACTAATTTGTTAAATACCGAATGCAGTCAAAATGCAGCTCTAATAGTTTCTCAGGGTAACTTCTCCTTCCAAGCTTTCCTAAGCCCTTCAAATATATTAAAAGGAAATTTTTCATTTATGAAGCCAATGAACTGAGAAAGGGAAGGCAAAAAAAAATACTTGGGAGTACATCTGAATCCTGACTACATTTGCTGCTTAAAACATCCAGCAAACAACTGAACTGATGTTTCATATTTGGCTTTTGCTACAACATCTCCTGCTGACATCAACAGGTTCATGTTATTTACAGTAGACATAACCCATTCATTACTTAATTATTGGAGTTCCTATTTAATTTATATACAGCATATTTTTCTCTATGCCAGCTCAAAGTAACAGTTAGCTACAAGTGCCCCCTTTATGACAGCAATTGCCTTGTGTGCAATTGTAGCTCTGCCTTGGCTGGGAGGGGGGATGGCCAGTGGTTCGGGTGCCCTAGAGACGAGAACAGCAAATGTCCTGCACTTCAGTCTGTTAGAGCAGAACTGATGGTCATGCACATTTGCTCTTACCCTAAAAAGAAGCTCCCAAGCCATAAAGTTGGGATTTGAATCTGATCTTCCCTCACAGAGTTTTACTATAAGATATAGGCCTATTAATTTTTTTCTGCAGAGCAACTTTTATTAAAAGTCTATTTTTTACAACGTATTCCCACCGAAGTAGTAGAAAACATAGTTTTTATTATATATATTGTATACATATATATTTATACACACACATTTCATGAGAATGAGATACTTTTGCAGGTTTTAGTTCTGAAAGAAATAATGGAAAAAAGACTAGAAGAGGATATTTGGTCTGTAGATGTGCTTCAGTGGATGCATGAAGCCTTTTCAATGATAGTATAATGAGTACCACCCCATGATTCAACACAAGTATTGGAGAATATTTGATTGCGGTTTCACAACCACTGTAGTTTAAGCAACATTAAAGTACAAGAGGAAGCAGTGAAAACTGGGGTCCTTCTCCTGGGTATTTTGAGGACTAACTGTTCAGCTAGAGGTAAGTGAATTGGTCTCCCTTTCCTCATTATTTTGTTTTCCACCTCATGCAGTTTTTGAGAGCCTTAATTTATCATTTGGAAAGTGCTTTAAGATCCTTTCACAGAGCTGGCTATAAAAATGCAAAGTATTAGGAAACAAAATCCCATGAACAATTAAAAATTAATCACCTTCAAGCCAGAGCTTTCAGAGAAATGTCCAGTGGAAATACAAAGACAACCTGGACTTGCAGGAAGAACGCTTTATTCACAGGAAAACTGAAGAAAAACAACCACTTCCAACTGGGGGATGTTGTTTTCTCACCTGTCCTGTTGCCTTCTCTTCCTCCTCTGGAGTCCCGTGGAAGTTCACACTGTCATGAGAAGCAGAAGCATGGAGGACAAAGGACGTCGCCTGAAAAACAACAGTGTGGAGATGCCTGTGCACTGCCTGCCTGCTGGCAGCCTCAGGCCAGGCTCCCTCCATGAGCACTGGTTTAAGTAACTGGTTTACCCCTTTCGCGGGGGGTGATCTGGCTCAAAACGGCAGCTGGCATTCCCCACCGGGGAGTCATAGAGGAGCATTTAGGAGGAGGTATATGAAGCTGAAAAGGAGAAAGAGCAGTAAGGGGCTGTCAGAGACAGAGGCTGGTATGCCTGGGGGAAGGTGTGAATGGAAAGCGCTTGATTTGTAGAGTCAGGAATGGCGAGGAGTAGGTATTTGAGGCTCAAGGGAGGCTGGTCATGGGTGGTGCAGGAGGAAGTTCTTGTGCCTTGGGACAGGAGAAACAACAGCAATGCGAGCATGTCACACTTGTGTTTGTTGTAAACCTCAGTCCTGAGGTAATATCTCCGCACTCTACTTCATCAGCACAATCCCGAGGTAGTTTTGCCATAGGAAATTGCTGAACAAGAAGAGCAGAACAAGCACCAGGAGGTCCCTGAGGGGATCCACCATCCTCACAGAGGCTTGTTGATCTGTCCCTGAAGATCTCCAACAGAGTCTCCACACCTTTCTTGCAGAGTCTCTTCCAGGGCTTTGCTGGCCTTTATGAAGCTTTTCCTCATCTGAATCTTCTGCAGTTTAAGCTCACTACTTGTCCTACACAGCATCTTGCAGCCATGCTCCTAGACATTGGCCATTAAAAGGCAGAGTGAGATTTTGTGTATGAAACAAGAAAGATTGTACATGGACCACTGGACTGCAATGTTATATGCACAGGACAAAGCAGTGTTTGAAAATAATTTATTTATAAAAGATATTTTTGGTAATTGGATTTACTGTCATAGCAATCATTAATTTGAAGTAAAATAATCTGAAATCAAAGACTCAGCATTGCGATTTAACTAATATTCAACATTATAATTTAAGTGTATAGATCAGTAATAAAAATCCCAAGGAAAACTGACTTGAAGCACAGAACCTAACTATCGTTGCTCCAAACTAAAAGTGTTTGTGCATGTGATCTGGTTATCTGGCTGAACAATGGGACACTCATCCCAAACTCTCCAGAAGTTTTATGTTTAAAAACGTTCCTTTGGCTATTGTCATGAGATGTCCTTGTTGGCCTTTTTCTATGGAAGTGAAAAACTAGTCATTTTATCTGTTCAGACATTTTTCCCAGCTTCAATTATTTTTAATGGATGCTTCAAGTTCTCCTTTTACAGAATGTGCTGAGAGCTACTCTTACACTAGAAAAAAAAAATATATTTCAGCAAGCAAACTATAAATGCCACATTTCTTTAATGGTAGAAAAGACTAACTTTCTGAATCTTGATATCAGTAGTTTTGCAAACCACTGCACGGTGTGCCTTTTTTTTTTTTCAACAAAAGTCAAGCAGTCTACAGGCTGCCAGCCCCAAAGTGTAAACAAATCTGTTTTTCTGGGTTCCCTTTGTCAAATCAGCCTCCAGCTGAAATACAGACAGATTTATCTCGGATGAAATATATCAAGCACATAAAACAATAATTATAGCTGCCTGGTCATATGTTGTGGATAAAGAGCCAGCCTTAGATCAGGGTCAGCAATAGATGGTGACTAAAATACATAGAATTTTTGAACAGAAGCTGGGAGCATAGTTTCTCGACAGACACACAGACAAAATGGCAGTGAGCCCAAGTCTAGGGAATACCGATATGTTAGGAGGACCTTAGGAAGAACACAGTAATCAACAACTTGTAGAAATAACTCTCTACATATCTGGAAAGTCAGTTTTCTGGCTTCAGCCGCATGATGTCTGTGAACTAGACGTCACCTGAGAGCCACCCTGCCCAGCCCTCTTTCTTGGGGTTCAAATGCGGATCTGCAGAGGCAGGGAGAAGCTTTCTCAGTGTGCCTGTGACTGAACCAGCCTCCCAGAGGATATTGAAATGCTTTGATGAACTTTCATATCTTGCAGGAAGACTAGCCTCTTTGCAACAGCTGCTCCCAAAGGACCTTCATAGAGGAAAATCTAGAGAAGATTTGTATTGAATAAAATCCCTTCAGAAAATCCTGAGCACCAGGTACTCCTGTGGTAGTCTGAGGGTGGCACTATGAACATCAGATAATTTGCTCGTTCTGAGTGGTTTTTAATGTGCCCTTAGGTCTGAGCACTTTTGCCATTCAGTGCCTCCTGCAGCCTGGCTGCATTGTGTAAGCATTACGGAAATTTTTCAGTTGAGTAAAGAAGTTGCTTAAAGCCGTCATTGCCTTGACCAAGGGCCAGGTTTTGGAATAGCAAGGTGAAGTTGCTTAATAGGAACTGATTACTTCTTACGAGCCACTGGGGTAGCTCTGGTCTATCACAAAGAGCACCACATCAGCGACTGCCAGACTGCACCTTGGCATTTAAGTCCTGCTGGAGATTCCCCAGTCAGAGAAACTCCCTGCAGAGTGCCTGTCAGTGTAACGTTGCTGCCAGATCAGTGGTCTGGGAAATGTACAGAAGACCCTGAGTAACCCAGCTAGCATGGCCTGGTGCATAATTCCCAATTCTGTTACTGGGTAGCTTGGAAGGAAACCCAAGCGAGTCCCCCGATGAAGTCAAAGCCTTCAGAAGAAATCAGATTACTTAGTGCTCTCATGAAATAAGGCCATTCCCACCAACAGAAAAGGAAAGTAGGGAGTAAGGATGCGATCATACACAGTGGCCTTTCCTCAAGAGTTCATCCCGACCATTCATTTAGGCACAGTCGATGCTAATAGTGTGTGCATTTTTTGCAGAAAAAAAGTGTTATGAAAGCAAATGAAAACTGGTGATCCGCGATGGTGGTTCTGTTTGAAAGCCACAATTCTAAAAGAGGTGTTGAGGTACTGCATTTAGCACCACACCACAGGCTAACTTAACAGTGTTAAAAATTATATTCTTTGTTTATATCATCTTTTTGTTCACTGAAGTTTAATCCTACCCTGAAAATTTGCAGAGAAATAGGGCAAAAACAAAGAGAAAAGAGGAGAAATGTCCACAATTTAACTCCAGATCCCTTTGGGTCACTTTGTTTCATATAGCTTTTGACTCCAGTGCTGAAGATGGTTTTCAGTTTGAATATTTATTTAGGTATTATTTAGAACATCTCTTATTCAGGCTACCACTGTTTGTTCTTTGGGCAAAAAAAAAAACCCAGAGAACAAACAAACAAAACGTCAAGCCCATATTATTTTGTTTTAAAGTCCTAAGTTTCCATTTGGTAAACAGGATTTGTTTTGAATTAATCTGAAATTAACACAGCAGTTTTTAAGTTGTCAGCAGCTTCAGCTTTTGATTGTCAACAGCTTCATTTTCCTACAGCATTAATGTGCAATAGCATAACTAATTGAAGTCAGTACAGAGCCATACTTAATTGTTGCTGTAGACTCAGAGAGGAAAAGGTATGGATTCACTAGAAATAGGGCATTTCAGACTTAACAGTGTAATTAAAATGATTTTTTAAAAGTATCAAATTTAGAATAAGCCATCCTTTTCTCATTCAATGGCTGCTACACTAAGCTACAGTTTGAGATGACAATTTTTAAGATCCTCAAAACGTTGTTTGTCAATTTGTAGTCTGCAGCGTGTGTTTTCTGTCAAGTGAGAATTAATTCCACTGTTTGTTTATTTTGAAGACTGGCTGCAAAGTCGAATTTCTGTGCTCTCCCACAGAAGCCATGGTGACACAGCAGCTCAGAAGGCTCCTTCCCAGCACAACCCACTGCTTCGGTTGAGTGTTAATACTTCACACCAAATGTGAACCCAACGCAGCAGCAAAGTGTCAGCATGGACCAATCTTTCTATCATGGCTTATGCCCATGCAAACGAATTCCAAATGCTTTTTTGCTTCTGATTACAATTTTGCATCTTCTTCCTCATTCTCTTTTCCACATTTTTTTTTATTATGTAATTTTGGTGTGGAGAGCTGAGGTGGGACTGATTTTGAGATGGTTAGTGGATTTTTGTGAGACTGTAATTCACCTATAGGCAGGAGGAAATGTTTCATACATAGGGAAGGATCTTAATTAGAATTGCTACTTAGATCATATGAAGACAAAAACTTATGTGAAGAAACAAATTAAGTTGTCTCATCATCTAAAGCATTCTCAGTTAAAGGGGAAAAAACAGCTAATGTCCTTTAGCAAAATATTTTTGCTGTTCTCTGCAAAAGAAACTGTCACAGTTGGACATGCAATAACATTCCTCTCAGCTGTAAGATTAATACCACTGCACCTCTCTTATACATTATTCTCATCTACTGTGCCAAACTGAAATTTTTATCCATGTGTTCTGTGAGGAAAAGAAACCTTTTTGCCTTTTGAACACAGCAGTTTAATTTTCAAAGTAACCATTCTCCTGCGCAGTTTTAGTTCATATCATGTTCATAATTCCTTGGCTTCTGGCTTGAGGACAGTTATTTTGTACTTAATATATTGCTATTTTTATTTTTATTTTTTACAGGGCCTGATTTTTATGGTGTTCTGCAACATTACAAAAAATTGCCCATTCCCTCTGAGAACAGCAATGCTGTGTTTGAAATCTTCTACTGGTCTTCAAATTCAAAGCCTATGTATTTGAGCTCTCAGAAGAACCTTAATTTCAATGGAGGTGAGAGTGCAGCAGAACAGTAGTTACACACGGGGTCCTGTACTAAAAAGTTCAAATAACTTACGAATATTATAACTTTTCAAAAGCTAAACAAAAATCTGATGGGAAAGTAGCTTACACAGAAATGGAGTGCATGCCTCAGTCCCAAATGATAAAATTGAGAATATTTCTTCTAGATCTTAGCTTAGGGTATAGATTAATCTCTGATTCATATAAAAGTAAAAGGGGTCAAAATGTGAGTGGAGTTATATAGGACTGTAAGTTTTTGTAGGTTTGAAGCTTATAAAACAGGAATTTTCACTCATTGTTTATAAGAGGTTTCAGACAAGGAATTAAAAAATTGGTTTACTAAATACACAGGTTTGATTCTTACTACTGTACTATTAAACTGTTAGACACAGTTGTCACTAGAAGACTGGCCAGGATACCTCATATTCTTTGAAATCTGATTTACTTTACAAAAACATAAAACATGAAGGAGGATAAAAATATGGTCCAAGGTATTTTAGCAGAATGCGCACTGTAGGGAAGAAGACAGAAATGAGTACTTGGCTTATTTTGACAGTTCCGATTCAAGTTTCTATTCACATGTAATGATACGCAGTATCTGTATTTCCAATGGCATTTTTATTTGAGTGATGGATTTTGTTATGTTTAACGGGATAGACATTTTCTCACTATTTTTCCAACAATTCACCAAAAAGTTACTTGTGCTATTAATTTTTCTCTGAAACAGTATATTTTGTCTTTCAAAACACTAAAGAATGATGTGCTCTTTTGACTTACATTTCTATGTCTGGCTAGATGAGTTTGCATTTAGCCATCTTTCTTTTCAGAAATGAAGAACACCCCAAAAATCATTTGATGGGAATGAGAAACATGAAAAAAACTCCTTAATATTGATCAGCAGGTTTGAAAATTCTGTTCTTGGTCGATAATTTAAATCATAAAGGGCTACAAAACTGCAATTTTGTTAACATTTATTAGAGGCTTTCCCTTTTTGTTAAAGACATTGCCTTATTTTTTCACCTTATTGACAATTAATTAGTGTATAGCAGGTGGGTGTTTTTTTTCCTAAACCAGTACATTCCCATGCATGTACTGCCTACAGGCAGAAACTTACACCAGCTGTGTTTGTATGCGAGATCTGCTTTTTATTTCTTCATTTAAGCTAGCTAACAAACATTATCTTTATTATTATTGATGGGAAAAGGCTTCCAGACAGATTTTTTGTTCATTTTGTTTTTTATTAGGAGAATTAACGAGTAGCGAGTGTTCAAGTTCTTTGTGGCATGTATTTTTATCTAATTTAAGAAGCGCAACAGCAGTTTGTACAAAATAATTTCCTGAGCATACTAATAAATCTGTAGAAGAATTTGAAGATAGATTGTTTTTTTTGTTTGGATCCAAGCTTGTTGAGTTTTTTTTAAAACTGGCTCAATAGTTGGTAAGCATTTACTTACAATTATTTTTTCCTCCAGCTGATGGCATAAATAATTGATCTGATAAAAGGTTCTAACACATCAAATTAGTAAACAACCTTCAAGATGAATTGATACACATCCAATTCCCAGTGCACCCAGCAAGTGTAATTTATGCCAACTAGATCCATGAAATGTGTTTATATTTTTGGTCTATGACAGCCAAACTATGTGGGTTCAGTTGTCCCTAAACCAGTCAGAAAGATAACTCACATTTACCGCCCATACTTGGGTGGTAAGAACTAAGTGAGTGTGGAGGTTAGAAGACGGTGTCGTTGGTCTCAGCCTTTTGCTCAATAGCTAAGGAGTGGGGATGTTCCCTGGGGTGCAGGGAATCCTTAATTCCATCTCTCCCCTCTCCGAGGGGCTTCAAATCTGCATCTCCTCCCTCCTGTGAAATGCCCCCATCACAATCTTATTCTGAGAAGGAACTCAGGTCTTCCTGCCAATGCTGTCAGAATTTCAGCTTTCATTGAAGCATGGCCTGAACCCAGGTGAGTGTCCTAACCACTAGTTCTACCCACTACAGGGGGGAAATTTTTATCCAAGTGCTATTCACTCAGTGTTAACTCCTTGTTCCAGTTATAGTCATTGCCACATAGCAGAACAGTGAGAAGAGATGCATAGGCGTCCCTCCAAATTCTTCCTTTGCTTCATGGTTAGTACAGTCTGTCAGATATTTTAGTCTGTGCTTTTTTTTCTTTTTTTTTTTTTTACCCCAAATGTTACTCTGTGAAGTTTTGTTCAATTTGTTTTCATTTCATCTGGATAAAGAAAATTTGTTTTTGCTTGGCATGAAACAACATTGTTTTATTTTTGGTCTGACAACCACTGTTTTCTGGTTATTTGAAAATAAGTGGGGTTAAAAAGGGTTTTCTAAACATTGCAGTGGATATGTAACGTAACATTCTGCAGAGGAGCCACTATGGCTGAAACTTTATGAGGAAGAAATGCTCAGCTGTCATTTTAATTTCCTCTTATTATATCAAAATTATTAGTTTCACATTGCCTCCATTTAATACCTAATTGAGAATGTCAGATTTTTTTGTTCTTAGCAAAAATTCACACTGGAAAAAAATCCATGTATGAAATACGTTACATTGGAAAGCTTAATTGTAATCTGAAAGTAGCAAATCAGACACTGGTGGATTCTTTGGCAATATCTGAAATAGGTCTTCTTTTGGTATATCTTTTGGAGCATGGGATTAACTATTCCAGTTGACTTCAGCGTGAGCAGTTTGGGACTTGTTGAATTTGATCATGACAAGGGACCAAATTCTTCCAGATCCATTCCATTAAAGCACTTTTCTCCAAGAGCATGTGGAGTGTCATTCATGGTAAGCAAGGTCAGATGTTTGAATTAGACACCCACTTAGACACCTGGACTTTGCCACAGTCCAGAGCTACGAGCTACCAGAAGGCATTTACTATTTCCCTCTACCTGTTTTTCCCCATTTTTCTGTATCTTCTGCAGATGATGGCTCCAAGGAAATGTTAGGTGACTTATCACCTGTCGATTAAAAGGCTCAGGAGGCCTGCTTAATGTTGCATGCTACTCCTGCTAAGGAGTCCCTAAAGCTTCTGAACTTTACAAGTACTTCTAGTCCCAGCGAGGGGCTACAGTTGGCACCGAGGCTGTTTTCCCTGGGGGTCCAGTCAGGTCCAGGGCAGAACAAAAAAAAAAAACCTACTATAACAGACACATGATTTTTAACCAAGTTAACTTAACACTTCAAGACATTGTTTTTCAAGCTTGGAAGTAAAAAAAAATAAATGTTTTGTCTCTTCTTTTCTTTTTCCTCCCACTCATGATGGCAGCTAACCCAGCTGTGTCCACAGGTGTGTCACAGATGCAGACGAGTCCCTTTTGTCTGAGTGGCTGATGAAGGGCTCTGACAGGGTGAAGGTAAGCATGGCGTTGTGGGGTGGGTCAGTGCTGCACTCTGGGGTCATCAGTCCCTGCGGTGTCCCCTTGGCCTATGCCTCTCCCTGCCCTGGGCAGTGTCAGAACATCACCTTCTCGCAGGGTTGCCTTCCAAACTTTTTTACCACACAAAAGCACTACAGTAATGGAGGAAGGCTGAAATGGTATCAATTTTCCAGCTACCTTCTTTTTTTTTTCCTTTTTTTCATTTCTTTTTTCTTGAAATGCTTACAGGAAACTACATTAGAATCCCAAAGTAATGGAACATTAAAAAACCATCTGGAGATCTAAACCAATTTTAATATAAAGAGTTACAGTAGCACTGATGCATGACCACAAAGACAGATACGATCCATTGTAAGTGTGGCAGATAACTTGCAGTTGTGCTCAGGAACATAAAATTCTGATCCTAAAAAAAAAAATAATCTTAGGATAGCTAAATAATTGCAGAATGAAAATGATAGAAACTAATCTTTGGCTGCATAAATATAGTAAGGCTTTATTTAGCAAATACGTCTCGTGTTCTGGGAGGGTTATACATGGAAACACATATGCATGTGCTAAATAAATAGGATTGGCTTAATGGAAGTGGTGTGAACAAGTACATAAAACCAAAAATACATTTTATGTTGCATATATGTATGTCTTTTTCTAAACCATAGATAGTTCCTAGTTGCTATTTTAATTTTAGCAATTAGTTCCAGGGTTTATTTTTGGCTTTTGATACCTTAAAAATGCTACCTTAAAGATATAAAATGTGGTATAAAGATGGAAAACATTACCTCTCATGGAAACATGCTGCAGTCATAAGGACTCTTTTTTCCGTTCACTTTCTTCACAGAAGAGCAGCAGTCTGTTTAAAGAGTTAGGAATCTTCAGTCCTTTTCATGCCCAATTATTTTCCGGACCATGTACTGCTGGTGCATAGAGAATTGTGTGTCAAGTACACGGGTGGTGTGTGCCATGCACCCTGCAGCTCTCATCCTCCGGTCCCTGAGAGGTGGGGACCTTTTGGAAGAGACGCCTGCTTTGGCCCCGTCTCTGTGTGCAACCGGGCTGTGAACCTGGGAGACCAGACTGCGCACCACTGCTGCAAATGGATTGTACCATAAATGCAGCCAACGCACAATGTGCACATGGCCGTTGTATCTGCTACGGTGCTGCTCTGCTGCCTTCATCCTGCAAGATTAATGTGATACATGTTACAACAAACAGACTTAAAATCAATAAGAAATAGTCTCCAGTGAAGCTCTTGAGACCCCAACCCCTGGGGTAATAAGAGAGTAGTTCATCATTCTTCAGTATCAAGCTCTATGTCCAGAAGATTCCTGCCAAAATCAATGGAGCTGAATCAGTAACTGTGTCAGTACGGCCATCTCCCACATGACACCCATGCAACACATGTCAACATGTCACTACTCTGTCAACAACTGACACATACTGTTGTGAGAGAATCTCAGTTTCCCCGAATCACTGTATATGAGCACTCCTCAGCATCTCAATAAAAAATCTCCTTAAGAACATAGAAGTTACTACTTTTTGATACCATACATTTATATTTTTACTTGTATGATTTCACTTTCTATGGAAAAGTCATTTAGACTGAACACTAGGTCTAAATGGAATGCATACATTTATTTACCTTCAACAGCTTTTTAGCGATACACCATGCTATTGGCATTGTGAAATGAACTGAGTAATTCACCAATAATTCAGAGATGACTGGAAGTGACAGCATTTTCTTTCCTAGCTGCATAGCAGATTTTTACTTTTGCGCAGCCTATTTGATCGAGCGGGGCATGGTACTACTCACTTTGAGCTGCTATTCCAACCCTCTCGCATGCTCAGAAGATATGAAAGTCATAAAACTATTCATTGTATTTATGTGACTGTAGCGTAGCTTTTCTTTCTGGTCAGGCTGCCCGTTATTGGAGACAAAGAGCAGAAACCTTGTCGGATGAAAAGGCAATGAAAATAAGGCGGGTTTATCCAACTAGCTATCTACCCCACAATGAGATGGGAAAGTACTGCCATATTTAGTACTATTTTAATTATTGATGAACAGTTCAAATGTCTTTCATCTCTTCTGCAAATAACACAAACCTACTTTTTCATATTAACACTGATCCAATTTATATGGGAGGTAATGTTTTCTACTCTAGGTGTTTGCTAAACAGTCGTTTAAGTTTTCTTAATACTGGGTATTCTTTCTGAATTACCTGATATGAAAAGAGGATCTTTTCCAAAGAAGATGATACAACATTGTCAGTCAAAACACTATTTGACCAATCCTGTATATTTCTTAAATAAATAACCTTTCTCAAATAGAAATTCTCTTATAAAACTATACTCACATTTGGTCCAAGAAGAAGTTTTTGTTCACTTGCTTTATCCCACAACAAACTCAAGTAGTATTTGTGTAGCAGCGTAGGAGCTTCCAAGTAGGAAAAAAAGAGTCTCCAGTACCTTTTTTTTTTTCCTAAAAAAAAGGGCTTTTGGAAAATAAGGGAAAAGGTGAACAAACTCAAGTGTCCTGAAACAAGCATGTGGAAATCCTTGCAATCTACTTTTCCCAGTTTGATTATACTTGTCAGTTAAAATGGGCATCTGAGTCTACCTGATGCATTTGGAAGCAAGGAATAGTTACATTCCCAAGCTATCAGGTAGAAGGCAAGTGAGTGCAGTGGCTTGCTGCTAGAGCAAAAAGACTTTGGGGGAGTGGTGTTTTTTATGACCACTAGAATGCTTCCAGGAACATTGTTTCCTGCTTCCCATGAGCAGACCTTCTGCAATGTTCAGAAGTATTGTATAGACGTATATCTGAATTTGGTGCCTATTACGTTTCCAGCTTTGCAGATTGCAGTCCAGAAAAGAGTGCTGCCCAGACAGACTTCTGTGTGTGATCCCACCAACTTATTTCATTCATGGTCAGGAAGACACGTGCCATGGCTGGCAAGGGAGGTTGTCACTGTCACGTTTCTTCTTTGCTAGAGTTAGCCATGAATGTACCAGCTGCAGTGGTGGTTACTTGGAAATCAAATATACAGTTCCCAGGAAACTCTAACAAGACCATGCTTTTTGCTTCACATACATCCCTGAGCATACATTACATGTTAGAAACTTTCAGTCATCAGTACCATACTCAGGCCTTTAACCAAGGAGTGGTATTTGCTGTATACGGTACTGCTGGCAAACATCCCAGGCTACATAAAATATTCCTGTGGGAAATCTCACAATAAAAACTTTCCTACCTCTTTGTTTTCACCAGAAACCCAGAGCAGAAACTTATCAACATGGAGGCAACAAAGCTGCACCTTTGCTGTGTTCAAGTTGGATTCATTAACTGTGCAGAACTGAGGTCAAGAGAAAGCAAAGGCACTGAGTCCTGTTCTAAACTTTTATCAAATGGCTTCATAGAGTTGGTAAGAACTACAAAAGTTGGCTGTCTGTTGCTATTTTTCAGATTAAAGCACTAAATTATGCAGAAATCACGGCACGAAACTCATTAAGGCTGCAATTCTGTCCTTAGTACACTCTGCACTACTGTGCATAGAGTACAGTTTGTGAAATCACTTGCTGTTTGGAGACCTTTCAGATTCTCACACATTATGTTGAGCTAGAGAATAAATTTTTAGCATGGCCTCTGAATTTTTCATGCTTCAGTTTGCATAAGCTTGCTAACTAAATACAGATTGATTCCTTCTATTGTTGCAGGTTTTTTTCCAAATAAAAATAAGCATATACAGGGAGGAGAAAGGAAATACAGGAAGGAGTGCAAAACTATTGATAGGTTTGAGAGTACTCTTCTAGTGAATCAATGTAAATCATTGAGGTTGAGTGGAATGACCTATTTCTGAGGGAGACAGGCTTGATTTCAAGCTTATGTGGCCCCAGACCAGAAGAGAGCATCATCATGAGAAAAGGCTACTAGTTCTGCTGCCAGGGATTACTGCAGAGCTGTTGCCAGAGCCTGGATTTGGAAAGATCTTAGTTTATTATATTTTGCTCTAAAGGGACGGACAGTCTGCAGAATGCAGCCTAGAGGGGATCTGGCTAGGAAGAAGCCTGGCTAGAGATGTGCCCTCAGAAGCTCACAGATCGTGGGAGTGTAGGAGAATGATAACAGAGGACATGACTGAGGTTTAAAGTGTTTTAAACTTCAAATAAATAAGACCTAGTCCCTGAAGAAAAGAATCTGAAATAAAATGGCTGGGAGGTATTGTCTGATGCCTCGGTTAGCAACTTGGTTCAGAGGCATACAAGAAGTGTTTGTCAAACAATTTGCCAAAGTTTTTGTCATTTTGAAGTTTCTGGAAAAGCAAAATAAAACCGATAATAAAACTACCTTCGTAACCCCAAATTCAATAAAACCTATCTTGAGAACTGGCAAGAACCAATAGTTTACCACTTTGTGCTGTGAAATTAGCCCAAAGATCTTGTGGGCAGTCACAATCACACCAGTGAGCTGCCCCTTTAAATACCTCAAACCTTCCAACAGTTTTACATATGGTGGGGGAAATAGAGCTGCTGAGGAGAAGGAAAGAGTGTAGAAGAAAAATTTAAGAGGAAAGTATGAGATATCTGCTAAGCTTTTACAGGTATTTCTTCAAGGGCAGAAAGGGAAGTCTTCAAAGCTAAGGCTGAGAAAAGAAAGGGTAAAATTAGGGGCAGCGAGATTAAAATATTACTCAAGGTTACTCAAGATTAGCTGTATGATGAATGTTCCACAGAACGCTGCATAAATCAAGATAACTAAGATAAATGGAAGTCTAATTTAAGGAGTGTGCTGTCTCTGGATCAGAACTGGAAGGAACCAGACGCATGACTGCCAGTTTGGGAGGTACGAGAGCAATACCAATATCGAAGCAGATCTGTAGAAGAGGCTCTGGTTTGGGATACTGGGAGCTATGGCTGTTTCCTAATGTCTTTACCAAAGATGACAGAGAAAAATCAGCTAGGAATTGAAGTTGGGCAGTAGTAGCAATTTTTAGTGTGCATCCTCTCCCACAGAAAGGAACTTTAGGCTTTTTTAGAATGGAACTTCTCTCCCCTGTGACAATACCTGGCTTTTTGCTACAACCTTCCTTTCCTACACCTAATGTTACATCAGTTGCTATGCTTCCTTCTCATTGCACGTTCAAACCTCTTTTCATCTTTCCTTCCTTTCCTCTCCTAATTACCTTTTTGAAGAACTAAGATATATGATCAGAGAGGCCAGGCCTCCTTTGCCTATATATTATGCAAGAATTGGGGAGTTTAATTTAAAAAAAGCCAAGAAAACCCACTACACAAATGTATGTTTAAAGCTGAGGTGTCTTTAACACTTGCATTCATGTTAAAAAATGCATTGGCCGGAGAATTATTTTCGTTGTGCATGCAGAAAGCAACACCCTGAACACCAGTGAGAGGACACAGAGCTTTGTGACACCAGTGAGGGGAGAAAAAGCCTGTCTTCTCTGGGTAGTGTCTCAGTGAAAATATTCAGCAAAGGAAATCTATGACGCTCTGACTTTGTCCAACAGACCAAAAATCCTGCTGGAGCTGCTGAAAGAGGTGGCCAATGAAAAGTGGGAGTGCTGACAGCATTTGACAAATGACTGGAATAAAAGATCTTTTGGCTGTGGTCATCAGCTGCACTAGCATTGAGGAGGCATTGAGCAGGGATAATAAACTCTACATCCCTCAGGAATGATGAATTGGGGCTGCCTAAAATCTGGGGTTCCTGAGCACAGACTTCAAATTGTGATTACATGATAGTGGTTGGAAGAAGGTAGCAGCTAACAAACTCCAAGCGTCTCGCAAATGGGGGAAGGCTGACTTGGGATTACAGCTAATGCACTCTGGCCCAGGGAAAGACAGTTCCCATTGCCTATTCAGATTTTCCAAATGAGTTCTTTACTCTTTTTTTCACACCTTCTCCACTGCCTTCCCCTTTCCGTGTCCTGCAAAGTTCTGTTTGTTTAAAATCACTGCTGGTGGGTAGGGAAGTATCACTCACTGAGCTCTTTGTAGTCTAGTTTAGTTTCTTGAATTTCCTGTTGGGTGATTCAATCAGCATCACTTTTTTTTTTTCATACTTTTTAAGCTGGAATCAATGGATACTGAAGCCATCCCTTTTTGCTACCCAGAAATGCCCAGCAATAAACCAGCACATTAATTTAAGGAGTTTAATTTTACTGTTTTATAGACCTAAGTATGGATGCACACTGAAATCCAAGCAACTATTCCTCTCATCTATTGTTCACAAGCGTGTATACTAGACCATTCCCTCCCATTTATTAATTTGTAAACAAGTAATGGAGAGGTGAGCATTGCTGTACTCAAGATGAATATGAAGGAGAAAAAACCATCCAGTAACAATTGTCATTATGCTGATACTGCCTTCAATAACAAGCAGAAGCTATTAGCATTCACCATGTAACTGATAATTCACTAGGCAGCATAATTTCCCTGGGGCTGCTCTTTTTGTCCACAAGAGCCTTAAGGAAAGAGCAGTAATTCTGGCCACACCCGTCTCTTCCAAGACACTTTCACTTTCTGTCCCACACCTCATCCAGTCATGTGTCTTTTTCTCCAGCTGATGTTGATTAAAAAATCAGAAGCATCCTGACATCATCAGAGCAGCATTAGACAGATGAATAATTTAGTTTCATGAAAACTTTATTTAGAAATTACTTTTTTTTTGCAGGGCTTTTCAGAGTTTCTTCAGCTTAAGAACTACCTTCCCTTCGCGCTCCTCCCATTTACTGTTCCTTCTCCCACAGCTTCCAGCCAGTCACTCATGTTCCTTCTCCCATCGCAGAGCCTTTGGGACTGCAGGGTGAGCCAAAGGGCAAACATAACTGCAATTTTTTAAAAAAAAGGAAAAAAAAAAGGTTGAACAGCAGTTTTAAATTTTCACTTTTAAATCCGGATTCTTGCAGGGGTCCAGCTTGCAAAGTGCAGCATTCCAAGGCATTTTCATCTGCCTGGTAAACACTGAAGAAAGGATTCAAGAATAATGATAAAACTACCATAAAGCTGTATCATATTAATGGTAGTCTCATGGTAAATGTTATGTTCACTTCTTTTATCCTTCTTAAAGGATAGAATTAGAAATAGATACAGGTCCAAGGATGAAGAATGAAAATTATGACAGGCACAGAAAGACTTTTGCTATTTAGTTTACAAGGGTGTTATTTCAGACTACAAACTAATTACAATCTGCTCTTTGTCAATCCTCAACATTATGTTACCAGGCAATTTGTCCTTTATGAAAAGTTAATACCTGCCTCTCCAGCATCTGAACCTACCTACATTAGGTAAGTCATTTGATTGCTTTGACTTGGTACAGCAACTGCTGTGTGCCTGCATGTTAGCAATTTGGGGCTTTTGAGTTTGAAATAGATGAGACAAGGGGGTATACCTATAATACAATACACATATATGTACCCGCCTCTCCCACCGATAGATTATTCAGTGGTTAATGCATTGTAATGGAACTGTTTATACTTGTTAGCTATAGAATATTGCACATTGCATTAAAAAAAATCTGGCACCATTCATAAATCATACCTTTATTCTGTGCTCCACTCAGCCAAAAATATGCACATATGTACAGGCACATTTTATTACACAAAGGCACTACTGAATGTAAATAGAATATTTGTCAAACTTCAGATTAACATAAATACAACATTGTGCAAATACCTGATTCTGCAAACCCACTGGCACATCCTCCACATTTTAAAGTGTTCCGCCTAAAGCAGCATAGCTAAAGACTACATTAGTGGGAAGAAATAGGTGAAAATACACCATAGATTACACAAGTCAAAGTAAGAGTGACAGCAGATGTCACTAAGATGAGAAGACCTTGCTGACACCCCAGGGAACCTTCCACTTAAATGATATTTAAAAATTAATAATCAAGCACTGACAAACTAAGGGTTTGCCTTCTCAGACAGGAGACAATGTCTCACGTACATTGTGGTCTCTGCTAGAATCAGGAAAGTTACAACAACTTTTCTGAATGAATTAATGGTTTAAAATAGATGATTAAGCAAGAATCACATAGCATGTTTGAAAATGTACATCTCTATTTAATACATTTTGTATACACAATCAACATCAGTTACCTACACATTGGAATAAGGTTCCAAATACTTTTCAAAACAACTGCAAGCAGTGTGGACCCAGAGAAAGCAACCATGGAGTATGCACAATCTAAGGAGTGCTGCCAGGTTCTCTTACCTGTGCATTTAGAAATGTCTGAATTCTAGTGACTTTTAGGCTTAAATCCTTACTTTTGTAAAATGGTATGGATTTAACTGCAGACTAACAACATTTGTACTTTGACACTAACCCCTTCTTAGGAAAGGACTTTGCTTGGTCATTAGGTTGGCTATTGTAATTGCAAAACAGCACCTGGGAGAGTAGCATACAAACACTGGGTCTCCTCACTCCTTCAGAAAGCGTAGCGAACTTAAAGTTTTTACAGCTCCTCTTACAACCAGTTTTCTTTTTAGATAAGGTGACAGAGGACTTGCTGTATCAATTTCATGAAGTTACTTAAGTTACAGTCTTAATGAAGACCATCAGATCTGTGAAAGGGCACAGAGCTTCTTTATGGTATGGTACCAGAAGATGATAGCAATGGAAGCTAAATGCTTTTTTTCACACTTTTTCAAACAATACAAAAGATTTTAATGCATAGGATAGACACTTAAAGTTAATGTAGAGAGGATATTTAGCCTTTCCCCGATTCACTAGAAGGATGTCTACTTTCTCTACATTTTACTGTCATCATCTACATTTCTGAAAGGTGAAACAGAAGCAAGAGGAAAGAAATTGAATATAATAGTTATTAATTGGTTACGTTTTGTAGGCATTATTCTAGAAAATGAGTTTTCAGGGAATGGAGTGGGGACAGACAGTATAGCTCCTGCAGGTGCACACTTTAGATATACAGGACAGCAGCAAACGTAGCAGGTCGATTTATTAATCCTAAAATATTTATAATGTTTCTCAGCACTCACATGAAACAGGCTCTGGCAGTAGCTTCCATTGAAAAGGCAGAGAAGGAGAGGGGAGGATCCCACCAAGCAGCAAAATCTCGTAATTTCTGCTGAGAAGGTTAGTTCATTGTGGGTCAATATGTAGTCAGACTGAGTCTTGCCTTCCATCAGTCGTCCACACTGGTATTTACAGAAGTCAGATCAGATGTAATAATAGAAGCTTCTGTAAAAAATTCCACAGGCCAAAAATAGCTAATTTGACTGAGATTTATATGATAAAATGTTGTTAATTATCACCCAGAAAACTGCTGCACTCCAGGGCTTCTTGCCAGGTGCCATCAGATCTAGATCAAGTTCATAAGTACTTATAACAGATTTTATACTATTGTGTCAGTAAGTAGTTAAGGGAGAACAACTGTGTAAAATGAGATCTATTTAAAAAAACACTCGTGCAAATAAGGGCAAGGAAAAAGTTATGAAATCATACAACTCTACTAAAATTTTCAAATTGCCTGTTTCACTGTTTTATACGTTGGCTGGCATCAGTGCAGGAATATATACGAAGAACAAAAAAGAATAAATTTTGCCACCTTTGTCTGAAATTTATAGACCCCCACCATCAGTGCTTTGCTTCATAGGTCCTAGCGTACTAAGACCACATCTCAGTCCTGTGAAACACGGTCCTATCAAAGCATCTTATGATTAGTTGAGTAAGGAATTGGGAATAATTCATACACATTGCAGCTGGAGTCAGTTCTTCATTAGAACAAAGCTCATAATTTTAGCAAGTACACCTACTGTCAAAATTCAGCCTCAAAATACTCTGAATATCATTTCAGAATGCTAATCAGCAAAATAAATCTAAAAGGAAAATTCTCTCTCAAGTTTGAGCCCATGATGATCTGAAAGGCAGCAGTAGGTGAAAGAAACTGAAACAATAAATGTTATACTAATAGGGTTTTGCTCTTTTTTATTTGAGCTCTGAAAACATTTTAAAAAAGATAACAGCCACAACTTTATAGCCTGATGTCACAGCTAGGAAAGCTCTTGGTAGCTGAGAATGAAAACAATGCAATCTTCTTTATCACCATCCCACAAAATAGATAAGTTTATGTATTATACAGAGGAATTCAAAACCAAAGTTCGGAGTTTTAAATCGCTTTAAAATGTTAGATAAAGGGAGTCTGGAGTAGAATTTACAAATGCAGAAGCCAGTGGCCTTGACAGCAGTTTATTCATGTCCCACTTTTTGTAGGTCCTGTGCTCTTTTTTGATAAAGTGGTACCAGACATCTGCAGGACTTTTAACTTTGTGTTGCTATTGCTGTGAAAGCTTAGCTAGCTGTTAGAGCTGGAACTCTCAGCTAGAAAGTTTGGATTCAGCTTCTGACATGGGAACAGTTTTGGTATGCAGCCTTGGAGGAGATACTATAATTACAGATGAGGCGGCAATCTGGAAATAGTATTTTATTGTCTGTCTTGCTGAAGTAATCCAAGAATTAATTAAAGCTTTCAAAACACTAGGAGATCCTGAGGTTGAATATCCTATGGAAGTACTAAAGATTTCTCTTTTCTCTTATTGACCATATGCACAGTTAGATATTTTTCCAGAGAAGACTAATCTTGACAGAATAACAAATTTGAGCTTTGTGTCATGGCTTTCAGTATAGAACAAATCTAGCTGTAATTGGTATAGATTTCCCGCAATCATTTTCTTGATTATTATCCTTGTGTTAAATAATGTATGTAAACTTATCCCCTATATGAAAAATTATTTGCTCAGTATTCTTCCAATTTCTATTGTTGGATTTTGTTTCTTAATCTAGAATTAACTGGTTAGTGAATGTAGACACGCACTTGTTCTCTCATAGTAAAGCATTTCCAATATGCCAGAAGATATGCCCACAGAAACTGTCTGGAGGCTAATCTATTCAAGTGTCAGTAGAGTGAAATATACAAAACAAACACTTCTTACTTGACAGTGACAGCAAACCATAATAAACAAGGAATGATACAATGATGGCAGTAGCGTGTGTCATTTTTATGAGCTATAGACATGCCAGCTGAAAATTTTGCGTATGGCAAATGACTCCGGTTTGGTGTACCTACTGTTAAGCTACTGAGATCTCTAGACCCACAGATGGCTACCCAGATGAACTGGGAAAACTGAAAAAAAAAAGGCTCTATAAACTATGGCTACTATTTATGACACTGACTTTGCCACCAGACTACATTAAGTGCTGTCTGAACATACCTGATCTTATTGCCAGTACAGCGTGATTTCTGGTCTTCCAAAGATTTTTTTCTAAAAAAACTGTAAACCAAACCATTTGTCTTACATCTTATCTTCAGTAACACCACCACTCCCTCCTTCAGAAAGACAGTTCATTTTTTGAGAAAACTTACATCTAAACCCACATCCCTGTGGATGGCCAATGTCATTCTATATGTGGTCTTTTTGAAGCCTACTGAGGTCAAAGGAAAGAAGCTATCTGTGTCAGAAAACTGGATCACAGTCTTTCCTTGCAGGACAGATGCAGACAGAATACCCTTTCAGGCAGTGTGTCTTAATCTTGCAAAGTCTATTTTGCATGCTAATCTAATCTCTGGGAGACAATAAGGCTTTTAGTTACATGTTACTTTCATTCCATAATTCAATGCATCTCTGGAACTCCAGAAACATCAACTAAGTCTTAAAAGAGAAAACCAAGCAAGAAAAAAAATGGGTGCAACCGTTTCATTTATCAAAACTGGGATCTGGGGCCTAAAACCCATGTTATCTTGAAAGTCATTTGTGTGAATGGTGAAGTGTTAGCACAGGTCCATGACTGTTAGACAAAAAAGTCGAAACTGTGGTCCAAAAGACCACAAATGGATAAGTTCACATGGTGAAAGCATTAACATGCCGACGGCAAGTTACAAATGACCACGTCCCTTCTAGATGTAATTCTCTTAATGAGTGAGCAGAAACCACCTGCAATTTCATGCAAAATTTCTATTCTCCAATTGTCTGCTACACTGCTATCCTCCTTCTCAGCTTTACGGTGTATTATACAGTTACAATGTCTTGATTTTTAGCTGGAGATATCAGTTATTTTACTTTCATTCATGATTCCAACGTAGCAAGGACAACTTTGGAGAAAGGATCAATCACCAGTTCACAGCTGCAAGAAGTTCATTGTGCATGTGGTAATGGAACATCCTTCGATCTTGGCTGAAGGGTGGTAAAGTATGCAGCACCTCAAATGAGTAATTTTTGCACTGAATAGTTATTAGTCAGTTTTTGTTTGGATCTCAGGAGCCAAAGTTTCTGCTTTTGTATCTTTGCTAGTGAGATGCTTAGGCCAGTCTTTCCCCTTTGTGTTTAAGAGGGTAACAAATCTTTATGGTCTTCTCCTCTAAAAGAAAGTAATAACTTGAGGCATGTGTGGATAAAAGGATATTGAAGCAGAGCTGACTGAATTTCTTTCACTCAAAACTCCTTTGACTGAGAACTTCTCTATTCTACTGACAAACAACAATTTTTCTCAAAAAGTACTTTTATTCCATTGCTCTACTCTGAAAAAAATGAAAGCGCAGAAATGTTCTGTCAACACAAGACATTCATTTCAGAAAGGCTCCAGAGCTGTAATATGGGCACTTCTACTCTTCTTCAATACAGGCTCTCCAGGTAGAAGCCACTTGCTGCTGGGCACTGCTGCTTCCTGTCACTGGGGAGAAGTCTGATGCATGATTCCCATTTTCCCCTCTGTACTGGGATTAGTGTTATCTGAAGCCCTGTTCCCATTAAACACCACAGCTGCACATTTCTAAATCAAAACACAGTCATTTCTAATTTGTCACTGAATTTTGCAACAGAATGGTCTTGTGGGTTTACTGTTTCTTCTGTAGATGATAGAAAAACACATTGTTCTCTTGAATTTTTTTCACATGAAAAACAATTTAACAGTTCTTATTCCATTGATTGCTTCTGCTTTATTTTTATAAATACAAAAGTAGAAAAGAACAAAAGAACAAGCTCTGTGGTGCTTTTGATGGATTTTGAACTTGCTGTCGTAACTTGCAGTCTGAAGTGATATAGCCTTCATTCTATTTTCTTTTTTTTGTTGCCAGACCTCAAAATAACGACAACACATTGTAAAGCTGGGTACTATTAGGTATTTGAGGTGTCCCACTTTAGTGAGTCAGTATTTATTTTAAAAGACAACACAAGTGTCAGAAAATATAGAGATTTTTACCAGGCCTCAAAGTTTTTCCTGAGTTCTGGGGATAATAACAGATTATTATTTTTACTTTTTTTAAATCTGCTTGCTGTAGCAGTTGAGTGTAAAATTGGGTAACCTTATACAGTCTGATTAGCAACTTAAGGATGAAAACGGTGATGTTTGGACAGCCACGTGGGAACTGCAAGGCTTGGTGGCTACCTGTTAACCTTCTCCAATGGAAGGAGTTCGGACTCATACGCAATCAGTATTTGAAACACAGTAAGCCATTGTCAAACACATGATTACATACAACAAATTTGGTTGGGAATTATATCTTAGTGAACCATTGCCAGTCCACGCTAAGGTTTTGGTTACAACTGTTATATCATTATACCTGCTGGGATTTTACTAGCAACAGCACATATCTGTCTGTGGAAGGCTGTGCTGTATTTCAGCAATGCCAGCTTGTTTCCTTGGACTGAGATCCAAACCCATTAAAATATTACAGTAAAGTGCACTGTATTTCCCCAGCTCATGATCGTAGCATGCATGTCAACGGTGCAAGAGATTTTTTTTGGTAATGGAGACACGTCAAACGACGAGCCCACTGCCCAGCCCAATTTTCTCAGCATAAACGACTTGTTTTTTTCGAGTGCTACAGGGGGCTGTACACTGTGCGGAGAGCTCTGCCCTCCTGCAGCGTGCCCAGGCAGGCCCACGCATCCCTCCCTTGGCAGGGCCCAGGGCTGCGTGTCCCAGGGGCTCAGGGAATGCTCCTGAGCATGGCACCCTGCATGCAATGGCCCAGCAGAGGCAGGGCAGTGAGCATGGCACCACGGGGCGGCTGTGGAGGAGAGCTGAGCAGGGGAATATGTTATGGGGGGAGAGGGTGACAGGCCGCACCCCCAGAGCCACCACTGGCTTCCCTGCAATGGACGTGGCAAAAGCTGATGGTTTTTTTGCCTGCGCAGGAGGATGTGGGACACTCTCACAGACACTTAAAAGCATAGGCGGTGCCGGGCTCACATGGCCCTTCCTTCCTCACGGTCCTGAGGGCCACACGCTATCAGCCAAAACCGCCTCCCCCAGTCTCCATCTCCATGCTCCTGGGTAACGTTTACACCAGGCAGCGCCTGCTTTACTCGCCCTGGTTGCATGGCAGGGGCCGCCTTGGCCTGGCCGATGAGCTGAGGTGCGCGGGAGAGGCTTCTAGAAGGATGGTGGGGCATTGGAGGGGAGGAGGTGGGAGTCGGGAGCCGCCATGCTGAGGTGGTGGGAGCTTCCCTCAAGGGAGACCTGTGTGGGGTTTGTCAGCTGTGGCGGGTGTCCTTCGCGGGCTCTGTGCCTGTGGGCAGCCCCTCATGCATGTCTGCGGCCATTCCTCAACCCTTTGTGTGGCTGAATTATGATTTTTGAGCGTTTACATGGGGTGTCCATCTGAAGGCAGGCGGCCGTGTGGGTTCGGCTGGCGCGCAGAGCCGGGAAGCGGGTGGGTGTGAGGCAAGGCCCTGGCCCGGGTGTCTGCTGTGGGGTGGCTGCAGCTTCTGATCGCTTCTTAATGTTTTAGGGCGCATGGCAGTAATCTTTTTTTGTGCAGGCAACAGTTTACAGGCATTATTCACTGGAGTTAATTGCCAGTAATTACTTTGTAATGCAGAAATGAGCACAGCAAGGAGGTGAGTTTTGTAGAGGGGCCGTGCTAGGCCCCCAGGTGGATTGAGACCCTGAAGCAGGGCTAACAAGTGCTCTCTGAGATGTCACCTGAGCGCTTGATCTGGCCTTTTTCCACTTTTCCTATCAACGCTTGAATGCCATTGACCAGTGTAGTTGACAAAACTACAAAGGACGAGGGAATAGATTTACAGTCCAGAGCAGATGAAGTGACATTACTGACAAACCGTGTCCTGCCAGAGCTCGTGGAGTTCGTACTGAGCTGTCTTTAATGTGAGGCCCTTATGGCTGTTGCAAAACCTCATATATATTTTATTTGTCTTCGACCTGTTTAGTGAAAACATGCAAAACACTAGAGTAAATCAGTGTGAAAATACTAGACAAAAAGGAGTCACCACAACTTCAGACACTTTACTGCTAGTTTATGAAAAATGACATATTGTAAGCCTGTAGTATCTAGTGCCAGTCTTTTTTGTACACTGTATTATAAAAACTACTTTCCTTATGGTTTGTGAGATCTTGAAAGTCACTATAATATGGAAAGTTAAGGAATTATCCGTGTTTACGCTGCAGAACTTGGAACTGACTTTTAGTTGGTCATATTCCAACTTATCCAGTCATAGAGTTGGAGAGTAACATATCGGGGTATGTATATATGGGAGGGGGAGGATCTGGTGCCTCTGACTTGATTCTGTATAGCATTTAAGTGGCAAGCAATGGGTGTCACAGGGGAGTGACCCTTGTTGTATAACACGTTCACAACTGAAATCCCTGTCCAGAATTGATGAAGGCATTAGGGAGTGAAGACAGGTTTCCAGCCAACAATCCTGTCTCTCAAGCACAGTGACACATTTCAGTGTCACATTTCTGTCTTCCAGGAAGCACTCATTACTATTGAAGTGAACAGGCCAAAGGTAAATAGCGTGGTCGCTTTCTCACTGTATTCCATAGGTATTCAAGGGCAAGGTAACAATTAATATTTAACATATATATCACATTATTGCAAAACAATGGCTTTTTAAAGAGTCAGTTTCTGAATATATGCTTTTGTATAGATAAATGGAAAAATACTGTTACTGAAAGTACAGAGGTGGTACTGCAGCCTCCAAAGCTGCAGTATTGCTGGCATTGTGAACGCAATAAACCAGAAAGTGATCTAGCAGAGTCCTAGCAGATGAAACTGTGCATGCAGAAAAGCCTGTTCCTCACATGACCTCCTTTTTTCCAGATTTAATACTTCAAGTAATAGATGATCTCAGTGCCATGGTAAAGAGAATATTCAACACTCTAAAACTGTCCTTGTTTTGCCAGCACAGCTTTTCCTGAGGTCCACGTAAAAAGTGGATAAAATCTGCATTTGCTTATGTGACTTAATCATATTCCCACCGACCAGAGGGCAGGAAAAAGAGAAATGCAGGTGGCTGATAATTAATGTAGTAATAAGGCCCACATGCATATGCTCACTATGGACCAGCTATTGTTGTTCCTGCACTGAAAGTTTCCAGTTAAAAACTGACTTCAGAATTCAGAATGGGTGTAGGTGACCAGACATGTCCATATACAAGAGAGGCTACAAGGCAATAGAATTGCTTCTGCTAGGAGTGGCCTCGTGTTCAGGAACTGGACTGAGCTTCCTTTGTGTAAACAGACACGTAAAATTAAAACCAGAGTGCTTATTCCATTTTCATTTCTCTGATTGACTTACCTTTGGCTGGTGTCTGACAGCTTTTCAAAAGAGCCTCTGCATTTTGCCTCACTGTTCTTGGCTTGGGGAGTGCAAAACTGATACCTACAATCAAACTACCATAAAAAGTGATAGTGTTCTTGCTAATGCCTAGAATGTTTTTTTGAAATTCTGATTGCTCAGATTTGGTTTTAAAAGGCTGCCACATTACAGGCAGGTCAAGAAATGCCAAAAATTGGCTCTTAGGCCTTGTTTTCACTCAGCTAAATTCAAGGTGGCAGTGATTCTAGTTAGTCATTTCGTGCATATGCTGTACTCTAGGCTCTTGTGCTAGGACAGCTATCTCAAAGGTATGCGTTAAAGAATAGGAAAAATAAATACCAACAGGGAATTAAAAAATAAATAATGTTCCTGCTAATCTAAGATGACAGTGTTTTACAAAAGAATCTGGCATCAAAAGGAGGGAACAAGCACTGCTGGGAGCTTGCTGTTTTTAGAACTCACAGATTACAGCCCAGAAAAGCACACAAGAAACTTGTGAGTAATACCCGTTGTATGCTTACTGACATCTGGATGGCTGCCAACATCTTCATTTCAATAACTGTGCTTTCAGTGATTGCTGTACTATACAAGAAACAGATCCTTGGGACAGTGAGAAGGAGCATATTTGTTTCTTTTTTTTTTTTTTAGGTAGGTTTAAAAGACTAAGTGTTGTACCAAGAAAGATAATACAATTCAATACTTAATCCCAGGAATGCTAGTGGAATCTGGATTAGTACTATACAATGAAATGAATGCAAGCAACCTTATCTGTTGACTCAAATATTTAAATTTGCTTGCTTAAACATGTATTCATTTTTGGATTTCATGAATGGCTGGGAAATGGGAATTTTACTAGAGAGATCTGCCTTCAGCATATGGTAATGTGTGTTGGTTTTGGTGTAGTTAAGTTTTTACAGTAAACTTTATGTCAGTAAACTATTGGTGTGCAAAGCAGCTCTGCTCATGTTTATCATATCCTTTTTTTTTCCCTTACTGAATGTGCCACATAGCCAGGTACTCATGGAAATCAATTTTTAAATACCTGTGCACATCTGTTCTCAGAAGTAGGTTATGTTTGTTCATCCAGTCAGGAAATGGAAAAATACCAGATTATCTTTTTTTTTGAACACGGCTCAGCAACCCTCTGAATATTGGCGGCTGAGCCCTATGTAGGGAAATGCTGCAAAGAGATTTGGATACATTTGAATAATGCAATTCCATTCACAGTATTCTAGGAGCACGATGAAAATAGAGTGGCTAAGTTTGTCAAACATATTATTCGTGGCAAATTATTCATTCAACTTTAACAAGCGTACAGCACCTGCTGTACTTTGCATGCTGCTAAACCTGTTCTTCAGTGACTTCGTCTAAAAGTGACATGTACTGGGGAGTCTCCATCCTTACTCGGCATGCATGCTAGATCATCAGAAGTGTTTTCCCATAGCTGCAGGCCATATCATCCTTCCCTATCTTATCCTCAGTTCAATTAAGACATTATATGCTTTTCCTCCTCACTGCTCTCCTTTTATCTCCCCTTCTTATATTTCTAAGGTATTGTTTTTCTTCTCCATACTACAGTTGCTTCTGAATACTGATAAGGTTAAATTTGCTGTAAATAGGCTAGCCCTGTGGTGTCTGTTGTCTTGCAAACAGCAAACCTTTCATGTTCAGAAGGTTCCAAGAATTATATGAGTTTTCAACCTTTATTTTTCACAAGGTTTAAACCCAAATGCTTTTTTTTTTTTTTCCAAACTGCTTTCATACTTTGCCATTTGCAAAGTTTCCCAGTGAAGACTCAATGCAAAATAAAGTAAAATTACATTAGTTCTCTTAAGGCCTGAATTGATTATGAAGGTTTAGAAAATCTCAAAAGTTAGGCTGGCCCAACACAGAGGTTCCTGCTGTATGGTAGTAGTAGAGCTCAGGTTGGCTGATTTGATAGGGGTTTTTGTTTTGTTCTGTTCCTCTGGTTTTTGATCTTCATTTTGGACTTTCAAGTGTTTTGGCCCTCATGCTGGCACTTCTACTCAGCTTCTTATATTTCACTTCTTTTTGTGGTTTTTTTTTTTAGTATTTTCAATTGAAATAGAGTGAAATTTGAAAGGAACTTCTGAGTTTACAGTGGTTGAGGTATTTCAACATAAAAAAAGAAAATTGTGATTCACCTCCACTGTCAAAAACCCCCATGTTGTTAAGATATTAATTCAAGAGATCAAGCTGAGTCTTGAAGCCTGACAGGCCAGATTAAGTGACTGAATCAGTTTGCATGCTGTTACCCACAGTTGTTCAGTACACTTCCTCTTTTCAAAAGTCCCCATACTTCTGAGTCAATAGTTGCCAGCCTTGGCTAGCCAATAATTTAATTTATAGGTTTGTGCCTGAGTTAAGATCCTGGTTGGATAATACACAGAAGGAACCTTAGAGAAATTCCCAGAGGTTAATATGATCAGAGTAAATGTATTTTTCCCTTCTTATTTTTAATCATTAATTTATTGTTCTCTTTCTAAACACTCATTGGCCAAAGGGTATGTACAGTGTTTTCTAGACATTATTTTAATGTGTGCATAATCTGCAGAAGAACCTTCCTGATGGAGACTGAACTACACTGCTTGTTATTAGAGGGGAACTACACAGAGTATTTGTAAGTACACTATGAAAAAAAACCTTTGCTTTGATAGAGTACAGGCAAAATGACCTTTCCTGTCTTGGATTTTTGAGCTTGGGCTTATGCCAGTGGAAACACTTTTTTATGTATTTGTATTACAGAGCTAGTGATACTGTTTTAAAAGACTTAGTTTAAAATATTTAAAAGGATTTTTAAAAATTAGTTTTTAAAATCTCTGTTAATGACACCATCCTAAAATTTTATATGATACCAACACAATAAATTAAATTTATTTAAATATTTGTATTTGAAATCTCACAAAGAGACAAAGAGATTATAATTTTTTACACAGGGCAGGGAGGCTGAAAGTAGAGATGAACTTGTTTCTCTTTGACCTTTGAAACAAATTTTCCAATTCATATTTTCTGAGTGACTCCCATTTGTAATAGGCCAAGCCTCAAACTTCAGATCAGAATGTATTGGAACACTAAGGTTGTTTACATCTAGGTTGTTTGTTATGTGTATCTGTGTTTTGTTTTGGCCTTTTTTTTTTAATTCAAGAGCAGTTTATGGTGGGGAAGGATTATACGATGATTGCCTCGTACTTCAGGGACAAGGGATGTATTCAGTGTGCCTGTTAATTTGATTATAAATCTGTTTGCTTGATTTGGTTTGGTTTTTTTGACTCAACAGAAATTAAATAGTAACAGCAGAAGCAACTTGGTCAAAATCAGGACAGCATTCAGTCTTTTCCAGCTGTAGGGTTTTTTTGGTTTTATTGTGTTGGGTTTTTTTTTATTACTTCAGCATCTGGATATTGCTTTCCAGAAAATGCTCATTTATCTGTTGTGCATGCAGTTGGAGTCCATGTGTACCTCTGCTTATGACAAGGGTGAGGGGGGTAAGCTAGAATTAACTTGCTGATTTATTGCGCCTGACCTTTCTGTAATCCACATGGTCAACCTATTCAGACTGTATAAAAGGTAAACCTGCTGAAGTTTAGGTAATGTTGGAACGCAGATGATTTATTTAGTAGCATTTTATCATTGGAGTGTTGTATTCTGATTAAACAAGTGTTCAAGGTAAGGTACTTGCCCCAATAGAAATAGAGAATTCAGCCTATCAGAAATTAATTTTCAGAGTAACATAAGGTAAATCCAGGTATAGCAACAAGAAGGATATGAGAAGTCTCTGCAGGTACTCTATCCTTCCTAACCAAGATACAAAACTGTACAAGTTTGTTAGAAATTGTTGTTTACAAAAACTTACAAAATATTGTTACAAATTTTATCAAACCATCAATAGCGTTCACACAATCTTTTTGAGAGATCGGTATGTTTCAGAGCATGAAATCTTTGGGAAGCTTGTCCTGGGTGATTCACTCAGTTTACTTGCATTTCCTGATTTATTCTGCCAGACAGCGTTTGTCTGTTTCTACTCCAGTGACCCAAGCTTCTATTTACTCTGTTCCCTACTTTTCTTTAGCAGTTTTAAGTATCTTCATTGGTGCATGTTGCTTTTTGGAGACAGATCAAGAGGCCATGCTTACCAGAGAGTGGAGATTCAACAGTTTTTCAAAAACTCTCATCTCGTAGAATTTCCAGGCTTGGCATTCGTGTGCTGATGACATTCCTATAGCTATTTCTACAAAGCAAACTGTTTGCTCCTCTGCGGTTTGGGAAGCTTCCTGTCTGCATGGCGATACATTTATGTGCTCACTCTTCTGTTAGTTTCTACAGAGTAGTTATGGATATTATCCATTCACAGATATGCTCCTATCCCTACACCAGCGGTACCAAGGAAGGAGAGCACTGAGAATGGCTGAACCAAGTGCTCTGAAGAGTGCCACAGATTTCAGGTGTTAGTTCAGAGAATAGTGGGATTTACACATAGGTTTTTCATAGGGATGAAACACATAGGTTTCATCTTGGCAGAAACATTTGATTCAGGATTTTGGTTTTAACACTCTTTACCTAAATGAATAAAACGAAATTTTTACTATAGTCCTTCAAATCACACTTTGGGTAATTAAGGGTCAAGATTCTGCTCTGGCATAGATGATTTCATTATGTTTCCATGAACTCTGCCACTGTGGCCAGCAAACTTCATTTGGTGTAATTAAAAGAGCATATACTTATCGCAATTTCCTTTGTTTTGAAGGTTGGGGTTGGCTCCTGGTGCTTTACCTCTTCTAAAAGAACTGGCTGGAAATAGAGAAGTAAATGACACTTTATATATGGAGTGCAGTAAAATCTGCGTGTGGCCGAGAGCCAATGCATGCAGCTTTATTCCTTCTTTCTGTGGTCTTTGGCTGCAAGGCATAATAGGAATCTCATCAGTTGTCTGTATGTAGGTAACCTTACCTTATGTATAGCAGTAAGTATAAACCATAATACTGGAAGTTAGGAAGTACAGGAAAAATTACAGTTTATTTGTCTTGGAGTTTACTATGCAACAATAAACACTACTGATAGTAATAGTGTTTTAAATTGGTTTTAAGCATAACACCTGATGTCTACCATCATTGATATCTTAGTTTTAGCCCTGTGTCATTCAATTTTTCACATTGCAATTGCTGGTCTAATTAGGAAAATAAAATTGCTGGTTGGAGTACTAGGCAGATTCAGTATTTCTCATAGGTGTAACCTGCAGCATCCTTTCACGTCTGTTTAAGTGGGAAATACATGTAAAACTGGAATCATGCCTAGGGCCTGCAGTGCAGTGAAAAAAAGTTCCATATAGTAGCATGACAGGGTCCTCTCTGCTCGACCTCTTGCTGTCCTGGTTTCTGCTTTTGCAGCACCATATTGATGAAATTGCCCATGGAAAAGGAAGTCTTACAAATTCAAAACCAGCTTTTGATAGTGTTGAAACATTTTTTAATGATTTGAAGCAGATTCTGAGACATCCAGTTTCCAAACCTGTTTCAAGTGGAAGGTAGTTGGTCTGCAGAAACCCAATATCCTTCTCTGTTTAGTTTTTTAAATACAAGCCCATACAGAGGAAGCAGAGAACAGAAGCTTATTGACTATTGAGTTTTCCTATTCAGTGACAATTACAGAAACCTTGTCTGCTAAATAACTGCTGTAGAGGCACTGTGAAAATTCAGCATCTGATAGCCCTCAGAATTTCTCTTTTCTGTGCCTGTGAAGTTGTGTAGAGACTTTACATTTGGTCTAGTACAGCCAATAATGGCATACATACCAAGATTTAACTTGGGAGGTTAGTAGGTTTTGTGTGTTTTGCTTTGTTTTGTTTTGTTTTGTTTTGTTTTTTTTTAAGTGGATGCATATTCAGCTTTTCATATTAAGGCAGAAAGCTTGCTGCAGAATTTCAAGTCTCTCCAAAAGCCAATTTGTCTAGGTCAGAGAGGTGTGTCTAAAACAAGGTTTGTAAAGGCAACTGATCAAATTGGCAAAGAAAAAACGCTTTCAGGAATACCAGCCCTTTTTTGTCCATCCCAGCTACCTTACTCCATCTGATAAACTGCCTTTTCCTGCAAAATTTTCTTGCTTCCATTAGATTCAGGTTCAGACCTTCACTTCTACGTTATAGAAATAATATGGGAATGGTACCATGGTTGAACAGTTTAAATTGCTTGTACTAGAAGTATGCCACCAAAATGACAATATCATTTCTGAAAATTGCCAATTGCTTGCATAGTGATGAGATATACTTAGGTGAAAAAGTTTTAGAAGCAATGCGACTAAATGTTGATTCAGTATAAATAACAAGTTGTACAGTGTTCATTAGGAGATGATCATTATGCTTAATATGGAAGCACATCTTCCTATGTAATGTTTCTAGGTTTTTATGGGTAAAGAATTGATGTCTCTTTTGTGGTGTGTTAAGACATTTGCTGAGTTAAACCTGTGTTGGTTTTGTTTTTCCTGGTTAACTTTTACTAGTATTGAGATTTGAGTTTTGCATTTGTGTTTAAATTTAGGTTTCTACATAGCAATGCTTTTTTAACCTAAGATTTAGCTCCAGCATTTTCTTTTAAACAAGAAGCCTCATAACCGGTAGACATTCTGCAAAGTAACCCTTGTAACATGTTAGACTGTTCTTTTGCCATCTCCTTTTTTCCGTGACTGCTGCATGAAATCTGGGCTGATGCTAATCTAGAAGGACAGTCACACCTCATGAAAGAATCATCACTGCTAATCAAATCAGAGTGAAAACCCACCACTCTGCATCACTGGAGACATTTCATGTGCTGAATATTTCATGTACTGGGGGCTGTGGCTGTAGACAAAACCCTCTCAACAGCTCCTTGTTGCGTGCAAATATTTACTCAAACACTCTGGTGTGGTTGAACTGGTGTGCAGCAACACCAGGGAGCCTTGAGTGATCCTTATAACTAATGGTAATTACATATGACTCCACACATGCTAGGTCACAGTGGCTTGCAGACAGCCCCTCGCTTTGTCAAAGCTCCCCTTGCCTGCATGATTAAGTGGGCAGTGTGCCACAGGAAATTTGATGCACACAGGATGACAAATGTCTGTTTTGGCTGCTGAGAATTGAACTCAATCATAGATCTGCAGAAACATCAAAACACAATCAAGGGCTGACATCAAACCCGTGAGCCAAGAGAATTCCTCAGGCAAAAAGGGTCGAAGTACAAGAAAAGAGTGCTTTAGTTTGTACGCTGGTATACCAGTTTGGTTTTGCTGACTTGTTACAAGGAGGGGTGGAGGAAGTAACAAACCAGAAAAATGTGTGTCTTTGCCTTTCCAGTTATTCTTTAGATTAGAGTTGTAGTAGTGGAGTGGCAAAAGAGCAGAGCAATACAAAACAGTAAGTTTGCTTTCAGTATTTATATTTAGCCTTTTAACTTTTTCTCTATAGTGCACATTAGTTGGATATCTGTAGTGAAGTGTTCTTACTTCTTGTTTACCCTGACTTACCCGTTACTCCTCGCGGCATCAGGAAAACCTCTCTGTTAAAAATAGTGGTGCAAATGCTCTACTCGCCTGCTGCTTTTGCAATTGCTTGATCTTATATGACTGTTTTAAAAAGCTGCCCTATTTTGTTGCTTTCATGTTGCTCATACTTGGTACCATGATAAGCGATGACACAAGGGGTAAAACCGTAGCATCAGATTCATCATGTATCTCCCAGTAGAGGTAAGGATTGACTTTATGTTATTTTCAGGCCCTAGGTCTGTACAACCTAAATAATTCTGTAGGTTGATATGTGTGATGGAATCCACTTCCAGGTTGGAAGCAGGCTGTAAGTTTGCAACACAAGCACATCATCTTTGAGTGGAGAATAGTGACTGTGTTGCTTTCTTCTGTGTGAGTGACAGCAGAGGTTGTTTTTGGCTAGTGAATCCTACATCAAAATTACCCTATGGTCTTCATTTTGACTCAAGCACTTCTGCATCAGTATTTCTGGTGCTTGCTTACAGCCTTGCAAGGTTTATAGCCCATCCTAGTAGGAAATGAAGGCAGACATCCTGTAGAGCTGCAGTCCACTTCCCTCTGCTTTTGTGGTACTGCTGCACCAAAGGTGGGGGCAAAATACTTGCTTGACAGGTGTGCTTGTCAAATAATAAAAATTATTCCTAAACAGGAGTTCAGGGGTTGTGAAAAGAACGTGTTGAAAGAGTTATTTGCTGAATTTGGACAGTCTGTGGAGCTGGTCGAATAATGAACTGCTGAAAGGAATTTGAAGCACATGTCAATATTTGTCAGATAAATTGCTTTCAATAAATAATTTTTTCCAGGCTCTAGTCATCCCTCAGGAGACTTGGTGATGATGCCTCTAAAGCAAAGACCTTCATAAGGAGTACAGAAGCACTGTGCACAGGGATGCTTCCAGAGGCAGTCTCCAAGGAGGGGCAGAATTTCTCACAAGGCAGACAGAGTGCAGCTTCTGCCCCATCTCACTTGCATGTTCTGCCGTACAGCTCTGCTCTAAGGAAGGAAGGAAAATTGTAGTTGCTTCCATCCCAGGCCATTGGAGTATCCACAGACTCTTTTTGGGTGTTGAGGCTGTATCTGTGTTAAATACAGAGGATTAAAACCAAAGCAGTTTTATACTCTGCACCTTGTTTTACATCCAGTGACCAGGTAAGTAATAAACAGAAACATTTATAATTGGTAATAGTGGCCATAACTGCTTCAGTATAGGATGGAGACATGATTAACCCTTTGCAAGTAAAACTGTCACAGCCTAAAAAACCCCATCAAATTATAAGCAAACAAAACTGAAGATTATCCCTGCAAATATACAAAGCAAGCTCTGAAAACAACTTAGCTTTCTTTCAAGAAGGACAGATTTACTTTCTGGATGTGGAGAAGGACCTGGGGGTGATGATTGATGAGAAGCTCGACATGAGCAAGCAGTGTGCGATCGCAGCCCAGAAGGCCAACCATATCCTGGGCTGCATCAAAAGAAGTGTGGCCAGCAGGTCAAGGGAGGTGATTCTGCCCCTCTACTCTGCTCTCGTGAGACCCCACCTGGAGTACTGCATCCAGCTGTGGAGTCCCCAACATAAGAAGGACATGGACCTGCTGGACCGCGTCCAGAGGAGAGCCACGAGGATGATCAGAGGGCTGGAGCACCTCTCCTATGAGGAGAGGCTGAGCGAGTTGGGGCTGTTCAGCCTGGAGAAGAGAAGGCTCCGGGGAGATCTTATTGCGGCCTTCCAGTACCTAAAGGGGGCCTACAGGAGAGCTGGGGAAGGACTTTTTACACGGGCATGTAGTGATAGGACGAGGGGGAACGGCTTTAAGCTGGAAGAGGGCAGGTTTAGATTAAACATTAGGAAGAAGTTTTTCACTTTGAGGGCGGTAAGGCACTGGAACAGGTTGCCCAGAGAGGCTGTTGAAGCCCCATCCCTGGAGGTGTTCAAGGCCAGGCTGGACGTGGCCTTGGGCAGCCTGGTCTAGTGAGAGGTATCCCTGCCTGTGGCAGGGGGGTTGGAACTTGATGATCTTCAAGGTCCCTTCCAACCTAAACCATTCTATGATTCTATGATTCTATGTAAATGGCTAAATTTGTCGCACCCCCAAGTGCTGCCTTTCAGTGTGCAATCTGTTTTTGCATGCAGCACCATAAATGCTACTCACCCCAGGCTTATGCTCTTGAGTTTTTACTTTCAGTTTTTGGATCCATAGTGGTAGGGTGGTAAAGTAAAACTCTGTCGATATTGGATATGTCCTTCCTCAGGTGTGATCAATCTTGAAGTCCATCATTTCACAAAAAGTCTAGCTCCAGAAATCTAAATTGCACATTACAAGCTGGAGATTCAGATAGCTTTTTTTTTTTTTTCCTAGGAATAACTGATTTTCGATGACAGAACTCGGAATCCAATACATGCATTTGTCTTTTCCATAAATGCTTTCTGTGCTAAGCAGAACATTTTGTAAGATGTGTGCATGATTGTTTCCCACTGTAATGAAAAGGCATTCATAAAGAAATACTTTTTCTCAACATGTGTAATGTGTATACTCATGTATATACCATATTTTATCAGAAGACCACAGTGTTACCTGATGTGGCTTTACTATGTCTCCTTCTGGATGGATTTACATGATGTCAGCCTCTTCAAACTAGACTGAATCTGAGAAGAACTGGTGATTTTATTTTATTTTTTTTAGAGGTAGGCCTCTGTTCTTCTTGCTTTGTTTTGATCGATATTTCTGAACAGCATTTTGAAAGTTGCATATTTTATTCTTCTGAAGAAGTTACACATTTGAGGAAGCATGTGAACTGCTGGGTACACAGTCTGAGGTGCTGTTAGTCTTTCTGGAGGATTTCTTATGTTGTGACCTTTTTCAGGAATTACTCCTCCCCTCTGGATTGTAGTGGGGTTACACAAATTCATTTTGGTTCTATAAAGAAATGTTGCAATAGTTGTGATATGTGTTGTATTGAATTTCAGTGGAAATGAACTTGGACTTGAACTATTCTGAATTTCATAAAAGCAAATCCTGATACTGCAAGCATTCACAGCATCTCATGCCATGTAAGAAATGAATGTGTTGCTACTCTGAATGCTGAGTGGCTGTGGGGAGTCACTTAATATGACTTTAGAATTTGGCTCCTTGCTGTTTGCTTAGTACCTGGGAAGCAGTGAGTGGGGGTGAAAGCAAGAGTATGATTCTACAGACAGTATCACACAGAACTAGTCTTTTTATTTCCATGTTTTTTTCTTCCAGGATTTGCTGCTTCATTAGGGGTCATAAAATTATCTTAGCCTGGAGGCTTTCAGCTGAGCATATTAGGGCTTTTGCTTGAGTAAGATAGCAGGGATATGAGTAAGATAGCAGGGATATGAGTAAGAACTGCAGAATGTTATCAGGTACAGGGAGAGAAGCCAAACTATCTATTTCTATTAAAGGTTTTTAAAATATGGAAAGGAGTTTTCTGTAGTCCTTATTGTACTGCATTTTTGCGAGTAAAAATGTATGAGATGCAAGGAACTTAAGTCCATGGTTTTCCAACCATGGCTGCCTAAAATAATGTTGTATGCCTACACTGAGTTTTCTGAAATAATGTAGTTACAGTTTCTTGAGAAATGTGCATTGATGAAATCTTATTTATGCCTAAAGTCTTACAATCAGAAAAAAATCCTACCATAATATGTTTGCATTATAAGTCTTTGCCCTGATCTTCAATGCAAGGTCACTGAGATTGAAACCAGTCGTTATATTAGGAACTTGGTACATCTTGGATAATGACTTATGTGCATACCATATCTAGGTTGCTTATGTTCTAAACTTCAGCTAATTTTGAGAAGTGGGAATTACAATTATTATCAAATTCTTTCAAAAAGACACAGAGTAAAAGCTGGAAACCCTTGTACTTTTTTCCTCTTGCTTAACTTACCTAAAAGCACCTTCACCTGTTCTGATCTTAGAAGTGCAAAGAGCAGTGTTTGCTTACTGAAAATCCAGGAAACACTGAGTTGTTAGTCCTATTGACATCTGCCTGCCCTTATGTGCTTTAAAAATTGGATAAGGAAATGGGAATGTATTGTGCTGCTCTTGGTTGCTTTTTTTTTTAATGGGAATATCTCAGAAAATAAATCACTTCCTCCACCCTTTTTCTATGAGGAACGCAAGGATAATTCAGGCAGAATCGGAGTAGAAGCTTCAAGTAATTGAAGTTCTGCTTTATCTGGTTTTGATTCCCTAATGGACCTTCATGCCCAAAAGACTGAGATGAGATGGGTATGTTCTGATTAATGTGGACTATTTACCATTTCTGCTGATAAGCTGGGAGGATGCATTAAATCTGCCTCAGCAAGTGGCAGTGAAGTTTCAAATAGTAACGAGGACAGCTGCATCTTTCTTTGACTCCTGAAGGTCAAGCATTTCTAAATCCTTTCCCAGCTTATAAATAAGACTGCTGATGTGATTCAGTTAGTTACGGAAACTGTAACCTCAAGGATATTTTCAGCCTTTTGTGTTGGTGGAAATACTTCTGGCTGTTTTTATAATAATATTCCAGATAGTACTTTCCAATGTTTTTTGGACAGTAGCTCGTGTCAGGTCAGAGTCATATTTCGAATGAGTAGTGAGACTGCCAAGATCTTAAACTGGAAGTTAGAGTTAGAGCCAGACTCAAAGGTGACAATTACATGAGGAAGAGGTGGGTCAAAATCACTCAGCTTCCTTAGGCTTGTGTGTTTCAGACTCTGTGGTTCAGTGCTGCTCGTGCTTGGTGTCTAAGAAACAGAAGTGATTACTTGGAAGATTACAAGCCCTTGACGTGCCTGTCAAGGTTAAAATTTTTAGCTTGATTTGTTCTTTCTTTTTTTTTTTTTTTCCCCTCAGTACTATTGAAGATCTGTGCAAAACTTAGATCTCAAATGCACCTGAGTATAATCCCCATTTGAGAAGAGAGAGGAGGGAAATGGCTACTACATTACTGCTTAAAAGGAGAGAGACTAAGAGCAGGGTCAGAATTGCCTGTAAACCTTGTAGCCAGCTTCCTCTGGTGTTACCTTCACCAGGGTCACAGCCCAGAATGCCAGTCTGTCATGCTTGCAGGACCCTGGCTGCTACTAGAGAACTCAGTGTGTGGAGCAATGAGCGCTATCCCCCTACTTTTTTCCATATCTTGAGCAGTGATCTTGTATTTTGCAGCTCTTGTCTGATCTTTTGTTGAAGTCTTATACCCTTTCTACCCTGCCCCCAGCTATTTCCATTTTCCTGGTGGCCGGTGAACATTGCCAGTCCCCTCTGATTCTTCCCCTTTTTCTGCTGCCTTTGCCAAAGCTGAATCTTACCTCCTCAAGGATGAGAACAGTTTCCTTGGAAAGACTCCATTGTCTCTGCAGGATTGAGAAGCCTTGAGCTGATCCTGAGTAATGGCTTGTATATTCAGCCCACAGATGATGACTGCACTTACCTTAGAGAAGTGTGTACTGTAATTACTATTGCAACTTCAATGGTACCGGCTACCTTGCTCATAAAACACTGGCGTACTTGCTGTATTGTAAAGTATTTTTATGCCAACACTTCTGAGAACTTAATCCGATCAGTAAAATTTCTTACTTCACTACAGATTCTTTCCTTCAGAGTTTGCTCTAGCACCATATTCCTCCCATGAAGGTACTCTAGCAGTTGAGGCTCAAAACAGAAGGTAAAGTACGTGACTGTTGCAGAGGCGGTCAGTGCTGCCAATCTCTTCTTGAACAACTTTCTCACTTCTTATGTGAGCTACTTTCTGAGCTGATTTGCGTATTGCAAATACTTTGAGAATGTCCCTGAATTTCAGATCATGATGATTTGCTGTACACAAATCATCAACAACAGTCAAAGTTACTTTAGTTTGGTGCTCTGTCTCTGGTAGTGTCTAGTACTAAATTTCTAAAGATTTAAAAAAAAATCACAAAGATGTAAGACAAAACTACCTCTGTCATTATGTCTCACTTGGATCTCTAATAACTAGGTGTGGATTTGTCATGTGATATGGGAGGTGTTTGCTGATCTGTCCACAAAATATGTTTAGCACCAGTTGTAACTCTGGATAGTTTAGTTATTTCTTTTGTGTGTCATTTCCTTTTAAATTATGTAAGTTCTTGTTTCTGTATCAGGGAATTCAAGCTAGGTCTGGAGTCAAAGCACGATTCCTTTTATCATCTACAAAATATCAGTTTATCACGTGCAAGGTCTTTTCTGTATCGAGGAAACGTGTTTTAAAGTCATGTCTTTACAGAGGCACCAAATTTATCAGACTAAGGTGTGGACAGAAAATTGTGTAATTGAAATAATCTGGAGTTCTAGTAGAAATTTAATTTGCTTTTGGGATTTTGGTATTGCTATGGGACTGAGAATACCATGGCTTCTTTTACTGGAAGTGTTGTCACTATACAGTACAGACGTTATAGCTGAGTAATTCTTTTTTTAATGCTAATTCCAAATAACGCCTCTCTATCCATAGTAATTTCAATCCAATATTCCAAACTCTAATTTGGGGGGGAGGGGTACATTGCTGGTATTTTTAAAATTGTGTTGCATAAAAAGTTAGGTTTTTGCTAATGCACCGCTACAAACAGCAAATGCTTGGACTGTTGAATTTCCTGAACTGTCACTGAAGAAGAGTTAAATTTTCTGTGGTTTTGCATGTTATATACTACTGAAAGGTCTTTCATGGACTTGAATAGGAAGTCTGTATCATGGGGATCTAAAAAGACTTCAGTAAACTTCAGAGATGTGCTGACATGCCATGGATTCTCTTCACAGTAAGGTTTTGCCTTGAGCTTTTTAGCAAACCGGACAAACTGTATGTCAGAAGAGCATGGGAGAAGTATACATCAGTAGTTTGTTTTTCTGAAAGCCATTGATGCAACAGAAACACATGGCCACTTTTCAGATGCCCAATGACAGTTTTCAGTGAAGAGTTGACTGATATGCCAGCACTCCTCTGGTTCTTCGCTTGTAAAACAGGAAGGAAAAGGGAGAAAAAGCCCCAGATCAAACTGATTTTCATTTGACTCATCAAAGTGACTCAAACGACTAGATTCTTGTTGCCTTTTATTTTGTAACTGTTAATTTTTGAAAGATCTCCCGAGGAAAAATCTAAAGTTTGAGGCATGGGGAGCTATTACTTCTGAGATCTACAAATGAGTGATGCTTTCATCTTTCAGCAAAAAACCCTGACATGCTAATGTATGACCAAACTGATGTGCATCCAGCTACTGTGAAGCAGAGGGCTTTATGGAAAGCCGTTCAAAGCAGACTGAAAAGACACCTGCTGGTCAGTGCTCAGATTTAATCAATTGGCCAAGTCATTGTTGCCGAGTTCCTGCTGTGTGCGCATTCTGTACACCATCCCGGCCAAAATTGGGATTGTCTTTGCTCAGCAGGTGTTTTGCCAGCAGAACTGAATGGCAAATATCGCCTCAAGCAAGCTATAGATATCCTAGTAAATGTCAATGACATATAATGTATGAATAGGGTTAATTAATCAGTTGGGGCTAATAACACAATAGACCTTCAACTGAGTTATTAAAAATGTGGTTTTGTAAGGCTGTCTGTATGCTTCTGTATAAGTTACATAGATGGTGGGTCAGTATGAGGTCTGTGCCCTGTAGAGCACATACAAAGCTCTTCTTTTGGTCCAAGGAATTCAGTCACTTAGAAATTAAACTCAGAGCCTGTGCTACAAAGATTGCTTATGTTCCCTGGCTTACGGAGAATCAGACCAGGGGCAGAGAGAGACACCCTGCTGGTGCACCATGTTATGCTGTGGAAGAAAAGGTTTGCAGGTGATAAAGGATTACTAATGATAGCTGGAGGGCTGAGGAGACTAAAGTCTCTACAAATCACGGGCTCTGAATTGAATGTAAAGAGACCAGGGCAGCATGTCCACACGTTTATAAGGAAGGCACTGCGATTTTGAGCTTGAGCTCTTTTGTTTTAAGAAACTAGGAGTTTCACAGCAAAATCTGCAAGATGTCTGTAGTCCCCCAAGAAAATGCAAAATGAATCACACAGAAATGTTCAGTGTAGGCAGTATAGGCAGTATAGCTCAGTGGATAAGTAAAAAAACCAAACACGCAAGCTCATAGCACTATGGGAGAAAAGCAGACAGCTCCTTTAATTTTGGTGGTAAATCTCTTCTCTTGATTTTTTGTTTGTTTGTTTGTTTACACTGTGATTAACTCTTCCAGGTTGTCAGCGTTGGGTTACAGTGTGATTGGAAATATGGCATGGCATTTGTGTGAGGAAAATGGGTATTTAAATTTTGGTATTTATATTTGTATCTGATATAATGTCTGTACATTTATAGACAGTTATAGTGTTACATGGCACATTATCTTGGTTTACTATTGACTCCCTTCGTAATGACCTGCTACACTTGATTTTTTGAGTAGATGGGGGCATATGTCAAGATACAAATTGGATGCTTTCATGATAAGGTCCTGAGATGGACTTCTTACAGTGAAGTAAGAAAGTGATCTTGGTCAATGTGTTACTTCAGATAAGAGAGGCAGATGAAAGTAGGGTTGGTTTTCCCCCCTGGACAGTTTGTATGTTATCTCCTTTGTTGAATCTTGCCAGGGAGGCAGGAATGTGCACAGAACATTCCTGTGCTGGGTCTACCAGGTTGTCTGCTTGTAGTCACAGGCTGGTAAGCAAAGAAGAACAGGACAACACCCTGATGATGGGGTGAAGAACACTGAGCTGTGGGCCACTACTCCTGAGCAGTGGAGAGGCAAAGATTGTGTTTAACTGCTTTTTGACATGCTGGTTTTCAGGGTTCTGTGCAGGACTCTTCTATAGGTCAGTGATGAAGTGTATCCACATTGCTTCTGATTGCCGGTCCACCTTTCTCATTCCACTCCTTATTATGTTCTAAGACCAGCCTCTCCTTCTTCCTGGGTAGAGGGGCAATTCATGGAGATGAGAACTGATATACTTTTGTCACTGTCTTAGTTGCATACTATTTTAAATGTAGTGTGGAAAAGAACAAAGCATACAGCTGCCCATCAGTTGCATGAATTTTGCTGTCATTAAATGTTGAGATAACTGAAAAAGAGCTGTCAGTCACTACTGTGAATACATGTAAAATGTTGTTGGGTGTCCATGTTGATGTGATCTTCCTTTTAACCCACTTAAAATGAAGCTTCTGATACTCTGCTGTATTAGACAATTATGGATGCTGCAGCAGATCGTTTCTTCTCCTGGTTGACAAGGAGGAACACTTACGTGTCCTGGGGCTGTAATATGCCAGAAGAATTGGAGACAAAGATCAAGCAAGACTGCCCAATGTAGATTGTGTGCGCACCATGCCTTTAAAATGCAGGACAGCTATTCTTTATGGGGAACTAAGGATAGTTAAACCTATTAAGCCAAATATTGACGCTCTCATATAACTTTGTACAGAGGAGTGAATTTATGTAAGGATTAATGTTGTAGGGATCAGGTTTGAGAGCTTTGGTTTCAATATGCATAGTGTCTGTTATTAAAATGTATTTCTTTAACTGTCAAGTGATTTCCTCATTTTGTAACTGGAGTTAGCTCCTGTCAGAACTGTCATGCAATTGTATTTTATGTCTTTTACAAAGATAGTCTGATAAAAATTGATACGTACAATTATTTTGGGTGTTTTTACTTTCCCTTTTCCATCTTCCAGTGATCTAAGCTCTGTAAATGTTGGCTGTTAAGTGCTATATGAAATAAAGACAGGCAGTACAAAACACCAGGGGTTGGTTTTTTTATATAGCGATTTCTATATTACAAAGTTTAAATGTTTCTTCAAATTAATCCTTTTCTGCAAGCCAGAGACTGCACGTACATAGCTAATCTGCTGTACTTTTCAAATTCAAGTAAAGGCTGTGAGAACCCCATGGCTTCTTCCTGCCAGTTCCAAGAGTTTGTGTCACTGTTTCTTTTTCACACATCGAATTTGTAATCACAGGTAAGTGCAGACATATTACCAAAGTTAACTTATCCTGATCTGTAAAACTTACCTCTCAGAAGTAATTTGACTATTGAGATGTCTTTTAGCTTTTTTAATTCCTTAGCAAAAAGATGATATCAGCATTGCACCTCAGAAACCTTTATAATGACAAATGAAGAGAGTAGTATCTGTTCCTTCAGCTGTGAATTTCCTGATGGCAGTAATGCAAGCTGAGCAATAATATTAACTCTTTTTCATCTTTATTTTTGGTGTGTAACTTCTTTTGGATTTGATACTCTATTTATAGCTTTGGCAGAAGATTGAACACACTTATCACACCTCATTGGTTGCACATTTTACCCTTGGAAAGATTGTTAAGAGTCTTTTTCTTATTGATTCACAAGCTGAGCAATTTCGGTTTTTTGTTTTCGTACTTTGACCTCTAACCCTGGGATCCATTAGGACACTGAGCCAGCAAGGTGTAGACACATCAACTACAGAGGGAAAGAACTAAAATGGCACTGTCTCCAGCAAGGGATGCATTAATAGATCTGAATTCAAACATAGAAAAGGCAATTTTTTTCCTGCTGGGAAGCAGAGTCCTCAAGAGAGTCATCTCAGACTGAAGAACATGATATGAAAATCAATAAAGGCACTATTGTGCTGGTGATGTGTCCGGGAAGTGTCATTTTATATCTTGTTAGTGGATATCTAAAGGAAGTTAAAGCTACTTTGCTCATAATAATTGGATAAATCCTCTTTCATCAGCGGTCTATTTTGCTGTTCAAAGTAAAAGTGAAAAACGGTGGAGAGTCCAGTTTGAAAGTGGATATGATGAGACTGAATGAAGACAATAGCTCTTAAGGGTGAGGTTTTTTTTTTCATTAGACTGATACTGTTTCCAGAACTGTTTTCCAGCTCTGTTTTTCAATCAGATACATAAGAGTAATTAAAAATAGAAGGCTTTCTTCTGTCTAATTTGAAGAAGACTCTGCTCTTGACATTTTTACTATATTAATGCTCCAGACAAACTGTAAGTGCACCATTTGCTTTATTGCAGTGGATGAAGGAATTACAGTTCTTGGTTAAGTTTATCTGCATTATTAATGTTATAGGCTGGATAAACTCAAATGATAGAAATGATGACTGTACGCACAGCCCTGTATATAGTTGTGGCCTTGCAAAATTAGAAACGAATAAGGTAATATTATTATAGAAGTTTCAATTAAGTTATTGATTTTAAAAAACCCCATACAGTTGGCAGAAGGAAGAACTTCAGTTAGGGAAGAAAAAGGAAGAGAGCGATTGCCTATACTGCAACTCAGTTTTTCAGTTTCTACCCTTAGGTAACTGGCATTCTACAGTTGCCGCTCCATGTTATCATTTGAAATGACATACGTGAAACAAAATTGAGACTTTTTCCCTCTGCGTCTTTCAAGCCAGATTACTGTTCATTTAAACGTGCGTAATTACAGGGGTAGGAGTTGACTGAATATTGAAAGGCACTGAGTAATTCTATGTGTAAATTTTCCTGGTGGCAGACTTTGTAAAGGCACTGCTCTCTTCTCTGCTTTCTGTGTATGCCACAGGGGAAAAAATGTATGAGAGCTGAGCAGTCTTCCTTCCTCTCTGTGAAGTTTGGTTGGTACATCTGTGTCGTGAGCTGCTTCACTTTGCAGCTTTCTCAGTGGTTACATTGGCCTTGTTGGGACTGTGTGAAATTCTGCTTATTTGCAAAACACTTGTTCCTCCTACCAAAAGCATTCAGTGATCTTCTTTTTGTTTTTCTTCTTAGTCCTTTCCTTTTACCCAGTAGCTTTTAACTTAGTTTCTTAATGAAACTGAAGGTTTCCCAATGAGTTTGGTTTTTGGACCATCCTCACTGTAAGATTCAGTAACTTTGTCTCTCCAGCGCATCTTCACGCTTTGCATTGCTGTTTACAGGTAGTGCTTCCCTCCACTGAGATTGCATGATGGCTTTTTTGTGTTTGCTTTGTTTCATTCAAATATGTGCAGAAAGATATAAAACAAGAAGCTTCTCTTTTCTAGCTAAGAACATTTCTAGCAAGGTAGAAAGAAAGTGTTCTACCCGCTGGGCTGTTGAGTGGATCAGTGGTGCAAGAGGAAAGGCAGAAAAACTGACCTTCCCCTTACAGTGTTAGCTTTGGTTTTTTTCCTAAATGGTGCGATACACTGTTTATTGTGTGAATATAACAGGAGGCAAAATCAATGCTAAGGAACAGTGGGGCTTCCATGTTTAACACCCCCCACACCCCCAACACACATGCACTTTCTCGCAATGGAGGTGTTAGGCTCATCAGTAATTGTGAGGTAACCTGTGCCAGCACCCCCACATATTATTTATTTTCTTATTATTAAAGTAGTCTTAATAATTTCAATGAAAATCCTACTGAAAACAAGGAAGTGCCACAAGTGAAAGACCTGGCTGCTACAGAATTTTTTGCTTTAGTAGCATTTGACCTCATGTTGTTGATTAGGGTGAAATACAATGACAATTAGGACCATCTTCATTTCTAGGGTTTTCTTAAAGGCATACGGGACCAGAAGGCTTGGTAATAAATACAAGGCCTGACTACTAGAGATTGATGTAGTATAAGCCTACTGCAGTTAAAAAGATAAACCTCCAACAGACTTTGAATGACGTTTTTCAGCCTTTAATAGTAGTATTGTGATTGCAGCATGGATGGCTTTTGCTACCTACCTCTGATCTTGCTAGACTGTATTCTGCAAGAGCAGTGGTTACGTGACTACCACCGGCAGTGTGAAACTGCTATAACCTTTAGATGTGATCTCCCAAAAAGTATATTTACCGAATACAGTAACTTCTGCTATTTTTGCTGTCCTTGTAAATATCCAGTCCGTTTCAGAAACTTGTTAGGTTTGTGACCTCTTATAGTAAGACATTTTCCTGCAAGTTCCTCTTCATTGCAATTGCAGGTGTGTATATTTATGTATCTTTCACTCATGTCTGTGTGTATGCGAAATTTCTGGTTTCTTACTGCAGATGTATAGAATAGGTCAGAGGTTACTTCTATGCCACAAAATACTGTTCCCACTTTTACTCTTGTACGTCTCGTCTCTTTCACGCAAATTCATTTCAACAATAGAGCTCAGTTAACATCTGCTATTAAATTTCTGTTCTTGAATTTAAATGACTGTCTTAAACCTCATTAATTTGAATAATGCATTTTATTAAAATTGGACTCTAAATCCAGCACTATGGGTGCCACATTAGCCTCCTTATTTCTCCCTTCACGTTACTCATTGGAGGAAAATAGCTGCAATAGTACTTTGGATACCGCTTTAAAGAATATTTTCCCTAATAGCTGATAGTGCTGGGTTGACCCCAGTCAGCAGCTAAGCCCCCACCCAGCCGCTTCCTCACCTCCCCCCCAGCAGTATGAGGGAGGGAATCACACAAAATTGAGAAAATGTGTGGGTCAGGATAAAGTCAGTTTAATAATTGAGGTAAAGAGGAAGAGAAATAAACAAACAAACAAATCCGAAAGTGATGCAAAGTTAATCACCACCTCCCACAAATAGACCGATGCCCAGCCACTCTCTGAGCAACGGCTACCTCCCCAAAACTGCCTTCCCCTTAGTTTTTATTGTTGAGTATGACATTATATGGCATGGGATATCGCCTTGGTTGATCTGGGTCAGCTGTCTCCGTTGTGTCCCGTCACAGCTTCTTGCCCACCCCTGGCCTGCTTGCTGGGAGGGAAAAGAGAAAGCCCTGATGCTGTGCAAGTACTGCTCAGCAATAGCCAAAACACTGGTGTGTTTTCGGCACTGTGTTAGTCACAAATCCGAAACACAGAATCACATGCACTACTATGAGGAAAACTAAGTCCACCTCAGGTAGACACAGTAAATTGATACAAGATTACATTCTGACTTTCTGAACTTCTTGTTTCTTTGATGTGTGCCCCCCGCCTCCCCCTGAAGAAGGAAAAAAAAATAAAAAATAGTCACTTTCATAGAGTTTGGCTGCCTTTTTCATGAACGTACTGGAAAGTCAAAAGATTGTAAGTTCAGGTAAGTTTATTTTAATAAGGGGATGTGGCTTCTCTCTTCTCATTCCTTTCCCCCATCATCTGGGCCTGTGAAGGGTAGAACCTCCTTAAAGTCCTGCTCTGATAATGAGATCCTTTCACCGTCTGAAGACAGAAGGACATTTCAGCCAGTCTTTCACCAGTGTTTCATTCCTCCCCTCCTCCTCACAAGCAAATACTATCTCCCAGTGCTCTTTAAAGTAGTAAATGGACAATGGGGTTTAAACTGGCTGGCTGAGAACGGAGCTGAATCTTTTATTACCTTTATAGGTCTGCTATCCCACTGATGCTGCCAGAAATGCTTCTTTACATTCGTGTTCACCATGATGAATCCCCTTGGAGGAGATAACCAGTACAAGTCAAATCACCAGCAGCTCAGCATAAAAGTAGGGCCAGAGTTTTTGCAGAGCATATAATAATTTTGTGTTAAGACCCGGTTCAACACAGACCTGTGCTGGTCAAAAATGATTTGCATGATGTTCTTAAGGAAAAGATATTTCTTTGCAGGGGGGATGTGTGTGTCAAACCAACCCACACACCTCTTCTTAAGAATTCCAAAAGATAGAGTCTCCTGTGCCAGGAGAGAAATTTCTTTGTAGATCCAAAGCTTATTTCTAGGTTTTGCGTACAAAAAACCTGCAGCCAAATAAAACTAAAACAAAAAGCCAAAACAGACAAAACCCCCAAAAAAGCCCTGAACTCAGTGATTACTCTGTAGTTTTCAGTGTATTCATTAACAGAACAATGTGCCTCCTAAATAAAGTGTCTTGGAGCCATATTTTCATTTCAGATCTTGGAAAAGGAGCAGTTCATGATAACATGAACTGGCACAGGGCCAGGCTGATGCCCTGGTGTAATGGAAGAGCTAATAGGTGATCCATGCACCAGGTGCTCACATCTAAAATAAATCCAGGTGAAAAATGTTAATAATTTTGGCTATTTGTCATACACCTTTTTACAGGGAAAAAGTAACTGCTTTGTGTCTATGATAGCTTTTTTTTTTTTTTTTTTTTTTAAAGTGTACTAAATAGTCAGTTTCAGTTGTTTTATGTTTTTGGTATTGGCAAACGATATGTCTTGAAATAGAAACTAGAGACAAAGGAATTTGTTACAGTGATATTAAGAATAGATAAGAGCATTCTGGATTCATTCAGCATATCTTCATTTGTCATTGCTTTGATATCTATTCCGGTCATTATGAGTGAAAGTATTTAATTGCATTTTCATAAGCTGTCTAGAATATCACCTTTTAGCAATGGTTTAAATATTGCTTTAGTACTAGAAAAACGGGAAATGAAGTGGAGCATTAACACTTTTTCAAAGCTTTGTCTCTAAACTATAGTATTTCAGTTGTATGGCAAAGGAGTTCTGCAATAACCAAACAGACTGTAAAATGTAAATATAAAGTAGAACAAGAAAAATTGAACTCAACTGTTACTGACAATAAAGGAAGCATAGCCTGGTACATACAGAAGAAAACTGGGAATTGGAAAATCTCTTTGCTGCCTTCCCCTGAGAAAGCCTTTTTTAATTCCTGGCAGTTTATCTGTTAAAGAAAAGTATTGGTTGACTCTTCTTGGAACTTTTAAGAATGCGAATCTTGTACTGTCTGTGCTCCTGGGGCATGTCCGCAGCTATAACAAGATATGAAAGGAATCCTTCTGGGCCTTGGTCTTGTCTCCCATCAACGACTGAAGTCTAGTCACAGGTTTTTATGGTTTGAATGAGCAGCACAAAGGTGCAGAAACAGGTTTCTGGCTTACTTTGGTAGACTCCAAGTCTGTCAGTCTCCTGACGAGCATTGAAGGGCCCCAGGTGAATTCTGTAGAAATAAATGAGGCTGCCTGCTAATCCCACCCTTCCTCAACTGCTGACTTTTTTGGGAATCCTAAGCTTCCTTTGGGGCATTCTGCTGGGAGATTTATTCTGTGGGTGATGAACAGGTTTTGAGGTTAGTAGTGCTAAGTACAGTATTGCTGGTAGCGTGTGTGTTATTCTACTTGTCTCAATCTCATTCTTTATGCATCTGTGACTCTGGTATCACTTGATTTTCAGTATTTTTTTTTAATTTGAAAATAGGTTGCTGCTTTTGGAAGAAAGTATTAATTCTCATTTAATTCAGTAGTAAGGATGTCTAATGTAAGTTGTTGGTTACTTCAGGCTGAGGTTTTTGGGCTGTGAAATGGGAGTCTGGGATTTAACGTGAATTTAATTATTACTAGTTATGTCTTGCTCTTAGCAATGAATGGGAATGCTAAATATATGAGGAACTTTCTGCGATAGACTTTACAAGCTGGGGAAAAGAGTTTGGCTTTGGTTCAAGTATTTGCAACCAACCTTTCCATAAATTTGCTCATCACTTCAGTTTTATTGGAGGCACTTGAGAAATGTCCCTTGACTTTCCATGGGCAATTTACTGTATTTAAAAAAAAAACAACCCAAAAACCAGTCATTGATGGAATGTAAAGTTTGTCCAGCATTTGGGGACTTTCTTCTTTTTTTAATGCAGTGTAATGTAGAAATGGCTGTTACTGCTTTGCTATTATTATTGCCTGCACAAGTCATTGGAACTTAAGCTGCTGTTTCTGCATCTCTCCAGCATTTGAAGAGGGACACAACTTAAAAGGCAAAAAAAATACAGAATTCTGAATATAGAACTTACAGAGCTCTGAAATATAGAACCTCTGTAGAGGTGTTTTTATAAAGGCTTTTGGAGTTAACTATATTATCCCTATATACGGAGATAAAATCAAATGAAACTGTGTACCACATGTGAAGTAGTAGGGAGACATCATTAAAATAAACAATTGATTCTCTAACCCTCAAGTTAAAGCTCCTACAGGAAGAAGAGAGAGTGGTGAGTAATGCAAGCTGTACAAACAACAAAAGGTGGTATACCCTGTTTGACTATGTAATAGATAAGTTGGGATTTGTGGAGGCTCGCTACATTTTACCTTAATTTATTTTTTTTTTATGTGTTGGAGCAACCACACTTATGCTAGATTGTTATCAGATTACAATGTAAATTATGAAAAATCAAAACTTCTGAATCAAAGTTTATTCAAATAAAAAATTAAGAAAAATAAAAAATCTGGTTTGACTATTCAAAGATGTCAGAGCATGTCTTCCATCTGTAGAACAAAGGAACTCTGCAAGAATTGGAAACACCTTAAGGTCATGATGGAAGAGAGAGAAACTGGCCCAAGAATTTAGACAACAAAAGTGTTATATGAATATATAAACCACAGTTCCTTAGACATGTGTATTAGAACTTACTTTGTTTTGTCTTCTTGGAAGAAAAGGATAGTTTTACAATGGTGGTATTTTTTTATTCCTATTCTAGTATGTGCTTTCTATATTGCTGTGCGATTGTCTTAGACGGGAAACTAGAGTATCGAGCTTCTCTGCTGGTTGTCCAGGATTTAAGGTAAAAACCTGCTTTAAGGTCATACTTTCTTGTTTTCTTTTAATCTTTCCTACTGGAAGGAAACAATAAGGAGTTATACCAAAAATATTTTACTTGGGCCTGAGTTTTTAGCTAATAACACTAATAGATGCTTCAAATTAGCTATACTGTGAGTTCTTCACTAGCTGGATACATTGGAACCAGTGCATTCCAAATAGACAACAGGTGATTGGGCAGAAAGGACCCTGATATTACTTTTCTCTGCCTTTGGTTTCTGAATCTTTCCATAATTCTAAAACTGTTGATTACTAAATCTCTCCGCGCTCCTGCTAAGGGTACAGGTAAGACCTTCCATAATATTTCTTACCAACTGAGAGGCCTGACCTAGCGCCAAAGATAAATATGCATTTTGGACTATTGACTGCAAAAGGCTCTAGATCAATCCCAAATGTGGGGCTTAAAAAAATGACTCTGCATGTTTAGGATGCTTAGAGTTTTGATGGGTAATCAAGACAGTGTCAGTCCACAAGAAATATAGACTGAATTAGTTTGTCTTCATCTGGAAAAGAGAGAAAAGATCTCAGTAAAGCTGTTCGTATTGGTGGAAGATGAGAATGTGTAGTGTAACCATTTATATCAAAATCCATAAATACTGCCTTTGCAATTCTTGAAAGAGATTCCTTCAACATAGGAAGTTCCATCTTAACATGAGGAGGAACTTCTTTACTTTGAGGGTGGCAGAGCATTGCAACAGGCTGCCCAGAGAGGTTGTGGAGTCTCCCACACTGGAGACATTCAAAACCCGCCTGGGCACCGTCCTGTGCAACCTGTTGTAGATGACCCTGCTGTGGCAGGGGCGTTGGACTGGATGATCTCCAGAGGTCCCTTCCAACCCTGACCATTCTGTGATTCCAAAACTTGTTTCATAAGTCTTATAGCTAATTGTCCTGTTTTGGCAAAACTCCTTATTTCTGGGATTATTAAAAGGGGAAGTGGGGGGAAATACTAAAAATGTTTTGAAGTTGTGAGGTTTTTTTCATGGTACTTCTTTCTGTTGATGATAAAATTTGTATATCATTGTATTTATATGTTTTGTTATCATGGGCTCTGTCTAACCTATGACGTCCTAGTGGTGTGGAAGTCCCTGGTTGAGGGCAGTTAAACTTTTCTTCTTAGTTTGAATGAGCACAAAAAAGTTTTCATTTACATTCCAAGACTTATTATAGAGGCAGAGATCCTTGTGTAGTTAATAAAGAAAAGGTATTCCTCCAAACAGCAGTTATGAGCAGAAGCTTAGTGTCAGGGCTCCACACTGGCCTTTCATTTGCTGTCGTAAAAGTGTACAGTATGATTAACTCTTCTCTCCCCAAGGTTGGTTTGTTTTGTCAGTGAATTCTGGTTTTAACTTTTAGGTCAGAGAACACAGTACTGCCTACTCTCAGTAGCTTAGAAATATGGAGGGAAGATTCCATGTTACTTCGAGTACAGAGGATCATTTCAATGATCGGGCCGCAAAACGTGTTACTTCATTAGAAGCTTACAAAAGATAAATATGTATGTTTTTGAAAGAAAACATTGTCATGTGAATACATGATGCTATAAGCTTAGTGTCTATGAAACTGATATATGAACCTCCCTGACTGATAACTTTATTCTTTTAAACAATTTGTTAAATGTTCAATATAAAATAGAATTCACCTACCTTATTGACTAGTGATGAGAGATCCCTGAATCTCCTCATGAAGACCTTTTTGTGTGCAGGGAAGTTACTTGCCCACTCACTCTAAGGCTGTAAACCTAGTTAGTCTACTTAATCAATTAGTGTCTTCTAAAAGCTGACATGTCAACAAACGGAATGAAACTACTGAAACTCGGATGAAACTAGAGTAATAAGTGAAAAACGCAAGCAAAACAGACATACCTAGATTGTCCCTGTCTGGGTCTGAGGGTTCTGACTAGGTCAAAATGGTACCTCAGAGCATTTTCATGTGTTATCACTACGCCACAGCCATATAAACACATTAGCAGTTTAACTGTAGTTTTGGTATAAACAGACATTGCATTAGTGTTAACATATTGTCTTGACTGCGTGTGCTATTCTAAAAAGATGAAATGGCAGTTTTTAAAAAAAGCATTAGAATTTACACAATGTTGAATTTATAGCCAACTGTTTGTTTATTTCATCCTTGAAATTTACTGTGCATCACACATAAGGCATTGATGGGCTAATCTCAGCCAACCAGCAAATAAACTCATTGAAAAAGGAGCTGAGGTTCTGCATCAGTGAACTTGCTCCAGTATTCTGTATGTCAGTAGATACATCTGCAGAATTTTGAAGGACAGTAAAAAAAAAAAAAAAAAACAACTTGGAAGCTGGCAAAATTATACTTCAGCAAGAAATTATTCTAAATATTTCAGTCTTTGTTTTAGTTATTTCTTAAAAAAAAAATCATTGGAGAGGTGGGAAAACACTTCAGACATTTGGAATCTCACTTAAGTTAGTATTTTGCATTTCCGTTTTTCATTATTCAGCAAATTCTGCTAAAGAACGTAACCTCTAAGCTCTAGAGAAATATACTTAGACGTATTTAGCTTTGCTACACTTATGCTAGGTAACTTTTTAAAAAGCTTGTATGTGGCTTGATTTATATGCTACGGCAGTCTGTACTTTGTTTCAAGAGAAGGTTGATGCTTTTTACTGTTTTGTGGAGTGTTGACTACTGGTTAGTTTTCTAGGTGAGGAAAGCTTGCCAGCCTCTTCAGTTGTGAAGGGGTTTTCATTTGTTTCCTGATATTTTAGTAAATGTAGGTTTAAATTCTGTGAAATTCTGTTCTAGCCAGCAGGAGGCAGCCAGGAAGAATGTGGAAGAGAAGTCATGCCATGGCATTGAGCTAGATCAGTGGAAATCTTGTATGAGAGGATTTTCTGTATTGTGTATTCTTATATAGTTATCATAAAATTTGTAGGAGCTGTGGCTTAATTTTTATTTCAGCCACATTATTACTATATTTAGAAGGTCCTAAGTAAATATCAGAACATGTTTCAGTATTTCTAGCCAGTTCTGCAATGTCTAACACCAGTCTACTATTGGGAATTTAGTCAAATTCCACAACTGACCTGTGATTTGTACTATATGCTTACTGAGTCTCAACCCATAAGCACAAAAGAGCCCTTCAATTTACCTGTCATGACTTTTGTGTGTGCTTTGTGAATCACAAAATTACCACTGTGGCAAATTGTTGGGTGGCAGTTTAAAAAAAAAAATAAAATATATATCCATTCCCCATTAGCCCTAATCTCCTGCTCTTCCCTGACTGTATTGGCACTTGCAGACTCTGATCTAATGTGGAGTTAGTGCTGTGGAGCTGTTGTGAGTACATATGCATATGTTTTGAAACTCCATTGCACAGGGCATGCTCTATTGCAGAATATGGTATGGTTTCATGATTATGCAAGAGTTAAGGAGGCAGCCCAGTGTGCTCAGTTAGTTGTGTACTTCATCCCCTGTAACACCAAAGATGTATTAATCCTCATAACTACTCTCAGATCTAAGCATTATTCTCCGGTGTACTTGGCCAGTATTTTATCCTGTCTTCTGAGGGGAGAACCTATTACTCATTTTAAGTAGTGACATATGCTCTCAATAGTCCAGATGCAGTTCTGATTTTCAGGATGAACAAAAACATACATTCTGTCCAATTCACCAAACAACTGCTATCTTACTGATGTTATATAGCACTTTTTCCTCTAAAGACTGATAATGAAAAGAATAGGACAGTTTGTAAAGAAAAATACTGTTGAAATGTTTAGTATTTCCTATCCAGTAAGAATAGATGCCTCCCAACACAAAGTGAGAGATTCTTCCCCAAAAAAGTGGGAGGAAAGGCAGGAAAAAAAAAATAATTATAAAAAAACCCAAAACAAACAAACCCAACAATCACGAGGTTCTTGAATGGGGAAAAGATAATATTTTGGAGCAGTTGATCTCCATGGAAACTTTTTGACTCCTTCTATTTAATGATTTATAAACAATTAAGGGACTAGAATTTTGCGATAATACTGCATCTTGAAGTTACTTAACGGTAGAAGCATACTGGTGTGTGTACTACATACCCTGGGATGGAGGAGAGTCTTAACATTGTTTTAGAGGTTTAGATTCTGTCAGACAACTCCTGTTGCATGAAATGACTTGAAGGCATTAAGAAGAATGTCCATGTTGTCGGAGGAACCACTCCTCATGCTATCTAGTAAGCTTTAGATTGTGGATTTTGTCTCAAAGTTGAAAGGATTCCTTGGAAATTATTTCATTAAATAATGGTGTTTAGAGCATGTTTCTCATTCTGTATTTTATACTGCTGTACTGCAAAGGTAACAGCAGGATCATGACGTTCAGGTTCCTGCATCTTTGGGGCCCTGCGTATTTGGGGCTTTAGCAAATCATAGAATCATAGAATGGTTTAGGTTGGAAGGGACCTTGAAGATCATCGAGTTCCAACCCCCCTGCCACAGGCAGGGATACCTCTCACTAGACCAGGTTGCCCAAGGCCACGTCCAGCCTGGCCTTGAACACCTCCAGGGATGGGGCTTCAACAACCTCTCTGGGCAACCTGTTCCAGTGCCTCACCACCCTTAAAGTGAAAAACTTCTTCCTAATGTTTAATCTAAACCTGCCCTCTTCCAGCTTAAAGCCGTTCCCCCTCGTCCTATCACTACATGCCCTAGTAAAAAGTCCTTCCCCAGCTCTCCTGTAGGCCCCCTTTAGGTACTGGAAGGCCGCAATAAGATCTCCCCGGAGCCTTCTCTTCTCCAGGCTGAACAGCCCCAACTCTCTCAGCCTCTCCTCATAGGAGAGGTGCTCCAGCCCCTCTGATCATCCTCGTGGCTCTCCTCTGGACGCGCTCCAGCAGGTCCATGTCCTTCTTATGTTGGGGACTCCACAGCTGGATGCAGTACTCCAGGTGGGGTCTCACGAGAGCAGAGTAGAGGGGCAGAATCACCTCCCTTGACCTGCTGGCCACACTTCTTTTGATGCAGCCCAGGATACGGTTGGCCTTCTGGGCTGCGATCGCACACTGCTTGCTCATGTCGAGCTTCTGATCAATCATCACCCCCCAGGTCCTTCTCCACAGGGCTGCTCTCCAGCCATTCCCCGCCCGAGCCTGTATTTGTGCTTGGGATTGCCCCGACCCAGATGTAGGACCTTGCACTTGGCCTTGTTGAACTGCATGAGGTTGGCTTGGGCCCACCTCTCCAGCCTGTCCAGGTCCCTCTGGATGGCATCCCTCCCCTCCAGCGTGTCTGCCTCGCCAAACAGCTTGGTATCATCAGCAGACTTGCTGAGGGTGCACTCTACCCCACTGTCCATGTCGCTAACAAAGATGTTGAACAGTACGGGTCCCAGTACCGACCCCTGAGGAACGCCACTCGTCACTGCTTTCCACTTGGACACCGAGCCGTTGACCGCAACCCTTTGAGTTTCTGGCACGTTGGTAACTCAGGAGTTGCCTGCATGATCTAAGTGTTAATTATACTAGTTAATACTTGGACATAAACATAGCTTTAAAGGAATTTTAAAGACAGTGAGAGAGGGCTACTGGCACAAGTGGATGTTTGAAACGCTACCACTGATAAAGCGGTGAGGTTGAGAAAACATCTTCACGTATTTTGTATCAAAACCTCTGGAGGTCTGAGGGACTGTATCATTTACTGTGTCTAGGTAAAAAATCTGAAAAGCCACACATACATTTTACACTTGCTGGGCCATGTAAATTCCCCTCATGCCCTAACATATGAGACAAAAGTTTAACCTGAAAGGAAGCCGGTGCCTTTTAAGTATACCAGCCTCCTAGTACACTTTGGCTACTTCTCAACAAAAAGGACATGGGAAGCCAGGCTGAATAAAATTCTCATTAGCTCTACTGTGAAATCTATGCAATGTTGTTTTCAATGACATAAAGGGAGTCCAAGTTAAGGAAGACAAACTATTTTACCGAAGAATTAATTCCAGTCTGTGGCAGAAACAAAGAAGCCGAAGTGCAACTTTAGACCCTCTAGCTAGGCTTGATTTAGGAGTTGTCCTGTTGTTACAGGCTTCCAGTAACAGGAAAAGGAGGACTTCTGTTAGGAATAGATCAGGCTTTTCAGGCTCAGATTGTTGTAGTAACAGAGAGTTGGAGTTGTTCAGTCTGGAGAAGAGAAGATTCCACGGAGACCTTATAGCAACCTTCCAGTACCTAAAGGGGGGCTGCAGGAAAGATGGGGAGGGAATCTTTATTAGGGAGTATAGCGACAGGATGACAGGTAATGGTTTTAAACTGAAAGAGGGTAGATTCAGATTAGATATTAGGAAGAAATTCTTTACTCTGAGGGTGGTGAGACACTGGAACGTGTTGCCCAGAGAAGTTGTAGATCCCGCATCCCTGGAAGTGCTCAAGGCCAGGTTGGATGGGGACCTTAAAGATCACCTAATTCCAACCCCTCTGACATGGGCAGGGACACCTTCCACTAGACCAGGTTACTCAAAGCCCCATCCAACCTGGCCTTGAACACTTCCAAGGATTGGGTCTCCTCAGCTTCCCAGAGCAACTTGTTCGAGTGCCTTACCACCCTCGAGGAAGGTTAGCAGGGATACGGGAACAGTGCTTCAGTGCTGGGAACAGTGCTTCAGTGCTGGAAACAGATTAGAAGGGGGCTGAATCTTTGTGGAATGTGACAGACATTGAAGATGGGTGGCAAAGATGAGATGACAAGTAAAAACCTACTTTTTAGTAAGTTGTTTGATCTGAAATATTTTGTGAATGAAAAGAATAATAAAAGCATCTGATTAAACTAGAAAAAATACTTTAGTTGTAACATGGGAACATATCTGAAACCCCCCATTTTTGGTTCTGTAGAAGGATGAAAATCAGCTGTGTAATGGCTACTAGCTTCACTGGATTTGCCAGCATTGTCATTTAGGCATTTTAGTCTGTGGAACAAATTTGGGAATGATGGTCTATGAGCATGAGGCAGAGCCTGCCTGCAGCCCCCAAGGAGCCAGCTGAACTGTTGTGATATACAAATCACGTCAGTCTCTCCTGACAGTAACAGCCAGGACTCTTCTGGAGATGGAGGCTTTGTTCCAAGCTGGCTGTGTTGTGGTCTTGCTATAGCACATCTGGATCATAATGATCTTTTTAGGAGAGGATGGAAAGATAATTTTACCTTACAACTTTCTTAATAATATTACAAAACAGAAGAGTAAGCACGTAGTATTTAGTCAGGAAGTATGTTTCCTGTTTTATATGCTTTGCAAGAGTAAGGTAGTTTTTGGAATCTGGGTGAGCTGACTGTCGCATGCTGATTGCAATGTTACATTTAAGGGCACAGTTTTTAAGCTCCTTTGAAAAATTAATAGTGCAGAAGGTAAAGGAACATAATTCCAATATTGGTCTCAAGGGTGGTTTTTTTGTTTTAGATGAGTATGGAGTTACTGTTGAGAACGTTTCAAAAGTGTTTTCAAAACAAGCAAATGTAATACATAGAAAGCAAGCACAATGCCCAGATGTGAAATGAAAGCAGAAACTGATGAGTACAAATCAAAGGGAGTCGTGCTGATATTACAGACTGTGCCAACCATATCCCATTTAAGGACTGTGTTCACATCTGCTTACAGGGCTGCAAAGAAAAGAAAAGGTAAAAAGGATTATAGCACTTACAAATATAGCCATACAAAGAAGGTCAGAGTCCTGACCCCAGCATCAAAGAAAAGAGGCTAGATGGTAGGATAGAAAACTTTATCCTCCATACAACCCAAGAAGCAACAGTTTTAGCAACTATAATCATTTTGAATTCCCTTGTGTGCCAAATACCAACAATTAGGCATAATTCAGTAAACATAATTTGCCCTTAGATCAGATGTGATAAGGAGTAAGAGGTCAACAAGAGTGAGAGGTATTCCTGCACACAGAAGTACACATAAGTCCTTCTTTTCTTGGTTCCCTCCATGGTTGAAACCTGTATGTAAACGCTATGGAGTGGTGGGGGGTGAGGAAAGAAATCAAAAGGGAAAACAAGCATTCTCCTGCTCTAAAGAAAACATCACTAAATGACTGAAAATGAGCCAATCCCAGTGGACCCAATAAATTCATCTCCCCTTCAGTATTGCATGTTTATAAGGTTCGTGCTTTGTAAAAAAAGCACCACAATTCAGCCAGTGTTTCAAGAAAGGAAAAGAAAAAAACACTCTTAGGACAGTTCAATTCTTGAGGTGGTTGTTGAGGTAATTGTGCATTGCTAGTATGTTTTGTGTCCCTCCTGCCTGCACCAGCCCAGTTGCACGAACAACTTTAACCCAGGCTGGTAGAGATGTAGAGGTCTCTGAGTTAGACGCCAGTGCTGTGACAGAGGATCTCTGACAGCTGATAGAGGAGCTACAGAGTGAGACCAAGACTTGCTTGACACCAGAGGATCTGCGGGAAGTTAAAGCTGTCATGAATGTCCTGCCTAGGGGAAAGAAGAGTTTGACTCGGTCTCTGCACATTATTAGACTTCAGAAAACCCTCCTGTAGGGACCCACACCAAAGGCTGAGGGGAGAAAGTAGAAACCCTGAACTTCTCTCCAAACTCGAACTGATTCTGAAATCAATTTTAGAAGATTGAGAACATTGTGGTTATCTTATTTTTATTTTTTTAAGTGTTAAATATTCTACCACAAGGAAAAATGTACAGAAAGACTACTATCTTTATCTGGCCTGGCCCTAGCCCAAGCAGCTGAGCTAAGGTTTAAGCATGTTTGCAACGTTTTTGGCAGTTAGCTGAAATGAAGCACAGGACCATTATTACTTTTTTTTTTAACCTTATGAAAATTGGAGGATGGTATCTGCCTGTGGAGCTTCACAACGCATATTTTAAGGAAGAGTAGGTGTACAAGTTTCAGATGCCAAAATGTAGTTCATTACACTTCAGCTGAACAAATTGCTGTACTAATCCCTCTTCTAATGTGAGCTGAAGTACTTTACCTTGGTTCCCAGTCGAATTAAAAGCAATTTGAACATCCTTGTCAGAAAAAAAAACTTCAATAGCACACAGAAAGGCTGACTGTGAAGAAGAACCTGACCAGAAAGGACGCCTTGTTAAATATAGTATCATGCAATTTTGTAGTGCCTAATATATATTTCTGGTGGTCTGATATTTCAGAGGGTTATAAGATACAGCATTGCTGGAGTTATTTACAAGAAGTTATATTGTTTTCTTGCAGTAAAGAAGAGTCTCTTAACTGCAGTGCTTATAGGGAATTTGGCTTGGTTTTTATCCACAGATTTTACAATGGTTTATTTTTTCAAATTACTGATACTTGTACTACAGACGTAAGAATGGTTGTAGTGGTAGTTGTTCCCTTAAATAAAATCTGGGCAGAACTCTCAACTGTAAGATGAATAAATACTCTTTTGAGTATGCCTCTGTGCTATTTGGACATTTGTGATATCAGACATTGGGAAATATTTGCACTGTGTAATAAAACCTAATGGACCTCTCATGGCCTTGGGTAGGAAGCATTAGTCCAGCAGTTTTTCCTAATACTGAAAGCGTATTGCATGCTGCATGCAAAGTGTATCCTGCATGCTGCATCTTGCAGCATTAAAAATCATTAGTGACTGGCAGAAGACTGTCTTTGTGGTCTACACAAACAACTGATTTTACTTCAGCTCTTAGATGGTAAAGTGTTTAGAGCAGTCCTCTTAGATGTGATATTGTAAGCAGTCCTACGTTGGTTTGAAAAGACAAGCAATGTAAAAGCAGGCATCTTCCTTATGTCCTGGTGTGCTTAAAAGCTGTACAGCTTTCCTGCCTCGTTATAAAATTTTAGTAGAGGTCAGAGTACGTCAAGGGACCAGCAGTGGGACAGACAGCCTTTCGCTTTTTACCTCTAGGATTCAAATCCAGCCAAATCATTAGTAGCTGCAAGTTGTTACCACCCGGTGGCTAAGCACTCTATGCAAAATTAATTTGGTAGTCTCAGCCCAGTTCTGAGTAAACACATTTCCACTTTACAAATATGATGAAACCTGGCACTAATTGGCACCCTTGCTAGCAGCCTCATCAGAGATGCCAAAATAACTGAAATGTTTCTCTGCTTCTAGTGGTGGTCTCTCCAGGTCAGCAGTGAAATACAGTGATGGGGCAGTATGGAGAAGATGGCACAGCTGTTGCCCTCGCTGTTTTGTGGACTAAGTCTGCGAAGTTGTCAGTCTGGTGCATTTCTCATGCCAATCTATGTAGAGTTATTAGGATTTTTCCACCACTGTTGGTGCACTTTCAGCAGTCTGTTGGCAGTCAACTTAGGAATCCTTTTTGCCATCTGTGTGGTTGATGCAGTGATAGCATAATAGCTAAGTGGTTCAAATGTGGGTTTGTATGGTATATTTAGGAACTCAGAATTACAGCCTGTGTAGGCAGAGCACATTGCTGACAGGTAGCTATTAATCACTTGTAGCCATTCTTTTCACTGCCAGCTGCTTTGTAAATGAGGATTGGCACATGGTAGGTGAATACCTCCTCGTTGTCCAAAATGAAAGGAGTTTGTACCTTGTTTTCAGTGGTAGCAACCATGTAAATGTCAGCAACCCCAAATGGAGGTCACAGATTTCAAAGTGAGACACTGCTTTAATGTATGTAATGCCTGGAGGGATACAGGTTTGGGGGGCAATAGTTATAAAGAGGGAGAAGGAAAATTCTTTCATGTTGTCTGTTTTGTGAGAGTAACTTGTATGCGTTTGGTAACTTATTCAACTGAACAAGAAAGTCAGTTTGGGAAGTGCAGTCGCTGACTTAATCTCCACCACAAAAGAGGGGCGATTTGACTGCATTCACAAAATAAGGGTGCCAGTGTTGCTAGGGAATCCCTGCTCGCTCTCAGTGGGAGTTATAGTAATTCATCTGGTATCCTTGTTGCATTGTAAAAAACCTCATGGAAATCTCAATACATAGATTGCTCCAAAAAGTGGTGTTGGTAGTTGGAAAAGAGGCAGGTTCCTCTAGAGACTTATTTGCTTCCTTCAGAGCGCCTGACTGCACTGCCAGTGCTTTTGTGTGTGGTTAATGTGACAGTGCTTCCAGAAAAAGTATGCAAAATGAAGCTCCTGGCTACTGTTGGTAATTAAAGATGCCATTTATATCTACCTCCAATTGTGAGTTTCTCAACTCAGGCACACATATAGTACCAGGTAACATTGGAAGTTTTCACCTTGTGTTTGAATGGCACGTGTTCAGTTTGAAGGTGCACATGGTACAGGTACAAGAGTCTCAGTAGTCAGTTATTGCTTTTGCTTTTCCCTGGGCAGGAATGGCACTTTGTAGGGCTTCTTTTGCATGGAGTTGATTATGGTATTTTCTTTACTCAAGCCTTTAGTTCTACAGTCTAGTTTCTTTGAAATATAAAAATATATTCAAGTTTTCCTTCCAGAAGCTTTGCACTCTGCAACAAAACTGCGCCTTTACTGCTTTTCCATTACAATATTTTCAGGTTGAATATACTTCCATATTCACCAAAGCTCTCAGCTTCCATTGTGAAGACAAAAAGCTTTGTAGATATGCAAATATCTATCTATATATGGATAGGTAGTGTATCTGTTCTGAAGGGAATGAAGAAGGTAGTATATCCTGTCTTGAGAAAGAATCCACAGACTTGTCCCTTTGAGAATCAGTGTAGTTCCATGGTTTTGATAGAGTTATGTCGGTTTGTGCTAGGTAATCAGCCAGCTCAAACTAGCTGTCTCTGCTCTGATTTATTTCATTAGTACAATAAATGTGCTTATGTCTGTGCTGGGGTCCTAAGCCTCAACTTCTTGTGCTTTTCTGATGGAGGTTGTAAAAGCATATAGGTGTTAGAAAGATCAATAAAGTTCATCCAGAAACTACTCACACCTTAAACTGCCAGAGACGCAATTAATTTACTTCTGGGGAGAAATTACTCTGGGGATCAAAAGCAGTCTGTGCAAACTGTTGAACTCAAAGAACTGGAATCTAGCAGGGCGTTGTGCATTACCCTTGAGATCGTCATATGTACAATAGTATCCAAATGCCAGTAGTGTGCATACATGATTGAAAACTCCCTTGATTTTTGTTTAACTGAGTGTCTTCATGTCCTTTTATTATAAGAAAAGGTGAACATAAATTTGTCTGTTCTCTGTTAACCACATTTTTGGCTATTTTGTGTGCTTTTACTAAGCTAATGTGTATTCAGCCTCTTCTTGAAAGTAAATAAAGCTACTCTCCTACAGGGAAGTTGGGCTATGCCTTTTAAGCATTCTTTTATAGCCTGTTTTTGAACTATCTCTACTTCCACTGTATCCACATAAGACATATATTAGCACTGCAGTGCGAGCATCGGCTTGAAGGACGGAAGGTGGAGAGGTAGGGGGTGTTCTCACTGCCATGAAATGTGCCCTCTCCCTCAGATCGAGCAAAAAAATATGGTAATAGCAGGCATGCATAGACTGACAGCAGCAGTAGCTGAACTGCTTTAAAATTAGTTACTTTGTAACCAGGCAGATTTGCTCTTTTATACTTTTATACCTATGAATGTTTTTAATCCTTATTTTCTGAGAGAGATTGGTAGTGAGCTTCAGAGATTTAGTGAATTAGAACACCTTTCACTGAAGAGTTTTTGGAGCCTGAAAGCTTTTTATCCTGTGATCTCACAATTTACAGACATATAATTTTTAATTCCTTCTTAGGTTATTCCAATCTGATAAAGTACTCAGCTTAAATAAGACATGCAGAAAAGTAGAACCTAAAATAGAACCATCTTTCCTGTGGACTAACTTCTTGACCATCCTTTTTAAGAAGACTTTGTAAAAGAACACCAATGCAAACTGGAAAATTAGTATGGTGGAGAAATAGCACTCATATGGAGAAAGATACACTGTCTACCACCTTGCATTTTCACCATACCTATTGCACTTAATGACAGTCACATCAGTGCTTTTTGGCTGCCTGGTGTCTGCCCCTGCCTGTGTAGTTCAGTATATTCTACCTTTACTTAATTTCATAAACTTTTGCAGTCCTGCATTATTAGCTATTTCTTAGCTTGTACAATATGCAGCCAAAATGAAATCTGAATTGGTATATTTCATACCTCGTTAGAGACAGAAAAAATAGAAGAATACGGGAGTTGGAACAAACACTAGTGCAAGTTATGCATGTTCATTCTTGTTGTCATGTGCTTCCATTTTGTCCCCATAGTCTGAGTTATGGTAGGTGAGTTCCTAGTAAGCATTTAAAGTGGAGGCATTAATTTAACTTCCTTAAGTGAAAGGATGTCTAGTAGGAGTTAAAGCTGGTCAGTATTTGAGTGGGACTGAGATTTATATTTAAACTGTACTAATACAGCATTTGTTTGACATTACAAACTCTGCTCTGAATTTGCCTTATATGTTTACAGTAGATATTTCAAAATGTAACTCGTGCTATAACAAAGATGCTAATAAAGGGCAGAAATGCTGAAGCAAAGTCATTCCTCCCTATCCACTGCTTAAGTAATTTTAATGCATGGATGTTTTCCTTAGGTGTGGTACACTGGAACTATTTAACACAGTGACTTCTGCTTTCTCTAGACATTTTTGATAATAGGTATCAAAATGGTTGAATATGGCATTTGAGGTGTCTGTCATGGTATGGTTTTGTGACTTTTTTTTCCCAGCTACTTGGCATTCAGTTTGTTAGGTGAAGTGAGAACATTTGAGACCTACATTAAACATTTCATATTGCAAATTAATTTAAATGATTAGCTGTGGAGCATCTGACTAATGTGGCAAATACCAAGGTATCTTTGAGAACTCAAAATAATCAGGCACAGTTAAATTTTGGAGCGACAATGATATGCAACTAAGAAAACACTTTGTGTTTTTAATTTTAGAATCTGCTACAAAGTGTCATGTTGCTATTATGCAAGCCTGGTGTCTATTCACGTCCCACAGTTTTTCTGTTCCCTTGGGGATACCCAGAACCGACTGAAAGAACAACGCGATTGTATAACGATGTTCATGGAATATGTAATATAAATTAAATGCAAGAGGTATTAGAAACATTTTTTAAAATCAAACCCTGAGTTCAGTACATGATGGAAAGCAAAATACTGATACTGGTAGAAATGGAAACAATTAATTTAATCACTCTCTGTAGTTACTTGCTGTAATTCATTTAACCACTTCAAAAAATTTATTCATTATAAGCCATTTACTCAATATAATTCATTTATCCAACAGCATAATTCATTTGCTGCTTTATCCATTTACTTAGCATAATTAAGTCTCCTGAATGAATGTATTTGTGAAGATTCACTATCCTTTTATCAGGGCATTAAGGTGTTTCAGTTAAGTTGAAAGAAAAATAAAAGTCTGTTGTCATAAAGATTAGCTTCTTCACAAACAACTTTGGTTGTGTTTATAGTTCATCTTCTGTCTGAATTGATACTGATGCTGGTTGGAAAGCTCCCACCCCCGGTATAAGTACAATGAGAGTGTTAGTTGGTCATCTAAGAACTGCAGGTGTGTTTGCCGGAGCCATGAAGCATCAGCATGCTTACATGTCCATTCAAGACATTGTAAAGCATAGCATACACCTAAGAATAAAATAGTCATGTGGCAGCTCCAAACTGCTTGCTTACGTACGTAGAGATCACCTGTTCCCAGGCTGTGTATGAATGGTGCTGGCTGTGTTGAACATACTTAGCAGACCAAACCTAGTGATTTAGTTAAGCCAGAGAGCAGGGCAAGAAGCTGCTGAGGACAGAACAAAGTTCAGCAGCTTTTTTTTTTTTTTTTTTCCTGTGTCTGTTTTTGTTCAAATAGTTTCTGTTCTGCAGGTATCTGGGGTTTTGGTGGTTTGGGTCTTTTTTAAAAAAAAAAAATTATTTATTTGCTTTTAATTCCCCTCCATAGATGGAAGCAAAGTATGGAATTAGTCTGCAGAACATTAACATGCTAAAATATAGCTGCCTTGTTCATACTAGTTGCCTAGAGACCTAACAAAGGTGTGCCCATGGAGTGTTTCAGGGAGGCCGGGATAAACTGCCCTTTGGAGAGGCAGAGGGAATACCCACTGATAATAAGGCAACCTATTTTAGATTGGTCATCTAAGCATAAGTTCTGTTCCCTTTGCAAAGGTATGACCAAGGAGTGGTATGTTCATTGAGCTTGGAGGTGTCCATTTGATTTGGTATGAGGCATGAAAGTCGGTAAAGTGATAGCACAAACACCGGTCTGTTTGTTCTTTGCTTTACCTGAAAAGCCAATAATGTTACTAAAGTGATTTCTGGTTATTTCCCCATTTCCCCAAGCCTGCAAAGGAGGCTTATAATTTGCAGAGGTTAAAAAGCTCCTTATGCATATAAAGAGATACGCAGTGTAGTTTGATATTTGCAGTAGTTCGATGGTCTGCTTGTACCAGGGTCTTGGTTCTGCCTCCTTCTGTTACTCCATGCTTTTTAATTTAAGATCTGTACGGCAAGCAAAATCTGTAAAGTGAAATGGCATTTGGTGAGTCTCCTGCTTGATCACACAGCTTTAGTGTAGGCTTTCACCTGTTTCCAGGTCACTGGACTGTTCTTCTCTCTGACACGATACTTCCTGAGACTGTTTAGTTGTCAGCTGCTCTTTTCAATGCCCTTGGCCTTTTCAGTTTTCGAAGCCACTTACCCACTTGCCTTTCTGTTTTCGGTGCTCTTTTTCTCACGCACACTGCTTCAAAGCGCAGTTCAGCTACTAATGAAAGAAGGTGGTGGAGGCTGGGTGAATGGCTGGCATGGAGTACAAGACGCTTCAATCTCCAACCTCCTGCTAAGATGTCTTTAGTATTAAATTACACATATAAAAATCAAGATTAATGGCACTTAACTGTGCTGTTAAAATTTAGTGTTTGGTCAGTAATAAAAAATATGCATGCACACGTTTAAATAGTTTTGTGATAATACAACATGTTTATGAGATTATTTCTTTGGATAAAAGGTAATATATTAAGCAAAGGTAGAATGTACAGTGCTAAAAATAGCACTTGACATTGAGAGGTCATAAGTTTTATTTTAAGACTGTGCAACTGAGTATTCTTTTGGAATATCACTCTAAGACAAGCTGGGAGGCAGAAAAATTAATCAGTTCCTTTGACTACAGACTGAATCACAGTGGGTGGAGTGAGTGGTGCTTTGCAAAGTTGTGGCTGCAAGATCAACAGGTGAGCAAAGAGGTACTGAGATTGGTAGTCCTTTTGCTTTCAACGTACACCCAACCAAAAATGCTCTAAAATGGTAGTGAGAGAAGAGGGGGTAGCATTGGAAAAAACAAAATGGTGCAGAATGGAAACATGTAGTGTTCTTCATTTTGCAACATTCACTAACAAAAAAAACACGAAAACAAACAAACCAAAAAGGCAAATAGATAACAGCAAAGAAAAGATTCAACAGAAACAGATAATTGGTTGATTTGATAAGTTGGATGGTTTCAAATGCAAGATGGTAGCACAGCAGTGCTCCAGAAGCATCTTCAGAGAGCAGGTAGTGATTGATTCTGCCTCGTGCTTCTTTTCCCCTTTTCCCCATCCCAGCAGTTATACAGAGGTGTTCTCCTAGACGCATAGGTGAGCAAACAATGAGAAGTGAATAAAAATTTATTAAGTTTGTTAACAAGTGTAAGGTTTGGAGTTGTCCAGTAGCAGAATGACAGATGACAGCATGAGTGAAGGGATTAAAAGAAAACCAAAAAAATTTAAATCAGATGATGGCATGTGGTCTTGGAAGGAGAGGAAGATGTAGACAAATGGTCTGGAATTTATTAGCTCTTGTAAGGTATATGAGTTTTTTTTAAACATACTTCATCTTTCTTTTTTGTCTCTAAGTGAACCTTTAAGCCTTAATGAACTCAATTTGGCTTTTTGTTAAAATTATGAAAAATGAACATTTTCCCCTGAATATTTTGTGAAACTGAGAAGTCTTTTCCTTGAGCTAAAAGAAAAGATAAATTCCATGAAAACTGTGTACACTGCAGTTGGTTTTGGATTTGTAATAAACCAAGTTTTGAGCAAACTTAGAACAATGATTTTTGTTCCTTATTAGATGAGTTTTTTTTAATGTAGGTGAAGAATTCTCTTCTGAGAGATCTGTAAGCCCTTCTGGTTATTTGAATTGAAAATAACTACGCTAAATTATTCTTTTTCCTCCCACCCCCCTTTGAAAACTGAAAATTTAGTAAAAGTGTTAACTGAACATTCTTCTTTTACTATTTCTTATTTTCTACTCAACTTTCTTCAATTTTAGTAAGGCAATAATTTGAACAAGTTTGGGTAAAATTTTCTGTTATCTGTTGTCTTCTTCCTTTCTCCTTCTGGAATTTGGTATCTTTTCCAAGTTTTGGAAAAACTGTAAGACAGAAAAATGACTATTAGATCCAATTGCCAATAGGTGCAGTAGCTGTTGCCAGGGCATTCACTGAAAAACAAAAATGTAACTTTTCGCAGCTGAAAATCCTGTCCTGTACCTTATATACATAAACATCCAAGTAAGTGTTAGTCAGTCAAAATACCTTTGTCTCACTCTTTGTAGTTATGAATTGTAGAATATGGGAATAACAACGAGAGAAAGGGAAGATGATGTCAAAGAATGGGATGCTTTTTAGGTCATTCTGCCTTAGTGCATTTAACTTTTTTGGTATGCTAACTGTATGATATTTATGCAGCTTGCTAATGCAGAATTGTGTTAAGTTATGTCCTAAAAGCTACCATGCAGAATTACAGAATGTCCTGATTTATATTTTTATGCTTTTTCATTTCTCAGTATCTTAAAAAAAAAAAAAATGCAGTGCAATTGAATTCAACTAAAAATCAGTTTTGGCTTTGAATTCTTGAATTCTCATTTCTAATCACAGTCCCCATTGGGAAAGTTCTTGCTGTCAGGAACTGCTTGATTTTTTTTATGTTTGTCTTCATGGTGCCATGACACTGTAGGAGCAAACTTGCTTTCCTTTCAAGGGGTAAGGGGAATCCCTTTTCATCTGAAAACTAAAGAAAATCTTTATATAACTAACTATATCTATCCTTGGCAAGAATAGCCAACACTGACAACAGCAACAAAGATGTTTTGGTTCCCCTTGTTCTCCCTCTCCCCATACCTTCCACCAGTCCCAGAATAAAGCCCCGCAAACCAACAAGTTTGAAATAGGAGAATAAAATGATGTAGATTATTTTAGGTAGTCACAGCACTTAGCCAGCACTATCCATTTGTTTAGTAACTTGCAATCAGAGAAATAATTTATTTTTTTGAGATTAGTTTGATTTCTTAGCTGTATAATACGGGGGTTGTTGGGTTTGCATTAAATGAAGTATAACACTTTCAGATTGATACAGCTCTGAGAAGTTAAAATAGTGCCAGGTATAAATAGAACTGTATCATCTTGAGGTTTTTTTTGCATTTCACTCATTCTTTTTATATGAAAAGCTGTTACAATTCATTATCTTGGCAGAAAGCATACTCTAAGGATGAAACAAGTTGTGATTTGAGGTGGGTTAAATCAGATGGAAATATTTTACTACAGGAAAGCTGCAAGGAGCAAAAAAGAGTAATTCTGCTATTAAAAAGTTATTGCCAAAAACAATAACCTTTATGGAGTCATCATGCCTTTGATTTAGCAAAGCACAGAACTGAGGCTTTAAGTCTGAGACATTGCCACAATATTTAACAAAGATAAATGGTACTTTGGATGTGAAGAGGCGTTTCTTATTACTTCACACAGCAGCAGCCTAAACTTTTTCCGCTTACTTTGGATTATTAATTTTAAAGATGATGACACTTAGGGGCCACAGTTCTCACAGCTCTAGGTATGTTTGCTGAATTCTGTAGACCTGGAGGATTTCAAACAGAAAGACAGTTACTTCATATTGTTTGTATAAAAAAACCCAAATTGTTTTGAGAATGGCAGATGAATGGTGCCAGTGCTGTGCCCTTATGTTCTTAGTATAAAATGCAAACACAATCTTTTAAATATTTGTAATACATACAGCAACGTGAATTAGCATTACAGTGCTAGATTATTTTTTCTTGAATACAGGAAAAGGTCAGAAGAATTCTTCTTATTGTACTACTTGGTCTTTAATGAATAGATATTTTGTTCCTTTGAGGATCTAGCCCTAGGCTTTGACAAGAATGGAAACATGATGCGCCATTTACTGGCTGAGATAAATATGAAATACTTAACATTTAATTTGTATTAACTGGTACTATGCCAGTAATAAGAAAAAAGTCACACTCTTCCTTGAGAGAACTGAGAATGCTCAGTGTGCTTTGAATTTGACCTGTATCTTTATAATTAGAAAAGGCTTATTAACTGTAGCAACCAAAGTATCATTTTTTTGACAGCTCTAATATTCTGTTGACTTTTTGTTGCTGCCTGTTATATTACACAGAAAGTCAGTTAAGAAGTTATTTAATTACTTTCCCCATCATAGTAGTCCTGTCCCACTGCCTTGCTTTTTACCTTTATTCATTTTTCGTTGTGAATTCAGACTTTGAAGAAGTCTAATGCTTTCAAGGAACTCTTTTTTGCATTCTGAACAGGTATAATCTGAAGTTCTGAACTCTGCGCATGCAAGCCACACTGGTTTGGGATGGTAGTACCTCAGCAGATGTTGGGCAGGTTGTCAGAGGAGCAGCAACAGGAAGAAAGACTTGTGATATGATGAGTACTGCTTCTGTCATGGATTTTTGCTCTGGAACAATGAAGATTCCTACAGCATCCGAAACAAAAAGTGACCTGGGTTTATTAATTTATTTACTTTAGTCTTGAAAAATACTGTCTCCTTCTTTAATCTTCATTCCCAAGAATGAAAAACCAATTGCTCTAATTTTTCAGGAAGGAAAAATGCAGTCCTATTTTCACCTAGGAAGATGCTAGCCCACGTAATTAGTGTGGCAACAATGCAAGTGACTGAAAACACTGTCTTACAAGGAGACAATAAAGAGGCCATTCCATTGATAAATACAATGTGAACTATTTGGAAGAATAAGTGATAGAGTTGGCATCCAAAGATCATTGCCCAGAGACCTGGGGAGTTACTAAACGTGAGTAAATTTTTACTAGAATTATCACTAAATCATTATTCAGTACTCCCACAACTAATTATAAATCTGTAGTGACAGAACTTTTAATACCTTTTACCTCTAAAGAAAACAGTCGCTGCCAGTGAGTGGCATTTCTTCAGAGCAGTCTGTGTAATAAATGGAAGCTGCTAGCCATGAAACAAACACAACAAATTTCCTATTTATTTCATGTTTTTTCTTTTTTTCCTCTGAGAATTGAAAGTCTTATTTGTCATCTTATGTTAGCAGAGGGGATCGTGGTTTTTTCCCACACTTTCTTTGTTGTGTAGCTTTGAGGCTGTGTTCTAGAGGAATACATTGGTTATTCAGTAAGTGAAAAAAGAGCAGGGAAACATTTTCAGAAAAAAAATTTCCCCTCTAGAGGTTCCCTAACTGTCATCCTTACTGACAGAAATAAGCACGCCACAGCATAAATACCCCTGTTGACTCTGTCAGAACCCCTTGCGGAGCAATGTCCCTCCTGCTTTCTGCAAGAACAGACACTTGGCCCCAAGGATTATATACACAACTTGCTTTCATGACTGTGTACCAGTGTTTGTGCGTATGTTTTCCGTATACCAGCACAGAGGTGATGGATGAAAAAACGGTGTGAAATGCTCAGATTAAAAGAAGAAAAGATTTGCTGGTACCCGCAGTCCGTCGAAATAGAACTGTTCTTCCAGAAACCAGGCAGGATTCTGGTCAGATCTTGTTTGCTAGGCAGGACTTTGAACCTTACTTGTGTGTTCTCCTGGCGGTTTGTCTACCTGGATCCCTGATACTGGATCCTATGGCTTCTAGGTTTCGTGTCTCTGCATTAAAGCAGATTTTGTACAAGCTGGGACTTAAGTTTTTCTCAGCTGTTTTAAATGTTGGTTTTTTTTTTTCTTCTGAATGAGGATGCAAGCAAGTTTTGAAATGGCAAAACCATAAAGAGAAATGAACTTTATTCTGCATAGTCCCGATAGTAGCTTCTGAGAGATCGATTTTTCGTCTTTTCTGGTTCTTTGGCTGTTGTAGTGGAGAAGCATAGTTGTTGTCATAGTGCTTCTTCCTACTGTTCTTTCCACTGGTGCTGGACAGTTGCATTTGGCCCCTCAGCTGTGCATATGCTGTGGCCATGCCCAAAGACAGCATCACTGTGGTTCATCAGAGGTGGTTTGAACTGCATCGCCCATGAGAGAAAACAGAGGGGATTGTGTTTCAGAGGCTTCAGTTCTCTGCTGAAGGTGCGTTGTAAGAATATACTTCATATCCTGCGCTGATGGGAACAAACTTGTCCTGTTTCCCAGATGAGGAGGATGGGAAGGACAGAGGGCTTCTTGCAGCAGCCTTTTGCTGTGGGTCCCAAGGGAAAAGGAGGAACGGGGTAAGCCATCTCGCCATTCCAGGCACTGCAAGGTTTATAAGGACTGCTGCTCAGTAGCTATCCAAGCTAGGAAATCTTTTTTAAAACCTTCTTTTTTTTTTCCTTCACCCCCCCCCCCCCCCCCCCCCTTCTTGTATGGCTATGAAAAGGCCATATATAATCTGGCACTGTCAAGAATACCTTTGGTCTAGAATAAATTGTGGAGGTCCTGCTGTGCTCTGAATGGAGTCATGTTTCCAGCTGGGAGATTCTCTGGAGCAGATACCACTTTGCCAGTTTAGACCCTGATGCTGTTGCCCTTAACTCCAAATGGAATGAGTAGAACCTAATGAAATCAATTGTTGTTTATTATTTTGTTAAAATTTAAGGCATACTGTATTTCTAGCTCATACTGAAAAAGGATGAACAAACCTTTCCAGTGGTTCCGTGCTAACGTGTATGTATTTCCTTTTTAATCCTGTATTTTGATATTTGTCTCTTTTTCTTGATGTCTGGGGGTGGCAGGGAAAGATTTTGAGCATGAATTGCTTACCATACATGAGTGAGTTCAGCCTGTTGGCCAGATCTTCAAATGTCTCTGAGGTGGGCTTAGCAAGGTCCTTAAAACGAAAAAGAGCTTCAGGCCACCAGATCCTTCTTATTAATCAAACAGAGTATACCGTGGCCATCCATGGATATTTCAGCACTAGGAGAAATGCAATAGCCTTTACTGACAGACAGGATTCTGAAGTAAAACATAACAAAGGCAGAATGAAATTGCATCTTGAAGCAACTGGAAAATGTGTAAATGTGGTGTTTGAGCAGAATGGCTCCCTAACAGAGAATAATGGACCTGTGTGATGACATTGCATTACAGTTTAGGATTATCGTCAAGACATTTCTGTATTTCTCCATAGTGATAGATGAGTCTACTGATGATAGTATCTCTGCATCTCAAGTCTCTGTTGTATAAAAACAGTATTGGAAGTGCAAAGAGCCATGGTACTGGTTTTAATTCAAAGCCAACAGATGTCTGTTTTCCAAGTGTCTGTTTATATAGGTTTAATCTTCAGCCTCGGCTCGTATTATCTTCCAGATCACAGAATCACAGAATGGTCAGGGTTGGAAGGGACCTCTGGAGATCATCCAGTCCAACCCCCCTGCCACAGCAGGGACGTCTACAGCAGGTTGCACAGGATGGCATCCAGGCGGGTTTTGAATATCTCCAGAGAAGAAGACTCCACAACCTCTCTGGGCAGCCTGTGCCAGTGCTCTGCCACCCTCAAAGGAAAGAAGTTCCTCATGTTTAGACGGAACTTCCTGTGCTCAAGTTTGTGCCTTCTTGTCCTATCACTGGGCACCACTGAAAAAAGACTGTTCTTACCTACCTGGCACCCTCCCTTTAAGTATTTATAAGTATTGATAAGATCCCCCCCTCAGTCGTCTTTTCCCCAGACTAAAAAGCCCCAAGTCCCTCACCCTTTCCTCGTAAGAAAGATGCTCCAATCCCCTAATCATCTTTGCAGCCATTTGCTGGACCCTCTCCAGCAGTTCCCTGTCCTTCTTGAACGGGGGAGCCCAGAACTGGACACAATACTCCAGATGCAGCCAGATTTTGGCTGAATAATTTCACTCTTAAAAAATTCAACAATGAAAATATTCTGTGTATTTTGCAAAACTGTTTCTTGCAGAAACGTAGAGAGCATCTGAAAGCTTTGATACAGCATGGTTTTCTCAGTCAAAATGATTTTTTCTTCAGAAATAATGTTCGAATTTCATTTAAAAAGTAACAGTTACAGGGGCTTAAAAAGAAATAATGTTTGCCATTCCTTAAAAAAAGTATCAAAAACCAACTAGCTTAGGTGAGACATGAAAGTGTTTTTGTAGCAGGGCTTTTGACACTGCTAGAGAATTGGAAATGTATTCTCTCGTTATCCCTGATCTTTAATAAATAGGTTCTTTTCAGAACTAATAGTGATGTAGTATCAGACTTTGACCACCAAGGCAGCAAATAAATTAATAATAAAATTTGGTATTGGCATATCATACACTGGGGGGTGGGGGGGTGTGGTAGGGAGAGGAGAAAAAAATTTGCAATCCTGGACATGTTCCAGCTGTCACCCCTGGATTAACTTTTACCTTACTGCAAAACATATATTATGACTAGTATTTTAGTTGTCTTTAGAAAAATCAAAGCTGAATGAAGTGAGTAAAGCCACTAATTTCAGACATGTGGGCCTAAAAAAACAGGGTAGCAGGGGATAGCTAGGAAAGATGCGTTTCAGTTCTGAGCTATGGCTCATAATTGAGAAAATATTTCCTCAAAGTTTTATTTCACTCCTTCAGTTATTATTTTTTTTTTTTCCTCTTTTAACATTGCATCTCAACTGCTATCCCAATGGAGGAAAAGTATAGATAGGTTGTTTTTGTCTTTGCTTTACTATTTTGAACAGAGGTGGTAATTATTCATAGGCAGGTTAAGCAGTGACCTTCCTTACTTGCTTGTTTAAAAGCAGACATACAGTGTATAGAGGAGAGGTTCTTTTCCGACTGGATTTTGTCTTGAGTGGATTAGGAAGCATCTGCCTGTATTCCAGACATTTCAGAGGCTTTGAGGAAGGCCACTGTACTCTCAGCTCAGCTGCAGACCCGTTCCTGGCTGAGGGTGCAGGTGGTGCTCAGCTAGAGCTGGCAGCATTACTTCGTACTGACCTCAGTTTCTCATACCCACGGTTTCCAATGCCTGTAACTGCCCGTTGAATGAGAATTAAGACTTTTATAAAAGGCTTGCTGCTTCAACAAGCCCCCCTGGGAAGTATGTCTTTGTTAACAGACCTTTTCTGCTTTGATGCTAAAGCCAACAAAATTGCTGCACGCGGTGCATTTGGTATACAGGCGGGGATTTACCCCATGGAAACTAATGGGGCTTTATCCTCCCCTTTAGCACTGCCTGGTGTGCTTTATCCACTCTGTAGTTTGGCCTCTTCTCCAGCTGCTGTTGTCAACAATGTGGTGGCACAGCCATTCTTCAGAGTGCAATCTGCTTGGCGGAAAAGACACTCCTCTCCAGCTTTCCAACATTAATATTTCTGCCTGTCTTTCAGACATATGAGGCAGCATGGCTCTGACTCAAAGCAGACAAAGTGCAGCTCTCTTTCTCTTACCCCTCAACTTCACTGTCATGGTGGATGATGCCCCCTTCTTATATCAGTTAAATTGTAGCTTTAGGGTAAATTCTTTTTTTCAGGCAGACTGAACACAAAATGTCAGGCCATTACAGTATCATTAATATTCTGTATGAGCAAAAGTTTCTAGATGAGTTCCTTTTTTCTTCTTTTCTTCAGACATCCAAAATATTTGTCTGAAGTTTCATGACTGAATTCCCTTAGCTCTGCATAGTGTAAGGAAGCTCTCTTAAACTGTTGTTAAAATTACCCTTTTTGTTCACCAGCCTGGCCATCTCTCCTCTCTCCATTTCCTTCTGAGATAATCTGCACACCGAAAGTTATGACTCATCGCAAGCCAGAGAGCAACAACATATTTGAAACTTTGTGTGCTTGCAGAAGTTTCACAAACAGGAAGTACAGCATTTTTGCCTGTGTTCCAGGTCACACCTGTAAGTACGTTTGTCTTCTGTATCTGCTCACTGTCTGTATGTGGCTTTAGAATGTAAATGCTTTTGGAAAAAGCTGCTTTGGTTGACTCGTAAGTCCTGTTTCCTCTAGGGCCTTTACTAGGTCCCATGTTGTGTATGTTTACTGTGCTAGCTAGCCAAAAAAAAACCACTTCTGCCATTCAGCAGAAGTTCTGTAGGAACTATTTTGGTTAACTGCGTGTTGGTGAACCGGTCGCTATGAACATTTCTTGAAGGTGTTACTGTTTAGCTGCTTTGTCTGCTGTGTCTCACAGGCTTGTTTCTAGTTCTTGGGATGGCGGGTGTAAGGGGAAATACTACCTAGACCTTAATTTTAGCATCATTGTGCATTTCATATTTAAACAAATCTCAGCAGTTTGCCCTAATTTCACTTTAATTCACTGCATTAATTTTCAAGCAACTTAAACTCTTATTAATTTTCACAAGGTGTTAAAAATATGGATGCAAGTGGACTAATTAAAATGTTACCGCAATGTTCATGTTTGATTTTCACGCTTAACTGGGTTCATGCACATAATAAATGGAAAGTGTGTTTGATTAAATTGGGTTTAACTTTGAGTCAAGTGTATGACAAACTGGAATTCTGAATGTATGGAACTTCTTGGAAGGTGCTGAATCTAGCAAAATTTAAAATGTTTAAAGTGTGGTTGCCTAGTCCCATATTTTGTTCAGAATAGAAACAAGCAATCTGAAGTTTGAGGACTGTTCTGTGTATGTGTTTCGCTCAAAGTGTTCTAAAGTAGACTAGAAATTTTCCCTAGGTATTAAAAGTGAATTGCATTTTGCAAGCCACCAGCCTCTGTAAAAGCACCTACCGCAGTGGCCTGAAGCTGACAAATGCGTTCTCAGAGCTACTGAAGAGTTTGTAAACAAATAAGGTAACAGAACATAACCAGTGTAGAACAGCCCTGGTTTGACCCGGGACTGTGTAAAATGTCTTGGATTTATGTATTTGCTGTTACATAAAAAGATTCTTGTATGCACATTAGCCAACACACCATAAGGTCTTGCTGTAGTTTACCTAATTTAAGTTCATTCAGCTGCTGGCTAAGAGGGGTCCCAACTTCAGCAGTATGTGTATGTTAAATGAAGAATTTGTTTTTTTTTAAAAAAAAAGTAAGTAAAAAAAAATGGAGCCGAATTCCATGTGTGGACTTCAGTAGGAAGTGTGTGATGGTCAGATTTTTTTTAAAAAAAATCAACCTCCAGTGTAAAAAAAGTACCTAAAATTTAGGTGAACTTTTTGGATTCGTCTTTCAGTTAAGTTCAAATTAATAATTTCGTACCAATATGAAGTACCACTTTTGGCTACAAAGTAATCCATTCGGCAACACAAGGAGCTCTGTCACAAGTCTCAGTTTCCTAAAACACTGGTTTTCCGTCCATTTCTCCAATTCCTGCGTTACTTTACTTTTTAGAAGTGAAAGGGATTTACTTAGAACTGCTTACTTTATTCTTTTCTGAAGACTGCCTTGCAGACTGTAAGAGTCTGTTTCAAGCAGGTAACAAAGATGATTTCATCTAGCAAAGTGTTTATAAACCCGATTCATCTTTCAGGCCTACAGAGTATTGCTGAGATGATGCATTCAGCTTGTCAAAGCTATCAAAGGGCATCTGCCTCTCTGATGGCTAAATAGCTTTTCCATCAATTTACGCGAACCATCTCAAGATAATCTCCCAGTAAAAAATGCTGTAATCTTTGTTCTCTTGGGGGTATGAGATTTCCTGTAATAGCATCAAATTTAGGGTAAGTTATCTGAGATAATCTCAAAGGAGCCCATACTTTCAAATATACTTGTAGATCTCTGGGAGTGATTGGTAAATGTATACAAAGATACTGTCTTGTCTTGATTTGAAACTGAGGAATCACAGTGAAGCTGAGAATGGTTGCCTATGGTTTTGTCGTTCCCTTTGGTATCACGTTTATACAGCGTGACAAGACCGTTGAAGCAAATTTGTATGATATACCTTTTTTTAATTCCATTTGCCCTAATTTGTGGGGCATAATCTCTAACAGATAAGTGCTTTGGGGAGCAAGAATACCTACCGAACTTTATTTTATCTAAGTACAGTAAAATTTTCTTCCTTTAGTGGCTGTTAACTCATTTCTTATAAAGAACAGAGATGTCTGACCTGATCTATCATAGTACTTAACTCTAAACACATTTAGCATGGCAGATTATTAGTTTATCTAAAATTTCTTAGTGCCATTAAGTTTAATCTTAGCTGAGAATCTCTCCCTGGTGTATTATTTCATTTTTTAGATTTTAGCTCTCTAATAATACTGATAAGTAAAGTTACAATTATAGCCAAATATGTCTTTTATATTCAGTATGTACATTCAGTAATGAAAAAAGTGTTTATGTTGCCTCTGTCTGCCTTTAAGATAAAAGCCATGATCAGAAAGGAGTCCATATGCAGGAAGACCTTTTATCTGGGCATATGCTGAATTTTAACTGCATCATGTTTATATACTGCTGGGTTTTGGTGGGGTTTTTTTTTGTGTGTTTGTTTGTTTGGGGTTTTTTTAAGCAAAGGCTAAATGCTTTCGAATACACAGGAATGATTATAGCTGCATTTCCAGCATGGATTATTGCTTTTAGAATTTATTTTCATAGTAGCTTGGGAATGAATACTGACCGATATAGCTATGCTAAAATAAGCAAACAGCTGGAAACCTAACCAGTCGATAATGCTGCTTATTTTTAATGGTCATTTCAAACTAATTTCTTTGTGTATCTTTTCTAACAATGTTCATGTTGTGATTTTTTTTTTGTACAATTCGGACTTTTGCATAATATACAAGTGTAGTTTTCTCAGATGTTAAGGTTCTAGTTGAACAGGACGGAGAATGGAAAAAAAATTACAAAAAGAACCTATGAAAATTACATAAATTAGGGGGGGGAAATATATAAAGCTATATTTTGGTGACTCAAGACCTTACTGACCTGGAATTACATATGCCTTTGGTATCCTAAAAAGGAAAATGAATTTACTTCTTTTAATCTTTGGATCATTTAAGATTGTCTGTATGCTCTGTATTCATTTTTCTGCAAAATATGAAAACATCCATTTATTTCTATTCCAACTAGGAGCATAAAATGGAAAATAGTCAGTAAAGAAATACTAGAAAGGCAACACAGAAAGAATAAGCTATGATATTAGTCACCTCTTCTGTAATTACAAGAGATGATATATAGCTCTTATGAGAACTTCGCAGTGTTGGCTGGAAATGGAATGCCATCACTCATCCGTGAATACAATATAACTTAAGAGCCCTTCGGCAGCCAAGTATTTGCTACTTAGACTTAGGGAAGAGTTTATATTCTGCAGCTGAATCTTGTGTGGGATGGCTATTGTAGGACAGGAGCATAACATCACTGGATGTTGCATGCTGCTGAGCCAGTCTGAGATGATTTCTGGAATGCAGCTGTTCTTGTCTTTGAGGTCTCTTTCCCATTTGTAAGGCGTATTTTCCCAAATCTCCCTGTTAATGGGAGATTAGGCCTGCGGTGGGTAATTCTCCTTGTATTTTTAGTTCTTTGACGATCAGCAGTGGTCATGGACCACAGTTTAAATAACTTGTATTGCATTAGTCCCCTCACTCTGGGGCAAGCCTAAATTTAGTTAAGCCATTACTGGTAAACATCCCATTAATCTATTCAGTTTCATGGAAACCCATGAAGGACATTCAGTATCCTCCTGAGCTCTCCTGTGTCAATTCGTGAAGTAACTGTGCAGTCAGATCCTTCCCCTACCTATAAATTTGGGGGAGGGGGAGGCTGGGGGTGTCAGGTTACAGCAGTGGGGTTTTTGTTGGGGTTTTTTTGTTGTTTTTTTTTCCCCCTCTAACACTGAGAGCAGGAAAAGACAGAAATTGACTGTCTTTTTCTTTATAATTACGTTTGATTACAGAAAAGCTGTTTTTATCCATGGTCTTAAAGAGAAAAACCTGATTCTTACTGCATTTCCCAAATTCTCCATTGTTCTCTTCCCTCTGACTTGTGCCATGCCTCCTGATGTGCAGCGCTCGGAGCACGATAAAGTACTTGTGGCCTTGCTAAGCCCAGGAACAGTGAGCATCCAAAAATGTCCACTATAGCGAGTCTCCTGTGAATAGGGGATACCTGACTTAAATCCTCAGAACTGCCACCTGCTCTCAGTTTTGCTCTGTATTTGCTCTGTATATATCAAGAACATAAGCTGCTAACATAAGATAGCTACCTGGGGAGGCCTAAAATGAAGGTTATGAAATATTCTTCACTGTATTTCACATCTCTGTAAGGGAGTATATTGTATATGTGTCATAAACATCTGTGACTTTTTTTTCTAATAGCAGTACTGATCCTTTCTAATAAGCAATAACTATTTGCACGAATACACTCTTCTAGTGAAACCTTTTTCTGCTTCAAGTAGAGAAAGCTGTAGAACCAAGTCACTGCTGAACCATATATGACAGATAGCCCAGCTGTTCCTTGGTAGGCAGTTTTTAATTCCCTCCTCTTAGACTCTTTCACAGCTAATTATAATTACACTTTAAAGCTGATCACTTTCAGAGCCTGCCTGATGAGGCCTGCCTGTCTACAGTAGTTATGACCATTGCTCAATCCTGCAGAAAATGGTAGAGCTAGGAGAATGGTAATCTAAACATGCATTACTTTTTAAATCTAAATATGTAAATACGAATCCGTTTATGAAACATCTAATAGTTGTCTGATATTGCTACATTTTTAGGCTGGAAAATATTTGGCATGTAGATCAGTGGCCATCAATAAGGAGAGGATGTCACCTGCGCCCCTATTTGTAGACGTTCTCGTTGGCAGTTGGTATTGGGCTGAGGGAGTATGTGAATGCAACTGCAGGCAAGTTCTTCCCCAGATCATAACTTTGATTGTGAAGAGTTGTTCCACAAAAGCAATACTGGAGATGAGACTGGTGTTTTCAAAACACATCCCTGACATTTGTAATATGTACAGATGTGTTTTCAGTTTAAAAGTCAGTGGGGGCTCTTGGGGTTCAGTTATATCTTTAAGCAAATCGAGTGGGCTGTCTTGAGTTGATGAATTATTTTTTGAAACTCTCAGATTATCTTTGAGTTTTGCTTCTTAGCTTGAAGTTTTGCAGTTTAAGCTGGTAGAGTTTAAGCAGGCTGAACAACAAGTTTGTAAAGACTGAGGTATTGAAATTGGAATTGATGGCATATATTTGCACATCAAAGGATAAAAATAAGGGCACTTCCACTAAATATGTCAGACGTAGTGTTATTGAATATGCTGGTGAACACCTGATACTAATAATTTCCTTAGTTAAAGATGAATCTCTCTTTCCCTGTTTTTTATTACTGTTATTCTCATAATCTGTTAGAACCCAGGGGCAGGGCCCTTTAAACCAGCATTTTTACTTTTACCTCATGATATCTGATACCAGACTGGCCTTGCCTTCTGCAAAGGGGTTTGAAACTGGTGGCTGTGAGTGACACTACTAAGAATCAGTACTGCTTCTGAATTAAGTGTTTGACCACAGACCAGTAATAATTATCTTTCATAATCTTTGCTGTCTGTTAAAATGAGATTCGGGTTATGTCTGTGGGGCTTGTAGACTTGCAGATTAGAAATCTAAATAGAAATTTAGATTTCCTAAATGAAGTATTTTTTTGCTATCGCAGTGTTACAGCGGATTCTCAAAGCCTGAAATCTGAGTTGCTCTTTGCTGGTCTTTTGCAGAGCCTGTGTAAGATACGTGCTGTACCTGGTAGCTATTTCTGTGTGGGTTTACATACAAAGTGAAATATGCTTTTCCTCTGTCTTAATTGGCATAATACCAATGCTTTTTATCTGATACTTCGAAAACAGAAATAAGGGACACTCAGAAGAGTCCTTGGATCCCCAGATTAGATACATATTAAAACCAAAACTGTTTAAAAAAGAATGTTTTATAATAATGTCACTAGATTTTGTAGTTGGGTTTTCCTTTCATCAGTGATGTTTCAAGTGACAGCATGTTACTGGATTGCGTTGGTACTGTTGGAAAACATATGGGGTATGCCATTAATGTTTTTACTGTTTGCAATTTGGTTTTGACAGCACAGTTTATCATTAAGTACCTGGTAATGAACCATTGCAATCACTCTCCAGTGAAAGGAGTAAATGCAAATATCTCTTTGAGGAAAACAAAATGCATTTTTAGCTTCTGTGAAATCTCTGTTGTCTGCTCAGGGTCCTCTTTCAATCATTCTAAATGTACCATTAGGTAGCACTCAGGGGCAAAACTGGAAGAAATGGTACTGCAAGTGTTCCTGAATGTGAAAATGGCTCTAATATTTCAGCACCTGCCACGCTATCATAATAGCTATGCCTCCACTGAGATGGGTCACTTACCTTTTCATAAGTGCGGACCTTAGTATTTTAAAGAATAAAATTATTCTCCTGGAGTGTCAAAGATGTCACTTCTAGGTACCTTGGAAAATGTAGTATAATTGTGTGGAAAATGCAGATTGAGGGATCCAGTAGTAATCCACCTTCATATCATTAAGACCCCGTTTCTGAAAATGAAATTATTTGCTTGAAGCAAAGATTTAATCAGTCTTCAACTTAATAGTTCATTGCATTAATTTTTCAGCAGTGAATTCTTACTTCTTGTGTTGCAGTACTCGCCACCTGATGCACATCTGAGGGGGGGGAAAAAAAAGACTTCAAAAAATTCTGCTAGGTATGAGGATGAAGCAAGAGTTGGCAGCTGCAACAGCTTAAATTTTAGGAGCGTCCAGGCACTCTTGTCCCCCACTGCCAGCTGTACTGTTTGTTGATACTTAGTCTTACGAACTTCGTGGCTTGTTCAGGAGGTAATACACAGCAGGACTCTTCTTGTCTGATGCAAAGACATTTGCCAGAATCTTAGCACGCTTTCCACACAATTTATACCAAAGACAGTTCTTGGCCTCATTAGAGGTACAAAACATGTAATAAAATAAATTAAATAATGTGGTCCTGGTCTTCAGCTCTGTGAATTCCTAAAAAAGGAGTTATGTTGGGGTACCCTGACCACGTACGTGAGGTATCTGGAGAAAAGCCATACAGCTTTTCTACAGAAAGACAAATTGAGATGTGGAGAATAGGAAAAAAACTTAGTCACAGCATGAAGTAACTCCAGCTCCCCAGATTTTAAATGGGCTTCATGCCATGCATCCTCAGGGGTACCAACTAGAAAATGCTGAAGAAATACTCCTATGAGAGATGTTTTCCTAGTAGTATCAATAATATGGTCATAGTTCTGCCAGAGGAAGGAGATGTAAGATCAGTTCACAACACTGGTGTGAGTGAAAACTCAAGAAATCTATATTGTTTCTGGGAGAGGGTCTAGAGGGCAAGCAACCAATCCTGTTCTGTACCGGGTAAGTTATGATCCTTAGCCACTGTGGAAAATTGGGTCTTAATACAGTTCTACCCATACCTGTCAATTTAATCTAAGCACTTTCAGGTGTCACCATTTTCCCCTATGTCACAGAATTGAATTTGACCTTGGCATAGAAATTGTGTGTAATTCACTAAACCAACACAGGGCTGGTAAACTGCAACTCAGTATTGATGGAATAAAAATGTATGTTAAACTCTTCGGCTTTCAGCGAAATGAGAAGTTACTGCCTCCAGATAGTCCTGAACTATTGTCACAGTGTTGGAAACCATGTAAGTGGAATGACTAACAAAGACAGGAATAAATCAGACAGACCTGCGACAACAAAATAAACAGTTCTACAATAAAAGCATGAATTCTCTGTTTGTGAGAAATCACTGTCAAACCTCATGCATTCAGAGATTTCAGCATTGCAGTCTATTGTGCAACTGCTGAAGTTCTTCCATCTACACAAATACTTAAAAACAATTTTTACCAGTTCCTTAATTCTATTTAGAGTTTTGTAGCAACCAATGATCATTTTACGTAATTTCAAGTCCCATCTATAGAAATGCAAACAAGAATGTGTGTACAAAAATGTACACATCTGAAAGTCTAAATGCTTGAATAATGCTAATTATAATTAATTTAATCTAAATGCTTTATAGAAATCTTTCTGCTTTGTCTTATTTCAAGTCTTACAAGACTTTTGCTATAAGTAATTAGATCTTTAACACAGAGATTCCTACGTACCTTCAGAAAGCCACATTAAAAATTTGAGGCTACTTGAAGGCTCTAATAGCTATATTTTGTCATCTGCTGTCTAGATCAGCCCTGAAGATCTCGTTCACTCAGCCATCTGCCAGGTTCTTGCTTGTGTAGCTCACATGATTTTAGTAGAATTTCACCAGTGGGAGCAATCGATGGATTGGTGGGATCAGGATCAGTGTGACAGCAGCGCATGTAAGCACCCTAGGGATCTTAGATTGTGGAAAATTCTTGGTATGTACAGTTTCCAGTGTTAGCTCTTTGGTGAATCTGTCTTAGACCTTATCCAAAGTCTATTGAAGCTGGAGATTGAGATTTTACATTAATGTCAGGGATGACAGATGAGAATGCACAGCATCCTTTTGAGCAAAGCATGTACAATTGTATGAAAAAAGTGAGCAGGTCTGGTGAAAGTGTTAAACATTTAAGTGTCTTCTGATGTGGAACTCAAAGCTTTTTTTCCTTCCATGATTTGGTTTGTGAATGGACTGCTATATGTGCTTTCTGATTAGTGATACTAAGACAGTTCAAGCAACTACCACCTCTTCATTTCTGCGGGAGTTTGCTACTGCTGTAGATACTTAGTGAGATGGACCTTTGACCTAACTCAGTACGGCTGCTGTATTTGTCTTGATAGCTTTGCTTCATACCTTCTTAGTCCGTATCCATGCATTCCTTCCAGATATAAAACAATGTCCAATTTTTTTTGTGGATGAAAACCAAAGCCTCAGTTAATAGAATGGACTCTCTGAAGAGTTACATACACATAGGTTTTCAGTTCCCAACAGTGGTGAAATAGTGTCCCCCAAAACTGACATGTCAATACACTTTGACTTGGCATGTTATTGGTAAGAGGACAATACAATCAGAGGAGTTGATGCATACGTTCTTGTCTCCTATTGCATGAAAAGTACACAAATATACAGTAGACATATATAAAAAAGTTCATTAGATCTGTCAATCCCAGCTTACAAATACTGCTATCTAAAGTATTTAAGGAAACAATTTTAGAGCAGTACTTTCCGATTCACATTCTGTTGAATTTAATTAAATGGAAATTAAGTTGCAAATAAAAAAAAATACATCTATACCACAGTTTGCCAGTAGTCCTGGGGTCCAAACATTTAGTTTACATCAAAACTGAGGTGATGACTTACTCAAGAATTTTCTATATAAATTGCTTTTTTTTTTTTAAAATCACAGCAGGAAATTTCCTTTCATTCAGTAGAATTTAATGAATTAGGGAACATATACCTTTAGATTCATAAAAAACCCTATTGCACTTAGGAAAAATTCAAATAACTTACTACCTTTGGCAGAAAGTATATATCACTTATTTTGAAATGCTTCCTTTTAATGTGCACAATTTTATTGCTACTAAATAATGAAGGCAGCCAAGTCTAGTGAGTGTCATGAAGTGTGCTTCAGCTGTAATGTTTCTGCTACTTTCTGAAGCAAAAAGTACCACAAACACGTTAATTAAGGAAAGTTGGAAAGAAGAAAGAGGAGAAAATAAGAAAATGAAGTTATAAACATTAATAATTAATATCTTAGACTAAATTATAATACTTTTCTCGGTATCAAATTTAATTCAAATGTATTAAACAACAATAATTTTTGAATATGGATGTTCTTGGGTAGAATCCAGAACATTATGAAGCACTGAAGCTTCATCTATACCCAAAGTAAACTGCTCCCAGGCCTCAAATAAATAGTTGTGTCTACTGGTTGATTGTGAGTTTGGTCCTTGGCATCATTTTAGCCTAGGCCAGTACTCTTTGAAACAATGCTCAGGTGTGGCTCCAAAGATTATATATTCCAAGAACCGTTGCTGCAAACAGTTTGGGCATTGCTGTTCTTGTCTGGGGAAGAGGGGGGAGAGGGGAAAAGACTTTAGCAATTCTGCATAGCATTAACTTTCCTGTTTTATTTAATAGCACAGAAATAGCTTTAGATGGCCAGTGCATGTCTGTAGCTCCAATATTAGTTGTCCTGATTGCGCAAGTGCTGCATTACAGTTCTGTTCTGCAATCTTATAACGAGGTACTTGTGCTTACTTAAAGACAGACCTGAATTCTGGTGTCTTCCCTGAGAACGGTTTCTGTATTTCTCACGAAACAGCATTTAACAACAGTGAAACAGCATGTAACGTAAAAGTACAACTGCAATGCCTGAGAAAGTTGGGGATGAAAAAAACAAGAAGAAAGCGGATCTAGCTGGAATTTCAGCATGTAGAGGCGTACACGACAGCTGAATAGATCAGAGCTATCACCTTAGGGAGACTCAGCTACCCAAGCCTCACTTCAAATGTCTGTGTTTTCTTTTTGAGGGATTACATGTGTGGACTGGATTTTTAAATATCCTGTGGAGTCTTTCTCCTAAGCGAAAAAATTGTGAGCAGTACTCATGTCAGGACCCATTAGATAAACTTAGCTGGCCAGTCTTGCTCATCAGCCAATATGAGGATGTGTCTAGTAAAACCAGACAGGTAGAAGACGGTCTCAAGGATGAATTTGAATAGAAGAAAGCTTTATTGATATGTTACAACTCCTTGGAATACTATTCCTTAATCAGGAGAAGTTATGCACCATCTTTTTAATGTCTGTCTATAAATTTTAATGCTCTTTTTCAGCTAGTGTGCATTTTCTGTTTTTGCTTTGTCTCTTTCATACTTTCTCCAACTATTCAGTTGTTAGTGCACTGTGAAAATATGCAATTTTTCAAAAGAGTAAGCGTCCAGCTAAACTAAGACTATACTGGGAAGCAGTGACCCCAGCAACTTCCTTTTATAGGAAGAGGGGAATGCTCAGTGGTGCCCCAAGAAGAGCACTGGAGAAGTCGCATATTCCTTTGGTGGTGGACAACACTAATTCATTGAACCAATTTTTGGATCGTGTTCACCTTCATGATATGCTTCTATCTACTTGTTTCTTCTTCTGCATATTTGCATCTGGAAGAAAATGCGTTCTGTAAGTGCTTGTGTTTTGGAAGCTGCATTGAGAAAGGCACCTGCAGTTCTGTTGCAGTTTGAGTACAGACCCAAGCCATCACTTGCATCTAAACTCACCTAGAGTCCCAAAGTTTCGGACGCAAGTATGTATTTAGACAAGGAGTTTGACCAAATAAAAGAGCATTGCTGGGGAGTAACTTAGCATCTGTGCTATTCTTAAATGCTCCACTTGAACCTGCAACCACATGTCCAGAAATGTCTTGTGGATACCTAAGGGTACATAGAACGTGCTATTTAGTACATTGTTGGATCTATGCTTTACTGAATAATGCAGACAAAAATAAGTGACTGTAGCAGCATTTATCCCCATTTTGGTCTGCTTTTCTGTATAGCCCTTTGCAGGGATGGATATAGGATTGCTAGTCATATGGTTTTTACTGTAGATGATCAAATTCTTCACCAGAATACTCTTTGCTAGCCTTATAGCCCAACTCACGTGATCTGTACACTTGCCTTCTACCTCCTCCCCCCCAACACTGAAGGATATAATTTGAGATTGGGTGAATAGAAAGTCTAATCTGGCAAAGCTGTCCAACAAAACTGTCAGAACTGGAGTGGTTCTGTGATAAAATGAAAATTCTCTGGCATCTAGTGATTTTGAATATTCCTAGGATGATCCGCAGCATGGCACCACTTTTACTTTGCTGATCCTGTGGCTATGGTTATAAATTCAGGAGACCATGTCATCCGTTCTTCTCTGCTCTAGTTTTGAGCTTCAATTTGCTGTCTTGAGCCTCTTGACAGAAAAAGAATGAACTATTTTTCAGGAGAACTAGGAGAATTAATTTTTTTTGTCTGCCACTTATGCGGTTTCTTTTCGTGAGGAGCTGTTTTCTTATATGTGCTGCTGAAGAATGCAGTTTTTAAAAAATAATGATTCCCTCTTAGAGCTGTGTCCTGCATAGGTTTGAGAGTAGTCAGCTGAAGCACTTACAGGTCTGTAAATATTATTCAGGACACTAGTAAACAAGGCCATTTTTCCCGTAAATCAGGCACTTCATGCTCACCAAAGATCTTGCCTTTAGATTTGTTCAATCCAGATACTTTACATGTTCTGTGACACTGCCAAGCCAAGCATTCTTTTCGCTGACAAATCTAAGTTTTGTTGTTTGCTTTTAATAGGTCTTATTTCTCTTGTGATTTGTCAGTCAGTTTCTCTTGCTAATGGTTCTCTAAAGACCCTACGTTTCTAAGTGCTCTGTCAATATATCTTTGCAAAATATCAATTGGAAATTTTGAGATTATCAATAATATTGTTGTGACACAGTCACACCCCCCACCTTCAGGTGACAACATAAGTATCCTTAATGCACATCACCATGATTCAACATGGCACTACAATAACTTTTGTGTAAAAAGTTCTGTGGAACTTTAAGTCATCTAAGAAGTCCTTTTGGCAACATTTTTCTCAACTTACTGCTGCTGCAAATTCAGTTGTTTGCATGGGATATGTGCAAAGATGTCTCTTCGTACTAGAACAATAAAACTTCAAAGTCCAAGTAAACTCTACAAATGTCAAATTGCATTTCCCTCCATCCCCCCACAATTAGCTTTCTTGATGTGCAAAATCCTTCTGGATATCAACTTGTTATTTACAAACCAGCTCTAATAACAGTGGTGTTGTCACCAAGAGAAAAATATGGCTGCTGTGTGATATGTTTGTTTCAGCACACTTTTTAGTTTTGATTATCTCCATTTCTTTTCGGAAGTTGGTATTGCTACAGGTGGCTATTTCATATTGGAACAACCTTCCGGTGTTCCTGCATTAATGCAGACAGCAAAGAGGCATCATTAATAATAATTTCTGGGAATAATTATACTTGTGGTGTGTGGTGTTTTGTGTGGGTTTGTTGGTTTTTTTCATTTACTTGCACAGACACCTTAACAACTGCATAGGCTTTGTGCCTAGTTTTGTCCATAGCATGAATTCACCCATCTTAACCAGGCTTTTCCTTTCAACTCAGATAAGTTGTTTAAGCGTTCCTGACTCAGAAAACTACATGTAAAGTGAAAAGTAGGTCAGAGAGAGACAGAGCCTCTTAAGCCCTTGGCTACTGCTAAAGCCCACAGTATTATTTGGGGCACCTGCAGTGCTTGGATCTTCTTGGGTCGGCTTGGGAAAGGAGCTTCTTTTGATGGAATGAAAATGCAGGTCACATTCATCTTGAAAGAGATGGGAACCTGACACGGTAAAAACATCAGCATTTTCAAGAATACTTCAAGAGAAAGCATTGGGCTTACATTCTAGGCTTAGGGGACTTTGACGGGAAAAGGTGCGTTGAAAAGTTGTAAATAGCTAATATTATTGAAAATGTTGATGAAGCAATGTATTGGAAGGATGGAAGCTTGCACAGCTGATAAAATGGAACACTGGAGCTTGTACTGTTTTTTTTGGTTTGGTCCCGACCTGTCGTCGTCCCCCCCCCGTCCCGCCCTCCCCCCCCCGAATTAGCAGCTTCAAACTACTGGGAATTTTCCTTTTTCCCCAAATACTTTTTGACAGTGATAAATTCGTGATCCTGAAAATGAGTCAAGTATTAGGGCACAGTCAATGAGGGGAAAAAAAATGGGGATAAAGAGGGAATTCTTAATAGGAAAATGGGAGTCAAAAAGCAATGATACTCCTCTTCCTCCTGCATCTTAGCTAAAAATCTATAAATATGATTTCATAAGATTGCTTGAACCAAATAGACATTCTCTTCCACACTCCCCTATTCCTGCTCACAACTTTCTGTTTCACTCTTAACTGGAGCTCTCTCTATCAGTACTTCGGTTGCCATAGTAAGCTAATACAGCTCACGACTACGTGAGAAAAGGATCCTGCCAGGGTAGGATGTTTGATTGGTTTACTTTATGAGCAGAAAAACACCGGAGCTGGCCCAAAGGGGAAAAGTGTGGGAGAAAAGGACAAAAAATAGTCACATGCCTTGGAGTAGGGGAGGGGAAGGTAAAAGGATGGCAAGTGGTTGGTGGCAGGGAGATGGTGGAAAGAAGAGTGAGAGTAGGAGCTCTTTTCTTTTAGTAATGTTCAGTTTTTAATTCAGCTTAGTTCATCACATACTTTGCTAAAGCAAAGACCACCATTTTGCTTTTGGTTATTTCTCAACTGTAGGATTAAACTTTGAGGCTTTTCCATATGAGACTACCGGCAAGCTAAGTGTTAATGGCTGCCTGTGAATTTATTCAAAGAAAAACAGCACTTGATTTCATAGTCGAACAAATATTTAATATGCAGAAAATATATAGCACAGTATATGGTAAAGCATATGGAATATTAGCAAAGTATCTGTTATCTGACAGTGAATATGGAGGGAATCTTCATACCGAGTTTTCACTAATGTGTATATATTTCAATATAAAGACTCAGCATCATTTAAATTTCCATACCTACTTCGGACAGGATTATTCTCCCCCTGGCTGTTGCTCAAAGTCAGCATTTCAGGCTTCATGTGAGAGCTGTGTATGTAATTTAATGTCACTTAGACATTTAGCATTTGTGAAGTACAAACCCATATTTCATGTAGTTCTGCCTCTCAGGTAAACATCAGTGCTACAGAGGTGGCATTTACATTATGCATGTATGCAACCTGGAAGATGGATTTGTTTCTTAATCTATCTTCTGTACAGGTTCTAAAACTTGTATTCCCAGCCTCCAGTGTCCTCTAGCTTGAGGTGAGAGTTTGACAGGATATGTCTGCTTACCTCTGTTGTACCACATGAAGATGTTTTTAGGATGCTGCTTTTAGTCACCTTCCAGTATTTAGCTGTGGCTGAGCGAAATCAGCTGATTCTCAAGCTTGTGGTAAGAAAGTGTTTCTAGTGGCTGTAAGGGTGGAATTGCAAACCTCTGTTGTCTGCTTTTCTTCTGTTCCCTTGCCAAAATACCATCCCCCAGCCTCTGCTGCGCTTTGCATTGCATACTGCAGTTTAATATTTATGTATTAATAAAATCTTTGAGTATGTTTTGTACAGCAGGACTCAAATAAGCGAGCTGAGAGATCTGCGGTAGCTGTGCCCCAGTTTGCTAAGGCTGGTTCGCGCGACTAAGAAGAACAAAAAGGAACACCTTACGAGGCTGTGAGGATGGAAGCTGTTGTAGTCTTCTGCTGACAGAGTGGCATGGCGCAGTGCAGGCTGCTCCACACGTTCAACGGGTGTCTCGGAAGGTCCTTCCACTCCTTTGCCCTTCGGGTCCCTGCTGAGACACATTGGGTTGCAGTGGTAGAAGCTACATGGGAGATAAAGTAATGAATAGATTCGTCCTTAAACTTACAGCACCTTCTTCACTTACGTGGCAGGTGCTGATCCTGGAAAATTTAGCCCCTTTTGCAGTTAACCGTAGGCTATGACGTTAATACTGACCCTAACAATGAATTCAGAATAAACGTCAGCCTGTTTAGTAGTGCATTTTTGCTGCGAATTCTCGGAGACTGGGATACGTGTTGGGTTGCATCTTTTAGCAAACCCATTCTTTTATCAGACACTCACTCAAATAGACTCTGTTGCATTTTTTATTATGTCAGAGCACTCCTAAACCGACGGCAGGGCTGTCTGGGTGGCACAGACATGATGTCTGAAAAGCAAATTACGCCAAACGCCGCGTGCAGCCCGTTTTCCTGAGGCCGGGCCGGGGCGGTGCAGCGACCTGCCGGGAGGCGCTGAGGAGGCCTGGGCGGCGGCAGAGCAACAGTGACCACCCCGAGGTGCGCGGGAGGGGCGCCCCTTCGAAGGAGAGGAGTGTCGTGGTGGTCGAGCACTGGTCTGTGACCATCCGCACGGGTGGAGGGCGCTCACCCTACCCGGCCCCCGAGGCGGAATGGCGGGCACTCGCCTGAGAGCAGAGGCTGCAGCGCAGGGCTCTGCACCATCCACCCCAGCGGTGGCCGATGCCTCCGCCCGGACGGAGCTGCTGAAGGGAGAGGTGGCGGTGCAGACCTCGGGCTGCAGGAGGCGCCTCGACCTTTCTCCCGGAGCAGGGGTAAGGGGCACACCTGCCTGCAAATGGTGTGCCCAGGTGGAGGACCTCCTGCAGCAGGTGGCTGAGCTGCAGGAGGCCGAGAAGGAGATCGGTGGCTGGGTTTACAAGAGCAGCCTGCAGCGGGCCCACAACCCCCAGCCAGACAGTCACCAACTCCCATGCTGGCACATGCAGTGGGAAGGGAGGCCAGTGACACAGAGTGGAAGCTTGTAACCGCAAAGACCAGCGGGAGGAAGAGACTTCCCCCAAAAGCTGAGGTGTCCCTGCAGAGCCGCTTCACTGCTCTGCAGAGTGAAGAGGCGAAACCTACTGTATTAGGAGAGGAGCTGGAGCTGAGTAAGGCTCGAGGATCTGCTCCGTGTGTAACAAGCAGTGCAGCGATGAAAAGGCGGTGGGTGATAGTTGCAGGTGACTCTTCTGAGCGGTACGGAGGCACCCATTTGCCAGCCTGATGCACTCTAGCGAGGTGTGCTGCTTGCTGGGTGCTCGTATCAGGGATGTGAATGAGAGAGTACCAAACCTCGTGTAGTCCTCAGACTATTATCTGCTGCTGCTGTCCCACGTGGGCACCGATGATGCAGCTGGGAGCAGCCTGAAGACTACCAAGAAAGATTATAAAGCCCTGGGAGCAGCAGTCAGAGTACTCGGGAGCACAGGTAGTTTTTTCATCAATCCTCCCGGTCAAAGGGAGGGGGGTTGGCAGGGCCAGATGAATCTGGCAAATCAACAGCTGGCTACAGGACTGGTGCCACAGCCAGGGGTTTGGCTTCTTAGATCATGGGACTCACTTTGAGAAGCCTGGTCTGCTGGGTCTGATTGGGCCCACTTGTCAGGAAAAAGGGAAGAATCTCTTTGGTCAGAGGCTCACCAACCTTGTGAAGAGAGCTTTAAGCTAGAGTTTCCAGGGGAGGGGAACTGGAATCCATCCTGCACCTACCAATACGATGCTGATTGAGACTACGTTACATCAGTAGCTTGCTGAGGAGTACAGCCCCCTGTATGAACAGCCTGGTTGTCCTCGTTGTGTTCCCTCAGCAGATTTGCTGTGGGTTGAAGAGGGTGTTCTTTCTGAGCTCTCTCCCGCTCTTCCCTACTTTGTCCTTGTAGAGTCAGCCGTGGTGACTATGTATATCTGAGCATTGCATTTACTACTGTGTTATGGAATGGTACGGTAGTTTATTGTTGAGTTTTTTTGACAATGAGGCACTTACAATTTTTTTCTACAGAACCAGGGTGATACTTGGTGCAAGGGAGTAATGTATCTTCCTCAGCACCTTGAGTTGGTGTAGAGCTGGGCTTCTGAGGAAAGATACCAGTTCCCTTTGGGAAATTATTTTTTCCTTCTCATTATCAGATTGGACTCTGAGGTTGTGCTTTTTTTGGCATTTTGTTTTTCTGTTTTGTTTGTTTTCCTCCTTTTAGCACTTTAGAAATCTGACAGAGGTGGCTGTTAAAATGCATAGAATCTGAACAACTACAAGTATAGTAATATTTTCTGCAAAACAGAGTCTACTGTCCTGATACTGACAATAGGATCTGGACTACAGGAAGATGCTACGCTAGGTAAGTGATTTGTGTTGCAAGTACTTGTTACAGGAAAAGATGCTTCCTCAACAGCATTGTATCTCTTGCCAGAAAGTTTTCTAGTAGCAAGTAGGCCAACGGGAACCAGTAAGGATGGAAAGATGACAATAAGCTGAAGATTAATTCCCAGTAAAGTGTGTAACAGTGTGAGAGATGAGGATCAAATATAAGAATTCCTTGCAGTCGAGTGTGTCTTTCCTACTAATTCCGTCCCTTACTATGTTTTCTGAAAATGTAGGATTTTTTTTTTTTTTTTTTTTTTTTTTTTTTTTTTTTTTTTTCCTCTGAAGCATGTATTGCAAATGAAAAGTGTATCAAGCCTGCCTGGAAAAGCTGTCACTCTCTCTCAATTTGAAATATAACTTATTTGTCTTATATCTAACTCGACCATCTTCTTCTTTCATTGTTAACTACCTGATACTTCTGTTCTTAACAATCTCCAGTCCCTTGGCATACCAAGTTATCTCTGTTTTTGATGAACAAGCATGGTGACTGGGGGCATGACTGTGCCACCTTCGGTTCATGGAGTTTCCAGGTGACAGTTCTGTGAGTGATAGAGCAAACTGATCAGCTTTAAAGGACAGTTCTCCGACAGTACACAAAGGTCACTTCTTTCTCAGCGCAGAGCACACCGGGAGCTAATATGTGGTCAGAATTTATGCCAGGATATATTTTAAAAAAAAAAAAAAAAAAGTGGATATGGAAAGCTAAAAAAACCCGAAAGACTAGTATCTTATAAAACAAAGCAATTTGGATCACAGCAGGGCTCGTACTATGATTAAAGTATTTCAGACTGCTGATAGTACTGCAAAAGCTAATTGATATTTTAATTAGACAAAACCAAATGAACTACAGGTGTCATCCTAGATATGAGAAGTTTAGGGAAGATTTCTTTTATTCTTTATTTTTTACAGATTTCAGAGATGCATGAAATCTGGCAGTTGTCCCCAGGGAGACTTTCGCATTTTCAAGCATTTTTTTTTTTCTTTTACTCTCTAGTCCCCCTGCTTATTTGTCTTGAATATTAAACAAGTGCCTCTTGGGGATTATCATTCAGCAGCCTTGGCTTGATCAAAACTGTCTGGACCATGACAATGTACTGTATCCATCTTTGCAGGTTTTTTCTAGTTTATTCTCTGGTTTTTTTTCTATTGCAGTTTTAACACAATACCTCTTTATTCAGGTAGATTGCTTAGGAACAAGGAAAAGCAATGTAAAACTGCCATAGAGTTTCCCACTTGTTTTTTTCCCTCTGTTATGATGTTGTCAAACCCAGAGAGATGGCTTTCTTCATAACCTTTGACACAAGACTTCTCGAATATAAAAGAACAGCAGCAAAATAGTGTTCCAAACTGGATCCGTTCACTTCTTGTTGCTCTTTCTTATGACTTCTGACTCTAGTGGTATACCGCATAATCTGGGAGTTATTGCCCTCCAGACTAAACAGGCTAAATACTTATCAGGAGTAGTACAAAGCTGAGAATAGGGCTTCTCTAAACATCCATCCCTTATTGAGTACTGTGTTTAGTTTGGGTAGGTTTTTAATCATGATGATTACCTAGTGTCTGCTTTTGAAGAATGAAAGTTAGCAGTAAGATGCAAACAAGCATTTTGCAACCTGGTCTTGTACTCAGAAAAACCGCCTAGTTCATAATACGTAGCTCTGCATTGCTCAAGCACAAACATTAGCTTGTGTTTTTTAATTCAGTCGAACCAGTGTGTTTGAGCAGAATGCACGCTTTCCTCAGAGGTGTAGCCCTATGTCATATATCTGGAGAGGTATGAAGGCATGTGGGTATCATGTGGATTAATCATCTTTAAAACTTGAATGTGATGCATAAATTATATTCTTTGTGGAGCAGGCTCATAGACTGCCATTGCCATCAGTGTTTTCACTATCTGTAAAAGCATTGAGTCCTACTGTATTTCAAATGGAAGGCCCCTTCTGCATGACAGCTGTCCCTTGCCTGATTTGTTTCTCAGCTTGGCATTCTTCTGTCTTGCAAGAACCTGGCAGCATCATCCTTTTTGTTGAGATGACTGTTACTTTTCCTAAATTCTTTGTGCTGGGAGTCCCCTTTCCCTCCTTCAACTGAAGACGTGTTCCAAACAAATGCAGCAGAAAAGAGCAAGTGGACCGAGGAACTGCAGGTTGCATTACTAGTTGCAGCAGTGACTGACCAGAAGAAGAGATTAAATGAGACAGATTTCTGGAAAGGAAGAAAAGTTGAGTGACACGGGTATATAGATAATTCTCATGTTGGAATGCAGTTGCAACTAGTGTCATTTGAAACTAATATTGCAGTCATGTTGGAAACATTTAGGCTTCCTTTTGCTTATGTACTTGTAGAAACCTTTCTTGTTGCCCTACACATCCCTTGCCAGGTTCAACTCCAGGTTGGCCTTGGCTTTCCTAACCCTACCTTTGCAAGATTGAACAGCAACTCTGTACCTTCCCTTGGTCACCTTAGGATCCTGAACTCCACCATCTCATGGCTGCTGCAGTGAAGGCTGCCCCTGGCTTTACATCCCTGACCAGTTCTTCCTTATTTGTAGGCATCAGGTCCAGCAGAACACCTTTTCTTGTTGTCTCCTTGGTCACCCGTGTGAGCAAGTTGTTGTCAATGCACTCTAGACGTGCCTGAGTTTGCTTGGACCCTCCTGCATTGTCCATCTAGCAATTATCAGAGAGGTTAAAGTCCCTTGTGAGAAGTAGGGCTGTGAATGTGACACTTCTTCCAGTTGTTTGAAGAGGACTTATCTACTTCTTCCTGATCAGGAGGTCTATAGTGGGTACCTGCTACAACAGCACCCGTGTTGGTCTGTCTTCCTTGACCCATAAGCTGTCGACTGACTCCTCACCAGTACCAAGGCAGCGCTCTTTGCATTCCAGCTGCTCCCTCTTGTAAAGGGCATTTGTCCTTCCTTACCTATACTATTCTTCCTAAAAAGCCTGTACCCACCTATGCCTGTTGCGTGTCCCACCATGTCTCTGTCATCCCAGTCAGGCTGTAGCTGTATAACTCTGCATGGATTTCTAGCTCTTTGTGTACATTCCCCATGTTGTGTGCGTTAGTGTGGAGACATGTTAGAGAAGCACTCAAGCATGCTGGTTCCCTGGTACAAGCTTGAGTGCTTTCCTCGTAAGGTTACTCTGTGGGCATTTCCTTCTTTACACACCTATGCTCGAAGGGATTGAACTTCAACTTTGTTCTGTTGATTGCTATGTTCCTTCTGTTCCAGTCACCGTGATATGTTCCTTCTGTTCCAGTCACCGTGAGTCCTTGGCTTGCTTTTCCCATCCACAACTTGTTTCTTCAGGAGTGCTACATATATGGGGTGCTGTACGTGTGCACGTAGGAAGGCAGGACAGCTTTCTAACATCATCTTGACATCGCATGATTGCAAGCAGGCCCTCTGCACAACAACAATATGCCTGAGGTTCTGCTGCTTGGGCAGTGGGGTCTCTCTGGAGAAACGGAAAATTAAGAGCTGGAGAGCTGCTACTTTTGCTACCTGAAGTGAACACAAGTCTTGTTTTTTTCATGATTGTGAAATCAAAAGATACTTCAGCTCTTTTCCTTTCTGTCCCTCTTTATAACAGATTGCGTGAATGAGGGAAAAACGTGACATTCAGAAGCAGCAATGAGAATCACCGTTGTGTGAGAAGAGGGTGGTGGGTTTCCTCACTTTGATCTTTATGGCCTAGGCCATTCCAGTGGAGGGTATATGAAAATCTTTAGTAGTTTCTGGGATTTGAATTCTTCCTGAGTGAATGAATGACTTTGGTATTCCCTTCAGTTTCTGTAAGACTGTGTGAGCTGTTTATTCAGCATACTTTGTTCTCTCCCTGATTGTACATTATCTATTGTTACAGCTTAATTTTTATGTATTTGTTCATTATTTAAAATAGCATGGCAAACACTTGGTACAAACATGTTTTCACAGATAGTTATCTTCAGCTGTTCTCTGTTTATGTGCCTCCATGATTGGTTGTCTAAGTCATATAATACTGTATCTGCTTGCCAGTTTCACAATTAAAATGGTGTAAATGTAAACTGAAAAAAGGAAAATTCCAAATAGCTTTTAGGGGTTTTCTAAAGTGATAATTTTTGCTGTCTATGCGCCTAAGACAGGCAAGTAAGTTTTTATATACTACTAGAGTTCATGTATGTTTGTCTTTAATGTACAGTATTTTTCTCATCTTCATCTGATCTCTTTTTATACTGGTAGAAACATCTAATTAAGGACTAAGACCAGAAGTGACCAGAGGATAAGGTTCTTTTTCATGCAGTTCTTTATTTTTGGACAACTGGTTTGTGGGGGAAAAAAATATGTCAGGTATCTTTACAAATTTATGTATATTCTGTGTCCCAGTGATCAGAGTGCTCGTCCCAAAGGTGTAAAAGTACAGTTTCCAAAATGACACCCTACAAAGAGTTTGTGTTCCCTTTTGCTTTTGATAGGAAAAAAAAAAATATATATATATTTATATATATACGCTTCATCACAGACCTTCAGTTTTGCTGAAGCAACCTTTCCAGGTTGCTCCCCTTGTTCAGTCTCTTAGACATCAAATACACTTTTTTATCTGCACTATTTGGTAAGTGGTGCTCCTTTTAAGATCTAACAGTGGGCAAACAAAATCAAATTGTTTGTAGGGATCTTGGATGGAAAAATATACACCAAAAAAGAATTAGAACAGTAATAACCAGATCTTGATTTTGATGTAGCAGTGTGAGATTTGTTGTTACTGCCTGGTGCACAAAACACTTCAGCTATGGTCTTCAGCAGGAAATTCTTTATCAAAAAATGCTCCTGTGATTTCTTACCAGAGAAATAACATCATTTTCTGTGGGCTGATGGTGTCTTTCTTAATAGTAGAATGTGGTTGTAATTCCAAGGATACTGAATATGCTCTTTTGGAAGTGGAAAATGTTAAGGATCACCTTGGAAGCTGTATATGCTGATGTTGGGATGTGCCAGCACAAGTAGCAGTCTTGCAGGAAATGCTTATGTAAATGCTAACTAAGATAAGCAAAAGTGATCACAGTTGGCTCCCTTAGTAGAGGCATGTAATGTGAATTCTTGTCTGCTCTCCAGAACGTACTAAACAGCAGTATTCAGAGTATGTTGTGAGATTTTATATTTGCCCGACAGAGGTAATTTCTCTCAGGAGAACTAACTAGTCTGTTTGAGTCTACTTACATACATAGCCATGGAGGTTTCTGTGCTGCAGCACCTTCTGAAAAAGCTTGCCTGGGACTGTTGTTGAAACAGAAATACCACAGCAAAAAAGGAAGGGAGTGGGGAGAGTTTCAGTGTATCTGCACATACGTTGCTAATATATTGATGGTAAAATAATGCTCCTATTCCTTGATATAGAGCAACTGATAATGGAAAGCAGGCCTTAGGTATTGTATTAATTCTCCATGGTTGGACAGATTGTAAGGTTTATGTCTTGAACACTACAGAATTGATTAAACACAACTTCTACTGCTAAGAATTAAAATTTAATTTTATTCTGCTTTGTCAAAATACCTCATTTGCACATAAATCACATAATGTGTTCACCTTGTTTTGGTATGTTTTCTTTGTTTTTCTTTAGACTTTATTCCATAGGTGACCTTTGTACCACCATGAAGTTATCCAAGCAATGTTGTTGACATAGGAAATGACTAATTGTTGTTATATTGGGTTCAATCAACTCGATTATAATTGAAGTAGCGTGCTTCTGTATGAAGTGAAGCAGCATAGTAAGTGCTTATTCATTACCACTGGACTGAAAATGTTAAGGCACAGTACTTTAGAGATCAAGAGGACCTTTGAATTTTTGTTAATCGCTTGTTGTAATAGTAGGTTACATAAAAATGCATTATATGGTATTCAAGATATTCAATAATATATATTAATATACTATATAATGATAATAGGTTATGTAATAAGATGAAACCTTATGCATAAGTAGAGTACAGTGAAGAGTATACCTTAATCCTTCACTCATTCCCATGATTTGGTCAGGATAAGCAAAACCATAAAAAAATATCGATAATATACAGAAATTTAAATTTAAAGGTGTGTTTTCCCATTACACTGAGCTATCTGAACATACAATTAAATTACACCCTTGCATAATTTAATAAATGAAGGAGGGTAGATTTAGATTGGAAATAATGAAAAAACTTTTTACTGTGGGAATAGTGTAGGACACGGGAACAAGTTGCGTCGAAGTTGTGTGTGCTCCATCATTGGAAGTGTTCAAGCTCAGGTTGACTGGGGCTTTGAGCAACGTGATCTAGTGAAAGATGTCCCTGCCCACAAAAGTGGGGTTGGACTAGGTGATCTTTAAAGGTCTCTTCCAACCCAAACTGTTATATGGCTCTATAATTTGAAGAGGAAAAGGGTCATTTGAAATCTTATCTTAAACATTTTACTCCATAATGCTAAACTATATGTTATAGATAACCTGTTATGATAAAATCAATATTCTATAAGGTAGGTCTTTATTATAAACAATTTTCTTTAAAAACTACTCTTAAATTTAGATGTTGCTGATACCAAATGTAATGTTCTGCCATTCAGTCACTTACATGATTGCTTAAACAGAGCTCTTACACCCTACCGTTTTTACTGCTATTTTATCTAGTGTACCTAAATGTTCATCCATTTGTTTCTAAAACCTTAATACATCTTCATGTTTATTGTAGGTGGCATTACAATCATTGACTATAGACAAAGCTATTCAGCACCTGCCATAGTAAAAGCCTGCTTTCAGTTGTTTGGATCTTTGCCAGGCTCTAGCCATTTACACTTCAGTCTTGCCTGCCAGGCACAAGTCTCAGGTAGTTTTTATGACAGGGGAAAAAATAGCCATGAAGAAAAAAACCAGTTCAGGTAGGAAAAAATGCAATGAAAACGTCTGCTGCTTTCTTTGGATTTCTTTGAAAAAAGCCAGTTCAGGTAGGAAAAAATGCAATGAAAAAATCTGCTGCTTTCTTTGGATTTAGAAGGCAAATTTTGTCCTAAATGAAACATATATCCATCTTTCCATATGTGTTTTAGTGAATATGTATATACGTGTGTATATATATTTTTTTCTGTTGAGTGGAAACCTGTTCTAGATGGGCAAATCTGAATATCTGTACAAATCTGCTATGTAAATAGTAGCTATTCTTAGAGCCTCGTGACTAAGTTCTCTAATAATTTTGTCATTATTGGGGTACATTAAATATGGAGCTTGGAGATCTCTGCTCTCAGTGTTCCCCTGGTAGGTTTATTTTTTTTTCCTGTGGGGATAAATTAGGAATAAACCAGTAGAGCTCTACTGGAAGGCCTTGAGTGCGAGATCTAATCTGCTATAACAAGTTGTCTAAACATTAGACGACCTGTGCTCTTCTAGTCTGAAGAGTTACATACTGGTGAGACTTTTTTAGATAACATTATATGGTCTGGGAACAGTTATGTATTTTGTGTTACTTCTCACCATTTTTGTTGTAGTAGCCTATGAACTTTTCAAGTCTCACTTGAGGTCTTTCAATGAGGGGAAAAATATATGCATAGGCTGTAAAAGCCTTGCAGCTGTCAGCCTACAAAAAATCTTTCGGGGAACAAAAAGGTGATAGGGAGACAAATCAGGTGACAAGATTTGCTTAGCACATTCAAGGACGCATTGCTCAAGACCCAGATGCGTGCGATTAGAGAAAATGTGTCCTAGTCTGGAAAGTATGATCAATACCAAAAGATCAAGTAATGTTAGAGGGCACTGGCTGACAGTCAAGATGGGACCAGAGAAGTATTGGAGGTGGAGCATCATTGCAGAAGTTCACAGCATGTGTGGGCTGAGAAGGTAAGCTATCATCACAGGCTGAAATGGATTTCATTGCTTGCGGATTTTCAGGTAGCTTTTTTGTTGTGGTCAGTAACTGAGGTTACTGATGGAATAGCTGAGGTTACTGGTGGTAAAAAGAATGTACCTACTCTCTTAACCTGTACTTCAGCAGTGGAGAGAAAATTTCACATAAATAGTAGCAAGATAGCAAGCAGAAGTGGACAGCCTACTTGTTTAGCTGCTAGCAATATGGAAGGGGTAAGCTTGAGGATGAGCAGCTCCTGGCAGGGGCGGATCAGGAAACCTAGAAGGGGAAAAGAGGTGAGCAGCAGAAACTGGCATCTTGGTTCAAGGTTGGAGCGAGCAATTACTTGGAAAGGAAAGAAGAAACCATTTAAGGGGGCTTTCTCAAGGTGAATAAGCTTAATAAATTACGAGCACTAACTCGTGTCCTACTCCAGACCCCAGAGTTTGAGTTATGTTGTTCCTGCGTTGTCACCAGGCACCTGTGGAGTAAATACTGGTGTGGAGTACGTGTCATCCTTAGCTAATGCTGACCTAAGAAGAGAGCAGCCTGTTTATGAGGTAATGGAATAACCGGTGCCTGTGACCAGGATGTAAAGATTTGAAACTTTTACATGTGTTGAATGTAATGCTGAAGTAGACAATGAGAATAGCAGCCTGGGGGGGGGGGAAGGCTTCAAAAGGTTTTAAGGAGAAATGAACAGTCAGGAGAAAGCAAATACAGAGAAGAAAATTATTTGAAAGTAAATTCTAATACCTCACTGAGATGTAATTTCTAATACTGTTGTTAAAGTAGAATTTTATATTGAATTTTTATAAGGTGCTTAATTTAGTCGGTTTCTCTCTGTCCTGCAATGAATAGATTATTTTTTATTATTTTAAAGCAAAGTGTTTGACAAAGGATAGCCCTACTGCGCATTTGGGTTTTTTAAGGACTCTAATAAGAGATCACTATCTAATTAATTTCCTGCTCTGTGATTGGATATTTTTTCTTTTCTGTTATTAGTCTTCTGTTGTCTAAGCAGACATCATTCAGAAGTACAATATTCCTCTAAGATGTTACTTCCAGTCACCATTTATGTGCTAAATATACAGTATTATTTTGGAGACTGAGGTGCAGTAAGATACAGTTAGCACATGTACTTTGTTGTATTTTGTGCAAATACTGTCCCAGCTTGTTCTCATTAGGGATGCACAAACTCTGTGGCAATGAGTCTGTCCGAATTTTAAAGCTTTTAAGTACTTAACAAATTTGTGGTTGTTTTTTGTTTGTTTGTTTTTCCTTGAGGCAGAAAAAATTAACAACCACTGTCATTGATGGCTGTTGCTCAGAATAGTTGTTGTCTTTGTCAGCGTCATCCAGGATTGCAGCTTTATTGCCTCTGTGTGTCTTAGATCTCAGAAGCATTGAACGAACTTTCTTGGTTTGGACTCTCAGTTCAAAATTAGACAAAAGGCACTCATCTGTCTTTATCCTGTTGTATTATTGTAGCTACAAGGTTTGGGATCAGTTTTCTCTGAATGTGTACTGCCCCAATAGTGACACATTTACATCCAAGGAATAATTGATCTATAGCTGTCTAATTTGCATATTTAATTGGATCACATTGCATTTTTCTTCATTCCCTTTATGTGTATCTTAGTTCCTAAACATTAGGTTCATTCTGAATCCTCTAATATATCTAATGGCTGAATGAGTGTGTTTAATGGCTATGCTTAAGGACTCAAACACTTTTGCACACTGACTATAGTTAAAGTGTAAGAAATGAAGCTCTAATACTATTGTACAATTAGGAAGGATGTTATTGCTTTAACTATACCACTGTTCTTGTGATAATAACATAATCATGTTCATAATATGATTAAACAAATATATCTTCATTGTTAGTCTACATACACTCACTATTTTATTTTTCCTCCTTGTAAAATTATTTGCTACCAGTTCAGTTTCAGACCACTCTTGGCAAAATTACACATGACTCAATATCATATACTCATCATTGTTGAATTCTCTTAGCCACTACTAGCCCTACTTTGGAGGTTTAGATGAAGCAGGCACTCTGCATCCAAGAAGTGTACTGCCAGATCTCAGTGACATATACTTTATGCTAAACAAGGTTTGCTCATTTTTATCTTAATTGGTGGTTTTTTTAGTGCTAATATTCTTATCTATACTAAGCATTAGAAACAATCCTGCATAGGGATGAAAATTAGAAGGATTTAAAAATTTTATTTCTACTGTATGCTCAGCACCAAATGCCTTAAGCCATGCTGCTTGATAAATGCATGAAAATTCTTGTTATTTACAAGGAAGCAAATCACTTTAAGCTTTTTGTAGTAACTTGAGAATGTTACATTGGCTAAGTTGGCTTTTCACTACCTTTGTTGTTGTTAATGACCTTTCCATAGTAGCTAGAATCTTAAGAACCTCCACTATCTTGGTTTCCTTTTTTTTTTTTTTTTTAATGCCCCCACCAAAATTAAACTTTCTGGCTTTTTGGATAACCAAAAGCTTTTTTTTTTTCCTTCTGTTTTTTTTTTTTTTTTTTTTTCTAGTTAGAAAGGATTTCTTTTCCACCTGGCCTTTGTAGGAAGGGGTTTTTCAAATTCCTGTTATGTGTGCTTTGCTGATTGAAAGATGATGCATCCCAGATGCTTCCTCTTGCACTCTTACTCATGGTTTTTAGGCTAACAAGCTTTCTTGCATTAGCAGAGCTGTGGGGAGGTTGTCAGCAAGGCAGTGCGAACAGAGAAGTTACTCACTTCCAGTAACTGAAACTTGTATTGTTGGAGAAATGGTTCAAGTTTTCAGGCATGTAAGCTTTTAGGCTAACAGGAATGTGAGGACTGTTATTTTCTGTACTGAAAGAAAACAACAGACAGAAGCATCCAACATTCTTATTTTGCAAGCAGCACCTGTTATGCTGTAAAAGTAACATGAAAACTTCAGAATTACTTGGCAGTGTCTCAGATGTTATTAGCCTACTTTTATATGAAAGATCAGTTGCGTCATCGGTTACTGTCAGAAATGAAAAAGATTATTAACCTGGGATTTATATTTTTTAAACCCGAAAAGCTCTAAAGGAAAGGAACTAAGGAAAGGCTATAAAGGAATAAAATTGGTAACAATGCACACTTAGTGGCATTCCATAATTCAGCAGCCAAATCAGAAGAGAGAAAAAGATATACAGTACATTATCATTAAACAAGGAGTTATACGCAGAAAGCTGGGAAGATTGTATAGGGCCACTATCTTCAGCCATGGAGATGAGTTATTGTACAGTATAAACTTGAATTGCTAGTATCTTAATTTATATCTAAAATATGATGCAAAAAAACCCCCGAAACAGTACATGTCAGGTACTTAAAAAGCCTTAAATTACATCCGAAAGCATGGAATGGTTTGTGCTTGCAGCTGTTGCATTATTTTAGCGGTAAGGTAATACCTACATGTCTATTTTGAATTACAGGCTCAGATACAAGTGGAAAGCCCACCATGGCATTTTATGGCCATGGTGTGAAAATAATACCCTCTTGCAACCACATTTTCAGTCAGAAAGCCATTGCACTGAGGCTTCCAACTCTTAAAATTTACTGTGGAATCTTCCTCTATACACTGTAAATAGAAATGAAAGCAAAGAAAGGACATAAATGATTTGGAAGCCAGAGTTTTTCCATAGAAAGATCATGTTCTTGGGAATTATATCTAGAAAATTGTCACAGAGCATAAACAAACTAGATATAGTTAGCAATTCATTTTGACTTCAGTTGTTAACGAGCTTTCATTGGTTATAACCACCTATGTATGAGACGAGAGAAATAGTTGAGGTGTCCAAATATCTGAAGATCCATTACTGTTTTGCAGCTCCTCCCCAGCGTTCCTTTTTTCCTTCCATCAGGCCTGTCACGCAGTTTCTGGGAAGCTGCTGTTAAGTGAGGCATGGTCTGCCATGGTCCTCTAAAAAGAGAATTGGCCCTGACCTCCTTAACAGTAATGCATTAATTAATACATTAAAAAAAAGAAAAAAACCAACCAACCCTGAAAAAAAAACCCTTAAATAGTTGGGTATGAAAAACAGTGCTTCAACACTGTACTTGTCCTGGTATTAAAAAAAAATATAATCCAATACTTGTTTAACTTTTACCAATAAGACTGAGTGAATTCCCCTTTCTAAAGAAGATTTATACCACTGTTTCTCTCTCCAGATTATTTTCTTACTACTCACTAGCATTAACACTGGAATAAATCTAACCTGGTTTTAAACAAACTAAGTTCTGTGTTGAAGAATCAAGAATCTTAATGTCATAATTTACATTAACAAAAAGTAGATTATTGGTTTGATAGTAAACACATTATTAGAACTTTTATGGCAACTAAATTTTTTTACGTGTCACAAATATTACAAGTATCCACACAGATTTTTATTTCGTCTGCTAATAGACTTTACAAAGAAATTGTTTACCTTAGAACCCTTATAAAACTTTATTGGCATCCCCAATTTCTACCCTCTAATCAGAGGCATTTCATCATCAACTGGTGGAGGGGGGGAAAGTCTCTCTAGACTCCTTGAAGCATAAGGTGTCATTGCTTTTTCTTTTTTTTAACATCAGTTTCCACACAGACAATACTACAACAATATCTTTAACAAAGGGAAACAAAAGCGTAGCTATCTTCCTTTTCCCTCTTCTCCTTGCTCAGTTGTGCTTGCTTTTTAATGTGGAAGCTCATATAAATGTGTGATGAGGTAATTGAGGAGCACACTGATATCTTAAGTATTCTTTTCTTTAGCAGTCTAATCTTTCACACAGTTTTAGCTCTTGAAACCAAATCTTTTTGGTCAGTTTTCAATACACAGTTTCCCTACTCAGATTGTACACATGCACAAAGCTTTACCTACTCAGATTGTGTGCACACAGACACTTGCAACCAAATGGAAATAACTTGCTTGCTAAATTTACTTGTGTAATTGTTTTGCACAGGAAATTGTGTGTGCAAATACCCTGATTAAATTCAAGCTTCTCATGCTAACTTCTGAAAACCTGTTGCTGGAAAAAGTAAATTTACATTTAAATGTACTCCTGCTAGAAGTTAAATCCCAATTTAGCACTGTCAACAAGAATTAAGCTTATATATACAAAGGAGTAGTCTGATAGATTTACAATCAGGTATGATGCATATGACTTTGAATGTGATGTTAGTTAATGCTGTCTGAATAGGCAGATAATTATAAGTTATAGGCTGAAGCCTTAGGAACCTGAATGATGTTAGTTAAAAGTTACTAAATTGAGTTTCCCAAGTTTGAGGTGAAAAAGCTGCCTTTGATTAGTGAGTAGATAAGTTTATAGCAGGAAAAAATGAGACATACAGCATGTGAAACAAAAGATCAGAACCCAAGGACTTATGATAGTATCCCTATAAAGCAAGCTAATAAATTAAAAACTGTTACAAATAGTTTCCAAAATATGATTCTGATTCTCTTTGAGCATCATCTGGCTTCATTGCATTTTTTCTGAATTAGCATGTTTGAATCTGAGCAACATCAATACTGCAAAAAGCTGGTATAAAAATTCTTTTTTTTCCTGATTTCAACACCACACACCCCACCCCCTGACCCCCCTTCCATTAGCTGTGGGAATTCATGGTCAAGTTGGGTGGACTGCGGAGGGATTGGAAAAGAGAAGGGAGAAAGTAATTTAAGTAATTTGTTTTGCAAGTGTAGTTCAGAAAAATCAAGCTGTGCTCTCATGCCATAAGGAGATACCAAATCAAAATGGTACTCAGCTAATTGCAAAGATGATAATTATACAGCAGTCTCTTAACTTCCTGTATGCTTTGATCATCAGTCTAATAATAAATATGGTCGATATATAATTAAGTTGAAAGTATATGGGGACCACTATTTAGAAACTGTAGAGTGTAAGCTGAATGCCTCCATTTTAGTTTTGGAACACAGCAGAAATTACATTACTGAAATATAGTTAAATTAACAACTGAATATGGATTAGCTTGTCTCTCTATAGATGCTTACTACAAGCAGATACATAAGGACTATTTCTGTAAACATTTGAGAACTAGTCAAGTTGATGATATGGTTATCAGGGGATTATCCATGGGAGCCAGTTTCTGACAGCCAACTTAGAAGGCTGATCTCTGTAGATGAATTTAGGTGATTGGAGCAGAAATATGTTCCTCTATAAGACAATTCAGATCACCTATTTTATTTGGGCTTTTGGTATCAATACTTCTTTCCCAATACCTCAACTGCCAATTTTTCTAAAGCAATCTGTCGGTTCCTATCCCTTCAGTGACCAGAAATACTAAAAAAGAAATATCACTTAGATCACTTATTCATAAAAATCATAGTAAAAGGGTAATCATCTATACTCATATGTATTTCTGCTATATCTCTTCATGGGAATGCACAACCAGTATCTTGGTGTCTGATACTGCTGTCAATTAATAAACAGAACAGGCACGATGTGAGCGCTGCAAGCTCTCCTGCGCTGTCCTATGACACACTGTGATCCTCTTCCTGGTGACTGCTTCCAGGGTGAGGAATTTGCTCTGTTGCAAAAGCCGGCCTGTCTCCAGACTTTTTGAGGTTGCAGGCAAAAGTGCAGTTGTGATGATGCTTTTGTTTGTTTGTTTTTTTGTTTTTTTTTTTTTGTCACGTGTCAAAAAGGGATTTTATCAGAGATCACTGAATTAGTTTACTTGGGTACCAAGCTAGTAGCATATGGTAATAACTATTAGTCAGTAATAACTTGGGCTGAATTCAAATATGTTACAGTTCATGTGAAAGACTCCTTCTACTCTTCTAAAAGGTCAGGCAGGCAAACCTTACTTTGTTTCTTAGTTCTCTATGGTTTGGTTATCAGCCAAAATGAATTTCTCTTTGAAAACATGAAAGGGAAGAAATACATTGTGATTCATTTCTGTATATTGCTATTAAGAGTGTAAAGATTGGGCCGTGGTTACACAAGGGAAAACCAATTCTTTTTTTTCCAGTGTTTGTTTTATTTTATGTGCTGCCGTTATTCTTGCACTTGCATTAGGGCCAATGGTGGCAGGTTTTATGTTCTGCTTTGCGAATTTACTTGATACTTCATTTTGAAACAGACCACTTTGCATATTTCTATGATAGAAAAGTAGCAGCTTGTATGTTGCTATCCCATTTGCTTCAGGCAGATCAAAACCATTAAAATTGTAGTTACATTAATGTAAATCAGAAAATAACAGTATTCTTTTACTTTAAAATAAACATGTCAATAAAATGATTAAATCTCTCAAAAACAATAAATGCTGAGGATGAGATGATACCTTTTGATGAATGAGAAAATTAGGCAGTTGCAAGTAGTATTTCAGATTTTCTAATGTAGTTTGTATGCAAATTAACACATTTACAGACTGAAAGCAGAGCCATTACATGGACAGAGATTGTCAAGATATAATTAATACTGAATTTTGTTTTATCTTTATTGGACTTGGCAACAAACCAAATGCAAAAATGTTAATGCAGTACTTTTGCCTAGTAATTCCATTCTTGTATTTTGTAAACTGTGAATATTCATGTTCTTTAATTTGAAATTAACTCTTACTACAGGCACAAGCCATGTGGTATTGCTTATTTACCCCACTTGAAGAGGTAAGTGACACAGTCTATTCTGAACAGCACAGACTGAATATTACCAACAAATGGGTAAATATATTTGAAGAATTTTGAAGGAATTGTTCTGAAATGTCCTTTCTGGGCAAAGGCTCCCTGTGGATGTTAACTGCAGCCTTATTAAGCCCTTGCTGGTACTTGTCGGTTCGTAGGCATGTTGGATGCCTATCCTGTTGTGTTGGATGAGTTGTCAAATGGACAAAGGCTCTTGTGTTGATGTCTGAATGCAATATAATGGATTATTAGTACTGCTGCTTGTATTCTGTCTTGTATTCCTTTTTTGTACAGAAAGAAGTGAAGGCAAATCAAATGGTTGACTTATGACAAGAAGTAGTGGAGAATTTCTGTAAAATGCTAATGAAAACACTCAAGAAGAGCGCATGAATTGTGGATTGGGGTGCATGGTTACCTTGTGACTGTGTTGCTATTTGAGCAATAGGAATTTTGAGCTCTGCTAAACTCAAGAAAAATAAAATTATTATTTTATGTGGCAGAGAGATGTCAAGATAATGCACTTACAGTTTGGCAACAGCAAGGAGTGATGTGGAAAGACTCCAAAAAGTTTATAAATGAATATGTTACAGCTGTCATGACTGCTGCAGTTCTTGGGTATTTCGTTGGACTCAAACATCACTATTTCTGATCCCAGTTAAGGGGTAGCTCAAAGTAGTGGTTTGCATTTTGATGATTCCTGTTTTGGGTATGGTATTTTATTCCTCGTGCTGCTGGTCTGTAATGCATCACTGAAGTCCATCAAAGAAAGGACCATTTTGCCAGGCAGTTGCGGAGCTGGTGGAAACAAGCAGTCGGGCATGGTATTTGGGGAGGTTGTGTTGAGAATGGTGAAGAAATCGAATTATTAAGGAGGAGAGATGTGTTAAATGAGAACAACAGGCTATTAATCAGAAAGTCAACATATGCAAAATCTTCTTCAGTGGGAGGGGACATATGTCTGCAAGAAGGAGGACTTTGGTTACTTTACTTACTTTTAAATAATTGAAGTGGAAAGTCTGATTTTTGAAGAGATATCCTGTTTGTATCAAAAAAAGAGAGGATCAGTATTTGCAACCAGAAACTTTGAAGTACTTGAAGAATTTTATTTCTTAAAAATAGAGAAATGATACTCTGTCCTTTGGTGTTGTGTTCCTTGGGGCTGGATGGTGGCACAGCTGGCAGTAGACACACACTGGAGAGCTGGGCAGGGATGCTTCCAGTCTACTTTAGAGCCTGTTTTTCCCCCATATTAGTCTTTGGCTCGGCAGAGGAAGAATTGGAAAGACTTGTCTGATGAAAGATAAAAACATGTTTTTATATGTATGTTGTAATGTACAAATTAGTAATAAAAAGTACTGTAAAAATAAAAATATCTGTATACTCAAAAAGTCTTAACACATTCTTCTCCTTCCTTGAATTTTCTTTGCATTATCAAATAGCTGCATATTTTCTAGCTCCTTGTGATGAATTTTGCCAAAACAAAATTAATATAAAGAAATCCTTTGAACTCAAAAAGATCTGACAGAGGCTTAGTCTTTAAAATACTGAATTTTTAATCTATTAATTCTAACACAAAAAGGAATCAATGAAGGCTTTCATTTTAAACCAAGAAGTTTGTTTTGGTCCTTCTTTCCTTTCTGGTATTATACCAGCAAACATGTTTTTTTTTCCCTGATGAATGTTTTCTAAGATAATGTTACTTGTAACTCCCTGCTGCCAGTTCTGCCTCTTATATTTTTATAGAAGGAAGGAGAGATAAGGATTTTTTTTTTTTTTTACAGCAAGCAAATTTGGCCTTACCAGTTAATTCTAAAGTCTGAATCTGCCTCATGACAAGTGTTTATAAAGCTGTCATTGCAGCCTAGTCTTGGTGTACTCCTTCACGTTTTGGTTTTTTTTTTCTATATTTTGGTGATGTAGTGCCTTTTTTTTTTGTGTGTGTGTAAGGGATGACTTATAATGTGATGAAATTACTATTTATTCTTAAAATTCACCCAAGTTCAGATGTCACAGTAATTTGGATCCCAAACTGCTTGTATTGTTGGATTTGCAGCCTTTAGAGTATGTGTGTAAAAACAGGAATAAGTTAAGATCATGACTTTTGGCCCTTTAAGTTTGATGATTTGGTTTTAACATTTAATTTTGTGAGAAACCATTGTGCTGAAGTTCTATTCCATATATGGGAACTATGACCTTAAATGGGCCTAAAGCCTCAAATGAGTAACAGAGATGTCTTTCAGTTTCCTAGAACATTTTGAATGGTAGCATCATAGGATAATTCAGGTGGAAGGAGGTTCTTGTGATGTTTCTAGTCCAGCCTCCTTCTCAGCCACGTGATCAGACCAGGTTGCTTCCAGCTTGATTCAATCGGGTCTTGAAACTGTCCAAGGACAGAGACTATACAACTGCTATGGGCAACTGCTCCAATGCCTTACTGTCCTCATGGAGTGGGAAGGCTGCTATGCCACTCCATGAGTGGGATATCCCTGCTGTCCCCTGAGGAAGGCTGAAGTCCCTCCTCAGGGACCTATTTTATTAAGCCAAACAAGCCCAGCTCCCTTCATTTCTCATCCTTAGTCAAATGCTTCAACTCCCTTACCGTTTTTGTGGCCCTCAACTGACCTCGCTCCAGTTAATTGATGTTTGTTTTGTATTTCTTTAGACCTAATTCTGCATCTTTTTAAAAGCAATGGGAAAAGGAAGCATGTACAGACTCAACTTGGCTGTTGTGCTGCCTTTGCTGGCTCATTTGTCACATGCATTTTAGACATACTTGAATTTTTACAGACTTTCCTTAATCTTGAGAAAAGTTTTTGCATTTTAATAATAAAGCAATCAACCATAGCTGCAATTTCAACATTGAACTAATAACACAAACGTGGAATTCTACTTTAGCATTCATTAGGGCAGGAAAATAATCATGAAAATAAAAACATTTTTCATTATTTTTCTTTATTCACAGCTGGAATGTAACAACAGATTTTTCACTTAATTTTTTTTTTTTTAATAAAACCCACATTATTTCTAAAGGCAAACCAACCTCCTGTTTTATGTTTCACTTGTTCATCTTCAGTTTTCAGACCAAAGTTCTCCGACCCTGTTAGAAGAAAATTCACCTTGTGTTGTACTGCATAATAGCATAGCCCTGACACGTTGCTTTCAGTTGAGGATATTTTATTTTTGGTAAGAGGATGAGGTCTGTTAAAAGATGCTTTCTTAAGAATGAGAATAAGACTCCTGGAATTTGTAAAATGTCTTCCGCCAAAGCTGGGGCTGTGATGGCTGTCAGAATTCATGAATCTTGGAGACTTCCTATCATAGTTTCCCTGAGTTGCTCTGTCAGCGAGTTAAACTTGGACACACATTTGTCTTGGGCTCAGCCCTGTTGTGTTTGGATGTGCAGAAAATACTAGAATGTAACTTTAGGGTCAGTGAGTTTTGGACAGTGTTGAATTTCAGCTCTCAGCTCCTTTGGAACTGTGGTGTTGTCCCTAGTCATGCTACGGGTGTCTAATTCTCAAAAACAGGTGTAAGTATTGCACAGCTTGAGCTATGACACAGGCTACTCAATGAATGAAACAACCAAAAAAGGTAGAATGGAGCAAAGATTCATATGTGCGTGTCCAAGCCAGGTTCTTGGCACCAGAAGAGACGTACCTTCTGTCAGAGGGAAAGGTGGAAGAAAGATTCTTCTCCCTTGTGCTCAAGTCTTTGGCTGTAGTGTAAATTGTTGGGAGCAGAGCTATTAAGAATAGAGGTAGTAAGCAAGTAGCTAGTGATGGATCACAAAATTAATCAGTATTTAAAAAAGAGCATAAAGTTTGTTTTTCTGCTCCACTTCACAAGAAATTGGTGCAGGCAGAGTTCATTGGAGGAGGGATTGTGTTTGGGCATGCAGGTAGATGAAGGGGAAGTTGTCATATGACAAAAAAAAAAAAGATTTTCTTTTTTGGCAGATACTGTGGAAGATGTGGGGAAAAATATTTTGAGTAAAACCTGCTTATAAGAGTATATTTTTACAGTGCAGAAGTAAGAATGCTTTACAGCTCTAACTTAAATAGTATTTAATGGGTTAGGTGAACACCAATGAAAACTGAAAAGGAATGAAACCCAATGTTTTCCTGAATGTGAGTCCTTATGAATTCCTATGTGTGTAGGTGCTTGCTTGCTTGCTATTTACATATAGCTAAAGCCTTGGCTCCAAAAAAAGGAATGGGTACTGCAATGACAAAGAGGCAGTCACATGGATTTATGTACTGGAGTTATGCATTATTCATATAAGAACAAGGTATGAAAAATGAACGTATATGATTAGCTGCAAACAGAACAACAGCAACTTGCAAGCTGATAATTTAGACTAGTTTTATAGTTACTTGCTAGGCACACAGTACTGTTATTTACAAAATAAGGGATTTTACAGTACGCCTGTCAAATGTCACGTTAGTTGGTTCTTATGATGTCTTTAGCTATGTGATATGATTATATGAGACATATAAAACTGCACAGTTTGTTCCTTATCCAAATTGAAGAGTCAGATAATGCTCATCTTCTTGGAAAGTGACTAAATATTTAAAGCAGGTTATTTTATAGAGCTTTCTATGTTACATCAACAGTCATTCTGTGTATACAAATTAGCTGTTTTCTTAATTGCACACATGCTGAACAGGAATATTGCAGTTAATAGTGGACTGAGTGGACTGTTAAGCTGGTACCTGACTGGTACCTGACATTAACTCCTAAGAAGAAGGTCAGTGTGAAGGCCATGTGTGATTTAAGCGTTATTTTTGAGAGCTTCAGAAACACTCAGCCAATGTCTTCAAGAAATGTTCAGGTGCACTACATAATTAAAGGAGAAGTAAAAGAATGCAACATTTTCTTTACGTTCTTTGGATTTCTTTGGATTCCTTCAAATTAGTCTTTTGGAGGCTTGTTTCTAATATTTAGGTACATGTAGGAATCTTTGGCTGTTAAATTTAATTGCATATTAATGTTGTTTCTGTGATAAATTTAGCCTTTCAAAGCTTTATAAACTATGATGATTCTGAATTTTGTCAAATATATTTGTGTTCTTACAGAAATGCGTAATGTTCTCACAAGGTTTCAACTCCGTGTTGACCTCCTATAGGCTAGATTTAGTAAAAAGTCTTGAAAAGAAATAAAACCCGCACAGAGAATATTCACGTGAATTCATGTCTCAAGCTTAAGATCTTTGCGACTATCTTTTGGTATTGTACCCCTGCTGCGCCCACCCCCCCACCCCCCAAAAAACCCACAAGTTTCAGGTATGATTTATTTTCCTTTATACTAGAGCTGTATATGAAAAAACAATTCAGGGAAAGGGACACAGATCAAACAGCAGATACATCTGAAAATTAACAAGGGCATGGTTTTTCAGAACTTGTAGTCCTCTAAAAGTACCAACCTATTTTTTCTTAAGATTTTCCTTTTAACACTATAGTTACTAACATGAAAGTGAAACAAAACAGGTCAATATGCTCCTTTGTTTTTACTAACCAGATGTATTCTGCGTTTCTGACTAGCCAGGCATGTGTCAGAACACTACAGATACTAGTTGCATATGGTATAATTAAGGTATCGTGGAGTTTCTCAAACTAGGTGATGCCTGGTTGTGCAAGGGGAAGACAATGTTTATTTGGGGAAGAAAAGGTAAAGTATAGTATTAGACTCAATGACCCAAACTCCTTACTTTCTTACAGCCACTGGCTCTTCATATATCTAATATTTGCTGGTATGAAAACAAAGGAAAAAAGAAAGGAAGTTAGTTGAAGCATTATTATGGAAAGTCCTGTAAAATCTGTGGTAGCCGTTTTTCCTTCCCAGGTAGAAGGTTTATTCATTCTATTAAGCTCTCTTTTAATTTTAGTTATGCAGGTAAGTCTTTAAAATTAACTTTTAATTTTCAGTTTCCCGTTTTTCCAATGCTCTGCATGTTACAGTGACTAATTACTTTGTTATAAAACCATAATTTTTATTGATGCTTCAAAGTACTTCATAATTTGGATGGCATTGCAAAAAGCAGTTCCCCCAGAGGCAATGTTAATACTAAATACGCTGTGTGAGCAGCATTAGAATGAAGACAGGAATTTTAAAAGTTGTAAAATCTCTAGTGGGGTCTGGTCCAAAGCCGGTCAGAATCAATGGCAGTCTTCAGTTGGATTCATTGGGTATTGACTCAATCTCTGCATAACTTACTGCTGTTTATGACAGCCATATATCTTACAAATGTACACAGTTAAATATTATATTGGAAATATTCATGTTAATCTTGCTTGTGAATGTCAGTGGGTGAAATAATGTCATATGAAACAAGAAACAGAGAAAACAATAGATAATCAGGACACCAAAATATATAGAAGCAATATTTTGATCTTATAAGATAAATCTGTTTTCTGTAACTTCATTGAAGATTATAACCATCTCCTGGAAGAACATAGGGGAAGGTATTTGAGAGATTTGAGGTTGCAATGATTGCAATGGATAACTATTTCTTTTCATACCGATTGTATGTACAGATACATAATTTTCTCAGCATGCTGCGACATTTGGTTTTCTGATTGATAAGCTACCTAACAAACATAAAATTCAATCTTCAGGAATTCTGAAGTTGCTTGCTTACGTTAAATATCTTATTTCTAAACTAGGTGTTTATGGTATCCATGACTAAAACAAGAGGTGGAACAGCATTAGTATCCTGACCAAATATCACCATTCTCTTAGTATGTGGTAAGTAATTTAGTGTAGGACCTTAATAGATTTTTCAGTCTGGTATCTATTACTGCAGTTAGAATTAAAGATGAAAATTATACCTCTGACATAAAGAGAACATACTAGTGAAAATGCTGCAGAGGATGATACTAATGTTTACTCGACCCTGGTGTCACAGTGAAAACTTGGGTGCCTTTCAGTGTCATCCAGTGTCATACAGAGGTGACATTCATCTTCACTCCCTACAGCATTGTTTGAAATGAAGCGTCAGAGGCAGCTGAATCAGAGTGGCTGGATTTGTATAACTGTTCTGGCTTTACAAGGAATGTTAATTTCCAGACTAAAACTCAGATTCTGAAATATGTTTTTTTTGAGTGTGCCTAAAACTGAACCTGATGGGTCATTTCTGATGGTGGAAGAGGAGTTTTCTCTTCATACGCTTTCAGTCGTTAACAAGAGTGGCAACTGATGATCTTAACAGTAGAGCTTTTATGCACTTCATGCACTTTCCCCTGTAAGTCTGAAGGGGAACAGCAGTTGATTTCACAGATAGTTAGGTAACTGCTGTTACCTAGGTTAAAGGGATTTAATCAGTATACACAAAAGGATAAATGATTTCTCTTAGCAGTCAGCAGTTTTTTTAATAGTTCGAGGACTAAACACATTAGTGCTCCTGGTTAATTCCCAGTTGAGGAGTATGTTTCAGTTACATTGCCTTCTGCTAAAGTTTTCACATTTTACTTTTAATCTTTAAGATCTTTCATGACCTTAGTCCTGCTGAGCTAAACTTTCATTTCCTCCACATGTCATCCTGTGCCATGTATTTAATAGATTGTGATTTATTAATCATCTCCAAATGCAAATTGAAGATGTCAGCTGCTGAAGCCCTTGTCATCTGTTCTCTAGGGCTTGAAATTCTCTGCCCAGGGTATTGGATCAGCAGTTCTGTGGCTGTGTTGAAAAACTTGATGATTACACAACCAGTGTATCTCAGGTGTTTCAGGCAGCTTGACAGAACTGTGAAGTCTCTTCTTCTCTTGCTGGATTATTATTATTTTTTCCCTCTTTGTGCAGTGCCTTGCGATTCTCATCATGAAAGGTACTTTATACACGTATGTTGAATAGTTAAATACCGAGCCAATTTGTGAAACATCTTGATAATATTTTAAATCTGAATTAGGTTATTACCTTGATTGCATTTGACTAATGTGCCAGCTCATTAGGAAGCTGGCATACGTAAAGCAAGCATATTATGGTACAGAATGAATGAAATTTTACTCGCATCTTTTAGAAAGATATTGCATGCAGGAAGAAGAAAGAATATAATCAGAATCAAAGCATGCAGTTATTGTAAAATTGTTCTCTTCTGTAGTTCAATTTCTGAAGTAAAGAATTTCTAGATGACAAAAAAATCGTTCTCATTCAATAAAATATCTCAAAACCTTTCTTCCCTCGTCTTCCCTTCTACCACACATCTTTAAAAAAGAAACAAAACTTAGTTTTTATTGCTATGACCAAGATACCTAGTAGCATGACTTTAACTATGAATTAGCAGATGTAACGTGTGACAGGATGATTGTGGCTTTTAAAAGAATAAAGGAGATGTGTGATCTTTACCGTCAGAGGGGTGCTTTTGAAGTAGCAAAATAAAGAAAACCTGGAAGTTTTTCTTCAAGCTTTTTTAATGGTAGCTCTTTTACAGAGGATATTCACACGAGGGCCAGAAGAAGCATAGTAGGCATAAAAGTGAAATGAAGTAGAAGAGTGGCTGACTAACAGAGACAATAGGTATTCTTAAATGTGTCCTTAGGTCATTAAAACTTTAGTCTGAAGTCCACCAGCTTCGGGCTGCAAAAGAGATCTCTTACTGCTACCAGGCTGTTCTACTGTAGCCCTGTTTGACATAAGGGAAAGCAATGTAATTCTTCTCCAAAAAACTTAATTAAGAAATGGCTGATGGCACCTATAGATGCTGCACACAGAAGGAGGTTTGTATCAGAGTTGAACAAACCTAAATGGGGAAGAGCTTCTGCTTTATCTACCTCCTCCTCCTTTTGGCTGTGGATAAGAGAAGGGAGGGACTGATGTGTTATAGTTGTTTGATGCTATAGCAGAAAATGTCATGTTTCACTTTTTTGTGGCTTTCAGAATTTAGTGTCTACTAGTGCAACAGAAAGCAACGGAAGAATCATGGTTTGAAAATGTTAGGGGCGTAATATGTAGTGGTGGTGTTCCCTGGTAGTAATGCCCATCTGCCAAGTCTTTCCGTAATCCATTAGTATTCCTGTTGCGTCTTCAATATGAAAAGGTCTATTCTTTGTACCAGAGAATTCAGATTAACGTTTGCATGTGGCTTTTTTGATGAATGTATGTTGATTTTTACAATGCAGATCTACGTTGCCTTACATTGATACCCGTAACTAGTGTTGAATGATGTTGCTCCATTGATAGTGAAGATGTGGGTTAACGCTCAGGTCTGATGAACTCAGACGTGCATAAAAATATGTAAATTCCAGTCAAGTTTGTTCTTGCAGAGGGTGGTATTAACAGTATAACCTAATGAGTTTAATACTGCACTGCTAGTATTTAATCATGTCATGTTCTGCTGTTCATCGTTAGTTAATATATGTCACAGACTAATGAAAGTGTCAGGGTTAAAAATATCGATAGTACATTGTTTTTCGTTTTTGGTTCTGGAAATAAGTTCATTTTCCTTTCTGTAATTCTTTCTCTCTCCCCCTGCCCTGCCTCCCCCTACCCCTTTTTGGGGGTTTTTCTTTTTTTTTTTCTTTTTTTTTTCTTTTTTACGCTTTGGGCAAAGTGTTGGTATAGCTTTTTTCTTCCCCTTCTATAATGTTTTGTGATTCTCTTGTGTTTGACAAGAGGAAACCAAGATTTTCTGCAGCAATTTTGTACTTTTACTGGGCTACACCACTGTGACCTCATTCAGCATAAAGGGAGAGGCTGTAACTGTTCTCTGCATAACTTCAGTAAGAAACCCTTGATACTTGCAGGCATACTTGTAGCAATACTATTAGAAATACTTGTCGTCACTGCACAGGGAGGAAGGGTTGTTTCAGAGTTCAGCAAGTAAATGGGAAGAGCTGCCACTACCCCTACCTCATCTTTCTTGGTGTGTGAGAGAAGCAGAGAGAAAGGAAGCTACCTTTTTCTCTTGTGCCTCATGCAGTGTAATTTTTAAGATGTTACTTGATGGTGATCTATACCAAATGTATAAGCTCTTTCAGGGGTTAGTAGGTGGGCCCCAAAGCTTTCATTTTGCCTAGTTAAATGTGAGCGCGTGTGTATGTGTATATATAGTTAATGATCACTGATACTCATTATTTCATAGAAGTATTCCAGAATTGGCCTGATAGCTGACATAACATTTCTTATTCAGTAGCTAAATTAATTCTGTTTGGGAAGTGATGTATTGGCTTCTCTGAAGTCATCTGGATGGTTCTGCTCATGTGATGGCCTCGCGCCTTAAAAATCGTAAATTCTGCTGTTCTCTAAAGGTAGCTCTGGGAGTGTGGAAGCTACTGTAGAGGATTGCAGTGCAGAGTGCACAACCCTGTGTTTTAAGTGAAACTAAAGTGTCAACTACTGTTCCTATTTACAGACATTTTAACAATTTTGCAATTAAGTAAACAAACTAACTTGCTGCTTGCAAAACATCACTAGGCAAATAGATAGGAAGAGGTGATTGAGCTCCTGAATGAAAGCAAACATTAATCACGTTACAAAAATAAGGACCTGATCTGAAGACAGAGATATTTTTGACTCCTCCAGGCTTTAAATAGAGTTGATATTGTTCAGTACACTCAGCAGACTGGGTAACCCAAGGTCTGATTGCTATGAGAAAGGTAGGTTGGAAAGGGGTTAAAATTATGTTAGTTCTACTTAAATTTGATTCTAAAAAAAAAATCATGGAAGGTGTTGGGTTTTTTTTTGTGTTTTGTTTTTTGTTACCAGCTGCCAGTCTTGAATTGCTGTTATTATAATAATGTGCTCTTTTTGCAGGCTTAGTCTTAAGTATTTCTGGTGTGCTTGAGAAAGTGATTATTTAAGACAGTCTTTGCTTCTGTTCTCCTGTATTCATAGTGTTTTGCTGTGTATTCTGTACATTGAGCTTTTTAACATCCAGTTAATGCAAGTGTAGCAGTAAGAACATTATGAAATATGAAGGGCCTGGATGCTGTCAATAACCTTATCAAGTCTGTAAATTACCTGATCTAGTGTTGGGTCCTCCATGACTTCATTTTTTCACCCTTGCATTAAATGAAGTAAAAACAATTACTGTCAGTGTACAAGTACTCCCTATCCTGTGTCACATCAAAGAGCTATCCTGATTGAATAAAATTATCTCCTCCTCACAGTTCTGTAGTTCCAATGCCACAATTTCTGCCTGACAGCACTACCTGTTCATTAATAATTTTTTTCTTTTTTTTCCCCGCATTATTTTTCTTGCAGATGACTTAAATTTATGGCTGGCAAATGTTTCATTGCTAAGCTGGGGAATTCAGTACTTGGATTCTGGTATGCAGTGTTAAAATCCCGTAATTTCCCCAATATGTAGCTTGAGCTATATAAGAGACTTTACACATTCCTAGGCTGACTAAAGTCAGGTCTTTACTGTGAGAGCAAGAGTAGCAAAGCCATAGGTAACGTTCTCACAGCAAAATAATTTGAAATGCAGATGGACATCTTTAGTGCCCAAGAAATTTGAAAAGCTGTTGCATGAAATATCTCTTCTGGTACTGATGTCTGATATGATCCTTCTGGCTTCAAGAGGTGCTAGATTCCAGATCATCTTTCAACTTGTAAATGGGAGATCTCGGTAAGGATTATCATAATCACTCAAATGATTGCCCTGTTGAGGGGAGTCTTGTGTCAGATGATCAGTTCATCTGTTGTTAGTGATTGGGGATTGTGGGACTCCTTTTTTGCAGTTCTGATAGTCTTTGGGAAGGGCTAAAGGCCTTAGTTTTGTGCTTGTTGCTTCTAATATTTACTATGAATAAAATGATCCTCCTTATTTTTTGAAGGTCTGTTAAAACTGTTTTCAAGCTGACTAAATACATGACTACTTATGAGCTGTAGAAGCGTTATCGTGAAACTCAGGCAACACAAGAATATAATATTTAATACATGATTTCACTTCCTAATGGACAGAAGCATCTTTAGCACATTATTTTAAACTTGTGTAATTTGCTGTGGTTTTTTTCTATATCTGAGATAAAATAGTTACGACAGACATGTGGTAAGACAAAGATTTGTACTTCTCCATCCTCATCCTTTTTCAATCTGACAGCAAATTTATGTTCAGTTTTCACCATACCCTTTTCTCATTTCTGTGATCTGAACTCAGAAGAGTTCTTACTGAAGACAAATCATTATAAAATAGCTGGCTGGAAGGCTACCTGTTTAAGTGCACTAGCTGATAGAGTCTCTAGTGCAGAGTATCAAGATACCTCACTTTCTAGGTTATTTTATAATCTTGATACTGCAATTAGATTTCTTCTTGGAAAAGTGGCTGTGAGCAGTTGCCACCATGTGGTAGACCGCTCAGTATGTAAACACTCCCTGGCTTGCATTCCAAAAGATACAGGGAATCCAACTGCTTGTGTTCATAAGATGCAGCAAGAACAACATGATAAAGAGGTGTCTTTTATTTGACCAAATAATATAAATAAATAAAATATTGCCAGAAACTTTATTCATGAAAGAAACAAAAGAGCCAGCATTCAGTAGATCAGCATTGTGTGCAAAATGATGGCACCGGTCCTACCCGCATGTTCAAACCAGGTTCTGGGATCTGTCACATTCAGGGTGATTACCCTCACTCCCCATTGATGGCGTGGAGTTAATACGCCTGCATTTGTTTGCGCTCCCTAAGGTCTGAAGGTGGGCCTTGGTAAGGGACTTGGTTTTTTTCTTCCACTGATGCCCAAATCTTTTGACTTCCTGAGCATCAGTTAAGCCTTTTATATTTTATTACAATTTTGCATAAGTAACTGCTGACAGTGGCGCAGTACGTTCCTCTTCCAGAGGACTAATTGAAGTAATGGAAATCAGAAAGCATGTTTTCACTTCTTGTAACATACATGTAACCACAGCTTCAGCTGTTTTTTAAGTAATATAGGAGCTATATTGGAAAATCAGTGGGGAAAAAAATAATCAGTGTTGTTGTCCTAAGATCTTCTCTATACGGGTTTGAAATATTAAGATATGCATGACATATATATGTATTTTTAATATAAAAACTAAAAAGTGCCAATGGTGATTTTTATTACTTGTGTATTTTTAATTCTGGAGTGTATATATATGTTTTCCCTCTCATTCCTTTTCATGAAGTGAAAACAGACTATGTACAGGAGTAAAAATAAGACCACTGGTGGAGTTCTGAATAAATGGACCTTTTAGAAATCTAAATACAGTGATGGTGGTATTGAGTAGAAAAGTAATGTGAAACTGAGAAATCTCAAAGTAGGTGAAGGACAATTGCTGGAATTTCACTAAATGCAGAATGTTTTCCTTAGTACTGGCTTGATACATCCAGGATTCAGAAACTTCAGGCAGATGCAAACCTGTGGTACTGCACTTCTGTATCTCAAAATCATAGATCTACATTTGTAGTATATAGATTTTTACATTATCTATCATTTTTTTTAACCATTAAAAAAACCCATTTGCATACCTATTGCATAAGTGCCGATTGTGTTCTCATTTTGCTGACTGAGAGGCATTACTTTAGTCAATGGAAAACTTAAAAACTTCAGGAACGTGAGGAAACGTTTTCTGTGTTCCTTTTGGTCTGTTTTCCTGTGCACCACCAGTTTTATTTACTGCCAGTATTGTCATATTTTATCTGTCTTCAAATTTTGCTATGTTCCAACTTCTGTTCTGGTGTCCAGAGAATAAAAGAAATATTACTTTTCCTTAGGGATAATTGATTAGTTAGGGAGGGAAAAGAGTGACTTCTGGGTTGTGGTTACGTGATCATTGCAATGTGTGCATCACCCTACCGCATGGTGCTACAGCTTTGATCCCTGTTAGGCATGCACGGACCATCACCTTTCTGTCAAATGATATGGAAACTTCCCTTGGGGTTTTTGCTCATTGTTCTTTTTGCCAGATTTTGGCTGACTGGGAGAACAGACAATAACACGAAGGCTGCTAGCACCTACATAAATTGTAGGTATTTCTACTGAGTATGAAACAAACTGGTATTTTTGAGCGAGTGTGAAACAAGAGTTGAGCTTGCAGGAGATACGTGGTTTGTGCCATATAACTAGAGTTTTTCTTTCGGTACTTGGAACTCCAAAGCTGGATTTAATTTGTTGTCAAACAACAGTCTGTGACAGACCGTGCTGCTGAACAAAAATTAATCATCTGTAAATGTTTCAAATACTGGGAAGGATAACTAGGTGCATATGTTTCTTATTTCAGTCTGGAATGATTTCCCCCCTGTACAATTAGCTGAACCCAAAAGTTTATAATGGCAGTGCCAGCTCAGCCTAATGTAAAGCTACAGTTGCAGTCTCTATAAACAGCAAGTGAAGTGTGAAGGATTTGTCTGAACCCCAACAGACGCTTATTATGAAGAGGTGACGGAAATGAAATGTTGGGTGAAAAGGCTGAGAAAGATTTATCTAAAGCATTGCTGTTGCTCCGCTATGGTTTTAGAACAACTTAGCAGATGTGCTTGTCGTCTCCCAGATTTTTCTTCCTGGTCTCTCAGAATGTGCTAATTTCACATGTGTTCTCCTCTCACTTTCTCCCTCCCGTTCTGCAAGCAGAGTAGCCTGTGGAAGAGGGCCACCATGTGAGTGCCGTTATTGTTATGGAATTGAGCACTGAAAAGAAGAAACAGTGCCTCAGCTGGCAGAGGGAGACACAGCTCTGGGCTGCTTCTGTCCAGTTAGGAAATGAGAGGGATCAGTCCAAACCCCATACTGTTTGATCAATTGTCTGTAAGGTTGGCGTACACGTGGATGTAGGCGTTCTGCTGGAACAGATGCACGCAGGAAAAGGAAAGTTCTTTGAGACAGTGTGCTTTTATTTTAGCAAGATAAATGTCACCTTTCATCTTTCTCTGCAAATTTCAGGGAACAAAAGCTCTGTACAAACTGTAGGTGTGGTGTGAGAAAGTGTGTATATATGTAGCATCTGCTCTGAATATGCAGTAGATTCAGAGAATACTGCTAAAACGCTATTCTAAATACTGTATTGCATAGATCAAGACAGCTTGGGTTTTTTTTTATAAAAAGGATATTTATATTTAGTAGCTGTACATTAAGCTGTTCTTTCTACTTTAAGTGCTATAAATGTGTGAATTTTGTGTCTTCTCTAGTGCAATAAAGCCAGAGGTACTTGATATCTGTCTCTTCAAATTATTATGAGCAACATTACTTCGAATGGTAGGAGTGATAGACCGCTCATTTTCAGATTTTCTCTCTTTAAGTTTTGTTCATTGTGCTTTTTTGTGACATCTCTAGTATTATAATGTCATCAGATAAACTGTTTTCAGCATCAAAGGGAAAGATACCCCATAACAGTACTGTTCTATAAAAATGCCATACTTTCTATATGTATAAATGGTTTCCAAATGAGTTACTTAACAAATTTTAAAAATTCAAGATACAGTTGCGTGTTATGAAGGTTCCTCAAGATTCATTGGTCTTGAAATTGCTCTTGTGTCTCACTACTTTTCTGCTTGGCCAGTCATTGTTACCTGAAAAGGAGCTTTTTTTTTTTCCTCCCTTGTCTAAGGAGTAAAAGTAATATGCAAGTTATTAAAACTTGTCATTGTGTGGGTTTCAGGTGTTGAGCTTGGAGGCCTAGAAGTTGCTCTGAGCACAAAAGGAGTATCCCCCTCTTCTGTGATGCCAAAACTGCAGCTTTCAGCCTAGATTTGTTGCAATTACAGTAGGATATCTAACCAGCCGTCACTTCAGTATGTATTTGGCACACAAGATCAGATGAGCTAATGCTTCTTGCTGTGTGCAAGGCGGTCTCAGTACTGCACACACAGAAGAGCCGGCACTGTGAGGTGAACACTGAGACACTTCATCCCAGTTCAGTGACATCCTCTAAGATCTAAATCTGCTGCTATAGAGCCAGATGTCACTTCTGACAGTGACAGAGATGACGTGTATTTTTTCACAGTGACAATGATGGGAAGAACAGGAGGAGGAGTCTGCTGTATTTATTCAGCCTGACAATATAATTCTTTGACATAAAAGGTGTCTGGAACTAACAATCAGATGAACTTAGTGTGCTAGAGCCTCTGTTATGCACCTACTTGTGTGTTAGATGTTAAATTCTGAGCATTCTGGATTATTCATTTCCTGAATAATGTGTATGAAATTCACATGTATTGGCAAAAAGTTTAAGTGAATGAGCTGTATGTTGAGTAATCAAACAAGTGCTGAAGGCAGTGCATAATTCTATGTTTTTTTATTTTGTGGTAATGGTAGGAATAAATTTGAAATCCTCAGGATCAAATACACGGCCATCGTTTGTTTTGTGGAATTGATCATTAAATTACCAACTTGCTCAGTGCCAGATCTGCAGAGCAGGTCTGTCCTATGCAGAGAACGAAAAAGAGCCTCTAGGGAAAAAACGTAATCATGTGATTAGGTAGTATGTGTTTCTGTGTGTATCTAAATACTTGTATGTCAGAGGACTAAATTAGAGGCACCAAAACAACGTAAATGCAAATGATGTTTCTTAATTCATGAGCATTTGGCTTTGCAACATTGGCATGGCTTTTATTTTATGCAGTACTCTATACACTGTCATTAACACAGCAGATTTTAATGTTAGCTCTCTATTTCTGAAATACATTGGTGTTCTCTTTATATTGCCATTGTGACTCTTAACTCAGAAATCTTAAATAGAAATTTTACAATTTTTTGCCAGTTTTTGACACTCAGAAATAGCGCTTTGATGTTTAGCATGGCCGTAATTGTGTTCTGTTCAGTTCTTGCAAAAATCTTGCTCTCTTGTAATTGGAAACTTTCTGTCCGTATACGGATTCTTCAATTCCCAGATGACTGCAGTCAGGGAAGAGTTAAGAAGGGAGGTGGCTAATGTCCCCTTCTGTGACTAACAAGGTGATTAGAAGCCGTTGTGGATTTTCTGTTGTGTTTTTTTTTTTTTTTCTTTTTTTCCTGTTCCCTTACCTATCTGCCATATCTCCTTAATCATCCCAGAAAACCAAAGAATGGGTGGGAAAGTTGTTCAGAAGCAATGAGAAATGAGCTTTGAGAAACTGTAGGAATGAGTAAAGAGACTAATAAAGAGGAAAATCAAGGGGGGGTGGGGGGGGGAAGGCATAAATATTAAGGGACAAGGTAGAACAGTTAGGAAAAAATGAGTAATTCTGCTTGAATTAAAAATTATTACACAACTTCTGAAGCTATTATGTACTTCTAGGTCTTGGTTAATCTACGTCTGCAAAGGGGTTACTGGGACCAGGATCTAGGTGTGAAAGTGTTAGAAAGCAGAACTGGTATTGTGGATCATTGGAAAACTGTTTGTGTTTTTAAGTGTGTATTTTGGAAGATCATTTACTATATTCAGCTATAAAATAATTAGTATAGCTGGAAATGCTTTAACAGAGAATAAAAATGATCATATCCATGGTTAATTGCAAAACATCTGGCAGTTCTGTTGTGAATCAAAATGATTCTGCCAAGAATTAAGTACATAGACGATAGTCTGAGTTGTATAACCCCAGTATACTAATACCACAGCAGCACAGAATCGTTAAGGTTGGAAGGGACCGCTTGAGATCATCTAGTCTAAGCCCCCTGCTCAGGCAGGATCAGCTGGATCAGGTTGCTCAGTACAGTGAATATCTCCTGGATGGAGACTCCACAATGGCTCTGTGCAACCTGTTCCAGTATTTGGCTAACTTCACAGTAAAAAAAAAGTGTTTTCTTGTGTTCAGATGAAACTTCATGTGTTTGAATTTGTGTCCATTGCCTCCTTGCCATTGGGCACTAGGCTTGTCTCCCTTTTCACTCCCTCCCCTCGCCGCATTCTCCCCAAGCTTTCTCTTCTCCTGACAGAACAGTCCCAGCTCTCTCAGCCTTTCTTCATGTGACAGGTGGCACATCTTCAGTCCCTTCATCTTTGTGTCCCTGTACTGGACTCTCTCCAGTAAGTCCAAATCCTTCTTGTACTGGGGACCTCAGAGCTGGACTTGGTGCTCCAGATGTTGGCCTCAACCAGTGTGGGACAGAAGGGAAGGGTCTTGACCTGCTGGAAGGATGGGAAGGATCCTTGACATGCTGGCAATGCTCTCCCTAACAGGCTTTGATGCCGTTGGCCTTTTTGCTGTGAGCGTGTATTATTTCTCAAGTTAACTGAAATTTTTGCTCACTGTTTTAATTTTTGTTTTGCACGCTGCCCAATTCAATTTTGTTTTTTTGATAGCTGCACAGAGGGACTACAGAAGTTTTACCTTAAATCTGAGCAGAAAGTTAAATAAAATTTATGGTGGAGAAGGGTAAGAGCTATTCTATATTCCCAAACCGATCTGGCCAGTAAGAAAATGTAGGTATTGGAAGAAATCACATTGTCCTGAGATCAATTTCAGAAGCTTCCTCTGGAACCTTCTTAAAGACTCTTGAGCTTTATGTCACAGCCCTTATCTTTAGGTGAATACTTTACCTACTTTCTCTGAATTTGTGTTAAAGGTACAAGCTCCTTAGGGTGAAAGGTGTCTTCTGCTGTGTGTATGCACAGTGCCTAGCACTGAAGTATTTCTCATTGCAAACAGCCTACAATTTTTAGAGTAGGTACAAGTGTATGGCATATCTTATGATCTACTTCAGACAGTTTTACATCACTGTAATGGTTCAAAACATCCATTTTCTTTTTCACACCTGAGCAGTTGCATAAGTGTGCATATAGCTGCTACTCTGAATTTACTGTGACTTGGGATTTAGTTGTTAGAATGTGTGTTTAGATACCGTGTGCTACGTTCTATAGTAACAGTTTGTGATTCTTTGCAGGTCTTCGTATTAACAAACTATTTTTTCCATTAAACTTGTAAAAATGACTAATATGTCAAACAATAGTGTATATAGTAATATGTGCTGTTAACTGATTTAGAAGATTTCAGTCTCTAGTGTCTTCTGCACCAACCAAAAATCTTTATTGTTTTAAATAGCACATAATTCTCCCCTACTCCAGAGAGTAATGTGTGATTATAAAACAACTATACCATGCCAGTTTTTTGTTAGTGTCTGCTGATTTAATAGTTGCTGTAGTCAGAAAATTTATTTCATTGCTTCCCACGTATACATTCGTCAGATTTCTGTTTAAACAACCAACTCTGCTCTCTACTTAAGACTTCTTTCTGTCAATTGCTATAATATAACTTGGGAACATGAGCTAAATGTAGATAGGGCCATAGTTATCAGAGTGTTTTTAGGTGTGTTGATGATGGAATTGACATTATGACTTGAAGAAATTCAGTTGTGAAGTAACATAAGAGGTGCTATACAGCAAGATGACAGAAAGATGATATATAATGAATCCTGTTAATCTTCCCCTGCAGTGGGTTAGTGAAACATCCTGTTATCTGTGGGCCAGTTTCTGTTATTATTCAGTACTTAACGCCACTCCCTGCAGTACATTGCTTATAAGTGTTGATAATTTGAAATGCAATTCCTAAAGCTGATTGAGGCAACTGCTTCTCAGAATAAGATCAAATGTGTACATACTTGGTATATGAAGATAGGTAATGGATATATTTAACCTCTTAAATTAGCAGAATTGCTGAACTCATCTATTCCAAGAAAGTGAGTCAGGACCTGGAAGTAAGGGATGTTTGTTAGAAGGGCAATGAAGAGGAGGACGGGTCTAAAAGGTGAAATTAAATAAGTATCTGGGTTAGTTCCTGATTTGAATGTGTGTAGTACTTTCAATTTCAAGTATGAATAAAGCCAAGAAAATGGAATCAATGCTTTGAATTTTCAACTTCTTTTAGTAGAGAGTTACTAGTAAGTGTAAAACATGCCTAGTTCATGCACTGGTACTCAAGCTACCCAGTTCAGAGTGTTTTAGACATGTAATGTTTCCCTTTTCCTCAGCCAGATAGATGTTTTCCCTTTACTACATCAGGAACTCTGGCTTCTCTTACTAGTTGTGATTCAAAGGATTAAAAGTCAGAGCTGCTATTGCTTGTGTAGTTAATAGAAAGAAGTAGGTGCCTGTAGTGGAGAAGAGCTGGGGATGACATTAATGGGAAGACAGGTAGGAAGGGGATTGCAGATACCTTAGGTGTCCAAAATAAACCCTCCATATATTTCTAACATATACTATAGCTGTAATGAAATTAAGTGTATTTATACATTCTTAAATTTCTGATGTTTATTTCAGTGATATACTAGGAAGTATTTTCTGTGTGATAAATATTATTTATGATATAATCGTTATTTTTAGAGTAAATGCAGTTTGCTTTCAGAGAAGCAAGCAGCTTCATGTTTCGTGTTTTCTGCAGAAGAAGATTTGTGTTCTTTTCCCTCCTGTGCAGCTATCACTTTTGGAAATAACTGTGATTCTGAGAGAAAGGAACAAAAAAAGTAGTGCTATTGTGTGGATGGAAGAGAAGCTAAGACAAGCTGAAGAATTTTTTCCAGCAAATATGCTCTGGTGATTTAGAAGTTCTTGAATCTTGGAGTTCATTAGCTCCATATAAACAAAACATTGTTTGCGTAACCCTCCGTTTTATTTGCCGCTCTTCTTGTGTGCTGCACTACAAAGCTAAGTGCTGCTGAAAATTGTATGACCTCTAGAGTCATATACTTTGAGCATCATTGCAGGCTATAGTGGAGCTCGACCCAATTTCAGTAATAAAGGTGATACTAACTATGGTGCTTCCAGGCTTAGAGCTCTCAAATCTCTCAAACATCATGGGCATTATCTTTTCTTCTAAGGTTTTCCACTGTCAATCTGTTAACCCAAATTTAGTCATCAAAAGCAGGATGCTGCAATATTTACATCTAAGGAATCTTTCTCTTTTATTATGTGAAAGAAAAAAAAAAACCAAACAAAAGCAAACCACAAACAGTAGTAGTGAAAAGGTATGGCTCTCCATAGGGACTAGTTGTAGACATACCACTGTATTCTAAGCTGGACACAAAAGCTGGGAAATTTGAAGTTGTACTGGTTTTGGCTGGGATAGAGTTAATTATCTTCACAGTAGCTGGTATGGGGCTATGTTTTGGATTTGTGATGAAAACAGTATTGATAACATAGGGATGATTTTAGTTATTGCTCTGCAGTGCCTAAGTAGTGCCAAGGCCTTTTCTGCTTCTCAACTTGCCCTTCCAGGGTGTAGGCTCGGGGTGAGCAAAAAGCTGGGAGCAGACACGACTGGGACAGCTGAATGACCAAAAGGATATCCCAAACCATATGACAGTGTCCTCGGCAATAAAAGCTGCTGGGGGGAGAAGGAGGAAGGGAGGATATTCAGAGTTATGGCATTTGTTTTCTCGAGTCACTGTTATGTGCAATGGGGCCCTGCTGTCCTGGAGATGGCTACATGTGCCTGCTGATGGAAAGCACTGAATGAATTCCTTGTTTTACTTTGCTTGTGTACCCAGCTTTTGCTCAACGTATTAAACTGTCTTTATCTCAAACCATGAGTTTTCTCACTTTTACCCTTCTGATTCTCTCCCCCATCCCTCTGGAGAAAGTGAGTGAGTGGCTGGATGGGGCTGAGATGCCCACCAGGGTTAAACTATGACAGAAGTTCAGTCCTGATTCTGAAAGGGAGTAGTGAACAGCCAAATGTAGTTTTTGGCATATGTACACTAAAGGCAGTACAGCTCAATGAGTGCAGCTCCTTGTAGGAGGGGTACAAGTTACGGTCTCTTGAATATGCCTGAAAGTGTAGTGTGTAATCAGTTAACTTGGGTTGAGTGCTGTGTCCAAGGTAAGAGCATAAGGACTTACTCAGAAATTTGTATAAAGGACAGAGAAGAGTAACTTGAGGAAGACCAGGTTTCTTATTCCTAATTGTCCTGTTAGTTTTTTGGGGTTTGTTCCACCCCTCACCCCCTTAGGTCAAACCTAGAGGTGAAAGAGGTAGCAGCACTTGTTCCTTCCTGTTGTCCTTGCCTCTTGCAACTCCAGATTTCAGTCTAGACGTGTAGAGACTGAGATGAGCTAGCTGAATTTCAAGTTAATAGGAAGCGTTGACATGTTCTTAGTTTAATTTAGTGCAAACTTCGTTTTTGAAATTTCCTTCAATATAGAACTCAAGGGGAAAAAGACTTTCAGAAACACTGACTTGATACTCCTTACTTGATATAATTGAAAATAAAGACATATTTTAAATATTTTTGTGCAAGAGGATCTTCAAAGTGCGGTTAATAAGTCAGAGTCTTCCGCTGTAGTATTCCCAACTCTAAAACAGTTCAAACACTGCAAGTTGAATCTACCACTTAAGTCAGATCATAAATCCGTTTTCTTCTGGTTAGGTTCCCCCAGCCTTATCTGTTTGTTTCGTCATAACTGCACTGAATGAACCATGCACTTCAGATGTCTTGTAGCAGCTTGCACAGGCCAGAAGATTTGCTTTTGATGACCACTTTGATTTCTTGGAGTTTTCTTTAGCTCCTTTGAAACTTTGAAGAAGGTTCAGATCTCCAGACAACCTGCAGAATGAAGTGCTGTGCTGCATTTTGCACTATTGTCACATTTTGTCTGCCTCCTTGGCCTGGCACTCTCGTTTTTTGACTGTCCTTCTGCAGACTGTGGTCGTCTGTGCAACTTTCGGTTTATATTTTGTAATACAAAGGGAAAGGTACAGTGCATTCTTGTATTCTCTCCCACATTAGTTTGTGATGTTTGATTTTTCTTCATTTGCTTTTTGTTGAGTGCCTTAACATATAAGCATACTGTGAGGTCTTTTGAGGATTATGGTGCATACAAGATGTCTTTGGGTTGATGTTCTGGCTCAGTATCTATAAGGAGCACATCTCGGTGAGCTGGAGGGTGAGTTCTAGGACTGGGTACTTTAGTACTTAAGTTTATAATTTATCAATTATGTTTTTGGCATTTTTCAATAGGAAAATATGGTATATCCCGGCAATAAACTTTGTATGTGTAAACAAGTGTACAGGACAGAGATGTGAGGAGAGCTTATGTCAATTATTTTCTTTTTGAACTAAATTTACCTCAACCTAGTTACATAATTTTACGTATCTGGGATAAACTATGTATTGAAAACCTTAACGGTCTGTCGAATTTGCTTAAGAAACTGAGTAAGAAAGGTATAATCAAAAGTAGAATTTGGTCTATTTATTCACCATCTGCTATAATGAAACTCTTACATAAACCAGTTTCATACTGTGATTGTTAAATATCCATCTTAATAGTTCTATCAATACAACTTAAATGGCTTTGAAGGAAAGTGAATGTCTACCCAACATAGTTACAACACTAGCTCAAGTAAGCAAAACTAACAAAAAACATAAGTCAAAACCCATACATCTGAAGCTTAAAAATTAGTCTTGGGTGATATCACTCCTAATAATTGGGTAAAAGATTGATAAATCAAAAAATTTTATATTGTCTTTCCATTTTTCAATACTAATAAAATGGTACAGGGAACTAGAATCACTTGTGTAAGGCCAAGTATCAGATATCTGCAGACTTTCTCAAAGATTCACTCCCAGAATCTGTCCTCTGCCATTCAGTGTGTCTCAGATTTAGAAAACAAAAAAGCTCTGAAATTTATCTAATGTTATAAAGCTATTGGGCAATGACAGTATGGCGCAAAGTGCAGGGTATGCGAGCACTTGAGCCACTTCAGAGAAACTGGGACTCTTTCGTCCTTAGGACAAAATGCATATAGGCTTGTCTGTTGGCCTCTTGCTTACTCAACGCTAAGTTTTGCCTGAGCAAACTTGATACATTGTCAAAACATTCTCAGCATTTCTTGATTCATGCAGGTTTTAAAATTATGATAGCTTGCATTTTAATATTGTAATAGTTAACGTGTGATACTGAACCTTTTTGTATGTATGAATTGCATTGTATCATCTGTTTCTTTAGACAAGTGATGTGATTGAATGTTACAAGACAGGGATTGCAGCAGTCTGAGCTTCAGAAGTGCTCAAATTGTAGCACACCTCTTTGGCTGTGACAAAACCTAAATGCGCAAAAGGGAAATTGCTTTTTCAAGATGATTGTACACTGACTCCAAGACTTGAATTCCATATCTGATGTTAATCAGCATCTTTGTATGCTGTAAAATGGTACATCTATTGTATGACATACATTTTAATAAATATATATATAAATCCGTTCTGTTAAATAATAAAATGGTGATGGAAAATAATATTACCCTTTTAATGTAAGTTACAAATTACCTAGTGTCCAGAGATAGAAATATCTTAAGATAAATCCAGCAAAAATATTTTCAGTTGTGGTCAGTCCTTTCCATTTCTTCTATTTTCATTTGTGTTTATTCTTTGAAATACAGTAGTCCGCCTTCTAGCTGCAGCTTTAAAATAAGGTTGTTCTGAGGTTTTTAGTAAGAAAGCCGGCATAATTGTTGACCACCCTGTTGTTCGCACACACTCCTGGCTGCGCTCCTGTCAAGCCTCAGGGTTGAGTTCCTTCTCTCATTTCCCGCTGTGTAGCACATTGCTCCCTCAATTACATAATCATCAGTTGTTTTTTTGACTATTTCTTTTTAATTGGAAAATGTCAAATCGGGTTCCCCTTATTTATAATGCTGCATAAAACCTTTCTATCGCGGCTTGTTGGGTAGTGTATTGTGGGCCCTGATTCTCCTTTAATGTGATTAATACTAAGTTGTAAGGACAGTTTCTCTTCTCAAATAAGCGAATCCAAAAAACTTGTCAACTCAGAAAAGTTGTTTGTCAGAGTTAATTTTGAAATGCAGCGCTAAGCATCTTCAAAGCCCTTGTATTGTGATCTAAGACCTTGAAAAAGAGCAAAGAACATAAGTAATTTCTTTTTTAAAAGGTGGCAATAAAACAAGGTACCATTATTCAGAAATATATTACTTTAGAGAATATCTGAGAACACATTTTCTTGTGGAAAAGATTTTCTTTTTAAAATTCTAGTAGCTGAAACATTAAACTGACGGGAATAAATAGCTTATTTGTCTCAAGTGTCCAAATGAACTATGTAGAAAATCTATTTTGGCTAAACAAAGAACAGATGGTAAATAATGTGATTGCATTAAAATGACTATGATAGTAGTCACCACATAAAAATGAGCAGTGTGCTGCATTTTTCTGAAGTCTTTCTGTTATAGTCTGGGGAGAAGAAATATCACAAGAGAATGAGAGTAAGTCCCTTACCACTTCTTTTATTACCTTCCCAGAAATTGGCCTTATTGTAAGCATATGCGTAAAAGAGAGGCTACAATAAGTCATAATGGTCCAGAATAATTTAGAGAAAACATTACCGTTGTAATTTCCTTTGAAATCTTCGAATGCAAATGAACACAAAGGATGCTTAATAAATATTTTAAATGAAAATGTTATTGAGTTACATGAATACAAAAGGTCTATTATTCTAATACTTAATTAACTGAGGTTTTTAAAAGCGATTTTGTACATTGTTGGCAGCACTTGGTACAATTCTAAACTCCCTATGATATTGTCTGCTGCTTTGGTTCTGGTTCTTCCACCATTTTGAAAGTAGGCATTTACATAAATTATCAAAGGGCTTTGACAGAACAAAGGAAAAGCGTTTTGACATAACACAACCAGTGCTTTTCTCCAATTTCCCATTGGAAGAAGGGAAAAGGGCAACTTGAAGGAAAGCTGAGATTAATTTTCATAGTTTTGTTACCTGCTGAGGATTTAAAAAAAAGAGAGTAGGGTGTTCTTTGAATCCTTTACAGGGATCCCTAACCTCAGTTGCAGGGACAAGAGAGGAAGAAAGCAGAATTTTTCTGTTTCCTGAGGCAACTCTGGTCCTGGTGACTTTAGGATTTAAAGTTAGGTGCTGAGCAGAATCAGATCCTAAAGACCTGAACTTTATTTCTTAGAAGCTGTTGAAGGTCTGATTGAACAAGGACAGAGCAAAACCAGAAGCTGACCTCAGGATTTCCTGATGAAGTTTTTCAGTCAGCTTGGGCTGTGTGTTTAGATGGAACTATCTGGAACAAGAGTGTCCTTTGGGCAATGCCTTGTTTGTTTGTCAGGAGCATGGAGGAGTCAAGTCAGTGGTTTTTGCCAGTGCCTTACTTGGCACTGCTTTTTAAATGGCACTGGAGGTGTATCCGGGCGACACCCTACAACTGTGATTCTGAGAATATAAGAATAGGAAGACTTTTAATATGGTTTTTGTGGTGTTTGTTTCTTTTTCTCTTCATTTGGCTTTTTACAATTTCAAGTGTACCCAACGCTCTTTTGGCTTATTTCTGGAGTGCTTTGTAGGAGGAAAGAGGGCAAAAGGCAATTTCATTATGCTTTGTTTTTAAAAACATTTAAATATTGCGTCTTGGAATGCAGTGTGCTGTGAAGAATTTTGCATTATGTTTGCTCCATTATGCTTTTTGTTTCTTGCTTTTCTATGGTGGGAAACATGTTAGAAAAGTATGCTAATAAAAATTTTAGTCATTTGATATTGGACATATATGGAAGAAAATTCACTTCCTTACAGTCGGAATCTTTTTTTAATACCTGAAGATTGCTGACATGGAACAAGAATGATTTTTTTTGAGACAAATGGTATGTCTACATCTTTTTATGAGTGGAGAAATAGAGTAAGGCTTGAGAACATCATTGCAGTCTGGTAAAAAAAGGTATCTAGAAAGGGGTGTAGAGGTATCTTTGGCAAAAACTTAGTGTTGAAGTTCTTCACCATGCTAGCGTGCAACTTCTCACAAGGATAGCCTAGGATACTTGGAGTTTTTTCTGACTACTTTCAAGACCTGTGCTGAATCCCAGCACTGCTTCCTGCAAGGCACTCTTTGCTTCACATTGTCTTCATCTTTGTCATGGGAAAAATTCAGTGTTGCCTTGATAGCAGGAGGCCCTTGATGTTGACGTAGTGTAGGCTTCATGTCCTTTTTCTGTTTGATAATTAAGCTGTGATTTTTGAAACCGTGACATTCCACTGCACTTTGCTGGTGTGGAAAGGTACACAGCTGGGTGCCTCCAGTAATCCACTGGTGCCTGCTCATCCAGATTCTTACTCCATTTTATGTACAGGTGCACCCTATTCTGTTGAAAGCTTATGGATTTATGTCAGCCCAAAAAGAAGCTCTGAAGAAAACTTCCCCATTTATGAAGTCCAAAAAACAAATCTAGGTGCCTTCTGCTGGAGTAAGTCTTTTCTTTAATAATGTGCACAAAATCAAAGCTGATTGAAAGAGACTGCTGAAAGGGGAAGACTGGTTATTAGGCACATTGGTCTTGGAATTGTTTTTGCGTTTTTATTAGATCGGAAATACCAGATGTAGCAGGCAATTAACTCTGTAGAGGTGCAGTGTACTTTATTACTTTGAACCAGATGAGTTTCTGCTGTGATGCAGGTCTGTGTTCCGTAAGCTTAATGTGAATAAGAGCTTTCAATTTAAAAATAGACTTTAGAGAAATAGCAAGGACTTATGAGCGTAAAAATATTGTTGCGTTCTGGGCCATAATTTGTCAATAAATCCAGAGTGTCCTTTCATTCAAATGTGATTAAGTAAATTAGTGAATAGCACGCTAGATTAATTCTCAGAATATTTCAGATCTGTACGCATATATCCGTGGTCTGTTGAGTGACATTTAAGTTGTTTCACTTCTCATTGTCGTCTTCTTTGTGTCTGTCAAAATGGTAAGAATATCTTTATAGGTATTTTAAAAAATATATTGATATCTATTCAGGAAAAGTGCCATCAGAACAGAAGTCTTCTATTTCTTTATTATTTATAATATTTCCTTATTATTTATAATATTTCTTTCTTGTTAGGTTGACATACAAAGCCAAAGAGAATGACATACACAGTTTTTATTAGTGATTGATGAAAAAGACAAATGCTGTCAGAGGTACACTTTGGTGCATATTGTCATTCAGTTGAGTAACTTCATCAGTGGTGCCAAAGGAAATAATATTAACTCTTTAATATAGTAATGTGTCTTGCCTTTCTTTCATATTTGTCTCTTTTTTCTTTTTTCTGTAAAAGGAATGCATAAATATTGCAAGTGGCAATACTGTCCCTTTTCCTCCTGCTCTCACTTTAAAGGTGTGAGAAACTTGCAGTTCAGTTACACATCTATTGAGAAAATTGAGGATGCTTTATGATATATGATAATTAAGGGAATAATTGTCAGAAGGCAGATCTGTGTCCCTCAGTTTTGAGGTGTTTTGTGGCAATGCAAATAATTGAAACTTTCAATGAAAGGCATAATAATACACTTTTAAATTACTAAATATTCTAGACTTGGATTCTTCTTTCTCATATGCCACTGTGTTTTGGGAATAAGTCTCTAGTAAAAAGTGAATTCGTACAAATGCAAAACTGAGATAAGTGAAATGATTAATTTTCAGTCCTTGTGTTGCTACCATGTGCAGCGCCATTAAAATACTACATTTGCTTCTTTACATCTGTTTGATTAAGAAAGTTAAGAAAATAGGCTCCACTGAGAAAATTACACACTATATAGTTGTTTATTGGAAGATCTTTAGTGCAATTTTTTCTTCTCGCAGCTCATAATCATAATACTGTTTAATTTCCATAAAGTTCCTCAGGGCAAGTACTTTCCTTAGAGGTAATTTTTGTAACTTTAAAATACCCATTATTTTAAATAATGGGACAGTGGGGTGGATTGATGGACAGTGGAGTGGATTGAACAGTGGCTGACAGATAGAGCTCAGAGGGTTGTGGTTAGTGGTGCAGAGTCCAGTTGGAGGCCAGTAACTAGTGGTGTCCCTCAGGGGTCAGTACTGGGTCCAGTCCTGTTCAATGTATTCATCAATGACCTGGATGAAGGGATGGAGTGTACCATCAGCAAGTTTGCTGATGATACAGAACTGGGAGGGGTGGCTGACACGCTGGAAGGCCGTGCCACCATACAGCGTGACCTGGACAGGCTGGAGAGTTGGGCAGAAAAAAACCTGATGAGGTTCAATAAAGGCAAGTGTAGGGTACTGCATCTGGGGAGGAATAACCCCATGCATCAGTACAGGTTGGGGGCTGACCTCCTGGAGAGCAGCTCTGTGGAAAGGGACCTGGGAGTCCTGGTGGACAACAGGATGATCATGAGCCAGCAATGTGCCCTGGTGGCCAAGAAGGCCAATGGCATCCTGGGGTGCATCAAGAAGAGTGTGGCCAGCAGGTCGAGGGAGGTCATCCTCCCCCTCTACTCTGCCCCAGTGGGGCCCCATCTGGAGTATTGTGTCCAGTTCTGGGATCCCCAGTTCAAGAAGGACAGGGAACTGCTGGAGAGGGTCCAGCAAAGGGCTACCAAGATGATTAGGGGACTGGAGCATCTTTCTTATGAGGAAAGGCTCAGGGACTTGGGGCTTTTTAGTCTAGAAAAAAGAAGACTCGGGGGATCTTATCAATACTTATAAGTACTTAAGGGGAGGGTGCCAGGTAGATGCGAACAGTCTTTTTTCAGTTGTGCCCAGTGATAGGACTAGAGGTAATGGGCACAAACTTGAGCACAGGAAGTTCCATCTCAACATGAGGAGGAACTTCTTTACTCTGAGGGTGGCAGAGCACTGGCACAGGCTGCCCAGGGAGGTTGTGGAGTCTCCCACACTGGAGACATTCAAAACCCGCCTGGATGCCGTCCTGTGCAACCTGCTGTAGGTGTCCCTGCTGTGGCAGGGGGGTTGGACTAGATGATCTCCAGAGGTCCCTTCCAACCCTGACCATTCTGTGATACCGTGAAATCTGCAGTGCTCTTTGAGTAGAAGTCTTCTGCAAGAAAATACTGTAAAATGTTCTTTTTAGCAAGAAGATCACAGAGCAATGTACAAAGTGGCTGCTAAAAAAAAGCCTGATATTTTTCTTTGTCTTTTTGTCGTTTGCCTTTTCATTAGAAAAATCAGTACTGCTTAGTTTCAAGTAAGGCCTTCAATTAGTATTTAACTGACTATAAGTATCTAATTATATTGCAATTAATTTCTTATCTGAATCACTTAATTCAAAGTGTAACTGAGAAATCTTGGATTTGGTTAAGTTTGGGATAAGCAATAATAGTAGAAGTCTGATAGCAATTACAATCAAGATAGTTAGGTATACCACCCTGCAGGTATTGACTTTTAGGGCTGCGTAGCATCACGTACTTTCAACGTGGACATTGGCATTGGTAAATAGGCCAGAGTTAATTTTTGATGTAAACCCAGTATTTAAGTGATCTCAGTAGTGTTCAGACTCTGTTATGAAATATCTGTTACCGCAGAAAACCACATTATAACCCTTTAAGTAATCACCAGATTAGATATGAAACAAAATGAGATCATATGATGTTTTCATTTTGAGTCTATGCTAGCTTGGTAGAGTTTAATTTGCTTTGCCGTTTCCTCCACAATCCAACTGAAGCAGGAGCCTCGGGAGTTAAAGTGAATGCAGTATGAAGTCCATGGGGCTGCAGGTAGAGGTCCTAAGCAGAGAACTCATTCAGAAATGTCTTGTTGTGAGACATTCTGCTTGTACCCGTAGGTTTTGGATGAGCTGCCTTTGGCACCTTCCTTTTGGAAGGAGTGTTTTTCTAATGTGCTCGCTGCTGTTCTGGGAGGCATGTGGTTATAGCCCAGTAGCAGGCAGCACTCACGCAGTACACTAGTGGACGTGACTTGAATCATTACTGTTAGATTTTGGATATCTCTCCCTCTTTTGCCCATATGGGGGAGAGGGAAAATGTTTGTATGATTTTACATGATTTTAGTGCATTGATGTTCTGTGAGTGTAGAGGTAAGATGGAGGCAAGTTGTGCTATAGGAAAGAAAATGCTGATGCTTTCAGTGAAGTTGAGGTCTTACTGTGTTTTGGTGCAGTCAAGAGCTTCCCTCGAAAGGAGAAAATCTGTCTTCACAAAACACCTTTCTGTTTAGTATGGAAAGTTTCATTGTGACTGTGGGATAAAGGTTAGACCAAGTTCTGATTCCAGCTTTTTAACAGGTTCAGGGTGCAGCCTGACAGCCATCCTTATGAGAAGGACTCTGAATTATATTTATCATTATGAAAAAGACAGACACTCAGAATTTATTTTGGCATTTTAAGTGCAGTTATTGTGAAGAACAAGAAAATCACAACATCAACTATTTGTGATTCTGAAACAGTGCTAACTGTTACGCAAATGTACAATTCATTTTTCACTTCCATAGCTTAAGACAGCATTTAATCAGTACTATATACTGCTTTGTCAGATACTTCAATAGTAGTAGTATACACCAATGCAGACACCTCTTTTAAACACCATTGATATTTACAGTATCGTTGAGTATCATTTACCATTTTAGGTTGAGGCTGTGGTATAGACTAGGTAATTTTACAGCTCTTTGAAAATTCTTATAAACTACTTTAATATTTTTAAATTAATTTCAACTGAATGATTTAATCAGCGGTGGGGCCAGCTAGCAGTTGCACTGAATCATGTTGTACTAGAAGGTTAATCATGACAAAGAAAAATGATCCTAAGCTCAAATTAGTTTTTTAGTGTTGAAGTATTTGCAGTGAGGAGAGGGGTTGAATGGCTACCTGCAGGAGAACAGCTGAGAGGTGGTGATGGTAACGTACATCTCTCTGTGCTCCCCTTTCCCAGCCTGGATGCAAGCCGATTGTGATGAGAGCTAGCTGCCTTATCAACTTTAAATTCCAGTTTTCAGTACACAGCTGCCCGTATAAGCTGATATGCGGATGGTTTGTTGTTGCTGTGTGGATGGGAGAGTATCTGAACCTCTGCCCTGAGCCCTGCAGCAAGTGCAGCACTTTCCCCTGGCACTGCAGTCATGAGATCAGCCCGCCGAGGGTCCAGAAAGGAAAAAGATAATTTATTTAGCAAACAAAGGTCAAGAATGACGCCTTTTGTTTTTCCAAGGACAGAGTAATTTAGTATCTACAGACATATTTGAAAGGCTTTGCAACCTCTGGTCAGTAAATTGTTTTGAATTAAAAGAAAAATGTTACGTTTAGAACAGTTTTTGGAAATGTATCCTGAAGATGCTCTTTCATACTTCTAGCTGTCATCAGGCAGAGCCTAACAATTTTTGAACACTACAATTCAAAACTTTCATCCACTTACTCCAGTTATTTGATGATAAAAAAATGGAGGTCAGTTTGTTTAATTTATTTTAAAGACTAGATTTATTTTTTCCCCTTTTACACAATTTTTTTTAATTTTCCATATTGAATTTTACTTTTCATTATTAAAATCATAAAGCAGTTCTGTAATTAAGAAGTTTGTCAACACATCTGAAAGTTCTCATTTACATTCTGCAGATTACACTGAGGCTGACTGAATATGAAAATAATAGTGAAATCGTCAAGAAACAGAGCTGTTTTAATTGGGTCCAAAGAGAAAGCAGATACTAATAGAAGTTGCTATCATCAATTTTGGCGGGAAAGGTGCATGCAGTGTTAACTTGAAATGAACTTCAAGCAAAACATATAGATTTGACACTTGCAAATATGTCTTTATGCAGCACATAACCTGTGGAATTCATTGCATCAAGGTATCATGCAGGCCAAGAGCTTAGGAAAATTAAAAAGTGATTCAATATTTATATTGGCAATTAAAATATCCACTGTAACATTTGCTGGAATATAGATGTAAATAAATATATAATAATATAAGGCATACAGCATTATAAGCCAAACAGGAAATGAGAATTTTATGCATATTACAATATCAATAGCCATAAGGTATTTTAACCTTTCTCAGATGAAAAAAAAAAGTTACTTCTTTGAAAGTCAAGATGAAGAATTAAATGTATAGTCAGTTATTGACATTTTTGTTTCTATATTGTGGAACTTTTTTCTAAGCAGAATTAAGCTGTGTGCACAAATGCTCATACTTGTCTGCAGTTTGGTGGATCATGAAAAATATAGACTCAGATGCCCAGATCCTTGTATATCTGGCCCCAAAAGCTAATTCACACCTATGTTGTGAATGGCTTGGTGACTGTTATTTTCCTATTGAAAATAACACCCTTGAGTTTGTCACTGATTTTTGGCATTGTGCTTTTTGTCAGAAAAAGAAAGTTTAGAATTTGTACACAAAGAGGAATACTTAGTATGCCCCTTCTACCCTATTTGTGGAAAATATAAAGCAGAGGTTTGGATTCTGTGCATTTGTTGGGGTTTTTGTTTGTCTGGTTTTTAGTTTTGGAATATGTGGTTCTGTAATTAGTAATAATCACATAAACTTCCTTTCATATTAATAAAGCTAGTACAGAACAGAAAAGAGGTTTCCTAAGATAAACACACTCTTCCTTGTGATTATGTGTTACAGCTGTAATTAGTGTGATGCTGTGTGTTGTTGCCAGTGTGTTCAAACTGTGCTGCTAGCATGAGTCCAATCCCAAAGATACTGATCGAATCAGTCCTCTTGAAGAAGCCTTCCCCTGCAGGGTGATCCATCGCTGGCTTACAGCTGGTAGTGGAATTTTATGCCTGTGCAAATGAGAACTTAGGGGGGTGTGCTGTGGAATAGTTTCTCAAGAGGAGGGCACCTGCTTGCCTGGTACTTGAGAAATAAACTGCTCAAAGAAAAGTAGAGAAGAGTTGTCTGTTGTTCAGAGAGATGAAGTCTTTTCTGATTATTTTCATGATTTTAGGGAGATAAAAGTGCTAACTGTGTATGCCTGTCTTCATACTGCTTCTTTGAAAGCATGTTTAGTCCAGTTTTATGAATTAATGTTTTCTGACTATGGAACTTGTTCATATATGCTAGATAAAGTGTCAATATTCCAGGGTTGGCGTCAGTCAAAATAATCAATCTGTCAAACCGTGCTAACGTATAGTTTAATTTCATAATGAAATGCTGTTTAGGAGCCAGCAGAACACACTAATGTGTTTTTTCCATCCCCACACAAGAAATGATCAGGTTAATATAATGAATTTCTTTGAATTTAGAGTTGTTGTCCTATTGTAATTTGATGAGACAGTGTTTGGTTATTGAAGTATTAATTTGACTTAGTTTAATTTAAACTGAAGACTTTTTATTAGTTATTGTTCGCATTGTAAATCACCTATGTGATAATTCTGTACGTTGTGAAAAATGAGCACAAGTTGCTCATTTTATTTGGATGGCTACATTTATGGTTCTTTTATGAAGAGTCAAATGGTAGCTATACCAAAATAAAGTAAAACCAGGAGTAGCAGTTGTTACAGATTACTTATTTTGACTTTGGAGAAGTACATGGAACAGGTATTGGTAGACCATAAAAGTTAACTCAGGAGAAAACATCCCTAGGTTCCCTTCTGCTTCAGGCTTGTTTCTCCACTCTAGGGCTTGAGCAAAATTATTGGCAGAAGTGAATGGGATTCCTATCAGCGTACAGGATCCCAAAGAAAATTCAGAGCACTGTTATCTGATGGTGCTTTGCTCTAATACAGATAGATCCATTTTCTGAACTGATCTCTCAAGTACATTCTGTTCCATTATCAGTAATTTATTTTGGAGCAGTATTTTTGTTACAAGAATGAAGTTGGGATAAAGACAAATCACCTGAAGGTTTCTGCAGGGACATGCCTTAGTTTTGGCTGAAATTACGTACCGTGTTAAAAATGTGGAAGGTAGTCCAAAAGGATGCCTTGTAACAGAGAGTTCCTTTTAGCCCTTACTGGGCACAGCAGACCGTATGTAGTGAATAAAATGGGAGTCTGGAAGAGATTGGCAGGAATACTTTCATTAAGTAAAAGGTACTCACTTGAAGAGTGATGATTAAAATGATAATTACTTGTATTTTTTCTACTACCTGACATTCAAGTGGCAAACTGAATGCATTTTCCAGGAACAAAGTATGTAACCATATAATTAAAGAAGCATGCCTGAAGGAATAAAATGGGTAACCTTACAGTTGTTCCAGTACATGCTTGTAAATTTGTCACTTTCTTTCACTGCTGTCACAAATCTGATGGCTTTATAACCACCAGGCCTGTATGATCTTGTAGGACTAAATGTTCAAAGTGCATTTAGATATGTATTACAGCATATATCATATGATATATGGCATATATGAAGAATAAAACATTTTTTTTAATACTTACTATTGTAATAATTATGTTTTCAATCACTTAGAATATCAGACATTTTTTCTTCCTCTTTTATTCTTTGTGGAATGAAGGGAGAAAATGGAAAACAAGGTTTTGCCCTGCTGTGTGCTTCTGAAACTGTTCATCTCGGTGTTCATAGTCAGCTTAAGCTGTGATGGCCAAATAAGATTGTGACTGAAGTGAACATGCTGTTTGCCTTCAGCTGTGTGAGAATGAGAGTCTAAGTGAAGATTGAGTGGGTTAAAGACAGTGGTAAAGGAATGTGACAGAAGCATTGAACTTGCTTTCCTATTTAAATTTAAAGAATTAAATCTCAGCCTTCACATTTTTTGCGCTGCACAATAACTGTTTCATAACAGTTACTCTATTAGTTGAAATGGCAGACCTGAATATTTGAAACCCACAGACTGGCTGAAGCGGGGGTAAGTTTGGCCCTGTATGCAGACAGCTTTTTACGTGTTAGAGGGCATTATAAAAACAAATAGTATTCATGTTATAGGTTTCAAGTTAGGAAATTCCAGAAGGAATTAGGGGAACACGTTACAACTTTCTCATGACCAAATTATGACATCCTTATCTTTGAATACCTTCTCTCAGGCTGGAGCAGAACTCTGTCTTAGGAAAGCAAACACTTACGGCATTTCTGTTGCTACTCGTATTTTGCAAATACCGCATAGTGTGTCAAAATGCAGATTTGAATTATAAAATGAGATTATTTCTGGTATTAACAAAGTTGAATGCAATTTTAAAGCATTGAGTTCTGTATTGCTTTTGCCACTAAGTTATATATTAAAGTAAGATATTTCCGTCTGGTCACAGAACATGCTGTACAGCGTTAGACACTTGTGGCTAGATTTGCATAAGGGTGCTGATGGAAATCATCTTTGGTAGCTGAGCTTTAGCATGCAGAGTGCTAAGTTCTTGTGGCTTGAGTTTGTTTTATACGTATTGTTTGTGTCTAATCTTAGTAGTTTTGTTCTTCATGTCTTTCTACTTCATTTCTGTGCATTAAAAGTAAAAAGGGGTAATACTCAAACTACAGTGCCTTTGTGAAGATGAGCTAGTATCTAAATGCACTATGACTGGAATAGTACAGAACTCTCTGAAGGAACAATTTTGCACCACTGTCCCATTTCACAGGAAATGTGAAAAGAAAACTAATGTATAAACGTTTATCAAGTAAAGTCGTGCATAAATTGTATCACTATATATATGGGTGAGTTTGTGTGAATGCATGTGAGAGATGCAGATTTAAAATATAAATAAATTCAGTTTTAGCACTCCCTTTTACAGGGAATAATTTGAAATCACTTTTATAGAAATTAAACATAATAATGTCAACTCCATAGCACAGATTTCTTGTTAGAATTATTTATCTTAGAAATTGTTGGAACATCACAAACTACACAACTACTTCTACTGTAGCCATGTAGTCATGTGTTTTGCAGGAGCTTTTTCCTTCATGTCATGGTTTTTAGAAGTATGACTATTAAATTAAGCATTAAAAAACCTGCTGTCCTTATAGCATAGACATTTATCAAATTGTTCAGTGCCATCTTTTTGTTTTCCACCAGATGTGCCTTCAAATCTTCCTGAAACAAAAGGAATTTTTTGAAATTACTCTTTTTTTGAAATATAGCAGCTGTATACACCTGTCTAACAGGGTATACTGTATAAGTAAAGCTTTTTCGTGGTCTGTTGACAGTAAGCAGCTGACCTGCTGAAGCCCAGTTTCCACGAAGTTGTCTGTACTGTCCCCATTGCAGCAGTCCTGTCATTTTCCCCCCTCTCCTGAATTTCTTGCTTCCTTTTTTATATCATCTACTCCTTTCCCTAACTGCTGGCAAGGCAGGAGTCAGTAAGTGCATCACAACAGCCACAGCCCACTGCATGCAGTGGCAAGCAGCGTGGCTGGTCAGTGCGTGTGCTGGTTGGCCAGCTGCCTGGATGGACAGAGCACGAGCTGGTGGTTGACACCTAAGTCGTGTTTAGGATGGGTGATTTGGACGGGCACTCTGTCCTACCCAATTTACATTAAATTCATAGAGCTTCTATATCTTTGAGATTTACTTAACCATCAGGTTAAAGGCCCTGGGACAATATATAGCTCAATTCCTTGTGATGCTTTCCCTTAGAGTAAAAAAAATAGGTACGCACACATATATGTGAAGCTACCTTTCCTTTGAGAAAATTTTGCACTTGAAAATGAAAGATTTTGGAACTCCTTATTTCAGGTATTTTGGAAATACTGCACCTCCCCCACTCCCTATCCCCACCCCCTGCACGTACCGATTTTGATGAAAGCTGATGTAAAGCAAGTTTTAGAAACCATGTTTATGCGCTAAGGAATATAGAGTTTGCAGTGGAGGGTGGTTAGAGAATTAACTATGAGAAAGCTTCCATGACTTCAGGAAGCTTCTCAACAGAGAAGTTGCTTTTAATCGTAGTGAATTATTCTGTGGGTATATATTAAAATACATCACTTTGGTGAATGTACTGTGAGTTCAAGACGTGTCTATTCTGAGATCTCTGAATGAAGGCTTCTTCAGAAGCAAAGCTCTCTGAAGACCAAGGATTCTTCTGGATTGCTGAACATTTACTGTCTGCGGCAAGTAAGCATGCACAGGTAACTAAATGCAGTTAGGGAAACAGAAGAATATCATAACCTTAAATGCTGCATCAGTTATGTTGAATTGTTTGGGTAATTGGATCCTATGACAATACTGTTCCTCCCTCGCCTTAAACACTTCGTTTCTGCCAGAACAGCTCTGAAAATGAATGAGGTATGATAGAGTGTCAGTAGAAATTGTCCCCATGAAAAATATTAATTGAAGACACACTAGTTATTTTCTAACTGTGCTTCAGGAGCACTAGCCTGTTGATGCTCTCTTTTTAGTCTTGTCAGAATATGTACAGGCTGATATTCCAACTGATCAACCAAGACCAAACCAAGCAGCAGGAAAATTATGGAAGAACAGACCAACCGCTGCAGCATTTGTGAGTGAGAGATTTGGTTTGGCTGCCTTTAATAATTTTCATTTTTGCATCACTGGTGAGCTTATTGTAGAACAGAACTATTAAGTTTGTCTAGAAGATGAAGTGGACTCTATGAGGCATCCCTTGAGAAAGATTAGATCTCTAAGAACAGTTAGATGAAATAATGCACGAGTAATTAGTGCCAATTCTGGAAACCTAGTGTTCCCCCCGCCACTTTTGAATAGTATTATTTGCTCATAGGAAATACAGATTCTCGTGACCCTGTCTATGATAGAGAAACTACATGTCCAAGTAAGCCTAATAATGTTGGGAATGCTTTCACCAAGTGCTTACAGTGTAAGTTATTGAGTTAAAGAATGGTAGAGCTGAGACTGATGGCCATTTCTAGAAAACTTGCCTCTCTGACCTGGAAGTAAATTCCTCCATCTGTTGCTGGATTGAAGGATGATGATTGGTTATATGCAGTGTCCCAGCTGATCTTATATGATCAACTGTCTGATGGTGTTTCCTGATCTCCCTCTCAGAAAAGAAGGGCATATTACTCTATATTTTTGGTAAATGGATGTGTGACAGATCTGGACATTCTCAGCTTCCTTACCACTAAACACATTTTTGAGTTTGGCTATAGTAAGAAGTCCTTGCCTTGTCGGTGGTGGGCTTACCTTCTTAATTGGCAAGTTCCCAGAGAAGCAAAGGACTCATTTATTTGGGAGTGGTTCGTGTCACTGAATTTCAAGAGCTCTGCTTTGATGTGTGTACAGTGCGCTGAGTGCTTTAGGTATTTTGCCAGTTGTTTCAGTGTTAAAATAGGAGCTGAACACTTGAAAGTTTTGGCGTGTTTCATCCAGTTACAGTAAGAAGCATCCACAAAACAATACATTTCACTGAACTTTATGATGAGTTCCTTTACATAGTAAATAAAATATTGTAGACAAATTGTATTATGCAATGATAGTAGTGTTTTCTTCAACTCTGTTTTTTGTGAGAGGAGAGCAGGGGGAGAATGGTTTGAGTTCTCCTCAGATGGGTGGCTGGTTTTTATTTTTTTTAATTTTTTTTTTTTTTTTTTTTTGCTCTAGAGCACGAGCTTTTTAAGTCATCTGTGTAAGTGAGGCAACCCAAGACCGATTTATATGCAATATTATGTTCTTTTTCTGCAAAGCAAACATAAACAAAATAATCTAATAAAAATTTTATATCAAAAGCAGTCTTCAAAGATAACCAAAATGTTTTACAATATTGATAATTGCAGGGCAGTTTTTTAACACACTACTCATCTGCCTGCCACACTTTTCCAACCCATTGTTTGTCTGGACAAAATGGAGCTGACAACGGCAAAATATTCGAGTTAATTGCTCATTTCTTTCATCATGCTGAAGTTTTTTCATCTGTGGTGGTGACTTCCCCTGAGTGGTGCAGAATATAAATGATAATGCTCAAGTCCTTCCATGCAGGGTTCCCGATGAAAAACTGCTGTTCAAATGTCGTAAAGAAATTGCTGCCATATGTTGTGGATATCAAATATCTTTGCCAGTTGTAAATTCGTGAACACCCTGTGTTCTGTTACATTAATTGCAGATATTTCTTCTTAAGGATAGCATTTGTTAATATATTTATAGTCCATTTGTTTTAATAAATACTAATTTTACTTCAGTTTTTGTCTGAACAGCCAGACTTGAATGGGTTATAAATCTGTTGTGCTCTTCCCTTCTAAATTGCGCATTGTAACTGTCAACCTTGTGTTAGCATTGTTTAAGAAAAGAAGAAGAGGTTGTCCTTTTGTGTTTTTTTTCCCCACTCTAAAAATTCTGATGTATTTCTTTAAGCTAAGATAATTTGAGCTTTTTTTGTGTGGGATGGACATATGTAAATATGTATATATGTTTTTTTTTAATGCTGAATAGGAAATGTTTGAACTTATTAATTTTATTCCACCTCCACTAAGCAATACTGTCTGCCCTCTTCCAATGTATTCTAATAGAATCTTTTAGGAACCCATAAATCTGTGAGAACTAATTTACTGCCTGGATTTGCTGTGTGTCCTGTTATCGCTGCTGTGGCTGCTGCATGGTGATGTTTCCCTTTCATTCAACAGCGAACACAGTTTTGTTGTTGTTACGATTGTTTCATCATAAACATTACTCTCTCAAAATCTCTTATGGTCTGTTCTGTGTGAATATTTAGCCTCCTTTCCTCCTTTCTCGTTTAACTTGCCCATTTTCTAGTTCTTTTTTTCTTTTCTTTCTCCCCTGAAATAAAATTCTGTTCTTGCATTTGTAAATGTTAAATTAAACAAATTGACATCAAGAGCCAGTCACTGTAACTGCGGGATGAAAGTTACCTCTCCAGAGAAGGCAAGAGATTAATATCTCTCTGGATATTGCTGCTCGTAGCACAGTGCTGTCTTTCTCAAATTGGAAAAATTGCTGCCATGTGTAAGATGTTTACAGAATTCCTGCTTGGATACAGAGTTATGGTTCTGACTTCAAGCAACCAGGCTTAATGAGCTTTACCACCGAAAATGAGGCTGATCGCTATGAACCGTAGGTCAGAACTTGGTTACGGAAGTTACCTCTTGAAAACTAAAACTCGTGTAGGTAGCTGATAACCAGATTTTGTTATAGCTTGGTGGAAGCCTGTGGTAGATAAGGTTTTTAAGAAATGAACCCTCTCTTAACCAGTATAGGACAGACTACTCGTTCTTGGAGCCCACCCAAGCAGTTTATAAATGTCCCCTCTGGTTATAGAAGTTGAAGTTGTAAGTTCTTAATGATGCATTTTCTCTCCTTAAAGCTCTCTTTGGTATATGAGCTGTCCTGCTGAGAACAATCAAAGCAAAAAAGCAATTTTCTTAGGTTCCGTATGTAATCATATTCTGTTTTTTATGTCGCTTTGTGCCAACTAGCACCTGTTAACATTACACAGGTTGCAAAGGACACATGACACCATATCTCTGCAATGTATTGCAAAACGCTGAAGAATAATGATTAATGTTGCAGATATGCAATTAATAGCTCTAAGAAAGTCACTGAAAAGTAATTTCCATAGAATCACAGAATGGTAAAGGTTGGAAGGGACCTTTGGAGATTGTCTAGTACAACCCCCCTGCCAGAGCAGGCTCACCTACAGCAGGTTGCACAGGAACGCATCCAGGTGGGTTTTGAATATCTCCAGAGAAGGAGACTCCACAACCTCTCTGGGCAGCCTGTGTCAGTGCTCCGCCACCCTTAAAGTAAAGAAGGTTCCTCTCTGCCCAACTGTCTAGCCTGTCCAGGTCTTGCTGAATGGCGGCACAGCTTTCTGGTGCGTCAGCTGCTCCTCCCAGTTTTGTGTCACCAGCAAACTTGCTGAGGGTACCCTCTGCCCCCTCATCCAGGTCATTGATGAATATGTTGACCAAGACTGGACTCAGTACTGACCCCTGGGGAACGCTGCTAGTTACAGGCCTCCAACTGCACTCTGCACCGCTGATCACCACCCTCTGAGCTCTGCCATTCAGCCAGTTCTCAATCCACCTCACTGTCCACTCATCTAACCCACGCTTCCTAAGCTTACCTATGAGGATGTTATGGAAGACAGTGTCAAAAGCCTTGCTGAAGTCAAGGCAGACAATGTACACTGCTCTCCCCCATCTACCCAGTGAGTCATGCCATCACAGAAGGCTATCAGATTGGTTAAGCATGATTTCCCCTTGGTGAATCCGTATTGACCACTCCTGATAACCTTCTCTTCCTCTACATGACATCCAGGAATTTTCCAGGGAAGCACCAAGTTTAAAAGAAAAGACAAGAACTTTTTTGGACTTGAAGCTTGATATGCAAATCTCGTCTGTAAGTAGGGCTGCTATAAATTTCCACAAGAGTATCTTGGCTTTGTGGAATGATGTCTATTTCCTGTGTCTCAAACACAACTTCAGGTTCTTCTGGTGTGTAGCTAGATGTGGGGTTCAGTCTCCATAAGTTAGGTAGCAAGGCTCATACTCTATACATTTAAGTTGCTTTTAAAACTTGTATTTAGCTAGATACCATGAAACTTGTGCTTTATAAACTAAATCCTTTCTTGATCTCAGTCTATCTGTCCTCTGTATGTGACCTCTTCGTAACAGAGGTCGTTCATCTGAACAACACCTAATACCTTGAGCATGGTCTTGAACAATTTTGGATTAAATCAATTAACTTTTTAATTAGATGATCGCAGACTCACTGGGCTATATGTATTTTTCTGTTATGCTTATTTACTAATTTAAATAATTTTTATTGAAAGCTTTCAGTCTTCAGAATAAGCTGTTTTTTCTTTACATATTTTACAGTTTTATGTTAATTAATCAGCTCATAGTCGCTGCAGGGGTTGCTGGACGTGAAGGATAGGCTTTTGTTGGAAGTATTCAGCATATGCTTTACTGTTCTCCCATTGCAGACAATTGACATGTCTGCAAAGCAAAATGAAGGTAAAATTGTAGACATACTTTCTTCTGCTAATGATACCTATGCTAGTTTGAATTTCAGGGTTCTGCTTACAACCATATTACAACCATGAGAGCTAGTGTGCACTGGCTTTTTTCCGCTGCAATTGGATGATTTGTGCTGTTAAGTTTAAGGCTGTTCCTCAGATTTTACAAGCAAACTTTTGCTTTGAAGGGATAAATATGTTCAGTACTGAAATACTGGTAATTTAATGCAGGTATGAGAAAGTTAGTACTTGGTAAAAATAACTTTCCAGGTGTCAGCTGTGTTACTTCAGGTCCAATAGTCAGAGAATGCTTGCAGTTTTAAACTTCAAATTGGCATATTACTTTCAGAAGAGTGTTGCTCCATGGGCATAAGAATAGAAAAGAGTTGATATAAAATAGCAGAAAGTATTTGTGTGACACAAGGAGAAAGTAACATGATGTGCATGTGGTCCAGCCTACTTTCTGCTGCATTAAGCTCATTTCCTGGTTTCTGATAAATCACCTTCTTGCATGTTCATGTTCTTATAGTACCATAGAACAGTTTAAATAGCTGTGTTCTTAACAGTCTTTCTATATAAGAAGGTATAGTATGTTACTAAGTTTGTCTACGCCATATCTTGGTTAAGTTTCTGCACTGATCTAATTTGACTGCAAAGTTACAGCTGCAGAAAACTTGAACTGGGGAACTGCCTCCATCTGCCTTTTTTACTTCGAAGAATTAGTACATTGTTACTTAAATGTGATAAATACCATAATTAAGAATTTTCAGCCAATTGACTTCTAAACTGAACTTGTATTTGAAACGTCCTCACAGGGCTCTGTCTGTGAAATGCTTAGTTTTCCTTCCTTTTATGTAGTTGTATCCTTTCTGTATGTCAGATACACTGTTTGGTTGTGATTCTTTTTTTTTTGGGGGGGGGGGGGGAGTGGTTGGTGTATTGTTTGGGATTTTTTCTTTTTTAGAAGGGAGAAACAATTATGGAGGTAATAGGAGATATGTTGGACTGCATTCAGATTTCTGTCATGATCGTGGGCTGGGCACCAGTGCTTTTACAGGAATGTATGTCTGTCTCCTATCTCTAAGGGATCTCTAGCCTTCGTATGCAGGCTCCCTCTCAGGCTCTGCATGTATTCTGGCCCTGGTCACTTACCTGTAGACTCTGGCATAGAAGTGTAGCTGGCTACCTGAGCTACTATGCCACCTAGTCCTCATATTTCTGCACTCATAGAGATTTGCCTGAAGTACCTCTAAGAGAAATGAATGCTGTTTTGCAGAGTTTTCCATGGAATGTCTCTGTCTTTATGGTAGAAGATCTCAGGCAAATATGCTCATGTGCTCATAAGGAGACTTCGTTACTCATTTTTTTCTGTTGTTTTTAAAACTGTTTGAATGTTGTACATATGGTACAATGGTAAACATTTTGCATACCTTATCTAAATATTAGTGGATTGTTTTTGCTTTTGATTTGAAATTAAGCATAGAAGGAGAGCTTGATGTAGCTCTTGTGGATAGCTGGATTACTAGGAGATCCTGTAAAAGATCTTTAAAAGTAATGTTGCAGCTTTCTTGGTTATATTTTTAGGCTTGAAAATACATAATTTGTTGGAGAACAAAATGTGAGTTTCAAAACTTTTTTTCTCAAAATTGTTTTTTTGGGCGAGTGGAGTATGGAGAAGGTGATATGATTTAATGAGGGTTATGACATATAATAGAGTTATGACATCAGGAGGGGGAATAGACATTTGGCAGATCTTTGATGTCTGAGCCAGTAGGATTTGGCTGTTGAGCTACATTGGTCTCCCCCAAAAACTGCAAAGTTGCAGCAAGGTATTATTAAGGCTTTTTGTCTTGTATTCAGTGGTAGGAAACAGCAGATGAATACACAAATGTATATATGTGCATACATTTTCATATCTTCTTATGCACAGTGGGTGTGTATGTGCATGCATCCAGATGACTAATTCTTTGTCTCATCTTACTATTCTTATTTTCTACAACAGAGAGAAAGGGAGAAGGCTGACGTCACATCAAAAAAAGGAAACTCTGAAGTGTTCACTAGTTCTGAAATAAATTTGCTCTGATATTTTGCAGTAGAATACTAAAGTATTAAAAGAAATGCCAGTGTATCTTCACAGAGATATGAACATTTTTTCTGTAAGGTTTACAGAAGTAAAAATATTCCATGCTACTTTTGATACAATGAAAAATTGTATAATATGGGGAAAATCTGTGCAAGCGCATGCTACTTTGCTTCTTGGTATTTTTAGAAAGTCTCCTGCTCAAATATAACGAACCAACCATCATTTCACATTAGGTTAATAAGTAATTGTAATGGAGGATAAGAAGGCTGGGAGGTAATGATTAAAATGTGGTCGGTGCTGCCTTCATCACATAGATGAATAGCAATATTAGTTTAAAACCTCAAATTCCTGGTGGAGAGGATGATATTTTTTTTTTCCAGTATCGTATTTTCTTGGGTCACTTCATTATTAGTGTCTCAGACTTCTTACTAATTTGAATTCATGTGTCTAAGAACAAGGAGCTCAATAAAAAGAAAACAGTTATTTCCATATGCAAATTCCTCCTAGGCCGATGAGGAGGTTTCCCTGACAGCAGAAATTATGTTTTTCCAGTTAATGATGTCAAAAGCACCAGGCCTAGGCAGTAGGATTTCTTGTATGTGCCCATTAATAGCAGTTTTCCATGAAAAGCAAGCGTTAATGGAAAAATATGCTTTTAAGATAAGGTAGGGATGATATTTGTAGGAGTAGCTCTGTAAAGGAAATGGCTTCTGCCACTTAGAATCATAGAATTGTTTAGGTTGGAAAAAACCTTTAAGATCATCAAGTCCAACTGTTAACCTAGCACTGCCAAGTCCACCACTAAACCATGTCCCTCAGCACCACATCTACCTGTCTTTTAAGTACCTCTGGGATGATGATTCAACCACTTCCCTGAGCAGCCTGTTCCAATGCTTGATAACCCTTTTGATGAAGAACTTTTTTCTAATACCCAATCTAAACCTATATTGGTGCAACTTGAGGCCATTTCCTCTTGTCCTATCGCCTGTTACTTGGGAGAAGAGACTGATCACCACCTTGCTACAGCCTCCTTTCAGGTAGTTGTAGAGAGCGATAAGGTGTCCCCTCAGCCTCCTTTTCTCCAGGCTTTTCTCTTTTCTCTTCTTTGCTGGATGACAACTGCTGACCTTTGAGCTGGTACTACTGGATTGAAACACCGCCTCTGTTGCATGTTGATGAGTAAATGCATAGAAGTCATTTGGGATTTAGTTTTTTGCTGAAATGTCACTGAACTAAATATGCATTGTTTTCATTTCAATGAATCTGTGTTGTCTGATAAAGGAGAAGTGGGACTATTTAAATACGAAAGTTCTGGTATGAATATTGGCATTGTATGTGTGTATACAAAACTGAAGACTTTATGTCACAGATGGATTGGAGGTATTTTTTGGTCCCTTAAAAGGCCTGAGGATGTATTAGCTGTCTTGCGCTGTATGCCCTTGTTGTTTCCTCGCTGTCATGGTGAATGCAGTAGTCCATCGAAATTACTTCGATCAAACAGTGGTTGTTCTAATGGTTTTGTAACCATCCTTTATATTGTTATAACCAAGGCCATTTTGTCATCAGCTTTTCAATTCCAGAGCCAGTGCCCATCATTTATCTGCATAACTAAAACCAATGGTAAGCACATTTCTGCCAGAGTGAGACTGATAATGGTTTCTGTTAAAGTCTTTTTAATGATTCAATTTGAAGTAGTCATTTCCAGAGGAAGGAAATTCCATTTGTTAGGGGTCTTTTGCTTTAGTTTCTTTTCTGATAAATGTACCAGAGAATAAAAATTAATTTCTGCTTTTTTAATTTCTCAGACTTGCAAAATAACTGCATATAGAATAGAATGTGTGATTATTCCCCACTTCCAAAAACAGAAGCTTTGTTTGTGGAATAAAATGATGTAACTGCAGATATCATGGCCTCCTTTCTGTTCTAAGAAAATTCTGGCTCTCCAGATACTGCATAAATTAATTGACATTTCTTACATGGTTTTAATCATGTTTGCGGTTCCATTTGACCTCAAATTGGAGAAACGGTGCCTTAAATGACTGCTTATACGTAGAGCTTTACCACCCTACTATGACAGCAATTATACCTGTGCTTGGGCACGAGAGTAACCATCGTGAATTTGTCTGAAGCATTTACTGTTCATTTGAGTTCATACAGGTGGCAAATGATTTTCCAGTGCTAGCAATCCACCTCTGCAGTTCCCCTTTTATCTTCATACGAAATTGTTGGCAAGTTTTCCTGATCCTAATTTTCAGTTCTGTACAAGTATATAAAGTGTTTTAAAAATGAAAAAAAAAAAAAATGTTAATGGGGAGCTTATCTCCATGTGATGAGAAACATTATTTACAAAACGTGATTTGCTGTATTTCAAGAAACAGAATGCAGGCAGTTGCCCAAACTTACCTGTAAACAGTGCATGATTGGAGATAGCTGGGCTGCAGTAACTTAAGTCCCAGGTGTTTTTTTTAAATCCATTGCTGTGGTCAAATGTGGAGCACTGAGATTCTCATCTTGAACGCTGACCTTGATTTAGAGAACCCATGGTCAGCCAGTGGAGTCAAGATTTAAGTAATTCAGGTGGGGTTTTGTATCTGTGTACTCTAGCCAGCTTGAGGTGATGCATTTTATAAAACGGGCAATGCCTATATGATAGCTCCATATATTTGAAAATTTAATGATTCTGGTAGGGTTTTGCATGGAGTATCTTACCTGGGCAGACCATCTCATTAAACCCTTTAAAAACCTGGGCGAAGTTGCACAGTGTTCAGTTCCAGAAACTGCAACAGCCTTTGTTTTTCAGCAGTTGAAATCCAATGGCAGGGTCTCGGGGATTAGTGAGGAGACTGCACTTCCCCGTCCCCCAGGGCCAGCGCTTGGCTTTCTGTGGTGGCACAGACCACACTGAAGGCTTGCAGTGTACAAAGGGAACTTCTGATCAGCATGTCTAATTCCTATGCTTAAAGACACTGTGGTGGTTTAAAGAGCTTCAGCTTTTTGTGGGGACCGAGTCTTCTTAGTGAATTGAGGCAAGTAATTTAATATTGATTTCAGATCACGTATACAAGACAGAGCAAAGTCTCACCCTTCCTAGAGGGGGACTCTTAATAGCTAATTGTATGCAAGTTGCCGTGCTTTGAGGTGACTGAGAGCAATCTGTCTTTAGATGTATCATGGTGTGTCTTCTCAAATCTACTTTAATGTTTGCAAGTATCTCCCAGGTAAAACCAAGAGGTTCATTGCTTTCCATTTGTGACAGTCATAATTATTTGTAAAATGGTGTGTGGAAAACTTACTGGATTTTTAAGACATGTTACTCAGCAGACTGAGTAATGTAATTCTGGTAGTCCCTTTTAGTCTGAAATGCTATAACTCACTCTCAACTGATCACCTGTGAAGTTAAAATGATCTCTCTTTTCAGCAGCCACAGTTTGCCTTGTTCTTTAAGATGCAAAGCCTTTTAGGTCAGGGGTGCAGCTGACCACATAGTTGAGACAGTCACCGATTCTCATGACTGGTTGCTACTGGAATCTGTCAATTCTAGAGCTGCTTGAAAATGGGAGAAAAGAACGTGATTGCGGTGAAGTACTTCTTACTTGATTTCCGGCACGTGTGAGGAAACAGTTTGTCATCTTTTGTGCCTGACTATTATTCGTGACATTTTTGTATTTTTTGTCACCCACAGAAAATTCTTAAAAACATTTCAAGTCTTGATTTTTTTAAAGAATCCCTAGGATGATTCCTAGGCTGATTAGCATTCAGTACTTTGTGATGGGTAATGCGACTTTACTGGTAAATAATCTTGTTTACATTTGAGTTTTAACTTTTTTTTCCTGTTGTCAAAGTGTGGACTAAGCAAATTTCAGCAGAAAATGGAGGGAAGGAAGTTCTTTTTGTCCCTCCTTGTGTGAGTGAGACAGTTGTGCCATTGATAAAAATTAAAGTCAAGCAAAAAACTACCAAAGGAGAGCAAACTTTTTCTGCATTGTCCCACTTTTCACATTTTATGATTTAAAGTTTATAAATTATTTAGCTCCCTGCATTAACGTTATGTAAAGGTAAGTTTTATGTGGAAACTTGCCAAAAATCTGCATGTCATGAATGTTTAAAAAATGAACAAAGATACAGTGTTTTGTAGCCTCTCATCCCCTAGCGTTTTGTTCCAGGTTCAAAACCACAAATTGCTGCACCTCCTTTTTCTGTGTTGAACACGTGCTTCTCAGACTGCTCATTGCATCTTCTCATACCTGCTTTCAGGGTTGCAGGTATCTCCCAAGTAAAACTAATAGGTTCATCGCTTTTCATTTGTGACAATGCGACAGCATATTCTCACCTCTGATCATGTCTTGTTCTACACTGGATATTTCTTGTTGGCTCTCTGTCACACTCAGCTTTCCACTGGTCACAGCAAATTTTTGCAGTTAATTTCCTTTGGGTTTTGTGGTTCTTGATTTGGTAGCTACTCCCTGAACCCTGACCTCTTTTTTTTTTTTTTTTTCCTTGCTGAATTTGGCACTGTCAGGATTGTCGGTGGTTCCCCGTGCCTCATCAGTGCCTGTTCACAACCAGTTAGACTAAGTGATGGAGCGCTACCTCTTTTCTACTTTCCTATTTCTGCATCCTGTGACATTACCTTTTGGATAGTAAGGTATTTTATAATAGAACCATTGCACAATGCAGATGAACCATGAAGCCTCTATCTTTAATAACACAGTGTTGAGGTTTTGAAGGTGTTACTGGTAAATCACCCAAAACCCAATGGGCAATTATCTGTGCCTTTACTTGAACGTATCACATGAGGCCAGCTGTCTTTTTTGGAGTTTTTCCCATTTGAAACAGATTTTTTCTGTTTCTGCATAAACACGGCACCATCTTTGGCTTTCCTTCTGTATTGCTGTCTTTTTGGATTAAATGTATTGTTTTCTGCCGCTTCACAGGTTCTGGCTTTCTTTGCTGTGTTTAATGCTGCAGAGCCTTTTGCCCTCAGTTTGCCACTTCTCTCAGAGTGTGTCAAGAGGATCTGTGTGTGCATGAGTGTACATAGCTGTACAGTTTGTTCAAAATACAAGCAAATTTGATATGAAAAGACCATTCATCTGTTTCATAGAACAAATTACTATTCTCCCATATTTCAGTCTTTCTTACTGTACTGTGATAATTAATAAATAAGACATGATGGGGCATGAATTGTGTTGAATTAATTTATACCTGCTAGGTTGTTAGCTATGAATCTGACATCTGAATGCAGTCAGCAGGGCCATGCTTGCATTAACAAGATTCTTGTGGATACTCAGCAGCCTAAGATTATAAAATATAAAGACATATACATGTTTTGATACTTTTTATCTATCTCTCTTTCTCTGTCACTCTCTTAGTCTCTCCACACACACACATACACATCCCCCTGAATTGGAAGTAACTGGGTAGTCACTGATGAGACTTCTGCGGTCCATTTTTCTCTGTGAGTTCTAGGGAGGTTTGTAAGGTCTCATCCAGTCAGTACAATTTTCAACTCAGTGTAATGTAACGAGCAATTTACAGTCACAGCTCAGAATTATTACCAGACAGTTATGCCTCTAGATTTCTCCTACCTGTTTTATAACAAGAAATATTTTGGTGGCCTGCACAACTGCTGACAGCTTTGTTGTGAGCTTTCTAACAGTAATAAAAAAGCCCCTCCAGTACAGCAGCTAATTCAAGATTTATGAAGCATGTGGATTTCTTCCTGCTCGAAGACTGAATGTGTACGCAATCAGGAAGCAGAGTCTGAATACAGGGAAATCGAGGAGGGCATTGCCCCTCATTCTGCCCAGTGGACCATAAACCACCTGCTGTTATGAGAGCCATGCGACCAAAGAAGTCGGAGCTTTTTCAGTCTAGTAAGTAATTTTCAATCGTATGTATAAACACTGAAAAGGCATGAAGGATGAAGAATATGTATCTTCCCTACATTCTTTTCTGTCAGTGTCCTTCTCCCATCCCATTGCAGGTCTTGTATGTTTTCTCTTCTGTCTCTTCTTGCAACTACTTCAATCTTTAAAATGTGCTTCCTAACATGTTTTCTCTATTGTTTTACTTTGGGCCTTTAAATCATATATTAGTATTCAGACTGGTTTGGGAATGATTAGGCCTTTCAAAAGTATTTGAACAAAGTTAAGATTGCCAGTCTCATTTTTAAGATTCTGTCTCTTTTGTGGGCTTTGAAAGTTTCACTTTAAAATCTTTATCAGGACTGATGCTTAACAATTGGTTTTGTGTACAGCAAAACTAGTGAAATCTGACTTCATAAGCATTGGTTCCCTAAACCCCTGACTCTTCCTTCTTAGGTTGCTTGGGCAAATTCTAGTGCATGCTAAAAATGCAGTGGATGACCCAGCATGTAAAAACAGTTTGACCAGATGGTTGCTGCGTCTTGCAGTGGGTAGAGCACTGAGCTACAACTGCCTGAAGCAAGCACGTGACCTGGAGACAACTTCAAGTTCAACAGCGGAAGTTTGTCAACAGTATGAAACTAGAAATGTAGTGGGAATCACTTAGTAATGTAGAAAATAGTTCATTGTTATCACAATAAACAGTTGTACTTTTGTTTTCATCCTGCTTTCTCCTAGGGATGTATTTTATTCCTATGCAGGGCTTTTGCAGGACTTTAGTCTCTTCATTCACTGGCGTTACATTTCCTGTAGAAGTTGGGGCAAAATGTTTTACCTTGTGGGGATGGGAAAAATGTGTAATCCTGCAGACAGCAGTGGTATTTCTGCTAAGTTTATTAGACTTGACATCTGTTACAGGCAATTTTGGATTTTGGGGGTTGGTCTCAACAACCTTAAGTGGTTCTGTCCTGTATCATCTTGCCATGTTCTAATAATGCCAAAGCAGATGAAGATGCAGACAGGTTTTTCCAGGCTGCATAGACTAAAATCACAGTTAAGATTATCCCATCTTCTTTTCTGAGTATTGCATTTTCATTTTCTTCAGTTTTGCTTCCAATACGTCCCACTTCTCCTTTAGTCTGCCATTGGGCCTTTCTTAATTTTTTGGTAACGATGACTAAAAGGATGCATGACTTGATAGAGTGAACAATTTTATTGTAAGAACTGTGTGTCTGTTGCCCAATCTTACGGTGCGAATCCCACGGTGTGAAGCCCTCATAAACTCTTTCATAACCTTGCAGGTGTCAGAGGTATATGTAGCTTGCTCAGCATTTGATGTTTAAGTTCCCTGAGTGCCAAAAGCTTGAATTTTTTTGTAAGCCCAGAGAACCTCAGCATTGACAAAGGCTCAGCAGCATTGCATCTAGCTCACGTCTCAGTGCTCCCCTGCCATTGGTGTAATAAATTTTGTGGCAGGTGCAGTAGTGAGAGTACTTCATGCTTCAGTCTTGTACAGCTGAAGGAGCAGCATGGATGTGTTCTGCTTTTCTTGCAGTCTGGTGGTTAGGGTTTCTTGCAAGGTGAGGAAGACCCAAGAAGCTCTTCCCTCCCCTGACCAAGAAATTCAAATCCAGCTCTCACCTTTGGTAAGGACCAACTAATTACCTTGTGTTGTATCTTGAGACACTCGCTGTCTCTCCTTTTGGAGACAGCATATATTTTTCTAAAAAAGATCCACCAGGCCCTACAGGAAACTGGAGTGGGCATGACTCTGAATCCCAGAAAGCTTCAAAACTTTCATAGAATCATAGAATGGTTAGAGCTGGAAAGGACCTTAAAGATCATCGAGTTCCAACCCCGCTAGCACAAGCAGGGACACCTTCCACTAGACCAGGTTGCTCAAAGCCCCATCTAACCTGGCCTTGAACACCTCCAGGGACGAGGCATACACAATTGCTGGGCAACCTGTTCCAGTGTCTCACCACCCTCACGCTAAAGAATTTCTTCCTAATACCTAATCTAAATCTACCCTCTTTCAGTTTAAAACTGTTACCCCTCGTCCTATCACTACAGTCCCTGATAGACAGTGCCTCCCCAGCTCTCCTGTAGGCTCCCTTTAGGTACTGGAAGGCTGCTATAAGGCCTCCCCAGAGCCTTGTCTTCTCCAGGCTGAACAACCCCAACTCTCTCAGCCTCTCCTCGTAGGAGAGGTGCTCTAGCCCTTTTGTCTGAGGGGTGGGATGGAACACTCGTTATAGTCATTGGCCTAGGTTTGCATTGGGTTATGAGATGGGCACAGCTTCCTGAGTCTAACTAGTGAGCCGCTGAATATAAAGAAACACAAACCAAGGATAGAAGCAGCAGCATCACTAACACTAGCTGTGTTTGATAATGCAACCCGCACCATTTCACTGAAATATTTTTTTAAAGGATGTGTTATCCATCTTCAGGGCAAGCTCCAGCCTGTGCATCTCAAACGCAGGGATTTCTTTAAGGCTTTGTAATTTAAGGTGTAATATTTGTATACATAGACTTTTTTTAGCATTTCTCTGCAAGTTGGCTCAGGCAGCTGACTGCCAAGTGTAGTGTCCTTCTATGAGTCCCATTGTAGGTACCCAGCTTTATCTGTGAATTAGGTACAACCCTACCATATAATGCTTTCCGTTTAAGGAGTCAGATATTGAAGCAGTGTTCTGTCTTTTAAATTTCTTTGTCAGATCTGGGTCTCTGCATGAACAGTTATATTGCCGGGAGAAGCGTATGGCTATGAACTAGGGACACATGTTTCTGGACGTAGGTGATGACTCTTATCTTGGGCTGCATGTGGGAAGACATGAATGAAATGTTGTTAATCACTAGAATGTAAAATTTAGTATAATTGCATTGTAATGCAAAATCAGAAGGCAAGAACAGTTTTTGATGCATGGATTGGTAGGATAGTAAGGGAGAACAGACATCATTTATCCATTCATTAAGGGAGTGTGTTCCACAGACAGCTCTGTCATCAGGACAAACTTGAATTTTACCCATGTTCTGTGTTGTCTCAATGTCATGAGAATATACAGTCACAATCAATAGCTGTAACTCGTATTAACACATCTTCTTTTGCAAGGATTTTCTGGTGCGGTGTCAGGATGAGGACTTGTAAATAGTTAAAGTACTTGGTTGCCACTTCTATGTGTGGCTCACTACTATTCAGTTTCAGAGTTAAGGGGAATTTCAAAAATATCTTACAAGGCATTTGAATTTGGAATACAAGTAACTTTAACCATGTTGGATTTGTGTTGTAGACTGTGTTTTTAAGTTATGATTTATAAATACTTAAACATCTCAAAACTTCCTAAAACTTCACTTCGTTTCTGGTTTGAGTGGATATGTATAAAAGGCACTGAGAAAGATTTCTTTCTGTGCACAGCTAAGCAAGCAACTTAATATTAAAATATGAAAGCAGAAGGGATATTGGCTATTAAATATGAGCGTAATGGATGGGATTTAAGGTAATTCTGTAAGCTATATACATGACTATGCAGATAATTCATATTTTAATATTGATGGCAAACATTTTCACACTAAAATATGTATAGAAAAAAGGAAATTGACTATTAAAGATGTATGTAAAGAGAATAATGTAAATTATATTTGGAAAGTGACATGCCAACTATGATCTACCCTGACAGCTTTTCTTTTAAAATTTGAAAATTGGAAAGAGTGAAATCAGATTACAGGAAAAACTATTATGTACTATAGTAATGTACAAAATATTATTCAGATCAGTAGAAGTCCTTTGTTGCTAATACATGCCAAGTTAAATAATAAATGGAAATGTACTGAGCAGCCATATTGCAGAGAATAAGAGATTGAAATCTGACTTAAATTTTAAAATAGCCCTCCCTACTCTTGCAGAAGTTGTGACGGAGAGACACTTCCAGGAGTAATGTCTTGCATCTTTCCCTCCTGAATTATTCTGTGGTTGGCATAGGGTCCACTAAAGTAAACATACAGAGGAAAATATTTGTCAATCATAACAGATGTTCGTTCATCATATACTTGAAGATGTCTATTTTGTGTAAACTTGAGCTTTCAATGTTATGCAGGGGAGTAAGAGGATTTCAGCACCATCCCATACATGGGCTCAGGCACAGGATACTTTGCAGTGCTGCAGTTTCTCTCCTTCCATCTTCCATTTCCCCATCCACTTTGCATTGCACCAGTACCCGTTATTGTGCTTTGCATGTGCAAAATATTTCTGTAGACATACAGGCAACTTCAAATGCACTGTGGAAGTGCACATGTGCTTTCTTAGCGTTTTATATGAGCCTTTGTAGAAGGATGCTTTGCTTCTGCCCATCACTGGTATGTGCGCAAGCTTTCAGATGAGCAAATGGAAGTGAGGGTTAAGGTAAATTTTAAAAACATAAATTTGTATCGTAGCTTGTGTTGTGCAGACAGTAAACCAATTTTCTACCAGCTCTCACTTCTCATGCTTGCCTATGCAGTCAAGGGCTCCAAAGAAAGAAATTTTCATGGTAGGTATAGGAGTGGAAATCAAAAACTATAAAAGGGTGTGTTTTTGAGGAAATCAGACAACCTGAGCCTCCAGTTTTCATTTATGTGGAAATTGTAAATATTTTGTAGTTTTTAAATGTTGCTAGTTTAAGAAAAATAGCTTCTCGTGGCTGAATATGTTACTATTAAATCATTTTGTTGTTTTCACTACTTGAACATTTTCCTCCATTGTTCATTTAAAAAGAAAAGATGGAACCAATCCTCTATAAGGATTTTTTGTCTAGCAATAAAGGCATTTCTGATAAGCAGTGAGCCATTCTGTTCTTCAGGATGGTGGGCTTCTTACCAGGTGTTTAATGTTTGGTCAGTGCCTAGCTTTAGGGTACCTAAGCACTGATGGGGTGCGTAGGCACTGCAGGAGGTGGTAGCAGATACGGGTGAAGTGTTTTCCTGCAGCTGCCGTTTGCCAGGAGACTCCTCGCATGCTGCAGGGCAGTGGAGTGAGTTCAGATCCCTGTGGGGTTCCCATGACTGTTTCAAACAGATGGATAAGTTTTGGCTTTTATTTTTAGGTAGAAGTTCAACTCCACTGCTAACCTGGTATCCTAAACCCTCCCATCCGTTATATTTCTTCCCTCAGCCTTACTCTACATGGAGAAATTGAGTGAGCTTTAGGGGTCAATGCTTCCCTCCAGGCTGACTCATCTTCTCTGAGGCCCTTTTTCCCTGTGCTCTTTGAATTACCTTTATTTACATTGTCAGTATCTTCGGTCTGTCTGTGTGGTATCTTGCTGAAAATCTTGGAGGAGATTCTCCACTTAATAACTTTGACTGATTTTTAGCTCTTCAATGGCCTTGCTGTCTTCCCTTTTCTTCTCGGGGGACTTGACTGGATGTAGAAAAGAGGTGAAGCAGAAAAGTGGTGAATGACTGTATGCCTGAGCAGCGTGTGATTAGATTTAGGTGGTCTTTGTTTGACAAAGGTCTACCAGCGGACAAAGCACTGAGTCAGCATGGGAAATCATGCTACTGACCATTGCTGAATTTCCTTAAACTTGGTATTCACAAGGGTTGTGTTCAGGATGATGTCAGTGTTTTCCAAGAGCTGAATGAACTTTCTATCTATCTAAAGCTCTGATACACAAATTTACTTTTAATATACACTTAGGTTTACTTTGGTCTAGCAAAGCATCAGTGTGTCATGCTTTGGGCTCCCAGGTCTTGCGTTTGTACTTATTTGCTTTTCTAAATTAGGATGAGATGGTGTATGATCAGTGAACTGAAAAGGCAGATGAAATTTGAAAGGTTTTACTTATGTGCTAAAGGGAGAAAGTAATGAGGTGTTCTGCCTGAAATGGGATTAATTTAAATGTGTCAAATTTTTCTACAGGAATTTCTTATCAAAATATCAGTGAGGTGAATTTTACAAGATCTCTGATCAGTACAAGTTACCCTTACAAAAGTTGTTGGTGTCTTTTTCTTCCACCCCAGGTTAAACACTCTCTTTGTTACTAATACAGAATTATTTGTTATTTAATACTGTACTCACATCTACAAGACACATTCATTTTGTGTTATACAGAAAATTATATTTGAGCATGCATATGTAATTGTCGTTGTTCACATGTTAAGATGTGTGTATTTTAGTGTCATAATGCAAGTTATGTTTAGTAGAAAGGATCATGGTGCACTAATTTCTAGAGTATTTGGTACAAACTATGAGCTCAGCACGAAGAGCAGACCATTATATCACTCCTGGCTGGGTTGGAATATGTTCAGGGTATCCGGTTGTCTGACTTCTAGAACAACTCTGGCCAACTTTTACCATAGGAGTTCAGAGGGGTTTCTTAGCTGGGAGTAATGGTCTGATTTTTGAAAAGCTGGAGAAAACTGGAGTAAGGACAAGAAAGAAGCTGCAAATACAAAGAACGAGTTTGTCCAGGAAACCTTAATGCAAAAGGAGGGAGCCAGTGAAGGAGCCGCCTTCTTGGTGCTGGTTGATACAGCATACAATGCATTGAAAAGGGTGTTAATACTGCTTGGGGAGCAAAGGGAGATGCATATGAGGATGGAGGGCAATGGTGTAGCCAAATATACGTGTGTAAAGGGAAGGACATTTTGTGACCACAGCTGTCTCGCCTTGTATGATTTTTTTTAATTTTTGAGGCAAGGGGAAATGGGTGATGTTTTTGCTTTGTGCCATTTCAGCAAGGCGTCACTGTGTTTGAGACATGCAGGTGAAGGAAGGTGAGGAGACACTGTCAATTTAATCGGTTAGGACAGATGGAGGAATACATAGAAGGAAATTATCATAAAGGTGGTGAAAGATGTGTACAGCTCATTTTTAGCACAAAAGTGGTAACTAACACAAGAAGTAGGCAAGGTAAGAACAATGACTGTATATTGTTGTTTATAACCTAAATCTGTTGAGGTAGGAACAGGCTTTCTTTTGCAAAATATCCAAAGTAATGTCTTGGGACTCTGAGAGATTCTGCTTTTAGAAGTCTTTTGTGGTTTTGTTGTTCTTGAAATGATGTTCTAATAAGTTTCAAATACAAGTGGCGTCGGTCTCTCACTTGCTCGGAAAGTTGGTTTACAATATGCAATCTAAAACAGGACAAAAAAATTAAATTGCTGCAATTATAGAGGTATTGTGTTTTTTACACTGCAGTAAAAAAATTGTAATGGCTTTGTTTGTGTACTTTCAGAATAGGAACAAAATGATTTGAGAATGCTGAATTTTGATAGAAAACAATGAGCCTCACTTATTTGTAAGTAATTGTATCTATTTTGATGGTGCCTTTCATTGTTCTGATTTTGCCAGTGCGTTTGTTTTTCCTTTTTTTCTTTCTTTTTCGTTTCTCTCCAATTCAGAATTTTCTGGCAAAAGTTTCAACTGATATAAATAGGCAAAGTTCTTTGAAAATGGCAAAGTCGTTTCTTCATTTAAATTTGCAAGGAACTGACTTTCCTCACTTTTAGTTAAGTAATAGCTGTTTTTCTCATTGTAAACAATAGCATTCTGCTTTTTAAATTAAATAATTGCTTTCTAGAACTTGAAAAGCATGTGACAGCAGTTGTGGAACCAGTGGAGTCATGCAGAATTTGTAGTTTTCATCTATCACTAATAGTAGTTGCATGCACAGAGGAAAAAGAGAATATAGTGCTACTGGCAGGAATTTGTGAAGAGCTGTACTCTCTTTTCTTTTTATACACACCCCAGTGTGAGGCAGACAGATGCCAATGTTAGTATCTGAATATTTTGGGAGGAAGGATGTGTTTGGGTGTGTGTGTTTGGGACCATGTTACATAGCTGTGATGTAATACCATCTGAGCCTGGGAATGTGTATAGTATAGCTTCGCGAGATTTGAGAAATAGTCTGAGGAAAAACAGTTTCGGAAAAAGACTGAGACATAATGAATAACTGAATCACTTTCTATTAGTGATATATCATATATAAACATGTATGTAGTGGTACCTATCAGTAAAGTTGCTTGATATTTCTCAGCTTAAGAGGTGCTTTCATTATTGCTTATAGCTTTACTATGCTTTAATCAATGAACTGAAATTTTAATGTTGGATATCTAATTCAGATTCACTTCTGTCTTATGTGTATTTTTTCATTTTCAGCAGTAGTAGAAGAAAACTGCGTGGGTGAAGCACTGTTGAAGAATAACTTGCCAGTTTTTTTAACAAATTCTGTAACACGCTAGAACAGTAGAGATAGGTCTAGGCAGGGTAGAGTCCTTTGTGCCAGGGATGTGAGAAAATATACCTATTTTGAACCATTTTGTCTTCTAAAAGCAATGTTTTTTTGCTCATAATAGACGTAGATTTTAGCAGATAAAACCTGATATTTTAGCTTTAATAAGCATAGTCTGTAGCAGTTGGTACTTACCAAACTGTACATTTATCCTTTTAATTCCAGAAAATATTTAAGCAAGGTCTTTTAAATCCAGTTTGGTATTCAGCTGACCTTGCCTCTTGATAGTTGTTTTGATCTCTACTTCTTTTCTAGTGGTTTCTAACATTTGCTTTTTGGCCACTGCTGGACACTGAGCTGACATTTAGTGGGAATAATCATAAAGCATACAAGATCTACCACCTGCATGGTACAGTAGAGCCCATTACTTTGTATGTGAAACTAGGATTATTTTTTTTTCTTTTCGAAAGTGCATTTACTTCTGTTTTCTTATATTGGGTTTCATCTGCCTTTTACTGCCCAGTTATTCAGTACTGTCAGGTCCTCCTACAGCTAAGACACACAGGGTCAGCTTTTCTAGATGTTTCGTACTTTGGAACTTCAATATCCAAACTGGGAGTGTATGTTTAGGAAAGCTTTAAAGGTTGAAACCTCTTGATTAATTCATACTGCAAAGGGTCTGGAATTTGGACATAAGAAAAAGACTCAGTTCTGGTTTAGTTTTAGCTGAATTGGAGAAAAAAAAGCAGAAACAATGTAGTAGTTGGCTTTGGAGATGTAGGTGTTGGGGTTTTTTTCTTAGATAGAGAATTCATTTCTTAACAAAAACATTGATGGAATAAGGTAAAATTAAAAATAGTCAAAATAATAACAGTTTTGCTTAATATGTTGGAGGAACTGTTCTACTGATGTTCTTGAAATAATAGGACTGTTTCATACTGTAAGGACTAGTGAGATCTTGGCTGTCAAAGCAAAGAGTGAAGACTGGAGTTTTTCCTGTCCCCTTCATTCACTTGTAGCTTCTCTTTTAAATTTCTACACCTACGGGATAGTTTTTGAAGGCACAATCAACAGTAGTACTGGACAGAAAGCAAGGCTTCTGATCTGCAGGTGGCTTCTGCTCTTTCAAGATTTGTTCTAGTTTGATCTGCGTTTGTCTTGAAGCTAGAGACCTGTGAAGCACCAGTCTCAGCCTTTAGCATACCCACCTTTAGCAACCATTCAGGTTGATTTTTGTTATTTTTGCTAGAACCCTTCACAGAAATCTGGCAAAATTACCCACATCTAGCCTTTTTTAGCGGGAAAGAATCATAAACAGGGCCTCTAAACACTGGAAAAAATGTGAGAAATGAAATCACTACTGAAGGTGAACTCAAAAACTCAAAAATTGGTAGGGGAATAATAGCTTTTTGCTTATTGTCTGTGAATAGTAAGAATACCAAACAATTCTTTTTTATTTAGGATACTTTTATTCTGAGCTGTAATATTCTTTATTCTTGCTTTTTAGAGGTGTTCGTTCATTGTCAAATCGGTAAGTTTCTTACTGGTTCATCTTGTTTAAGAAAGTATTGAGTTCAAAATAAATAGGCAGAATAATGAGGAATATAATAGCAAAAGAAGTTTGTAAATGTAGATAGAAAATGCTACCCTTCCAGGCTTTGTCACGGCCCACTGAATGTAGAACCCCATGGTGGTTTTTCAGTCTCTCTTACGGGACAGCTTTTGAGCCACATCCATAGTATATGGCATTAAGTATTATTTTTGGCTTTTATGCTCCAAGGACATTGCGTGTAACCAATATATTATCCACGTATTTTTGTTCGTCCTGCTCCACCTCACACTTACTGGTAGATCTTCCATGTTTGTGATACTGAAGAGACATCAGGTAAAGTAGTGACAAGTGAATATGCCCTGACAGCTTTAATATCTTTCTGAAACCATCTGTAGTGAATAGATAAACTTCTGTTGTATAACTGTTCAAGTTTAAGCAGTACAGCACACAGTTAGAGTCTGAATGCTGTATCCTATAGGTCTTATTATGCCTTTGCTCTTTAAGATCATAGCAGAGCTCTTTTTTGTGTCTATCTGTTAGTACACTGCATTACAGGACAAAGATACTATTCTGATCACTCTACAGCCTCATACATGTTGTTATTGTTTCATTGCCTGTCTAGCTAAAATATTTAACATTTTTTAAGATTATTTTCCCAAGGTGTTTTTTTATTCTCCTGAGATACCCAAAATAATTTTTCTTCATACAGTGTGATGCGGTGAACTGCTGAATAACTCCTGTGGGGTACTGAGTGGCCTCTCCTTGCATTAATTTCATTGGCCTTTAGGTTGGGTCACCATGAAAGAAACTTTGGAAGCTTACCTTCCCCCAGCACAGTCTGCCTGACATTTTAGGTCACGCACAAATGTGTGCTGAAAGAAAAGGAGTTGTCTGAGGTAGCTCACCTGTGGTAACTCAGTGAAGCAAAATGCAGAAAATGAAACCATCCAAATCATTATTTTGAAAGTTCACTTGGCAGATGATTTCCTGTATCTGCTAATTTACTCTGTGGAGAGAACGAGTGGCTGAATCCAGTGAAAGAGGCATCATCCCACTTTCATAACCAGAATTCCTGTTTTCAGAGTTGTGCGGAAAGCTGCTGCTTTGAGTCTTGATGTAAATTTTTGAAAACTTTTCTATAATCATCTACTGATCAGACATTTCTGGTTGTGTACTTGATCCATTATGATGATACCTGAGATGCACCAAGGATAAAACTCCCATTTTGAAAAAAGAGTATTCAAATGAGAGTTGACCGAAATTGAGAAGTATATAAGGTCAAAACAAAACAAAAAAACCCTCTAACAATATGTTGGTAGTGTTTTCAGTGTGTCCAGAAAATGGATTAATAGCAGTGTGGAACAAAATACTTTGGCCATAATAATCTTAATTAAAACAAAAGGCAAATTCAGGCAAAGCAACTATCTTATAAATCTTTTTCTGAGTTTAATAAACCACTGTTGTAAAAATAGACATTCTTTCTTAAACAACATTGCTTTTGCTTACTCTTCTTTAATCTTTTAAGACACGTAATGTTCAAAAAAAATTGTCCAGTTTGTGTCAAGCCCAAAGATCAGAAAAGGCTGTTTTAGATTAACCCCAGATGGACATTTTTCTGTATTTTTGTTTTCTTTTCTTTTCTTTTTCTTTTTCTTTTTTTTTTTTTTTTTTTGGTGTCATAAATAAGCTGAGTACACGGTTTTCCCCATTTTTAAACAGACTGGAATTGTTAAAATTAAAGTGCCAGGGATCAGAAGTTCAGTGTGTTGAAAGTTATATAAACGTTGAACCAAGAGATGATCTCTTCCCCAAAGAACTTACCAATTACTGTTTCAGTGGATGCATTCAATTATTCATTTTCCAGATTTGAGCTTAGTAGTGTAGTGTATTCAGTGTTATATTTTATACTTGTTTCTCTGGGTGGGGAAATGTGTTTTAGCTGAGGGCAGCTAGTACCGTGAGATCTTTAATTTCCATAGACAGCAGGCAAGGTGTTGCTTGCAAATACTGTCAGAAAGAGGTCTACCCCTAAATAAGAAAAATAAAATATTTGCTGGACTTGTGAAACAGTGGTTGCAAACTGTTACTTTCTCTCATGGGAAAGAAAAACGTTGACATTATATTGATGGCATTTCGGTAATTTCTGTCTTGACAGTGCTTACTTTCTGTGGGCAAGAAATGCCTGTTGATTTATATACTCATGCAATTAACTTCATACTTAATGTATCTTATCTTAGAGGCTGACATTCTGTGAAAGTAGTCTTTAAAATAATACTGTCATTTAAATGGTCAGCAGAAAAGTCATTAATTATGGATCCCATTTTAGACCTCATTTAATTTATTATTTGGTAGTTATTTATTTTTGCCTCTAGCTAGAAGAGAATGACTGAATTCACTCATTCTGCATGGTGTTCTGACCTCTTAGTAGCACAGAAATTTTAAATACTAAAACATTTTTTGTGTGTGAAAAATGAATTCATTTACTCCCTCTTTTTTTGCTGTCCACAAGCAGTTTGTGGCTTTTCTTTGCTTTTATGTTGAACAATTAGCAGCTGTTGAATTACTTCATGCATGCAGCTTCTTAACTGATGTAAAAAGCCCCATTTTCTGATGCGCTGTGGTTGTTTCATAAGAAAAAACTTGTTGGACATAGAGCAAGCCTGCTTTGACTCGTGCAAATCCACTGGTACTGATGGCAATCCAAGTAAGGGGAGGAGAACAGGGCTTTTAGAGGATGGTTTATATTCAAAGGCCTTTTTGTAGACAAAATGTAAAGAAGGGGAAGAGTAGTTTTAGGATTATATATTAGGATTTCCTAAAGTTAAACACAATTAGTAAAATAGTGGCTTAAATTAAAGTTCATGTCTTGATTTTCCTTTTAATGGATATGGTTCATGTTCACTGAAGATTAATAAGCCCTGGAAAATATGTTAATTATACTCATAGAAGGGAATTACCTTATGATAAAACCATCATAAAAAGTGTTTATGGACTGTAAACAATATGCTCTAATCTGTATCATGAGTCTTGTCTCTCTGATCTACAGCGTGTGTTTTTGAAGGAATAACAGTTGATAAACATTCAAGACAACCAGATTAATTTTTTAATGTAGAACAAAATAAATGGTTGATGAAAACAGTGTGACCGTCCTCAATAATGATTTTTAATTTGTAATTAAGTTGAAGTCTCACAAAGCTGGAGGAGCAGGAATTTCAGTTATTTTCTGAAATTTTGAATGTAATAATAGTACATAAAGATATGTATGTGGAAAAGTGCCTGGTTGAACAAGAAGAGTTAGACCTTTAGAATTTTTTATATTTGCTTTTGAAATAGAAGACAAAAGGTAGTGCTAAAATTAAAATAAGTACACAAGGGGTGAATGCAGGTAATTACAGCAATGCATGCTCATGCTTGAATAAAGGTCAAGATCAGGAATAAATTGCAGAAGTGTTCTGCAATTTAAACTTATTAAATAGTCTTCATTGTGTAAGGAATTTTTTTTAATTTTTTTAAAAATTGTATTTCGTGTTAAATTTATGTTGCTATCCAAATCTGTTGCTCTCCACAGAACACGTGCTGCCTCAGCCCACACCAAAACCAAAAGCAGAAAAAAAAAACCCAAATTCTTCTGCCTGAGGGAAAGTGAATTTGTGCCTCGAGCTTGTTTCAAGGTGGCTTTCAGGTACAAAGGGTATATACTTCATTCTTTTTGCAACAGCATGGGTTTTTTCTCTGGTAGTTTTTTGGCATCTAAGCATGTGATTGCTTTTCTTTTTATGAAGATTTTGCAAAATGTAGCTATATGACTGACAACTAAAGGAAATCATGCAGTTATCCATCTCTCTCTTTGCAGCTCTTTGTATTGTTCATAATGTTTTGTTTACTTTCTGTGTTTTGTGTTCTGTGGGATATTATTAGTCCGGTTAACACGTCATCTTTAGTCAGTGTCCAGAAGATACAAGTCGTCATGTATAAATGTTGATGTTCTCAGTGACTAGTCTGACGTTTTCCAGAACTGGAAATCTCTGCATCCTATCACTGTTGTCTCCTTCGTACAGTGTAGCTAAGAAATAAACTTACCTACTGCATGAAGTAATTCCTAGCCCTTCCCCACCCTCTCTTCCCCTCTGGACAAATTTTTAATTCAGAATCTGAGCCATAACAAGGGTAACACTAGCCTGTGCTGGAGCCTCTGACCCAGTTGCCACGTGGTTCTTTCCTTCTGCTGTCAAAGGCCTGTGCTGCGACTGCTCCTGCAAAGGTTTTTATGCCGACTGTCGCAGCTTCATGCCTGACCCATGCAGCAGTGGAAAAGTGTTTGTGGCATGTTTGAAGAGTACTCTGCGTATGAGAGAGACAGCCACTGGTTTGTTTTGGGATTGTCCAGTCAGCGGCGTCTGAGCCGTGTGCTGTTCTTGGGAAGCTACGGGTGAGCTGCTCCATGGGTCTGTCATGCTACTTGCCCTAGTGCTGTGGTGATGCTGTGTCTTCTAATGCACAATTGCAAGACAAAGTGATTCTGTGTTATGCTGAGAACAGCCGGTGTGCCCAGCCCTCTCATCTCCGGCAGCAGAGCACTGGGAACCCTTTAAGTACCTGCTGACCTCTCTCAGGTGTGGTTTTGTCCCAGAGCATCTCCTACCCACAGGACTCCCACATACACAGCAGTTGCTTGTGCTCATGTCACATGAGGGTTTTTGCACATGAATAGTAGAGACTGGACGATTGAACATCTTGGCTAACTTAGTAAGTGTAACACGTGTGGATTAGGAAGGCTTCAAATACAAATACATGTTTATGAAGAGTAATTTATTGTAATAATTTTTTTTGCTGTTAACAGCTACTGTTAAGCAGTAGTGATTTTCATTAGCAAATTGCTTTTTTCAGCTTGAAAGCAATGTAATTAATTGCTGCTATAATTCTTTACATTGTTTGGGATTTCATTGCTGATTCTTAATTACAACATGTCTGTAGGAGCAAAAAGTTTTCAGAAAGGCTTGTATAGAAAAACCCTGCAAAAGTTGATACATACATCTCTGCAATCAGTTATATTTCCTGGTTGTAATTTATGGGTGTTGTTGCCAGAACAGTTATGGAAAAATGTTCTGTAACGTAGTCCTTTACGGTATTTGGGGTACAAATAAAGCCATTGCAATTTTATTAATTTTCATTCATTTTGTTTTTTACTGTAACCCATTTAAATGTAAATAATGCCATTTCAGCTTCCTGTCAGTCAGATTCAAAAGGACTTTTCAGCCAGCGTTGCTCACAGAAATAGCCACTCCAAAGTGGGCAGGAAACTTTTGTCTTCTGCGGAATTTTTCTTGCTTTGACCTCAGTAAGAGAAAATCCTTTCTAAAATGAAGAAGCAATCTGTTACCGGCTGTTAAGTGACATAGTGCAGCACTAAGAAATTATGAAGCATTTGTCAAAATATCAATAATAACTTTTTTAAGCAGAAAAAGAACTTTATTACATAAAATGACATTGCCAAAATTTAGCTACCGTAAAATGTTACCGCAGAAAACACAAATGAGAAACACCTTCCTTTATATTTAAACTTCTTTTTTTTATTACAAAGAGAGCTGGTAAGTGTGGTGTGCTTTGTGTCCTGTTCGTTGCTCAGAGGAAGAACTGACGGTGGCGTGATTAGAGTGCCTGGGGAGAAATGAAGAAACACTGCTGCTGAAGAGACTGTAGCTTTTGCTGGGAAGGTCTTCCTCAGCTGGACAGGCATTTCAGGTGTTCTCCAGCAAAAAAATACATTGCTGCATGCAGAGAAGAGAAGAGTAAAGCCATTTCCTTTACGAATCTGTTCTGAATTCAGACTATGTGTTTGAGTCTCACACTGGCATGGTTGTGGTAGTTGGGAGCAATGCCGAGCTAACCGTGCAAGTGAGACTTCTGTCTCTAACAGGAATTTAGGGCTTTGTGGTTGCAGTAGGAATTTAATGTTGGTCCTTGCTCATGTATCCATGAACCCAGACAAGCTACAGTAAAGGAGATTAAGATCAGTGGTTTCTTCCAAGCTGAGCAGAAAATTGCCAAAATAGGACATAAGGGCATATAAAGTCTTCATAACTGACTTTGATTAGATTGTCTGTTCTTTCTACCACCACTCATTTCTGGCAGTGGTATTTTTTTTTTATTGGGGATATTTCAGTGATTTAAAAGGTTCTTGTATAGTTGTATTGGTACAATAAACTCATCTTATTTCATGTTTGCATATATACCATTTCTGTAATTATTTTGTAGGATTACGCGTAGGGGAAAAGGCATAAATGAGTGACTGTTGGCCAGTGGATTTTCCAATTTTCAAAGCAGTCTTGCTGACTTCACTTACTTGCCTGCTGTTTGGAAGGAGATCCTAGTTTTATAAACATTAGCAAGTTTGAGATCAAGTCTGTTTGAGGTAAAGCACAAACCAGGATATATTTGCTGTGATGAAACTTGTGATAAAGTGCTCTGAACCCAAGGAGACTGTAGCTTGAATTAAGGAAGTCTTCCTTAGCCTGAGAAAGGCTTTAGTAGTTTTCTGACAAAGAAAAGTTATGTCAGGTTATTAAGTTTGAAGTTCTTGTTGTTGAGATCTTTTTCTTCTCCAACTACACATTTTTTTACTTTTCTGCAGTTGTCTTGCATACATTTCTGCTACAGAGTTTTATACTTATAAATGGGCTTTGATTTTTATATTTTTTTTAAGTGCCTGGCATTTGATTGCAGCCTTTACACTAACAATTGGACTTTCACGAGGTCATACTGCACTAGGTTTAAAAAAAACAGTGACTAGTATCTTTTTTTGGTCTTCAGAACAATGTGTTCAATCCTTTCTTGCCATCATTCCAGACATAGCATTTATTGAATATCTTCCCTAAATAAAGGCTAATCAACAGTTTTACTTGTTTTGTAGACAACCGTGTTACTGGTAGTTTTTTTTACCCTTAGTCCTGAAACGTTACTGAGAAATTCAGACCCAGATTCAAATCCAGATTTCCTCAAAGCATTGAAGATTTTCAGGTCTGCGGAGGAACTTCATCTCTGAACGGGAAGCTTATGCTTCAAGCTAAAACCTGCACTTGTAGTGTAAGGCTAAGTGAAGTGATTTCAAATTGTTTGCATATTGCAGGCCATGATGAATGAGCACTGAAAACATTTGAACTGCTTTGCTTTGGTATCAATCTGTTGTGTTAAGCGAGAGCATATGGCCAGATCACGCAGGCCGCTTGGCTATTGCGAACGCTGGCACCTCAGCAGATTTCTGATCAGGAGTGTCTAATATCCACACATGCCGGTGATGAGTCGGTCAGGATTCCTGCTCCTCTTATCGACAGCTGGGATAACAAGATATCCAGATAACATATATGCATATGGAAATGTTGTGGTTTTTTTTCCTTTAACAGAAGACACACAGTCATATGGCCGTTTGTTTGTGAGATGAAACATGTTACAGTTTAACATTTGCAAACATAATAGCTGTTATCTTAAAAACATGGACAAACTTCAGGTATTTTTTTAAATCATTTTGAACTTAGCCTGATAGTGTTTTTAACACAAGTTTCTAACCACCCTGACAATTTGCCTTATGCACAAATTTTGAATATAACTACTGTATCCAACAGTATACAGGCTGTATATTCCAATGTAATCCAAATTATAATTCAATTTTACAGTGATATTGTGGTGATAATTTTCTTCATGGTCTAGCAATTACACTTGTCATTTGCTGCATCGTAGAAAACATCTTCGTTACATTTGAGTAGACTTTGCTGTTGTTTTCTTTTTTGGTAGTGTTGTAGGTAAAAAATCTTTGCCATTATGATACAAATACTGTAAAGAACTGATTTGTTTGCAGCTAAAAATACCGCTTTTTCAAAATGAATCTGATTCTTGAAGTTTCTTATAGTATGTGGAGGAAAATTTGTTCTTTAAAGAAGAAAACCTTATCATTTGGCTTTGTTATGAAATTCTTAGATAATCACAAAGACTATCCCACCCCAAGAGCTGAAAGATTTACATTTATATCTTTTCATGCCATCTTAATAACCTTGAAGAGAATAACTGGCTCACTGTCTGAACAGGTGGCACGAACAAGATGAAAGCACTTTATGAATTCATTTTTTTTTTCTTATTCATTGTATTTCACGGATGATATTTCAAAATACAATGAATAGTTGTAATAACAGTTACAGGGAAATTATCTGTAATCTAGATAAAGAACTATTTCAGTTTCAAACACAATCTACCAGTCTCATGGTAGTGAATACAGGACTATTTTAAAAAAGGGGGGGTGGGGAGGGAACCTGTTTTCTTTGATTCGACTCCTAGATATCAGAAAGAAAAGCAAGTAAAATAGAAAGTTGCTGCTTCTTCTTGTGAAATTAATGGATTCTGCTGCCAGGGTTCTGCGTCACTGCCGTTAGATTTTACTCATATATATTAATTCCCTCTATGAAGTTTTTATCATGGATATGCTCTTATTACCAGGATTATAAGAGCACCAGGTATGTACTAAAAATGGTATGTTAACATAAGATAGGTACTGGTCACCAGGGAAGTGGTGAAATACAATTAGTTTCTGATCTTACAGGCCAGAGGCTATTAAACTGTTAAATTAATATTATGCAGGGAGGGAGAAAGTTGTTTGCATACTACTTGTTTCAAACAGTGTTTGAGTAGACAGCAATACATAGCTGGTTCGCATAAGATGCAGTTTTGTAGAGAGCAAATCGTGGGGCTTCAGTGTTCTGGGTTTCTGCTGGGTCAGACACTTTGCAGAAGCGGTGGCTGATGTAGGTCCAGTGGGCAGGCTGCTGCTCTTCTTCCCTGTGAAAAACAGCACTGATTTGGTCCCCATTTCTTTGCCTGCCAGCCAGGGCTGCGTTTTAAATGGGCTGCTTTTGAACGGCTCGCTTTCTCATGGGAGTTGGTGTTCCTTTTGCTCTTGTAACTGTTATGCTTGGTGTCTCGTGGTGGATGCTGTGAAGCTAACATTCAGGTGATGGTTTAAGATTGCCTGGTCTTTATGAAGGACAGCATGGTGAGAGTGCTGCTGAAAATGAGAAGAAAAAGGCATAGAAAGGTAAAAGGAACAGAATCTGTTGTGTGTCGGGCTCCAGAGGTTGTGGCTTGTACAGGGTACGAAGTAGGAAGGAGTAAAGAGGTTTGGTTTGATTTTGAGAGAAAGAACAATGCTGCAGGGAGCAGCTAGAGCCCTACCAAGGGTCAAAAGAAAAAGGCATGATCTGAGAAGCTGAACTTTTGTTAAATAGTCTTATTTTGAACAAAGAAAATTGGATTTCGGGAAGAGGAGGAACATGTAGTCCCATGAGAGCGTTCTTTGGCAAAGAGGTTGTTGAATTAATCTGATGTGTTGCACAAGAAAAAGCTCTAATCCATCTCTTGTATGTATGCTCAAAAACAAACAAATGTAAAGCAGTTTTCTTTGTGTGTTATTTATAGATGCTAGTCTTTGCAACACACTGTTCCTCTGTGATAACCTTAGGCTGCACTTTGGCTTTTCAGACTCTTAGGAGTTCTCTGGAACAAGCTTTCTTCTACATCAGCTCTTAACTTCGGTTACTGGCACGCTATGCACCTTCTAAGTCTCAGACCATTGAACTCTGCCACAGTGCAGCAGGTAAATCGGATGTTTTGTGGAGCAGACTTTAAGCCTGCAAGTGACTAGAGGCTGTTCTAAGGTTTATTATTTTTATTAGTACATGTATTAAGGTGGCCAAGAGAGGCATCTTTCTGGATTAGGTGGAAAAAAACCTTTTTTCATAGATAGCGTGAGAGAAGGCAGGGTATGAGAGTGAAAGGACTCCATGTTTCTGTCTGAAAATGTCAGTGAAATAGACAGTTGATGAAAAATTGGAAAAGTAGTTTAGGTACATGTCATCTGCTCACAATCTCCGTTAGCTCCATTGTGGGTCCAGGTTTGTGAACAGGATGATGACCAAGAGTTGTTCAAACTGTTACTGTGGATATGCCTAATCCATTGGCTTTTCCTTCCCTTGAGCCCTCTTTACTGACCACCAGTTCCGATTTGGAGGTGGTTTCCAGGCAATCGCTACAACTGTGAAATGGCATAGCAAAATAAGACCATTTTAGAGTTTAGTTGAAATGGGGAAAACCTTCATAACGTGGCATAACAACTTTCATGTAGCTTAGTTGCCCTCGTTAACTATGAGGTAAGTCCTGTCCCCCAAAATGGATCCTTACCATTCATATTAGAGATTTTATTTCCATTTGAAATAAAATAAAGGCTTCATTACAAACTCCTAATGTTATTGTATAATGTTTTGAGTTTGTAATGATTCACTGTATGGCTAGGAATCCAAAGTTGCTCCCCATGTAGTAAAGTTGTTGTGATCTTGTCACTTCATTCGTTTAGAGAATGTTTTGAGATCCAGACTCTTGTTAATTCTCTTGTTAGTTCTTGTGTTCAATCTCTTGTTCTTTCTTTTTTTATTTATTCATTGTAAAGATCTATGGATTGGTTTGAGAATAAACCCCACACTAGTTTTTTTTCTTTCGTTTAAAGCATGTGGTTGGGTTCTGAGCATTCAGTTAAATCTGAAGATATGGGTCTACTCGGTCACTGACTGACCAACACTGTTTAACCGGTTATGAATAAGGAATGCAGAATGTGTTACTGTTACTGTTCACGATCTGCTGAATATTCTCACAAATGGTGCTTGCCTAACAGTAGCAAATACTCCTGTTTCTGTGAATAAGAGATCAATAAAAATGATGCAGATCTGTGTGACTGGGATTTTTTGCAAAATTGATCAGCCTTAAAACATTTACCGATGTGCCTGCTATGTTCAGTGCCCAGATCCACTCCGTTTTAGTCTCGCGTTGAAGCTATACGATTGTAGCAGCTAGGCAAATACTTCTAAACAGCCAGAACCAGGTTATCAAAAATTTGAAGAACTATTCCGTGATCTCCTTGATACGAAGAAAAGATACTGGAAACAGAGATCTGCTGTGTGTCTCTTGGTCAAAATGTAATTCCCAAGTCATTCAACAGCAAGGTTAATTGCTGTTTTCTTTATACAGCCTAGTTATATTTCACAGCAATTTCAGATCATATCAGCCTGAAGCATAGTGCAAACATGCGCCCTGAGATAACATGACACAAGTAAAAAGCCATCATGTTAATAACTTTAGCTTCTGTTTCTCTGGAGGTTTTTTGGTGGCATAGGTTAATATACTCGTTTGTAACTTTTTTCTATTTTTTTTTTTTTTTAAAAGAAGCTTTGTCTATTTTTCTTGTGTTTTACTGGAAGTTTTTCATGGATTAATTGTAAGGCAATAGACTAATTAAAATATAATCAGCAAATGATTGTTGGACTTCTGTGTTACATTAGGCTGGGGTAAAGGAGAAAGCAAAAGCCTCTAGTTTAACTTCTTGACATTCATAAGATGTTCCCTAACAGTTGTGTTGGGACAAATAGTATACAGTGGTTCCCAGTTCACCATCTCTATACTTCCTTTATAGTACATTTACATATTTCTAAAAGCCTTCCTCAGACAGGAATATTTCCTTCAAAATTTCTGCATTTAGGCACCGACTTGCTTATGGAGATTTCGAGCCCATCTCCTCAGTTCATATGGTGCAATTTAACACGATTTAGGCTTAAGTCTTTAGATGATTAAAATTACTGCATCTAACAATCTGTTATTACACACAAAGCAACGGTAAGTTGCTCTCAAAGAAATGATGTGAAATTTAGATCTCAGCACTTGATTAAGTAAAAAATGTCCTAAGCGGATCTGAAAGGCTCACAGAGCCATGGGTGGGATTGAGGAAGAAGTTACAGAAACTGATGAAAACTAAACCCAAGTATTTTTAAGGAACGAAGATATACATCCATGTCAGAAATAACAAAGCAGAACTAGCTAGCAGAGTGCAGACAAGGTAACAGGCCGATCAGAGCTGAAGAACAGACTTCCCATGAGGAATTTTCCTGAGAAAAATACAGACAAGCAGAATGGGACAGCAGTGTAGCATACACTTACAGCACAGGTAACTCAGATATAAGCCTATTTTTCTTTCTCCTAGGTATCATAAAATGGCCCAGACTGAGAAGGGGAAATTGCAAGACAAAGCTACCTGAATCTGAGCTCTGTCCTCAGCCTGGCAGGCACATCACTGGGCTGCTGTGAATTCCCTTGAAAGGCAAGTTTTCTCTTGTGTAACCTGAATTACTGAGTAAAAATCCCAGAATATCTCAGACAGCAAGAGCCATGGGATATGCTCATCCCTGGAGATGAACACAGCAATAGTGAGGGCACAGCAACATGCATGGGACCTGTGAGGGGCAAAGCTCTGCCCTAGTTTCCTTTGTTCGTACCTAGATGCCATTCTCCAAAGCAAAGGATTAAGAATACAGGAAATAAACTGCAGTTGCGTCACTGAGGATTTCAGAATACCTGTGATGTTTTGAACATAATTTTCAAAACATATATTAATATTCTCTAACCCTTTTTCGTGCATGAGAGGATATACTCATACTCTTTTTCTGTGTAACAAAAATATTTAGAAGATAAAATTGTCTGGTTTTCCTATATTGACTGTTATTATTTTTAGAAGTACTGTGAAGATAAGAAACAAAGCCTATTACTTAAATTTTGTATCAATGAAAAGAAACCAAGATAACAATTGCATGAGATGTCTACAATAGAGCTGCGTCTTCCCTGTTTCAGAAAATCTTGAGTCTGAGATAGAAAGCAAGAGCCAAACAAAGGGTGTCCTCCGCATTTTATGAGAAACCGTCGTACTTTTCTCTGACTAGGCATATTCTTTTCTGTTTAAGGAGTCACATTTAGCTATGCCTTATCCATACTAATAGAAAAGATTTATACTCTGGAACAAATCTAGGAACTGACAGTTATTTCATATAGTACTTATGGGTATCTGTATCCATAATGGCAAATATATATTAAATCTTGAAGGCATATTATCTTTTGATGCATGCTTAGCTCCTATTACTATTAATAGGAATTAAATATGTTGAAAGAGGAAAATATTCTCCGGCGTGCCGTTTTGGAGACCACAGCTTTTAAATGCCTTGCTTTATGGAAGTGGCTTTTCTGTTTTGACCAATGGTGAAGAAGTTTTGCAGCATTATACATGCATGTATTTTGAAATACCAGTCAGAAATAATTGTTTACTAGGAGAAGATAATGTTGCAGTCGTGGCATTTTCTGCAATTAATGTACAAAGTGCAAAGCCTTTGGAAGTGCAAAGCCTTACCAGTGGAGAATGTGCAGAGAATTCATGCAGTATCCCTGAGTACTACCACCATCAAACAGGAGCTCCAAACTCTTTTCTATCAGTATTTTTTTCAGAGCTCTCCCTCAGGGAAGTCATGGGAGGAGGGAGAGAGGTAGAAAGACTTTTCTCAGTCCTTGTTCTGGCTGCTTCCTTGGATTTTGCCTTTAATCTCTTTGTTTCTCTTTGATGCAGATACATAGGCTGTTCCACCAAACAGCACCGAGAGAAGCTCTTTGCCAGCTGCCTTCTGCGTCTGCTTTCTGTTTGGACCCATCGTGCATGTCAGTGCTGAGTGCAGGGGGTAGGGGCTTTACTTTTTCAGCAGTCTAGTTTCAAACAGGAGGTTAATGGCTTTCCTACATTTCTCAGAAGTGAAATGGAGAATGCAAATTCCAGTGGGATCTACCTGAACTGTGGCAATACAGTCTTACAGCCCTAGCTCCTCTGTCCCTTTAGGTGCTAATCATTAGCAATTCTTCTTTTAAAAACAAAGTTTGGTGCATTTTTAGGTTGCTAAATATTACCTGTATCACCTAAGGCTCATCTTTCATCAAAATAGAATTCGGTTTGTCAAATTTGAGCTACATTTTCTTCCACATTTCTTGCAAATATTTGTGTAGGCATGTGTTGTGCTGTGCAGTACTTGCAGTACTGTGTTTTGTCACACACTGTCTTAATATATTACCTTGCAGTTACAGTTAATATTGAAAGCAAAAAGTCTTTTTTTGTTGTTGCTGTTCTGAAATTTGTGAGTTCATTTCCAAAATGCAGTCATTTGGACCTCTATTGAGCTGTCTTATGAAATCGTATTGCAGGTTATTGCATGTATATGACCAAGAAAATTAGTATCTGTTCAGGTCGTAAGACTGCTGACAGAGATTAGGGGTGTTTGACAGAAAAAATGGTATGGCATCTTCATTTTTATTAATTAAAACCACAAGTCTGTGTAAAAATACTTTTCTAGAATAAACTGCTAGTAATGACAGGAAGGAGGAAGAAGTTACGCTCAAGATCCAGTATGATTCAGGGGGCAAGATCTGTATATATTCTAGACTCCTTGGAGAAATTAAATCAGTAAATGCTTGTTTTGATCCAAACTTAATAATGTAGTCCTTTTTCCCATACTTTTTTTGCAGCTTTTATAAAGTGGTAGTTTAAAATCAACAGTTAATTGTGGGAGTGTCCTTTTAATCCAGAAAGAGAGAGAATTTGCGAATGAGGTTTCTTGGTATTTCATTTAAACTAGTTACCTGAGAGGCTGGTATCAGTGTAGCCACAGCAGCATGGAGCTTACGTCAGACAGTTTCTTCAAGGTTTTGTGGACTAAGTATCATTCTTTGGCGCTTTGCACAGTTGTGAATACGCTTGTTAGTTGAATAAAGTGATATTCAGTATATTTGCTGAAGCTTTAAGTGTACCTTTAGAGTAAAACGTAGACATACCCGAAAACAAGTCATGTCTTTATCCCTGTGTCTGCAGGATCAGAATGCTCTCTTCCTGTCTCCCTGATTTTTAAGTTACATTAATTATACAAACTGATTGAACTAAAACTTTCTGGGACAATGTAGGGAGGTAGGGCTCAACCTACCTTTTAGGTGCCAATGTGCCTCCAGAGTACTATGTGCAGTGGCCCCAGCCTAGGATATCTTTTAGATATCCATCCTTCCTGGCAAGTCTCTTTTGCAAGTCTCAGTGCTTTTGTGGGGTAACTTGAAGGGGCCCCAGTACTGTGTACTTGAAGGTTTTTCTTTCTGGCCACCCAGACATCTTTCTCTCTGTTTTTTCTTTCTCTCCACCTGGAGATGTTGGAATTATTGTGGTTGCCGCATGCATTTCATCTTTTAATACATCTGTGTCTCACTTTGCCAACACCTTATGGTCACAGCCTGTAACCTGTGGACTGGACTTCAAGCCAGACTTCTCACGCTGTGTAAAACCCCCAATCCTGAACATTGCTTTTGACAGGGCATTGCCCATGCAGATTTCTTTGCCTTGAAACACATCCGATTCTTCAGGGGCTGCCATGGATTATTTGAACACATTTGTTTTGTTCCTCAGGACTGTAAGCTGCTCTAATTTAAAGTAATGTGACACAGTTAACTGCCTTGTATTTTAAAAGAAAATACAATTTTTCAATCAAAAGCCTCATTTAACATTTTGGCAGGAAATATACATGTTCAGTTTGAAAATAATTCTGTTCCGATCGGTAACCAGTATTTAATGACATCCACCTGCACAACCTGTTCAACCAACAGTGTTGCAACAAAACTTGTTTTCTTGTGTCCTTGGCCAGTATGCCTTTTGCAAAACATGTCTGTTGCATTTTGATTTTTCACACACACACACACGCGCGCGCACGCGCACACTCTGGTACTTCACAACGTTGTATAAGACTAAATTAGTCTTTTTTTCAGTATTCTTCCTATTTTTAATTTTGAAGCAAAACCAGATGAACATGACATAGCATAGCATCTTGCTGTCAAATGGTACTAGATCCTACTCTAGTTATTTCGTATAGCTTTAGAAGATACAATTAAGTAGTAACTTTCTAGTTAATCTGCCCTCCCACCCAGGGGGGTATGTGTGGGGGTATTTTCAACAGGAAAATCTAAAGAAGAAAGGGAATTCTTTTGCTGAACTGTAACCATTATGACTATACAACTCAAATCTGTTTTTCAACAGTATAAAGTTTTTTAAAATACCATGTTTAAAATAAATATGCCTTGTCATTTTCCACCCACTGGCTTTCTGTTTCTGGAGCAAGTCAGGCGCTTCACCTGTATCAGCTCGCATCTTGGACTGAGAACTCCTGGTGTATGCTTCAGTTGCTGGCTGTGTGCAGAATTTCAGAAGGGCAAGTCTGGAAAAACAGTAGAAAAACTACTGCTTGGAGGATAATTTTTATTCCTTCAGAGTGCAATATTTTCAAACTATGAGGAAAATACCTTTCAGAAAAGTTCAGAAAGATGCTGTCTCTTGGGGAGGAAGGAATAAAATTACTTGAGATAATAATAAACTAGAAAAATGTCAGCATCTCACAGGATGTGGAATCCACCAGGAGTCTTGAAATTATTTATTTCAAGAGCAAATTTGTCATCAGTTCGAGGATACTACTGTGGAATACGTAAGGTGGAGGAAAGGATCTCTGGAATTCAGCATGGACCTTTAAAATGGGCAGATGTAGAGCTAGAGGAGAAATTCCAGGAGGGAATGAACTAAAGTACCTTTGTCTCTTGTGTTATAAACAATCAGCCCCACAAGGCTGTGCCATCCATGTGTCCAGGACACTTCCCTCAGCTTAGCTGCCTTGTCTGTCTACTATGGAAAGATCATCAACACTATTTGTTCTGTGCGTACTGGAATATTACAATATCATTGTTGGTAGAGACACATTACGTATCTCTGCCCTCTTGGGAGGAGATACATGCTTAGGAGAAAAGAACTATATAGTCTATGAAATTTTCTTTGATGTGGTCGCCAGTTCTTTAAGTCTGCTTTTTGGATGGAGATAGATGATTTTAGCCACAAACCTCTTCCCATTAATTTCCTTAATTCATTCTGAGAGGAAGCTGAAAAAGCTTTGAAGATTCAGAAGGGCAGAGAAATGTGGACTTGACATAATCGTGGATTTCTGGTAACATCTGAATTGCCTGAATTTTGGGGGAATGTAGTCACAACTTTTAGCCTAAAGTGATCTTAATACTGAACAAAGCCATTGTGTCCTAGTGGCTTATTCATCAGCATTGCTCCAAGATGCGGGAGCTGTAGCTGTGCCATAGGAATCTGTTTAGTATCTGACCTTCTCCTTCATGTCCCCTTTTTGCACAGCTCTGCAGCCTTTCCTCACCAGTTGCATAAAGCCCACCTAGCTCTTATACAGGTGAGGTGCTGGCAGGAGGACTGGCTGGTGTGTAAGCTTTGCACTTGGCTTGGTGGACTGTGGTGTTGCTGAAGGGGGAGATTGCTGGATAGGAATAGCTGTCATAGTAAGAGGTGCTATGTGGTTTTGATGTGAAGATAAATAAAAATAAGCATTTTGGGGAAATGCAAAGTTTTTGCTCCGACTCCTAAACCTGTTCTTTGCTTCTGGAATTAAAGATCTGTATTAAATACTTTTTGTCTTGTAAGCAATAGAGATCCAGAAAAACAACTTTTGCCCCTTTTTAGTATCAGTGAGAGACTTTATGAAGAGCAGTATTCAAGTGTAAGTATTTCAATAGTGTTCAGTAGCCTATTGAGGAAAAGCTATGGATCACAAGGTTTATTGTCTAACTGTTATAAACTTAAGCTATTTCCTGTCACTAGATCTCTGACCCTTTTCTTTCTATAGAAGTTAGCTCTTTATTTAGATTGATTGCAGGGGTGTATGTGTATTTTTTTTTAATATTTAGACAGTGGATTAAAAGCACTTGAGGCTTTTTCCCCCATGAAATATTTTATGAAAAGGAACAATAGAAGCTGCTTCTTCTGCACCATCCGTTTTAATGTAAACCCAAAGGGACAGTTTTACACTATGCTCAGAAGATTTCTCTGAAGATAATGCTACACTGGCACGAAATACATAGTGCTATTTCATCCGCTGGAAACAAAGCTGCAATAACTTTTCTTAATTGGGGGATTTTCGGTATTTCTACTTGGTGGTAGAATGACAGCATAAATAACAATGGATTGCCCCCTTCGGGTACACTTTCTCTTAGTAGCATACTCTGGGCTTTCATTCCTTAAAGAATCCACATGTTTGAAAATTAAAACCTGTCTCTTCAGCTGATTTTTCTACTTCATGCTGCCCAGGAAATAAAGAAATCTCAGTGCTGAGAGTCTGCAATATGTATTTTAATGATACATCCTGGTAGGAGTTCTCAGTGTATGAGCACACTTGCTGGAGGACTTCATATGGATTTGAATGTTGCAGTATGAGCAGCGATAGAGGTGTTGCCTCACTGGTTCTGGTCTTCAGCTTTAAAACAATTTGTGTGTTCTTTGGGGCAGGGACTTTGTACAATGTCTAGTATAATGGACCCTTGAGCCTTGATAGTACAACCAGACATCATTCCCATGGATAAAAGGAGGAACAGGGGCAGTAGGTGAGTCTACAACAGCAGTATTTTATTAGAGCAAATGAAAATATTGCAGTGAATTGCTGTATGTGCTAGTCAGGTTCAGCAGCAAACAGGTGAAAAAGATAGTTTCAATGGAAAATGCAGCCTATGTGGCTTCCAGTGACATCCTTGTGGCAGAAGCTGCAGAGATGAAACAATGCCTGCAGCTCTTCACTATGAATTCCCTTTTTACTATGTGTTTTCTCCTCAATATAACAGATCTGCAAAATACTGAATAAATATTCCATAGATTTTTGGGTATGTAAGGATATATATTTTTTTTTTTTTTCAGCAAAGAGAACTTGGAAAGTATCTGGCTAAATCCAAATAAATAAATAAATACATCCTGTGATGGAATTAGTGCTGTTTTGACTAGTTCCTAAATAAGTGTGTGTTTTTCATATAGTTACTCTGTGAATATAATGGTTTGTTTTAATGTTTGGGTGCCTGAAATTAAAATAGTATGAAAAGCCAGCAAGAAAAGAGGTGCCTATATAGGTCATCTCTTGGTAAACAATTGGAAGTTTTTAACATAACAGTCAGAGTATAAATGAGGAATCCAGCTCATCTTTAGTATGCTTATGTTCACTTTACTACCAGTTAAATGCAGAGTCTGTTTGTACATTCTTTGATGTAGTGCCTAAATAAGGGAACATGCACTTAGGTTCCCAAACTCTCTCCAGGTGATGCAGTATTGTGCTTCAATGGTATAATTAGAGAATTATTTGAATATAAATGTGGTCTTGTTGGGGTCATTTTGCCATCTGCATTCCAGAGCTCATTTAATTATTGTTGACGGACAGGTGTCGAGTTAAGCCTTAAACATCTCTGCTGAGAGCTAATCTACAGCCTTACTTGGCAGCTCGCTTCTGTGTTAAGTGTTCTTTTAGCATCTGTGGGTTTCAGTGGTGCAATGATTAAGATCCCTTTAACTTCTGAAAGAGAATCATGTTTTCTTGTTCTGTATAGACTTCTGATACAATTGTTCTGACACAATTATTGAAGATCCCCTTGCTTCTTTCTAGATAAAAGCCATACTTCCTTCCCATGTTCTTTGCTGGGGCCTGTGTCTGCACCGGATTCTGTTCTTGCTAGCAGTGCATTTTTTTTTCTCTCAGCATCGTTTTTCTGAGACTTGTGGTCTCAACATTTCTTCTTTGGGAAAAATCTGGGAAAGAAAAGCAATGTCATTTGTATGTTTTCAACCCTTCACTTCTAGTGGACTATTTTAGTGGTATCCTGAGATTTTTTCTGTAGATGAAGAAGTGAAAACAGTAGCTTAAGTGTGGGTTTCATCGGTACAAAACAGTGGATGTTTAGCAAACCCACTCAGTGCAATATGGCTGTGTCTCCATGATAAAGACATTTGGTGAATATCTAAATCCTACCAAATGGTTTGAAGATACTTGGCCTAACATAAGGCAGGATCAAGACACAATAGATTCCCAAAAGAGTGAGTGCCAGCACTTAATTTTAGTTTTTAAAAAGCACTGACTTTTTTTGAATGAAAGCCACCAGCAGCGTAATTTTAGTGTGATTTTTACATAGCTGTTCACAATTCCAGGTGACTTGAAACATAGCCTATGTAGGTATCTTTATCAATACCATATTTGAGGCTCTGCTTTGCTTCTTGCAAAGTTTTACTTCGGCTGAAATTGTTGCGGGCCACTGTGTGATAGCCCAGGGCAGGAGAAAGCAGCAGGTAATGGATGCTTTCCAAGTGATGGCCTGGACCAGTTGTTGCTTTATTGTTTTACTTCATATTTATGACTCGTTTCCCCTTCTAAGCTAACTTAAATAACAACACATGATGCAGCCTTGATGCTCTCTACATAACATGTAGCCATCAATGTCTCCTATACACAACCTCTCTGCAAGCTCAGCTTACTCTAGGGCAGGTGGCATGACAAAACAGGTTAGAAATCCTGTGTGGGGAAGGGTTTTCTTATTGTGGTTGTGGACAGTTCTGGGTCATGATATAAGTAATTATACATTCAGTGTACTTTGAACTTTTAGTTGTCATTAGATACCCTTCTTTTTTCTTTTAACTGAAGAACAGAAAAAGTAGAGGCTGTGATTTTATTTATTTATTTTTTTTTTTAATAAAAAGAATCTGGGAAATTGCCTCAGGTGATTATAGCCATTAGTCAACTGTAGCAAGAAAGACTTAGGAGTCTTTTTTTAAAGGAGGCTGGAGAAAGGATAAAAAGCTGCCTGAGTTTATTAAACGTAAATCTTCATAGATGAACCTGAAAACTGGCTTTGATAAGCCCTCTTTTTTTGAGACATGGGAAATCTCAGGGATCTTAAACTGTCTGGAGCCAAGTACTGCATAGATGGTAATTAGCTGAGCTGAAGAAATTGCGGATTGACATTGATTGGGGATGGTAAAGAACAGGCTAAAGAAAAGTTGTCACTGGGATGTATTTAAAAAGAAAAGTAAGTAGGATCAGAGGGAAATTCTGTTTAATGTTTCCACTGTAGACTTTGGCACAAAAAAAAGGGGGTGTGATGACATATACAGTTAGAAGATGTTTCTAAAGAGGGAAGGGATGAAAATAAAATACAAGAAGAACTTGACAGTAAGGCTATAGTAGTGAAAATGAGGTGTAATTGAACAGCATGATATTAAAGGTCAGGCAATTAGTAATCTGGAAATTCCTCAGCTGGAAGCAGCGGAAGCACAAAGCTCGAAAATATTAGTTTACATGTAACTGAGTTGCTGACTTGATGTGATGAGATAGATACAGTCCTAGGAGGTGTTGAACGAGCTTCTTTTGGGCAGGGAAGGGAGCAGCTGTCATGGTCAGGGTGAGGAGCACCTGTGGATGTTCCTTTGGGGAACCTTGTAGAGGTCTGGTTACACATAAGGATGAACTCAAACTGGAGTAAGTGAAAGCAGGGCTGCTAAGAAACTTGGGGGAATGGAAGAATATTTACATTGATACTTCAAAAATATAATTAACTATTACTGGCTGGTGAAATGCTTTAATTGATTGCTATTGAAGTTGGACAGTAATCTTGCTGATACCTTTTCTTCCTCCTTTTCCTCCACACAGATGTCTGTGTCGGGGTGCAGCAAGGAACCAGCTGCCAACTCAGGGCTGGAAGCCGGGAGCCCAGCACGGTGAGACAGCCAGCTGGGCAGTGCCCATACCGTGCGCCAGGGCCAGCCCCGGGGAGGGCAGCCAGGTTCAGCCGAGAGTGCCCATTGCTGGGCAGGCCTGTGCTGATGCGACGGGTCTGGGGCCAGCCTGGGAAGTCGGGGTCAGTACCGGTGATGGTAACCGGGGTCAGACACAGCCCAGTGGCAGCTGAGCAGCCCTGTGGTGACGGGGCAGGTGTGAGGAGAGGCTGGTGTGTCAGTCTGGAGCGTAGGGTCTGGTTCAGCGAGGGCCCCGGCCAGGCAGGGGGCATGACTGTGATACTGTGGTGGACCAGTACAGGTGAGGTGAGAGCCTCAGCTTAAAAATGGCTCTGAAGGGAAAAGTAGCCCCTGAGGAGGCTTCTTCACAACAGCTTTTCTTTTTTCGGGTATGTGCCGACCAACGCTGGCCCTGAGCCCAGGCAGCCAGAGTCCTGAGAGCCAGGGGGGATGCACCCAGGGGACCAGTGCTGCAAGTCTGTGTTAAAAGATGTCTTCCTTGAGCTTTTTGATATTACAGTACCTGGTGCATTTACCACTGTCCCTTAGCTTATGTGAGTGGCCAAGTTCCTCCCAGAGGAGCAATGCCTAGGGAGTGCTGGCGAACCCATCCAGTTAAATTTTCCTACATAAGATACTTCTACGTGAAAAGGTCGTTTAGAAATGCTGCCTTGTCAGGGCTTGGTGCATGTGCCTTGCCGCCCCGTGGAGGTTTGGCTACTGGGGGCTCAAGGCTAGTTTTGATATGGCAGAGCTGAATGACCTTGAGAGGCTCCAGCAGGGCCCTGCCCTTCATTGCTGAGGAGATGATTTCAAGGTCGGACTCTCGCTTTTGGTGTCTGCCTCAGCTGTGGTGCAGCCATGCCTGTGCCTGGCCAGGCACCCTGTTGGTCTGGACTCTGACCTGCACATCTGACTCCACAGCTGACTTGAGACCTGCCTTGTCACTGGGCTGTTGGCTGACCCCAGTTACCATTGCTGGACCAGCTTGTTGCTCCCTGGCACTGCCTTTCATTTTTGACTTGGGCTTCTTGCTGTATCAGTTTTGGGGTATCATCAGGAGGCAGGCCAGATGTTTTTGGTGTCAAGACAGGAAGAGAAACAGATTCCTTTGATTTCCATCCTCTGCACGTGTCATTTCAGATACTATCCTCTTCTGATAACTCTCCCTTCTAAAATAAATCATTTTAATTTGTTTTCATGCTCTCTTTTATGAGATTCTCTCCACCTTCTCATGATAATCCATCTATCAGCTGTTGACCTTAGCAGTGATTGCCAGATTTAACATGCAGAAGTTATGTGATTACAAAGCAAAATATCTGTGCTGGATTCTGGTTTAAAAAAAAAAAAAGAAGTAGATAGTATAAATCTTGATTATTTTAATAAGTCTAATACATAATAGAGGAGTTGGGACGGGTCAAGGAGAGACTTTGCTTTGTCTGCAGACTGGATGACTTATCTGTAGTATATAAATCTGATAGCTTACAGCTCCTTCTTTTAATCATTTCTATCTCATGCTTCTCCTGAGTAAGGCTCTTGCTCTGTTAGATGACCTCTCATTCAACTTTGTACTTAACAGGAAAACTTCATAACAGAAAATATATCATATTACTGTCCTGGTTATTTCTTTTGTTTAAGGTTTAGCGTGTCTGGTTTCACCCCAGTAAAATCAGTGCTGGCTCTTTTCCAGCTATCTAAGTTTTAGGTGATGCGTGTCCCTGTTCTGACTTAAACACACAGGGAAACAAACAACAGTTTAGAATACCTTGACCTTGTGTTGTAAAACTGGGAGGATGAATTGTTCAAGAGAGAGACTGGACAAAACAACAGAGATATTTGGCAAAGGAGAAATTTACTCAGCCTGGAAGGTAATGTTATTAGATGACCTGTTGCAATGGTGCTACCCCATTGTATTAAACTATGCCACAGTGATCAATACAAGATTCCACTTGGTCTTCTTGGACCAAGTTGAGGTAGATCAACTAGTAACAGAGCAGCCCAGGAGAGGAACATGAGGAAGAGTTGGCTGTTTTCTTCAAATTTATAACTCCTTTGGGAAAGAAGGGAAGGGATATTCTTGCAAGTCACTTCGCATCCTGAATAAAAAAAAAAAAACAACCCAAACATGAAGTTTTGGGGTTTATTTATAAGGGCAAGAGGTAAATTAAGAAGCAAACTCTTTGGTTGAATGGGCATTCAGAAGAGAAGCCACTGCTTTCCCACATCTGCCAGTGTGTTTTGTGACCAAGTGTCCAAGCAAGGACTGAGCGAGGAAAGGATTGTAGCAGTTCTTACAGGGTGACCTTAACTTAGTAAAATTATAAAATTTAGTAGATGAGCTTGGAACTTCCATTTTGCTGTGTACTGTACTTTCTTCTGTTGCACTCTCTGCTTTTGTGATGGGAATGTATGCTCACTGGGGATTTGAGTCAGTATGGCAAACTTCAGGTATTGCTTTTTAGAGACCTAAAGCCAGTGTCACTATAGGTGTCACTAAATTAGCTAAGCATTTAATTCCTGGTTTAATGAATGTAACATTCTGTTTTATCCACGCATTTTTATTCTTACCTAATTGAGATCCTAAAGGATTAACAGAATGGGTGCCAGCTATAGTAATTTTTATTCTGATATACAAAAGGTGCTTTCAATTTGCATTTTAACTCCAGTTCTGCTTTACCACTGATAATGTGCAAAGCCCAGTGATATTATTACACTTTGACACTGAATTACCAGATAAATGACTTGTCAGAGTTCATTTATGTTTCTGAATGTTTGGCAAAGAGTGACAGCTGCATAGAGCTTATAATTCAGTGATGCATTATCTCAATGAAATAAAGCAGCTTCCCCTGAAAAATATATGCAAACCAAAATCTTGGGGGCCTAGATAAGGTGGTTTTAGATTCAAAATGTGATTGTGTGCCAAATAAGAGGATTAGTTCTAGAAGTCAGATAATGCCAGAGGAAAGGAGATACTGTGACTTGCCTCCTTTTCAGTAAGGAGCAGAATTTTAGATGAACGTCAGGCACCTGCACTGGAAAAAGTTTTCACCCCTTTAAAATGGAAAAAGAACAAAGTTACTGATATTGTTCAAATTCAGTTTTGTATTTAGTGTTTTCTAGTTCCCACTTTTTTTGATATGCATGATCTCTGCATGCTGCCAATCAATGTGATGTGACTTTTATCTGAGAAAAATTGAGGGTAGCAAGTAATTTAAAAACATCTGATGCCATGCTGATGCAAAATAAAACTTATGTACTTCTAATGCAATATCTCTTAAATGTGGGGGAGATATATTTGCATTAACTTCCAGGAAAAAAAGTAGCAAAAAACTAAGGCAAACCCTGCTGCTTCTCCTTGTCCTCTTAGTATCATCTTAGCATCAACTCAGGGTTATTTTGCCAAAACCTCTGTGTGCAGTGCACGATGTCTGGATTTTAACCTTTCTTAATTTTGCATGTTCTCAGATGGAAAAGTGAACTAAGCAGTCCTCGTTCTCTTTCTGCTAGTACTAAATGTAATGGGAGATTGTGTTGCAGCTGCCAGTGTTGGAGGGCAGCCCTAATTCTGTGCAGGTGTGGCACTGTGGGTCAGACCCAGGTGGGGGAGAGCGAGGTGGGAGGACCCTCTAGGAAGGGGACCTTCTCCTCTGCCCTTACCAGGTCCACTAGGACTATATACTTGCCTGAGCTAGACATGCTGCCTTGACCTGCTGGCTCAGACCCACCTTGTCATCAGGGTCTCTCCTGGTGATCCCTGGGCTGCAGGCCAGCCCTGGCTGCCATTGCTGGACCGACTCTGCCCTCTTTGCACCAGTATGGCTGCTACCCTGCTGTCATGCTGGGGTCCCAGGCCCCCAACCTCTGCAGAGCAACCAGCCCGTGCTGCTCCTAGCTGTAAGGTACTGGCTGTTATTTTTGGTGGTAGTTCGTTTACCTTTATTGTCCTCTCTGGATGTTGCAGCTATGTTCTGAAATAAAATGTGAAAAGGTTTAATTTTGGATTGTTTTTTTCCAACCTAGTAGTTCAACAGAATGGAACAGTACTACTAACGTTGGTAAAATTTTAGATGGCATTCTGCACCCCTTGGAATGGGAGAATAGTGCTGATTATGTTTTTTTAAAAAAAACCCACACACAGTTGCAAACTTGCATTAATATCTTCTTTTACTTCTTTAGCTACTATAAATGCTCTCATAATGCCAGATTGCCAGATATTATTATGGCTTGATTACTGGATTTTCAGCCCTAACTATATTAATTTGCAAAAAGAATTTTATAATTATGTATATTCATCAGTTCAGTTCATGAAGGACAATGTGTGGTGTACATGAAATTAGAGCTGTGGAGATAAGAAGCTCTCCCTCCCCCACCTAGCAACTGTGTAATTAGAAGTGCTCATTTAGTGGATCAGTTCTCAATTATCCGTTAAGTGTAAGTATTTGAGTTAGATATGTTCCCTTGTCTAACGTGACTGAACATAATTTAACATAAAGCATGTGAGATGTTGGCTACTGAAGGCAAACTGACAGATGACACCTCTTATAAATTGTATTTCTGAATATGAAACTTCCTACGTGTAGTCCATATTGATTGTGAAAGGGAGTCGGGAGGTAAAAGGCAGAGTTAGGACTATATAACATTCTGTAAGGAGTACTTCCAGGGATGTGCTGTATAGTTTCAATTTGTTATAATGAGGTTTTGTTGTAATAAATACACATAGTAAATTGCATAGGAGGGATCAGACAGGATTGATGGTGGCCACGACAAAGCTCTGTTTATGGATAGGTACATAAAAAGGATCAGATACTGCTGTCCCTTATTCAGGTACCCTGCTGCTGAAAGAAAGTATCTCCCAAAGAGATTGATCACTGGAAAAAAGGAGTCCACGGTGTAAACCTGGTTGTGTGTGCATAGTGTGAGTTTTCTGTTTGTTTTGTGTTTTTTTAACCTCTTGCTGTACCGGTGGGTTATTTTGTGAATGTCATAATTGTCTGTCATTAGTTGTTTTAATATTTTAAACCATAGCGCTTGCTAATACCTTGTACTTATTTGACCAGTTTCAGTCTTCATTTTAAAATATTCATTATTAAATATCTGAACACCAAATAAACAGCATTACTGGAAAGCTAAGCTTTACCAGTACAGAAGCATTTCTGCAAAGGAAGCTAGAAGGTGAATTTGTAACACACTTGTGACTTTGTCCTATATGATTATTTTTTTTAGAGCACAGCAAGAGTAGAGTTACCCAAGGTAATAGGTCAGGTACACCCTTTTCAGATTTAGGAGAGCTTGAGCACCACTGGGCTAGAAAATCGGAGACTTGTTTAAGGGAAAATGCATGAGACCTGGGCAGCTGGTGTTATGGACTGCCCTCAGGCAAGTCGCACTGTTTTGGGGTGATGTAGGTTGCCTGGTTTCTTTCTTTGCAGGCTGCTTCTTCCTGCAGTTCAGGCAGGTCTGAAGATGTTAATTTAGACTTCCTCTCTTATAAGCCTTATTGTCCTTGGGGATGCGTACTAATCTTGTTTAGCTGTCTGGTTGCTAATCTATTAATCTTATTTGTAAATGCGTTAAATATTGGACTGCACATTATCTATAGCAACCTTATCACAAAATTCAGGCAACACCAGATAGAACATGAAGTGTTGGATAATGAATTTAACAGGCAAAATCAGCACCTTTTTCATTTCTTTTGCATACTGCATATGTTTCAGAACTAAAAAGCTCTGAATCCTGATCCCCATCCCCCCCCAGTTATATTAATCCACCTAACGAGATACCCCTAACTTCATACAGAGGTACTCGTAGTAGGTGAAGAGTAATGAATACAACAGTAAGCTGTAAATTCACACCATGCCTTTCTTCACGTAATACCACACTTTCAGGGTCAAATCAAGTGAGCCCGAGGCAGCAGGAGTGTGCCTGGTGTTCTGGGGGTCAGTAAAGCCTGAGGCAGGTTGTTGGCATTGCACTCAATGCCTCCCGTTCTGGGGTGTGCGTGGCAATGGTTCAGACCTGTCTCTTACGGTCTTGATAGTAGATCGTCTCGTGTAATAAAGAGATGATGTGTTTCTCATCTAGAGCTATGTAATAGTAAGGGTCTTTTGTGATGTACAAAAAGCCACGTATGTTTTGGTTCAGAACACTCGACTTTTTGATAAACTGAAGTGCATGAAAGGACATAAAGCCTGAGGTAGTCTTTAAACCTGGGAAATATGCCCAGTTATCATGTCTTCTGCCCCAAACCCCCTCTCATTGCTTAGTTTAAAAACAAGCTTTAAAAGTAGATGGTATTTTTTTCTACACCCCTTTCATACCATAGATATAAAGCAGAATAATTAAGCTTTTTACTGGTCATTTGATGTTGTTTTGCACAGATTTATTTCAGCTAAGTGGCTTTCAAGTGTATACAAAGAATGATAAGAGAAGGTTTTACTCGAGCACTTAAACTATAAACTATCTGTCAGTAAAATGTGATGTTGGTTTCCCATAAACCTTTTTTAAAACTTACTGATTGCTTAAAAGCAGTAGGATAAAGTAGAGCATGGTGTAATATTCCTAAATAGGTTTGTCATGACTGCAGGAAGTGTGTTAATTTTGAAACCAGGCTTTCACTTCCGCTCAGAGCATTTGTGTTTTTCATTACCATGTCCAAAGACATATTCTGTTGTATTGGGAGTGGGGCATACAAGTAAAGCTCACAAGTTTTATGCTCATCTTTGTGCAATAGGTGACCGTCTCACTGTTGTTAGTCCTCTTGGAAAGCTTTCGTATGCTTTTGCTTGTCTTGCTTTGTTTCTGTGGTCTTGAGTGTGTAGATGTATATCTCTCCGCTCTCCTCCACAGAGTAATTTCCTTTCTTGTTCCCACAGCACGTTCTGGTGCATAAAGTCATGTTGTTTTCATGATTAGAAAGCAGACATTATTTCATGTACGTGAATGCTAGGTCAAAAAAGGTATTTTCAGTATAAACAAATGCATCACAATTAGTTTAACTGCTCTTTCTGCATGGGAAATAGTTGAGAATAGATAGCAATTCCAATTTATGACATTTGTTTGAAGTTGTGTTTCTTTCCAAGTTATTTGGTGATTTGATTGGGCTTTTTGAAATATTTGGTTTGAAAGTTTCAGATTTTTCTCACAATTTGGGGATAGTTCTTAGTCATAAATGTGGCACATATTAAGAATACTTGTCTCTCTTTTTGTTTGTTTGGTTTTTTTGTTTATATAGAGATCTGTAAAAAATCCAGTTTAAACACACTGCAAAAAGGATGAAATGACATTATCTTTAACCCAGTGGAGTACTTACGTCATTTTTCACCATACAACTCTGTTGGGCAGTTTGATGCATGATTATGCAAAGCAAGGATGGGTTTCCTTTCCTTTGGAACTATTCCTTTGTGTAATTATCTACCAGTAGGGCTAATGCATGATACCTGGATGTGATCAGGTAAATGCTGCTTTCCATCTGGGTGTTGATAATACAAGATGTTTCATCATATGTTGTCCCTTTCCATGTTCTCCCACCATAGTTACCTTCTCCAAATCTCTGTGAAATGTCATTCTTCTAAAGAGTAATTTAGAGTGTAAATGTGGAAAAACTTTTTTTTTATTATTTTTTAGCTCTAGAATAGGTCACTACTTGGAAGGGTGAAGCATATGTTTATGTCGCCTCTATGAATATTTACCTTAATAGCTCAATTGTGATAAACCTCAGATTCATGGCGCTTAGAGAATCGTGGGCATGTCAGAGCTCCCTGTACTGAAGGTCACCCTTCAGAGAAGATTGAAACTTGTAAGAAGGTGGAGGTGAGCTGGAGGCCCAAGCCTCTGGATCTAGCCTCATCTGGGGTTTGGTTCCAGTACTGCTTGTTCAGACTTGCATGTCTGGCTTGGCAAATTGGAGTCCGGATCAAAAGAACTGAAAATCTGAAAACAATAGTTACAGATAACTTTCATCACAGCCCACAGAATGTTTATCAAGGATGAAAGTTACTGATATGCATATTTTAGAAAGCAGTTAGTCAAGTATCTAGGCTTAAGGGTAAGAATACTGTAACATGTAACAGCTAAGAGACAGAGGCAATTTTCAATTCATCTGAAAATATATGGTAATTTCGCAACCTTCATTATGAGAATTTCACCACAGGGAAAAAATCTCTCATTATATGAGCATTGACATGCTTTGATGAAAATTTTAAAGATGTGTGACAAGTGAAAATTTTTCCACATTACTAGCATGTGGAGAAACTGCAGGGGGGTTGAGGACCTTTTTGAATAGATGAATAAACCTTATTTTACTAGAACTTCTTAATGAAGATGTTATATCTTCAGTCTAAAAATTAACTTGAACTCTAGTTACCCTTACATTTACCAGAAAAGCATGTAGATTTCAGCTTCCACAAAACAAATCTTCATGTACTTGAAAGTATAGAGAAAACTTTTTTTTCCTTATAACTTACTTGAGAACAGGGTTGGGTCCTCACAGAAGAGCCTCAAAGGTGAAATCGGTAACTGTCTGGGTAGGTTTGACTCCCAGATTTAATAAATATGGTATGGTGTAAATGTCTGCTTATGTCTTACCAGATCACGCATCACTATCCTCCTCTATCGTTTGACTTAGTCTAACTTTATTTTTCTGGGGAGTATTTCAGCTCCTGGAGGTGGCTTATGTACTAAATGTATTGTATGTACTGAATGTATTAGTTAAACAGGAGTCCTAATACAGTAGCGTTATTTTCTTGCAGTTTAAAAACTAATGAAAAAGGACTAAACTTTCAGTTGTTACACAGAATGATGAAGAGAGGCCAAAAATATTTTAGGAACTGTCACTGTGTGGTGAGGAGTGAAAGAACCCAGGCTGGTGCTCAGAGCAGCAGGGCTGATGCTAGCACCCACATTGACAGTGGTTTTATGATCAGGTATATTTTCCTCCTTGCCAAAAAAACAACCCCTCTCAAACTCACAAATCTGGGCTTTACTTGAATTTAGAAGATAATAATTTCATTTTGAGAGTAAAAAGGTTTAACTTGAAATTTACAACTTAAAAAAGCCTACAGTTTAGATTTGATTGTTCCATAATGATTTTTTTTTTGTCAGATTATGGATGCATATGACAGATGCATATAAATTGTAATGGGACTCAAGTCCTGGTGTGTTGCTGTTCTTGGCCACAGATCTGTTAGCAAACAATTCTGAAGTTCCGGTAAAAAAAAAAAAAAATTCTCTTTAATTCTCTCAGTAACCTACGTTGGTCACTGTGTATATATGTATAATAGGTTGTAGTTACATAGCTCAAAGTTTATAATGGTATGTATTTTGAGTTTTACGAGTGAATAACAAAACCCAAAATATTTCACAGTTTTTAAAATGTAACACTGATGTATTCCCCTCTAAGCTGACATACTCTTGCAAAACATGTATTTAATTAAAACTGTATTTTGATTGAAAGACTTAATTTTTGTCTTTTTCCAAATGAGGCCTTTCTAAGAGTATTCAATTAATATCTCGGGGAGAAAGAAGAAATAAATCCAAAGCAGTTGAGGGAAGTTGGGAAATATCATAGAATCACAGGATGCTAGGTTGGAAGGGACTTCAAGGATCATCTGGCCCAAGCTTTCTTGGCAAAAGCACAGTCTAGACAAGATGGTCCTGCACCCTGTCCAGCTGCATCTTAAGTGTCCAGTGTTGGGGAATCCACCACTTCCCTGGAGAGATTGTTCCAGTGGCTGACTGTTCTCATTGTGAAAAACTTTCCTTTTGTGTCCAATCAACATCTCCTCAGGAGTAACATGTACCCATTACCCCTCACCTTTTCCATGTGACTCCTAGTACAAAGGGAGTTTCCACCTTCTGTGTAACTACCCTTAAATGCTGGAATGTGGTGATAAGGTCTCCCCTAAGCTGCCTTTTCTCAAGGTTGAACAAACCCAATTCTCTCAGCCTTTCCTCATATGGCAGGCTTTCCAGTCCTTTGATCATTTTGGTGGCCCTTCTCTGGACCCTCTTCAGCCTGTCCACATCTTTTTATATAGCAGGGATTAAAACTGAATCAATTTGTAGGGGTCAAGCTCCTGTAATAGTACATGTACCAACTCTTCCTTCACTGATGGTGGGTCTGTGTTTGCACCAACCTAGATTTTTGTTCCCAAGACCTGGAGCCCAGCAGTGCTGATAAAGACAGAGGTGAGGAAAGTGTTGAGAACCTCTGCCCTTTCAGCATTGTCAATGACTAATTCACCTCTCCTGTTTAACAGCAGGCCAATATTTTCCTTCTGTTTCTGCTTGTTGTTCATGTACCTGAAGAACCCTTTCTTGTAGTTTTTGACAACTCTGGCCAGTTTTGATTTGAGCCAAGCTTTTGCTTTTCTAACTGCATCTCTGCATGCCCTGGCAATGCCCTTATAGTTCTCAACAGGTATTTTTCTGCTTTTCCATCTCTGGTATGCTTCTCTTTTAGTTTTGAGCAGACTCAGAAGCTCGCAGTTAAGCCGGGGGGTCTCTTTCTCCACCTACTTCTCATACCTTTTAAAGGGGATGAACTGTTTTTATGCTACCAGGAGAGCATTCTTGAAAAGCTCCCAGCCCTCGCTAGCTCCTTTATCCTCCATGGAAGCTTTCCACAGAATCCCTCCCAGCTGAGCTCTGAGCGAGCTGAAGTTTGCTTTTCTAAAATCCAAAACCTTTGTCTTGGTACTAACTTTCATCATGCTCAGAAGAATCCCAAACTCCACAATATTGTGATCACTGCAGCCAAAGGTATCACTAATCAAGATATTACAAAGTCATCTTGGTTTGTGTGTTGCAAGTCCAGCAGTGCCTCTTTCCTGGTTGGCACTTCTAACATTTGTATGAGGAAGCAGTTCTCTACGCATTCCAGGAACTTGATGGATGACATGTGAGCTGCTGTATTGTTTTTCCAACAAATGTCTAGGTAGTTGAAGTTACCCATAAGAACCGGGTTCTGTTGACCCAGAGCTTGCGTAAGTGACCCACATAATGCTTTGTTCGCCTTTTCGTCTTAGTTTGGAGGTCGGTAGCAGGTGACTACTGAAAGATCCCCCTTGGTGATAACCCCATTGATTTTGACCAGGGGCATTCAATAGGGCTTCCACAATCACCGTCATTGACTTCTATACATTCAATGTTCTCCTTAACATGGACCATGGCTCTTCCTTCTCTTCATCCCTGCCTGTCTTTATGAAACAGCCTATAGCCATCCACCATGATCCTCCAGTCATGTGAGTTGTCCCACCATGTTTCAGTTACTCCTATGGTATCATAACTTTCTGACTGGGTGCGGAGCTCCTCTTCCTCCTGTTTTTTCCCTAGGCTGCATTGGTATACCTAGACTTGAGGTGATTGGTTTTCTGGCTGTCATCTTTAGAGGTAGCTAAGGGATATTGGTTGCTGCTCTGGTTGGCCTGGCTTATTCTCCAGTTGGTTGCAGTGGCATGAGCATTGCCTCTTTTGGATCCTGCCCCCCAAGTCCTTCAGTTGAAAGCACGCCTCACCAAGTTGGCCAGCCTGCTGCCAAAGACTCCCTTGCCTCTTCTAGACTGTGGGTCCCATCCCTCCATAGCAGGCTATAGTCATTGAAGAATGTCCTATTGTCATAAAAGCCAAAACCCTCACAATGGCACCAGTCACAAAGTCAGAGGATGATTTGCATTATACATCTATTTCTGGCTGCACCCTTTCCTCCAACTGGTAAAATGGACGAAAAGATAACCTGGGCACCAGTACTTTTTGGTTGCACGCCCAGGGCTTTGTAGTCTTCCTTGATTCTGCCCAGGTTCTGGCTTGAGGCATCATTTGTGCCCACATGAAAGCGTAGCAATGGAGTAGCAATATATTGCAGTTCTCCTCTCTGCACTAGTTGTGCCACTCCAGCTAAAAGGTATCTTGAGTATTAGGTAATGTAAGCATAATGGCCGTTTGTCTGTAGTTTCTGGCTTCCCAGTAGTGCTACGGAAGCTGTGGACCTCCAGAAATCCGAGATACAAAAGTAGACTAGATGGAGCCAATAACGGACAGGGTTAGTTAGGAGGAACTGGAGCCAGCTGGAAGACCTGGCACCAAATTTGAAAACTTCCTTGCATAGGAAAGCAGGGCAAATGTGAATCTGAGGAGGAGAGAAAGAAGCAGGGCAGTGAAAGACTTGATATTGTCCTATTTTTCTTAAACTTACCAGACATCCTAGAATGAACATGGCTAGAGTGTTCAGGAGGAAAAGAGAAAGCATAAAATTGCAGGAATGACACATCCAAGCCTCTGAAATATGTCAGTTTCTTGACTAGATGGCTGATTTGATGAAGCTTAAGATTGAAGGTGGGAGAAGTGGGAAGAATTGGGTAATCAGAGAACTCCCATCAGTTCATGAGAAAGGTGAGGTGGGATTACTTCTGTAGTTCGGTGAATGAAATTCTGGAGTAGTTCAAAACATCACCTCATTAATGGTGAGGCTTTGTCCTCTAAAAAGTACAGTCTGACCCATATGTGACTATTCCAATATGTTTTTTCACACCTCCAGGACTCCTTCTCCATTCTAAAGTCAACCCCACTAAATAATTTATATTTTTAATAGGTAGGAGGAAAACCCATGCAAATGCACAACTCTTTACACTATGATTAGAGCAATTAGTCAATTTGCTATTACAGAGCTTTGAAGCAATTTCATTGCTTTGAAAAAAGAATTTGGCTGGATTTGGAGTTAAGTAGAGAGCCTTTTAGGACTGTAGCAAAAAATCAGATTGTTACTAAAAAAATAAATTAATAAAATAAACATAATATCATAAAACAAATAGAAACGACACTCCCACCCCAAATTGCTTTTCTGTGTTAAGCAGTACGTAGCATTGAAGAAGTCTAATCCTACCACGTTTAGAAGTATGAAGTCTTCACAAGGATGCTGACAGGCATGAAATAATTCTGTCCGTACTCCAAGCTAACGAGCTTCAGTTGTGAAGCCATCTCTTCACTAGGATGGTGTATGCATGATTATGGTTTGTTTCTCTTCTGACTTTGTCTTGTACCTGGCCAAAATGCCCAGGGAGGAACTGAGGTCATATGGATGACTGTGATCAGCCCGCTCTTACTTTTTAGAAATTCTTCTGTTTTGAGAAAATACTGTAAACTATTAGCAATACAGGTGCACTGTGGATTGGTATTTGATGTTTTCTGTTTTTCCATTTAAGGATGTCAGAAAAGCGTAGATTCTTATGGAAAAGGAAGTTTACCTTTATTGGAAAAAAACCTCAGAAACTTGCAGGCAAAACTAGTAGCTTTTAACAGCGTATGTGTTTTTTTTTTTTTTCTTCCTTTTTCTTTGCACTGGTAAGTTTTGAGTTTACATTTTGAAAAAACAAACAAACAAAATCCCCATGCTAAACCCCCAACCCCAGTAACTCCTGTACCTCTTTCCTGAATGCTAATAGCAAATTTCACATCCAGCATTATATGTATTGTTAGTTATTTTTCCCATTTTCATTTATTAACATTGAATTTCATTTGACATTTTGTCACTCATTCAGTAGTATGACATACTTCCATGCTTTGTAGCCAGCTAGAGATTTGACTATTGCAAAATACTTGGTATAATACACAAGTTGTCACCTTTTCCAGGCCACAAACCTCTGTTTAAGATACTGATGCATCCCAATGACAGCCCCACTCCATTTTAAATAGGCAATGATTAACTCAGCCTTTACTGTCTTACTCTGTGCTGCACCAAGAGAGGGACCGACCCTTCCTAGAAAGATTTGATGTCTTTCAGGGGACAGTACTAAAAATGCGTGTTTTCTGGTTTTTGTTTGTTTGAGGTTTTTATTTGTTTTTGAAAGTGCAAATACATTGCTACATTAACTGAACACCTGTTCATGTAAACTTGTGTTCTTTTTCAAAGAATTCAAATAAATTTGTGAAGTAGTTTGTTTAAACAAAAGGGTTTTCTTTTCCCAAATATATTTAATAATGCTCTTACCGTAATTGCTCTTTGTTTTCCTGGAACAAAGTAGACCACTCTGAAGTTCTGCGAATCACCTTGTGTATTAACCTTTATAAAGATTAGGATTGCATTAGTTATATTTTGTTCCTTTTTTGCAGGATGTGAATGGTAGGAGATGTAACTGTTATGAGCACCTTGATGTTGTAGTTCTGTTACAATTCCTGATTGAGTTATCATCTGCTTCAGAAAGTCTGTTGCAGTTCGATATTTTTGTTTGTTTGTTTAAAATCACTTTTGAGCTTCAGTTTGAGTAAGTTTGTCAATGATTGACTTAGAGTGTGGACCTCCCATCTTTTTTGGTAGTGAATACAAATGCAATGAGTTTGGGCTTTCAGCAACAATTTCAACTTATTTTTGGTGATCTGTGTGCCCCCACTGAGTCTGATAAGCTTGTTGCTTTTGATGCAACTGAAAAGCTTTCTCATCTAGTTTATTATGACTTAAACATTTTATTTTTTTAATTTAATCTTATTTTTTTTCCTTTCTATTTTCCTCATACAAAAGCTTTCTCTGTTAAGTATTAAGTGCCTCCTTTACATGGTTGGTTGATTGTGCCATTGAGTAGTACTTATTGTAAACCTTTAACAGAGTATCTTTAAACTGTTTTCATTTTCCTCAGAGAAATTTATTCTTTCAGGTGATCTGTTCCGTTTTTACTGCATTGTTTATATATAAAACTATATATAGCTTATAGAAATGGTTTATATAGCCTAGTTTCAAATATTGCACTAGCTATTTGTAGTACTGCTGTCCCTACTGCAAAGATAACGTGACCATTGCTGCCAGCATTACAGAGTGGCTACAGTAATTTCTGTGCAATACTTTGGACTACCTTGAGTTCCTTTCTTTTCCCTTCTAAATTCTCTGCCAAATTACTTTTAAAAGGAGTTGTTTATGGTGTCTCAAAATTTGATTTCTGTTTCAGTCTCCAGTGTGCCTTTTGCTCTGCCTGTGATTGAAATCTTCCGTTATTGTAGTCTTTTTTTTTTTTCCTTGTCCCAGATTTCTGTGTGAATAGTGGAATTGAAGAAATAGTAGGATGTTCCCCCTTTCTGGACATGGTATTGTAATCCATAATGTTTCTGGTACGCTGTGTTTGACTTTGACAGGAAAAATATCAGTTGAACTGTATATACAGCAACTGAACTCAAACATTAAATAAAACCCTCAAAAAGTACTAACAGATAATAGTGAGGATAGAACTAAGCAGTCTCAATGGCATTATCTCAAGAATGAGCAAAGAGCAACAATAAATAATGTGGAAGTACAAAAGATAGTCTTTTTAAATAAATAAATAAATAAATCAACAAGCCAACCCCTAGTCAGACGTCATATGATGGATTATTCTTTTGTTAAGTAGATAGTCTGATAATTGCAAGGGGTTTTTGTGGTGGTCTTTATTTTGTTGATGTTCAGGCCTTCTAGTATTTAATTAAATTTCTTCTTTGGCAGGGAAAAATAAATGAAACTGCAAATGAAACTGTCAAATGGTTTGCTGTATGATTCACATCAAGTGTATCAACTCTTCTTTTCCCTAGAAGGGATTGAATGGACTAATATATATGCACCAAAAGCAAGAGCAGAATTTAGAAGCTACCAGATGCTTTTATATATACATCAGTATTAAAAATAAAATATTTTTGGCAATGTTTTTTAATTACGATATTTAATTAAAAAATTTTTGGAGTAGAATGCACATAACGTGCTACCCAAGAGCTGTTTTTTTTGGCCAGATTTATACTTCCATTATTGCTAAGGAAAGGCAAGTAGGAGCAGGAAGCAGATGGGGCCCTGATACCATACCCAGCGGGGTCCCTAGCCACCGTGTCCCCCACCAGCATGCAGTGGCAATAAGCCTGGGGGGCAGTGGGCTTTCCTCTGGTATGCAGCCTTTTAGGAAGGCCCATTCTGAGCATAGGAGAGTCTGCCTTGCCTGTGGTGAAACGAGTTGGAGGGAGTCAGTATGTTCTTGGCTCACCACGTTGAACTTCGTGACTTCTGTTTGCTGAGTTGATCTTTGCCCTATTAAGTGAGTGAGACAAGTCTTCTGTTGAGTATTTTACAAACGAGTAAAGTATTTACTACTTCTGGACAATAACTCACCATTGTTTCCCTCGTGCCCTGAAGCTTTCTGTTGAGCTCCCTCACACCTTTGATGTGTCCCAAGCCTTCTGGCTGTGAAAAAACATTTGCCTCTGAAATAGGACTGGAAACATGGGCATGAAGCTTGAATCTGGATGTCTGCTGAACAGTGTTATGTGTTTAGGACAGTTTAGCTGCAGGTGTTTGTTTGTGTGACGGATTTTTTTTCCTTATTCTCCCAGCAGGCCATTGCACGTTAATTTCCTGGTGCAACCTGGGAGGTCCAGGTATGGCTTCTGCCTGTGCTGTGTGACCTCAGGCTGTGGGTGTATGAGTTTCATGATTTGGCTCCTTGCAGTACGCCCATGGCTGATGAGTGGAGGGTGACAAGATGGAGCCAAAGTGATGTCAGCTTTCAAGCTGCAAGACTCATGAAGGGCCTTCAGTAGCAGCAGGACATGCTTTGCTGTTCAGCATGCGTGATCTTCCCTGGGGATGGCCTGGCTGTTTGTAGGTTCAGCAGTATTTTACTGGTATGATGATGAGGGGGGAGCAATCCCTTCCAGCATAGTCCTAGACATCCCAAATCTGCCAGGCAATCATGATCTTTAGTTCCCCTGCTGCCATCCCCTTACCCTCCAAAGTCCCAGAGCAGCTGCAGTCCTTTGTATTTTTTTGCCTTACCAGTTTGCTCATTTTGCTCCCAGCCAAAACCAGTCTTTTGCAGCAGGAAGGAAGAGCTGGGCCATGCTCAAAAGCGCAAACAGTCCTTAGGAAACTTGGCCGGTAGAGAGGGCCTGCCCTGCAGCAGAAAAGAGTTTCAAACATTTTCAGCTAAATAGCAGGTAGAAGGGTTTCTTCAAACTGCAGTGGCTAAGGGCATCTGATCTGCAACTGCCCCCGAGTCTTTACCTGGTGGCTTTCAGATGACTGTCTTCTCTGTAAGAGAAGTGCTCTGGTAGGTTCACATATCAGTAGGACAGTTTAAATTCTTTTAGTGGTTTTAAGCACGTTAAATATAGCAAAGTATGAAAAGTGGTAAGCCAAACTCATGGATGAAGAATCCACTCAGGGTAAGTTAACACAGATGTGCGAATGTAATGTCTGATGGAGGAAGTCCTGAAATTATGGATTACTTGGTCAGGACAAATAGAAAATTATATTACTGTCCATATGTTTTGGGGTTTTTTTTAAGTATTTGCTGTTGGCTCCCAATAGACACAGGATATTGGGCTAGTTTATCTATATTCTCACTCGGTGCCACCATTCTTTTGTTCTTACATATAGGCCCAGGGCAGCTGTGTTCGCACTTTCCTGGCCTTTGCTTTCACCCCAGTAACGGCAAGTTGTAGATAGAGTAGAGGGTACAAGAGGAAGATCCGTCTGTGGATCATGGTTGTCTAATTTTAATTCCCAAGATGAAATAACTCAGTAGCACACAATTCTCCTAGGTTTATTAACAAACCAGCCTGTTGAACAGCCTTCACAACAGCTGCAATATTAGACGCTGTTGGCAAAACCCAGCAATTTTTCATTATGGTAGTGTTTTGACTCTAACTAGAGCATCGAAGCTGAACTTCAAGTATCTGATTGCTTGCCAAGTCTTGTACCCACCTGGGCAGTAGGGCAGCCTACAGAACTAGCTGTTGTCCAGCATGTAAATACTTGGGTTTTAACCTTTGCAAAGGTTGCAATGCAAAAATCAAAGTGCAGAAGTTTTGTCTTGACAAATGTGATTTTTGTCAATGCTAAAAATCGATGCAGTTTCACTCAGGCAACACTGGTGTAAATTGGTAGTTGAGTGAAGCCTGTTACCACATTTGTCCTGTAGTTTCTTTTATGCTGTTTGTTTCTTTCCTTGCTCTTCAAAGGTTTCAGATTAATATCTACGGTTCATTTAGCAAGGAAGGTGTGTGGATTTTCTTTCTTTAAAAAAAAAATTGCTGTCTGTCAGTACCATGCCCCCTAAAGACAGAGGCTTATCTGTGAAACCGCCTTACAATTATTGTGTAATGAATTCCAACCAGTTCATTAAAAGTGAAAATCACCAAAGAGACCTTTTAGGGCTAATCATGTATTCTGTATGGTTCGGTGTAAGTACAGTGTAATCTGAGCAGGCAGATAAGACATTGTCTCTGTGGTAATCTTTTAATATTGTTCAAAGTGTTAAATAAAAATAGGCTGAATGTAAAATTTCATATAATTCTCTTACAGCCGCATTGAATGAAGGGTTTTATTTTTGATTTGGGTAAAATTAACTCTTGACAAGTCCATTTGCCTGACTCAGTGAAGTGCTTGGTTATCTACATGCCTCATCATATTTGAGGCAGGTTAAATAAAACTTGCAAGAAAATTGTATGTTGTGTGGGGTGGTTTTTACTATTAATTATTGAAGTTCAGAAGCTGGCATAGTTGTTTCCTAAATTAAAATAATTTCCCAGATTGTAAACTACTAATTAAAAATTTCTGTAAATGACTGAAGAACTGGACTTTCTGCCCAGGCTATTCATAAAACTTAAGAATACATGAGCTTAGAGGTACTGGGCTGAAATGCTTCATCTTTTGGGGAATATTCACAGTGCCTACCTTGAGATACTCATCCGACAGCTTGTCACCTTAACTCCTGCATTTCAGAAGGTAAGAAAACTTGTGTTGCGCTCTTGAAAGTTGAATTTTTTATATGCTGAAAGTTATGATAGTTCCTTGATAAGATTATCATGGACAAAAGGGGGAAAAACAAGACAGTTTAATCTTTGCTTTTGATGGGCAGGGGGTGTTTTGTGTTTTTTTGAGATAGGGAGACTATGGAATCTCAAAGATGTGTGCAAAAGCTAAGGGGAAAAGCAATGTAACTGAGTATGAAACATGATACTGAAATCCAAGACTAATGGCTACTACAGTGAATTGAGTATTCGTGCTCATTTCTAGTTCTAAACTGATTTCAACCATGCAGGAAAATGACCTGCATGCCGCTGCTGACATTTCAGTCAAAATGTTTGTTCCAGAAACTCATTTGTACTGAAAACAAATAAATAAAACCTGAGTGAATATTTTTCTCACTGTAAATATGTTTTTCTGTGTCTCTTACAAAGGCATTTTTCATTGCTATTTTGCCATGGGGGTGGGGGAAAGACTTTGTGCTCAAAATTGAAATATTTAGACACAAATACCAGGTTGGCGCCTAATAGGAATTGTAGCTACTGCCTCGTGTCTGAGTCCTGATGTGTTCATATGCTCGCTCTGTCTGTCCTTTCCCACCCCCTCCGCTTTCCATGCACATGAGCAGTGTACCTGGACAGATTGCGAATTTAATGCTAGCTTTCTCCTGTGGTGCAAAAAAGCAGATTCAAAAATGTGGATAGGAGGAATCAAAACCAAAACTGTGTGAGGTACAGTAAGAACCAAATATCTTGTTTGAAAATTAAAGGGTTTTTTTCCAATGGGGAAGAAGAGGAAATTTTTTTTAACCTTTTCAAGACAGAAAAGTGGAGATGCACAAGAACTGTGATGAAGCATAATTTATAAGTTGCTATTAACAGAAATAGTTATGCTTCCATCTGTTATGCTTTGTTGACCCTGTCCCCAAAATAGTATCAGACATATATTGGCACAGAGATGACAAGGATGACTTAAAAAAAAAAAAAAAGCTATTACACATCTCATTACTGAGAACCAAGGGTAATAATCTGCTCTTCTGCTCCACATATCCATGTTAGTAGTTCATTCAGGTACTGAAGATCACTTGGGTGTCTGTCATACAGTACTAAAGATTACTACTGTTTTGAAAATTTAATAGGTAAATACAAGTGTTATTGTGACAGGAAAAGCAAACCAAGCATCTTTCTTTTCAGCACACAGTAAGTGGATGGCATACTGTTGAAAGGAACTGATTTGTGACTTGTTAAAAGGGAGAGCTATTTTGTGTGGTTTGCGCTTGCTATTCTTAACTGCCTCATGGCTTTATGTAAATATCGCTGCCCTGATGGGTGTGCCTGTGTTATCAAACCCTTATGTGTCAGAATGAAGGTTTGCCTCTTTAGTGGTCTTCATTTGTAGCTTTTGCCACCATGACTGAAAGTGGAAAGGGGCATGCTAGGTCGTCTGCCAGTTCCTCCTCTGCTCCTGAAACCTGTGTCATGAGAGGAGGACCCTGCTTTTCTTTCTGAGGTTTGGCTGTTTGTGCACTGGCTAATTTTAGCGCGGACTTACCCAGAGCCTACTTCTCCACCAGCCCAGATATCTGACTACTATGTTGCCATGTGGTCACAGATGCCACTTTCATGCAGCATGTGCCGTACTCGGCTTAGCTTAATGTGGTATGCTGGTGACTAAACAGCACGCCGAGGACCCTAGCTGTCCAGTTCTGTAGACATATATGATAGCTGCTCGCACTTTACATGTTGTCTGGTGGCTTACCTATCTTTTATCACTCAATAATCAGTTGCATTTAATGCTCATGAATACCTGACCAGCTTGTAAGTGCTCTAGCTCAATCAGCTGGCACTTTTCAGGCAGTGCAAAGCACTTGAGGCCCCCCATCAGTCTGAAGAAGACAGAAGTCATCTTTCAATGAAGACTGTCTAATGCTGCAAACAACCCTACAGCATCTGCTGGCATATCCCTCCAGGTTGTGGATGTGTTTTACTTCTTTAGTAGTATGCTCTTTCGGAATTTAATGATTGACACAAAACCCCATATCAGTGTAGCTAATGGTGTTAGTCAGTAAATTAATATTATCTATGGTATGAGTACAAGGCTGATTGTCAAGCAATGACTGTTCATTCCTACCCTGTTTATGAGGCTGGGGCTGCCTTTCATCAGTTTCAATCAGCTCTCTGTACAGAGTGGCAAGTTGTGATATCAAATCCTGCTTCTCTGGAGCACTGGCATGAAAAGTAAATTAATGCTGGGATGTGATGTGATTGTAATTCGTACGAGAAAATTCATTCTGATGAGGCAAACGGAAGTAATCTTTTTATGTAGACTTTCCCCAAGACATTTACTTTAGAGGTGGGCAACTGAAACATCGTCAGAACAGTTTTATACCATATCTGCTATGGTATTTGGGGGTCTCGTAGTTCAAGACATACTTTGATAGTAATTGCTTGGATCGTTAGTTTTGACCAAAGCTGGAGATGCATGTTAAGCTGGAACGCATCCAGTGCAAAATGGGAGAAAATAAGAAAATTGAGGGGAGGGAGGGGGAGGAAATCTGTCACGTGCTTCAACGTGTATCATAAATGTTCCATATTTAGGTTAGGTTTCATTCTAGAATACATAAAACAAAAAATATTAAACTATTTTTAGTTTAAATACAGATTAGGTCAGCGCTAATTTTGACAAGTGACTGCATTAGCTTAGTGTTGCTTGATACTGTTAAGGGTAAAAGTGTAAGGTGATTCAAAAGCTCTTCTGCCATGTTAATAATTAAAGCATGCACATTTATATGGGAGTGAAACAATTTTTTAAAACATCTTAAACTGAGATGTTTCAAAATAAACCTCTTACTGCCAAGCATCAGGCAACTTCATCTGCATGAAAGTTTGTTTTGCTGTACTGTGGATGCTTTTTATTGCTTCAAATGCACCTGCTTCTGAGCACAGCCAGGAGCAGCATTCTGAGTAAGGTAGGCTCATGCTTATTTGCTAGGAAATAATGTCGTGCTTCCTCTAAATACCTGACTGCATAGCGCCTATAAACAGCACCCCCCTCCACACCTCGTTTCTGGGTTTCTTAGGGGCTTGTGGTGTAATTTTTTTTTCATCTATTTGTTTTGGAATTTATTTTCTTTCCCATGTTTTTGAAAAGTAATAGTTGAATACGGAGGTCTGAGCAGAGGGAGTACTTCTGAAACTGAACTGAAATAGCCATTACTGCTTGTCCAAATGGAATATGGAAGTACGTCTTGAAGCATAACATCCAGGCAGTGTTGTGCTTTATAATACTTTTTATTACATCACAGAATCATTACTACATTCTAGCTTAAAATGAGTCTTGCTCTTTTTGTTGCTCAGGAATTCAGTATGATGGTGATTAGAAGCAATCACCTAATTGCCAGCTTAAAGATCCAGGGTAAATTTATACCCATTTCTTCTCATGTCAACACAACCCTACATCCAGGAATCCTTTTCACTGTCCCCAGTGGTATTTGTTTAATTTTAATTCATTTATCACTGATAACTAAATACAATATCTCAACCTTAATTTTGAAAATAAGTATTCTTCTTGTGCAGACTTGTGAAGTGGGCCTGTCTTCTTGGAGTTCTGGTAGATCTTATTTTATGTCTTCCCACTTGAATAAGTCCTCCTTCTATGCGGGTGACTGGAATTGAGAATGAAAACTGTTCACATCAATACATACTATGGTGGGAATAATTTCATTACCTCTGTTGGAAGTTTTTAAAACAATGTGTCATACGATGCCATCGGCCTTTTCACAGACATGGTGTGTTTATGCTGTAGAGTAACCTTGCTCTTGAGTAAAACACAAACTTTTCTCCAACTCTGATTTTATAACAGAAATGCATATTTTCAGTCTCCAGGTAACCTTTGCATGATTTAGTACTTTTAAAATCTAATTCTTTATTATTCCAATCTTCATCTCCTTGATGTTTAAAATTCCAGTTCTTTCCTTTGAGTGTTCCTCCCAGTTTTGTTTTCCAAGAAATTTCATTGCAGCTCTGGTCCTGTGTGCCTGGGTGATTCATGAGTATACTAAATAACATCAAGTACTTTAGGAACTTCACTAGGTGGCTTCCAGCATTATGAATGTTCAAAGGAGCATGTTGTTGTTTCTCCTTTAACTAATTTGCTATTCACTTTAAGGATCTTGTGCTAATGTATATAATCTACATTTCAGTGGTGAACCTTTTCTCAGAAAACGATTTTTTTTCTGAATGAAAATGTAGGGTTATAGTCTGGACTGCAGAGATTTTGTCTGAAAAACTGTTTAGGTATTGTCCTATTTTTACCTCTCCCTCCCCCGCAGGTTTTTTACTTCAAAACTTGTTTTTAAAGCTTTTTGGGCTTCTTAAAATCAGACTGCCAGCCTGACTCGCACTCCTTTCCCTGCTCCCACCTGCTTTCTTGCATTGTTGGTGTTATTTTAGGATGATGCCTTGTTTCACTAAATTTATTAGAAACTACTCTTTGGTCAACAATTTTATGTGCTGTTGTGTCCAAATTTGTGGGTTTGGAGCTGTCTGGTCAGTGTGTTGTGTTTTAAAGTTTTTCTGGTGCATCAATTTTGGAATTACTTATTGCTATACTTCTTCTCCCCACCTCCATTCCACTTCTCCACCTTGTTCAACATCATCTGCTGCATTGCATGTGTTACAGAGCACTTTATTGTGTAGCTTCCATATGTTATCTTTAATGCTGTTTCATCATTGTGCATGTTTACTTATCATTTTTTGTGGCTGAATAATTTTTTGGCTTCATTTTTAATGCAGAGCCTAACTCAGTCTGACTATATGTAATTCTTGCTCTATTTGTACTTTTCTTCATCTTTAAGACGTAATACTCTTTGGTAAGTCCTTTTCTCTGTTGCTTTGTAAGACCTCTGCATATCCAAGTATTCCATTAGTCGTCTGTTTCACACGTGGAGGAGTACTTGTTTGGGACACCCATTCCAGGCAGTACTTGCACCTTTTTGTCTCAATGAAATTCAGATTTTCCTCTGTTCTCTGAAGTTCTTAGTCCACACAGTCTTAGTACAGTTTCTCTACCTTTGTCCAAGTTTTCACTTTTGAAACAGTGGTTCTTGACACAGCCTTTTTTTATGCTTCTGTTGAAGTTGATTGAATCAGACTGTAACCATTCCAGCTGTAGTTATTGTGTACAATGTGTTTTTAACTTTTGGTAAGTAATGAGGGCATTAAGAATAAAGGCAATAAAATTATCAGTTCAAAACACTACTTTTCAAGAAACCTTTTCTTAAAAGCATCTTAGTATATCAACAATAATTCCAAAGACTGATTTTATTCATTACATTGCTATCAGCTACTGAATGTTTTGGGTGCTATGAAAGCTATTTTGAAAACAAAAAGATTTTTTTCAGATTGTTCCCTATTTCTTAAATTGTTTGTTGTTTTTTTTTTTTTGTAAACAGTCATATGTAATTAGACTTCTGGAAATCAATACAAATGGATAGTCAGTAATGAAATTTAAAAAAAAATGTTTATGCAGAAACAAATCACAGAATGGTAGGTGCTGGAAGGGACCTTCAGAGATCATCTAATGCAACACCCCTGCGAAAGCAGGTTCACCTAGACCAGATTGCACAGGAACGCATCCAGGCAGGTTTTGAATATCTCCAGAGAAGGAGACTCCACAACCTCTCTGGGCAGCCTCTTCCAGTGCTCTGTCACCCTCAAAGTAAAAAAGTTATCCTCAGATTCAAATGCATCTTCCTGTGTTCCAGTTTGTGCCCGTTGCCCCTTGTCCTGTCGCTGGGCACCACTGAAAAGAGTCTGGCTCCATCCTCTTGACACCCGCCCGTTAGATATTTATAAACGTAGATAAGATCCCCTCTGTCTTCTGTTCTCCAGGCTAAACAGACCCAGGTCTCTCAGCCTTTCCTCATAAGAAAGATGCTCCAATCCCCTAATCATCTTTGTAGCCCTTTGCTGGACCCTCTTCAGCAGTTCCCTGTCCTTCTTGAACAGGGGAGCCCAGAACTGGACACAGTACTCCAGATGTGGCCTCACCAGGGCAGAGGAGAGGGGGAGGATGACCTCCCTTGACCTGCTGGCCATGCTCTTTTTAGCCACAAGGGCATATGGCTGGTTCATAGTCAACTTGTCCACCAGGACTCCCAGGTCCCTCTCTGCAGGGCTGCTTTCCAGCAGGTCAAACTCTAACCTGTACCAGGGCAAGAGTAGACTAAATTTTATTCTGATTGTAACCACAGAAACGGGGTCGAGTATAACACATTTCATGTGTGATTTTTTTTCTAAGTCATGGAGGGCCTGAGACAGAGGGGACACAAATGACTGCCACTTAGCACTTTGTTCAGTGGCAGGAATGAAACGCCTTTTGCTGTGCAAAGTCTTCTCTTGCTCCTGGACTCAGAGACAAATCCTCTTATTCCTTCAGCTTTCAAAATACAGAAGCCAAACCTTTATGATCAAAGTGCATACATCAGCACAGTGCGGTTTTCATGTACAACTTGTTTTCATGGGATTTTTTTCCTTAATTCCTGACCTTCCTCCTTATGACTGACTTTTACATAAAAGAAAAAGGAATAACAGAAGGCTGTGTAGTATGTGAGGAGAGCGAGGGGGAACGTTGACTTCCATGTGTTTGGGAGTTGACAAATCCTGAAGTGCCTGAGCACCAGCAGCAGTAGGGAATTTCCCTGGTGAATTCGTGTTTCATGCTTTTGTTTTTTAATGGCAAAACAAGTAAGTCTGACTACCACAACTGAAATCTTGTCTTTTACATTTTAAGTAGTGATATCTGAACAACTGTGCTAAACAACTAAGAATGGGTTGTCACCTCTGATCTTTCCTTGATGATTCATTATCTTGTCAATAAATTGCAGTTTCTCATGGTACTTCTGAGATTGCTGTTTGAATCTGGTGTTGCGAAGCCACACGCTGAATTCAAATTATGCCTGGTTTTCAATGATGTTCACAGGAACAGGCTTTTTACTTTCCCTACACAGCATAAAGCTTCTCCATGTTTTTTTCATTCTATCTTTCTGATGTTTGTGAGATAGTCTTGCCTTTTCAGGTCAATGTAACAAGAACCTAGTCATGACCATAAGTTGTGGCTGTGAGGATATGAGGACATCTTGCCATTTCTGATGCCTTCCAGGTGTACAGCACGCACCTGTCATATGGATTCTTCAATGAACTTCCCTGCCTAGTTAGACACAGCATCCTCCTCCTGTGTTTTGGAAGACCAGGGAAGCATCGTCTGTCTTATATTGGTGACAATTGGTGTTCACAGAACTACCCCTTCTCTCACACCAGAGAGAGCGTGATTTTTTTTTTTTGCTGTGAAGCGTACTGATGTGTAAAGAATGAGTCATATGTGCTAAGTGTGTGGAAGAACTGCAATATGACAGTGGGCAGGGCTTTTTTCTTCAATCTTGTGGGGTCTTTGATATAATATTAGCATAATATTTAGTGAATCATTGTGATGGCAGAAGTACTGACAGCAGTTTTAGTAAAGTCACTGTCAGTACACCCTTTATGACTTCAGGACAATAGCATGAAGTGCATGTTTCATGTAATTTGCTTTTCTGATATTTTTTGTATGTGTAATGGGCGGAGTTGTAGAAGACAGTTCATCAATAGAAAAATGAAATAGCCAAACCCACAGAATAATAGTCTTTTAATGTACAGCTATGTAAGAATTATTAGAAATGTTGTCTTCTGCTGAGTAGAAGCTGACAACACTCAAATTTTCAAACAGGGGGAAGGTCAAGGGTGTGGATCAGAACCTCCTTCTACAAGCTTAGTCTCAGTCCAAGCTAACTGTCACCTGTTTCTTGCAAAACTGAAAATATGAGGATGTTCACCATGCATTTGGGCTTTCTGTCATTTAAATTACTGAGCTTAATTCATGTGTCTGTTTTTCTCTGGTAACCATTAATTAGGTTTAATTCTTTTGGATTCTACTTGGAGACTTTGTTTCAGCGTTCAGCAGTTGGTTCAGTAACTTAGGGGAAGTTATATCCAGATTGTCTAGATGCAGTTTAGAATTGGGCTATGTGTGGGGTTTAATGTTACCAAAAAATACACAGTTTTTTTCCTGAATTTCTTGCCTCCTGTTGTATCAAGGGGGAGTTTGAAGAGAAGAGATTTATTCAGTCGTGTTATTTCAGTATCATATTTGAGACTGGAGATGAGCCAAAGGACGTTTTTTGGCTGTTGTTTTTTTGGACAATGGAGGATATAACCTGTGGGAGTAGATCATCATCTTTCCTTGTTTCTTTTTTTCTCAAAGCAAAGAAGGATCTCTGAATTGCGTAGTCCACCCCTGCTGCTCAAGCAAGTTGCCCAGGGCTGTGTCCAGCCCCCAAGGATGGAGACTCTGCAACCGCTCTGGGCATCCTGTTTCAGTGTCTGGCCTCTCTCACAGTAAAAATGTGTTTTCTTGCATTCAGATGGGATTTCCTGGGTTTTAATTTGTGCCCCTTGCCTCTTCTCCTGTCACTGGGCACCACTGAGGCGAATCTGGCTCCTCCTTCATTCTCTCTCCAGTGTTGGTACACATGGATAAGATCCCCTGAGTCTGCGCTTCTCCAGTGTGGGCAGTCACAGCTCTCTCGGCCTCTCCTGGTACGACAGATGCTCCAGACCCTGCATCATCTCTGTGCCCCTGCACTGGACTTGCTCCAGTGTTCCCATCTCTGTCTTGTACTGCAGAGTGCAGGACTGGACACAGCATTCCAGGTGTGTCTCAGCAGTACTGGGTAGAAGGGAAGGACCACCTCTGTCTGCCTGGAGTGAAGACAGAGAGAGAATGTGGGGAAGCATATTAAAAAAAAAAAAAAAAATCGTGCACTTGGAGGTGTGTGAGAATCCAGCTGTTTCAGAACCTGGACAAACCACTTTGTCACCTCATTCCCTATTTAAAAAAAAAACAAAAAAAAAAGGTGAGCGATGACCTTAACATTTTATGATTGACTTTATTGTGCTACTTCCTCTGAAATACCTGTTCTCTCAGAATTTCTAATCCGTTTATCCCTGCAGCATTTTTGTATGAAAGGCACATTAAGTATATCCTGAGACTGCATAATAATTCCAGATGGATTACTAAAGACATGCAGTAAGCTTGTTTCGTGGGGGAAGCAGGGCTGGCTAATCGGTTTCTTTAAAACCCATTCAGTAACCCCTGGAGTTTCACTTGCCTTCGGGCACCTATATGTGACCTCCTGGAGAAACTTCAACGTCTTGTGTATTCTGCACGTGGTAATATGTCAGCAACTTCAGCTTTAGTGGCTGATAATGTAACCACTTTTAAATAAAAATGAAAATTGATTTTCATTTAACAAGTAAATATTCTTAAAAAAAAAGGTAAAGCTCCTTAAAATAATTTTGTTCCTGGCACTACAGCTGCACGAGTAATATCTTGAACAGTGCAACTGGCCATATGTCTGCCCACTGTCCGCCAATTTTTATTTTATCATGTGACATTTGCAGTTTTTGTGCTGAACTTCAAAGCTCAGAATCCACCAGGTCTCCAATCTGCTCACCTGATCCACACAAGCATTTTTATTATTTACCCATTTTAGACCAGCCAAGTTTTAGATTTTTTAAATTTTTTTTTTTTAGGGGAGGAACTTTTTTGCTTTATTTTTACTAACTGCATTTTGATGACTGGAAAACATTTAAATACTGCTCAGTTTGCAAATTGGTATGGGGGGGGAGGAGTTGCTGTGCGTGGCATTCCTAATTACTTCGTATATTGCAGTTCAACCCTCTGGAGCTGGCCCACTTGCTGTCTGCCTTCCTATTACCTATCACAGTAATCATTTAAACTTCATACTGTGGGAATCTAACGAATCCTTAGTGTGTGTGGCTGGGCCGTGCACAGCTGGTGTAACAGAAGATTAAGTTGCCCATACACTAAACCAAATGATTGATAGCCAAGGTTTTCCACCTAGCAAAGTGCAGTTTTGTTACATAATTACAAGAATTATGTGCAGCACTAAATCCATTCCCTGACTATGAATTGAAGGGTTGTTCTGACTGAGTTATGAAAGAAATTATAAACTAATTTGTGGAAACAACATCTGTTGTACACAGGCAAAAAAAGCTCTTAGAAGAAAGGAAGAGAATTTATTTCCCTCTGTCTGCAACTATTTATAAGACAAAAGGAGAAAACCCGGAGTATTACAGTCAGTAGTTCTTGTAAAACACATGTTTATGTACACAATCTCATCTGCTGAAAAACAAGGGGGTTTGTTTTTAAATACGCCCAGGGACATCAAGCATAGGAAAGATGCATTAAGTTATAGAGTGGGGTTCTATTTCCATATCTGTTTGGCACATGGTATGTTGAGCTTGTGAGACTTTTGTCATTAATGTCACAGATTTGAGATGAGGTTACTCAGTAATTAACACTGTCAGAGGCTAGAACTAAAACAGTGAAGACTGCTTGAGTTCTCGTAATATGCCTTCCCCCTTCCACACAGTCTGATATTGTCTGAAGTGGATAGTAACCCAGCACTTTACATAGAAGAAAATGATTTTCCGTCTGCATTAGATAACATTTGCTCATTTTTGGCAAGGTTGAATACAATAAAAATGTAATTCCCTCACTGCCTATTCACATTAAAAAAAAAAAAAAAAAAAAGGCAAAAAAGCTTATTGCATATTTTGCATTGTCACCTGCTTTCTCAGGACTTGCAAATAGTTAACAAAAAAAGAGTATGGACTTACTACAACCTGCACTTGGCTTAGATGGTACTTTCCAAAGACCATGTGGTATGACCAGTGAGAAATTTTGAATGCATAGTGTCCTGATGTGAATGCCTGTTGGAGTAGTTCCAGTACGAGCGCAGGTTCTGTGTACGCGTTTTTACTTACACAAAGAAGATATTGAGGATATTGGAGGTCAGTTACCAGTCTTGGCTAATTTAAAGCTAGATGGGCTTTGTTGCAACTACAAGTGACGTTCATATTTGCAATGGAAATGTACCCTTTGAGATGGTGCAAAAAATCATCATCAGGATTTGAGGAATACTGGATGAGAGGGGCAAAGAACAGGGAAGTGTCAAAGGTGACAGCAGTGTTATCAACCCAAGTGATTTTTATTTTTTTTTTTAAAGATTTTTAGTGGCTGTGGCACCAGTGACAATGTTCTGGTTTACAAGGGAAAATTAATTCATTTTTGGCCTTGTGAAATTAAAACCTAGTGGTGAAGCATCAGGAAAGATACAGAATGAAGGGAGAAATAGCTGCATAATGTAGCCAAGGTGCAGAAGTACCAAAAGTGTAGGTGAGACGAGCGAGGGAATCGGGGATCGTGGGTGTGCCTGTAACTCAGAAGTGCTAACTCAGTACAATTACTTGTATATTTGTATATATTTAGTCATCTTTTTTTTTTTATTTTTATAGCCTATCATCTGACCCATTTATTTGAACATGATTTTGCTTCTGCAGATGCTTACATCTACTGTTCTCTGTCCACCGTTAATTACAGGAATAAATGTCACCAATGTTTGTGAGTGTGATCAGGTTCTGTTATTACTAGTGGTAAATGAACTAAATTATACCTTCAAAAATACAGGTTCTTTAGAAAGCAGGAACAGCAACCCTTAAAAGTAATATTATTCCCTACAAATGCCAGCCTCGTACACATTCTGGTGTTGGAAATGAAGAAGTGAGATCAAGAGAAACTGAGGAAGAGTTGTACTCTGTGGCATCTTGTCTCATCTGCTATCGGAGTGGTCTTATCTGAGGAAACAGTGAAAGCTTGTCCAGGTGTTAATTAACAATAATAATTTTAAAAAGGATAAAATATTAGTATCAGCTAATGTGATTTCTTATTTCCTGTTCCTCTGATCAACGGCTGCCTTCAGAAATTTTACCATTAGAAGTTTACTGGTTGCGGTTCTCAAGGCTACTCCTTCTTTCTTATGACTTACGTGAAGACAATTTAGATAAGTACGGTCAGCTTGAAAGAGCTCTGCACATTTACAAGAATCATTTACAGAAAAATGTACTTTGGCAGCAAGTAAAATTGCTGCCTACCTGGAATAGGAGTGTCTCAAGTGTACAATTCGGGAGTACAGTAAAGTACTCCTTTAATACTCTAATGTAGTTGACATGATTCCCTCCTCGCCCCAATCTCTGAAATAAGTATTCAAAGAGCTGGAGGGACAATCTGCAGTGTCTTTCTCTGTTTCTTCTAGTTTTGCTATGTGTATGTACTGTTGGGACTGAGACGTTACAAGTACCACCATGAGGCTGAAAGTCTCTTTTTCATAGGAAAAAAAAACTTCCAAAAAGTTTACTCGACCACCTATATGCCAGGTGTATTTGCAGGCAGATTGGTAGCGGTTTAGCCAGCCTTAATATGAAGGTCTTATTCAGCTGTGCTGGTAGTGCAGCTCTCTAGTGCTAGCTAATGCCACTTCTCCAAATTATCAGTCTGTGGGATAGGAAGAAAAAAGTTAAATGCTACACGTTGCTGGAGTAAGACTCTCTTATCCTTTTTTTCTAGCAAGCTGGAGGAGAGGGTGTTACTGAGCAATGGCACTAGGTGCTGAAGTAAGAATACTCCAAAAAGATTTTGCATAAGGGTCGTTACATCCCTTAATAATAAAAAAACAAGAAACAACCAAAAACACTTATTGAAGTGGCGGAGAAAGCTAAAGGCCTTTCACCATAACTATTGTTTTCATAGAATAGAGTCATAGAATTGCTTAGATTGGAAAAGACCTTTAAGATCATCAAGTCCAACCGTTGGCCTACCACTGCCGAGTCCACCACTAAACCATGTCCCTAAGCACCCCATCTACACATCTGCCTCCAGGGATGGTGACTCAACCATTTCCCTGGGCAGCCTGTTCCAGTGCTTGACAGACCTTTTGGTGAGGAAATTTTTCCTGATATCCAATCTAAACCTCCCCTGGCACAACTTGAGGCCGTTTCCTCGTGTCCTGTCACCTGTTATGTGGGAGAAGAGACTGACTCCCACCTTGCTACAGACTCCTTTCAGGTAGTTGTAGAGAGCAATAAGGTCTCCCCTCGGCCTCCTTTTCTCCAGGCTAAACAACCCCAGTTCCCTCAGCTGCTCCTCATAAGACATGTTCTCCAGATCCCTCACCAGCTTCGTTGCCCTTCTCTGGACATGCTTTAGCACCTCAGTGTCTTTCTTGTAGTGAGGGGCCCAAAACTGAACACGGTATTTGAGGTGGGGCCTCACCAGTGCCAAGGACAGGGGGACGATCACTCCCTTAGTCCTGCTTTTGTGCAAAGCATGCTACGTGTGAGGCTTGGCAGAGGCTGCCCCAGCGCCTGCGCTGCCTCGGCAGAGGTGTCTGTGGGTTGGAGGGCAGCTGGGTACTGTGTGTGGGGGGGAGGCTGTACTAGGTACCCTAGCTTTTGCTTTTTAGCCTGTGGCAAATGCTGAGAAGAGGCTCTTTTCCTCCTCCAATGCTCTGAAAACCACGTGCATGTTTGATCTTGCAAGTGCAAGACAAAGGTTTGGGTTTTGTTTCTCAAATAACTTAGGAGGCTCTGTGGGCAGAGGAATCAGTGCAGCTTGATTTGCTATGGGTCGGTCATGTTGCAGCAGGTCAGGTGGTCAGAGGCAGGTGATCCCTGTGAAAAATGCTTGAAATGCAGGAGAACATGTTTGCTTGCACTATTGTCAATAACAACATAAAGACATACTTCCATTTTAGTAAGGTAGATTATATTTGCTGATCGGTGTGGTGCTTAAAAAATCCAAATCCTGGCAGGAGCCTTAATTTTTGACTGAAGAGAATATACTATTTACTTTGCTTAAAAATAATACATAATTATATAACAATATAATGTAACATTTATAAAATTTATAAGCGTTTTAAGTTTCTCCATCATTCTGTTTTTGTGGTTAATTGTCCATGTGCACAGATTCTGATGTTACGTACTGGCCTGTTAATGTTTAATTTCCAGCTGGATGTTGGAAAGCGTAGGAACCTTCTGTGATTAACGCTGCATCACTATCTTATAACTGTAATCCTCTTGAGTGTTTCTTTTCCAGATCTTGATATAGCTGCAGAAGGGATTATAATTATACTATTTTTCAGAGTTTTATTGAATGTTGGAATGTCGTAAACTAAAGAGCTGAAAAAACAAGGAATAAGAGTTCTAAGATGCTTTGAATATACAATTCCTGTGAAGAATCCAAAATGAGGTATATAATCCACTGCGAGTTGCCTGTTAATCCTGTGGAATTTGTCTGATATTTAAATAAACAAACACACCAGTAAGACCCTTTTTTTACTGCTATAGTGCTACAGTGATCTTATAGTCTGCACAGGGAGGGGAAAAAAAAGACCCGACATCCTGCTCTAATATCCTGCTACAGTTATATTTTTTCTCTTACACAATATATTCGTGTAAGATCCCAGAGCTAGGGCAGTAAATAATAAAACTGCAGTAAAAACGATACAATTGGCAGGCCTGCCATTACCTTTTATTGAATATCTGCAAAGACTGAACATCTAAATATTGCAATATTCTTTAATGTAGAATTGCCAGATACTGATATGAAACTATACTACACAGGAGTTTTTCTACTGTGCTTTCTGTTTAAAGAAATTCATACCGTTAAAATGAGTTACAATGAGTTCTTTATCTCTCACAAATTCAGGGCATAACATTTTAGTGTGAGGAATATGGAATTATAGGTTTACCCTCTGAATTAGTTGAGAGCCATGTCCAAAAGGTACAATAATTATGGAGCAGACTATCTGCACTTAAATCTGTGTTAAGAATCAGTATAATTCTGCTTGACAGTGAGAGAAGAGGCACAGTGATCAGATCAGCAGCAAGTGTTGCTTAAGGATTCAAGGTGCCAGGACTTTGCTAATCTTTCCTCCCCAACCTCTATGTGGGGCCTTGACTTTATGTCAGGGGAGGCTTTGTGGGACAAGCCTGCTCCCGATGGTTCCTGACCCACACGACCAGTGGAGCTGCATGGCAAGTCCCAGTGGTGCCTGTAACCCCAGGGTGGCTGGGGAAAAGGGTGCTGGAAGGGAAGAGGGGAGCCCTGCCGGAGTGGGGGCTCTGCGCAGCGCTGCAGTCCTTCCACACTGATATGTTTCTTAACGGTCTATTTCTTCCTTGTTATTTACAAACGGGTTTTATGGACCTCTTGCATTTTAGAGCAGAACATCTGTAGCCTTGAGTACCTGCTCTATTTTAGAACCTTAGCAATATGAAAAATGGGTATTCTCAGAGATGCTAATGAAACTGTTATAATGATTGGAATATTCCTCCCTGCAATTTTTGACAAAAACATAGTAGCAGGAAAAACATTGACATTTCTATTCACAAACTTTATGTAATGTGTGATCGGTAGGTTTCATTTAAGAAGCCAGTGGTTTTGATTTGGTAGTGGAAGGACTTGAAGAGAGAAATGTTTGATTTACAAGGAGGGAAAAAATCCTTTCAATACATTCAGTGTGAGAAAAAAAGGTAGAACTTTCTTTCAGTGCGACTGTTCTTCAACCAGAACCGGTCTGTTTGCCCTCTTGTAGCCCCGGTATGGTTCTTTGGGAGCAGGCAGAATTTAAAGGCATCCCTTCCAAAGTGCTGTTCTTGATGGGAATAGGCGAGCTCTTGTAATTTGTTTTAACTGAACTCATCCAGAGAGCTGTAGCATTTCCAGTGCTTCCCCACCTGAAAAAAAAATTCTGTGATCCATAGCTGATGCAAGTGTTTTTTCTTTATTGCTATTCACAGGGAATTAAACAAAAGTTCAGAAAGAACAGTGAAAGTGAGATTTAAGTCTTTCTAATAAAAAGTGTTAGCACTTCTTATGTTTTTCTCTTAAAATACTTACTTTGGGTTTTTACAATGAAATATATGCAACCTCATCATTATTTCAAAAGTCTTCATTTTTCTTTAATTTGAAACCACGTTTTTGGTCAGAAAAGTTTGTTGGGAAAGAACCATTAGTGGTCTTGGTTAGATGGGAAACAAAGGAAAACGGAAAAGGCAAGGGAACATTTACATAGGATAGTTCTCTAAATTGGCCTGTGAAGTGTGACTGGCTTGCCTTTGTTACCATGGGATGTCTGATGAATGGTAGGTTGGGAGGAGCTAGCTGAAGTCTCTGCCTTTCACTCTCTGTCACCTCTGTGGTGCTTCCCAGGTGGATTAATTTGGGTGGGAGAGGGAGAGCAGCAAACATGCATGTCGACTCTCACTTAGAGTGTAGACAGTTGTAATTCCTCTTCGCAGGAGGCTGAAATGACAAGTGGGCTGGCAGGGAAACATATCTGTCTGGGTTGGGTGTTAAATGGTTGCCAACTGAGCAGCTGGTAACCTGTTTCTTATCCCCCTTTGTTATCTTTGCCCCTCCAGCATTCAAAACTGTCTCCTGTTAGAAGTTTTTTTATTTCCCCTTGCAGACAAGTACCAAGTTACTTAATTCTTTTTGAACTTTTTTTTAATGTACCCTGTAATACACGAATTATATCTGGTTTCTGCAGGTGTTGCTTAAATGAAATAGGTAAACTATTAGTTGTACTGCAAGTTTATACAAGATTTCACATGGATAATTGGGAAAATGAGTTGCAAATTTTGTATTTATGACAGATATTTATCAATATATAGTAATGTTGAATAAAAATCTAGAGCACCCATTCACAGATTATGTAAACTTCTTTCATCTTGCACTTTACTGTAGTAGCTCTGCTCAGATGGAAACTATTTGCTGCTTTCGTATGTTGTCTTGATGGTTATACTGTTGTTGATTTTCTTTTAAATGTAGTGGGTTGACTTTAATGTCTGTTTTGTTATATATGTTAAAACTCCAGAAGTTTTTTGAAAAGATTAAGGGCTCAATCCTGCAAATCCTTACTTACCTGGTAAGTTTTATTTAATTCAATAGGGCCTTACTCTCTGGAGAAGGAGCCCCTAATTTGGGGTCTATGCTTTCAGTGAGCTTAAAATATATTTGAGAATTATAGTGCTGAATCATTTTCTAATTTAGCAGACAGGAAAACCTTCAAATGTCCGCGAAACAGACCTTCCAAGGATTTTGATGGTGATAAAGTATAGAAGTGGCCATGGTCTCTTGTGAGACAGCATCATGTTGAAGGGCAAAGGGAGAATGGAAATTCTGCTGAAGCAGCAAGAGAGAATTCTTCAGGGAAATGATAGGACGTTTTGATTAAACCAGTTGAAGAACAAATTTCTCTCGTTAAGGGAGGTTGAGGGAATTGTTTCAGTTTAGTGTTCTTCTTCCTCCTTCCTTTGGCTTCTCTGGGTAACTGAAGTGTATAGAGGGTTTTTAATTTTCTTTCCAGATTTATGTATCTGTAAACTAATTAAGGAATCACCTGTATGCTGCATTTAGCAATATCTTATATTCACAACAGGTGATGGAATTTTTAGCTAACAATGGTGTAAGAAAGTACACTACTCTTATACTTTGTAACCTCTGTCATCAATATTTCTAATAATTAATAATTCTAATGCTTTGTTTGAAAATTGTATTTTCAAGTATTGGGACAGTGCTTGTGTTAAATCTTGTTTGTTCATCATAATGATGGGATGTCCCAATCAAAATTGTTGTGTCACGGTGCTAGGCAGTCTGTACATGAAATGGAAAGATATTTCTGCCCCAAATGTGCCAAAGGTTCTTTTCCACAGAATACTGGCATGTGAGAAATGTCATAGTAGGTCAGATCATTGTCATTTTTTCAAAGATGTAGCGGAGGAATGGTTTGTCCTCCTGCAGCAAATAAATCTTGTCTGCTAAAATCTAAGAACAATAGGGACAAGCTGTCCAGCATCTCAAATGTTATGTTGCACCATCTCAGAACAAGCAGAGATTCACATTGGAATTGGGAATGGAAACAGAAAAGCAAAACAAAATTTTATGTTTGACGCTGCCCAAACTGCAAGCATCTGCTTGAATTTAACTTTTCCTCCATTACTTAGTGACTGCTTTTTTTTCTTTCTTCTGGGAGCTGATACATCTGTCTCCAGGAGAATCAGTTTATTAGTAAGGTGGTATTTTATTTGACTTCAGTAGTACTTAATAAAAAACTCAAAATGCTTTAGAAATACTTATTAAACTTTGAAGCCCCCAGCTATGAACACAAGTTCTCACTGGTATATTGGAATCATTGAGATACATCTAATACTTGAGGTTTAATAGGTCATATAGTAAAGATAAAAACTCCACATGTAGGAGAAGACAAAATAATAAGCAATAATAAGTTTTTGACATTGCTTTTTCATCATGCTGTGTGAGAAAATCTAATGGTTTTGGAAGGATAAGTGAACATTTAAACAATACCCCATTTGTTTAAGTATTATGAGTCCAAGTCCATCCAGATTAATGTAGAAACTGATAATCAGATAAAATTTTTTCTGTATATTAGATGCACAGCCTGAAACTAGATAGTCATCAGTCTTCAGCAGGGAAAAGCTAACTTCCTTCCCTTTCTTCTCTTCTGTTCTCCCCCAGTCCCGTTTTGTAAGAGTTTAGTCTTACAACTAAAGCAGTTAAGGACTCATGAATCTTGATTTTTATTTCCGGTTCTAGCAGAGATTGTAAGTGCAATTCTGAGCGAATGTGTAATTCTCTTTTAAATAGAAGTTCTTTGATGCTGTTCCTCAATTATGCAAATTATAATTGTCTGATTTGTGTATTGTCTGCTTTTTTTCCTTTGCTTAAATTCTCGTTACTGTAAATAAAGTTAAGGCTCAAATTTCTTTAGATCTTCTTATGAAACTACTATTTTCTCTCTTTCTGATACAGCACATATAGCAATCATAAATATATTGGTGACATTTAGAAGAAATTGTCTTTTCTAAATAGACAATGTGTCTCCACAACATCCTCTTAATTCAGAGACAAGAGGAGTAAATATTTTTTTGAACACCCTAGTTTCTAGAAAGGAGCCTAATGCAAGTGGCTTTGGGAACAGGAAAAACAAGTTACAGATCTGGTATTTTTTGTGTATATTCAAAAAATCTGGATAAATCTAGATAGTATAATAGAAGTATTCTTAACTTCAGTTCAGTGTAAGTTTCTTCATCTTGTTTACATATTTAGTATGATATGAAGCATGGAATTTATACTGTAGCTTACTGATTTGCTAAAATATTTGACTTCTTCCTTCCTGAGAGGGACTATATATACATAAAATGCACATGTAAAAGTACATATAGATATATGGGTATACGTATGTATGTCTCAACTTTGGAGATAAACTTGTAAGGAAAGATGATTGTTTGTTAGAAGGATACATGGAGAGCAGCAGATGTTACAATATCAGTTGGACCTGAGAGAAGTGTGTAAGACTTGCGCTTCCTATCTTCTTTTGAGCATTGAGTATTTCCTATATTAGTTGGGTCAATTCAGATACTTTAGTGTTTGATGAACTATGCTTTGCCTTTGGAAAAGTAACATACCACAAGCAGTAAGCAATTTTTTATGCTGTGTTTAAAGGCAATGGTCATTGTAGCATCACAAGGAAAGAAGAAAAACCAATGCAATCACATTTCTTTAGTGAACCTCTGCTGTTGTGTTTCCTGTTCTACTCATTGAAGTTGGTTACCTTTTTTTACTCACTTAGAGCAAATGTGGATCAGCCTCAGGAGGAAGGTAGTGGACTCAGAATTGTTTTGATGGTAACAGTTCCTGTATGGAGCACAGCTGAGGTTATTGGTGCAGAGCTATTTCATCATGTTTACCATAGCAGCTAGCTGCAAGTAGCCAAATGTAAAGGTGATTATATTTGAGTAGTTAATGTTGTTAAAGCCCTTGGAAGATTAGAAAAGTGTTATCTAAAGGCTAAACTGTGTTCTGATGGGAGAGAATAATGCAAATGGCATTCCCTTGCTCCTTCTCCTACCACCACTTTCTCTGCTTCACCTGAGACAGGGTACGTGTGTGGGTTACAGTCCCGGCCAGAGGCCGGGAACAGGTAAGCTGTCATGTAACCTCCCTCTCCTTTTGTACTGCTTAGAGAGCACTGACTGTGTCATGTAGCCAAGCAGGTGGTCCCTGCTGTATTGCCCATGTCTGAAAAGGGCCTTGAGATTCCTTGATTATTGTTACCTGGATTGCAGGAGCAGGTTTCTATTTCCCCTGCCTTTGTAGTGTGTGCTCGTTAGAGAAGGAAGAAAAGATGTTTTGCCCTCAGTGACATGAATGGCGCTGCTGCTTTGCACTGCTTTGCCAAGGCTCTCGTGCTGTGCCTCTGGGAGGTGGGTTTTGGCTGGACAATTCCCCAGCAGCACGCTGTAGCAACAGCCCTGGAAAGTATCAGCCATGTAAGAGTTTTCTCATGGGGCTTTGATTGATAGTCTCAAATCCGAGCTTCCGGTGACGGAGAGACCCCTGAGTGACCATGCCCTTGAGCATCTATTTCTGTGATTTTTCCTTCTTTTTTCCTTTTACTTTACTGCTGAGACTCCACTGAGCTTTTGTGTAATCAAGATGCTTTTGACTGAGGGCTGTAGGGATGAGACTTCAGCAAGACACAACTCAGAATAACAAATATAAAAGAAATAAGAAAAGCAAGGTCCACAGTTTTCTCTGTCACACAATCGCTGCAGCATGTTGTATGTTTATATAATGTGGCCAGCACTGAGCTCCAAGAGATCTCTTACTGTGTTACTAAGTGCTATGGTATTTCTTAAAAGTGGACTGAGAAATGACTGCTTTGCAGATGCAGGGATGTAACTAATGGTGGAAAATATTGATCTGGCTGACAGTGTAGCTAGAGATGCATAAAGGGTGGTAACTTTTATGTAAGTTTTCAAGATTTTGAGAACTTAACTTCTTTCAACTAGGAAACCAAAAGCTGAAAAATATTCTTCATAAGGGCAAATTCTACAATGGTTTTCTTAAGGATTGATCAGAATTATTTTTCCAGTATTTCCCTTTTAGAAAGGGAAATTTATAAATAAGAAAAGGCGTTTGTTCTGAAATATCAAACTTGGGAGTTTGACACTGTGAGTACAGTTTTCAATTCTATTACAAAACAAAGTAGAGGTGGAAATAGACCTTGTTTTTCTTCTAGACCAGTTCTATTAAAGTTTCTCTGGTTAGCTCTAATGATAACTATCCAATGATAATGATGATAGCTATATTGCTGATTTTTATTACAATAGAACATACAGATTTCAATTAAGATAGAGGTCCACCTCGTTGTTTTAAGTCCTTCCTCTGTAGGAAGCATTTCTTCCTTTATGTTCTTAACTAGCAAAGGATGGAAAGAGGACATGGACGTTAATTGACACGTCAAAGGTTTTGCAGCAGATCAGCAATTAAATAAAACATATTCTGAATGATGACACAGATTTCTGTCTACATTAGACCACAAATCTCTGTCAAATGTGCCTGCAAGCATACCAGATAGATACTTGATGCACTAAATCTTTCAGTTCATGTAGTCATGATTTCTTTTTCAATCATTATTCCAAATGAGGCACAATTCCATGGGCAATTCTTTCTGTAGTTAATAATGTACTAAGCAGCCGTTGTTATACCCTGTGCTGCACATTGCTGTTCTGCTGCACAGCTTTGAAAATTATAAAACACTGAATTTCCAGGAGAGAGAAGGAAAATCAACACAGCACTTCAAGCCATTTCGTGTTTTGTTCTACTGTAAATTCAAAGTGTGGTTCTTTCATCAGAGAGGTTATTGTGTTGAGTTAAAATGAAACCAAAAGGAGAATTTCATTCTTCCCCCACCAAACAGGCATTGTCTCTTTTTTTTATTTATTCATGCTTCCACTTCCTCCTGCATTACGTTGGTTTTTCTGAGTGCCAGTGTGCATATTAACCAGAGCTGTATGTCCTAATACTTGAGAGGAGGGGAAGAAAAGGAAAGCTTTTATATTATTGTTTTATAAATGTTATGTTGTCTTGTAATTTAACCTGATGGTTTCAGATATTTTCCTGAGTGCCGGCATTAAAAGCTGTTATAATTTGCAGTAGTCAATGATGTATTTTTCTAGAAAATATTAATGTTTAAAATTCTTGTCATAGGAACTCAACGAGTGAGTAGCAATAAAGTGTATAATATAAAAACGGTGCCAGACGATAGTTTTGTTGTAGGAAAATTGTCTCTGAGAGAAGAACAAGGTTCACTGTAGGAGGAAATACATATATGTTCCCTTGGTAGGTGAGGACCTCTAGACTTTTACTGGAATGAGACTTCAACAACCAGTAAGTAGGTATTACAGCTAATAGGAAGAATAAGAGATGGGGAAAATATCAATAGCAGTTAAAAGAAGTCATTTTAGTATATTTGATATAAAATACTCTTCACGTTTTAGGTGCTTGAAATTTAGTAATATCCAGAGGGAACCTGAGGATTTGAATCTGTGTCGTTAGACTTGGCAAATATGGCTAACTCTTCCACAACTCTTGAATTCTAGGTAAAAGTAATCTGAAGAGTCTTGGAAAAGAGTGTCTCTCATAGACAACAGTTTGGTAACATCCATTGAATTCTTTTGTCAATTGTGCAATTATTGTAGGTTGTTGATGTCTAGAGCTCTGTACTGATGAATGTTGCTGTGCTTATACTCGGTTTTCACCTCAATGATGTGTTACCTTTTCTGTCCTCTGTACATTAGTCAAGAACTCTTTGTATGGGTGAAAGATATGTGGACAGTGACAGAAAAAAGAGACTGAATGTAGCTTAGTATAACTAAGGTAGGCACAGTGATAATGCATATGTGCTTTTGTTAAGTTGCAGTAAAACTTTTGACTACACCATCCTTGAGCCAATCTGACCAGGACAGACTGACAAACCTCTGGGTAGCTATTTCTCACACCAAATAATTTAAGAATTAGAATGAATCTGGTATTTCTAAAAAAAAAATCAGCACCATATTCCTGGTGCTAAAAGACACGCAGCCAAAATTCATAAACAATTTAATTTTAAATTGGTACACACACAGATATATGTTTGAGTTTCTATTTCATATTGTGTCAAAAAGTACTGGATCTTTTACCAAATATTACATTCAAATAATGCATCTCTCTCTCTCACAATAGTCTTGCCCTTAAATTCTTTTCCCTTGCTGCTGACCACCAGTGATACCATCAAGGGAGACAATGAAAGCACTGACTGTCTGCGCAAGGTGCTCTGGGTGAAAGTGGCGGGGATGGGGTTGTGTTCTCTACAGTTGGAGCAGTGAGGGGGAAAGGCTTAGGTTACAAACCCACGCATCCTGTGGGTGAACACCTGGTTGTGCAGCTGGTGTCACAGTCAGAGCTTTGGCTTCTGTAACTACGGGAGCTTTCTTGAGTAGTGAAGGTTGCTGCAGAGGCAGGATCCGTCTGACAAAGTGAGGCAAGAGCATCTTTGCCAACAGGCTTGTTAACCTAGTGAGAATGCCCTTAACTCCTCCTGAAGAGACTGAGAGCTATCTTTTCACATAGCTGATCAACAGATCGAATGCTGAAGGCAGTCTATTGTATCTGCTTATCATTAATACAGAAGAATGGGTCAGGGATGTGAAGGTTACTGAGTGTCTTGGCTACAACAATGATAAGGTGGTGCAATTTATGATAATGAGAAAAGTGAGCAAGGTGAATAGCAGGATTTCAACTCTCGGCTTTTAGACATGGTCCAAGTAGGGAAAGATTGAATTTGGAGAGCCGAAGCTCAGCCAGATTTCCTATTAGTGAGACAGAGGACGATCAGCAATACATAGTCCATCCAAGTGGCTCGTTACTAGTGTCTTCTCTTCAGGAGTCAATGTTGGAGCTAATAATGTTTAATGTAACAAGCTTTATGGTGCGTCAAAGTACACTTTCAGATATATTGTACGTTGTACCAAATTGGGAGGAGCAGTGAATACACTGGAGAACAGGGCTGCTATTCAGAAGGATCACAACAGGCTGGAAAAATGGGCTGATGGGAATCTCGGGTGGAGGAGGTTGAACAGGCAGACTCAGTGTGCCCTTGTGATGGAGGAGGCCAACCACACCCTGCAATACTACATACTGCTACATACAACTACATACATACATACATACAACTACACCCTGCGTACTACAGTATTTGCAAGACCAACAGGTGTGGTCCTGTGTTCTGTTTTGGCTCCCCAATACAAGATGGACATTGACATACTGCAGTAAGTCCATTGATGGGCAAGAAGGATGGGCATGGTGCTGGAGTGGATGATGTATGAGGAGAGGCTGAGGGAGCTAGGTTTGTTCAGTCTTCAGAAGAGAAAACGGAAGGGAGTTTTTGTGTCTGTCTACATCTACCTGAATGGAGCGTATAGAAAAGACAGTCTCTTTTTGATGGTGCACAGTGGAAGGAAAAGAGGCAGTGGACATGACTTATAAAAAATGCAATTTCAGTCAGATATAAAGGAAAAAAAAATTGCTATGAGAACAGTCAAGCACTGGAACAGATTGACCAGAGAGTTTGTGGAGTGTCTGTTCTTGATGATATTCAAAACTTGCCTGGAGGAGACCCTGAGCAACTTGATCTAAGTTTGCCCTATTTTGAGCAGGGTGTTAGGCCAGGTGATGTCCAGAGGTCCCTTCCAACATAAATTAGTCTGTGAGTCCATAAATTTAGTAGGCTTTCTCTTGTTGACAGCTGAAGGAAGTTTACAGCATCTGAATTCCAAAATTCTCCGGATTTGCCATTGAGTGATTTACCGTGGTTTATGCCTTAGATTATCAGTTTGTAAAATATTCTGCAAATAAAGCTTACCCACAGGGAGACTGAGATTTAATCAACGTTTGTCAAATGCTTTGGAATCCTCTGAGGAAATATGTTATTTCCACATTTTCCCTAAAGATTGTTTTCATTTATTATGTGGAGATATACAGTGTTTTTTCCATTTTTACTAGTTTATGAATACAGTAATGACAGATGGGTCTTTTTTTCGGGACAGAAAATCTCAAAGTGGTTCACATGTGAGTTATTGACAAAGATTGCCCTTGGTTTGTATGACAAAAGTAAAGATGTTGATGAGTGCATGTGTGTTTTAAGGGCTGTTGCATCATGTACTCTGATGCTGGGGTAGACAGACGTTTTTGGCGTGGTGATTCTAATTCAGGCATATGAAAAACAGAAGGAGCAGCTGTGAGTTCCAGCTTGAGCAAACTTTGGAGTGATGTTGTCATTATTTATTTTATCCAAGTTCTACCTCAAGAACATTTTTTTGATATTCTTCAAGTTTAGGTCTTGATATTTTTTCATTTAAATACCAGTTAGTTTAACAACTGCAGGACTTGAGTGTACATTTGGAGTTTAGTAAGACACTTGCCCTTAATGTGAACTGAAAATAGTTATTTAAAAAGTAATGGCATCTCATCTGCAATTTATTTTTCACTGACAGCACTTGTCCAGATGGCACATAAGTGTAGGTGTAATTGCTACAACACAGTCCATTATTACAAAAGCAGCAAATAGTCTGCTCAGTCTTACACACATCAGCCACATTTCACATGGGGGAAAAGAAAATGTTGTATATAGCAGATGATTTCTTGAGAGAGCTATAAAGACCACCTGGTGCAAGCTGAGTTTGGATGCTGCAGACATCTCCTCACTGCTGTAGTGGTGAGAACATTGACAGGTTGGAAGAAATTCTGAGAAGAGACCAGCAGGGACTGATTTGCAACAGCAGAGTAAAACAACTAGGTAGTAGTTGTACTGTTTGGCTAAATGATGGCAGTGGGCTCAGCTGAATTAGATGGCACTCGTCACATAAAGCGTTCACAAATGTCACAAAGGGCACAACAGTGTGTGGTTAAGGGAAGGAGAAAAAGAAATTACGTGTAAATGCTGGAGCAGTGCAAAAATGAGGATACAAAGTAGTAGAACGGGTAAATATAAGCACACGTGGTTAGTAATTATGATAGAAAACTATGAATTAAAGTAAATTTGACAGACTTTGATGTTTATTAGCAATGTTGTTCATTATAGATTTAATAGAAATTGTGGATTCCCTGTTACATCTGCCCTAATGTAAGCCAGGATCATGAAATTAATCTCATCTAATTTAGCGTGTATGTTTAATTTCAGGACTGATCGCTCTTAGTTCCTTTGTAATCTCTGGAAACAAGTAGTCCTGTTTAGGCTGCAACTCATTTGTGTCCTTTTTAGATGTTAAGATTTGACAAATTGCACCTGAGGCGTGTTGACTCTCTGTTGATGAGACCCTTGCCGAACAGCAGAAGAAGCTGGGGTGGGTAGCTCCGATGCAGACATCCACATTTATCCGGTTGAATTTCAGTATTAGTCATAGTCTTGTGATGATAAAAATTAGAAACTTGTTTCAGAGCTCGTGATTAATTCTGATACCGTGCCCTAACTAGAGAATATATTTCCGGTACAGTGTTGTAGAGGATACAGGACTGAGTGCTTGCGTCTTGGCTGTATAATAGTTTATCTTAGTGAGGCATTTAAATAATTTTAGGTCTGGCCAGGCCATCTATATCTAATGACTGATGCAGATTAATTGGGAGATTGGAAGTCTACATGTCCAGAAAGAATAGCAGTTTCCTACTCTCTACTTAAAATAAATGAGATTTTAATCAGGAGGTTGTCTCCTTTATGCCTGTTTGTGGCCCAGGCAGATGGTGCACTAATCATCCTTACAAATATAGTGTATTGAGTATAAATAACATAAAAAACTGAGGACTTGGAACAGATATTTCATTAGTTCTATAGTCACATTGGGAGAAATGTTTCCTTCCGCCACCCTGTGATTCTGTCTGGGAGACAGAATGGTCGAAAGAGCTGCTCCATCTCCATCTGACAAGCTGGATTTGGGTTTGACAAATAGGGTTTCATTCTTGCTCTAAGTAGGCATACGAATAATATATGTACTTCCATTATTTACATTTAAATTAAGATCCATCTTTCTTGGTTCCTCCCCCCCGCCCCCAGTGACATTGCACCTTTTTAAAAAGAAGAGCTGTATTTCACCAGAAGGAGACTGTATTTCACCAAAGAATGTCTTACACCAGAAGGCTGGACAAAACTCTTTGATTTGCATCCAGTGAAAGGGATAGGAGAGGCATTTCAGTAACTTTTTTTATTTCCTCCAAACTCTAGTTTATTAAATTTGTAACAGATAAATTGTTCAAATCCAAAAAATGTATTTTGGATTTTGGAAGATTAATCTCCTGGGTGTCTAAGATAAAAAGGCAGACCTACCAATGTACCGCTAGGGGTCTAATGAGTAAGAGAAACCCAAATAAACCTTGTAAGCTAGCTGTGACATGGGTTACTGAGGAAAGCAAGAAAAAAAAACCAACCAAGCCAAAAAACATCCCACCTATACACATTTCATTCTAGGAATAAATTATGGTATGACTTTCTAATGTGATGACCCATTTGATCTATGCATGAGAGCTAAATAAACCATCTGTGTCAAAAAAACCCCACCCCCAAACCTCAAATCCAAAAGACCAACTGAAAAACTTTCATCCAAAGGAGGGGGGGCGGGGCAGGGGGGAGTCAAGGAAGAACTAAATCGAAATTCCCTACAACTTGTGTTTATTGTGGAGCACTCTCAACCTTTGTAACAACTGGAATATGCTCTGTAACGGGCACAAACCTGAACATAGGAAGTTCCATCTTAATGTGAGGACGAACTTCTTTCCTTTGAGGGTGGTAGAGCACTGGAAGAGGCTGCCCAGAGAGGTGGTGGAGTCTCCCACACTGGAGACGTTCAAAACCCGCCTGGATGCCGTCCTGTGCAACCTGCTGTAGGTGTCCCTGCTGTGGCAGGGGGGTTGGACTAGATGATCTCCAGAGGTCCCTTCCAACCCTGACCATCCTGTGATTCTGTGATTTTTTTTTTTTAATTTTTATTGTTTTTCATAAATACTCTTTTAATACACAGCTGTAGGTGTTAGCTTGTTATGGAAATCAAGACAGCCCCAACCTTCTGCTGGTCTAAGAGGGATGGGGCTGAAGAATAACAGACAGATTTCAAGGCCAAAATGAATGGCTGTGACTACCCATCCCACCTTTCTCTCTACACTTATATCCAAGTAAAAGTGTTTCTTCCAGCATCTTGGTTAAAGCATGTATTTTTAAAATACACCCAATGCCCTGAGTGTTTACATAAATGTTACCATGGGAGCATTCCAGGCTCCACGCTTCTTAGGTCTGAGGTCTAGGGTTTGCGTGCAGGGTGGGAGAGTAAGGACCTGGCACACAAATAGTGGCGCTTGTCCTGTTAGTGATCGACTGGAGCTGACAATTGCCTCCAGATGGTCATGTGAATGGGCAGCCCGTGGACACAGCGTATGTGGGGTGACGTAGATCTTTCTGAGGCCGTTTGTGCTTTTTGTCTCTATAGCACCCTGTGGCAGACAATTCAGTGATTTAGAAGTGTGCTCAGTGGAAACGTGCTCCCTCTTGTTGCGTTGACTGGAAATGCTTCAGCACTCCCTTGAAAAAAAAAAAAAAAAGGTGGAAGGTGTCTAACTCCCATCTCTCATTTTTGGGCCTCGGTGGATGTTTTTCAAAGGCACAAGAGTCCGCTACTTTGCAGATGGGAGGGGTGTGGTGGTTCTTTCGCTGAGTGCATTTCTTGAGCAGTTCATGACTTCCAAATCTTCCTAATGGATTTGGATAGAGAATGACCGTCAGCTTACATGCATATAACGCTTGGGATGTTTTGGCATTAATAATTCAAAATCTAAATCAGGGTCAGTAATTGTCACTCAGCGTTATGAAGGGACTGAATGGAATGGCCTGGATGCTTCCTTAATTATAAAAAGTTCAGACTATTTTAATGTATTTGTTTTTGCATTGCGTTTGTTTATCAGTTCCTTTCTGTTTGTTTCCTAAGGGGTCATTTTGTTAATGCATATCACTGATGGAAAGGCATAAAACAAAAAAACAAATCTATACTGTTACCAAATCTCTGTAGTTAATTAAAGGAGGGAATGAATGTAGGGCAGAGGAGAAGGTGACTGGATGCCTCAGGCTCAGCCTGCCACTGTAGCGCTGATCCTGAAAATAACATTCAATTTGTTAGTAAAGTACACCAAGCCTACCACCAGTGATAAGGCCGATGAACTTTGCTACTGTCAATCTATATAAGCTGAAAAAACCCCTAATTTAAAAAGTACAGGTTCCTTGTTGATTCCCTCAGCAGGCTACACGTTTTGAGTAATACATCATTGGATCAACACCACTTCACTTTCAAGGTGCTGAAACTCAATTTGTTTGTCGTGCCATGAAGTCAAGTACACTGTAAAACTGTGCAGCTCAGTGGTATAAAAAATAACTGTAAAAACAGACTTTGTGGAAGAAGTCAGGGGATAATGTGACATGTGCACGGCTGCTTCAGTCACACTTGCCTACATTCAAATTTCTTCAAAGTAAACACAAAAATTAATATACTACTTCCTGGGCTTTCTTTTTCCCCTCCCCTTAAGGAGTTTTGTACCTAAATGCTGTCTGTCATCTGGTTTGGAAGAGTTAGAAAAACTTTTAGAAGAATGATGGGAACGGAAACATGCTTTTTATGCTCTCTGAGAACGATACGCAGTTCCCCATGCCAGCAGGTAGCCAATCCAGCTACACTCCTGGTGGTCCGTGTGCCGATCGAATTGGCACAGCCCAAGGACTTGAGTACTGTGGAAGAAACAGCCAAATTTTTGGTTGTGTGAATAATAAATCTTACTCCCCTCAAAGCTGTGTTGAAACTAAATTAAAATGTTCAAGGTAGAAGATATTAATTAATGGAAACTGCTAATAACATGAGAAATACAACTAAACCTGGTGAGAAAGCTAGGTTTTAAGGTGGGACAGTGGAACTTAAAAAGTATCAAGTGTTTAAAAAAGGTGCCTTTCTGAGCTTGAATCAGTGAATATTCACTAATATTTTGGCAGGACCGAAGGAAGGACCAAAATGACCTAGGTTTTTCTAATCGCAGTCTGCCATTATCTTTTCACGAATGAATCTGCAGACTGGTTGAGGTGAAATGAGATCAGAGATAGCCCTTTTGAACACCACAGGGAAAATGTAATGGCTTGATATAAACCTGGTCGCTTATATTATAAATAGACCAAATGTGATACTTCAGATGAAAACTTTCTGAAAAATTTAAGGCCATAGTTCCAGATATGTCTTTGTAGTTTTTGGATTTTGGCTAAACACCAAACTCTATTCTGAGTTATTTGATGTGAAGATGTCCTAGAAACTTTTTTTCCTTAAGTTTCTTGACCAAGATTATCGAGCTGGACATCTCTGATACTATTAAGACAGCATCGTTCAAAGTGTTGAAACTTGATTAGATGATCACTTTTGCCAGGTTTATCACTATATTTTTCTAAAACCAGGCAAGGAGAATTTGGAAGGTGAGGAGGATGTGTAGAGATAGCTGCACTGGATCCCGGAGGGAGAGATTTGGACTGGAGATGGCTGTCCTGGTCCATGGGAGTAAGGAAGGTTTTGGATAATGAGGAAATGGTGAAACCCCTGTTCTCAACATCACTCCCATCCTTTCCCCTTCAGCCTTCCCCCTGTACCACACTAAACTACCTCACAACTTACACCTGCTCTGCTGCTATTGCAAAATTGCACTGCACCTGCATTACTAGGAAACTTTTGAAGTAGTGTGGCTTTTCAGTTTCTTCAGTGCTACTTTATGACTAGATAGCTGTAACGGTAGGGGAAAAAAAAATCCATGCGCTACCTTACTGATGAGAAAACTGTTACCTGCCTCCTAGGCATTATGTGGCTGCTCTTCTGTGATCTCCCGTCTCTATTCTCATGACTCCTCAGTGGAAGGAAGTCACACAGTTTGAGTAGCAAACTCTCTTTAAATTGTTGACACACACTTAAAAGTAATGTCTGCAAGAGGATAACTTAGAGCAATAGGACAGTTGGTCTAGAAAGCTTCTCTCTTGTTCTATGGACTGTGGAAATCAATTTTTCTGCTTGGGTTTTCTTCAGCAACAAATTTATGGGCACAAGAGTTTTCCCAACAAAACCCATTTTCTAAAATCATCCAGCTACTTTTCTGTAAAGATGAAATAATGGAAGGGATGACATATTTGTTACCTGATTATCTTCCATAAAATGTTTTTATATAATGATACTGCAGTTTAAAAACCCTAATTAAAGACCATCAATGAAATACCAAGTCTCTTAATATTGATAACAATTCTAAATTGTGTCTGTCATGAAAAAGGATATTTATTAGCATTGCTTTTTTATTTCCATATTGAATTCTTAGACAGGGTTCAGAAGTCTTATTTTGAGGAGGAATGTTTGTGATGAGCCTTGTGCACAGTATAGCGCGATTTCTCTCCTAAGGCCATATGAATGAGGGTGTTCTATTATAGTGGAATAATGGCGTAGTGACAGAATGTTGATGGGATGCCCCAAAGAGGTTCCCCAGAACTAAATGAAGGTAATGTCACCTAGCAAAGACAGCTCTTCCAGAAACTTGCAATTTGTTTATGTTGCAATGTTTTAGACTCTACAGATTGGTAAGAAAAATGCGTTGTTGTTTGCTTGGGTTTTTTTTTCTGTCATGTTACTAAAATGAATGTGTAATCATGGGTTATTATGATAGAAGGGATGTGTAGACTTCACATTATGGTGTCAGGCTGACTTGGAATAGGAGGGGAAAAATGCACAAGGCAGGAGAACATTAGCATGGCAAACAGTGCATCCAAAGACCACAGCATGTGGGGAACATGGGTGTGCTTTTGCCTAATAACAGGGAATCAACATTTTCTTATGTATATTCTTGACAAAACCCTGATAGAAGTTATTGGAAGTCAGCAGGGCATATGGACCTAAAGTTATTGCAGAATACCACGAACAGATATTCCAGTTTAAGTTGTAGTTGAATAATAGTATGAAGGGGAATTCTCTCCTGTTAAAATCCATCTAAGGAGAAGCAGGAGACAGGACCCTGACCTGAACAGATGTTTGGAATGACAAGGCCTAAACTTTTAATAATGAGCTCCCTTAAAAGATGAAAAAGATCTTAAATTCAAAAAGCTAAGTTTAAAATAAAAAATTGATTGGGGATGGGGAGGTGGGTGGGAAGGGAGGTTGAAAAAAAAGAAAAGTTTCAAGGTAAAACACATAATTTCTCTAAAGAACTTCTGTCCCACCTGTAGTGTCCTTGCAGCCATGTTCTTGCATCCCAACTTGGTTCCAGGTCAGTGAAAAACAATTTGCCGCTTTCTGGATTGCAACAAATTCTCTCTCTTCCTCATCCCGCCATGCCCTGTCATCGGGTGGCTTCTCTTCTCCAAAGGGTTTGCTGCCCTCGAGGAAAGAAGCAGTCTTCTTCCTCCACGTCCTATCCTTCCTAGGGAAAGGTGACATCCGATCTAAGAATGGATAAATCGGATGCCAACCTCCGTGCTCTGTGAGAGGGAGCCAGGGCTGGTCCGCAGCAGCTTCTCTGGGAGCAGAGAGGTGCTCGCTCTTGTCTTACCGAAGGACACTGTTGCAAACAGGAGGAGCAACAAAGAGGTGCATCTCCAGGTTTCTCTGGCCACGTGAGGCAGTGGGGTTACCTGGGCTGTCTTGGCTGCAGAAAAAACACTGCAGCCACTTGGGGGGATCATTCAGTATGGTGTTTGGAGTATGCTTTATTGTTTTAAAACAGTATCAGTTGGCAAAAATACATACTTTTCTTCTCAGTGGAATAAAAGGAAGTTGTTAATAACTCTTAGTTAATAAGAAAGCCTAGTGACAGTCATGAGGAATCCCAGTGTCTCAAGTCCAAGAGGATGTCGGCAAGCTCCTGGAGTGCCTTTCACCAGCCCTAACTCAGGAGGCTCTGGAGAGCTGGAACAAATACTTGTCATGTGAAGGCCAGGTCAGGCCCAGCAAAGGATGTCATCGGTACCTACCGGTGGTTGGCTCCTCTGGTAGGTGAGTGGTACTCCTGTAATGAGCCTGCCAGTTCCTCAGTGACGTATTTTCATCACAGTGACTGTGTGTCATGTGCTGCCCTTAAATGAGGGTATGTGCCTACCATTGTCAGAGCGTGTCTTTAATTTCATAATCTCTAGTCTGCCAGAAGAGACTCAGGGGAGTTGCTCTGATATGAAATGAGCTTTGTTTAACTATCCATGCCTAATTGCAGATCACTCACTGCAGGATTCCTCCAGGAGCAGATGCTGTAAACCACTTTGAAAATACAAGTACAAGGAGTAGGGGTAGAAATGCCCGAGACCTACACAGCTGCCCTGTTGTTGCACGGGGACATTACATGACGTTCCTTTGCTGTTGCCTCACAGCTTTTGGCAGCACCTGTGCATCCCACCGGTTCGGGAAGGAAGAGGGGCTGATGGACTTCTCACGGAGAGGAGACACCCCTGGTTGCTGACGGAGAAAGCAGAGGTTTTGCTAATGATGACTTTGTGAATTAAGGGATGCAAAGCAAAGGCAGCTGCTCCCTTGGTGGGTAGAGGCCTAACGTATTTTAATTAATGAAGAGAATATCCTGAAAGCTTTAGAAGGGAAAAGGTTTCAAGTTGAGCCATAGACCCAGGGTCACCCAGGGCAAAGGACAGAAAGGGTTCAGTCCCTCCAGCACATGACAGTTCAATCAGTTGAACTAAGCTGGCATCTTCCTCTGGAGGATGGATGTTGGAAACAAACCAATTAGGCAATGTGACAGTGGTGGACTCCTGATCAGCCTGCTCTGCTTTTGGCCAGGTGATATAAGTTAGGGATTTAAAAGAGGAAGAGGCTGAACTGAGACCTGGTATAGCTGTACCTGCCTTTTTTTTGTTTGCAAAGCAGAATGACTTGCTCAATTTTCATTACATCAATAGGCTATTGAGAATACATTTATCTATCCCTAAATCATAACTTTCCTGTTTTGTAGCTAGATTTAATTCACAAACCTAGTGAAACTGTCAGGCATCATACATACGGTTGCTGATGTTTAGAGTGGTATATTTATAGGATTTGTAAAGGGAAGGGGAATGGGACCCATGAATGCATTGCTGCTGTTTGGGAATTGACTTCTGAGTCCTTGATTTAGAGCAACTGCCTGGGTGAAATGGGAAGAGGGATGCAGAGGACCCCTGTGCTGTGACTGCAGCTGAAATGAGCTGTTCTTTGGCTGTCTCCTGATTCTGCTGCACCCAGGACTGCTCTGCTTTGTCCAGGGTCTTCTGCTCAGACTTAAAGGAGGGAGAAGGCCTTTGTCCTCTTCACCTTGGCTCTGCTTTGACTGGAATGAAGTAACTGAGAGTCTCTGTTGTACAGAAATGCCATATCCAAATAACACAAATGTGATGTAGTGTTTGAAGGTTGTAGTGTTACTAAATGATATCCACACAAAATGGCAATTTTACTACCTTGCCTTCTGATTTTTGAGTCACTATTGAACTTCATAGTCTTTTACTTACTACTTAAATAACAGTAAACTATAATAGCCAAGCAAGTGTAGCAATAATATTTGGAGACGACTTAATAGACAATGTATTTGAATGAATTCTTTTGCTATTACACTTTGGAGCTAGCCCTGGAGAGCTACTGATGGAAAATTGTAAGGTCATGACTGACTTGATGGTGTAGTTATAAATTCCTACTGAACATTAAGCACATTGCTATTCTTCTCATCTCTTTGGTCATTAAGGAAACTGAAGAACATCACGTGGTGTCAGAAGTGTGGAGTGAGAATGAATTTAGGAACACTTCAGAAAAGGTCACTGAAAATAAAGGGAAGGAAAAGAAAAACAAAAGAGGAATTATAACCGCTCAAAGTTTTCTTACACAGGTTTTATAAGGAGATTTCTTACATTCACTTTTTAGTAGAGTCTCAAAAGTTTATTGCGTATCTGGTGTACTAAGAGAGCAAGTATATGCCTTGACCCTGAGATTGTACTGGAATCTGGGATTATTCAAGAGACTTGTTAAACATACAAACATGTTGTCAATCAGTTATCTGTTGACAGAAGGAGTGATAAGTGTCAGTCTTATGGGCTAAACTCTGAGTTGTAGCAAATGGTATGCTCTGGTATGCAAATAGTAGTACAAAGTAGGTTGTTATACTTCTCAAGTAAAAAATTCAGTCTCCGGTCCTAGTCTTCTTAGTCATCTTTTCTGTCCCAGTGCTTCACTTTGCATGTCTTTTACCGCTGTTTTTCTAGTTGTTCATGCTTTCTTCTTATATCTAACTCTTCCCCATCTTGACTCGGCTTCTTAACCCAGGCTTTTTGGCAAGATGGTTTCAGTGGTGTCTTCTAGTACTGGCTTTTTATCTTGTCCTGCCACCTTCTCCCTGTCCTGCCAGTTCCCAGTCCTGGTCACTTTGCCCACGTTATTACTGTCTTCTGCCAACCATAGCACGCCTTTCCAGTTTCCCTTTTCCAGTTCCCATCAGTTTTCAGTCCCAGTCATATTGTCCCTTTTTCCACTTTGTGTCATAAATGGGCTCCTCTACTTCTAAGTACATCAGAGACTTTATTATCTCTACATTTACATTAGATGTCTCCCTAAGCTGTGTTGCTTTGGCACCAGGAGGGCTACCGGAAGATCAGGAAAATAGTTTTGGGACAGGGGTATGTGCATGTGGCTTGAGCATTCTTTCATTGCAACAGCAAAGACACGGTAACCCAATCCTGTTAAACGATGGCTCCAGCACCCCAAGTTTTTCAAATAAACAATGGCCAGAACTTAACGGAGATGAAACAAAGTAATTTACAAAATTACAGGCAGACTTGGATGCAAGCGACACAAATTTTTCATTGCAGAGTCCTTCAAATTTCCTCCTTATAGAGATGAGACAGTGTGACTTTCTCTGTACAGGTTGTTTCTATTCTGTAAACCTGTATATGTTGCTTTATTTTACTAGGAGTCATCTCTTCCACTTAACTGGTTAGTAAATAACTTCTTGTTTCACTGAGGTCAAAACCTTCCTTCCTTCCCTCAGTAAAGATTTCTTTTTTCCTATGAATGTTACATTTTATCAGTCTCTACATTAAAAGCCTTTGTGATATGAGTGTCTAAGTACTATAGTTGTAGCTTATTGCTGAGTCTCGACTTGGACAAAACAGTTGGGTGACAACAGGTTTGAAGCAACAACGACTTTTTCCATTATAGGCAACCTATAACCTGTTCCCAAAATTTCTCAAAATGTATGTTGCAGTTTGTATTACTAAATCATATTCAATTTAAACTCACCAGTTTTCAAGGTTCTCCAATGAAACAAGTTCTTATCTATTCCTCTGTGCTTTAAAATGAGACAAAGTTAAGCAATGGGGTGATGATTTGTAAATTGACGTTTTTACTAGATCAGCTATTATTGAAATTGAGTAAGGACATGGTTGATTAATGGTTGGGAATAACTTACAACTGTTCATTCCGGTATTGGTTTTCTTGTCACATGTGGTCTGGTTAATTAATATCTTCACATTTTAAGAATAACTGTGCATGGTGAAACTGAAGGCAACTTGCTTCAGAAAATAATGCATTAATAGTTTGCTGTGTTGCTCTGCTGTTATGACTAGCATACTGGCTGCTTGCTTCAACAGAAGATGTGAGGAATTTTTTATTTTTTTCTTAGTGACCTTTTCCACCAGTGCTAAATGGCAGCCAGCTATGCATCAGAAAACAATTATGCCTGGCGGTGCAACTGTTCGTATGTTCACGAGGTCTTTAAGGTCTTTAATTTTCCCTGGCATTTAATCTGAACTGTGCATTGGAAAAGAACCAGCTTTCTAAAAACAAGCATACAAATATTTTTTGGAATCCAGACGTGAAAATAATGATGTTGAGTGACCATTTTTATATTTTACGATGTCTGTAGAGATGGCTATATTATCATTGCTCAAATATTTTATTAAATGTTTGAAAAGGTATTGTTGCCATTTATTTCCAATTTCAGAATTGATTTAGTACCTTTTGGTAAATTATCTGGAGGAAACATTTTTGAAAGGCATGTGTAGGAATAGGTACTAAACCTCCATTAAAAGTCAACAGGAATTGGGCACTTATTTCTCTGCATTTCCGTCTGTTCACAGCCAGTGGATTGAATTGTTGGATAACTTGTTCTTGTTCTTTGCATGATTATATGAGAAACGTATGCTCAGAATGAGAGTAATTATTATTTGCTTCTTGACTGCGGTTGATTCAAGGTCAACTCAAGATGAACTCCATTTATTGTGGAGATGGAGAGTTGAAACTACTTGTGGCAAATTTAATCATTGTTTACTATATGCTGGAAAAGAACACAGATAGAGTGGTGGTGACGGTGTTATAAAACCAGCCCAGGACAAGATGATGCAATGGTGAGTGTCCTAGAGACACATATACATCCTTGTTCAGTAAGCTTATCCCTAGTGCTTTCTCAGATGCCCTTTGTTGATGGGTCCTAAGCATGTGCTTAAGTTAATCCTCAAATCAAGTTTTGAAATAATACTTTTTACACTTAGCAAATTCCTTTTGGCATCAGTTACACACTGTAGCACCCATATCTAAGTATTTTATATAGAAAAATGAATGCACTGTCACATGCTGGTTTCTTTTGCACCAGGCATGTATTTTGTGTGTACGTCTTGTGGGGGAGGGTCTCTCCTTTGTGCTGAGCAGCTGCTGGTTACCAAATACTGAAATCTGTCCTTATCGCTCATTCTTTCCAGCAAAAATGTTATAGCATCTCAGAGTGAAGGTTTCCTTCAGAGATTCAGGAGGGCTTGGAAAGGATTTTGCTTCCTGATGAGTTTTTTGGGAGATTGCTTCTCTGTTTTTCAGGGGAGAAAAAGGGGAGGAGGTGATTTAGGAGGCCTTTTTTTGTTTTTCTTCCAGGAGCTACAAAAATGCTATGTATTTCACTGTAAGGAGGAAAGACTACCGTGATTTTATGTTGCGTTGCCACTACATTGGATTGACTAATGAGTGGTAGTGCAATCCCAGAAATGTTTTGAGATGGATTCCTTACAGTTCCCATTTATAAGAAAAATCAAGGCTATATCTCAGCAGGGTTTTCTAGTTCTTTGCATGGGTGAGATAAGTTTTATTTGTTCTTTTCATTTACATTGGTATTTTGGCTTGTTATTAATTTAGTAGGGTCAGAAATCCTGTTGTTGTGAAATCCTTGGTTTTACACATTAGTAGCTCAAGTAATAAAAGGATTTTTACTTCTGTCATGGATACATTTTCAAAAGTGCCCTGATTTTGCGTGCACTAGATTTTAAGCATTTAATTGTTCTATTTTCATGACATTTGAGTTAAAAAGAAACAAACTAATCATATGCTTGCCTGTAAATACATGCTTTAACTATTCTGTTTGAATAGGGATATTCAGTACTTTGTCAATGAGAATGTTGCTGTGTAATAGCACGAATTTACCAGCTGTTAAAAGTAGTTTGGTGTGTTAGTTGTTTCCTTCGGGTCTTATGATTTTTAAACAAACCATGTCATTTATAGTTCCTGGCCAATATTTCTTCTTCTTTGTGAGTTATAACACTGCAAAAAAAAGTCAGTATCAGACCTGGCTGGGAACCTGTTTTTAAGTAGAAGCAGATAAACCAGCCAATAAATACTTTCTTTACAAAAAGAACAAAAAACAACAACAGCCCCCCCTTCAATTTTTTGAATATTTTTTTTTCGATCTTATCCCTTGCTGAGCAAATGCACGGTTTCCCTGCTTAAGCTGGAGAGGAAGAAGCATTGTGAAAACACAAAGTCCACAGGCACAAAAGCATCTACTGATAAAAGGTCTTAGTGATGCATTTTCATTCAACTCTGAATAACAGCAGTCACTTTCGCTGCTTTTCATTTCAAATGGGGCACTTTTATAGTTAAAACAGTCCCTGGCAATATGTAGCTATATCTGCATTAGACTGAAGTACACCTATGTTCTATTGCATAGGGTGGATGTAATGTAGTACATGCTGGATATGTTTAGTAAAATCTTTTCAATTGTGAGGCATGAAGGAGCAATAGAGGATGAGCCTTTTTAATGTATTAATCTGCATGAAGGCTATAAAGGTTCTCTTCAATTGTTAGCTATTGAAACTAGGCCAAAAAGGCTTTCTCATAATTTTAAGAATCAGATGACCTCTCTTCTCTCTTCCCCCCTCTTTCCCGCCCTTCCCCCCCCCCCACACTTTTGCAGTCATGTAATTAGAAAACTTGACTTTGGCGATGTAGTCTAAATCTGCGTACTTGGGCTGGACTTAGATGCTTGCATACCTCCCACTGTTTCTAGCTGTACTGGAACTAAGCACTTACAAAAGAAAGATTTTGGACTCAAGTGGATTGTGCCAGAGTTCAGGTAATTTTTCAATTTTGCAAAGATATCAAATATCTTTCATATATATATATATATCTGTCCCTCTTGATTCTGAAGGGTGTGTGCTTTACTAACCAACACTTCCATCGGTGAAATAAAACATGTTTTTTCCAGTTCTCAGCTGTGTACCACATAACTCATGCTACCGTCATTAACAGTTTTCTATTGTAATCAAATTGTAGTAAGTGGCTATGCTTATGTTATGGTTGAGATGAACTTCATGAACGGCTGCCCATTGAGGGCATTGTTTTAGTGGTAATTATTGGGGAGAAATGATAAGCAGCATCAGGATTGATCAAATACATTTTTTTTTCTCTACCAGAATTACTAGGAAGTTTACTTTAGGTGTAGGTAGGTAGCTAGCTAAAAATATGCTTATATTTATTTTTATGTGTGTGTTAATATGTATGTGATATTTACAGTATGCATGGCAGAATAACAGAATTTCACAATCTGAGATTTTTCCTGTGTATTTTGTCTTTTCTGTTTGTTTGTTTTAAATATAAAATCTCCGTATATGTGGAGATTTCTTTCTTCTGCATTTTGCAGATTACACCACAGTGGTGTTTGAAGCATGTTGCAGTATCTGTATTACAAACATGCAACATAATTTGGCATAATGTTGCATCCTGAGAAGTTAAGATGTCCTTTTCCTTACTGTCCTTGGATTACTGCTGCTCTTGCTTTCTGTCACTGAAGGGATTGTGAAAAGTTGCTTTTCCTGCAATGGATGCAGCCTGTCGTGCTGCTTTTAACTGATTTTAGTTCCAGGCCAGTGGGCTGGGTTTCCCAGTTAGCTACAGGAAAATGCTAGCTGACCATGAGAAGACACTCACCTCAGCAGAACCAATTACGTTCGGTCGCAGTAGACAGTGAACCGCATGGAAATGGCTTTGCAGTTGCCTCTGAGTAACCCTTCGCTGCGAACGGTTCTTAGACGTTGCCCTTTCATGCTTCCCAAATCATGCAAGCCCATCGGCCAGCAGCTTCTTGGACTCCCCTGCTTCTCTACGACCTGACATTTGTTTTCCTCTGATGTACAGGAGCTGGCTTTTTTGCCAGCTTTTTCTATATTAGAAAATAGAATATAATGCGAGGTTGGGGAAATGATGAAGCCAGTTGTTTCATGGAAGGCTCATTGCGAACGGTGTGGCAGGACTCTCAGCAATACAACGCAGTGGGTCGAATGTTTCCAGAACTTGCCTGGCTGTAGAAAACTTCCTTTAAAGGGAAGCTTGAGAAAAATACCTGGGCAATTTCTTGTCTTCCAGAGGCAAGCTGCTACAGCTGCTGTTGTTCTCATAAACTAACAGGGCACCGCCACATCCGCTGCCCTGCAGGAAGACAGAGCGCTCTGACTTCTGTGCTCTTCTGTCACTTTAGTCAGAATCCAGCAAATTTAATAGAGTAACTTTATCAATATGAATAAGCCTTAGGTCAAGCCTTAATTTACACCTGTGGTCCTGTGCTTTTAGCCAGTCAATAAAGTATTTTTTTCCTGTACGTCTGTTGAATTCACAGATTCACATTAGCAACTGCTTTCAAAGGGTGCTGGCAGTGTGAACAAATACATTGAATCTTTTCAAGAGTTTGATAAGGGTGAGTCTGAAGTTTCAGGTGTCTAGAATACAGGGCTTAAACACAATAATACTTGGCTTTACAATTGTAGAATAGTTTAGTATCCCCTAAATTGTGTCTTATTATCCACGTGCGGGTTATTTGGGTTGTTGAAAATGAGGCATTCAAACCCTGTATCAATACAGTTCAGGTTGTCTTTCTGTCCTTAATACAATTTAAGGTCGATCAGTGTTGATACCTTACAGCAGAGATTGGTAGCCTTTAATCTTTCCTAAGCTTTTGCCAGTTGAAGACCACTGTGATTCCACTTGCCAGTCTTACAGCCATCTAGATATAAATGGTTTATAAGCCCATTTTTTGTCTATCTTTTATCTTTAAACTTTTCTAATTCATCTAAATGTCACGGGGAGAGTAGTTGGCGGGGGGGGGGGGGTGGCATAGAAAAACCTGGAAGAAGGTTGTGTCAAACACGTTTCCATTCACTCTCTACTAGCAGATAATGCCTCCTGCACTAATCCTTAGCCCCCTCCTTTAAATTGTCTTTGCCTTTGATTTATAAGGCAGCTGACCCCAGCCGAACCGTGTCAGCGGCAGTTCAGTGGGGCTGTCACAAAAGAGAGGCCTCTGATCTGACAAATCGATTGGCTGCGAGGGAGAGTTTAATGGGGAAAAGATCCCCCTAACAAGTGCTAAAGCCCTTCCCCGGGGAGCTCGCAGCTGCGGCTCCGGGGGAAGGAGGAGGCGAGCGCAGGGGAAGCCGCCCTGCACCGGCGCCTGGGCCGAGCGTGAAGGGAGGCAACAAAAGGCTCGCCGCTTATTGCCTAATAAGCCCGGCAATGGCAACAACTATATTTAATTTGAAAGCTGTTAAGTGGAGGTCAATTGCCAATAGATGTCCTAATTAAAAACAAATACTGAAATGATATTACGAATCCAGCCTGGACTCTATTGAAGTAAGATAATTAAATGATAGAACCATCAATTAAAATCTACAGGGAAGAAGTTGGTGTGGTTAAGGGACAAGCCTGGATTAAAAACAACAACAAAAAAATCAACTGAAAATATGGATGGTAATTTGCATAACTCCTCATTTAGCATGAAATCTTTATTTTAAAAGTAGATGCTGTCACTTGCAATAAGCTGGAATGTTATTTTAGTTCTACAGCTGTAAAGTAAGTAGGAAGCTAATTTGGAAATATATAGATCAATATACACTGAAGCTTGCTTAGTTAGAGTAGCTGAAGCAACATAATAGCGCATACAGCATTCACTATGACAGACCCATGTAGTCCTCCTTCTGAAAATATCTAAAGTAATATGGTGTAGGCACCTGTCTTGTTGTACGAACTTCAGTTCTCAGGTCCAACCTTTTGGACTGTACTCCAGAGTAAATGCCTTTACTGCATGGGATCGGGCTGCCTTGGGTCTACAGCTTCAGCAAAATATATAAAACATTGCTGTGCAAAGCGAAGACTAGAATCACAGTTATCAGAACAATGACTGTGTAAACTGTATGTCTTACAGACAGCTTTTTGCCAAGAAGATCTTACAATTGCTGGCAACAATTGTAAGATAGCATGAATTCCTCTGCAAGAAACTCAGAGAAGTTTAAATGGTTTTCTGTATTTCTAAACAAAACAGTCCCAGAAAAGTCAAGTAGCTTAACCAAAAAGGTATGCGTAGCACACAGTGATACCATGTTTCTGGTGTTGCCTATGGAGTCTAAACTCTCACTTGATACCATCAAATACATAATTTGGGACTGTTTCTGTTTCTGGCTTTGTTAGAAAAGCCAGCAAAAAAACATTCCAAGTCTTCCCTAAAGTGAATGTACATAGTGAATGTACATACCTGGAGTTCCTCAGTTATTCTTTTGAACAAAATAATCAAAAGTGCACCCTAAATCACCTGTGTCATGATCAGAGATCTAAAGAACCTTATGGCATCCAGTTTTCTATAAGCATCTTCTGATCTAGCAGCTAATGAGAAAGGAGTGTGTCAACCTGAAAACCAGAGAATATACATAAAATTCATGCAAGCAATATTATTTAGTGTATATCTATCTATATGGATATAAAAGATAACTGATGGCAATGATAGACTAGTGACTTTTGCACATACTGGAATAAGGGAAATCAAATTGTCTCCGAGCTCACCGTTGGTGGACTGTGGTGGTTCAGTGCTGCCTGAGGAATTTCTGCAGCTGGCATTTGCTGTGTCTCACTCGCCCGAGGATGCTGCTGTGCCTGATGAGAAGGAACATGCTTCAGCTTTTCCTGGCATTGCGGCGCTGCAGAGTTGTTTTCTTTTCAGCAGGATATCATGATTTGCAATCAACTGGTTAGTACACGTGTACACATTAGTGTACACATTAAAAATAGATTATTAGTAGAAGAGGTGTTTCAGACTTTTAAGGTGTGTACAAAACACAACAAAATAGTAACAGTGTTTAGTTTTGTATTTGGCTGGATCAAAACATGCTGAAGACAGTGGGCATTGTAGAGCCCAACAGGGTTTTTATTAAGCCACATGCACACACCCCAAAAAAAGAAAAGGAGAACATCAACCTGCCTACCTATGAGTCAGGGGAAAGGCAGCAAAACAAGCATAAGCAAATACAGAGGATAAAGAATCTTGTTTTTCTCCATACCTAGACAATATGCAAAGTTTCTTGTGCAACCAAAATAAGTGTGAAATTAAACCAGTATGATTAGGAACTTTTGTTCTGCTCTCACAATTAATAGCAAAAATAGTAATCCCCAAATAGTTTAGTTTTGTGTGATTTTAAAAAAGAAAGCAGGTAAAGCATAAAATAAACACAAGTCTTACTAATAAAGCTAAAGTAAGAAGACACCTTGACAAATAACAAAATGAAATTTTGTCGTCTGATGGCATTGAGCCTCCCTCATGTCACTGAAATTCACCAGCTCGTTAAAAACTCTGCCCTGCCACTCTCAAACGCTATCCTTTTCCCCATCAAACTGCCACTAAGTTTCAAAGCTCCTTGAAAAATGAATTGAAACTTCTGTTATTCTATTTTAGCCTAGTCAAAATAAATAGCTTCTCATACTTTACTTCTCAAATAAAACTAAAACCAGTAATTAAACCAAAGTATATCCACAACTTTTCAGACATCTGAATACATTTAAAGATACTCTTAAAATAAGTGTATCTGGCTCACATTCAACCTAATATTTTCTTCTCATTTCTGGTGGCTTACTTATGTTGAATTCTTTTGCTCATGCTGGGTTACATAAACAAGTCTTTCGTAAATTCCTTTTTTTTTTTTTTTTCCCCCAACACAGCAGAAAGAAAGGATTTTTTTGTATTAATTCCATCCCTTTTTGAAATATGTAATGCCAGCGTATTTGGGAAAGTGTTATGCAGAGCTATAGTAGAAATCTGTAATAAGGTAAAGCATACAGAGGCAAAGAGCAACTTTTTGTAACCTTGCAACGGTTGCAGCACACTTAAACTGAAATAGTCAGACGTTGGAAATATTTTATTCAATATAATCTGAATGTGTCAGGGCAATTTGAAATGACAGCAGTATTTAGGGGTTTAAATAACCCCAGTGTTGTTGTAACTGATTACCATCAGGATAAAAATTGAAGTGTAATTTGTTAGATACTCCCTTTGGCTTTCCTTTATATCTCTCTCTGCTTCTCCCCTTTGTAAATAGATTGACTTTTATAGCCATGTTAACTTTTATGGCTTAAAAGTTGTCTTTGTTTGCTTCGCAGTAATTACAGAGTCTCCTTAGCCACCACCAAGATTAAGACTTTGCGATAACTCTGCTGCCTGGAGTTGTGTTTTTTTGGAACTTTTTTCTTCCTGACGTGTTCAGGCTTTCTCTCCAAGATACGGTGGTGCCTGGTAGATTACAGTTCATTTCCCAAATAAATGATTAGACAATATTTTCATCAAAGTTGGCAGAACGTAACTAATGAGTCCTGAGTTTTTTCAGGTAATAGAGGTTCTGTTTTAAATGGAGTCTTGCTAAAAAACAAATGTTTATTTTTTCACTGTTTCCTCTTTCTGCGATATTTGTTCTGTTCCCCATATTTAACTGATAAAGATTTTGTGCTTAAAAACCCTTAGGAGAGAGGCCATACAGCTTTGGGATCTTTCTTTACCATAAAAAATTACCACTATAGGTAGTAAAACAATTGTAATAGTTCCCACTATTCTTCAGCTGTCTGTATTTTTGTGCATAACACTGAGTTTCATAGTGACTTTTCTGTCCTTTCCATCTTCACTGATTAATTTTGCAGAATTTTATATTATCTCATTTACAAGTTATAACAACGCTTAGGCATTCATATTCCCCTAATAACGTAGCACATGCTTAGAACAAGACTGTTACCATCATTTTTACTGCATCCTGGTGAGAGGAGGGCGCAGCAGGTATGGGGACAGTCCTCACGCTTGCAGAAAAAAGCCACTGTTTCTCTCCTCACTTTGGAGGCAGAGGAGATAAGGAGAGAGGAGAATAATCTTTTGGGTCTCTGTAACTCTGTTACACCAGTCAAAATAGGCAGGGTAGGTTAATAATGATATTTCTATTTTATAAATTGCAAGAGACTGTAATGCCTTGGGACACGCAGGTGTATTAAACTACGTTCCTTAGGTGTGACACCTCCTGGGGAAGGAAAGCTTTGTGTCTAAGGCTATGCTCCAAAACTTTTACCCCCATTAGTGATGCCACAAATATGAGATGCATTATATGTGATGTAGCTAACAGCTGGTACGGGTTGTTTCATTTCCAGTCCCAAGGGGAGGACTGCGTATGTGCTGCCTTCCAGGTTGCCTTGCTTAGATGTGGTGAACTTTCAGCAGAGTCCAGTGTTGCAGAAGCGTGCCGTACAAAAAGCCCCCAGTCAAAGATAATGACTATTTATCTAACAGCATCTTGAGATGCAGCAGAACACACCTTTGCTATTTGGCAGGGCACCGATCACACCTTGATTTTGCGTTCCTAATTCAACGGAAAGTATGCACTATTTTTGTCTGAGGAGGAATGCGTACTTTTTTTTAAGTTCTTGCGTGACAAGTCTTCCCTTGGGTAAGAGAATGCTCTGCTGAGTGCTCAAGACGGGAAACCATTGCTGGAACAATGAGGAATGGCAGAAAATGCAGCTAAAGAAACATAATTTTGTAAACTTCAACAGCTTTGTCTCAAAGGCAAAAAAATGATGTTCTGCCAGAAGCAGTAACATATGTGTTAGCATTTTTTACTGCTTTAAAGCTGTACTACCTTTCTGATATTAAAAAAATAAAAATAAAATGGAACCCATGCCAGTAAGAGGGCATTTTTCACAGGCTCCATAGTTTTTAAAATACTTGACACAGAATATGGATTAATAATTAAAACCAACTGTTTTGGGTAGAAGGCATTCGTGCTTGACCTTATTTGGAAAGCTCTACTATTGCAGTAGCATTTTATTATGGTTGCATCTTATATTTTCCTGTAAAGCACAGGGAACGCTGTGCGGTAACCATGAAGGTAAACACTGCAGCAATTGCATTGCATTTCCAATTGCTGGGTTCTACTTACGTACGCTCCCCAGCTGGTAATAATATTAAATCATTAACTTACATCCCTGTGTGTCAGGCACCCCCACGGCAACTAAGGTGTGCCAAACTGCCAGTAGTTTGTCACAGTATCGGCATCAGGAGTGGTCATCACAGAGCTAAATGATCCTTGGGCGGTACTGACATCAGTAAGAGTAATCACCATTTCTATCATCATCCTTCTATGAGGCTCAGCATAAGTCTGTTCCCTGCTTCATCCCATTGTGGTGATGAAGGACTGGCATAAGCTGGCAGCTGAACCGCTGTTTGGTTAGGAGGAAGGGGAGAGAAAAAAGGGGGAACTGGTAAAGGAAGAAGCTGCTGTGTTTTTGTTAAATATGGGTTTGTAACTTATTTTTAACTAGTTGATGGTTTGCCATGCCTCTCTATCATATTGTAGTTTCCATACAGGATATAAAGCCTACAGTCTCCAGAAATTTCACTCATAGGAATAGTGAAAAAAGAGCAATGAATAAGTCGCCCAGTAAAATTCCCAACATGCCATGAAGTAAATGCTTTTGACGAACAAAAAAGACTCAAGATTTTTACACAGCTGTGGTTAATAATACTGCAGTGATACTCTTAGGCACACAAATGGATGCACTTTCAAATACATGGTGTAATTGCTGCATACGTCCCCATTGGGACTGGGAGTATAACTACTGCAGAACAGTATTAGAATATGAAATAAGAAAGACCATTTTTATGGCATACTGAAGCAAAAGAATGCTGGCTACAGATTGAGTACAGATTTTCTGCTTCTGGCTTAAAATAGAAAATCCACAATTAGATTCTCATCCAAAGAACGACCACAGGGATGTGGGGTGACGTTATATATATGTGAAAATGCATATATATTATCTGCTGTGGATGCCAGGGTCTCCATAGGCTTCTATTAAAAGTATTTGTTATTCTTATAATAAAATCATCAGGTGAAGCTGTTGCTCTCCGTCATGCCAGGCGTGATGCTACCTTGCCCACTGTCATGCTGATTGTCTGCAGACAGAGGCATCTTGGAGTTGCTCACGTAGCACGTTGCTACCAGAGCTGGGAGCTATTTGTCCTTCCTGCTTCGGGGTCGTTTCTGTCTAAATCTGTGAAGCTGGCAGTGTTCCATGCGATCTGGCAATAGGGGAACGCTTATGCAGACAGGGCTGTTCATACGCCGTGTGTGTACAAACAAGCAGCAAGTATGGCTAGAAGTTGAGCAGTTTTTTAATTGTTTGATGTACTGTGCCTGAGGGATAATGAAAGTTGCCGTCTGGACAGCATGCTGTCAGTCAGGGTGTGCAGCTCTAGATCACCTCTTACAGGGACAGAAAAGAAGTAAAGGCTGAGATTGCTTTGCATTTGTTAACATTCTTAAATGTTTTTTTTTAAATGCCTTGTTAAATACAGCCCTTCTTAACACGGAACCAAACTATTTATCGAACTTTCACATGTTTAAAAACCTCAATATATTTTAAAATGTGCTGGTACCCAACAGGACCATGACACTTTTTTTCAGACAGGCAGTAGCTGAGATCTGTAGTTGAACAAATGAAGTTGTATTTATTGCACTTTTTCAGAAATGTGCATATGTTCACTGCGGCTTTAACCCAAGGGACCTGGTTGCCATGACTGTCTTAGCTCCACTGAGTGTGCTGTTCATAAACCAGGGCAGAAATGGACCAGTTCTGTGTATTGGACAGGCTGAGACAGAAAGTCACCAAGAAAAGGTAGACAGATTAAACGAAGAAGAGTAGATTCTTTTTACTCGCCCTCTGCTGTTCTATCCTTTACCTAAACTTCCGTAACTAACAGCACCAAACCGCTTCCCGTAGAGTCAAGGAGCACCTTTCAGGGGAAAGCTGTCAGTTACAGAAACATGAGAATGAGCCATGAGTGAGTTTCCACAGAAGACACTGCTGCCATCTGACCTACAGTATGTGTGTTATGCCTGCAGCCACTGACAAACCTGGGAATTAAGCTAATTTATTATATGACCTGTTGACCCATTATAATCTCATTATAATGAATCTTTGGACACATTTTTTATGTTGTAGCAACATAGTTGGTTTTTTTTTTGTGGGGGTGGGGTTGGTCATTGGTGCTGTCAAAATAGGTGGCAGTTGATGCCCACCACACCAAAGTAGGTGGTGGTAGTAATGCTACCTGTATATGTATTCTGTGTTACTTTTCCTTTTTCAGCTTATCAAATAGAAATGGCCATCATCAGGTCAAAGGTATGTTCTCAAGGATGGACTTGTGTTAAACTAAATGTATTCCTTTCTCTTCTCTGCCCAGTATGACATACAGTTAGAATAGTAATATTAGATATAATGAGACTTATAAATTGGTTTTTCTGTTCTTAAGAATGGTGTTGAAACACCAAGCAATAATAGAGTTACCTTGTGAAAGTGAATGAATATCCTAAGCAGATGTTCAAGACAAAAAATAAAATAAAACAACAAAAAGCCTGCAGAAATGAGATATAAAACTCTCTCATGCAGGTTCTTTCCTAGGAGAAAACAATTTTGATAACATCGTGAATTACAGAAACAGTAACAGGTGAATCTAACACCCTCTGCTTATCTAGCAATAGCTTGGCAAGATTAAGAGAAGACATGAAATTCTTCTTAGCTGATATACAGGGGTCTAACTCTTTGCTTGATACAGCTGTTCATCATCTGCCCCGAAAGCTTTAGTTGTGTTTCAGGGATTAATGAGTCTGATATCCTGTGGAGGTTCTGGTTTGGGGTTGTTTTGATTTGGTGCTTTTTTGCTGAGGATGTTCAATTGCTGCTCAGTTGTTTTAGGCAAACACAGAGGTAAAGGTTTTGATTGTGATCAAGGCCCTAAAAGAATCTTCAGTTTCTTTGTTGTTGGGTTGTTTGTTTTTTTTTCTATAAAGGCAATTAAACTAACATGGAAAAGGTCAATTGTCAATACATTACAATGATTAAAAACAGTACTGCATACTTCTTTGTAAAACTCTATAGTAGTAGTGCAACCGTAGTTGCTTTTGGCTTACATGACTGCCACTGGGACTGGTTTGAAAAGTGTATTTTTAGGATTCTTTCTCATACCTTTCAAGTGTTTCTGCAAGTGCTGTTTTAAGCTTGGTTTGGTAACATACAGCAGAGCTGGGCTTCGTCCTATAAAGGTGTTGCTGCACGAGTACCTCGTGCGTGTGAGCAGTTCCACTGACGCAGCGGATTGTGCAGTGAATGGAGCCTTTCCTCAGTGGCCTGGAGCCAATGGCTACTGAAAAAAATGCAGCTTTTCTATTGATTTAAACAGGCCACATATGGTGTCCTATATGCACCTTCTTTTCCCACATAGTTTCCTATAGTAGCTGAAGACTGTAATGTTTGCTGTATTAGAGACCATGACAACATGCTATTGCTCCCTTTTAGGTTTGTTTTTGCAAAGGTTGTGGTACAGCCTCATTCTTAAGCTTTATTCAATGAATCTTGTAATTTTGGTTTTGGGAGTCATATTTCACTTTCCAAGACCCTGGCTGGATAGGATTAGTTAATTGCAGTCTATTGTTGCTATTAAGAAAAAGGAGAAATAGAAAACAAAAAGTTAATTTCAAATTATTTCAGTAGTTTCCCACTGAGGTGCATACCTGCTTTAAGAAAAGAAAAGAGGTGCGTGTTGCACCCAAAAGGTCATCCAACAAAAAGGGCATGAAAATCAATTAAGTGAAGTGACCATCCTGAGAATATTTAGAGCGACATTTACAGAAATGCCAGTCACTGAGTTGTGAAAGCTCACATTTGGCAAAGTTGCCTTCGTCATAGGTACCAGGAGCCACAGAGCTTGGACAATTTTCAGCTGGGCAAACTATCTCCATTTTAGTCACTGACATCTAAGGTGCTGTATTTGAGTCGGCTGGAAATAAGCAATGGTAATTTTGGTGTGATGGGGTTAGGGGAGAGGACACGGTAATCTTTCGCTTTTGCATATTTAAAATACCAGTTCTCATCAGTAAGGATAGCTGTGTTCAGTCATGAGTTAGACAGGTAGTGATTTCATGTGGGTAAGAGATTAGAATTGGGTCCTAAAAAGTGACACTAATATGACCACTCGCGTAGTTTGTGATAGTTCACTGCCTGTATGTGGTTCAGATGTTGTTGGTGAGATTTAGCTAAAGCTGGTTCCACGACTCATTTAAAGTCACTGTGAATTACAGTGTTAGAGAGGTGAATAGTCAATATGACCTTTTGAATGATGATGAGAAGGAAAAAAGCCTGGCTTAATCTTATTAGAAGAAGTCAAATGATTCGGAAGGGGACTGAAAGCTAATCAGCCCTGGGGATTACTGTAAGGCTTTGGTGATTAACATGGTGTTTTGGGTTTTTTCTTTTTTTCCCTTTAAGCTTTCCTCAGCCCATCCCGTTTTTATGGCAGAAATAGAAAATAAAGTGTACTATTTGACCTAGTCAGTCACTTGAGCTTAATCTTATTATTTTTAGCTGGATTCACAGCATCATATTAGAATATCTCAGTCAACACTGTATAAAAGATGCTCCTTTCAATTTACTTTCCTGTTAACTATGTTCTTAAGACACAAAAAATCAAACTAGTACAAAGTGAAAGAATGAACCAACCGTTTATGGACTAAAATGGAAGATAGTGAAAAATTATTTGTCGAGGAAAAAAGTTACAGGAGGTGTCACTTTGTTTGTATGTAACTTCAGTTCCTTAGCCACTGGATAACAGTTTTAGGACAAATTTTCCATTATAGAAAACAAGAAGTTGAAATAGGAAAAAATACATGATGATTCTCACTCAAATTCCACCTAGAAGACAGACTGTATGAGCTTCAAATCCTAAAAGGAGAAGCTACTTATTGAAGATTTTGAGGAGGTGTATAGTACTATCATACAAGCTCATCCCAGCTTTGAGGCAGCTGGATTCAGCTGAACTCCCAGGACTGTGTTAAAACAGGAGCTCAGTGTGTATGTATTTAGGGCCACAGATCCCTGAGACAGTCACATCAAAATCCTCTTTTTTCTAGTCCTGAAAATGAAAATCACGATTCCCTTCATTGGAAACAAAACTTCAAGTTACACTCTGACTCCAGTCACTGTAGTACCATCTCTCTAAGCCACAAAATAACCCTCACAGCCTCTCTGCTGCAGTGAACTTGGCTCTTGGTGGGGGGTCAAGACCACCTGCAATTCAACTTGCGATGTGCTGATACATCATCTTTTTGGCCTAGCTCACATTGTAATGGCAGCTGCAGTCAGTAGGTGGAAAAAACAGTAGTCCTTTCCCAAACAGGAACCATGAATAGCGTGGAAGGATATGGCATTCTCTGTTGAGTTGAGGTTAAGACCATTCTCTTCCCTTGACCTGGAGTGACACATTACGTTGTTATCTTCAAGTATGGTAGGAAAGGGGCAGTTCTCAGTGTACCACACTCATGATGAGATTTTTGGGGAAATATAGAACAACAGTTCGTTTAACTGAAAAGAAAAGCCTGTGTTAGGACAGGGGTTCACACCTTTGATATAGCCTAGCTGTAATGCATAACAAACAAGAAATGGCTTGAAATAAAATAGTGCGGGAAGTACTAGGTTTCATCCCAGCTTGCTTAAGTTGGCTGCAGAAGCTGTCTGCAGCTCTGTGTAGACACTGCTTATATAACTTCACGTGGTTTGGAAGTAATTTTTCCACTGGTCTAATAACTCTTTTAAAAAAAAAAAAATTAAAAAAACAGGCTGAAATTTTGAACCATAAGATGCCATCATCAAGTTTGAGTTGTCGTGGCTTATTTTAGACCAGGAGCGTCTTTCCTCTAAAATGTGCTTTTATTCTCCAGGTTTCAATTTTTGGATCAGTGATTTGGCACAAAAACTGGTCAGTTCTTGAACACTTCAAACACTGTGTGTTTCAGGAGATCTGAACACACTCAGCATCTTTGGACTTCAAGTCCCAAATGCCTGTCTGTAACTTTTTTTTACCATACTATGGGATACCTAAAATTGTTAATGAATACATCTTTACAACACCTTTGGAAAGAACATGAGAATGCCTGTGATAGAATAAATAATGCAGCCTGGATTTAGAAGGCTCTTATAGTAATGCTAGTATAGTCCAGCTTCCCCATAAACTGAGCCACTCAGCATCTGTGAGTCTGTTTTACATGAACATCCATGACATACTTTAACATAGTGATATTTACATATCAAAATTTACTAGCTGTGAAATGTGCAGAATCGGGGAGTCTCTGACAATCTGTAGATTAAAAACTCAGCCTCTGGGAGGCAGAAAATTCTTTATATTATTTAATTTCCAAAAAGGAGGATTCGACCACCAATGTTTTGTTGACGATGGGTAGTGCACTACCAAGAACTTCAGACTTGTATGGGCATTCATTGTTCAGGTGAAAAGGACTCTGCTGAATGTGTTGGCTGTCCCATTGGAGCCAAGGTCGTTCTGATGACCACTGTTTCATGATTCTTGATCTTTTACCTTCACCTCCCTGTTGTTCTTCAACTGTTTCTTATCTCTGTTATATGTCTATTTCTAGTTTTGTTCTGAAGCCTATTCTTGAACCGTGGAAACAGATTTGCCTTGCCTTGCTGGGCTTTGCCTGCCCATTTGAATGACCAAGATGATTCAAGATGGAATTTACTTGAGTAAAAGCCGCAGTGATTAGGCCAGCATTAGTGAATAATGATTTTATTGACTGGTCCTGAGTTGGGACCAAATGCATAAAGGTTTTACTTTGGCTGCATTGTAGAAACCACCTGTAGCCTGTTTTGAAATGTTTTGGGGTTTTTTTTCAGTTTCAAGTGAATAGCTTCTATTGAAATTCTTGTTTATGAAAGTATTACGCAGCACCAAGGGAGGGAATCAGATTCTTTTTTTGGTGCAGCACCACAAATGTTAATCTGCTTCCAGTTGCTTTTACAAACTGGTTTGCACAATACCTAGCACTATAGCACCTATTGCTAAGCTCCTTCTGCAGTTTTGTACTGCTGAATGTAGGAATTCCCTAACGCAGTGACGAGAGTACATTGCATGTATTCGTTAGAGGTGTGCACCAGTATGGTTTTTAGCAGGGTGAAGCCCTTCTTTTGTTTTTCCCTCTTTTTTCCTTTGGTCAATATAAGGAAAGAAAGAGCACAGCTAAGCACAGAGTGTGAATCAGAACATACAGTCATACCAGAAAAATTAGAGTAATAGAGTAGTAACCTGAAGACAGCAGAGCATTATGAGGTTGAGCTGAGATACCATCTGGATTCAAGCTCCACAGTATTTATTTTCTTGGTCGTGTTAGCAGGCATCGTAAATCACCACAGAGGACATGGAATTAAGGGAAGGCTGCCTGCAGACAGAAAAACGGATTTACTGGAAAAGATAAAAGTCAAAACACAAGTCTCTGACTGGAGTAAGGTTCAACTTCAGTTCTATTGCATTATCATGCGTGTGTTACAAAAAAATCCCCACCATTATTGTGTAAATTTAAGTGGTATTTTTACTGAGCTAGAATTGGCATTCTTAATGAGTCTTGAACTCATTAACAAATAAATGAAATGCCAACATTTTAAATCAATTACACTGAATTCTGTTTCTTGAGAGAAACTGTAGGGCATTTGTAAAGGGCCAGAAGTTTAGAATTTGAGGTCTTGATATGAGAATGAGGTCAGGCTGAGATCAGCCTGGGATTTGCTGCACTTTGTGAGTGCTATCCATGACGAGCTTTCTTTAGGACCTTGGCTTCAAATCATCACAGAAAAATGGATCATGGTTGTATCACTTACCACTGCCAAGAGAATGGTTGAGTACGAGACATGCTGTGCACTCATCTCCACAGCCTCAGTCACCAGAAAGGATTCCTGTGGGGCCTTGTTCATTCTTCACCATGTAAGACTTGAGAAATATAATATAGCTGACAAAAGTAATTTTTAGTATTTTACTTTTTAGAATTTATCAGAGTATGCCACATTTTCCTTACAGGCTTGGTACATGCAGTGATAAGAAGGGAGAACAAGAGAATGCAACAAAGGAATTTTAATATTAAAAATACATTGCTAGTGCACTGGACTGTTTTTGAATGTATTTGATGACTAAACATTCTTTTTCTGTCTTTTGAATGTTAATTGGGTTGCTACAGATTGTATGACATGAATTTATCCAGGAAACATCAGTTAAAACACAAAAAGCAATAGTGAATAATACAGTGTAATTATGCCTCTATGCCTTCCTTAACAAGCTGAATCTAAATTGAATTGCAAGTTCTATAGCACTGAAGGTAATTCTGTAATCCTTTCTGTTAAGGAAAATGGAAGACATTGAGTACCCTATCTAAACAAAAATACCTTAAACGTGAAATAGAAATAGCCCTCTGTTGATTTTGACACTTAATCCAACATATCTTACTTTGACCTATGCTTACTGGTATTAATATGTCGCAGACTTTTGTGCTACTATTAAAGCATTGTATGATATCAACTCTGAAGATTAAATTAAAATTTGAAAGTTGTTTGGGGGACTGACTGAGTTTCTTAGCTCCTTGAAAAGAGCTGTGCAAGCACTTTCACAGCTTTTTTTTATTATTATTATTTTAGGGATTTTCTTGTCAAAAATCTCAAAATTACTGCTTTCCACAACTTCCTTTTCATTCTTTTCCCCCTTCTAATATACATCTGCAGAAATTGCACATTAAAAGCTTCTCAAAGGCAGTCACCTGAAGATATAATAATTTTTAAATAAATCATTCAAAAGTTAAAGAGGTGTTTGGCTTTCTCACGCACTTTTATTGTTTGCCTCAGAGGCCAATAGGATTATTGATTTTTTTTTTAGAGAAAACAAAACCTCTTTGAAGATTTAGTCTGACTTTCTGCATAATGTAAGTCATATAATTTCACTCTGTGAACTGAGCAATCATCCTTTCTGTTGGACGCAGTTATTTGTGGTAAAACTTCAATTTATCCTTTAGAAACACATCCATTTGAAAAGCAAAACAGAAGAGTATCTAGGTACTGATTAACATACCAGTTCCTTTGATAAACTGCTCTAATGACTTCATTATGCTTAATATTTGAAAAGTTGCATCAAACCCTGTTGTGAAGGTTTCTGCAGTTAGCTGTGCACTTTTAGGGTCCTGCCTTGGAAGGGTCTCTTTTGGTTCTAATGCACCAGTGCTCTCTTTAGTACTTGCTAGAAAAAGCATGAAGAAACTGTTGTTTCACCTGAGTTTGTCTATACACTGAAACGTCAGTCTTAGAAAGGCTTTTGGTTTGTCACAATCTGGACAGCACACAGATGGACCTGGAGGAAGCATGCCAGTAGTGTGAGCTGCTGTCATAAACATGACTGATTTCCCTCTGGTCCTCTTTTTAAGTCCTCCGCTCCAAAAGACAGATGTGTCAGCAAATGACCACAGAGCTGCAGAGGCCGTAGCTCTGGAGGAGCATCCTGTGTGGGCCACCTGAACTGAAACTGCAAAGTTTTCGTTTACTGTGGTATTCTGAAATATTCAGATTTTGTTCTGAAATTGAAGGAAACGTTATTTTGGAATAGTAAATGTTTTCAGTATAATATCTTCTTTTGCAGTATTAAGTATTTGAGAGAGTGCCCAGTCCAGAACCTGGGCCTTGTAGTCTTGTATGCTATCCACGCTCTTGACTTCTTCTGAAACGTACTGGCAACCCAAGGCTGGGGGACACCTGCCGTCCACAGTGAGTGGGAGCTGCCCTTTCTGATGTGGATGGCAGATGGAGTATCTCTAAGCGATGCAAAAACTGAAAGCTGGAAGGGAATAATTAAATTAGCAAAGAATACCAAGGAGCTGTGTTGCAGAAAGAGACCTGTTGCTGTAGCTCACTGTAGGGCTACTCTTGAAGTGTACTGGGAAATAGATCAACTTGCACAGTCTCAGCTAAAGGATTTTGCGTAACTCCAGAGATCAAAGAATAGCTCAAACCCAGTCCTTTACTTGGGGGCTGCAGCTTCTTGCAATCTGTCCTGTGGAAGAGCTAAGATTTTTTTTTTTTTTTTTAATGGAAGTGTTTAATATTTATAATCTTTGGCCTTTCCTTGAGTTACATGGCTGTCTGTGCTGTCTGCTGTGAACAAGGAGGCTGAGTGGGGGCAGGCCCATGCCTGAACTAGGGCCCAGCTTTCCACCTAAAAAACCGACCAAAATCTTCCGTGAGGTGGAATTGTCTTTCTCCACACAACCACAGTTTGTGCTTTCTGAATACTAAGGTTCCTCTAAACCAGTTAAGAAAATTGCAGTCAAAGATGCATGCTCTGACACAGTAGAGGTCAGGCCCTTGAATGTGAGTAATTGCTTGTATGCAGTAGGGGCTGGTTTATGTTGGGATTAAGAATGACTTTGCTGTAGAACCAGGGAGGCTGAGAGCATGTCAACGATATATTAGGCTGTGTGTGAAATGCATCATTGGATATGGTTGGGAGTGGGAACTGACTTGTTCATCTCTTGAATATTTTAATTTTATTTTTTGAGATTACATTGATAGTAAATAGGCTTGTTAGCCAGAGGTTAAATAGAATCAGTCTTACATAAAAGTATCAGCTTGCAGTAAAAGGCAGAGGTGTTTTTCATTCTCAGTGAAATTCCTGTGTAGAAATGTGCCCAAACTATCATAGAGTATAAAGACAAGATAGAATTAAGATTTGTATCATAAAGCCCTTGATTTTTTCTTTTATATTTTACTTATAAATGCACCTGTCTTTTCTCTGCTAAAGTTCAATTCAGATTTCCTGGTGATTTATTTTTGATGTAAATTAGGGCTGATTGATCTTCAAAACTCTTGAATTCAGAGAATGTGTACTCCTCCGCTTGTATACGTTCAGGACAACAGGACCTAGGTTTTTGTAGGCATTAGGCCACGGCTGCTGTCATTTTTACACTGCATGCGATTGGAAACTTCTACAACTTCTCCAGTGATTTTGAACTGGGATTTGATTCTAAAATGCACTTTAATCCTCTACTTGGTTAATGGTTAAAATTTGCATTACAATGCAGGAGCCTTTTATCTCGTAGGAAGATTTTCAATGTTAATGGCATCTGTTTATCTGTAAATTCATCCTCCCAGTGTTTATGTGTTGTAACAACTCCATATAGAAGAGGTCACATCCTAATGGTAGCTCTGTAGGGGATCAATAACTGCAGCAATCCAAATCATTTGGAAATGATGGCAAAAATAGCTGGCACAAAAATAATTTCCTACGAAGGACAGCTGTCGCTTTAATGCAGTCATTTTAAATAAAATGGGGCTGAAATGCGTACTTCATCTCTTTTCCTTTTCTTTTACAAGTCTAAGAACTTCTTCGGCTCTGTTGTTTAAAACTGTGCATTTTCATGAACCTAAGATCCAAAATGTTCACGAGGACTCAAGTTGTTATCTTCTCATTGGAAAATGTGTTAATCCTGTGTATTCCCAAGTTCATGGGGACTTCCCAGGGAAGTCACCCGTGGCTTCAGTGGGATTACTTCAGTGAAAAAGCAGATAACTTTGTAATACTGGGACCTTAAACATATTTACAATGTGGTTAGTCACTTCAGAGAAATCAGTGACCGTCTGAAGGACCCCCAGTTTTTGGAAAAACCTTTTTAACATGACAGGTGCATCCTCTGTTACCCCATGAAGGGCCGCGATACAAGGGAGATTTACCAACAGCCGAAACTGTGGCAGTTCGAACCAAACAAGCCACATGCATGGAAAAACATAAGACAATGATGAAAACCAAGATTTTCCCAGGGAAAAGGGTCAAACCACTTGTCCCCTGAAGTGCAAAATGCAAGTTGATCACAGAGGCAGATAAAAGCAGCTCAGTTGATGTCTACAAGTAAAGGGTTGATAGGAAAGAACTGGCCTTAAGTGAAGAACAGGCCTTGAGTAGTCTGACACGACAAGATCACAGAGATCTGTGCAGTCTTAGAATGGCACATACCGTGTGCTGTGATCCACACGTTGTTAGGCAGCTGCAGAAATACATTTTAATTTTGAAAAATAAAACATGGATAGTAGTTCACTAAGTGGTATTTGGTTTAGCATTATTTTGTTATTCAGAGAGTTCTGCTTTGGTGTGAGCACTAGTCACACCACAGTTTTATTTTAACAACATTTCAATTGTCTACTAATGGTGTGTTCGATTCGGTTTAAGTGGGGAATGCTCAGCAACATAGAGAAACACCTTGTGCTTTGCTAGAAATCAAACTGCTTTTGAAATTAAGATGATAAACCAGTGGGAAAGAAAAAGCTTTATTTTTGTAACTTTTTTTTTTTCAGCATTTATTTTTTCTCACTTCTTCATTGTATATTTATTTGCAAGGTAGGATCAGTGGGAGATTTCTCCTGTCTCTGTGCACAAACCTTTATACAGAATGCTGCTCTTGCAAGTTTTTGAGCTCACCTCCACAGATCAGACAAGGTCAGGATAAGCACTCATACTTTTAAGTACTTTTATCTGAATGGAAAATCTAGACCATATCAAGCTTGCCGATTACAGGTTAAAAAGGGTTTTTAGCATAGTCGTGGAACTCCACACCACCGGGGTTAGGCAATGGCCTGACAGGCGAACCGTAGGAAAACTTTCTGCTGAGTTTACCTTTTTGCAAAACAGAAGCTGAAAGGCCAATTGGAGAACAAAACAAGATGGACCTTTCTGCATTTTTGTCTTGAATTTTGATATCGAATGAAAGTAGCTGAAATTCTAATGACCATCCCGTTTGTAAGAATAGGACTTTTTTGCCAGAAGACTGCAAATAGCTGAGCGGCTGGAGCAGGTTCCCAGGGAGGATATGGATTCTCCATACTTCGAGAACTTCAGAACGTAACTGTGCAAGATGCTGAGCAGTATGGTCTGCCTTTGAAGTTAGCCCTGCTTTGAGCAGGTTGTTGGGCTGGACATCTCTATCCATTTATCCTAAACAAACACTTTCTAGGTTTCTGTGTGAAGGAGAGAGGGTACAAAGGCAACGTAGGTTATCAGGTAGGGGTGTGTCCCATGCTTACTTGTGGCAGCACGTGTTCATCAGGTTAACCTCCATAATACATGCCAGGCTTTCAGTAATCTTTGTTTCTGCTTTCATTGATGTCAGTGATGTCAAATTAGGAAGCACAAGGAAAAGTTGTAGGCAAGACCACACTCTCTGTGTACCAGCAATCATTAGCAGTCCGTGATTCTGTCTGTAGAAAAAAAATCCAGCTGGGCTAGGTAAGGAAAGAGATTGTGTACTGGAATCTTGTGCATGAGACTTGCCCACTGAAGTCAAGAGGACTACATAAGGGACTGGATGTTTGTACTAGGTGTCTCTGAAGAAGCAAGCCTTAATGTGTAGATTACCAGAGTAGTTCAAGTGTGATTAAGAAAAATGCTTTAGAAGGCATCTGTGGAGGGACACACTACCTATGCCACTTAGTGCTGTAAAAAAATGGAGGCAGGTAATTCCCTTCTAATATATTATCACACTAAACAAATTGTTTTTGCAATTAGTTTTGTTTTCATTGAGGCAAAATTATAGTGGAAATCCCCATGATAATGAATATGACATGCACATTAATATAAAATGAATTCATTATGATCAGTAGCGTTACAGCAGATTCCAAATGAATTAATAATGACAGGATAGTCAAAACAAAGTGGAACCACACTTAGTTAAAGGCATAACATGCTGTTAATGACACCATTTAACAGGGGCTAGAGAGCATTAGAAATTTGTTGTGGAAGAAGATTGTAGCCTTGGGTACACAGTGCTTGTTTCTGTGTTTGGTTGTCAGTTGAAACAGTTGGTAAAAATCATTTATTGGTCAAGGGAATGTTTTTTCTTTTACACAAAAAAAAGCAATGCTGGTTTATTTTAGTCATCTAAAAATAATCTTTAGTGAAAACTTGGTAAATTTTTCAGTCTGAAAAAACAGGGCATTTCACTGGGATAGTTTCAAATAAATTTAGTTTTTCCACTAAAGAAGAGAAATAGATGTGAATGGGTAGATTTTTTTGTTTTATCCTGCGTTTTTCAGAAAATTTTCAGGAAGTCAAAAACTGTGAAGCTGCATAATGCTGCAGCTCATTTTGCATTTTCTGTCTTTAAGGTTACTTTCTTATTTTAATAGGAAACTTGATGTAAGCATGGAAAAGTAGGTTTAGTGAATGAGTTACATAGTTTGAATTTTAATAACCCTTAAGATATCTTGCCTTTCTTCTCACCAGGTAGTAGTTTGTACTCTGTCTTGCACCTTTTTCCTTGCTATAAAATGAATTCTAATTCTCTGGGGAAAAAAAACAACAATAGCACAACACGTAGGAGCTGTGAATTCAGGTATGCATAAAGTAAAATAACAGCTAGCAGTATTAGTTCAGTATTCTAGTTAATCTTATTACCAAACACAGCCAAGAAAGATTTAAGAAGCCTCGTTGTTTTCTTACCTAGAGCCACTGTTTTTATAACTAATGCAAAAAACTATCTCATTATTATTTACATTTCTTCTTTTGATTGTAATAGTACATAGCGGAAATAGTTTTTTCTAGCTAGAATTAAAAGCAATTTGCAACTATTTTCTCTAGGAGAACTCAGTTGTGTCAAATTGTATATATTTGATGATGTAAGTTTAAGTTTTATTTAGCAGAAAAATCCAAGTAAAAAGTTCTTTCATGAAAATGATTCAATTTCTTCTGAGTGAAACATTTCAATTTTTATCCTGAAACAAGTTAAGTTTTAAAATTCTGCTTCCTTTTTGCTAAATGAAAATGGAAATGGAAGCCAGATTTTCAATTTGTTTATCTGTTCAATTTGGTGCCTTTCAGTGCCGTTGAGGTAACCATTCTTCTTGTATTAGAAGACATGATAAATAGGAGCATCTACACTCCATTTGCCTTTTTTATAACATTCATTACTCTGTAAAGTTCTAGTATGTCCTCTCTTATTTGTCTTGTCTATAAACATCTCAATCTTACTGTGCTCATTTCATATGGGGGAAGTCTTCTCATGACTCTAATCATTTTTGTCATCCATCAGTGAACCCTTTGTACCCTAGAAGGAATCTAACGGAGAGAAGGTGACCAAAACTTAATGATTACAAGGAGACACTGTACAGCACGAGAGCATTTAATATAGCAGTGCTCAAATCATCTTTTTCTACCCTCTGGTTTACACTAATATCAAAGAGGATATTTCTGTACTTACAAACTTATAAAAGCAACATAGTAAAATGATTCAAAAGAATATACACGTTCATTAGAAATATTGCTGATTAACGATCGCATTCCCTACATCACCCCAAATACCACAGTTTTAGAAAAATGCTCTTCTCGTCTCACAGTTTTGATTATGAGCCCTTTCCTTTTGGAAAGCCTTATCAGTAGCTAATCATAAAAGCATACTGTGATAGCCGTTCTGCAGCACTCTGAAATCAGTACAAAAAAAAAAAATCAGAACGGGAGACTGTGCTGTACGACAGAAAATAATGCTCAAAAATTATCTGTATTTTCTAGTACAGCTGAAGTTAATTCTTTTTCATTTAAAGTTTTTTAATGCAGTGTGAACACCTGCTTTCTGTAGCCTTTTCTTCTCAGCTGATGGCAAACTATTATCATCGTTGGGCAACTATTATCATAGACTATTATCTGTGATAATAGAATGATTGTCCTCTACTGAAGACAAAGTACTATAGTTGGGCAGCTATTGTTACCGAAAGTAATAAAATTCTGTTTTTCTTCTACATCCAGTTTTCACTACTACTCTCTATACATTTTTAATTCTGAACACAGGATGTGCTGTTAGTTCCTGTTGCTAAGATGTTTTCTTGTCTTGAATTTCTGTTTAAAAAGTTCAACAAATTAAAAAAGTGAAGTTTTCCAAGAAGACTGAAAATAATTAAGTCAATGGATGTAATTTGTAACCAAATAATAGTATGTGGTCTGCATATGTGTATAGGTCAAAACTAAGGCCTCTGCCTTCTACATATTCCACAGAATACTTGAGGTTGGAAGGCACCTCTGGAGGTCATCTGATCCAACCCCCCTATTCAAGCAGGTTCACCTAGAGCTGGTTGCCCAGGACCATGTCCATATGGCTTTTGTGAGCATCTCCAAGGGTGGAGACTCCACAGTCTCTCTGGGCAGCCTGTACCAAGCAGGTATGTTCTTCTTAGACCCTGATCACTGACTGTTGGAAGAAAGTCTCATATGGCAGGATTGTCCTTACATTGTACTTCTGCATGACTGGATTTGGGCCAGTGCATATTCTTGCTATTCTTATCTTTAAATCTCTGCTATTTTTATTGCAATTCTCAGTGTCTCACATTCCCAGTTAGACCTTAATTATGTTGGAGCACAGCCCTTTGGAGTTTCTAGCAAATTACGGATATGTAAAAATAGTTTTATAGGTTTTGACAGTTGAGACTTTTCTATGTGAGGTGATATCTTTGGTTTAATGTTGTCGTCTTTAAAAAAAATCAGTGTGCAAATGCATTACCAATCATAATATATTTAAGGCAATTAGCAAAATAGTTCACAAAAAATATCAAATCATTTACATATGAAGTGCTGAAGTGTCCTTAACAGAAGCAGTTTATAGGACCATTTTAATATGTTACAAAAGTCTCTTTTCTTGTCATGCCTTGTAAGATGCAGATCCTCCCAACTGCACATTGCAAATTTCTTTAGCGCAGTAGTTGCTCTCAGGCAGAGGTCCATCCAATGAAATCCATGACAGGACGGTGCTTCTGGTTTGCAGCCTTCCTTGTCAACCCTTGTGGCAGAGAGCAGGTTGAGGGCTAGATGAATCATTTTGGTAGCAGCATCAATTCAATCTCAGCAACTATCATCAACAGGGAAGGTATCACAGGTGGAGATATTGACTGGGAATGAGCTCCTGTTACAAGAAAAATTAATCGCGCCCACAGTCTGCTTCCTGACTTTTTCTGGAGAAAAGTAAGTGAAGGTGGCTCTTTTTACTATTGGAGACTATGATACTGAGGCTAGAAATGAAGAAAAGGTAAAAGTCATACTTTGGACTGTCATCTTACTGCTCGTTCAGCATGGGAATGTCTCTGGGACAGCAGGCGATGCTGAAACTAGAAGAGTGGTATGTAGTTGGTGTGAATCGACTGCAGAATTAGAGCTTGGATGCATATGGTTTCTCTTGGAAACCATTTGTAATAGGAAATTGGTCAGTGGGCAGGATCCAACTTCATATTCTGTAAAACTGCTGTTTTGTTTTTTTTTTCTCAGGTGGGATCTTGGTTCTGAATCCTGAAGAGATGGTTTTATGTACATGTTTAATTTCAGCATACAAATACATCCACTGAATACAACATTTTGTTATCAGGAAGAGGTGTATAAATCTTTCTCAGGAAGAGTAGGAGTCAGCAAAGAGTTAGGGAATAGATGAGCCCTACCTTGCTCAGCCTGGTTATTAGCGATAGGAAGCAGGGTTGCATGGCAGAGGTTTTTGCCATCCATGAGGAAAGGAAGTCAGTCGAGTACTCTCCTGTTGGCATAGAGGAGGCTTGGCTGGAGCTAAGAGATATCTGGAAAGCATTTCTGTAAAGATGTAACCTAGAACACTGTCCTAACAAGTATTGATTTGTTAAATAAGACAGTCTAAGGCTTCCTTGAGATGGCTGACGTGTCTCTGCTTGATGACAGAAATTTGCCTATTGATACAGTACTAGCCGGGCACTAAGCCAGGTGACAAGGTGGTGGCAGGGCTGAAGGCCAAGCTCCTAACCAGAGGCAGAACTGGTGTTGCTGTCCTGCCCTTCAAGGGTTGCGTAGCTACCATAAAGACATGCATGTACAGCTCAGGGTTTTGACAAATTTTGAAGGGCAGAATTGAGCTTCCTGTTCCGTCCTGTGCCCATTCCTCAGGGCTTTACAACATCCCATCAGTCTCCATTATCTGTGCCAGCAGTGTGCCCAGGTGGCCAAGGCAGCCAACAACATCCTGGCCTGTATCAGGAATAGTGTGGCCAGCAGGGCTAGGAAAGTGATTATCCCCCTGTACTCAGCACTGGTGAGGCCCCACCTCGAATACTGTATTCAGTTTTGGGCCCCTCACTACAAGAAAGACACTGAGGTGCTGGAGCATGTCCAGAGAAGGGCAACAAAGCTGGTGAAGGGTCTGGAGCACAAGTCTTATGAGGAGCAGCTGAGGGAACTGCGGTTGTTTAGCCTGGAGAAAAGGAGGCTGAGGGGAGACCTGATCTCTCTCTACAACTGCCTGAAAGGAGGTTGCAGCAAGGTGGGGGTCAGTCTCTTCTCCCAAGTAACAGGTGATAGGATGAGAGGAAATTGCCTCAAATTGCGCCATGGGAGGTTTAGGATGGATATTAGGAAAAATCTCTTCACAGAAAGGGTTATCAAACATTGGAACAGGCTGCCCAGGGAAGTGGTTGAATCACCATCCTGGGAGTTATTTAAAAGACAGGTAGATGTGGCACTTAGGGACATGGTTTAGTGGTGGTTTTAGCTGTGCTGATAGTTGAACTTGATGATCTTAAATGCCCCTTCCAAACCAGATGATTCCGTGATTCTATGAGTCTGTCTCCACCTGCCACTCAAAATGGTGAGCAAAAAATAAAGATGCCAGCGAGTTGTGAACAGTCTCTCTCCAATTCTGTTTTCACAACTGCACTTGAAAAGAAGTGCAAATGTTCAGCTTTGTTGTTGCAAAGTAGCAATTTGCAGTCAAGCTGCAGAATAATCACTTTTGAAATGGAAACCAATGGGATCCAAATTGGTTCTTCGGACTGTAAAACTGCTTGTGGGAGAATTTTTCATTCTCTGGTGAATTTGTATACTGGAGCTAATTAACATTTTAAAAAGTAATTAAATAAAAAGGTAATCTTCATGAAAGCTAGTTATAGTAAACTCCATAGTTTATAGTTAAATTACTATTTAACTCATTTAAGTAATCCTCATTCAGATGAATCCTCTGTGTGACCTCCCTGATCCTCACAGGTATAAGGATTGCTTTATTGTATAAAGGTTGTGTAATGGGTCTCTAAACATGCATTAACAAGACCTTGTCTACATATATACCTTAATGTTGCAGGGCGGTAAAACCTAATGATACTGCTGCTATTCCTGTGTAATATAAAAGGTATCCCCGTAACACTGCTGAGACTATCAAGAGAAAGTTAACTTTATGATTCCTTTAAAAGATTTCTGGTAGGAACTCAATGCTGTAATGTCTGTGTCCATGTTAACAATTAATTAAAAGTTGTAGGGCAAGGTCAGTAGACTAAGCAAGTTTGTGCTGAGACCCCTAAAACTCTTTCACATGCAGTTCAGGGAATTTGCTTTAGAGTAAGTTTTGTCTGGTTCCCTGCATTAGACATGCCCCATGAGAATTGTCCAAGCTCTCTAGAAGATGGAGAGTTGGTTCAGAGCCTTACATCCCCTTCTGGAGCTGGAGTACCTTTGGTGCTCATCAGTTAGCACACTCCAAAACTGCCTGATGAACTGAAGCAACATGTGATTAGTAAAGGCAATCAAGGAATTGACTTCAAAACACACACAGCTTCTCCTAACCACATTACAAATGCAAAACCAGCCAGCACAGCAGGTCTTGAGTGGGCAGAGAAGAAAAGCAGCACTGAGAGTAGGGAAGCAGAGTCCTCCAAGATTAACTCTGAAAGAAATATTGTCTGTTTGCTGCAGAACAGAAGTAAAGCTATTAAGCTCTTTGTCATGCCTGCAACAGTGAAAGCCCTGGTCCCCGATGTAACATTAATAAATGGACAGGTGTGGTGGTTTAGGCCAAATTGGCCACTGGGAACATAGGGGACCCCAGATGGGACCGACAGATGCTCCCCTCTACCCCTCTTCAAAGAGAGAGGTAGAGGAGGGAAAAAGAGACTTATGAGTTTAGAAGAAAGTAAACTACTTTGATGAAATATTAATAATAAAATAAAAGGAAATAATGAGAAATATACAAAACCGTATCAAGCTCCCAGGATGACAATCACGACACCGGCTGGCACTGGGGCAGTCCCAGGCTGGACTCAGTGGCGGACAGGAACTGGATTCAGGATCGGGACCAAAGGTAGATGAACAGAGTCCTCCTCAGACGTCGGCCATTGAAGAAAAAGAGAGTTGACCCTTTGATCCCTCAGCTTTTACACCGAACACGAAGCAGATGGGATGGAATACCCTGTTGGTCAGTTTTGGGTCACCTGCCCTGTCCGCTCCTCCCCGCAGGTGGGACCCCACTGCACTTTTCCGTTTCCGACCCTCCAACGGGGCAAATAACCAAGTCAGCTGCCCTTGGGTGTTACAGCAATAAGTATAAGCAGGAACCTCTCTGCATACCATGCCTGGGCATCAGCTATAAACATTGGTCTCGTCACTCTGAGAGCGAACATTGTCTGCACAATATGCTGTTAATTTCAGTAGTTAGAAGAGGCCCAGCTAAGAAGCAAAGTTACTGAACAAAATTGGTCCTGTTTTACCTCAAACCAGGACAACAGGTTGAGGAGTGATGATGCACTGATGTGGCTGTTTGTGTGTACATTCAATTGAGATGACATTAGAGAATATCTTTGCCTTGTGTTGCATCCTAGATTGACAGCTTGCTTCAGATGCACTTGCTAGGAAGGTAAATAGCACATGTTGGGGCAGGGAGACTGTAAATCATTTTGTTTTATAAATATTGGATCTTCTTTCCATATTTTCATTTTCTAGTGGCAAATACCTCTTGCTGTCGTCACTGCAGTGTGTGTAGCTACTGTATCAACAAATGAAACAAATGAAATAACAGAACTTTAATAGAGTGAATAACCACTGCTGTATTAATCATAAATAATTTCTCCGTATCTGATTAACTAAGAATCAGTTCTTTAAAAAAGGAGCCTCATTATCCTGTGGATGGGTTTATAGCGTGTCAGATTGCCAGAATCAAGTTTAATTTCAGTTTACTTCTTTTACTATCAGTAGTATTAGGTTATCTTTTTTCCACCAGTGTATTGTAGATGTATCTAAACCAGTATCTGAGGTACCCAGTGGATTTGCCTCTTGTTAAGGGAGTTCAGCTTGTGTCCCCTCTAATGCGAGTCCTCATTGAAGCAAACAAATAGTAAGAAAAAATATATTGATTTAAATACAAAGACATACATTTGAAGCCTGTTTAAGGCAATCTAGTAAAAAAAAAAAATCCCAAACCAAGCAAAACACAGGCTTCTTTTGTTCAGCACAACAAGCAAATTCATCCCTTTGGAAATAAATCCTAAGCAGTGAGGAGGGCTGTTTCAAGAATCTCTTTTTCTCCATGAAATGTCACAGGCATCCTGGATCCTGTTTATTTATGCAGTGAATTCATATAGTGAAATAAAATTATTAGTGATGCTGAAGCTCTATCTTAGAATGGCTTGCATGCCTGCCTTCCTTCCTTCTAAAAAGTTTTCTGTTTATATTTTGTCACGAAACACATGCACATTTGAAAAGGAAAATTTAAGAGGTCCTCCAATATACAGTAGTATGTCTAAACCAATTAAAATTTAAGGCAAAAGAAGGTGAACAATGATTAGGATCTTAAATATAATTTCATTTTATTTTGATGTTTTATAAATATTTGAGTTCCTTGTTTGTAGCCAATGTAAATGTTGAAAAGAAACCTAGCCATCAAGGTGTAACATAAGCTTAGGAAAGACAAGATATTCCAAATTGGACTAAACTTATTCATTGATGCTTTGTTGGTTATGCTATGTATGTTGTATGATACAGTATGTAGGTGAAAGCTTACATTTTCTTACCATAGCTTTCAATCAAATATTTCAGGACTTCTATGAATAGCTTTCTGTACCATTCTTTTTTTTTATTGACTTCTGATATCAAACCAGTAATGCTCAAGAAAATTATAATTGCAGTAGCTTCTAACTAAAATGTCCTAAAAGGGAGCAATTTAAAAGCCAGCAATCTCAAAGACATCTTTGGTCCTGGTACTCACACCTTTAAGACAAGCTTGTCTAACCAAACCATCCTATGGGAGGAAGAAAGCAGTATCAAGTCTATAAGCACTGCTGAGGTCATTAATTTACTTAATTTCCAGAGTAGTCTCAAAAAAAATTGTAGAAATGCGGAGCTTGTGAGTTAAATTCCTTAAAAACTAATCTAGAGGAGTTTGGGATATTTTATATTTAAAGTCTGCCATTAGTCTTTCTGGAATCAAGCTTAATTTTATTCTTAAATGTTTTCACTCCGACCAGATTAGAAATTCTCTGTGCGTAGCCTAGTGTTAAATAAACTCATTATCTCATAATGATTAATCTGAATTATTTGTCATTATTATGTTGTTTATGGCTGGAGCCTACATTTATTGAGGAAATTGGACTCCTATTTAGCAAAGTATTCAAGGATTTTCCCAACTTCAGTTATGCTGCTAATGTCAAAAGTCTTTTCAGTGAGAATAAAACATATTCCACGTTGAGCACATGTCTTTTGGTATTTTTCTGAGCCTGCCTACAGGAATTTCATGAGATTAAGCTTGTGTTGTTTCAGATCACTTTCTGTGAAAATACAGTGAGGCTGCCTATATAAACTTGAATCCTGACAAAAGGTAGCTGAATAGTTTCCTGCATTTGGGGAGTTTCTGCTGAGCTCAGTGTTTGCAGATCATTGGTGCTAACTGAGATAGCGAGTTTAAAGGCAGTTCAGACACATGCGTGCAAACCACATGCACATGCTGGACAACTGCAGGTAGTGATACAACTTCTCAGACTGTGCAGGGTTTTCATTTCTTGGGTACTTCAGTCTTCCCTCCTTGTCTGTAATTCAACTCATTCCTCTATCTCCACGAGAGGAAATACAGACAAATGTTTATTTTAATAAATACAGCTCAGGAACTGGCTATGATTTTCAAGACACTCAACAAGCTTTAGTCACTGACCAGTACTCTGTGTAGCTTCTCTTTGCTGTCTGACTCTGGTACGGAAGATGTTAGAAATGGTTGCTCTTACTGTTTGTCACTTTGCAAGTGGTGGATGCAGGGTACCGTGTAATCATTTCAGACTTGCTATGACATGTTTATAATGCCAACACAGATTATAAGTATGAACTTTCCTTATAATAAACGTACCAAGTATAAACTTACTTTACAATCAGTAGGATTCTTGCTGGCCAATAATCAGACTCATCACCTAATTTCCAGTAAGCCAGTTGATAGTGAGCAGGGAGTAAGCACAGAGCAATTTTTCTCTTTTCATTTTCTTTTTAATTGATTTTCTGCTATAAGCACTTTGGGTGGTGGTTAGTTACATGTGTTACTACATTATATTCTCTAGCCTCCTTGGAGAACATCAGACTAATTAGAAACCCTGAGCTCTCACTTGTAATTTATAATCTGGCAACAGAATCCAAGAAATTAGAAAGGTACTAGGAGCAGACCTCTATGACACAGGCCAAGGCAGTACTTCTTTACAGAAAGGTCAGTATCGTTGAGAGGTTGAGATATTATAGGTCTACCTAACTCGACACTCAAGCGTCAGTAGCAGTAATGAGTTTCTTAGTCTGCACTCGAGAGAGTCTAAAATTAACCTCCTATCATCTTCAAACTTGACCTCAATCACAGCAATTAATTAACAGGCACCGAAAGAACTTTAACAAAGGAGATGACTGAAAGGACTCTGAAGGGAACAAGAAACACTTTTATTTTATGTTTCAGCACATTCTTTCTTTCTCACAGTACTGTTTGGAAATTATATTTTGGGTGAAATCCTGCAAGAATACATTATTAAGATGAAATTTTTGACTTAATCTAGACTTAAGACCTGGATGTTAGTGTGTAACTGTGTAACTCAATTATGTGCTTTTTTTAAGTTGATTTTATTTTTTTGTGGAAAAAGATATGTCTGTACTTGTAGAGTCTAGGAGATATCTGCTGAAACACACACAAACACACACACACAACCCCCGAAGGCAGTCGACAGTGGCATCGAAACAGTGGCAACAAAATCTTGCCTGAAGAAAACTGTTGCTTAACTACAAGGCTCATTCACTTTCTGGTGTCTCTCCTGAGAGACTGCCACCCAACTTGCCTGTTAATTCTGACTGTAATGGTGGTATTTCTGATTGTCACCCTGCCGTGAACGCAGCCAAGACCCAGACATTCATCATGTGAGGACCGGAGACTAGTCAGTACAAAAAAATCCCTGGGTTTGGCTTGCCCAAGGTACAGATGTCACAAAACAGAAGGGAATTTTTTGACAAAGTTGGCAAAAGATCCACTTTCTAAAAAAAAATGTAGTCAGCTTTTGGAATGCCTTTTGACAGATTTCCTTATTAAAAAATTTGGAATATTTTGAGGTGTCATTTTCTAATGTTTTCTAGTATTTTCTAGATTTTCTTTATTTCTGTTTCTCTGACATAGGCTCAATAGTTTTTGGGGGCTTTTTTGAGTTTACATTTTTTGCTAAGAATGAAAAAAATATTCCAATTAATTTTAAATGCTTTTTTGGCTTAGAGATGCTTTGACTTCCCCTTGAAATCTAAAAGTTTTTAATTAGATGGAAAAGTTGTTTTTGGCACAGAAATACACACACCCAAACATCCATTAGGCAAGAGGCAACTCAGATCTGTGCTCAAGATGTATAGATGAGGCTTGTCACCAGAGGGAAGGAAATAAGAAAATTTTTTTCATCTAGCTGGAGCCATGTCAAATTTCACAGGAGATCGCGAATATCAGTTTTTCTGTAATGATGCTCCAGGTCAGTTATACCAACTGTATAAACTCACTTCCTAAATCAAAGTTCAGATGGGTTACTTCTAGAGAACAGTCAAACTTTTTGTCCATTTGAAGAGCTGTGAATCAATGGGAATCACTAGACAGTCTTACTAGAACTTCACAAAACATGATTTTCTCAAAAACACTTTTCACAGTTCAATTCTTCTTGTTTTCTTGGCCAAATTTCTAGATATGGTGACATAACCAGTGTGTTTGGAACAATTACTAAATAGAAAGACTCAATTTTTCAGGATACTGATCTAGAGCACAATTCTGAAAACATTTTGTATTCAAGGTAAATTTTCCTTACCTTGGGTATTGAAATAATTGGAAATGTGCGTTATTTATAGTTCAGCGTGTAGACAGATATCTTCAAGATCAACAGCTTGTGTGTACTGTTTTCTCCCAGGTGGATCATGTGTAAATAATTATTATTTTCACTAGTTTATTCATTTCAAACACTTTGCCTGATGCAAGAATTAATATAATTAAAAGTATACTGTGTGTAAGAAACTTGGTGTATTTACAGGAGATTTGTGGACTGTTTCTGGACAAACTAGAAAAGGGTATTAGTTCCCATCAACATCATAATTTTGTACCAAATTTATTTATTAAAAAAAGGCAAATTTTTTTTATACTTAGGGATTTTTGGTCCCTTCTTTTTGTCAGGAATGCTTTTAAATTCATGTGTTTTGACAATATTGGTAATCATTTGATTAATTGATTAAAACATAGATAAGAAATAGGAATACTGTGCAAAATAGTTGGAAGGTACCACATATATATTTATTTGAATTATTAAAGAAAATATGCCCTCAGGAGAAAAAGGGCTCTCTGGAAATTTTTTTGAGGAAACATACTTTGTCTTACGAATTTAACATTCAGCGGAGCAATCTGCTTGTATTGGAAGTCCTGTATTGATGAAATTGATGCTGTGTTTCGTGAAGAATGTTTTCTACCTTCGTAAATATCTAGGACAGACACTGAGCTTGGGGGAATAAAAACAAAGCAATTCAGATTCTTCGGTGCTAAGTCATATGCATGCCTTAATGGTGCTTTCCAGACCATGACAGCCTCAAAGCAGTGCAACAAAAAAGCAAATATTTCATACTTTTGCTGGGGTTAACATTTCATGAGTTACCTAGAATTGCTTATTAAAAAGAAAGAACCTTGATTACCAGAGGTAGATAATGCAGTATTTTTCAGCCAGTGTGAATGTTACAGAGCAGCCAGGGATGATGAATCAACACATTTGTGTAAAAAAACTATTAAAAAGAAAAAAGTGGAAGTGCTTCAGGTCCTGGAATTTTAGCTAGTAAATGGGAAACTGACATTTTCTTACTGCGTATTCTAAAGCATTAAAATTAATCAAAAAGACATTTTCTGTTCCACGTAAAACTACTTTTTATATGTATTGCTACTCTTCTAGTCCATTCTTCGCTCTATGATTTAGAAGTGGTTTTACGCTACCCTCTTTCCGTTGAGCCTTAGATATGACAGTGATCTTACTCACATAATTTTGTAACTGTGTTCCTTCATGTCCTCTCATTAAAAAAATCTTACTGGTGCCATTCATGTTATACAGGTGATCTCACAGACAAGTCTCCTATTCTTGGGCTATTTCTGTTTGTGCGGTTGTGTGAGGGTGGCTGAGAATAGACAGACGTTTATTCCTGGGCTAATTGGCTACTGACAATTTACAGCTTCCTATTAACAGAGAAGCCAATAATAGCAGTTTACAGAAGTCACAAAGCAAATCTAGAAGCCATTTCATTGGCACTTCTCAGATTAAAGGCACACTTGTTGTGATCATGACCCTGGCAGTATTTCTACGAAATACGGTGGCTCATGCATCAGGGAAACCTCCCTTGGTGTCACTCACATAGCAGTGATTTTGTTCTCCTTTAGGTGAAAAATACCTATACTACAGAACACAGTACTGGTAAGAGCTGCCATTCGCCTTGGGTTTTTTCTGTTTGTACTTCCAAAAATTATGTTTGTTCTACTGAATGTGGCATACTACATATGTATTTTGTCGGGGGTTTTCTGGAAAATAAACAATAAAAACAACTAGTTCTCTCACTAGAGATAAAATTGACAGTTCTGTAATTAAATCATTAGCCTTTGTAGGAAGTTTTGAAGAAGTCCTGGTTCAAGGTTTCACAGTTTCACAGTCAGACAGGACTTTATAAACGTGTGACTGATAAAGCTCTTCAGGTGTATGTGCTGGGCAGGAGCATCCTTACCCCACACTAACTGCTGAACACACAATCCATTTTCTCATCAGTGCTTATCAATATCTAAAGGGTGGGTGTCAAGAGGGTGGGGCCAGACTCTTCAGGGTGCCCTATGACAGGACAAGGGACAATGGGCACAAACTGGACCGCAGGAAATGCCATCTCAACATGCGGAACAACTTCTTTATTTTGGGGGTGGCAGAGCACTGGCACAGGCTGCCCAGAAAGGTTGATGGAGTCTCCTTCTCTGGAGATATTCAAAACCCACCTGGATGTGTTCCTGTGCAACTGCTGTAGGTGAGCCTGGTTTGGCAGGGGGGTTGGACTAGATGATCTCCAAAGGTCCCTTCCAACCCCTACCATTCTGTGATCCTGAGATTCTGTGACTGTCACTGTGTTTCTCTCAACTCTGACCCCTGTACTCCAACATAGGTATTGTGTTGACAGTGAAGTTAATTTATAACACAGAACATAGAAGTCTCTGCTGGGAAGCAATCTTTGAATTTTGGAGGAAAAAGGAATTGCAGCAGAATTTTGTCCAGCCCCAGCCATTTGATAAATTGGTTTCAGATCGTGGCAATAGACCACTTGGCCCATCTCTTTGGTGATTGCCCCATCAGCAGACACTAGCACCCTGTGCTCAGATTACCAGACAGGTATCCCCACAAAATTCTAATAAATAAACAGTTGAGAAACTAAAACAGTGTGTTCTGAGTTTCTGATGCTGTGCAGGGAAATCGGTGATAATAAATGTTTCATTTTACTATGAAACTAATTCTTTACAGGAATTAATAAGTTATGATATTAAAAATATAAAGCCTAGCTTGAAATAAGTGCACTTGTGGAATGCATTTCTTTTTGTGATCCCACTTATGACTACTGCCATTTAAAATAGCTTTTTATATAAATATATAAAGGTACGTATATATAAAATAATTGAGCAGATAGGTTGCACTGTAAAACTAAGCACAGAGAGTGCTAAATCATTGCTATATTTCCTCTTTAGCATAACACTTGAGCAAAGATTGGACTGAAATGCTATAATGCAATACTTCATTTTTTTCTGTAAAGTTTTTTACTATGCCTAGAGGAAGTATCCCTATCCCAACCCCTTAGGAGCATGGGATATTGTAATGAAATTCTGTCTCAGAGGATAAATAATGCACCACTGGGAATTAAATTCAGAGACACTAAGTAGGAATGAAGCAAGGCTAAATGACTGATTGAATAATGTGCCTAAATTCTGGGTAAGAGAAAGAGAACCAAAAAAAAATCAAAAGTTGGACAGGCAGATTTAGAGAGTGTTTCTTTAAAACGTTAAAGATGTGACAGTCGTAAAATAAACTGGTGGAAGTATTAGCTATTTAAATTACACCCTGCTTGGGAAAACAACACTATAAATATTTTTTCATAGGTTTTTGGTAGAGCTATTGCTTGCACAGAATTAATTGTTATGTCTTTGTTTAGATTTTCCACTTCTTCTAATGACCTGCGTTAGTGTTTTGCGTGGTTGACTACCCCAGAAAATTAGGAGTCCATTAGCGTATAGATTAAGTTATGTAGATTTGAAATGTTGGATGGGCAAAGGAAATTCACATCAGGGAATATAATTTATTTTCAGAATACAGCTGAATGGAAGTGTAGGAAGATAGGTTAAAAGCAAAGTTTCTTTTCCTTTTCCAGGTGATTCAAATTTCCTGGTGACTGGTGTGAAGAGTATGGTTGTTTTTAGACCCTTTACTGACTATTGCACTGTGTCATCTTAACTCATGAGGGCTCTAGGGTATTTTTTATGTTAATATTTTAATCTAAGCAAAACTTTGTTAAACAATAGAAAATATTCTTCTGTTTAGCTGATAGTTCTATCATCTATAAAGTTGGACAGATGTTTGTCTGTCTTGATCATGTCGAAGAACAACGTCACATTTCTGATGAGATAAGCAGTACATATTTTCAACAGATTTGGGGTGAAAGGATAGTAGAGGATCCTGCATGACTGGTTCTGGCTTCCCTTTGTTTTGCTAGCTACACATCTTGGTTTTAAGTCAAAGTACATGCAAGGAATGGAATAGAAATGCAACCGAGGCCAAAGAACCTTAGAAAATACTCCATTTTTTCCAATGAGCTTTGAAGAATAGCCTATTGCACATCAAATAAACCTTTTAAGTCCCACTATAATCTAAAGAGTTGCTGCTGTCTAATCTAAGCCTTGCTCTGTTGTTGTGTTTAGAATAAGCCTTCTAATTCACTGGACAATGTCTCCAATATACAGAATGCATCTGCCTAACAAGGCACACCATCATTGTCACAGAGGATGCATATTTCACTGCAGCAGAATAAAAAGGAATATGGGATTTATTGCAATAGCTTTCAGAGCATATCCCACTAAAAGAAATAGAAGTTTTGTGAAGATACACTGGCAATCAAATACTCGTCATTGTTGATGGTTTTAATACTTTGAGGAGTTACATGGCCACCGGGGAATAAGCGACTCTGCTGCAAGGTTTCTCTATGTACACACGTGGATTCAGCTTAAGATCTAGTTGTGCAATTTGACAAAATGGAAGCTTCTAAATTGAAATTGAAGCTTCAAATCCTGAAAGCCTCCGATCAGTTATTGATGAAGTCTAAGTCAGTCTCAGTTCATTAGTAGTTCTGTTTGACGTGAGAGTTTTCAAAACAGCTACATTTACACATTTTTATGGCTGTAATTGCTTTCATCTGATCAGCTCAGCACCTAAATCCTACTTAAGCCCAATGAGGAATCTGAAGCTATATGCTACTCTGCAGGGATCCTTGATGAGTCCTAATGGGAATGATAGCTTTGGAGTGGGTTAAATGTGTGCACGTGCTACTGTGCAGTTGTGGTTGTTCTGTATGAAGTTGCTGCAGCAGGACGAGAGAAGAAATTAGCCCTGTTTTGTCCTCAAATGCAAACTAGAGAAAGAGTCTTGGGAACAGGGACCAGATTCCCAGACCTGTCTTTTCCACACATCTTCAGTTCTTTTTAGCAATATGTCATAACTTCACTGAGAGGAGCGTAGATAGCTCTTTCAACTTTGTGCATTGCCTGATGGTAAATATTCTTGTAGGAGGCTTAGAGATGTTGCTTTAAGTTCCTTCGGGCTGAGAAAGGCATTGTATCTCAGTCTTCTAATACCTGGGCAAATGCTTTTCATTGTGAGGTATTATTTAAATGGTGATTACTTCCTTTTTTCAGGTTACAATCAAAAAACAGCTTAATTTGACCTTTGGCTCAATGTTTCCTGAAGCCCTGTTTCTGTGTTTTCACTGTAGATGAGGGTGAGATTTCAGGAGTACCCCTGTGCTTGCTTACTGTCTCCTTAGCTGTCTAGCAGTTGGAAAGGAATGCTTTTTTGAATTGCATAATTCCTTCCTATCCTGCATAGAGAGTATCTGCTGCTAACGAGCTTTAGGCTGCTCTGTACCTTAACACTAGATGTTAGGGCAACAGCATTGTAGATACCAAAGTTCTTTATTGGGCCAGATTGTATCTGCATCATTAACTATGGGAATAGAAATAATGTGATACTCAGGTCTGTGAAGTACTTTCTGCAATCTTGCTTTTTTATATATCTGATAAGTGCTTTATTTTTAGCAGAGGGCAAAAAAATGTTGACATTCAAGTACATCACACAACCTGGGTAAGAAGATGGTTCCTCCATAGTTATTAGTGGTAAATGATTGAGTTTTGCATTTGTGATACTGTCATTAGGCCATACAGCAAATGCATGTTGGTATGAATTAGGGAAGTCAACATCTATTTTAAAATGCAGTTTTTGTGCCTGCAGAAAGAGATCTTGAGCAAACAGTGGCAGTGGTAAAATGGCACCAAATTGTATCATATGGGGAAAAATTTTTTTTTTGTAACTCCAGTGGCTAAGAAACTTCATCTTAAAATAGAAATGCATCAATAATGCTTTAAATTTTAAATAACAAGAAATACTGATGTCATTGTTTTTAGTGACTATTTTGTACATGAAATATAAACTTATGTGTAGCTGAACTCCATAATATCTTCATCGTTGACTTGAATGGTAATTAATTTGTCTATTACCCTTACAATCTCCATGTAATCAAGACAAACTTCATGGGATATGTAGTGTTGAACCTCTGGCTCATAAAGCGTGCAGTGGTGTTGAAACAGAAAGAAGAGATGCTGTGCTTGCTGGAACTCCAGTCTTCTCTCAGGTTGTATTTCGGGAGTGAGGGGGAGGTGCTCTCTGAAGGTGCTGTGGTGGGCTGACCTTGGCCAGCTGCTGGAGGCCCCCCCAGCCACACTCTACAGGATGGGCTGAGACCATATGATGGGAAAGCTCGTGGGTGGAGGTAAGGACAGGGACATCACTTGCCAGTTACTGTCACTGGCAAAACAGACTCAATGTGAGGAAAATTGACTTAATTTTTTGCCAGTTAAAATAGTTTTGGATGGTGGGAAACAATTGACAAAAACTAGAACACCTTCCCCCCCATTCCCCTTTTTTCCCAGGCTCAACTTTTCTCCATCCTTCCTGACTCCCCCACCTCCTCCCCGCCACCCCCGAGCGGTGCAGGGGGACGAGGGTGGTGGGTTACGGTCAGTCCGTAACACTTCGTCTCTGCCACTCCTTCCTCCTCACAGGTGTCCCTGCTCCAGCATGGTTGCTCCCCACAGGCTGCACTCCTTCATGACCTGCTCCAGTGTGCGTCCTTCCCGTGCTGTCCTTTGGGATAAACCTGCTCTGGCCTGGGTCCTCCACAGGCTGCAGGGGATCCCTGCTCAGGCATCCTGAGCACCACCTCCCCTCCTCCTGCTCTCCCCTTGGTGGCTGCAGGGCTGTTCCCCACATGTTTTCCCCTCACCCCTCACTGCTGGGCAGCATTTGCCCTTTTTGACACAGCCTTTCCCTGAGGCACCACCACCGTGGCTGCAGGGTTCAGCCGTGCCCTGTGGCGGGTCGGTCGGATCTGACTGGAATTGGTTGTGTCTGGCTTGGGGCAGCCCTGGCTGCTCCTCACAGAGGCCACAACCTCCACCCTGCCAGTGCCTGGGCACCTGCACTCGGTACAGTTATGTATATTTTAAATCTCTCTAAAAGTAGCTAGGATAGATATCCTTTTAAAGTTGCTTTTGTGAAAATCCTCGTGAATCATTCCTGATCTTCTTTCCTGTTCACAGCACCCAGGGCAGGTAGTGCAGGAGCAGCTGCGTGTGATGCCAAATGCCACGGCTTACCTCACGGTTCATGCTTTTGTACTATGATGTCAGAATGGAGTACAATTTGAGCTTTGAATTTTAAAGATCTTGCTGAGCCGCTTGGGAGAAGGTCACTAGATGTGGTGTGATCTGTTCCTGAAGAGGTTTGTAAGAGTGATATGCAAGAAATATTTTAGTTTCCTGGAGCTATTAAGAGGGAAAACTTGATGTCTGATGACAAGAACATGGCAAAGATTGCTATGGCACAAGCTCAAGTAGAAGGTGAATGCAAATTGTGACTAAAATTTATTCATCTGCTTACCACTTTTTTTCTCAGTTCTTCACTACAAATTATTATTATTATTATTATTTATTTATTTATTTATTTATTTATTATCTCAAAAGAACGAATGGCTTGTTGCCTTGTGATGTGTGGCTGTCTTGTGACACTGGCAGCAGTCTGAATATACTCTTTTGCTGCAGATGAGAGTATGCGTGACATAGATTCAGGACATAGATATTCAACTCTGCAACTAGGAGAAGTCTGGAGAAGAAATCTGGTGTTGCTAATGTAGAGAAATACATGGAAACGGTAGAAAAGACTGTTACAATATCAAGTTTGTCCTACAGGTATTGTAGTCCATTTTGCAAACAGATAATTTAGAAAAGATGTGATGATGCTTTAGAAACTTCCACATATTAAAAAATTGCAGAAAAATACACAATACTGAACATATTATAGAAATAATATGTGAAGCGGATGGGGGGGAATGTAATTAAATGCAGATCACTTGCAGATCACATGTAATAACTTGCATGTGGGATTGGTGTTAGTGTCTGTAGGATCCTGACCTTGCTGAACAGAAAAGGAAAGAGAGATAAGAAAGAGGGTGATTTAAATGAAGGGGAGTGAGAACATGGCAAAAGAAAAGTGAGACAGAAGAGGGTATGAAACCAAATGGCGCGCTAACTGTGCAGGGCACCACAGCAGACCGTGACATTAAAGGGTGAAAGACAGAGGAGGCAGAAGGCATCTGGAAGGGGACAGACAGGTAATCTTACGACAACGCTTTACTCCGCAATTCTTAAAAATGACCAAATTATTCTAAAGTATATTCCTGAGGTATTCTAGACAGCAAAAACTTTATTTTCATAGAAAAAAAAAAAGTCTTTTGAGACAGGTCTATAAAGAAGATAATAGCCTGCTTCTGCTACAAGTTATTCAATTAGCAAAAGTGGTAGAGAACTGCTCTGGGATCTGAAATTGCCAATTCAGCTAATGAACCGTGTAGGTGTTCAGGTTGGTTCCATGTGACTTGTGTAGGAGAGGGTGTCTTTTTAGCTGTTGCATTTTTTAATTAGAAAATTTCACTAATGAGCACGTAAAAAGGGCATTTAAGTCAAGAACTGAGTTAAGAAATCCCAGCATCAGAGTGTGCCACGGGCATATTTGATGGGGTAGGTCACAGAGTCAGTCTCCGCTTTAGCTAGTAGTTGACTCATTAATAGATTTTCCTTGAAGAAAAGTGAGTTTCCAGTTGGTTTGGGGTCTTTTTTGTTTTTTTTTTAAAGTGTCATGTGGTCTTTTAGAGTGAAGACTATCAGAACTTCAGCAAAAATATTACCCTTTTCTGGTTTTGTGATTGCCCCAATCCTGATGGCCTTTCTTACTGCCCTCCTGTTTTCTGCAGAACCTGCAGATCTCTGTGGCTTCCCACTACCCCACTGAACCTTACTAGGCTCTCCCTTCTCCTTATCATTGACCAGATAATCCTGCCTCTACTTAAATTATAAAAATGAAGAAGATGAAACTCTAATTAGAACTGAACAGGTTAAAGCAACCAAGAAATTCAGCAATGAAATTTTAGGGTAGACAGTGAATAGTTGCATGGTCTGGATTAAACTTCTTCATCTAAATGGGGCATGCTATAACCTGAAGGATCAGTTTAGAGACTTGGAGAAGCTAGGCAAAGACTTTTCTGAGTTGTGTTTCCATGCCTGTCTTATTTCATGAGATATTTTGCACATTTGCATCTGTTAATGTCATCCGTTTCTTTTGGCATAAAGGAACCCCCACCCCCAGCACGTAGGGCTTCTCCTTTTACTTTAGTTTCTCATTTCAGGTGCTCCAGGATGGACCCAACCTGCTGCCTCGTAGTTCCTACTGCTCTCCACAAAGTAGACTTTATTTTCTTTTATGTGTTATATTTCAGAACATCAAAAACTGAATCACAGATTTATCTTTGTCTACTTAGTAGTGGCTACCCTACTACACAACTATTCTTTACGGCATTTTTCAAATGTCTTTTCCAGCACAGGCTTAAACTTGGCTCTGATGCTCCTGAAGTAACTATAATCTCTTCCTGCTATTGATCTGTCTTATAGCCAAAAATGGTTTTGGGTGAGTTGTTTCTTTTTCTGAAACAGAATGGATGAATTCAAATGTAATCAAAATCTTGTCTTCCCATGAGTCAGAGCATATTTTGTACATCAAGTATTAAGGCTGTTTTTTACTTTAAACCTTATTTCAATGCCCTGATCCAAACTTCAGTGTAATAAATTTTACCACAAAATCTGGATCCAGTTCTTGTAATAGTATATTGCCTGCTTGTTGAAGATTATCACCCTGGGCTCCTTTCATTTGTTTGTTTTTATTGAGCCATGTATTGTAATGCCCTAGGCAGAAAATAGGTAAGCACATTTGGAAAGGATTTAAAATGCAGGATATTATCAGTATAATGGTATTATCACTGAACCATGGAAAAACAAAGAACAGTTTCCAAATTATACCCATACTAATATAGGGATTTTTTTTTTCTTTGATTGTAATCAGAAGACTCTGTCATTTATGAGGATTCTTTCAGGGAGCATTAGGAAGGCAATAAATACCATCCAAGCATCAGAAAATATCCTTAGCTATATTTTAGTGATTGCACTTAACGATTGTATTGGCAGTATCTGTATTGCATGTGATAGACAGCTTCAATGGGCAAAAAGAATGTAATCCACTTTTTCATTATTCAGACCAATAATGCAATGCTGTTCTTTAAAGACACCCTCATAAAACTTTAGTTTCTGACACAAATGGTATTAGAGGGCTGAGCTAGACTTCTAAACTATGGCAATTTGGTGATAACAATATACAGTGTGGCTCAAATAGAATAATATCTCTAGCATAATGAGAGGGAAACATATATTTTACAACGGCAAAAACCAACAAGAAAATGAGAAGTGGGTTCTTATCTTCATTATCTCCTCAGTTGGAATTGTTGCCATTAGGTACGTCTAAAGGCATGGATCTGCGAACCGTGTGAGTACTGTGCCCTTTACTCCCACATCTCATGTTGCATGTATCCCCATTTGAAATTGGATTTAGGACATACTTTGTGTTCCTCTCCTTGAAAGTGTACCTTACCACCTTCTACTTTTCTGCAGGCCCAGAGATAAGCAGGAATGATTGCAGCAAAATCCTGTGACTCTTTTGCTTTACATAGCCCAGGGAATGTTATGCATGTGGTAATGGCTCCTTTTCTGGCCTCTCCGGGAGTCCCGGTCATTCTGCTGCCTGTTTCTGCTTAAGTGCAGCTCCAGTTTCCTCCGGCTCCAGTTCTCTGGGATGCTCCTGCTCTCCAGGCACTGAGCTTTTCTGACCTGACATTTAAGGAGTTTAATGATCTGGCAAAGCATTGCAATAATTCAGTATGCTTGCTCTGTAGAGTAAATAGGTGAGGGTGTTAGTTAAGCTCTGCCTTGAAGGTCTCTCTTCTCTCAGATCACATCCCACATTCCTCTCAGAGCAAGAACTGGGAGAAGGGATAGTGCATCCTTCCTTGTTACAGCTGCCTTCTCCCCAGACCTAAAGCCTCTGAGGGCCGATATGGGATGATACTGAGGCAGCTTTCAAAATCCTACGTGTGCTTATAGTGAAGAAACTGCAGCAGCCCAGCGTGGGAAGGCCACTTGTGAGTACCCTGTCTCACCTCAGGAAATCCTTTGGAGCACCACCACCCCCAGAGCATCTCAGGTGACAACTCTGCTGGTGCACGTGGGAGGTGTGCATGTGGGCGCTTCTCCCTTTCCTTGCAATCTCCCCCAGACAGTTTCAGTACATCATAATTATGCATGTCACACATTTAACACTTACAATCTGACACCTAGGAATTTCATGGCAGATCTTTTGTTTATGAGTTTCATCTTCTAGCCAAGCTCTTTCCCTCTACCTACAAAGCAAGTGCAAAAAGCGGTTTTGACTTCTGTTTCCACATGTAGACATTTATATAAGCCACTGAGTGTTGAAGGGTAGCAATCACCTTGCAGCTTTCTTTGGCTCCATGTATAGTCCTTCAGCGCTCCTCACTTTGGAAGCGATAGATTTCCTTGTCATGTTAAGGGTCACCTTCGGAGGTCAGCTGCTTTGATGAAAAAGAATGTAACAATCAGAGCTGCATGTAGTGTTTGATTCACCATTCAAAACACTTCAAGCCCAATTTCATACTTAATGTACTGGACAATTTCACCTTCTCATACAGTATTTTCTAAGTGACTTTTTTTTTTTTTTTAACTGTTATTAAGATGGCAGAAAATAGGTCCCTTCTGTTTTTATCTATACAGTTTAATTCCTGGACTTGCAAAGGTTTCAGTCTTTGAATAGTGCCATAGTCTGGAATCGAGTTGTAATGTTTAATGGCACACGCGTGTCATTCTTTGCAGGGTCGCAGCCGAGGCCCAATTTCATCACAGCCTGATTGCAGGTAATTTCTTCCAGCTCCATTATTGTCTCTTTACGAGGATGTACCCAGGAATTTATGCAGAAGCCATTTTAAATCAATTGTTCTAGGGAAGTTGTATTTGAAGTAGTTAGAGGATTAGCCCCACAAGGATATATTTTTCTAGTTTATGAGTTTAACATAAGTTGAATACTTAGTGTTATATCCTGTTTTATACAGGAATTCTCACCTGGGAGAAGGAAAGGAATCCTAGTACTGTACTGGGCGCTGCACCCCATGAAGGTGTCAGATGCACTGGTAAGGATAATGTGCCATGCGTTTGGGAAATGCACTGTGTCTTTTTCACCATAATTTAATTGTATCCAAGTGGATAGCAATGCCAGTGGACTTAATGTTGTTTGCATTTGTTTGCTCGGAAAGATTTGTGGAAAAGGAAGTTTTGGCTCGGTGTGACAACAGACATGTAGACCAGCTGTCCTGTACATAAGCACCCACCAATTTGGCTTTGAAAGAAAAATCTTGGGCAAAGAAAGAGGTGAGGGAATGCCAGTTACGGCACTGTGCATGCAAATTGTGGAAAGGTGTGGAAGGTGTGGAATGGAAGTGTTGCTAGGGAGCACTGAACTCAGCCTGTCAGTACATGACTGGAATGGTAGCTGGAGTTAGTTGGTAGTCCTCCTACAAAGACATCACTTTAATTTTACACTTGTGACTGCCTTCATGCTGTTTGCCTAATGTGTGGCCCATAAAGTACCAGCCAGCCAGCAGCCACATACTGGAACCAAAAATGAAGCCACAGTAAGGCTGCTGCACGTGTCCCTGTGTGTCCCTTCTCTGTGTCTGGTGCCAAGTCTTCCAGAGGAAGTGAGAGTCAGAAAAACTTTTCATCAGGCAAGGCCTGGACTGAAAACCAGAAATGGGACAAGCGAGGGCCAAATGCAACAGCAAACAGATGGCTGTACCTTGAACCTGAAACTCTGTGTCCTCTGAACGGGATAAGTTTGTGCGACACACTCGGGAAGCAGGAAGGTCCACTCAGTACGCTTGCTCTTGGCACACTGCGTTATGAGCATTGGGAGGGAATTTAGCAGAATGAAGTTTCCACTCTCCACACATATCCTACCATCTTTCTCTTAGTGAAGATAATAATGTGGTTGTGCAAGTTTAAGTGTCACGTCTCTAAAAGTTTTGTACAGCATAAAAGCGGTAAGCTAGATTTTCTTCTTCTATCAGTATAGATTGTATCAGTGTAGAGGATGTGTCTTGTGTACCTTGTTTTGCCTAGAATAATTTCCTTTCAGCTGCAGAATTAAAAAGGTAAACATTCTGCAGTTCAAAAGCTATAGTTTTACTTACTTCATGGCTAAAGTATTTACATTTTCACTAGAGGACAAATGATCAAAACAGTATAGTAAAGGCTCTTGTAAGATATGTTTTCTCTTACATATGAAATGCTGTAGGTCAATCTTGTGGCAAAACATAGTGAAAATTAACTAATGGTTAATCAACTAAAAAGTCTAATTAACCTATTAACTAATCAACATTCAACACTTAATTTTCATAAAGGATTTTTTTTTTGCAGTATCCATAGTATGATGAAGCTATTTAATGATACACTGAGGAGTACTACATTCTTAGAATAACTGATTAATAAGGCAGTCATAATACTATGGATTTATAAACCATACTTCATACTGGAACTATATATATTTCTGTGTATATCCCACACAGCTAACTCAGAATTCCCCCTTTTTTCCCCTAAAGGTAAAACAAGATCTTACAAAGGTATTGTGTTTTCAAAACAAAGTCTGTTGTATGATTGACAATTCCTGGAAAAGTTAAATATAAGTGTTTCAAATAGAGGAGCTGTTTTTTTCTTACCTTCATAGGTAAGAAAGAAACATCTCTTTGGATGTTCAAAAATAAGATGCAAATAGAACTACAGAAAGATATCAAATGCAATCTAAGGTAAATCACTGCATCATACTATTTTGTGTTTAAAAATGAGACTTTTATTTATAATGAGTGGAACAAAACAGCGGATCCTGTAATTTCCAAAATAGTCTTTGCTTCCAAAAGCTATTTGCCACTATCCGAATAATCTGCATATTTTTCCTCTCTCCGTGAATTCTCAAAATCTATTCAGATTTTTCCAAGAAAAAACAGCTTACATATTTGAATAGGAAACACACAAAGACGAAGATTTAACATTTTACCCATATAGTTTTCCATAAAACTGCAGTCCTAGGAGTGCAGTTCAGCTCTGGTTTGCATTCTGATTTTTAGATGGGAAATTCATTTATTGAAATGAAAATAAAACATTTCAGTCATACCAAATTGAAAATATAATCATGTATCTCAATCTGTGAAGTGTTGCTGGGGCTCTAATCAGAAAGTATTATGTAATAAGTTTAAGTGCATTTCTGGTGATATTTTCCTCATCAGTGCCTCTGATTTAATTTCTGTATTTGATTAAGAAGGACAATGATGTAGGGACTGGTATCATTTCAGAAAAAATTAAAGGATGAATATTCTTATGAGGAAAAAGACCTTTTAAAACTTTTATCTGCCCTAGTTATTTAAAATATTATTCTACATTCTGTCCTATCACTCTGGCTTAACCTAAATGTACATAATTTCAGATCTGTATGATTACATCAAAGAAATAGGAAACATGTACAATTATTTTGGTTTAAGTAGTTGTTGCCCCAGTTCCTACATTACACTTGTTTGTGCAGCTAAAGATGTGTTTGTCTGAGGGAGAATTTCTACCATTCAGCAGATAATTAAGGGCCTGGTTTTCATTGACTCAACGCAATTCAAACCAATGGAATCCTTAATTGTCCTAATAATCCAAATTTTGTGAATTGAGAATTGCGATTTTAGTAAGAAGTCTATGAAAAGTATATACTTCATACATGTTCGCCTTTCATTATGTTACTTATGAAGACAGGACTCCCTGGATAGCGGAGAAACTTAGATAAGATAGTGATTGTAGAATATTTAAGGTGATTATAAATATTACCTGCCAGTAAAAATTCAACTGTCATTCAAATGCCGTCTCCTCTTGGGTCCAGACAAATGGCGTGTCTGCCCCACGCCTTCCCGTGTTAGGCAGAGGGTGGTGGGTATATATTTGCACACCGCTGTACTTGACTCCTCATCTTCCTGGCTGGGAGGTCCCTGGGGATGGCAGGGCACCAACTCGGAGAGGTGTTCCCGATTTTCAGGCTAGGGTGCAGAGACGCTTAGTCTGGCCGCGTTTTGGGCCAGCTTGGCCTGGCAGAACTGTAGCATCAGGTCCATGAGATGACGTGATCATGGTCTTTCCAGAGTTGGGAGCAGCAGGGCAGTATGCTGGGTCACACAGCAGCTGGAAACTCTGGTGGGCTGGAGTTCATGCTATATTTCAAAGGCGGATAATTTGCAAACAGGGTAATGCAGCTGTGACTAATTGAGAATTTTAATTTTAGTTGTCATTGCAAACCTTAACAAGACTGAGACTTCTGGCTCTTGAAGAAAGAAAAGAAACTTACTGCCTGAAATGGTAACCAAGGCAAGAAAATACCCTTGGAGCTGTTGCTGTAGACAGGCCTAGAAAGGACTCTCCACAGAAGAGCTCTGTGAACTTTTTTTGCTAGTTAGTATAATTTTCAGATGCCTTATTTCATCTCAATTACTGCATTCCCATCTATTTAGTTAACTGCTCTTCACAGGAAATAATTACTCTGCCCTTTTTCTCCCCCAACTTGCTATTACCTTATTGCTGAGAGACAGTCTGGTATTTCCAATACCTTCTGATTGTAAGAAATACTGGGAAAAATACATACATACATACAAACACCTATAAGTTTTGCATATATAATTTTCTTTCTTGTAAACATAGTTAATTACCTGACCATTGCACTATGTGGATTACAGACCTGATCAAATATGCACAGACTTTAGTATAAAGATCTCCATTGGACTGAGTGGATAAAAAGAATAAAATCCAGAGGGCAGTATGCTAGTAGCAGCAGCTCTTAATTATGATATGGACTTCAAAACCTCTTCTGAAACCAGGACTACTTCTCTGTCTTACACTACTAGCATTTGTTTCTAGAGAATCCAAGAGGTTGAAAGCAATACAGGACCCTGTATTAAAGAGGAAAAGATGGTCAAACTGAAAACATGTAAAGAGTTATCCCTGATGTGCAAGTTGCAGTGTGTGATATGGTCAGGTGATGTGCTCTGTGTTGGTTATAGAGTTGTTCATAGTCAGGAGGGCAGGTGATTTTTGAAATGCGCATAAGCCTGTTAGGGAAGAGAGTTCACTAAGAGGAAAAAATCAAAATTAGCTGTTGGTGGCTACTTAGAAACAAAAAATCAGACTCTTTCATGGCATATGACAACAACTGGGCTTGAGGCACTGTGGGTTCATCAGCAGCACAAGAACAAGAATATGCTGGCTCAAGTATTGTTATTGTATCGTGTTGCTGACAGGCATCTCAAGAAACATTCCTAGCTCGATGTAATTTTTAAGTTTAATAAACTTACTTTCTACTCTGTCATCTGTGCCGCTGCTGAGAATACTGAATAGCACGAGACCCAGAAGGATCCCTCTGACACCTTTCTTTGTACATTCTCCCATGTACATCACAGCAGCTGCTAACAGAGGCCCTTTGATGTTCCTTCTGCTATTAGTGTGGCCGTGCAAAATCATCACATCAGTGGCTGAGCACTTTTCATTATAAATCTGACTAATTTTTGTTTATACTTTCCAAAACCCCTTAGAGATAACAGCCACTTTCATCTAACTGTATTTAAAACTGAAAATGGACGCTAGATGAAAGGAAAGGAAAACCATCGTCCCAAATTGCATCTTTGTTCGATGCATGCTACAATTTTAAATGTAAATAGATCTTGGGAGTTCAGAGATAATTCTGATATTGGGTTGGATTTAAAGCCTTTAAGGTTTTGGAAAGATATATTTGAAGGAAAGAATACAGGTAAGTGTGTATATGTATGTGTACTTTTCTTTAGCAAAGTACGGCAAATCTCAGCTTAATGTTTTTGCTGTTTTCATTAAGCATCCATTCATATAAGGAAAAAACAGTTACAGTGGGAGGGAGGTCCAATTGTTGTTCAAAGTCCTCTTTAATTTGGAGCTGTCATGAGGAAGAAATAGAAGCATCACTGTAAATGAAGTCTGTGATAGTTGTCAGCAGGCTGGAATCTCAGTTGGCGTAATTCAGAATATGGCTCTAGATTGAATTTCTGTCAGTTTATGTTGTCAGAGACCTCCCTCAAATACTGAGAAAGACCTGAGAGTACCTGTTTTCTCACCAGGGGAAAATTGTGTTTATTTTATACTTTTATAAGAGTATACAGATTTCTATTTAAGTCAGATTTTTACCATAAGTGTATCTGGCTGGGTCAATCTAATACATACATGCTAGGCTTAATATTTGCCAGCATCCATAATGGCAGTATGATTTCATCGCGCAGTGAAATAACTGAAATCTCTAAGATACACTAGTTTTCATGGTTATTAAATAGTGACTTTTTAACAGCAACTGTGATTTCAAAATTCACAGCTTTATGAAAAATAACTGCTAAATATATATCATATAAAGTAAGTTAAAAAATTTTACAGCATTATGTTGCATATGTACAGAGAATAAAGACTACTACAGGAGGTGTGCTAAGCAAATATTTGAAAGCACATTATGATGAATAATAAATAACACATAGTAGTACTGAATTTCAAAAACTCATATGTGACTAGACTTAAGTGAACTCTTTCAAGATCTTTATCTAAAAAATAAGTCTGTATTCTTTTCCTTGATTTGATAGTTCTTGGAATATCCTAACATTATTTAAAATTTAAAATAAGCCATCATATCAGATTTTCTTTCCAATTTTTTTCTCATCAGTGTAATTTTCACAGCCTGCATGATCTTTAGAAGTAAATAGTTACATTTCAGTCCTCAAGCCAATGCACTATGCTTTTTACTTCTCCTGTTATTTTTTTGTCACGCTTATAGATTTACGGTGTCTTAATGTGTGCTGCCAGTTTTCACACATTTCTGTAAGACAAACATACGTGTTCGTCTTTTCCTAAGGGGCTGCTGCATTTAACTTTTTTTAAGTTTGTAATTTTAATCTATTTGTACTTAAAATCTTAAGTTGGGACTGGTACTACAGCAGTAATATTTCCGGCTCCTTTAGAAGCGGTAAAAAAGAAAAAAAAAGAAAAGTTCAGAGCTTATTTAGGGCTGTATTTCCAGTGAATGTGTGCAGACTTAAGAACTGGGACAATGCCCGAGCTTCTCTGTGCTACCTGAAACCAGCTGGTTCCTTCAGCTCCAGCGCTGCCTCCTTGACTTCAGACAGCTACACGGTCCCTTTCTTGTAGCTGCTTTTCCTTCCCACAGCTGCAGTGAAGCTTCCACAGTGCAAAGACATTGCCATCTTCAAGCTGTCAGCTTCCTTTTTTCTCCAGGCGTAAATGGCAACAGTTAAAGCTAGAAGCTAAGAGAGAGCTCACATGCCGGTGTACAAAACACGCAAGGTTATCTGACAATTACCAAAAAACAATTCAGAAACATCTGTCTGTTGTGTGATAAAAGCAACGTTTCTTAGAGCCATCTGTCTGCTTTCGGATTAGCTTCAGATTGTGGAAATAACCCGCCTTTGATTAAGGTGATGGGGTTATTTTTCCTTGTTACACCTGTGCCTAAAATTGTAGGTGGATTTAATATGATATATAAGAATTCTGCCAGGGAAATATTTTTGTCTTAGACTAGAAATAATGGAATAGATTAAAAGAGCATTTCAGTGGTGAATCTCTTCTAGGGTTCGTTTTGTTTTGTTTTGTTTTGTTTTGTTTTTCTTTGTGGTTTTGGAATATTTTTGCAGCTGGACTTGGGGAACAGTCAAAGCAAACACTATTTCATCAAAATTTGTTTGCTTAGTAGAAATTCAAAATTATCTGGCAGATATTTATTTCCTGCAGTGTTTTGTTTTGGGGTTTTTGTCTCTGTTGTAATACTGGTGAATAGGCTTTTTTTTTGAGAAACTATTTTGTCCTGTTTTTACCATTCTGAAGATGGCCGAGTTCTTGCACATGTTAGACACGTGTCTCGTTTTATTTACTCCGCCGTTTATTGGAGTTGAAGCCATGCTGGTCTGTCAGGAGGGTGAGGAGAAGACATTTTTAAACAGAAGCAGCCAACAGGAATGAAAAGTGACAGCAAGTTGGGACTGTTGTCTCCCTGATGCAATGGGAACAGCGGGTATGTTTTGTTTCAATTCTAAAAGAATAATGACCCCACTGAGAAGAGTCACTGTTGCTAATGACGCTTGAGAGAAGCCCATAATGTACAAAGACGCTCTCATCCCCATCGAGAAGTGGTTCTCCTGTACCTACAGATGAGAAAAATGAAGCAGTGGTTGGCTTCTTTGTGAGTTTTCCCTGGCCTTTTGAAGTTATGCCTCTTCAGTACTCATTTTTGTTGTGCCCTACTGTTCTTAAATGGAGGGGAAGAGAAGAGGCCGCAGGTAAGGTCAGGATTTTTCTTTATGAGAATTTGATATGAGTGTATTGTTCTGAGTAACAAATGGAGTGTTATTAGAAATAATACTTTGGGTTTCTGATTATTTTCTTAAATTTCTTTTTCTTACCACCCAAATGGCCAAAATGCAACTTCTGCTATGGCTATACTACTTTTTTTCAGTGTTGTAGATGACAGATGGAGTCAGTGATGAGAATATTATTTCTAATGAACTGAACTGTACCAAACATGTCCAGTTAATACAAACCTTGTCTGCTGTCCTTTTAAGCCAAAATTTTGCTATTCAGCTATCTGATAAAGTACACTTAGAAGAATCTTCTGTTGTTTTGCTGTAAAGCAAGCAACTGCAGAGGTGAGAATTCAATGTCAGCATCACACAGGTAGTGAATATATATATTTTTACAAGCCTTCTAGCAAATAGAGGTTTTTTTCTGTTATGGTGAAGCTGTTAGGACTGTAGCAAGTTCAAGTAAGTCTAGCAATTAAATGTTGCTATAGTTTTGTTTTTTTTAAGAGGACTGTCTGCAATATAGAAGAGATCAATTTGGCTTCGATTCAAGAACTGTGAAGATATAACTAGGAATTTTATAGGATTTCCTTGCAAATGCCAGCTGTTAAATACAGTTTAACAGTTGGTCTGTTGAATAATTTGAAGTTGAGATTCATTCTTTGCAAATAATTTTTCCAGTAACATTTGTAGCAGATTAATTTCAAAATTTTCCGCACGGTTTTATTGTAGCTGATAGTAACAGGACATGGTAAGAGAATATTTAGGTTGGTTTCTCTTTCTGATCCGTACGTCGTGTGCTCATGAAGGTTAAGCTCCTAAAACAGTGTTTTCATAGAACAGGTTCTATTATCTCTCTATTATTTATCTAGTTTCTTTGGCATGATAGATATTCCTCCTTCACTTCCTAACAACATTCATCATTGTTTCACTTCACGACAGCATGAAATTCTTAAACAACAACCTAATGCCTACAAAGCCCATGTTGACTCAAACAAAAGAGGGACACCCTTCCACCTAAATGAAAGGATGGTGAGTACATATATGTGTAGCTGTGAGTGGGGAAAGAAAGTATTGTGCTTATGAATAGATTTTTTTTATTCCATGTAGCCCTTTTATTGTACTTCAGTTCGTTAGCCAAACAGTGTGTCACTGAGCCAGACTCTGATCTCTAAGTAAGTGCCTTCCAGCACTGTTTATACTTTTCAGAGTCACAGTTCATTACTCTAACAGACACACCAGATCATTTTGCATACCCTTTACATATTATTTCCAAGTAAACATCTCCCACTTCCAGGCCCATCTGCACTTTATTCTAGCCAAGAACAGTGCTTTTGCATGTTAAATTGTCCTGGCTGGTCATGTTGACCAGAATGTAGCTCCCTTGCTTACCTTGCGTCTGAAGTCAAAACCGTGTGGTTGATATCCTTCCGTGCCTTTAACAAAGAGGGACTGTTCACAGATTATATATTAAACTGTTGCAAACACTAAGTGAGCCACTAACCTTTGTATTCACTGTAATTTTCTGCTTAAAATAGGCTTTTGTATGGATCAGTGATAAATGAACTAAAAGGTGTACTTTTAAAGGATCATCTTTTTTCACTTTTCTAAATTTCCCTAGCTCTCTCCTGCAGGCAACTTTTTAGGAGATTTTTCCTGTTGCTACTGTATTGTGTTGGTATTGAGGTAATATGAGGTATTGTGTACATTGCAGTGGATGGATGGAATGCGCACCCTATCAAGCTCTAAATGGAGAATTAATAAGAGACAGTTTCTGTCTTCAAAAGCTTAATATGTATTAATAAACTAAAGGGTGAAAAGAAAAAGCTGAAGGGTTCTTATTGTTTGCTTTTTAATTAACTTGCTGTAGATCATAAAAGCCTGTAGTTGGCTGAAAATAATAATCTTGTTTCCCGCTTCAGAATCAGTACATAACCATAACATTTTTAACTTCTGACCCAACATAGGTTTTAATTTATAATAATACTGTTAATTACAAAAGGAAAAAAAAAAAGTATTTTCTTAAAGCTGGAGTAAAATTTGTGTGGGATGATAATAGATGGATTCAGGAGATGAAACTACTTAGTTGAAGATGTTTTGAGAGAGTATCATTGCCAGTGAGTATTTAAGAAGGTTAGCTTTGTTTCCTTAATAGGTTTGGAGAATTAATATAGGAATTTTTCCTCCTTCCTTTCTTAACAAAGAAATAAGTTTGCAGAAAGAGTCTTTGAAGCCATCTGGCTTAATCAACTTTAAAGTCCTCCCATAAGGAAGTTTTACATGGCTCTTCTTGTTTTAAAGGAATTAGGTATGAAGAAAAATAATACATGCCTTATTGGCTGGAGACTGTGTAGTAGATTCCCTAAGGTGACTGTCCAGCACAAGATATCAGAAGCTTTGGGTTGTCCAAACTATGAAGGACTCTGAAGACTGCCTGCAGACTGGACTGCCCTTTTTACAAAAGAGCTCAAGTTGATTTTGATGGCTTTAATGGTATCCCTAGAAAGAAAAAAAAAAAAAAAAAGAAAAGAAGAAAAGAATCCCCCCAAACCTATATATATGAGGATCAGCTATTCCAACTCATTGTCTCTCAGAAGTGATTTATTACCTCATGTCAAGTTTCAGTCTTCAATGAGGAAAGAGCTGTACACATTCATTCTGTTGAGATGTTTGGATCATTCCCTGAACAAATTTGTTTTTCTACTGTGACAGAAAAACAAATTCTATTCCTTTCTTTTTTGTGGAATAGTTATCCACCTGTTATTGATTTGACTCATATCAGTAGAAGGTAGTATGAGTATCAGAAACAGAAATAAGGCTTAGTGGAGGTAGGGATTGGATGGCTGAGGAAGGAGGGAGCAGCGGCAAGGTGGTAAACCAGGGTTATAACCTTTGCGTGTCAGACAGGCCCACCAGAATCTTACGGTGGATGACAAAGGAGTTTTACCTGTCATTCAGAGAAGGAATTGTTAATTATCAAATGATATCTAGAAAATAGCAACTTGATGTTTTCATTTCCACAGTATTTCAGTTAAAATTGTTCTAGGTCTATTATCTTTTAGGCCTATATAGAGAAAGGCCGAGAAGCAAGCCACTTTTGCAGGGAAAGAATTAAGGATAAATTAATTCTATCTACATTACTCCCAGAAGGAGCTGAGTTATAAAAGCTCGGGTGTTCCCCTCAGTAATGGGTTCTTCCTGGCGAATGGAACCTGAAACACAGGATAAAGAGGAAGACAGAATTCCTCTGGAAATGTGTACTGGGAAAATATCTAATATCTAATAAGCTGGATACAGAGAGAGAGAGAGACCTTTTGGATTTAATAATAATGTGACACTTGTAATTTGAGTTGTCTATTCTGGATGCTTTTGATAGCTGCATTAGCAGTTTGTCTGAATCTGGCTTTAAGGTAGGGTTGGTTTTGAGGTAAACATTAGTAGCAAGTTGTTCCTCACCCATTATGGAATTTATAATTTTGGGAAAAAAAACACCATAAACAAACAAACAAAACCCCCCTAATTCACCAACTGCAGAGCTGACCTCATGCTTTTCTTGATAGACAGTTAATATTTATCTCCTTTTGCAAAATGTGACAGCTTCAACAGACAAAGCAAAATGACTGGCTAGATTCTTAATAACAGCCAGGATGTGAAAGGGACAGTCAAGCAGGTGCTACAGTGTATATTGAAGGTTAGAGGGGTGGTTCATGTCGAGTCTTCTCTTGTGAGCCAGAGGTTTAGAAAAGACTAGGTTTCTCCCTGGCTCCTTTTTTGAGATGAAATACGACAAGTCTCTGAAATCTGGACAAAAGAAGCCTTCTCTGTGGGGCAGACCCTCCAATTGTTGCCAGTACAGAATTTCCCAAGCCTCTCACAGGGCTGAGACAAAGAGGATCCTTCATCAGGAGAGTGGAGCAGGCACCTTGGGTCCCCTATGGAATATGCACTGGAGAGCAGTAGTCTTAAGAAGGAGGCGGCACTGTCTGGTTTCTGAATAAGCAGACCAGTGCTTATCTTCTCAGTTCCTGGGAACTGAATCTTTACAGCACAGGAAACCTCTCTATACAAATTTCAGTTTTGATTTTAATTTAATCTTATCTGGAGGAGGCATCCTAGATGCATTTAGTCAGAGACATGATCCTTCATACTTCATTGTTTCTTTAGGAATGTGAAGAAGAAAATTAGTGTAATGGGTGTAGAACTGTAATCGCTGGGTGCTTAGAGTGTCCTCTGAATATTCCCTTGACCCAACTTGTGGCCCTGCCCTGTAAAAGCCGCAGATTAATAGAATGTCTCAAGCTGGAAAGGACCCATAAGGACCATCAAGTCCAACTCCCTGCTGATTGTAGGACTACCTAAAGCTAAACCATATGACTAAGAGCATCATCCAGACACTCCTTGAACTCTGAGAGACTTGGTGCTATGACCACTTCCCTGGGGAACCTGTTCCAGTGACCAACCATCTTCTCAGTGAAGAACCTCTTCTTAATGTCCAAAAGAGCTTAACGTCTTGAATACAGCTATTGTACATGGCAATTGCTACCGGGGGGTTGGGTGATGTTCCTGCTTAGCAGCAAGGACAGACTCTGTCTCTGAGTCATCTGCAAGACTGGTGGGTTTCCATGGGCTAGCAAACACAGAAGACACTGGGTAAAACCTTGAATGGTTCTGAAGAGAACCAGTTTTTGCCTTCCACTCTTACATTTTTTAAACCTGTTTATTTTAGTTTCTATTGTCTGATATCTCATTGCAAGTTTCTTTCTTCCTTTTGGGGTTGTGGGGTTTTTTTTTTTGTTTGTTTGGTTTGTTTTTTTTTTTTTGCTTTGGTTGGAATTCAGATCTACAAAATGTTTGATTTCCTTTGGTGTGTCAGTTAAGCTTCTGCTCCCCAATTGCCCAGGTAGAACCTTACTTCTAAAACAGCTCTGTGTCTCTGTATATATGCTGAAGTCAGGCTTTCTCACTTTCTTTTTCCTCAGTCTTCCTGCCAAATGTGGGGGCAGATCATCACAATCACAACTTTTATGCCAGAGGAGAGGAATGAGAAAAAAGGATGTATCAAGGTTTTGTGGGATAAGAAGGAAAAATAATGTGGAAGGAATTTCTGACAATGTCTGATCCTTTATCCCATTGCTGGTGCCTTGTAATTATGTCTGTCTTTCTTTTTCTTTTTGGCAGGGGGGAAGATCGCTTTGATTTTCTTGAATTTGTTTCAGATTTTTGAAGAGCTGCTTAGGTATTATGCCCTCCTTCCACTTGCAGGGAAGTGGCTATGACGAATCCCTCAAAACAAATGGAGCCAGTGTCATATGTGCCTTGCAGAGTGAGCCCATATCATTCGTTATTTGGGATTAGTGATGTCTCCTCCAGTTTGGTCCATTCTGCTGGGGTACCCCTCTCGTATTTCTTTCCTACTTCCTATTGTGTCATAGTGCTAAATAACTGTCAAGTGCAAGAAGTACAGTTTCTAGTATCTGCTTAATAGTCAGTAATCTGGTGTCTGTTTCAGTCATTGGGTTCTCAGTAAGCTGAAATAACTGTTATTCACCCACTAAAAGGATTACAGAATTTCTTATGCATAAAATGTGCTGTCATTACAACTTTGTTTTCTCCAAGAAAATGTTCCTGTGTAATGCTCAGCCATCTAGAATGGTTTCTTGCCAGCCTATTTCTACATGCTTTAGTAAATATGTGCTTGATTATCCTGCTTCTCTTAGTTTCTCCTAGAATAAATTTTGTGCTTTCTTTAGTGTGATCCTTCTGTTCCATATCGATGTTCACAGAAATGTTTCATTGTCCTTGATTTAAACTACTCTTAAAATTTCTTGTTATAATTGTCATGAGCAGCTTAATAAAATCAGCTTTTTTCTTCTGACTAGTATTCTGTTGTTTAATACTGGACAAGCAAAAGTGGGTATGTTCCCTTGCTTGTGCTCCTGTACTGGTTCCTTTGGACTACAGTGGGAAGAGGCAGTGGAAGTGTTACAGATAATCCTAGCAACCAGGAGACTTTGAGATAGGACTTAGCATTGGATTTAAGATTTCCTATGAAGTCATACTATGAAAGCTTACTGTGATTTGCCCAGGGCAAGTCTATAAGCCTCAGTGTCAGAGGCTACCAAATTGTGTTCTTTAGTTTAAAATCACTACTATTTCTCCTTGTTTATTAGTGTGCACACACCAGTACATTTTGCTGGATATGAGCTTTTTTTACTACCTTTTTCCTTATCTTTAAACTGGGAAGTTTATTGGTATGAAACAGCTCTTGCTGGGAGGTGGAACTGGTAGGTATCTATACCTTTTGTTTTAATGAGTATTGCATAATGTATTATCACTTGTTTGATGACACCATTCTGTACACAATGTGCCCTAATTTTTGCAACCAGGTGGCATTTTGGAAATTGGACTAATACTAATTCTTAAAAAAAATTTTATATCAGCCCCTGGCTTTACACCGCCGTGCAGAGCTGGGATGGATTTCTGTGCAGAGCGGGTTCCTCGTATATCTTCTCACTTCAGTTTCACAAGCTGGTTTAGGGTGTGCTGTTCATTTTGAGACACAGATGTTTTCTCAGAGGGGCAGAAATCTCCACATTTGCACGTTAGGGACACCAGATGCTCACAGCCAAAATAGTTGTGAGTAGGTTGACGTTGCATGTTTGATCCAGATCAGAGCCCTGCTGAGTCTGCTAACATGGGCATTTTCTAGCCAAAATGTCATTGCAATCATGGATATGTGGCATTCAAATACAAGAGACGTAGCAGACTCATTATAGGCATTTACAAAGAAACTTCACAGCTACCTGATAGGAACTACTTGTGTTCTGTTAGGAAAAAATGCATTGTTTACTACAGGCCATGTGTCTCTCAGTGCTTCGGTGGACAAGGTGATGGGTGCATACAGAAGGTCACTGATCATTGAGCCACACAAGGAGGAAGTGGCAATGCAGAAGTGAATGGACAACCAGTGCTTTATCAAAATTACTTTTGGAGAGAAAAGGAAAGAATTTAGATAGCTTTAAAAAATTCAGGTGAAAACGAATGGGTTTGTGAGTGAAAGTAATGTAAAATAATGCAACCAGGAAGTTGTTCATTCCATTGTCTTTTGTAATATTGTCTGCCGGCAATAAATGATTTGAAAGTGTTGTGAACTGATAGCTCAACGCTGATCAGGCTGAGAGAGCTTAATATCCTTTGAATTTTCTGAATTTCTCCCCAGCTGCCTTAAATGTGAAGGTCCTGTGGAAATATTATTTTGCGTATGAAAGCGATGACAGGTTTTCGCCATATTTGCTTGCTATATAAGCACATTAAAAGTGTGTCAAGGGTGCTATAGGTGCCAGTGGCCCCCTGGGGCTGCACTGGCTCTGGGCTGGCCCTGAGCCCCCACAGCCAAACCCCCAACAGGGGGGGTGCACTTGGAGCCCATACAAAGGGTCCTCTGAAAGCTTAACCTCAAACAACCCTCTCTACAGCAAATCCTACAAAAGCAGTGTTACACGGCTGCAGTATCCTAGGACTTGCCTCTCTCAAGTGGTGAGAGTAGAGACAGTCTTCACCCTCCACTTTCAGTGTGATCATATTCCCCTTGCTTATTCTGCACTACGTTTTAGTGTTGTTCTTGCTCGACCTGGTGGGACAGCTGCGTGTGTATGTGCTGGCTCCTTAATCTGGTTGATTTCAAGGGGCAAAATTCTCTGAAATGGTGGGTTGAACATTTTTTTCTTTGAAAGAGAAGCTCAGAGGTGTGAAACCACTTGCTCAAGATCACATGGCAAGTAGAGGGAAGGAAAGATGCTAGCCTCCAGTCTTCCTCCTGCCTTGCCTAATAGGCAGCCTGTCCCACAGGCATACCTGCCTCTTGCTAAGAGGAGAGTAAAAGGGTCATTTTCTTATTCAGCAGTGATGGAATAAATCCCATTTTCCATTTAGAAAATAATCAAGTATCTCTAAAGTAGATCAGACTTATACTTACTTGGTTCTGTTTGCTTGATTGGATACAGTGATGTGTTTGTGCAAATGGATGCAGCACTGTGAGTAACATAACCGTTCATATAAAGAAATTTTCTTCCCAAAAGCTGTCGTGGAGCTTTTCAGAACCTGGGAAATGCTCATTAAAATAAGGTACTGGTAGTACCTCTTGAAGTCACAAAAAAACCTGTGAATTTATTTTCCACTGAGAAATACAACAGATATTTTGATAGACAGTCCCTGGAAATGGTGTCCCAAAAGGAGAGAATCAAAATAAAATGGCTAAGATGCCATTAATTGTTGTTTTTCCTGCCCTCCATTCGCCTTTGATCTAAGAGAGTTTCTTCCTCTTTTCCTTAGGGAGGGAAGGAGGTGTGGGAAAGAGATTTACTGGGCTGAGACCATATTTCTGCTGTTAGTTGCTCTGCAGCTTCATCCAGAAGAGCTTATTCCTGTTTTTCACCGCCTCAGGGCTGACTGCCTCGGGAAGTGCTTTAGATAGGAACCATGATCCCTAACTGACTTACAGCTCCTGTTAACAGTTTGCCCACAGATCAGCTGTGGCTCTCCAGAGCTTTAAAATACTTGTATGCTTTGTTCAGGACTTCGAGCTCACTTTTTAAAGACATCTTTTATAATAGAAAGAAAGGTATTATAAGAAGATAATACATGCTTAAGGCTGACGTAGAAATCCTTTTCAGTAGTCAGAAGTTAGTATTGTAGTTAAATTTGCCTGCTTGTGTGGAAAATTTTGATGACAAGATTTCTATATTTTAACACATTGGTTAGTCATTCAGCAAAATAAGATAAAATTTTAAAAGACATCTCTGTGACTTGGATAATTGCGTGGCAATCCGTAAAAGAGAGTTTATTGGAAAATAAAACGTCAACAATGTAATTTTTAATATCAAGGTAAAATTACTTTTCACAGTAGCAGCTATCTATGAAATGTTTCCATCTGGATTTTGTGAGTATATTTTTCCTGTACAAGAGATCAGAGAAAACAAAAATGAATATTTTTTTTAAAGGAAAAAGAATATTGCTTTTATCTCTTTCCATGTTGGAGTGCTAAGCTTTACTCTCACGGAGGCAGACACCTGCTTAAACTACATCTAATCTAGTGTCTCCTTAAGTTTACAGCAGCATAGCCAGAAGCATAATTTGGTCCCCTACCAGCAACAAAAGGTTTTGGAGCTCTTGAAATGTTTTTGTTCTAAAGTGGTGTTTAGACTGCTGGAGCTCTAATAAATTGTCTCTGTTTTTACATCTTTCCTTCCCCATTTTCTTCAGACTCTGAAAAATGCTAGTGTTAGAATTAATATATTCTAACATAAATTACTTCTGAAAAATTGCATTTGTGTAAGTTTACAAAAGAGCAAGCACCTGCTAGCTCAGGCTAGAGTCTATGTGCTGATAAAAAGGCATAAAAGTTGAGTTGATAAAAAATAGTTTGCCACTGACAAAACAAGAATGAAAGTGTCCTTATTGGTGTAATAATTTTTGTTCAATAATCTGTCCCCCTGATGCTTGTAAGCATTGCACTGAAATCTAAAAATACTAATGATTTACTATCCATTTCATTATCCTTGATCCACATATCTGTGTGCAACTGTCTTAATTGATGAAAGCTTGTATCTTAGCAAAAGTTGAGTTGCTTGGCTTTTAAAATTATAAACATTATCTTTCATTCTGCAGGAAGTAGTTTAATAAGTTGTTCAGGATTGCTCAGCCAGAATTCTGTTTCCTTGGTACAACACTACTGGCACATCCAAGTAAATGCAGAAGCACTTCTCTCCTCATATTGTGAAACTTCAAAAATATTTCACCTCAACCCCAGTTAATATAAAATGGAATCACAGCTGAATCTCTTCAAACTTTTGGAAAATACTTTTCCAAAACAACTGCTTCAAAACAATTGCAGTCCCTGACAGGTGCCAAAAAAAAAGGCATGTGAGTGGTGGCAATGATGGAATTTATTCTACTCTTAAACATTTCAGACATCCAGCACAATAATTGAATCTCTTTGAATTAATAATATATTATAAAATTACATTGGGGTATATATAACAATGTAGTATGCTAAGCAATTTAATATAATTGAAATACATTTGATCAGAATAAAAAATGGTTTTCATATCTTGAAAAGAAATGTGTATTTCATTGTCTCCAAATGGAAAAGAATTTTTAGAACCCCATTCCTTACTTCTTCAGGGAATTCCTCCACATTGAACAGAATTTGAAGTCAAGGTATTTCAGAGTTAGACAGGTAGGAACTTTACTATATGGTGCAGTTTGGGGGTCTGGGGATGAACACTAATTCTGTCATGGAGGTAATCTGTGAAATGTAGGGTAGGAGGAGAAAATGATTGATGCCAAACATTTTATGCACAAAGCTTTCCAGGAGTTTGAGTTTCTGAGTAGCAGCAACAAAATGAGTAGCCACAGCAAAGTAGCACATGCAGCACTGGCAACCAAATGGTGCAGATTTCTTATTCAATGTAGGGTGCTGCTGGGGTGGAGTGATTGGTCTGCTTTTTGTTTTAAATGAGTGCGTAGAAGAGTCTTCTTTAGAGCTCACTGAAATCAAACAAATCATGATTCATGTGCTTCGCCTTGTGGGTGAGATGTAATGTTTAACTGTGTTACAGGTTCCTTAATGTTTTGCTTGAGAGATCATATAGACTCCTTAAAAACAAACACTCTGAAAAGGTAGATGCAATGAAAAAAGTCTTGGGCTATTTACACAAGCTGAGACTGGCTTTGCAATATTTTAAAATTCACAAGTGGAGCTACTAAGAAAAGATGGATTAGATTCTGGAAGCTCTTGCTGATCTCCAGCAGCTCCTTTTAATTTTCTTAGGGATTGTAAGTATGAGTGGTTTCTATCCAGCCAGACCCACAGTGTTGCATTTCTCCTGCTGTATCCATGGGGACAGGATCAAGTCTATCCCAAATGACACTCAGCACCCAGCACCTTCTGCTAGACCTTGTGCTGCTAATGGTGTCGAAATGCTCTGTCTATAAGGTTTGGGTTCACACTCTTTGAAGGGATGATAGTATGGAGGCAATGCAGAAAAAGTCCTTCTTGTATGTGGTACTAGTGTGAAGAGGTCTTTCTATTCTACCTTCGTCTTCCCACTTATTCCTAAAAAACAAGTCAGTGTGTGATCTCTGTTGTACCCTTGCCACACCCCCGTTGACTGAATTGCTAATGAAAGCCGTCTTTTTTTTTAAGCAGAGTATCAGCAATGTTCTTTCCCTAGGTCTGATGACTTTTCTGACAATACTAGGTTTTACCAATAAATGACTGAAGTGTGTCATGTTTATGTTTAAGTCCTCAGAAGCATTCTTCCTCTCTCTCTTTTTTTTTTTTTTTGAACTGGATACTGTCGTATGGATTAATGTGGATTAAGATGTACTCGTGTAGTTTCTGCATCTATGGAGCTGAGGGAGTAGAAGGAAAGGTAGCTCTGGAAATAGGGCATAAATCTGATGTGCTGAGTCAAGAATTTCTCTAGATTCTCTCTTAAAATTCGCAATAATGATATCTTCATTGGCTGGTTTTGTTTCTTTATGTTTGTTTGTTTTTTCCCTTGAACATCAACATTTGGCTATTGTAAACAGAACGAAGGCCCTACTTTGCTTCACATAGAGCACTGAAAAACTGGTGGGTGGCAGTAGCTTGTTTCACTTTTGACTGAACTTAATTCCTACCAGTGACCAAAAAGTGAAAGGCTCTATATCTGGTAACGAGCTACTCCTGCCGAGTAAGCACAAACATATTTAATTATTTCTTTTAAGATGCATTTCTCATGTCACTTCTAGGGCAAGAATTATAATTAAAAACAAAACAAACAAACCCAAAAGACTCCCTATGACCACAACCTCGATCTGGAACTCAGAAAAATAAATTCCTGCTTAAGCATCTTTTGAGCATGAGTATTACATCAGCAAATGCAATGTAATTTATTTACATCAGTATTACAATGTGACTATTAAATAGAAGTTTTTTAAACCTGTCAATTACTTTAAGTTAATATCCACACCTGATAGTAGGTCACTAGTTATGTCCCCAGATAATATCTCGTAACTGACTGCTACTCAAGCTGCCTAATCTTTTTGACCTCTGTGTGTGTGTGTGTGTGTGTGTATGCATGTATATGAGAGAGACAGGGAAAAAAATGTATTCATAAAGTCTTACAACATACTCTAAAAGGTGACCAGCTCTGACTCTGTCAGGCCAAGTGAGGAAAAGCTTGTTTTTTGTAAAGTGTGTGTTGTTCTCTAATATGTGATAATACCTAACATCCGTTGTAACTTCTTTGCCCATATTGATGGTGCATTTGACTTTCTGCAGTGTGAAAAAGGGATTTTTTTTTTGGCTTCTGGGGATAAAAATCACCTGTGTTTTTCACATATTTCATGCATTATTAGCCTTATATATAATTTAGCAAGACCAAGGCAGTTTCTAAATGAATGCTACATACTATGACCAATTATGATCTTTCAATAAATAAGTCGTGCCTGCTTTTATACATTTATTTTCTCTTACATATTCTTTTTTTTCTTTTGAAAAATGTGCTTTCTGTCCAGCAACAGCACGCAGAAAAAAAACCCTGACTTCTGTATATAGAAATAATTCATTTGTGATCCATGTGCAATCTTTGTCTTGCCTTGAAAATACAGGCTTTGAGTTGAACTTCAGAGAAATAAGTAATTTGCTTTGCTTTATTAGTCCTGAATTTCATTTTTTACTGGTTAGAGAAATATGTGCCCTAAATCTCAGCTTGTACTTTACCCCATTTTGAAAGGCTTAGTTGTGAGTAAGAATATGTCTTAATACCTTATTTGATCAATCTGGAAGTCTGTTTTCAAGAGATGTTTCCAATGCTTATGTAGTAATTAGGTAGATATTTATTTGAACTATAGTGCGTACCCATATGCAAGAATCGGCAGGTGTAACAGAAATAAGCAAGAAATCAGTGGGTAAGTCAGCCTCTCCTTTACACAGGCACTCACAGTATGGTTTCCTCTATTTACCGTAGCATTAGACATTGTGTCAGAAACCTCTAGATCCAGAAATATGACAGAGACTGTTACAAACACTGTGATGTTTACTTCAGCAACAAGATCACAGTCCGGTGTCATTTAGTAATGAAGGCTGACATGATTTAGGGGACATGGAGAAACAACTGAGGTCCCATGGAGGGTTTGTGCCAGTCCTGTCACTCAGGCTAGCCACCCTAGCCCTCGTAGCTGCAGCTGGCTTGGAGAAAGTCCTTACTCCCTGCTCCTGTTTCAGTGATGGAGCAGAAAGGGCCATGGCTGGACCAACTAATTAGTTCCATTTTTAATTCTCATTTTTTTCAGTACTAATTGTGCATATCAGTGTCATGTGGTGACAGCTGATATTTCCTAAGTGTAGATGATCTTCTGAAATTCATGATTCTGAGCAACTAGGTAATTGTAAGTTATGAATCCTTGCATAGCGTGGAGTAAACAGCTAATTTTATCTGTCCAGTATTCTGCAATTTTTTTCTCCTTTGGCTGCTTCCACATGACTCTTTTAGCTGTAATGAGAGTTACATTTATGTGCAGAAGAGAGAGACGACAATGCAAACAGTCAAAGCATAATAGTCCTGTGAAGCTTGACAATCCCCGTGGAAGCATTAGAGTAATCTCTTGGGTACCTGTGGAGGAAGGATTGCCTTAATGGCTGTAAATGCGCTGTGAATATGTTAGTAAATCATATGTGGAATTCTCTTCTGATTCACTCTTCCATCCCTCTCCCGCTCCACTTCATTGCAAGGTAGCAGCAAATCCTTTAGTGTGGAAAATTTAGTATTTCATTCCACCAAAACAGTTTGCCTATTTGTCTTCTCAGCAAGCATAATGGCCCAGTGCATTTGAAGGACGCTGCAGTATTGCTTACCTATATTTCTTGATTTATTAATCTTTACAACAAAAACAAGTCCCACTTAAAAGCACTCTTAATGTCAAGACATAAAAATTAAGCACAAACAACTAGCACTTCTGGGCTTGTTTGTCCATGATAGTCTAAGACAGTCTATACAAGTGCTACTATCCATGCAGGCACGTAGTTCTGGATGTGGTCTTTATTCATATGCTAGGCTAATGGCATCCCTTGTCCTATCTTTCACAATAATGTCAGGTGCCTTTTGGTTTTACTTTCTCAAATTATGATGGTAGTATGACCAGGAAGTTGCCAAAATTGTGAAAAAAATGGACAGACAGGGTAGGTTGCTGTGTTTTGATAATGAGGATTTAGTGGAAAGGGAAGGCATAACAGGATATATACTCAAAAGGTACTTGTGCACCTCTCTCTGTTCCTTTCTGGGAACAACACGTGCATTTTAGATATTTGCTTGCTGTGTTCCCAAAGGTTAGCTATATATGGGTAGAGGAATGCTCAACAGAACTGCTAAATATGCAACTGTCAGGTCTATGTGGCACTACCATGCCATCCCCATTTCTTTGGACAGGCATTTGAGGCCACCCTTGCATTCCTGAAATGATGAAAAGGACAGCTGTGTCCCAGTCACTGCCTCACTTGGGTGAAAGGGAAGAGCATCCTCTTGCACTGTGCTTACGCCTTTAGACTCTCTCATACCTGTGGAAGAATTAGGTAAAATGTGGTCTCTAATGATCCTTCTAAGTGTAGCCAGTCTACAGGTCACTGACAGCAGAAAGTAAATACATGTAGTGAGAACGTATGTGTCTAAGAATGAAGTAACTAAGAATTTGGAAGATTTTCTGCCTTACTAGGTAAACACACAAATTATTAAGGAAAAGTAAAGCAAGTAGGGTGAAGTGATTAGAAAAATTGCCTGAGAATTAGTACAGCATTTTCATTTGCTCCTAAATAGGAATTTCATTCTAGCTTTAAGAGAAATATTTTTAACTTGGTTTCTAAGGAGATTAGTCATGTATGAATGTGCTGTCTGTCTTTGTCCATCTGTCTACTAGAACTTGTATGTTCCCAATGCATGTTGAACCTATTGACAGATTTTCAGTTCAACAGAAAGCAGAGGTTTAGAGGGTATTAAATTTCATAGGTGTTAGTGGCTGGGTAGAGGCCACTTTGTACAGTTGAACACTTGCAAGGAACTTCCCCTATGTAATATGGGGCACACTGGAAGTATAGCAGGTTCTGGGATATAAGAATTCAAAGAGACCAGAGAGTACTGTGTTGCAGGGGTCCTGGGAAGTGACCTGGTGGCTTTCTATGACGGTGTAAAAGAGTTGGCAGATAAGGGAAGAGCAACTGTTATCATCTACCTGGACTTGTGCAAGCCATTTGACACTGCCCCACACAACATCCTTGTCTCTAAATTGGAGAGACGTGGGTTTGACCACTCGGTGGATAAGGAATTGCCTGGATGGCTGCACTCAAAGAGTTGCTGTCAATGGCTTGATGTCCAAGTGGTGACCAGTGACAAGTGGCATTCCTCAGTGGTCAGTACTGGGACCAGTGCTGTTTAACATCTTTGTCGGCGACATGAACAGTGGGGTTGAGCGTAGCCTCATCAAGTTTGCTGACAACACCAAGCTGTGTGGTGTGGTCAACACACTGGAGGGCAGGGATGCCATCCAGAGGAACCTGGACAGGCTTGAGAGGTGGGCCTGTGCAAATCTCATGAAGTTCAACAAGGCCAAGTGCAAGGTCCTGCACCCAGGTTGGGGCAATCCCAAGCACAAATGCAGGCTGAGTGGAGAACGGATTGAGAGCAGTCCTGAGGAGAAGGACTTGGGGGTGTTCATTGTGACAAGCTCAACATGAGCTGGCAATGTTCACTCGCAGCCCAGAAAGCCAACTGCATCCTGGGCTGTATCAAAAGGAGCGTGGCCAGCAGGTCAAGGGAGATGATGCTGCCCTTTTACTCCACTTCAGTGTGAGCCCACCTGGAGTACTGCACCCAGCTATGGGGCCCCCAACATAAGAAGGGCATGGACCTGTTGGACTGAGCCAAGAGGAGGGCCATGAAGATGATCAGAGCACTGGAGCAACTCTTCTATTCAGACAGGCTGAGAGTTAGGGTTGTTCATCCTGGTGAAGAGAAGACTCTGGGGAAACTTTGTAGTGGCCTTCCAGTACCTAATGGGGGCATACAGGAAAGGTGAGGAGTGACTCTTTATCTGGGAGTGCAGTGATAGGACGAGGGGTAACAGTTTTAAACCAAAAAAGGGTAGATTTAGATTAGATATTAGGAAGAAATTCTTTGGTGTGAGGGTGGTGAGACACTGGAACAGGTTGCCCAGAGAAGTTGTGGATGCCCCATCCCTGGAATTGTTCAAGGCCAGGTTGGATGGGGCTTTGAGAACCTGGTCTAGCGGAAGGTGCCCCTGCCCATGTCAGGGAGTTTGGAACTACATGATCTTTAAGGTCCCTTCTAACTCTAACCATACTATGATTCTATGGTTTTATGACCAAGGGAAGAATTGCGTGGAAAGCAAGAAACATGCACACAAAAATCGTAGTAAAAAAAGCCTAACTATTCTTGCTGTTCACAGGACACGTTTGATGAACACCCAGTTCAAAGTAAGCAGTTACGTAATTTTTATGGTCTAAAAAAACCAAACGAAAACATTAGGAACCAAGCGCTATCATGGCCAAGCATGTATACACACATCTTTTTGTGTCAAGGACTTTCTGGGTGTATGACCTGAGTGCTGTTGCCTTTTGAATTAATTTCAGCTGACTTATTGATCTTGAGCAACTATCATCAACCTTCCTCTACAGTTCTTCATTCCCTCAGTTGTACTAGTAGGCCTAAGGCTTACCGGAGAGTCCAGGCAATTTACTCCTCCAGAGCTGCACCTTTGTTCTAGGCAACATTGCTAAGGTTCTGGTAGCATTGTTTCAAAAAAAAACCCCAAAACAATTTTCTTCTGGGATATTAACTATGATCATCCTGGAAGCCAACCTCAGTGGCCTTTCTGTAAGGAACACCACTGTTACCCTTCTCCTGCCCCAGCTCACAGCCTTCTCCGGGATTCTTTCTACTGAAGAAAGCAATCCTGTGCCTTTCAAAATGTGTACATTTTTTAAGCTCTTGAATTAGCTGGTTGCCTGCCTGCACAATATATGCCCATTGTATTTGTCTGATCTGGAAGACACTGCTTATCTGGGGCTGTGGTTAAAATGCAGTTAAGCAATAGCAAAAAATCTAAAGTTCTTTGTGTAATTTGGAACCTGAATTTGGAGAAATGAAAGGCTGTTAATGTGTAATGCATTCATTTCCCTAGCAAATATATATCCTATAAAAGGATGCCAGAAAGGAAAGTGGAGCAACAAAAGTGAAAAATTGCCACCTGATACAATGATTTGTCACCTGTTGACAGTTGTGCCCGTTGGCAGAAAAGTTCATTATGAATGATAAGTTGAGGGCTCAAAACAGGACAGATAGAAGCCTTGAAGATTTGTCCTTGAAGGCTGGTGATGTACAGCATGGTTTCTTTCTTGCTGTAAAAGAGGTTAGTGCAGTTTAATATGACTGTTAGTCTATTTTAAGATATCTCCAATCATAAGCATTATAGAATGAAAGATGTTCATAATAAAACCCTATTGTGAGAGTACTGGGAAAGTACAATAGTCTGTAAATATTTTTACAAATAAGTGAAGAGAGGGCTTTAGGTACTGAGAATTAATGAAATTCAGGGTACCTGATATTGCAAGCCTAATTTTCATAAGGATGACTTGAGAAGAAGAGGTTTGTATCAACTGAAATATTTGTCATCCTAAAGGATCATAAGAAAAATGCAGAGGAGACCAGGGTTCATGGAACCATTCAATCAGTAGAGAATTTTACATCATGCACTGAAGAATTAGGCATTTCTGTTATAATATCCCAAGCAGTGGTTTCTGTGCATCCAACTCCTTTGTTTCCATCATATATTTTCAGTAGAAATCTTACATGTGTAATGTAGAATAGACAGTAGCACGGCAAATGTCTCCTTGATTACATGCTTTTTTCATGCTTCCTACTGTGATGAAAGGTGAAGCTATAGCATCTCCCTCCTTTCCGCTCCCATTCAAACAGATAAAGTGTTTTGTACATGGAACAAGCCCTATTTTTTTTCTACATCATTAAATGTAAAATCATAATTGGCTTAAGGACTGCCAAGTAAACAACCATTTGATCCTTCATAGGTTTTTTCTTCAGAAGAAATGAAACTTTGACTAATGTGACAACCTTGTGATAATCTAATTTAAAAGGCATTTTAAATCCAAGAGAAACAGAGTGACTCAGGGTGGGAATTCCTAGTGCTTTTTGTCGCCTTTTTGTTTAGGTACCATATCACAGTGTATATCACTTCAACTGTTATCTTCCACTGTCCTTGCCCAACTGTCCTCCTGGATTGATTGACCTTGGGTAGCTGTGCATATTCCCTCCTAAGTTTATAAGCATACATTTTTTAACATAAAATTGCTGGACTAGAAGAACAGATTCTGGTCTACATGGTTCAAAGCCGCCGGCTGCAGAAGTAGCTTAATATGTGTGCAGCATTGCTCAAGTCTGATATTCTGGTTCCGTGGGGCACCTGATATTTCAGGCGAGAGATGACATCTTTAAAAATTACTCTTTCTAATTTATTTCCCGTTGTTCAGCTGTGCTTCCTGTTGTGGGTGCTTCTAAACTGAAAAAGACTACCCAATAAAAGTGTAATGTTGTCTTTACTATCAGCATTAGACTTAGTTGTGTATGCCTAGTTATGAAATGTAGTGAAATTGTGCGATAATACCATATGCCTCCCACTCTTTCGGAGTGTTGACAGGTTTCTCACATATATTTTATCTGAATGCTGTAACTACACATAGATGGAGCAGATGGAGTTTCTCTGCTTTTAATCAGGGAATACATTTGCTTAGGAATAACATGCATTTGTTGTTCCCTAATTTTTTTTGGGGGGGAAAAGGAGGTTTTATATGTTATTTATGGGGTTCTTTCTAAGTGGATGAAAGCAAAAATGATCAGAGAATAACTGTTCAGAGAAGTATTTTGATAAGAATATTTGGTAGGAAGAAGTAAGAAGGTGAAGGAGAAGATCCCGCAGGGTTATTCCATGTTGTAAGTTCGACCTTCACATATAGAGGATACGGACAGAGAAAACGGGTCTGCCTCTGTTGTGTGGCTGCCATGCATGCATGCTTTAGTCAGGCCATGTGATTATAATCACAGTGTTTCAGTTTGGTTCTTTATCTAATCTCTAGTAACTGGTTCACTAATTGATTTACAGTAAGAAATGTAATTAGTTTTGATGGGTTTTTTTGCCTTGCTATGTGTCTTCTTGTTTTCTTATTTAGTAATATTTGCATAAATAGATATACTCTTGAATATAAACACTGAGTTTTATTTTCTAAGTATCAGTTAATACAGAAAAGACCAGTTATTTACAGGATTTGATCTTCTGACCTTGTGACATCTCATCATGTCACAGGGACTATAAGGTTGATAGTGACAACAGCATCCTCTTTAAATGGTAAAGTTTTTAATAATTGTGATCTTCCTTTACCTCTGTTTGACTATGATATGTTAGTCTCCTATTTGTCTATTATGCATTGTTGCTCGTCTTTTATGTAGGCTCATGTAATTTTCATGCCGTCACTTGTATAGTTATTTTTGATGGAACATTCTGATGTTTAGATTGTTGATAAAAGACTTATATCTACTTCCCTATTTTTATGTCAAATTATATTTCATACAGCACATTATATACTGTACCACAAGTCCTAAATAACTCAAGTTGCTATGGAAGAGACACCAGATTATAAGAACATATAATGTAAATACATGTTGACTAAATTAATTTGGGGGATGAAACTGAAAGTTATATATTTTAAATTTCAGTACATATTTTGGTGGTTCTATTACGGTTTAGCTGTTTAACTGAAAAGTTAAGGTATAACTGTTGAACTGAAAAGGCTGAGAACAGAATATGCCCCCAAATGACTAGCATGAAGGGACAACTGACTGGAACCACTCACTCGTCACTGTGTCTTGTGAACGCTCCCCTTGCTGACGTGCTGCAGCAGTATTTTCTAAGACAAAAAGGTTTTTTCTTCTAAAGGAAGACAGGAGAATCTACTTCCAGTATCACAGATCCTATGGGATTTGTAGGACAGTGAGGATCAATTAAGTCATCACACTGCCAGAGCTGTCCACCTTCCCCTCAATTTAAAAGAAAAGGAGTCTCCCAGTGCCAAAATTACGCATTACAGTTTCCAGGTTTCAGACAAGTGATTTAGAACCGGGAGAGTTGTTGCAAATGGACTTGTTTCCTCCCTCACTTCCCTTATTAATCAGTCTTTGTAGAGGAACAAGTCCAAATACCATTCCCAAAAGATATCTTCAGCCTGCCAGCTGCCATAGTGTCACTGGATTGCCAGGACATTTGCACTGACTTTGCTGTAACTAAATAGCAGAAGGTCCTGGTCAGTGAGAGGAGTAAGCAAGTGACCTCTCCCAGTGTTCCTGTAAGAACAGGCAAGCACTGGGAGAGGAGAGGTCTGCTCGGCAGAATGATGGCAAAAACACTAATATCAACTAACGGCAACTAATCTCTTTGCTGGAGCTAAGAGAGAGCCAGGAATGTATTAAACACACACACAAGGAAGAGGAAAACCCTGGCCCTACCACAACAATACCTCTGGGCAGTCTCCTTATGGGATCCTCCCTTCCAATAATGTCTTGAAAACAGTTATTAAGGGGCTGACAATAAAAAAATGCTATGCCTGCTGGGTAATGTTACACCAAACCCAAAAGAACTAGTCTCATTTTACGTCACAAGGCTGAAATGGGGCATCTCATAATTTTGATAGGCAGGCTTTCTAGTGCATCATTAATGTTACCTATCTGCATCAGGAAGGGATATATCACTCCTGCTTAGAGAAGCTCCCTGTAAGAGTGTCTCCTTTCTTGTTCACAACCCAGCACTGAGGTCAAGAAGCCCCCTCTGTCCTATCACTATGTTTTACCATTGGTTTTAGCTTTCCTGTCATCATGACACCTGGCTTAAAAAAGTATCTGCTGTTGTCTCTTTCAGTATTTCGTGTCCTCTCAGGAACCTTATTCTCTCCTGTTTTACATTTTTAAAATCTTAAAACTTCTAGAACTGGAATGCCCATTTAGCTATTAGAATTTTATTTTTTTTTAATTGAAAGTCTGTGAGCACTGAAATAGTGAACTTAAAGACACTTTCATGAAAATCTCTTATCTCTTCTGAGGTAAAAGGCACTGCGAATGTCCTCATAATTACTTATGTGGATATCTTTTTAATAGCCTTGGGGACATACACAAACATTTAATTATTAGGAAAGAAGTTAATACAATGAAGAATATCATACTAATAATGAAGCTTATAAATACACAGAACTCATTAATTGATAATTGTGTTGAGAGATAAGCACAACTCAATTGATTTTGCTTCAAGCAAGGAGTTCCTGCAGGTGTTTACTTAGAAAGAGATTGTGAGAAATCCTACTATATGATTCTGTGTCAATAATATGCTTCTTGTCCTTGGTTCTAAAAGAGTGTTGATTTAGTAGGGGTTTTTTGCTCCCCTTTTCTTCCCAAGTATGTCTTTTTCCTTTGCATATCGTTACAAAAAATAAATTAGCGCATGTAGTGGGAGAGAGCCTTAGAACTGGCTCGTATAGCACGAGAGAAAGTCAAGGAAAAGCCAGATAGGCAGAAGGGCTCTACCACAGAGCAGTGCCCCAGTGGCTCATTGCATCGTGGCCTGCTCAGCCCAAAGCCTGTTTCATGGCAGCCCTAGCACACACCAAGGAGGCAGGCCAGAAAGAAGGCGTTGGCTAGCTTTTCACAGCCCATGGGGGTGTCTAACCGTGGGGTGAGGGATGATCTGTTTGCTTTTGGGGCACCTGCCCCTGTGCCCTCAGATCCCTTTGTACTTGCCCCAATAGTCAAAAAGGCTGCTTTGCACAAGTAGCTCACAGACACCCAACACCATCCTGGCCTGCATCAGGAATAGTGTAGTGAGCCGGAGTATGGAAGTAATCATCCCCCTGTACTTGGCACTGGTGAGGCCTCACCTTGAGTACTGTGTTCAGTTTTGGGCCCCTCACTACAAGAAGGACATTGAGGTGCTGGAGCGTGTCCAGAGAAGGGCTACCAGGCTGGTGAGGGGTCTGGAGGACAAGCCTTATGAGGAACGACTGAGGGAGCTGGGGTTGTTTAGCCTGGGGAGGAGGAGGCTGAGGGGTGACCTTATCACCCTCTACAACTACCTGAAGGGAGGTTTTAGAGAGATGGGGGCTGACCTCTTCTCCCACGTGGCAAGTGATAGGACAAGAGGAAACGGGTTCAAGTTATGTCAGGGCAGGTTTAGATTGGATATTAGGAAGCATTTTTTCACTCAAAGGGTTATTAAACATTGGAATGGGCTGCCCAGAGAGGTGGTGGATTCACCATCCCTGGAGGTGTTTAAGAAAAGGGTAGATGAGGTGCTTAGGGACATGGTTTAGAAGTGGGTGTTTTTAAATCAGGGTAGGTTAACGGTTGGACTTGATGATCTTAATGCCCTTCCAACCTCACTTATTCTATGATTCTATGATTCTATGGTGGCGAGTCTCTGGCCCCGCGCACAAAGCCTTTTATCTCCCTAGAAAGTAGCGTGTAAATGAATGCGTAGCTGTATTTTCATATTCTATCAATTTGTACTTTCTTACCTGTTCTACTAATAATGCTAATTGTTAGCTACACATTTAGAGTTGGCCATGCGCATGTAATACAGAAACCCAGTCAAGTGCTCTGCTCCACATATCATTGGAGCAATAGAGGTAGGGAAAATATGTTGATAGCTCTGTTGCATTCAGCTGCAGAATAAGATCTCTTTTCCCTAATTTTGAACACTCTAGGGGACAAGAAAGCTAATTTTTTGTCAAGCAGTATTTATACTATGATTTCTAACTTAGTAATTTAATGTAAAGGAAACGGTCAAGTTTAATTTGGTCTCAAATATAGACCTGTAAAAACACACTTTGGCAAGCTTTTTGTGACTCAGCCACTAGATTCAGTTTGCATGCTTTTAGAGATACTGTTTTATTTGTGAGATGGCAGATACCTTTTGGAAAAATTTTTGCTTGAAATGCAATATTTAAAATGTTTGATTTTCCTCAAATTTATTTGAAAATATTTTTTTCTTTTTAAAAAGTGAATATTTTACAGTAGCATTTGCAACCCAAATAAAATATTGTCAATAGTACAGATGAGAAAATGCATTTCTAGAAGGAGTAGCTGTGTGGAAGAATTGCAAGACTTCAGGGGTACTTTGCCCAGTAGTACGCTCTGTTTTTCCTAAGCTGCCTCTTATGTAAAAAAAGAGATCTGACATTACTGAGGAGAGAGAGATCACAAAAATCCCAGAAGTTCTGATTGCTATTTCTAAAATACAAGCTTGAAGATTACTGTCCTATTTTCATATTTTCACCCAATTTTATTTTCAGGTAAAAGGTATTAAAATCTGACAGAAGAAAGCTGAACAAAGTTAGGACCACTCCAAACTGGGATGAATTTGCTGCAAGATGGGAAAGAACCGTCATAAGGAAAAAAAGTCTGTCAAGCTGGTTTGGTAAGTCCCAAGTTTACCCATTTGTTTAGAAAAGAGAAAAGAATAAAGGTCAGACGTAAGGAAGGACTTGAAACAAACAAACAAACAAGCAAACAAATAGTAAAATAGGAAAGGATAAAAATAAAATTAATGGATTTGTGGCACTACATCAAAACCAAAGTTAGGGGAGATTTTCGGTGTTGGAATGCTTTGTCAGCTGAAGTCAGGCTGTGGCTCAACAATACAGGGAATTTGGCCTTTGGTTTCCTGGTACCAAGTGATAGGTACTGCAACCACACAGCGCAAAAGCATTGATCTGCAATGAACACCCTCTGTCAGTTCGCTTTTGTTCTAGAAATACATCAGGTGATGTTTGACTTCCCACTGCGAGCAGTAAGTTGGCTGATTTCCAATGTGAAGAGGATATTTTGGTAGAAAGTCTGTCATGTTGCCCACCATCACTGAGCTGGGTAAAAATTTTTGCTGCTGGTATCCATTATGTGCAAATCCAGTACTAATGATGGGGGAATCACAGCTTTTAAGCACTCAGCAGCACTACAGCCTGGCATGTGTCTGTGTAATGTGCTGTATACATGTAAATCAGCGTCATTAATTATCACGGGAAACTTAAAAAACCTACCAGTTGTTAGTTTTTCAACATCAAAAATCCACATACAAAGAAAATATTCTTTCTGAGAAGGCTTTGTGTGATATGCAAAATAATAACAATAATAAAATCATTAGGCAAGCTACCAGCTGTGAGCTGTTTCAACTATCAATTCAACATGTCAATTACATTAATGTGTACACTGACTAAAAATTTTGCCAGCAAAGTGCAGTAGAACACTTTTTTTTTTGTGGAAGATAAAAAAAAAAGGATAAAACGTGCTTTGAAATAGCAAATTATGTAATGGGAATAGCAGTTTGGCTGTATACAGTTATTTTTGAGAAATTGTGTGTTTGGTAGCAAGTCTATAAATATAATCTTTGTGGATGAATTAATTTATTATGACAAATTTTATTCAGGGTATGAATTAACCATTTTGAAAGAAGGTAAGATAAGACTGGATTCTCAATTTCCTTATGTTTCCTGTCGCTCTGTTCCTGAAACAAACAAACAAACAAATAAAAATGCCTAAGATACGTCTCTGCTTGTTGCTAGGTTCAGTAGCCTTCAGAAATGGTTTCAACTGTATGATCCAAGTGTTACATCCCTGTGAAATGCAAGTAATATACTACTTCAGGTGGGACTGAGGGCTCTCACATAGTCGCATTTTATACTTTGTATATACCTGGACTGATTTTTGTGCTTTTGTACTTACCTGCAACGAATTTGTCAAACTGGAAGAAAATGCAGGTTTCAAGAGAGAGTTTCTGGTGAAACACACCCTTTCCATGTCCTGGAATGCAGGCACAGGTTCAGTGGTTAGGTGATCACTATCAGAGCTGAATTTAGCACTCAGTTTTGTCAGCCTCTCAAATAGAAATAGAATTTGATTGCAGCTGCAACAGAGCCTACTATTGCTTTAGGAATTTGCTCTCCTAAAAATGTTCATATTCTCTGTGAGGCTTCCTTTTAAGTATGGGGATATGCTCCTAAATGTTCTGCAAAGTAGTACTAACCAAGTATCTTTGTATTACAGTGGCCACACTAAGTAGGCTTAAGTACTATCGCAATAATTGTCTTCTGCTATCTCATCTCATCTTTTTTTCCTCCCTCTATGTTGAACAGATGGCCCTGAGCTTTATGTAGGTGATTAATTAAACTGCACATAACAGGAGTATTTTTTGCATGCATAAATTCCTCTTAACAAGATTTTAAATTCCTTTAGCGACCAATCTGCTCTGAGGGGGGGCAGAATATTTTTATCTTTTCCACTTTTCTTTTAAATACATGCAATATGTGTCTTAAAATAAATGTCTATATGTTGTGGCGGTTGTTAGAAAAGGCTTAGGTTTCAATTGTGCTGGCTAGTAAAATTTAACATGGTATCAGTAAACTGAAAAAGTTAAATTCCTCTGCTGAGAATATAAGACACTGCTGTAGGTGCACTGTGACAAATGGCAACGTGTATGGGAGAAGGCAGGCGTTGCTTCATCTGACAAGGTCTGTTTAGGGCACAGGAACTTGAGCTCAACAGCTGCACTTAGAACGAGCTGCATCATGTGTTAGAGTACTTGCACTGAAGGAAGAGGTCCCCTTATACAGGGAGGTGAAATCAGGAGAACAAACCCTACGCAGAAATGGCTGCAGACGTTCTGCTGTTGCAGGGCTCACTGCACATACCTCTGTTGTTTCTCACGGAGGCCAAGAAGCATTTTTGCAGGTTTCTCATTCTGTGGTCACAGCTGACCTCACGTTCGTGTGGGTTTTAATTCTAACTGATGAAACTGCCGTGCTTTAAAATGGCATTTTCCTTTCTCTTCACCATGGTTGTTTTTCATAGGCTTATTAGCAAGAGCTGGATGTGTATTATAAAGTGATTGAAGGTAATGTAATAAACAGTTGCTCCATATTCTAATTACATTTACTTCTCTTGTATTCATGCAGCTTTTATCTGTGAGTAGTCTACTGAACAAATTTATTGGCAAGCACATTCATGGGATTGGGTAATGCAAGACTGTATTTTGAAAATTTCTTAACCATGTTTTATAAACACTTTCTTGAATAATGGCATTCCTTTACTGTCATCACTCGATAAAATATTTGAATTTGAACACTTGACATTATGAGTTAAAATGTGTGTCAGGATCACCAGGTTCAGTGGCAATACTAAGAGCCTGCTGGTTCTGGGGATGATTTCAGGTCTCCAGGAAGCTCTATGTTGTGTCTTGTCAAAACAGGTCTGGTTTTGAATGTTGAATGTGTAAAACAAAATAATTATCTGTAACCTGTAAGTGTAGTCAAGGTTCATTTGAAGAAATAAATGAGCAAATGATTTCTGCTAATGAAAAAAATTTAAAAAAGCTTTGGTTCACACAGAGAGGAAAGAATGAATTTTCAAATTTGATAACATCTTGTTAACTTGGCTCTACTTACAATAAATCATTATTCTGCTGATGTACTCTGCTGGACAATCTCCTAGAAGCCCACAATAATAATTAAAGATACATGAATTTATATAGTCAATGGTTGCTGTAGTAGCATATCATCTCAGTTACAGAGATAAAAGTCAATGTATGCTGTGGAAATCCAGTATGAAGGGGGTGTGCCCGTGCATTTGTGTGTGTGCGTATGGTATGCTAAAAGGTTTCTTGCTGTGTGTTCCTTCTGTGTTTTTTAACAATGTGGGAAGGAGAGCTAAAGGGAAGCTTACCTTCCTAGGAAAGGAGAGTTAATACAAAAAAGGAATTGATTCTCCTCTCAGATAGGTGGCCAAGGACAACCACATATCTACTGTACTCTCTGGGTTTACTGTACATCTATTAATAGACTGTCTGTGATACCTATGAACACACACACCTAAGAATGACATCTTGTGAGGTTAATCCATTGTAATCCCTTGGTTCACACCTTTGCCAACTGCTTCTTAAAAGTTTTAGATTCCTCAGACAATCTTCACAGGACCTGTTTCCTTTTCTACTGGTAACACTTAGAAAAAAACTTAGATCTTTTCAGAAGGCAAAAATATTTGAAATTCAGTATACTGCAAATTGTATGTACTTGAGCCTCTTTCTTCGTATTCCAGATATATTTTGGGGATATTAAGATACCTAGGGGAGCTCTTTCCTTAGTAGGATGACAGCAGAAAGAGGGCTTGGTGGGGTGGGATTGTGGGAAAGCATGAGCTGACACTGCACGTTGAAGATGTATATTGATTGGATGCATGTAGACTTTCTTAAAAATTTAAACTCTATGTCACTTTAATGACAAGTTATCCAACAAAATGAGCAACCTTGTTTCTCATCCTGCCCTTCATAGGCTGGCTGGTTCATTAAAGAAACTTTCTCACTTTCTCCTTTTCTCCATCCCTGCCTCACTGCTATTGCCCACTCATATGGGTAAGTATAATCCTCGCAGCAGGTGACCTGTCATGCTGATCTCCAAAACGGCGTCTAGCTATACAAGTACATTGTGCCAGAGTGATCTCTTGCTCTCTTGATTCCTTTGGCTGGAACATGAAACAGGGATCAGAGCTGAGCCCACTGATTAGTTCTTAATCATTTGAGAAGCCCCACTGAACTGAATTGCTACCACTCACTGTGACTCCGTGTATCGTCACTTACGCGTCCTAAATTAAAAGGCTTATAAAAGGCTTGGCTTGATATGTCTCAGTATGTAACGTAGCACTTTGAAAAAGCTGTAAACATTATTTTCTGTTCAAAGGGGTAAAATAATGCATGCAGTTGCTTTTTTCCTTCTGCTTATTAACCTTTACTTTTGATGGCTTTTACTGTGTTTTCTGTATAATAGCTGATTAGTCCAATTTTCCACGGGAACATTAGCACTTCAGGTCTACTCTATCTTGCCGCAAGAGGTGGCATACTTGAGATGAATTGTGCACAGTGTAAGAAGTCAGTGAAGCAGCAGTGAAGTAGTTAATGCCTCTTGGCCTCGATTACAGTGCAGCTGGCCCAAATCAACTCAGAACATTTGTAGTATAGAAATTGCTACAGCTCGAATCAGCCAGACTTCTGAGAAAAGGATCGGGGTGGCCTTTTTGCTAGATGGGTACGTTAAGGCGACCCACTTTAACTGGATGCCTGATTTAAGTGGAACACTCTTGTTTAATACAAACCTCCTTTTATCTTAATGGTATTCGCAGAGCAGCCCATTTGTCTCAATTTCCTTGAAGCAACAGTTCTTAAGCCAAACCTTGAAAGCTCCAAATTCTACTGTACCTCAGCAAAATCACATACCTTGGACTTATTCAGGTTTTCACACAAGGTGACAAATTTTCTGTCTTGTCTCTTCCTGATATTAGAGCGGAAGTACATTAGTAGCATTTATATTTTCACACCTGGAAAACAGAAAATAAGCTTTTGCTTTTAAGTACAATAACATCTCGTGGTATCAATACCTTGAATGTAAAATGATTTGCAAATTCCATGTGCTATCAACATGATTCCCTTATTCAGCCTAAGTGGCCAAATAGACATAGTACTTCTAACTGTACTAATATAGCATTTTTCACTGGTTAAGAATATAAAATGCAGTGATTTTGAGGAAATTTGAGCTGAATAATCAACATGCTTACAAGAACTTTCAGATGAGATTATCAACACACTACAATATGCTACTGTTTGGTTTCTTATCAATAAGTATTCTTTTTATAGCAGAAATAATACTTAAGTAATGCTCTACTGTGAAATGTTTTACTTGGAATGAGATTTTCTATCATGTCTGTTATGGTGCATTGTTTGGAGCCTGCAGAAGCTTTGCTGATAAAGATCTCCCTTTCGGCATTTTGCTGCCAGCATAGATGCCAGAGGATGCTTTAATTCATCCCTCAAGAAAATTAATTCAAGCAAATTGTAGAATATGCATAAAGTACTTGTTCTTATTATTTTTATGTCATCATGTCTAGAGCTTAAATATGTACATATGTATATAGAGAACTAAGTAGTGTAGATACATTGCAGGAGAACTTACTGCTCTGCACTGGTGGGGGGGCGGGTAAGGATGAGAGGGAGAGGGAGAGAGGGGGAGGCAGAGAGGTGGTGCACTGTTTCTTTCTGGTTCTCAATGAGAAAGGCCTGACAAAAAACAGCTTAGTAAAACAGTTGTTTTAATAAGACAGAATGAGAAGAGGAACACAGAGAGCAAATAAACTTTATGTCCCTTCAGACCTTGGGCACCCCACATCTGCGCAGCATCAGATGGACCCTGGTTGGGTCTCTCCCACAGTACGCTGCGCGCATCCTGTCCATCAGGAGAAGCTACTCCTTTTTCAGTAATTTGTGATATTAAATAATTTTCTTTCAAGAAAACAACTCTATTCATAAAGGATGTTTGCATGAGAACTTCTTGCTGCACTTTTAGACAAAAGCAAGGCCATGCGGGTGGCATGGGGGAGCTGCCTGCGGTCCCCTCTGTTACAGTGCGTTGGCTGGCGTTATCCTGCGGCTGAGAAGTTTGTGCAGTGCAGCACAGCACAGGCCTGGGTTTGCTCAGGGTAAAACTCTCACACAGCACTAACTCCTCAATGTGCAACGCTCTCCCGGTCAGGATCAATGCATTACTTAGTCCACCCACAGTTTACCTTTCCCAAAGATACTCTAAGTTATGGATAATAACAATTGCTGACATACTGGCAGGCGTGGTCTGTTGGAAATCACTGGCTTCTCAAATGCGGTACCTTCTGCAGGGCTCACAAGGCACTTGCTCTGCCGTGGCACGGGTGAGATTTGCCGTATGGGGCTTATATTTGGTTATTGCAGGTGAAAGCATCCCAGAACTATGCACAGGCCACAGAGTTGTTTCATAACTCTGGAAGCTGGTCTTCTCCTGCATAGTTCTGTATATCATGGAAAGTATGCAGTTCCCGGCATGATGAGACTGATTCTGAAGAAGATGCCTTTGAGATTCAAAGAGTATTCCCTGACAGAAAAAGGCAGCAAAAGTGTATATACTGTGCAGAATGTACAGTTCTGTATATAAATTCCTACTTTTTATGGTGAAGGCTTTTCTAAAATCAGACTTTCTTTTTCTTTTTTTTTTTTTCCAGGGGGAATTAAACTGGGACCAAAAAAACATGCTTAGTATTGTCAGTATTTTCCTTCTCCCCCAGTCTCCAAAAGAAACACAAACCAAAACAACTCTTAAAAGGTTTCAGAATTTCTGCACTAAAACTTACAATTCAGAAGCTGTGGCTGAGCTTTCCTTAAAAGGGTGCCCAACCTGCAGACATTGAGGATGGTCTGATGGATATGTCTTGATAGACTGAATTTTGAATACTTATTACCTCTCTGCAAATAAAATTACATCCTATACCCAGTGAGTTCCTTAGGCTTGAAATGGGTTGTGTGGTTGCTATGCTTCTCCTCATTAGACAGAGAAGGCTGAAGTATCAGGTAACGATGAAATATGTTCCTTTATATATATGACTGCCTCTCTTGATATTCTTTGGCCGAGAACAGCAGGATCCATAGATGCCCTGTATTTCTGCTTCAGTACAGCTGTTCAGAGGTATGAAAAATTCTTAGGATAAACTTAGCCCTGAATATATCTGGACCTAGGTCTGTTGCAGATTTTTGCCCAGGCTTGCTGCTATTCTTTGTAGTGATCTAATTATAAAGCTTTGATTGCCTTATTGATTTAGTGGAACCGTGCTCGTTTCTGCGAGAGCTGAATTTGGCTCTGTGACTTCAGATGGAGACAACGGAACAGAGTACTCCCAGGCTTGGCCAGAAGGTGATTCCCCTTTAACGTTGCCACGAAGGTTATTTTTGATTATGCAATGCATCAATACATAGATTGCACATGAAATTAACTGAGTCAAGCCAAGGTTTGTAAACTTTAATAGATGATTAAGTCTGACATAACATTTTGCCAGCAGCTGGCAAAAACAACTGCCTTGGAGAAGAAGTCAGCTCAGATATAAACTTTAGTCTTAAGAGGTGTTGAATATAAACTGAATACACGAAATATTTTAGTTTAGTCATGTTTTTTCATGAAAGGGTAGGTATATCTTGTGTTGCTTTTTCCATAGTAAACGGATTTTAAGTAGTTTATAAAGGCAAATGTCTTGTTTGTGGTATTTTTTAACCATGTTAAATTGCTAATTTTATTGAACATTTAACAACTCATCACTTGGGTTAAAACACTTTAATACAGATGGGCACCCACTGATGATACTAAAACATAAAACATAGATTGCTGCTATTTAGGAAAACCATTTATTATCATTTACAGACAAAATAATTCCAGGGAAACTAATTTAGGTCATATAGTGAAGTGACAAGTGGAGGCGGGGGAAGGACAGTCAGTCAGTTGTACAAGCCAAATTGTTTGGCACTGGTGTGTTCAGAAAAATTGACATTTTGTCAACCTGTTATTGCAGAAGATATTTCCAATTTTTGACCAGCTATCTTACATGTCCTGCATTTTGCAGCTGTAAACAACAGAAACAACAGCCATACAGGTTAGACTTCTAGCTAGTCTAAATGGAGGAGCAATTCCCCATACAGGATTTTTCTCCTAGACAGTGTTGATACATAAGAAGGTGAAATGCTTAGTTTATCATGAGCTACAATAGCTGAGGAGTTAATTTATATAAGCTTCTGATGATGCTCACTTTGACCTACATCAATGACAAACTCTTAAAAATTTCTCCTCCTCAACAGAAGAACTCTCTCAATTACTGTGTTTGGCTTAAAGGATCAAGGAGCTTTTAGGGCACTACTGTCACTCTCTGAAAGCAGACCTTCTTTTCCCTCCACATCCCCACACAAAAGTAGTACTGGGGAGATTGACATATGCCAACTTGCCCACCCCATTCCCTAAGGGAAGATCTGCACGAACAGTTAAGACACTCAAATGTAGATACAAGTGTCTCTGTTGAAAATAAGAAAGAAAGAAATTCTTCAAATTTGGAATCATATTCCCAAATCCAACTTGGATAGGGAGAAGGAAGTTACAATGGTGGTTCAGGAACGCTTTTGTACAGTTAATTTTGTTTGTAAATGTAAAAAGCACAATTTCTGTGTTAAACACTTAAAAATTGAGCAGAATTATGCATTTAATTTTACTTTCCAAGAAATTATTATGGGCTTTTTAACAGAAATAGTTGCCCAGTGTTGGGTCGCAAAACTGTTTTTGAGTGCTGTCGAGTGCAGTATTTATGGTGAATTTTTCCCATACGCTAAGATGGGTAAAAATAAAAGTGGCTCTGGAATACCCATTTATCTTGAATCCATTACAAAATCACTAACAGGGGTAATGATTCAGGAAGACTGAGTGAAGGAGCTGGCCCTGTGTAGCAGTAAGCGTGTTTTCCCAAGCCTTCACTTCATGTGACTGTGGAATTTCAACAAATGATAACTGAGTGCCCTCAAATAGTCCCCTATGCTCATCTCTTTGGTCTTCTCGGGATTTGTGCTTTTCCGCTTATTTCTAGCCCACAAATAATTTGGATATTTTTTTAATGTACTGAGAGAATGAAAATACATTTTGAAGATTTTAGTGAAGATCTGTAGTGTTTATTGGCAGTACAAATTTCTCTGGTAGTCTGGAGGAAATTGAGAATCCCCTGTGACTTTAAAGGAGCGGGGAGCGTTTGGACTTGAGGATTGCTGCTCTGTATTGCTGTTGGCAGGCCTGTTATGTGCTTTCCAACTCTTTGGTTTGGCTGTGGTCCAGGATCCATTGTTCTTCATCATAGGGAGTCTTTCCATTACCTTCTACCATTATTTGATAAGTCTTTTTGGATTTAAGCATAACTGTGCCTGCTTCTGATGACTATTACTAGTGTGATAATCCATAGCCACAGAAATTCAGCTTTGGAAAGATGTCGCTACACGAATGAGCTTGCTTGAAATTTCAAAGGTTCCTGGAAGAAAAGAGTCTCTATGCCATCTATTACATCTTTCAATGAATGTTTAGGTAAAATTTTACTTCAAAAATCAGATATTTCACAGCTAACATGAATTGAATGAAATTTTTTTGGCTACCAACAGAGACCACCAAGCTCTGTTATTGTGTAATCTGTAAATGAAGGAACCCTATCAAGGGCATAATCATCTGTCTTCTTTAATTAAACAGCAGTACTGTGCACAAACACAACTGCTAAAAAATAACTCTATAGAGAACCAGGACAGTTTGTATTAGTGTTCTGATGGCTTCACGTGAAACAGTTTTCCAGTCTCATTAACATACTGAAAGAGAATAGTAGTTATTCTGTTGAAGTTAGGAAGTTGCATAGTTTTTCTTGAATAGATTAGGCTGTGCATACTATCCATACAGTGGTACTGCATAGCTGAGTTAATGAAGCTGTTAGCATGATCTGTCATGCCAGAAAAGATCCTGAAAATAATTAGAAAGTGACTGTGAATATTTAGGTAAGGTACATATTAGATATGCCGCATTCTTTTGTAGAATACAAGTTTGCATTTAAAAATATTTAATGACCTCTAGCAACTGCTATGCTTAAGTCAGAAATATGGACTTCATGAGGTCTGTTATGCTCCCAGTGTCATCCTATTTTAGTAAAAGGCACGAGCTTCTATGATACGCTGCTTATCAGGTACATACAGTATTCATTAAAAAAAAACCAAGCAAACACAAATTTTACATCGCCATTGTCATGAGAGCTGTCAGCATATTTTTCCAAATGGATTTGGTAGGTGCATGTCTATCAACCTCTGTTTTTTATCACATATGTAAATTAAGTACTGTGGAAAAAAGAGACAAAAGCACATTTTAGATGGGCAGTATGTGCATGAGCTAATAGGGATGTGTAGGTTAAACAGAGAAATGAAAAAACAATAAAAAAGGAAATTAGCGTTGGTGCAGGAATAACAAATTTTAATAATGTGTGTTTAGAATGTTGGTTCCGTTAATGATGACAAATTGCAAGGGGTGTTTTCATTATCTGCAAGTTCAGATCACCTTATCTCAATCTGATGGGGAAAAAAAGAAAATTGGTGAATGTCATTACATCTTTTCATTGTTTTGCCTCTAACCACAGAGAGAAATTGTAGTTAACTTGCTACATGCATCTCAGGATTATTTACTTGAAGTTGCTTAGGGATACATGAAGATTTCAAAAAGCTATTTAATGTGCATACTTGGGAGTAAAGAATTAATTAGACTATTTCCTATTTAGAAGGTAGATGTTAAAATACTTTGTAGGATTAAGCTTTTACATATAGTGAAACAGAGCATAAATTCACTAAAAGAAATGCTAACTTTCCAGAATTAAATGAAATGCAAATCACGGTGAAATTCTTGAGGACTGTGAAACTCAGCACTATGGGGTCGATATTTTATTAGTTTTAAATTATTTCAAGATAATTCATTTTTTTCTGCTGTAAAACAGCATGAAAAAACTAATTTTGCAGGAGGCATACCATTATCAAAATGTAATGCTCAGAGGCTTATGATATGCATACTTGAGAACTTTTTAATGGTCAGATGATCACTTGTGATTGCATTAACACTGTATTTTTAGTTACCTATCCCTTGTCTAGCTTCCAGTAAATGACCTCTTGTCTTCTGTGGTGCAAGGAAAAACATTACTTAAAGCAATGCTGAAGGCCCCACACAGCTGGACAAAACCCGTTAAGGTCATTTTGAAGATCATTACTATGATCATAAGCAAGTGTCTGCTGCAACAGTGTCTGTTGCAACAAATTAGGTTCTCAGGTTTGCAGCAGGAGTGTACAAGTTATGCCAAGGGTAACTGAGGAGAAAACAGGGTAGTTTTGTGCTTGTGGTCAGAATTCTGCTCCAACTCTGTTTTAGTACTAGTGTTTTTTCTACTTTAGCATATCTCAGTGTTAGGTACCTTTTGTTTAACAGATACAAAGACACCGCCCTAAAGCACAACAGTCCATCATTTCTTCTTTATTCAGAAGTCTGATTTTGTTTGATTTGGAGTAACTGGGTAAAAAGCCCTAGAAGAGGGAAATGCCTGAATGCTGAGTAACAAGGAAAAAAAACCAAGTTGATATGTTAATATCCAAATCTTTTATACTCCTCTTGCTGTTCCAAAGAGAGTTTATTCAATGCAAACAGATAATTCCTGATCAATGGATAAGTTATAGGATAGACATGTGGGACTGAACAAAAGTAATTAAAAAGAAGCAAAGGTCATTTTGTGTAGCATCCTACAGGTACAGTGAAGATAAATACACAGGAAATTAAATTTTTGAGGTGAGCTTCATATATTGTTCATCTACATCTGCAATTTTTTGTTTTAATGAAAGCAAAAGAACACGTCAGTAGCCCAGTAAATGCAGTATTGCCTATACTAGGAACAGACTATATTTGTACTGAAGTCACAGACCCTGCACAATGGATTTTGTCAAGCTTACTTTGTCTGAACTTGTCTTGAACTGCCTGGAGTTTTGTTTTGGCTTTTTTAGGTGTCATAGCAATTTTCCTAACAGTCAGGAGGCTATGCTTAATTTGCTTTATTTTTCACAAAATCACAGATTCGTAAAGGTTGGAAGTGGTCCCTGGAGGTCATCTAGTCCAACTCCCTGCTCTAGCAGAGTCATCCAGAGAAGGTTGCTTAGAACAATATCCAGTCAAGTTTTGAATATCTCCAAGGATGGAAACTCCACAGCCTCTCTGGGCAACCTGCCTCAATATTTCACCACACTTACAGTAAAAAGGAAGTATTCTCTTACACTGCAATGGGATTTCCCATATTTCATTTTGTTCCCATTGCCCTTGTCTGTTCACTGGACACCTCTGAGAAGAGTCTTGCTCTGACTCTTTACTTCTCACAGTAGGCATTTATGCACATTGATTAGATCCCCCTCTGAGCTTTCTCTTCTGTAGGCTGGACAGTCCCAGCTCTCTCAGCCTCTCCTTGTATGCCAAATGCTTCAGTCCCTTCATCATCTTTTTGGGCCTGGACTCCCTCCAGTATGTCCATAGCTCTCTTGTGCTGGGGAGCTGAAAGCTGGACCCAGTACTCTAGATGTGAGCTCACCAGTGCTGAGCGGAGCTGCTTGCTTGACCTGCTTGAGATGCTCTTTCCAGTGCAGCCCAAGGGCTTGTCGGCCTTCTTTGCTGCAAGGCTTCTGGTCAGCTGGTGTCTACCAGGAACCCCAGGTCCTTCTCTGCAGATCTGCTTTCTAGTTGGTCAGCCCACAGTGTGTACTGGTGCCTGGGGTTTTTCATCCCAAGGTTCAGGACTTTGCATTTCCTTTTGCTTATCTTTGTGTGGTATAGCCATGATTTTTACATGGATGGTAGCAATATGTAGTTATTCTGTGTAGACTGAAATATTTATGGTTGTGTTATAATGATGTAGTGTCGAGGAATACAGTCCTGGTATTATAGCCAGCTCCTTACAAGTGGGGACATAGGATGCAGTGTAGAGGAGTACAGATATGGGATGGCAGGAAAAGGGGAACAGTCTGGCACTGTAGTTAGCAATGGTCAATTAAAGAAATACCGATATGAAACTGAGTACAAGCAGTTTTAGGATGACAAAGAAAACGAAGACCACTGTCCAACATATGTAAAGCATGCCTTATGTAGTACATTTGGATGTAATGTCACCTTGCATACCAATGAAGAAAGATCGGGGTGTACAAATGTGTTAACGAGTATCCAAAAATGACCACAAGCACATCCTAGAGTGAGGAGGAAGAAGAAATCATCGACATCATACTCCTCCCAGAGAAGGGGACTCAGGATGCTGAGGAGTCACTGTACGCCTCCTGCCCCACACATCAAAGTGATTACTTTCAGTATCCAGAAGGGCAATGAAGGACACCAGAAAGAAAGCATAGGTATTGGGTGTGTGCATATAACAGTTTTAACACTATTATTAAGACTTTTTTCCATATTCTCTCCTTTTCTGTTTCTGTACTAATGAGATGTGAAAAAATAATAATTTGTTGATTAAACTATTACCATTTCAGGCCTAATAACAGTAAATTCTTGGCTTTACGTATAAGGTATGTTTTTAGCCCACAGCAATGTTTTGCGTGCAACACCTCTTCGTGATCCTTCTTTTATATAAATGTCCCTGTTGACCTGAACCACTGTTCAGAAACCTGAAGGATGGTTCAAGCCTGGATCCCCTTTTGTTTCTACTTGAAAGCGAAAAAGCTGTGTTACTGCTTTCACATGTCTCCTTCTAACCCTAACTAAATAACCTCCCGGTTCGAGAAGTGTGCTCAATACCACTAGTGTCTGTGAGTGGGAAGATGCAGGTCCTCTGAAGAAATTCCCTCCACTACCCTGTCTGTAAGATTAATTCTGCCTTGGTACATAGGAACTCAAATACTTGGTTCTTTCTCTGCTTATTCAGGCTTGGTGGAGATTACATGGTATTTTAATGATGTTTCTAAATTCCATCCCAGAGCAAAACTGTCTTACTGCACCCTTAAATATTTTCCCCTCTGGCAAAGAGATGATTCTTAGGTGGTTCCTTATCAAAGAACACCTTTAGATGAGAAGTCAGATAAGAAATCACTTAATATACTAAATACACTCATTCATTCAAGTGTCCGTAAATATTGTCCCAATGTAACCAGTTGTTTAACCACAATCAGCACCCAGGTAACTTAGCGACTTGTAAATAGCATCAGTTTAATGCATGTACTTTCACTGACACCAAAGCAATTACCATAGTAACTGCCACACATACACTGCAGAAGGGAAGAATTAGTGAAAAGAGCACGCTTTGTTTAAAGTCAGGTGCCTTTAACTTTGTCACTGAAAATAATCATAAAAATTCTCTTTGCAACAAAAGCCTGGGGACTAGCAAAGGGGGAAGTTGGTGGTTTTAGGCACAGAAATTTTGAGCACTCGTGGAGGACCAGTCCAGCCTGAGAGCTGTACCTAGTTTCTAGGCCTAAATAAGATCTTCAGTCACTAGTTAATTACTGTGTTTCGTTTCTGTAACAGTATGGTCTCTCCAGAAATACGCCTTGGGCAGAATAAACTAACCATTCGTTTGTTTTCGTGAAAATGCACAAACGCAGCTTGAATGTACTTTGGTTTTAAGAGAGGAGGGCTCTATATGTCACAAGGTTCTCACTGCACTTTGGGAAAAGGGCTTTGAAGAGCTTTATTAAATGTATATGCCTTATAAAATAGTACTACATTATATATCTTATAAAAATATTTTAAAAACCCTGAAATAACAAACGTTAAATGAAATAAAACAGAAGTAAAGGACAAAGACTGATAATACAAAAGAATAAACATGGAGTTTAAAGCTGTTGTAAACTCATCCTCTGTATTTAAATTAAAATTGGTGAGGGTGACAGATACTGTAAATGGCGTAATTTCTACTACATTTTTCTTTTTCCCCGTGTTAAATTCTAATCTCAGCTAAATTCTGTCTCTGACCTACATGAAATAACATTGTTCCTGTTTTTTTTGTATGCAAAAGTTGATTGTGACAGACTTTGTGATTGAACAGTAGATATCACAGCAGATTTGGAAATATCATCCTGCACAATATAACTGATTAAAATAAAAATATCTAATGTCATCCTTATACTCATACCCCAGTCAAGTCTTTTCCCCTGATGATCTGCTTACTACAGAACACTTCACTGCAGTCTGCTTTTTCAGAAACAAAGGCACAGAAGTAAGATCCCTAAAGAAAAATGCTGTGTGAATTAAAAAATTCTTAGTGCTGCCTCCATCCAGATGAAGGGAAAAAATGGTGGTGGCTTTATTATCTAAGAATATGAAAGTATAAGGAAATTTTCAGAGAGAATCAAGAAGGATACTGCTGTCTTGGAAAGCATACCAGGCACAAATATCCATTACTTATGTTATTCATCACAGTAGAATAAATTACGATGGAGAAACTGGATAGGGGAACCATAAAAATTAAAATATGTCAACTCAAAGTGAACAGTAAACATATGCTACATGCTGGAGATAATAAAGAATACGATTCCTCTGTTATCCTTGAAAAAATGGGAAATAAAAGAAAGAAAATACACCAGTATATTAAAAAGGTTAAAGACTTGTTTTTTGGGGGGTAACACATGGTAAACTCAGCAATTGAATTATATCAGGGGGTATCCATTCCATGCAGAGAAATATATTATGCAAAGGCTTTTGACCTTTAAGAAAATATGTTGATGATTTTCCTCTGCATACAGAAAAATGTCAGCATAGGTGTAAATAAATGTCATTAACTTTGTTTTCGTATTCAGAGTATATCCACAAGGACCAAGATGTGCTGGTATTCAGACACCTGAACGGAGAAGATTCGAACCACTCATTAACCCTCCTAGTTCACTTGGCTGCTCAGGCTGTCTCAGAGGTGTCAGCCTCTCACATCACCAAGGAAATGTGTTCTTATCAGGTCTATACAAAATGAGGATGCGTATGATCTTACTACTAAAATTGTACGATTCACATGTAGACATACAATGTTTTAAAGAACTGCTTTCCCAGGGACCTGAAAAACTCCAGTTTCAAATTTCTGTTTTATCAATTGAAACATACGTGTATGAAAATGTAGAAACAGCACTGTTTGCTTTGATATAGGAATACGTGTCTATATCCTTCACCCTTTAGAGGATGCATTTTCAGGCCAAAACCTCTTGTTTGAATATTTCATGTTTCAGCGTGTGACCCTATTCTAAGCATTACAGTCCAGTTAATGGAAAACAACGCCCCTCCGCAAACCGAGTACCTGGGACATTTCCCTGATCCTTATTTCTATCTGTTCTCTAGTTGCTTTCACCAAACGGAAAGGGGAAATTTAGCGCGCTTAAGGGGAGAGAAGGTGATGGTAGTTCTGAAGGAAGCTGAGCTGCAGTCTGTCCTGCTCTTCCAAATATGTCTCTCTCGGTCCAAGCAGTGCAGTCCAAAAATACATTATTTCAAGAATCTGCTAGTGCTGCTATATATTTTCACCATTTTAAATTTTGAAAATGTGATCCATTTCATTATTCAATGACACACTGTAGTCACGTAACATAAGAATATTTCCTCACTCCCAAAACAAAGCTTACATTGGTCTCCAACTTTTCAACATTTTAAAAATTTATTTTTATTCCTTAGTTTTACAGGAGTGTTTCTGAGAGTAAATGCTGTTGCTTCAGTAATAATAATGAGCAGAAATAAATGTCTGTGGGCAGCTTAGCTTTCATTAGTATTTTTGTACAATTTAACAATTATTGATAGCATAAATTGTTGGGAATTGCAGGCACTCGGCATATTTAAACATTAGGTCACTCATATAGATGTAGGAGCCCAGTTTAAACATCTAAGCTGAAGAAAAACTCATGAAGGGGGCTTAATTATGTCTTGCATGCTAGCCTGTCCTGGAAAGCTGGATGCTCAAAGGGCAGATGCCTACCTCTTGTTCAGATCTTTGGTTTCAGTAGATGTGCAGAGATCAGTAAAAAAAAGTTGTAAGAGTAAGTGTCTGCGGGACTGAATCCATCATAGAAATCCACTAAAGTACATCAGATTGTACTGGGGCTCATAATTCTGCTCCTTTCTGATACATCTTAGTAACTTTCAGCATGCTGTCTCAACATCCTACACTGTTACATTACGAAGCTGCTTAAATACTCCACAAAGTTGGTGGTAGAGCTATGTTTTTTTTTTTTCTTTAATAGCTCATTGACACAGTTTGTGCTGTACTATTAAGAGATTAATAATGGGCTCAATGATGGAAAACTTTATAATAGCTACTTTGTAGCCATTTATGAATTGTTATGCCTTTCAGTGGATGGTTCAGTATGAATTTAGGTTTTAAATGTGTTATGCAAAAATATTTTCCAATACCCACATAATTTTCAGACATTAATAACCAAAACATTTACTCTAAATCAAGAGCACCTTCTGCTGTGAACATGATGTCTCTGGAAAGAATGAATTTTACCTTCCCTCTCCACTTACATCATGAAGCCTACATGCGTTTGGAGCAGAAAAAAACAGTAGAAATATGCTGGCCAGGAATATTTTTCTTTCAGGGCTCTAAGGGAGTCAAAATCGCTAGGCAGTGTGATGTAGTAATAATAGATGTTGCTTGGAGGATGAGAAGGTGGAAGTGGAAAGAATGAGAAGTTGATTAGATCCTGCAAGACAATCGGTCACATGTACACGTGTGTTTATAAACGTGTGTGGTTTTGTGCATATGTACATGCATACACATATGCAGCTGTGGGAGAAATGTGTGAGCACATGTGCAAAACCACCCAAAAATATATCAATAATTTGCTGATCTTTCTGAAACTTACGCATTTTAAGGAATGCTTTTATAAATATGCTTAATTCTAAAGTGTACAGTACTTAGTATGACTTATGAAACAGGTTGAGTGATGCATCATTTCTTCTTCAAAGACGACTTTGAAGGGGCGTAAGACTTTGGTCTTTGTTATGTCATTTGGTTGTCCTGAAGTCAACTCTTTATGTTGGCTTTGGAATCTAGTTTAGAAATATTACTAACTGACATTGCTTAGTGACATTGACATTGGCTCTGCCAAATTGTACAGCAAACCTGGTTTTGAAAATAACTTAGGCTGGAATTTTAAGGGTTTAAATCAGTGGTTTATAAGAAATCCTTAAAGGTTTTTAGAGTTTGGATATGAATAAATGTCAGAAAGTCAAGCTTAGCTGAATTCTTTGGTGTACAACCAAGCTGCAAATTGCATGCTTGAAGAAAACTTTAGAGAATCCACTGTAATGAATGTTGTGTGACTATCCATGCAGAGCAGATTGGAGCAGTAAAGTTCGGTGCTCTGTTCCTCAGTATTTTGATTCAGAGAATTTCGAGTACACAGTGGAAAAAAATTAAGAAGGGAGTAACCTTCAAGATTTATGAGAATATTACATTTTATCCTTCCTTTCAGTCTTCAGAGCTCAAAGGTGCTGCTACAGAACATCAATCTGCAGGTTAGAAATAATTCCAAAGTGTTCAGTGGAGCTGAACCTCTATGCAGGACTGCTGGTGAGGAACATGTTCTACCATTCTCTGCCCAGTTACAGGACTGCACTGTAGTCATACAGGAGAGATGCTGGCTGTGATAGCTTATATTTTTAAGGTGCTTCAGATTTTTTTTTTTATAAGATACTTGTCTGTTGAAAAAAACCCAGTTCATCAAAATGAAAACCTTTCTCAAGAAAAGGTCAGCTTTAACAAATGTTCTCCCTTTAGGAAAACATATCAAAAAGTATAGACACTGCTCTTGTCTCACTATAGCAGCCTTAAAATAAATATAAAATAATTAATTACTCAGAATTTCATTTTGAAATTAAAGTGAATGTACAATAAAATAGTAACTTTTTATAATTAGTTGAGTGTTTTCCTATACACACAGAATTTTGTTTTAGTTCTCAGAAGTCTCACATTTTTACTATTTTTTGTTGTACAGGCTTCACCTTTTTAAATTTCCCAAATATCTTTGCAATTTTTCACTTATATTACAGTTGGAAAGGTCCAAGTTTGGTAAAATATCAGGCACAGAAAATAGCATACCTACGTAGGGATGTGGCTTACTGGAGATATATCAAGCATACCTAATTCTCTTTTTGTACTGGGTAAAATCTCTTCTATATCAGGTCATAAACAGAAATCACTATTGTTCAGTATTGCATTTAATTACTGTTCAGCAGAGTATGCATAACATCTGTGATGGATTTGTGTTCTTTTCTTGTCCTCTAAGATCTAAAACAGAGGAAGATATCTTCGATGCTTTTAGGAATAGTTCTGATTTTTCTTAATTTCATTTCAAAGTATTTGGTATAGAAAGCAGGGTTAGGGAAAAGAATCCTGAGTTGGGAGTGGAAAATGTTTTAGTCTTAGACCCAATTGGAACGAACTGACAGCTATCAAACAGATGCATTTAACCATTTGAAGGAGTTCCCTTGCACCATGGAAAAGTAGTATGGCAACTTGAATCATAATCTTGAGCTTTAAGTAGCTTTTCAAATCTCTTGAACCAGGAGCACAAGGATCTTTGAAGATGAAGCATAAAGCATAGAATTTGATTCAAAGCAGAGGGGATGGCTGAGAAGATGTCTGGTACTGTACTGTCCTGTGGCAGAAAGTGCAGAATGCTTTATCCTAAGGAACGTATCATGCCTATAGACTAAGGAAGAAATGATGAAAGCATGAATAATGAGAAGTAAAAGAGAGGGCTCGTATTACGTAGCTCATTTTATCAAGACCACATGTCAAGAAATTATTTCACAGAAACTCATAAGTAAGAGACACAAGACTCTCAAAGAGTTTGATGGATATCAGCTACAGGCTCAAACTACTGTTTTGAACAATCTTTCTGTTTTCATTACCTGTTACACTTTGTAATTTATGACGAGGAACAGAAAAGAGAATGATCTGGGGTTTGTTTGGGGGTAGAACATTTTAATAAAAATTAAGGAAAAATCTCTAAAGGAACCATTCAGGTATCATCTGGTGTGCATTCGACCTAACGTTACTAGTTCTGGGAGACCTTTAGATTTTATTCTCCCTAATGCATTTAATACTATTCTACAGCTGTCTAAGAGTAAAAGGGCTATAAGGATTGGAAGGGGCTGGCAAGTGCAGACAGGAATGTGTAACAGTGAAATTTGCTGATTAGAAAACACCTTTTCGCACTGAGAACAATGCAATATTATGTACTTTCAAGATGTCAAAATAGAAGTTCTTGCAGCCGAGTGCCAGACGTAATTTTGCAAGAATAGGCTGAAATGGAATGAAGTCTTCTTGTAAGTCATGCTTGTACAACTAAAAAAATGCTCTTGATATCTTGATTTTTATTTATTTTGCACTAGAGAGGAAAAAGGACATTTAAGAAATTTTCTTCTTTATTGTATCAGGGTTTTTTTCCTCAAAACCTTTTACTCTGCCACTGTACACCTGCTTACTCTAGCATGAATTTGTGAATAGAAACAGTTTGGAAAAACAGTGCAGTATTAGATTAATACTGAAAACTTAAAATCACAGATTTAATAGAAGAACTTTTCCTTTAAATACTAACTACTTAATAGGTTTGACTTGGTAAATACCATTTAATTACAAATTAAATGCATGTTTCCACACATTAGTTGTTAATTATGGTTAATATAGTGGACCCAAAAGTAATTACCTTCAACAAGAAGACAGGTTGTAGAAGATAAAAATAATCATGTATTTACATGTAACAGGGTGCATTCTGTGTTAATCTTCTTCCACTACCTACTACTTCACTTACAAATAAATGATCAATGATTTCCGTGCAAGAACAGACTAACTCAATATGTTTCCCCTGTAAAAGAAGCCTTATAGATTTGTTTGGTTATAAATTCACTAAACAGAAAAATTAAGAAAGCAAATGATACATACAGCTAAATTAAAAGGAACTGTGGGAAAATCATTAAAAATTAATGTGCCTTAAATTTCATTCTAAGTTATTTACCTCTCATGGTAGTTTTATTGTTAATTCAGGAAAACATGCAGATGAACCAGGAAGAATACAGGCTTTATTTTGCCTTAAATGACATGGTGATATCAAAGAAGCAGCATTCAAACATGCTCTGTTATTGGGAGTTAGTATCAAGGCATGATACAATATCAAGATATTATGACAAATCTTTAGAATGCATGACAGGGCAATTGCATGTGGATTACGATGTGGAGATGTAGTGTCACTTTGATTGGCCTGTTTTGTTTTTATTTGCTGTACCTTAGAATTTTATTAGCCAATGCAAGATTGAAGAAGCAGATTTCACTATTGAAAGCAGCTGTACAAACGGGTTCTACAATCCAAGACTGATACTCAGAAGCACTGCTTGCTTTGATGAAAAGTTTCAATATTTCAGTAGATAAATCCTTTACATTGGAGATGCAATACTAACAAATGAAATCTTGACACTTGGAACATTTTAGTCGTCTTTCCAAACTTGGATGGCAAGGGCCGTTGCTTGCCAGTTAATGAAGCTCAGCCAAGTTGCAGTAGTAGGCAGAGTAGAAGCAGTGCAGAGACAGAATAATTATCAGTGTAGCATAATAGGAATGGAAACTAGTGCTAGTGTCCATAATTGGAATTAAGGAGGAAGTGCCAGTGAGATCGTACATCCATTACCTTGAAATAAGTTGCTGGCAGTTTCACAGCATTTCTGTTGCACTAATGTATTTTAGAAGTGGCAATAAGATGGAAAATAGCATTTACCGTTTAATCGTGTCTAAGGTGAAAGTATAAAGTAGCCTGTTTATATGTGGCCTGAGAGAAGAAGGGTGGAATTCTGGGCAGCTTCCTCAGGATTGAGAATTCTTTGGTCATTTCAAACCAGAAAGGAATTTACTGAAGATGCCAGGCCTCCAAAGCTTGTATTTTCACTTTTCTCCCCAACATTGCTGTAGATTATCCTCATTCCAGTTCCATTCAGTCAACCATACTTTGCACCTAAAGTTAAGATTAGGATCCCAACCTGAAATTGTTACTAATAAGGGGAGGCCCTGAAACACAGGTTTTCAAAGGCACTCCAAATCCACGCCCCCAAAATTTTTTTGCTCAATGAAGACAAGCAGAAGGGAAGTACCAAGCAGTTGTCTTTGGCCTCCTTGATTTCTTTCCTTTGGAAATTTTTTATATCCTAACATTCCAGAAATGTTCATCTTCTCAACAAATAAGCAGGCTAGATTTTCATATTATGGATACTTGTTGAAAAAAAATAGCTAAGCACTAAGCACACCTGCCTAAATATCACTTAAAATGAAGGTGATGGCTAAGGCAGAACCATTTACAAAAAATAGCAGTTCTGTAAATTTAACCTTGCTTTTGAATAAGAAGTGTTTTCTAGGTACTTCTGTGATTTCCTTAGAATGTATTTTATTTACAATTTGATAATTGGATAATAATTATTTAGGCTACTGGCTTATGACAGAAGTTTTACATCACATACTCTGTTGATGCACTTTGTGTGTTTAAGGACCTAACCTGTATGCTGTAGCTTCTGATGCCTGAATAGATGCCTTAAGCATTTCCAGTAATTAAAAAGTGCATATCTTATGACAACTTCTGAAGAGATGATTGGATTTTCAAGTACTGCGTGAATACTAGCAGCAGTTCACAAACTTTCAAATATTTAGTAAAAAACTTAGAATTATAACTACCAGTGTCAGTTCTTTTTTGTTTTAAGCATATTTTAAAATTATTTTTTAAATGTATTCATTGCACTTTGGGGAAAATACTAAATTTTGGAAACACTGCAGATACATGAGGCTGAATCACAATGAAAAAATGGCTGTCCCCTGCTGTACTTAGGTTTAAAATCAATTCTAGTTGCAGAAATCTCATTTATGTGGTATCCTCTTATGTATTTATCTTATTTGCAGCCATAATATGTAAATGTTCCAAACCCTTTTTCTTAATTTCTCTACATAAACTCAACCTTGATAATATTTTGTTTCTTCTTGATAGAGTCTTGGTGTTTAATAAGGTGCCGGGAGCCTGTTCTTTTAAAGAAAAGATTTTGGTTTTCAAACATTAAAGAGACAATGTTGGAAGCTGGCACTGATTTTTAATGATCATGCCTGGCAGGAAAATTATCCTGCCTGGAGACATGGAAGGACCGGTGCACTCAATACATTAAGTGACTCTGGCTAATCTGAGAGTGCTGATGACTTTTTGCTCTTCTGCCTCAGGGAATTTAGCTACTGCTGTGAAAGGGTGTTGTGAAACAACTTGCGCTAAAACCCCACAAGGATTCATGGCCTACCTGGATTCTTTGCCTTTGCTCCACGCTCAAACAGTCATCAGAAACCATCTTTCATTCACAGTTGGCAAGGAAATGACAGTGCCCCCTGATGCTACCCTGTTCGATTCACTAGTTCCCTACAGAGTATTTAATCTAAACCACGACTGCAGGCTTTACATACAATGTTTATAATAGGAGTGATGGAGGAACTAATTTTTTGTGAATATCTTCCTGCCTTGGCATTCTTGACCCCTCCTTTAGTAAAACTCATGGAGATGAAGCAGAGATTTCTCAGCAAGTTGGCATTTGAAATCGGAATTTCCCTCCACGAGGAGAACAGAATCACTGTCAGCTTTTTTATTATCTCACCAAACCATTAATGCCCACTTCTATCATCTGATAGTTTCATAGAATTGTATAGTAAGTTAGGTTGGAAAAAACCTCTGAAGATCATCTGGTCTAAACCCCCACTCAGAGCCTGAACAACTCTGAGGTTAAATCAGATGGTTTGCAAAGTTAAAATTTGAAAATTGATGCAGAAGGAGATTTGATAACCTCTTTGAGAAATCTGTTCTGGTGTTTGTCTATCCTCATGGTGATTTTTTTCCTAATATCATTGGGCTTTCCTGTGTTGGAACTTTTGTATGTGGCTCATGGGTCTTGCAATTTGAATGTCAAATAAAACCCTATCTTTTTATTTTGAATAAAGGTTGTCTTACTTTTTGAGGAAGTGAGAAAATTTTAGTAAAAAATGACTCTACATTATTTCGTACTGTGATACTGATTTCAAATTCTAAGACAAGAGCAGGAAGAAACACACTACTGAGATCTCATAGCTGCTTCTGACAGATATCTGAACTTTCTAATATCCTACAAGTCTGTAGGTATGTCTTCACTGGTAGAAAAACAATGCCTGTATTGAAATATAGACCATTTGGTATTTCTCATCTAATTACAGTACATTGAATCAGTCATATGTAAGTTTTTGTAAGGAAACCTTTTGGCAAGGGATTTGCTGCATCACGGGTAATGTTTATGTGTTTTTTGTTATTTTAGTAATTTTATTCTTCATATAAATATACCTGTCAAGGGGTAAAACGTCTCAGTTCTTTCTCTATCAGCTGTCTCACTGAATCATTCAAACTGACCTGTATTGATTGATTTTGTAGTTGTGGCAGCATGAACATTTTTATTTGTCCATCTATCCAGTTCTGTCTCTTTTACTCCTGCAGAATTGCTACGTGACCTTTGAGTGTACTAGGGAAAATGACTATCCGCTCTGGGTTGGTGTGCATTGTTGGTATTGAAACACTGTGCTCTCAGCTGTAAAAATATTATCACAGCCATCAAGCTTTTCTGAATGTTGATGTGGTATACACAATGCTTGATACTTCTCAGAAAAAATAGAAGATCCTTTGTGAAATATTTACACTTGGGTTCTTCTCTCCCTAGTCTGCAGAAGTTCAAGAGATTCACTGAGTCATACCGACTCCTCCACAGAATGATAATAAACAAAGTCACTTTTTTCATATCAGAAAACCAGGAAAGTCATCAGACATGACTCTCTAATTACAGACTCTGATGCAGTGCCATCAAATCAAATTCTTCTGACACATCTTTTCTCTCATTCATCAAATTAAATATGTAGAAAACATACAGTCTAGGGGAAATTTAAAATAGTATTAGTTCCTCTTCGGTGATCAAAACAGTACCAATTGTTGTCTTTTTAAAACACAAATGGTTTTAAAAATTCCAGTTTAATCAGGAATTTTTCTGTTTTTGCTTCACAGCTTCCCAGCCTACCACATTCCCTGAGCTACATTTTGGCTTTCTAACACTGGAAGTCTGTTTAACTTCTAGGAAAGGTATTCCCTGTCCCTATTCGCCCCTATTAACATCACATTTTACTATTATGTAATTCTCTGTGTTAAATGTTTCACTTTATTCTTCCATTGCAATTCTTACTGAAGTCTCTGAAGACCTTTTTCATTTGAAGCCCGGTTGCACTTTTTTATCAAAACTGAGAAGTTGAAAACGTTTTGTAACAAAGGACTTGCTTGTGCTTTGTGATGATGTATCACCACAAAATTGCTTTATTTTCAGCCACAGATGGAAGTATGAGATGAGCTTTGTCTGAAAATGTTTTCCATCGGAAGGATAGTATAGGTTGAAAATTGGAAAGGTACTTGGATTTAGATCTGATTTATATTTGCAGATTTGGCTTGTGGAGCACTGTACATCTTTTCCTGTTTCCATCTTGGTGTCCCCATCTATATAGAAGAAATAACATTTTAACCCTCATAGGAGATGCTTGAATAAAGAGTGTTATCCTGGTATATTCTGAGAGCACTAACAATAACACCGTAGAACCATAGCAGAAAAGAGAGAATTTTTAGAATTTAGCATGTATTTGTAATGATGATTAATTGCTAAAATTAATGTATTTTGATTATTCATGCCAAAGTTTCATGCCATTTTTCATATTTAAACAAATGGCATGACTTTGTGAAGCTTTATGTAAATGTGGAAAAATATAATGCATGGAAGTACTATATTTAATTTGTTATACTGTATACTTAGTACTTGCCTAGTGAAAATACAGTCAGCATATCATATGGAAATATTTTTTAAATATTTTAGGTAAACATTATTAGGTGTCATTTAAATAGTTACACACCTTTTGCACCTGCAGGAAAATAAATAAAATGGTAATAATTCTGTTTTAAATTTCAGAATAAAGCAGAAAATTAATAAGATATATATGATGAAGAAAAAGGATGTTTGCAGTCCATTACATTTTCAGACCAAACACTTTCTCTTCCAGTGTCAGAAGTGTTGCTTTTGCAATTGCAGTAGAATGGAGTAGATAGCCGAATTTATATTTTCTTCGACTTTCCAAAATAAGCTATAGAGATGCTCGCCAGTCATGGATGTTACAGGCAGAAATAGCACATGGACTATCAGGCTACTTAATACAGAACATGATTGCTGTTCACTTTTTTAATAACTTAGTGCTGTTATCTCCCTTTTGAGTATAAGTAGAGCATTAAATCACTTCCATTTTTATGAGGATCACATCAAAATACCAATAGTAGTATTCTGTCTGGCTCCAAGGCTTTTGATATCTGATTTTTCCAAAGCTTATACGATTCTTTGTTTAGAAACCTATTACGAGGCAAATTTTTAGAACCTTTTTATCTCTGGTTATATCATACTTGTTCCTTCGAAGACATAAGTTATTCATTACTCCTTGCAACACGTCATATCTCTTATAATGTACATTTTTTAAGTTGCTCCACAATAAAGCAACAATTATTTTTCCCTGTAGCTCTGTTCAATTTGTCATGAAGACTTATCCACCTTAGTGTACAATAATTGCTCAGGTTTTTATTTTTTTTAGTGTGTTCTGCACTTTCTCAAGATTCCAAGAAAGGACATTATAAATCAAAGCTTTGCATAGAGTTTTTGTCATTTGGTTTGGTGGGGTTTTTTCCCTATTTTTAGCCAGTGTTTTTAAGCTGCATCACTTTTTTTTTTTTTTACATATCCTTACTCATTTTTCTAAAATAAGTAAATAGACAACATATTCCCAGGTGTTAGGTGTGTATTTTGCTGACCATCTAAGAAATCACTGCATTGGAACGACTTTCTGAAAAGCAGGTAAACCTTTTGTAGCAACACCAGTCCCACCACAAATATCAAATACAGCCTGCATCACCTTGTGAAAGAGCTGAGTTTGGCAAAGAAATGAATAGTAATTCTCTTCAGGTCTTCCATTATTTGTAATTCGCACTTGAAAGGTGCACAATTTTTGTTTTATTATTCCAGAGTGGGTCTGTCCTAGAAAGGGGTTCTAACACATAACCTGTTGGAAACCATGGTAATTATGTTTAAATTGACTGATTTCACAGCAGTAATTGCTAGAGTGTATTCATTGATTATGGTCCATCAAACTTCAGAGTTTCCTTAGTAGCTTAAGAAAATTGTCAGGTTTGTAAATAGCTGCTATCTCTCATTTATGATAGTCAATTATCAATGGTGGTCATTTTGGGCCAACCTGTGGCATGAGCAAATATTTATCTCCAAAAGGAAATGGTTAACTTGCAAAAAAACTTGAATGAGATGCCCTTATTCCCTGTGCGGGAACTCAGCTAAAAGACTTTTTTGTTACCACATGTAATCTAATAGCACTTTCACGACAGTGTCTCTTAGTTTGTTTTGCTGTAGTATTTAATTCTATGTGAGTGGTGGGGCAGACTTTAAAGGTTTCCAAGTTATTTGCTTTTCTAGGCACTTCGTATTGTATACTATAAATCTAAATCTTAACTTACTTGCCACTATCATTCTTTCACATTTTTATCCTCAAAATTTTTATTGCGTTCTTCTCTTCTTGTGACCACCTTTTATAATCCATTTTGAGTTCAGACATTCTCCTGATGTCTTACATTATGTGGCCCCCTGCTGTCTTGTAATACTGCAAGATACGCAAAGTAATCACTACAAAATGTGCAGTAACAGTTAATAGCAATCAAAAGAGAAAGGATGTATGTATTTTTGCTTTGAGATGTCTTGCTTGTTTTTTGCTTGTTTTGTGGTGGAACTTTTTAGAAACATATATACGTTTATTCATTCGTCTGCCAAGGCTAGGCATAGAATGATGAATCATCAAGCTTGAACAAGGAAAATCACTTTAGGTGACTAAGAGGAGAGCTAAGAAGGTCAAGCAGGCAGAAAACCTGTTGTCGGGATTTCATTATAAGCGTAGGTGTCTCCTCTGCTTTTAATTAGAGCTAGTATTTTGGGTTTTCTGCTTCACTATGTCTTGTGTAACGGCAACCCTCATCAGAGTAATTTGACTGGTACTCTTGCTGGCCTTTGCTGCCCTGCTGTTGTAAATGTTCGCTTGTGTGAGACGCTGAGGTAAGTCATTTGCTCTTCTATGCCTGCATAGCAGTGTGTTAGCTAAGGATGATACTTAGCCAAACATTAGCAGCTCCATTACCTCCTTACAGGGATTAACTTCATGCTACATTGGAAAGGTTTTATATTTTTCCTTTGTATTTTAGAGTCAATGGTAAAATCAGAAAACTGTTAAACACACTGATTCTCTCAAATGTTTTCAGTACATAAGAACATCATCGCTGTTAACATATCACTGTCCTCTTTTTTTCTTACTGAGGAAATAAAACTACCCTTTTCAAGTACATTTACCCTCTGCTTCAGCTTTACTATTCCCAGAGAATTAGATCATCATATCAAGTAAAGCAATTCAATAATAACCTTTTCTAAATAGGTCAACTTTAGACTTATTTTTCTGCAGGCAGGAAGAGGAGGTATAAATGACACTAGATCTTGAACACTGATAGCCTGTAGCTAATTAAAATTAATTGCAAGTTTAACAGATATTCTAAGTTATATGCATAAAATTGACAGGAGCAATAAAAAATGGACCGTTAAACTCATAGTTTAGTACTAAATTGCATCTAGGGAGATTAAAAATATATATTCATATAGACATAGATATTTGTATTTTTCAACAGTGGGACACTAGGAAATTCAGAAGGAGGCAGAAAATGGATAGCCTGAAGGTAATTATAATGAAATTTTTTTTTTTTTTTCAAATTCAGAAACCCAAAGGAAAACAAGATACGTGGAGATTAGAGGAAGGGCTGAAGGATATCAAGATTCAGAGTCTTCAGGTGACAGAGCCAGAAGCAGTATTTGCTCAGGGTAGTACTTCTGACCACATATCTCCAAAGTAGTCTGAAGCTTGGTAAATGAGAAGGGAGAAAAAAATGATCCTTTACATCTGATGACAGCCCAGTTCTGCAGGTATCGTAATTCCCGCAGAAATCTGTTGTAATTCTGCTTTAATCTCTAAGTATTTACAGAAACCCTGGTAGCACTTGCCATAGGATTTTAGTCTTTGTGGTCCATTTTGTGTTTGGCATTTACACTGACTGTGTTTAGTACACTTGTAGAAAGCCTGCTATACCTGACATGCTACCTATCCAAAAAAAGAGGTAAGGGAGAAAAATTTGTTGAAAACTGGGGATGATCTACAGGTTGCTATCATGATCTTAATTGTTTTTTCGTAATTTATTAAATTTGGGCATATTCTTGTGTATGTTAATTTAGAATACAAAGTATGTGGGACCTACATGCAATTTATTAATAATTACTAGATCTTCAGTAAGCTGGTCACTAGAGGTTAGAGTGCTTGCAAACAAGGTTTAGAATGATGCTGCTTGTCCTGTTGGGATTGCAATGAAAAGTGTGGCTAATGAAGCTGACAAAAGTCGTCACTGAGCCACTGCTCCAAATGCAAGTGAAATTGAAGAACCACCCCACCCTTCCCATCAATCATCAAAGTAAAATTACTGCAGTGTCATTTCCAGAGGTTGAAGTTTTCTATATGAGCTAAAATTTTAAGCACAAAAGAGAGGGATTTCACTCTGTTTCACAGCACTTCTCTCCACATCTGACTACACTTGAGTGCTCTAGGACTTCAGTTGTTGAGAGATTCTGTTGTCCATTTACTGTGGAAATTATCAATTTCATTGCTAACAGTGCCATATAATTGTAACCAAATGCTGGAAAACAGTCTATAGGGAAATAAGCATCCACTAAAGAAGACTACTGGCTTCTACTTGGTTGTGAATGAAATAATCCATTATCTGAGATTCCTGAAATTAACTGCTGTTTAAAAATGAACATTTAAATCTGCATCAGGGCACAGTAAGATTTTCTGTATAAAACTGCAGTCTTGGGATAGTAGTTGAGAACACTGTTGGCCTTCTAGCAAGTGAAGTGACAAGAAACTTCTTGGAAGTAAGTGCTAGTATTTTTAGGAATAAGTAAAGTTTGTTTTCCATTCTGCCACAGTGCAATACCTTAGCATATTACCTCTATCCATTGTAAACTAATCTTACTTTAAATCCATCACCCTTAATACTTTTTTTTTTCTACCTTTTTCTGAATCCCACATCCCAATATTCACTAATCCAGTCACCAGCTAGTAAGTGGCATCCGTTGTTAAGTGTTTCATATACTGCATTCATTGTACTCCGTGTTCATAAAAATGTCTGTCTTGTGCCAGAGTTTAAATAGAAATTTTACTTACTAAATTTAGAATGTTCCAACCTGTGTGATCAACAAAGAAACCCTGAAAAATGTAGTTTTTCTTAAGGTATCTGTATAATGCTGTTTTTATTTTCATAGTAGGTGAAAAGAAAAAAAAGAGTTAGGCTGCCAAATGGATAAACATTTTTATTATTACTTTAATCAGTATTTCACACAAATTCAGCTTTCTTTTCACTTTTGATAACTGTTAGTGCAAAACCTGATAGGTTCTTTGTACCAAACTTATACAGACTTCATTTGGACTGCAAGTTGTTTCTTCTTGGCTTATTAAGCTGTTTTTATTATCTGAACCTAATCTGTAATTATATTATCCTTGCATTGTATTTTGGATTGTGCTTGACTTTATTCGTTACTGACTTTACCCTTGGAGACAATATCACCTTGCAACTCCTTATAAGTCAGTATCTAATTTGGCCCAATGAATATGGAAAGGAGTTGTTCTTAAAGATAGTAAACTGACCATGACAATGGTTCTGGTTGAGCCTTTGTGGACTTTGCCACAGATGTTTCTATGTTAAAAGTGAGATAAGAAAATCCAGTACTTGTTCTGAGAGGTGGTTGATATGCTTTCCTGATTACCTGAGAGAGAGGTAGAAACACAGAGCTGAACATGATGATAAATACAGAGAACTCGTTACAGAATTTATTTTGCCTTTCACTGTGCAATTCAGAAGATAAGAAGGGAAGAAGAGCAAGGAGATCTAATGAAAGAAGTTATTAGATACAAGGAATAAAAAATAAAAACTGAGGTTTACTGAGGATGTTAGCTGTCTGTGAGGTGATTATTGTCTTTTCCAGATGCATACTCCGGGTAGAGCCACGTAGTTCTAAACAAGTGTCTAGACAGACATGCCAAGTTGAGAGGGACCTTGATGATGGTCTTCTCTGAAGGCCAAAAGTGCTTGACAATATTTCCTTGTCATTTTCTTCCTCTCCAATATTCCTTGCAGATATGAGGAACTCTGGGTTCTTAAGGCAACTTAACTGGTGGAGGAGACACTCCTCTTACATTCTTGAAATATGCATTCTTTGGAAACTTCAGTCTAGCATTTGGAGAGCACATAGTTCTTTCTTGTCCAATGCTTCTGAAAGAACTGGGAAGGCTACTGTGTTGTGAAGTCAGTAACAGCAGATAGAATTACTCCTGAATATAGTAGGACTTGCATGGAGAAACAGTTTTCGTCTCTCTGCAGCCCTTCACATCAGCTTTTGACATCCTCAGCTCCAACTAGATGCTCTGAAGTTCCACAATGAGGCAGATGAGGAGGAAACACGTGTCTGTTCAGCAGTGGCACACTGTGTGTGTCACTGTGTTTTGAGACCTAGTTTCATCAGACTGGATCTTTCTCTTAACTCCTTTCTTTCGAGTTCCCATTCTTGTGACATTGTCTTGTCCCTTGTAATTCGTCCCCCCTCTTTAATTATTCACCCTTCATTAATACATATTTCTATGGCTGGTAAGAGCGAGACAAGACAATTGATTGACATGACACCCCTGAGGCATTTAAACCAGTCTGTTGCCTCCAGACTGGCAGCCTGTCGTAAGTTTAATGTTTCATGCATGGACAACATAATAGTACTGTAAAAACACCACCAAAGTTCATCTGTTGGCAGAAGCACAGCTTTGCTACGGCTGTTTTAAAGATCAAGTGGAAAGCTCTTTGGGAAGGTAAAGTTGATGCAATAATGTTAAATTTAAATTAAAACTATTATTTGCCAGGAATAATGAGAAAGCAGAACGTAACAAAAAACTTCTGGGAAAGGAAGACTCCACAAGAAGAGTACAGAAAATATAAATATTTCTCCCAACCTTAAATTGGTAGGGGAGGATTTTATAAAATAAGATCTGTAAATTATCATTCAGCTAGATGATACTAATAGGTTCTACATCTAAATACCAAAATTTAAGAACAGTGAGTACATTGGGAATATTAAGTTGCTGATTGTTATATACCTATTTGATAGTTGGCAAGAAATGCAGCATGATGTAGTGAGATGAGCCTACAGGGATCCATTATTGTTTCGCAGTAGATGATCTCCAGCAACTCTTTCAATCAGGATGAAGTGTAAGTGAGGGTCTGAGCCATACATAGTTGCAATAGGACAGTGTGCTACGTAGTGTTGGGTTGACCTCTATGATGTGCTATGCAGTGATCTACACCTTTTAAAACACAAGGGCCATCACTGACACTTTACGTATTCAGAGGGTAACCCTCAGAACCAGAAAAGGGTGCATAACATGTGTAAATGTAGTGTTTATAGGGCTGACACATACTGAGGCCTGAAGGCCTAATGTGCTGTCAACAGAAGAAACACTGGGGCAAGTCACCCAGCCTGCTTTCAACATCTACTTTAGAGTGAGATGAATGTTGCCCCTGAAGTTTCTGGTTCTGTCTCTGTATAAAGGCAGTGGGGATAGCTGGCTCAGATATGGTCAGCTCCAGATGGATTGCACCCACAGTGATGTGCACATAACACAATTCCTCATACCAGAAACCAGAAATTGTTCTTGGATCATAGGGTACTACAGAATAAGTTTGATTAGAGACTTAGTAACGGTAAACTTCATATGGACTCCTGGACTGATGAAATAGCAGTTTGTTTTGTGAGATTTGGAGACATTATCCAGATTTATCATGATACCATCCAAACATGCTAAGCCCTTTACCATCACTGCAGATCATCTATCTGAAGTGGTTTTTTACGAGTAGTTCAACAACTCACAGGTTTCTGCTACACAGCGAGGGTACCAAGATGTTTGAATGTAAAGAGTTATCACTGATGTCCGGAGAAACCAGTGCTGAGAATCAGCTAGAATAAACACATAAAAGGATACTGTGTTAAGGCTACCTGGTGCCACTCAGTTCTCAAAACCATTTTTACTTTTTTTTTTATAAGATTAAGAGCAAATCATGCATCCACAGTAATTACGCCTGTTCTTGTATACATTCTTGATGTAGCACTTACTGTTTATATTTTCCCCACCTTTTCTTTCATTTTCTGAGTTTGTAAGACAATAGTTTTGCTCACTTGGCTTTGTTGGAGACACATGTACCTAAAGCCATCATAAAACTTGCTATCTTTTTTCCCCTTCATCTATGTAGGTTCTATTCAGATATGCTGGTCTCATCCTCAACTCTGTGATACTGTGAAAATACCACTTCTTCAATAGTCTTGGGGAAGTAGACACATAATTGAGGACAGGAGTCAGCATCAACACAACTTATTCCTGGCAGTTGAAGTACAGTGCATAGAGGCAATTTTCACTTTCTGTGTGTTTAAATAGTCCTGCAATCTTAAAGAGTGTACCTTAAAAACTTAAAGACTCTTGGTATCTTAAAAACTTTTAAGCAGATGGATAAAAATACAATAGCTCCTACCACACCTGCACTGTCCAGCTAGACTGGAGACAGTAACTATTGCTGAAAAGTCTGTTTAAATTTGCAAATTTGTGCCATGTGCAATAATGGATATTAAGTGCTCTTTGGAGCAAGAAACCAGTGATTTTTCCCTTGACATTAAAACCAGAAATCATTATTATTACAAATGATATTAAATGAGCAGATTTACACTACACTAACGCAAGACAGTTTGGTGCATGGAAAAAAATATCTGAGAGGACTGTTTAATTAAGTGAGCTAATAAGTGGCCTTGACCATATATTTAAAGCACTGCTTAATTATTTTTTTCTTAATTAAATAGTGAACAATGGTATCACTACTATACATTAGAATCTCACAAATTCTTACAACCCAGTTGGAGACTTACAGAGGTTTATTGAATTTTGTGAATTAACAAATAAACAGGCATAATGAAAAGTCAATTACTGCACCACAGTGGCTCTTTATTATGAAAGTTATAATTTTAATATACCTTATTTTTATATGTATAATACATAGTATAATAATATTTCATTCTATTGCTAACAAATGTTGGTAATCTAATGTCAAGATAACAAAGTCTTACTAATGAGAACTCACTCTACATCTGCTGTGTCATATATGAGGACAGAAGAAACTGGTCTATAGACGTACCTGTGATGATGTTTTCATATTTTTAACATGTAAGTTAAGGGGTTTACTGCATGCTAATTCAGATTTTGTCCTTGCTTACTTTAATGCTTTCCTGTTAACAGTGACACGGATAAATCAGGAGTGGAATATATGTTCTTTTGTTTTTAAGGAAGTGAATATAAAGGGAAAAGTTTGTAATGATTAGGCAGCGAGGACAAATGCAACTTGGAGTTACAGTGTGCTCGAGTAGAAAAGTCAGGAAGCTTTTATTTAAAAACTGAAAGCAGCAGCTTTCCACTAACCCAAAACCACGGTATTAAGAGATGTTCGGGGATCCAGCACACGTTATTCACACCCTAAGGCCTAAGTAAGGCTTAAAAAGGGTAAAGGTCTGTGCTCAGTCTCCAGTAAGGAATCATAGTATCCCCACTTAGCCCTAGGCAAAGACACAGTAAAATACCACTGAATATTTTAGTACTGTTAATAACTAAGCTGAAACCACTGCTGACTAATATTATGGGAGCTGCTGTTTATCAACTGGGGCAGCTAAGTCACTTAATGCTTCTCCCATTAGAAAGGATTTGTGTGACCTTTTCTTTGAACAATATTAATCCATGCAGTGTTTGGAAAAAGACTTTGCTATTAGACAGAGGAAATCCATTCAGTTTGGGGAGGTGCCTTTGAAAGAGCGTGTTTTCTGCCGTCTTCAGGGAAGCAGCAGATGATGCTGCATCTGCTAGAGTTAGAAGGCAGCAGGGAGAGAACACAGCCACTCTCTCCTGCCTTGCCATTCACTGAAATTAGTCCAGTAACTGCAGGAGTACTGTATCTGTGCTAAAAGCTGAGGTGCTTGGATGATACTTCATGAAAGATACAGTAATCAAATCACTCTTCAAGTCTGCTTTGGAGGAAAAAAACCCGCAGATATGCAAAGAGCTGTGGTCAAAAGCATTGTTTAGATTGGAAAGTGAAGCACTAGAATGCTAAGGAATAACAAATTTATGGGTTTTACTTAAGCATTCATATGTTGATTTTAATATGATCACATTGCCCTTCCTTAGGAGGCCTGTCTTGCTTAATCCAGCATCCTTTAATTTTTTAATTCGGCCAAAATAACATCCTTCAGTGTAGTGTCTTGTTCATAGATTTGTGCTACTGAATACTGCTCTGGTATTTGGTGCCTTTCCCCACCTCAGTCACCCTCCTCCGGACACACTTTAATAGTTTGATGTCGCATGGTAGATAGCCTGCAGCTGACTCAGCTGGAAAGTTCTTCTGCCCCAAATGGAAGTTTTTAACATTCTCCTTTTTTATTTTTTTATTATTATTATTTTTAGCTATTTTCCTTGGGGAAGAAAAGAAGTTAAATGGAAGTGAAAATTTTGCCTTTAATAATCAGCCTTATTTTAATAACACAATAGGTTAATGTTGTGGCAATGTTAATGAACGTAGAAGCCCGTGCAATTAAGAAATAGTAGTAGATGCTCCATGAAGCATAAAAACCCCACAGGTGTCAGAGTTTGCAATCCTTGCAGTGTGATTTTGTGTGGATGGTAATGCAGGTGTCGGGACCCAGCCAAATTCTTTTAACTATGAAATTGAAAGGAATGCAGTGCTGATGAAGCCGCACTCACTGCAGCTGTGTGGAACTTGCACAGCCTATGCTTTTCCACGCAAAGATGAAAAGTGGCTGAGGCAGATGGAAAAAGCCATGTATTTTTTCAGCCTCCAGGATCAAGAAAAATATTTCAAAGACTGTATTCCCAAAAAGCCAGGCCACTTAAGAAAATATTTGATTAGGGCTCCTCTCTGGCTTTTAATATTTTTTTCCCACCCTTCCCTATAGAGGCAGCTCTATAACAACAGATTCTGCCTCAGCAGCTTGGCTGCTATTTGAAAGGTGAGTGAACTCCCTAATTAGGGGAACACAATTTCTACTTGCTGCTCTTCAGCATGACTAGGGAATGCAAAGAGTAAACAGAGTACAGGTGCCTGGTCACCCATGTGATCTATGATGTGAAGCGTTATAATGAGAAGAGAGCTGGGTTGCAAGGGAGTTGTTCTGGACCTTTTAATTATATCTCATGCATCAAATTGTACTGTTGTCAGGGAAACTGCTTTGCCTCTCTCTGTTCTGAATCGCTGCTGCTACGAAGTCCTATGCATTGCAAGAAGAAAACCCAGAGAAGGATCCAAACAATAGATTATTAAATAGCTTTGAATTAATATTAATAACATCGATTTGTCTGATTTGGTATTCACCTTCCTCCAGGTGAGGTGACCTAATAGTTTTCTCTGTGATGAAAAAGCCTAAGCACTGCATTTTTAAAACAAAAGTATTGTTTTTCCAACTTTGATAGTTTTCAGAGCCTGTCACTTCTGAGAGCTCTGAAGTTTGGATAATCTACTTATTATTAGGAATGGGCTACCAAGAAATCAGTTGGAGTGGCTAGAGAATGCAAGTATGGCATGCAACTGTTCAGATCTAGAAAGTTAGGGTTTTTCTGTGACCTTGTAGAAATCCTTTTGCTCACATTTCTAAAAACGTTGGATGCCTCTAATTTTGGAGGTCCACTTTGGATGTCTGTTGCCAGTGTTACGTAATGATAAGCAACATGCGTTCTGAAGGTAGATTAACAGACCATAAAGGCAAGCTTTATTCAGTCAGAAGTTTCTGACCAAAGATATGTCAGTTTTTAGTCAGAATTAAGGAAGAATGTTAAGACTCAGAATCTGAAGTCTTGCCTGGTATTGTCATCAAGTGTGGAGACACCTCAGTGTCAGTAGCAGCATCCAAAAATTAAGATTCTAATGCCTTCCTTTTTCTGAGGGTTGAGCATTCATAATCCTCATTCAGGTTCATGGGACTTATGAATGGTTCAACATGCCTGTGTGCCTCTGAGTCTCCACAAAAAGCTAAAGAACTAAAACTGAATCAATGCATCTGAAAGTTTAAGCCTTGCTCCCTTTTATCTTGTTTCATGCATTTATTATATAGAAAATGCAATACGTGTATAATTTGCTGTTTGTAATGCTGGAGTAGTACAGACAGCTTGCAAAGAAATCCAGAATATCCAACCATTAAAAATTATTGGTGTCTTTTCTAAGAGTTCTGTGCATGCTTGAAGAGGAATAACACATATATGTTGCAGTATTCACAGGCCTAGGTAGAGCACATGGCTAACACAGATACAAGTGTCACTGAAAACTTGAATTACCACATCCTTAGGAGAAGGAGATCAAGTGTGGTATGAGATAACCAGCATTGTATTTTCCTGGAATATATTTTCAGAAAAGCTTTGAAGAGGAATGTAACAGTGCCTGAACCAACTTATATTTCCAGAAATAATATACATATCATTAAATTTCTCATCCACATATATTTCTTCTCCCTTGTTTCTCCTTGGAGAATAACTAATATGCAAAGACAGCCACAGCAGACTCCCTCAAATGTAGCATGTTAATAATGGGCTAAAATAGAACAGCCTTCCTAAATAGCAGAGGAAGGGATAAAGCTTTACATTAATCTACAGAATATAGAAACAGGACTACAGGAAAAAATGGCCTGCAACAAACTTTGAAATGGAAGTAATCACATAGAAGACATAAATATAAGCTTACTGGCATTAAACATGGGAATATTTCTAGGCTTAATATAACTCTAACGCTTGCTTAGATTTCTTTATTCTCTCAAAGTTAGGGTACATTTACTTTGTTGGTTGTGTGTGCCTGGGCAGCCTTGGGACTTGTACTGTACCTGGGACATAGTTGTTCTGAAGAAGTCAGAAATAAGCTAATGCTTATTGTTTGGCTACATTCCAGCCAGTAAGTAAGATATGGGAAAAGAGGTACCCAACTTTCACAAGACTTCAGAAATAGGCTGAACAAGGGAATGACTGGAAGAATTTCAGCTCCCAGCTCAACCACATAATCTTGCTGATTTGAAAGTATCATGGTTCAGCTGCCTATAAAGTCTTAATATCCTGGGAGGAATAAAAACCGTATTTTTAAGTTGAGGCGGATTTTTAGACAAGGCTAGGACTCAAAATTTAACAAAGAATATTCTTTGAAAAATCTTGTTATTCCTAAGAGTTTCCTCCAAATTCACTGCAATAAACACTCTGTACCATATATACTTCAGGGGCGTTTATTTCAAGCTCTAACAGAATCTGTAAGTTTTGCGTAAAAGAAGCCGCCTCAGTAGCGTGTTGCTAACTTAACACAGCTGAGACCAATACAGTTATTTACCTTTTAAGCACATGCGTGCAAATCCCTTCTGTCTAGCGAGGATTAGAGTTCTACATCTAGATGCTGACAATCCATGCAACAGATACTGGGTAGGAAATGCATCCTTGGACTCTTCTCTTTAGTAGCATGAAGGAACTACTAATAAGATCTTAAAAGGATTAAAAAGCCTGTTGGAGAGAGGGTAAGAAGTTGTTTATTTCAAACAAGTATCCTGCGACCAGTATTTCTGCTAGTGGAAATGGAACTCCTCAAATAGTTGGTTGCCAGTACACAAAGTTATAAAGAACAGACCAGAATAGCACAAATTCATCTTTCAGGACTGCAAGTGTTCAGAGGGGCTCTAAAGCTTGTAGAAGTATGTGAATAACTTTTTTCATCAATAGCAAATTTAAAACAATTTAAATCACATACCAGTACATCCAAAATTATTATTGCCCATTTATTTTTGTCAAATTCAAAAGCTGATAATCTTCATAGGTTCTGTAAAGCAGTTTTCAGTGAGAAATAGAACATTTAGATTTCAAACACATAATTTTTTTCAAATAAAATTGAAAGAAATTTTAAAGAAATGTTATTAATCACTTGTTAAAGTGACTATTTTACCAATTTACTTTATGATTTGGAGTAAATTATTTAACCTCACTGGACCTCAGCCCTCCATTGGCAAAGTTGGATTAATGGCACTTCTCTACTTTAAGCAGGCAGTAGTATTCATGCATTTTCCATCTCTAACAAGTCTTATGAGGATAATTGCATAAAAAATTGTAAATATGTTACAGCAGGGAGACCTGTTACCTCCTTGTACGTAACAGAAGTGTGGAGAAGTTTCCCAAATATGCATTTAAAAACAGCCTAAATAACAGACATTACTTCTCCTTTTTCTTTGGGGTGTAAGAGACAGATTAAGTGACTGGACTGTGTTCTTTATTTTTATTCTGACATAGAAGTTTGCTATATAGTGGTATAAAATGGCTGCATAAAAAGAACAAGTAATGCAGTCAGAACAATTAAAAAAAACATCCAAGGCATATGCATTAGATTCCCAGATCACTGGCATCACTTTTCTCCTTTCCAGAATACCTTCTTTACTTCCTGGAAGAGATTTCAGTAAAGTAAAGAAGCAATAAAAGTTGAACTGTTAAAGATGCTTACAGAGACCAGTTTTAAATTCAGCCTAGTCACTAGCAGAGCTGCAGGCTGGGCTGGCTGAAGCAAATCGAACACTTCTCTCTTACCTGTAGCTTTCATACTAAAAGTATATCAAAGATCAGTGTGAATGTTTCCTTTCCTGATGGTGCGGATGAGTCAGGACTCAAAAGTGAAATAAAGCTATGCCTTTAAGTTTTTGCCAAGAGCTGGATTTTCTCTCTTGTAACATCATGCATAGAATCCACAGTTCAAAGCTTTTTTTTAGAATTCTTACTTCAAATCTGTCCTCAGATACACTTTATCCTATCCCTATTAATACCTTTGAATTTGGTTTGAAGAAAGCAAGTCTTGGACCATAGACTTATTCAATACACATTCCAGAAACAGAGCTACATGCAACCACGCACTTTACTGACTCGTGGTCTCCTGCGGTTGCTAGGTTCTCTCTCTGCACTGACAGCTTGGCTCCTCTCCATTGGAAGGTGTTTCAGAGGTCAGGTGCGGGATGGGTAGTCTCTCAGCTACTCGTCCATTGTTTGAACGTGTTGGAGCAGTCTCCACTCTTCCTACAACGATCCCGAGTGCAGGAGAGCAAAGCTGGGGAATGCAGTGTCGGTTTTAAGCTGTTTTCTGCTTACCAAGTCTCCTCCCCTTTCCAGAAGACCTCAGAGCAACTTTCCACTGCTGCCTTGTTCTTGTGCATGTTCACTTTCCCTGAGCCTTATAGATGATGAGAAAGGACACTGCTGTTGCCTCCACAGAGGACCTCTTTTCTGAGAGACTTCTACCCGCTGAGAAGCAGACATAAAGGTCTTACTCCGGCCCTGGAGTGAACTGGAACTGAATGTGAAAGGTGTGTTCTGTGTTCCTGTCTGGCTGCCCAGTGATGTCATATAGCTTTCAATGCAACTTTTAAAACGTGTAATGTATAGCTTAAAATATAAAAATGGCCATAGAGAAACCAGTGGCCACCAGCTTTTGTGGTTTATAGAAGAGAATGGACTTTATATGTTAATTTATTGTTTTCAACCCTTATAACTCATCACAGAAGACTGAGTAGTCTCATGGTTCTCCTTTAACCAGTGAAAAGTAAGTTAAGTCATTGCTCTATCTGAGCCAGTTGCATACTCAAAAGCAGACATGAGAGGAGAAGTAACTTAAAGTATTTTTTCCTGTCATGGGAGTATGACTCATGCACTTTTATCTGTACCCACTATCTTGCCAACACTTTTTGTTAAAAATCCTCCAGGGAAAAAAAACGAATGTATAAATACTTATGAAGTTTTTAGTAAAATGCTGGTCATCATTTTAAGAAATAATATAACCATTTAAAGCTTGTGTGCAGGGAAAAAAAACAGTTATTTTTATTTAGTATCTTCTGCAATTCACAGTACAAAAGATATCCAAGATGGTGTGCTAATCTGAATTTCTTTTTTTTTTCCCTTCAGTATTTCTAGAATTTTCAGGAAGAGACAATGAGGTTTTGTCACTATGGATAGGTATCGGGCATGGACCTGAGATTGTTTATCAGTTTCTGGCTTTTCAAAAATCATATCGTCTCTCCGTTTCTCAGTTTCTTAAATGAAAAGAAGAAAAAGGAGGGATAGTGATACTACTTTGATAGCTAGTAATGAAAGCTATAATATTATGGCTAAGTATTATTAATTTTTCCCCCATTAATTCTTTCTAGGAGTATTGTGTTTCTTGTTGCTTAAGAATTGTCAATGAGCAGAAGGATTTTACTCAATGTGTTTTTTCAGAATTGTTTGCCATATACGATATGTGAAGAATCAGAGGCCTAAGTAAAAATTATGAACATTTCTTGGTGTGTTTGCTTCTCAGTTGCAGTCTGTTTTGGTTTCCTGCATGCATGATAACAAGATGTTTTAGTGAAGGGCATTTGGCTGAGTTTGTGGATTTGGTCCTGCAGCAATGACAAGTGGTGTATCCAAAATGCTAGGACTCCCTATGAAGACTTTGCCTTATTGTATTTATGCTTTATAAAATCTTAAGTGATTTAGGCACTCAAATGTTGCTGATTCTCAGTGGGGAAAAAAAAACCAGGGAAATCGCTTGGGTAATTTTGGAAATCTCACTCCTACAGTATAGTCAAAAAAACAACCAGTGCATTTTAACCTGTTATTAAAATATATCTGGCAATGCGGCTTTCTCCAGGGTATGATACAAAAGTCACCCTGGTGTGCCCTGTGAAGGCCTGGCATAGTAAAGGCACTCCATCCCTTTGTGTGGCAGTTGCATCATTTGTCTGTATTACCCATGTAGTCTAAAAAATATTCGAGCAGTCTATTCTTTTGTGTAATGTCTTGTGCATTGTAACTCAAAGCTGGTCCTGCAGATGATATTATTAAAAAAATATGTAATGGCATGCTGTTCCAGCAGTATTCAGGGAGAAAAAAAATGTTTTTATTCTCAATTCCGAAACGGCATTTGTAAGTTTCTGTCTTCAGCTGTCTTTCAGGTACAAACCCCCAACCAGTCCTGGCATCACTGGCCTAATCGCACATGGAATGCATCCGTACAGGTGTGTTCTGAAACGGATTAGTTTGTCTGGAGGGAGTTTACTGGGAGATCATTTTCTAATTTTGTTATGTACTGCGCTGGCATCAATGAGAAAACTTAGGTCTTATCTACAGCACGTTATAGATCAGGTAGCAATTCTCCAGGTCAGCTCGGCAGGCTTGTTCTGAAATACCTCGTCCAGCCCCAGGCTGCACCACCTGCGCATCAGCACCAGTGCTGGGGGCTTCGGTGCTGCCAGCTCAGTCCTCAGTCGCTTGGGATCCCTGCACCACACTCTGTAGTGTGCTGTGTATGTGTCGCGGATCATTTTATCAGGGTGTTTGGTGCACCTTTGCTTTACGGAAACCTACCAAATAGTCCTGTTGTTTTTACCCAGTTGTTGTTCATGGAAAGTTTCTTGGAAGTACAGTGGAAAATAGATAACAAAGTAGGTTTATCGGGAGAGAGGCTGTTTGTTGGTTTAATGCCTCTTAATTAATGGAAGAATATTTTAAGTGTACTAACACGGCAAAAGTGCTGAAGAAAAAGCATATTAATTAAATGCTTAAATTCATTATGTTCTTCAAAATGTACAATTATATCAAGAAAGCGAGGTCTTGCTTTACTACTATTGAAAAGGGGTCATCATAGCTAATATATCTAACCTATATATGTGTCCTGCCATCTGCAGTTAAACATGACTTAGTTGCCTGCCTCTCAACTCTATTGTTACAGTGATATTTTGTCTGAAAGGACATACCAATACTTGTGCTCCCCTAACCACTGCTACATTAATGTATACATATTTAATGCATTTATTCTTGCTTTATACACTTTCTTGGAATTTGAATATTCTGTCAGTCACTTCCAAATAACTTTATGGTAATGCCAATTCAGAGATAAACATCTCTGTTCAGGGAGGACAAGGATCCCCATACCCCCCAGTTTATTACTTTCTGTACTAAAATTTTTGCAAAAGAGCAAAGTCAACCTGCTGCTGACTCTATAGATTATGGAACACAGAACTAGGGAGGCTTTCCTTGCTAAGTTTCCCTACACAGGAAATCTTGGTACCTGTAACTGAAAAATTGGTCTTAGTAAATACCAGATTGAAATTGGTGTATACCCAAGAAGTATCTGAGGGGTCACATTTTTTCCAGAGTTATATATCTCTAGGTATATTAAACACACTAAAGTTGCAGAAAATGGCATATTTTTCTTCTTGATATCTTCTTCTAAGCAGCACAGCACTACACCTGTTATCTTTTCTGCCATGTTTCCTGCATGCTATCCCCTAGACCTGTAGTCTCCTTCGGTATCACTGCTATTGAGATTCTTCCTTTTATTAAATGAATTACTTTTTTCATTAAAAAGGATCATTGTTACTTGCTTTTTAAAAATAGTTGATAGTAAATAAATGTTTCTACAAAGCACAGCACTCATTTTAATCTTACAGAGATATTTCATATCACGGAAAGTCTTCTGGGGTACTGTTTGTGCATTGATATTACTGATACTGCCCATTCTATGGAAAGTAAACTTTCTGCTGCACATGGTGAAAAAGAAGGGATGACAGCTGCTTTGTGTGTAATGAGAGCCCTTTTCTGAAGGAAAAAATGTACAACTGCTTGCAGATATTGGGGGATTTCCCTATGAGCCTGTTAAAATTACCCCATGCAAAAACTAATTGCAGTACTGCATTGTTGACTTTCCAGAAGCTTTTTGTTTTATTGAAAGATATTCTCCAACTGTCTTGGCATTGTCCCAGACCAGAAAAATATTTTGAGCATTGCTGGAGGAACAAATTACTGTGAGTTAAACTGGACTGTAGTTTATAGCACATTGATAGTTGACAGTACCCTGCTGTGGCAGGGGGGTTGGACTTAGATGATCTCCAGAGGTCCCTTCCAACCCTGACGATACTGTGATACTGTGATACCCAATGTGTGTGCTTTTATGCCATGGTAAATGCAAGGTAGTTCAATGAAATTAGCGTAGGCAAACCCTCCTCCACCATGAAGAAAGAGCACACACAGAGACTGCTTTTAGCAGAGTAGCTGACATGCTGTAAAATTACAGCCTAGCTTGCTTCCTGATAACTCATGTAGCTATTTCATGTAGCCATTCCCCTATTTGCTCTGTATCACAATAGTTTTCAGTATAGGCTATACGTCTTACTTACCAAGATTTATGGCCACTGATTTGTCTGCACTTACATATTAAAGAGTGTAGTACGTGTAGAGTATCTAGGAAGGACAAATCAGGCCACAACAGGGCTGATATAACACTGTGAGATTAATCTAAAGAGTATAGAAGGCCATATGACCAGTACAAAACCTAGAAGAAATAAATAAGTTTATAAGACAAGACTTAACGTTCCAGTGAGGAAATATGTGTTTCCTCTGTGTCATGGTTTCAGTTGGGATAGAGCTAACTGTTTTACTAGCAGCTGGTATAGTGCTGTGTTTTGCATTTGGGATGAGAGCGATGTTGATAGTGCACTGATGTTTTTGGTTGTTGCTAAGCACCCAAGGTCTTTTCTGCTCCTCATACCACCCTGCCAACGAGTGGGCTGGCAGTGCACAAAAAGTCAGGAGGCGACACAGCCGGTACAGCTGACCCCAAGTGACGAAAGGGATATTGCATATCATATGTCGTCATGCTCAGTATATGAAGCTGGGGGAAGAAGAAGGAAGCGGGGGACGTTCAGAGTTATGGTGTTTGTCTTCCCAAGGAACTGTTGCGAATTGATGGAGCCCTGCTTTCCTGGAGATGGCTGAACAGCTGCTTGCCAATGGGAAGCAGTGAATAGTTCCTTGTTTTGCTTTGCTTGCATGCGTGCCTTTTGCTTTACTTATTAAACTGTCTTTATCTCAACGCTAGACTTTTCTCACTTTTACTTTTCTGATTCTCTCCCCCATCCCACCGAGGGACTGTAATAGAGTAGCTGTGTGGTACTAGTTGCCGGCTGGGATTAAACCACAATACTGTATTAGATGGAAGGATATGAAAGACAACTAATGCTAATTGTGGAAATAAATAGATAAATTGTTTTATTATGTTTCAACTGCACTCCTGTTCCATTAATCCACTAATGATTATAGTCCTGCTCCTCATGTGGAAAGCTGTGTGGCATCCGAGCCTGGCCAGAGTGCTTTCTGGGGCTTTGTGGAAGCTCCTAATGAGGATGGTACCTCTTCAGCATGCCACAGGCAGGAGGGGAATAAGGCTTCTTTGCACGCCTTCTGAGCCATGTCTGGGACAAGGTAGTACATGAAAGTTTAGGAGTCGGCTTTAGGATTTACAGTCTGCCCCTACAGGGCTGTGCTGTTCCCGTGCTGAAATCTGTTACTTTTTGGGTACTGGTGCTCAGGCACTGTCACTGACTGAGACACCAGTAAGATGAGACTCAGAAAAGACTGGCAGGCCTAAGAGAGACAATTTAGGGGAGAAAGGTGTTGAACAGGATTTTCTAGAGATGAGCAAGGAAGAAAGCGACCCATTCTAAAACGCTCAGCTCCCCATTGCAGGGGGGACATAAATATCACAGTGCTCTTAAGCCAGGCTGCAGGTATTCCGATATTTACAAATATCAAAAAAAGCTACAGGAGGATACTCAGAATTGAGAGGATAATATATTTAAGGCTGTCTAGGAGTACATCTGTACTATCAGATAACATCAGTCCCTGGTTTATTCCTGGTTCCCTGATTGTCTACATTTCATATATGTAATTTCATGCTTGAGATCTCTTTTTGGACTGATGTATCTTGTTCCTCTGAGATAGAATTTGGGGGTGCATTAGCACTGAGGACAGCCTCTGACCCACCCTGTGGGGAGAGGACACCAGAGCAACACCCTCCGCCTGCGCAGCCCTCCAACTCTCTTGCATGGGGCCTTGTACCCCCAGACAGACCATTTGCTCATGCGCTGTGACCCATGTCATGTTGAAAAAGAAGAGCTTGCATTATTTCAGACACTTTGAATTGAAGAAATAATAATTGAAATAATAATTGCTAGGGCCAGGAACTCACCACAGAGGGCCCAGAGGACACCTGGGCAAAGTCCCATGCTGTGTGGATGCAACCTGTCTGATCTAAATGGAGCTTTCCCTGAACAGCGAGGCGATGAACCCTTCGCATCTCCTATCCTGTTGGTACAAGATCAGCATAAGGCTGCGGTCTCTGCAACCTAATCTGTCCTCCTTATATGTATATAATGTCTTCAAATATTATTTTCCCTTTTCCTAGCCAAGAGTAGTCCTAGGCTGTTTTGGACTTATTACTTTTTTTTTTGATGGAAGTATATTTTTTTCCCAGGGAGTGCTAGAAGTTAAGAAGAACAAAAGCATGTTCAGTGAGAACAGGGGTGTGGGGAGTGAAAAAGAGTGAAAACAGAGATGGCAAACTCTACACTTCTTTCTGCGAAGTTCATAATAAAGTACCTCCTAAAGGAGCGGAAGTAGTTACACAAAAATTGAACAGTTTCCAAAAAAAGAAGATTGGCCCATATGTAATTTCTTTAAGCATTTTTTACAAGATAACATGAAAGCACGCAGCTTCTGAAACTAATATTAGATCAAAACACAAATATACATCAGGGTTGTTTTTTAACTTTTTCTAATACAGCTGGCGCTATTCAATGCAAGAAACCACCTACCACCTATTACATCCCATACAAATATTCATTAAAAGTACTTCAATTTTAAGATTCAGCTTCCTAGAGTAAAGCTTTTTATATCAAATTGTTAAAGTCCTACACTGGAGACAGGATGCTTTGTAAGTTTATTTACATGTAGCTTAAAACTTGACATCCACAGTTCTGTGGGCTTGCCTCATGCTATGTTCCTATAAATTGAATTCAGGATGCATAGCTTAACAGAGCCCTATGACTTTGAGGTATTTTTCTCATAATGTTACTGGGAGGGCAAAACCATGCGTGTGCTGCAGTTGGAAACTTGTGTATAAGAACTCCTACCTCCACATTACTTGTAATACATTTTAAAATGAATTGTTCTTATTTTGTCCTTTGAACCAGCGCTTCAAAGGCAGTTGTGATTTACAAGGTATTTTAAATGGAAAATGTGTTGCCTGCTCCCTTGCAGCCTGTGATTTCCGTCTTGCTTTCTACACCCCCCCTGCATAGGTGCTGTTCACTGTACAGGCAGACTAAACCTCTCTCAGTGCTTTCCCACATATCTGCCATTATTTGTTATTCCTATTTTTACTGACTATCTCAGCACCTGCTGAATTCTAGCAGTCTTCCTACTGAACCTAACTGAAACATTCAGTTAATCTTTGCACAAAAGAGAAGGTGGAGCCAGCGTTTGAATGCAGCCATCAGCCTGCATGATTCCTACAAGCTCCAGGGGCTAATTTTCTGTTACGCTAACCTGAGGCTTCCTAAGCCTTTTCACTGAAAGATTTCCTGGCTTGTAGAAATGAAAGAGAAGTGATTTTTCAGAAGGTCCCTATTCAGTGCTGTCTATATATTCTCGGTTCTTAATACTGGAGAATTTCCAGTTGCAGCACAAGTAGGATTTCTGTGGTAGAAGAAACGAGGCTATGAAAGCAGTAGCAGTTGCAAAACTACAGAAATTACGTATTTTTCTCCTTGCTGAGCAGCAGCAGCAGCAGAAATAATCTTTTGTTGCCCCCATGTCGAATAGCAGCAGATGTTGGGGCTTTACAGAACATCAGATTCTTAGTTGAAAAGAAATTAGTTGCACAGACTTTGAAATATTTTCTGTTGGTCTGCTGCTATTCATAAGGTATAAACAACCATGCTTAACTTTGACAGAGAGGATAAAAACAAGCAATATGGTATTCAGCCAATTTTGCCAGAAGAAAATCCAGCTCAGATTTCATTGTATACAAAAATATATTTCCTCTAAAAAGGTTCTATTTTATGTTGTTTTCCAGTCCTATCTGCTCCCACACTATTCCCCATTCTCAGTCACCACCAGTAAAGCTGCATGCCCAGTACTGGGCAGCCAAAATAAAATACAAATCAGCAAATAATTTATTTATTGAAAAATGCCATTTCAGAACTGCCAGAAATGATAATTAGTTCAGTCTAAATTTACTGAAAAGTTTCAGGTTTCAGGTGGAGTGAAAATTAAGCATTTAGAGTGTAAACAGTGCCTTACCAATTTAGCAAATGCTGAAATTAACTGGAATCTTCCATAAATAACATTATCAGCATTTTTGAAATCTTACCTCAGGTTCATATAAATTAATGGCCAAGGAAACAGAAACTGCTATATGTGGGAGTGCTCTTGCCTCTCATTTTTTACTCTCCGTTAATGTTAGAACTCTTAAGGGTTGTCCTCATTCTTACCTAATGATACTTTTTCTTTCTACATAGACTATGTAGGTATGTATTGAGCCACTATAGCTTTGTGATAGCCTTGTGAAGGTGAACTTGAATGAAAGTCTTCTATATATTCCTGGAGTATTCCTGATTACTTGAGAAACCGCTGTTTTTTTGTTTTGTACCAAAAGACTCCAAAAGATTTTCACTGAAGTAAGAGAATAGTTAATGGGTAACTGATATTAATGAACAGGGAAAAACACCCCGACATTTTCCGTTATGTCAAAGGCAATGTCACTGTTCCCAGACACATGCTAGTCATAAAAGCCAACCCTCTGTTATCTGTAACACTGTTCAAAAGTAAAAAATGCAAGCTCACAGGTGAGTGCAATAAAGATTTGGAAGGAGGACTACGCCTTTTAATAAAGTGCAATTTGCAAAGCTAAAATTGTTGTTCTAGTCTATGGAAATACGTGCTTTATGAAGGAACAGAGGTGAAATTGATTTAAAAATTACTTTTTATCTGTCTTTAGGCAGAAGTTTTTGAATGCATGAAGGAAACAGGATGAATCAGACTAGAATGACCTTTTTAACAGTCATTATTCTCCATTTTGGAGAAGACACTCATATAATGTTTCATCCTTGTCAACTCTACTTACTTCCAAATGTATTTTCCTAATATTAGCGTTTTCAAATTGTTTTCACAGAGTTTCTCTAGGCTGCCTATAAAAGAAAATTGTAGCTTTTCTGTTATACAGGTTTTTCTGTTATATAAGTTGCCATCATTCTCTGATAATATTTGAATAATGGTCTGTGTTACAGGGACTCACCAGTTTTACAGAAAAAGATCTCCAGCCCAGACACAGTTGTCCCTACAGCATAAGTCTGGTTACTCATTGGGTGGACCCTACTCCATTACTGCCAACAATGCAAAGTAAACATTTGTGTCCCATCTATATGGGAAGATGGAGTTTTGCTGGGGATAACTCTGTTGTAAGCTTCTCCCTCAATACTGTATACAGTCTAGATGACCTTCTGCATTACTGTTGTGACTCAAACAGAAGCTCACATGGCAGAGAACACATTTCAAAAAGAGAATTTTAAGCAGGTTCAATAAGCTGGAATATAAAGCTTTTCCAATTCTGGTTATATTAAAATGCAGGGAATTGGAGCACATGTGTTGGAGTGCATTTCTTCAGTTCCACACCTGGGCCTGACCGAATTTCCCTGGAAGTACAGGCTACCAAAACTGATGGCAGATGTTACCCAAAGCATATTAAAATTACATCTACTCAAGGCAGAGTTTCAGAATACAGAAGCAGCTGTACCTGACTAGGGCAAGGAGGTGGGGTGGGGAGGGGGATAAGCAGGCAATTTTTGTGTCTTCTGTAGCAGCTGTGACAAATGAGTGAGGCTCCATCCTACGGGCCATTTTCACTTTACCTTTTCTCCTGTGCTACGTATCTCCCTTCTAATATTATCATCATTTATCACACCTTTAAGATTCATCTCACTGGCACAAAGCTTTTGGATCATGGACCTTACATCCATAATTGATTCCTTAACGGGCTAGCTGTGACTTCTTCCTTGATAAGATAGCTAAAAATTCAGAATTCAATTCCTTGACTTTCATTTTTGTTCCTATCACTTTGTAAAAGGGTTTCTGACAATTTCTGCTCATTGATCTCTGTGCTGTCTGTATTTGTTTTACAGCTATATGGTGTGATTTCACTAAGTAATCAAAGGGGATCTAGGTCTTCTACCTTGCCTTGCACATCAGACTAAAAAATGCTACACTGTTTTTGTACACTTGGTTATGACCTGTTGCTTTAGCATGCCAGATGAATGTTAACACTGCATCAAAAACCAGCATGCCTACTTTTGTGGGCACTTGCAGATACTATTTTTTATTATGTAAGTACCTAGAAGACATGGTGGAGAACGGAATATCATGTTGCAGGCACTCAATGCACGCATATTAAAAGCTAGTTCCTCCTGTAATTTCAGACTTCAGACTTTTGGACTTTATCACCAGCTAAGGACAGGCAATAGGTCATCCCTGGAGGTCTTTAAGGCCAGGCTGGATGGGGCTTTGAGCAACCTGGTCTAGTGGGAGGTGTCCCTGTCTATGACAGAGGGTTGGAACTAGATTATCTTCAAGATCCCTCCCAACCTAAACCATTCTATGATTCTATGATACAGGTTCACTGAACCATGACTTTTCTTCTGGGGAAGATGTGCTACTTGAAAGTTTTTAAGGCCTTGCTTTGCTCCGTGAGAGACTCCCCTGGTGCTTGAGAGGCAAGTGTGAAGGGATCTGGCCGTGGCACACCATGTCACACTGCAAGCATCACCACCTTTGCAGCTTGCAACTGCTCCACCTGCGGTCGCTGTTCCTCCAGCAGCCGCTGCAGTGGCCCTCCTGAGCATGAGACGTAGCAGTAGTACAGTGCGTGACCTTCTTCAGATGATGAATTTAACAATAGGGATCGTTAGGATGTCTTTAATTTCTCTTGTAATTAATAAAGAAGTTCAGCATTTCACAGGGTTGTCATTAATACCTAGAAATGTTGCATGAATTTACTGAATAATGTATCAAGTGCAATTTCATACAAGAGGGAGGAAGGGTTATTTCTTTCCTCCACAGAAAGAGGATCTTGACTTTTTTTTTTTGTTTTGCGGCCATTTTATGTTCTGTACACTGTACTCTGCAGACACAATTCAATGATGTATTACAAATACCATTTACTTTGGTCCCTTTTTGGTTTTTGTTTTGAGGTGGGATTTTTGTGGAATGCATGAAGAAAAGTTTGATAGCAGGTGACACAGGCTTTCAAGAGACAAAACTGTAAGTGTGTTCTGGCTTGAGGTAAAACAGGACCAATTTTGTTCAGTAACTTTGCTTCTTAGCTGGGCCTCTTCTAACTACTGAAATTAACAGCATATTGTGCAGACAATGTTCGCTCTCAGAGTGACGAGACCAATGTTTATAGCTGATGCCCAGGCATGGTATGCAGAGAGGCTCCTGCTTATACTTATTGCTATAACACCCAAGGGCAGCTGACTTGGTTACTTGCCCCGCCGGAGGGTCGGAAGCGGAAAAGCGCAGTGGGGTCCCACCTGCGGGGAGGAGCGGACAGGGCAGGTGACCCAAAACTGACCAACAGGGTATCCCATCCCATCTGCTTCGTGTTCGGTGTAAAAGCTGAGGGATCAAAGGGTCAACTCTCTTTTTCTTCAATGGCCGACATCTGAGGAGGAGTCTGTTTGTCTGCTTTTGATCCTGATCCTGAATGCAGATCCAGAATCCAGTTCCCATCCGTCACTGAGTCCAGCCTGGGACTTCCCCAGTGCCAGCCGGTGATATGATTGTCATCCTGGGAGCTCCATACCGTTTTGTATATATTTCATTATTTTCCTTTTATTTTATTACTACTATTTCATTAAAGTAGTTTAGTTCCTTCTAAACTCCTAAGTCTCTTTTTCCCTCCTCTGCTTCTCTCTTTGAAGAGAACTTTGGGGTGAGCATCTGTTGGTCCCATCTGGGGTCCCCCACATCGCCAGTAGCCGGTTCGGCCTAAAACATGGCAAAGTGCTAATCTGAGTTTGTAATAGGATTGTTTAACCCACCCAAAATCTGGAAAGTACAGAAAACTGGGAGAAGTGTCCAACAGGATTGCATAATTAGTAACATCTGCAGGCTCTCACTTCCTCTCTGACTTTATCCTATCTTCCTTCTCATATACTATAAACAACACATCTCTGACAAGGGGAAAAAAAAAGGTGTCTTGCAGGACTTTCAGTGTACAGACATCTCAGGACAGAGGCAGAATGCTCTAAACATTAACTCTTGCTCAAGGCTGTGCTTCAGGGTACAATTAAACCCTTTAATTGCACTAGAAATATTTTCAGATACTCTGTCTCTTAAAAAGATGGTAAGAAACCTGTCTTAATTCTACATTTCATGATGTCTCTGTCATATACCAATGTAAGCAATGCTAGTAGATCTTATAAGTATCGAATGCTTTTGTAGAACAGGAAGAAAGTCCAAACACTGATGAATTTTCTGTCCAGATGCTCAGCCTGTTCAAAAGGACCGTGATAAGCCAATACTAGCCTTAGAGGTTAAATAAAGTTAAATAAATTTAGGAATTAGGGCATTTGAATTAGCTCTATAGTGAGGTCAAGGGATCCTGTTCAATTAACTTCAATTTTAAAATATTCAGCTTTGAAACTGAGTATTTGATGATATGTATGGATGTGCCTCCTGAGATGCATGAGATTTAATCGTGTTGTATTTGTGTTTAAATACATACATTCTTATTGTCCCATACCTTATTTCTACATTCTGTTCATGGCCTGTTTTGCAGACAACTTAGCACACTTGCAAGACTGACGATACTTTCTTTGGCCACGAAACGAACTGGATGCTGTCAGCTTCAAATCAAATAATCACTGGGTTTTTTCTTCCCTCCCGTCCTTGCTTTTTCGGGCTGTTTCAGAATCGACCCATGTTATGCCGTTTAAAGTTATGTGCAGAATATATACAGTTATTCCCAGTCATTGTAAACTTAATTCAGACTAATTGAAATATGCATAGTCCATGTCAGAAGAAAACCTATATAAATGTTTCATTAAGATTTATATGTTAATGTTTCAATTAATTTCACCAAATTCTGTCAAAATACAAATAATTTAACCACCTGAAGGTAGAGCATAGCAACTTTGTGATAATTGTAATACTCTGCCTCCTTAAAGGATCATCAAATATATAGGACATACATGCAAAACTACTGGAAGAGCTGAATTAGAGAGAGATTACGGTTGTAGCTTTACTGAAATGTAAAAACTGTTATTGTGAGACTGGTCCTGATGCTTATTGACAATGTCAGTAGATACATAAGGGCCTCTTCCATCCTCACAGAGCATCTGTTAGTGGTCCAGGGATGGGGGGCAGCTTGCTGTTACAACTGCCTTCTCCTCTACTCTTGTGAGCAAGAACGTCACAGTCCTGTGTTGGCTTGGCCACCAGTTCCACATCCAGCAGCTGCCTGATTTTAAAACACCTATCTCTTTGTAGAGGCTAAAGAATATTGATAGAGACAACAACAATTTGAGAAAACATGCAAAATGAACAAGGGGTGTAACTGGAAAGGATTTTCAATCTTGTTTGGACCCCCAGAACTGGGCGGGGGGGGGGGGGGCGGAAAGGATTCTATTTAAAAGTCTTTGTAATATACTCTTGAAAGGACAGAGAAAAAAATACTTTTATTGGTTTCTGTCCCTGCTGCTGAATACAATTTCCACTTTGTAACAGTAGAAAACTATGTTCATAAAACTGACTTTCCACAAAAAAACAAATCTGCAATGGATTTATTTTATGGAGAAAATAAATGACACACAAAGCTCAAGCTGATTTTGTGAAATGTACTCCACAGAGTGTACTCCATCTCTTTTTTAAAAACAAAAAACCCACACCAAAACGTAGCTAATCTACACTGCATTAAAACACATGCTTGCTCACTCTCACAAGTGACAGTTTCTGTCTTGCTCTTCCGAGAGTGTTTAGTTGTGCATCACCACGGCAAAATCTCCTGGTATGAAGAATTCATTATTATTTTTTCCAGTGATTGTACCAGTGCATCACAAAATAGTATCATAATTAAAAACTAAACTGATGTCAGCAGCATAAAAATGAATGAACACACTGAGGCAGAATGCATTTATTTTGTGTTTATTATCTTACTAATTTATAAAACCATTAAAATGGCTATAGCTGACTTTCTTAATATGTAAACTCACAAGGTGATTCTGTACTAACAACAGTACATACAAATAAATATCAGGAAATTAGAATGAGGAAAACAGCTTTTAAAATCTGGTGTGATTTATCTTCTCAATTTGAATAAATAATTAAAGAGAAAACCTGACTATTTTTACTTTTGTATTTTATTTCTGTTAATTGTTGCACAAATTAAATTGAACATAGTGTAAGGAGAAATGGTTAATTACTTAAAGGCAATTAAAGATTCTGAAGGCTGTATAGTAATTATGATTATTTTCTTTGGAAAATGAGAACACCATTTATCTCTAATGTATGCTATGTAATTAAGTCCATATGCAATTATCTTTCTTTTACCATCCACTTGCAATGGGAATTGGTTTTTAAAATGTCTGGCAAGAAAGAATGTAATTGGGTGCAGTGGGACATTCCTGTACATAAAGAATTTCTTGGGTTTTGTTCAGCATGACTTCAGTATGTTTCCTAGTCTGTTTTTACTTGGCGACTTTCAGCGTGGCCTACCTCATGCTAGACATGGCACAGTCACTTCTCTGGCTCTTCTGTCTGCCATTTATTCCTCTCTGAATTCTCCGTAACTTACCATATCCCTCAGCTTTTGTAGAGCTATGTTGCTGCCCTGGCTATGTGTCTACTCACGGCTCCGTAAAGCCAGGCTCCATGTAGTCTTGCTTGAGAAGAGATTGCTGGGCAACCCTCCAAGCCTTCATTCCTGAGCTGCTTCTGTAGCCAGATAAGCAGAGGGGCAAGAGAAGCTACAGAGGATGAAGAAAATTGCCTTTCAAAATAGGGCTTGATGGTTTAGCTGGTAAAGAACTAGACACTGCTTTCTACGCACGTTGCGTTTTCCCTGCTCCCCAGGTCTTTCCAGCCTGGTCCTTTCCTAGCTTATAGAAGGAGATCTTGACTTTGCAGACTCTGTGGTGTGCAAAATTAAGTAGAGCTGGACTTCTGAAGGAGGTCAGTATGGGAGGTGCTCCAAGGCCTGTCTTCAAAATGCAACTGCAGTATCAGCACGCTTTGGCTTGCACTATACCATTTTATCACTCATTGAACCCTTTTATATGGTCAATGCACAGAATGACCCGTAACACTGCACTGCCTTTTCTCGTGGCTCTTGTGCAGCTACGAAAGGGAATTCCCAGCGATAACCAGGTTCTGTCCTGGTGGCACACAGCTCAGCCGTTGGCAACACTTTGATCCCATGTGGAGTCCCAGCAGGTATGCGTACTACCTAGGAAGCTACACGGGTAGCACTTTCCAAAAGTGTCGAAAGAGCAACAACAGCAAACCAAGCATCAAACTGCGTTGCCCTGGAGGAATCCAGTAGTGTAAAAGGAAGGTTATTCTCTGAGCGTGCTGTGAGGGCACACACACACATACATATACACGTCTACGTGCAGTGGGCAGCCGCAGCCAGTGCAGCTGTTTGCGTTGGTGGGCAGAGGCCATGCAGCTCAGGGAGCGGGGTTCGCCTTCAGAAGCAGGTAGTGACCTGGAAACAGTGGGTAGAGGCAGATTATGGGCATTTCATGGCTAGTTGAGCTTTTATTTTCTAGACAACAAATATGAAGCCATAAAACACAGGAATAAAGATGACTGGACACAAGTTAAATTAAGGCTGTGTTCCATGATTTATTGTATTCCTAATGTTGGTTATATTTTACATATTTATTACTCTTAATGTCTAACTTCCTGAAGTGGGACTTTCTGCTTATGTAGTTCTGGAATGCTAGACGTGGCCAGGTAGTAATACTGTTAATAAGGTCCATAACATATTTTTTCTCTGTGAAATGTACAGTAACATGAATGTTTAATGGCTAAAAAGAAGGGAGTTATTGTCCTGAGTGTCTAAGTCAATATTGAAATAAAATGCAAGGCTGTGCAGTATTTGTGCACCCTAAACTAATATCCTAAAGCAGTTATTAAATGGTTATATGCTGCTTTATTTACACATCTGTAAACTTCTGAAAAAAAATTGCTTAGTAGTATTACTGATGCCCATACAGTTTAACTAGATTTCTAGATTTTGTCACAATAACTTACTATGCAAATAGAATTTGATACATATAAAACTGATTTAAAACAAAAACTAGCTTCCTAAGGCAGTTAAATATGAACATAAAGAGTGTTGGTTTTGTCCTTATTTGTTCAGGATCTTAGCATCTTAATGTATCAAAATACATGCACCTATATTTAACTCATTGCCTGGTGTTTCACATCAAAATTCAGCATTTTAAAATTATTTACTAGTATGTATGCCAACCCTTTCCAATTTAGACACCTATAGTTAAATAGCTAAATTGATATTTAAGCTCCTAAGCAAAAACAAATTCAGCCTCATAGAGCTGCAGAGGGTTAGTGGCTCCCTTCAGAATTTGCTGGTCTTGGCAATTTTTGATAATCATGCTCTCCTTGTTTGGATGCCTGGATGCCTGAAGTCAGTCACTTTATATACTGATTCAGAAATATGAAACGATGATTTGCCACAATGAGATTCTCGTGAAGTTGGATTAATCAAGGACTAAATAGATTACCACTGTAAAAGGAAATTGTGGTTTTTTCAAACATCTGAGGAGGAAATTTTAGCTAGCTTGCTCAAAGGCTCTTCTTTAATCAGCTGAATATTCTTATCAGCAAAACGTAAGAAAAAATAATGACCCTCTCTATTTTGATCTCTAGATTCAGGTCAGTCTTGTCTCAGCCAATATTTTGTGCGAGAAAATATCTGAGTTTGAGTGGCGTGCATTGTACAAATAACTGCATTTTAATAATGAGTTTAAATGCAATCTGAGAAATAATCTATCATTCATAAATGAAGGTTGAGGAAGAATCAGAAAGAATATATATCTTGCCTTGAAATTATAATGGTGCCAATTTTTGTCATTTCATCCCCAGTTAATCAGTTCCATGATTAACCCCATATTATGCACCAAAGGCAGTGAAAGATGCATATCACTGTGAACTCGTTATTTGTCACGCTGGCACAAGAAAATGGATTTCACCATTGATTGTGTCAGTTGAGTATAGCCCATATTAATTGTGCTACCTACCAGGGGGAGCTAGTGGGGTTCCTCTGGGAAAGAGACAACCTCCTGAGGTCTTAATTACTTCTGATTGCATGCTTGCTTTTTGAGTTGGAGCGTTACAGCTTTGCATCGCAATGCCACTAAGTAATAAGGCAAGGTGGGAAAATATTCCTGGTCTTACAAGACACATAGCATTCTTTAGGTGCCCATGACCCATATATGGCACACAGACAGCAGATCACAGAGAAAAGACTTCCCAGAACACTTGCCATGCTCCTCAGGGATCCCTCAGCTCTAATGTGGGGCTGGGCTGGGCCAAAAAAAAAGCAGCAAATGTAGCTCTAGGTGTTGTAATACCTACACTTCTTGTGAACCACAGGTTGACATCCTCTGTGTAGGGGAATAGGAAGGCAGCTCTTTCCATATATTCAAAAGTACCACTTTTTGAAGTTCACAAAGGCTGTATAAAGTAAGACTTCTTCTTTATTACTGCATCAGAAAGAACATGAAATAGTCTTTGTGATTAATCCAAGAACATTCTGCATATTTTACAATTTCTTTTCCAAGGTGTAAAGTATATTTGAAGTTGTGCAGGTGTAGTACTATTCAGGTCACATACATATCTTAGCATACGTTTTCCAGGGAAAAGGTGATGGTGTAATCGTTACATCAGTGATCATTAAAGTTTGCCAGTGTTTTATTATACAATAAATGAAACCTTCCTCTAATTACTTAAAGGAATAATACCCTCATGCTTATTGTAGTAGTTTCAAAGCCAGTGAGCAAGAACATGATACTGTAGTCTATGGAGATGCAGACATATTATCATCAATGATCCTGTGATGACAGACAAATTAAGTGTTTGCTCTTAAAACCATGCTAGCTAACCTTTGTCTAGCTTGAAAGACACTACTGTATACAATGAAATCCTTTTTTTTTTTTTTTTGAGAATCCTTAGGTGAAGTTAGACAACATGCTACAACCTTCAGTGAAGGGATTGGTATATCTTACTTGATTCAATCTTGATATGATGAAAGGAAGATCAGTCCTGCAAAGCTTTGGTCAAGTGATGCTGAAAAATAACATCTTTCTGTTCACTGGTTATTTGCTATCCCTGATTCCATATCAAATTCCTGTCAAAAACCCTTCTTACCAACAATCAGCACTTCATGCTTAAAGTCACATTTGAAAATGAACCACTTCTTTCTGTTTCATAAGCTACAGCAAACTGTCTGAATCGCGTATATTGTTAGTGGCCCAGGAGTGGCGATAGAAAGGAATCAGTCACTGGCTTTGACTGTGTCCTTTTGCCTATATACTCAGAAATAGGTGTAAAATATACAGAATTGACCACTGTCTTCAAAAGTGGAGGCAGATGGGTTCGCGTTTGCTTCTCCCACTGCCTCAGAACAAAGCAGAGGGAAAGAAATACTGAGAGTTATAGACTTGCATGAGAAAGGGGAGGTGGTTTTCCACCAGGAATGGTATGACATAATGTTTGCTTTAGGCATAGGAATTACTTGAAACTATATTTAGCTGCTCTAACTATACTGGAGTTGCCTCCAAGCTGGACTTTACAAATGTGCTCAGGCGCTTTTCTAGCTAATAGGAAGGTAATTATATTCTTAAGCATTTGCTGAATTTGGGGCTGTGAGTATAATCTCTCACTTTTTTTTAAATATCATTGCTAAGAGGAAGAAAGATAGAAACTTTGTTTTGGAAGGAAAGCTTGGACAGGAGTCACTAAATATCTCTGAGTTTGTTTAATCTGTTCAGCTCCTTTACCTAAACTGAGTACGAGTGCTGCAACAGTAGAACAGGGGGTCTGAACTGCAAAGAGTCAGTGCGCTCCTGATGGCTCCTGCGGAGATGTAACCACCTCCTGAATTTAGATAAAGATGTGGGAATGGGAAAAGATGAAGGCGGCATTAGAAGGCTGAAAAGCTGTAAAATGTTCCATTGTTTAATCAAGGACTTTTCTTTATACTTAGTAAGTACGTTTTCACATTATCTTTCATCTGGTCACGTTTTTAGGTGTTGGGGATTTTTTTTTTTATCTTGCAGGTGGTGTTCCTAATTGCAAAATGAGTTTTCTAAACCTACAGTAGCTCTAATTGGATCCCATCTCCCATCTTTTACTCTTCGAATTTGTCCTCAAAAAAATAATTTTTTTCTTTCCTTTTCCTCTTTTAAGATTTTCCAGAAACATTTGAGTAATTTATCCATGCATGCAGTCTAACAAAACATTTACAAAATGTTATTACCTGCAATGATACTGTAATAATCACATTTACTTTACACTATTTTAAACATGCAATATTATTATTTGATTATAGTTTTTAAAACTTGTGTGGGTATACATGTAATTATATGGTATAATTATTCTCCAAGCAGGCAACAATCCACCAAGTGTGACATTAGCCTACATTTAATGTTATGCGTGGCAGAGAGAAAGCTGGGGCTGGCGTTTTTAAGAAGATTCCATCGTTGTCATGTTCTGGTGCTGGCAGCACAGGAAAGTTATCACATATATTTCTTCTACTAAAGCCATGGGAAGAGTAATTAATTCCTAATCTGTTATATCATGGGTGGTTTGCTAACTGCCTTTGTAATGGTGAAGACTTACCTGTTTAAGGCTAAAGCATCCACTCACCTCAGGCATAGTTAATTGGCTTGGCTTTGTACACCAGTTCAAGTACATACTTTTCTTCATTCTGCATGTAACTCTCTGCTTTCACAGACATGACTCTCAGTGACAGGCAAAATAAACTTTTAAGCCCTTTTAGTCCCTTAGTCCTTTCCATTTGTGTCCCCTTTGCTCCGTGAGGAAAATGACAATATTGTGCCCTTTTACTTTGAGTTTTTTGTCCAAAGTGGGTGGAAGGGATGAAAGAGATGTGGAGGTTTTGCTTTAGTTTGGTCCTCAGCCAACAGGTTTATGTTAGGAGTTGGACATGGTCGGATTTGTGGGCATGTTGTTGTCCCTCTTTTACTGCATCCCTGCCTTATTTCCAAAAAAAATACACTTTGCAACTTTTACATGTAAATTAAAACCCCACTGCTATTATCTGTAGATAGGAGAAGGTTTCTCCCAATACGCTGATGTTTAACATCAGAAAGACAATTATAAGAGCGGTGTCTTGACAAGAGAGATAAAATTTGGTAGCTCACCTATTTGCGAGACAAAGAGTGCACAGTTGATGTTATTCCAGTATCCTTACACTTGAAAGACATACAGCAAATCCATCACATCTTCCTAAAATAAATGTTACAGTATGGTTAATTGTGTTCAATCTTGAAAACTTATTCTGGAATTTTGTGGCAAACTTTGTTGCATTGGTATGTTGGAAATAAAATCCCTTTTCATTGCAGCATGCATACCACTTCTGTGTCTTCAATGAGTTTACCTTACTGTGGTGTTCAGCCTGGTGAAATGGAGTTTGTGGTTTGTCATAGCTCCTAAGGCAAAGACATAGATTTAACATGTAGAAACCAACTATTCTTTTTGGACAGGAGGAAGCTCGTTATTAAATAAAGTTAATGTCACTACTTTCCAGTGTTGGAATTTTTATTAAGTGTCATTTGACCTTTACATTCCACATGTCTGAGATTTGCTTTAGTTTGACCGCAACCATATATTAGAGACTTATCTCTTTAAGGTATTGATAGAAACATAAAATCAAAGGCCAAATTTTTCTCCTGGGAATGTTGTCTGTAGTAGATCTCCCGTTAAAGTATTTATTTGGCATTTCATAGATTTTAAGGGCAGGCGGGAGCATGCTGATTATTAAGTCTGACTTCCTGCATTAGCTACACTAAGTACCTCATCCAATTAATTTATGCTGAGAGACCACAGCTTGCATTTAAAGCTACAGATACAGGTTCTTAAATGACACTGGTCTTGACTTGGACGCTTTAGGGAGCAGAAAATCTACCAAGTCAGTAGGTTTGGTTAGTTGTTCCAATGTGTATTATTGCACTTGACATTAAAATGTGCAGGGCTTTATGAGTCTTGTTTGTTTTTCTTTTTCTTTCCTAGATTAAGAGCACTGAATTCAAGGGCACATTAAAACATACTTACTGGCTTCAAAGTTCAGCACTAGCTGGCTTGCAGCTTAAAAAATTCATGGTAGTTGTTTTGGAGACTATTATTTTTCAGTCAGACACAAACTGAAGTAAACTTAGTTTTCCCCAAGCAAGCAAGCAAACTTTCACATTTCTCAGAGCTACAAAAAATACACACAGAGTGTACATGTGTATAGGATATCTTTCTTTTTTTTTTCCCTTTCATTTTTTCCAGGAATGCTTCCACTTCCCCACTCATTCTAATCTGGTTCTTGTTTTTTCACATTTTCCCAGACTTGGAGGTGGGTATTCAAAAGATGATGAAAGCTTTCTCTGTCAGTTTAGTGAAAACTGGAAGAGAAAGAGTAAGAGCAGCTATAGAAATACTTGTGCGAAATACTTGTCTTGGTCACATCTGACAAATACACAGTCCGGTTTTGCATTGGAAAAATAGGAGAATTGCACATGCAAGTTCATTTCACGGGTCTGATGCAGCTGCAGATTGGGTGGGTGTTATAAGGGGGAATTTTCTGTTATAATATGATTTCTCTCCTACCTCTAAGCAAGTATTGGTTCATTCCTTTGAGGCATTTTTCATATCTGCCTACAGCAGAAAAATAGCAGAGAAATCCTGCTACAAAAGCGGAAGTACTGATATAGTAGAATATTAAAACAAACCAGCGTAATGCAAAGGAAAAACAGAACAGTGAGAAAATTGAAATTTGGAAATCATTGTGCAGACTATCAGAACTGTGGGTAATGACACAGCTCTCCTACATCCTGATTTAAGAGCCTTGAGTCACGAGATCCGTTCAGTCCTACTGAGAGAGAGAAAGTTGATCCTTAACTCTAATCTAGGCTTTACTCGGGCAAAATTTCATCATTACTTTTTTCTTTAAGGCTTTTACTTGTTATTACCAGCAGTCCTCTATTGTAGTGGGATTTAAAATAGAATTTCAAATTCTAGTAAAGTTACAGGAGACAATATTCTCACTGGAAGGCATTCATCCAGGAATTTTAATATTATTCTAAAGAAATCATGGACAAAAGCTATATAACCACATTTTCTTACTCATCACTGACGGTGGTATTCTCAGTTAATCTAATACTGGCATAATTAAGCAAATCAGTGTTCTTCCCCCATGTTAATAATCTGGATAACTTGGTGACATAAACATTAAAGTAAGACAATCAGAACACTTTCCACAGCTATATGCTTTTACCCCCTGTTGAAATCTCTCAGTACTTTAGCCATAACAACGGTATTTATACTGAACAAAGTTTACCCTTGTGGTATCACTACATGATGATTAATGAAAAGTCTGTTTGGGCACTTATAATTAAAGTGGGTAATGAACGTATCAGTAGAAGTACAGCAAACATTGAAGAAGAAATTTGAGAGAGGGAGAGAAACGTCTGTCGTCTGGTTACATCGGCGGTAAGTTCGCACAGACTGCATCTCCAGAGATGCCACGTTTAAGCCCAGGATTGTAAAGACTGGAAGCGGACAGTATTTGCAATGCATTTCTTTCTGACAGTTACTGGCAGGGCTCTTTTGGCTTATAAATCCCATTTAACAGTGATTCATTACATTTGGTGTTGTCTCACACACTGAATTGGCTGCAGCCTGTTCTGCTTCAGTGTCGTAAGCGTCATGCCATAACATATGACCGATGCCATAAGCAAAGAAGTCTCAAACTCTCAGCAGGAACTCTTTTTGGAAACAAATGTGTCAGATGGGTTCTGGTACTCTGATGTTTCCTTGTGTATTTACATGTGCAATTTCTGAGGTTCTATTCCTTTTTTTAAAATATATATTCAGTGACTGTTTTAACAGTATAGTAGTTTTTATCTTATACTTTACTCAAACTTGCTCACACTTTTTCTTAGCATTTGTCCACAGGTTAACAATTTATCTTTTCCTGTATCAAGGATATACTTTTATTCAGTTTTCATATATTCTATATGTATTTCTTCTTCCCATCTTTGATCTGTTACCATGAATCTCTCAGTAAGACCTCATGTTTGACATCTTTTCATGCCCAAAATCCTCAGTCTGTTTCATACAGTGGTTTGAACCTTATTAAGTTTTCGTCTCTTTGTTTTGAAGAGGGTTTTCTTTTGTGTTTGTTAGTGCCTAGTGCAATGAGACTACAGTTTATTACAAGGCAATAAATAATTAGGAGCAAAAGCCACTAAGTATCTGAGATTTCTGTTTCTGTGGTGAGTGATGAAGATGTATGTATGCATGACAGAATATCCAAGACTGGCATAAATTCAGGTCAATCATACATAATCGATGACTGAAGCAATAGGGATCTTTTAACTTGGTTGAGTTAGCTTCTCCTCCATTGCATCCAAGAGCACTTCTCATATTCTCGCCTAATCTCAGCCTGAAAACCTTATTAAGGAAACTTTTTTGTTGTCTCTTGTCAGAAAATTTGTCCTCATTGACAGGCCGAATTTACCCCTTATGTTCTTTTGCTGGACCTATTTTTAAAAAAATCCAAAATCCAGGATTTAACCTGTAGAACCAAGGCAGATGTAAGATGATAATCATCTCTGATTTTTTCTTTTTCTGAACTAAGTGTTCAACTGTGTTGCTTCTGAATAATCTTAGCCTAAGTGTTGTGCCTCTTCCTGCAGAACCAGGTACAGAAAGAATGTAAACCCACATTTTGTTTTTCATAAAATGTCAATTGGAAGAACTCATGTTAGGGACAAATTGAATGTAAAAGTTCATCCATGTTTACTTCTAATATGAATGTTCAGGGTTTAATTTGCAAGTTTCACCCCTAAGATGAGTTAATGGGTTAAAAGCTATGAAGCCATGTTGGTCTAGACAAACAATTACAAAAATTTCGTTCTGATCCAGTATGTGCTCAGCATTTCATGACCTACAGTGCCTTTTCATTTCAAATTATAACATTAATGGGTATTATTTTCCCTGCTGTATTTACACACTACATTGACATTTGCATGTCAGCAAAAAGGACCTGAAGTGAAAGATTTCAGAATAACGCGTTGGATGTCTTGCCTTTTTTTTTTTTTTTTTAAATTATGGGGAAAAAAGAGCTAATTATCCCAAATACTTTTTTTTTGGAAATGCTGCTGGAATGTCCTTTGGAAACTGTAGTTCACATTTTCCATCTCACTTTCCTCCAAAGGTAGGCAAGCTTATGCGACTATAATCCTGCATGTTTCACCTTGCAAGTGGGAAAGGTGTTATACCATTGAAATCCCTGACACGGGTGCTTTCTGGAAGTTGTTAACATCATGTGTCCAGCCCACATGAGGCAGAACAGGAACGTGAAGAAATCAATGAAGTTCAGTGATAAATTATTTTAATTGAAACATTTATTTTACTGCTTTTAATAAAACACCTTCATATTTTGGACTTTTTGCCCAAAAGAACAGAAGACTACTCCTGTCCAGTAAAGTCTCCTTTCATAGTCACTTTCAACTAAAGTTAGGAAACACCTCACTGAATATGAGAAGTCTATTGTATTGAATCTGGTACAAAAAGCCACAACAAAGTGAAGGCAAGTGGGATGATTTTAAAAAAATTGGTCAGAAGGAAAGGTGAAAGGAGTAAATGTGTGTTTCCCTTGGAATATGACATTTTTAATTATCCAACAAGCTAACAAGTATCTTGTCAGGAAGTTTCATAGAGTTTTACAGACCAAGTACAGCTAGCTGATAGTAAAATCACTGAAAAAAGAAGGTGGTCTCCAGAGGCCAAACCTGAACACCTGTCTAAACTATTTTCTATAAGGCGCTTTTCTGTCTCTGCAGGTTGCCTTGCTACTTTTTGGGGCATATGCACTGGTATCTCCCGAAGCAAATGACAGGAATTGACTGCTGGATGTAGTGTGCTAACATAAAGACAAGTATGTCTTTATGCAAGACAGCTTCTTGAACTGAGGTTTTTAAAACAATTCCCCAACCCTTGGAATTCAAGTAATAGATCAAGATAGAGGAGAAAACACCTCACTTTCTCATTTTGCATTAAACTTTCAGGTTTGACTGCAGATGTCGTATTTTGGGAAATGGCAGTTTGACACATTATCAATCTGATACTAGCAGACAAGTTAGCAAAAATATTTTAAGTCTGGGAACAGCACACATACCCAAATCCATGAAGAAATTAACATATCACAAAGAAAAGTAGGTCTGCTTCATCTGAAACAATCCTTTCCTAAACTGCATTCTTACTGAGAAAATGGAAGGGCCTGTGATTCTCCCTCGTCCTCCTCTGTCTAAAAAATTTATCTTTACAGAACAGAAACTCACACAAGAAAAACAGCCAGGTGGGTGAGGTGTCCAGTTAAATAGTTCAAACAGTGAATCTCAAATATTCAGCATCAGTAAATGGTTTGCAGACAATCATAAAATGAAGCTTTTCACAAAATATAGTCAAAGGTGAAATTCAGAAGCACATTTGTTTACAAGGAGAGATTGTTCTTTCCCTAATGACACTAAATGCTAAATTAAATTGCAGCGATAACTGGTGAAACACTAAAATAGCATGACTGTGTTTTATTATCTGAAATATCTAATGAAAGTGATAGTTTTTAAATAATTACATTCTTAAAAAAAGCAATTAAATAAAAACAAGAGTTCAGGACATTATAGATAATATCAGTTGCAAATGTGTTTCAAAATCATTAACTTCTCTTTTTTTCCCCTCCCCATTAGTCATTTGCTGTGTGCGCCTACTTACAGTATTCTTGTGTAATTCATTGTATGCAGTCAGAGATTTAGTGCCATGCATTTGTAGAAGTAGAACCATAGTTAGCAGGACTCCATAGAGTTTAAATAATAAAAACAAATTCTCTTTGGCACTGCAAAACAGTGGGTTTCTTACAGGGTCCATCAGACAGAAAATAGTTTAAAAAACATGAACTAACCAGGCTCCTGTCTTGAATGATTTTATTCTCTCTTCCACAGATCTTCTACTGCTTTTACCAACCGGTGATCTATTTTCAAGAGTAACTTTTGTTCTTCCCTGACAATAACAAGTCAGAAGAAGACGCAGGGCAGTTCCCAGAAGGTGGAGAGCTGGAGCAGTTAGAACCTGTGCAATTTCCCTGAGCTCCTACAGTAGAGACAGGAAGGGACAGACCCCAGGGTGGCCACATCCAGCCCTGTTCCAGCACTGCTGAGCCACTGGGTGCTTTCCTGAGGGGCACCATCTTTGTCCTGTGCCACTTTAGTGACCCGGGCAGAAGATGAGGAAGCTCTCGCAGGTTTCTATGACCGCCTCTCCCTTTCTCATTTGCCAAATATAAACTTAATGAAGCAAGCAGCCTGGCCCACAGTCGGCTGCTTTGCGTGGACATAAGTAACCCATAATTTATGTAGCAGAGTTCAGAGAACTGGATACCCATTTGCCCGGTAGGAAGATGATTATATTATATAGCTAGCATCTGTGAATAAATACATGTTTTTCCCAGTATACCAAAGCTAGGTCATAAACAAAACTGTTATGCTGTATTAAATGTCTCCACGACAACATTTACAATCTGACTGTTCTTCACTATTCTGTGCCCTTTCTTCATTATCCACCCAACTTCATCTTTCCACTGGAGGTGGCAAATGACCCCCAGCTTAGCCGCCATGGCACTTTTCTGCTGGAAAGGTTGTGTCTTAATGCACTGTAAAGCTTTTGATTTGCCCAGCTCATTCAGTTCTTAGGTTTTACCTTAAATGGTGACACACAGCTCACACATTTGTGTAGGGGCGATATGACTATTTTAGCCCAAAATTAACAAACTATAATAGTTTACAGCATCAGATTTACCGTTGCAGAATTCTCATACCCAAAGGAAAATTGCATTTTGAAGCGTATGTTTTTACTGCTGATGTCAGCCTCAGAGTCAATGATACATACATATTTCTCAGTGTGGAGTATTTTTTTTGACAGTAACTTTAATGGCTGAAATCATGAAACACTGAACAAATATCATTAATGATTCCTTTTAGCAAAAGAGCTTTTAATGACTTTACTGGTTGTGCTCCTTTTCTTTACTTCAAACATTATTCACTTTTCTGAACATTCATTCCACTGAATAAACACGTACCACAGTTGTTGTGGTGCAGTGATATGTCCTGAACAAACATTTTTTAGTTAAAGAAAAATCTTAGTGCTTTTATGCCCATTTACATTATGATGAAGTTAAAATTGATGGTACATCTCACTGACAGACGAAATATACTACACAAAGACTTTAATCTCCTTCCTCCTATTGAATCTTAGAAATTTAAATGTTGCTTAATCAGAAATCAAAATGCATTATGGTCTTGGACTAAACCGTTAAGACCACTTGTAGTCTAATACGTTTACAACCATACTTAATTTGTAATGTGGTCCTTTTGAAATTTGGTAACACAATCACAAACAACAGGGATGAAAGGACATCAAGAGGACATCTAATGCCTTTCATTGCCCAACACCTGTCTAATTCCTGATAGATATCTATCTAATGTATACTTAAAAAACCTCTAATGCCAAAGATTCCACTACCTCCCTGGGCAATCTATTCCAGTGGGCTTCATTATCCCAACATTAGAAAATTTATCATCACGTCTCACCTGAATCTCTTTTAATGTGGCTTAAGCTCATTACTATTTGTCCTATTGCCATGGACACGGAGAATTTTGCAGCAGCTTTTTACGACTTGAAAGCTGTTATGTCTCAGCGCTGTCCTCTCTTTGCTTGACAAAACAACTCTGTCAAGTCACATTTTCTGCTTGTTATTGCTCTCCCCTAGTGTCCAGTTGGCCCACAACTTTCCTACAGTGCTGTCTTACCAATGCTGAGTGGAAAGGATTGTGCTGCACATTTTGCAGGCTGTGCTTATACCTCCTGGTAGACTTTTTCATACTGGCTAACACTGTTGACTCGTGATCTGTTTATGATCCTTTAAAACCTGCAGATCTTTCCTGCAAAACTGCTACCAAGTCAGTGATTACTCATTTTGAATACATATGACATGTTTTTTCTGCTTAAGTGTAGAACTTAATGTTTATTTATTTCAGTATTTGGCAGAGAATTTTCCCAGTTTTTCAAGATCATTCCCTCCTTTAGTGAATGTAACACATTTGTGGTCTGTGCTACCTAGTTTCTGTGTGACTTTAATAAGCGTACTCTCAGCTGGGCCATTAAGAAAAATACTGACTAATACTAACACATTCTTTCATTTTGACACTGAAGGACAATTTCTACTCATGTTTTCACTCTTGCTGTAGATTTCATCTGGCATGCATTTAGATGGTGAGAATGTTGTGTGAGGAGAACCTTACTAAAGAGAAGATACATGAGAGAGATCTAATAGTTCTCTATGAACTCTTTCAGGGAAGGAAATTAAAGTGATTTGACACTGTTTATTCTTGACAAATCCGTGTTAGCTGTTACTAATCTTATTTTCTTCAGGGTGCTTATGAATCACTTGCGCGACATATTCCAGTATTTTTGCAGGAACTAAAGACTACTTTGCCAGAAAGCAAACCCAGAGAGCAGGGGAAAAGACAAAAGAAAGCAAGCAAGCCCTGCATCTCTTTTACCAGATCAGTGAATTAAATCAAACCTCAGAAAGGTCCAGCAAATACCAGGGACAGCTGTCTGTAACTTTCTCCATTGAGGCTTCAGCTGAACAAAGGAAAGATTGTTGAGGGATTCAGGGATTCAGGAAGAAAAACACCAACCTGGAGGGGTGTAAAATCTTATAGGAAAAAATCATTGGGTTGTCAGTGTGGTTGGCGGTGCGGATATGGTGGGTGATGGCAACTCAGCAATCTTAGGGACTTTTCCCAGTGAGCATTACACATCAGCCTTTTTCCCTCCTGACTGTTGCCTGCCTCGCTAGCCATGACTATCTCAGTTTTTTGTCAGGATGGGTAGGTAATGCTTGTTATGTCCTAGATATCTTCTGTGGGCTGACCAATAAATCATTGCTTTGCGCTTCCAAGTTGTGTGCATCCTGCTTCCAGTGGTTCTTTGTGCCCGGCCCAAGGTGCAAAGTACTTTGAGTGGAGTGGAGAGAGAGGGGATGCAGAACTTTGCGGCTGGGAGTAGTGGAGGAAGAGGGCTTGAAGGGAACGCTGGGAGAGAAAGATCCTTTCTTTCCGTGGCAGCAAGCCATGAGACTGCAAGCCTAACCTATATCGTCTATAAGTTGTTCTTTTCTTGTTGCCTTTGTCACCTCCTTGATGCCTTTGCACAGCTGCTAACAGCCCAATTGCTTCCAATGAATACTGTAAAGTCAGGTAGGAAGCTGTTTGCCCTTCTGGCATTGTAAGCCATAAATCTGCTGTGGTTTGGGCTGAACCGGCCACTGGGTGAACAACAGATACTCTCCCCTACCTCTCCAAAGAGAGGCAGAAGAGAGAGAGTGAGACTTATGAGCTTAGAAGAAACTAAACTACTTATGAAATATTAATAAGAAAATAATTATGAAATAATAATAATAAATAAAAAGGAAATAATGAAATATATACAAAACCGTATCAAGCTCCCAGGATGGCAGTCATGTCACCGGCTGGCACTGGGGAAGTCCCGAACTGGACTCAGTGACAGACAGGAACTGCATTCCGGATTTGGATTCAGGAATGGGATCAAAGGCAGACTTGCTTTCTCCTTATAGTAACTCAATAATAATTATAATTACTTACTCTCACTATTGGTATAACTATAGTCAGTTCTCATGCTTTGGTGTCCTTTAATTTCTAACAGCCTTAATCAGTAAGCTTAAAATAAAATATGTAGCTATACATGTCTAGTGACCTAATAATATATGGTGATTTTCTTTCCCCTTCTCCTTTTAAAATTTTTAGTTATAGGTGCACTGAAATGCTCTGTTTCTAATGCAGTTCTGGAGCAGAGGAATGAGGGATGAGACAGTGCTGATCAATTAAGAAGTGCTTATATCTGCTTTATATCTCAGGCTTTTTCCCCTCTACCCACTGCTTTCACACCTTGAGATTTTTCTTCCAGCCTTTCTCCAATTTAAGCATAACTGGTAGCACCCCATAATTATATTTTTTTTTAGTCTTGTTGAAATGTATGACTCATAAATAACCTAAAAGAAGTATCCTCTTTCACACTTGCTGCATCATTTCTTCCAAATGGAAGTAAAACCCAATTGTCCTTGCAATGCAGTGCCAATTCCCTTTGTTGGTACAAGGTGGAAAAGTGTACTCACAAACGTGTGCAGAGGCAAGAGAGTCTGGCAGTCAGATTGTTGGCCATCTTTAGAGTCCATTTTCCATTTCTACAGGAGAAGTTGAGTTTTAATTCGCTATGTCTGGTATGTAATGCCTCATAAAGTTAATTCAATACTCATATGAGTAGAATATGCTGTATTTTTTATAGCAAAAATTAAAAAATTGTCTACGACTGTGGTATAAAGGTGAACAGTTGCTGACACAGCAAATCTGCTAAATTGTTTTTTTCCTTCTCCCAAATCCCCTCCCCAGCCCTTTCTCAGTTCATGCTCTTTTTATCTCTCTCTCAGAAGAATCACTGAAATCAGTCTTGTACTTCATTTCAACAGGGTTAGATGGGGCACACATTACACTGTAATTACCTTAAATCAGTACTTAAATCAGCCCTAAATCAGGACTAAAATTTTATGTACTTGTATATACATACTTGTGTAATGTAAAAATTGAACCCATAATAGTGTAAGCTAATAATACTAAGGAATATTATTTTCTATCTGTGCCAAATCTTTAGTTGTATTTGTCGAGATGATTTAAAAGGTTGTTAGATTCTATAAACCTCATAAATAATTTTCCCCATTAAAGACTGAGATACAAGAAGTTGAGCCACAAAGGAAATAAGGAGGAGAGACAAACTCATTTTCAATATACCAAGCTACAATTCCATTTTGATAATTTTAGTATAATATTGTTAGTGTAGCTGCTAAATTCAAACTGGATTCATATTAACAATAAATGATTGCTGTCTGCATATTTTATTATCTCATTTCTTGATTTACGATTCAATGGAAGCCAACAAGTAAAGTCACTCATGAAAATGATGTCCGTGATGCGATGAAAGAATGATCTGTTAACTAACACAGCTATAATGAAGTGTGAAAAGCAGCTTACAGAGTATTAATAAATGTGACAATCATCCTCAAGATGTGACAACCATTAGTAGCTTTCAGAGTTGTTTAAAGTTATTCTCCAGTAAAGACAGCTTACAAATGGGTCTTTCAGAAGGAAAACTTTTAAAAATATATTTTCATACTTTGCTTATTTAATGTCTGCTAAAACAGTTAATGGTAGAAGACAATTTTAGCTTTGAAAGGCTTATCTGTGAATATTTTTACGATGTAAACTTTACATCTTAAATTCAATGCAAAATCGTAACACTTATTTATTGGTATCTGATGCCCAGGTGCTTAAAAAATGCACAGAAAAAAGTGCTTCTCAATTGCAGTTTATAAAGATACCTAAATAGCAAATAAATGCATGGAAATAAGTATTTTTTGGCTTGAAATTTACCAGTCCATCAAAATCTAAACATTTCATGGGACGAGGTAGAATTTGATGACAATCACCAAATTGTTCAAATGGTGGTTGACTGTTCAAATGGAGTTGTGGAATTTGCCTTGGGAGCAGATTTCAAATCACCTCACCCACTCAGCTCCTTGGCAGTGTGCCTGCTGGGTTGCTGCCAAGTGTAGGCTTGCAGGCTTGTGACTTCTTATGTTTCTAATTTCCCAGTGTCTTCCAGTTTCTTCTTCCACATCCCCTCCAAGATTGTCCATAAAGGCTGGGTAAAGATGGAAGATATTTTTCAAAAGTTATGTAGTTTGTTGTTTTTCTGAATGACAGGAAATTTTAAATATGTGCAATTCTTAACAAAACCAATTTGCTGTTCTCTGTTGTCCCTATCTTCACGACTTTTAATACTCAAGCAGTTGTGAGGTCACATGAGAATTTAGCATCCAAGTTAGGAATGGCTGTGGCAGGTGGTTCCATAAGGGGTTTTAATTTATAGATTACATACAAAAGACGATGCTCCACACTAGCAAACTAAATTGGCAGCACCAGACTTTCCTCTGCAGTATGTTGACTGTCTAACTCCACTGAAGAAAATTACATAGAAATTCAGTGACTCAAAGGAGAACAAGTGGTCCTGGATATAATTTCTTCAAAAGCTTTAATTGATATGTTTTCAATGTACTATCTCCTTCAAAATTGTTTTAAAAGTGATTGTTAATATCATGTAATAGTCTGATAAATATGCTGCTTTGTCAAAAATCATAGAAAAATACAGCTCTCCAGCGAGGATGGGATTTTGTTCAAATGAAAAAAGATTATGCTAATTCTCTGTGCGGTCTGCTTCACCAAACCATTGTGTCAAAGACCCTGTAAAACCTATTCTATAAAATCTCTATGAGAATCCGCACACAAATTATTATTCTTTGAATATCTGCAACAAAGCTTCTAATATGTCAGGGGATACACATTGAGTCCTGAGTTTAATTAATCCCAACCATTATACACTTCTAACTGGAAATTTTTAGTGTATTCATGTTCTGACTTCAGATGTGAATACCATGTGCAGTAGCAGTCACTTTTACATTGATCCATTTTAATGTGCATTTTTGTGTGTAGGCGGTCACTACTGAATGTGTTGACGTAGTTCTTTCTCTGGTCTTCCAATGTCCTCTAAACAACCAGTTCTGTAGCTCACTTTAAATCCATGAAGTCATGCGCATATGTTGGTAAATATTCTGATCAAACAGCTAGTTGTCCTCCAGAGGTACACTCTAATTTGTCATCAGCTTGGTCAAGTAAGGGAGACCAAACAGTAGTGCTTCTCTACCTGCAGCCTCCATTTTATTGCCAGTGAATGACAATATTCCATGTTCGTGTGTTTTCACGCAATGATAGTTCACATGGCTTTGTGAAAATGGCTCTTGCAAGATAGACATAATTTTATTTGTTGATTAGATTATGAGTTGGGCTGAGAAAAATAACTTCCTATAGTTACTTTACTTAGATTTTACCCTGGGAATAAAAATGATTTCTAAAGGATGGGCTAATTGGCTGATCTTAAAGTGCTTGAGAATAAAGAAGTTTTATTGAATTGAGACAGATGCAGCAGAAATCTTACAGATCTGTATAGATCACTTGGTAAGATGTATGGATGCATAGATGACTCAGTAAGTCACACGAAATACTCTTGTGTCGTGCCCAGAAAGCTCTGGACATGTGGAGCAGCTCTTTGATTTGCATCAGCTATAGCCAGCCTCAAAGCTGAGAGCAATGTGAACACAAGGAAAGATTAGTTTTTTGCCCCTGACTTTACTAACAGCATCTGGCCCTGGCTAGGAAGGAGCACAGCTAGATGGCAACATGGCCAAGGTGGCAGTTCTGGCATCAGCTATGGCTTGAGCAGACACAACATTATGTAGCAGCCTTGGTGAGCACTGTAATGGAGGCGTGGCAGCATCTCCCTCCACCCAAGAGTGGGCCATAAGGAGACATCTGTACAGACCTGAGGGACTAAGAGCACACAAACCCCTTAGCTGGGTCATAGTAAAATGCTGTTTGGCAGCACAAATGAAATTTGTGTACATTTTTAGAAGTCCATTGGACAGTTGAAGACGGTACAGAGAAAAGTTGTAAAGGAGTCTTCTGGAAGGAGTAGGTACTGAAAAGCAACATCACCGGATTCCTTCAGGGGTGGGTGTCTTTCCAGAAAATGCATTAGTCAGAGACACATTATGCTTTAATCACATGCTCTTTGCAAATGGGAGATAAAATTGGATGATCAAGTAAACTTTCCTGCCCCTAAGATGTCTGAAAATGAAATTTTGATGAGTAAATAATATAAACAGTAGGCTTATGTTTGATTACATTCTTTTTTCTTTTGTTTTTCTTTAAGCTGAAATAAAGAGAATAAAAGTTTCGAGGAAAACCAAAGTAAGCCACTCACATTTTATGTGTTGATTAAGACACAAGTATTTGCAGTGTGGGTATGACCTAAGACATTGCACCTAATAGAGAGAAGCAGCCTAGCGCGTTTCCCTTTCTAATCCATCACTATTTTCAGTACATTTCTTTCCTCAGCTGTGCCAAGTATCACTTCATCTTCAGGATGAGTCTTCCTGGTTAAATGTTTTCCATCTTGTTTTTAACTACAGTGTCAGTTCTTCTAATAATTTAATGTTATTGATTTTTTGATGTCTGAGATATCATTAGCAAGATTGCGATAAAGATAACAATGGTTGAAAAAGTGTCCATTCTATTAGTATTCCTCAGAAAGAGGAAACATAACTGCTTGAAGGGAACCTGTCTCATCATTCATGAGAGCATATCAATATCTAGGTATGTGAAATGTCAGAATTTGGAAATATATACAACTATTACAGAGGGATAGCAGAAAGAAAGAGACGTTCTTTCGATGCCTTACTTGCATCTTTCTGCTACTTTTCCATGACTGGATTTCAAATTTGCAAAGGCAGATCTACAGTAGAATTTTCTTTTATAACTTTAAGTAGGATGTTGGACCAATACAGTTATGTCAGTAAAACCCTTTTTAAAAGTTTTAAAAAATATGTATCTGTTTGGTTTTACTTTGAAAGAAGATATTGAGCTAAGAGAATTGTCAGAGAGGTGACAGGTTTGCACCTGTACCGTGCTGCTATGGTAACTAGGAAAATCTTTCCCTGCTGACAAAATTTAATGCCCAACTGGACCTTTTGGCATTATTGTCCTTTTATGAGCTCCTTAATACTTTCATAGTACAATAATCCCTACTGGCAGAAGATTGGTAACTCCAAAGGCGTATCATGTAATTAAAAAATGCACAAGATGGCAGAAGAGCCATTTTATTTGGTAAAAAGAGAAAAAAATACTGAATGGCTCACTCAGAGACACCCATGAGTTCTGCCAGAATGTGTGACCTAAGTATTTACTCCTGAATGTCTGTGCCTGCAACTGGAAAGAATTCTCCTTCCTCAATCTTCTTAAGTATTAGTGACAAATTTACTGGTAGCCTAAAATATGGCTGTTTTGGAAGAGCATTTGTGGTGCTATGACATTTTTCTGTCCCTGTTGGAGACAGTAGAGCCTGCTTGCCTCCAGCTTTAAAAGTAATGGCATTAACCAAGTTCACGTCACAGAAGTATTTGGTATTCCCAGTAAATAAATTGTGTTGGTAGTGTCAAAATATTTTTTCAGTGTTTTGGAAATAAATGAGGACTAGTATAAATTATATAAAAATAGATTCCTAGAAGATTTCTGCCTAACTGAGGGTTCACTGAAATTAATAGAAATAAGGCAGGGGACAGACAGAAATTGAAATTAATTTTACTGATGCTCATTAATTGCATCTGCATACATTGTAGCACACCGTGTAAGAAAGTGATACTGGTAAAGAGGAAGATAAGAAGAGATTTGAGGACAGGGGAAGTTTACATTAGAAGTATACTTGAATCTGGTTTGTTTAGCGTAGCATAACTAGGGGATGAAAGCCTTCTCTCTACAAATATACCAAAAAAATAAAAAGAAAGAAGAAAAGCTATTTACTTTGGAAGAGAAATGTGAGCACAACTTAAAAAATTAGTATGAATCAGTCATGAATAAGTTCAGATAGGAAATTAGAGGAAAGTAAAGAAAAACAGAAAGTCTTGCTTCAAGCTTCTTGCCCATTTAGGCAAGGAAGAAAAACTAGTGTGTTATGGATTTGGGGGGTGAGTTCAGTACAGTATTCAAGCAGTACCTCATTCCAAGCTTTAAAAATAATTCATACTTTAACAGCACAATATATAAATGTTGATTTTCTGTATTTGTATTGACTTTGAATCTTTCTCTAATATTATTTATTTTCCTAATATTAAGTCATCAGCTTTAAAAGGATCATGTCTGCTATCATGCATAGTTTAATGTTTTGCATAGACCTCCAAATGGATCAAACTCCTTTCTTCCCCAGCACAGCTGAAAGTAAAGAAGCCAAAATAAAATACAAAGATATTGCTTTAAAAAACAATCAAAAAAATGCCCTTTGATTTTCAGCCAATTAATGATTCTGGAGAGTTTGCTTTTCGAAAACATTTGGAATTGGTAGTACTGAAAGCAGCATAGAAGACTGTTTTGCATGACCTCCTGTCTTCACCTTTCTGAATACTACATGTAGTTTAGGTTGTGTTTACAAGGTAAAGTTAAGAAAGAGCTGAAATGTAACCAGATGATGAATGTACTAAATTATAAGAATGGTTTGCACATATGGTTTTCCTTAGAGATCTTAATAAGTGAAATGCACTCCCTGCTTTGGGATGAAAATGCTAGCAGCATGATAACAGGAGGAAGACAGGAGAAGGAGTAGACAGGTGAGTGTTAAAAATTGTCAGGGCCCTGAGGACATCTATCCATAGGCAGTAGTTACCCAGAACAGCCCCACCTGGGACCCCAGCCACACACCTTCCACCTGTGGGCCTGGGGGCTCCACCTGGGCTTGGCTCCTTGCCCAGGCTGGCAGTGGGGGAGCAGCAAGGGCAGGGCTTCTGTGAAGGAAAAGGAGTCAAAGCTAGAAGACAGTCCATGCCTGTTCCCATGCAGGACTCAAGGCAGAAGAGCAGAGCAGGTTTGTTGACAGCAGCCAGGGTCAGGCAGCAGTGCCCTGTGATGGCCGGGCAAGTCCCTCCTGCCGAGGTGTCAAGCCGGGCACTTGCCAGCAGTAGCAGAGGGTCAAAGCTTGGGACAGGCTTACCTGCAGCCCAGCTTGGGAAAGGACTGGGGCAAGGACCTGTGCTGAAGCATAGCTCCCGTGTTGAGGGTGTTTGAGTGGAGCCCTCAGGTGAAACCAATCTGGGCAGGTAAGGGTTACTGGTGCCCTCAGGGCTCAGAAAAATTACCCCAGAGCTCTCAGATTTGCAGCACAGAGGTCTTTCTGAATGGCAGCATTAAAAGCTAATTGATATTCTAGTAGCAGGTACTCCCTAGATCAGAGCCTACTGTGCTAATTAAAATAAAATCACAACTTGCAGTCTACATAAATGAGATAGGTCAACAATGGGGAAAAGGACGTTCACTGTCCCAGTTTGATCAAAAAGAGATGCAGGGAAGACCCCTTCTTACCCCAACACAGGTTAATGCCAGATACAGAACCTCACGCTAGGGTTTTTAACCTCTTATTTATGAGGCTGTCCTATTGTTGAAGTTTCCAGTGAGTCTGACGCTCAGGCTTGCCCTCTGTGAGACACAGGAACACAGAGCAGTAGAAGGGTGGTTCTTGGGCAGCATCTGCAGACTCCGCTGTCCAAGTAACAAGCATAAATCATTCCCATGCCCCTACAATAGTTAAAGAATTTTGTTCTGTTTAAAGTACTATTTGATTTTTTTACCTCTCCAACTAGAGACTTTATTTTTGTAAAAACAGAAGTAGTTTTGTTGTTTGTTTTGAAAGACAGCACTGTTGTACTTGCTCAGCCCACCTTACCCCAGCTGTGACTTGGCAGTGTTAAGTTTTTCTGTTATCTTCTGAGGAAGCGGTGCAGACCTCCTGATCCTTAGCTGAGTGGTGACAAGAGTGAGCCAGGTTGATACTGGAACCAGTATAAGCCATCGGAAACTACCTACGCGGTTTGCATGCATTGGGTTTGTTGGTTTAGTGCCTGGGATTCTGGGCAGTCTCCCAGTCATAGGTTTTCACGTAGCAGAAGTATGTGGCTACCTCAGCATTACCTTATAATCATGGTTAATTACTAGTATGAATCTACCGCTGGCGCTTCTGAACAGTGACTTCCTGCACACAAATTTAATCATGAAATAGAAGGGGGTTTTATTAAAACGTAGCATTTCTGTTCAAGTGCAGTTCTATGAATGTCTTTTGAATTCAACATGAATGGCTTTTTCCACTCAACAGGTTGAGTTTCAAAATTGTGTGTGCATCGTGCGCAAATATTTCTTTTGTCCCAGTGTTTGAAAGAAACACTTTATAGTTCAAAAAATGGGAAAGTTTGGGGGTTTTCAGAGAACAATGAGATGTCTGAAGAAAGTTGATGCAAACTGAGGCAGATGAAGGAACACTGTACTTTTCTACTGTTCAGGCCTTTTGTGTATTAGAGAGGAGTCTCAAGCTTAGGTCAGGTGAAATGGCAATTTCTTTCTAGGCAACTTACTCTAAAGCTCTGGACACGAAGGGGTCACATCTTCTCGTGCAGCTCTGGTGAAGTCAATAGGCATCTATTTTGTACCAGCTGCACACCAGAGCTGTAGAAGCTTAGTTAATTTTCATTGATTATTCACTTTTTCTTCCTCAGTGGTAAGAGGTATCTGTTACGATTTAAGTCATATACTACAGTGATGGATACCTTAAAATGTGATTTATGTGTAATCTATCACTCAGAAAAGAGTCGCGGCTACACAGATGACTTGGGTTTAGAAGTAACTTACCCATTGTGTTTATAATGGCAAGAATAAATCTCTCACGATCTAATTGCTTCATTCTATATATGCCAGGATTTTTCTGACTTTGTATCTCGTAACACATCCCTGTTTCCATAAATAGAAATAATTTGCTTAAGCGCTTTTCTTCTGAATACTTTATTATTCAGCTCACTGTCTGTGTTGGTTTTCGTGAGGTCTTAATCAGATATATCAGTCTCTCTCTGGATTGCCTTTTTACTATTCCATGTTTGTGCTTGTGTTACTTTTTTTTTTCTCCCACAAGTCTCCAGGTGTCTTTTCTGTTTAAGGATTTTATTCTTTAACTTCCAGTTTTTTTTCAAATGTCATTTCTCTGGAACAGGAATACAAATTTCTGTGTCTTGTGTACCAGGACGGAGCAGTGATGAGCACAGCCATTAGCAAACTGTAACCCTGCTCCAAAACGTGGCGTAAAGGATGAGGGTTGGGTTCACCTTTGGAGAATAGGAGTTATAATTCTTTTCTAACTTTTCAGAGCCCATGTTAAGAAAAGTTCAGAATGGTGCTCTGAGTGGAGTGTAAGAGGCGCATCCCAAAAGCACATCTCATTGCTAAGCTCTTGTTCCTGTTGTAACTATTGAAATTAATGTAAAGACAGGCAAAAATAAAATTTTTGAGCTACTGTGTTGTGAAAGACAATTCTTTCAAACTGTGTCAGGGGTTAGGACTCAAAAATTAGGAGACTGGTGAACTGGTTCGTTGAAAGGGATGAGTCACTTTTTATGTGTAATCCTCAAGTGGATCATATGCAGGGCTGGCCCTGTAGACTGTGCTTAACAGGGAAATGGCTTAAAAAATGCTTGTGTGCTACACAGACAAATATTAATAACAAAACAGAGAATGAAGGGGGGAAAAAGGAAAAAAAAAGGGGGGGAGGAAAAAAGAACTTGGAAGAGAGAGAGGGAGGAAAGGAAGGAAGGAAGGAAGGAAGGAGATGGAAAGGTGGTTTCCAGTCAGGCTGCTGATATGTGCTGACCATCATTGCTCTCAGCCAGAATTTTGCAGGAGACCTTAATTTCAGCTGCATCTTGTGTAATTCAGCTTCTTCACGTGAAAAAGTAACATAGCTATGCTAAGTGTCTATGACAAAGATCCTTTATTTAGATGGTCTGCAGGTCTCCAGGTATTGACAGTGAAGTTTAAAGTATTTATTCAGAAATATTCAGCCACTAAAGAGAATTGCCTTTTAATGTGGTTTTGTGCTACAATTGATTAACAACAGTTTATTAGTTGTCCAGGGGGAGCTGAGCACACACTCAGGCTGTGGGTACATCAACCACCAAATGCTCAGTCAGACTGATCAATACTCTCTTCGTGCTTCTTTGTACTTGTCTGTCTGTAGCTCTCCTTTGTTTATTTTCTCATCTCATTCATAGATTGTGAATGTTTTGGGGTCGGTTCTGTGTGATGAAGACCTAGTTTATGGCTGGGACTGCTATCTACCACAGTAATAGAATGAAATGGCAATGGTAACAATAATAATATGCATAGATCTGGAGAGCGCTCATATGTATTAAATCTGTCTGGGGTTGCCTCTCGCTTTCATGCTGTATGACTAGGTCCATCTGTTCAAAACGCAGCTATTGTATGGTGCTGGTTTTTTTTAAACCAAGGACCAAGCTGACAACTTTCAAAATGCTACTTCATAATAAGGTGTCATATTATCCTCCTCCAGCTATTTCACACCTTTAGCTATTCCCTTCAGGCAGATTCTAAAATGAAATTAGTGTGGGGGTCAGTAAAGATTATGCACAGTAAAGAAGCAATGAAAAATGTTTGGAAGAATGTTAACCAACACTTTACACCTTTATTCCCAGAGGCAGTGCGGTGATCACATACAGTATGCATTAATACCAAATCAACACAAATCATTTATAATGGCCTGGGCATCATGTTGAGAAGAAGAATGGAAAATACATAACATACATAAAATTATAATAAACTATCATAATGTGGACAAAACTGAATCTATTAACCAAGACAGTCATTTTCACATACTCCAGTGAGCTCTTCCTCCACTTCTCACTCAGAGATAAAAATGTCAGAACACTAGAGAGCTGTCGTGTGCAATTTGCCTTAGGTAGCCCATTGTATCTACCGTTGTCTCTCCCAATACAAGCATGTACGACTCTGGATCTGCAGAATATGCCAGCTGGTTCTCTGTTATCAAAGTGACTGACATGATAGAATACGCAAATCTGTCCCTTAGAGCCTCCTTCATTAAAGAGTCCTGATTTCCACAGTGAACTCATTTAGGGTTTGTTATAAGATGTTGCAAGGTTTTCTGTAATCCTATGAATAATGTCCAGACCATCTCCTAGTGGACTTTTGCGATTCCTTTGCAAGCATGCTACTCTTCGATTTCTGATGTGCCACTGAGAGGCGTGATTTTGAGAATATATGATAGTTAATATTTTACTTAACTATTTCTGCAATGGAGTAAAACCTTTTTCTGTTGGGGATCCTGAATGCCATGTCACAGTGGGAGAGAACTGAGTTACTGGACGATTAGATTTTCTAGGATAGGTAACAAGCTGCTCCCCTCTCTCCCTTCCTCCCTGACACGGTGAGTACTCTTCTAGTCACAAAACTGATTCACGTACACAACCAGGAAAGAGAGCTACTCGACTTCCAGTGGTGTGTTATCCAGAAGGCTCAATAGAGTCTCTGAATTTTGGCCAAGGATGAAGTCAGGTTGATACACGTGATAATCAAGGTTTTGTTGCACTCAGGGTTATTTGCTAAATCCTTTACTCTGTTTTGGAACAATGAGATATGGATGAAAATGGTTTATTCTCCCAATCTGTAAATTTGAGAGTTAACAAAATTTTTCAACCAAAACAACTTCAGAAGACCACCATTACACTAGAAAGACTAGGGAAAATGTGGGCATGCTGCTGAATGAGGTGGGTGCTCTGGTGAGGGAGGATGCAGAGAAGGTGAAGTTACAGAATGCCTTCTTTGCTGCTAAGGCCAGCCCTCAGGAATCCCAGACCCTGGAGGTAAGAGAGAGAGCCTGGAGTAAGGAAGGCTCTCCCATGATCAAGGAGGATCAAGTTAGTGATCATTTAGGCAAACTTGACACCCACAAATCTATGGGCCCTAATGGGATGCACCCGTGAGTGCTGAGGGAGCTGGCAGATGTTATTTTGAAGCCAGTCTCCATCATCTTTGAAAAGTCCTGGAGAACAGGAGAGGTGCCTGAGGACTGGAGGAAACTGAATGTCACAGCAGCCTTCAAAAAAGGCAAAAAGGAGGACCCAGGAAACTACAGGCTAGTCAGCCTCACCTCCATCCCTGGAAAGATGATGGAACAGCTCATTCTGTATGTCATCTCCAAGCATGTAGAGGAAAAGAAGGTTATTGGGAGTGGTCAACATAAGTGTGGGTCAGATGAGTGGACAGTGAGGTGCATTGAGAACTGGCTGAATGGCAGAGCTCAGAGGGTGGTGATCAGTGGCACAGAGTGTAGCTGGGGGCCTATAACTAGCAGTGTTCCCCAGGGGTCAGTACTGGGTCCAGCCTTGTTCAATATATTCATCAACAACCTGGATGAGGGGACAGAGTGTACCCTCAGCAAGTTTACTGATGACACAAAACTGGGAGGAGTGGCTGACACACCAGAAGGCTGTGCTGCCATTCAGTGTGACCTCGACAGGCTAGAGGAACCTCATGAAGTTCAACAAGGGCAAGTGTAGGGTCCTGCACCTAGGGAGGAATATCCCCATGCATCAGTACAGGTTAGGGGTTGACCTGCTGCAAAACAACTCTGTGGAGAAGGACCTGGGAGTCCTGGTGGACAACAGGATGACCATGAGCCAGCAATGTGCCTTTGTGGCCAAGAAGGCCAATGGTCTCCTGGGGTGCATTAAAAAAAGCATGACCAGCAGGCCAAGGGGATGTTATCCTCCCCCTCTACTCTGCTCTGGTGAGGCCACATCTGGTGTACGGTGTCCAGTTCTGGGCTCCCCAGTCCAAGAAGGACAGGGAACTGTTTGAAAGAGTCCAGCAGAGGGCTACGGAGATGATCAGGGGTCTGGAGCATCTCTCTTATCAGGAAAGGCTGAGAGACCTGGGTCTGTTTAGCCTGGAGAACAGAAGACTGACAGGGGATCTCATCCATGCTTATCAATACCTAAAGGGTGGGTGTCAAGAGAATGGGGTCAGACTCTGTTCAGTGGTGCCCAGCGACAGGACAAGGTGCAACGGGCACAAACTGCAACACAGAAAATTCTGTCTCAACATGAGGAAAAACTTTTTTGAGGGTAACAGAGCACTGGCACAGGCTGCCCAGAGAGGTTGTGGAGTCTTCTTCTCTGGAGATATTCAAAACCCGCCTGGATGAATTCCTGTGCAATGGTTTGCTGTAGGTGAACCTGCTTTGGCAGGCGGTTGGACTAGATGATCTCTAGAGGTCCCTTCCAACCCCTGCCATTCTGTGATTTTGTGATTGCCACCACATCTTTTTTCGTTGACATTTATTATTTCTTTAGGGTGTTTTACTTTTTTTTTTTTAAACATTAGAGATCAGAAATCTGTCCCTCACATAATCATCATGACATTTTCTGTTATGTATTCTGGAGGGAATGGAGGTTTTCAAATTTCATCCTGTTCCTGTAGAAATTGCGTTCTGAATATTTAATGATATTTTTGTCAGAATTAAAATATGCTTAGAAAGAAAAAGGTGCAAGTTTAAAAAATGTGGCTATTTCTTAGGAAAAAAAAAAAGAAAAAGGAAAAAAAATCCTGATAAGATCTAAATTTCATATATTTAAACCAGCTGCAATGAACTTTTAGGTCGGGGTATTCCTTTATTATTTCTAGAGAGCCATTGCAGTCCTAGTCATAAAATTAAGACTGGGATTTTTTTAACTGATCTTGTTTCAGCAGTCTTGTAAATCTCATCAGGTGTCATTGGAAGCCTAATTTATTAGTCAAAATAGCAAAGTGGATTTTGTTTATTTAACTATTTATTAGGCTTAGGTTCATTTATTTAGAAGATTTAAACACACAGGGAGGAAACTGTCAAAATAGCATGTGAGGATTTGGCGTACTGACTCCCATTAACTTCAATAGGAGTCATGCAGCCAAAGCCACAAATCCCACTTTAAATATATAATGGAGAGAGATTAGGCTTAATCTGGGCAATGAACCTGAAACCATAAAAATGTCAAGTCTTTGAAAAGTTTTGAGGTAATATCCATACTTATAAGAAATTAGACAAAGGTATGATGTTGGTGCAGCCTACTTCCTTTTGACAAAAATCTCTTTTTATTGTTATCTTTCCTCTATCATTTAAAGCTTCCATTCCATAAGGCTGGTGGCTAAGTGAAGTTTTATAATCTCCTTTCACAGCTGTCATGTGCAAATAGATACACAACTCTGTCTTGTGTTCATCCTGTTGACAAGCTGCAGCTAGACTGCAGATCACAGCAGGTATTACAAGTAAGCAACGTGTTCATAGCTATATCTTACATCTTTAGAAAAAGGATTATGCAAGCCCTTAACTTCAATTATACTGCTTTTTTATACATCAGAGCTTTGGTAGAGTCAGTAAGCAAACTACAAGACTGGGAGTATTTAATATGAGGGGGGGGGGGGGGGGAAAGTGAGATTGTGTCCTTCTCTTGACCCACTAGCCCACTTGACCCATCCTTTCCACTCCTGTATATAAACACCAAAATGAAATATGCTGTGTAATGGGGGTGGGGTGTGTGTGTGTGTGTGTGGTGTGTGTGAAGGGGAAATCCAGGTAATTAAAATAGTTAGATGGGAAACTTTCAGGCAAGATACAACAAGACGTTTAGGGTATTTTTAAGGTCATTTGAATCTTTTCTTCTACAGTTTTTATGCTGGTATCTAAATTCCATCAAGTCTCCTTCTTTCACTGACCAAAGATGTGCACTTGCTACTTTTGGTGTCGCCTCCATTGTAGAGCCCTCAAAACAAATCTTGTTTATTTTTCTGCACTTCTAACACTTCTAACAGAAGTGTTACAGCTGTCCTAAGCGAATAGTTACAGCTCTTTGGTAGCTTGTGCTTTGATCAGGTTCTGCAACGTTCCCCTCCAAGAATAGCAAGTTACTGTGAGTTTTTGCATGGACATGCCTGAAACCTGACTGTATTTGGGCAAAGAGTTGAGACATCTAGGTCATTTTTATGTGAACTGCTCATTGCTGGGCACATCCTAAATAGAGAAAGGACCAAGTTAACTTTAAAGCTCTGTTTTCAAATAGTGCGGGAAATTGAGTCAAGGTGGCCAGTTGCTACCCTCTAGCAGTAGAACTGTTCTATCTTCACCTTGAATGTAACCTAAACAAGGATCCTCCTGGAACACTTGGAATGTCATGAGGAAAATTAGGAATATAACTTAAAAAATGCTAGCAATAAAAAGCTGAAAGCACCAAACAGAAGAAAACTCTACTTTCTTGCTTACAAGCTAGCCCCTGTATTTCTGCTTCAGGAGACTGCTTAAGGTTAAAAATGAAACTCAGCTGTCACTAAAGGTGCCTTCAATGCCCTATATACTGGGAAGAGGTACAGAGCAACCTGTTACCCAGCACCATCAGGAGTTGCAGAATTGTGCCCTTTACTGAACAAATGGGTATAAAATCCTAGACCTGTTCAGTACAGCATATCACCCTGCATGTGTATGTTTGCTGTGGCAAACAAGACCATCCTGCTAACTATACAAATACTGTCTGGCATCACAAATGTTCTCAATATACATCCGGACTTTATAACACTCAGTTCTATCATCTTGCATTTACTAACATGTCAAATGCTTATAGTTGCTTCCTTATATAATTACCTTGGATGCCCCTGTATGAATAAGTGGTGTCTGGTAATAACAGTGATGTATAGAAATCTGTCAGGAGAAGCTTAATTACAGTTAAATCTGAAAGTTTATGGTATAATGCATTATACTTGGTAAAGAATGAAATACAAAGAAAAGATAGTGAAGCAATAGAATAGCTGATTGCTAATGAATAATGTGCTTAGGCTATGTTTGACTTTCAAATCTATACCCAAGACACAGTTTTAAGATTACTTTCAAAAGTGCATTTGCATTCAAAGTGAAACCCATTTAAGTTGTACCAACTAAGTTCTGAATTGTAATATACATCTGTGTCTACTCAGCAGGCTACAGTTCCTGAAATTTGGCTCTCGTCTGCTACAGTGACTGAATTGTACCTTTCATCCATGTCAGGCGAAGCACTTCAGCGGTTCCCTCAGAACTGCAGTTGGTGTAAAGACTGCCCTTGCTTCAAGTTGCTGGAAAGGGGGCATGTAGTCTTTCCAGAAGCTGGAAGAAGGGGCTTTACTTCAGAAACTGCAGAAGTCACTCATTCCTGGCCAATCCTCAAGAAACAATTTCACCATAGAAGCTTTTTCAGATTTTTATTGGAAGCGTTAGCACTTTCAGACTTTTGGTCTCCTCAGAAATGTTTGTTTCTCTCTCAAGCTTAACACCAACTATTACTGGACCCTAAGAGACAGATTGTCTTATGCTATTAATAATCAAACCAGCAGATAAATAGACTGTACAATATAACAGAGCAGCTGCCATGAAAAATTTATTAAAATTATTTTTTTGTGAGTCTCTAAGGAAATCCAGTCTCTGGATTTTTGAGGTGTCTTGATTTATCAGAAAATGTTAGAGTGCAGGAGCAAGCACCAAATGCTAGCAGTGGTGCTATTCTCCCAGCAGAGCTGCTGAGAAGAACACTGGGAAGACGAGGGGCTGAAATCTTCATGGTCACCCATGGAGTTCCCTTCATCTTGCCAAATGGGTTTCAAGCCATCAGACTATCAGGATCATAATTTTGTAATTATTTGTTTGGTTTTTTTTTAATACCGTTGGGAGATTTCCTCAGAAAAGGGAAATGTCTCCTTACTTTTCTGAGCAATAGCATAGGTTTAGGGTAAATTAGGTTAATGGGGTTTTAAAAATGAAAGTTTTCTACCTTTGCTATTTCTGTTACTGACATGTTATGCATAACAGCATTCCGTAACAGCATTAAAGAAGAGAGTTAAGAATGAAAAGGCTCCAAAGCTGTATACTTTGGACTCCTTTTCCTTTTCCTTTTCCTGTTAATAGTACTACCAACCTTAGCTTTTCATACAACTGTTTCTGGGTTTGACACTGAACGGTATTAGTTGCAATTAGCTTTTGAATCTGGACTATCAGGAGATTTCTTAAAATTTATGTGGTGGTTTGCTTTTGTTTTCTACTTCAAAGACCGTCTTCCACATCCCCCAAACCTGTGTTTGCATTAACCGTAACTTGAAAGCAGTAACAGTCCCATTTCACCCCTCTAAACCTTTGCTTGCATGAGACTGAAACACAGCGTTTCCCTACACAATTGACAGCTGGTTTTAGTGACTTAAAGGGAACATGCAGTTCATAACACTTCAGAGATTTTTGATGCTTTCCTGAATGCCAGCCATAGAAGTTCACTGTTTAGGTTGTGTTTCTGAGGCACAGTTTTTGTTCCAAAACTTGAATTACAATTTAGTTGCTTTCTAAACCTTTGCCCTATGAAAGCCATGAATTCCCTGATAGCTTCCAAGCATGATTTTTCCAGATCACACACTATTCTTCCCCAAAGTGTGGGCCTATGCCTGTGATCAAAATGTGAATCTATGGCTTCAATGGCAGCCCTCTTTGCAAGCTCTGGGACTCTTATTTAGCAGAGGAGGTAAGAGGTTTAGTGCAGCTTTGATACTCTTTCATCAATCCTCATTTGGTAAATATTCAGAAAACATTCTTTTTTTTGATGGTTGAACAGCTCTAGAACAAACATCTGGTTCAGACAATCAAGTTTTCACTGTGTCATCAGTTTACAATCAATTAGAGACAGGCTTTTACCCTTTTAATTCCCCGGTGTCCTTATTTGTTTTTTATTTCATTATCAAAGAGCAATTTTTTCTGTAAACTTTACTATATGAAGAGATCGAAATGAGCATTGATGTGATTAAGGATGCCAATAAGCTTTGAATTTCTTCAGAAGCAAAAGGCGTATAGCTGCTGTATATAATAAACTCCAAAGAAGTATTGTATCTCATTTATACTTAGTTCTGCATAGAGCGTTTGTATGTTAAGCTTAAGGGATTTTTCTTTCCTGTAAAGACAAGAATCAGCTCAAGGTTGAAAAAGAAATCTGCCTTCAGATATGATTTTCCTTTTTACTTGGTCTTTTTTCCATAAAAGCCTACTGTTTGGGTTTCTTTCCTGCATATGAGGTATTTAGTTTAGCTAGCATTGTATTTTGACTGGGTGCAGCCTTTCTAAGCTTGAAGCCTACTCTCTTCAATATCAAAGATTTTTGCTCAGCATTTTTGCTAGTGCTAAGCCCTCTCCTGCACTGATAAGTGCAGCCAACTTGTGGAGTCTCCCAAGTTCTGCGGCTCTGACTTTCTTCAGGATCATTCCTTATGACATTTGGTCAGGTGCCACAGAAAGTAATAAAGCCAATCCTTGGAATTTCTGTTGCCATCATGAGCACACGGCCATATCAAACACAGGCAGTATGTATGTTAGCAACCACAAAACCCAGGTGCCTTCAGCAAAAAGGGAAGTCAGTTTATCATGCAAAGGAAAGGAATAGGAATACAGTCTGGGATTAATTAGTGGACATCAAATGGACTAGAATCTGCCAAAAGCAGAGGTCTGTACCTTGGCTTCAGTGAACAACCATTCACGTGGAGAACAGAGGGATGCAAGTTTTCTGTCTAGATGTGTATTTGCTTTGCAGCTAAGTTTTGTATCTAAAAATAGTGAGTAAATATATTCATGGCAAAGACTAAGGAAATCCTGAATCATGCCTACATTTTTGTTTTCAAAAAATAAAAACATAGCCAGCTGTAGATGTCTAAGTGAAAAGTAATGAGGAAAGAAGTCATCACAGTGATTTTAGTTTTATAAGTCATCTGTCACTCATATAAAACAGTGTAAGACCAGCATGAGTTCAGTTACTTGTGAAGACACATTTTTCATTACTCACCTGAAATTTGATTTCAAAGCTTCTGTTTTCCAAGGACAGAAAGTCTCCAATTTCTTATCAGTATTTAAACCTACTGTGCTATAATGGACTCTCTTTTAACCATAAGACTCAGATAGGATCAACAAACAGCCACAGTGGTTACGAATATTGAGTATAGGTTACTGTAAAAAGGTAGGGTAACATGCGTATGTCAGTCAGTTTCTGTAGTATTTTTTAATTTAAGAACTAATTCTACCTGGAAGAGTAGTGTGTTTTAGACTATGCATGTGTAGTCAATAGCAGTCAGTCAATTCAAGGTTAAATGAGACAAAGAAATTTTTACTCTTCTATTTTATGGGAAACAGTTTTAGCAGTCTTTTGAGTTTTTATACTTTAGGCAGAATATGATGAATTAATATAAAATCCACTTCTATCTAGGCAGGTAGACAACTTCAAAAGCATAAATAAGAACATATATCAGTATGAATTAGCTTATTCACCTTCAGATAAATTGGTAGTGGTCAGGTTCAACACATGCACACACACGCACACACACACACACACACACAAAGAAAACTAATACTGATGTGTGTTGATTTTGCTGCTGTCCCTGTAAGGCAGACAGCATTTAATGAATACAATAAATCAAGACCAAGACTGCATTTTAAAGCAAATATTTATTTGATCATTTCAGTAAATAGCTATGGTCCATTCAAATGTGGACGTATGAATATATTGAGAAACTTCTGAATAATGTAAATGAGGATTAAAACTTTGAAAATTTTACCATTTCCATAACAACTGGACATGAGAGTCAGCCCTCATTATTTGCATCTACGCCAACAAGGAGATGGGCAATTATTCTCAGGCAGTTACTTCTGTATTGAAGATGTGATTAAAAAATGAGTTTCTTTAGGGTCCTAAATGTGGTGGAAGTTCAGGGCTAGCATGTTCTGCCTCAGTTTAAATGTTGAGAAGATAAAGCTTTTCCTCCCTAGAGTCTGACCCAAAACATACTGAGTTTGGGGGTGGATTTTTTTCATTTCTGTCAGTCAGCTTTGTATTTGCTCCTTTATGAGACGGTAGAACACCATAATACCGTGACGTACATGGCACAAATTCTTGGTACTGCCAGGCTTTCATTGGCATTGCTATGAGTTCTTGCTGATGACTAGGAGAAGGTGAGCTGGATACCTGGGGGGCCATTGCTTGGGGCATTTGGGACCTTGCAAAAATCAAGGCCTTGCTTTCCTGCCATCTATCTGCTTACTATGGTCTATGATGTCTTGCTGAATAGTTGATCACACGGTTTTCAGTGTTGTTGTCATGAAGAAAAGCAAGATGCACCGATTTGGCAGTAAAATACTGTGTGCTACAGAACTCAGAAGATAAAAATGTTAGTGTTTAATGTTTTGTTTGTTTGTTTGCTTGCTTGCTTTTCTCCTCATTTTTTCTGGTAGGTCATAGCATTTGTCATACTGTTTATGGCAGCACACTGCCTTAAGTTGTACTGCTGAGAAGCCCAGTATTTGAAACTGGCCTACCCCAGGAGAGACCGCATGGCATGGAATCATTCTTTCCACACTTTTTTTCCAAACTTTTATCATGTTTTCACGTTACACTAGCAAAGTTACTGGCTCTGCTCTAAACAGATAAAGGAGGAGCTCCCATTTGCAGCTTCATGTTACCTTTTCTAACAACCTAATTCAGCAGAGGGTAGGGAATGGGGGTAGAAGAAAGGCTTCCTAAGCCTAAAGAGTGCATTCTTGAGCCAGCACAGGAGCCGCTGTTTTAGGAGGTAGATAATGACTAGCCTGACTAGACATCAAAGTCTGACTTTGGTATAGTAATCATTTGCTAAAGGTTTGGTGTTTCAAGCAATTCTGACCGCGTTTCTTTAAAAACAAGGCAAGACCTTTGCTCATCTTAAGCTCCGTAGCGACAATGAAATGTACTTCAGGGCACAATAATGTTAAAGCTTCATCAATGTTATCTGACAAGCACTATCATTATGGGAACAAAGTGCCCAATGTTTCAGAGTAATGTTTTATATGGACAGTGGTTGAGTCCTATCTCATTTCTTCAGTCCTCTGTCAGTGGCTATTATAAATGGATTGTAGCCATCTTAAATCCATCATTATTATAGTGTCCTAATGCAAATATAACCTTGTAAGGACCTTGAGTCTCTGTATAGGAGCCCTTCTACTGTGTTTTTCCTGGCAGTCCCAATGTATGGAAAATGCTGAGAAAACCATCTTCAGAACTTGGTTTCTGGACACCATCCTTTCTTGACACAAAATAAAACCATAGAATCATAGAATACCGGGTTGGAAGGGACCTCAAGGATCACGTGGTCTAACCTTTCTCAACAAAAGCATGGTCTAGACAAGATGGCCCAGCACCCTGTCCAGCTGAATTTTAAAAGTGTCCAATGTTGGAGAATGGATCAAATCCAAATGGTGCTGTGTTGTAACTGTACATCACTGGTATTACCATTTTACAAATGGACTTCAACTACATCTCGAGCAAAGTTGAATCAGGCTAGAATCACACAACACAGAAAGTGGTACTTAGAGAATATTACACTTTTCCATTTCACAATAAAGGGCTCTAACTTGTGAGGAGTTCAAGAGAATCTTGGGCTCAGATTTTGGAGGGAATAACAAAAATTATATCCTATAATAGGTTGACTTTTTGCCATAAAATGTCACTTGTTTGAAGCTGCTCACAAGCTGCAGCCTGAGCATAAGTCCTGAGGGTATGAATTAATAAGCAGATGGTAGAAGTAGTTCTCAGAAAACTGAGGGATACATTCCAATGTCCCCATTTAATTCACTTGATTTTGTCATTAACTTCATCAAGAGCAGGACTTAATTCTGGCTATCATCATTCCAGAAAAAGTTTACCTAAACTGTGAAGATTCTATTTTGGCTAATGTTTTTTTGCTATTTTTGCAAACAATTTATTTTTCTTTTTTTAACAGCAGACTCCATCAACATTTAACAACACAGGACTTGGCTTTGTTTAATGTAAGGTTACTTTTGACTATTGCCAGTTTGCTACGGCTATGTCAAGACTGTAGAACTTTGCAAAGATAAATATGTAGGTTTAGCAGACAGCAGTAATCCTGCTGCAAGCTTACAGGCAGAGCACATCAGTACACAGTGCTCCACCATCTGCACACATCTTCTTTACTGATTCCTCACTTTTTATGAAGCATTCCCAGTTGTGTCTGCAGCTAGTCATGCAGTTTCTGAAGACCATGTACAGAACAGAGGATGTAAAAATTGCAAACAAATCCTTTTTAGATGCAACACCTCTCTACCACCAACACAACTAATTTTGACTTCTCCACTGTTTTGACTAGCTAGTACTGTACCTAGATGCATGCATCACATTTTTCTACTTTTTGTGTTATTGCACTGAGAAAGGTCCTTCACATCTGGATTTTTTTGCAGAGTTCCAGGTGTTAGGAACTGTTTTCATTTCAGGTTGTGGTAGAAAAATCATCCAAAACAAATTGTTGAGATTAATTTCTATTTTATTTGGTAGTTTTAGCCAGTAGATTATAGATTTTTCCACGTTTTAAAGTATCTAGTATTTGCAGATGATCATTTGAATACTTTACAGATGGTAGAGGATTGTTGAGAACAACAGAAGTATGAAATTGTTAAATTAAAAGCTTGATGCATATTCGTGCATATCACAGAATTATTCAAGGGAAAAAGTACATAGAAGTGTCAGAAAAACACCTGAAATTATTAATTTATTTAATTAAAGGGAATATACAGAAGGAGTTGAGATATTACTACAGCTGTGATCAATATCTGACTATACCTATTTACTATTATTTGTAGTGCCACACTCCTCTCCACGGTCTGCTGTTATTTTGAAGTGATCTCTGAAACAAAATGTATCTGTCTTGTCTCCAGAAGTACAGAAATTATATTTCTGTGTGTCAGAGTCCTGAACCTCTAACTCCCCACCGTGTGTGAAGTCACAGTTCCATCTACAAGGGGCTTTTCCCCACCTTCAGCAAACTGATATTAAGAATGATTTCTGTTTGCAGCATTTTCATCCTTACAGTAATCATAGTCAGAACCTGCTTCCTGTTGGCAGGGTTTTTTTAGCTAAATAGCGAGTATTTTAGATCATGTCAGGCCAATTTTCTTAAATGCATTTATGCTATCAGAGTGTTACACATAATATACTTTCAACAGATATATATACACACATACACATATGTGTATATTGGCTATACATTAGCTATTAGCTATAATATTTGCTGTCTCTGGGAAACCTGTTCTATTATGCTGTGCTGTCTATGAAAAACAATTCTTTCTAACATCACAGCCCAAAGTGTAAGACGGTCTTCTATTGTGCAGGCAGATATTGCTTCCAGTGAAGAAATAGCATCCAGCCTCTCTGGTTCATAATGTTTTTCTCCACCTCTGCTGCAGGAAAGGAGAAGGCGATGACATCAAAGTTTAGGCAGTGGGCATCTGGACCTCATTTGAAGTACAGAGAAATGTAGAAATACACTGAACTGTTTATCAGTGTATTTTTCCAGCTTCTTTATTTTAGAACTGGCTAGCTTCTAAAGTATGCAAATTAATTCTTTGTTAAAAAGAAAATTTCAAATCCAATAACAATAACTTCAGTGGGAATGAAAGCGTGGTTTGCCCCCTGAACCTCTGGGGGAATTTGACCAAATTAATTTCCTTAAGCAACATCATAAATCCAGAGAAAGAAAAACACATTTAGATAAATGAAAGTCTGTCAGAGGCCACAGTGCTAGTGGTGCTGAATTGGACAATTAATTATGTATTTTGTGCACATCATAAATAGTGAGCAGCTTAAAGGATGATGACTCAATAATATAGCAAGAAAGAAATCAGACAGAGTGAATCTTTTATCAATACTTTTCCCCTGTGACCCACGTTTCACCCAATGCCGTTGTAATGATGTGATGAAAGGATCAGAGTACTGAGATACCCAAACCTACTGCTCGTTCTGACAGCCGTAGCTTTCTACCATCAGGAAAATTAAATAAGCCGATGTGGTCGAATAGAGAAATGCAGGGGTAGCTCTTTAAGCTTATTAAGTCTCATTATGCACAAAACTTCACGCACAAGCTAGCTGTCCCATAATATCAATATGACAAAGCAATGTGTCTGTAGGAATGCTTTGATCTCCTGATATCAAAGAAAGAAGATTCATACTGCTCTTGTCCACACTATTTATGTATGCAAGGCTGAGAACTCACTCGGTAAACAGAGTCTTACTCATGTATGCATCTGCCAGAAAGGGTCTGACACAGCTACAGGGCTGACTGCACCTTCCACTTTTTTCTCAATATCTCTGCGTGGACACTGTTTTCTTTTTTCCCAGTCTAAGACTTCATTTAGGTGTTATTCTCCGAGAGGATGTCTGCTCTGTCCTTTGAATACAGCCTGCATAGATCTAACCGAGCTAGCCTTAAACAAGACAGCTCAAGTACTGATTAGACTGTAATTACAAACGCGCAGTGCTCTGCACAGGCTGCTTGGTCTGCCTCTAAGGAACTGTCAGAATGTGCAAGCGTCCCACCTGAACTGAGCTTTGCACTGCACTGGATAATTTAAAATTAGCCCAGGTACACGATCTTTAGTTGCGCTTTTGGCTGTGTAACAGCTGTATCTTGAGAGCTGCAGTGTGTTAAGTACTAACTGCACTGAAGTGACTGAGCCAGTGCATCTTCAGGTCCTCCCTTTGAGAGCTGTAGCTATGGGTTGAATTTTGTCACATTTTGTACATTTTGGAGTACAGCCTCCCTCCTTAATCTAAAGTTTTGTTCATTTTAACAGTAGGAAAAAAGTATGTGGTTGAAAAGTCTTAAGACTAGTGTAAAAAAATTTTGCTGTTCCTGGATGGGAAGTCAAGCAAGCCTGAGTTCATTAACATCCTGTATAGACACCTATTTTGTAGTCTGACCCTCCCTAAAAAATCACTGTTGAAAGCATGATCATATTTTAATTACCCTTTTTCCCTTGCATTCTTGGAAATTGTTTTTTTTCTGGACAAAATTTGGTCTGTTGTTTCTTCAGGAAATAAAGCATTCAGAACTAAAGTTTGAGCATTGTTCCTTAATAGGAAAAAGGCTTGTTAAGTTTCAGCTATCTTTTGATTTGTGCTTGGTTTTATCTCATAATGCTGCAAACCAAAAATGCACAGGGCAGACATCCCAATAATCGCATCCTTCACTACTTTCATAAATGATTATAAGGAAGTTTCCACCCTCTAGCATGAGTTCAGCTGAAAAAGAGAACAGCAGAACTGAAAATGAATGTTGGCATTGCGTTTGAACAAAAGAAGTAGGTAATAAAGCTGCTAAATTGCCCTTGCCCTATGGAGCGTTCAATATCCTAAAGACTGTCTACCAAAGGGCAGCAAGGGGAGGTAAGTTTCAGCTCATATGTTAGAACTGATGTTTAGCAGCAATTTTTTTTGGCCCCTTAAGAGATTCTGTGCTTAAAAATGTTTCTGGTTTTGCTGTGGTTTTGCTCTTTCCTTGTTTTGTTGCCTAAAGCTGTGGAGCCATACTACCTTTTACACTTCCCATAGTCATAGATGTGATAACAAAATGGAGTGAAACTGCTGTCATTAGATGTTTGGTGGAACACCTGAGGTGATCTTATGATCTGGTGGCAACTGTGGAGTCATTGGTATGGGGAGATCTCTTGCCATTGGGAAGAGCCATCTGAGGTCATTCACTTCAGCCTCAGGGAAAGTCACCCACCTGCAGTCAGAACTCTTTGTCTCCTTTTTTTCCATCTCTCCCTCTGTAGGCTGCCTCCCCTATAATAAAAATGCCAACACACTTCTTTTGGTTTTCTCTTACTGAATAGTTACAGGGTAGCAGGTAATTATGGTACTCTCCACTTATAATAGTAGCTGGGCTGAGGCCACCTCAGCAGCTAATTAGCAACAGAATGCAGTTCAGCACAGATCAAAAAAAATATGTATTATTAGGATTGTATACATCCTCATTACATGTTCCTCAGCAGAAACCAGGGACAGGTTCGTTTTCACAAGCTGGGCTAGTATTCCACCTCTGAATTTGTGTGGTTGTTGCAGCAGCTGGTTGACTGAAGAGCGGGAACACACTATGGCTGTCCTTGAGATGCTCACCAGGGGCCTGACTGTATCACATCACAGTGTCTTTCATGGCACCACATGCCCAGGTTTCCTTCCTGAGTCATCATCACTCATGGTCCAGGATGGAGCCAGGAAGCAGCTAGAGCCAGACCCGCGAGAGGAAAGTGCTCTCGTTCCCCTAGCTTGAATGTGGCTGATATTATCCATGAAACTCACAACCTGGCAGAGGGGGTGAGTCACAGATGGCTTTCCTTCTGGCAGAAACCGTGTTGCTACATTAGCCAGGCATTGGTGGCATGTCAGATATCAGTACTGCTTTGTGCAATGGCTGTGTTGGGTTTCTCCAAGTGTTGCGAGGGTTACCTAAGGGAGCTGTCACAGGGCAGCTCAAGGCAGGGTTGAGCAAAGATTGTTAACCAGAGTAGGTGAAAGTCTGGTTTGATGGTGTCAAAGCGGGTATAAAGGCAAGTGGGGAAATGAGGGACAGCAGAGAGCAATGACAGCGGCATCAGTTGTTCGTTATGTAAAAGATTAAACTCAGTGAATATTTTGAAGTTACAGGGTATTTTGGGGGGTTATGGATGGTGACCACTTATCTTTTTGGAACTCCGTCATATCCCCCAGCAGCCCAGCCCTCACCTCAGGGAATGGCTTTTGTCCAGTTTTCCCCCACAAGAAACACCCCTTCTTTTAGTCCTCCTTTCTCGTCTTTCCAGAGAGTGTTGTTTACCTGTTCTGTCAAGCCGGCACAAAAGGGAGTTCGTTGCTGTAGATAACAGACAAAAGCTTTTTAGAAAAGGTAGGTTCATCAGCCAGAGAGGTTCCATTGCCCATTGAGATGTGGCCAGAGCAGGCCGTTTTCCAGCAGGTTGTGAAGGAAGGTGTTGCCAAATTAGACTGTGAAGTCTGCTTGTAATTTGAATCTGTTGTTTGCAGAAGATTGCCATGGTTAGTGCATAACACAACTTGAAAATGAAGGAGGCTAGATTTTTCTGGGAGACAGAGATAAGGTAAATATTTGTGTACCTTGTGGGTTATTACAAGACCTGTAAGATTTCATGAGGGACCTGTTCTTGAAGATTTTGAAAGCTTACGCCTGGTGCAGCTTTGGGCACATTAACTACATCTCTACCAGTAATTGGAGAGGGTCAGGACATTTGCCTGATCAGTGCCCTGTAGTTGCCCATTTTGTTTAATTGTCGACCCTTACCTGGCATAATTCTGCAGTTTCTCAGACAATACCCAGAACTAGGACTAAGGATAGTACAGACCAATGATTTTCCCAGTGGATAATGCAGACACCGTATTTTGGGAGGAAGAGAGGTTAGCCATGGGGACACCATCTGGAGGGGAGGGGAGGGGAGGGGAGGAGAGAGGAGAGGGGAGGGGAGGAGAGAGGGAAGGGGAGGGGAGGGGAGGGGAGGGGAGGAGAGGAGAGGAGAGGAGAGGAGAGGAGAGGAGAGGAGAGGAGAGGAGAGGAGAGGAGAGGAGAGGAGAGGAGAGGAGAGGAGAGGAGAGGAGAGGAGAGGAGAGGAGAGGAGAGGAGAGGAGAGGAGAGGAGAGGAGAGGAGAGGAGAGGAGAGGAGAGGAGAGGAGAGGAGAGGAGAGGAGAGGAGAGGAGAGGAGAGCTCTTTCTCTATTTTCCATTTTATCTAAAGACGAAAATGAAAAAGTCATGAGGAAGGGAAAAATAAGATACTTTAACACTTAATACTTTTCTCTTTTTCAGAAATAAAAATGAAACAAATGTCTTCAGTTTCAGAATTATATAATAACAGAATAATCAATGGCATTCATTACAATAATCTCTTGTTGTTGAAATTAATTTCTAACTGGAAAAATAAAAAATACATTGTGATGGTTAAACCCCCCCCCCCCCCCCCATCTTTGCCAAATCATGTTTCCAACACAAAAGCAACAATTTTATTTTTGTTACTGTTACTATAAAGCAACTGTGTTACTCTGGAAAGCTAAATATGTAAAACAAGAGGAAATTATTTGGAGAAAGTCAGAATTAGCATCTATCTTAGTAGTGCAATAAAATGCTCAGATCTGATGCTGAAGTACCATACTGAAGGTCATGTTTATATTCAGAGGCCTTAAATGAGCGTATTAATGACCTTACACTGGATAAGAGTTAACTGTGAATGGCACCGTCTCTTTTCTAGGGAAACTTTTTCTCCATAGGTACTCTTGAAACAGAGAAGAATGATATTCTGTCAAAACTATTCTCCTTTTTAAAAAATCTACTAATATCTCCTTTGTCCTGCCTCTTATCTCACAGGAGGTCATAAAATATTTTGTCAGTGATTCATGAGAAATACATATTATAATTCGTCTAATTTCCGATTGTTAATTTTCTTGTCTGTGTGTGGAAGTGGGAACACATTACTCTGTGCACTGAAATTGGAAGAAGCTTCCTGCCATTTAGTCTGTCCATTACAGAGTGTCGTAGTGAAAGCAATAATGGATGAATATTGAAAAGTGCAGAAGTTTGATGTGGTTAATTACAGAAGGTGAGGTGATAATTCACAATTCATCCATGCCACCCAGAGAAAGTAGACTGGCTGGAGCAAGCCTCTTGAAAATGTTGTATGAAGCCAGTTCTATCTAACAGAGCAGCCCATATTTGGTACCTGGATCCAGGTTTTGTAACCTTCCTGTGAGTTCATCTCCCTTCTTCTCCATCCTCCAAACAGACATCCCTGTCTACACAAATATGCTGTTCATGGTGACAGGACCAGTTGCTGGAAAAACTAGCTTTAGTATTTCCCTGCTGTTATGTTAAACAGAAGGAGCAGGTCAAGTTGGGGCTTGGGATTGTCCTGGGAAAGGGTGGTGCCGCCTGAAGGCCGGGTTTTGCTGGTGAATAGAGTGGAAGGCTGGAGTTTTTTCTAGAAAAGGCTGTCCCATCCCCATTGCCTGTAATAGCCTCCACATCTTCCTTCTCTCAGCAGTGCCAGCAGCCTGAGCTTCCAGGGTGAGCTGCACGTGCAGGTGATGTTTTTGAGCTGAATTTCTGTCTGGAAAACCTTGTTCTGAATTCTTGCTGAACAAGATGGTATTGGTTTTGCCAATCGACCATCTGTTTGACTGTGCTGAATGCTCTGACAACAGAAAGGATTACAGAAACAGGGAAGTAAGATTTTATAAAACCTGGCAGAAAGGTTTGCTGGATTTCACATAGGAAGCATAGGAAGAGAGGAGACCTGAAACTAGACTTCTGACGTTTAAAATTGTTGCCTCTCCATACCACTTTAGTGCGCTGTCTCACTAATCTTCTGGGCTGTACTGTGTCAGTTCCTACTTTGTGTGTAGGCCTGCCATTAGATAAAAATAGGAAAAATGACAAGCTCGTCAAAATTTCTGATAATTTACTGTCAGGCATCTCATACTGTTTTCCTTATTAGTGGTGTTCAAGAGTACCCAACTTTGGAAGCACACCTATGAATAAACTATTGGTTTCTCCTTCCTTTTGAATCTAGCGTTAATTTTCACATGTCTATGTTCAGCTTTTTCCTTAATCCAGTAATTTCCTTCTACAAAAATATGCAAACTTTCCCCTGTTGTATTCATCACCATGTCATTCAAGGCTTCATTTTCCACAAGTCTCTTGATCCTCCTTATTCCTGTTCAGCTAAAACTCTTTTGACTCTAATTGTTCCCTCTGTTGTTGCAATTAGAACCTCCAATAAACCAGGGCTTCACCTTGAACTCATGTTAACTTGTTGAAGAAGCATCAGGCAGGAGAAATCCATAGACTTGAAACTTGCCAACCACTGAGATGATCCATCTTCTTCAGAAATGACTTTGCTGGCTCTCTGACATGGAAGGGCTCTGTTCACTCCAGCAGGTCTCTCAGTGTCTTTGCTGATACTGAGGCCAGTGTGAGATGCACAGCGATCGATGTGCACAGGTCCCTCATCGACCAGAATATTCAAGTACAGCATGGAAAATGAATGCAAACAAATATTAACTTAGTGGACGAGCTGTGCCAGAAAAGAAAGGAGGTCAGAGTGGGGTTTGACCTATTCAATTTATGTATTGTAATAGTCTTTTACAGGGGCTTCTGTAGCTTTACTCCTATCTCCGTAATTCCCTTGGCATGAGCGTTAAGAAGACTTACTCTCACTTAATCAATTTGAGCTGATATGTAGGGTTTGGCTCACATTCTCCTAAGTGATGGGCTCTAGATAAAGTCTAGAGGGAGACTATTTTGGTCCCTAATTCAGTTTTGAGTGCACATTTCATGTTACCTCATCTTTAGTTCCCAGACCAATTTCTTGCTTATCTATAATGACTTCTAAGTTTATCCACCTCTTATGGGAGGTGATTACCTGCTCAATCCTCATAACAGGTATGTTCTTTCACCTTTTGCTGTCTTTTGACCTGTTTTCATTTTCTGCCTGCTTCCGGAAGTTCAGACACCAAGCTCAAAACATTTTTTTTTGACATGCATATGACCTTGTTTTTCCTATGAAGCTAAGGTCTAGACCAAAATATGCTTCCTTAGCACTCTATTAACCCCTTCTGGAAACTGCAGTCCATTAAACTTTCCTGTAAGCTTCATTCGAAAATTCATTGTACCCTTGAATAAGAAAGTGTGTGAGGCATTAGTCTTCCCCTTGGAAACATCCTTTATTTAGGCTTCTTGGTTTTTTTCAGTGCATTATTTTACTCCAGAAAGTTGTCCCTGATTTAGAAGTGAACATTATAGAGCAACATCGTGTTATCCTGGGACATGTGAAAAGCGGCTATCAACCAAAAAGTGAGCTTCCTCCACAAGCTTGCTCACTGGAATAGATGAGTACGTTTATATAAATAATAAATACAGATATTTAGAAATAATAAACCTATAAAATATATAAAATCAATATAAATAATAATATAAAAAACATTTCTATGTGATGCTTACCCACTCTTCTGTCTCCAGATCAGGTAGTACAGCGGCTTGTGTGTACATTGCTCACAGCTAGTCCTTCCCAGTGAACTGCAGCTGCTTTTGTCCTGCAGGATACCTGGCCCATGCTTTTCTGGGACTCCTGCAAGATGTAAAATGTCTGAAATAATGTGAAGGCTATGTCAGACTCTTGCAGAGCAATTCCTTTTCTTAATAACCTGGTAGGGAAAGGCATTGCAGGACTAGCGACATGGCATGAGGCAAAGTGTGGGGATGTTGCTGGCATCAGAAGACTATCTAGAATTTCGTTTTCTTTTGTGCTCCTATTAAAAAAGCCTTCTGTTTATTCAGCCTCTTAACTATTCCCAGAAAACATTCGCAAATTTCATTTTAGAGATCTGTTTGTTTAACATAGCACCAAAAGAGAAGCTAAGAGTGACCCTATATACTGTGTGGAAGGCCAGTGGGACAGGACGCAGCAGTGAACCAAGGAGCTAAGTTGTTTGACAGTGCAGATGCACAGTGAAGCTGAGCTTTATTAAAGCTGAGGAGTTGACTGACGTGAACCTGTCGAGTTCAAGTCTCTGACCCCAACCCGAATACAGTTGCTAATTGTTAATATTATTTGGGGCTGCATTAATCATATTATAAAAGAAATTTGTGACAGAATTGTAATTTAGTCATCATAAAGAGTGAGTACATAAAATAAGATTAAGGAAATGAGACTGTTTTTCTTAATTTTATTGAAAGAAATTAATAAAAAGAAGCAAATCCTTGAGTTAGGTGCTGCCATTTTATGATGCAGTAAAAAGATACAGTGAAAGAAGGTTTAACACTTTCACCGACCAATTAATAAAGCAGCATGAATTTCTTATTTAGTTTACTTTTTTCCTAAGGTACTACCAAGAAATACAGAATTCCTATTTTAACTCAGTGATATATAAAAGACTGTGAAAAAATAAATGAGTTCTGAGTCACAAAGAGCTGACGTTTGCTTTTATGCAATGTTCTCTCACAATCCATAGTGATGAAGAATACAGTCTTCATTGAGGCATGTTAATTACAGAAGGTGAGCTTCCTTATACCCATTAATGAATAACAGCTTCCTGGAGCTGATGCAACCTCAGCAGCGAAACATTTAAATCTTGGCTGCCTTGGACTAAAATGTGTTGTGACATTTGCTTCTCAGTTAAAAGGACCCATGTGATTTTGAGCTGTTAGAGCTTAACTGGAGTTAGGCAAGTGCATCCAAAGATGATTCCTGAGTAATTTTTAGTTTATTTAGCATAGAGCTTCACATTAATACACAATTCCGTTATTACAGACCTTTGCAAACTCCGGACAAATTCTCTTTCTGTCATCTTGTCCCACATAAAAGAAAGGAAAACCCATGGATGTCTCCTGCCAGGGTGCTCCTACTCACAGCTAACAAGGGGCATAGATACCATGTAGGCAGAAGGGAAAAGGCTTGGCTGAGTTTCAGCTGAACTCCCCAAGCCCTGGGACGTCTGCAGGGTGCCTGCACGCTGCCCTGTCATACCGCATCTATGGAGGGTTCCAGGGCAAACAATGTCTGCTGTGTGCGACATTTCCACGGGCTGCAGAGTGCTGAAGTGAGATCACCTGTGACATACAGGCCACCCGCGTGTACAGTGGGGGCTGACTGGGGTTGTGGGGATGGGAAGAAGAGGAGAAAGTCTCCCTTCTCCCTCTTGTGCATCATTCAACACATGTATGCTGCAGTTTTGTCCCTTAATGTTGCTGCTCTGTGCTGTTATCACAGACCTACTTTAGCAATAGGATACAATTCTGAAAGGTGGCTCTGCTGCAGTCACAAACTGGTTAAGGACTCATGACACCATGTAACACGTTTACTGCAGAAACTGTTACCTGCTTATCCAGATGACGATGGAGAAGGGATTCAGCCAGGGGGAGTTACTCAGTTTTAGTGTCTGAGTGGCCCTCCTTTGTCCAACGATAGCTGCAAATGTAATGTTTATAGCAACATTGGATTTCAATCTTTTCTGAAAGACATCTTCCTTAACTTCCTTCCTGTGTCTTATAACAACCTGCTTATACCGTGGGTGACCTTCAGAGGGGAAGTAATATTACTTAACAATCATCAACACCAATTTCTAATGTCCTCGGGGATTTTTGTCATTTTCAGTGCAATAACTATGAAAAAAAAAACCCAAACCCAAAATTGTGGTACTAAAGTAATACTTTCTGATTCTTAGAGATCAGACACTAGTACCAAGTGCTCTGCCACTGCATGCAGAGGGGTGATCCAACAGGAGAATATGTTTTACACGGACAGGATGATCAGAAGGTAGGAAACAAGGCAAAGAGACCAGTACTGAAAGGACCTTTCCAAGAGCACACAGCACTTCGGCATTCAATTTTAAGAGAAGGAAAATCTCCCAAATCTCACCATGCCCACTGAGTGGGCATTCCTTGCGTTATTCAGTCTATATTACCTATCAGAAGCAGCTGTTACTCGGCCAGCTAATATGTTCTTTTATTTAGTTCAAAAAGTTTTTACAATATCTGAATGCATTTTCTGTAAAATATTCACCCACTTGTATTTTAGCTGTTATTATGAGAAGTATTAAAGGTGTATCTGCCATGCTGCAATTTGAAATTACAAAGATACTGGGCAAAATTAGCATTATACACGTGCAGCAAAAATCGAGGGAAAGAGAGAAAAAAAGCATGCATATGCACACTGATATATTTCATGTGTTTTTCTTTTGTGGGACCTGCTTTCTGAATAGTCCTTTGTTCTACCCACAAGATTGCAGCAATATGAAATAAACCTGCTTTTATCTCATTTATGTTTTTGTATAGCCCTTATGAATTCTGTTATAAAAAAGATGGAAGGGTAAAGATTAAGATCTATATTAAAAAGCAAGATGTCACCATTTAACACTCTCTTCCAAAGTGTAACTTTCACCTCATTCCTTGGCCTTGAGTCTTCTTTTAATAATGAATATCAGGAACATCACACAGGTCAGGGAAATTCTATCAGGGTAATGGCAAGGCAATCCCTCAGCTCCCTAGTGAAGAGTCACCAATCCCTAGTTTACCTTTTATAATTTGAGGATTAAATCGAACATACTTGTGTTTAAGATCAGTATGGAGAGAGCTGTGGATGTGTCTGTTAATTATTTACTACTTCTCTAAACTTACATAGCTAAAACTAATTTTGATGATTTAAAGCTTGGTTAGCTTAGACTTCAAGAGCTGAAATTTTATCTGCAATGTTCCTTTGGTGTTCTCAGCTTTATGAGTGTATTTATATTCACTTTAACTAAAACCAAATTGGGCAAGAGTCTGAATGATATGAGCATGTTCATTTGAAATACAATTATCAGGAAGGACGAAACCTCAAGCCTCTAGGAAATATTTTTAATACAGTCTATATATTTTACTGGCAGTTAAGACATGTATCCTAAGAACAATTGGGGCATGGGAAGGAGAGGCACTTTAAAATACAAGTGGAATTCCACATATGAAGAAGACCCCGCTTTACTTTCCTCCTGGCATAAGAGGAAACCAAAGGTAAGCTTTTAGCCCAACTTTTGAATACAGATTGCCAAACACAGTTGATTTTGACCCATGACTAGTTGCAGTATAAATAAATACTGAAAATAATCTTATGAAGTGGGGAAACTGGAGTGTTGTCTATCCACTTACTCAGGCTTTTGTATTTATTATTTCTTACAACAATAACAAAATGATATTAATTTTTCAATTAATATTAGCATGAATATTGACTTATGCTATTATGTGTATCAAGACACAAAGAAGAAAAGCTTTCCTGCTGCTTTACATAATTGAATAATGCTACTTTAACATTTGCAGAACCTTTAGGGAAGAATAATGAATTCTGCAAATACTTAGCTTTACATACTGGAAACGAAAACAACTGGAAAGCTTTAAAATACATCTGTTGTATTTCGTGTAAGTAATGTTGGTTCTCTAAAAAAAAAATCCTAAAAAACTGTAAAGTAATCTTTGCCACAGAGCTAACAATTCCATGTTTGCATTTGAGCATTAGGAAAGCTTGAGATTTAAACACAGAATGAACGTCTGTCATTTCTGAGTCTGACAAAATGTGCAATCAGCACAAAGCACAACTTTGGGAGCACCCAGGAATGGCTTAGCAAAGAAGAAATCATCGACAGCCAGAAGTCACCAAAAAATCCAGGGCATTGAAAACAAGTGAAAACTAAGATCAATAACTTTGGTGCAAGTCACTACATGGTCGCGGCCTAAACAAAGCCTACCTTCACTGACTAGCTAGTCATAGCTGTGGTCTTTGCTGCAAAAGGGAGCCGGTGCTGCCCCAGCCTTCAGGTGTGAAGGGTGAGTGTCCATTAGCCAGTGTCACCCCGCAATTACCCTCTCTGAAAAGAATCTGCGTTCCTTTCTGTAAGAAAAAGAGAAGAGTCCAGATTATATTGTGCCTAGACTATTTTACAAACCACTGCTCTTCTTTGAAAGCTGCAACTGTTGTTTTCTAGCTGTGAGGCTTGTTGTAGGCACGAAATAAGAGGAATTAAGGTCTACCGATATTTAGCTAACACCCGGCAAAATTAACTGTAGTAACGTCTTCTCACTGTAGTGTGTCTAGAACTGCATGAATAAATGCAGCTTCTCTACTGCCAGATGTTGATGTCAGTGTGCTGGGTTGCATTCAAAAACAGAGTTAGGAAGACATAGTCTGAGATAAACATGCAACTGCAGAACCATTTTCAAGCTGGAAAGTTAAGACATTTTTTGAAATAAGTGTTTTGGCTCCTCTGCTTGCCCTTACCTCTCCCTCACCACTTGCAGTCTCTGAGTAATTCCTGGAAATGGGTAGTTGCAACTAATTTTATGTTAGTGGAAAAAAAGTCTTATTTTTATTTGAATGAAGACAACTATAATTCGAAGAATTTGACAGTGATGTGGCTGGTGCTACATTGTTTCAATTACAAGTTGTTTGGCTTTCTGAAGCACAGCACCTCATTCATGAGATTCTCACCATTACTTTCTTAAATCCCCTTTCACAAATTCAAGTAGTCAAGATCATCTCAGGGCTGGGTTTGCTCTTTCTCCCTGCTCAAGTTCAGACAAATCTCTGTTACCAGACTGTATTCAAAGCTGCGACCACTGATCTTGTGCTGCAACATCCGCTTTGTGCAGTGTTTGGCATCTCTGAGCAAAACAGGACCTCTGCAAGGAGCCCGTCAGATGATCTGCTTACTGGCTTTGATTTCCATACCTGAGTCTGCTCAGGGCAACCACTTTCCCTAGGCTATGTCTTCCCCAATCATTTCCCCCTTCTGCACGCTCACAAGCATCACACAATACTCCTAGGCTCACAGTACAGACTCTTACTACAGCAAAATGATGAGTGAAAAAATGCACTGATGCTGAATAGTAATTTATGTAAATGAAGCCTTCCCACACTACCTTTTTCCTTCTCCTAGAGAGGGAGCACAGGGTTTTTCTTCTTAAGCCTTTTGGCTTATTGAATTAATAATTCATAACCAGTGTGCTTTATATAGGCCATGGCTCACTCAAAGCAAACTTACAGAAAGCCATTTTTCCACCAGTGTTCATCAGAGTGGATTTTCTTAAGAGCATCCAGCTTTCCAAACCACAAATTCTTTGTTTCTGTGGTGAAAACCTTGTAGTTCCATGAACTATTTTAAATTGATTATTGACATGTTCCTTCTCTACAGAGCTGAGGATGCATGCAAAGCAAGGAAGGGGGGCTTTGTTGCAACAGATTCTGCAGAGTTAATAAAGGTAACATCTGCATCAGTAGAACGCCACAGTGCAGTGAGGCAGGGCTTGATTAAACGTTTCACTACAAATTCCTCATAAGCAGTTAGCAATCCACCTTTAGTATATTACTAATAGGAATGAATTATCTTGGAAGACTGTGACCAATTTAAAAAGTAATTCAGTTGTCTTAAGTCTATAACAAAAAAAGTGACTTTTTACACTTTCAAATGGCAAAAAGTTAACAAACTATTTAGTTCCCGTTACTAAGTAACAGCTTTCTAATAATAAATGACTGGAGTTATGTCGTGGAAAAAAATAGATGAATAGGCTGAAAGTAAAGTCGAATTTAGTGTTTTCAAGGCAACCTTGTGAAATGTGTTAAGTAGATGAATGATCTGATAGAAGCATATGGAGCAGGGCAAGACTGATTAAATAACTTTATAAAGTATATTGTAACATGAACAAATATTTCAGAAAACTGGAAATGCTTGATACAAAAAGATGGTGTAGCCTCATTGGATAATGTTATAAAGAGGTGTTCCCAAAAGAAACTGTAAAGAAATGTTGTGAAAACAAGGCAGAACCCAGTAGGAGAAAGCAAGTTTTCCTAGGTTAGGACAGTAGTCACAGTAAATAAATCTGGATTATAGAGTTAGCTGTGCTTAAATTTTTTGATATTTATACGTTACATTGTTGATTTTAAGGAAAACCTAGGGAAGCATCTTAAGGGCCTAACTGTATAATAGAGATGAGGAGTCCTGGGAATGTCTTCTGCCTAGATTCCAGTTGTTTTTGTTACAGAATGGCAAAATCACAGCAGAGTGGCTGACCCTTCACTTGCCGACGTCCTCCACAGGGGCCCAGCAATGGGCAGCTCACACAGAGGCGAGCCCAGAGCAGAGAAGCGTTGAAGCAAACAAGCAGCCTCCAAAGACCAGGGGCAGCTAAAAATAATGGGGAGAGAAGAGGAAAAAAAAATATCTTTGAGCCTTTGACAGAATATAACTCTTTTGTCAAATTAATATTTGTATCAGGTAGACTCAATAGCTGGCCCTCAAGAAGTCCTCAAGAAACCGAAAACTGTCAATTACCTGAACATTTTCTTTCGTAATAGTAGCCATGTGGTAGCCAGTATCTGTTTGCTAATAGAGACATAGTCCTACTTGTAGCTGAAAAACTGAAATTAGCCAGTTATTCTACTTAGCCTGTATCCTTTTCAAACCCTAGCCATCACAGAGTTCTCAACTCTGAAAGCAAAATAAGCATTACAGCTAAAACACTGATATTAATTGTCTCACAAGCACTTAAAACAGTTATAATATGACTCCTACTTAAGCTCTGCATCCCCTGGGTTCTGTTTGTTGTCAGAAAGTGATGAGGAGGCAGAGGCTGTCTCTTATCTGCTTATAGCAGGAGTACAGTTTTTTTTCTCATTAGGAAGAACAAAACTAAACAACAAACTACAGTCCATCAGGTTTGCTTCAAAATGCTTGCTTTCAGTTATAACTTTTCTGGAGAAGTTTCATAATGTTTTGGCGTCACCCAAATCCCACTTGAAAACTGTAATAAAAGGAAAAAAATATTAAAACAATAATAAAAGAGTTAAGTTTTAAATCCCAACCAACTCTGGCATGCTGCTGGAGAGAAGATAGATTAGAAAATAATTTTTAGCCACATTCTGACAACAAGAAATTGTTTTTCAGAAAAATTAAAATACTATACATTCTAATAAAGTTGCAGGAAATTATCTAAAATCCACAGTAAGATAAATACTAGGGATTGTGCCTGCATGCTACTGTTATATTAAATTGAAGGCTGCAAGTGAAATAATGAGAAGTAATTCACACCCACACGAAACATGTCAAGAATGAAGACAAGCCTAGGTTATATATTGGGTCAGGATGAGGAGCAATTTATTTCACAATGCTGTGTAGTCTGTAATTTTTGTAATTACAAGTAAATGTTCAGACTCTAGGTGTGTTATAATGATTTGGGGGTTAAGGGGGAAAAATCACATTTTATTAATTTGGTTATATAAAATAGTGCTCTTTCAAATGTAAAATGAAGCCTGGACATTTTATATAAAAGCATATGAGAAAGAATAAGGAGGAAACTAACACTATTGGAAGGTTTGTCTAAAGCTCTTTTGATAGCCCAGTTCTTTCCATTTCTTATAACTTTTCAGGCTAAAAATCTGTAGGTTGCACAAAGTGACGGTGGAGTGACACTCCAATCCGGGGACTGAGAGGGAAAATGGAGACCTGCTCTATCTTAAGAAGAATTACTGAAGACATAAAGAAGTGTGGACCTCTGGTCCTGAGGGAATGGGATATGGATACACTGACGCTGTGCCATCTGCTGTCTTTGCAATAACATAGGTAGTTGCAAAAGGAGACCGGAAAATGAGGTTTGACAGAGAGCTGTTCCTCCACCAGTTCATGGTCTCCCAGAAGAAATGAGGATGGGACAGATGGAAGCACCCAGGCAGCCTGTTATCTCTCCCCATCCCCGTTTATCTGCCTGGTTAGCTACTGTAACTGAGAAGAACAGGACAAGTGCAAGTTTTCTTCTTGCCTAGTTCAAGCTCTTTCGTTCCACTTTTCCCTGCTTCCTTTCTTGCAGCAAGGAATAATTTGGCAAGCAGCCCTGATCTGTAACTATAGCAAGAGTAAACATCTACTCTACATCAATTTATTGCATGGGATGAAAGAAAGGGTGGCCACAGGTGCTACCACAGCTGTGCATCTTCCTGCATATATCATGGTGTGGGTTGCAAGCAGGTGTTCCAGTATCGTGCCCGCAGTACAGTGGCAACACGGGCTTGCTTGACTCTGCTAGGAAATCCTACCACGGTGATGGTCAATGATAACAGATAGTTATAAGTATTGATCAATAGATATCAGACAGTTATTTTCTATTATTTCACTTACAGCTGTGATCACAGGTACTTTGAAGCAGTGACAGGAAGGTGGAAATATATACATATGCAAAGTGTATACATTATGATTACTGAACAAGAATTTGAAAAACATGAACAAAAACTTAGTAGATGTGTTCATCAGTCTTAAACTTAGCAATGGTTTAGGGCTGAAGAGTTTCTTGTTATCAAATACTTGCCCCTTCTAATTACAGAGATTAAAGATCAGATAACAATTGAAACTAAACAGTAGTCTTTTATTTGAAAATGTATGATTGGTATTATAGCTGCAAGATAGTTTTTGATAAAGCTCAATAAAAATATAATAGGCTCATTTTTTGTGAGCCTTGTCAACATGGATGTGCATAGACAACCTCTTCAAGGCTGGTCTAGCTGCTCCTTGTTCTTTAGCTTGTGCTGTTTCCTTTAAAGTTCTAAAGGTTGTTGGATGAATGCAGGTGTGTTTTAAATAAATACTTATAGGGGAATGTGTTAGCAGAATAACAGAAATTTGTTTCAGAAGCTCACCATGAGTTTCAGAAATGCTTCAACAAAAATAATGACAGTCCTCTGAAACTTTTCTGGTTTTCAGTTATTAGGAGGAAACGTGATTCTTACCAGCACAGATTGCAAAACCCTATTTTTTTTCAGCTTAGTCCTGAGGGAGTTCGCAACATTACGATTCCATATGTATTGCATTGAACACTTCAAGTCATTTTAATAATGCTTGCAAGTTTGAAATTAGATTCAAGACTGGAATGATTTAAAGGTCTTTAAAATGAATGGACCATGAGATTATTTTAATTGTTTTAAGTATAATCATCTATATTTAAAAATATTATTCCTAAACCATTAAATTTTGGCATCCAAAAAGAGATTAATTTGGCAGGCTCTTTTTATACTAGGCTTAATGAAAGCACTTAAATTCAGATGTTCAAAGTGACCAATGTTTTGTAGCTGCCTAATTTGAGACATATTGGAACGGTGCCATTATCATAAGTCTTCCTAAATATCATATAGTTTGGGCCCCACAAAATTGTTGGTTTCCTGAGATACAGTACCATAGTTGTGATGTAAATCAGTTTCTAAATTACTTGGAAAACTGTTATGAAAGTGGATCATTTAACGCTTACCTAACTTTTGTAAAGGCTTTTGAAGACTCTAATGAAGCACTTAGGCAACAACTGTGTCATGGACTTCGTCTATTAGATGACCAGGCTGTGAAACTTAATTAGCATAATGCTATGACATGTAGGAAGCTCTTTGCTGCCACTAATCCAAGCCTTCTTGTTGAGAACAGAGAAAATTATCTGGTAAATAGTCAGCTTCAAAGTGTGGCACAGAAACTCCTGAAGTAAAACCCTAAAAGTTCTGAAATAATGGATTAAGACAGAAGGAAATGAGGGTAATTGTTCACATGCATGTCAGCAGCCATTTCGGATTACTATGTGCAGGGTTAAAGCCTTTCAGCATAACAATATTTTCAGGGTGAATCAGCTTCAGATAGCTTTGAATGTTAACAGCAGATATCTTACTCTGGTGAGGAGGATGGAAGGGAGGAAAAAAGCCAACTCCTTTCCCAAAAACTTAGCCATAAATTTGGCTTCTGTTCTGAACTGAGGGGTGAGGGGTGAGAGGGAGAGAGACAATGCAGGGTTTTTTTCCAGATCTCGGTAAAAAAGGCCTGACAACAAATGGCAAAATAAAATAGCTGTTTTAATAAGACAGAATAAAAAGAGGAATACAGATAGAAAGAATATCTTAAGATACTGGGAACCCTCATCCATGCAGCATCAGACAGACCCAGGTAAATAAAATGGCAACAAATGCAGAATTACCAGAAACATCCTCATGACATCATTGTGATGGCGCAGAGATACAGAAGGGACCATCACAGCCCTATTCACGTGTGTGCACAGGTGGAAGTATGGTCAAAAGCAGGTGTGCTGTGCATCTGAAATGCATTTTCACTGCAAAAGGGCATGGAGCAAAGTTCTGACACAGCCTATATGTTTCAGCCCTCATATTTCTCCCTGGACATCACCCAAGCCCATGACAAATTACATGTCAACAAAGTGCAGAACTAGAAGATGTATGGTTGAAACAAGTCAGATTCTCTTAAATATAAACAGATCTCATTAAGGCTGTCTGTAAATTTTATGTCTGGCCAAAAAAGAATAAGCACTGTGTAGCCTCAAGATAAGCATAAAAATGTGAATGGAAAGGTCACATTTTTTTTTCTGACAATAGCAAGAAATGGAACTCTAGGTAGTTTTAGAGCAGAAAAATTTAGTGCTGGAAAGTCATTTCGAAATGGGCAGTAGAGCTTCCACAGTTCCATAAGACCAGAGGAGATCTATGCTCCTTCTTTTTTCTTATCAGAAAAAAATAAAATAAAATAGAGAACCCTATCAGATTAATTTGGGTTTTCCCCAGCCACAACAAAACTCCGCAATGAAGACTACAGTCTTTCCTAACCAGAAAATCAGTTGACTTTCATAATGAGATGTTATTGTTTGAGAAAACCCACAACAGTTTATTGCTGTTTAGACAATTATTCTCTCACCCAATGACCCCTCCCCTCCCAGGAAGGGGAATCGGGGAAAAAAAGAAGGAAACCCAGAAGCTGAAATATGAACAGATTTAATAGAATAAGACTAGATTAATAGCACTAAAGAAGCAATATTGATCCTGATACTAGTATAAAATATACAAGGATTATACTCAGCCAGTTATCAGTCGGCAGCTGTGCAATCCCAGCAGTGGACAGTAAATGTGGGACACTGCGAGTGCTACGGCTTCGGGAGGAAGGGAAGGCCTCAGGGGTCCGGCACCGGGACATGAAGTTCTCTGGACTGCCACCATTGAGAAACAGAGAGCACTTTGCAGCAAACTTTCTAATTTATGTTGAATGTGACATTTGTGATATGAAATAACCCTGTTGGCCAGCTTGGATCAAGTGCCTGGATCTTGCTCCTCCTCATCCCTGCACCTGGTGAGCTCAAAAAACACTGAGACCTTGAAACCCACATACCGTAGTTGGCTATAAAGTAAATATTTTCACAAATTCAGACACTAGAGACTTCCAAAAGTGCAATTCTCCCAAGCACCAAAAGAGAAATTAATCCTGTGTTTCTGAAACCAAGACATGAGGCTAGGAGGATATTTTGCCAGTATTTTGAGAAAAATGAAATCTAGCCCATCCTGCAACAAGATTCATACAGCTACAAAAAAAAAAAAAAAAAAAAAAAAAAAAAAAAAAATCCAAATATTTCTCTTTCTAAACCATTATTTGATAGTTTCAGTATTTTAGGGTACTCACAAAAGTGTTTCAAATACAGTATATTCAAATATAGCAATATTTTTCATATAGCATGTTAAACTAATCCTCAAGCTTTTCAAAACCTAGGAAGTGTGAGGAGCTTTCTTAAGAGCTTGTTGGTTAACAGCAAGTTTTTGCAAATTAATAAGAAGCGAATATGTCTTTGAGGCAGTGAAGTTTCAGATGAAAGGAGGTATATACTGTGACCTGCAGAAAAAGACCAGGAGGCAATGCGTCTTCTTGTTTTGTGTACAGAGTGTGTTTGTGTCTGGGAGGCATCTGATCAAATGCATAAATCAGATTTACGGTCCTGAACTATTAACTGGAGCATTGTCTGTAAAGGCATAACATGTTAAGAAACTGCAGCCTCTTCTTACTTTCCTTGCTATTTGAAACTAATGGTAACTAAGGATTTAGTGGAACATGTGTCATCTGGCAAATACTACCTTAGCTTGGAAAGCCACAGTTCTTGTACAGCACTTTTCCCCCCTCCTTTTTCTTTCTAGACAAGTACATAAGGTAGCCCACCTATTGTTTTTCTAAACCAAATGAATTGCCCAGTTTCACTTCCCATTTTTTACCTGATAACTTACCGTCATTAAGTCACCAATAAACAGTGGGACTAAATTAAAAAGGCAGAATTCTACTTCCAAAAACACAATATAGGAAAAGCCATGTAACAATGAAACAAAAGCCATGTAACAATAAAACAAATGCATATGAAAACTTGAAGGCAAGAAAGGGGGAAATTAACATATTCATCTGGTTATAAAGTGAATGTATTCCTTTTCCTAAAAGGAGTAATTTTCAGATGTCTGTCAAATCATACTGAAATATTTTTAAAAAGCCTATTTTTGGCCAAAAGAGCTAACGTGGGTAACTTGGTTAACTTCTTTCAAAATACCTGTAGAAACTCTCATTTAAGGTTAAGCATCTGTGATTTCAGTGGCATTATAATGTACAAAGATGACATTTCTCTGTTACACATTCATATCTACTGAGCATAAATGAGAAATAAAAAAGAAAACACAGCTGTGGGAAGTAGTTTGCAATGTGGTAGATATCGCAATAGCCAAACAAGATCATCTCTACTTGTGCAATAAGGGAATTCCAGCAACATACTTCCTGCCCCCAATCTTCCATTAAAAATATTGCATGAATATATCAGGCCTGACTATATTTAATTTAACAGTGAATTTCAATACATTTTGGCAGAATAGTCTAAAGTAGCTAAGTTTTTCTAAAAAATAATCAATTTGTGCAAAGAAAGTGATAATAGCAACAGATTTTGTTTGGTGTCATCATGAGAGGTGAACAACTTACAACTAGTAGTATACAGACACACACGCACATCAGTATATCACGTACAAAAAGCCATCTCAGGAAAATGTCTAGCCAGCATGCCTGCAACAAAGATCTGTTGTACTGAGAGTACAGAGATCTTTGAATTGTGCTATGTCTGAATTGTCATCAGAGTTTACAAAGAAGATCTAACGTCTGAAAACTCACACAGAGGTAGGGATGAAATGCACCACAGAAGAGTAAAAAGCTATCTATTCATGTTATATGGGATTTGAGAAAGAAAAGCTCTAACAGATTCAATCTCACAGCAAAGAAAATTTTCATTACCCAGTTGTTAGTTGAAGGCAGCTTAGTCAAACAGCTACAGACTTATTCCAGTGACTCGGAGGCTTTTATTCCACTCGTGTATGTGGTTTTATGTTAGATGATTCCATTGACTTCTGTAAAGTTACCTTGGATTACACTGATACCACTAAAATGAGGTAAGCAACCTCAAAAAAACACCCAGCAGTGCCACCACCAAGGTTAAAATGAAGCTCATGACTTCAAGCAATTGATGTGGTGTTCACAGATATATTTTAGAAGACTGCTCGCAGACCCTTGTACAAATAAAGCATAGAGTACTAGCAATCTCTCTTTCTTGGACTTTTTCAACATGAAAAAAATCTGAATACAGAGCTGAAAAAATGTGCTTGAGGAAAAGATTCCAACCACGAAGCAGGGAAAGCATCTCCCATTAAATGGGGTTGGTGAGAGGGAAAGGTAGGGTTGTAGAGCACAGATTCATTTACTCATTAGTGATAGCTAAAGTAGCAAGAGAGGAACCACCCTGTAAGGAACATGGGAATGCAGCATTGGATTGAAACAAAAGTGTAAAAAAAATAGAAAGCTGCCAAAAGCACTCTAAGTATGAAGACATACACAGCAGTTGTAGATCACATGAGCCTTTTCTGGCAGAAATCAATTTTGTAATGTTTTAAAGAAGTGCCTATTTTCCCGTTGTCTGTTTCATAGATCAGATGCTTTTTCTGTTGGACCCTCTGGCTCAAAAAAAAAAAAAAAAGAATAAGCTGGTTTTGTTTTCTGTTGTAGCCAAGTCATGCTGTAAAGGAGTCGCTGTTGAAACCTATTTGTGATAATAAGTAGGAATTGCTCTCTAGTAGATCTTAACTTCAGTGATTCTAGGATAAAATGGGATTTCCTGGGTGATGCAATATTGACAAAAGTGTCACCAGCCAGAAGTATGCCCGTGCTTACACAGAAAGAACAGTGAGTTTTCAGTATCTCAGAAACGTACACAGCAGCTTACATCTGCAGGAAGTTGTCATTTGCGAACATGGTACAGCAAAAGAGCTACTGCCATGAAGCCAAACAAACCTATGGGGGAAAATTGCTCGGGTACTAAACTCTACGGTCTATAAACAGTTGCTAGCTTGTTCGAAGTCAGACGCCTTTCTCTACAGCCAAAATAAATGTCTTTTCTACATAATGTTCACAAATATAAAGTTGCAAGCTTTCTTTTTGATGCCTGTTGGTCACATCTGAGGTCCTGACTTTCATGGGTGAGATTCAGACATCTCTGCTGTCCTAGAGTCAACATAATGTGTCACAAATCACTTGGTGGTGGACATAGTGCAAGTTTCTCACTGTCAGCCTCTTACTGGCTGCTTCCTCAGCATCCTCTGCTGCTCCACCTGCTAGTTCACGAAGCTTTTGAGTTGTCAGAAGCAACGACTTAAGTTGCTAGGGATGTCAGCTAGGAGAGCAGTGCCATTCAGCCAAACCAGAATGAGAAAAATAATTACACGCTGTGACAGCTTTTTGTAGCCCTGTTTACAAAGAAAGCAGGAGCCTGGTCTCTCACTCCATTATCCTGCAGGCTAGAGTTCACCACATGGGTTACCTGCAACTAGATTGGAAAGCTGCGTGGTATTTAGAAAGGAAAGTTCAAAGCTACGTGAGTCAGAGCGACTTTCTCTTTTGTTCTTTTACCATGTCAGATAATATAGATTAGCAATTTCCCTAAGTGATATTTAATGCTAATTACTTCACGGTCAATGAGCTGTAACCAAAAAATCTTTAATAAGGCTTTCCTCATATAAGTTTTATAATGAGTATTTCTTCTGACCCATTTCAACTCTTCATGTGTATCTGTCCCTACCTAGTCCGTGTACACTGATGTTCAGCTTCGGACTTTTGTTTTTTCGGTTATGCCCATCAAATATGCCTCCTACTCATGCAGAGAGGTTTCACAGGAGGCATGTGCAAGCTGCCTCTCTTCAATACCTGACAGCCCTCTCTCTGTGCGGTGTGCTCTCTTCTCAGTGCGCTCCTTTTGTGCTGTCGGGTTAGAGCTTCCATCCACAGACATCACAGACCTGTAATTCGAATTCAGTCGTCCAAATCTGTGGAAAGCAAAAACACATTTTCTAATCATGTGCACTCACATTTCAAACTGCGTGTATTGCAGATGAGTTGTGTCACCCCCTGCCCCCCTCTGTCTTGCCACCGAGGGGTGGGGATCGTTAGGTTTTTTTCTTATAAACTTCTAAACAAATGCAGGGCTTTTCTTTCAACATAGAAGACAGGAATTTGAGGCTTTTGGAACTGGAAAGAAACACAGGAGTTACTGAGTTAAATTGTACAGCTCTTTTGTTGCAAAAGCTAAACTAGATACTGTCTTCTTTTCTTTTGTCCTTCAAGTCGTCTCAGTAGTACCAGTCTTCAAATATGAGTCAGACCCATGGGAGAAGATAAAAGTTATAATTTTGAGTGGCTTTATATTTATCCTTTAAGATCTTGAGGTTTAAGTTCTTAGTCTTGTCTCTGGTATCCTGAGGCTAGAAATTTGCTTTTTAAAGAAGAGCTGAAATTCTGATACAATCATATGGCAAAAGGGCTCTCTGAGCTTTGAAAAAGTTTGACCCAGTGGGAAAAAAAATCACCATTTTGCAAACACAAGTTTGTGATATCAGTATTATTAAAATGCCAGGAGAAGGAGTAGTCAGATATTCTTTCCCTAGAATATTAAGAAAATTGTTTACAAGATCAAGTGTTGTTATCAAGTGTGATTAGAAGTTCATTGCTAGTGGGAAAAACAGTTAGTTAACATTTACAAAATGCTTACTCAGAGGTACTATAATACTTGCCCAGAACAAAAATTGATTATTTAAAAATAATTCTGTAATAGTCTATTTTCTAAAATATACAGTGCTTTCTTCCAGTTGACCAAAAATGTATGAAATTATTTTGGTCAGAAAAAGAAGAGAATTGGATTAGACTTCTAAAACTCTGCTGCTATTTTTATCTCAATCAATAGGCAAATGGCAAATGTACTGCTGTAATTTTATGGAAAACTAAACCTAGTTTCCTGCACAGCTTCTAAACAGTTGCTAGGGAAAACATTCCATGTCATGGAGTTCCTCCTGTTGATGTTTTCCCATTCTGAGCAGAATGTTTTAGAGTGTCATTAAAGAGCAGAGATTGAAAGTGAGAATGGTTTTGTAACCTAATACTTAGGGCACTTCTCATCCTGATGAAACACCTGAGCTTCAGCCTCTGCTCTGGTGCATATTTAAGTATTCTGTGCAAAGTGGACAAGTACCAACAGAAGGGATTTGGGAATTGCCATCACAGGCAGCCCTGCTCAATGCCCTGGTGCTCAGACAACGCCCAGGCAGAGGCATGATGTGGGTACAAATCTCATAAGCAGAGAGAGAAGTTGAAGAGAGACAACTAAGAAAATGTTGAAGATACCTCATTTTTAAAGTTTGTTTGATTCTACCTTCTTCATTCTATTTACTTTTTAGTTTTCTTTTACAATACAGAAAATTGTTTCATTTTTCACTATTGCAGGGGGAAAAAAAAAGGAAAGTAGCATTAATAAAAAAAATTCAGATAAGTTTAAAAACTCACTTAAATTTTCAAACTGATGAATTAGCTACTGGCAAACCATAGTAATAGCAAATGAAATCAGATAAGAATATTATCACAGACTTTACAGTTTATGTCAATTTTTACTATGAATATTAAAAATTAATTTATGCTATTCTGTGTATTAAATCAACAGGAAATCGTACATCAAGTGTATTTTTGACAGCTAGTATGCACTGTGTTTCTATGGCCTTGAAAGAGCACCATTAAAATTTTTGTTACTTTATGATACCATTTTTCTGCTCATGCATCTGTATTATGGCTATGTGAGAATTGCATTCACACTGAAATCTTTGCAGTCTAGAGTAAAAACAAAATCATAACAAGCACTTAACAGTAATTCTAACCGAGAAAGAAACAAGACACAGTTACTACTTTTGTTTACTTCTTACTTCCATGAGTAGCCTATCTCATTGACAAATATGTTATATTGAAAAGGTTTGAAAGTTTCTGAAGGAAACCTTCATATATCTCTAAACTTCTGGAAAATCCTACCTATAAATACACTGAATCCTACAATCCCACAATCAGAAAGAAGTGTTGAACAAAGTGCTAGATCAGGCTCAATTTGGTTAAAAATCCAAACATCATTTGTTCAAATTTTCTTCTCAATGTGGGAAAATAGAAGATAAATATATAGGAGATTCAGTTCAGAGGAAGGTCTATTCTGCTTTCTTTTGAGGAGATGGAGTCGGGTGTTGGATTTTATATGCAGCTACTTTCTCCAGAGTTCTTTCTTTAAAGAAAAGCAAAGCTTCATTAATGGGAGACCCAATTTGCCATTGGGCAGTGAATCCCAAAGAAGAGACCATAGGCTTACGTAGGCAGCATCTGCTTTGACAGTGAGAAGACCAATGTGAAAACTGCTGAAAACTGCAGGGTACAGTTCTATATCTTATTAGCTGCAGAAAAGTGGCAAGGAAAGAGATGAGAAAGTAATATTCAGCTGAGAACACCTGTGAAAAATTCTTAGCCTACTCACTTTGGAAACTTTTTACAGTTCACAAAAGCATATTGAAATGAGGAAAGTCTATTAACCCTAAATAACTGCAGGCTTCATTAGAAATTAGGTCTTTTAAGCAGATTAAATGAACCAGCCACCCTCACAACAGTTGAAAAGCATGGCCTGTCATTACAGTTTTCGTTTGCAAGCTGTACTAGCTTGGTTTTATTCCTTACTTTCAAAATGAGCAGCCAACTGATACACAATGCATTTAATTTATTATTATTATCATTATTATTATTAATAATACTTATTTTCTTTATGAGTTATAGTTTTATACTTAGTGAGCAGGTGAAAAATAACTCTGTTCTATAATTGTCTTCTAATTCACATTATTTTCTTGTTTGAGTTTGAAGTATTTTCATTAAAATAATGAACACTGACATTACAAGTGGACTTAGCTTCCCCTTTCTATGTAAAATGACTAAATTTGTTTTAAAAGAGTGCACATACATCTTTTGACTGAACTAAGCTCCTGCCACAGTGGTAGTATTAACTCTGAAATAGTTATTAAACTTGTTTATATATATATTTGTCTATACATACATATGTATGTACATATATATAGTTATTTTATAAAAGCGTGTAGGTATGTATAACCCCATAGGAGTACGCATAGCTAAAGCTCTTATCTTTTTAATTATTGGGTCTGAAAATATTCAGATAACTTCCACACAATTGTGAAGTTTTAGTTGATTATATCAGTCAGTTCCAGCTTCACAAGTCAGACTAACGTATCATATAGATGCCTGCTTCTTAATGTGGTGTTTGCAAATCCACAATAGAGCTCACACAGGTGAGAGGGAATTGGCCTTTTTTCTTGGTGCTGTTTCTAAAGGAAGCACATAGCTGTCCTGTATCCCACTTGTATTCCTATGAAAACATACAAAAGACACATTTGACTCTGCCCTCTCTGTTTTCTTTCTTACTCTGGAAATGCATGAATAAGGATCGAAAGTATTTTTACCTTTGTCTGACTCAGGCTCAGCCATTATGGTTTAGGATTTATTTTGTAAATTTTTTTATTTATTTTAAAGACAAAAACTGTCTCGGTAAATCCCTTGTTACAGGCAGGAAGCTACCTGATTATGACTACACTTGCACAGGTTTTGTCCTGCCTAGTCTGAAGTTCACATGCTCTTGACAAACCAGTGTAATCAAATCCTTTTCTGTCTCGAGACAAGTCATATCAGGTGCTAAGTGAGGAAATCCTGTTACCTGTCATTGTAGAGAAAGCTGCTTTCTAAATAGGAAAATATACTTGTTTCTAAGTATTTGAACTTGCAAGTGGTGCTATATAGGAAAGCATTCAATAAATGAAGAACCGAACAAGAACTTTTTGGTAAAGTTTTGACTAAAAGGCAGGTGAGACAAGTGCTTTGAAAAAGGACTTGTCAGGCTAGGAGAAGGTTACAACTTGAGTTCCTCAAGATCAAACTTGAGATTAATCTTTATTTATTTTCCTTAAAAGCCTCCATTAAAAAATTTATTACTGGTTATGTTAGTTGATAAAATAAAGTTCAAAGTCACTGTTATTGCAGACAAGGATTGAAGATTTCTTTCACACAGAAAGAATCTGAGTGAAAAAAATGGGATGAAATACAACAGTACGAAGAACAAGGTCTTGCACTTATAAAATGAAAGAGAGGGAAAAGAAGCTGAATGTATGAGTAAGTCACAGGATAACAATAAGCCTATAATAGGTGATCGTTTCTAGTACATGTAAAGCAATATTCGTTCTGTTTCAATTAACACTGTAGAATTAAAGGACTGGGGCCATCTTTCTGCATCCAGAGTCTACTGCTAGCAGTCGCTTCCATTGCTCTGTTTTGGCCAAAACAGATTTGCTTATCAAATGTCTGAGAAATTTTCCCTGCCACTCCTGCTTCCTGACAGCCTGCCCTGACTCCCTAGCAGCATGGCCAGTGAATCTGACCCCTTCTCACTGGGGACACTTGGCTGCTGGCTGCTTGGTTTTCACAGCCAAGGGCTGCTTGCTCAACATAGCCTAAGTCCAGGCTAGGAAAACAGTTACTAAACAGACATACTTCTGAAGGTGCAGTGTTTTCTATCTATAGATAGACATGGATGGTTTGAGACACTTAGGGACTTGGAGTTCTTTTGGTATTGCTAGACTTAACACAAGATTGCTCTGCACCTTTGGCTTCATCTTCCTGAAAGTCCGGGATCACTTCACCAGAACAAACATCCTTGAATTTCTTCAGGAGTTTCCCAAAGACTGGCAGGCAACAATGTGAAACTATCAGAAGGAAAAGCGTTCTTTTGCTGTGAGAGTGGTCAAACAGTGAAACAGGTTGCACAGAGAGACTGGGGTCTCCATGCCTGGAGATATTAAAAACCTGACCAGACATGGCTAGAGCTACTATAGCAACCTGCTCTAGCTGACCCTGCAATCACTGTTTGATGAACATCTACGGAACCTGTATTCATGTAGGAGGATAAATGGTCTCTGGTTTTCTGAAATCAGGACACAATCAAAAATATAAACCCTGACTTTCCTTAGTCTTCTGATGGTAAAGTTGAAACAGATTCTTTATCAGTTTTAGATTACTGTTGAGAAATCAGACCTTCATAGAATATATTTGAAAGTTAAAGAGACTGCATTATACATTCATTAAATTGGAGCTTTCATTTTAATATAATTATGTGTATTTTAAAAGATAATTTTTGTAACAGAGGAAGAACCAATTGCATAATGTAGTACACTCTCCTTAATGACACAACTTTATTGGAATTTAAGTTAATCACCATAATTGTACTGTGTGCACTTTATTAATATTACAGTATGCTGCATTAAATTGCTATAATTTTAGTAGACAATTCAGTTCATGTTCCCTCTATCAGAAACACAGGTATAGGTCATAAGATTAAAAAGATGTTTGAAAAGCAAAGACTGATTTTGAACTATCTGTTTGTACTTTTATAAAAAACCAGAAACCTCTCCCTTAAACATGTAACTGAATGACTGTTACATGTTTACACTATTTCAGAGATTTTGCCACTAGAAAATTAGAAACTAAATCTATTCCATGCATGATGTTCAGCTATTATTCATGAAAGATGAACTGCACCAAATGCATTCACAAGGAATATATTCCCCTTTCTTCAGGGAAAACTGTAACCCAAGGGCATGAACACCGTGTGAACAGGGCTCAGCCTTTCATCTGTCTGTCTCTCCAGGTGTTCATTCTCTACATGCATAGTGCTCCAGAAGATCTGCATAAGATTTTATGTGCTTTTTTAATAGAAAGAGACAAGAGCTGTAGAGAATCTCTCCCTTGAAAGAATAACATCATGAAGCATCATCATGACTTTTAAACACTCAATATAATCCTCACCAGAATCTCCTGACTCATCCTTGGAAGGTTACCTGCATTGTCAGTGTACTTCAGTCTAATTTTTTATGTAATTGCACACTTACACATAAAGTATACCTTTATTTAGTTGTGATTTAGTAGTGATTTAGTAGTGATATGGACTCTGTAAAGTGAATACCTGTGACGTCATGGAAATATTAATTTTACTGAAGAAATACATGCCAGCATTGTCTGTTCAAGATCAACGGTATTAACTGTAAAAGAGTGTCCCCATTTCTTTCTGTGCTGTTTCTTACTTTTTCGTGAGGAATAAAAATATGAACAGTGTCTAACTGTTTACTAATGGAAAAACAGTAATGAAAAACTCTTGCATTAGTGAGGTAACAAATATACCCTTTGGGGTTTTTTTCATTATTCCTACATATCTACTTAATATTTTTTAAATGCATTTTAGCTAAAGGCTGCTCAGTAATGTTTCAAAGCAAGTAAACTGTTAATCCTCACCATTTTGCATAGAATACCTAAACAAAAGACAAAACAGAAGAATAGGGGGGTTTTGACTTTGCATTATTACATTGTTAACTACTTCTGTAAATCAAAAGTAACATCAATGTCCGGTATCAAAGATTGCAACTACACCTGAGTATGTGCTTTCCACAAAGTTTATCTAGCAAAATTCAGTGCTATAAGGAGACAGTTTACAGTGTATAAAAATAGACCTATAGTGGAAGAACGGATTTAGAAAAATGTAAAAATGTCATGTATAATTGGCTGCTTGAAAATAAATGTCTGAATCAAATCTTACACTTTTTAAAAGTAGAAGAAATGAAAAACCAATGATAATCTTGTCATAAAAAACAAAGATATACTTCCACGGATAATGGAAAAATACCTTGGGATTCTTCCTGAGTTTACAAAGCAATGATAACAAAAGAATAACTTTATATGCAGTGCTTTCAGCTGCCAGAGACCAAGATGGGAACACTAAAATTGACAGAGCTCACAGATACTATTTTATGAAAGAAAAGGTTATTTTTCTTTTCAAGTTCCGAGTCATTCAGTGCAAGCTAGAAGAATGAAATTCAGTGTCCTTAAAAATATGTTCCAGAAGATGTTGACATTGTGTTGTTATTTCCCATCAGGCTTCTGATTAATTATGTCAAAATTATATTTATACTCTATTACTTGAAGTTAATGACATGTTTATAGCATAGGATTCAAGGTATAAACCCTGTCACTAATATAGTTGGTGAAGATGAATCTGATGGCTGAATTCGTGTGACCTTTTTGCTAGTGTTTTATTTTTACATATAGTTATTTACTCCAGGCATGTTAAAAAGAGTACAACATATCATGCTGACAAAGGCTGAAGCCTCATTTCTTCTGCATTTCTTTGGAAACCAAGAGCTCTGTAAGAAAAGTTTAATTTGACCAAACCCCCAGCAACTGCTCCCCTGATTTGAGCATAAATGCTGGTCATAGGGCATAATATTGTGTTCAAAAGGGAGTCTACCTTGGCATGAGATGCCTGGATCTCTGCTAAAAACCTCTTTTTGGCCTGAAGTTAGTCAAAATCTCTGTTTAAATTTTACTTTTTTTTTTTTTTAAACTACATAGTGAAAATGCTTGGGTTTTTTACACTATATAGTGAAAATGGGTTTTTTTACAACCTTCAAAAACCTTGACCAAGTGGGTTTTAACGTTCTAAGGGCAAGAATTTTCATTGAATTCACATACACTTTAGGCCACTCTGGGGACCTTGCAGTGCTCTGGCCTTGGGGTGGTTTGACACTATCCCGAGGGTGAGGGTAAGAGAAAGAAAAAACAAGTTCCCTGGAATGGGATCCAGATAGGGTGACCTGTCAACTCTGAAAGGAACTGGTTTTTAGGGTTTTTAATTTAAGAGGCATCTGCACTTTTCAAATAACACCTCTCCGGATTGTTTTGGGGTCCTTATACCATGACTGTTTACCCTGAATGAATGTTGGGCCCCTCTCCCACCCAACCACCTTCAAAGTTTGAAGTGAAATCAGAACGAGTACAACTTTTCCTCCACCAGCTGAGGAGATGAATTTGGAACAGTATTAATTAGTTAGCAGATTCCACTCTGCTACTCATATAACATTCTCGTGGTTTAGCCCCAGCCAGCAACTAGAACAATGCAGCCGCTCGCTCTCTTCCCTCGGTTGGGATGAGGAAGAGAATCAGAAGAATAAAAGTGAGAAAAGTCATGGGTTGAGATAAAAAACAGTTTAATAAGTAAAGCAAAAGCCACGCATGCAAGCAAAGCAAAACAAGGAATTCATTCACTGATTCCCATGGGCAGGCGGTTGTTCAGCCATCTCCAGGAAATCAGGGTTCCATCACGCGTAACAGTTACTTGGGAAGACAAGACACTGTAACTCCGAATATCCTCCTGTTCCTTCTTCTTCCCCCAGCTTTATATGCTGAGCATGATGTTATATGGCATGAAATATCCCTTTGGTCAGTTGGGGTCAGCTGTCCTAGCTGTATCCCCTGCCAATGTTTTGTGCAGTCCCGGCCTGCTTGTTGGCAGGCCAGTGTGAGGAGCAGAGAAGGCCTTGATGCTTAGCGACAACTAAAACCACCAATGTGCTATCAAGACTATTTTCATCCCGAATCCAAAATGTAGCCCCGCACCAGCTGCTAGCAAGAAAGTTAACTCTATCCCAGCCGAAACCATGACAAACATAGATGCGGTCCAGGTACTTCCTGATGCAATGGACGTCGATTCTCCCTAATGAACCAAAAACAGAGTGAATGCTTCTAAAATTGAGTCTCTTTTTCTAAGCCAATATCATTTTAATGTGTAGCTTTGCCAGATAATTTCTCTTAACAAGAACTACTGGAAAGTTTAATCTCTCGCTAACTGTGACAGTATGTTGCAAATGCCATATGTTTTGTGGAATAAAATTGGCAAAGTGCATACTATGTTTCCTGTGAGGTTGCACCTTCCCTAATTTTACTAAAAAGTTGTGTGGGAGCCCTGAAGGTAGAAAGCTTCTGCGTGGTTGTACTTTTTGTTTGTTTGTTTTTATTGAATAATATGTAGCATAAACAGAGCATCCTGCTGACTAAACTAAAAGTGTGGTGAAGGACAAGTCACGTTATTATTATTGAAAAGAGAAACTAGGCTGGATCATCTACTTACAGCAGATGTCTTACCTACCTGACTCATTTATCTTTCAGGAAACACTCAACAAGGTCTTGTATAATTTTTATGCCACTATAGGGTGAGTTGAAGGTACTATTCTAAGAGGACACTGAAATTACAGCATAGAGAATGACAACAGGCTCAAATAGGAACAGCTTTAAGCACATTAAAGCTTGTGTTTCCTGTCAAATTTTGAGAAGTAAATAAATTTTCAATTTTAAATAATCACCACAACATTTAATGTGTTCAAAACATTTTAGTCATTTTCTCAAAGTCTTTAAAATGGCTCTCTTAAAAGTTGAACATAAAATTTTCAACAAGAAGACTGCATGGTAGCAAACGGATCTCAGCATTATTTTTGTGGTCTATGATACCCTCAAAAATCACAACTTTTACTGAAAAAGAAAATTATATCAGTTTTGAATACGAGGTTGCTGATTTATTGAGGCATCATGCTGTTTGTATTTTATACTGAAATGTCATTTAAAGTGTATCCAATATTAGTGAATCAATTTTTCAGCACATTCTAAACCTTAAGAAATCAATCCCAACTGTTTGTCAAATGCTAAGGACATCCTATAATTTTTTTACAGTAGGAAGCTGCATGTCAGAGTGACCTGCCTGATTCTGATTAATATTCATTTTCTATAGTATGGTAATAACCTGGCAAAATTAGTTTGATTGGCATTTTAGTAAAATTGCTAAATTTACCTCATATTCTTTTATGTGCATTTTGATACAATAGACAACCTAGTCATTTGGAGAGGCATTTCCAGTCTGCCTTGAACTAAAACTAGCTGAACAGTATCTTCAGCACTCAGTGTCCCTTCTCACAATTACTGCAATATTAAAAGTAGAACTAAGAAGTATCAGCCAAAAGTCCCTATTTTATCAAACACTAGAAACTCAGAATACAACTGCTGTCTGTTTTGTTTCACCCATAAGTCTGGAAACCTTTATGGGAAAGAAATCCTAAGTATAAGCAAAAAAAATTACAGATACACTCAATACACATACATCTACTTCTTTCCATTTACAGGTTGATTTGACATCTTTCTGCGTAGCACAAGGGGAGAGCTACAAACAATAGAAATGGGATGTTGATTATTGGGGATAAAGTCTTCTAAGGGCAGACACTGTTCAAACAAATACAGGAAAGTTCTTTTGCCAGATTAAGACCACCTCTTAAAAATAAATAAGTAACATTAGTGATAGTAATAGTGACAGTAACAACAACAACAACAACAACAACCAACAGCAACCACCACCATCACCCCCAACAACAACCACCACCACCACCACCACCAACAACAACATAATAGTAATAATAATAATAATAATAATAATAATAAAGCAAAACACCCCTCCACAACCCTGTACTCCAGTTTTATAGTGGAAGGAGATGTAGGAATTTTGATCTCAAGGTTCTGGGGGTGTCCTTTCAAGTTTTGATCTTAAGGAGTATGAATTCTGCTTTCAATGTTGCTTTTCATATGGACAATAAAAAAGGAATGACTTTTCAAGTACGCATAAATATTTTTATGTGCATTATTTTATTCAATAATGAGTGTGCTTTTATTTGTTCTTTGATTAAATGTAATCACAACAGTGTCAGCATTTGGATTAAAAATATCCTATGAACTCTACCCTGATACATAGAGATAATCAAGCTTAGGGACCTCAGCCTTCATTCCATAAGCTAATTAGAGTAGAATGAATATAGTGTTTCCTGAGGGCCTTTAGTTTATGAAAGAGTACATCCATAGAAGGAATTGGGTGCTGAAATTTTGAGTTGTCATGTTCAAAATTCCTGCTTTGCTACCACATACCCCTGGACCCTGCACTACAGTCTTCAGGGTTTAAGTTAGTTTCTAAGATGCTAGAAAATCCACTTCTGGCTAGATAAGATAATAGTGACAGAAAAGAAAGTCCATGCTCCCGGAAATCCTTATGAGGCTGGGAAATGGAATACCAAGTTAATCTCCGAATCCATTGAGATCCATAAATTTGATGTCCCTTTTTCTGTCTTATCAGAGGAGCTGATCAAATAGGGATCCTCAGAACTGCCCCCTGAAGTAGTCTTTGCACAGAAATCCAGTCTCCTGGTTCAAGTCCTCTGCTGGTATCTGCAATGTCTTGAGATCCCCTTAGACGCACCAACTCAGCTCAGCTCAGCTCATCTGCGCCCAGGATGAGAGCTCTAGTCACTGACTGATAGCTGCATTCAGTTTGGGGGGTAGCCTGGTAGGATTTCAAGAGCAGTTCCTCAGATAAGCATCAGTCTGGGTCTTTTAACTTTTGAAGTATTGTTGTGGTTTCAGTTGGGATAGAGTTAACATTTTTACTAGCAGCTGGTACAGTGCTATGTTTTGGATTTGGGGTAAGAAATACTTTTGATAGTGCGCTGGTGTTTTTAGTTGTTGTTGGGCATTCAAGGCCTTTTCTGCTTCTCATACTGCTCTGCCAACGAGCGGGCTGGGAAGGCACAAGACATTGGGAGGGGACACAGCTGGGACAGCAGGCCCCAACTGATTAAACAGATATTCCATACCATATGGTGTCATGCTCAGCATATAAATCTGAGGAAAGAAGAAGGAAGAGGGGGACATTCAGAGTTATGGCATTTTTCTTTCCTGGGGATGGCTGAACACCTGCCTGCTGATGGGGAGCAGGGAATGAATTCCTTGTTTTGTTTTGCTTGTGTGCGCAGCTTTTGCTCAACCTATTAAACTGTCATTACCACAACCCACGGGTTTTCTCACTTTTACTCTTCCAATTCTTTCCCTCATCCAAACTGGGGGGAGTGAGTGAGCGGCTGTGTGGTCCTATCTGCCAACTGGGGTTAAACTACGACAAGTATAAAAGCTGTCTTTAAATTCTAACACATCTCCCTGCATAAATTTCCCTTTTATAATTGAATGGCAGGTGCCAAACTATCTGGTTACATCACATGGGTTGCTGAACTACACTAAAAACAGCTACTAAAGGCGAAAATGGTATAAGGATGGGAAGAAAGATGAGAATTAGCTTCTCAAATGGAAATTGTTCTTTTAAATTAGATGTGTGATAGAGGATGACAGACTAGTGATAGAAACAGCAATCCTTGCTCACATTCCTATGGACTTCAAAGAGAGTTTTCCCCATGTGAGAACTGCAGGATCAGACGTCCTATCTGTACTTGTTTCTTTCAGCATCTGCCTCTTACATGTGTTGTCAGGAGAGCTTTTCTCACCATATGGGACTTGTGAAACATATTTAAAGCCCTTGGTAATGTTCAGTCCATTGCCTACTTGGTTGGGCATTCCTTACACCTTTCTAAAAAGTGTCACCACAGAGCAAAGTTTAATTTGCACTTTAATGTGGGAAAAGAAGTCTTCCTTTTATAGAACAGGTTTTTACAGCATTTGACTCTTACTGCAGCTTTTAAAGAAGTAAAACCCCCACGGTCCATGCTGCCTCAAGAGAACTAGAGCATGTCCTTTTCACTTATTACTGTCAGACTGGGGCGCTCCTTTTTCCAAACCTCACTCAGCAGCCTGAAGCTAAAATGGTCTTCTTTCAAAAGCCTGCAAAACTTTCTCCCTTTCAGGTCATGGGATGCAGAATGACTTTTGGGCTGCTCTTTCAAACTGGAGAAGTGGAGAAAATTGACCATTTTTCCCTTTAGGTGTAGGTGTCTGGGGAAAGATGAATCAGCTGCCATAATTAAATATTTATAAAGGAGAAAAATGTTGCTGTATAAAAATGTATCTTATGCCACTATAATGAGGACCTGATTTCATGTATGTCCTCTAGTTATTCTAAATTCTTGGTTAGATTTTGTGCTGATGCATAGCCTGACTTAGAGGCCTTTGTTATGTTTTCCGCTGCTGCATTAACAGTGGAGAACAGGATTGGTGAGTCCTGGAGAAGGTTAATAGAAAAATTACCTATAAGGATCACTTGCTTATCACTGTTTTCACTCTACAGGGCTTAATTTCTGTGTGATACGAAGAACACTCCATGGCAGGCTGGGGCACGTGGTAAGACCAGCGGTCACAAACTCATCTTTGTGTCCTACATACAACACGGTACACATTCTCACTACTGTTGACAAGGTCCAGTGCATAATTTATATGTCTGGATTTGTAATCCATCAAAACAGATTCAATTCCTCATTTTGGACTCAAGGTCTTGGCTAACATTCTTGTTCTGCTGTAGCTTTCTTCACAGCTTATGAATTCTGTACAAACAGCGCAGAATAACATTGACTGTCACAAATTCCAGAGCAGGAAGAGCAGTGACTCCCTGAACCTGCTTGAAAAAATATGCTCTAAGTACTGACATTATTTATAGTTTTATATAGTAATTTATACATATGGTGAGAAAGTGAATATACAGTTTTCTTTGCTGATCAACAGATGCAGAATCACGCATGAAGGCACCCTTCTCCTTCTGCATCTTGTAGTTCTGGAAAAGGGATAGAAGATGAGAAGTTTGTTTATTCTTCCATTCTTTTTGAATGGACACAGTGTGCATGTAACTGGGTTATCTACAGATGTGTTACTAGCTCAGATTTAGCTTAATGGAATGTTTTTGAGGGAAAAGTCTTGAAAATTGTGAGGAAAAGCTCTGGTAAAACATGTTCTGATAGCTTTAGGCTATTCTGAATGAGCAGGAAGTATCCCTATACAATAATAAATATTTTAATTCTCTTGCTGGTGGTAGTTTAGAGGGTAGGGTTAATTACAACAGATACAGCAAATATTTAAACACTCTGCAATTATTTCCTTGCTATAATGCATTGTTTCCTTTGAAAGATAACATTGGCCATTGTCCAATACACCTATTTTGTGAATATCTGTAAAAAGAGTTATAATTATATAACTACATTTTTTTATCACTAAATTCTTCATGCAGACTAGAGCACCTAAGTTTCTCCAATAACCTTTTCTTTCCATTTATCCTCTGGCAATCTACTGATCTAGTTTACATATTTTCTCTGCCCCAAGTAATTTGAGATACTGAGGGTGAAAATCATGACAGAAGACTCAAAAGAAATCATTTGGTTAAACCTCTAGGTGGCCATCAAAAAATCTTGTTTCAAATGCCTTTCCGCTGTGCAAAAATGAACAGATCTTCATTGTGACATTCAGCTTTGATCAAATGTCATATCTGGGATTCCTTCTGCACAGCAGTGTTTTTGTAATAAGAGCTATCATAATACTGCAGCTAACGCTTTAAACTAGCATTAAATGAAAGTCTGTGAGCTGGATGCATTTCACAATGGATAGCGTATCTTGCTATTCTCTGGAAGAGGGACGTTTTAAGCTAACAGTACCTTCTTAAATAGTGTTTTGGCACCATCTAGATATTAGTTCATTCTGACATAGACTTTCTCTGTGGCCTTGCATGAGGACTTAAGATCCCTTGATTTTTCTCTAGATTTGTTTATCTTTAAAATAGAGATAATGATATTTTTCCCTCAAAGAGAATAGAGTTAAGATAAATCAGGATTATTTTTGTAAAACTTCAAAATCCGTGACTTTGACAACATAATACGAATTTATCTGTGATTTTGGACTTCTGTTACATAAAAGCATGATATCTTCTACTTCTCTTCTCTTGTGTCTTTTTTGTTAAATTGTATAGTCCTGTTCATATTAATCATTCTTGCCCTGCTTCAAAGGAAAGGGAGGGGAAGGGAAAGGAAGGGAAGGGAAGGGAAGGGAAGGGAAGGGAAGGGAAGGGAAGGGAAGGGAAGGGAAGGGAAGGGAAGGGAAGGGAAGGGAAGGGAAGGGAAGGGAAGGGAAGGGAAGGGAAGGGAAGGGAAGGGAAGGGAAGGGAAGGGAAGGGAAGGGAAGGGAAGGGAAGGGAAGGGAAGGGAAGGGAAGGGAAGGGAAGGGAAGGGAAGGGAAGGGAAGGGAAGGGAAGGGAAAAAAGAGGGAAAAGATTCTAACCTTCAAACTTAGGTTAGAAAGGTAAATAAAAAAGCTTTACTATTTAATACTAGCTCTACTCTTCTCTTGATCTGTAGTCACCTTCATCTTGTATCCATCAGTCAAATTCAAAACCATATATGAAGATCTGTATTTCTTTCTCTTGTCCTACAGAAGTTATTTTCAAATACTTTGAAAATATATATATGTGTATATGTGTATGTGTATATGTGTATATATGTGTATATGTGTATTCTGATAGGGCTAATTATAGGCATAAGATTTGACGCCTGTATCAGAATTTGCAGGAGTATGGAATTAATTTTTTTTTTCTTTAAGATTCATAATAAATTAATGAAGTAACCTGCAAAGAGGTCTCTAAATTATAAGTGGGCTGGTTTTGTTAAAATTCAAGATACACATACTTTGTTTGAAGAAGTAAAATCAAAAAGTATTCTCCTATTTCTATTAACTAGCAGCCCCTCGAACAGAAAGCTAATATGTTCAAAGGGCAGTATGCTTGCAGTGTGCTTACCATTCTTCTAGCCCCTTATCAAAAGCACCACATCTGGTTTTCAGACTTCAGGTGTTTCCTTCCGAATGAACCAGCAGTGGAGGGGAAGGGAGGGAACTGTTCTGAATATGCTTGTTTCTGCTAATGTACTTTGGCAATTAAACACAGATGAGGCGTATTGACAATCTCTACTTTTGGGTAACAGAAACTTGCTAACTTGCTGAAAACAAATGTGATGATAGGAAAATGTTGGGTTAGTGTGAAGTGTCAGGGCCCAGAGGCCACCTGATTTCGTGATGCTGTGGCATTTATATCAGAGTCTGTAAAAACAGATTCTAGGGATACTTTCTAGGCCAGAAGGAACACTTGGGTTTTAATTATTTTCCTTACATCTTCTTTTCTTTACATAACAGTTGATTATGAATTTCTGCAACTGGAGAGTCATGTTGCTTCATTTCAAATGAGGGAAAAAAGGAAAACTATCAAGGTAACTGCATGAAGCATGTAATACTGCTAGCTGAGCACAGCTTATAAAGAGAGGGAAATATGCATAGATGAGCAAGCAATGAGCAATATTTCATCAGGGGTGGTTCCCGAAGACGCTGATTGCATGTGAATGTTGTTTTGCCAGAGAGGTTTAAGGCTTCTTTGATGGAAGATACACCTGCATGTTTCCTGGGTTCAATAAGCCCATGTGCCCCTATCCTCTTCCCGAAGCTTCTTGTATTTCTTTCATGCTACCATTTAGTCAGCGAAGTACTTTATTTCCCTCTTTCCTCATTTCTTTTCCCCCTTTCTCCACCTATTTCCCACTCACTCTGTTCAATCACCTGGTTAAAATGAATCTTTATAAAACCCATTGAGATGCCATTATGTTCATATCTGATTTATTTTTCATGAAATAGGCTTTTCTTTTCCCTGGTGCTACTCAATTTATATAAACTGGCTATTTTTGTCAATGAAAGTTTTTATGACTCCAGCAAATCAGGCTAAAGAAGAAAGCAACATATTGGTGAGGTGCACCACGCAACATTATGAGATGCTTCCCTTAGGCTCCCAAATGTGAAGCAGTCTGGGAGAGCTATCATGTTTGATTGATATAGTCATATTTGAAGTGAAACCCAAAGATGAGGAAAATAATGGGGCACCAGATTAAAGGCTTTTCTTATATATGCTGAACATGATTTCTGTCAAAAAGCTGAATTTGCCTTTCACTGGAAGGCTTTTTAAATCTGTGGCCAGCAGAGCTGACTTCACAATTAATAAATATCATACCTGTGTGCATATGCAGCTGCCTATATTAGTATTGATTCCAGCGAAATCTTTAGAAGTCCTGTTTGATGTCAGTGAAGGCAGTGGGAAATTGCATGGCACGTTTCTCATGGCAATAGCAATGAAGTACAATGCCTTCACAATGCGTGTTCTTGAACACTTGGTATGGCATTTTAGCCAAAGGAATTGCAATATGCAAACTGACGTGGAAAAACTGTGTGAAGTTTCTGGATGGTCTGGCATGTAATAAAACCTGGTAACAACTTTGTTTCAGGTGTTCAAAAGCAGAAGAGGTGAACGTGTGTATGAATATCATCTCTTAGGAGTGGGTAACCAAGCATTTAAAATATGACTACATTTTATCAATATTTACGTAATAAAATACGTAAGTAGGGCAGTTTATTGACTAATTTTGAATAAATAGGTGCTTATTTTTCATTCTAGAGTTCTATTTTTATTTACTTTCCAATGCTTTGAGCGTGCTGCCCCCTTTTCAGCACAGCCTGCTCTCTCTCTGCTTTTGGTTTTCTGTGGGTTTCAGGAGAAGCAGTCCAAAGCTCATTGCTCAGATATTCTGAATTCTGCTTTACTCCACAGCTCAGCTAGCAAAATACTAAGATAGACTACATGCCATTTCCCTTCTAAGGAATCAAGAACCATCATGAGAGCTGTGAAAGTAGAGGTTTTGCGAGTCATCAAATTTAAGTATTAATTGTGATTCTGAGAAAAGCTGTGTTTAAAACTGCCTTGGAGTTATGATTGTATTACAGCTCTGTTTTAAGAGAAGCTAAGTGACTTCACCAGTGTTAAATCAGAACAGCTTCTCAAATGAAAGATTTGTGCTGGTCAGATATGCACACACAGTGGTATAAAAACATGCAATTTCCACATCAAGATTTTTTTAATGAGATTAAATTATAAAGATGAGGAACATATTGTCAGGTATCTGCTAGCAATGTAAGTGAGAGCTTTATGGGATGTAGGAGCATGTTGTTGTCGGAACAGGCCATAACAAACTATTTTTTTTTTCTCCTGTTGTTAGTTTATCATTGGCAGTGTTGAGTTGTTTCTTCCTCCAGCTTTAAATACATTTAAATCAGATTACTGTTTGCTGACACTGGACCGCTGACTCTTGTGACATTAGACTAATGCCATGTTCATATAAATACTTCAACACATACTTAACTTAAAGATTGTCAGTAGGTCATTCAAGCCATGTAATACTCCATATATACTTATGTTTTTTAAAACAAGAGTTCCCAAACCATGTCATGCAAGTGGAAATACACGAGACAATTTGGAGTGGTGCATCTGTTCTCCATGGCCCTTTTGTTCCATGGGTACGGAGATATTTATGGTCACCACATCTTCCTCAGGGATACCTTTGGCCCTTGCACCAAAACATATTGTTTAGCACCTATAAAAAGCCAGAAATAATACTAAAGACCGAAACTGCTACTGAATCGCTGGAAGAGGGGGATGTAAGGCTGCAGGTGTGACTCAGATGCTGTACTGCTGCTGCCACCTAGGAAGCTATTCATTACTAGCACCAGAGGTTTGGGTGTGAACTGCAGAGCATGGGAACCTGTGACTTGGAAAGTGTGTAAGTGTTTGCAAAACCGGTGTCCTAGTGCCATACGGGTGCCCGTGAGAGGAAAAGTTTACCAACATGGATGTTGATTAATTTTTCTACCAAGGATGCTGAAGGAATAGGATATTTACCTGCAGCAGACTTGGCAGACCTGAGATACTGCTCACCTCTTGATCAAGACAAAAATGAAAGCCAGGGCTGGAGGGAGGCCGCAAGAGGAGCTGTGTGATTCAGACTTCCACGCCACATCAGGCACCGCTACAGTTCCTGCCTCTCCTCACACACTTCTTGAATTCCCCTTTGTTTAAGCAGATCCTTAATTTTGAAAGAGTTTGTTACATCAGGGCCCAGAATATCCAGATAGCCCAGATTTACAAATTGCATAGTAGTATTTCTGATACATTTTAAAAATAAATAATCATAAAGGACCAAATATTACACAGTTACAGTGGATTATTTACTTTAGAAAATCTTTTTTTCCTTTTTCAGAAAAAAATGCAATATATATTTAGTTCTTTTTATAAGAAAGATGTTATTAAACAAATATATAATGCTTCCCTTTTTGTTTCCCATGGGGTTAATCATGCATTTGGCATGCAAAGATTAATTCAAACATTTTATTGCACTTTATTAAATCAACTTATATTATTTCAGGAAAGAGCGATTGCAGCTTGTGATTTTAATGCTTCTTCCAAAGAGATGTTGATCTGGAAATAGCAAAGATCTTAATGTATATTAAACCTACTGCTAGCATCCCTCCAGAGCAGCCTACAATGAATTAATAGTAGCTTCCTATAATCTGAAAACATAAATGTAGTTTAAATTTTGTCATCTGGCTGTTGACAGTTCATACTCTCTTAGATTTCCTGGAGTCATCCATTTATTTGTTTCTTTCAATTCTTCACAACACATTTTCGGGGGGGAGGGAGGGAGATGCTTTTATATTTGAGAAACTGTGAAGTAAAATTGCTTAAAATTACCCTGTCCTGGGAAGAGCGGGGTCACCGCCTGGCAGTACTGAGGCTAATTTGGCTGCTGTAGAGTTGACTGTCCCATATGCCCAAGGAGCTTCTCACTGAGATGGACATGGTGCTTGCTGGTTTAGCTGCTGCCTCACATAACTGACCTGTGGCTGTGAAATCAGGCTTTTCTGTGCAGCTTTGAATCTAGTAAAAATCATCTGAGGTTTAGTAAACCTAGGTCTAGGAGCCTATGATGCATAATCTTGCTTTTGAAACACCATCTTACAGTATCACAGTATCACAGTATTGTCAGGGTTGGAAGGGACCTCTGGAGATCATCTAAGTCCAACCCCCCTGCCACAGCAGGGACACCTACAGCAGGTTGCACAGGACGGCATCCAGGCGGGTTTTGAATGTCTCCAGTGTGGGAGACTTCACAACCTCTCTGGGCAGCCTGTGTGTTTGAAATGAAACAACGAGAGACATACATCCTGTAGGAACGACTGTATAGGGTCATATTAAAGGTCTGCCACTAACCATGGTTATTATAGAAGCCTGTGGAAGTTCAGAATGAGTGTTAATGTACTTTTTCTTGGAAACCCAGAAATATTTTCTGAAGCTTCAATAATTAGCAATTCAGGCACTTCTGAAAACACTGGAGTACCCTTTTACGTTCAAGAGCCTTCAATAGCTTCTTTTTTCCTCCATCAACTTGCTTGGTTGCTTTTCAATCTCTAGAAACTTTAAGCATCCTAAACACCTTCTGACAAGGAATTCAATAGCTTAATTATACACAGTATGAAAAAGAGACGGGTTTTGTTTGTTTGAACCTGTCAGCTCCCAGTGTCTCTTGATGTTCCTTGGTTCTTTTATTGTAAAGGCAGTCTATAATTATTCCCTACTCATCAGAATCTCAAGTGCATAGATTTTAAGTAATACTTTGAAAATGCAAATCACCTGTGTGATAGTTGTGATTGAGCTTGATCATGAAATCTTTCCATGCGGGTATTCATCCTTCAGTTGCGGTGACTTACTGTAAACCTATAAATGTCAACTGCAGATAGTCTGAAAATAATAGATTGCATGTATTATTAAATATTTTCAAGTACAAATTAGATGAATTGATATCATTCACAATATTTTCTTCGGTGAACATGATTCGTCCAGATCACCACAGTCCATTTTGTCTTTATCTTTGATTCTTGATAAATTAATGATGCCAAAATCTGAATCCTGGCTTTACTGTTCATCGATTTTTTTAGCCTTTTCATGTTAGATTACCAAAACATTCCTTTAAAGGTACAGAGCAAATGAGATGAGTAAATCTCTGAAAAAAATGGAAGAAAAATAGAGGGAAAAAAATTTAGCGAGATCTGAAGATGTCATTTTGAAATTTAAAGTATTACAACTGGTTGGCCAGAAAATGTTCTAAAATGTTACTGAAGGATGATTGCATAAATGATGGGGAGAGAGAAATTGAATCTTATGAATCTCACAGTTCCATCACTATTTGTAGTCAGGTCATCAGATCTGTATACCTCAGGTTGGTTTTTTTCTTACCTTTGTTCTTTGGGCAGCAACTTGTTTCCTATTCAATCCTACCAGAGTCAAAAATCCTCATGAGACATTCGTAGAATTCAACATACATGATATCAGGATTGGAACCATAGACCAATAACCCGTCAAACATGCAAATGCTTTTTTTAAAAAAACAGCTTAAATTAGGTATGGCAAAGTTATATTTAGAAGAATTTCTCCATTACTTTATTAAACCTGAAGTTGCTCATAACTCCAACTGTCATTTATAGGAAGCAGGTCCTCTTAAAAACAGTGGATATTATATCCTTTAAAAAATACTGCTTTAAAAGAAATCAGTGTTGGTTTTTTTTAAACTATAAAAAACAGTTAAGCGAATATATAAAGCAAATCAGTTTACATTCTCCTCTGTCTCTAGCATTAGCTCCAAACTTTATTGCATTCTTTCTTTCCTGTGTAAAAGCCTGCTGAAATATAGGTGGTTGTAATAGCATGCCCCAAAATTCTGTAAGCCAGAGTTTGCTGATCTGATCTGGACTATCAGTATCCGTGTCCACACTACTGGACTTGAGAGGGGTTGAACTTTTAATTTTGTATTTGTTCCACAGCAACATTTTAAATCCCTATGTCAGCTAGCAAAGCTTATATGAACTAATGAAGTTAATTAGAATCACAGCCTATAAATGACTAACTAACAAGAAATACATTCCTGCCTTCTGTTTTGGGCATTTAACAGTACTACTACGCCCAGGTAGCTGGATGCCCAATGAACCACTACAAAGTCTTTCATATCTACTTTTGCTATAAATGTGAATGGTTTTATGTTGTTATTTTAAATATACTTTTCTGGTAATGAAGATTTCTTTACAAAAGATGCATGGTTCTAGTTAGCAATCCTAAGTGAAAAAAAGTGGTCCACCTCATCCATCACACATGATCAATCCAGATGGTCAGAGCATATGGCAACAGTGAAGTTGTCACTGCAGTGCCTTTAAGTACCCAAGTCACGTGCCCAAACGAAGATGTTGCCATCTTCAGTGAACTGACCTTTGAGGAAACAAGAAGAATTTCCCTCCGGGTGTCATCTGCTAATTTGGCTCACTATATGTCACCAACAAACTGGCTTCAAAACCAAACATATACCAAGACAGGGCTTCCCCAAGGGGCTTTATTAGATAAATTGTTTTAAATGCTTCTGGCCAGGAGAAGTCTGATGAAGACAGATGGCAAAATGGAGGAGTCTCTTGCCAAAGGAAAGGAATTTTTTTCTAGGTTTGCTGGAGCACCACTCCATTTCCGGGAAAGATTGAAGGACCGTACCTGCACAGAAAAAAAAGTTCAGAAATGTTGGTGAACTATCCCAAATCTTTGTAATGGCACAGTGTTTTTTCATTAGCATTATCTTTTTAAGAATGTTTTTATTGGGGTGTATTTCCAGCAGGAGATATTAACCACAGAGGGCTGCATTAATGTGGGAGCTGGGAACATTGCCTCCCTGTTATGCGTAAGAAGGAGAGCAGGGATTAAGCTCCTTATATAACATGGTGCTTAAGCATATGAGCCACTTTAAATGGATGAGAGGTCAGAAGGAAAACTAATGAACGCCGAGTAATTTAATACTAAGGTTTCTGAAAACAGGTAGTCAAAAGGAGCACAAAAGGTAAGGCAAATTATAAAGCTTCTCTGTAAAGCCAGTTCAGCGGCGGAACCCCCACTGATTTAGCCAAACACCTGAGGAGCACCATGCAGGCTAATCGCAGTTACTGAGAATGTTTGTGTTACTGCGACTACACCACTACAGCGTGATATTCCTGTCTTTAAAATACTTTCATTATCAGTGAGAAAATGCAGAGATTTTCTCTGCAGGATGGCTGACTCGCTGTCCAGCATCTGAGTCTGATCTGGTACGTCACCCATAAACGAAGCGATGATGAGCAATAACTGAAGCAATCTGAAGGTCTGCCTAAGGAAGGAGCAGACAAACAAGAAGTGAGTTGTTATGTGGTTTTAAGGCTCAATCAGGACTTGCAGTGCTGAAAAAAAACCAGGATGGAACTTCCAGTCATAGCTCTTTTTCAGCTCTCAGTATGTTTCTGAGAGTATGAAAGGTTTCAGACTGGATATCACAGAACAGAGGTGTTCAGAAAACAGGAAAAAAAAAAGGTTTAAGCTTTGGTTGTTTCTTGAAAAGGGAGGGCAGAATGGGGCTAACTTTACAGTTTGGTATGCCTTTCTGGTACCATCTCACCTTCTGCCTCTGGGCCTGCATAGCAAAACCGTAAGTTTGGACTTGCTCCAGAAAATGTATGGTCCACAAGTACATTTTCTAAGAATAAAATATTATTTGGCAACAAAACGAATTCTTCTGCACACTGTATTTTATTTGGAGGAGACTCTATTTTATTGTTGGCTGCTGATCAAATGCCTTCTGCCTTTACAGTTTCTGTAGTGGGTTCACAGTTAAGAACTACTCCAAACTATAATGACTGCTACAAATTATTCTGGGTATCTTGAACTTCATTAGCTTATGCCAAATCTATTTTTTTTTTTATATTGAAATGCTATCATAAAGAACATTGCAGAGAAAAGTTTCCTTGGAAAATACATTCAAAGTATATTACAGGAGTCACACTGAGATTTGATAAATCTTTGTGTTACCATCACCACTTTACAGTATAGTTTTTTTTCTAGTTGATAGTAATCGATGTAGTTAGTAGTACCAGAGTATGTCAATCTGTAATTTAGAAATCAAAATTTATTTAATTCCATTTTATAAATTCAAGCTATTTTTTGTCAAAGATTTTTAGCTGAAATTGAAAGCAGTATTAAAGTTTGGGGTTTTTTTTCCGTTTTAAAATTGAAACAGCATTTTAGAGCTATGTGCTTCAGGATTGTTTCTTGTAAGCTTTGGGACACAAGAAAGAATCATAACTGCTCTGTTTTTTGCTGTAAACACATAATTTCCCTGTCCTGAATTTTGTAGTCTCTTCTAATTGCATGAAAATTATTAGGCTTCCTTTTTTATTTGTCACCTGGGTATTGCAAAGTAATAATACCAGTTTGCCTGGTTGTACTGTAACACAGAGAATTTTGTAGCTGTGTGAGGCAAATCCAAATTAAAATAAAGGCTGTCAGCTACATAATTATGCACTAATATTTTCTGAGATTTCTTAAGCCTTATGCATGCCAGGGAGCATGTTTCTCAGGCCATAATATTGGGCCTGCATTTACATTTACAGTATTTCAAATCAGTCTGCTTAAGCACAGGGACCTCAAAAGAGCATGCAGATTTTCCTGGAACCCCTTTTTTTTTTTTTCTTTTTTTTGGTGTGACAGGTTTGTGATCACATTCTAGATGGCACCGGCCTCAGACCCGACTGCGCCGGACGGTCTGTGAGGGCCAGACTGCAAGCACAGGCTCTCCAGCCCTGAAGGGGACATCAGCCTGTGCTTTATACACGCCTGGAAGTGCTGCTCTGAATCAGGGCTACAAATCTTCAACCTTAAAAAAAAAATTGTCTCTGCGGCTGTAGAGCTCTCTCTGTCAAATCAGTCTGTCAGCGTGTGCTGAAGTATCTTTGCTGTCACTGGGTAGAAATTGACTTCCTAATATTAGTGTCAAAAGGGTTGAAATAGGGACACGGTATTTTATTATTTGCTTTGGTTTGGGTTCTTTTATTCTATAACTCAAAAGCTTGAAAAGTAACTGTTGTTTAATACGAGGCTCAATAGCTCAAACACTTACATTCCTCCATCTTGGCTTTATGAATACAATTATTACTTACCAATTGTGGTTGCTACTATTACAGTGCATTGGATTGAAAAAAAAAAAAAAAAGAACTATTCATAAACAACAAAGTATTATTTCTAACAAAAAGGAGACAATTGCCATGTTGAATTCTGGGGAAAATCAGGCTGATAGAAATGTGTTAATCAGCAAGATTTAACCCCCTTATTTATATATGTGATAATACCGGGCTGTATAAATACAAGGTAGCATGTCTCTGCCTCCAGTCAAACTGGCTGCAACCAACTGCAGTTATTTTAGCTTTTCACCAAGTTACCATTCTTGGGTTTATATAAAAGTAGTATCAATTGTTTAACTTGCTGTCTAATGCTTATCACGAACTACAGTTTTAGTTGCTTTTAATTTTCAAACATCTTAGCGCTTGGGGGTGAAATCTGCTGTGCAGAGACTCTGCTTAAGGTGGAATTGTTTGAGGGACTTCCAAATAAAGCTCATTCAATGAAGGTACATAATAGCAGGGCTTATATATATATGTATTACAAGGGCAAAAATATTCTTTAAATAATATCTACCATGTATACATAAGCATCTTTTAAAATGATAAAAGCAAGTAAATGAAAAAAAAAACAAAACCAAACCAAACTTACTTTGTTGAAGAAATCTGGTGCTTTAAGTTTTATCTAGAGCCCTTCTGTCACTGGGAGGCCACCTATTGCCTTGCCGTGCAAATTTGACTGTGATGAATGTCCCTGAGAAGCACTCTCAGCAGCAGTTTCCAGGTTTGGAACCTGAATTACCTGGAGTTTTGGCTTTATTTAGCATTTTTCATCCTCTGATTTGTGTGTTTCTGGGCTCTACTCAGGCACCATCACCTCAGTAGGGCTAAACATCCAGCTGCCTGTTGAGAATATGTCTATAGGGAAACGATATTACATCATTCAGTATTTGCACCATAATGCAAACAGTCAGGGACTCATAGGTAATCTTAACTCTGACACATCCTGATTTCCAAAAGCTTGCATTTTTAACAATAATATTGTGGAATTTTATAATACAATGTTCATTTTAGCTACATTACGTGGGGCTTGAACCTGGAAAGATACTGACTCCAAAATTTAACTGCAGTGAATAAAGTTTGAGGCTATTTCAGCAGCTCTAACAAGGTTTTTACTAGATGTGCCATGGGTCATATCACAGGTTTTGTATAATTCAAAGGTTAGGAGAATAGATCTGCTGCATCCATGATATCTGATAAAACTAATAACAACAAATGATTTACCTTCCTGGGTAAATAGAGTAGACAAACAACTCTAAAGCATTTATTGCTTTAGCCTTCGGGTGCTTAGCAGTTGCTAAGCAGCAAAAAGTTCATGTCTCTCTCTCTCCTGGGCATTTTTTCTCCAAACAATAAAGTAAATTATAAAAGATTGATTTTATTATTTTTAATTGAATAAATGTGATATGGACAAGAGTCATATCTCAGAAGCATATATAGGCCTTTCTTCCCATTTTGACCAGCTGATAATAAAGTACAAGAAAACAAAGTTCATCCTGCACATGAAAAGCTCAAATGTGTTGTGAGTGAAAAACCAGGAAGCTTATTTCTGTGCTGGTTAGAGTATTGCTACTGTTTGCACTGCAATAGCTCCAAAGAGCACCTCTCTTGCATAGAGACTCTGTTATACAAGATACCTGTATCAAGGCCTTGCCCCACAGCACTGGCAGCCTATATAACAAGAACTAACAAAATGGTCAAAAGAAAGTAGCTGTGTTCCCACTTTCAGAAGAGAGAATAAACCATGGGAAACTGGATTTCTCATGAAACCTTCAGGAATTGAATGAATTCTCTAGTGAGCTTGACAGATGCAGCAGGAACAAGGATGTGCTTATTTTATCACCGAGTGCTTTTGCTGAGGAAATTCAGTTACAAAATATAACACTGATAAGCTATCTAATGTTTTTCTCAGTGGAGCCTTCACCTACAAAGAGAGGTCTACACAAATGTTGAAGCATGTTCAGTCTGGCCCTGAATGATCTGCAAAAGGAAATCCTGCAAAATGCAAAGCAGGATCTGGTCCAAAATTGAGGACAAAATGAATGTTTCCCGCATTCCTTGCACTTGTTCCCAGTTTCCTTATTTTTTTAATGTTTTGTTTGCATAGAAAGTGAGAGTCCCCATATCCTCCATTAATCCTTTAAATGATGAATCTGAGTTAGGAACCCAGGTCCCATGGATTTGTGGATGTTGAGTTTGCCTAAATGATCCCTAACCCGATTGTCCTCAACCAAGGGAAAGTCTTCCTTTCTCCAGGCTCTCTCTCTTACCTCCAGGGTCTGGGATTCCTGAGGGCTGGCCTTGGCAGCAAAGGCTGAAGCAAAGAAGGCATTCAGTAACTCCGTCTCCTCTGCATCCTTCATCACCAGAGCACCCACCTCATTGAGCAGCGGACCCACATTTTCCCTAGTCTTCCTTTTGCTACTCATGTACTTGAAGAAGCCCTTCTTATTCTTGTTGACAACAACACGTCTTAAAACGTTAATGTTACATTGTCCTTGACAACAACATGTCTTAAAACGTTAATGTTACAACACATCCCAGTGTACAGACAACCAGCTTGTACTGTGGTATTAGGTGTCAGGGCTGAACTGTTTAACAGTGCCTGCTTCAATGCTCCCTGCCTCCAGCTATGTCTAACATATGAAAGTGTACAATCAGATCTATCTATTTCAGTAAAGAGTCATTAGGAAACATTGAGTAAATGCCCATTAGAAGCATTGTGCATGCAGATGTGTCTAACTCTTTCTAGTAATGAACCATGGATAAATGCCTACTGATGAACAGTCTGCAGAATAGTAATGGTTTGAGATAGACTGAAGGCTTCCAGTTCTGCTTGCAATATTGGTGCAAGTCAGAGTAAAAATCTGATTTTGCAAAGAAAGTTGGCAGTATCCAAGTAATCAAGACCCTGCCAGCCAGGACTGTTTGTCAGCATATTCTACCTGCCTCAAAATGTTGATATTAAATTAGGGAAACAGAAAGATCAGGATTAATATGTGTTGTCCGGCCAAAAGACCAAGTGCCCTTGGTCAAGGTCACCCTGGAAACTAGTAGCAGAGCTGAAAATTGAACAGAGATGCCCAGTGTTTGGCACAGACACTTCAGCTCCAGCCCACCTCCAGAAGAGACCAGTCCCTCCATCCAAAAGGAGATGTCACCAGAGGTACTCTCTGGTGTTGTTATATGATCACCAAAAGAAAAGGCAGGCACTGAGAGCACTTTTGATACAGCCTGAGGTATGTTACAAATTATTCTAAATATGGAGAGGAAAATGAGCTAAAGCAAGGGCAAGGCAATGAGGTTGTCTTTATAGAGTGGAAGTAACTCTGCTGATACACAGCAGCTCTCAGGAACTCCAGTTTCATAACTGAAACCTTGTGGTGCTAAGAATGTAAGGCAGTGTGGGATTTTAATGCCGTGTAAGGGACTTAGGGTAAACTTCAGTCTAATTTTGTATGTCTCCCACAGGATGAGAAATGCTTTGGAGACATACTTGGGTCTTTCATGTTTGAAGCAAGCAATGTCACCCAGTGATAATTCAAATGGACTGTTGCACCTTATGAAAAAATCATCCCCAGCAATCTACTCCAAATTAAAAATCCAGTACTTTGCATCATGCAAGACACCACTCCCACTAAATATTTCATAGGATGGAAGAAGCTGCCAAAGAGGAAATATTATTTTGCAATGGTAATTTTCATGCTAAAGTGAAGATGGGTATTATATTCTAAGGTGGGGAGAAGCAAAACAAAACAAAACAAAAGGACAGAAACGCAAAAACGGCTGTCTCAGCAGTCAGCTAAGTGTGTTTCTTTAAAGAGAAAAGAGATTTCTTACGACACTGTTCCCAGGAGCACCACCATGACTTAAAAGCATTCTCGTGTTTGGTGGAAGTTTGTGTGCCTGTTTGATTGAGTGGAAGGAGTGCAGGGCAAAAATGAGAACACAAATGTATGTTTTGGCTGCCATACAGTCAATACAGTAATAGGTCGGCAGAAACATCAAAACACAATCAAGACCTGTCTTCAGGGCTGTGAGTGAGCAAAATTTGTTGGGCAATCAGCCAAGGGAAAGGAGAAGAGGTCTTCTGTTGTTCTTGTAGCTCATCAAGAGGCACTAAAGAAACAAATTGAAATATCTTTATACTGAAACTGGAATCTCTGTTGTAATCTGCATGTGCAGTTTCATTATGTGTAGTGTAACACAGCTGCCACTTTCTTTCCCCTGAGGTGACTAAAAGTTGGGAGTGAGAAAGTTAATAGTGTGCATGTAAGTAGTGCACATACAGTTTGTAGCATGGTGCAAAATTTTTCGAATACTGGGTTTGGGGTGGATTCAATACTCAGGAGCATTAAAGCCAAGAGTAAGTGATGCAGGTCAGTGCAAGTAAGTGGTTATAACTGGTGATGTATCTGCAACGTTATAACTTTTGCAAATGCTGCTTTGCTCTAAAAACAAAACAAAACAAATTAATCCAACTGGGAGCACCTGAGAGTTTCAAGACATTTTTTAGAACTTTCCTTTTTGAAAGACAAGGAAATAATCACCAGTGTTCAGCTCTCAGAAGGAACTGTAAAAGCTTATATAAGCAGCTTAAAACATTATATCCACATGTGAAAGGGACACACATATTCCATACATCTGCACCTTCCAAAATTGGAAACAAGGACCTATTTTGCAAAAGGAGTCTGTGGTAACCCTTTAGTGTTGGATTCAAGATCACATTTCTTGTTCTGATATCTGGTTTTACACTCTTTATCAGTACTGAGAAAAGTTTAAAATGACAGCATTCTGATAAAATTTAACACAAAAAGCAAATAACTTTCTCCAGCAATAGAAGTTTCAAGGCATAAGTAATTTCTTGCTCTTCCTATTGCACTTCTTACTGAACTTGGGGCAGGAATACGTTGGACAAAGAGGTAAAAAACGTACAAATTTAAACAGAAGTGCTCAGATTTCTGTGGCAGATTGATTTACATAAAAATAATGGGTTGCTTGAAGCCTCGTGAAGATTTGATCTCATACAGAGGGCAAACCATTAAAAAGACATTATCAAATCATCATGTGGCTCTACAATTTTGTTATGTATTCCTCTATATGTTTGCATATGTAACACAAACAGAGGGCTCAAAAGCATCTCTTGGGCTTGTGAAACCTAGCCTTTTGGTATGGTACCAAGTGACTTCTCTGATTCCCTTCATTAGCTCAGTGGGCACCATTTCCAAAATGGTTTGGGAGTTTTGCTTTTCTTAGCTGGCAAAATGAACATCCTTCCTTTTGTGATAATGGTCACCTTCAATTTTCCAGAATAACTTAGTTCAAAGGCAGTTCATACACAAGTATTTCTGTGACAATGAGTGATTTTTAGCTTGACTGAATTTCTGTCCTGGCCTCTTAATTTGCAGCCAGATTTGGTATGGGAGCTCCTCTGCTGGTCTGAAGAACTTCCCTTTTGCTCTTTTGCTGCATGGGCGACTTGCACTCATGTACTGGGAAAAAGCACGATGGTCTGGAAAGCATTTAAAGACTCTGTGGATGCTTGAGGCAAATTTTTGATCTAAAATAAGACTTCTGGAGACATACAATGTTACAGAATAACAGAATGGTTGAGGTTGGAAGGGACCTCTGGAGGTCATCTTGTCCAACCTCCCTGCTCAAGCAGAGCCACATTCAGCTTGTTACCAGGACTAAGGATGGGGACTTCACAACCTCTCTGGATAACTTGTGCCAGTGTTTGACTATCCTACCAGTAAAAAAAAAGAAAAAAAAAAGTCATATGTTTAAGTTGAACTTTCTGACTTTCTGTATTTTGATTTGTGGCCACTGCTTCTTGTCCATTCACTGGAAACCACTGGGAAGAGCCTGTCTCCGTCTTCTTCATTCCTTCCTCTCAGATGTTTATGCACATTGATAAAACCTCTCTGAGCCTTCTCCTGTCCAGGCTGGACAGTCTCAGCTTTCTCAGCCTCTCCTCATACGACAGATGCTTCTTTATCATCTTGGTGGGCATGGACTCACTCCAGTGTGCCCATGTGTCTCCTGTACTGGGTAGCCCAGTGCTGGACCCGGCACTCAGGGCTGAGCAGAGGAGAAGGATCACCTTCTCAGACTTGCTGGCAATGTTCTTCCTACTGCAACCCAGGGGGCTGTTGTCCTTTGCTGCGAGGGTGCATTTCTGGCTCATGGTCAGCTTGATGTACATGAGGACCCCAAGTCCTCTTCTGCAGAGCTACTTTCCAGCCTCTACTTGTGCCGGGGGTTATTCCTCCCCAGACACAGTATGTATGGGGTGTAGGTGGCAAGATGTTTGCAGCGGGGCTGCAGCATTGGCCTCTGTGAGAAACGCCCTCCTCGTCTGTGTGTCCGGTGGTCAGACAGGGTCCTCCAGGCCCACAGCAGGGAGTCTCAGTTGGTGCCGTCCCTCACCGCTCCCCCAAGCACAGCTGAGAAGCCCTAGCTGAGATGTGTCACCCCCATACTTTCTCTCTCAGGTGTCAGTACAGGAAATATTGTAGGAAATGTCATTTGAAAATGAAACAGCACCCATCCTGTGTAAAAACCCTCCATGAATTATTTTCTCTACGTCCACATATTGGTCTTGTTTTCATTCAAACCATGATTCTGCTAATCCCTGAGGGAAGAGCACTTAATTAATTTTGGCACAGCTGTAGAGTATTATAGCCCAACCCAACAGGGGTATTTGTGCACATGTGAAAAAAGATGATATTCAAAGCCATAAGTAGGATTCCAGCTGCAAAGACACCTGCTCAAAACCCATGGATGAAACACTTAGAAAAATGCTTTGAAAATATGTCCCTAAAACATACGAAGTGCCTCTATGGTGAAATATACCATGTGAGTGAAATAATATTGTAAATTGATTACTAGGCAGTCCAAATGTTTGTAGACTTCACCATAATGACCCTTTGGGATGTTTTTATCCCAGTAACAGAAATAATCTAGCTACAAGTACTTGTCAGGCATGACGGGGCAGGATAAACCTGTCTGCAAAGCTAAGGTGCTGTAATGAAAAAGCTTTCACCTTCATGTCTGATAAGTTAGAAACATTGAGCACATGTCAGAAAAACTGACGTTGAGGCAACACAGCTGTTTTGGCCAAGCACTGGGGTTATCCTATTTCATTCTTATCACAGTCTTCTCACCAGGGGCCAACAAGGAAGAATGCAAAATTCCTCAGCTTGTATTGCAACCAACAAAGGGTTTATGTTCTTCTGTTTCTGCGTATGCAATGTAAGCTGTATTGCAAACAGCACCAGTACCACAATAACTTTTGCTTTTATTACTTTCACATGAATAAAGGCAGATGATAACAGTACCATCATTATTTGCAACCCTCTCGTGTACATATGCCATAACAGCCAGGGCCAGCCCTTCATATGCAGCCCTTTCTGTGAAGCCTGCTGAGTGCAACGGCTGCATGGACTGGAATCTATAACTTAGCTTGAATATCGAAGTTAAGTAATTTCATCTTCCTGAACACATGAGTCTATTCTGCAGATCAAACTACCCACAAAAGTCTATAAGGTACATAAGCGTGGGTTGTATTAATCAATCGGCACAACTGATCCACACCAGGTGATTTCTTCATGGCCGTTTTAACAACCTGCACTCTTAAAAGGTCTGCTTTCTACAGCATTAACGAGTCAAAAACCTTCAGGACAACACGATGTGTTCTCTAGGTTTGCCACAAGCCGGTTGTTTGGGTTTTTTACCAGAATATTAATATGGTATCTGAGGGAATCTAATTTATTGCCACTATGAAAAGTGTTTGGAAGTCTAACTATACTAATAGGGTGACACAACTAGATTAATCAATGCTTGCATAAGGCAGTTTATAGCAGCCTGAAAAGAACCACAGTAGTCCCAGCTTCCTTCTAATATGTCCCATGTCAATTTGCAGAGTACAGATCTCCAGGAATAAGGGAGGAACACTCAAGACAGACATGTTTTGACATTCATGTCCTAATGTGCTGCTGCTCAAATTCAACAAAGAAGTTTGAAAATGCACATTTCTCCGATATTTCCATATAAGCATCTTCTGTAGTTGCCATATACTGAAAATATTTTCTGACACGGGATCTTTTTACTGTTCATTTGTTTTACTTTTTTTTTAAACTTTGTAAGTATTGGGTCTTTAATGAATTATGACACATACTTTACTTTTGCTCATTATTAGCCTGACATGTGGCCTTCGTTTTCTCTAGCAACCTGTGGGTGGTCATGCACTCACCTGTGAGCTTCGTATGAGCTAAGCTACCAGACATGCAAGACTGATTTTATTGAAAACCAAATGACTATCCCAGAATTGCTTTCATATAACTGGAACTGTTTCTCTAAAGCCAGCCATGCAGTGCACTGAAGCCAAGAAAATGTCTCTTATTGACATCCCTGGGCTTTGGCTTGGGTCCCTTGCCAATGTTTTATTTAAATGGACTTCTAACAGTTTCATATATTCAACTCCTACCAATTCTTGAGTTCAAAAAGAGTAAACATGTTCTAGAGTTGAATTGTAATGTATCCTCTTCAAATCCATGCTGCTAATAAAAATATTCATTTGATTACAGTGGCCGGCTGCCACCGTAGTTTGTTTTGAAAGTACAAGCTGGTGTTGAGCTCTTCTGAAATCTGAGGCTGGAAGATAGGCACAAGCATCATATGTACAAAAGAAAAACTATTGAAGATCTGAGACCTCTGGAGCGATGGGGAGTTGGAAAAGGAAAAGAAGAAAGGTATATCTGCAGCAAGCCCTAAGAAAGATATACTTAAAGCAAAGGTAAATCTGATTATCTCAGTTCAGTCCAATAGTTTCAAGCTCCAGAACACAAAGTGGTTTTTATTACTATTATGTGTGTATTGCCCTCATTGTTGGCAAATTGTCTCTTTCTTTTCTGAAAATGTATTCAGTTATAAAGTCCGATGAAAATGGAGAATTGCATTATATATAAAGAAATTCAGAAAAGTTTACATTCATAATATATTTATTAAAAAAACACAATTTGAGGATGTTGAGATATTTAGGGCATTTTGTATTCATTATTATTTTATGTGTAGATGCTGTTACATAAAATACTGAAGTATTCTGTGTGGAATCAGTTTAGGGTTTAAAGGCGCTAGAGGAAAATACACACTTAGCACATGAGCTGGGATGCTTTATTTGTTATTCAGAGATGTTATACTGGGGAGGCAGGCTCACAGCCATGCATACTGCACAGCTGCAAAAGACAGCACTGGCCTTGCTGTTCCCAGTCATATCAGTAGTTTACGCTGAGTTTTCCTCTTCCTTTCCAAAGCTGGACAGTGCATGTCAACACTCTTTTTCCACCTTTCTGTGTTACGACAAAGCCGGGTTATTCACCTTGAAAATAGTTTTTAACATTAGTGAGTGCTATGCGCCACGTCTAGTTTGCAGCTTAAAAAATACCTAAAGACTTTCTTCACCTCTCGCTTAACCCATTTTGAAGTAGAACTGCAAGAGTGAATCAAGTCTCTCTCATTTCCAAATGAAGTGCTGTAACTCCAGCAGCATGGTGGCACATCCATGGAGTTCACAAGCTGGACAGAAATTGAGTTGCACGGCTCAATCCTGCTAGGAGGTTTGAAAGCTTAGAGGTAAAATGGGAAGGAGGGTTGCTGGAGAAAAAAATAATTATCTAGGAATAACTGCTTGACATGAGGGTCATTTTCATCAGTTATAATAATTTTCATTAACATTATTGAACAAGAATTGTAGACCTTATTTTCAAACTTCTGTTTCCTTATAGGCAATTCATTTTACTTCTTCTTTCCAACACATTATTAATTCTACCTTGCATCCCATCTCATTCTTTTTTACCTCTTTTGGATGCCCAGTTACTTTTAATTAAATATTAATAACCATATTTTAATTTACCCTGTGACTTGGGAAAAAAAAAGAGAAGGGTACTGCAGTGATTCTTGACTTTCTGAAAGTGATGGAGGAATCCAAAAGGCAACGTATCTATCTCAGCTCAGGCTGACAGCACACCAATTGTCCTGCCACTCTTATCCCATGAAGGTAGAAGATAATTTGTGGAGCTGTGTGCAAATGTCAAAACAGATAAAAGGCTACCCTCTGTGTTTTGTACATCCAGGAGGGGTGTTCTTGTGGGAACCAGCATCTGCAAGAGGGAAAGATCAGCTGCTTAGGCACAAAAAATCTATTTTGGCTTTGGAGATGGGTGTCCCTTTCCAGGGTCTTTCCGAGGCCTCTATGCCAGGGCATGAGCATCAGGCGTTCAGGTCACAGGCAATCTCTGCCTGGCATTGTCTGAAAATCAGGAATCTCTGTGACGTGTTGAACTGAGCATTCAAAATCCCTTTTATCATAGGACTTCTGTGTTACTAGGAACACTAACTGAAGAGAAGCCGCTATTTATTGAGGGTACCTTCACAACTCGAACAGCAGGAGGGTCACTGTTGTGTCTCAAGATTTTTGGGGTGGGGTTTGGGGCATTTCCTGGCCTCCAATCACTGATTTATTCATGAGGCAAGAAGACAGTAAATGTCCTCCCTGGCTCAATGATAAAAGAAATATTTCACACTGACTTTCCTTCTTGGTGCTGTTTTTGAGTTTAGACCATGGCTGCTCAGAATACCCTCAAGCAGTGATATACGTGTGCAAAGATATTGTCACCTTATCAATAGAATGAGGAAGGACATTAAACATGATAACATGTCATTCTAAATCAACTTTAAAATCTCTTGTTTCAGGACAAGTTGTAAAGTGATTATTCATTTTAGATAGAAGTTTGTGCAGATTTATTCTTGTCTTCTTTTTCCTAAAAACGATCGATAATTAGATTTTTTTAAGTTGCCTGAGGGACTGAGAAACTTTATCCTTTGGGTGAAACTGATACCTCTGACCAAGCCTGTGAAGTTTGTTAATGTGTACAGTGTACTAAATCAGGTTTGCCTTAGCTGTCACTCTACTTTGCAAATTAAAAAAAAAAAACAACCAAACAAACAACCCACTGCATGTTCTTGAACAAATATATTTCAATATTTTTTCCCATAATTAAAAAATGCTTTATTCAAATGGAAGCTTTCCACTCATAACTTGAGAATGTGATGTTGTATGATGATCATGCAGGGAAAATGCTTGTTGTTCAAAAATATACATGATTCTGCCATCTGCCACTTAGAGTTGTCTTTAAAAGACCAGCAGGCAACACTTAGAAGGTAAGATTTTTCCTATTACAAACATACCCAGACAGACATGCCTTTTACTTATGGGCATAGGTTCCCAGAGCTGTGCGTTAATAAATTAACCAGCTGCTTCAGAAAGATTTAAAAGACTTCACTGAGTTTTATTTAAGTGAATCCTGCCTATGTAAAATTTATCTATTTTTATTTTATCTACAGGAGTGCTGAAGGTGCTAAAGGACAAGAAAGGTCAGAATTTATAATAATTCAAGGAGGAAATTTGGTGAACTAAAAGATTGTAATTACTGATGGAGTAGAGGATTGATCATTTTCTTTCAGGGTAATTTGTTCAAATCCAACCTAAGATGCTCAATTGCAGATACATACATGTGTGTATATATACGTATACGAATTTTTATTCAGCTAAGTAATCCTGGTGTCTGTAACTATTCATGTGCAAAGAACTAGTCAAATAAGGGTATGTTGGGAAATTAAGGGCCTAAGTCTGTATTTTATGGAAATAGTTACTATTTGACTTATAATGCAGCATACTGGTATACAGGCACTTTCAAAAAATGGCAGAACTAAAATATTGGTGCCAGTCGGGCAGCTGTTCACACAGCTGGAATTAAACAAGGATTTCCCCCCTTTTCCCAAACAACCATGGAAAGCAAAATCTTATCAGCTTGTGTTCATCAAAAAGCTGGCAGGCTATTGACTACTGTCCCTTGTGCTGCCGAATCCTGCCTTGCTACCTTTTCTTCTTTTGTCTGTAGCTACCGCTTGTCCCTCAACCTATCGGAACACTAATTTCTTTAGGGCAGACATTGTCTTCCTCTTATATGCTTGTGCATAATCCTAGTCTATTAACAGTCCTGAAACACGCATTAAGTAACATTCAATATCAGGAGAGATCTAGGACCACAAGCTAATACTATCTAGGCTATTAATGCTCCTATAATTAAACGGGTCACAGATGTAGTGTAGTTTGCTTTATTTTTATATTTACTACTATTTTACTATTATTATTGCTAATATAATCATGGATATAAGGAATTTCTATTCTAATATAGCCATCAAAACTGTTTCCAGTTCATTCTCTGTTTAAATGGCTGATTTCTTTCCTCTTTTTATTGTGCTTCAAAGTGCTTTAGGTGCTATCTGACATCAGAGAAAATATTTACAAAAATGAAAAAAAAAGGAAGGAAAAGCAGACACTATAACTTCTTAAAGAAAGAAGCTTTGTTGGAAAAATTACTCCAGTTTCTAGGGTAAACATGTAAGCTGTTAGCCGATTCTTTTACCTGAATCTCTGATCTACCTGCTAATGAGGAAATGGAGCCAGCCATTTTCTGCCCTCAACCAGAACATGCAAAACTGAGATTTCTGCTTAAAGTAGGTCATCTCTGACTTATTAAAGAGCATGGACTCTTGAAAGAACCTGATACATTTCAAGACAGCATTTCAAACATTACTTGATCAGTATCTCTGTGTAATTTATAAAGCCACTTTATTTTGCTAGTATAGAAAACTAATACTGCAATTGTGGATTATTTTTTTCCTTTCTCACTTGCTACAGATATATACTGAAACAAAAATGCATCCACAGCTAAACCAGATGTATGTATAGACAACATTTTGCCTTTTAATAACAAGGGAGTGGCCTGATTGTTTGTTCATTACAGAAGCATGATTTTTAAAAGTCTGGAGTTTTGAGACGTTCTTTTCATCCCAATCTTAAATGAGGTTTTTACACCAAAAGCTGGTCTTAACAAGTTATCTAAACAGGAATCAATTGTCAATATTTCATTATTGCAAATATCTTCTGTTTGAAAAGTGACATCCAGCATTGTCATAAAATTTGTGGGGTGTGGAAAATGGGGCAAATATTGAGTTGACAACATTTTAAAATCACATAAAAGGGAAGACTGAGTAGGATTTCCAAAATCTCCCACAAAAGCAGGTGATTGTATAATATAGTATCCAATGTATTTTATATATATATAATATTCTAATGGTATGGTAGATTTTGTGATACAGCATGCAGGGTTCTGGCCATGTCCTTTTAGAATGGATATGGAGAGTTTAGATTACAGGCGCAACTAGACTTCTACATGAAATGTTGGTGTCTATTTTCCATTAAAAAAACAATAAAAAGACATATGATCAAGCCACCAATTAAAAAAAAAAAAGTGTATAGGAATTACTGAACATAAATGACATTTTACTTCTGTTTTATAATATTAGATAAGCACATATAATGAAATTGAAAGCAATTAATTTAAAGTTAGAAAAAGGAATTATTATTTTATGTAATACACAATTAGCTTGTAAAACTCTTTGTCAGAAGCTATGGTTGAAGTTGAGAGCATAAACCAGCTGTTGCGGATTAAGTTGTTTAACACTTCAAAAGTGAATTAGATGGGCATTTTTGCACTATGGGAATGAGGAGAGAAGAATTTCCAAAGAAGAAAAAAAAATGCTTGAAATAGTATTTCTTGTATCTCCCCTTGAAGACAAGTTCCAGGTCATTGCTTAAGGTATGGTTCTAGATTGAGTTAATCACCATGTCAGTTCTTATGTAGCTTTTTGAAAAGGTCCTTATTCACTGGAAATAAAGGTATAAATATCCATAAATACCCATGTACAGTGTCATAAGCCAGAAGATGTCATATTTTCAATGCTGTTTCATCCACCACAGTATGCACCTGAATTCTGAGACAATTTTGACCCCATTGGTAAATCAGTTTTTGGGAAGAGGGCCATTTTTAAGAAGCTTTTTTTTAAGACTAATGATCTTTAAACAGATGAATATCATGCCAGGCCTTTGCTGTGAACCAATTATCTTGAGCTAAAATGCTAATTAAGCCTGATTTGCCTATCCAATTAGTGCTTGATTGTACAATCAAACTAGTGCTTGAACAGCTCTGAAGAAACATACTGCTTTCCACAGCTAAGGAGAAAGAAACCGAAAATGGCTGAAAGAGTGCTTTAGATAAAGAAACAAATCCAGCTGCTGAGAAAACCAGAGAGAAAAATATTTGCAAATTCTTCCTTACAACATATACTCATTGTGACACTGAATTAGGTGTTGACTCGTCTGACCAAAGCCCACTTTTACTGCTGGTGCCATCCATCACACGAGCCTCTGCTTGTCTTCAGGGGGCAATGTGGGAGCTCCATTGCGACAGGAGCACCTCAGTCAGGTACGGCAGGCAGCAGGGCAGAGTCCCTCTCACACAAATAGCGACTTGTTGCAGCTTTTCTTGCTTCAAAGTAGCATTTCCTCTCTTTCAGAATCGTATTCTTTAGGGTAAAGGAAATATCGTGCTGAGATTGTCAGCAACATTCCTCACTGCTCAAGTGACTTCCTTTGAACAGCCGTTAAGATACCATTTTAGCTTCGCATTTGCTCTGAAAGGGTAGCAAATAATGAGTGACAGTTGGGAAAAAAAAAAACCAACATTTGAATTCCTAGGCATACACCTTATTTGTATTGCGCTTACGGTCCACCAGCAGCAGCGCCCATTTGTTTTTAGCTAACACTCAACTCCCGTGTCCTACTGTGTGAGATGAAACACAGTGAGGGAGCAATTGCTCCTCTCTCTTACCTTAGGGCAAAATGGCTGATGGTGCTGCAGGCTGAGTCTTGGCAGGGAAATGAACCAAGCGGCAGATTTTGCTGTGTCTGTGCATGTGTGGATAAAATACAGTGGAAACCGAGGGCATGATCCAAATCCCGTAGAGAAGCCCCTGTGCATATGCCTGGAACTCTTCTCGTATCCATTCTAGCATCACTTCCCAGCGCAGGGAAGTGCCAGTGGTGGTGCGACTGCAGTAGCGCTTCTTCCGTTGTCTGACCCTAAAACAGGGAGAAGAAAGTCCTCAGGGGAGGGATGCAGGGAATGGCTTTAGCTTTTCAGCTCTGTGAGGAAGGGAGAGAAACAGTACAAAGGCTCATCACGCTTGTGTAACTGCTTTGGCTACAGTCAGTGACACAGCAGAAACCGTCCCCATCTCCCTAAAACCAGCAACGGGACGTAGTGCAGACAGAAAAGTCACTGCTTTTAACACTGCTTTTGCAGCAAAAATGCAAAGGGAAAGAAGTGGTTTATGAATTATTTGATGTGTATGAGGTGTCTTAAAGCACAGTAAAAGTTCACAAAGACATTACATATCAGTAAGTTCAACAATTCTGTTGCCAATAACTCTACGACAATTTAGCATTGGTTTTCATTACCACTTTTTCTGGAGTTGAACAGAGTGCAACAGCTACTTCCCTTTATGTAACTTAAGGGCATAATAGGGTGGAGCTTGTTGTTTGTAGAATAATGGTCAGAACATCTTTGTATAACCAGCTACAGTCAAAATTCATTTGCAATACTTGTATCAACTACTTAAGTGGAACGTTTTTGGCTCCTGCCTGGTTTGCAGGAATTTGGCTGAATTTCAAGACAAGCTTTTAAAGCTGATTTGAACCAACATTACATCAACTGAAGCTAAAGAAAAGCTTTGCATGAACCAAAAATAAAAGAAGTACTTTGGATTCTTATATGATCCGTATAGCTATTTTGCTTTCTCCTTAAAAGTTTGTGTAAAAAGATACTTTAAAAAATTTCAATCACATATATCATTTGTCTTGAATCAGAGAATTTTGTACACTTTCAACTCTGTGTGGAATACAGTAACAGAAAAACCACCGAGCCCATATGGTTGTTCAGTGTTAAGGTCTTTGATAGATTTAATGCTCTCATTTAGACTTATCAAAGTTCCACTATATTATTTTTGCAGGTTAATGCTTTTTTTCTTAGTTCATGTATCGTATTAGAATTGAGATTAGCTCATGCTTATTTTGAATACTAACTCATTCCACAAATAAATGATTCATGGTGGGGTAATCTATACAGGTGATACTGATACCATGCTCCAGGCTGAATCCAGCCCCGATTCTGCCACTATCATCCAAATGGAGCTGTATGAAATAAAGTGGGATCATGTGTATGCTAATCCAGTAAAATCAAGATGGAAAAATACGTCCCTCAGACATCAGTATAGATGTACAGGTCATAAAAGATAAGCAATGTCTAGAGTTTGGTAGGTTACTTCCACAGTTGTATAGATTATTATTTGAAGGAGAGCTGTAGCAGTGCACTCTTTGCTGACACTTGGAAAATACAGTAAATATTTTGCAGAATGCGTCAACTGCTCTCAGCTTCGTGTGTAACACTGAACTTTTATGAAGTGTGTTATTATTAAGGATTAACTACAACATTACCTTTTAATAGGATCATAAATCTTTAATTACAGTTCAATATGGTACCAACTAAAATTGCTTTTGGAATGAAACCTTTTTATTAAATTATATGAATAAGAATTCCTTTCAGAAGTAAAGAAATCATAACTTCTCAGACAGAAGTTAAGGCGTGCAAAACTCCCACTGACTTCAAAGGGTGCCAGTGTCTGCCCACAGATTACCATGGAATTTACCTGGTCTGCCACTACTATTTTTACTACTTTTAATGCCCATTAAAAATTCAGGTCCCTCTGTGATTGTTATATTTATATTTGTTCTTTAAATTCACAATCGTGTCAGCTCTAATTATGTAAGAGATCTCACCCCGGGGAGGTGGCTTGGCATGACATCTTTTTTCTGCTGTCAAAGATACAGGCAGTGGGGAAACAGCAGGTTGGTGGAGAGGCAGTTTTCTTTAAGAAACAGGAGTGTTCATTGAAACTACATTAAATGTACAACTGGAACGTCTTGCCAGTTGAAGCATGAATGTCCATTACTGTCACTGCAGCTGCAGTTTCAGCTCCAGCTTAGTTAGCTTCCCTGCAATGGCGTTCCCGAACACTTTTCTCCTCAGGCTCTGAGGCTGCCTGCGGTAGCAGGGCTGTGCAAAGGGGGGTTACTTTGTGCCTCAGTGATGGAGCTCAAATGCTGTAGCAATGGGAAAGTTTTTAAGACATGCAAAACTGCATATTATTGCTTGGAGGGATATTTTAGGCATCTCTCAAAGGGACAATTCCTAGGACCAAAGCCTTAGTTCCCATTGTGCTCAGTTCAGAGGGCAGCCAGCAGGAGGCCCACAGAGCGGGAGACATGGGGCAGATAGCGTATCTGCTTCTGAGAGAATATAATGCACTTAAACACTTTCCTGTTAGTTTAGTCTTCAACATTTTATTTTGCTTTGTTTTTCAAACAGCAGCTGACTTTTGTATGGGAATGTCATTTTGGACCGTACCCTTGGATTACACCCATGAGGTGAAAGGCAATATATCCTATCCACTCCTCAACTTCCATTCAAGGCAAAGAGGAAATCTGTGCCAAAGAGAGTGAGCTGCACACGGAAAACGTTCTTTGCAGCTGTGTCCTGAATGGATGTGTAAAGAGGTAACGCTTCAGTTGCAAGGCAAGAGAAAAAGGGGACACTGTTTTCACAGCAAATATTTTCCAGCCCACTGATGTAAAACCCAGTGTTTACGTATTAGAGAATAGATGCAGGGAATTCTTTCACTGTGGCAGGTAGACCGGGCAAAGCGAATGTTCACGTGCATTTGGTGAAGCTGCATCACAACAGCTGCTAGTTTCAGCAGTCCTTTCCGCTCTTTGCAAGTATAAAAGATCAGTGGCAAGCGAGGTTAGTACTGGTCCCAAGGCTGTTCCACAGGCTGTCAATTAAAAGAGAAAATTAAGATGATTTTGCAAGTGAAACCGAATTTGCATTCTTTGTATGCAAATTTGCCTAACTGACATGTGCTTATTACAAGGATTAAAACACGGAGAAAGCCACCTCTGTAACATTTCCCTTATCCCTCTCTTGACTGGCATTACTGTCCTCGTGCCTTTTTTTTTTTTTTTAAGCTGTCTCTGCTTTCCTTTCAGGGCTGGGGTACCAACACAGTGTTTCAAAGGTAATTTGCAATGCATTAGCTTTTACTAACTAACTTGAAAAACCATAGGAAGTGAAGCGGCAGTAGCATAGGCGTCAGTCTGGCTAGACTGCACGCCCAAGAGCTCTGGCCGGTGGAGACAGTTTGCACTGAAATTCATGACGGTACATCCGTGCTGGCATGGCCATTGAAGTTAACTAGTTTAGAGGTGACACTGATACTGACTCCCTGCTTTGCAATCCTCCAGATACATGCAGGTACAATCCAGCACATTCCTGGCTATGGCACTTGCTGCTGTCCTGCAGAAATAACTTTTGTCCCCTGGTCTAGAAGCAATCGTAAGGGTGGAATTGGTTAGTTGGCAAACTTGCAAGTTTGAATGCTTTTGCCGCAATAATTCAACGGGAATCTTGCTTCCCACCGTCACTGAGTCTCACAGCACGTGGTGAATATCACCGAAATGGGCACAACGGCTACATTATCTAGCAGCGCAGACTGAGAAGAACGCACTTGTAGAGTGAAATGGTAGTGGGGATGCCATATTTCAGGCTTTTTCTGTTTTTATTAATTCAGACTGCCTTGCATGCGCTGGACACCCGTTTGCAATTGGGGTGCATTATGTGCGCTGCTGACATTCATCTTCTGGGCTAATTCTACCCAAAAAGAAAGGGGTTGTGCGAGAGCTGGGGTTTAGGTAATACCAGAATGCAGACAAACAGGGCTGGGGAGGAGGATGAAATAAAGGTTGCCTAAAAATCTCTTAAACAGCAAACAGTGCTACACATTCATTAAAGCATTATGGTTAATTGCAGATAAAAGGAGCGGAGTTGGATGACTGAATGGTGCACTCGCAAGAGTAGCAAATTTAGATTTTTTTTTAAATCAGATTTAAAGAGTTTTTCAGTTTTACCCTCGGTTTTCAGTGCTTAGCTCTGCTTAGCTGCAGGATTACGGGTAGACTTTAATTTTTAACATCAGCATATGTTGGGCATATATGCAAAAAGTCATAACCTACCCCAGCTTTTGCAATCTATTTTCACAGCCGATTCCCTTTGGCGATCCAACTTGTGATTTTGCTTTTTAATATACTTTATGGAAAAATACAGGTAGCTTAAAGTGACAAGAAAAAAACATTCAGGAATGTTTGCATTTTTCTTTTCCTGATGTGCTGCTACCTTATGCGATTATGTTCACAAATGAATGCCACAAATAATTTGCTTATGTTTGTGAAATGCTCGTATAACAAATTTGAGATTAGCATTTTTTTTGTATACCAAGCCTTCAAACCAGAATAAGCAATTAATTATTTCCATAGCTTACACTATCTTGCTGGCAGATTTTTCTCCTAACAAACAATTATTTTTGAAAAAAAAATGATGCGGGTGTTTTTTGGTTGTGGAGGTTTTTTTATGTGTAGGGTTGTGGGCTTTTTTGGTGTGCTAGACTCCCTGCTGAATGTGTTTTATAAAGTCAAAGAGACTGAGAGGGCATTTCTCACTCCATTTGCTCGGGCTATAACTTACCACAGGATTGTAGATGTATGTGAACTATAACATAGGGAGAAAAAAAATAATATTTCTCATTATATTGATATTACTAGGTATACTGAATAAAAGACTGTTAACTTAAACTCAAAGCCTGGTGGAACACATGCCATTGATGTTTTAATTAGAGAATTTGAAAAGGCTATACTTCTGAGCTGATTTCTTCATTAATTTTTTTATTCACAAGGATTAATTGTACAGGGCAAATAAGATAAAGTGTCTTGTATAGAAGTGAAAAAGTGGTCTGTGTGCAATATATATTTGCAGAGCCAGCAGCCCAGTTACAGTGATAATTTTATGCTGGCAGCTAGCATCTGGCATGCTGACCTCACAAACTGACAGACAATCCGCACGTAAAACACACATTCAACTTATTCTGGGGAAAAAGTCAGAAAAGTTTGTGCTTACCAGACAAAACTGTCCTGTGTGCATATGTCAGAGGGATGACATTTCCCTGGCAAGACCCGGGACAGCACATCTCGTTGGGAAGGCAGGTTGTCACCAGAGACTGAGGGTTCTCCTGGTCTCCCTGCTCCCCATGGGCGGCCCCCCAAAGCTGCTGCCCCTCACTGATGAATGGGGGTGGGCTCTCACCCCTTCAGGGCTGGAGATATTCAGCTCCATGATGGTGAACCTTTTTTTTATTCCTTTTTTTTTTTCTTCCACTTGCCAGCCCACACAGCTGCCTCCGTCTGCTCCAGTATGTTTTTCTGCAAACTTCTGAGCCAGAGAGCTGATGCCCCGTGTTTTCCCAGGAAAGCCCACCTGTACTTTCTCTGAGATTAAATTCAGGCACACAAAAGTCAAAGTTTAAGTTCTAGGCAATGGTTTCCACTGAAAGGTGCTTGTGGCTATGATATTACTGTATTTTCTGCATGACGGGGGTTGTTTTAAAGCAAACATTAGCTGTAGCCTGGGACCCCATAGCATCCTCTTCATCCTTCTGGATCCTTGTCTTCCATCCTGCCCTAGCATTCCTTACCAGTCTCAATTTATCCCCTTTTTTTAGCAATTTCCTGTCTTGATATCACTAGTAATGTTCCCATGTCCTTCATGGAAAAGGAACTCAGGCTTTGTGTGAGTGTTTTGGGCTTTGTGGCCTTTTTTAGGTGCTCTTGCTGCACAATATTGCACTACTGTATGGGGAAATAGTACTACTATTTCAGGTCCAGCCAAGGGGAGACTCTTTTTTCTTTCAAAGCAGCCCCCTTTCAAGATCCTTAGCTATAGAAATTGTAGCAGCTATTACCAGGCCCTGACCCTGATGTGAGCGCTCAGGCCCTAAAGGGAAAGCAGGCTTTATCCTGCAAGTGGGTACTCAGATTCTTGGAAAAAAAGCACAGCATCTCAGGAAAGCCATTCTAATTAGAAAGAACTGACAGGTTTCCACATTATTTAAACTGCCATTTTTTCACCTGCTTATTTGGAGGGGACAAATCCGGCTATTCTCCCTCCCTTCAAAACTAAGAAATTCACTGTACGATATTATTACTAGGGTAGGACATAGGTTTCTACTCTCAGCAGAGAGTAGAAGATGTAGAAAATTAAGCTTATTAGTTCCATCAGGGGAAGTTACATTTGGGGGAATTATTTCAAGATTGTTTGTCAGAGGTGTGTTTTAAAGATTTCTTATGCCTAATTAAGAAACAGCAAATGTCCAAAGCTCACGAGCTGACACAACAGTATAATGAAAACATAGCCAAACTTATAAAGAGATACTATTTCATTCTTTCAACAACAGATGTAGTTGTGTTGGAAATGATGGGCACAGACTGAATAAGGAGCCAAAACCATAGGAAAATAACATAAAATGATACCTGCTGTCACGTCTCCTTGAGTTACGATCTCATCATGATTTCCAGGCTAAGTCGGGTTTTACCTTGTTAGTAGCTTGATAGGAGAGCTGATAAGGGAAATCCATCACATTTGTAGGAAGCGGTATTTATGGATAAGTAATCAGTGCTGCCATTCCCTCCCCCTCCACAGCCCAAATCAGTCCTGAACCCCCTATTTGGCTTGAGTGTTTTGGGCTGCCAGAGGGCAACACAGCAAACAGATCCTGGCCTCTAACACTGATTAACTTTCCCACAGCAGGTTTCACCAAAGAGGCCTATTAATCAGAGGTGCCTTGCTCAGGTTCTAAACTGGATAATTAAATTTTCCCTGCCTACATTACCTTTGTAGTTTCAATTACTTTACAGCTTTTTTTCCCTTCTTTTTCTGTTAATACAGATGATTTCCTGAAATGGTGTGCAATATGCCTTTGCTCTCATACATGTGTCCACTCCAGATACATCTGTATTTGAACCACAGTCATTCTGCCCCGCACGACATTTGTATAGCCCTTGCAGACACTCTAGGAACTGATAAATATATCTGTTTCCTTGGTGATATAACAGCAATTCATGATACATCATGAATTCACCATACTTTAAAATAAACATACCTGCATTTTTTATGCACTTGGAAATGTATAAGAGCTGCATCATTTATGGGGGCATTGACCTCAATGTAGGAGACCCAGAGACCTGGAGAACATCCTTCAGTTCAGAGCTTTTCCATGCCACCACCTAATCAGTACATGGAGGGCAGGAAAATGCCTCTCTGATAAGAGAGGGTGCAGGCCCTGAATATTTTGTTTGTTCTGGGACACAACACATCTTTTAGCTGCCACAGCTCTTAGCTGGTTCTTTGCTATTACTCAAAAAATAAGTTGAAGCTGCAGCTTAGGTGACCGGAGCTATCCAGAAACATGGACATAAATTCCAAACAGTCAAATAAAATTTTGCACATCAAATGAGAATACAGAGCAGAAAGATTTAATTCAAGGCATACTGATCCAGGTTGTTGCACTGATGTAATTTCCATCCCTCAGAAAGGTTAAAAGGAAGAAATAACAAAAAATATTGTAACTAAGCCTATCACTGAGATCTGTACCTGTGGAATATTGATTCAGCGTTGCTAATCCAGAGGAAGGCAGGGGTTCTTGCATTTACTGTAGCAGTAATATGGTGAAGTTGTACTTCTCAATGACGTTCCACTGCAAACACAAACACTGAATCAATATTCAAGGCTACTGTTTCCTACTGGAAAATCCACAGCAGGAGAAGCTGAGGAATGAATTGCTCTGCCCATGTAGATTTTAACACACACGCTATGGGAATATGTTAGTTCTGTGCTTTTTACCCAGGCATTGCAAGAGGGCTCTTGGACTTTGATGTGTTCAGGTTTTGCTTGTACAGACAGTTCAGACGCTGCTGTGAGATTACCACCGCTGGGAATCTAAAGGGAATCTGGGTACTGAATTTTAATGTAGCAGTACCGCGAGACCCTTTTAGCACAACACCTGCCCTCACAAAGCAGCAGAGCTGCCAGCGCAGGAGGGCAGCTGGGGCAGGTCTGCAGCAGCCTGACAGCAGTAAGGGGGGCTGGAGACTTTCCCTTATCTCGTTAACTTCCATCACTTGGTATGTGTAAGGAGGAGAGAGGCCAGAGAAAGGAAAAGGGAGAGATGACATACGGAAGGGGAGGGGAAGAGAACAGGTGTCAGAATAGGAACAAATACTGCGTTTTTCTTGGGACCCTAAACAGCTTTTGCGGCCTTGTAGAGCAGTATATAAAATTAACCATTTTCATAACTAAAAATATTAAGATATTAGAACTTTTCTAATAAGATGCATTTTCATATCTGAAATAGCATTCAAATCCAAACTTGTTTTCAATGGAGATGCAACACAAAATTTGGGTCCAATGTGAGTCCCTGTGTATCTGCGTGTTTAGGTCAGATGAAGTGATTCAAGTGTAATGTTGTGTTTGGTGTAAGTAATGCTGACTTCTTTCTCTGCCCCTTCCTCCCCTCTCATGGTGGACTTAAGTAGGAAAAGACTTTGTCTGAATAGGAGTGTTAATATCCTCTTAACATCACCGTTCATCTACCCCTGTTTGTAATAATAGCTGGCTGTCGGCGTAAAGTTTATAGAGGCTGTGAGATGGGCTAGAAAGTAGGACACCACCATTGACCTTGCTGTTCAGAGTCGAATAAAACTCTATCCCTGAGTGGGGGAACTATTTAGAAACAGAAATAAGTCTGATTTTCCTGCTGCTTTGCAGTTTCTTACTGTTAGCAGTCACCTACTCTTGGGGATGTTACATGCAAAACACTTATTTTCTTAATGTGCTCTATACGGTGGTGCTGTTAATGAGTGCTGTCAGTAATTGTGGGACTTCAGTCATACCCTCTCTCTTGCTACCTCTCACATTTCTCAGTGTCATTTCATAATAGCCAATATCCACGTGCTGAGGACAGCTTTTCCAGGCACTCTAAAGACTTGGCAGTACAAGTGTTAGCACACGGCAACCTCAGGATTTGTGGTTTAGAGCATAAATGTGTAGTGTACAAACCATGCTATGATCCTCATTCATGCGGATGCCGACCATGATGTGTGGACACAGAAATGCTAAATATTTCTGCACACGGGGCTTTGCTCCACTCTGAAAGAGCATACTGCAACTATCACCCTAGGCATGAGAGCAAAATAGCTGGTCACTACAAGTGCTCTTGTAGCCACTTTTCATACTTGCTTTTCCCACTATATAAAATCTAATTTTCCTTAATGTCATTCTGCTAGTACATTATCATCCACTTCTGTGCCCTTTCGTGCTGCTGAAATGGTGAGAAAAATGTACAGGAGCAGGGAATTAAGTATCTCAGAGCGTTTTGTGAGTCGAAGGCTAGTGTCTTAATCATTAAGATAGTCTACTTTTCTGCCTTCCAGCAAAAATTAAGTCCAAGTAAATAGAAAGGGATATTGCTGCTTTTTGCTTGATTCTGGAACATTTTGTATTTTTTTAACACTGTAGGCTTTATTCTAAACATTTATTAATGTCATTGCTACAGAGAGTCTCCACTGAATCCTGGTTCCTTTTTCTTTTTATTGCAGATTAAACATCATAGAAAGCTACAGAAACTGCACCCAGGACTTTTCAAAGTGATGTGCCCGCAGTTGTGAGGTTGGCAGTGCTTCATCTGCTGAAATGTTTATCTCATCAGCCCCAGGCACCTCACAGTTTAGATGCATTTCTCACACTATTGGTATGGTCTCACCCTCAGGGATCAGCAGAACACCTGAAGGTCTGTAGCCTTGGGGTAGCACAAATTTTGTCATCCCTTTACCATCCCTTTATCCCCTAGCGTTTCATGACTCAGTGCTCTGGTACGGCTGTGACTGCTGCACTTTAATGTTTGGGTGGGCATAACATCTTACAAGTTTTTAAAAACTTTTTAAAGGACTGAACTTATAACATCCCTACTACATGAGGCTTCGCTCCCCCCCACCCCCCCCACCCCGTAAGGGACATCACAAACCTCAGAACTGGTTTTATACAAAAGTCTAAATAGCGATAATGGGGCAGAAGATATTTCCTCTAATTCTTGCTGGAAATGGATATTAGGGGAGGTGCGGCATCGCAGAGGAAAAAAACATTTGTTGATATTCTGCTTCCTATGGCTTTTCCTTTCAGCTCATGTCACTGTATTGAAATGCAACATATGCTAATTCCTGCCTGTGATTTACAGTTATTCTGGACATTTACATTGGTTGCAATGGTTTCTCATGCATGTTATCTGATCATCCTATGCTATCAACAATTAAAAAAAAGAAAACGAAGAGGCTTTGGGTCGTCATGTATTTCATTGTAAATCAAAAATTTTTAATACAGAAGAAAAAATTAAAGCATTTGTCGTAATCCTTATCTATCATGAGCTGTAATATTTTAGTCTTCTATAGGGGAAAAAAACGTGGTTTGATGAAAACCTCCTTGATGTCCAGCAAAGGTATATCTTCTAGAGAAGTGTCCAGTCTTGACATGATGAAGTAAAACGAGGCTATTGGCAGACTGTCCCAGCATTCTCACCATGTGCATATTATTATTCGTGTATAATCTGTCTGTCTTTGCTTCAAGCCATTGGTTATTTATTCTCAGTTATAGAGGTCTTAATAAGTATTTTCTTTCACACATACATCAGTGAAATTACTTCTCAAGATCTGCCGCCCCCTCCCCCCCAAAAAAATAATTAAAAATGCCTACCACATTTCTTTGTAAACTAAATAGGCTAAACTTTCAGTTCTTCTTCTTCAGTCTGGAGTTTTACAAAACAACAAATCACACCCGCTGCAATGCTCCTCATTCAGCCTCCCTGCTGCTCCCCTCACACACATCATTCTACAAACACAGGCAGCAGAGCCAGAGATCAACTCCTGCTTTGTTTTGTCAAAGACGGTGTACACAACTGACATGGCTTTCCAAAGTCACTTGCACCCATTTAAAATAAGGGCAGAAACTCATCTCCTTGATTTTGCAGTGGGTTGCAAAATTCATGTAGTGTTTTTGCTAGATACCAAGCAGTGGGAACTTAAAAAGTGCAGGACGTTTCTGCGGCTCCAGCAGAGAGAAGGGTAAGATGCACATGCGTATAGGCCTGCCACAGTTTTGAGGAAAACACTTCAGTGCCAGTTAAAGGCGGTGCTCAAAGCATTCATAGCAAAGGAAGTCTTAAGCTGCAAAAATTTAAATTAAGTTCTGCAACACCCTAAGGAGAGTTTAGGATGGTTTATGTAGGAATTTGTAGCTATTCTTCAAAGCTCTGGAATTTAAAAAGCTCCTAAAATTCAGATCTAGGCTTTTCGCTTAGGTTTAACTCTAATTTGCAAAGAGCTGTGAATGTAATATCTTGCCCCAGCCTCCTCCCAATCTTCTCCACATTTTTCTCTCCTTAGACCAGCCACATGAAATTGCTTCCATGAAAATAAACGGTTCACCAAAAAACGTCAACTGCGGAAACAGAACACACCTTTATTGTTCTAATATGACATTCCAGTGTAGATATAAAATTAATTTTGTTAATGGTATTAAAGCACAGAACAAGAAAAAAATGGGCTTTGATCTTGGGTCTTGCTCACACTGGACCCAAACACTGGCTAGTTTCACATGAATAACATGCTGTTATTCAGCATGTTAACCAAGCCTTTTAAAGGCAAAAATCAGTCCCAAACAATCCTCAGGTAGACCTATTTATACCATATTTTTTTTACCTTACCTTATGTATTTTCAGTTTTCAAGCACTTCCTAAATAATTTTGGTTTTATCCTTCACTCTGCATTCCACCTGCTTAATTTTGTGTGTTAACCTTGTTTAAACCTGTGTCAGTTCAACTCTGGGTGAAGACCCTCCTAATACTATTGTGGCTACATAGTTTATTACAACTAACTTTACAAGTCCCAGAAAATAGTGTGAGACCACCCAGACAATTCTTGGAAAACAATCTAATCTACTTGTTTTTTTGAAGGTACCTGAAGATCCAAATACTGGAGTAGATGTAACACGGTGGGGATCCAATGTGGCAACTGCCCCATTCCTCTAGAAATAACGCTAGGTAATTCTCTGTCTCTGCTTTGGGGATATTTGAGATGGAAATCACTATAAATACAAAATAAACCTTATAACTCTGTACGTGTGGTTGTCTCCAGAACAGTTTATAATATACTATAATAATATCCAGTCAAATGCTTACCTGTCAGCGAAATAAACACCCTTTGAAATAACATAGGTAACCGATAAGAAAATTATTAAAATCTTAACAGAAAACAAAATTGATCCAGTGGAAAACAATATGGTCAAACCCTAAAAAATGTTGACCACCTAAAAATAAAACACTGCAGAGAAATGCTGATTTTGATTTTAGGAAGCCTCGCATGTGTCTCTGACATGCTGCTTGCCCGCTTTTGGTAGCTCACCTCCCCCAGCTGTTGGACAGTGGTAGCAGCCAGCAGAAGGGAAGATTTGACAGTTGAACATGAGCTTCAGCCACCCATAATGGTTGACTTGTAGTGACACACTGGGCAGTAACGTGCTGGGGTGCATGGTGTGTGGGAACACATCCTTGCTGTCCAACTGCTACCTCCAGCAGGGAGCTAGGCTTGGCTGGGGGATGCTCTTTGCCCAGTAAAAATAAGCAACTAAACTCTTTTCTGCTTAGTCTGACAGTAAATTAACCACAAATATTTTTAAATGTGGAACTGAAATAAAGAAATTTATCTTGACTTTTGGGGTATTTTTCTTTAGGACTATGTTGGCATGGACTTTGCTAAAAAGAATATTCCACATATTCTTTCCTTCAGAATTCTCCTTCTAACTTCTAATTATTTTTGCATGTTCTCTGAGATGTACTTTCACCTTCCAGAAAATCCATTTCCTCTGATTTGTATCAATTGTTCATTTGCTGCTCCTTCTTGAGATTTCTCACTCCTAATTCATGAATCCATTAAAAGGCTTTCCTTTGAAAAGTTGCCTCCACCGTTGTGTCAATTATTTTCCAGTGTTGGTGCTGGCAAGTAGGACTTGTGACTCTCCTGAGCAATTAACCTGGCAGTTATCAATAGCAAACACCAAGCACTGTAAAAAAACGCCACCGAGTTGGGAGCCATAAGGCAATGGATTGCACAATACAGCTAAAGGAAAATGTAATTGTAAAATGGTTAGCCTATCTGACTTCTTTGAACCCTTGGCAGGTGACACGCTTAAGTAATGGGTTTGGAAAGCTCAATCTCCCACCTCCCTGTGCTCTGGTCCCTGTGGAACGGCAGAAATGCATATATATATGTATAGGGGTGTGTATATTTAAACAAGGAATGGCAAGCAGACTATAACACCATTCTGTATGACCGGGTTTCTTTAAAATGCATGGATCATTGGGTGGAAATAAGGGTCTTTTAAATAAAAATCAAACTTGGACAATAAATCACAGTTATTTTACAGCAATCTTTACATGGATAGAGTGACATTTGTGTTCAAACCCTCCCTACTTGGAGCCCAGTGCTCTATTTCACATAAGCAGGCTCACTGGTTTTATAGGGAGTCGTCACCACTGTGCCCAGGCTGCACTTTCCTCTGTGAGCTTGCCTGCGGCACGATGTGCCTGAGCTGCTCCAGACGGGGGGCAGGCAGCACTAACTTGTACTAACATGACATGTACTCACATGACGTACTCACCATGCAGGAGCTGGTCCTGCGAGGGTTCAATGTCGCAATGCAACATCCACCTGCATTGCACTGCTGTGCATGTGCAGCCATCGCTTATTGCATTTTTTGAAACAATTGTCTCTTGCTTCTCCCTTCCTCCCACCCTAATGTGACTTCCCTGAAATCAGATGGTTTACCGTGGCTCATCGAGCTCTGTGCCTGGGCTTGGCAGGGTATGTGCTGCACTGAAGTTGGGAAACAGACCCTAAACCAGTGAACTCAGTAGTAAAGAGTACAGAGAATTTTCATCTGAACTGCTGTTGGTGTGTGCCACATCGCTCTTTACAGTAGATCACATTGTTTTGCTTCTTTTAATTGATAGGAAACACTTTTAGTGTGTAATAAAAGGTTACTTTGTAATTGAATGCAAATACTCTGTACCCTTGGCAATCGTTTTCTGATATCTATCCCATTGAAGAATGGTTAATTATCTGATTTAACACCAATTCCTTATGATGGTAGTTGACAGGGACATGTACTGGATATCTGAGACTGTTCCAGGATTCTGAAATTGTCCATCATCTCAAAACGTGATCTGACTTGGTTGGTGCTAAAGAACATCTGAAGGTTATTATAACTTGTATAAGGTACAGGCAAGTTTGCATTTAGTACTGTACTATAAGCTTTGTGAAGTGTAACAGCACTAAAGTTATACATTAGCTCTATGAAATGGAAGTGTTCTTGCATATTACATTAATACCAGTTAATAGGGAATTAGTGCCACCTAATGTAAAAAAGTAACCCAAGTGTCTCTGATAGTATAAGGGAAGGCTTTCTTATTCTCTCTCTTCCATTTGCAATAAATACTAGTGAAATAAAAATAACCATGGATTATGAAGCTGTTAAATATTATATATTCCTATGCTATTAAATATCGTCTATTCCTATTACATAAACTTTACCTTTGATGAATAACAAATTCTCTGTTTTATTCTGAGAAATTGGCCATTTCGTAATGCTCTAAAGGATTAATTGTGGTAATAAGATACTTCCCTGTCACAGTCTTGTGTAAACTATAATTATTTTGGTCCCAGTTCTGCAAATGCGTATGCAAGTTCTTAATTGCACTCAGGTGAGGAGAATTAAGTGCATGTATAAATGTTAATGTGAGCAGAAGCAAGGTCCTATGTGTAGCCTTTTTGCCTTTTACTAACGGTACAAGTCTGAATTCCAAAGATGACTCAGTCTCCCTGACTATTTTATAGGAGAAAAATAATCCTTTAACAAAGATTAGTGAGAGCAAAGATAAATATAGCGAAGGAATGCTCTGGTTCCCCAATAATTACTTATCAAGTACCTTCTATCTGAATCGAATTTGCCAAAAGAAAGAACAAAAAGAAAGTAATCATTAATTAGAAAAAAAAAGAAAGATTGCAGTTTCATCCAGAACCCTTTTCCCTTTTTCACACTTCTTGCATTTTGGCTGCAAGTATCCTCCACCTTTCAGTCACTCAGGGGGACTAAGTTATATGGCAATGCCTGAATGTTGAACACTTAACCCAGCTTGTGGGTTTGCTCCTGCTAGTCCCACTCAGGACAGTGCTCCCAGTGACTGTGGAGAAGGCAAAACTCTGTTCAGCATCTAGATTAAAATATCCGTACTAGGAAGATACAATACATAGAAATCTATAGCTTCTGTCTATAACAAAAATGTAATTGACATAAGCATGAATTTGCTTACTGAGATGTAGTCACATGAGTCACTTCTGCCCAAAGATGATTTGACATTAAAGCAGTGACTTACATAAAGATACAGGTACGTATTGCAGTATCTAGAGTGATCTAAGTAAGAAAGAGCAGTGAGCAGTCTAGGGCAGAAGTCATGAAGCTCCTGTTATAGCCCTAGTTAGAGGTTTTGCTGAGAAAGCTTTGCTTTATCTTTTCAACTAATGTTAATGCCAACATATACTGAAGCACTATTATTACATTTGATATTTTAGAAATGATGCATTTGTGCAAAGGTTACTTTAGACATTGCCACTGTTAACCATAATAGGCCTTCAAATGTTTGAATCAGGATGAATATGGGTATTGATGAGGGAGAGGCAGCTACTTGCAAATCCGTTATTTTGTTGGTTTTATAAAAAAAGGTATACCAGTGCATGACACCTTGAAAAGAGTCAGAATGAAGTATCAGTAAATTATATTGGAGCTTTTGAAAATATTTAAGTCATAATGCTATCACAGAATCACAGAATAGTCAGGGTTGGAAGGGACCTCTGGAGGTCATCTATTCCAATCCCACTGCCAAAGCAGGTTCACCTAGAGCAGATTGCACAGGATGGCGTCCAGGCAAGTTTTGAATATCTACAGAGAAGGACACTCCACAACCTCTCTGGGCAGCCTCTTCTAGTGCTCTGTCACCCTTGAAGTAAAGAAGTTTTTCCTCATGTTGAGACAGAATTTCCTGTGTCCCAATTTGTGCCTGTTGACCCATGTCCTGTCGCTGGGCACCATGGAACAGTCTGACCCCATTCTCTTGACACCCACCCTTTAGATATTGATAAGCATTGATGAGATCCCCTGTCAGTCTTCTCATCTCCAAGCTAAACAGACCCAGGTCTCTCAGCCTTTCCTCATAAGAGAGGTGCTCCATTCCCTTGATCATCTTTGTAGCCCTCTGCTGGACTCTCTCCAGCAGTTCCCTGTCCTCCTTGAACTGGGGAGCCCAGTACTGGACACAGTACTCCAGATGTGGCCTCACCAGGGCAGAGGAGAGGGGGAGGATGACCTCCCTCGACCTGCTGGCCACACTCTTCTTGATACACCCCAGGATGCCGTTGGCCTTCTTGACCACAAGGGCACATTGCTGGCTCATGGTCATCCTGTTGTCCACCAGGACTCCCAGGTCCCTTTCCACAGAGCTGCTCTCCAGGAGGTCAGCCCCCAACCTGTACGGATGCATGGGGATATTCTTCCCCAGATGCAGTCCCCTACACTTGCCCTTGTTGAATTTCATTAGGTTCCTCTCCACCCAACTCTCCAGCCTGTCCAGGTCACACTGAATGGCAGCACAGCCTTCTGGTGTGTCAGCCACCCCTCCCAGTTTTGTGTCATCAGCAATCTTGCTGAGGGTACACTCTGTCCCCTCATCCAGGTTCTTGATGAATATGTCGAACAAGGCTGGACCCAGTACTGACCCCTGAGGAACACCACTAGCTACATACCTCCAACTAGGCTCTGCGCCACTGATCACAACCCTCTGAGCTCTGCCATTCAGCCAGTTCTCAATCCGCCTCACTGTCCACTCATCTAACCCACACTTCCTAAGCTTACCTATGAGGATGTTAAGGGAGAAAGTGTCAAAAGCCTTGCTGAAGTCGAGGTGGGCAATGTCTACTGCTCTCCACTCATCTACCCAGTGAGTCATGCCATCACAGAAGGCTATCAGATTGGTCAACCGCTTCCAGGTGGGCAGAAAAGCAACTACATTAGTTTTGTTGCATGATTGATAGTGTGTCATAAATAAGGTGAGGAAAATTGCCCAGTCTGAGCTTTTCTTCTTTATTCAGTAATTATGGTGAATGTCTGATTGAAACTGACCATGCAACTTTAAGAGCATTAGGGTCAAAAACCTCAGCATCTCTATCTATAATGTGAGTTTGGTGAGAGTTACCGTTTAGTTACACGAACATTTATAGCACGATATTATTTTTTTCTTAAAATGAAACCTTCAATTTATAAAAATGATAAAATAAACTAAAACTTAAAAAAACAACCTACAACTTGTCTCAATGAACTTGACATTGTGAACCATTAGAAAGACAACTGTTATTCTGAGACATAAACAATGAATATTGTGAGGTGTTTTACAGTGAATTTCAGCACAGTCCAAATGTTTCAACTAAAATACAATACTTGGAGAGAAATGCAGCTAGATGAAATGTTTTGACTCTGACAATATGGAATGACTGGTATTAAAAAACTTTTAATAAATAAACTGCATACATTTCCTTCCCCACCAAAGTAATTTAAAATATGCACTATCTTTAAGTGATAGCGCATAATAGAAAATTCAAAATGTAATTGTAAAAGTAATTATTTGTGTCATGCACACATTTATTTTTATTACAACTCCAATTTAGTTCATATTTTTGTTACCACAATGTAAATTATAAACATGTTTGTAGCTGACTTTATATCAGGTTATACACTTAAAGCATAAATTGTTGCTGTCAGGATTACTAGTTATTCTGATGCACAGAAAATACATTCTGGAACAAATTACACAAAGTTGCATGCTCTGGCTTTTGAGATAGTTGCATGAGTCTAATGGTAAAAGGTTTGCCCATTTCAGAGAGCCTTTGATAGTCACAAATGAAAAACTGAGGTGCTTCTGCTGAGCTAAGCTAGACTGTAATGTTGGAACTATCTTCCAGCCGCTAAATGGTGACATGCTTCTCCTTAAAATTTGTCATTTAATCTTTCTGAAACATACAATCTTGTGCAAGTGCAGGGAGAGCTGCAGTGCCCACCCTGCAGCTATATGGGAGGTCCTCGGGTCCAGCATGGGCTCCCCAGGCAATCCGGTTACCTGCCTTTGTTTCCCTAGCTCATCTAGCTTTAATTACAGATGACGTTATTTCTCGCCTCCAACATGCAAAGACAAAACCATCCTGCTGGGCTGAGGAAAGGGGAGAGCAAGTCTCATTAGGCTTAATTCAAAGCTTTGACATGGTGCCTCCACGTGAGAGAGAGGCCCTTGACATGCAACCCCTTGCAATGGGTTCTGTGCCAACTATTTGCAGATACAGCCACCTTGTTCTTAAGAACAGCTGAGGGGTGTCCAGGAGTCCCCATGGGTATTACAAGAGCAGCCTGACGTCAAACACTGCACCAAATAAATGAATGTTATGGATCTTACTTTTGTATGTGCAGAGGGCTGAATACCTCTTTACATGAGTCGGACTGGTATTGAACCCTTTTTAAAGTCCACCTCGTTGTGACCATAGCCTCCCTCTTTCCTAACTCCATGCACAAACTAACCTCCTCACAATGTTCTCTTCAACAGAGCCAAAGTTTCATGGGCATTTGAAAGCTTTTCATGTGAAAGCAGTTGGCTTTCCAAAAATGTAATATATTTCAAGACAAAACCCCATCATACCATTTTTTATCAGTACCAAACCATATATACAGGGGTGCCCACGTGGTCTTCCTCTTTGTCAGATGTCCTGGATAGCAGCAGCTGGTAGGATGCTCAATTATACAGAAAGAGACAGGGATCCGGGGGGTGAATGTCCTCCTTTTCGTCAGATGGCCTGATAACGACAGCTGTAAAGGTAGGAAAGTGAGCATAAACCCGTTCACTTAAACACCCAAAAGCTGCCTGAGAGGGTGTTTGCCCGAAACTGCTGGAGTAACTGAGGAAGATGACCATCAGCTGGATTAAACAGTAACTGGAAGTTATAGAGGTGACTTTGGAAAAAGGAGGACCCAGCTTGAAAAGGAGAGATAAAGCACCATGAAGCGTGTTCGGGGTTGGGCGCCCAGGGAGGGCAGGGGGCTGCCTGCAGCCCTTGCAGCCGGGGTGCGGGGGCTTGTGTGCCCACAGGTGCCCTGTCTTTGAGTTGGCACAGGAAGGCGTGAGGCATCTGCAAGTGCATATTAACATTTTGTAAGTGTCTAGCGTTGTGATGAATCTCCAGTATTGCTGGTATTGATCCTGAACAGATTGCCAGTTATTTATGTGCTGTTAATAAATCAATAAACCGTTTGATCTTGATTTGATTTAAACCACCTGAACTGAGGAAATTTTCCCTGTAACAATCGTATATTTCAGTGGGATGTTCTGGGCCTCGGTAACTTCTGCTCCCATGTACAAGAGATTGCTTTTTCTTTCCTGTATCTTCGCCCCCTTCCTCTGCCCCAAATTTCTGTATTTGTTAAAGATGTGAGAAAATTAGCTCGTAGACTCTAGTGGAATCAGGAGGGGCTTTTTTTTTCCCCATACCATCATTTTGTGAGTGAATTAAATATAGAAAGATGGAATGGCCAAATAGCCGTCTTACTAAGATCATTTATATGATGATATATAATTTATATTCAACAGATCCTATAAAAAGGGAGGAAGACTTGACAACATGCTGAGTGCTGGAATGTGGAAAATAAACAAACAGAAAAAAAATCCACTGATGAAAGCCCAGGAGTGAAGATTTCTACATAATCCTGTACCCTTCTCTGAGTACATGAGTACATTTAAATTCAATTAGCACACTGGAGACATATTCCCGAGCCTTTAGTTCAGCTGTGACTTCTAAGGTGAAAAAACAGAGCAAACCCCCTTTCTAGGGGAACTTATTTTTAAGCCTCAGGGTCTCTACTGCATTTTAGAGATCAGTGAGAGGGTGCAGAAAGTCGCTGCAGTTTTGCTTGCCTGTGATCCCTCGCTGCAGCAAGGACAACAAATGCTTTTTTCCAAGCAGGCTGGTTTGTCCGTTTTCTAAGCCATTTCTTTGAACTGCCTTCCATTGAAAAGAAAAGACCATTTTGCTGTACCAGATTTACTGGAAGATTCATATTAAACCACAAAATAGTTCTTCTCCATGCTCCCGTGATCTGACTGTGTACAATGAGTGAAACTGGTCCCTGCATACAGCAGCAGTGCAAGGCTTATTGCATCTCTCAAGTCCCAATTATGCTTTCAGAAGAGTGCATTGGCATTATGAAGGCCAATTTGGCCACAGATGCATTGCACTCAGTATGATCCGCTTGTCCTACATGGGGAGCTTTACCTAAGGTTTTTAAGCTTCCCTTCTCCTGCCAGCCAAAATCTTCACAAAAAAAATTCTTCTTGAGATTTTTCGGGGATTTTATGTTTCTGAAGAAATAACTGCGTAATGTGCCACAGGATGCTGAATAATCCATCTTATTCCTGTTTTGTAATCAAATTTGTGCATTTCTGGCACTTTCAAAATCCATATTTCTGGACAATGAGTCATATGTTTAAGGGAGGGAGGATTTTCATGCCATTTATACATGCTCTGATATTAAGGGGTGTTGCTTTTGCAGGAAAAAAAAACCTCTTCCTCTATACAAAGCAGAGATAAAAGTAGCTGGTATCTTTAGAGGCGACAGATGCCAATACTTTGACACTCAAGAAAAAAGAAGAAATGAATTGTCAACCATGTTTAGCGCATTGTACAAGTCATCCCACTTTGAAACACTGGGACTGAGAGATGCTGATCCACTCTATCTAGTCCTGGGTGATGGTACCAGTGAAAACTGACCAACTGAGCAGTCTTCAAGAGGTATAGCGGGAAATGTATTTGTACTCCTTTCAGTTGCTGAAGATGAGGTTGTAGTGGTAAAGAGAAAATAATCAAAGCAAAGTAAAAGGTAAGAAGAGCTGATGCTACTCCTTTTTCTGACCTTTCTGCATGGCTATGTGCTGTGAGATCAATCAGTTGCAGTGAATGAGTGCAACCTCCTGTGGCCGCAGCCTCAGGGTATGGAGCGCTCTTGGCAGAGAAGTCTGGGGCATTCCTGCCCAAACAAACCTAGTGCTTGGTCCCCAAATACAGTGTGTGATGTCCTCAACTGGGCCAGTGCAGTAACTCTTGGGACCACTTTGTGAACCATAATCAGAGGAAGTATCTGGCTTAAGAAAAATCTGATTTTGTGAATTTGGGTCTTTATCTGCACACACCTAGTCAAGGTGTACCATATAACTGAAAGGATCACACTTATTTTGGAAGTGTTATAGTAATCTACATACTCCTTCTCAAATGTTCTCTTGTATTAACGCTGAGGTATCATCCTGTATCTCCAATCCTGAACAACACTTTTGTATGTATTTCATTGTTGGATTTATATAGTTGCATAATAGAGCAAGAGCTGATAGGGTCTTTATTTTCAATTAATTTTCTTAGTGTGAAAATCATGTTTGTCTGTTCTTATACGCATACATCAAACCAATGGAAAGAAACACAAAATTGTATCTGAGTCAGAACTGTTGTTTGTTTGGAATTCTTGTTCACTAAAACAGGGCCCCAGCTTTTTTTGCATGTACCTTTCTGGTCATATATGATTTAGTAAAAAGCAGGCATATAGGGCATGAGCTATCAGTACAAGTAATGTTGCACATGTGTTTGCATCCCATGTCTCCCGTGATGAAACGTGCCATTTCTTCAGTGTGTTGCAAAACACAGTAAACTTTCTTTTCTTCTACTGTTGATTTTTATTTCAGAAGAGCCTGGGGAAAGGTATATTATGTTTTCTGACGGCAGTAAAATTGAGTCAAATACTTGATTCCAATATGGATTTCCTACTGTATATTAAGAATTAAGTAGAGAGCTGATTGTAGCAGATTTATTTGTCAGAGTGAGATCTTTAAAGACATACCTCACAGTGTGATTCATTTCTATTAAATTAGTTATTTGTCCTCCACAGTGTAATCTTTTCAGGGATATATCTAACATAGTTTGAATGCAAATTCAACCCTAGGGAAATAAAACACATAGGAGAACCAATGTAGTCATATTCCATTTCCATTAGTTCTTTCATCTGTTAACCTCAAATTTGTTTCAGTCTGTATCAGATAAAAATGCTGTCATTCTTACACTTTATTGTGTCGTTCAATATGTTTCTTTCCTGGAACTGAATTATGTTTGTTGCTGGAAAACAGCATAACTTTAAAGAAGGTTTGGAAAAAATCTTTCATTGTAACTACCTGTATTTATATTTTGTGCCCACAGCATGCTAGAGCCAGCTCATGTTGTTCATGTGTTCTTGAGAAGAAAACAGGTATTGAGAATATCATGGCTGATTTATAGGTTAAGCCTAAATGATTTCCAGGCAATGTCCTAAAGTTATGAGAGCTGCTGTTCATGCTACATGACAAAACAAAAGGAGCATAAGGAAGAACACTGAAGAAAGATGCTGCTGCTTTAGGTATTATTGTGTTTGTTTGTTTAAGTCCCAAATCAGGAAAACACTGAAGACTCTGCTTTTGACCAGTCCTGCAGTGCAAGTACAAACCACGATGCTCAGGTGAATCCAAGCCACAAAGTGTCCTTCCTGGAGCTGTTCCACTAGTCTCACAGATACAATAGCTCTTAGGAGTAAAACAGTGACTAGAGTAATGACAATGCGTTGTAAGAAGAGCACCTGATTTAGCCATCCTGGTGCAAAGCTATGCTCTCCCAGCCAGGCAGATTTGGGCCATGGACCTCAGACTCTTCCTCACTGATTTCAGCCACGTTTGACTGGAAAGCTGTACCTTTCTAAAAAGGCATTCTTATGCAAATATGTACGTACAATGTATGCATCTTAAGGAAAAAGTACCCTGAGGGGCTAAATTAAAATTTATGACCTTGAGACCATATAGCACAGGAAGCAGCTTACCAGAGGAGCTTTGCTCTTCGAGGAAGTTTGTTGTTTTGTTGTTGTAGGCAGACTGGACTATCTGCATTGAACAGCAGCAAGAGTGCTGAAAAATTACTAGATATAAAAGAGAATATTATGTTGTCAGTTTGTAGAAAATCTGGCTTGTAACCTGCAGAATGCAATGAGGATCTAGGAGTGCACAATGCTCCAAAAGTGAGTTAAAATCTAATCCTGCTCCTATTACCAGCAAAGGGTTTCTACCTCATGACTTAATAGTGATTTGGAGAAGACATGTGATTAAAACTTGGAGTCCTCCAGTTCAAATTGACCTTGGCATCTTGATAACTGCAAATCAGATATTCTTTCACCAGTCCCTTCTTTTTATTTTCGTTTCTGAAAAGAGCTGTAGCTTAAGGAACCACAAAATACATGTATCATTTTCAAAGCAGTGTTGGCCTTTGCAAAGTTTGCATCTACTTGCTTCAAGACAAGGGGGAAAATATGTATAATATATGGTCTGGCTGCTGGAGCTCCACTTAACAGACCTGAAAAATGTGTTCTATGTAGCAGAGAAATGAACAAATGAAAAATTGAAATGTCAAAAAGCCTTAAGAGATAGAAATTGCATCCTCTTTGCTCTCTTCAAAGCACTTGTAGACACCATAATATGAAAGCAAGCAAGAGGGAGCAAAGAAGGGAAACTGGTATAAAAGAGAGTCCCTTTGCAAATTTAGTTCTGGAAAGCTCTGAACAACCAGGTGTTGTTGTTGGACAATGCTGGCCTGTGAAAGAGCCATAGCTGAGTACCCATACCATTGTAACCTGCAGCCATTAATGCAAGATATATCTGGAAGAATTGTTCTCTTGTTACTAGTAAATTGTTCTCAGATTACTCTGACTAGATGCCCAGCTGTGATTTTATAATGTGCAATTATACTGTGTTCAGTGAGGTTAGTATTTCCAGGAAATAGTAGCATGGATGGAGTGTCTATACTCTGGTAGCATGAACTTCACTTTGTAAGCATGGCAACCATGGATTCAGACCTCTGACAATGAAAATTGCTGGGCGTACAAAGGAGTGGAGTGTGAAAAAGCAATGCATTGCAGGTATGATAAGTGATACTGTCAGGATGCAAAGGGCCTGCTTATTGCCAGGATGGAGGTATCTGTCTCAGCCTGAGCAAGGGATGTGTCTCTGCACGAAGACTCTGGCTTACCCTGGACTTCCAGGAAATGCAACAGATCCTGCAAAAATGTTGTTGCCAGGGATGACTCCTACTCTTGATTCGTTCCACCCTACTGCTTAAGCACATGCAAAAAGATGAGCTCTGCTGTGGTCCTTAATCCTCAATTGCAGGCATACAAAATTTGAACCATCCACTGAAAAATAGAAGTACCTATTTTATGTTGAATCCAACAAATTGTCATGGCATGCAGCTGAGGAGCTCCACTGTGATTCTTCCAGGGTCCTTATGTTCATTACAGACTTATGCTTGTACAGTTTGGCCGTATCAGCAGAATAGTTTGCAGTGAGCATGTTTCCAGGAGCAAGAACTTTTTTTTATCAGGTCAGAACTGAAGGCTGGACCAGGTTTTTTTGGCAGATTTGACAGTTTTTTGGTGATAATCAGTGCTTCCATGCAACTTTTATGCTTCCTGCTATGAATTCATCCTGGGTCTGTTGGAATAGCCTCCTTGCAGTCTTGGCTTGGGAAGTGTGGTGTAATCCACAGTATCATCCATGTGTGCAAACTTAGCAGGTAAATTGCAGCCCACAAATTAGGAGTTAATTCAGAGTTCCTCTATCTCCTTTAAGCATATTAGTCTACAATGTAAGGACAACACTAACAACCATCAGTTCAGCATGACAAACCATCAGAGGCACTAAGAAAAGGATGTATTATTTGACTTCCTCTGCTATTAATTTAAATTTTTTATTTTGGTACTTATGCACTTACTAACAAATAATAACAAACACTGTTATATTTTATTATATCATCCTATTTTGTATAGTGACAAACAGGCAGCTGAATGAAACCCTGTCAGTGAAGGCCTGTATTATGCAGACTACTTCCATGTCAAAAGCTTCTTTTCCTTGACCACTGTTTAATGTTGCACTGTAGTAGCAGTAATAACCACTTGCTGTGGCAGTTTTCCATGAATATATACGAAGTCAATGACATGAAAATTGAGCAGTATTAATGCCATTTTATTCCACATGTTATTGTTGCAGGCAGGCAACATTCCCTTCTGTCTCCTAAATTTTAATATATGTTATACCACGTGTAATTAAATATAGGCAGAAGGCAACTCTCTTTGAGATTTTGAGCCTTGTTTACTTAATTTAAAAATGTTTTATGGTGGAATAAAAATTTACAGTACTCCAGCCGGCAAAAATGTAATCTCTTGTAAAATATCTGTCTAATTGAATTTGCAGATCCCAATGACTTTCAAGATATTACATGCCACTATCAGAATTGCAGTGGTGATAATATGCATCCAGGGTAAACGTGTCCTGGTTGCGGCAGGGATGGGGTTATTTTCCCCTAGGACGCGGCAGGGGACACAGGTCTTCCATACCATGGGAGCCATGCCCAGGCTGTAGGGGGAGCTGGCTGGGGCAGAGGGCTGGAAGTGGCGTCTCGGAGAGGGCTGGGGCTGCCCGGGTCCAGTGGGTGAGTGGTGGTACCATAACCAGAGTGGCATCAGCCAGCTGGCAAGTGCCAGCCTTTGTCCCCACCGCCTGGCTGAGCGGGTCCTGGGCATCCTGCCAAGTACAATCCTGCCTGGCAGGAGCCAGCTCCCAGGGGCTCTCTTGACAAAGTGGGCAGATGCCCCCCAAAACCGTGACTGACATGAAAGCATGACATCACTGAAACCACAACAACGTGACAGACATAGCAACCTTTACGCTACTCCTTGTACTGGCCACTCAACCAATGTGTATTTGGAACACATTTTACTACTGGCATATCCCATTCAACCATATTTTTTGTGAATATGGGCAGTAAAGTACTGTAGATGCTTTTTTTTCTTCTACCTTCTCCTCAGATATCCCTGGGTTGCAGGAATTTGCATTCAAGCCTGACATGATGAAAAATAAAATAAAAATAAAACTGCTCCTACTCATCATGTTAGTCATCTTTGATATAAAGAGAACTCAAAGGAGCTAGGATCTTACTTGATGCTTGACAAATGCTTGAGTACCCAGATCATACAGAAGGGAGACCCTACTTAACTAAAATAATCATTTGCCTCAATATGGTGGGACAAACAGACTCATGAGGACTTGTGTCCATATTGAAAGAGACAAGGCTATGGGATGGCAGTAACTCTGAGAGTATTTAATGCTTGCTGATTGTTTTTCCATTGACTTGAAGCAGACTGATTCCTTTCCCAGCCCTTGCTGTTTGGTGCTGAGTAAAGGAGATTAAGAAAATCAAGGGGTTTTGCATTTGAAACCTCAAAAATTTGTCATGGGACCGACTTGTGCTACTTTGACATTGTCCTGCTTTCAGGTCTGTGTACAACTGCATCATCCCAGAGGCATCACCGGGAAGAAGTGCCTCTGCAATGGGGAATGACAACTTTTCAGAGAAACCACACACTGTCCTTCAATGGTGCAACAGCAAACTAAACCTTGCTCAGTCAGCCAGCCCTGTAGGGCTGTGTACCACATCTCTTTAAATTCAGCTGCAGTCTTCTAATTAGTTTAGCAGTTTAGGTCAGGACCTTCTCAATCCAATCAAAGGCACAACAGAGCTGGGACTCTGCCATGTCTTGATCCCTCTTCTACCTCTTTGAGGACTTGAGTGCAGGTTGAGGACCTGGGGAATCAGAAAGGTCTGCAATACTTACTGTCCTCATTCCAGCCAGCAGATGATGGCAGGTCTTTACTTTTTCCCTCTGTACATCAGAAAATTTGGTATTAAAAGGACCTTGCCTGGCCTGATTCGGCAACTATGAACATGGTTCATAGCAATTCCTCTTCAGAAGAAAATCCCTGAGCATGTTCTTAATGCTATACTGAAGTACAGTGAAATAAATCACAACTCATGCATTGTTAGGTAATTCTCCAGCAAGATACTAAGTTCAATATTTTCTTTTCATAATTTTATTCTTGGTTTTATCTCTGTTATACCTTTTTTGGCTTTAGACACATCAATCAACTTATCCACATCTCCATTCTACCCATTAAATGTCTCTTCAGCCCATGGGTGAACTTCCGTGTTTTCCACACAGAGCTACTTCTACAAACTGTTGGGGACTGGGAGAGTGAGTAACGGACAGAAGTATCACTGCTCAGCTGCCACAGCCTTAAACAACTTTGCTGCACTGGCTGCTGAGCACTGTCAGAACCAAGATGCTGGTTTAGATGAACCACTGGGCAGACCTGCAGTATGGCCGTTCTCAGGACTTTATGCCACTAGCAAAGATTTCATAAAGGCTTTGGCACCTTTCCGTTTCCTTAGTTTGCTTTCTTAGGGAATGAGAGGTCTGTAGGGATTTTTCAAAGTACTTTTGTAGGCTTTCTAGACTCATGCATTTCAGGATGCGTTAAGGACATGACTTGGAAAGGATGGCTGTTGGTGAATGAGACAGGTCTTAAAGAATGCTTTGAAACCTTCAAGGTTTTTATTAGCAGGTTTATACCACTAAACAAGAGGGGTTTAGATGAACTTTTTTAATGTTATAGTCCAAAAGTGGAGTTCTAATTAGATCATCAAAAAAGTGGCTTGAGGTAAACAGCAAAAGCACTTTCAGACTCTCCTGACTCCAATGAGAAGCATGGTTGTTTGGGACTTCTTGAACTTCTGCAATATCAGACCATTCATTTTGGTTTTCTATCATTAAAAGATGCTATTAAAAAGCAGATGAAAAAGTCTTCTCTTTAATCAAAGGAGGCAGAACAAAAGTAAATGGTGGCAAGGGAGATTCAGGCATTCAGAAGGAGGAAAAAAATGCTTTCCAATGGCAAGAATAGGGAAAAAGCAGAGTAGGTTACCTAGGGAGCTTGTGGAGTCTCCATCCTTGGAGATATTTAAGAATAAAAGAGCATCAGGTCTCTCAAGGATGACCTAAATTTTGTTGATCTTGCCATGCAGAAGGGAAGGTCTGGGGAAACGTCCACAACCACTTGGAATTTTATGCATCTGATTTAGGTGCTAAACATAGTTCTGTGCTTATGTATACTAAAGCAAAATATAAGCTAAAAACTTTTACATAAATTACTAAATTTTGTACAATTATCCCAATGTTGGTCTGACCAACTTAGACTATTGAGCTTGCATTAGTGGTAAGATGGTGGTTTTTTTCTTAAATTATGCTACAGGTTTTTGTTTGGTTGGTTGCTTTTTTTGTTTTGTTTTGTTTATTTAAGAGAAACAGTGAAACGAGCTTCTTTAAACCTACTCCAAAGTAGACCACTGGAATGCTGTTTCTATATGTGTATAATGCACCTTCAAGTATGAGTGCTGCAATGAAAAAGTTTCAGATCTAATGTGTACAATAAAGGTCTCAATTCAAAAGTCATCACTTTTTGCATCATTTGATTGTTTGGGATAAATGCGAAAAAATTATTAAATTCTGTAATGAAGTGATTTTTTTCACATGTTAAATGGGAAACTCCTGGGTCAAACGACTGCCACTTTAATAGGAGAATTAAACCAGTGGCCTGATAGCTCTGTAAATTATTTGCAGTTCAGGGAAGCATGAAATTTAGTCATGCACTGTGCTTGGTCACCAACATATTGCTGTGCTGACATTTGAACGTGACTGCATTTCTTTCCTCTCTCCATTGCTTATTAGAAGTTTGGAAATAAAGACATAGAATGACTCTGAGGCAGATCTGGCAGTAGAGCAGTTTTACTGCTCTTACTGACGCTGCCTCTCTCTGCAGTAGCCTGTTGCAGTGCTGCCTGTGAATGCCCCTGGGACCAAAACCCCATCCTTCTGAATTATCCAGCCTCTGGAAAAGATTTGGACTGCTCAAAAGATGCCCTAGTTGTTATGGTAGGATTGAGACTTTGGGAGCATCCTGCCTTCAGGGTGTTCTTTAGATTGTCTCCAGAAACCATACGGAAGATCCACAATACAGAGTGCTCCAAGAGGTTATCAACTTACATAATTTTATGTGGCCTATAATCTTGTTGGGGCAAATAGTCCCATTCCATAGGTCTGCCCTATGGAAATTTAACATGGCTCAGGTGAATACTAACGGGGCTTTACCAGGAGGCTTTGCCAAACTGCAGGAAGACACGCCACCTTATGTGCAGAGTGGATGCACTCTGACATTTTTGGCATCCCAACATGGAGGCAGCCAAGGATGTCCTTAATGGGATGGCCTTGAGATGCAATCTAACAGTGCAGCAACAGTGTGACAGCTGAAAAGCTGTCCTACAGGCTCTCTATCTCCTCAAAGAAGAATAAATACTTTGAATTGTATACAGTAAACAGCAAACCAGCTTTTATGTCATTATGAATGAGGATCATTTGAAGCACCTTCCCCAGAGCCAATTCCAATTGCATCAGTACAAATACAGTTTGTAACAGCACAAGAACTGAACAATACTGACAGATGTATTGGTCTCCCCCTTTATGGATCCATACAGTCATTGTGCCCGGGTGGGGCATGGCATGACCAGAGCACCTGATGGAAAACAATGTGTCTAAAATACCTTCACTCTGTTCTGATAAGTCTACTGGTACCTCTATGACTTCACCTCTGAGTTTTACAGCACTCCTTACCCATTGCTGTGAACAGCATAATCCCTGTAAGAATTTAAAGTTTTCCTCCTTGCTTAAATTTTTGATAGCAACACCAGAAGGTGAGGCATGCCAGAGCACACGAATACAGCAAAGACCGTCTTAGAAGGGGTAAACCTGGTACCTGGGTAATGAATGCAGAGCCAAAATTGCTATTTTGTAGACACATTTAGGTGCTTGACTCATATGGCTTGATTTTGCTTTTCGGAGGAAACCTTGTTTGAAGGCAAGAATAGATGGTGATAGCAATAGGAGTCATGTCTTTCAGAGAAGCACCTCCAAAGAGCTCCTTGAGAGAGGGGTAGGACAATTACTTGTAACGTCTCTTAAACATGGCATACCCACTGCTAGTGGTCCTGGCCCATTAACTATGCTTTTTCCTTTCCTACTCTTTCTTGCCTCTAGTGGGTGAGGTCATTATGTAATAAGCACTCCGAAAGTAGAATGATTTTCCTACCAAACTGAAAAAAAATCCCACCATCTACCTCGAAAGCTTAGATGTTTTAACTGAATGCATAGAATGTGGTCATCTAAAAAAAAAAACCCTAATCCTTGGGATATTTCTGGAATGTGATAATTACCATACCAGAGTACCAAGAAGATGTAGAATAACATATGGAAAGATAAACTTTTTATAACTATATATTCAAAAGACATTTAAAATATAAACTAATTTAAATTGCAGAAAGGCTATTAAAATGGTTAATTTTACATACAATACTGATATCCTCTGTAGTAAAAACACGGAAATGCACAATGAACGATAACTCTGGCTACAGGTGCTGTGCAATTTTACCATTACTATAATCTTTATTAATCTACAGCATGTGGCAAAAACTTTGTCAAGATAAAAATTAGACTTTTTTTTTTTTTCTGCTCCTTGCCTAATGTAAGGCAAATTTTAGATTAAAATGAAATGGCAATATTGAAACCCAAAGTAAAAGTTTCTACTTATAGAGCCATTTCTTCTTTCTGTGAGCGCATTTTCATCTTTGATATACTGGGAAATAAGTGAACCTCTTTATTAAAAAATCCCAAACCAATATAAAAAATAAAATACCTTCCCCTGTCTCTCTTCCCATATCAGCTTTTCATGGCTCATAGGATACAATGATCTTGTTTGAGATAGATTTTGGAGAACTTAGATATAGCGCTATTATTGCAATACAAAAAAAGCTGAATTATTTGCCAGAGTGGGTGGAAATCATCAGTTTTAAAAGCTGATCATAGAATTGCACATGTCCTTGGGGAACATCTTGAAGTGTCACATTTTGAATTTCAGAAATAAAATTTTAATACATCAAGTTCCTAATGTATGAACAAGTTTTCTTTTAGTAGGACTTGTTGAAATATCTTTATATGTCTTCCTATGCCTTCACCACTTATTTTCTCTTGAATCACATTCTTATTGTTGATTTTTTTTTTAAGATTTGTTTGGATTTCATGCTAAATGGAATGCTTTTAGAGATAAGTAGTCTAACTTATTCTGTAAAGTGCCAGAAGAGTTTCTTTCAAGAGGCTTTCTGCTGCAAATAAAATATTCTCCAGCATGATTTGAAGAGTGACTTAAAAACAGAAGTGGCATTAGATGCTGCAGTCAATTCAAAACTTTATCACAGGCTTCAGCGATAACCACACAAGTGTATTTGGGAGTAGCATAACAGAAAACCTATGTTCCTTGCAGTTCAAGCATTGCTTCGTGTGTAGGATTTGTTACAATGAGCACTTCTTACGTGCTACAAAAGATCTTGAGCAGGACTGGAAGTGATATTTCATACGTTTGATGTTGGCCCTTCCCCGGATGCAAGTATCACCCTGGAAGAGCAGAAATTCAAATTACAGCTGAAATGTTTAAAACCTGTCACAGCTTGCCTGCAATTATGCAGTGTAGAGCTTACTAATACTAGAAATGCACATATTTAAGGTGGGCTTTCAGTTTATGAGTGAGATATTACTGATACGGGCACTAGAGAAGAATGGAATGGTCCCATATATCATTGTCAATCTTCTAACAGGAAAATAAAGTTGTTCAAACTCTGAAAACCCTAAGTAGTCAGAGTCCTATAACAATTGCAACAAAAATACTAGGGAAAAAAGCCTCAAAGAATACTGTCAAACATAATTGAAGTAGCTACAATAACTTCAGCAACCTGGTTTGACAAATAACTTGTGAAGATCTGTGTGAGCTTGTACTTGTCAGTTACTTGGGTGTTCTGCATTTTCGTCTTGTTTGCTAATGATGCAGTGCAGAGTCTAAGAGACTGCATTTGAAAGACATTTCAGCAATGACTAAGGTGGATGTCTTATGACAGTTTCCACCAAAGCTTGAATAATTTAACTTTTATGCATATGCCAAGCCAGTGCTGTTACTTTTTGTTCTTAATGTGGAAATGAGTCATTTCACTTTGCTTAGGCAATGTAGAAAGTATATCTTGAAAATGAGAATGCAGAGACACCGTCCTCAAATTCTGAAGTATCAAAATAGTATGAACAAAGTTAAATAAAATAAGTGGTTCAACAGCAGCCATGAAGAAAGAGCTTCAAAAATATGATGATGGACCCCAAAGTCCTTTTCCAATTATGTCACGTCTGATTTTTTTTTAAAAAACCCACTTCTTTCTGCTAGCACTTTTTCTCTTGCAGTTCCCCAGCCATCATGGCCCTGTAAACTTTGCAATTTTTTAAGAGTTTTGTTCCCATAAGGGTTTTTTTGGCATAAAATACTTGGAAAAAAGTTTATGGAAGAAATAAAATTTGGCCCAACTTAAATCAGCCTTCTGTATGTAAGAAACATACATATGACACATATATTAGTTGTTGAAGACTATCTTACCAGTAGTATCACTATTATTTTAAATATAAACTATAAGAGAATTTCTAACCCCAGAAAAATCAAGAATACTGAAAATTCATATGTATTTACATGTGATTTATATATGAATGACATTCATGTGTATTTACATGTATTCGTATGTATGTGAATACATAATAATTACAAAGAGGGTGCATACGCTTTCAGTGCTAATCCTGCAAATATTTTATGCACATATTTAAATATGTATCTAAGCAAATGCTGAGATCATGTATGTATCATTAAGGACATCTAAGGGCCTAACCTTATCAAACAACTTTTTTGGATTAAAATACTTACCATGAGACAACATGAACATGATGCGATGACAATGACATTGGAAGTTATTTGTGTTTACATAAGTATTTATGGCATAGCTCAAGGACTCTGTAAAGGGAACTCTATAAATTGGATGCTGCCCATGTCATCCTTGTAACCTTGCACATAATTTGCTACTAGTGAGAAAAACATGAGGGTCCAAATCGTGTCCATTACCAAGGTGGGGTGAAAGTTTCAAAGTGACTTTAATACAAATGAGAACTAGATCTTTGAAGTATCACCTGTGACACTCTCTGAAAGGGGGAAGACAAAAATTGGTGGGAGGGGACACTAATAAAATCCCAAATATAAGAGAAAAAAGAAAAACTCTAGTCCAGAGGTAGGACATGTCCTCAGGTTGTACAAATTACTCTTTTGGGGGGGTTTCCCAAGCAAAATACAATAATTACAGGGAAATAGTAATGCTTGGTCAACCTAGCAGTGCCACACCTAATTCCCTATTCATTTCCCCTGATAAAAAGAAAAAAATCCCCAAAAGCTAAAAATAACTCTGACACTCTGTTTTCGGTGCTTCAGCTACTGATGCCTATGTCCTCTAATATCTTCCTTTTGTGGATCCTATACTTATTATGTGCAAGTCTACTAAAAATTAGTGAAGCAGAGAAAGTCATTTTGTTCTTCTGTTATGAGAAGCCCTTGCACATTGTCCCAAGACCTCCATATACCTTTTGTGTCGTCCTTTACATATGGCCCACAAGGAAAACTAAAGCCCGTTCTGTGGTTTCTTCTTGAATAAGCAATACAAAGTAAAGAGGAATAGAACAGCCGACTGCGCTCCGAGCTGGCAAGAAGCCTGTGTTCACTGTGGTCCAGTTGTCAGCTGTCTGAAATATTTTAGTATCAATCAGGCAATCTCTTTGTGGGAAAGCTTTAAAAAGAAAGAAAGTGAAAGATTCCAAGAGGAAGGCAGGAAAAACGCCTATGGAACAAGTCACAAAACAAAAATTGGCATATTCACTGTGTGTAGTGCAGTGGAAAATAAGACTCAGTAACATCTCCAGCTCTGCTTTTGTATTATATGGGGGAGAATTATGAAGCATTTTTTTATCTAGGTTTATAGAGGGGAAATGTTTTGCAAACGTGAAACCCAAGGGAGTTTACTAATTAAGAATGAAAAACATGGCCAGTGAAATGTGCATCAGCCCATGCTGGCAGCAGTAGCACACAGCAGTGGTGCAGGCCAGAATTTTTTAAAGCATTCCTAGCGAGCTCCAGGAGCAGTGACATTTCACACACATCTTGTTGAAGATGATGCAGATCTTTGTCTAGCAGGGTGTCATGGCTTTGCTCGGTCTCAAAACGACCCTGCAGGTCTGCAGCCCAAATCCCCCCCGGCATAGCTCCATCCAGCGATGTCCAAGTCATAATTTTACCATGTTCTCCTTTCACCCAGTGTTTGAGTTGTTGTTTTTTGTTTTGTTTTGTTTTGTTTTGTTTTGTTTTTTAAATTTATGACTGTATGCTTTTATTTGGCTGGTTTTCCCCCAGTGTGGAGTGTCTACTGACCATGTGAGCTGGCTGCTACAAACCTGGAGTGCAGATGGGAGGAGGACTGGGCATGTAATTCCCTGGTCTTTTTACCACAGCAGAACACCTCAGATGAAACAGGAAAGAAACTGGAAACCTCAAATGCCACAGTGTGGTTCAGATTATGTTATTTATTCAGTGTGAAAATCCTGCTTCTGCATGGGGTCATAATCAGAAAGGAGCTAATGATTCTACATGTATTATTAATATGACCATGGCTTTAAGTACTATTTTTAGTGTGAGGCCATAGTAATAGGGGTGACTTTCACGTCAGCAGTGTGAAAAGTGCAGCTTCTTAGACATATAAGCAAATCAGAAAATACCACCGTACATCTTTCATAAATAAAAACATTAATATTACTCTCTGTCATTATGCAACAGCATTTTAGTAGTAGACTCAATAGCATAAATAAGGTGAAACTAAAGCCTATTGTATACAAAATGCAGCTGTGAGTGCAGCTAGCCTAGGCTAGACTCATACTCACATTGCTTTGAATGTAACAGTCTGGAATGAAAGCTCTTGAAAAAAAAACTTGAAATCAATGCTTTTTAACTCACTGGGAGATGCTTTAAATACCTGTTTTAGTTCTGGTCTAAAGAATTTAGGGAGTTGCTTCTGATGGGGAAAAATAGCCTCTAGAGAGAACGAAATGCCTTAATTCTTCAATTTAGACAATTGCCAAGGTTCAGGCACGAGAGCAAGTTTTATTATTTTGATCTTCACTTCAATTAGGACAGAAATGCCATTCAGCTTGCATCTGAATTACTAAATTTTGGGTTGATTTCCAAGTCATCCCTAAATCCGGTCCAAATTGCCCTCTGGATTTTATAACTCCCACTGGACAAATAATTTAGAAGACTACTATGGGTAGGCTTCCAGCACTCTTATAATCAAGGCATCTGACTTGAACGTGTCCCAAGACAGGAATGGCAAAGGACCTGACCTTGAGAGGTTTCAAAGGCATGCAATTCTTTTTTGTGAATGAGAGATTATTGTGGCCAGCATTTCTGAGGTTGTATTCAGAAGAAATCTATGTTTACAGTCCAGATATGAAACTAAAATACTTACATCCACTGTTTTCAAAACAGTCACTGTTGCCCTATAAACTCATTAGCTGTATTACATATTTTATACATAACAGGTAGTACATTTTTTATTTTGTCACCAACTTCTCCCTTCTGTAAGGAAAAAGCTTTTGTGCATTCAAAGATTTTGTTTTTAAAAGGGACAGTAGCCTTTCCGATGTTTTAAGTTTCAGTAAATAAGACATTTAATAAAGTAAGATTTCTATGCTTTGTTTCTGCATTTGTTGGTAGACTCATATCACAAGTTTTGAAAAAGATGTGCCCTGACCATGAGATAATAAACTGATTTCTCAAGGATTTAGTATTTCGTTATGGAATTCTTGGAACTGGCCTTCTCTTCCTTTTAGAATTTTTTATCAAATGAGCTTTTCTTATTCTGTGCTCAGTTTATCATTTCTGACCGCTTTCATTTGTGATACAGATCAACAAACATAGTAGGAAAATTATTTTTGGCCAACAATTTGTCTCCAATTTTATGATTCCGGTTGTATAAAGTGTATGATTTCATGTGCAGAATTATATCTGTACTCTGACTTATATGTTTGAGAACTAATTCTATGTAAAATAATTCTGAAGACCATAGCAGTACTGTATTTTTTTTGCTATAGCATGTTTGAGAATGAGGGTGAACATGTGAATTCTGTGATTACCTGAGGGAAAAAAAAAAAACCCACATTCCCACAACACTGTCAAGAGCTGAAATGAAGAGGGATGTATTAAAAAAACATTGTACAAAACTATTTGTATGTGTGGGAGTGTATATGCCTGTGTCTGTATAAATCCCTATGTTTTTGTTCATGCCATTCTTTGATAATTTTTATTCTGAAATATTACTGCAGTAGTGTCTCAGCATTAATGAATGCTGTCAAATGTCCCCTTCTAGGTGCAAGAAAAGATATTACTCTCTTGGTTCCTTATAACATCCATTAGTAGTATCTCTGCAGTAATATCCTATTAGGTGGCAATATTTCCTACCGTTGGCAATACTAAGAACTCTGCATCCTTTATTCCACCTTAACTCTTAATTACATTCTCCTTGCCAAACAAGTTCACATAGTGTTCTTATTCCCATTAGTTATCCTTTTACCCACTGTTGAGTCTTCTGCTGTTTTGAAGACTCTGTCTCCCTCCTTTCTCAAACGATGGCTGCACCAGGGATCCATGAAGTGCTGTGCACGTGGCTTGCTGATCCAACTGCAGGGTTTGGTCAGCTTGAATACTACATACATATAACCCAGCCAACCCTAGGACTGAGTACATCTGAAGAACACTTTTCATTATACATTCCTTTCCTTCCATCCCATCAGCTTATCACTTTATCTGGTTTTTGAAGAACATAACAATTTTAGAAAGAATTTAATGATAGGACGAACTATGTCAGACAGATGGCTTCAAATTACAGTTATTAGAAATCCAGCCTAACAATCCGCACTTTAATAATTAATCATTGAAGTGCTCTTATTTTAAGCTTCTCTTAGAAAAGCCATTTCTCTGATGTTCATGTAACTTGGGAAAGGACTGACAAATTTAGTAATTTTTAGCCAATGTTTTTCCCTTTTACCAAGGCACAGGCTTATCTATCCAATGTCTTGCAGCTGCAGAAATCTTTATGCAGCACTATCAAGATGCCTGAAAGAGCTGAATTAGAGTAATTCAGACAGTTCCCTAAGAACTGCAGATATTACCCACAGTACACACACGCGTGGACACACACATCTCTTTTCTATGAGGCATTTCATAAAACTATTTAATTTGTATGGCAGAGAAGCAGAAGTTTTGCCTTCAGCCGGTGTAAAATTCACTGGAAACAGTGTAAAGTCAATAGATACAATTTACACCTGCCAAGACTTGACTTCATCTTGCATATTTTCCTGGCTAAGTTTGAAAACTGCATCTTTTCTAGAAAGACTAAGGCCAATGGAAAGGCTTCAGCAGTGGAAGCTACCAGAGATGATGGACACCCAGTTTGTCTCTGCACTCCCACACAGCCGTGTCACACGGGTGGCAGAGCCCAGCCTTTGGTTGCACCCTGTGAATGCTGCTGTGGGATCGCTGCGGCAGCAGTTGCTGCTCTCCTGCAGCTTCAGTGTCACACGTTTGTTCTGCTGGCTGCTGGTGGTCCTCCGGTCATTTATAAGTATGTGTACGTATACCCACACTAATATGTAATAAGTATGTACATACATATATACACACACCAAGTAGTTCAGACCTAACTGTAGGGTCTCAAGTTTTTTGAGAAGTTCAAATTTCATGGTAAATAGGCATTTATTTGATTTCTGATAGTGTTTTAAATCCTTCTGCATCCACTCTAACTTTGAAATGTGACCTGAAAAAACCCACATTGTTTCAGCAGCTACAATAACGCCTTTGTGCGAAAACTGTACACTTCTCCTTTGGCCCCTCACCTTGGACATGTACTTTCCATGGGCACTCTACTGTAGGAACATTTAGATACCTGTCTTCCAGCTTGGCCTCAGTGGGCAGAAGCAGTGGAAATGCATGGAGTTCAGGTTAATTAACACTAAGTCACTCACTGGTGATCGCATGGACTTTAAGGCGTGCTTGAAGATGAACTGGTTCATGACTCCCATGTATTGAATTCTTTTTAGCCATTTGTCTTTCTCTTTCTTGCTAAAACTATGCTTTTCCTCTGTTCCTTTTTTTTCCCCAAAAACATTCTCACAAAGTAGCTCTGTTTTTGAAAAGAACAGATGCAATCTATCTTGGGGAAATGATCAAGATATCAAGAAAGCTGAAAATTACTGGGGGTGCCTGGGAGTGTGTGCTTGGCCGTGGCTCCTCTGTGGTTCTTGATACCGGGACAGTGAAGGAACAGCACAGGAACTCTCCTCCAACTACAGGAAGTTGAAAGGAGGAGTCTTGTCCTGTGCTTTGAAGGTCAGGAACCCCAAAGCGGGGCCTGCAACCCAGAATCTAACACAGGGGAAGGCAGAAATGCAAGATGGCTTGGTCAGCCTTTATTTTTCATAGCTTTTACAAATCTGCAAAACAAACATTACTATGCTTAGGTACACACTTTCCGTGGAGCTCTCTTTGCTCTTTTATGCATGTTTACTTTGAAGATCCATTTTCCTAGTTTTCCCAAATTAGTTTCTAAAAAAGGAAACAGAACTCCATTTGTTTATCGAAGGGGTTAGAACAAGCTCCCAGAGTCATTCTTGAATAAATAAATACAAAAGCTAAGTGCAATTAGGAAGGGAAATGACTGAATATTTATCTTCGTACCTGAGAGACTGATGATTGTCAAACCTTTTATGCTTTCTTGCACAGCTCTGCAGCCATACATTTGTACAGAAGAACAATAGTATAGCTCCCTTAAAGCTACTTTAATCTGTAATACCAATAATATATTCATGATGTTTCCATGCCTTGGAAAGCCTGCAAGCAGGGTAAATTCAACTGTAGGACTCTACTATTTTTATTTTCTTGAATTAGCAAAACATGTTCACATCAGATGAATGAGGTTGATGACACAGAAAGTGAAAGTGTACTGGAGATCTCAAGGAGTCAGTGAGACAAGTGTTCCCAGCACCCCCAATGTTTACATGCTGGAGTCCTCAAGAGTAACCTGTTGTGTCTCCACTTTCCCCTTAGGATGCTTTATGTACTAGATAAATAGTTGCTTATGCATTCAATGCTATTTACACTCTCTTTTTTCACTGGAACTCACCTGACCAAACGTGGCAGGACACCTATCCATACAGCAGTCCACTTGTGAACTCTTTATGCTAGACTTCATTTGCAAAGAAATAGTCAGTGGTAGGGAGACGATAGTCAACTGATCTGCCTTAGACATGTACCTCGAGATGAATCATACTTTACAATTACCTATTTCTTTCCACTGACTTTCACTGACTTCTTTAAAAATCAAGAAAACTAGCTCAAATTAAGGTATTCAAACCGCAGGCATTTTTACATGTCTAAAGCTACAATTGAGAGTCATCAAAGTAAACATGTTTGCATCTGTTCAGTTGAATTTGACCTTTCCAGCCTACTGGTGTCCTGTGGAATGGGAATGCAGGAACAATGAGTAGCAGATGGCAGGATACAGAGGATCTCATGTTTCTCAGACCTTGTTTGTCTGCACCTTACCTCTTCATCAGTTTAGTGACAATCTGAATAAGAGAAAGACCTGCATGACCACAGATTAAGGTCTAACGCGCTTTGTACCGAACCAGATCACAGAAACTTTTAGCTAATCCAATCCATATTGTGTTCATACAAAAGAGTGCCCAAGAAATTCCCAGATGGGTACTGATAATGTCATGGGAGAAGCCTATAGTTTTTGTCACATGGCAAACATGCTTCTGGCCATGTGGTTAGGGAATGTCTACATCAGTGTGTGGAAGAACAAATAATCCAGGACAGTCAGTTTCTTGCTGATCACTAAGGGGTTTACAGGCCTCTTATCAAGAGGCAGGCCAGATTTATTTAGTAGGTTTAACTTAATCTGTGGGCCATGGGTTTTCCATCCCTTTGACAGAAATCACATTCGGGAAACCGCTTACAAAAATCAATCCTAGAATGAAGCTTTTTTTTTTCCTTCCAATTTACAAAAAAAAAAAAAAAAAAAAAGCAGTTGTTAATTGTTAAGTTTCAGTTTAAAAAAAAAATCCTGTAATAAGAAAAGAGTATGCAAAAAAGATTGGAAACTCTTAGAATCATAGAGTCATAGACTGTCTTATGTTGGAAGGGATCCATAAGGATCATCAAATCCAACTCCCTGGTCCTCACAGGACTACCTAAAATTAAACCATATAACTAAGAGTATCATCAAGATGCTCCTTGAATTCTGACAGGCTTGGTGCCATGACCACTTCCCTGAAGAGCCTGTTACAGTGACTGACCACCCTCTCAGTGAAGAACCTTTTCCTAATGTCCAGTTCAAACTTCCCCACATGCAGCTTCATTCCATTTCCTCGTGTCCTATCACTGGTCACCAGAGCAAGATCAGCACTTCCCCGTCCGCTGCTCCCCTTGAGGACTATGATAAGGTCACCCACCCCTCAGCCTTCTCTTCTCCAAGCTGAACAAACAGGGTGACCTCAGCCGCTCCTTGTAAGTCTTGCCTTCAAGACCTTTCACCATCTTGCTTGCCCTCCTCTGGACATGCTCTAATAGTCTGATTTCCTTCTTATATTGAGGCAACCAAAACTGCACACAGTACTTGAAGGTGGAGTCGCACAAGTGCAGTGTCAAGTGGGACAATCACCTCCCTCGAGCAGCTGGCTATGCTGTGCTTGATGCAACCCAGGACACAGTTGGCCCTTTGGGAGATCAAACTTTTCATGATTCCTTTTTCTTGCTTTTATATTTTGTCCTTTTTGGTGATAAAAGGTAGGCAGAAAAGAGGAGACAAAAATTAAATCTTTTGAGTTATTCTTGAAAAGATTACCTGCTGCTATTCTTTTTTTAAGGCTTCTAAATTACCATGTACCTTTTTTTGCAATTTATTTCACAGTATCACAAAATTTACAGAAGAGCTGAGGTAGGAAGGGACCTGTGTAGATCATCTAGTCCAGTCTCCCTGCTCAAGCAGGGTCACCTAGAGTAGGTTGCCCAGGATCATATTTAGTCAGATTTTAATATACAAGGACGGAAATTCTGCAGACTCTCTGGACAACTGGTTCTGCTGTTTGATCACCCTCACTGTAAAAATTTTTTTCTTATTTTAAATGAAATTTCTTATATTTCAGTGTGTACTCATCGCCCATTGTTTGTTCGCTGAATGCCACAGAGAAGACCCTGGCTCCATCTTCTTTACTGGCCTCATCAAGCACAGATAAGATCCCCCTGAGCCGTCTCTTCTCCAGGCTGGACAGTTCCAACTCTTTCAGCCTCTCCTGGTATGACAGATGCTCCAGTCCCTTGATTGTGGCCCAGCTTCTGCTGGGAGGTAAAGTACTAGCTCTGGCCATCGGTGGATCTCCCAACGCACCTGAAAAATAAATTCTTGTCAGTGTTGGAATGTGGTGCCAGACAGCTTTGTATGTGTCAGCACCCCTTTGGAGTCATCTAGGGAACAACCAAAGCCATAATGGCTGATTTTAGTGTTGTTCAAGTACTAGCTGATTTCAGAAAGGTTACTTGCATAATAACATCTTTAAATAAATGCTGCCACTTCAGTCACTTTTCTTTGTCTCAGAAGCTGCTGTGAGGCTGAAAGGAGGGCAAATAGTCCTCCATTTTACACTACTTCTTCTCCTTGATTGGAAGCTCTAAGGCACCATGACAAAAAATAACCTTTTTTCCTCACAAACTAGAGCTAGTCTCTGCACTGGTTCACTGTAGTCTGTCTCAGAGCAGGAGATAAAAAGCTGAGCAAGAGTTCAGCACTGTGGTTCCTTTCTTTAATACGGTCCCAAGCTTCCCTAAAAATTAGTGTCATAAGGTGACTGAGCTGCTGCCTCACACCAGGGTCTCTCTATAGGGTTGATGTCAGAGCGCAGTCTGTGATTCAGGCTAGCACAGCGAGGAAAAAAAGCATGATCAAACCAGTGCATTGGCTAGACCCTAGCTGAAGAGCTGGGGCCACAATCTTATTAGCCCACAAAGCTGAGGCTGTGTGTAGGCTGGCAGGATTTTGGGATGAGCTCTCGTGATCTTCTTGCACGCACAAAGCTATCAAGACTGCAGCAGAACTCTGTTCTCTGTCAGTTTGGGAAAGATTTCCTATTTTCAGTTGCATAAATTACAGTTAATGAGGTACTGTGGTGAAAATATCGTAACTGACAATAATAGTAATTATTGCAGACCAAGTGCTTTTTCCTAAAGTAGTTGTGTTAAACTCAAGAGGTAGCAAGTGTTTGCAATATCAAGCATGTAATTTGCTGACAAAGAGCAATGCAGTTGCTCTTTCTCGTGCAGTGGTTTCTAGTGGCTTTCCTTTCCTCTGAATTCCAGCCCATAGTCCCCAAAAAGCTTAACTTGAAATACTTTCTAACTCTGCATTGATTTATTCAAGGAATTGGTTGTGTGGTCAATCAAGTAACCCTGAAATGATTAATTAGAATGTGTTTAGTTCATTGATTTGTTATTATATGATATGCCAGCTTCTGAACCTAATGAAGGAAACTGGCCCAGTAATTCTTTTTGTCAGAAAAAAGGTATGGAAAGGAGACTTTGGCTTCACATGGCTTTCTTCCTGTTCAAGCTGTGCAGAAAAAGTCCACATTTTTTGCAGTACTGCCAAACCTAAGCATTTACACATCAAGTTCTTAATCTTAAAACTTCTTGACATTTTAAAATATTAATTATATTGGGTTATTTTTTTTTAATATCAAAGCCTTTAGGATACCCTTGGGTTTAAATCTGGATTTTGACAATGAAGAATAAAAGAAAAGTAAATTTTCAAATAAAAGCTGAGATTGTCATATTAGCGTGTCATTCTAGGTATTAGGAAGATTCCTATATCATTGAGGAAGATGCCTTCCCTTGGGGAGAGGACTTTGGTTTCTGGGGAGCCTACACCTGTTTTATATTATGGTTTGACAAGAAGGCTCAAGCATGTAATTCAGCTAGCATGGAATGACACTGAGACAAAAATAACTGAACACTGAGACAAGGTCAGCCAGTGGGAAAAGTCAGGTCTCCGCCCAGACAGGAGAGAGAAGCCGGAGACGTAACACAAAGCTGTAGAACTGTAAGGAAATGAAAGATGCTGAAACAAAGCCTGGTGAATCCTGAAGAGACAGTAACGGCTCTATTCTGTGTTGCACCCGACTTGCCATTGGCATCGGATTCTGCCTGACAGAAAGAAACCACTTTGCTTCTGGGCTTCAGACTCTAAGTCCAATAAAAGCGCTTTCAGAGTAGAACACATATTATTCCACAGCAACATAATCAGACAAATAGCCGTATGACACTGCTGCTGAACCACTTTTCTGCAGTATACTAGAATAGAAACAGGCAAAAAGATTCATGGCTGATGGTACACACAGATCTGAACGGAAGAAACCACCCAGATGGAAATGCAGCTCCCATGGTGGAGGCTGGCATCCTGTCAATCTACTGCATGTATGCTTGGTCAATCGTAACATAAGAGTGAAATAGAGTTCACAGGATTTAGTCAGCAGTATCGGACATGCCAGAGGAAGGCACAAAGACTTTGGCTACAAGCAATTTAAGGAATAGCATCAACAAGAAGTTTACCCTTAATAGGGGTAGGAATGGATTTACATGCTAAACATTTTCCTTGCTATATTCTTTTCTTTTCACCATGCCAGTGTAAACATGGGTGCCTTTTAGCTTTTACCTATTTCATTTGTAATTTCAATTGTCTGCAGTGTTGATGGTAACTAAAACTGGGGAATGTATTGCAGTGTTAACTTTTAAAATCTTTTTGTCAGTTGTAATGATACTGTTTAAATAAGGCCGATTGTTTTTCTGTCATTTGGAATGCACCTGGGCTCTCCTACTCTGAAAATGATTTGCAACAAAATAAGGGAAGTTGCCTAAGATATACTCACTAATTCTTATATTGTGTTCTTTAAGTGCAAACATTAAATCTTTGTACAATCGCTTTGTAGATGACTTTGTACAAGTCATAGTGTTATAACTTTTTTTACCCTACCATCGCAGGAGACTTGTGTGCCCACAAACTTGTTCACTGTCCAGATACTATTAGTGGTTTTAAGTGGAGTTATTACTGCTGCCTCAAACTAAAAATTTTAGAGGCAAATGTGTAGGTAAAGTCAGACCATGTCCTGAGGTATGTGACATCTCTCCAACAAAAAATCCTCAATGTGATGGCTGTATATTGACATAGAGAATTAAAGACAGTTTTGACAATACATCACTGAAGTGGTTAGTGATCTTTGAATATTTTCAGCAATCTTTTCTGGACTTACTGGGACTAATATTTTGCTTGCTTTTCTCATCACTGTGCATGTCAAAAGATGTTTTCATTGTGCTGTCCACAGTGACCCACAGTTCTTTTTCCGGAGTGGCAGCAGCTAGAATACTGGAACATAGGGGAGAAGACAGTATAAACTGCTACTGTAAGCTGATAACATCAATAGAAAGGAATGAGTGGTTTGAGTTTTATTCAACAAAGAATCTGTTTCCATGCAAAAAACAATAAATTTATACAACATCTCAAAATATGCAATACAGCATGGATAGGTTTAATGTGTAGATACCGATAATTACTCCCATTCCATTACTAACAATAGGAACTCTTTTTGTAGGAAATTAGCAATCAATTTGAAAAATAATTACTTCATTAAATTTAGTAATTGTGTGCTATAGCCATCTCAATCTTTAAAATTAATGACAAGACACTTTTCTCATTCATTTTTCTATGTGAATTTAAGAAGTGTGACTCTCTTATTTAATCTTAAAGCAAACAGGAAGATCTACAGTAGACATTCTTGAGCCAAATGAGTACAGAATTTTGGAAGTTGGAAAGGTATGTCAGTACTGTAGCCACGGAAACCAGGACTGGGCTATATAATTGCTGACTCCAATGAAAGATGGACAGGAGGTCCTTTATCTTAAGGATATCCTCCAGGTAAGAAGGCATAGCTCCTTCCTAGGGCTTCCGCTTCCCACCTGTATAAGTGAGAAAAGAAAAAGGGATAATTCCTTGCAGATATTATTCTGCTTTGAATTTTGAGGAGGCAAAATTTTTTAAATTTGGTGTCCGACTTGTTAACCTGATATGCAAAGATAGAATTTTTAGGACAAAAGTACAGGAAAATGGCAAAGAAAAAAATGATGTGTGCCGAAATCCATTGCAAAACTTTAGACAACTTTTATTTTTGCAAATAGAAGTGTGTTTAAAGATAATTACACATACATTTTTCAGTGCACTTTTTAATAGCATTTAGATTTGCAGTCCCACGTGATGCATCAGACTTCTTAAGTGTCTTCTTATGTGATCTTCATAACCAAATTGCAATGGTTGTGTGACAAAAAGTACATCTGCCATCAGATAACATGACTGGGAGGCTTCAGCTGAGAAGGATTGGAGTGACTTGTTTGAACATGATAACTTTCCTGTCACCTGTGGTCCCACACGCCAGGCAAGGCCAGCTGAAGCACTGCAGGTCAGGCCAACTCCTGTAGCATCGGCAGAAATTTCTAAGCTGTTGTTGTCTGGGTCACTGTAGCGATGGGCAGGCACCACAGGTCCAAAGAGGCCATGAGAATGGGAGGGGATTCTGGGTGCTGTGCAGAAGGAAAAGGGCCAGGGAAAGATGTGAGAGAGGACTGTATGTCATTTTTTAGGAGTGGAGGTGATATGGGAAAGCAGATTCCACATCACTTCTTGGAGTGGTAGAAGACTCCCAGGATGGGGGTCTGAAAAGGCACCAGTGTCAGGCTCAAGGAGAGATGCTCTAACAGCACTTTCCTTAGTCTGTACAAAACCCAAACAATTATACACTCAGAATGCTGGACTGAAAATATGCCTTAAAAAATATGCAGTTGTTTTCACAAAATAAGGTTAGCTAAAGGCCTCACTAAATGCCTCCCTTTTGGTTAACCAGCCTCAGTCCCCTCACATTCCCTCATTGAGTTCAGATTGCTTCTGGCTGTTTTCACTTTGGCTTGCATGTTAGCAGCAAGGAGTCAAACATGCTTATTTGCATATTTTTCCTCCTTTTTCATTTTGCATTTCTGTGGGCCCTTAATGTATGCTGACTGACTTTTTTCCCACACTTTCTCTATTCTGTCTTACACCTTGAGTGATGAAAGGGTGAGAGATAAAGGAAAGTTGTCAGAACATCAGTAAATTGGGATCTGTAATAGCAAGGTAGTTAAATATTCAACATAAGCAGTTGCTGCGGCACCTGAAAAGCCTGAAAAACAGCAGCAAAAGTCAGCTGTTTCATCATTCCTTGAGTTTGCTGTCAGAAGTGTGCAAAATATCAAACCCCTCTGATTTAGTTAGAGAGCAGGGCAATTCTAGTCACCTGTTAACACACAGAGCCATATGTCCTTCTGCTTCCCTGGCATGGTATAGCCTTGACTAGGCTCTCAGCAGAGTCCTGAGCACATTTTCTGTTTGTATTTGTGCACCAAACGTTTCCTTGTTGCTGCAGCAGAAGGGAACAAAGACATGTCTTAACAACATGGAGAGAGGACAGGGTGAGAAATGGGGCTTGGTGAGGTGAGTGAACAGGGTGAGGATGGGCACTCTTTTAGCTACTCCCCCTCATCCACCAGCAGACACACAGTTGAGCTCTTCACCTCCAACAGCAAGGAGGAGCCCTGGGGAAGACTAATCCTCTGGAGCTGCTTCCTATTGCTGCGCTCTCTTGACAAAGCCATGGTCAAGTCTTCATCTTTCTTGCAGCAAGGTACATCCATGTTTCTTGTTGTATCCACCAAGGACATAAAATACCGTCTCTTTAACAATTTTTCATACACTTGAGGAGTATTAATGTCTATTTTCTCCTATTTCCCTTTCCCTAGCCTTTTTTCCCTTTAATCTGTATTTAGCCTTCATTTAGCCTTTCTATGTAGTTCTTGGTTTTCAAGCCTTTAATCTTTCTCACTCCTCTGTAGACTCTCTCCAATCAGTCCATACCTTTCTTGAAATGTAATGTCAAAAAAATGGATGCAGTCTTTCCCTTGGTATCTTGCCAGTGAACAGCAGAGGAGTTATTTTGCATGTCTTATTTATATTCCAACTAAGTATCACTGGCTGAAATAATTTCATCTAACTTTATGCTGTGGCTGTCTACACCTGACCTGAGTGTCCTTAAATTCCTTTAAAGTGAATGTCCTCATTTTAGGGTGTGACTCATCTGAGTATTTTACCCATATCCTTTCAGTGAGTTGAACTGGACCTCAGAAGTGTCTGTTTGTATTGGTTCATCATAAAGCGATCATAGGCTTATCAGCTAAAACGTGTAGGTACTCACCTATACTCTGCATGACTGCTTTTGGCCAGATAAATACCATCCTTCTTCTACCAGCTATTTTGTACTTCTGGATGCTGGAGAACATAGGATTGGAAACAATTACTTGGATCATTGAGTCCTGTCCCCTGTGGTCATGGACAACCTGGCTATATATAACTAATTCAGAAGCAACTTCACACACTGTGGTATGCTGCAAGCCACAGAACACTTCCAAATACTCATTCAATGTGCAGTAAAAGACCAAAGTTCTCAACTGCCTTGTGCCTCAGGAAATGAGGAAGGATGATGCTCCCTGTGTTCCTGGGAGAGCACACTAATGAAACCACCCTGAATGTCCCTGAGAAGCAGACCAGGCCATGCACTACACAGGAGGGTCAATGTTTGCTACCAAATTAACAAGGACTTGGAATTCCCCACCAACCTCAAATTTGGTAGTTGTTTTAGACTCGTACACATAAACACAGCACAAATACGTCAGGGTAAGGTAATCCCTGCACCCCGAGACTACAAACTGTATATCAGCGGGTTAAAAAAAAATCCTTCCTGGTCTGTTACTGCATTTGTCTCCTCCTGAAATCCTGCACCACACACACGTGCACACTTGTAGCAAGCACAGCCCTACTGTGTGGTTGTACTTCTTGTTAACTTCTGTCGTAATAAAAAAGTGAGCATAAGGCCTGAAAACTACAGATTATTTGGAGTAACTCGGTCAATAAGGAGGTTCAGTCCTGTGTTTATTCAGATATAGACACAGGTCTCAAATTTCTGGGCATTTTAAAGAGTGCAGTATACTTTTTTGCAGTAAAATAAATAAATACTTTTTTGCCTGCAATGAATTGCAGGTTAATACTAAATACAAAATGCTAACAGGGAAGAAATGTATTAGCATTTTTGGAAGAAAATATGACATTTTATATATCCTTAAGGAAAAATATTGTTTGCTCCCTGGAGCTACCCCGACCAATTTAATTTCCCACATCAGTACACATCATGAAGTCAAACCTTCCCACTCTGTCTTTCAACCTGCACATAACAGAGTATCAGATTTGTTTTTCTTCTTGTATGCGTTTTCAGCATTTTGCTTGCTTTAGACCTTCTTTTTAATGGATATTCACATAGTTGTGATTACCGTTCTCATTTAATTTGGTTTCTGCATTTCATCAAAACAGAACCATGCATCCAGTCCTCCAGTGGCAGGAGAAGGTGAAAACCAAAGTGGTAGAGGCTGTACAAAAGTGGTGAAGAGGTGCAACATTTAAGTAAATCAGCAACTACAGGAAAAGTTGAATGGATTCCCATTCTTTAGGACCCTAGAGCCAACAAAGCCCTGTAGCGGGTAAAGTTTCAGGTTGAGTCAAAAATTGAAAATTTCAAACCATCACTAATTCAATGATAGCCAAGCCATGCTGCTTGCAGCCAAAGAGGGAACCAAACTTAGAGGTGTGAAAACCAAACACTGACTACAGAAATATGTGAAAGACATATTCTACCACCTCTAAGTGAAAATCAGACCAGTTAATTTAGGATGGCAGGTGCCAAGGTTTGAAACTTTGTACATGTCACCCATAAGAATGAAGAAAAACTCTGCTGAACCTGCAAAGTTTCGGCTTCATATATCTGGAGATGTCATGATACCTAGCCCAAGCCTGCCTCAACACTATTTCTAAACCAGTATGGAGTGTGATTTTCATTCACATTCATGAATTTACAGATATCACCTCTCCTTCTTCTAACATGTCTGTAATTCTGATGGCCAAAAAATATAAATTTATATCAGATTTACCTGATCTTTCTGTTGAGCATAATTATTAGAAATTGTAAACTGGCCAAAAAACTGTCTGTCAGAGATGCTGAATGGATCATTATCATCAAGCATTTCTCAAATTGATACACAATTTAAGTTAATTTCATATTGTTGCTGCAATGAATACCTGAGGAAAGCTGGAAATTATGTGCTTGGACTCCTTATATCATGTGCCAGGCTTTCAACATAATGTGGCCCAAGCACATTTTTCACTAACACTTATGTGTTTGCTCTTTTGAACAGAAAAATTGGCTTGGCTTTCTATATTAACACATTCTTTTATTCCTAAGCCATGCCTCGTTGAATAATTTCTGTCATTACAAGGCATTAAATTCTCTATTCTAGAAAATACATAGGAGACATTTAAAACAATGACATGTTTCCACTTCAGATATAGAAAGAAAAGCAGAAAAAAAAACCCTGTGCATGGTGGTGGGGGAGAGCATCAGAGCAAAAAAAAAATCTTTGAGAGATGAGGCATATGAAACTGGCTAGCTGCCTAGCTTCCTGATGTTCTTTGTTAGGTTCTTGCTGAGACTTACTTGAATTTCAAATTGTTTTCTAAGCTGGTGAATAGCAGGTGCTTGCTAACCAGCTCATAATGAGTATGGAGGTCCAACTCCATGGAGTCATCTCTCCCTGCTTTTAGCTGTCTTTTGTACTTGTGGAGACAAAGCAGTGGACCTGGAAATTGAAAATTTTAATTGAAAGCACACATACACAAGGCAATTTTGTAGCCCTTTGAACACAGAGGGCTATAAAAGAAAGCAGGATGTTATTAATTTTGTATGCTGTGGGACATATTGTGATATATTTTGGGATACGTATATTGGATCTCAAACCAGACTAGAAATAAAAAATGTTAAAAAATCAAACCTTCCCCACTATTTTTACTTACCTGTACAGGTTCTTGTTACAGGCACTTCATTAGCACAGTAAATGGGAATGCTAAAGGCAGAAAGCTGGGAGATCACACTCCAGACTCTTTCTTCTGTCCAAGCTCTTTCTAAGGTTTAATCACAGAACATAAGAAATTAAAGGGTCTTCACTAAATGATCCTTTTTTTCTTGCCCTTCCCAAACCATATCTTAAATTCGTGGTTTTAGTGTGTGTTCGAGGACATTGTGAAATTATGTATTTGCCTGTATTTGAGGCTCTGAAAGGTGAGCAACACATAAAATGTGCAGTCTACTGCAAAATCGCCACATACTTCCCAAAAGTGAAAAAATTAACAATGCAACAAAGTCAAGCGACATTGAGTACTATTGCTGCAAGAGGGGGAGAAAGGTCCAATATAGCATAAAGGCTATGCTTAAGCTGTAAAACCAGTGAGCTTTCTCAGCTCCAGAGCTGAAATCAGTGTCCTGACTCTGTAGAAGACCTGCCTCTTCTCCTCCACCATGGTTTCCATGGGAAGGAAATCCAGCACATATGCTAGAAGCAACCCACTGCTGAGTGGGTCCCCCATCTGGGACATCAGAGGACCGACCACCTGATCAGTTTAGCAGAGCCATGATTGTCTTATCCATTGCTGGTCAAATATGAGAGAGAAACTGAATAATGCCAACCACTTAAGTAAAACCTTTGTTATTTTATGTCCTGCAAATAGAAAAGAGACATAATATTTTGCCATTTTAAATAAACGTATCTCATATAAAGAAACTTTTCTTTAGCAAAAAACCTATTTAAATAAACTTATAATGGATGTAATGATAGCAGCAATGCTCAGCAAAAGGAACCCTTAGTTAAAAAAAGCTGCAGACTGACTCTCATCTGGTCCAATTCAGTGTCATTGCATTGATTCAGGGAGGTTGTGTTGATTTACTGCAGTGGAGGATCTCATCCAACATTAACAAATTCCACTTTAAATGAATTGTCATGGAGATTGCAGTATCTCAAATGTATTTTTGCAGGGAGTGAACTGATTGCGTAGCCTATCGAGCAGGGGATTTATGTATTCTCATTACTGAGGAGTTATCTGGAATACTTTATCGATGCATTTGTGTTGCATGATCCATAATTATCAGCAGCTAAAAACAACTGAAAAACTACCATGAAAAAGTCAATGAAAATGTTGATGGAAAAGTAGTTCTGTATTTTTCCCAACTCCAAATGTTATATAAAAGCCATTCCCTTCAGGCAGGTGAGGAGATAACTTATTTTGATAGCTCTTATCATGAGTTTAAGGCAACAGAAAAATTTGATGCTGCATTGGAGGCACCAAGAGGACAGAATAGGAAGAGGCGTTTCTTCTGTCAGGTGCAGAAATGTCATTAGCACAGGAAGGAATCACTTCCCATTTGTTATGTGGCAAAATGTGTTTTGTTACCTGTGGAGGAGCTTTCATGTGGAAATCCTGGCACTTTGCATCCTGTTTGTTCTCCCTTCTCAAAAGAGAGCACTGGTGCTCAAGTGGGATAAACAGGCACCCTCTGCTTGGGGAATGGGGTGGAGAAAACATGAGTGTTTTGACAGTGATTTTCGGTTTTACAGTCTAGTCTGTCTTCGGTTGTCTTCTTCGGAGTGAAAAGTGAAGCAGCTCCCCGAACCTCAAAAAGTTTTTTCACCACCAGATCTATTTACTTGAGCTTTTGAGCAAAGAGACCATGATGAAACTCATGTATTGGAAAAAAGTGCGATTTTATTTTGCTTTACTTACTAATATATCTGTCAGTCCCTCAAAGGATAGGTGTATTATGCTGCAAAGACTAGTAGAGACTGAAATACACCCATTTTCCTTGCTACATTGCATCACCTATGTAGTCCTCTCCATCTGCTTGTTGCTTGTTGGCCAGTTATTTGCATGTGCCGTGGGAGAACATGTTTTGAAGGGGGAAGTGGATGAACAGGGGAGGACTGACCTCGTGAATGATTTCTAGAAGATCATCTTCTGCCTACAGGCCATTGGGAAAAAATATGAAAGGACAGTCGTCTGTCAGCCAGAATGACTGAATCTTTTCTTAAGCTTCTGGAGACATCAATTTCGTAAGTATGTCAGCTGTCTGTAACTGTATCATCTAGCTGTCCATCACCAGCAGCTGACTTTTCTCCTTCTTCTAGTTTCATTATCCCTTCAACCGCTCTTCATCAGCCAACCATTCCTTCATATTAAAACTCAGTAAGGGAAATATTGCTTACATTCCCCTATCTGTTAAAATACAGTTAATTTAAACTATTTCCTGTAAGGGAAATTATTGCAAAGATGTGTTTTGCATCTTGGTGGTGGGTTTTTTTTTTTCCTTCTGGGCATGAGACAATGCAGATTCAGTAAATAGATCTAACCATGTGTAATGAGAATGATTCCAGTGCTTTAGGTTCATTAGTCTCACAGTGTGAACTTTAATAAAAATGAATTTGATTAGATTAGATGCAATTACAGCAACTGGAGTTAAAAATTGTGTACACATACATGTTTATAAAAAGGGGGATTATTTTAAAAGTATGTTTGGATAAATGACAGAGAAAATGTGCATGGCTGACATACATGTCAGTGACTGTAATTCTTAGTTTACAGAAAAGGAACTTTTAGTCACTGGGCCCAATGGTCACTTTGCTCTCTAATTAGACAAAATTATTGATAGTCCACCTCTATGAGCCATGATCCAAGCAAGGTTGATACTTTATGTGTAGGCACCAACGTAGCACAATCATCTCAGAGGTATTTAACCATTTTCAATGTATACACATGGTACACAAGTTGCTGAATTGCTGCCGAAAATTTTGTATAATTGAGTAAATCTGTCTTCTATACATATTATGTCTAAGGGTGGGATAATGATCTCAATGGGACTAAGCACCTTGGCTTGGGCTGTGCAGTTGTGCCATGCTGCATGTTTAATTGAAGGACAAAAAGGATCTGCACCCCACACCACAGGGAAACCAGACCAAATTACCCTGTTAGGTTTGCGTAAGAGAGAATCCATTTACCAACAGGTCTTTTCAGTCACAGCTACTCCTTGCCTAAAATATTCCTTTCACTTTTTTTTCCCCTACTTTTTTCCCCCCTACTTTTTTCCCCCATGATTTTCTTGCTGTGATGGAAGGAATGCATAAGCCTTGAAACACTCTGCAGAGTGTAAGGTCCCACAGCCAGGTCCAGAGTCCCACATTCTTTGCTAGCTTTTATTTGCACTGAAGTGTAGCGCTGTGTAGTGCCTCCGAAACTCCACGTGTGACATTTGCAAGTACAATAGAAAAGTTTCAGAGTACTATGCAGTCAAATTTCCCATGTACTCTACATGTGAAGATCATTTTTGGATGGCTAGATAGCCTTCTGCTGCTTTGCAGTCTCTCTGTCTGTCTCTGTCTCTCTCCGCTGCTTAAAGCCACTATCTTAAAAAGATACTAAAATTCTGCTAGCAACTAAATTCGGCACAGAAAAAATGCCTGATTGGTGCCTTCTGTAAGAACTCAGTAGTGCTGTTGATTGGGGCACTGACTGCAAGCAAAAGTGGAACACTTCTCTTCTGGTTGTTCCTAAAAGGTGGGGAAAAGTAAACAACAACCATAAGCGGTGAAAAGATAATCAACTCAGAGGAACCGACCACTTCAAAACATACAGTATTGGAGAAAGCTTTTGTTTGAAAAAATGTAATTTCTCTCACTTCAAAATGTCACCAAAACCAGTTGATTGAGCAACCTTCACTGGAACAGAAAGGTACATGAGGTACCACATCTCTATTAAATAGAATACTGTGCATATTTGATACAAGTATTACACAGAGACAAACTGTGTTCAGTTCACATTTAACTTGCAAATGAAGGTTATGTCTCGGAACTTGAAATTTTGAGAGTTCTAGAGTTTAGAGAATTTTAAAATGTCTAACTGCAAACATATACCATCATGACATTTCAGTTTGATGGTGGTATAAATGTCTAAGACCCAAAATATTGGTTTGCTTTTTAAGAAGCTCCCTTCCCATGATAAAGCCACTTCTTTCACTAGGCAGAACAGACCAGACCAATAAAATTAAAGTATCACATGCTTTAAGTTACACATGTTTAAGACATAAAAGACAAAGCGGTGTTAGATTTAGACTTTGTGAATGACCTGGAATACAAGATAAAAGTAATTTAGATGATAAACAGTGCAGTTACTCAACACTCGATATCACCAGTAATCATTTTAAAAATCACTCCACTTCTCTGCACAGTTTTCCAAGTAGCAGTATTTGCTTCTTCCCGTAATTCATATTCCTCTGGGAGAGGAAAGCCAGTGATCAGCAACACTGTTAAAGCAGGCCTGAAGTTCTGGAGGAGGGAGTAGCTGAGAAAAACGAGATTGTGTGAAATGGTGATCATGCACACAGCTAACCAGGGGCTAAAACAAGTGTTTGCTAAATGTGGATGAATATACAATATGTCTTTACTTTGTGTTCTGAGGCTTGTCAATATGTAAGCTGAAAAAACAGAATATTAACATGTAAACATCCATCACTCTTTGCAGAAAATATTTAGCAACCTCTGAATTTCAAAAGGTTAGACTCTTAACCCTGTGTTTATAGACAGAAATAGGTGGAAGTCACCAAAATGTGACTGTTTTAAAGACAATGGAATTTCCCCCAATTTATTTTACAGACTGAAGGTAAACTGTGATTGTTTGTTTCAACTTGCTGTTCCAAAGTGGGTCTCTCAGCTGTGGCAGATCATACAGTCTGGTGCTGCTCTGCACATGGTACGGGCTGCCCAGTCCTGCTACACTGCAGATAAATTTGTCTGCTGGAAGCTCCCAATTAGGAGGTTTGGGAGCCTTGCTTGTTGGCCTGCTGCTCCTCTGTGCTTACAGAAACTCTGTTCAGAGCACTCGGCCAGCAGAGGAGTGGGGCGAGTGCCTTGCACACAGCAGGGGAGAGCAAACGTAGGAGTAGAATCGATCCTTACCTCGGGACAACTTTCCAGGTTTCTGCTTTTCTTTAGTAAAACTGCTCTCTGTTCTTTTTCCTTCTTCACCCTTTTGCCTAAAGCCTCTCTTCTCTTAAAATTGTGTTTTTCATTAGCTTCCAAAACTTCTTGCCTCCCAATTCACCAGTGTTAGACAACAAACAGGGAAGACCCAGGAAGACATAACTGGGAGGAGGAAGAACTTGCTTAGTTGTAAGCACAGCAGGCATCTTGTACAGCCATCCATGCAGGGCTATAAATGGCAAAGCTATCAGATAACTGAGTGTTATTGCAGATCATACCCATAAATCATCTAATTCCTTTGGTTGTCTTTTCACCAGGCGAAGGAAAGCCAATTTCAGAAGCTTTGTGTGCATCACATTTATACAAGGCTTTACCGTGAGGCTATAATCTGTACTACTTGATAGGTGATGGAGCTCTGAACTGCCAATAGGTGGTTGGAAGCATTTGGCTTGGTACACAAAAGATTGTACATACATGTGCTGAGCCCGTAGGCTGAGCAATGCCACACCAATATGACAATCCAGAGCCTTTGATTCTTAACATACTGTTTGAAAGTGTATGCAGTATTTCTTCATTTTAACATACAGGTCACCACTATCTCAATTAAACTTTGCGTTGGATTTTTTGTTTGTTTGTTTTCCTCCCACCTCCTTTCAGCTCCTGGCTGTTTTGCTAGCTCAGTGATTTTGCAATTTATTTTCTAGTGAGAAAGAATGGATTCATAAATATGGGCCAGAAATGAATTAGATAGAAGTAATATGACAGCTATTGATATGCTTTTCACTGAGAGAAACCTTTGAGAGGAGAGATACAGACAGAAAGACAATAAGCAGAAGACACCCATGCCTCCCCTGGAAGGCCATACAGGAAAGCTGTTTTATAGAATAAGCCCACAAGACTCTCCAGCAAGGAAAAAACAGCCCCAGTCAAACATGAGTGAAGCAATAACATTGCAGTGTCCTCTGGCAACTACAAGCCCATTCAGAGATCACTTTAAAAAAAGTATTACCTGCTCAGTGCACAGAAAATGGTGATGGTAATATGCTCTGCTGTGCTTGTTGCTGGTTACTGTAATGGTGACTCCACTTCAAGGTAGCTTTTGAAAAGCTTACCAAGCTAATCACATCCTTTCCCCTCAGTTTGCTCACCTTCAGGTAATTTCTTTTTCCCAAATCTTCACTCACCTTATTTCAATCTTTCTCATTTCAGACATTTGGCAAGCTGGACCTCTTACATACAGCTAATGTGAAGTCACTCATATCCTCAGATGGAATTGGGTCAGCTGTTGGCACCTGGGGAATGTTTCCCTTTTCCTGCTGTGGGAGAACAGTTACAAATATGCTTAAATTTTATTTTGATAAGGCATTATTTAATAGTAGATGCTTTTTACTTAATGACCTGTGTTTGAGGAAGGAATGGGTGCTCTGCATGTGTACGCGTGCAACTAATTTGTCAAGGGCTAAAACACATAGAGATGAGTACTGAGATCTGTTGGATTTGCTGGAGCAGCAAGCTATGGAGCATCGTGGCCACGTGTCTGGTTCAGCTGTGGTAGTCATCTACTGTGCAGGACTAGACGCAATAAAATCCCTGTGCCTACTGTAGTTAGTGTATAATGAACAGAAGATAAACAAAAGGGACCTTATGTCAGCTTTTTGTAAAACCACTGCTGCTGTCAGTCCTCTGAGGCATTGACAGTTCCTTTTCTATTTGGTAAGGAAATTTAATCTTTGCAATTTAACGTTTACCATCTACTCATGGTTTCTTAGTTGCAGAAACAGTGTGATCTCATTATAGGACCCTTCTACCTTTTTTTCCAGGATTAGAGAGTCACATCATTAATTCCAGGTGTCTCCATTCATTGGTGGGCTTGCACCAAGGACAAATTTCACCAACAGCATTTTGGGAAAACTGGAAGTGTCTGTCTTATTGCATGCAGAAGGCCCAGCCCTGCACAGAAAGAAGAAAAACAATTGAAAGCTATAGATTTTCCACCCTTTTCAGGCTTAAGTGACAGAATATAGTGCCATTTCATACCTTTATTTTGTTAGGATGTCTTGTCTGGTTTCTCCTAGGGACTGAATGAAGACTGAATGTAGATCTTTTCTTTTGAATGACTGACAGAATGTGAGGTTAGACAAGTCTATTTAGAGACAGTCATAACCCCAGCATAAGGCATCTTGGAAAATATACTGACTTTGTAGTGGTACGTACCTCCCTTTCCCCTGAGTACTGTCCTGTTCCAGCCATTGCTGACAGAATAAAGAACTTTCAAAGTAACAAGGTTCAAAATAAAACTCTGAAAATTCTTATGAGGCGTGAAAGTATGGTGCTTCAAAATTCTGGACAGAGGAGAGTATAATATGTGCGCAGTGAAATGTTTGGTGAAAAAAAAAATAAAAGAAAGCAAACCCTAATATTAAAACAAAGAACACTGTAAGAAACACTTACTATGCATCAAGTTAACTGTAATCTAATAACCACAGTGAACTCATTTGCAATGGCATCTATAAACTCAAATGCTAACCAGGAAATATATGGGTGGAGGGAAATGGCAGCGCATGAGAAGAACTATGAATCACACCATCACTCACAGTGCTGAAGGTGACAGACAGGGAACAGTTAAAACCTCGAAGGAGCAAGGAGAACAGTGAAGCATGCTTAATATCTCAGTATCTTTGCTATGGCAGGTTTTGGCAAGAAAGTAGAGAGAAAGAAAGTGGTGGGTAGAAGGACCTTACCCAAATGGATGAATTCATTCCAGGCTAACGTTTAGTTGAAAGCAAAGGGAAGAGGGAGAAACACTTAGAATGGATCCAGCTCAGCCAGAGGCACGTAAAATGTAACGACACTTTTCCAGAATGAATATTTAATTAGTTTTAATGAAATACGAGCCTTGTGCTCATAATTTTCACTGACCTATGCACCACTTGCTACAAATAAAAACAAGCATCTCAGTGTGGAAGTTCTTCCTCATTGATTTCACTCTGAGCCAAAAGCATTTTGTACTGACAACTCAAAGATTATCCAGACTGCTGAACCACCATTTCAGATCATTTCTAGTCTGTCAGTTGAACTTAGCTGATACCCAATAACAGAGCTACTATGTTATTTTAATTGGAACATGATAATTCTACTCATTCCTCAAAGTATTCAATTACTGAGACCTCTGCATAATATATCCTTACATTTCCCTACTATATACTAACCCAAATTTATGTTTTGTTAAATATTGAATCTTAAGTGATATCCATGAGAACTTATATAGGGGGTTTCTATTTTGGAGTAATTGATTTAGTTGGAGTGGTAAACTAGAATACATATGACAATTTTGCATATCTAGTAATACTAGAGAATATATTAGTAAATACTTAACAAAATTCTATGATTTGATGAAAATATTTGACACATAGCAGTGGTAATTGTATATGTTCTGAATTCTTTTCTTTATGCCTCAGAAGAAAATGGAGGAAAAGCCGTGGACAAAGGATCCCAAGTTGTACCCAATATCCTACTGATACTGAAAATGTGTCAAGTCTGGAAAATGTCTACTTTTTACTAAATTACAAAGGGAAATTATAAAGCCAAATTTAAGAAAAACAAGTTTTAATGAGCAATGTCTGTTGCAAGCCTGCATTCAGCTTCATATCCTACATTTGCCTAGTACTTCATTAGTAGCTGTTCTGCCATCTATGTTCTTCAGTGTACTCATCACTGTAATGACTGTCTCATAGCAAACCGTCACAATCTTTGGATGAAATCCACATAATTTGATTTAAACATAAGGGCAAAAATTCTGTTATTAATGGAATAAAAGCTCAGCTGACAGAAATTTGACTCATTAGCTGCAGGAAATTTTTACTGAATATTGAGAATTTATGTTCTCAGGGCAGGCCTTAAATCGCAATTATACTACAGTATACAGCTGACATAGGTTAGTTTTCTGAAATAGTAAGCAACATCGTTGTGGTGCTAGGAATATAGGCATATGTTAGTTTTACAGTATTGTGTTAATAATGGAAATCACTGAGCATACTCTATTTATTCATAGACTTTTATGCGATCATTATCTTAATTGTATCAAAATAGCAAGTAGCTTTTCTATAAACTTGTGACAGGGGAGAAGATCTTATTTAGCAATCAGGACCTGTAACATCAGTCAAGATATTAGAACCCTACATGAGATTATATAGTTAAAAGCATTCTGGTAGATCAACCTTTAAGCTAATTCGATTCAGCAGCTGTCCTTCCTAAACTACTTTCCAATGGACTGCATTGTTTAAGTTCAATTTTAATAACTACTGCCTAGCGAAATAGCACTTTTTCAGTGACGTGCATGAAGGAAACCCCACGTTACTATCATCCCGAATGGCTTCCCATGGATTCATTTTCTGCATGGTCTTAAAAAGTTTCCACGAAAAGCGTGCTTGATTTCTGTGTGGAAATCTGACATCTAGAGTATGAGGTGAATGAGCTGTAAAGAGAACGGGCCAAATATCATCAATGCTACTTATGTACCCTCTTGTTTATTAGAAGTATGATTATATATACAGTGATGCTAATGCATAATTTCTGCTTATCTGCTAGTCCATCAATTTGGACAAAACTTTGGTTTGGGAGTGTTAGTCTTCAAAGGTGTAGAAACATTCAAAGAAGTTGCCCAGTTAGTACATTACTTTTCTGTTACATATTTATTAAAAGCATTGAAACCAATCCCTATCAACTTTACCTCATCACTTCTGTAAAACAAGGTACGTTAGAAGATTATGCAATGAAGAGACCAGATTTAGGCACTCTAAAATAACTTGGTCTTGCTCACACTTTTATTCCGGTAGGTAACTTGTATCATTTGATTATAACATGGGCTGCTTGACAGGCTATGGATATGCCTGTGTTTATAGAACTCCGATGGGTATCAGTCATTATTGACACCATCTGTTTACTTCAGTGCTAACATTTCCAATCTGTTCTGGTTAAAGGTAAATGCTGAAGAGGTATTCAAGCAGCTCTGCTGGATGAAAGAAATTTTGCCCAGATACAAAGATTTTTTTCTTTTTGCTTCCTTTCTTATACTTTGTGCAAACATGCAAGGTTCCCATGCACTTGAAGGTAAAATAACTTCTTGATGAAATGAAACAGAAGGGTCTATTAATTTTTGGCACAGAGACTGTATGTTTGACTTCCTAAAATCAAAGGTGTCATGCTTGCTGGAATAAAAATACATATTGCAATGTCCCACTATATGGACAGTTATATATTCTTCATGAGAAATAAGAAATGAACTTTCATGGGAAATGAAACTTGAATACAAAATATGATCCATATTTCTATAGTGTGTTATATATTGGCTGATAGAGTTTATGAGAAAATACATGTGTGAGTAGCTTATTTAAAGGAGGAAAGGGAAGAGTACAAGGAATTAGCCAATTATGATATGTGATAATACTCAAACTAATGTTGTGTGTTACTGACTATTCTATGATACATGAGCAATAATTACCTGAACATCTTTGAATCATTTACCAGCTCTCTATAATTTATAGCTCAAGCTTTACAAAACTTCCAAAGTTAGAAAAAAACAGACTGAAATTGTAAGCACAGTAGACTTTTTCAATGTTTCCTTTGTTACAATATGTAATAATGAAAAAATGTATATGAGGATGTAGTCATGTGTTTGCCAAAATGAGATGGAGTTCTTCATTTCCTCTGCATTCCTGAATATTATTTTGTTTTTCACATAACTCTAAATGGCAGAAATTTCATTTGTAAGCTGACGATTGGTTAATGAGTGCACATACTTTATTTCCTTTTTTTCTTTATAATAGTGTCATTGAAATGTCTCAGAAAAATGACTGGAACTTGCAGAGTTCTGGATGACAAACATAACCTGTTTGAATGAGTCAGAAGGATGATCTATCTTTCAAGTTGCAGCATAGAATAAAGATGTGCAAGACTGGGTAAGCATTGAAAGCACTTTAGACATAGTATCACACAGCTTTATTCAAGATAATTTTGTTTGTAACAAAGTATGTATGATTTAGGATGCCAGAGTTCAGCTCCCAGCTTGATCAATTGCTTGATCAGTCTGCTTTGCACACTAAAATGACTCGCTGATGCTCTGACCAGCAGGTTTCAAAGAGTCACTAAGTATTCAGTGTTCACTAAGCATTCTAAAAAACAGTTTTCATAGGTCACATTTCACAGAAGTAATATTTTTATTGCTACTTCCAGTATAATTAGTGTAGCATGCTATTTTTTTTTTTCATGTAGCTTTAGATGATAGTTCTAAATTTTACTTTGACACACTTTCACTTGTTTTTATTAACATTATTTGCTATGCTATTCCTATTTTCTGGCTTTGTAGTCATCTTTCTGCAAACAAAACTCTTACTCATTTACTCAAAACCAAAAGGCAGAGTTTCTGTTCTTCAGCACATTTGGTAGCCCAATGCGTAGCAAAATCAACATGTCTTAATTTTTTTTTTAACTGTTGAATTTATTTAGGAGAATTAGACTGAAATGTGTTCAATTACGCTCTGTCTAGAATGTGCTGAATGCACGAGAACCCAAGCATCTTTGCAAATATAATCTGTGAAGTGTCAAGACAATAGTGTTTATAAAGGTAATGCTGTTATTTTCATTCTGGTTTTGATGAGTCAGATATTTAATGGCATGCTGTTGTTCAAAATCATGTTCTGGAAGAAAATGAATTAACCTACTCAACATGGACCAGAAAAAGACCACACAAAAATTGACACTGAAATTTGGGTCTCACATACACAGTCCATTTAATCTTCATTTCAGTTTACTTCCTTAAAAAGTTATAAGGATAAATAGAAAAGGCACTTTTTGCAAAATGTTTCCTATCATCAAAATCAGTGCCCATTATTAAATATTAAAATATATAATACTAACTGAAAGAACAATAGAAAATAAGGATCTGTAGTACTTTAAAAATGTTTTCTCATACTTTCAAAAATGAAGTAATGTTAAGGAACTAGCAGAGCCCAAAATTGTAATATTAAATCAAAATAAAAATGAATGGGTTTCCAGGTTCATTTCATAAATTGTACTGACATTTGGTAATTATGGAAAATATGGTCAGATGTATATAAAACAGAAGGTAATATAAATGGAGCAAAGCTGGAAATATTGCGAGTGGATGTAAGCCAACTGTTTCAGCTACAAGAATAAAATAAAGTGAGTAGTTCAAGATAATTGCTCTTTGTTTCTTGAAAGGAGAAATCATAATTTACAGGAGTCTAAGGAAATTTGGATTCACCAAAAAGAATGCTACAAACAAAGAGATGAAACTGTAACTCTGTCCCTGAGATAGGATATGGTTTTAGTCAAGTCATTTAAGTTTCCTTGGGCTAGTCACTAGTTTTATTTTATGCAAATGGAAATGAAATTTGTTTACTCCATAGAAGTTCACTAGTGAAGGGATATGTACTTTCAGGAAAATTAAAAAATGCTGTGACAAAGAATGGTTAAGATATTGAGCTGTGATTCTGGGCTTTTGATTTTTAGATCTATCTTTGTCCATATCTCTTAAGCCACTTTGGTTATTTCACCTCTTTTGGATTTATTTTCTCCTATCTTTTGGCTCCAAAATATGTTTTTGCCATCCTCAAAAGCTTTGCTGTCATTACTATAAGAACCAGTACCGAAGGGATGAGTATAGGAAAGCCTAGCGATGACTGCTGCATATAGGCAGTACTTTAGTCTTGTCATGTAGAACACAGAGGAATATTTCCATTTACAATGGGGCTGTAGGAGCGCCCCTGGTTGGGGATCCATACAACCTACTGTGGAGGTACAGTTCTGGAAAAAGGGGGGATTTCCTTCCTCCCTTTCTTCCCCTTCCCCTCTAGGCTGATGAATGAAAATTAGCCAATATTGGCACAAGTTTCTCATTCAACTGTTTAAACTAATGCAGCTCATATTCATTAAAATGCGCTAGAGAGTGCTCACATGACCTGTTAGATCTGCTGTGGTGGTAGCCACAAGCAGAGAAATGGGGCTAAGCTCCTCACTGAAAGAGGGCTGATGGCTGCTTTGTCAGCAAACACGTCTGTGGCTGGGGGAGGATGCACGTCCATGACCTCAGCTAAATGGTATTGGGCAAAAAAGCCTGCACTGATTCTTAAAATTGTTCAGCAGCTCAATCTAGGGCACCTTCATTTTGTAGGACAGCCTGTTAGAAGCAGATTTAAGAGTCTAAAGCTGTGGTTCATTTTATATTTCTCTACTGTCTCCTATTAAAGGCATCTGGCCGCTGCTTGACATACTGATGAAATTAAATATATGTATTGAGAACAGGATATGCCACTTACCTAATTAAGGTTAGGAAAAGATTGCCTTAAAAAGAGCATCTTCCAGAGGCTAAGAGTTGTCAAACACAGCACCTGCAGTAAATAGAAAGAGATGTCATTTTTTGCTGTTGATATAGGTCTCAGTTTATCTCTTTCTCTTACAGTTTATTACTGTTCTTTCTTCATGCTAAGGTATTTTATGTCACTGAGACAAAATTTGGCATCTTTCTTCAAACAACTGCTCAAATTGGATGCCATTCTAACCTTCCAAGCATTGTAAAAGTTATTAGATGGTTTGTAATATCCAAATCTCTTTGGCATGAAGCCCAAAGATATGCAAGCAGGTCATCTCTTTACATACTCATCCATCTTGGAAAGCTGTTTAACTTATTTGTGGAACAGCACATTTTTGCCGAATAGATACACACCTTATTTAATTGAGCAGAGCTGTAAGTACATTCAGCCAGGCTGGCTTTCCCTGCAGATGCCTGTACTGTGTACAATATTGCACTCTGTGGACATGCAAATTTTTTTCACAGCTGCTCAAACATTGCCTTGAAGCATCAAAATGATCTGGGCAATTAAGTTATAAGAAAAAATAACTTACATTCACTGAAGATCTGTATCCTTTAATATTTTGAATTCTCATGGCAGGTTAAATGTAATAGGAATGTAGGGCTGGAAATCCAAATTTCTAAAGAAAGACTTTTTAAAAATTGAAAACACATTACAATCATTATCCTGGCTTACAAACGGGCAAATGAAATAAATATTTCTCTAAGAGAAAGAGCAGCAAAACTGGTAATCTGAGGAAAGCTTAGTTTCTTGTTTTTCCTGTTATTTTCTGCATTATTTAAGTTACTTTTTTTTAATACAAACATCAACAGACAAATTCTATACCGCAATAAGAATCTGTGACCTACAATTCAGATAAGCCACACCCAGACAATGCTATTCAGTCTAAATGATGTGACAAAGCCTGATATTGATCACTATAATACAATACTCTGAAGTTTCTTAGTGCAAGTATTCTAGGTGTTTCTCAAGCAATGAGTCCTGGAAGCTCACCACTCTGCAACGGCCATTCAAATCCCTTTACTAGCAGGCCAAGCACAGGCTGACCAAGAGTTCCATAGAAAACGTGCTGCAAACAATACTAGGAACCAGCTCTCAGCCCAAACTAGAAATACACTCTGATTTCTCTGTCTTTTCCTTCCTGTAGAAGTAGCAAAATGCTAGCAAAATGCTGTTCTGTCAGTTCCTATAAAGAACAGAACTATTACATATGCAATGAAATAAGTAGTCTAGAATACTAAAGAAATCTCTTAACATGTAGGAGCAAACCCTGCATTTCTCAAGGAAAACATTAGTATCTTTTTCCCATAAATAAAGTCTTCTCTTATTTGACAGTAAACCTGTAAATACTTACTATCCTATGTTGCTTTAGCTTTTTGTTGAAATGACTTATGATCAGTTTGCTGGGGTATTCAGAACACTGAAACTGTCCCACCCTCTACTAGTTATTCCAACTGAGAAGTCAGGTACTGAGCAGACATGGAGACCACTGCCACCAGCTGTCATCTTTCCTGATGCAAAGCCCTATTGATTGAGCAGCCTCGGAGTTAAAAAGGCTTGTGCTCCCATCACTTGAGATTGTTTTGGTATTTGCATACAAATGGAAAAAAAAAGAAGGGGGGGCAGGGAAAGGAGCTTCCACTGACAGCAGTCTTCCAGTTGCAATCTGAAAAAGACAGCTTGTGCCTGTCTTCATTGTCCAGGTAGAAAACAGTGCTGTCTTCACCGGCACAAGCTGAAGCTCGCTGAATAGGAGAGCTGGAACTGAACAGGAACACAGGATTTCAGAAAGATTTCAGTACAATGACATATGATTGTTAAATTCCACTTAAGTTCTCCACTGGAACAGATTACTGTACTACAATTGCCATACTAATAAACTTGTTCAACCACTATACATTAATTTGTATATATTAGAAACACTATAGTAGTTTAGTCTGTATTAAAATCACCGTTGTTTACACACTTGCCTCATTTTCCTCCCTAGAAACTGGTGGTCAGCAATTGGTGTCCTATTTACGATATCCACCATCGTAACTGTAATTTCTCTCCAAGGAGTGATACCAGAACTTAGTAATACTGGATAGCATAACTGCAAGGTTTTATGCTCTCCAGTAAAAACCTGTTGTGCAGGAGATATTTTGCTACTTTTAAAATTTTAGCAGTTTTCCCCTTTTTTAATTTTTTTTTTTTTTATGTGACAATTTTGCATTGCTAGTGAATTCCTCTCCCATCTTATACTGCATGCAGTGTAGCCTATGGTGCGGTACAGACACACGTCTATTGATTTTACTTTGCACAATACCTACGACATCATAACAGTTCAGCTGAAACTAATGGAACTAATTAAGCAACAGGGACCTCCAAGTCAGAGAATCATAGATTTGCAGTTGTAAAAGATCTATCAGTCCATCTGTTTTATCTTCCTGTCAGAGCAAGACTTTTCCATGCAATATATCTTCTTTTGTTCACTGTGCTTCAAATGGTGCTACAAGATTGGGGCTTTCACATCTTGCCCCAGGAGACTGATCCACAGCATAATAAATCTCATTGTCACGGATCTTTTCCTGCATTCAGCAATATTACACTTCTTTAAATGCATACCATTTTTCTATTTACAACCTCTTGTTCTGTCTGAAGAAAGCCCTGCTCTTCACCACTGAGCTTTAAATATTAGCAGACAGCCTTGTCTTGCCACAGGTCCCCTACTGACTCAAGCAGCAGTTTTGTATTGGTAGGCCTCCACAGAAGGCTTTTTCAGTCTGAAATTAGATTCGTAAGTAAGATGTAATTAACCCAGCCACCACAGACACCTTTTAAGCGAAACTGAATGGAGTTCCACAGAGTTTCCACCAGGAGGCTGCATGGCTGCCTCTTTTCTTCATACTTCCAACCTCTTAGGAAGCATTGCACGAAGCACTGCATTTGGTGCTTTTTAGGACATATCAACCAGTACCTCACCATTACAAAATCTAAAAATTAAAGAACCACAACCCTACGTCTTTCTTAACATTTGGTCGAAAATTAAGGCTGGGAAGATAGACGAGCTTGTGGAAAGCAAAAACATTTGAACGGGAATCACTAGCAACAGGGACATCCCTGAAATGAGAAAGCAACAGCTTGGTTCTTCAGAAGAGACCTGCAGTGAGGAAGGAGCAGGAGTCTTCACACCATAAAATTTCTTTAGAGATTAAAGGAGGTGATGGAGTGCTCAGCTGCAGCTCTGTTAAGTTCTGCCGAGCAGATTGTAAATTTTCTTTAGCTTTGAATTTGTAACAGAATCTGAACAGAGGTGATTGCCCCTGATTTCCAACTTAGGCATAAAAGCTGTGTGTATTTCTGATTATACTGCAGAATGAGTGCAGCTATGATAAGTGATATGAAATAAGGCAAGTGACAACACCTAACTAGAAAAGGAGAAGTTACTGCATTTTAGGCTTTAGTAATAGCCAAAGAAAGGACATTACAGATTTAAGTCAGTCCCTTAACCTGAATTTATTACCTTTATAAACTGCAGTATATTTCTGAGAAAGAAAGACTGATTTTTGAAGAAAAACAGTTTAAGAGACATTTACACTATTCCTGTTTCTGTGGCTTATTTCTGATCTCAAGATTTTTATAATACGGTTAATGTAACCCTGACATTAATTTCTGAGAAAGACATCGTGAATGATTGAGTGTGTCAGCAAATGTTGACTGCTTCCTTGTGAGATACAGCTAAAATGTTTTATAGTTTCCAACATCTGCTTATGAAAACTGAATAGCTCTGGTTATCCGGGTTGAAAGAGGCCGTTCTCTGAGTGGGACTTTATGACCCTGTTGGTGCATTCTATTGTAATTCATAACTTCAGCACTAACGAAGTTGAAGTATCTGTCCTGATGATTTATAGGAGACTCCAAACCACATCCTTTGATTCTCAACACCATACTACCTTCTTCTGTGTGTTTTACTAGTTGATTTACTATGCTCTAGCTCTAAGAAACATGGGTTCTGTCTGAGTATACTGTCCAACCTGCTTTGGCTTTGAAAATGAATTGTTCCATTTGGATTGCTTTAAATAAAAATTTGGGTCGTTTTAAAACTCACAGTTTGTTAAAAAAAAAAAAAAAAAGTTTCTCCATTTCTGGTATACATGAAATCAGTACTAACAAAATAAACAAAGTCAGAGCCTGATAAAAACGTATGCAATATTCATTATAGGAGGAGTAACGTTTTTGACAGGTAATGAGGTTGTTCTTTTCCTTGGTTCATCCTAAACATTTTTCCTGGTTTGGGGGATTTTTTTGTGAGGATATAATTCTCTACCTACTGCCTGTTTGTTACTGGGGCTAAGGAAACCGAATGGATGAGGGAGAAACGGGAATTTGTGCTAAACACCTTTAGTACTGCTACTTAACCTTGTTACAAATCTTTTAATAACCACCAGCTGCTCTGCTGTCATCATGCCCTTCTGAGCTTAGCTGGGTAAATCTTCCTCCTGCTTTAAAACTTCTTGGTAAAAGTAGCTTCTTTCTTGCAAAGTCTTTCCTAAGGCTGAAATGCAACTGGCCAAGGGACTGTGCCCCGACATCTCAAGGCATGGCTGCTCCTGCTTTGGTTTCACCTCACAAACAGACATATGCAGCATAAATGGGAAAAGGCAAACATAATTCAGTATAAGAACCATTTGACCTGATGTTTAGAATGTAAAAGGAAAAATAAAAGCATGGCAAAACCTTTAGTGTTTCACGATATTGTAGGGGATACGTAGAAGTCACTCCAGAAATGATGTGGTAAAGTTTCATAGTTAGCTTATTCTGTGTCTTCTGAAATTTACTGCATCTCACATGCTTGTGAGGATTTCTGCTGGCATTATTTAATAAAAAAATGTTTCCAGATCAATGAACTGAGAACATTTTGCAACGACATTGCTGTGAAAGCAAATAAGGGATCCACCCATTCAGCTAGGAAAAAAAAAAATCACTACATTAAAAAAAATAATATTAATCGCAGTATGCAGGGAGCATAGGGGGAGGGAAACAAGTCATGATCTTTGAATATTTAAGGTTGAGGGTATTGAATTATTCCATTTATTTTGAGCTAAATCATGGTCCTGTGTCCTGCAGGTCTCAGGGATGATGAGGCTAAAATGCCGAAAGGGATGTCACTAGATAAAAGCTGCAGAATTTATGCAAGTGAGGTTTTCTTAGCACATCTGTGACCTCTTTTGACTTCACCTTATTTACAAAAGGAGTTGCAACATTAAGCTTGCAGAAGAGCTCAGAAAGGTCCTACACTGTTCTTGCAAACAACAAAAGTTATATGATCAGTGGTGGCAAAGAAAGTTGGTTCTTTTTTTTTTTTTCTAAACTTTGCTTCTCCGATTGTCATTTTCATTTTAAATATTTTTCTCCTTCAAGGAGGTCCTCCAGTATTTTTTCTTCTTTCCTGTCTCACTGCAGTGACTCAAGTGAGCAAAGAATATAGCCTGCAGTTTAGCTAGTATGTTTTTATCAGGAGGCTTTTCTAGCAAGGAAAAAAGATATAAAGTGAAATTGCTTAGTGTAGCGTAGATTAGGGCCTTCTGGTACTTCATCTGTAAATAGATGAATTATTAACCTTTGGGGAAAGGTAGCAGTGTGTTCATACTAACTACTTTTCAGACTGTTTGAGTTTTTTCCTAATGTACATTGCCCATTGGGGAGCCATTACAATGATAATAATGAAGAGCTCACTAATTCCTATGACTTCTTGCTTTATTTTCATAACCTCTCCAGTGTACATACAGTGCATACCATTCTGAGTAACCATAGCAATCATTCACTATAGAGGCTATGATACTGTTGCACTGCAAAATGTTACTACTCCGTTATACAATGCTAATCCCTTATTATCATTATTACTGCTGTGCTAATGTTCGTCTGAATTTAGAATAAAAGTTTCAGTACCTCTCAGATGGTGTTTGTGTACCTTGATCTCCATGTAGACTAAATTTAAACACAGTAGTAAGCTTCTGGTTGGTTGTTTTTTCTTTTTAAAATAAACTAATTTCTTCTCATGGGGAAGATGTTTTTCCAAGTTCTTCAAAAGTGGGTCTCTGGGCCGAAAATAAGTTTCTGGGAGACAGTGCACACGTAAAGGTACAACATTGATATGCAATCTCCAATGTGGGATCTATTTCTGTAGGAAGCTTTGGGAAGGAAACGTTCAGTTTTAATGTAAAAATAATTATTTAATATTTCAATTTATTTTTATTTAAACAAAGTGATTTCTTTCACTTGAGATAAATGTATCAGCATCATTTAAAAAATAATAAATCTTTTGTTACCTTACCTATTACTCATTATATTTTCTAAAATTTAAATAAAATAATTCAGGTAGTTTCTGTTGACCTTTAAAGATTTTAGAACCAGTAAAGTACTAGAAACAGTGGTTTCTAACATGAGTAGGTAGTTTAAACAGTTAAATCAGCTTTTTACAGCCCCAGCCTCTTTGCAGACAGACTTGCTTTAAAGGTAGATTTTTTCCACATGTCAGTTCATTAAAGTATTCCAGTACAGAGAGTAATTTAAAGTAGAGAATTGTCTGAGGAATTGAAAAATTGGGAAAACTGTTTTTCTTCATATGGTATGGCTGTAAATGAGGAGTGAGAACTAGTAGTCCCATAATCCAGGATAATTTGGAGCCCAGAATGATAACTCACTAATTAAAAATAGCACTTCCTTTTTTTAGAATAAGCATTTCTCTTTTTTTTTTTCCCCCAGCAATATGATGACTACAAAATGGTCAGACTACTGTCAAATTGTAAGCTTCAATTGCAAATTTAAAACCCTGTTTTTAGGCTTTCCTAATTAAAGTCAAAGTTTCAGATAAAGTTTGATACAACTCACAAGTAGAAAGGAATAAACTATTAGATAAATGTAAGTTAGCATTTACTAAGATATAATTACTCTGAATAAATACATACATACTCTATTGTGTATAGCTATAGGACAGTCAACTTTTAAGAAAAAAACTAATTTTTTCTGTTCGTTTACTTATCCTCTTCTGTACTGTTTCAACTTGCTTCAAGTCAGTTTAAGGTTAAGATTTGCATCCAAAGTGTTTCCATTTTTGACAGCAAATGTAAGCGAAACCAAATTGTAGCTTGCTAGTCATTCAGGAAAAAAGGAAATATATAATAGGCTTATATGCACTAGACAGTATTTTCAAGGGAGAAAAATAAAGGTAGCACAGATACTCCAAGGTGACTCTACCTCTGAATAGGTGGCAAGCTGTTATTTCCTCCGTGTCACGGCTGGACTGCCTGCTGAGGGACGGCACGCCTTGTGATGAAGAGGGGCTTTCTGACAGGAGCCTGATGTACCATTCAGTTGAAAAAGGTGCTGGGAAAAAGATTATCAAAGCATAATGCCTTTATGAAGTGTGGCATTTTAGGCACAGCTCTGAAAACCCTTCCCCCATATCCTTTTAAGAGGAAACCATATCTCAAGGGAAAAAGAGGGAATGTCACAATATCTTGCCTGGCAGGTAATGGTGCACAGATGAAGAATCTTTCACAAGGTGTATTCAGGAGGATAAAGAGAGAGACTTTACTGGATTCTAAACACAGAGCTGTCAATCCCTCCATTAGCCAGAATGTCAGGATGCGTTTATACCCACACTGGGGAAAACTCCAGCCAGTGATTGAATCTGAAAATCCTTGAACAATTTAAGCTACTGAGTGCAGCTTGATTATACTCTACGTTGACCCAGGTGTTCTCCAAGCACAGAAAGTTGTCTGTGTGCAGATGGTCATCCATTCCCTAAAATGTCACATGCCTTGGCAGCACCAGATCGTTTACAGGGTCTTTTTCTACCCTGGACCATGGCATGTGTCACTGCAAATGTTTAGTTCATACCACAAAGAGCACACAGACTCGCTTGTTCCACATCAGTAGCCTTATTTGCCCCTTCAGCTAGCAAGTGGCAGTGAGTGTCTATTTTTTGAAACAGAACTGGACTATAATGATTTACAGAGATCTAAATTTAGCAGTAAATCAGGAAGAAAAAAAGCCCAGTTAGTGGATTTCCTTTAAAAGACTGAGAGAAAATTGCATTTTTTTTCTTTTCCTCTTTTGGCATTGTGTCTGAAATAAACTTTCATTAAAGCTTACTCTGTCTGCAGTCCAGCTACAGTGGTTTAGAAAAATGCCTCAAGAATAGTACAGCAACACTATGCAAGGAAGTGGTATCGGATCACAGTGGCAGAATAAAACAAAATTTAAAACAATTAAGCCCTTTCAAAGCCCTCAGGTTATCAGCTGTTAAAAAAAAAATCTGATGCCAGATGTAATGCTGACATTTTTCAGTCAAAACCAGGGTACTTGACATTAGCATGAGCCAATTCCTGGCGCTGCCATGCATCATCAGAGTTATAGTTTAAGTGCCTCACGTACAAGGTCTCCCCAGGGAGCTGGGATCTCCAACCAGTTTTCATCTCCCATGAGCTACCGGAGTGTGTCAAGGCATTATGCCCGTTTGGGCAGATTCATGAGGATACGACTTGTAACTCACTTTTCATTGTGAAAAGGATTTTGGAAAATAACAATTAATTCCTCAAAACTACATTCAGGGTTGGAAACTTTTTTTTTTTCTATGCTGCTATATGTGAAAAGCACACTTTATAGAACGGTGAAGTGGTCTGAGGCTTTCCCTTACAAGAGCAGTCGAAAGCAAGGGGCCCCAAAACCTACAAAAACATTAGTGAAGAATTCATTGTTTAGTCCTTACCTGGGCCGTAGTTCTGTGCCATGGAAAGCTTTAATATTTCCAGTCTTCCATTCTTCCAATTTTGAATCTTAATTATAATCCCTGAAAGTTTTGGACACTGTTTAAAAGATCAGCGTTTAATGAGAACAATCCATCATCTGCTTGTCAACTTCAGCTGTAATGCTGTTGAGATCTACCTAGTAATAATGGATTTTTGAGACAATCGATAGCTTGGATATATACATTTCAGGTTGCAAGAGTAAGGTATCTGAGAAAGAGGAAAGGTTAGCTAAACAAAATGGTCTGACATATGAATGATTCAGCTGACAAGAGGAAGAATTTGGAAATGTTATGAAGTAATAATCCAATTACAGTTTAAACAGCACACAAGTTAACATTTCCCAAATATAAGCAAGTATCACTCAGTCTCAATTAAAATAAACACTTTTCTTTTTAACAGATTAGAGAGCAGGTGTTGTGGTATGGAATTGCAATTCAATACTTCATCCTGGAGAATAAAGACTTCAATGTACAAGAGAAATAGCTGGCTTCTCCACAACAGAACTGTTTTAGATACCTGCAATACACTGACCTCCAGGTGCTTTCCATGAGATTTCCTTTTGTAGCGCTAGAAAATCGTCAGCTGATTCAAAGCATACGCTGACCAAAGAAATGCACAGGAGATCTCAGGAAGCCAGAAGACTAGATCCAGAAGTCTCTAGCCTCTAACTGGCCCATTCAAAGCAAGCCCTGCTTTGGCAGCCTTTTCTGTACTTCTAAGGAAAATGGTGCCAAGGACAATCTCCAACACTGCAGCAGCTGGTCATCCATACTGCTGAACTGCTGCTGCTCCTCGACACAGATTTGGCTATGCCAGTCAGCACTCGCTCAGACAACACACTGGTCTGGTTTGAGGAGCAGCACACACTAGGAAAAATTCCCACTGTAGGCATAAGACTGTGCCAGGTTTAGCTCCCTTTACCACATGCTGTTCCTTCAACAGTATCCCAATGCACTTCGTACCCTCACCTCCATAACCTTCAGTCAGTGGTTCAGGGTCTGCGATCCAATGTGCTGCCATGCAAGGGAGCTGCACGATCTTGGCTCTCTTTTACTGAGAAAACTATTATTCAAGTGTATGAAAGTATATATGGTAAGACTATGCAAGATAAAACATGTAAAAACATAAAGAAGTCATCTAATTTTTAAGACGAGCAATGAAGAGTTCAAGAATTCAAGAGGAAAAATACTGACATGGAAATGTATAAAACTATAAGAAAAAACAGAAGAGACTCAGAAAGTGTTAATGCAGCAACACAATAGGATCAGCCCATTCTAAGAAGCAAAGACGACTGACCCATCACCATTTGATTGACAACCACTTGACTGGTAAAGCCCCATCACGCATTTCATCAGGTGGTGAACATGTTAACGTTTAGCCTAGTAGCTCATTATTCATAGTTACCTACTATGTGCATTAGTAAATTTTGAAAAGCTTTGCACTCATCATTTGTGCATACATTGTCTACAGAAACTGTTTTATGGTATAAGTTACTCAAATTCTTGAGGCACAGTGAGGGAAGATAGTTCCCTACACGCACGTGCACACACATGCAGTGTCTCAGGGGCACATGATGCCTACCCTCAGTTTCACGCCATGAAAACATCACGCTGAACTAAGAAGAAATGAGCACACATACACACACACATATATGTACACAAATACCATCTCAGGGACGTAGCACACTGCATGGGGGGGCAGAGGGATCAGGTGATCTGCAGTTACCTTGACAGGATCAATCTATCCACAAGAAAACAGTCCTTGGACCGGTTTCATTTAGCAGTATAGTGCAGTTACACTGACCATCTGCTGCTTGCCTGGCAGTATATACGAAACCAGCTAATAATTTCACTTCCATTCTTAAAGTAAGGTTGAATGAGCACTGAGAATGAAATTTCTCAGGTCTACTGAATGTTCAGTTTGGTTGAGCTTGTGACCTCAGGAAAGGGTAAAAGAAAATCTGCTGAGTTGTGCAGATAACATATTTTCAAATATATCATTTACTGTTTAATAAATAAGGAGAGGTTACAAGATGGTTCTTGGGGTAAACAACTGTATGGACAATAAAAGAGAAGCTTAATCTCAAGCCCCTCTACAATCCCTCTCTTGGTCAATTATACATCCTCCTTTACCCCAGCAACACCCCATTTTTACCTTGGTTACTTGAAGATACAGATTATGTAAGGACTTTTTTTCTTTTGTTTTTTTTTCAGAAGCCATTACCTTTGAAAGTGTAGACATCATCTGAAATCAGTTACAAATTTACAATAAATTACTATAGTCACAACTTACACAACTAAACGCTTGTGCATTCTAATACATACTAAATGAAAAATGAGAACTCTACACCAGCTAAGTCAGTGGCCCAAATTAATTTAAGTCTATAATCACAAATAAATGTACACATATCTTGGGTGGGTCTATTTGTGGTGTGCGTATGCATGCACAAATGTGTGTATGCAAGGAGCTTCAGACACTATAACTCTGAGTCTCACCACAAAACTGTATAGAGAACTTTTACATACAGGATTAATGTCAAATAATTGTTGACTAGAAGTGTGTGCTGGCAGCAAATATTATGATAGTACTTCAAGATCTGTGGATATGATTACATTTGCAGTAGAGGTTTAGGAAAAAGATCATATAAAGATAAGAGGAATTCTCATAAGTGCAACTAATTAATATTTGATTAATAATAATGTGCGTATGCTGCTGTATTACTGAATGCTAGTATCCTATCAACTCTTACAGTTTGCTAACCAGCTAGCTGCAAACCCCTGTCTTCTAAAAGTGTGGTTGTGGGTACGGCCAAATGCACTGGTAATAGGCATTGTGCAATCTGCCAAAAGTAGAAAGTAGAGTTTATTACAAGAGCACCAAAACGAATACAAAGAGTTCAATATTAAGCCCTCAAAAGTTTGGCATGCCAAAGTGAAGATTACTTCTGTAGTCTTTATTCAGCAGTGCTGCCAGGAAGACAGGTTGCAGTAACCTGAGTAAGTTTTCAGAAGTATGACACCGTTTTACACTCCCCACTCCTGGACACATTGCTTTTATAACTCACACAGAGTTTTGCTATCTTTTTTTCATATTTGCTTATCTGTAAAAATCTAGGTAAAGCTGAAGTGTATATCAAGTTCAAGGCCCTAAGGGGAAGCTCCTTGCTGAGGAGAAACACTGTCTACATAATAAAATAAGATTATATTTAAGGCACGTGATCTCTCTAATAGTATAGGATGAGAACATGCCCAAAAATACTCGAGAGTACCAAGGTTACAGAACATGAGTGGAAAGGCTGTTGCCCAACATTAACAGCATCCTGTGGTGGCAATTACAGATGAACTGTGAACTTAAATGCTGACTGTCTTGGAATCTGGTCAGTCTGTTGTCCGTCAGTCATAATTTTCAGGCCAATGCTTACATATCAGCTAACTCAATTGAACGGTCCTTCACTGTATCATTTAGCAACTGTTGACTGTACACATCAATTATTAAGGTAAGCAGCTTTTGCTGGAGTTGTAGTAAAAGATATTTTTCAGTTTTGAAAGAAAGTCAGTGGCAATGCTACCTAATATTGTAACAATCTTCCTATTTAATCCTTTATGCCAAAAAACTTGTCCTAAGAGATGGGTACCCTTTAGGACACAGAAACAACACTTAGATTGCTTGTCATTACAAGCAGACTGAATATCAACTGTTGAGTAGTTGAGAACTACTGATCTCAGGCAAGATGGTATAAACCCAGACTCATTTGTACTCTAGCTACTTAGAAAAACTCAGAATCTGACCTCCTCATTTTACAAGTATTTATTTAAATGAATAACAATGAACATATTTATTCAAGCATATTGCAATTTGCTGCATTCAGTTTGTAAACAGAGGTGAAAACAAACAACTTTAACCTTGTGTTTGTAATCATGGGAAGGTATTAGAAAAGATAGCCAAAGACTTTGAGTTCTGAAACAGAAGTTCAAGTACCATCATACAACCGAATACCCTCATGTTTTCTATGCATCATTTTTTACTTCTACCACTTTTTGAAAGGCTTCTTTAAAAAAATAGCCAACCTGGAAATTGCACAGGAGGAAAAGTGCAGCTTCTTCAACCTGCATGTGGATTGGCAGAAAGAAAAGAAAATGAATGCATTTTTCATACAGGTTCTGGAAATTATAGGACCTGATGGAATCTGAATAACTAACAGAGAATTAAAGGCAGATTTTTATTTTTTTTTTTCATTCTTTCTTAACTGCTAATTTTATGGCAAGCAAGTTAGGCAAGCAGCACATGAGAAAGAGAGAGCTGAATCAAGATCAAAGAATACGTTGACTTCCAGAAGATGACTGGGCTGTGGGGGGAAGGTTAGCACACATATATGCTGTGGACCTGATGCTGCTTTCACTCTTTCACAACTCCTCTGACATTAGATCCAGGCTGTTTATAGACATGAACAAAATAGAACTTGGTTTACTTTTTTGATAGGTATTCTTTTTTCTCAGGTACCGAGACAGCATCTTTCCTTCTAATACAGAAAAAAAAATAATGTTGCCCACATTGTATGGTTCAGGGAAGCAGCATCAAAAAAACCCAAACCCAACCGAAAAAAACCTCAAATTGCAGTTTACTGTTTCCCTAGTGAATCAAGGTGATTATACCTGCACCTCCCTTCATTTTGCTTTATTGTATGATTCCAAATGGAGATGGAGCAAAGTAAATCCAGAATGTTAGTTTCAGATTCAAAACCCAATATAATACCATGATAGATGCATAATCATTTTTTTCCAAAAGTCAGTATGTACTCTGATGAGGGCAGCCTATCAGCCTTTGAGATGGCACTCTCTGAGCCTCCACGAAAGACATTTAGATCAATGAGTTTCGCTACAGCTGTAACAGTGAAGCCTAATGGCATTTAAGCACATATGTTTTCATTCTGGAATAAGATTTTTTTTACTTTTCCAGTTTAAGCTGGAAAAAAACCTTTGGTAAAATCTTAAATTTGTAGTATGTTTAAAAAGAAAAAGAAAAATGAAAAAACCTTAATCCCAGATCAGCTGTTTGCAAAACCAGTGAAAATAGTTGAGGAATTTATGCTTTGTCACAATACTTTTGACTTCAAATACCTAAAAAGATTTTTGGTGTTCTATACTTACAAAAAAGACTATAATTCTTTTCTGCTGTGTCTTGATGAGATCAAGAGCATCATTTTCAACCCTGTGAATGTGAGAAGAGCATCTAGTATCCACTACTAGCTCAAATGTTACTTTTCCGGTTTCACGCTGATGTGAATTTGTAAAGCTACAGAAACAAAAGCTGCAGTGGTGTTTAAATGAGCCCTTGTTTAACTGATTGTGCTCTTGAAGTTATCTCATTCTCCAAGAAAATTCATCAGCTCTGGAAAGTATTATCATTTAACATCATCTCTTCTGGAACATGCATACATCTAAAAATAGTTTTTCCACACACTTCCATCATATGCCCACTGACTGACGATTTGCTTACAATCTGCTCTTGCCATCTGAATCTTGTTAAGTTCGAACTTTTTTGGTCAGTGAAAGATGGGTTTTACTTTCCCAGTCCAACACAGGACAAATAATCTGTCAAGCAGCTATTCTTAAAAACCACAAGAGTCACTATGAAGGTTAAACAGAACACTCCACATAATTGGTGGCTTTTCTTTTTGCATCACATTCAGTTCCCGAAATATGATGCAAGCTGGATCAAATTCTTTATTTCAATTAACATGCTCCACTTCCTATTAGATGCTACTCTATCAAAGCAAAATTGTCCTTGTCAATTTTTCTGTTTTATTAAACAGATGCTGGTATAAAATCTGTTTATAAAAATCTGGTATAAAATCTAGGTTCCACATCTCATGTAGACTCTGCAGACCACACCACTGTGTGCAGCCTTGTCAAGTGCCTGACAGGTAAATCAGGTATCAAAGAGTAAAATAGAGACTGTCTACTTTTCAACTGAAAATCTCAGAGCAGACACATTGGGCTTTGTTCTCTACATTTACACAACTGATTCTGACAGTTACTAATCGTTTGTACAGTTCAAAGGAAAGACCGAAGTCCTACACTGCTCACCCAGTGCGAGCAACAGTGTGTGACAAACGAGTGGTTTTGCACCCCATAGGACGAAGTATATGATTATATACCAATTACACAAACCTCCCATGCTATGGGTAAAAGTCTTGGTTTTCCTCATGAAGAACTCCATCAGAAACATAGTGAATTTGAAGACTGATGAAGCAGGCATCTAAATATACTTCTTGTCAGTCTCTTTAATGATCCCATTTCCTCCAAGATTTTAGAAAAGTTGACTGTGGAAAAAACTAATTCAATAGTAACTTTGTCATAAATTAGATCTCTGAATTGAGCTGGGGTTAAATGGCAAACTGGTTTTCAGCTAACTGCTTCTTGTGTAGTTCACAATTCTGAGTGCACGGCTGCAAATCTGCTTGCTCATACTGCTGTTTCCTAGGCTGGAGTGACTATTAAATTTTGTAATTAGTGGAATGTAATTATTTCCCGTAATGGGCTGTAAATTCACATTATGCCATAAATCATTCTTATGTACACTTAAGGATTCATTACTCTTAGCAACTGACTAGCATATTTACTAAGCACAGAAATGTTCAATTGGAGTACCCTCTAGGTTACTGGGAAAGCATTAGTTGTTCCCAAATGAAATCTCTTTGGTGGGGAGAAGTGGTTAGCAGAAGGAAAAGTGTGGTTCTACCACTGTGGTTAGAAATATGACTTAAGAACCTGATTCAGCAACGTATTAAAAAAAAAAGATTTGCATATCAGTTCCATTGGGATCATTTATTGTCCTCATTAAGGCTCTTAAATGCTTTCTTAAATCATCTTCTGAAATACGAGTCAAGGAGAGAGAACTGCTGTCATGACTAAAGAAGATTTGTCAGTGAGGATAGCAGCTTTCTCCACAGTGACAGAACACCAAAATCCATGAACCTGCTAAACCCAAACCAGAACAACTACAAGCACAGGCAGACCTTCCCAGGCCTGCACACCAAGCACAAATACCCTTCTACATCCCCCTTCCCCCTGCTTTTGCAGTGCAACCTCATAGCCTCCCTCCTGCTGCCTGATCACACCTGCTAGAGGCAGGCTTGCCTGACTGCCATGTGATCATGCAACAGCAGAGATGTCCAGGCTGGTGTTCAGGCAAACCTCCTATGGCTCCTGTGCTATACGGACAGCTCACGTCCTGGGACCTCCACAGACAAACCTTGCGTGTGCCTAGCATCCTACAATGTTGTACTTTAGGAGGGTAAAAAGACGTCAAAAGGCTGATGGTATTCTGAGACAGGGCTTTCTGGGCTGGAAGCACATGTTGCCGGCCCATGTTGAGCTTCTCATCAATCAACACCCAAGTCCTTCTCCTCAGGGCTGCTCTCAAACCATTCTCCACCCAGCCTGTATTTGTGCTTGGGATTGCCCTGACCCCTGTGCAGGACCTTGCACTTGCCCTTGTTGAACTTCATGAGGTTCGCATGGGCCCACCTCTCAGGCCTGTCCAGGTCCCTCTGGATGGCACCCCTTCCTGCACTCCACACACCTTGGTGTCATCGGCAAACTTGCTGAGGGTGCACTCAACGCCAACATCCATGTTGCCAACAAAGATGTTAAACTGCACCGGTCCCAGTACTGAGCCCTGAGGAACACCACTTGTCTCTAGTCTCCACTCACTTCTTGGTGAGTTAAAGACCACATTGGTCTTTAAATTAGGTCTTCCTTGGAGATACCCTATTTGTCACCTCTTAGTGAGTTAAAGGAAGCAGAAGCTCAACATATCTTACAACTCTGACATCAAGAAAGGAGAGTGCAGGAAAAGGGAATTGGTCCAGTAGAAAAAAAAATCTTAAGGATCCAGCACAAAGTTTGTATTCTGTGTTATCAGATAATTCAGATTCTTTCATATACCAACTTAATATTCTTGCAGCACGCATGTAGGCATACATGTGCCTGCACCACCCTAATATGTGTTCATAAAGGGTAAACCAGACCTGAGATACCTGACTCCTCAGGAGAATAGATTATGTGTAGACACTAAACAGGCAAACATCACCCTTCACAACATGGAGGATTTCAGTAAGTCTTTCTTGCAATTTGTTGCAAGCCTTTCCTCTCTCCTAAATTAGACGCTATCCTACCTCTCCTCTTCTTATTAGTAATCAACGACGCAAGTAAAAGCTTAAGCAATGGCAAAACAGCATCATCTCCTGATGTCTTTTCTCAGAAAACTGCAACCTGCTCTGGGCAGACTGGCTGGCAGATCCAAGGAGAGACCAGCCAACACTCAAAGAAGGGTCAGAATTTCTTTTCCTTGTTGCTGGTCGGCAGGTTAGATACTCCTTGCCATTAAACCCTCCTTTGCTGCAGTACTGATCCAGCAGTACTGGCATAGACAGTAAGCCTTCCTATAATATTTACAAGACGTGTAAGATATGTGAACCTAATTAAAAAAGGATAAATTTAAAACAGGAAAAAGAAATTCCCATCTGCACCCAGACCATTTGCAGTTAGTATTGTCCAGATGTCTAAAATGTGCAGGCTGCAAAAATATCCTAATGCCCTTCAAACCCAACACAGAGCGTTAATGATTGCTTTAATTGGAAAAAAAATAATGGATAATCCGACAGATAGTAGCAATGAACTAAATGCCAATAAAGGGAATCTGAGAATAAGCTTAACAGATTTGCTGGAGAAGCAACTGCAGCACAGACCTTGAAGGCATTAGTTTGTGGCCAACAAAGATCAGTTATCTGCTTGTCTAACTCTGATCCTTTGCATGTAATTAACAAAGGTGAAGGGAAGCATCTCCGGGGACCTGTCGCAGTGAAAGACAGATAGACGATTTAAGACAAGAGTCTTTGTTTATGCTGTGACTAAACTTCAAATTCTACTTCTGTCTGTGAATCTATCCAGTCCCCACTGGGCACTGTCAGATCCCATCAGCCTTGTTCCCTTACCTTGCGGAAAATTCTGTCCAAACACACACAAGCCTCTTTGCTACCCTGAGGCTTCACTGGTGCAACTGAAAAACCTAATATGGTTATTTCAGCTAAACACATGGTAAGCATGTCTGTGTTAGACCTAGACAAAACTAAACCAAATTAAAGAGTCCCTGTTCATATTGTTTTTCTAATGTGCTGTACCTGGGACCAAAAAAGCACACTTTGCTGCTCTTCAGAGAAGGCTGCCATGATGTGCTGAACTCTTCAGTACCAGTCAGTCATTGTTTTTGTTTTTCCAAAATGTTCGTTCTTCAGTCGTGGTCGGACAACAGTGCATGGTTATTGAATACAGAAACAGAGATTTTCCTGCTTTTCAAGTACAGAGTTTTGCATCAACATGGTTATGAGGGGTGCAGTTTAAAAGACATATACAGCGTTGTTCTGGCAAGACTGTTCAAGAATAACCTCAGCATGGTTTTGAAGACAAGCTGCTGTGAGGACTTTTCCAACTCTACTTTGGGTCCATTTTTGCACTCTGCTACCTCTTCCAGCTATTGCTGGACCTCTATTAACATGTTCCCCTTCAGTCCTGTTAGGGCGCAACAAGAATTCACCAAGAAACCTGTGACCTTCACAATACGTTTTTTGACCAGTAGCAGGAAAGTCTGCTTAGTGACTGCATGCAGTGAAGGAGGAATCTGGAACAGAGCCAGAAAGCTGTACATAAATACCCTTTTATTTTTTTATATTTACTGGCTTTCAAAAGGGGCAAAGATGATCTTAAATATAACAAAAATGAAAACTGCTTTTCAGAAACTGTGTAGTATTTCCAACTAAATATGAAAAGTGGTTTTATGTCTCACTTCCTCTGTCCACTTTATAACTCTGTAAAATACCATTATAATATACAGTACTTCTGAGACTCTTATGTTCAATAACAGGGTCAATAAGACGTTGTTATGATAACAAACTGTTTTCACTTAATCTCATATCTGCTTACCACACAAAGCTTTCTCAAGGACTTCTGTTTCTATAAAATGCTTCATAACAGAGAATAAAGTTATAAAATATTGATAATTATATTTAATTTTTAGATGAATGAAACAATATTTCTTTTCTGTTCTCTATTTTGGGTTTTTTGCCTTGCTTTTTCTGATTATTGTATAGTTTTAATAACCTTGAAAAACTTTTAGTCAACTCCTCTAATTCTTTACCAGGTGCAGAAGCTTTTGAAACATTGAAAGTTGGGACAGGGAGGTATCACGAAAAACCGACTGCTTGCTTGTACCCTGTTTTCAGACCCTTTTGTGATCTGCTACTTGCTACTAAAGAGGATTTTTACCTGAAGTAGAACTGCGGGAAGGTGTTCAGAGTCCATCCAGAAAGATTTGTTTCCAGGGTTATGGAATTGCTCACGAACATCCCGATAAGAAAGCCGTTTCAATTTCCATACTTTTCAGTTACATTGACTTTTTTCTCCCACAAAATCTTGAAAAGATAGAAAAGTTAATTTATTTTCTTTTAATCCTTTTCCTCTTGCGTTCTGTCCTGGAAAGTTTCTCACTCTCTAATTTCCTTCATATTGTTCTCTCACTGTTTTTTACTTTTCATTGCTCATTTTTTTCTTGGCAATCCTTTACTGCCTCCCCCCCCCAGCATATATCTGATGATTACTTAAAGCCCACAAGCCAAACTGTAAGTTTCCTAAGTCAACACCTGAGCAAAGATCTTTCCTAAGACAAGGTAAGGGCACCTGTAATGTGCTGCTTTTTTTTTTAATTTCATTAATACCAAAACCTACATTGCTCCAAAACCGTTTCTCCAAAACCGTTTCTCCAAAACCTTGCTGAATTAAAAGAATTGAAGCTAGTATGAACCTAGCTAGCTCCGGGCTAGTATATCTTACAGTCCATCTCTCATGTGTGACTAAACTTAATATCTTATTATTATCTAAGTAACGAGCCTCATAATAAGCCTATCCAAATAAGTAATCAAAAAATAAATCATGCAATAAATTTGCTTAGGACTGCTGAAGACAGAAGTTAACTCAACGGAACATACTCTTGAAAGAATTTGTGTTTAGAAAGGTAACTCTGCCAATCATAAGGATAGAAAGAGTACTTTAAATCACAGCCTAGAGATTCAGGTTTCTTTTTAATGGAACAAATCACTTACCTCCTTTTGACTACATTTACTTTCCAATATAATAAGTAGGGCTATACAAAACGTGATTTTTTTATTCATTATTTTTTTAGTAATTGATTTTCCCAATTATGTAGGAAAAGGCTTCAGGGTGACCAAACTTTTAACTCCTTTCAAACAGTCTGAATATATTTTGAAATTGAAGATATTAAAAGAAAAGCAATTATTCACAGATTTTAGGGTGAATTTGTTCTCATGATCCTTCTGAGAAATATTGGGTGTTTTTCCAGCCAAGCAAAATTGGCAATTTGTACCCCCAGCAAGCATGTGGCTTATTAAAAGTGTCTTTATATTTCTTCCCATTTAGGAATAACCCGTAACATTTAATCCAGTATGTCCATTATGATGAAGAGTTTTATTTGCACGCGCAGACATTAGATCTATTTATTAGTGTCATTAGCTGTCATTAGTTGGCAGAGTCAGTCTTAGCCTGTAGGCTACTCATTGCACAATGAATGAAAGGCAAACGCAGAGAAGAAAACTTTATGTAGCAAAAGATGACAAATTAGTACAGCTCTATCTCAAATTCACAGTTACTACAAGATAAAATGGATAGGTTCAAAGGCAAGTCATAAATCAAACTTATGAAATGAAAGAATTCATACGCAAATGGAATTGTCTGACAGCAAAGCCAGCGTTGATCACTTCACAACATTAAAATAAATAAGAATAAATCAGAAACAAACAAAAATTAACGGTAGGAGCAAATACCTAAGCAGTGAGTGGGAACACAGTCTCTAGCCTGATACCAAAGCAACCTTGTCTGCACTGAATACAGGGGGAATATTTAGCAAAAGTGTGACTTAGTACAGTGGAATATCTTCAGAAATCTTACAAAGCTCCTAATGCAGGCTAATAATTTTAAATATTTATATTTGGCTAGACTGGGACTAATGCTCTGACAAAGCTTTGGGGTATCCTTAATTAGCCAAGTACAGATTAAGGTAGTAACTCCTCTCTATAACAGATCTTTCATGTACTTTAAAACATTTTAATGAAAACAGATCAGAGCAAAAGGAATGTAATCCTGACTTTCTTTTGGAATGGGAAAAAACCTGTTGCAAATGTTGAGTATGTTACTGCTTTAAGCTACTAGAAGTTCAAATAATTTTGATAAATTATATGCTATATTTCATCTTATTCAAAATTGTAATGAATCACACAGTGCTCCAGTCTACCCTTTTTGGGCTTTTAAATAGAGCAGAGTTGCTGGGAACATGGACACTGTCCTCAATGGGGTATTCTGCAAGTTCATCTTGAAATCAGATGTGTGCCCTGGCTGATTTACTCCAAGTAAAGTCTAAGGAGAGACTTTCACTGATTTCATTCACATAACAGGTAGCATCTTTAAATAAACCAAAAATAAATCACAGATATTTAACCTAAATTTTAATTCTGTAGCTGTTCATTGAACTGTTAAAGGAAAGGTAAATTTTCCTGCCTTTTAGAGAGAGCTGCAAAAAGTTTTATTAATTAAGTATAAATTTCTATTGGGAAAAATATTTCTGGTCACTATGGGAAACACATGCATTTTTTTCTCCCTATTTCTACTTGATTTAAATATTTCCAATTCCAATAAACTAAAATATGTCCAAAGAAAAAGTGAAATATGAGCAAAAGGACCATTTGCAGGAAGGATTTCCACACTTCAACAGAGGGCTCTGTCCCCTTGGACTCTTATCAGCACATTGTGATTCTTTTTATGAAGAGTAAGGGTTTTCAGTATTTAAGTATTGTAGACTGGAATAAAATTACAGGTTTCCTCCTGGGACATGTTTTCTTTAGGGCTGTAGGACAACCCAGACATCTCCAAAAAACATTGACAGACTGATGTAGGCAGAGTGTCTAAGAAGCCTTTGTTCAGCTTCACATGAACTGACTATTCTAAAACAACCATTCTAACTGTGGGAAGTTCTAGGTGAGATTAGAGAAAAAATGACTGGTCAGATAAATAAATCTCACAGCTGAGCTGTAAGGTCCCACAGAAACGGAATGCTATAGCTAGTAATGGGGATGTATCTAGACAAAAGACTATTATCTCTAGAATTACAAATCTGGCACCATACTTCCTTTAATAAGTAAATAAAAAACCCCTAGAATACCATATTAATGAATGTTCAAATGACTTTCAGTATTAGTTTATCAGTGCTATGTAAATAAATTACATGGAAAGCATTTCTGATGGGACATTTTAATATTTGCATATCCTCAATCTTCAACAGAAATTGGAGAATTCTGTAAGAGCAGAAAGAAAAGTGTAAATACTGTGTGCTGTTTTCTAATAACCAAACCCATTTTGATAATAATAATTGATCCTGTGCCTGGAGACCAAAACCAAATTTGATGGGTGCTGGGGTATGCTTCATTTGTTTCACTTTATTAAGTGCAGACATCCTCAGGAAAGAGGAAGGTCGGGACTAAATTTATAACACAAGTCATGTAAAATGCCTTTTTGATATGTTACACTGTGGAATTTTTTTTCAAGAACAGGAAGAAAAATAGACATAGATGCTAAAGGTTAAGAATGAGCGATCTCAAGCAGTCATTGACTTTCAGATCGAGAACACCATCATCTTGATGCTCCCACCTCTCTGTGTTAGTTTGCGTATGAGTCCTTTATGGTTTAATTCATTGCTTCCCCCCATGCTCTTTGATTTTTATTCTAGTGTGTGATATATGCTCCAGTTAAAAAAGGCCTCCATATAAAACATGTCCTAAGACTGGAACACATTTATAGATGGATGTGAAGGATCACTTTGAGAGGAGAGAATTTTTTCCAGTATGGCTTTTCCAAAGAAAAGAAGAAAAATGCTTAAATAATAAAACCAGATAAATTACATAGCCTTTCTGAAGTGATTTTGAACAAGAAGAAATCAAACCTTTTACTGAGATGGAGAAAAAATAATGTATCACCTGAGAGCAACTGGTGACAAGTCATTGATTTCAATAGCATAACAATGATCAATTGAGAACGTGCCTGAAAATCTCCTGAAGTTTTGAAAATGAACTGAGAAAGTGAACCTTGTCAGAACTTGTCCATCCAAGTTAATGTAAGGATCTTTTATTATTGAACTCAGTCAAGACATTCATTCTCATATCATTGGTCCCTTTATAATCAAGAGCAAGCACAACGCTTCACAAACACAGCTGTTTCTGTTAAAGTTGTTCTTTGTAGTGTGGAAGAGCCACATTTCTTCCAGACACGTCTATTTAAATTTTTTTATCATCTCCTGGAGTTATCTTTGTTTAATTTATCTGCTAGTATTGATCAGTTTCTTGTTTAAGAGAAGATAATTGTTCAGATATATCTTCAGCAATCAATAGTAATCGTAATCAATCAAATGAGCTTTGATTTAGTACTTCTGCCCAGTTTTTATTTGGTGCTTTTCTCAAGCTATGCAGGGTCAGATGTATCAGTTCAATTAAGTTTACTGATGGGCTCAGCATCCCCAGAGAGGGAGAAATTTTCAGGAGAGTGTAATTCCCATTCAGACTATGAAATAAATGACTTGACACTCAAATTGAGCTCATACTTGTGCTAAAAGGTTTGCAAACCTGGCAATGCTTGTGGATACTATAGATTTGCATTCACGGCTACAGGAATATAATTTTTTCACGTTTTGCAGAATGTGGGACTAGGAGTCTGTTTAACTCTACATGGTCCAAATGAAGACATCTGCATTTGACTATTTCATCCTTATTTTTGTTATATGGAGAATATATATATACACCTTTTCAGCGGGGAAAAATCAGCATTTAAAATGCTGATATATTATAATTTATAATTAATCTCATCTTGAAGTAGAAAATAGATCAGAAGAATCACAATGCTTGTTTCTGTCCATTCACTATAAAGAAAGCCTATGGGAAAAAAGGCCATATTTATATATAGAGACATACACACATGCACTGTAGCTGGACTCACTTTCAGTGGTTTAATAAAAACTTAAAATAAAAAAATTATTTTTTCCTTATATTTGACATATCTCATTTTAAAGTCATTGTGTTACATATGCTATTTAAAGGCAATATTAGGCTCTAAACACTACTGTTTTCTCTAAATTTCAGCAACAGCACTTAAAACATGGGCTTAGGTTTGGTTTGTTTTTATCTTGTGAAGAAAACAAAAAACAACCCAGAATAGTAGTCACCCTGTACCTCCAATGACAAGAAATAGTTCATGACATTTTATGATGGTATTTTCTGACAATTTTTTCCTTATTTTTTTGTTCCTAGAATGTGGAACTGTTTAAAAACGATCCTAATTGTAGCCATACAAGTTCACACACAGCAGTTACAAAACTGCAAGCCAAAGAGTTAAAATTAAGAATGAGCACTATCAAACATAATAATGAGTAATGAGTTGTAGGAAGTAGCACAGGTGATTCAGTAAGTGGCATTTTCTGGTTTGAATGTAAATTTGAGAAAACTCCCATCTTCATGAAAGAGTGATTTTGGAAGTGGCTGCCTTCATAGGCAATCAAGGTCAATACGTACTTTTGGTTGTTAGAGCAGCCAGTATACTTGGAAGTCATCCATGGAACATCCTGATGAGAAGTTTATTTGTCTTGTTCGGCTTGTCTAAAGACTCCTTAAAGCTTCAGCTGAATACATTCTTCTGAATAGAGGAAAGCAGCGCTGCTCTGTGCTGGTAAAACGAACAGCATGTGTATTGTCATATCTGGTGGTACTGCAGGGTTTCTACAATTTCAGGGTGACTAAAAGATACAGTCTGAGTTTGGTGAAGCCTGTGCATCCTAAGACATAGATAGAAAAGTTAACCAGCAGGAGGAAATAAATAGGCACCAGGATTTGGGGAAAAAAAATCTATTTATCTAGTGGTCCTGCAGGATAAGCTGTAACAAAGAGATGGCTTCACTGCATGAAGGGGGAGGCAGTTGCAGTTTGTGATCGGCTGCAAAGGAAAGAGATGTACATAGTCCTCATCTGAGAGACAAGCAGGGAGAGTAGGAGACTAAATCTGATTTTATTGAAAACCTGCTCAGTACAGGCAAAAGTTTGAGGGGCTAGTACTGGACTCACAGTCTCTTACTGCTTGGCCATATTCTAATGCCTGGGATCGATAAAAAGCCCTTTGGGTAAAGGAATGTTTATGTCAGAGGTATATTGATATTTTTTTGCTCAGTTTGTGTCTGCCAGTGGCAGAAATATTTGTCTTGCACAAACGATAAAGAACTGCATCATTAGACATATCTCATGTATTTACAGGTGAATGGTACAACAAAATGCTGGTGAGTGAGGCAAAGTGATGCTTTTCAGAAGCATCCTTGGGCTCCATGCTGGCATCCCTCTTAAATACACCTTCCTCCGTGTTTTGTTCACTGTTTGCTCTTTGTGTACTCTTATGAACAAACTGAATGCCGTAAGGTGTTTTAGGCAGGTAAGTGATTATCAGCTCTTACAATGCCCGATTTGTAAACCATAAAAATAGAACTGCCTTTTTACTGACAGCTAGCTGAGATGAATGAGCTAAATCCTGTCTTTGGTGTTTTTAAATGCCTATAATGTGCTGCTTACTGGCAAAGCATGTGCCTCATCCGCCTTTCCCCACACAGCTAGTGCTGAAAGGTGATAGGTACCTAGAGACAACACTCAGTATAACAATATACTCATGGGGAAAAACTGAGATTGATTTTTTTCATCTGTATTAGGGTTTTAGCATTTACACTGTTTTGCTAGTATTGCAACCCTATATTTGCACAGGATGTTTATGGTTATTATATTGGACATTTCTCATCTATATTTGCAGAACATGCTGATGGCTTTTTTTTTCCTTGAGAGTCAGCTGTTATTTTTCCTCTCCGAGGGAATGACAATGATGCTATTTTAAGTAAGAGCTGATACTCATAGTCAAAAGACTCATTTCACTGAGACCCACAATACATTTCTGCTTGCAGCACACTGACTTTCTAACTCAAGACTTTTAGAAAGACATAACATTTCTTGCAAAGAATTCAGGGCAAGGTTGATGTGAAAACTCTGCCAGCAAGATAGAACCTTATCCTATCATCCTCTCTTTTCTTGAGCAATACCTCTCCCCAAAATTGAAAGCCTGTTAAGCCCAGAATTTTAGGGTAGCTTTACTCCCAATTTTTTTAGGTCTAACTCCTCAGCAAACTCCAAATATTTTCCAAATATTTGTGTTTACTTTTCCAGACAGTATTTTTAAAGACACAAGTATGCTTTGTGGCTACATAAATAAAATGCTGCAACTAAAGTCTGGGGCAGCTGTATATACTTTGTATGCTTTCTAGAATAGGAAGCCATATTTTATTTTTCCAGTTGAATATACCAGCAGGTACCACAGGGGTGAAGACATCAATTTCAGTCCTCCTTATTGAACCTTTAAAGAAAACTTGTACTCTATCCATCAACCAGGAGGCCAATCTGCTAGTAAGGACTGAAGGTGCTGATCTCAGCTAGATATTCTTTTTCAATCCATTGCTTGCTATGAATAGGATTCTGCTAAAAGTAAAGCAAAACTATGAAGCATAGAAAAACTACACTGCTGCGCTTTTGTATGACTTCATTTTCAAAGAGAAACCCAATTGATCATACTACACAGTTCAGTGTAACTCTCAATCTCTCCCACTGAACAGGCTGTCAGATTCACAAGTTCTACAAGGAAGCTTCCCAAAATACGGATGGAGGCATGCAAGCGTATTGTGGGCACACATGCACTTGACCACAAATACAAATCTCAATGCACCAGAACCTATTTGGGTAAGAGAAGAGGTTCTACATCTTTAAGGGAAAATAGCATTTGAAATCAGAAGCCACAGCTTCTTGTTGCCGCTGGTAGTGACATATCCACATAAGAGACTAAATCTGTAATATGTTTAACAAGTTGTATGTTTTCCCACAGCTCCTGAGCACAGTCTACAATTCTATCAAAGCAATCACTCTGCAGAACAGCCTTCTACCTTCCAAGTCATGTTTGAATCAATTGTTTTTTGAGGAAAAATAGCAGGATGATGTATGGCTGAAGATAATAATATCTGGGGAAAAGCTATAAAATAGTAATCTGTTTCATCTTCTGTCACCGGAGGAGTGGCCTTGATTGAAAGCTTTTTTTTCTTTCTTTCCAGTCTAACTTATAATAATTTGAACAACACAGCTTCAGCTATGGCCTTCTATAGTGTAGTAGGTTGACCCTGGCTGGACATAAGTTGCACACCAAAGCTGCTCTATCAGTCCCCCTCCTCAGCTGGACAGGGAGAGAAAATATAATGAAAGGCTCATGAGTTGAGATAAGGACAGGAAGAGATCACCCACCAATTACTGTCACAGGCAAAACAGACTTGACTTGGGGAAATTAATTTAATTTATTACCAATCAAATCAGAGTAGGATTATGAGAAGTAAAACTGAATCTTAAAGTACCTTCTCCCTACCTCTCCCTCCTTCCCAGGCTCAACTTCACTCCCGATTTTCTCCACCTCCTCCCCTTGAATGGTATAGGAGGACAGGGAATGGCGGTTGTGGTCAGTGCATCATACCTTGTCTCTGCTGCTCCTTCCTCCTCGTACTCTTCCCCTGCTCCAGCATGGGGTCCCTCCCACGGGAGACAGTTGTCCATGGATTTCTCCACATGAGTCATTCACACGGGCTGCAGTTCTTCATTAACTGCTCCAGTGGGGGTCCTTTCCATGGGGTGCAGTCCTTCAGGAACAGACTGCTCCAGCTTGGGTCCCCCATAGGGTCACAAGTCCTGCCACAAACCTGCTCTAGCATGGGATCCTCTCTCTACGGGTCCACAGGCCCTGCCAGGAGCCTGCTCCATCACAGGATTCCCACGGGGTCACAGACTCCTTCAGGCATCCACCTGTTCTGGTGTTGGATCCTCCACAGGCTGCGGGTGGATATCTGCTCCACAATTAGCCTCCATGGGCTGCAAGAGGACAGCCTGCCTCACCATGGTCTTCACCACGGGCTGCAGGGCAATCTCTGCTCTGGCACCCGGAGGACCTCCTCCCCCTCCTTCATTGACCTTAGTGTCTGCAGAGCTGCTGCTCTCCCATATTCTCACTCCTCTCCTCTGTCTGCTGCCATGCGGGTTTTTTCCCCCCTTCTTAAATATCTTATCACAGAGATGCCACCACTGTCACTGATGGACTTGGCTTTGGCCAGCAGCGGGTCCATCTTGAAGCTGGCTGGCATTGGCTCTATTGGACATGGGGGAAGCTTCTAGCAGCTTCTCACAGAAGCCACCCCTGGCAGCCCCCCATGCTACCAAAAACCTTGCCAAGCAAACCTAGTACATAGAGGGGCTGCTGTGGAACTGAATCCATCTCACCACAAAGAATTTTTTCCTGATATCTGAAATTTTGCCCATTTTCCCCGGTTATTACTATATCTCTGACATGCCAAGGAGCTCCCCTCTTAGAGCTTATGCCCCTGGGAAGACATTCGGCTATTTCTTACACCTTCAGTAGTGCACTAGCCAGTTTAGTTCTTGTTCTTTCCTCCTAAAGCAGTCTACAACAGGTCTTTCAATTCTGCTCACTAGGTTGCCTTCCTTTTTGTCCCATTAATGGCTGAGCAATGCACATGCACACAGGACAACTCAGGGAGTGCAAACGCACAATTGTTTTACTTTTCTGAGGTTTGGTAAACATGGTAGCTCTTGAGATAAAGCTGAATTTCGAATTGTCAGGGGTTTAGGAAATTATTTCCTTCTCCTATGAAATTCTAAACTTCCCCTTTTTCATAGTAGAATAAAATCCAGATTTCTTTGGTGATATTCTGTCAGACCAGTTCATCTACATCTTCCCTGTAATGCTGTACCATGGAGCTACAGAGACAGTTTGTATTGTACCATTCAAACTATTCTACCCCCAGTGAACAATTAAATGTTCATTAGTGCTAATAAGACAGCCTAGAAAGCTAGGGAACTCAAGATGTGTCAGGAAAATGCCTGGTTTGAACCAAAATAAAGCAGGAATTTGAACATGAAACTTCTATACCCTTTCACCTTTGAGGGTGTTAAAGGTGGGCTGAAAAGCTTTCAGCTTCTAACATGTGTTGATGTTGTTCCACATTTTTGTAGAAATGACCTAATATCGACAATCACTGCACTAATGACACATGGACCTCCTTAAAAAAAAATCTGTGATAGAGTTACACCATAAATGCATATGCTTTAGTATTTTTTTGGAATAGTTTGTTTTATTTTCACCTCTCCTTTGCAGTATGGATAGCAAAAAAAAAAGGGTAAAAGTCACATGGGAACATTGGTAGGTTCTCTCATGTGTAAAAATGGCATCAAATTCATAGCTCACCATCTTCTCCTTTCTTCCTTGCCATCCTTGTTTGATAATATTTCCTTTAAGAACATGATAGAGGCTTTGAGATCTCTAATCCTTTGTCAAATTTGGCTTAAAATCGCTTGAAAGGTCAAAAGTTTACTGGAGCAGGAGACAGACGGACAATGTGATCACATAAATCTTATCTTCAAAGGACAGCAGGAAAAAAATATGCAATTTAAAATTAAAAAGTCAATACTTTTCTATTCTTAAGTGGACTTTAATCCACCTTGTGGGGGAAAAAAAAATGCCTTGATCTATTCATTATGTATTGTTTTTCCTTACCGATGATGGTTCTGCTAATCTTTGATTTTCAAAGTATTTTTAAAATATTTGAATTATTATAAGAGTAGAAATTAGAAAATTTGCTTAACTAGTATGTAGTCCGTTCTGCTTTGAAATTCTGTTTTGAAACATTTTTTTCTGATCTTTGAGTAATGTGAAACCGCAGTTTTTCCATTATTTTCTAGATAATCATCAAATCAGCATTTACTAGTAGTTTACTGTCATTTCTTTTAAATATCTGAAAATCTGTGTCACCCAGAGTAATCCTTTGCTTAAACTCCTCAGTAGTGAGAGGTATGTGAGCACATGAAGGACTCAAGGAAGGAAGGAAGGATACTTGGATGGAAGGATTGAAAGAAGGAAGGAAGGTAGGCAGGCCTTAGTTCTTCCTGTCCCTGGTGGGGAACTTTCCCAAACAAAAGGACAAGGCTTGCATAATGTGATCTGACTGCAGTCAGTCACACACTACTGCTTCAGAGTTTCTTACACACTACCATATGTTGATATTTTCCTCTTTTTTTCCTGTTTTTTTCCTTTTTTTTAATAGGAAATATTTTCAGCTGTCCTTCACTTTCTAGCTGGCTGGGATGAATTCAGCAATACATATTCACTGTCAGTATTCTAAATCAACCAACTCTTGTTATCTGACACCATTTTTTAATTTTTTTATATAGATCATTTCCTTCTTTTTTATTTATTTCTGGCTGACATATACAGCATTCATCTGAACATGTTAATCAACGTAATCTGCTCTCTGCAATTAGACTTTTTTAATTAGAACAGATTACGATGAGTTATTTACATGATATCAGCTTTGCTACTAAGAAACCTTTATTGGTATTTACATGATTGCCTTCTGCACATTTACTTTTATAATTATACACGCTAGCTCTTAATGGAATGAAAAGGGCACTAGGACCCAATGTTTTTAATCTGCTATCATTTACATTGCAAAGTTGCCAAATAGGTGCTTGGCTGAAGAAAGTTTTTCAGAAGAATATTAACACGGGTTTTGTTCATCTAAATCTTGAAGGTACAACTTGTACTTCTATCTATTTTCAATTGTACTAAATGAAAAAAGGACGAAAGCAACTTAATAGTAACTAAACCTCCTTTGCAGAGACAATACTTCCAAACAAAGAAAAAAACCACCTGCAGTTCAGCACAGATCCCTTTGAAGTTAGTGAAGTTCTCTGACAAAACAATAGACTGCCACAGAATAAAAGTGTTTTTAGAGGAGGCAATTATACTCACAGGCCAGCTTGAACCTTCCTTTTTTTTTTTTTCTCCAGCAAAAGCACTCTAAAAGGCATCTGCACTGCAAAACTAGAATCTCTGAAAAAGAATGATTGCTGGGTTTAGATGTTGAAGAAATATAGGAAAGTAATTTGGGAAAAAAATGTCAACTTTGTTATACTTCAGATGAGAGGGGAATGTGATGTTGACATCCAACTGCTGTATTAGTTATACCCACTCTGCCAGCCTAAATACATGTCCTTAGTTACCCTGAGATGACTGAATTCAGCATTGCTTCCCTCTGTATCGAAATACATTAATACATGTATGAAGAGTCACTTGAACAGAAGGACAATACTTAATTTACATGAGAGGCGCATAACCACAACACCTGTAGACACTCTCACTAAAGCTTAAAAAATAGACTGACCTCAGGAAACAAACTGTATTCAAAATTAAATAGTTCTAACATAGGACTGGTTTAAAAAAAAAAAAACACCCCCCTCCCACCCCCCCTACTTCCCCCAGACAGCCCTCCTCCACACCCAAAACATCAGAAAGGGCTGAGAGTTTGGCAACAGGATTTCATCACACTTCTTGCATTTCAATGTGTCTGGCGACACAGCCTCAGGAAGCCCACTTGGGACTTTAAGACATTTTCAAAGTAACCAGGGATCCTGGTGGACTTTAGATGGACTTCGTTCTCAGTTTTCAGCAAGAACAAATAAGTCTTTCTTTGGAAACCAAAAAGAGAAAAGAGAGAGAGAGAGCGAGAGCGAGAGAGCGCGAGCAAGCGAGCAGGGAGCTGTCCATGTCTTTTGCTCAACAGCAGATGAAAACACCCTATTTGCTCCCTCCTCCATTCATACTTGCCAAAATTGATCTTTATATATAAACAGTTTGTAATTTTTTTTTTTACCTTGGTTTTTAAAAGAAAAAATAAATCGAATTTTCAAGTCTTTCCAACCAGCTCTCATTCTACGCAGCCATAAAGTTGTTTATGTGACCAGCCCCGATGATCAGATTTTCAGATACAGAGCCTGTGAATTATCTATAAAAATAAACAAAATTCCATCCTTTGATTTAAAAATAGTCCACATCACTGCAAAAGTTAACCTGCATCTGACCCTTTGTGGAATTTCAATATGCTTAGTGCTTTCAGGGACTGAACTTGTACCATCATCTAGGGTATGGACAAAGGCTTTAGAGTTCTTCTGGAGTTCCCTTAGACAGGTCATGTCTATAGCAGTCAGTCAAAATTTGTTAGCTATATAGCCTTCTAAAGAAAACCAAAGAGAATGATAATCATATGATAAAATGCAGCAAAGGGGCCCAAAAACCTGCGCTGTTTGATGTGCATCTTAGGAGACCCACCTTTGAAAGCTGAGGCTGCTCATATGTTCACTGCCAACTTAGGGGTTGTTGAGGAGCAGCCACAGACTGGATTTATTTTTAGAAATTACTTTTGAGACATAAAGCATACTGCAAAGATACCAAGTATCACAAAGAAGCCATCCATTCTTGCTAAGTCTCAAATCTTCTAACTCCCCCTGCTCAACTTTTCAAGGCCATCAATCAATAACATCATAAAACTCATGATTACATTCCATATATGCATAAAATATGGGTTGTTTACAACATCCTGCTTGTCAAGCAATTAGGAATCTGCAGACATTCATAAAACTTAAGGTAGAAGAAACAGTGCAGATCTCAAACCTTCCATAAACATCCATCTGCCTATCATATAATAGAGATGAGGAGAATGTCTGCAAACAAATCTTGGTAAGGAAGGACGCAGAAGAATTGATGACCCAGGTTACCTGGGACTCAGAATTGTCCCTGCAACAGCACTGTGGGTCAGAGCAGATGTCACATGTACATGGACAGAATCCCACTGGCACTGACCTCTACGTCTTACAGATCCATCCACATAGTACCATGAAAACAATCACTCCTGGGCCTCTTTCAGAAGGAGAAGGAAATGCTCGCAGGAGATAGCAGTAAATGGTAGCTGTGGAAGTATAGCAGAAGAAATATTAAATCTATAAGAAGGCCCAGTAGAGAACAAATGAACAGTTTTACCATGGACTCACTGCATCTCTGCAAGAGGCAGGTGCTATTTTACAGACTGTGTAAAGATCTCTCGGTTTTATGCTAGCCTGGGAATTAACTCACCATGTTCATGAAAAGGCTTGTTTGCTAATTAATAAACAGAGGAAATAGATTTGATTGCTAGGTTTTCTTTAAAAAAAAATTTAACACCACCCTCCCTCTCCTCCCCCCTCCAAATCTTGAATCAACAAACTCTTTTCAGGGATTTCAATTGCTGATTATAATCTAAAGTGCATTATTGTTATTGTATGCAGTATAAGATTTTGTGACACTTCCAATTTGTATGAACGTGACACAGCAGAGAATAAATATAGGCAATAATGGAGGAAAACTCGGAATGGCAGTTTTTTGAATAAAGCTCGGGTTCCAAAATATTAGTCTGTCTTTCTTTTTTAATAACATGCATAAGAAGGTAGCCTGAAGACTGTATGCTAACCATAAAAGAGGTAAAAGCATTATATGTTATTAAACGCTGAAAAAATGGGAGTTAATGATATTACAAAATATACTGGTTTAGATGCTGACTGCACAGAAAACCAGAGTAATCTACTATGATACTGCCTCTTTATCTTTTGCATATTATACTTCTGAAAGGGAAAGCAATGCTGGCAAGAACAAAAGAAAGGCCCAACTGAAAGAACAGAAATTTATTTGATCAATGATATAAAACCCACTCACTATTTACAGGTTGCAGACAAGTGTTCAGTGCATAGTTTATAAGGTTTAAATCACAAGATGTTGTGATTCGCAATGTCTCAGAGCAAGACACATTTGGTTACACAATGCTGAGGCACAACATATATTGTTACTAATACTCCAAAGGACTTTGAGGATGAGCTTATTCTGTTCATATTAAGGAAAAAAGCTCTTAAAAGATTGCCAGCTCCTTCAATAGGAGGACTCTTCCACGGCTGGGGAGAAGACATCTCTGAGAGTCTTTTTTTTTTTTTTTTTTAATACTTCAAATTTAAATATGATGTGATCAAGCCAACTGAAGTGCTATGTTCACACCTCAGTACTTGCTCCTTAATAGTATACTGGTTTCACAGTTATGGTGTCAGAGAAGCTTGAAAATTCACAAATTCGGATGCTGCGAAATTTCAAAGACCTCCTCCAGCTAGAAATATCATTTTATCAACTTTGGCCTACATGTACTCATACACCACAGCGCTACACTGCCAGAAGATTTGTCAGGCACTGAAGGGACTGCAGCTTCTAGACAGGGACACCTGAGACTTTTGAAGAAATACGAGGATAAACTATTTAATGAATAAACAATTAACACATAATTAAAGCATTATTAAAACAGACTTGCCTCAGCCATGTGCATACTACTGCTCTCTTCGCACTTTTCTGAGACCTCATAGGCCTGACTTGCTAAATTTTTGCATCTTGTGTGCAGATCTTTGCCATCAAAAAGCTAAAAGTGGGCTCCTACCAGTTGAAGAGTAGTGTCTTTTGAACTGTTGTAAATTAACACACATATGAACTGTAATCAACACCCAAAACCATTCTTTTTCAAATTATAAAATATTACCATACTTAACTAAATTTCTTCCTGTTTGCAAAATCTCCTTTCCTGCAAAGCTCACCTGTCTATAAATTAGGAAAGATCTAACCCATCTATAAATTGCAAAGATCTAACTAAAGCTGGTGCAACAGATTAGGTTCCACAAGACCTAAATTGCAATTTCGGCATATGCACAAGTAATAAAAAATGGTTTATAGAGACCATGAAACTGAGGACCTCCCATAAATACTCTGGACATCAGAAATGGGGAGAGGCAGATTTGGTGAAGTGTAGGAGATTTGATGGTCTTCTTTCACCGTGAAGTTATGCATAGAAGCTCCTGACAGGTCACAGTATCTTTGCCTCCAAAGAAAAGGGTTAATACACTTTTGTTCCTCACTGTGAATAGGATGCGTGCATACACGTATTACATTTCTCACATTGTATGGCAATGTGGAAACACAGAAGAAAGTGAAGAGGTGTCCAAAAGCTTCTCCACTCAGAATCAGCACACACAAGATTGCTCCTCATCCTGTCACCCAGGATCTTTAAGGACTGAGGCTGTATTTAGCCATAAACAGAAACTGAAAAGGAGAAAGACTTTTTGTGGTCCCCTGCACTGTCAAATCAGCCAACGTTTCCCTGAAGATTTCTGTACCAGTCCTTTTTTCCCTGTTCACTGTCATCAGCCTGATTTTCTAATAAAGCCAGTTGGTTGCTACATTTATTCCTGAGACTTCATTACTTGATAAGTAAACCCTGGAGTTTGACAGGCACGTATAGTGGGTGAACTCATACATTTAAAGTGCAGAGAAAAGTTTTCCAAATTAGTGAAAACTGTTTGGTCTACAAAATAAAGCTTTCTGAATAAATGTCACTGTAAAAATATTACCCTCTGAAGAGCTGAAACCTGTATAGCAAAACTCATAAATGAACTTGCCTACCAACTACAAGACTTATAAAAAGGAACTGTCTGAGCATCACTCCATAACATACACTCTCCAGTTCAGGCCTATTACACATCAGTACTCAAGAAAAACTTGTGCGATTCTCTCTGCTTGCCAAAGAGGAATACTATAGGCTCAATACTGTCATACTGCTTGTGGTATTGTATTTGTCTTGTAATCAGATAAAATACTGATTTCAAGGTGGTAAGAATTCTTAGTGGACCCCCAGAAAGCCCCAGAACAAGCTATAATTTATCCTCAACCTACAGATTCTGTCTGTTTGGTTGGTTTGTTTTCTTGTTTCTTCCAGTAGCAGAATCAATACATTTGCCAATATGGACAGAATGGTCCTCAACTGACTACCTGGAGAAAGGGAAATAGTAGGCACCTTGTGATGGATATTGTATACTGTCTTGGTAGCAGAAAAGTTGAGGCACTGTAAAATCTGCTTAGGTTAGTAAACCAGTTTGGAATAGCTTGCATAAGGCCTGAGACCCAATCGTCCTTATTTTCTTCAGAAGCGAAAGCCCTCAAACTGGCACATTTTTCCAATGAAAGGGGCTGAATCATTCATGTGGATTACTATTTTTAAGATATGCTCCCACAATTTTCCACATAGAATGGGAGCTTTTGCAGTACTGACTTAGAACCCACCTACAACCTCTCGTTTTCTTGACTGTGCATCTTTTGTGAACTGAAGGTAAAAAATCTATACCTTCTTTGCAGTTTCAATAAAGTTTCATGAAAGCTAGTTATCTGAACACAACTTCTGTAACTTTTCTGAATGTAACTTTTGAAAATAAAGGAGGTAAAGTCAGTCATTCTGAAAAGTGGAAGGAATCTGTAAAAAAAATACAGTAGCTGTAAGACATAATGGTTTATGAGACCTCCCCCCTCTCTTATCTTTGTATTTCAGAGAATAGATATCACAAACATTTTGGAAAAACATTATAACTATTTCACAAGATTGATGGTAATGTATTTGCTAGAGTTAGTTGCAAATCCCTGGCAAAACAAAGATCTGACAGAAAATGCTAGATCACCGAGTCTGAAGCGTTTCATTGAAATCAATGGCAGGAGGGATTCCTGAGGGATTTGCTCCAGAGCAGCAAATCCTGAAAACTGCTGAGTCCATGACTCAAGGACAGACGTACCCTTGCATATAACCCTGTAGATACAAAACTCTGCATTCAGTCATTGCAGCTGACAGCCTTAGTTTCACAGCTGCTAGCAGCAATGATTTTGACAAGCACAATAATTTCATTGAGCAGCTGCAGTATCCAGGGCTCTTTTGGGTCACCAGAAAAATCAAAAAAAACCCACCAAACTTTATTGTTTCATCATGATGTGGACGCACATCATAGTAAGGAAAAAGTGGGGAGTGGTGGTAGTGGTATTTTTCTGGGCACCCAGAGGAAGCAGGTTTCCAGCCAGCTCCAAAAACCATCTCTCAGCAGAAGAGTCCTGCATACCAAACATCTGATCCTCAAATACGGCATTAGGCAATGTTACTAGATGACAAGACACAAAATTCTGGATCTGCCACACCTGCACACATTTGTACCTTGGAATCTACATCTAGATACATCTGCTTTATTTAACACGCCTTTGTCCTCTTCAGAAATATTCCAGTGTAATATCAAATGAAATGATGTGAGCAAAAACCAGCCCTCTGCTTCTTTCTTCTGGACTTTCCAAACCACTTCCGTTGCCTTAGTCAATACCAATTTGTATCTATGTCCCCTTCTCTTGCCATCTCAAGATCACAGTTTAACCCACTCCCTTAAGAGAGAATCAGAAATATGCTGTGTTATACTTGGTTTCTATCAGATGGGGAAAAGAACATATGGGGTCTAGTAGGCGCTGCTGTTAATTTCTGAAATTAAAAGTACAGCATAAGGAAATAAGGAAGTGCAACTGAACCTTTTAACATCGTTCTTTTTAACACTTATTGGGGATCATGACTACTCTTGCTGCAGGCCATGCTGTAGAAAACCATAATTAAATTCAGGACAAAAAATAGTATAACAGATGTGACTCCTTGTTAAAGAAAGGGAAAAAAATGAGGAAGACACACAACAGAGGAAGAAACAAGCAAGCAAACAATAGTTCCTTCAGCTACTTAGAAACACAGCTTTCCAAAACAACTTTGTGAAAGTGCAGAGCAACTCTTAAGACAAGTGTCCTGTTTTAATCCTGATTGATACAAAGAATTCACAAATGGTCAAAGATGAGTAATCTCAACAAGACAAGCTATTTTAGTTACTTAAAAGATGCCATGAAAGGAATTGTCTTGTGAGGGAAATCAATGCATATTAAGAATCTTACATTCAATTTTAATTTGCTGTACTTCTCCGTTTGCAAGATTATAATTTGGGTTTGTCTTTAGGAATCTATTCCTGAAATTGTCTTGGATTATAGCACGAGATACACATAAAATTTAAGTAGTAGCATCACCGGAAAGATGTAGGGTACATTTTTGATAGTGCTTTGACAAATATCCTTTCACCACTGGGCAGCTATGTCTGAGTGGTGACAGTAGCTGTAGAAGCAGGAGCATGCTGGTGGAATAGGTTTTGGTGCTGTATGAGGGCTTTTAGGTTTTTTATTTTCTTGCCGTGTTGGCTGTCTGAAGGAAGCTACCAGAGGAGATGAGATTAAAGCCCTGAGAGCAGAATGCCTCTAAAATTGAAGGATGGGAGCAGAAAATGTTGGTTCCTTCATTCACAAATATTTATATCCTTCTCCTATCAGAGCCTCACTGGCAGTGCAAGATGGCTTTACCCTTTCCCATAAGTCTGTGCTTACCCACAGGCTTCATTAGCAGATTGAGGAACAGAGTGGTATAAATGCTAATTTTACTATAATATCCTATACCATTTATCTGGTGTGACATTAGAAATATTTGAATATTCATGATTTCTTTGCTTTATGATATTTTTGACTTCTAATTGTGTGCAAAGATTCAAGAGTTTGCAGTCTTAAGAACTATTGGTTGAAATAGTTCTGCACCCGCCTGGATGCAGTCCTGAGTAATGTGCTCTCGGCAATCCTGCTTTGGCAGGGGAGTTGGACTAGATGATCTCTAGAGATCCCTTCTAACTCTGAAAATTCCATGATTCCATGAAAGCAGACACCGCTGGCAGCACTTTTTCACAGAACAATTAACTCCCTGTCTCCTGCAAAGAAACATATCTTTAACATGAACTTCTAAAATTTTGAAAGATAAAGGAGTTGTAGTGCACCTGGCTTGTCAAACACCGCTTTTAAGGTCACCCTTCTTCCTGCTTTCCTCCCTGCTTCTCTCCCCACAAAGAAAACCCAAATTTTAAATTCGTATATAGAATTACAGGAATGTTTGTTTTGCAACTGCTTACTTTGTATAAAACCACTGAAATACAAACGTAATAGGTAAAAGTGTATTTGGATTTCAATAAGCTTTTTGACAAATTCCCTCATCAGAGAGGCTCTTACAGAAACCAGTCTGCCTTGGGGTAACAAAGAAAGCCTACTTATACCTTAATAACTGCTTAAGAAATAGGAAATGAAGGCTACGTGTGATACAATCCCTCAAGTGTAGCTTTGTCACTATTTTACTACTACAGCCTATGCTGGAAGAGGAGTAGGTAAATGAAAACAGCTCCTTATTGGAGAGAGCTAGCGAAGATCTGAGATCCCTTTGATCATAATTGACTACAGGGTTTCCTTTTCGGTGTTTGAAAAAGAGCACAAAGAAGTGTTTCTTCGAGGTAAGAGTATGTGTGTGGTTTTTGGGGGTTTTGAGGGTGGTTTTCTACATCATTTTGTGTACTGTCTGATTTGTTATTTTTTCTATGGACTTTCTGAGGTAACAAATAAAACCTCCTCAGGTTGCTATTAAAAACCCATATTACCAAATATGTATGATTTTGAAACAGTATGTCTTTTACCTTGGAACCTATGAAAGTGTTGTCAAAAACTGAAACTCAATGCCTGTATTTATTTGTTCATGGTGACAAAGCTCACTGCTTTGACTGAGTTTCCAGACACCATGCTCATCAATGAAGTCCTAACCCAATTCTTATAATTAGTCACTGACAGTTGATTTTTTTTTTATATTTGGTTCCCTTGCTCAATACACCTAGAAGAAAGTGCCAGGATTATTTTGTGCAATTTGTAATGAGCACAAGATAGTCTCCATCTAAATAATATGTAACTGATAACATCTAAATGACCTCTGTTCCTTCATGCCCTGAACTTTATGGCATTTTGGAATAACGACTCACTAAATCAAATCTTTCCTCATAAGAAAATTTTGGTAGTATGAGCACAGATCAAGAAAAGCAAGAAGCTATGATATATAGATGTGCTATTGTGATTCAGTGGCAACAGCAGGTCATATTGAGCCACTGCCTTACTCTAACATAACATGTCTGTCAAACATTCATTTGCAAGAGTACTCCAGTCCCCAGACACATGAGCAATTGATGTTCTCCATCTCCTTATCTAAACTGTAAATTCAATTAACACCAGGGATAATTCAATGATTTCTTCTCTGACTGCTCACTGGACAGTAGCTGTGATCAGCTGCCATCCTGGGGAATGTGAGCCAAAATACATACTCCACATATTGGTTAAAATAAAATAAACACAGAATTCTCTGATGTATAATTTCTTAAGGTGTAAGGATCTCAACATTTTTTCCCCAAAGTAATTTTTAATATAGATCACCGCTGTCCTGTTATAGACACACCTAGTTTTATCCTCTCAACTATATTTCTGCCTCTGCCCCATGCATTACATTGAATAGATCTACATCTTGCTAGGAAATGTAGTGCAGAGTGAATTATCATATTTCAAATAAAGCTTTGGGAAGACATATCTAATTTTGCCTTAATCTATTGCAGTTGGTCAGCATGAAGATTTTTAATAGGTTTTTTTTTGTAAGATCTGAAAGTGAGTTACCTAGTTATTGAAAGCATTTTTATATCCTAAAATCCTTCCAAGCCCTTAAACCCACACAGTCCCTGAGGCAAACTCTATCAAGTTCACAGACTTCTGATGTCCAGAAACAACTCTACAAATCTGCAAGGCTCCAGAACCTCACAATATCTCTTTAAAGTTCATATAGCCCTAAGGCAGTCCTTTCCATCACAGCATGGCCAGAAGGCAAAAATGCAAGTAGGAGCAGGTGGTACAATGGATGGAGGAAGACTTCACTGCACCAGAACAGGAAGACTTGGCACTGGAGATGGGAGCAGGCAGCAATGAGTGGATGCACCTGTGCTTATGGAGTCTGCTGTTGCTCTAGGTATCCCTGTCCTGGCAAGCAGAGATATAGCCTGTGATATATACACAAAATAGTCGATCTGATTCTCACTTGGACATAAGTTTGTATGCTTCTCACTACCTATCTGCAAGACAGGAAGAGTTTGCTTGCTCTTCTCGCTATAACCAGGACAATGACTGTAACAGAAAGGATGCAATCCAATTCACAATGTCAAAACTATTAGGAAAATAGGTATGAACTTAAAATTTTAAGCTATTGCAGTTAGTCTGATACACAGAACTCATGAGGCAAAACACACAGAAGAGAAACAAAACCTAAAATGCCACGGATGATTATTAACACCATCACGGTAGACAGAGTGAAGGATTTCTCCTGCCTCTCCCCAGTGGCAGTAAGCTCACTCACATAACACCCAGGACATGGAGTTTATAGTAAGAAATGCTGGCTGGAATTTCTTCACAAGGTAGAACAACCTTGGTCACTAAAATCACTGCACCAGTGCCAAAGCAACATGAAGACTTACAATATATTCACATTAACATATAGATAAAATCACTGGATTTATTTTACAACACTAAGAGCTTCCAGTTACTACTGTTGTAGGAACTTCTTGAGTAACATATACAAATATACCATAAGATTTAGATTGCTTTCAACAATGATGGAAAGCAGGAAAGGAAAGTCCGTTATCATGTTAGAAAAGTAATCTGCTTTCATTCTTGCATAGGTAGTTTATTTGCATTCAGCCTTATTGCTAGACTTGGACTAGCCATCATTAAGTTTCATAAATAACAAACTTTCTGTCTAGCTTTATTGATATTTGTGAGAGAAGGTGTACCTATGCACAGTGTAAAATTCTCTGTCACAAGAGATTTTTTTCTCATTGCTAGTGGGATTAATGCCAGTTTAAAAAGGAAGTACTACCAATTCCACTAGACTTCCAGACAGCGGTAATAAACAGGTAAATGTAGTGAACATAAAAATATTCTATCAACCATTCAAAAATGAGAATATAAAGGCCCTGGCACAGAAGACAAGCATGTTTCAACGGGTATACAAATTTCATTGTGCTCTGTACTTGACCAATAAGCAAACTTGGGAAAACAAATAGAGCTATTAGGTTTTCTGCAAAAGTAGACTTAAACGGGTGCAGAGGAAACAGGTGGTTCAGGAGGGAAAGCTAGGACTCTACAAGGAGAAAAAGGCAGGTCAGACCTAACCTTTGGTATCTTTTCAGGATACGAAATAAAGCAGCAGTTCAATTCATGTCACTTCAGGGGAAGCAAATATCATAATATAACATCACAGACACATTGATGGGTTGACATAAAAAAAATAAATCCATCAACTGATAAGGTTTGTCTGACATTGAGTCTGGGGAGACGTGTCTGATGGCTTTGGCCTAACCAACAGATGGAAATTTTATGAACTGGGACAGCAGAGGTTTCGACTTTGTGGGTGAAACTGTACAACAGAAACGGTTTCATTCGATTCAATTCATTGGAGTATCGATTTTCAGGGTTGATGATTTATTAATGTAACACTCAGTACAGTTGGATCTCCCAGTAATGATGATGCTGTTACTGACACTGAAAATAAATCACTGCAAGTGTTAAAGAGAACAAGAGCGCTTAGCTAACAAATTGGACGTCCTGGATTTGCAGAAGCTTGGGAAATCCTGCTAAGTGATATAGTGACCTTTTTTTTCTGTGCAAGTGTTCTCCCTTTTGACAACATTGGACAGAGGACAAGTTTGTTTAAACATACCAGGCTGTTTATAGGCTCATTTTTTACCGAAATAGTCAATTGAACACACAAAGTATGTGTTACATAACTAATTGAACTTCACTACAAAAGCAACCCTACATGAAAATCAGGAAGTGATTTAGAAAAATGAATAACCATTGGTGCAAATGCTTACCTGTCTTGTGTAGAATACTCACAATTTTAACCGTAAACAACATAAGCAATTCAGCAGGGATGGACAAGGGACGCTAATCTAACTATGTTTTGAAAATAATATATTATGATCTCTGTGCTTCTCAGTGACATTGTTTGGTTAAAAATAGGCATATCTTCTACCGAATACCTCAGTACCATGCTAGATGGACTCAGAACATTCTGGCATTTCCTCTGCAGAGGTAAAAAATTATTTGGAGTACACAAAACCAGAAGGAAACATCAGCAAAACAAATATTCTCTTTGTATAGTTTACCCCTAGCCCCAACAAGAATGATAGAAATAAACTTGCAAGAATCAAACCAGTCCTACATTAACTATGATTATAAGTTAAACGGCCAATAAACAACCATCTTTTCCCCTACAAATGGAAATGAATTTGTCTTTTGATCCAGTCACTTGCTGTACTGTACCTTCAAATCAAAACACAGCATTGCTGCAGCAGCTGTATGAGATACCTCATTTCAGTGTGGTGTTGAGACTTGGGTTCTGCTGCATCTCTTATATAACCTTATTTTCCCTGTTGGACTTCATTTATTTCTGTAGGCCAGTTTAGAAAAGCTCTGGGGACACAGAAGACCAGTATGGGTTCCTCTGCTCCCTAGTCATCTCTTTTCATGTCTACCTGGCAGATGCCTCACAGAGCATCTACCACTGAAGTGTAGGCAACTTCATTGACCTGGATGATTTTCCTTCACTAGCACTTTCTCACTGTTTTATCTGCTGATAATAATTTTCAACACACACTATTGTAATTAAGACTGTAGTCCCAGGTAGACAGGTCTTTGTTTTCTTCATATGGGGAAATGAGTACAACCAAGACCATCAAGACCTTACATACCACGGAAGTAATAATACTGCTGATCAGCGTTCTGCCATATTATTACTCCATAATCACTTTTAGACTGCCAGAGACATGATCTCAAACAAAATGTAGACCACCCTCTGTGGTAAACAAAGATACACTAAATGCTCTGTTGCATTACACATTACAAAATGCATTTCTACAAGCTAAATTACACGAAGTTAATAACTTCACAAGGGGAAGATGGTTTCTTTTTTTGCTAAGGCCAACCGGTTCATTTTGCTTCCTTACAAACTTTACTTTCAAACATATTTTTTTTAGCATGAGAAAATAACCTCGGTAAGAAGAATGTGCTACAAGCAATTCTGCCTATTTAAATTGTAGCCTTGGCAATAGTAAATAAAAATCCCTCAAAAATTCTGTCTGCAATTAGGCAAAACTGTAAATGAGCTGCAAAACCGAGAACTAATTTGTCACATTTAGTCACAGCGTTGACAAGAGGTGTAAAGAAGAATCTTCCCTGAAGGACCCAAAATTCCCTGCTACATAGCTCTGTAGTTATACTCAAGAGGCGATCAATTAGCTAAAGCTCATTAAAAGATTCACCACACTCTTTCTACGCCAGGGTCAGACCACCTATTGCAATACAGAGGAGGAGATCAGCAGCCATGTAGTGCTCTTCCATACACTCTCTTCAATGAGTCAGGGACTGATGCAAGACATTAAGCAAACCTCTTAAGAATATGGGTAAAATCTGACTTCCTGAAAAATATAGGCAACTTAGAATGAAACAGACACAAAAAAGAGTGAGTGGCAACAAATCTCCACATTTTATTCAGGGTGGGCTCTCTCTCTGACTGGCACTCACGCAATCCAATCCCCCTTCCTCAGTAAACAAGAAGCAAAATGAAGAAGACCTATATACGTCTGCAGAAAACCCACTGAGTCAGAAGTTACTGCTGTTTGGGAATTTGAAGGTTTTGCTATTAAGCAGGACTAGGTCTCTAAACACGCTTCTTTTTAAATGTTGTATAATGTAGAGGTCTTGGGGCTAAAAATCTGTGCTTGGCTGGATATAACATATTAGGCTCTCAATAAACTCACAACAAAAAATACTAAATTGGCTTCAGAAAAAAGAGAGAAGGAACTAGCAGAGATACCAGACACGTAAATGAAGCTTGTTTAAATGTGAAAAAAACCCACTGTGAATTGTATTTATCTTAAATCCTGGCAGCTCTGTCATGAGCTTTGTAGCAGAGTAGCATGGATCTTCAACTGTTGAAGGCTGGGAGCAGCAGTAGCCTCCTCCTCCTCCTCCTGCTGACAAGGGAAACATGCAGCAAGAACAGGAGAGGTGGATTTTGCAAGTGCTACCTCAGCATAGCAGCAGGGATTGAGCAAAGGGGAGCAAATTCAAGTGATTAGCAAGTCCAAGCCTGCTCTCAGACTGTAGTCTGATTCTGAGAATATGATTTCCTTGCCTCTGCAAATGAGCGCACAGAACATGCATTACACTGAAACCTGTGTACCGGTGATGCCTAAAGATTGCTAACTACCTGGTGTTGGTGGGACTAGCAGAGTTCTTGAGCAGAGAAGCTAACAGAGGGGAGTTAATCTCAGTTATTCTCACCATTTTTCTTTATCTACTAAGGGACTTTTCTGCCACTGATTTCTGGTTATACTCATATTAGACATCTTTAGCTGTTTGTAACTACTTTTGTAAGCCAAAATGTCAGTATGTGAGCATTCACGCAGATTAAAAAAAATGCCCTAATTGAAAACCTGACTTGATTTACTTTGACTGTTCAAGTTGGGTAGCACTTACTTAGATGTGTATTCACAATAAATTCAGGGCAGTGCAATTTACTCCTGTTTTATTCCAGATATGGCAATTCTGTCATATATAATTAATCTCCTCCACATCCATCTACTGTGATGGACTTGACTCTGAGCTCCTTTGTCACCGGTACATTAATGTCAGGGAGCCACTTTCTGCTGACAGTGACAAAGTTGTAAATCTAAGGTAAGTCTGTTCATCAGAGATGAGTTCAAAGGCATGTAGGATTTGTCCCAGTCGATCTGCTTCAAGCCCCACACGTGGGTGGCTGTAGAAAGATTCTCTGCAAAGGGTTTGGTTCAGGCTCCACCGCTCTCAGAGGCAGTAATGCAAGGCCCAAAAAACAGAGTTGGATTAGTATTTGCATCACATACCTAGAAAGCTAAGTCAGTGGAGCTGCAGCTGCTTTCCCTAGGCTCGCTTCACGAGCAGAGTGCCTAACTTAGGTGGTCTCAGCAATTCTCTGAATATCTCTCTTTCCATCTGTGAAACCAGGAACCTAGGGAGATGCGTTAAACTACCCAGCTTATTTAGGTCTTTCAACCTGCATGGTGTAAATAGCCTGTCCACTTATCCCTACAGATTTACCACCTCCATATGCAATACACCTCTTGATAGCAAGGTGAAGTCTCCACTGATGTTTCAAGTGGGGTCATTCACTTGAAGTTAGGAAAGTTCTCTTGTATCTGACTGTATGTAAGCCTTTATGACCCCAAATCTGACGCTTCTCTTACATAAGATGAATTTGTCTTGGCAGGTGTTTGATTGAAACTCCTGTTAGACTAAAGGGTGACCTATAATTATGAAGGAGCCCTCCTAAGAGCTGGGAGAGTTCAATTCTTCCCTTAACACAGGCATCATTGCAATCAGCAGGAATTACAGTGGGAGAACAAGAGCCAGGCAGAAAAGCATAAACAGATTAAAAGCAGAAGTGATTATTTTAGTAATTAAACATTTCTTAGCTGAAATTACATGAAATGCAAAAGCAGCATGAAAGGTCAGAAGAGATTTTTGAAAGAGTGCTCCTGAGGAAGGGAAGGGGAAAAAAAAAAGCAATTAAACACAAAGATAGAAGGTTATGATGCATAGAAGATTATTCCAAACAAGTGGCTGCCAGCAACAAACTGCATTGTTTTGAATGTTTAATTAATAAAATAATCTTTTTCATTAACCGTTGCCATGAGGGAAGATGGATTGGAAAAAACATGCAGAAAACAAACCAGACACATTTGTTGCTTGTATTTACATAAATGTAGAAAGCTGAAAAGAAAAACTAATTGTTTATCTCCAATATTAAGGGATCAGAAAGAATATACGGTTATTACTAATGCTGCATATGCAGGTCCAATTTCCTAAATAACACCAGGATATGGGTTATAATGGAGGGACCTTCTGAGACAGGCCAGGAGGTTGCTTGATTGAATCTCTGCTTGAACTTTGAGAGCACACTATATAAGGACAGCCAGGAGCTTTGACTCCACTGCTTTGATTGCAAAGCCACTCCTGAATGCTACTCGTTTCTGGTTTCAAAGCATGACCTTCAGCCATTTTAGAGGTACTTTTAAGACACCCAAGCTCTTTAGCTCAAATTTTAAAGCTCACCCACATGACACCACAACTAAACAAGACACATGCACTAATTGCCTGCTGAGCAAAGTCTCTAAGATGTACTGATTATTTGGTATAATTGCAATTTTTTTTTCTCTCCTCAGAATTGCCAGTTCATCTTTGTCGCATTACAAGGAATGTAGTTTTGATATTTGTCTATTAGAGTCCTAGGACTTTCACTGATTTATCTATCAGAGCCCCAGCAAAGGACTTTCACTGAGTCAGATTCACAAAAATCGAAATTAGTTATTTTATTGAGCAACAGAACAAATTTGAGATTGCCGTTGATAAATTCACTGACTACCGTAGTGCTACTAATTAAGGTTAATATTGCTAGCAAAAATAATAATAATAATACAACAACCTGGGGATAACATTCACCAGAGGGTGAAAAGCACAGCGCTTACCCAGAAAGGCATCCCTGCCTGGGATGGAGGAAGAGAATGCAGCCCATTGACTGCTCTGTCAGGTATAGAGATTCTTCTCTCCCCATTTAACAGCCATTTTGTCCTTCTTTTATCCCCAAAACTACAAGGTCGTCCCCCACCAGGTGATGTGTAGTATCATTTGGGTGGAGAGATGAGTGCTATATGTTTAGCGTGAACTCTGTAATCTTCATTGGCATATTAAGGGGTGTCAAATTTCGCGGATAATGAGGCAACAGTCATCGTCAGCCATAGTAGCCTTCTGAAGAAACAAAGAACTACACAGTGTCTGTTATCTTGCCTTTGCTGATGAAAAGCAGGGCTCTCCTGCCTACACAGGACTCTGTCCTTATCTGCATACCATTACAGCCAGGCGAGTCTCCACTCCCCTGGGTGGAACAAGAGATAGCAAGGCCAGTCTTAATTATTCTTTGAGCACAGACACTTTACCTCATTATCCAAGTTCCACAACCTTGACACAAAGCACTATGTCTTCCCCTGTTCCCTTCTCATCCCTCAAAATGACTCAACATATATCTAATTCTCGCAGTAAAATCTTTAACCTTGCACTCAAATTGACTCCCTCCCTGGCATTGCCTAAGTCAAAGCATGGGGAGAAGGAATCAGGGTAGCAACAGGAAAGCACTGTTGATCTTTGGTCAAGTGCTAGTACGTAGACCTGATACAACCAGCAGCAGCCTCCACCAGCAGCTAAAATCCTATATTTTCCCAGTAGCTTGACCTCAAATGTGGACAGGCCATGTTTGGTGAATATATAACTCAATAAGAATCAGCCATTATGTACAAAAAAGTCTCCTAGTTACATGCAAGCAGTAGTTTTTCCAAAACGTATGCAACTTATCCATAGTCAGTCAGACTTTTACAGGGATGTTCCAGATCCAAGGACATCTTTTTTCTGAGATCTCACACCCCTTCTGCAAATCACAAATACACAGAACTTTAAAACAGCCAGCAAAATTTGCCAACTGAATTGTTCGGATGGGCTACAGGATGAACTTTTTTCTTTACTTTGTTGTGAGTAATACTCAAAGATAGAAAAGTTATGTGAGTCAAATAGCACCTTTAAAAGGAAAAATCAGGGAAAAAAATTACCCCTGCACTTAAAACTGCCAGAAGTCCTAAGCGACCATAAACAGGACATAATGACTTCAAGTGAACGATACCCTTTTTTGTACATATCTCTAACAGATTGAGATAGTTACCTCCCATGAACCAGAAAGGATAAATAAACCCTTGACAAGAGTAGAGACTGAAGGTGTTTGCTATTCTTTTTTAAGAGGAAAAAGGTGAGCAGGTGGCCTCTGAAGGCTGAAAAGGAATTGAATAAAGGGCCAGTGTGTAGACGTTCAACCTCTTTCTTTGTGTTCTCTGCTTAGTGTGGGTTTTGCTATGCCAACGCACTCCCCTTCTGCCTTCAGCATTAGTCCACAAGGAAAGCTGAGCTGTTGCTCAGAACTCTGACATGATCCATGATTAAAGCAAGGCCTTGATCAAATGCAGTTTTTAGACTCTCGGCTTGCTATTCTATGCAAGAGAGTGACTTTGTCACACCACATGAATCAAAAGCCCAACTGGATGCTGTTGTAAATAAAAACACTTTAAACAACAACAACAACAAGAAGAAAGAATGAAACTTTGATCAAGCTACAGTTAATTGATTAAAATGTCCATTTTGTTGTCCTTTCATGTCTAAGCTTCAGTAAAACAACATGAGAGAGCAGAAACCCAGCATGCAGTAGTAGAAAGGAGGCCACAAAGGAAAGCCTGGCAAGTAAACAAAGATTAAAAAGAGAGGAAAAAGATAGATTATACAGAATAAATACAGAAACCTACTGTGCTCATGCCCAGAAGCTTAACCCAATTCTCCAGCTATGCCACTAAAAGGCGGAGGAATTTATAACCATCAGCAAAACACAGACTCTTATTTACATTTATTTTTCTCACAGTAACCGTATGAATTCTTTTCTACCAAAACCACAATGTGATTTGTGCAAAACTAACCTAGTATAATGCTTCCAATATGAAAAGGATTAAGCACTGGGAAAAGATATTCATTCTCATGAAATCTGAAAAGAAACTTTGTCTTTGGTTAACAAATAAACCAGGTTTCTCACTCTGTTAAAAGGAGAAGTGCTATAGTTGCGATTTCTCTCTCATCTGAGAGGTATCAGGATGGTTCTCGAGATTCAATCATTCTCAAAGACATTTGGGCATATTAACAGCAGCAGGGGCCACTTCAAGATACTTACAAGCAGTGAGAAAGCTTACAGACTCCTTTTCTTACACAGTCAAAAGAGACCCCCAATCCCTCCTCAGGCAATTCAGCGCCCTGATACTTCAACTTCTGCTCTGAATCTTCTCTCAAGTGAGTCAAGGCTCCCTCCACAGTTCAAATAAAAAGCCTAGGGACACCTGCCTCACTTACCAAAGTTCATCCATTCTAATTATCCCTCTCAGCCTTGAAAGTCTCCTCGGCACTAAATCCACTTGTGCTTCAGCTTAATTTAATAATTTGAGACGCAGGAGTAACCTGAGACTGAGAGCCGCTCTTGGAGAAATTCCAGGTCGTGTTTTTATGTACAGAATAGTGTTCTTATTTAATTTTTTGTTGTTAATAAAACGTCCTGCTTGGTTGCACCTCAGTATCATTTGAGCTCTGCAACAGATTCAGTATGCAAGTACAGGAAGGAGAGAGAAATCCAGGTGTAACCCACTCTGTTTCAAATACTCTCAAAGAGGGTCTGAGGGAGCAATGGTCCAAAGTAAATCAGCAACAACCAAAGATAAAATGGCTTATTCTTCCATGGACTACAGGTACTGAAATTATCGTGATAGATAATAGGTAGGTAATAGAGCTAACATGACTTGAGGGCAGTAGCTACTACAGAGCAACAAAATTACATAATTCAGACATGTAAATTATAGAGGTAGGTGTATAGCCAAAAAAGGCTTTTATGGAACCTCAGCTCTCATCCTGAGAAGGCCTGACAGTCAGCTCTCCCCTCTCATGCCAAATCATTGCCCTCACTTATTTACTAAATGTGTTTGTTATTAAAACTTAACTAGTTCACTTCCATACGTGATTATTGTTAGACTATCTTTTCCACCTGCATAAAGTAAACAGTTTTTTCCAGCCATGAATCACTAGCATCTTTTCAGTGGAATATAACTAACATTCTGTTTCTACTAAACTAATGTAGTGGAAGAACCAACAAGTTGAATTATTTGTTTAGAAAAATTGGCCTAGATTAGATTAGGTAGATTAGGTTTTATTAATGTACTACTTTCTAACTTTTCGGTGGACAGTTGGTGAAATCCTGCATGTGAGATTTAGTACTGTCTCTTAAAAGAAAAAAAAAGAGCATCAAAGAGAAGGATGCAAATAATTACACATACACGCAGTGCAACATTCTTAAATGATAATACTTGCTTCTCACCTCCAATCAATTACTCTATGCTCAGGTAAGAAAAAAAATGACCTAAACAGGGACTGCATCAATATAATTCTGGTCACTCAATTTAAACTGTACTGTGAGCCAGAGTGGAAACGGTGATATGATATACCAGGCTGTTCTTCAAATTGGAAATTAAACTCATGATCTCCAAAATTTTAACACTTCCGTTGCAAAACATGGATTTACTTTATACCACCTGGCTACCCCCAGATGAGATCTTTGTCCACCTTAAGAAACACCATGTTCCTCTGCTGCAGGATAAACACCTTGCTGTTCCTTCCTTTAGCCATTGTTTTCCTCAGAAAGCCTAAAAGGCTGTAAATGTAGCCCCTGTTTTCCCTGCTCCTGCTCCCACTCTCCCGTCTTTTTTCTTTATTATCTGATCTGCACCTCCTGTTCACCCATCTGCAATTTGCGGCTCAGCAGCCAGGTGACCAGGAGCGGAGCTGCCCCTCGTATCTCTGCTCCTTTTGGAGAGTTCTGCTGGGCCCCACAAAAGTGGGAAATTGATTTTCAGAGCTGGTGTGGAGTCCGCGGCTTCTTGCAGCATAAATCTGACTTGTCCGACTTCCCAGCACCTTCTTTACTAGGATTTCCTTCTTGGCTCAGCCTTCTGGTTTTGCCTGCACTATAACTCACACGTCTGTAGCACTTACGGCCTAAACGCTTGCCCGATTATGTTTCTTCCTTTTTGACACACATTCCCATCACACACTGGGCTTCTAAATTGATCAAATTTAAGCCTACTTTGAGAAGAAAAAAAAAAAGCATATTTTAAACTTCTTATTGCTGCATCAATACATACGGAATAAGAAAGGTCTAGTTGTCACAGCAACTGACACATTTGCAAGCCAAAGTGATTGCTGTCATCTCTAGGCATCTCCCACTCCCCAAAATGGAGAAAATCTACAAAAAGTATGAATGACAGACCAAGAGTTACAGTCATTGATTAAGAGATAAGTGCTTTTGTGGATCATGGCATCTGCAAGGCTTTGCATTGTCACAAACGGGGGGCTGTCCGTGTCCTCAGTCCTCACTTTGCGTGAAAAGGCAGCCGAGGCAAACATTCGAGAAACTGTAAGGGCATGAAATTAGCAGTGCAATTTATGTGCTGGTTAATTTTTGCCCAGGTGAATATTTGGGTCATAACTTACATCCTAAGTAGAAATGTAGATGGGCAACAGCCAACTGACCTGCATTAGAAGGTGCTGAAGTCTTTTCCAAACCCAAGTGTCACCACTTCTACTAAAGCAAATGAAATCCCTCTCCCTGGGGATGTTCAAATCAATGCTTTCACTTAGCCAAACCACCAGCTATACCAGCACCAGTCCTCGCTGGGACTCCACTTAAGAGCATTGCTTTATGGCCACCAACCACATGGAAAAGGAGGGGAATGCAAATGCCTTGGGAATAGCATATGGGGGAAGCTATAAGAAAGACTTCTCCTGTCTTTCTCAGCCTCCAATAATCCGCAGTTCAGAAATTCCTAAAGTTTGTAGATGTAAGGCTGAGTTTATATTGCCCTCATAAATCCCTTCTTTCTATGAAGGTGTCTTCATCATTTGATCCCTGTGTACACTATGGGCCTCCACACCCTGGGACAAACAGCTCAGTTGCAGGTATCATTACGCTGTGTGCTTTGAGCCTTTCAGCTGACTGAATCATTGAATGTCTCTACTCCTGGCACTATGAGAAACAATGAATAATTATTTCCTATTCCCAGTTTTTGTTGCTTATCATGATTTGATAGGCTTCTATCATAGATGCAGACACCACTGTCTCTTTTCCAGGTTGAAAAACCTTCCCTAGTCTTCTTCACCCCTAGCCATGTGGAAGTCATTTCATACTTTTAGCCGTCCTGCCACCCTACTCTGTACATCACATAGTCCTACTACATGCAGAGGCAAGGAACGCACCCTGCACACACCCTTGCAGAATTATTTTTCAGCAACCATTACATTTTAGCTTTTGAGCATTATAGCTAAAATTTTCAGAAATCTATCCACTACTATATACTACAATACCTTTCCCAAGCTAGTGAGGGTTAGTTCAGAGCACAGTGCATAATTGCCTTCTGTAGTGGAGTACTTCTTAGAAAAAATTCATGCTCCTTACAGGTGAACAGAGTGCCCAAATGATAGAACGAAAATAGGAATTACCAAACAGGCCCCAAACCATGGAAAACCCAACAAAGTTTATTCTTCCAGCGTCTTCATTCCTTTTAATTATTCTTTTATCTGCCTTCTTTGTAGTGCCTGGTTCCAAGCTGGGAACAGAAGTGGATATCCAAAACACTGCTGGGCATAACCAGCATAACTAATTTTTTGTTTCAGAACCAACTTCTACTAAGCAGAGCTTAGTGTTTATCTGATATTTATTTTTCTTGAAGGCACACATTAGCCCACCTAATTCAGGCTTTCGCAGGTCCATCTGACTCTTTGACTGCTTACCTTATAGATGTTGCTTAAATGTTCTACATTTCCAGTTATCTGACAAAAACTATAGTACTGAAAACAAAAAAGTCAAGACAATTTTCTGCTAAAACCCAATTAACACTATATAGGAAGTGAAGAACGACCTAGGTATATAAGCACTAAAACAAAAATAAAAATTAATCAAAGATGGTAGGGCATATCATACCCAATGATGAAGGGGAAAAAAATAAAAGAAAAGCAAATTTCACATAGTGGTTAGCATCTGAAATCACATTGCATCTCTGCACAGCAGTGAATATTGCAGTAGTAAGAGATTATTAAAAAGAGTTCACAACTCTATTAAACAAGTATCTTAATGCTGGACATCACATTTTTAGACAGATAATATAAAATCAAGTCAGAAAATATGTTGACTTCTAATGTTATTGTTCCTATTTCCATTTTTACTTTTGCTTAAAGAACATCAATGAGATACATTAAAAGCACAAGATACCCAAATAAAATGTTTTAAAATTTGAATTTTGTAGATCTCAAGGCATCCAAATCAATACACACCAAAAGACAATGCAGTTGGGCATGGGGGAAGTGAATTATACCTATCATGTAAAACCTTGGTTAAGTTGTATTCGCGAGAAGAAAAAAATTGCTCCAAAGCTCCTACAGTCGGTTTTATCTTGCAGAGGTTAAAACTTGTGAATATAGTGGTTTTAAATGGAAGTAAGTGTCATTTTTAACTAAAGCCAAGCCCACCAGTATCACAGCGGTGATAATAGCCACACTTGTGTCATTGTCCAGGCTTAAGCATATATGCACACAAAGAGAGACCAGAGAACTGCTGTCAGTTATATCTTTATTAACTTCTTACAGTGACTGATGCTTTGCAGCCCAAAACATACACCCCCAGCACCAAGCTTGATAGTTTTTTTCTCATTTAACTGCCCCAAATGTACATCCCTAGCCACTATTGGATTTTCTGTATTGCCTCATGCTTGCAAGTGCTTGAGATATGAGCTCTAGGCCAACTGAGCTCTTCTCTCAAGAAACACCAAATGAACAGCACTCTGGGAACGCTAAGAGTTGCCAGTATCTCATCTGACTCCCGATTAAGCTTAAAATATAAAGAACTAATCCTGCCGCCTGTGTAAGTACTGACTACCATGAATAGCAGTCCCACAGAAATCTACCTAGAATAGACACACTGCCATCACTTGTAGCACTAAAACACTAAATTACAAACTAATATTGGGGTAAAGATTACACAAGCAGATATTTAACAGGTACAATATCTAGGCATATTAGCTTCAAACATAAGAAAATTTGCCTGCAAGTACTACGTGAGCAATTTTCTTTTCTTCTTTGCAACAGTGTAAACAACTTCTACACCTTGGAAAGGCAAACAAACAGCCCTCTACAATGTATTTAATAATAGACCACTAAAATATTTCTGTTCAAATAGTCAGAATTGCAGCAGCAACCCTCAAGCTAATAGCTTTTATGGATCCATTAGCTTGAGTAGGTGCTGAATTTTTGAACTAGAGTAACAGATTTGCATATACTGCCTCAAATCTATGACTTGCAAGGTGTATTTGCTAATTTTGAAAGATGAAGCTAGTAATTTAATATCTGAGTATGCCTGAATAGTGCATTATATGAACCGCAATGCTTTTTAGTCTCTCCTCTAATTTATCAATGTGCTGTATTTCAAAAAGCAGGGTCTTTTTCAATCATCTCATTTAAGTGTCAAAGATACTTAGTACAAACATTTCTAAGATATTAATTATTAGATTATTGATGCATTTGTATTGCAGCAAGTAGTCAAATCACGCATTTCAATTTAGCTTTAAACTTATGTCCAATTTATGTAAAACATTTTCACATGGTTTTCAAAGCTACTAGTATTAGTCAGATATAGTCTTCTGGTTGGTAATAGCAAGTTTTACAAAAGTACAATTCCACAAGTAATGAAAGTAATTTCACCTAACTGAACTCACTGTTGTAGCATTTTTTTTTTAAATGTAAAAAATCCACAGTGCCTCCCATTACTAAATTTACCTCTAAAAAAAGGACAGCTTGCTGCTGGGAATTTCTTGCAATTCAAATGTATTTTAGCCCATGATCAATGCTGTTGAAATCTATGGGTATTATCTTAGTGTAGATTGTTTCTCTTTAGGAATGAAGGCATAAGATGCAAAGGGAAGTAGTCACACCATTGACCATAACGTGTAAATGGAATGGCAGACTAGCCTATACCCCCTCTAGGCAGAAAAAACAATGTTTTTCTGGAAAGCAGTTCAGGTCATCAAATGAGGCTCTACATCTGAACTACCCCCTAAAGCAGCTTATATCTCTCCACTGATTATAGGGAAAATCTGTGAACGCTATCCAGACCAAATGTTTGTATTGTATGTTTAAGGTAGCATGCAATTAAAATTCACCCAACAGAAAAAAAAATTTATATATATTTAACAAATCAAAGAACAATTGTTCTGGAGCCCACCAGAGCTAAGCCATGTATGAAGGGCTGCATTTCCTGTCATATTCCAGCTGCGTGCCTGAAATTTCATCTGCAGCCCTTTGCTACGTAGAATCATATCATAGAATCATAGCATACCAGGTTGGTAGGGACTTCAAAGATCATCTGGTCCAAGCTTTCTTGGCAAAAGCACGGTCTAGACAAGATGGTCCTGCACCCTGTCCAGTTGCATGTTAAAAGTGTCCAATGTTGGGGAATCCACCACTTCCCTGGGGAGATTATTCCAGTGGGTGACTGTTCTCATTGTGAAAAATTTTCCTTTTGTGTCCAGTCACAATCCCCTCAGGAGTAACATGTACCCATTACCCCTCATCTTTTCCATGTGACTCCTTGTAAAAAAGGAGTCTCCATCTTCTTTGTAGCCACCCTTTAAATACTGGAATGTGGTGATAAGGTCTCCCCTAAGCCTTCTTTTCTCAAGGCTGAACAAACCCAATTCTCTCAGCCTTTCCTCATAACGTTAGGCTTCCCAGTCCTTTGATCATCTTGGTGGCCCTTCTCTGGACCCTCTCCAGCTTGTCCACATCTTTTTTGTATAGTGGTGACCTAAACTGAACACAATATTCCAGGTGTGGCCTGACAAGTGCTGAGTAGAGTGGGATAATAACTTCTTTATCTCTGCTGGTGATGCCCTTGTTGATGCAACCCAGCATCCTGTTGGCTTTCTTTGCTGTAGCAGCACAGTGTTCACTTATACTGAGCTTGTTCTCCACCAGGACCCCCAGGTCCCTTTCCACAGAGCTGCTCCCCAACCAGGCAGATCCCAGCCTGTGCTGCACTCCTGAATTATGTTTCCTCAGGTGCAAGACCTTACACTTGTCTTTGTTGATCTTTGTAAGGTTCTTGTTAGCCCACTCTTCCAGCCTATCCAGGTCTTCCTGCAGGGTGGTTCTCCCTTCTGAAGCATCCACTTCTCCACTCAGTTTGGTGTCATCAGCAAACTTCATCAGGGTACAATTGATCCCAGATCACTTATGAAGACACTAAACAGCATTGGGTCCAATGCCGATCCCTGGGGAACCCCACTTGTGACAGGTTGCCAGTTTAAAAAGGAGCTATTTACCACTGCCCTCTGGGTGCAGCCCGTCAGCCAGTTCCCTGCTCACAACACAGACCACTTGTCTAGACTGTAAATGCATCAGTTTGTCTAGGAGGAGACTGTGGGGAACCATGTCGAAAGGCTTGGAGAAATCCAGGTAGACAATGTCTACTGCTCAGCCCTCATTAACTGAGCAGGTTACTTTGTTGTAGAAGGTGATCAGGTTTGTCAAGCACGATTTGCCCTTGGTGAATCCATGCTGGCTTTTCCAAGTCACATGTTTCATTTGACTTGTGATAGCCCGCAGAAGGATTCATCCCATAAGCTTCCCAGGGACTGAAGTAAGACTGATTGTCCTATAATTTCCTGGATCCTCCTTTAAGCCCTTCTTGTAGATGGGGGTGACATTAGCTTTCTTCCAGTCTTCTGGGACATCCCCTGATCCCCACAACTTCTCAAAGATTATGGAGAGCAGCCTCGCAACGGCATCAGCCAGCTCTCTTAACACCCTCAGCTGGATATTGTCAGGGCCTATCGATTTGTAGGGGTCAAGCTCCTGTAATAGTACACATAACAACTCTTCTTTCACTGACAGTGTGTCTGTGTTAGCATCAACCTGGATTTTTGTTCCCAAGGCCTGGGGTCAAACTGTGTCGGTAAAGACAGAGGTGAAGAAAGGGTTGAGAACCTCTGCCTTTTCAGCATTGTCAGTGACTAATTTACCTCTCCTGTTTAATAGCAGGCCAATATTTTCCTTCTGTTTCTGCTTGTTGTTCAGGTACCTGAAGAACTCTTTCTTGTAGTTGTCGTGGTTTGGCCTGAGCCGGCAGCAACGAACCACGGGCCGCTCGCCCAACCCCCCACAGCTGTGGGGGCGGAAATAGGAAGAAAAAGGCAAAACTCGTGGGTTGAGATAAAGGCAGTTTAACAGAACAGCAAAGGGAAGAGAAAACAGTAACACTAACACGGATAAAGGAATATACAACCGCGATCAGGGCACCGCCGCTCACTGACCGCACCCGGACCCGCGCCGCCGCAGCCCGCGCTGAGCAGCCACTTCCTTCCTCCCCCCCCCCCCCCCCCTCCCCCCCCCCCCCCCCCCCCCCCCCCCCCCCCCCCCCCCCCCCCCCCCCCTTCCCCCCCGCAGCTCCCCCCACAGCCCGGGCATGGCTCACAGGAATACCTGTGTCCCCTCCCATCCTTGGGGAAATTAACCCCAGCCCTGCCGGAACCAGGACATCATCCACCCCTTATTCCATACCATCTGCGCCATGCCCAGATCCTACAGTTCCCAATCATTTACCACTACTTTCCCCTGTCTTATATATATATATACATATGTACATCTATATACATACAGATTTAATCCCCACCATCCACGGGCGATTCCTCTAAAATGTTCATTGAGTTAATTTAGTCCATCACTGTGGGCCCCATCTGTGAAAGCAGTCTCTCAGGGCAGGCGAGATGGTGGGTGGTGCTGGACTGGTGCACGCTGCATTCGGCGCTTGTGGCTGGTGTACCCGGTGTGGCCCATGCCCGCAGTTCGCAGGTTGAGGACGTTGATCTCAAGGAAGTTGCTGGGCGTCAGCTGATGAGGTCAGTTTTTATTACCTCACCGCTGCACTTTACTCTGCTTTATCAAAGTCCATCTGTCATTGGTTTGGGAGATTCTCACTGTAGTACCCTTGATAGCAGTTATAGTAATGATGACACACAGTGACAGGGTTATTTAGCACATACCATCATAAGATTTGATTCATTGACTACTCTCACCTAGAATCAAGTCCCCATGAGGTACACATCGGACCTCCCCATCCTCCCGCATCACCCACCACGTGCACCCAGGTCCTTGTGCAAAAGCAATCCCACGGATGGGTTTGCCTTTGCCTGAGGCAGGGCTAACCCAGACTGTCTTCCCTAACATATTCTTCATGTGCACTACAGGGACTTTATCCCCTTCTACTGTACGTGTAAGTTTTGATTGGGCAGGACCAGCTCGGTTGGCAGATCCCCTGGTGTTGACTAGCCAGGTGGCTTTTGCTAAATGCATATCCCAGTGTTTGAAAGTCCCACCACCCATGGCTCTCAGGGTAGTCTTTAACAGTCCGTTGTATCATTCTATCTTCCCTGAGGCCGGTGCGTGATAGGGGATGTGATACACCCACTCAATGCCATGCTCTTTGGCCCAGGTGTCTATGAGGCTGTTTCGGAAATGAGTCCCGTTGTCTGACTCAATCCTCTCTGGGGTGCCATGTCGCCATAAGACTTGTTTTTCAAGGCCCAGGATAGTGTTCCGGGCGGTGGCATGGGGCACAGGGTATGTTTCCAGCCACCCGGTGGTTGCTTCCACCATTGTGAGCACATGGCGCTTGCCTTGGTGGGTTTGTGGGAGTGTAATATAATCAATCTGCCAGGCCTCCCCATATTTGTATTTTAGCCATCGTCCTCCATACCAAAGAGGCTTTAACCGCTTGGCTTGCTTAATTGCAGCACATGTTTCACATTCGTGGATGACCTGTGCAATAGTGTCCATTGTCAAGTCCACCCCTCGGTTTCGAGCCCATCTATATGTCGCATCTCTTCCCTGATGGCCTGAGGCATCATGAGCCCACTGAGCTATGAATAATTCACCCTTGTGTTGCCAGTCCAGATCCACCTGAGCCACTTCAATCTTAGCGGCCTGATCTACCTGCTGGTTGTTTTGATGTTCCTCAGTGGCGCGACTCCTGGGTACGTGGGCATCTACATGACGTACTTTCACAGCCAGATTCTCTATCCAGGCAGCAATATCTTGCCACAGTTCAGCCGCCCAGATGGGTTTACCTCTGCGCTGCCAGTTGCTCTCTTTCCACTGCTGTAACCACCCCCACAGAGCATTTCCCACCATCCATGAATCAGTATAGAGGTAAAGTACTGGCCATTTCTCTCGTTCAGCAATGTCTAAAGCTAGCTGGATGGCTTTCACCTCTGCAAACTGGCTCGATTCGCCTTGTCCTTCAGTGGCTTCTGCAACTCGTCGTGTGGGGCTCCACACAGCAGCCTTCCACTTCCGATGCTTTCCCACAATCCAGCAGGACCCATCAGTAAACAAGGCATGTTTTCTCTCATTTTCTGGTAGTTTATTATACGGTGGAGCCTCTTCTGCACGCGTCACCTCCTCCTCTGGTGATATTCCAAAATCTTTGCCTTCTGGCCAGTCCATGATCACTTCAAGTATTCCTGGGCGATTGGGGTTTCCCATTCGAGTCCGCTGTGTGATCAGTGCAATCCACTTACTCCATGTGGCATCAGTCACATGGTGTGTGGCAGGGATCCTTTCTTTGAACATCCAGCCCAGCACCGGCAGTCGAGGTGCCAAGAGGAGCTGTGCCTCAGTACCGACCACTTCCGAAGCAGCTCGAACCCCCTCGTATGCCGCCAATATCTCTTTTTCGGTTGGAGTATAGCGGGCTTCAGATCCTCTGTATCCCAGACTCCAAAACCCCAGGGGTCGACCTCGAGTCTCCCCTGGTGCTTTCTGCCAGAGGCTCCAGGTAGGGCCATTCTCCCCGGCTGCGGTGTAGAGCACATTTTTAACATCTTGTCCTGCCCGGACTGGCCCCAGGGCTACTGCATGAACTATTTCCTGCTTAATTTGTTCGAAGGCTTGTCGTTGCTCAGGGCCCCATTTAAAGTCATTCTTTTTCCGGGTCACTTGATATAGAGGGCTCACAATCAGACTGTAATTTGGAATATGCATCCTCCAAAAACCCACAACACCTAAGAAAGCTTGCGTTTCCTTTTTACTGGTTGGTGGAGACATAGCTGCTATTTTGTTGATCACATCCATCGGGATCTGACGGCGTCCATCTTGCCATTTTATTCCTAAAAACTGGATCTCCTGTGCGGGTCCCTTGACCTTACTTCGTTTTATTGCAAAACAAGCTTTCAGAAGGATTTCAACTATTCTATTCCCTTTCTCAAAAACTTCTTCTGCTGTGTTGCCCCATACGATGATGTCGTCAATGTACTGCAGATGTTCCGGAGCTTCACCCTGTTCCAGTGTGGTCTGGATTAGTCCATGGCAAATGGTGGGGCTGTGTTTCCACCCCTGGGGCAGTTGATTCCAGGTGTACTGGACACCCCTCCAAGTGAAAGCAAACTGTGGTCTGCACTCTGCTGCCAAAGGGGTTGAGAAGAATGCATTGGCGATATCAATTGTTGCATACGACTTGGCTGCCTTTGACTCCAGTTCGTATTGAAGTTCTAGCATGTCCGGCACGGCAGCGCTCAGCGGTGGTGTCACTTCATTCAGACCACGATAGTCCACTGTTAGCCTCCACTCTCCATTAGATTTTCGCACTGGCCGTATGGGACTATTAAAGGGTGAGCAGGTCTTGCTGATCACTCCTTGAGTCTCTAGTTGACGAATCAGCATATGGATGGGGATCAGAGAATCTCGGTTAGTGCGATATTGCTGCCGATGCACTGTCGTCATAGCAATCGGCACCTGTTGTTCTTTGACCCTCAACAAACCTACCACAGAAGGGTCCTCCGAGAGACCAGGCAATGTAGACAGCTGTTTAATGTCCTCTGTCTCCAAAGCAGCTATGCCAAAAGCCCACCGGTATCCTTTTGGGTCCTTGAAGTATCCTCTCCTGAGATAGTCTATGCCAAGGATGCACGGAGCCTCTGGGCCAGTCACAATGGGATGCTTTTGCCACTCATTTCCAGTTAGGCTCACTTCAGCTTCCAATACAGTCAACTCTTGGGATCCCCCTGTCACTCCAGAAATACAAATGGGTTCTGCCCCTCTGTAACTTGATGGTATTAAGGTACATTGAGCTCCAGTGTCCACTAGAGCCCTATACTCCTGTGGCTCTGATGTGCCAGGCCATCGAATTCACACGTTCCAATAAACCCGGTTATCCCTTTCCCCCACCTGGCTGGAGGCAGGGCCCCTCTAATCCTGATCATAGTATCCATTACTCACCTGTTGCAGAAATGACTTGGAGGTCCCTTCAAGAGGATCAGAGGTAAGATCAGGCCTTCTACTCTGTCTGGGGGGCTGCCTGCTGGCAACGGGAGCAGCACTTTTCCTGGAGGGATCCCCTTTTGTGATTGTTCTTCCTTGCAACTCATGTACCCGTGCCCGTAGGGTCGAGGTAGGTTGTCCATCCCACCTCCTCATGTCCTCACCGTGGTCACGCAAGTAAAACCACAGGGTGCCTCGTGGTGTGTACCCTCTATACTCTCCCTCTTGAGTAGGGAAGCGCTTGCTCCTAATAGCTGAGATGCTGGCCTGTACAGGTGGGGAGTAGGACATATTCTCTTCAAGTTGTTGGACCTTCTGAGACAGTTTCTCCACAGCTGAGACAAGGGGGGAAGAGAGACTTTCTTCATATTGTCGGAGTCGGCCAGCCACCTCATCCACCGTTGGTCCCTCTTCGCCTTTCCATTCCATCACTGCCAAGGAGTTGGCATACGATGATGGTGCACTCCGTACGAACTTCCGCCATATGGGCCTTGTGCACTGGACTTCATCAGGGTCTGTGGGTAACTGCGCGTTATCTGGGTCATAGTAAATCATCTCCCGCACAGCTAATTCCCTGAGGTACTGGATACCTTTTTCCATGGTGGTCCACTTGCTCGGACGGCATACAACATCTTCACTGAAGGGGTACCTTTCCCTCACACCTGACAGGAGTCGCCTCCAGAGGCTGAGGGCTTGTGTCTACTTCCCAATCGCCTTGTCAATGCCCCCTTCCCTAGACAGGGATCCCAGCTGCCTGGCTTCCCTGCCCTCTAATTCCAAGCTACTGGCCCCATTATCCCAGCATCGGAGCAGCCAGGTGACAATGTGCTCACCCGGAAGTCGGCTGAAATCTTTTTGCATATCTCTCAGCTCACTCAGGGATAGAGATCGGGTGATTATCTCTGGTTCCATCTCTTCCTCCCTTTCCTTTGATGGCCCTGGTTCATCATCATCCCTAACTAAGCGAACTGATTTCTTGGTGTATTTCTTCTTCTGTACAGGAGCAACTGATACGGGCACGGGTTGGTTGTCCGGTTCAGCTGCAGTTTCCGCCACTGGGGTTTGAGCGGCTGCATTGTCTGCTACAGGGGTTGGAATAGCTGCAGTGTCAGCCACAGGGGCTTGAGTGGCCACAGGGCCTGCCACCGGGGTGGGAGTAGCCGCATTGTCTGTCGCAGGGGTTGGGGCAGCTGCAGTGCCTACTGGTTTGGTCTCCCCCTCTTTCCCCTGAGGGTGCTGCATAATACCGAGCAGTGTTTGGTAGATACTGGCCAGGGCCCAGCACAGCGCAATGAGTTGTGCATCTCTGGAATAGCCACGGCATTTTCCTTTTAAAAATTCTACCACTTTATCAGGGTCCTGTAGTTGTTCGGGGGTGAAGTCCCAAACCATTGGAGGTGAGAAGTTCTCTAGATACCTGCCCATGTTCTCCCACATGCCATGCCACCCCTGACTATCCAGCCTCGGGGCAGATCTCTGGGTGGTGGTCTTAAACAGTTGTCTAACCCTGAACAAGACCTGAAACACATTCAGGAGACATAGCAATAGGAACATGCTGGTTTGAGCATCCAGAGGATATTCGAAATTCTCAAAACCTGGCCCAAAGGAGAAAAGGGGGGCGAAAGAGCCGGGGAAAATATCCCCTCCTTTTTCCCCCATAGATTGGGTGTGATTATTAATAAATTCTGAGAGACGGCGACCAAGGTATGGGCAGGACAGCAATACTGCATAAACACCCCAACACAGCGACCTGAGCAGTGATGTTATCATATCATACGCTGATATCGCACAGGACAGCAAAATGATAATCCTGATCCCTCTCCCTGAGGTAACAAACAGCATCACGGGGAGTACATAGAGCACGTAGGAATTTACATAACACAGCCACGCAAACAAACGAAGCAACATTGTGACCAGCTATTATCTAACTAATATAAGAAATATATATAACAAACTCGTGTTAACAATCTCGGGTCGGATCTGTCGTTATCTCAACCCTCTCGAGCCCCACGTTGGGCGCCAAAAAGGACTGTCGTGGTTTGGCCTGATCCGGCAGCAACGAACCACGCGGCCGCTCGCCCAACCCCCCACAGCTGTGGGGGGGGAATAGGAAGAAAAAGGCAAAACTCGTGGGTTGAGATAAAGGCAGTTTAACAGAACAGCAAAGGGAAGAGAAAACAGTAACACTAACACGGATAAAGGAATATACAACCGCGATCAGGGCACCGCCGCTCACCGACCGGACCCGGACCCGCGCCGCCGCAGCCCGCGCTGAGCAGCCACTTCCTGCCCCCTCCCCCCCGGCAGCTCCCCCCTACAGCCTGGGCATGGTTCACATGGTGTGGAATACCTGTGTCCCCTCCCATCTTTGGGGAAATTAACCCCAGCCCTGCCGGAACCAGGACAGTAGTTTTTGACAACTCTGGCCAGTTTCAATTTGAGCAGAGCTTTTGCTTTTCTAACTGCATCTCTGCATGCCCTGGCAATGCCCTTATAGTTCTCAATGGGTATTCATCTGCTTTTCCATCTCTGGTATGCTTCTCTTTTAGTTTTGAGCAGACTCAGAAGCTCACAGTTAAGCCAAGGGAGTCGCTTGCTCCACCTGCTTCCCTTACCTTTAAAGGGAATGAGCTGTTTCTGTGCTTCCAGGAGGGTGTTCTTGAAAAACTCCCAGCACTCGCTAGCTCCTTTATCCTCCATGGAAGCTTCCCACAGAAATCCTCCCAGCTGAACTCTGAGCAAGCTGAAGTTTGCTTTTCTAAAATCCAAAACTTTTGCCTTTATACTAGCCCTCAGCATGCTCAGAAGAATCCCAAACTCCACAATATTGTGATCATTGCAGCCAAAGCTATCATTAACCAAGATATCACAAAGCAAGTCGTCTTGGTTTGTGAGTTGCAAGTCCAGCAGTGCCTCTTTCCTGGTTGGCACTTCTAACATTTGTATGAGGAAACAGTTCTCTACGCGTTCCAGGAACTTGATGGATGACATGTGAGCTGCTGTATTCTTCAAAAAAATGTTTGTGTAGTTGAACTCACCCTTAAGAACAAAGTTCTGTTGACCCAAAGCTTGCTTATATTACTCAAATATTGCTTCATTGGTCTTTTCATCTTAATTTGGAGGTCAGAAGCAGATGCCTACTGTAAGATCCGCCTTTGGAGATGACCCCATTGATCTTGACCCAGAGGCATTCAATAGGGCTTCCACAATCACTGTAGCTGACTTCCATACATTTGATGTTCTCCTTAACATAGAGCATGACTCTTCCTCCTCTTCTTCCCTGCCCGTCTTTATGAAACAGCTGATAGCCATCCACCACAATCCTCCAGTGGTGTGAGTTGTCTCACCGTGTGTCGATTATTCTTATGATATCATAACTTTCTTTTTACGTGTGCGGGTGCAGCCTCAAGTAGTCCATCAACACCACTTTCTTCCATACTTGTTAATGGTAGCAACAGCGTAATCACTTGTTGGTCTGAAAACTCTCTTACAGAAAAAGAGTGTAAAACAGGGTAGGATCTCAACTAAGCATGGCCCAGCACTGACAATAATTCTGGTTTTTTGGATGAAAGGGAAGTAAAACAAGGAAGTTTTTCAGGGATTTTGAGTAGGACCTCCTCTTTGCTTTGGGGGGCTTTCTTGAATGCAATCTACTATATTTTTATCAATACAAAGGGGTACTTCCTCTGCTACAGGAGAGAAGCTTTTTAAACTACTGAGCTATGTGTATAAATAACTAGGGAGAAAAACAAGACAAAAAACTGAGATAAATACAAGTAAATTGCTAGATAATCTTTCCTGTAGATTGCACTTTAGCTAAATTACCTGTACTGATCTTAATTATCCAAATGGCTCCATTAAACAAATGAGATGTCTGAGAACCACACAGGAATATGCATTCTGATTTTGCTCCCCAACCTGTTTGATTAATATGCTACAAAGCTAATTAATCCTAAGGGGAAACAGGAGTTGTGCTTCATATTGCACAAGTTACCAGTTGTTAACTAGTAATACACTCAAAAGAACTTTTAATCTAAAGGGTGCATTCACTATTCATATGTTCTCTTTTTAATATTACATAATAGGACTGCTCAATTATTGCTGACCTTCCCCTTAAAACCAACTATTAGAGCATAAATTTGAACATTCAAAAAAATATACCAAAGAAGTTGTGTAGACAGACTTGCAAAGTTATACTTTTAGGAAAACTTTTAAAGTTGTTGTTAAGTACTGAGCTGCAAACTACAGTTCTCAGGTTGTGGGACTGGAATTTTCCAAAGAGCAAAATTTCACCATGATTTTTTAACCCCTAAGGGAAAGACATGCCTAACTTTGGACATGATATAAACCCTGAAGATGACACATTATTTGTTCGCAAGCCTGTCATACAGAAAACTACCAAATCCTATGATGATATATAAATAGATGACAATATATGTTCCATAAAACAGGAAAATATTTTTCTTGTTCTTCTGCATATAAATTGAGCAGACAGCCCACCACGTAAAACAATAGGAAAGAATACAATTGAAAACACTTCAGAAAAGAGTAGAAAATCACTTAATAAGACTTTAGAAGAAGGAATATCCTCAGTATTCCTGCAAAGCCCTGCCTTGCATTGACCTACAGTACCATAGAAAAAAATTTAAGAAGCAAAACGCACTTCATCAAAGTTAAGGTTAATGTGCAACTTCATCACAAACAATGAGTACCTAAATGTTGCAGAGGTTTTTAACAGAAAAGAAGGTCTTTTAGGTGAACTAAAAGGCAGATTAGATTGGAGAGCTGGAAATGGGATGTGCTAGATCACCAAAACCTTTACAGCAAGATTTTCTTAGATGTAGTAACTGAAAAATATGCAGTCTGTGATGTAATGTTAGAACAAGTAGTACAACTTGGCTGTATTGTTGTCTACTAAAATGAAAATTTCACTTTCTGAGATCAACAGAAAAACAACCTTTTAAATTGCATACAATGAGTAAAAAGTAAGTACACACAAATAGTCTAATAATGCCTGTCTGCAAAAATAAACAAGGATGTACATGAAGGAAAGTGTATACACTTTAAGTTAAAAAAGATGCTCTGATAGAAGCATGGTGTTTGTGGTCTAAAAGCATTATTCTTCTTTGGCCTAAAGACAACTGACACTACAGACACAATGCAAAAAACACTGAAGCAAAGGTTTTGTGGGTCAAGTTCTACAAGAAATGAGAATAAAGTAGCTGAATGGTTATGTCACTTGAGAATCTGGGCTTGCTTTTGCATTTCAGGACATGCATACCTCAGAATGTTTTGAGAGAAAGCGCAAAGAGAGAGAGCTTCATAAGGTACATTCACACCAACGCTGCCTTTCCAAGAAAACACCTTCCTGTACTCTTTATGTGATTATGCTTAGTCTGCTTCCGTAGACGGAACAGGTCCTGTTACACCATTTTAAATCTTTTCAAGCTGAATGTTTTAGGACACAAGGCTCTTGCAATTCTATCACGTAAAAGAGACTTCCCATTACGCAGGTTAGTGTAAGATTTTCCATTGCTGGAGTGCTACAGTTTTTGTTAAACACCTCGCCTTGGGCAATTGGCTAACAAAGGATATGAGAGTGATGAACCAGTGGCTTACTATAAGATTTCAGTTGCCACCTAACCATGAGCCTCAAGTTTACTATGAAATCAACCAGCATGGCAACAACTAAACAACAAATGATAAAAAAAATACATTTACTTATTACAGTCATTATTACATATGTTACATGTAATAATATTTATATAAAATTGTATCTTTATTATACCATTTATGAAAAATTTTACTTGATAGCTCTTCAATGTAAGGAAATGTAAGGATTAATTAGCCCTGTGAAAATACACATTCTGCTAACTTTATTTTTAAAAGTCTGGGAAGCTCCTTATAGACATTTAACTCTATGAAAGCAAGAGATGTGCTGAGCTTTAGGGCTAAAGATTTAGAAACTCTGTTCCCAAAGGAGGATTTTTCCTAAAAGAAAAGTCATGATTTTTCTTCAAAGATGCATTGAGTTGAATTATATTTGAAATACTTAAAGAAATAAAGCAGAATAAGAAAGGCATTATCAGGGTGTTTCAACTACTGATGAGATTTATAAGCATATCTTTGGCTAGCAACCTAATACAGACTGCCACATTCAAAAGTTTATATATAATTTGGCATATTTCACTGAGAGGGATGTTTTAACTGTCAGTGGAACATAGACAATAGAGATAAAAACAGCAGATGGGATCAGAACATTGGTTTACTAATCCAACTAAAAGCACTTATATGAGAGGAAAATCAGAAACAACGCTAGTAAAAAATTATATTCTGTAATCACAAAATAAGTCCTTACAATACAAAACATACCGTTGTCTTTTAGTATCTAGAGAGGATTTCTTAATCCATTCTCTATTTCTCTCTTTAATCTACATTAACCTGCTGCAGGAAATAAAAAAGCAATTTAATGTCTTAGAGTAAATATCTTTAAAAAGGTTAGAATGCCATTTTCTCTCTTTTAGAGCTTTGTACAGCTGCAGGAACATACTATCAAGCTTATAGAGATTTTTCTTTTGCAAAATACACCTTTGCAACTACACAAATTATTCCCAAAGTTTATCAACTAGATTTGTGCAGATGCGTGTGTGCATGCACATACGAGCTTCTTTAATAATTTATAGTTTCCTGTTGGTAAGAATAGGAAACAATGCAGAAACACAAGTAGAAAATATTAAACCAGGAGACCTTCATGTTTCATAAACCTTTGATAATTTTCTTTTTAGAACAATATCTACACTTCTACATTTTGCATGCTTTATCTTTTCAATTATGCCTACAGCATGCTCCAGTGGGCAGATTAAAAAGGAAAGAAGAAACAGTAAAAGAGTAAGTGGAATAAAAAGAGTAGAATTCTAGAAAAATGAATGAAAAAAATAAAAAAGTAAACCACCACTGGAAGAGGTTGAAAAGCAGCCATCTCTGATATTACTGGAAGTCTCAAAATTGTCAAAGTTAATTTGTAAAAGATGAAAATAGAAGCAAAGCTGCCTCTCATAAAGAATGCCACTATCTGCTAGCATGCCTAAAAAGTAGACAGAGCCCCAGCCAACAAAAATCCTTTGAGGAACAATATTACACGTGGCATAAATGAGGGCATGCTGGGAAGCAACTTAGAAGGTTGAGGAAGAAATGTTCACATCAAGACCTGTTTAGGATAAAACTGGGCAGAGGAGGAGACTGTAGATATGAAAGGAAGGTCATAGCACAGACTAGACATAGAAGTCAGAAAGATGTGGACAAATTAATAAGGGGGGGTGGGTAAGGAGAGATGGGAGAAGGTCAAAAAGGGGAAGGAAATTCGTGGTGTAAGAGGTGGGTTTCTAAAAGTCTCTACACTTCTGAGGAACAGCTAGGCATGATGAGAGAAAAAGAATCGGATAGTAAAGGGAGAGCACATGCAGGAGACAGGAAAGAGACTAATCAGGCCTGAAGCTCGGAGACCAGACACATACACCAAAATTTCACTAAATAAATTAACCTTTAATGAACGTTGTCATGTCAATAAAAGCTCTGAGTCAGGCTTTGCTACCAAGAATCTCTATTGAGTTAACTTGTATTGTTCTGAAAGAAGACATATGAACACTAGTAAAATCTTTCTGCTTTCACCATTTGTTATCTCTACACTTCAGGCTGTTGCTAACACCCATAGTGACAGAGGTGCTGCAATGTAGACAAGGTCTGTGCAAGCAAGGAGATGTCTAAGAGAAACTGAGAGCAACTGAGATGAATGGGGAAGACGCGACTCTGGCAGACATTTGCAAGTGGAAAAAGAGATCATAAAGTCCAGTTAGGAGAAAGTAAGTAAAGCCTTGTTTTGAGCAGCTAAAATCACATTCTTCTGTCCACCGAAGGCCCAGTTTTCTGTTAGTTGAGTATATGATCGTGCTGAGATTGGGGCTTTAAGAAAAGTCACGGGACAGGTCAAAACAAAGCTTTTGTTTTCAAGGGCTTACAACTATCAATCAGCTACATACTTGTTTTGGAGATGGTCACTGGCTCTAGATCTTTTAAGACAAGCAAAAAGTAGTGAAAGAACAGATGAACGAAGGTCCTCTTTCATTCTGTACCATTTGATAGAAAGGGAGGAATGACCAAGGAGTGACAGAATATCTCAAGCTAAATTCATAGAGGGACATGAGCAAAAGAAAATGAAATTAGAAGTAGAAGCTAAACTGGAGTTAGCGCTTGACAAATCTTGGCTTTGTCAAACTCAGTAGTTTCCATTCCACAGAGGCCAACAGGAGAAAAATGGCACCTAACTGAGGTGAAATGCTCAGTTTTGAGAATGTCTTTTGAAAATAATACAGACCTCACTTAGCTTCATGCTACAGCAGAAAATTTTCTGTGTTTGTTTCATGGAAGGCTTCACTTTGATAGCCCAGGCTGCTGCTGGCCAGAACTGTGTGCAAAAATTCTCACTGCCCAGGTCAAAGAACAGGGAAGAAATCCGATTGTTGCAGACACGTGACAATACTGACCTTGTTTTGAAACTTTCTCAGAAAGTAAGGCAGTATCTGCCAAGAAAGGAGGTGTTATATGCCCAGAAATATTATTTTGCTTCTTAAAAGGTACGAAAATGTGTCTGACAAAAAAAAAACAAACCCAACCCACAGATAATTTTGTGCTAGGAGGGCAATACAACAACACTGCCCCCTTTGGTTTGAGTTAAGCTGTTCATCAACATATACATCTGTGACACACTGTCACAATAAATACATTTTTGTGCTAATAACACATGCTAATCTGTTCAACTGAATACAGCATAAATTCTTTGTATGTTTAATACATAAGTATTTGACAGAAAAGCAATGCAAGAGTTGCTCTGCCTTAAAAAAAAAAATTACAAAGTTTTGCACTCAGCATAAAGACTACCCTATGCAGCTCATGCACTGATTAAATTAATTCAGTCTGGATTTATGAGCAAAGAGAAATGTCTTGAAGAAGGTGGCAACTACTGTGGGTCTATTTTAAAAACTGTCCTACCAGAAAGGATTCATTTTAATGAAGCACTGAAGAGGTAAGACAAGAGTAAAATTGGCCTTTATCAGGGTACAATGTTACCCATCAATACTGCTCCGTAGTGTGTAGGAAGGACAATCTACAATAGATGATGAGCACAGCCATGTGCATTTACAGCTCTCTCAAGCACAAACATGGAGTGGCTTGAACAGCCATCTGCTCTCCCGCAGCTATTAATTCACTAGATGTCAGTAATTCAACCGCTCTCTCTGATCTTGGCATATGAGAAACACTTTGAAGAGGAAGGTGTAAATCACCATGTTACAGCACACCCAACTAGTGCAATACTTCATCTTCTTCTCTGTTACTTTAGACACCGTAAAGCAAGCTACTTAACCTAAAGAGACAGTGTCAGCACCAGGAAAACACGCCTCAAGAAGGAAGAGAATGAGACTGAGAAAGGTGCTGGGATGGAGTACAAAAGCTATCTTCCAATTTTGATCCATGCTGGATTGCCATAAAAAAATTCATGTAACATTGCTTCCATAAAAGCAGTTTTCCCAGTGGTCTCACCTAGAGTTAGTAGTTTCTCAATTTATAAAAAAACATTTCTGATGGACAATGTCAGCAAATTACCAAACTATTTCTTGACATACCAGTACACTTAAACCTAGTTCAGCTGAAAGTGGTAACTTAAATTAGCGAGATATTCTGGCAGAGACGATACACCATGAGTGCATTGAGATGTGTGGAATCCTCCACCCAACCACCTCCACAATTAAATATAACAGGTATCATAGAAGGTAGCTAGAAAGAAGAAAACTATTGTAACTTAAAACCACGAGTACTATGGGCTATGAGGTATCCTTGGAGGACCAAACTCTGTTCAATGTAAATCTGCAAGACAGAAACCATTTGGTGGACTGCAAGGCAGCTGAAACAGACAGGACAATTACTGCTCTGTATTTCTCAAAAGACCAAGATGATTGTAGATCAAAACTTGTTTCACTGACTTCAGGGCAGCGTCTGTGAATTGACACTGGGGTTTGTTTCAGGGGCCTAGAGGCAAGCTGAATAATTTATTTGAAATCCCAGCATCTCTCTTTTTATTTGTACCTTTCTCTCTCAGTTTCTCCTGGTAATAATATTCTTGCTTCTGGCTAACTGTACCATGTATCGCCAAACTTTCATCACTATGATAGTTAGAAAATGTAGCTCTTCTCTTTTCCCAAACTGACCATAAGGCTGATGCATTTTTTTCCTACCTGTCATTAAAAGCAACTGTAGAAAACCAAACCAAACCAAACCAAACAGCCCTTCTAACTTTGCAATTACATGTAAGCTCTACTAAATCAGATAGCTAAAAATGATAGAAAATTTTGTAAAGTAAAATCACCCAAAACACAGGGTTGTTATTTACCCTTGAAGAACCAAATGCTGTTCAACATAAATCTGAAAAATCTGCAGAAAAATGGAATTTCATTTCCTACTTTTTGAGAATTAGTGGAATACATTTTTAGAGTGTTTAAGGGGAAATGTGTGTCTTGCTTCACTAGAGCTACAAATGCTGGATCAGTTTTAAAACTGAGCTAGAAACGAAAACTGATTAAGATATATCCAGAAGGGTTTAGGAGAAAGTAATGTGAGAAAAATTACATCAGAGACAAAACGGGGATGCGTGCAGAACTGGAGCTGTTGTTTTAGAAGAAAAACGAAGATAAAGCTTTTAACTTTCCAGAGGATTAAAAATGAGCAAGACAGCTACTGTGTATGGGAAAAGAAAGAAAACCTACGAACATGAAAAGGTGAATCATAGCAGCAGATAGTAGGGAGAATTCAGTCCAATTTGAATACGCCAGATACAAATGAAAGTTTGTCTCCTCACTTAGAGTGTGATTTTTTTAGTCTTTTTGTAGATGAAGTGTGCAATTTCTAGCTGTATTGTGGGATGACTGTACAACATGCTAGAAAACAAGCATTGCAAAACACAGCAGGTCATGCAAAGCTGAGACACATGGGACCTGTGGAGAGCACTGGCAGTTGAAAAAGTGGCAGATAGCTTTAGTAATGCTTGCTGACAGAACTAAATGAAACAAATTCAGGTGGGTTTTAAGCACCTTAAAAAAAAATATCTATCAAATGAGTTCTCCACTTGTTATGTTTGTCTTAACAGTCTTCTCTTCCCTCTGTCATTCTTAAGAGCCTAATTTCCTCAAAAATACCCCTTTTCAATTCTTCTCTTCCTCATTAAGACCACTGGAAAATTACTTGCTATTATGTTTATGCAGACTTCCTTTGATCCCACAATGAAAAAGACTGGAAAGTTTCCCTCATGAGAAACCTTCTTCATTTTATCAAAGTGCCTCTTAACTAAATCTGAAATTCTGCTGCAGCTTGTTACAGATTCTCACCTGCAGACAACCCTTTTTCAAAATTAATGGGAATAAAGGAGAAGCTAGTCCGCCTGCCTTGTATGTTCATTGAACATTGATCTTTAACCTGCAACAAGCTAAACCTATCAGACCTCCTGCAATTTGTTTGCAGCAATCGCTGAGAGAATGAAGGGTCAATGCATTACAACGTCAAGTCTTGGCTGTTCCAAGCCCTGCTATAAGATAGATGGTATTGAACCTACACCTCAGAAAGGGAACCAAGCAGTTTCCCTGTAGCTTCCTCATAAAGAATTATCACTTCAAACAATTGCACGTTTACTCCAAGGAAATCAATACAGATTTTACCAAACACCCTTTCACTGTGGAGACATCACAGCTGGACAATGCTTTTGACAGACCTGTACTTCAGCCTTTTGTTAATTAAGTACTAAATACCAGTATCAACGAAAGTCACCGTTAGGCCCCCTAAGAGTAAAATATAAATGAACAGCCAAGAAAATAAGAAAAGTTATGCATGTAACTGTAGTTCTCTGTTTTGTGTCACCCATATATTCCCTGTTCTCATATTCCTTCTCTATGTTATGGTATCCTGCTATATCTGATAAGGTTATATTTTTACCTTTCAGTTGAGAAGATGGATTGTTACACGCTTTGTCATTTACAAAGATAAAACAGACACATCAGGTATAAATGTAATCCCAATACAAATAAAATCATACCTAAAAGATTCTGACCTCCACTGTATAGGGTAGACACACTAAAAGTGGAACGAAAAACTTTTTTTTTTTTTTTTTTTGAGAATACATCTCAAAGAAGTTCCAGTCTTGGATCCGTACATGACTAAGAGTTTCCAAATTTTACACAGCACCATCACATCTGTTTGGAAAAACCCTGCTTTGTAAATAAGAAAAGAGATTACTAATGTTTCCTTTATGTCTGTTTTGATAATTTAAACCATAAGTAGTTAAATCAATTACTCTCTTGCTCTCACTTGACAGTGTGAAGCTAACATGATCAAACTATAATAGAAAACATTTAGTAATAAACAAAATTTTATCTAACTTGTTTCTTATTTTTATCAAAGCTTGACTGTGTTTTTGTGCCTTTTTTTTTGTGAAAGGATCCTGTACACATACTGAAGGAATCCCCATTTCTATCCTCATGTCTGAGTAGGTGACATCTCTACTAAACAGATACAAAACTATGTTGGCTTTGTGAAGTTTTTGCTGCAGAGCAAAGTAATGAGTTTACAAGCACAAAGGTTTAACAACTAGTGATATGAACTCTAATTTCATCCAATTCCTCCATCCTGGATGGCTTTTCTGCTGCTCTTTGCAGTTCCGACACAGTCTTTTGATTAATTTCCGTCATGCAAATTACAGCTGTTACATACTGCATACAGAATACTGAATACTGCACTTGCATACTACTTTGGTATTATTTTCTTCATAAGGATCCCATCAAGTAAAATAAAGAATGAGCCATGAATTCTGGAGCACCTGATGTTTCACTTGTTCCTTTATTCTCTGGTATCCTGGAAGCTAAGCTCCTAAACGCTTCTGTACTCTTGTTATTATCTTTTTAATTTTTAATTCTTTTTAAAGATACTTACTGTGTCTCACATTTTATATATCTGCAATTTGGTTTCAAGGAAGCAATTGATTTTAAAAGGCACATATACACTGAGCTTCTCATTGTGTAGTTCTCTTATAAAATAAAAAGGTATTGATCAACCTCATTTTACGCAGCTCTTGAAACGACAAGAATCTGGTGAGAACTATTAAGCACTGAAAATCTTCATGTCTTGCACTCTTAAAAGGTCAGCGCTCTTAAAAGGTCAGCTCTGCACAACCTGAGAGTCAGGAATTTCCAGGGGTCATTTACTCAAAATCTCCTAGCTTCCTTTGTAAGGTGCTGTTTTTCACATGTGAAGAGGATGCAGGTTGTTATCTGTATCATCCTCGTGCGAGTCCCTTTCGGGTGGTGAATTCCTATTCTGAGTTTTGTTTTGGAACAATTCTGCAAGTTTCACTTTTGGCAGAGGTATATTAGAGATTATGGAGATGTGCTCAACACTCCAGTTTCTGCTAGGGAGGCAAAAACTTCCAGTTCTGTGCACAAAGAAAACCAAATCCTTCCTCTGACTGAGGCTGGGAGCAAGCCTGCCAGTTCGAGGGCTATGAGATGTTTAACATGATGCTGATGGAATGCCCCTCTTCAGCATAATGATGCGCAAAGAGAATCAGTGAATGGACGCTGTACCATAAATATTTGCTCCTCCTTTGTCCTACTTACCTACATTCAGTTGTTGCCCGGTTCCTCCCTATCAATATTTTTCTGCAAAAGACTTATCCAGAATGGCTAAGGAGAGGTCTGTCTGGTGAAACTTGTTCATTTAGGAAAATGAACATTATTTTTCCACCACAGAAAAATAATGAGAAACCTTCACTGTCATCTCCCATTGCTATAGGAAAAGCTCAGATGATTTGCTTAGGTTAGATGCAGAGCTTTCTCAGGGTGCTTAAATCAGTGAAATGAATCTGAACAACAATGCAATATTTCTGTCTTTCTCAGATTCCTGGTCCTATATCTGAACTGCATTACGCAAGTTTGGCAGTCAGAAATCACCCTTTGCAAAATGTTGCACAGAGAGGCAGCTGCCTCCCTATGAGATTTCAAGACTTTCAGCGAAGTATGGATGTACATGTGAGGCACATAAGGCTGCACTGTTGTAAAGGAGGAACTTATGGTTGTGAGCTTGTCTGCATTGTGTAACTAGATCCTGCAGACACATATTAAACCAGGGGTGTAAAAGAAGGATGTAAACCATACTTACAGGCAAGAGTCAATCAACTCCAAAGAAATACTGGAGCATGAATTACAGTTGACCAGAAATTGTGAGGTAAGCTTCTCTCAACCACAGCCATTAACAATGTGTAAAAGGCCTGCTGAAGAAATCAATCCATAATTGCAGCATTTATCAAGTTCATATAGATTTGTGTTGTTCCTATCTAATTTGGATGGTATTACCAAGGAGATGCCCACAAGTGGGATATCAAAACAGCACCTGGGAGGCTATTTCCTCATTTTGTTTTATCTTTTTGGTATTCTATTGAGGAATAAGATCTGAAGTTAACTTCAAAGGACAGCCAGATTCTTTGAAAAGAAATTGTTATTGATCATAGGTCCACAGCTGTGCACGTTAGAATGCTGTGTAAGCTTTTCCATCTATAAATCCTCTATGTGACTTTTCCTCATATATTTAATTCTTTGCCCCTATGCTTTATCACTTTTTCCAATTACACATAAAAGGTAATCTAGAAGATAAGCAGGAAATAACATTTGGAATATCCAATGGAATTTGTTTACATTCTGCTTTTATCTTGAGGGGATTATTTTTGCTGATGGGAAAGGAAAAAGCCAACCAAACAGCTAAGAAATGAAATAAAAGCCTGAACCTCAGTTTCCAAGAGGCAGACTCAGATCAAATTTATTCAAATAGCAATATATCTTAAAAACAAAACAAAACAAAACAAAAACTCTTAAAGATGTCTTTTAATGCCAACAACGCTTGCAAAGTCAAATTTTACAGCAGTCATCCTACATGAGGGATACTGGCAGTAAGAATTCTCTTACTGCAGGAATCCACAAAATAAAAAGAAATCTGTGGCCCAAATGTTGCTTTACTGTGCAACACAGATTCTTCACACAGGATAAAAGATTAAATGGAAAAGGAAACTAATTTTCTGAAGGTTTCTCCTTCACTTCGCCAACTCCCAGATCCCTTTCTTTATAATCTGAATATTTTGCAAGATGGAAAACAGAGCCCCAGAAGAAAGGAGAAAAAAATATTGCAATAGTGCAAGGAAGCAAAATTAAGATGTGTAGTTGCAAAAAACTTAAAGAATAATATGACTAAAAGATGCTGCTTTTTGCTTTTCTAAGATATATACATAAATATAAATATGAACATATATATGAATACATGTATTTTTATATATACTCTCATAAATAGATGGGGGGACATTTTCCAAAAATCAAGCTAATGAGGTTCAATCAGGGGGCTCTGAGCTCTGCTACATACATAGCAATACCCCACTAATGACAGGAGATACATAGTTTTAGTAGAGAATATATGATTTTGTCATTATATTCTAATATATCAACAAGGAACTTTCAAAGATCCTTGCGCAGACTGTGCGAATTTAGAGATCATTTAACCATGGGCAGGTTTTGAGTGTGAAGTAGCTGGGCACACAATCAAGGGATAGGATAGCAAATTGAAAACAAACCAAAAGAGATAGTACCGTACACAACACAGACCTCAGCTCTAGAACCCAAGATGATCCAGGTACTGAAAACTGCCGCTTCAATTAGCAGTGAGACAAATATATTGGAAAAAATCATCAAGGGTTCTCAGGTGCACATTGCCAAAGGCTGAGTGAGTGAACAAGGGAAACATCACTGAATGATCACCACATTCTTATATTCATCCCTTGGCATCTACTTGTCACCCATCAGAAACAGGATGATGGATCAGAAGGACTGTTTTTCTGAGTCAGCATGGCCCCTTTTAATATCCAGGAATATTAACTGAATGCTGAATTTAAAATTTTTAATTGATTGTTTGGAGTGTGTGTTGTTTATTTTTTTAATATTTATTTAATTTGTTGGGGTTTTTTTCTAAAATACTTTAAAGCTGGGAGTATGTTTTTTCTCCTCCGTTTTCAATCTAAAAGAGAAAATACAGCAAAGAGCTCATGGAGGCAGAATTATTTTTTTTAAAAAATAGATTTTAAATAGATGTGTATATTTTAACTGTCAATGTCAAAGTTACACACGTGCAATCAGATATTCTAGCTACTTGTATTTAAGAAAGTTTAAACAACCTTTCTCCAGAACTCCTCCTATTGTCTCCTTTTAGCAGGATTACAAAATAAAACATCTAGTTGCTACAGGATGTCATATCTCTATATCTCTTCAACCTCTACAGTAATTTCAAAATAGATAGGTAGTTACATTTTCTTAGATTTCATTTTTTAAGCTGATGACTATAAATCAAAGTCCAAAGAAGAATTCAAATTACATTCCAAAAAATCATTCAAACCAGTGCTCCTTTCACCACTGTCCCTGCCAGCATGATTAAAATACTTGGAAAAGGGAAACTATTTTGACAGCCCTGTTTCCCTTCCTCTGAACCTACTGACTCATTCTGCCATCTTAAATACATGCCCTCTAGAAAGAGAGATGCTTTTCTAAAATGGAAAACAAAGACCAGACACACCAATTTAAAGTTTCTAAGAAGAATACTGTAGAAACCTGTGAATCAAGCAAACCACCATTGTGGTTTAGGCCAAATCAGCTACTGGGAACGTGAGGGACCCCAGATGGGATGGACAGATGCTCCCCTCTACCCCTCTTCAAAAAGAGGGGCAGAGGTGGGGAAAAGAGACTTACGAGTTTAGAAGGAACTAAACTACTTTGAAGAAATATTAATAATAAAATAAAAGGAAATAATGAAATACATACAAAACCGTATCAAGCTCCCAGGATGACAATCATGACACCAACTGGCACTGGGGAAGTCCCAGGCTGGACTCAGTGATGGACGGGAACTGGATTCCGGATCTGCATTCAGGATGGGGATCAAAAGCAGACAAACAGAGTCTTCCTCAGACGTCGGCCATTGAAGAAAAAGAGAGCTGACCCTTTGATCCCTCAGCTTTTATACTGAGCATGAGGCAGATGGGATGGAATACCCTGTTGGTCAGTTTTGGGTCACCTGTCCTGTCCGCTCCTCCCCGCAGGTGGGACCCCACTGCGCTTTTCCACTTCCGACCCTCCAACGGGGCAAGTAACCAAGTCAGCTGCCCTGGGTGTTATAGCAATAAGTATAAGCAGGAGCCTTTCTGTGTATCATGCCTGGGCATCAGCTATAAACATAGGTCTTGTCACTCTGAGAGAATGAATGTTATCTGCACAATATGCTGTTAGTTTCCATAGTTAGAAGAGTCCCAGCTAAGAAGCAAAGTTACTGAACAAAATTGGTCCTGTTTTGCCTCAAACCAGGACAACCATGTAACCCTTTAATTTATTGGTACAAAATGGAAGTTGTTAGAAGGAACTAACACAAGCCCACAAAGAAACATACATAAATATATGGTGTTGGACAAACTGTCCCTTATCCATCTTCACAGCTGCCACTTATTTTATCATTCTAAAAAAATAACACTTATAAAGTGGAAGGTATACCCCTACACAAATTCAGCAGCAGCATGAGAACTGTGTAATATTTATATAATTTTTATTTTAAAAAAAAAACCCCACAAGTACCTTTTCAGGACAGACCTTGCACAGAACCTCAGTGACGCTGAAGTTTTATGGCACGTACATACACTGACATGGGAATTTCGGCTAACTATCTCCCAGGGCTTGTTAAGACTATCTTCCTTGTTCTTGTTATGCTCACTTGAATAGTCATTTTGTAATTTTTTTCCCCGTTTGCAGTTAAGAAGCTCTACTTAGCCAAATAGCTCTTCATAGAGGCAGCTCTGCCATGTAATCAAAACATCTTACAAAAGGCTGCTCTTCTAGAAACATCAAATTAGCTCCATTTGAAATACTTCTTTTCTGTACTCTCAACCAAAACCTAGAAGCAACTGGTTAAAGGAGAGCCAATGAACCTCGTGCTGGGTGCACCGCTGATAGTAATCATTGTTTAATTAGTCCAAAGGCAATTCAATTGATAAACAGGCTTGACCTAAATGTTATGAATAAATTGATCATTTAACTGATTTGGCAATTCTTATGTGATATTAAAGTACAACCGTGGCAGATGTTTAAGAAACCTTTTTTTTTAACATTAAAATATTTTTAATAGACAGCAACAGGTTAGGGGTATGTGTGTATGCACTTGTCCACGTGTACTTACTTCTTTATATATTAAAAAGTATACAGGATGTGCATGAAAAGTTTGGTTTTCTTATGAATGCACCCAAATACCTGAAACAGAATAGAAATTTACAATTTTCTTACTATATCAGACCACTTCCGCCTGGCTATTTTTGATATTTTTGCAATAAATAAATAAATAAAAAGGTGCTGGCTTTTTTATGACATGTAGCAAGTTATTCACAACAGGTTCCAGTGAGAGGAAGACCAAAAATCAATACGTCACCATGAGCACAGAAGATGCAAGTCAGATTTTCTGTGTGGCTCTCTGGGAAACTGAATTCACCGTACAGTTAGGTGCCTTCAAAGTCCTCCTTGTAAGCAGTTTCTTCAATCTAAGCAATAAAACCTCAAGCGTCCGTGAAAACGAAGGGAAATAGAGTAGCTGAGGGTTGCTTAAATTCTGCGGGAAACTCTAGTGCAAATTTACTCAGGGCTGGTAAGAACAGACCAGAGTCTGGGTGAGCACATGGAAGTTATAGGTGCACAGAAGCACGGCACTAGTGTTGGCATGTTGTGATATATGCTGTGAGAGAGTCTTTTGCTGGTCAGGTTTTATATGGGAGCACCTTTCTCCCCAACACCCACCCAACCCCCCATAAAAATTGTTCTGGAGCAGTAGCAGCACAGTATCTCCTAAAAAACTGAGTGGTCTGCCAGGCTAGATAACACATCATTCTGTTAATGTGTTTGAACGAGAAGATTTCAAATTATACCATCTGCCAGTAGAGACCCAGATTATGCTTTCTGTGAGGTCACTTCTTTCTGTTCTGCTGCAACACAGCAAGTTCAGTGGCTTTTGTTTCTGCTTTTCTTCAATGCACTGCAAGAGTTTGATGCAAATGACTGTTTTATAAATGAATGTAACTAGACCCAGCACCTCTACCTCTATCCCTTTTTGTCAACCATGCCTTAAAAGAATACATTCCCAGCTACCTTCACAGCCTTCCCTTCCCCAGTGAAATGCGCAGCTACTCAAAGCATCATCTCTTATATACCCAGTGGCTGGTTTGGATAGGAAATGTTTCCTTTCCTACTTCTTTATATTCTCCAGGTTTTTTTTTTTCCCTAATCTCTTAAATTCAGTGCTCATGGGAATGAAGCTATCACAGTGGGTAAGGTTAAAATGCTGTGTTTGTTTTAAAATAGGGGCTCTAGAGCATTCCCACCTTCTCAGAGTCATATTCTGAAGGATTTGGAGTCCTACTCTGAGGGGAACACCCTCTCCCTTTCCTCTCTGTTTTCTTATCTATCTGTTGATGCAAAAGTGAGGTAAAATACTGATATCTTATGAATTCAATAAAGTCAAAGTAAAAGCTACAAGAACCAGGATTAAACAAAATGGCTGTTAATGCTATTAGTGCAGAATAAAACAAATAGAGTGAACATTTTCAGCCTTTTAACACTTTAACTACTTTTCAATATTCAAAGTGATGTGGTTACCTTCTCTGGTTATTAATACTGTTCCTAAATGTAAATCCAACGTTAAGATAAGCACAACATTTACCCAGCTCTTATTTGTTCCTTTTCATCTCCTCTTCACTTTTCCTCTTTCTACTGAAGTAAAGAATAGCTGGTGTTGCTGCTGTGAGAAGAAGGTTCCATGAAATGTGGCTTTTCCATTCTGAATTATTTGGTTAATATACCTTTGGCAACAACCCACCTTCTGCATGTTTATATACTATAATGTTCAGTGAACTGATATGACTTTTATAAAATATAACTCCACTTGGACTTCAGAAAAAAATCAGACATGAAAGTCTATCAACATTAAATAGTTCACATGTTATTCTGTAATACTAAATATATATATATATATATAATTCTGCTCAGTCTGGCTTGTCTAGAGTGCTATATTTCTGTGAGACAGTTGACCGTTGAGGCACAAGCTGAATTTAGAAGAGCCGGCTGGGTACTTCAAGCACCAGAACAGTATAAAAGACGCATTATGTTCCGTTTCTGAGAATAGACTAAGATACGCATTTATTTTGGGTTTTGATCCTCTGAGATCTTAGCAACAAGCAAACTGCACAGACAAAACTGTCTCTGCAAACTTCTGTTTATCAACTCTCCAGCTATTTCTGAGGGGCACAGAACATGAGGGCTGGCAGGCCACCTCCACGGGCCAGGAAAGGCCCAGGGCATGTGCCCTGGCAGGCTGGCTCTGGCGGGCTCCCAGCTGGGGCCAGGGGCCAGTGCAGCCCCCCGAGGCTGAAGGCCGAGCTGCTGCTCCCAGGCCCAGTGAGCCAAGGGATGACCTCTTCCAGCTCGTGGCACGAAGCTCCCTGCCTCTTGCAGGGAGAGAGTCTGTCTGCATTTAATCTTTAAGCGCTTTCCAGGTGTCTTTTTTGTTTTGCTTTTACATATATATAGATTTGCACACGCACTGTACTATACACACATTTCTTTTAATCTTGAACTCAGAAAGGCAGCAATTCCTGCTTCTCTAGCTGAATGCTACTTAGCTTTTGACAGGCCTGACCTGCGCCAATGGGCGTTTGTCTGACTGACTGATAGTTTGCCCAGGCTGCAGAGCCACTGTTTCCTCCTCTGTATCAGGACATGAGAAGAACTGTGGAAACAGCCACTGCGATTTGGAGGAGAAAAAGGTGACTCACACAAGCCAAAACAAAACAAATTAACAACCCACCTTGCAAACACACAAGAAAAAGCACCTTGAGAAAACACAGACTGAAGTTTGTAACAAAATAACCTTTTGAAAATGCAGTGAAGGCAATTGCTAGTATTTATTTTATATATCATTAAGGCCTTTATAGACAGAAGGTAAAAAACTTCATGCTAGCAAGGTTATTGAGGGTAGTGCAGACAGTGCAAACTTTATGTGAGATACAGCTGAACTTTTTCTATTTAACTCATCCTATCTAGCTCACACCAAATTCAGCACTTTTTGGCTTGTATTTTTACAATTCAGACAAGCCCTTGTTTTATTGCTCCTAAGCACTCAGTACTTCATAGATAGAGAGACACTATTGCATCCTCCATCGTGTGGGTCCTTCATTTTGGAAAAATTTAGTTATTAACTGCCAGTTATAAGTTACAGGATGAAATGTGCTCAGAATAACCACATCCCATTTCATTTCTAGAGAGGAGCATGTGAAAGCCCTGATCACTTCTAGTTTCATTTACACAGGACACTTCCCTGTAAAATAATACCATCCCTGAAAACACACCTGCTCTTGCTCTTCAGTAAAAACAACCCTAATCAAGATGATATTTGCAACAAATAATATCCACGAGAATACGGAATTAATCAACTCTTACGCTGTGGTTTAATGTGAATTTCTCTGATTGTGTGCCAGTTTCCAGACCCGTCAGGCTAGCACATCTCATCGCACCTTCAGCAGACACAAAATGACATTTTCTTTTCGAATGTCATCAAGTGTCCAGAGCTCCATGAAGAAAGGGTTTCAGGTTTTCATCTGGGAATATGGAGCCCATGTCCAGGCAGCAAAGCACAATATAAAAATCAATCAGGTTCCAGAGAACGCTTAAGTTAAAAAATAAACTGGTTTCACTGTACATCAGTGATCAGAAGCTGACAGTTTCAACAGTGCTTTATTTATGGAATGCTCAGAATTCTCCTCTTTAACAGAAACTTGCGTTTATTAAGTGTACATTGCAAAATAGTCTCAGTAACAAACTAAGCCTTGATGACTACCATACCCACTTCTCCTCAACGCCCTGTACCAGTGATAGTCTGGCAGAGACTGTGGATTACGAGCAAATCCTTCATACAGCAGAAGTGCCAACACGTATCTCATCCCTAAGATTTCACTCAACAATACAGTAAATTTCAGGGCTGGTGTTTAAAAGGAAAAAAAAAAAAAGCAGCCCAGAATGCTGCTGGCTTCAAACACAGCTTGTCACTCTCTAGAGAGATGCTCTGTTTGTCAGCATATCTAATCCTTGATGTGAGTATCAGGCCTGCAGGAAACAGAATTTCTCTGGTTGAAACACTGAATGGTGAGGAAGCTGTAGGAGAGGAACAAAATACTTAATATCACATCAGTTTGGCTTGCATTTTGAATTGAATCAAACCTCCCAAGGCAATGTTAAGTTAATTATTTACAATGCTACACTCTAAGTTAGCAAATAGACATATCCCTTTCATTAATGTTCCTGTGAAGAAGAATAATCAAGTGAAATACAAATTATACATTTTGTCAGAAATATTGGCTGCCTTCTGCTAAGGTGAAGTCTAGCTTTTCTCAGATCCAAGTTCTATAGCGCCATTAGGGTTTTGCCCTGTCATAGCGTTCAAGAAAAAAAGCAATAAGAAACATTTTGTGAGAAATTCTACCTTTAAAGTTCTTATTTTTGTCTCTGTTGTAACTCTTGTTATGAAAAAAATATGTCTTCTCCAGAGGAGAGACCTATATTTAAGACTAAACTCCCAAGCATTTCCATTTTGTCATAGTCCCCTATAATTTAACAGCAGCTACAAGAACTACCTTTGCAAAGCAGCTATGCAGATGCCAGGCAGCCTATTGAATTCCTTGGATCTTCCCAGAAGAACTTTCCCAGGCAAACCACCCCCTGCAAGGGAAGTCCTCTGCCAGCCACAAGTGACTTCCCCTTACCCAGCAGGCAGTTGCAGGCGCACATCCCTTCTCCAGAGGGTGGGATAAAGCCACTTGATGCTCAGGAGAGAGAAAACCTGTTTTTTAGCAGTGAGACTCCCTATGTGCAGCTGACACAAGCAGGTAGAGCGGGCCGTTATGCTGAGGAAGGTCAACATCATCATCACCCAGCAACTGGTCAGGGGCAAAGCAGGACCTGGCCACTGCAAACGATAAAAGACTGTGGGCAAAACAGGAAAGAGAGAGCTGGAGAAGAAAGCACAGGGACTGGAGGAAGAATGAGCTTTGCAGCAGATAAAGGCAAGAGGGAAGGGGAAGAAGTGAAAAAGAGCACAATGTCATTTTGGGTCTTTAATAAAGGAACTACTGTGTTTTTTTTAAAAAAAAAAGTGTAGGTCATCAGTCAAACTTGAAAATGTCAGTCACTTAAATGTTATTGTACTTGTTACCGTGAAAGATAAAACAAACTACTTTAAGAGGTTTAGATCTGTCACTCCTTTTACAACTTGTGGTTTAGATTCAGACAAGGCAATTTACGATATCATCCTTAAGGTTTTAATAAACTTGAAAGAAAGAAAAAGCCATTTAGGTGATGATGTTGATAATATTTGGAAATGGTTCCACAATTCTATATGAGAAATTTTGTATTTTGTAGATAACTTTGATACTTTAAGATTTGGATCTTAAAAAATTAAATCTCTGGGAAAAACAAATGAAACATCTGTCCCTGGACCAGTACAATCTTACTGTGGATAAGAGTATACTCTAAGGTGGATGCATGCCTTTAACTAAAAGTTGGTTGAAGTCACTAGACCTTAGTTAAAACGATAAATGTGTTTTTACAAACTGTTTCAAACTTCAATTCCCCCTCACCCCCCGCAAAAAAAGAAAAAATTATCAGAATTATTTCAGTAAAATTCCAAGATGCTAGGGGGTCGTTAGAGAACATCAGACAACCTGTCTTTGTTGTATGCACTGCAATCAACCTCATCCACAGGTTTAAACAGAGTACTACCTCCAAGACAAAACATGCCTGTTTTTTATATGTTAACCTGGGTCAAAGTCTGCTCTCATCTATAGCTACCACAACCTCTGTTGTACAGCGAGGTGAAACTACAGGAACGAAATCTGAATTTTAAGCAATACACAATACTTCACAATATCTAATTTTTTGTCTTCCTAGTAAAGTAAGCTCTCACTGCCTCTAAAACACTTGTTTAACCCTCCCATACACATGCTCTGTTTCTGCTTTCTGGACACATACACTTCCTCACACTGAGTTCGTATCACTTTATGGAATGAAATGACATATCTACATAGGAGGCCAGCTTCAGGTTCTTCATGGATATTAAAAACAAAATGATCCTGGGAGGGAAAAAGGAATATTGGAAAAGACATTTCAGGAAAATCTCTTAAGAATTACTGAAAAAATCTCATAATAAAAAGAAACAAACTAGGTCACATCCTCCCCATTTCTTATTCCTCATTTCAAATAAAATATTTATTTGAAATAACTTAATAAGGAAAACAGAGAGAAAGAACGAAGTAAAATCTTTAATTTCAGAGGCAATATAAGTTCCTTAGCACTTGAGAGGATTTTGTCTTAAGGCAGAGGAAGGAGATAGGATGAAGGAGAGAGATGATATCTGAAGAAAAGGAGTTCAGAAGACTGGGGGTTTTATTTGCATACTGACATGTAAGGAATTTTGTTAACTTCACACAGTTCAGGTAGAGACACTGAGGTATTGCTTTAATTAAATACATTTAAAAAAAAAAAAAAAAAACAGACAAAAAAAACACACCAAAAAAAACCAAAACCCAAAGAAACAACAGCTCCCCCCACCAAATGACACAAGTAGAGACACATTGTCCTGTACCTATTAAAGGAGTTTTAGCAGTAATGTGGCCAGAGAGGCTTATTTGCCAAAATATTCTACCTCATTTGAAATACCTGCAGGAATATAAAGCCATTTAGTCCTGCTTTCATTATATCATTTCCTCCTATCTTTCCCACAGATTACTTGCTTTGTGTCAACCACCACAGTTTTACCAAACCCTTGAGGGAATCTGGGCTCCAAGAGTCATTGTGAGCCAGAGGACTGATGACTTCGTGATTTGAGGATTATCATTGTTTTATCATTTATATTAGAGCAAAGTGTAGGAGGCATCAGCTGAAATCAGAATCTCTTTATCAGGTGGCATTATATTAAATACAGTAGGAGATGTGATTTTCCTGGATATTAATTAAACAAGACAGAAATAGTAAAGTGGAGAAAGAGGTCACATAAGATCTCTCAGTAGCAGGTCAGGGGAAGAAGCCAGGAGTAAAATTCAGGTCCCCTGTATTGCAGCTCAGTGTCCTTTCCACTAAAATAAAACAAGAAAGAAACCTTGATTTCTTAATGCTTCAGCTTTAACTTTTGGTGACAAACAAGGTGAACAGAACCTAGAGTCTTTTGCAGCAAGTTGGCCAAATACCCCTTGTAACTCATGGTGCAGTCTTCCACTGAAACTGATAGAAAACCTTTTTTTCCTAATCTTTCAGGTTTTTGAAAACCACTTGATCGTCTGTAAAGGGAAAAATTTTATTCCACATCCTGGCTTTCGGAATTCCTCCTATCCCTTCCTATTCTTTTCCTGGTTACCTGTAGTTCATACAAGAAATGGTACCCATAAGTACAGATTTGGCTATAGAATGCAGAAATGGTATTACTGTAACTGTGGTGGCTCACAGACAGAGTAAATTCTCTTCAGGTAAAAAATTTGTTTAATCTCTGGGAGAATATATACTCCACATTCATCCAGCAATGCCTCCAGAGATGCTATGGTTTACAAGCAGGAGGTTATAAAACCCTTATTATGAAGAATATAACTAAATCTTAAATGGTACATAAATTTCTAGGACAATATGAATTTTGTGCATCACATGGGTGACAAGTAATCTTATCTTTTTCATGGTATGAAATGGATTCCACTCCTTAGAGAATGCAAATTTCAAGCACGGAGTGTTTAAATAATTGCTACAAAAATGTATCTGTTTGAATAAATCAAAATTTATACATAAATGAAACCATCAGACTCACTTGTTTAATCTTGTCATTTGAGAGTCTGGATACAAGAAATGGATGATTAGGAAAGATGTCCAAGTCTCCAAACTTACCTAAATTTTACACATAAATGCATTTAAAAATAGGAATTAAAAAAAAAAAAAAATTAGAAAATAACTGTCTTTGTATTAGCACCCAAAAACATTTCAGGCCTATTTTGTGACATTCTCTGAAGATAGTCGCAAGAAAAATATATTCACAAATCACATTAACAAAGTCCACACCCACAAAATACTAATGTTCTTAAAGACTTGATTCTTTTTATTTTCTTTGCAATATTTTTTGTATTTCAACTATTTAGACTGTACACTCCTCTTACTGTAAACTTATGTCTGCAAACATGAAAGCTGGGAACTTTTTGTCTTTTCTTTAAGGACAGGATTGGTAGAACCAATTCCAACAATTTTCTCCCACTTAAAATACCTGCCATTCCAAAAAGGAGAAAAGCCAATGCCAAATTACTTAAACAGCAACCCCATGGTGTTAGAAACAATCATTACTGAGCAAAACAAGAATTAGAGAAGAGTGTTTTCCCTGAACAGCACTGACGTTGCTTACAGAGAGAGCTGCTGGAGCCCTGCAGCAGCAGCAGCCCCACCAGGCAGGTCAAGGACCCCACTGGGGACCATCAGAAGAGGCAACAGCATCTCGCTGTTTTACAGGCTGGGCTGCCTCTGGCACCAGCCCTTCTCCCCTGCAGTCACAGAAATAAGGGGTGGCTCAAAGACTTGGGCTTGTGATTAAATACCTATGCATTAGGTAACGTGCTGTACTGGTTTTGGCTGGGATAGAGTTAATTCTTTTCACAGTATCTTTTATGGGACTATGTTTTGGATTTATGATTAAATCAGTGTTGATAACACATGGATGTTTCAGTCATTGCTTACCAAGGCCTTCTCTGTTTCTCACACCATCCCACCAGCGAGCAGGCTGGGGATGCACAAGGAGTTGGAAGGGAACACAGCTGGAACAGCCAATCTTAGCCAACTACAGGGATATCCCAGACCACAAGGCATCATGCTCAGCAATAAAAGCTGGAGAAAGAAGGAGGAAGGGAGGATGTTCCCAGTTATGGTGTTTGTCATCCCAAGTCACCGCTATGCATGATGGAGCCCTGCTTTCTTGGAGATGGCCGAACACCTGCCTGCCGATGGGAAGCAGTGAATGAATTCCTTATTTTGCTTTGCTTGCATGTGTGGCTTTTGCTTTACTTGTTAAATTGTCCTGATGTCAACTCACGAATTTTCTTGCTTTTACTCTTCTGATTCTCTCTCCCATCCCACCAGGTGGGACTGAGTGGCTGGGTGGGGCTGAGCTGCCCATCAAGGGTAAACCACAACACATGCCACAGCCCAGTACCCAAATACACGCACAAGCCAGATGATCCACAGAAAGCCACAGTTACCCACACCGTGGGACTCAGCAGGCAGGCTGCCAGGCCACATTAACACCTCCAGGTCAGGTCAGGTCGGTTTATGAACACTCTGGAAGCCAGAGCCAAAAAAAGCTTTGCTTACCTCAAAAGAAGGTGCTAAGATCACAATGAATAATATACATGAAGCAAAGTTGGCCCGGATTAAAATGGCACTGGTCAACTGCCGAAGGGTATGAATGACAAATTGATCAGTTGTGAACTATTCTGATGGAAGATATTTGTCTGCAGGGAAAGGTCACACCTTCAGACACCTCTCCCCTGCTTCAGCTGACCAGCCAGATTTACCAGGCAAATAATCAAGAGTAATCCCTCAGTGCTGCTCCTGAGGAAACAACATCCCCCATCATCTCTGCAGCAAAACAAATCTTAGGATACAAAATTCATAGGTGCACTTTGTAACCCAGAAATAGAGAGCCCTTGGAAAGCAGCATACTGTCCTATTCAATAAGCATAATAATAACTAGTGCTCTTGTAGGAAATGGGGAGCGTAAATTCATAGTAAGTATTGTTTGGGATGAATAATTCACCCAGCTCTAATTATGAGTATAGCGCTCTGAAACACTATTCATGAACAGCATCCCCTAAGCCTCTAACAATGGCTGAAAAAGAAAATAATATCTGGTATATTTAGTGCTAAATCCTACATTAATAAAACCAATATAATACAGGTACTTTCCCATCTATCTATTTAGGAGTTCTACAATGCATTTTTATACATGTGGAAATGGAAGACTGCCTAGCAATAAAATGTACCAGGATATGGAAAATTCAGACACTTTCTAGGGAGGTCACCAGTTTTCCCTGAGGCCTGGGTCCCCATCTGTGACAGAATTACCTGTCTCCCTTACTTAGGAAAGAAAGTATTTTATAAAGGAAAGAAAGGATCATACAGAAAGAGGGGATCCAACAAGCAAAAATAAGCACCAAGAAATGTTGTCAAACCCACAGTAAGTATAGAGTAACTAAACAATTAAAATTTAAAAAAATCAGCATTGATAAGGTAGGTCATTATAAATCACAGGACTTCTTTTCCTGTTTTCAAAGTGTGTTGACCTTTTTATATTTCAAAACAGTGCAACAGCTGTTAAGAAAATGTTGTACCACTGTTGCTTTTCTCCCCCTTTCTACTACTGCAACTTCTGTGGACAGATTAGCGGAGAGTGCTGATTTTGGATGCTGCTAAAGATCTTTGGACCAGCATAAGTTGTAGTTTAAGTTCTAAAATGGGCCACGTGTCACAGAACTAATATAGAAAAATATTCTATATTTCATTCTACTTTTTCCTAATATTAACAGTATTTTTCCACTAATAATATTACTCTTTTTTTAATAACTTCTTGTAATAGTTTTTGGTAACACTTAAGCAAAAAGAGCTCCTGCATACTGCTTATGACCAAGAGTCCTTTATTGATCTAATGTCTAATCATGGCTCTGAACTGCAGATAGCAGCAGTGTGAAATGTTACAGATGAAATCTCAGTTTGGATGAAGCCTGACAATAAAGTTTGCCATTGTAGTTATGATAATTAATTTCACATTTTTGTTAAGCTATTTAAATCCTACATATACTGGGGCGGGGACAAAAAACCCCAAACCTACAATTCTCACTACACTGTGAAGTCAGAGTAATAACAGCTATTAAATAGTGTTTAATAAAACAGATATGCTAAACTCATGGGCATGTAGAGCATTTTAGGAAAGACATGACCATTAAAAAGGAGAATTTTTTTCATTAAATTTAGAAAATTTTCAGTGAATTAACTCTTCTTCCCAGAAGGATTAATTATTATGACACTGCATTCGCAAGATGCACCTTTCATATTTCTTCTTCAATTTTACTGAAAAAATAGTCCCAGTAGGATAGGTACCTATGGCAATACATCATGTGAAGAGGCATATTAATGTGGGCCATGCAAAGAACATCTATATATAACATCTCATCCTGTCTTCCTCTCTGTTCCACACCAAAATCTCTATTGTCACTGCCAGTTTTAAAAGTTTGAAAAGCAGTTTGATGATGTATCTGGATAAAAGCAAAACTACAAGAGCAAAGTCCTCATGCAGGTTATACACCTGCTGAAATGATAAATACTTTTTCCACTGCAGCATTACAGGTGTGCTGTGACTGCTTTTTTCGGGGAGGAGGGAGTGCGAGAAGGGGATTGTAATTTTAGAAGTGCAGACCTCAGATACCTTATTTTCTCATTAAACTATGACTAATTACAGTGCATAACAGATGCAGCAATACAACTTTGGATAACAGCTTCACAAATATCACATACGCTCTTTTATACTTTTAATTAGCACTTCCTTACGAAGTATATGTGATGAGATTATTTGAAAGTGTGGAAGTCCCACAAGACTGTGCACTATATCATTCTGTGCAATTCCCCGTTAACATGAGTTCTCCATCTCCAAGATGCATTAACGACCTCGGGAATCCTCCATTAATGTGCAAAATGCATTGCCAGTTGCACAAGGATATGATAGGCAGAACAGCTCTTTAGGCTGTTTGCCTACGGTTTCTCAAAGTCTTTTCAACTGTATTGCTCATGGAGCAGCACTGAACATATAGCACATGCTGGGCTCGCAGATGATAGATTTGGCATGTGTGTACTAGCCAGCCTGCATCTAGACTGGTTTAGACAGCTCTAATTTCTCAACCATGCCAGCACACTTCTACAATTTGTAATAAGTCTTTGTGATCATATTATAGACTTGTCTCAGTAAAACAAGGCCACGAAATGCCTTCATTAAAACTACCATCTTGACCAGCTTGACTGATGTTAAAAGAGGGCTGCTTCATGTGGGTTAAGTGCTACAGCAGGATTCCTCCTAGATTTAAAAAATAAAAATAAAAATAAATCTTTCTAATACATCCAATATACAGGAAAGCATTTGCTCTGCATTTAGGATCACCTGGATCACCTGACCATAGGAAGCCTTTGCTTAATTATGCTGAACCCTCAGACCTTGTCCAAACTTGCCTGAAGCCACAAACCCACAGTGAAGCTTGGAGAACTGAGGAATTCCTGCTGAGAACGATGCCATAAACCTCACCTATGAGTTTGTGTAGGGAAGGAAAGTGTTTTCAGGTGTATAAAACACATGTGGAATGTGTTTCTGACTCTTCTTTCCACCAGTCCTTGTTAGCACTTACAGTTTACTACTACTTATTATTAAATCTCTTAAGTTTAATAATTACATCAGTAATTAAATAATTAATAAAAATTTAGTTGAACAGAATGTGTAGTATTTTACCCTTTATATAACAGAAGGATTAGTAAACGCAATTAATCCCTCATAGTCATACTCACACAATGGCGACTCACAGAGTTTAAGGATGTTCTGTAGATAAGAATGTGCAGGTTATTATCACTAAAAATAATCATAGAATCATAGAATGGTTTAGGTTGGAAGGGACCTTGAAGATCATTGAGTTCCAACCCCCCTGCCGTAGGCAGGGACACCTCCCACTAGACCAGGTTGCCCAAGGCCACGTCCAGCCTGGCCTTGAACACCTCCAGGGATGGGGCTTCAACAACCTCTCTGGGCAAACTGTTCCAGTGCCTTACCGCCCTCAAAGTGAAAAACTTCTTCCTAATGTTTAATCTAAACCTGCCCTCTTCCAGCTTAAAGCCATTCCCCCTCGTCCTATCACTACGTGTCCTAGTAAAGAGTCCTTCCCCAGCTCTCCTGTAGGCCCCCTTTAGGTACTGGAAGGCCGCAATAAGGTCTCCCCGGAGCCTTCTCTTCTCCAGGCTGAACAGCACCAACTCTCTCAGCCTCTCCTCATAGGAGAGGTGCTCCATCCCTCAGATCATCCTTGTGGCTCTCCTCTGGACACGCTCCAGCAGGTCCATGTCCTTCTTATGTTGGGGACTCCAGAGCTGGATGCAGTACTTCAGGTGGGGTCTCACGAGAGCGGAGTAGAGGAGCAGAATCGCCTCCCTTGACCTGCTGGCCACACTTCTTTTGGTGCAGCCCAGGATATGGTTGGCCTTCTGGGCTGTGATCGCACATTGCTGGCTCATGTCGAGCTTCTCGTCAATCAGCACCCCCAGGTCCTTTTCCAGTCAAGTCTAGAAGGTCTGCATCTCCTACCTTGTCCAATGCTTGGGAGACATACTTGAAAAATTGATCTTTAATCAAAAAACCGCCCTTATTTGAGAAGTAAGCATTGTGTGGCAGCATGTTTATTTCAATATAGGATGAAATATTAACATTACATATATTGTAACGGCTATAATAGGTGCACATGGTACAAAATATTGCACAAGTATATTGCTTTGCTGTAACTGCAAAACTTTTTCATATCAACAGGGTTCAACTGCCTTCAATCCTGTATTTTCATTTACAGGATATTTTTGGGAGATGAAATAGATAAAGGATTCTAGATCGGAACAACTTCTTTTCAAAAATACGACAATCTCCCTGTATTGACAATTCAGTTTCCTGACTAGCTGTACCTCTAAGCTTGATGGGTTTGTAGTTATTATGAAAACAGCAAAAGTTAAAAAAAAAAATAAAAATAAATAAACCCCAATCCAAACAAACAAAACAACACTTTATGGACAGATAACTGTATAACTGTCCTCACTGATATTTCCCATGGTTTCTCTGAGCTTGCTGGGACACGCTATATGGAGAGATGGGAACCTGCTCCTGTTGGTGTGCGCTGTTACAGCAGTACCCGTTTTTCTGCAGTTGCATCCTCTTCACTCAACCATTATCCAGTTAATGCTTACATGACTTCTATCAGATTTTTTTTTTTAATTTGTTTTATTCTCTTATGAACAATTAATACAGAATTGAATTCTAACAATAGCTTTTTTAGGAAAACACTCACCTAAAAGAAAAATAAGAAGCTCTAAACATGTTCCTATATAACAATGAAAACAAGGAAAAAAAAATGGTTCTATTGCTTCGTGTTGGTTTTGATGAAAGAAAAACCCAACTTTTTTCCCTAACACCTTCCTATTATCAATGTTAGAAGATAACTAGAAAAGTTTAGGAAAAGATACAGTCAATTAAGTGGAGTTTTTCATCTTCAAGCTCTATTCAGCACAAATACGCATTAGATGCAAAAATTTAGTATATAGCTGCTGACTCTACTGAAGGTTTTTAAGCTTTGCAGAAGTACAGTAGTAAAAATGTAGGCGTAGGAAGTTTGCTTGGCATAAATGAGGTGAACTCTAGCATTATACATAATGCAGGATCTATCCTGTTACTCGGAAGGATTAAATCAACCTTCTTTTTTATGGCTAAACAGTAAAAATTAAAGGTGTGGTACTTCAGTTTGACAAAATTTGTTTGCATAGTCAGTAAAAGCTGTATTCTAATATAAGAAAACCAACGTGGTATAAGAGATGTTTACATATCGATTTTCAAAAGCAAGTAAATTGCAGAAACAAGCTTAAGAGAAGTAGTTACTTTCTCAGGTGATGGGTTGCACACCATGTTATGATAAGGTAAGTACCAGAAGCAACTGATTTGATTCTGTGATAAGGAATTCCCATAGTACTTCTTCATCCCTGCTTAAATTAACCTGTAATAATTTCAAGATGGCTAGTCAGAGATATAGCTATTGGGACCAGCGAATGATCAACACAGGTAACTGCTGAGATAGTGGGAGACTGGCGAGATGAGGGAGAGATTGATTTGTCAGACATTTGCAAGCACAACTGGGGGGAATGGATATTCCATTTCAGATGTGACAACTTCCCTGCTTATAATGAAGCCCAGCACAATAGGACTGAGATTTAATGACTAAGCATTGTTACGCAAAACAGGACTGAAAAAAGGAAAATTCTCCTGGGCTATAATAATGTTACTATTCATTTTTTTATTATTCATTTGGCTTAGAAGCAATCTCTAACCCCTAAGCCTTGCAGAGGTAGTTCAAGAAGGGTAAATCATATTTGTAAATTAATTTGTGCAAAGCCTTACATTATAGTTTTACTAGTGATGTGCCAAATCTCATTTGTGCAGTGTCGAATAGACTATAAGCTGGATTAGCAATAGCCTACTCTTGTATGTTTTTTTTCACAGAGGAAGACTTTTGGGATTTCCACTTCTTTCTGAAATTTCCTGTACCTTAGATGTACCATTTGAAGTCTTACGCTCCTGCCTTCAGACTGATACTTGGAACATTCATGTGGCCTCCCACTCAGTTTCAATGATGTATTGGAAATTAAAACTCAGTATATAAGCAATTCCAAAACATTTTCTCTATTTTCCTCTATCTTGGACATTGTCACTTATCTTGCTCCGAGCTCAGTGGCAGCATTAACATTTATACTTTTGTCTGAGGATGGGTTCACATATGTTCTTTCCGAAACTATTTCTGAGCCTGACAAAGTCTGATGAGCAACCAAATGCCATTTGGGATATGGAGTCAGTGAGCCAAAAGACAACTCTGTTGTATATATGAAATTTTTTTTCAGACCAAAAGTAGCTAAATTTCTTTTCTGTAGTAGCCCAAAAAAGGAGGACAATAATCTTGACACCTAGATAAACCATTTAACTAAATTCCTCTTCACGTCTCAGCAACGTAGCAGTCAATCCATAGTAACTAGTAACAGTCATCCAAGACTTCTCTGCTTACTGAACACAGTCCTTAAACCAACTGTTGACTTCACTTATATACACGTTATTATACAAAACTACCACTCACAGATGCTACCACATAAAATTACAGACAAACAGAAACAGATGAACATACAGATAAATGCGTAACACGCATTTAGACATGAGGAAGAGAGAGCAAAAATAAAACACAACACAAGCTGTGTTCATTATTCTGGAACTTACCTGAAAATAGTTGTATAAATAGCTCTCATGGGGAACATCTTTTCTAAGATCTGCTATGGAAACTGCAGCATGGTTTTGCCATCAGGAAGCTTGGGTTCTGATCTTTTCCAAAAGCAGAGATGCGACAGGCACTGCCACCCCCTGCCATTCACTTGACAGGTTTGGGATGTATGCTGATGGGGAAAATGCAAATATTGAGAAGTTTAATCATTTGTTTTCCCTGAGAAGGAAAGAGATATGTAAAATAACTGCTTGCTATTTTTTCTGTCGCTTCTGTTAAGCAGCGGTACAAGTGGAAACTTAAATTTTACAGCTCTGTTCTGAGGGCCCGTTTTCACTGACAAAGACTTCTGTGGTTTCATTACCGAGGTGGTGAGGTAACATGACCTTATGAACAGCAAACATACACCAGAGGCAACTTATTAAACCAGCTTAATAAAGATAATACAAGCAAGTTTATTTCAGTTTAATATAATATTTGTTGTTTATGGCCTATATGCCAGCTGATAACACAGCATCTAAGGAAGTCAAAATAGAATTTCACCTAATGAAACCATATGGGGCTTGACCTTACAGGGTCCTGAATCTGATGGAATCTTTTGTGTTGGGCGAGGAAGGGTATGAAATGGCCACATTAGGGAAGGCATAAAGAATCACACAAGTTATAAGACAATATAATGGCAGCAAAGGGTTCATTTCTGACAAAGAACTCAACTTTTCCCCCTGCAGCTAAATCCTACTCTCATGTCCGCAAGTGTAGATCTAGAGAAAGAGTAGGATGGTTGGATTTACTTCAGGCCTAGGTACCCAGGAATAGAATTTGACAGTGCATGTTGGTGAATGAGATCTAAAGTATGATTGCCGCTTGTGCTAATCGCCTCCTCAGTACGTCAAAGCTACATGAATGAATTCCTTCAAACACAGAGAATAGTGCCATTTAAATATTTGTTTTAGTAAATGCCTTGTTTTGCAGACCTTCACATGTTGACATGAAGCACATGCAAACTAAGTGATAGTGTTTGTTCAGCAAAAAGTTTTCTTCAAAATAGGTAATGAAGATAAGGTGCAAGAAAGAATTATCCTACTTTTACAAAGTGGTAGCTGAGGCATTGGTTTCCTGAGTTTCAGGCAATTTCTTTCAGCCCTAACTTTAAAAAAATTACTCTAAATGTTGGTCAAATAGCTGACTAGCTTCTGCTTTTGTTTATAAAAAAATTGAAACAAGTTATCTCAAATTGGAGTCACTCTACAAATCCATGAGTACCTGAATCTATACCACCACATGCGCAGCAGTAGGCAGAGCGCCTGTGACTTGCTGTAACCCTCGGGCTCATAATGAATGAATGCCAAAATGCTGTGTGACCTCTGAATGGTCTATAAATGCCCAAATTAGGAATTTCCATAAATCAATAACCTGTGTTTTAAAATGTATTTTTGTCCTTGCTTGCACTTGTGTCAGAGGAGAACTGAGGCTGTCACCAAGTTATTAGTAAAACCATCAACGTGGCAAACAAAGATCTTGGTGTCACATTACAGAGCTCTAGATGATCATGGTGATAAACAAAACAGAGTCAAAATAATCCAGCACAGTCACCAGGATAAAATTCAAATAAAATGTCAGGTATTTCAATTTACCAGCCCTACAGCATTTGTTAGGGCAGCGTTCAAAACACTCCCTTCCCAGCCCCACCATTTTCTCTTTACAACCTGTTAAAATAACACTGTCTACAATTACAGGGTCATTTGTTATGCATGATATAATAGACTGCAGATATAAAAAGGCATTATCATTACTTTTGTCCTTTGTTCTTCCAGGCCAGAATATTGCATAGTTCTTTACTTTGACATTTATTGCTTTTAGATTGGTAATAGAATGGTTTGTGTTGCTCATTATCTTGAATGATGATAATATTAGAGTTTGGGGAGCCTGCGTTCCCTGTTAAGTAAAGTAAAGGCTTCATATAATTTACCAAAGGTTATTACTGGACAATTACCCACAATACAGTTCAAGTCTAATAAACATGAGCCACATTCACTCCTAAATACATCTGTAGCATGGTTTCTAGGAAACTGCAGAGAACGATTTATGTCATCCATGGGCATGAGTGGAGGAGGAGTGTTTATATGTGCATATGTATATACATATTTTTATATGTATTTTTAGTGTTTACTAATGGGCGTCCTTAGGGAAAGGATTTCATTCAAAGAAGTGCCTAGCAATACAGCTGGGACTCTGAGCAAAGAATAGGAGGGGAGGAGAGATAAGGTAAACCCTCAGTTTTCTCCTTTACTATCAGAAAAATGGAGTCATTCCAGATTTAAAGAAATAAAAATTGTATCAGATTTTGGCCTAAGACTTTACATAAGAACTTATACAACAGCCTAATGTATTAAATGAACCCATTAGCAGGGCATGAAATTCAGAGGCTGATTTCATCCTTCCATCCCTTTTATCTCTGACCACAGTTGGTGTCCCACCCTGACGAGTGGTAGGACCCTGTTCTGGATGGACTTCACTGCCTGTAGCCTGCGCGTGGCTCCATCCCCGGCAAGGGTGGCTGAGAGTTTTACACCTGGGAAACTTGTTGGTTGGGGAATCCTTGGCAATCCAATACATTTCTGAGACTTGCAGATGTTTATGTGTGTCTAACACTGTCTGTGCAGACATGCACATGTATACAAACACTCACCCTTTTTTTTTTTCCCCCCTGTTCGTTTTCTGTTTGGCACTCCAGTTTGCCTGCGGCCATTTATGTTCAATTTATGTTCATCAGTTCATTTCTCTAGCAGCAGCACTTTCAATGAAATGTTTCTATTTGGTGCCAAGTAATAGTAGCTAGAGTTATTTGCCCTATGAATCTCGGTAAATTAGTTTTTGTAATTTACATACGTATCCAATTTCTACCAATTTTCATTGACAGTTTTCTCTTTGGACTTTGTTTCATTTCTATTTTTGAGCTGTAGCATTGTTTCAGACTTACAGCTCTCTAAACTTTATGATATATTCTGCATTATTATAGTTATCTAGTAATGCAAATGTGAGAGAAAAACCTTTAACTCTAAATATTAAAATAGTCTGCAGAAAATGGAGTTAATGTTTCATGAAATAAATGTCATGATACAAAAAATGTATCTTAATGGAAATTTGTTCAAAGCCTCAGATGTTTCTTTTCTGACTAACATCAGTTACTATTCTTCATATGAATCATAAACCCCAGACTGATTAGGTCATCTGGTTAATCTGTATGGTAATAAATAATTTTAAAACTACACAGATTTGCAGTTATGATGAGCTGACACAAGATGAGTACAAGCCTGTGAATATAATCATAGCCAGCTGACACACCTGCGATTGGTTTGCTCTCAAGAGGGAGCATATTGATGGCTGGTATTTCTGATGTTGTTAGAACAAGATAAACTGTAAACCAAGATAATGCTCTTCCATGCTGTGCCAGAAACTCTCAGCAGATGTTCGGGTGAAGCAAAGAGAACCACACAATTGCTGTTATTAGATCACTTGATATTATACTGGGTGGACCGGTCTAGGTAGGAGATGAACACCTGTGGAGCTGGGCAGGTTTGCTCAGCATGGGCCCAATCCAGTTGTCGCTCAGGGTAAGGGAAGGCTTTCCAGGAGCTGCTGTGGGATTTCAATAGGACTCAACATATGCAGGCAGAAGCTACACAGACCCATTCAGAAGCACTTCACCCTCTGCACACAGTAAGCCTGGCCCCGCATCTCCCCTCTTGTGCGTAGCAACTGGATGCGTAACATCTATATGTGTTTGGTGCAGGGCACAGCTTAGCGAGCACAGCTGTGGTAACACTGATGCCTGACAGGTGTGGACCTGCAAACTGCAGTTCTGTCCAAAACTGGAAAGCAGAAGGTGCTGTTTCAGCAAGGGGTGCAGGGTGCCCAGAGAAGGCAACGAACATTGCCCTCAGAGTCTCCCTCTCAGACCTGCAACAATACTGAACACATTCGGGAGTATTTTCAAAATAGCCTAGGCACCTTAGATACGCCAATTCCATTAAAATTAAACCAATGTGCTTGTTACTCCCACCTGCTTTGAAAACTTCAACTTGTTTTTAAAAAGCACAATGGCAACATATGTAATGAACAGGCCTAGCCTTTCGACTTTCCTTATCCTCTGGGCTAGAAATTGGAGGTGAACTTCAGTGCACAGCAGAGATACGAGGTAGCAGACAGCTTTCCCATATGAAAAGTATGAACTTCTTTTCTGTACAACCACCTTTCAATAAACAAAAGAAAAAAGACAGTAAGAAAATGTGTGTCCTAATCTAAGCAATAAAAAAGCGGCTACATTTTGATGAACACTGTTGCATTCAGAGGAACAACAGAAGTGTTTAACTGTGCAGTTTTGATAATACAGCATGTCCCAAAAAGACTTATTTTACCAAATTGAGGCAGGATCCTCATAAAGTTGGAGAGACTGCACAGAATCTCATAACCGAGTGGCACATAGGCTAAAATTCAGCCAGGAGAGAGAGCAGTCACTGTGGAGCTCAAGTCATCGAAGACTGGAAATCAAGCAAGGGCAAGTACTATTGATGCAGTCTTCCCCCAAATGGATACTGGTGATTAATGTGCTTCAAATGCCAATAATCTCAACCTTTGTTCAGTATGATATAAGCTTTGCATTACAGTATTGGCAAACAATTGCTGCTATTTGCCCCTACACTGCCATTTGGTGCTTGCCCATCTGGGCTTGCAAGCGGTCGCTTCTTTGTTTTCCCTTTCCACTGGCTGTAATTATTTCCCCAATGACCTAGCAAACTTAGCAAACTTCTTGAATGAAAGTGACCTTGATGCCTAAGTACATTTTCTCTTTGTCTTGTTCAGTCCATTTTAAATGCAAGTTCTACTGATAGGCTTGTATATTCGAGTTGATTCACATTTTCATTAGTAGTTTATTTTAGTGTAGCAGCTCCTGAAACAAAGGACGATACTTTTTGATTTGTTTGTGCAATTTACACTTACACATCAGCTCTGTAACGGGATTCTCCCTCGGTCAAATCTTAAAAAGAATCTACCTCTCTCCAGGGCCCAGCCAGCACCTTGCACCTTGGTTGCAATCAGTTTCTTGCTCTTGGTGCCAAAGTAGAGTTTTAATTTTACTCCTTTCTCCTCCCAAACAAAATTTCTAGTGCCATTCTTGTCCTTAGCCCATTCATATTGTGATTTAGAATAGTAGAAATATCAGTTCAAATACTCTTTTTCCTAGGAGAACCTGAACCTACACCTCTGCCAATCCACAGAATGTAACAAGCCTGTCATAACTGTCCTGAGGTGCAGATTTTAGTGCTGTTTTTTCAAATTATTCCACTTTGCATGGAACCACTGAAAACATCAGTTTTCTCTGGTTGAATTAACTTAATTACATCCTATTAAAAAAGCAGCACGTTAAATTCAATCATGAAGAGTCCAGGCTTTTCCGATACACAGGATCAGCCGTGATGCATGAAACTTAACACTGTTGGCACCGTAGCAAAAGTACACACCTCTACCACTACAAACCGATGGCAACATAAAACCCCCTGCAGGAGCGGAGCTGCAAAGCAGCTCCTGCTCTGCTGGCTACAGGACTTCAGTTTTAGTCCCAAAGAGCTTCAGAGGACTGAAACCTGATGGCAAAGGCTTGCAGAGGTCATGAGGGCTGCAGCAGCACGCTTTGAGTCCGCACAATTCACTATGACTGAAGACACTCTGCAGTGGGTACCAGGCCAGTGCTGCTACTGCACGACTTCTCGTCAGTGAGAAAAGTCAGGGTATCCCTTGTTTTCCATATTCTAATCTACGCAGGTACCTAAATTCCCACATTTAGGAACGAAAGCCTCAGCCAAAATATGTCTGCTGCTGCTGTATACGAGCAATACTACTGCTGCAATGTGGAGCTGTGGGGACTGGTAATGTTTTTGTCTTGTGGGGTAGGAGCCTAAGGCCTGAGCTAGACAGATATGCTGGAATTTAAGCACTGCTTTTTTGCCATTTGCTGTTGGTTTAAACACTACATTAAAACAATGAGGGGTTATTAATCACTACCAAAATAAAATATCTAGTTACACTTACAAGGAATCAAGTAAGCAAGGGTGTGAGCAGAAAATTGTAATGCTCACATACGGAAAAGCGATACGCTAACATACCCTGACATAACGGGTCTTGAACAGTAGTCTTAAAACTGGAAAGAATTTTGTCCTCCCAAGGGAAACGTTTTGACGTCTCTGGTTGGAAAGAAATATATTTTCATTCTTTGAGGAAAAAAGTCTTTCCTGGAAGACTTTTGGAACCCTCAGAAGATAAAAAACATGTTTACCCCCTGGAGAATTTTACTGTAATATGCCTGAATGAAATATTTTAAAGTTTATTATCTTTCAGGGGTTTGAGGGTTTGTTTTTTTTTAAACAAATGAAACATCATTAGCAAATGTTTCCTAGTCTTGTTACAGAAACAATAACATGTAAAGCAAATAAACGTTAAACTTTTTAGCCTTTTGCTGATACCTATTCATCTTTGCCTGCTCAGACAAAAATATCAAATAGACAATCTAAACAATCATTACCAGTGAAGCAAATGATCCATCAAGCAGGCAAACATATTCAGGTCCCTCTCCTGCTCAGGCATTGACTTTCAGGGCTACTGTGATGCCAGTGGGGCTGCGCACATCACCTTGCACAGAAGTCGCGTCTTGAAGAGCGTTCTTCTGAATGACTGCCTCTGCCTGAAGGTATTGGCTTCGGCTGTCACGACTGCCACTGGGAAGAAATAGGCATTTGTGTGCACATTGCATCACCCTAAATTGCAGACTAATAGTTTGCCCAAAGAATTTCAGATGAGACATTCCCTAGTGCCCGTTTTTTGTCACTAACGATGCAGAAAGGTGAGAAAACCAGGTGTAGAGCTACTGTAGATGCCTGAAGTTATGTGAAATTAATTCTACCAGATATTTATTTTTATGAATAGTATTGACTCAAAAGATCAATGACACTAAGAAAGACAAAAAGCTGTTATTTCTATTTGCTGTAAATTCTGGATTAGGTTTTGATTCTAACCCCTTTCTTGTTAATATTCAAGAAAGTATAATCTGTGTGAAAATTAATGGAAAATTAATTACTGCCTTATAACCAAGTGAAGCAGGAACACAGATCCTGCTGTCCAGAAATTTGATTTGTGTTGCATGCTGAATGGGGTCCTGGGAGTTGCAGTACATCATGGTGAGGGACCGAGGTGGATGTTTTATAAATTTTTTAATACTTAAATAGGTAGTACCTCCACTTGAGCGTGAAAGCTGCTGGTTTTGATCCTGCAAGGCCTCCTTGTGCCAAATTACTTCCATTTTAGTTGGTTATGAGGGGATGGGCTCACAAGTCTATTTTCACAGGTTGATATTACAATTAAAAATCTGTCTGGAATAAAGTCTCAAAAAGGCACCTAAAACTTATCAGGTCAAAGTAAGCTGTCTCGTATTGAATCTATATGGTACCAAACTCCTCTAAACAGCATCTCAAATTTGAGACTATACCTGAACTATTATGTTTTCTGAGTGTGGGGAGAAGGTAGGGGGCTGTGAAGCACCCTGTCCCTCCCCTTCTCCCACTGCAGGCAAGGAGGTGGCCACAGAGCTGTTGTCAAGCGATGGGAGGAGGTTTGTGAAAGACCCACGCGGATCAAGGGATTACAGCAGCAGAACTGTTTCAGATCTGACACGCCAGCCTGACACGGGTATGTTTGTCCCCACCACCTCCCCGTGCAGGGTTTGAGGGAACACAAATGCATGGGGCAAGGCTTGGGTCCTTCAGAAGTGAGCCAGGGATACGGTCGCTTCTGCAGCACATGGGGCTGTGCAGAAGAGAGGAGGGAAAAACTGGGGATTCACAGCATGAAGCCTGGAGACTTCATTTTGTTGAAAGACAAGGAAAGGAAGAGAGGAAAGAAAGCTTTCCACAGGAAACCACCTGGTGAGAGAGCATTAGTCTGAATGCTCTAAAATCATTATTGCTTCATTTACATTTCTCAAACACCTTGCGGTTCTGCAGGGGTCAATTTTCACTCCAAAAAACAGACTAAAGCTCAGCTGTTCCTTATCAGTCTGTACAAGAAAGCTGAGCCACACTTTGAAAGCTACCTGCCTAATTAGTGATTTGACTCTGCAAAGCAGAGGAAGAGCTCATGGTTTGGGGTTCTCAACTCCATACAGTGTATCCCTAAAAAGCTCAGGCTTGTGCCTTTCTGAATCTTCAATTTGGCTGCCAAGAATTTATTTTAGGTTGACATCATTTATAGAGCCACAGCTATGGAAAGGACCCCTTCTGGGAAACGGTCATTAAAACCAAAAAACTATCTGAACAGCTGGCACAGTACACAAACGGGGACAAACACTGAAGGAATAAAAATTTTTGTATAGACCGCAGCCCTTTCTGTCCCAAGGCTGGACCCATAACTTCTTTTAAGTAGCTGACATTAATAAAGAAAAAGAAACTGGCAGAAGCTACAAACATAGTTCTCATCATTTTTTTCAACCTAGTGTAAAAACATTCTGAAAACCTGGCTTTTGATTTCAATATAAAACAAACAAACCAAAAGACGTAAACATTGAATCTTGTTTCTTCAGAATTTTTTCATTTAAATTTCTATTCAAAATCCCATTCTTTTTACAATCCTGACCTGCTATTCTAGACCGGTGGAGTCAAGAAACATTGGTGGCTGCTTCAGAAAGACAGAGCGTGTTCAAGTCCGTCTACGATTCTTAGTGTGAGAAAAGAGAAATGGTACCTGAAGGGACATGCTGCTTAATAGCAAGAAATTAGAAAATGGAGAATAGAAGATTGTGTTTTTAGCTGTTCTTGCTACACATAACAGCAATTAACGCAGATTCTCCCTCAGCCTACCACAGTTCTTGCTTAAGGCCACAAAGACCCTTCCCATGCTTCCTACCCCCCGTTTTTGAGACACTAAGAAAAAAAGGCATGGCAGTAGCAACATGAACTCCAGTAAACCCTTTTGATCTCATAGCTGAAACATAAAGGAGGAGAAAAGAGGATGTATGCTACCTCATTGAGCAAACAAAACTGAGCTATATCCCAGAAATATATCGCAAAACAACACTATAGTCTAACAAACATAATAGAGCTGACGAGCTTCTAAACTTCAGGAAAGGGATATTATGCTGCCTGAGCTGGTGGATTTTTATTCTTGTTAGAGGGAATGAATAACTGCTATCACTAGAATAAATAAAAACTAACAATAATTTAAAAAAACAAAACCTCCTCTTAAACCATTTTACAGTAAAAGTTGCTTTTTATACCTAAACATCATTGCACAAGTAAATTCTTACTACTTCTCTTCACACATCTTCTTACTTATACATGTTTCTATGTAAAATATATATGGATTTCACACAACAGGGAGGGGAGGAAAATTAAAAAAAAAACAAAAAACAGAGAGAATGTGTGTTCTATCCTGAAAAGCAAACAGCAATACTAGAAAACAAATTAAAGCTTCATTTGCTGGTTTCTGGCATACAGATATTGTAGCAACTTCATGGATGTTCTCCTTCCCCCAAAAATACTGTATGCCAGACTAGAGTTTCTGAAAACAAGTCATTCTTCATGTACAATGGAGATTTCTGAAAACCTTTTTCTTTACAATGACACACTGGCTCTTCTCTTCCTCATTTTCTCTCAGTTGATCACTGGCAAATATGGATAATTTATACTAATTTGATCTGTTGCCAACCTATTTTAATGCAAAAACAGGTACTATTGTGCTTGAGCTGTGGAAACAAATCAGGCTCACTTGCTTCTTTTGGTGAAGAGTAATTTTATTTTTTGAGTCTCAACATCCCAAATTTAGCAGCCTACATTTTTAGGTCATCTGTCAGCCCAGAAATGATAATCCCTGCATCTAGGCTCTCTTTTCCTTCTGTCGTTCCTATGATCCCTCACTGAATACATTATTTGTCATTCTTAATACTAAAGTCATAAATAGCTTAGAAATGCATCTACTGCAAAATAGATAAAAAATACACTGCAGCCAAAGGCGTGGCTAAACTGTCCCTCTGGGAAGCACCTGGGCAGGTTTATAGTGTTCACCTGTAGACCTCCTCTCTTCAGGACCAAATTCACTTTTCTTACTTATCAGCTAAGGACCATGACTGGTGGCACAAAACATGCAGGACGTGAATTAAACTTCCCAATTTGCAACGACTTTTACATAAAGAGAAAGCCAGAGTAGTTCTCCCAGGAGCTGTACTGTACTTGCACTTCCCATTTCAAAGGCACTTTGTCTTCTTTGAAGAGAAAGTCTATAAAGTCTAAGAGTAATGCACATATTCATATTGCTTTGAGATTTGCTGTGCTTGGTGGCATACCGGATAGTTTTTATAGTTTAGATTTGGATTCACTTGAACATGACAAATCTAATATGCAATCCCAAATTGTAATATGTTCACATTTCCTTTCTTTGTGCACACCTGAGATTTAAATTTACCTGTATGACTGTTCCCCAGACAGGTTTTAATTATTCACTGGTTTTAATTATTCATATTTAGCAAAGCCTCTGCATAAAACCCACTGATTTTTTGAGAAAGATATTTTGCAAATACTATGGGACTGTAAAGCTGGAAGACCCCTCCTGTATTGCCAGACCCCTGTCTTCCACTGTTGTTAGAAAACATGCATCCTGTGTTATGGTCCTTCATTTTCACATACTTCCTTTATAAAATTTTCTTTCAAGGAGTAAAATGTTTTTTTGTCTTGTGGAAAAGGCAAGGGGTTGACAGAGAGCCATGTCCATGAGGATCTCAGATGTCATTAGCTAGCCAGAGCCTCATCACTTCAATAATCTGGTGTTTTAGGATACTGTGATGTTGACAGAGGTAAACTATCTGCTTGTTACCCATTGAGGCTTCTCCAGGGGCAGCTGTAAGGGGCTGTTCTCCAGATGCATTCCTGTGCTGACCTCTCTCAAGACGGTGTTTCACTGCTCTGAAATTGCCTGGTCGCTTCCATATTTTTGCTGAGGCCATGTAAAATAGGGTTTCAAAGCATTATGGTAGGGCAAAAAGAAAATTAGTCTCTCTTTCTGTGCTGAAATGCAAGTTACTGCAAGCCATATGGCTACTCTTCTTCTACTCCAGGATTCACTAAAACAAGGTGCCAGCATAAGTAGATCAACAAGCATTGACTGTATGGAAGGAAATAGGAGGCAGACATCTCTGTGAAGGATTAATTCTAGCACTGCTTTCTACCATGACAGAATCCACCATTTGTTCTGAGGACAGAGATATATCCTTACAGTACTACCACATAGGCCGTATCACCTTAATTCCTCCAGGCAACGGACTGAAGAACAGATTTTTATAAGGTATTTAGGTTGTATTTACTTTTTGTTGTTGTTGTTTATTTGCTCTCAACACTTTCTCTCTTTGGATCAGAACGGTTTTCATGCTCTTTATTTATCAGCCCAGTTTCAACAGGACGGACAGCAAGTTGCAAGCCCATTTACATCCCCCCTCCTCATCATTCTAGTCTTATTGTAACCCAGTGGCTGGGACGCTCTCCTTAAGTCACAAATACAGCTGTCCTCTCTCAGGTTTTCACTAAAATTCCAGGCAAGCATGATAGCCTTTTCCACTTAACTCCAGCCAGCGCTTGCCTATCCTCATGGCACAGCCTGCGTTCCCACCCCTGCTGCCACAAATCCAAAACTCCCCCAGCAATATAAAACCCAACTGCATACTCAAATGTACAAAGTCATTAAAGCAAGATAAATAAAACAAGAAGGTTTTAATGCCCTTTGCCCAGACAGGACTGGAAAGAGGTTTCCCATTTTTTTCAGGTGAGTGACAGAGCCAACATTTATTTGAGAGGCCGGGCATTTTTTTTTTTGCCTTGAGTGAAGCAGGAATCAGTTATTCCTCATATTTCAACACTAAGCAACACCAAAGTCTGGGGGTGGGGTATGTATATGTGTTTGCTTCCAGTAATGACTTCACATTTTGGATCTTTTTTTTGGTAGATTTTTTTTAAAAGGGTGATGTCTTGATTACAATTTTTCACAATTTACACAGCCATCGATACGGGAAAAGCAAACAGGATTCTACTTATTGAAATTAAATCTTTATGATGAAGTTTCAGCAGTCATTTATTGTTAATCCTAATCAATAGGATTCCATCTAGGAATACAGAACCACAAAAGCAATAGGAAATGGGTTTATGTTAAGTATCATAGTAACACAATTTGCAAAATTTTGACCCAGATGATCAGCTCTACTGTCTGCTCTCAGATAAACAGGGTCTCAATCCTTCATGGGGTCTACTTTATACAAGATAAGACTGCAGGGACAGACAACCCCCAAGCAAATTCTGTGTAATTCTCTTAAAGCTAAGACTCTTCTGGCTGAACTGTTGCATGACACTGGGTCTCTTAACAGACACAAGAAGGCATTACAGAGTATAGTCAATGCACAAATATCAACCGTCAAGAACTGCATCCAACTTCTAGAGCAAGTTATGAGGGCAATACAGCAGCACAGATTTTGAAGTTTCATGCACCTCTAGATCACCTTCTCAAATAGAGGCACGACTCTACGAAATTGCCTCCCTTTCTTCCTTCCCTTGCTCATCCTCTGATCCAAGACAGCAACCCATACCCAGACCTACATTCTTGCCTTAGTTTGGCAACTACATTTCTTCAGGAAATTTCCCAGGTCTTGGGTTTGTGACTTTTTTTGAGAGTGGAAGAAGCAATTACTTTAAATACTAAGTTATGACTTTTAAATGTGTCTATATTCCTTTCAATATTTGTCATGCAATATTTGTTGCATAACACACAGGAGTTATAATGATGGACATATAAGAGATGCTCTTGGCACAGCATTTGGCCCTTTGCAAACATCCCTTCACAGGAATCCTTGTTTGCTGCCAATGGCAGAGACTGGAGTCTGAAATCTGGACTCAGTCAGGACTTGGCAGCCTCCAGATGAAAACACAACCCACCACCTGCCAAAACAACACCCTAACAGATTATGCTGTTACCCTTTCTCTCTGCTGGTGTCCACCAGCAGCACAAATGAACCAATTGCCTTTGTGTTCTTCACAGAAGAATGCTGTACAGATGATTTAGGTTGTTATAATGAGCTTCACCTGCTCTGCACTCATGTGGGGGCTCGTTTTGTGCTCAGCTTTTGTGCTGATATCATCCTACTGGATAAGGTTGTGAGTGCTTGTGTGGCTGTGAGCATGTGTGCTCAACATTTTTGATATAACAAAGGCCTAGCACAGAAGCAATTATGCAAAGACTTTATACTGGTTTTGCCATCAAGGCTTTTGTAGCATTTTTACAGCTTTTTTTGGCTTAACCCCTATATTTAAATCCAGATAGACGTTATTAGTAGGTTAGACTGGTAGGTTCTTTGACAAAGTGTTTGGGTGAAATTGGTTTATATTTGCTAAACAAAGCCAATGATACCTGTCAGCAGGATGAGTTATGGGAGCTGCTCAACTTGCTGGGAGATGCCCCAAAGAATAATCAATTGCCTAGCTGTTTGGGTTTGTTTTTTAATGTGGCTGATACATTAATGAGTTTCTAATTCAACACATGCAGTGTTGCTTTTAGGAAGATGAGATAGTTTGAGGGGTAAGGAGGAAGGGTTAAGTTTAACTAAGCCATCAGACTTAAAGTAATATTCCTGCTGCCCTCTTCTCCTGCCCTCCAAGAAGGCAAACTCAAATTGATGTAAATACTCCTACATCAACACAAAGTGAAACGAGCTATTACAGTATAATGCATGTTTTATACTGTTTTTAACTGCAGGCACATATAGGGCTTTTACTGATGCAGTTAAGTCAGTTACAAAAATAATTTAAAATCTTACAACTGACATTGTTACACCCCTAAAAATTCCCAATCATGAAGCTGGAAACCCCAGAATTAAGCCCTGAAAAAAACTAGCGCTACTGATATTCCAACAAGTCAAATATATTTTAGCTCTCTGGTTGGCCCTGGCAACTACAAAACTCTGGTTTTGGCGATACTGTTGTGACCCCAGCCTTTAAAGGTGCTGCCATCTATCCATGTCATCCTGAGGCTGCAATTGAGGGTTGATGCTGGCTTGCACTCAGGAGACAGGTCTGCATCAATATGAATCTCCCCTAGTCCCAGAAGACTAAACGTCAGCCTGGTTGGTGCTATTTCATCCGTGACCAGACATCCTCACTTCAGAGCAACACTAGCTGTGTTCTGTGATGCAGGAGCTAAGCAAACAGCTTCCCAAAAAATCCAAGCCCTCAGTGGATGAGGATGGAGGGAATTTTTTGCGGTACTTGGGAATCGGAGTCATACCTTTAACAGAGCTACCTGTTCTGCACTACTGAATGGAAATTAGTGGAGAGACTGAAAGGCTCTCATATTTTTTACACAGTAGAGCTTTTGCACTTTGCTTTTTCTCTATCACCAACCCCTCCTTTACAAAAAAAAAAAAAAAAAATAGCTGTGTTGTCAAATGCATGAAGGGAACTCAGGTAAAACTTATCTCTCATTCAATGGCCACTACAAAACCCGCTCCTTTCCAATGATACCAAGCTGACAAGTATGTCCTATACAGGAGTATGACTACAAACTCAGGACCAAAGGATAAATCAGGTTGGAAGGAACTTGATGAACAGCAAATCAGTACTGCATTACAGCCAATAGATCACCTGCTGCTTCATACTCATGTTGCTAATTCAGTGAAATTGCATTAAAATATTTTCCAAGAACTTCACTGTGAGGGACTTCATGAGTTACGACTCTTATAACTGAATTGCAGTGTTTGGAAAACTTCACAACAGGTATTCAAATGCTCCAGTCTGATAGAGAACAAACCACAAACAGGAAAGTGTAAGCTATGACCACTGGCACGAAGTTTCCAAGAAGGGCTTCAATGAATGCAAGAGAAACAGACACGAGGAACAGCAGCCAGCAGATGAATGCATGGTTTCAAATAATGTTCAATTTGTCCAAGGCCTGTGAAACCTTGTTCAGTACCAACCAAAGACAAACTATTTCCCCCTCTTAATGGCAAACTGGGCACTGGGCAACCTTACGTAAAAGAGATGGCATTGCTCCCTTTGCAACACAGCTGGTAGGTGTGGATAGCATTCAACCCTCCAAGTTTTCCAGCAAATGTCGTGTTAATGTCTTCACAGAAAGGACTTATGTTTCACGTCAGTCAGGGTATGTTTTTCAGTGACAATCAAAAGAAAACCTGTATCACAGCCAAATAGCTACCTTCTTTCATTGTCCTGGCAGCTCTCCCTCTTATCTGTGGCCTGTGTCTTTGTTAGGTTCATTTTCTCTGTGTGCAATAGAAATGTCGTCTGCTGTACCAACAGAACAGCTAGTTCGGTTTTGCCCTTGGCAGCCAAGATACTGAACCTCCCCAGTGCCTGCTTTTTTCTTCTCCCATTCCCAGGCAGCTATAGCATTCTGCTTGCCATACAGAATGGACCAGTGGCTCTCTTTGTTTAGATTTTACTTTTTTATTATTTTTTCTCCTTTGGGAGTATGAGCTTAAAAGTATTTGCTGAAGACAGAACTAGTAGCAAGTCCAAGCTGGCTACCTCTATTTCTGACCATGTATTTCTGGGCTGTTTTTCAGCTCATTTTGTTCTCCTGAGTCAAACAGTTATTCTCATTTATAATTCCTGTAATCAGGCTTTCTTTTTCCCAGCTGACTGCTCATACACAGTGCCATTGCTCTGGACCTGTCATTCACTAAATTATTTTCCAGCACATCCAAAAGCATATAGCTTTCAATATGCCCGGAGACTCTCAAATATCCATTGGTGTGGTTTGCATGTACCCCAAAATGCTAACTTTCAAACACCTGGATTAGTCTCAGCAGTGAAATCCAACCTCTCCTTTAAGTAGCCACTCCTTCAGCAAGGACAACTTCATCAAGCACATGACAAATAGCTGGGGAATAGGAACCACCTGCATGCAGTAGAGTTTAATTCACCTTCATTCGTAAGTCAACACGCTAGGCAGCAAGGCAAATCACAGTCACTTAAAATATTCAGTATTATAGCACTGGCATGAGAGCTTTGATTTTTGCTGCATGCCATCTTATTTTTATCAGTGTGTCAGCTAGCTAATTTTGCATCCTTTTCCGCTTGTTCTAGTGCTTTCTACCTTAAGTAGCATCACTGGTTCCAAGGGCACTACTCAGCTGGTAAACTCTACATACTGCACTCAGAGTACAAGCAAATTTTCAAACTGTATAGCAAAGGGAAAGGATTCTTTTCCATAGCTGCTTCCTACATCACCTCCTATGATCTTTACATACCGCTGATAGTGATTACTATTGTCTTCATTTTCTACTGAACAGATACAGAGATGTCACGACCCAATCTTGAGACAAATGAAATAGCTTGCAAACCTACCAATAAGGGAAAGACATCATTTTCCTCCAGAAGATACACTCAGAAGGTATATCAACATATGTTTAACCTAAAGGTTTTAACTACTATAGAAATGAAGGCATGGAACAAGCACCACAGTTAGTGCTTTGATCTTAACATATTTAGTTTGCACATATTAAATTACCCATAAGTGTTGATGAAAGCAAAATGATAATTCTGGAGCACAGTAAATAAAATGCAATTAAAAGCACCCGTGCAGCAGCACACCTGGGAGTTACATTTGTGTAGGAAAGTGATTCAGGAACAGATTGGGGAAACACGTCTCACAAACATTAGTGTAATAGCTGCAAAAAAAATGGCAGATTTCTTTAATTATGGCATAAGCCTAATCAAATTACAAAAGTCTCAGAAATGTCTGATTCAGCAGCTTCTTCTTAATGTCAATATAATACAACTGTGGCAACTAAACAAAATACATTCGCTCCTGGTAAACCTGTGTGTAGAGGACACAGATTCCATGTACTTCAAGAATCCATGATTGTAAGTGCAAACCTCCTCATGCACTGGCCACTGCACAGTAGTTAGAGATCTCCTATTAAAACAAAGAGAAGCACTGTTGGTGTATAGCACCATCTCTTCTTTCCAGCAATAGCAGTTTTCACATACATACCATACAGTAAAAGAACATTAAGTAGACTTGTTGTGAGTGATAACAAATGAGGTTGTAAGCTTAACATATGGCCTGGAAGATTTAGAAATTTCTGTCTCTAAAAGTAGGATTAATAGAGCTTGCAAAGTCTCACTGGAAGAAAGGTACCTTACTGACTCATTTAGTATCAGCCAATCACCCAGCCGCATCACCCAGTTCCAAATAAAAATACTGACAACTTTCACAAGGTCATTACCCTCACAGATATGACAGAATTTAGCACTGTCACATCTTAGACAGCTATTCCTTTTCTTCCTCTTTTTCTTTTCCTTTACAGTGGACCACAGAGGCATGTGTCAAGATCTGCACAGATCAGAGATGTAGGGACTAAGCTGTAGATGGTTTTGAAGACCAGAGGGGCAGTTCATCTGAAGACAATAGAAAGGACCTGGTGAAGGAAATGACAAAACTAGCTGCAAAAGAAGCAAAGATGATATAATTACCTTTGCCCTCACTAATGCAGAACAGAACCTTTACTGAAAGGTTATTTCAAACCAACTGAAGTCCAAAACTGAAAACTCCCCTAAGAACACTAGGTGAAAAGTAACCATAAAACAGTAAGAAATCATAGAATGGTTTTGGAGGGAATGGACCTTGAAGATCACCTAGTTGCAACCCCCCTGCCATGGGCAGGGACACCTCCCACTAGACCAGGTTGCTCAAAGCCTCATCCAACCTGGCCTTAAACACCTCCAGGGATGGGGCATCCACAACTTCTCTGGGAAACCTGTTCCAGTGTCTCACTATGCTCAGAGTAAAGAATTTCTTCCCAATATCTAATCTAAATCTACCCTTTTTCAGTTTAAAAGCATTACCTCTCATCCTATCACTACACTCCCTGATAAAGAGTCCCTCCCTCCTCATCTTTCCCATAGGCCCCCTTTAGGTATTGAAAGGCTGCTATAAGGTCTCCCCTGAGCCTTCTCGTCTCCAGGCTGAACAACCCCAACTCTCTCAGGCTGTCCTCATAGCAGAGGTGCTCCAGTCCTCTGATTACCTTTGTGGGCCTCCTCTGGACTAGCTCCAACAGGTCCATGACCTTCTTACGTTAAGGGTTCCAGAGCTGGACACAGCAATCCATGTGGGGTCTCACCAGAGCAGAGTACAGGGGCAGAATCACCTCCCTCAACCTGCTGGCCACACTTCTGATGCAGCCCAGGACGCAGCTGACCTTCTGGGCTGCAAGAACAAATTGCCAGCTCATGTTGAGCTTCTCATTGACCAACATCCCAAGTCCTCCTCCTCAGGGCTGCTCTGAAACCATTCTTCCCCCAGCCTGTATTTGTGCTTGGGATTGCCCTAACCCATGTGCGGGACCTTACACTTGGCCTTGTTGAACTTCATGAGGTTTGCACGAGCCCACCTCTCAGGCCTGTCCAGGTCCCTTTGGATGGCATTCCTTCTCTCCATGGAAGAGAATGTCAGCTTCTCTGACATTCTGAATGTCAGAAGGGCATTCTCCAGCATGTCAGCTGCATCCCACACAACTTGGTGTCATTGGCAAACTTGCTGAGGGTGCACTCAATCCCACTGCCCATTTTGCCAACAAAGATTTAAACTACAGTAGTCCCAATACTGAGCCCTGAGGAACACCACTTGTCACTGATCACCACTTGGACATGGAACTGTTGATCGCAACTCAAAGTGCAACCATCCACCCAGTTACTTATCCACTGAGAGGTCCATCACTCAAATCCATGTCTCTCCAATTTAGACACCAGGATGTCATGCGGAACCGTGTCAAATGGTTTGCACAAGCAAAGCCTCTGAGGCTTAGGAAGACATTTTCACTCTCTAGACAAGCCCTCAGCACCCCAGTTGTGTTTGTGAATGTACAGCACTCCTGGGCTCTTTAGGGACCACAGGTGAACCCAGGTGTAAGACAGTACATTGAATTCTGGGTCCTTCTGCACAGAAGACCTGAAGAGAGCAGAAAAATAATGAAGCGCAATGTGCAATTAACAAGGGTTTAAAAACAGGATTTAGGAGAAAACTGAAAATAAAGTGAACTGAAAAAATAAAGTGAAAATAAAGTGGGTTGATAACCTGTTGGGTTATATGACAGCTGTTTACCAGTAAGCACTGAAAAAGGAAAGGGTTGAAATGAAAGTCAATTGTACGAAATCAAAACCAGTAAAAAAACAAATAAGATCAGCATCAAGCAATTTCTAACAGTGAGATGCAGAGAAGTCTGTCAATAGAAATGGTGCAGGGCCCCTCATGAAACTCTTTTAAAAAAAATATCTCCAAAATCCCAGTGCCAAAAGGGTACATAACAGAAAACAACCTAGTGCTACTGGGGGCTAAGATAGATGACCTCTAGTGTTTTGTTATGGCAAACATCTGGCACTTACACTACCAAACTAACACACACAAGGATTGCATCCAGAAGTCAAAAGTCTGGTATCTTAACGGGGTGTTTTCAACATAAAATCATAAATACAGACGCAACAAACACCTGACTTAACTTTTACCATGGGTTGTTGAAAGCAAATGGGGATGTCACAATCATTTCTGTTAACTGGGGGAAATGGGGAGAGAGATGTCAGGGGAAAGACTTCATTCATTTCTCACATCCTCTCCCCAGGCACCTGGCATGGGCCATTGGCAGGGATGGGAAACTTGGCTAGATGGGTCTTTCACCCACCATTGCAGATGTCATTTTCCTAGAGAAAGGATAAGCCAAGCTCAGCAATTGAGTCACACCTGAGAGACTCAAGAGAAAAATCGTCATGGGTCTACTTCAAAGAAAAATGCAAGCTGGCTACTAACTTAGAGATGAGAAGGAATGTTAAATACTTAAGTCTTCCGTGATGTGTATCTCTCTAGGGGTCTGCCATTTCCCACGTAAGAAGACAGACTGATACAGGAAAGGCTGTGGTCTTCCCAAACCTAGACAGAGAGGAGCCCAGGGGAAAAGATGAAATCTGCTTTGTTTTCTCCAGGAAAAAAGGGGTTTTTTTTGGTGCAGATTTTCTCTACAGAAGTGATATTTTCAATGCATCTATTTGTCACTATCATCCGGCATTGTTGAAACACCAAGGCCTCACAACTAGAGCTTACATTCAAAGGAAGATCTTCACCATGAAAGAAAATGCAAGTCATTTGGCTAAGCTGCAAAGAATTAAAAAAAATAAAGAATTAAAAAAAATTGCTGAATGCCAAACTTCTCATATAAAAATAAAATGCATTTTTCCCCATGAACATTCAAGATAATCACAGAAGCACAGAAAACAGAGTTGGAAGGGACATCATTAGGTCAGTTAGTCCGTACTTCTTTCTCAAGGCAAAATCAACTATTCAAAACACAGAACCTGAAAATTAGCTTTCATTGTAATGTGCAGGTGCTTTTCACTGTTTTCATGCTGTGGTGACAAAGAGAAGATGACCAGAACTGATTGAATCTGCATTTCAAAACAAAAACAAATAAAATGTATTCCCTTTGTCTGAGACTGGTATGCAAAATCCTGAAAATTACTGCAGTGAAGTGTGAGGGATGTACAAAAAATGAAGAATATCTATCTAGTGAAAGAAATGAGCATTGTGAAATGAGTGATTTGTTGGATGCTGTGAGCACAAGCAGACATGAATCCTTTTCAGAAGCAGTCAGAAAAGCTTACAATGGCTCATAAATCTAAAGCTGGGGAAAAAAAAAACAGAGACAGAAATAAAGTAAAGCAAACACTTTAATAATAGGGGGATCTCCCTTATATGAGGGGAAAAGATAAGCTTTACTGGGTAATACCAAACAGCAGGTTGTTCAAGCTTTTGCTCAAGAATGAGAGAGTCAACACAAGAAGCTATCAGTTTTATCCGAAACTGTTGAGAAGATTCGTATTCACAACTGGTCTGCAACCAAAGGGACCAGATCATTCCCTGCTGTCACTGCACTGAAGCAGGGGAGGAGCACAAGCTACACTTGGATATTCATGCATACCAAGTTCATTGTAAAATCTGGAGCAACCTCCCTGGCTTAGACCCCATTCTCTCTGGCCTTAAATACTGACCATCTGCAGTGGGACCCCTTCCCAGGCATAGTATGGCTATGAGACTCATCTTTACAATATTGCCTAGAAAGGAATATATGAAAGAAATTAGAGTCCATATACTTGTATTTCAGCAAAGGGCTTACCACAATTCAAAGAAATAAAGGGAGTGGGGGGACGATACCAGTGAAGTACACAGGACTACTTCCACATCTAATGATGGCCATATGTGGTGCCACAAAATGGTGCCACATTTATATGTCAGAAAAGCTGTGAGGCCATGCCAAAAGGCCCGTAATTCACATCCTAATGCAGCTGAAGGGACTGTGAGCCTCTGAGTCACACGTGTTCTAGACTAGGTGCTCTCTCTTTTCCTCTCTTTCTAGATAGGTATGTATATTATGTGTACAATACCATACCTAAGTACCACATCTCGCATTCTGGCATTGACCAACTGAAAATAAAAAACTTTACTCTTTGATAACAGAATTTTTTTAATGTTCTATCTTACCAAGCAGCAAAAACCCAGATTGTCTAGCAAATATTAAGACAAAGATGTTATTTTAAAGTAATAATAGATGCAGCCTCTTTTTCCAATTATAACCACAAGGACACAATTTATTCTACTTTTCCAAACACATGTTTTCATATGAATAATGTCCTTTTTAACTTTGGCATTTATTGCCAGTACTCTGGGTATTTATCATTTTTGGGACAAATGGCAGTCAGAAGGCCTGCATACAAACATTTAAATTTATCTGCGTGACATTTATTGGGGAAAAGCTGTAGAATATATATGGAAGTTTTGTTATTTTTTCCCCTATTTCAAAATAAAAACATACAAGAATCCAGTTAACTATCGGTTATGCATCCATGCCCTAACTATAACAGCAAAAGTGACATCTGAATTTTTAGGTAAAATATTAAATAATTATATTAAGATCATAGTAATATTTACTTTTAATATTCAACAAAGGCCAAATTCATTGAAAGTTGATTGCAATGTGAGTAAGGCTACCTCGCTATAAAAAGAAAAACCTCCAAGTATTAGTGTACCTGATTAAATAATACCTGATTGAACTGAATAAACCCAGAATGGAAACAATGAAAGGGATACGAATGCGAAAAGAACATGCTGAATGAAAGTAAATTATGCAAGCATGGAGAAAAAAAATGCCACTCTGTTCACTTTCTTTGTCTCATTAGAGACCTGAAAAGAATTTTGAACACACTAAGAGGATGCTGTTGGTCCAAGGTACACTGAGCTGTACTAGAGAGACTGCTGTCTTTCCTTACATTGAGTGAGCTCAGTGTTCATGGAGGATGCTGAACATGCAGGACTTGAGAGTGAAGTCTTCTTTAGTTAGTTCATCCTCAAAGTTACGGACACTGCCAGTGATCTGTTTTCCATGCTCCACTGCCATGACCATACAACCTTGGTTTAATGGACCCTATGCTGGAGTGAAAAAAGCTCTTCACTGCTAGTTGTCAGTCAAGAATATCTGTCAATTGGATCAGATGGTGTTAAATTGTGGGTGACCCAAGCAGGCTAGAATATCTTGGTAGTTTCACTTCGCAGTAATGATCATTTCTGAATTACCTCTTCAAACAACAGTTTTGCATCTTTATGAAGCAATGCAATTACCTATACTACCCCCCATTGTTACAATAGACCTTTTTCAGCTGTTCAGAAACGTGACCCTTGAGACTAAAGTTTCATGACATAGGAGCTGCAGTAATAAGACTAGTTCTAAGCCTTAATTAGCTTTAATTAAGACTAATTTTCCCTGGCTACTCATTCCTGGCCCTATTCAGCAAAGTATCAGCCCTTGAGTTGTGCTGTTTTAAATCAGGTTAATTAAATGACCCAGGCTGAAAAACAACTCTTTAGGCAGCATATTTTGTTTGGATCAAAGATCACTTTCTTGACATATTTAATAGGACAGCCCACAAGAAGTTAACTTGACTGACATGGGGGCATGTTGCATCCTAGAGACCAGAATATGCAGCCAGGAGGAGGAAACAACTTACGCCAAAACCTGCAGTGCAAAATTACAGCCTAAGATTCTCCCTCTTGTTAAATCAGCATCTGCCTAAACTTACTAAATATAAATTCTCTGTGCCCTGGGGAACCAAGAAAAGAGATTAACTGATTTCAGGCACAAGCTGGAAGCTACAGAACGTGTCTCCAGATCCTTGCCCCTGCAGTAGGTGATTTCAGATGGAAAATGCCATCTGTGCAGTGCAACTGCCCCAAAGCCTGGGGGTCAGTTCCCAGCAAGATATGGACTCAAACTGCCTCCAAAGTTTCCAGTTGTCTTTTCTCAAGACCTTTATCAGCATTACCTCTAACCCAGCTCATCTTGAATCAAAACTGAAAAACGTAAAAACATTTAATGTGCCAGCTAGAACAACTACTAATATTGCTCCTAACAGCAATTCTTCCTTATTGAAGAAAGGATGAAATAAAAATCAGCACAGTAATGTGGTGGCTCCCTGGTCTCCCCACTGCAGTAACAATACAAATGTTTTGCGTTTTCCAAAGCAGCAATTCAATCCCATTTGCCCCTTTCTTCTGTAAGCCACCCTCCTCCATTTTGAGCAACTCAGCTCCCTCCTGAAGTTGGAGGAACAACCACCTACTTCTCTTCAAAACGAAGTGGTCGTCTTATTCCCATTTGTTCAGATTCTGTTTTTAAACCAATTTTCTTTTGTCTCCTCTTTCTTTATAGAATTGACATTCACATCCTTTTTCCGGGCACGTTTGGCATCCCGGCACAGGCAGCAGAGGCATTCAGGCTGACAAGAGAAGCTGATGGATTCAGCCCCCGGGCAGTGCATTAGCTCTACGGCATGGAAGACCCTCTGCCCCTTTCACCCCCAGCATTTACGTGTCTGAGGATCAATCTGAATCCCCACCGATGGATTGTTCTGCTCTGGTCCTCTGTTTGATCTCAAAACTTATAAATATTTCATTGAATGGTAGAATTATGACATCAGCAATGACCCAGTCACACATCACAAAGGCAGCAAATTCATTTGTGCTCAGCTGTTCTGTTGTTTAAGATTCTGCACAACCCCTTTACACATTTTGATAAAGTCATAGTTCACAACTATATCATAACTCTAAATATGACCCTTTAATGACATTGCAGTCAGGAGACATGACATTTTTTGCCAGCTGGCAGTGGAATTTTTGCTATGTCCATTAGATAGAAAGATTAGATAGATATTGGAGAGTACATAGAGAAAATACTATCAACAGTCGATCTGGAGCTGAAGGGAGGTTCAGGCACATGACACTCGGGTTGTTTTCAAGCTAATGCAATTTAGCATCCTCCTCAATCTAACATCTGTATTCAAAGAGTCAGTCACTGTATCTTTGTCACAACATCAGTACTGTTGAACATTAGCCCAAGTTTTTTCACACACACACCCCCCCCTTTTTTTTTCCTTCCTTCTGCTCTGTTCTGGGCAAACACGCTTCAGATCAATAAAATCTCCATTTCACTTCATCATGAGCTCATTCCTTATTTTAAGAGGGTCTTAGTGAATATATTTTACAGAAAAAGAAACCAAAAATGTACATTATTCCAACTGAGAAGTTAGCTTGTTTTGCTGAGACACATTTTCAAATAAAATATTTGTGGAAAAAAAAATCACTCTTGTGCAAATTAGAATATTCACCCACTAACAAAAAAACTCACAAGCTCTGAGCACCTTAATTCAGAATAGTACACAGTATTTTTCTATTACAAAAAAAAAAAAATTCCTGACACCCTTCAATTTCTTTTCATTAAAAAATTGTGTGTGAGCATGTAAGTGTATTTATATATGTATATAGATTAGGTATATTTGTATACATCTGGAGGCTGGAGGCTGCCCTTTCCTTTTTTCAGTACTTTCTACCTTTGCTCTTTTTATTTGCGTGAGAGATGACATGAATCCATGGCTTTGCTCCTACAGTAGATGGATCTTATGGGTACACCAGCATATCTGGGGAAACAATATTGTTAATAACAGTACAGGGTCACACTAGGAAAACTGGTTGGAAGATTACATGGAGCATAAGGCTATTAAGAGAACAATCTTCTTCCCCCATGATTGGAGATGGGCCCACAACATAAAACAGAGGTCCAAACCAGAATTCAGAAGTTGCCCAAAGGTTAGTCTGGGTGCAGCCCCAGTAGAGAAATGTATGCCAGCAGCAGAGAGCACATGTTTATTAGAACTTCCATGTCACCAGGCGTGTTCTGGTGACATCTGTGATCTCAGTGCAGGCCCTGATGAAAATGCCTTCAAAGGCCATTTTACTCCTGACAACTGGAAAATTTCAGGCGTTCACATATCCAAATTATACTAATATATTCCTACTACATCCTTTGATTTGGGGAAACTCAGACTGTTTGAACAAATATTTAATTAAACCTCATATGACACAGCAGGGAAAATATTTTTAATGATATCCTGTGGTCAGAATCAAAATTTGCTGACAGTTACCTCACAGTGGTGCCCAAGTTTTACACTTTTTTCCATACAGATAAAAGAGCTATGTTTAGCAATAGTTGGCAAAACCTGACCTTTCTCGGTCATATCTCGCAACCCTGAACACCTCTGGGATATAACACATGAGATGTTGGAGAGCATTCAGCAGCCCTGTGCGATGGGATTCAGGACAGGAAGCAGAGAACAGGTAGTTATCCCCAGCAGCACCTGGATAAGAGACCACCAGCATCTGTGCTTCTGTGATACTACAGCCTAAGGTCTACGAGAAGTGGTGATTATCTTAACTGATATTCAAAGGTTTAAAAATACATTTTTTTAAGGGGCCAAGACTTCATCTATATCAAAATATAGGCAAGGTTAAAATTAGAAGCTGGAAATAATTGCTTAGAAGTTTCAAGTATGTGTCTGTGTGTTTTGGTAAATTTTCCAGTACCCAGAGATTTCAGATCAGCCTTTGGTTAGAGAAGTCAAGCTTTTCCTGCTGCAGAAATTGGGTGTGGGAAACTTAAATCACAACCTGCAATGAATAGGGAAATTCCCAGTACAGCCCTGCCTTTTTACAACTAGAGACGTTGTAGCTCTCGTCCTTAGTGTCATCGCTTAATTTGCAGGCTGATATAACCCAGGGTATTTTCAGCACCTACCTTAAAGGGATTTGAATATCCAGAGGAGGAGTATGCTGGGAATTGATAATCACCCCTCAGATCCTGTTGGAAATGGAGATGTGTCCTGATGGAGGGGAAATCAAGATCTTGATGTAATCATATCAACTTAGTAACAACTGTTTTGGACATTTCATGCTAACAAGGGTTTTTCCAGATTGCTCTTTCAGCAACTTTGCTGGAACTTGAAAGAAATGCGATGCTGATGAGATAGCAATTATTAAAGAAATACTGTCATGGCCCAGTCTATTGTTACAAATTATAAGAATTGATTTTAACCAAGTTCAAATAGCTCCTTTATTTTCAGCTGTCAGTGATTAGACATTTTAGAAGTATCTATCTCCAGTAAGAGTAGATTAAGAATTCCTTCTTTTTAAATGGCTGAAACTGTTTCAGGAACCCAGGTAAGGAAACACACATCCATACATACATTATATTTGATATTATATTCAAAGAGGTAAAAGAAGCACCAATATTTCTTAGCAGGTAGCTGCAGGCTACAAAAAAAAAAAAAAAGAAACAAAAATATTTTTAATGAACAAAGAATTAATTGAAGACTAAGAAAGTATATATTCCCTAAATTAATAAATTGCACAAAAATATAATTTGACATCATACATAATGTCTCTGAGTATTTCTCTGCCACCAATACATTCATCAAATTATATCAGCCTTTAGATTTTTATTTCATTAAGAAGTAGGAGGAAAACTTCACCTTTGAACATGACAAATGTCACTATAAGCAAAAACGGACAATGATGGATCACTCACTAAGCAGAGTGTCTTCTCCAGCTTTATTCCCATCATCTATACTGCAACAGTAGAAACAGTTATAGAACTGGCCAGCAAAAGACGTGTGCATGTCTAATGCACTAAAGAAGTCCTTTGGAGACAGAATTATCTACATACAGATATAACATAACCATGTAGCCAAGCTTAAGATATTTGCTTTGGCAAATACTAATTGCAAGATAGTCATACGTTTAGCAAAAGCAAGCAAAGAACAATACACACACACTAGGGACACTGCAGACATCTTTCTTGCACTAATGTGCATGACACTGGCTGTCTAATTTTCAGACATTAATGTTACACCACAAATACCATTCCAAGAGTGGAGATAACCAATAACAAGAGAAGTGCCTGGAGGCATCCAGGCATGAACACCCGTACGAGAAACCAACATGGCACATCAGACTGCTTACATCAATTCTAGATCCATTATTACTCATGATACCTGGATATGCTTTGGCACATAACTCCATATCAGATTTAGTCAACATGTTAAAATAATATAAAGGAAAATGAAAAAGATGGATTTTTCATTTCATCTTTCTTTTTTTCCCCTATAAACATTCCAAAGACAAAAGAGGGCAGTTTTAGCAGTCACTTTTGTCTCTGCCTGTTAATTTACTTTATATTAAAAACCAGACAGCATAACTGAACCAGAACAACGTTGTAAATTTACATAGCCAGAATTTTCTGACTTTTTACACATTATTGCTATGTTTACAATTAACCAAATTAATCCCAATTCTAAAGAGCTTTTAAGTGCAGGAAGGAGTACTTGATTTATGTGTTGCTCGCTCTCCCATTTATTAACCTTATTGTTTCACTCTTCTGCAGTTTACTAGCAGTAAACAAATCCCAGGTGAAAGCCAATAAAATACTTCTTTTGTAATGTTAATGCTACTGTCTTTATAAATCTCCGATTCCAGGCACAGCCTTAGCTCCTTACTGGCTTTGATTTACGAGTGGGCTGACCCGGGCCTAACCCTGTCAGCTTTAGTTCTGAGACAGTCCTTAGGATTATGGGTCTCTGATCTGGCAAATTCCTGAGAGGAAAAAATTTAACTGAGGAAGGCTCTCTCTGACAAGTGATAAAGCCCCATTCCTTTCAGGTTACACTAGAGACGAGGTTATGGGCAGAATTAATTGAGGGAGACACAGGGACACTAAAAAAAAAAATCATGAAAGAAGAAAGAAGAGAATACAGAGTTTATGAGAGAGTTACTGAAAAGGAAAGAAGGAGGGGTTGAAGGGAAGCAATCAATTCCCATTTATAAGGTAGGGAGTCTAGCAAACTAATTAGCATTACAGCCGGATCAATTTTCTTACACAAAGTATTTTATGAGATTGTTACATGACAGTATACTAATTAAAACTGATTGGCCTAATTAGGGCAGCATTAATAACATAGCAGGCACTGGCGGCAGCATCACCACTTAGTCCGTGATATGCTTTAAAGATAAAGATACGTAGGAGTCGCCACAGACAGCTCTTGTTTTAACATAACATAACGTTTTGTTTTGTGGCAGGGCAATGGTGTGTCTGTGATCACACGTTGGTCAATAGCTTGCTGCTTTTCTGCAGTGGAAGAAAAACGGCAAAATTAGCCAGTATAAAACGGAGAGACAAATTGAGAACTGAAAACAATGGTGTGTTAGAAAAGCAATTAGTGAGAAACAAATATAAAGCATGGGCCCGATTCTCACATGCGCTGAACTTTGGGAAATCATTTACTGGGAGCTTCACCTAGACTTTGCTATTACATAAAAGACATGCAATGCAAAGCAGCAGAAAAATCAACTACCCAGTTCAGCAAATTACAGCCTGGGAGTCTACAAACACTGATCAGTCTACAGGCTTCCCCGAAGGACTTACTGAACAACCATTATTTCCCAAAAGTTGTTAATGAGAAGTTGTCCAGATTTAAGATGTGATGAGACCTTTCCTTCATAAGAAATTTTTCTGAACATGAAGAATTCAGGACGACATGCTTTTTAAGGAGTATACTAGATAGTATATGCAATCCTGGTTTTATTCTTTCAGGAAATGAGTG